>CM065640.1:40581720-43544220 GCA_033220585.1 Dipteronia sinensis | reverse complement strand
TAATCAAACAATAAAATAAAATAATATTTTAGGCTATTATTATAGCCTTGCTGCCCACACACAAAAAATATGGGCCAAATATCATTTTCTTATTTTATTTAATCCATTCAGGCTTTAAATAAAAGCCCACATGTGAACCAGACCCATTCTTACTAAAAGAAACAAGCCCACATGCCTCTCATTAATATATTAATATAATTTGAGCATCCTAATAAATAACTAATGTGCAAATTATATTCTTAATATATTAAATACAATTCTAGATGGACCCATAAATTAGTCCGGTAGAATATATCAAGTGATCCATGCAAGTCCGTGTGGATTGGCGATCTTAGTATGCTATCTAAATTTAAGCTTCAATAGACATAACCTAATCACAATCAAAAAATGATTCACTTAGGTCCGATCTATTAATTTTAGCTCATTCCACTAAAGAGCTAAAATTGAACTCTTAAATAAAGATAGAATAAGAAGATGTTTCTCATTCATACCCTAGACAATCTTATTGGATTTAGTGTATCCTCGTGTATAATATCAGTAATTGCCAAGAGCTCATAGACCGCCTATAGCTCTCCTAGTTACCATATTTACTCATATGACCATGTTTTGAACTTGGATATTTTGACTTGTCCAGAAGCCATGTTTTCAATAGACATTATCGAAAACTCAACGTTGAGATTTAATATCCAATACCTCAAAATATCCATATGATAATATTATACTCTCATTCAATAAATTGAGCCACGATGTCCATATCTATAAATGAAGTCCTCTATCGATTAACAAATTAATACCACCAAACTATCGATGATAGACTATACTATATAATCGCACTCATTGATAGCTCAAATGATAACACTTGCAATCATAAGTCCATCATTTATCTCAGGATTAAGATAGACTCTCCGATTGTCCCCATAATGAAAAGACTTGTATCTACCGACGGTTCTAGATAAAATATTTCATTGTGATCCTATTCAATGCACCTAGTGCACTAGATTCTCTTACTCGAAGACCCTTTCGATGATTTTAGACTCATTATAACTCATTTGATCTCACTCAAATGCCAGCAATAGAATTCTACAACTTTATCAAGATAAAGGTGCCCAACCATTAACTTAAGTTGTGAACGTTTATTCAAGACTAACTAAAGAATTGTGTCTACCTCATACATATCCAGATGTACGAACAATTCTTCCTTTCTCATAGTCTTTTGATCTTATGATTATTTACTTTGACAATTATCATTATAAATGCTATGAGATTTTGTAAAACCAGAAATCACTTTATTAATATGAAAAGATTGTCAATTACAATATTACACTCTTGCTATTTAGCATAATCCTAACAATCTCCCACTTGTGCTATAGCAAATGTGTCATATCTCTCATTCCCATGTTCTCTAGGTGCCCATCAAAACTCTTCTGAGGTAGAGCCTTTGTGAAAGGATCCGCTAGATTTTCTGCTGACGCGATTTTGGTAATTGTCACGTCACCCCTATGCATAATCTCCCTTAAAAGATGATACTTCCTTTCTATGTGTCTACCTCTCATATGACTTCTTGGTTCTCTCAAATTAGCCACTGCTCCACTGTTGTCACAGTAAATAGTGATCTGCTTATTCGTATTAGGAACTATCTCCAAGTCAATCAAGAATTGGCGGAGCCAAACAGCCTCTTTGGCAGCTTCACATGTAGCAACATACTCAGCTTCCATGGTGGAATCAGCAATACATGATTGCTTGATACTCCTCCATATGACTGCTCCTCCTCCTATAGTAAACACAGATCCTGATGTGGATTTTCTGGAGTCAGAATCTGACTGGAAATCAGAATCTGTATACCCAATGGGAATTAAATCCCCTCTAGAGTATACAAGCATATAATCTCTTGTTCTCTTGAGATACTTGAAAATATGCTTGACTGCCGTCCAATTATCAGGACCAGGTTTTGATTGAAACCTGCTAACTATGCCAACAGCAAAACAAATGTCTGGTCTAGTGCAGAGTATTGCATACATGAGACTTCCAACTGCCAAGGCATATGGAACTCTACTCATGAATTGCTCTTCATGCTGATTCTTAGGAACTTGTTCATTAGAAAGTTTGATTCCATGTTTGAAAGGTAACATACCTTTCTTAGAATCCTGCACGGAAAACCTAGACAATATTTTGTCTATGTATGAAGCTTGGGATAATGCAATTGTTTTATTCTTTCTATCCCTTATTACTTGGATACCTAGAATAAAACTAGCTTCTCCTAAGTCCTTAATATCAAATTGTTTTGCTAACCATTCTTTTACTGATATCAATACAACTACATCGTTTCCAATGAGCAGTATATCATCAACATAAAGAATTAGGAAAACCAACTTGTCGCCCTTTATCCTTTTATATACACAAGGTTCGTTAGGATTCTGAATAAATCCAAAACCTCTCACAGCTTGATCGAACCTTATGTTCCAGGATCTGGATGCCTGTTTTAATCCATATATGGATTTCTGAAACTTGCATACCTTTTCCATTTGGCCATTTTCAATGAATCCTTCTGGTTGCATCATATAGATGCTTTCGTCAAGATTTCCATTAAGGAAAGTTGTCTTGACGTCCATTTGCCAAATCTCTAGATCTAAAGATGCTGCAATGGATAAGAGTATCCTAATGGATTTAAGCCTGGCCACAAGAGAGAAGGTTTCCTCGTAATCGATACCTTCTTTCTGTGTGTAACCTTTAGCTACCAATCTAGCTTTAAAAGTTTCCACCTTTCCATCCATACCTATTTTCCTCTTGTATACCCACTTGCACCTAATAGGTTTTATCCTTTTAGGCAAGTCTACAAGGGACCAGACTTTGTTATCGAATATGGATTCAATCTCAGATTGCATTACCTTTTGCCAATGACGACAATCAACATCCTCCATTACTTCCTTATAAGTGTAGGGATCATCGTCGTCCGGGAGATTCTCCACTGATTCTCCGAGACCGATGTATCTCTCAGGTTGTTTACTATCCCACCCACTACGACGAGGAATGGTAGGATGTTGATTTTGTGTTGGAGTGGAACTTACAATTGGGCTAGGCTGTAAAATCTCTTGTGGGATTGTATCTTCTGACATCTCATTCAGGACAATTCTACTTTTGGGCACAAAATTATTCATATAGTTCTTTTCTAGAAATGAAGCATTTGTTGAAACAAATACTTTTAGATCTAAATGACTACAAAAATAATATCATTTAGTTCCTTTTGGATACCACACAATTATACATGTTTCCGAACGGGACTCTATCTTTTCTGTCTTTTCTTTTAACACATGTGCATGACAACCAAATATCCTCAAGTGTTGTAAACTATGCTTTTGCCTAGTCCATAACTCATATGGTGTTTCAGGAACCGACTTAGATGGTACATCGTTTAGAATGTATACTGCAGTTTGTAGAGTATATCCCCCAAAAGAAATAGGAAGCGTTGAATAACTCAACATTGACCTAACCATGTCTAAAAAAGTTCTATTTCTCATTTCTGCCACCCCATTTTGTTGAGGTGTACCTGATGCAGAAAACTGAGAAACTATCCCATTATCAATAAGATATTGCTGAAACTCACCAGATAGATATTCTCCACCACGATCAGATCTCAAGATTTTTATGTGTTTCTCAAGTTGATTTTCTACTTCAGCCTTGAATGCTTTGAACATGTCAAAAGCATCCGACTTATGTCTCATGAGATACAGATAGCCAAATCTCGAGTAATCATCTGTGAAGGTGATGAAGTACTCATATCCACCTCTAGCCTGAATGCTCATAGGACCACATACATCAGTGTGTATTAATCCTAAACATTCAGTGGCTCTTGCACCTTTGGTTGTGAACGGCCTTTTGGTCATTTTACCTTCCAATCAAGATTCACAAGTTGGTAGATCATCAACCTTTAAGTCACTTAAAGGTCCGTCACGGACCAATCTTTTAATCCTATTAAGGTTAATATGACCTAGGCGTAAATGCCAAAGGTAGGTTTCATCTTTTGATAATTTTACTCTTTTATGATTAGGTTCCATTAATTCTGTGTCTAACAAGTGAGAGATATTTCTATACAAAAAGAATAGATCGTTTTCCAATGTACCTTTGCAAATAATTTTGTCATTCTTACTAATAATAAAAGCTTTATTAAAAGTAACTGAATATCCAAATTTATTTAAACAAGAAACTGAAATTAAATTCCTCTTGAATTGAGGTACATAATAAACGTCTATTAAATCTAAATACCTATTAGAATCTAAAATAACTCTAATATCTCCTACTGCACTTGCAGACACTAACGTTCCGTTGCCCAAGCGCAAGTTGATTTCATCTTTATTCAGCCTTCTCCTTTCTTGGAACCTCTGTAAGGAATAACAAACATGATTAGTGGCTCTAGAGTCTATGATCCAAGAATCTGTAGAATCTGCCAGAAAACATGTTTCAAGATAATTAATATTACCTTCTTCCTTCTTATTCTGGGACTTTGGGCAATTTCTTTTCCAATTTCCCTTTTCACCACAAAGGAAGCATTTCCCTTTGATCTTGGTTACTTTCTTGGTTTCCTTCTTGGTTGGCCCAAGTTGTTTTTTCTTCTGTTGTTTCTTGACCTTCTGGCGGGTCTTAACAGTACCAACTTTACCAACCGAATGAATCTCTTGACCTTTGTTTTTCACAAGGATCTTTTCAGCGCTTTTAACATCTTGCATCAGGCCTTGCAAGGTGTATTCCTTATTGTTCAAGGTGTAGTCCAACTTGAACTGATTAAAGGAATCCGATAGTGAGTTGACAATCATATCAATTTTCGTCTCACCATCTATCTCAGCACCATTTAGTTCTGCAACATTGAGATGTGCTATGACTTTCATCATGTGATCTTTCACAGCCTGTCCAGGTTTCATTCAAGATTTATAAAAGCAGTCACTGCCTCTCTCTTAGTTGACCTAGACCTCATAGCAAACATCTCTTCCAGAGACATCATTATATCAGCAGCAGACTCCATTCCTTTATGCTGCTGCTGCAACACGTCGGAGCTAGTGGCCATAATGTAACATTTGGCCATATCATCAGAAGTCTTCCATTGCTCATACTCATCTCTTTGCAAAATATTAGATTCATTATTAGGAAGGGGTGGTTTAGGAGTAGTCAGAACAAACTTATGTTTTTCACTTTGCAGCAACAACCCAATTTTCCTTTTCCATGTGACATAATTATCTCCAGTTAAAGTGTTATCTTTCAGAATGTTCATAAGTGATGGAGTTATGATTTCTGAATAAAACAAAATTATATATGGGTAAATAATCATGATAAAGCACTTTTTAAATATTTATCTTGAATTAAATAAATAATTCTATCATAAAAATTTAACGGTGATCCAACACTTATAAACGTTACGCCTCCTCTGGGAATAAGTACCATTTATCAGTTGGACTAGGTCCCACCTAATTGTTAACATAACAACCAGTGTTTTCAATTTTAGCCTTGCAATTTTATTAACAAGAACTCTCAGGAGGATATTAATAAAATCACATTGAGTGTGATACCAAGATATCGACCCTCAATTTTCTCTCACGAAAATCCCTCTTCTGGGAGTAGATTTCGTTTAAGTCAATTGTTCAGTCTATCCTTGTAAGGAAGTATTTTACTAAATTCCATTTATGGACGCCCATCGGGGGGATTACCAATAAATAATAAAACTCAACTAACCTTGGAGGCCATAGGTGTTCTAACACACCTTCTCCCAATCAATTATTTAAGGCGTGTTGATTAAATTCTATAGAATGATTTTACCAAGTTATCTAGATGCCAATTAGATACCTCAATCATTCAATGCATGTTCATACCAAAAGAGATATATAAGTGGCACTCCTATTCTATATGACATGTTATCATACAACAACAAATATTGTAATATTTACGGAAATATAAATAGCTACAATTTTGGTCCATCCTAGAAAAGCAAGTAAATTACATTTGTTTGGAATACAAAATATTCTTTCTTGGCGAACAAGTCTTCAAGAGGCCATCATCCACTTCCTCACCCCTCGGCTGCCACCTTTAGGCGTGCACACCCCTTGGGTCCATAAAGGGCCACCATGCGCAGCCCATTATGCCCAAAGGACTGTCATGCGCATCCCATGACACATAAGGGGCTGCCGTGCGCAGCCCATGCACCCAACAAGAGTTACGCACTTACGTGCACGTACACTTGTTGCCATGGTGCACACGGTACCAAGCTTGTTCCGGTTGCTTCCTCTTCTGCTTCTAATTCTTCAACTCTTCGAATCTTCGAAACTTGAATGTATTACAACAGATTTTACACAATAAATTACTGCATTATTATTATTATTTTTTAATTCACTGCACTAATTTTTACACAAGAAAAACTGCACTATTTTATACAAAAAAAATCTGCAGTATTTTTTTAATACAGTAAAAAATTGAAGTATTTTTTAATACAATAAAAAAATAGAGAATCTAGCAACTACCAAAAAGGAACTTATGACGATAACATGCCACTCTTCTTGTTACAATTCCGAAACAAAAATACATTGAAATTCTAGCACCAAAATCGAGCAATAACAATTCACTTAATAATAACATATATAAATCCATACATGCCACATGTAATTTTATATGCGAATACCTAGAGTGTCATCTCTTTCTAAAACATGCATAATCACAATAAAAAGAAATAGATTCATGTATATATACGTTAATTAATCAAAGGGCACAACCAGGCTCTGATACCAATTGTAGGGGAAAAATACGAAAAACGCAGCGGAAGCGAGAATTAAAACGAATTTAGTATAGTTAAAATTTTTTCCAATATCTGAACCTTAACCCTTTAATTAATTAAACGTACATATATTCAAAAGATATCATACCTCTTGTCGCGTGATCAGATTTACTTAGCGTCGATGGTAATCCGCAAGATCTTCCAATCCGACCACTAACGTGAATCACTTAGGAGCGTGGTCTCCCTATTCTTTGAATTGCATACCTGAGAATGGAAAAACGAAATCTTCTTTCCTGATCGTTAATCACAAAAACTCCAAGAGCCTAGAAAGATCGTTCCGGTCACTTTTGAATTCACAGTCGTTAAGATTAAAACTCGCGTGAACCTAAATCGAAAGTATGCACAAAACCTTTTTATGTAAAGGCTTGCAAGTGCACTATCGAATTTAGAACTATCTTTCCCGTTTCCTCTTGGCTGAATTTTCACTATGTTATAGAGTTGAAATTTGTTTTATTCAAAAGCAAGAGAATAAAAAATTCTTTCTCTAAATTTTTTTTCTTCCTATTAATTCCGAAATTAATAATAAATATAGGTATACAAATCCTTTCCTAAAGAGGATTTACTTGGTGGGCAAGAATCCTATCTCTAGGTGGATTTACTTGGTGACAAAGAATCCTTTTTCAAAAAAAGATTTCTTTTCCACACCAAGACTCCTAATCCAACTCAAATAGTGTATTTGTGATTATATTAAAGACTTCCTTATTTGATTACCAAATAAAGTCATTTATATTTATTATACTACTATAAGAGTATACTACTAGGAAACGTAATTCCTAGTCAGAAAAATATTTTGATTTTTAATTAAATAATTAATTAATCAATTAATTAATTTCCATTTAATCAAACAATATAATAACATAATATTTTAGGCTATTATTATAGCCTTGCCGCCCACACACAAAAAATATGGGCGAAATATCATTTTCTTATTTTATTTAATCCATTCAGGCTTTAAATAAAAGCTCACATGTGAATCAGACCCATTCTTACTAAAAGAAACAAGCTCACATGCCTCTCATTAATATATTAATATAATTTGAGCAGCCCATTAAATAAATAATGTGTAAATTATATTCTTAATATATTAAATACAATTTTAGATGGACCCATAAATTAGTCTGGTAGAATATATCAAGTGATCCATGCAAGTCCGTGTGGATTGAGGATCTTGGCGGGCTATCTAAATTTAAGCTTCAATAGACATAAGCTAATCACAATCAACAAATGATTCACTTAGGTCCGATCTATTAATTTTAGCCCATTCCACTAAAGAGCTAAAATTGAACTCTTAAATAAAGATAGAATAAGAAGATGTTTCTCATTCATACCCTAGACAATCTTATTGGATATAGTGTATCCTCGTGTATAATATCAGTAATTGCCAAGAGCTCATAGACCGCCTATAGCTCTCATAGTTACCATATTTACTCATATGACCACGTTTTGAACTTGGATATTTTGACTTGTCCAGAAGCCATGTTTTCAATAGACATTATCGAAAACTCAACGTTGAGATTTAATATCCAATACCTCAAAATATCCATATGATAATATTATACTCTCATTCAATAAATTGAGCCACGATGTCCATATCTATAAATGAAGTTCCTTATCGATTAACAAATGAATACCACCAAACTATCGAGGATAGACTATGCTATATAATCGTACTCATTGATAGATCAAATGATAACACTTGCAATCATAAGTCCATCATTTATCTAAGGATTAAGATAGACTATCCGATTGTCCTCATAACAAAAGACTTGTATCTACTGACGGTTCTAGATAAAGTATTTTATTGTGATCCTGTTCAATGCACCCAGTGCACTAGATTCTTTTACTCGAAGACCTTTTCGATGATTTTAGACTCATCATAACTTATTTGATCCCACTCAAATGCCAGCAAAAGAATTCTACAACTTTATCAAGATAAAGGTGCCCAACCTTTAACTTAAGTTGTGAACGTTTATTCAAGACTAACTAAAGAATTGTGTCTACCTCATACATATCCAGATGTACCAACAATTCTTCCTTTCTCATAGTCTTTTGACCTTATGATTATTTACTTTGACAATTATCATTATAAATGCTATAAGATTTTGTAAAACCAGAAATCACTTTATTATTATGAAAAGATTGTCAATTACAATATTACACTCTTGCTATTGAGCATAATCCTAACAAACATAGCTTCAGACTTGGTATATTATCCTACAATAATCTGAATCCGTAGTCCTAAAAGAAAAGGCAAATGAGATAAATGCATAACCTGGGTATACATAAGAAGCAATTTAACAATATACAATTTTACAATATGTATTACATAAGACACACAAAATCATAATAATCTGAGTTTGTCATTTTGAAATTCAATTTGATAAGCATGAGCATTCAAACATGTTCTCTGTTAAATTCTACATTTAACACCGCAATTCACAACCAATTTCAACAATTCCTTCTAAATCATCAATACAAATTCCTAACAAACGAAGCCCAAATCTTTTTCAGTGAAGTAAACAAAACCCTAGATGAAATATAACACAATCAAAACCAATTATCGGAAAAACAAGAAAAAAAGTTTGATTTCGTTTAGTCTTTCTAATGAATCGAACTAGAAAAAATAATTCAAAACATAAACAAATCCAAAGAGAAGAAAAAAGGACAATACCCGGTGGACTGCTTCGATAGTGTACGCATGCGACGGGGCAACCAAGTCGGTGAGGAACACATCATAACTGAGATTTGTATTGGGTTGTCTGATTTCATGATGAGGGACGCAACAGAACATAGATGAGAGAAAGATAAATGGAAAGGGCTTGGGTTGTCTGATTTCACGATTAGAGTTTTATTTTATATTTGACATTTTTGTCATTTTTGGAAATATTAAGGGAAAAACGCCTTTTTGAGACTTGTCCCGTAGGACAAGTTTGGCCGAGGATTTTAGGTGGGACAACTTTCCACGTTTTTTGTCCCATCCAGGTTCATCGGTCCTATGTTTAAAACGCGCCAAACATGGGACAAGAGGAAGTTGTCCCACGTTGTCCCACGTTGTCCCATCCTAGCCCGCATACAAATCGCACCCTAAATTAACACGGCTTTCAACATTGATTTACATATTGGCATTTAACCTCATTTGATAGGATTGGTTTGGTGAAATTGGAAACCCTAGTCTCTCATCTCATTGCTTGCATTAATCTTGTTTCTTAGTTTGTCTTTGACTTAGTTTCTTAAAGTACAATCGATCTTCCAAATAGTAGTGAACTTGATCAATTTTGGGAATTAGCATCCCAATCCTTGTGGACAATACTCTACTTTCTCTATACTCTACTTTCTCTATATTGCATGTGCCGACCTCGTACAATTGTGGATAGTTTTAGCACGTTTCAGAAGGAGGCAATTAGTCGTCTCTCCATGCCAACCAAATCTGGCTTACAATCTATCGGTAACTAATATTTTTCTTTCTTTCCTATTTGTTAATATTCAACACGAGAATTGAAGAACATAAAATGCAGAAATATGTTGAGCCAATCTCTTCTATTCTTCTTTATTATAAACGTTTTAGTAATTTCAGACATGGGTCTTTTAGTACTAAACTAGTTTGCAGCTTGCACACGGTAAAATATAACGCAATTGTCATCAAATTTATTGTTTTATATTTGCTTCCAATGCTCTAATTTCTTCAAATACCTGTTATATCAACAATTTCAACTCAGATTGTGACAATCATTCCAAATTCAATTCATAATATAAACTGCTTGATTTTTTTTGGAAGAAGAAACAAAAAAAAAAAACACATCATCTTTCAATCGAAATTAACAAATATTAGTAAGAAAAATGCAGTAAACAAAATTAAATTTATGCCAAAAGAATCAATAATGTTTTTTTTCCTTTATATTATATTGATTCAAATGGTTCCTATCTTTAATTTATTTTTTTATTATCAATTTTAAGTGGTGTAGATGTAACGAACCGACAAAAGAATTGATTATTTGTGATCCTTTAATTTCCTTGAAAAATGTGTGTAGGAATATAAAAAATCAAAAAATATATATGAAAAAAATATTCAGAACATTAAAAGTTTGTGATAGAATTTAGATATTATATCTCCCTCACTCCTTCAAATTTCAAATTAATTCTTAAAATTATATAATTTATGATTTGAAATATTTATCTGAATTGCAATTCCTATCCACTCAAAGACACAATTAACAAACATAATTAGTACAAAGGCTAAATGTGATAAAACAAATATTCATTGATGAAATTAAAACGTACAAAAAATTAAACATTTCAAAGTCTCTAATTGCACTCCTTGTTATTTTCCAACAACCTGTTTGAACAGGTTTCCTTCTTGTCATCACCAGCAGCCACCATTTTATTTTTACTTAAAAATATAAGATATTAGGAAATGAAAGAGAACAGAATAGTTGATAGGAAAAGAAACATCAATAGAAAGATGCAGAGAATATAGAAATATTGTACATGACATTAATTAAAAGAATATAGAATAAATGATTTATTCCAAATCAGTTGAAGAAGGTAATTGAGTTTCAAATTCAACCTACAAATTATTTAACCAACCTGGTAATTGCTGCAACATAGCTTCAAACCCTCATATGATGCCAAATATTCTTCAAATAAACTGGTCTTATCTATGACCATCTTCTTAACTTCGTACACTTAATTAAATAATCACTAGTGGGAGGGGCATATGCATTTGAACCTTAAATATAATATATATATATATATGCATTTATTTTTTTATATATGACTACAAACTTATTTACAACATATTTGCAATCAAAAATTGTTAATACTTCTAATGTGGCAATTGAACTTGGAGTTCAACATTACTACCTAAGCTTTTGAAGTATTTACAAACAAAACAAAGATAAACAATAACCGGCTTTTAAAACAGGTAGTGATTAGTATATTTCAAAGAGAAAAGTGAAAAGAAATTTCAAAAAGAAATCCAGCACATCAACAAAATGTTACTAAAGGTAGATACCACTGGATCTAACGGTAAATGATGAGCTGTTGTTATAGACTGGAGCACCAGAGTTAGTAGTCCAGAAGGGGGTACTGAAAGCACTTGATGGGCAGTGCTGCATCATCATCATCACACATACAAAACAAACAAAATCACCAACAAATTTCCAAATGGAAAGACATTTTTAATCCAAAAGAAATTTTTATTCCTAATTTATTATTTTTGACTCATGTGAGAAGCTATTATTCGAGAATCATTCAGTCTTTATATTTTTATTTTTATTTTTAATTTTTTTATATAGAGTCAGTCGAAAAAACAACAAAAAAGGGGAAAGACAAAGGAAAAAAAAGGAAATAAGGCAATTCATCACACCATGCTTTATCCTTTCTAAATGTTAAGCAGCTTTTATATATACAAGATAGAGAAACAATTAACTTTGTTGAGAAAGTTTCTGAATATATATGATAGCCAAAAATATACTTTCACTCTTTTCACAACCAGTAGTGCAAAAAAAAAGACATATATGAACAAATGCACAATGTCCATAATTCTAAGCAACAAATTCAACACTCCAAATCAGTTCTACCCTCGTGGAAGTGATAGTATTCATTTCTAAGTTTGGTGTAGCCCTCATTTCCTATTGTTTTCACTTGTTTGTAGAGCATTTTTACTATTTAATGTGTTTTGTAAGCTTTGTGTAGGTAATAATCCATAAATAAGGTGTTAAAGCTTACTTGAAGAGATTTGGAGGTTAAAAGGGCTGAATTTGTAAATGCTCGTACAGACCACCCAACTTTGGAAGGTCATCCCGTCCTCCTCAGATCAAACCACATTGAGATCCACATATATTCGGAAAGCCCCGATGTCTTATTTCCAACGGTTTTTACGGATTGTAATTTCGGGTTTTCTAGAGAAAGTTATGCCCGTTTTTATAACTGTGTGCGATGCTGAAAACAGAGAACCATAGATGTTGTACGGTTTGTACGCACTCCTGAACCACGCATGTACCATGCAATTTCTACTAGAATGTTATAGTGGTACTTGCACACCCCAGAACCGCGCAAGTACCACGCATAAGACTTCCAGCTCGATAAATGGCATTTTTCAGCCATTTTCAGAAAGGCATTCTTGTCTTTTCGCCCAAAATCCGTGCCATAACCTCCCCACTCTATAAGTACCCCAATTTTCTGACCTCTCTCACCACTCTTCCACCTCTCCCATAACCGAAACACAACCCTCATCTTCATCTCCTTCCTCTTTCATCTTCTTCCCCAAATAAGAGAGAGCTTCAAACTTCAATGAAGGTTTTTCCTCTATGGGAACTCACTATACATCACAACCACCACCTTTTACACATCCTCCACCTATCTTAGAGTAGATTGCAAGGAGAATAGAGAGGTCTTTGGACAAATTTCGAGCTAGGAAAACAATGAGCTCTTGGAGGAGATTTCTTCAAGGGTTGTCTCTTATTTACTCTTTTCTTTGTATATCTTGTTTTCTTTGATGTATAATCACCGTTTGGGAATATTGTAAACCTAAACTTGTGCTATATATGTATGTTTTTCTTAAGTTCTTTGATTTTTGTTCTATTCTTTGCTATATCCATGACTGAATCTCTTATTGTGATATGCATGTGTATGGATGTTAGAAATTGATATGTATTCATGAATGTGATTAAGAGTAGTGTAATTTAACATGTCATGATTGTTTGTATGTTGGTGGATGACCCAAAATGCCATGTTTAGAATGATTTGAGTGTTTTAGAATTAGCTCCAAAAAATGGGAAAGGTTTGGTCGATGCATTGATATGCTAGATTAAGCTTTGGTTCCATATTCTTGTGCTTAATGAGCCTTTGTTATAAGACACAATTGCTCATCCCATGACTTGGGTTGGGTGATGAATTGATTTTGGTGAATTCCTCAATCATGAGAATGAACCTTTTACTTAAATTGAATGTTCTTAAAGATAAACAATTAACTTGATGTGCATTGTTGTATGGTGAACTTATTTCGCATTTAAGCCATCTATCTTAGAGAGATTAGAGAGATAAGGAGAGATGAGAGAGCTCTCTCTTCTATGAGAGAGTCAATCATTTAAGAAGATTGGAGACCCACCGTGATCGTCTAGCGGACAAGACATCTTGATTGACAACCGAGAAAACCTGGTGTTTGAATCCCGAAAGCGGAAGGGTTCTCCTTTCTATCTTTTGTACTTCTTTCTTTGTATCTCTTGTCTCATCTTTGATGTGTACTTTCATTCATTAGGGAGTTGATATAAACCTAGCATTGTTGCCTCTTTTATTAAATGTGCTTGTTAATGATTGAGTGGCCATTGAAGTTCTTAATGCTTTTGATTGATTCGCCACCACTTGAATGAACTTTGGTTGTTGTGTGATGAACCAAGAGGAGAATGGCACAACGTGTATGATTAGATGTCCACCACATGTAGGGTAAGGTAGAGATACGTGAGGCTTTGCATGTATAGTCGCTAAATGTGTCTTATAGTTTTTAATGAACTCGTGTGCAGTTCAGGTAATCATCGAGAGATAGGTTGCTGGTGCATGTGGGTATAGCCTTTGTTGCTCTAGAGAGAATATAGGCGAGGATTAAGTGAGCACGACTTTCAACATTGACAGCCATGTTTATATGAAATTGTGTGATTGTTATGGTAGAATCATCTTCTTAGTGTAACCATATAGCATCTTTTCGATCCATTCTATCTTTGTAAATACCATTGTATATAATTTATATTTTCATAGTAATAGGTACACACACACCCCTCAATTCGTTTTTCCAATTCATTTAAACTAAGGATAGTTGGCGAATTACACCTCCTCGTGGGAACGAACTATATTTATCATTGTACTACTCCAATGGCCTTGTGCTATAGCGAGCGCACATTTGGAGCGGTTAGGAAGCCTTACGAACTTGGAATTGATTTAGGATCAAACACCTCTTAGAGAACATCACATGTAGTTCTAGTATTCTCATTATTAATAACTGCATTACGCTCTCTCAACAGAAAGATTTGAACATATTTCTCAGCCATCAAACTTCAAAGATTCAAGACAAGCCCAACAAATGAAAACCATGACAAATCCACAATTATATTCCAAAGCAATAAGGTCCAGATTCTATGACGCTCTACATTTGTATACAAACATAATTTGAAAAAAGGAGTACATCCCAACTAATATATGAATTAAATCTTTGTACGGTAATGCAAATTCCAAATGAGTTTATTTCTACCTAATATCCCTTTTTGTCTCTTTATCTCTCTAAAATCGTTTAACAAAATATAAGGCAAGTTTCAGGAATCAGACGCTAACACTCCTGGATTGTGTTAAGGAGTTCATGGTATATCTCTTAATCAAACAGAATTAAGATAGTTAAACAGAACATGTTGGAAAAAAACCACTGTTTAGAGAACAACAGACCCGATTTGTCCAATTGATTTATACAAAGAAACAAAGAGTCCTGATATACCTATTGCAACCTTTAGTATGAGAATGAAAATAGTTAGGAAGAACAGCCCAAAAATTAGGCACAGATAAACCATGCAAGATAAAATTTGTGTATTCAATAGAATCATTACATAGAAATAGATAATCAACTCTGAATAATAAACAATGAATAATAATCATTACATAGATTTGAGGATGAACTGATCTATTTGTCTGTTTTTTTTAACATTTATCTTTTGTCTAATTTCTATACTTATCTACAACAGTATAAATTAATTATACAAATGCCTCAACTTGCTTGGGTTCCTAATTGAGGTAACACGAAAGAGAGAGATAGAAAAAGGATTACTTGTTGAATAACTAACTCGTCCCTTGTAAAGAGATATTTGTTAAGCATTATATGCCTCTTCAGTTTATTATTGTCCTCTAGTGAAACCTTTGCTCATGGAGGACCATGTCTAGGATATTATATTCCGTGAGCTTCCTGACTATAAAAGTTGTAGGCCTGACAATAATCCTTGGTCCGGAGACACCCTCTGGATATTTATATTTACAAAAAGAGTACATAAAACCAAAAAAAAATATAATAGAAAACCATTTTCAAAGCTCTAGTATGTATTGTAATGCCTAATAATTCCAAGGTTTTCTATATCAATATTTTGCCTTTAAACATTTAACAAGTCATCCTTTGAGTTCCATTTACTACATTTTATGGTAATTTTTATCTCTTCTTCTAAATAATAAGGAATCTATCGTAAACAAAACCATAATAGACAGAGTGCATAAAACCCATCAGGCAACATAACAAAAGGAACCTGTAACCAATTTGAAATTTTTACATCTAAAGTTTGAAGCTATTTAGAACATAATACAACACTCAACCAAATCTAAGATAAACAATGAGAGTATATCACACTTCTGGGCAAACGACAATTGAAAACTTTCATTATTCATTTAGAGACTAAGAAAAGTTGAAAAAACAATGAAGAAATTAAATAAGTTCCAATATATTTTCTTACTAAATAAGATGAAATTGAAGGTAGCCAAAAACTAAAATTAGTATCATATAACTTCCACAAAATCAAATGCAACGGATCTCAATATATCCAAATAATAGAGTTCAACTTAAAGTTTTAAGTGAAAACATTACAAATTAAACAAATATCCATCTGAAATAACAAAAAAAAAAAAAAAATCTTCCCCAAAAATACCACAAAAAACACCAAATTAGATACCAGTAACAATAAATTAATACAAACTGATCATTCCAAAAAATCCAAATAATATCACAGACGAAAAACTCAAAAGTTGAAGAACGTTTACCTGATGCCTGTAATTCTAGTATCTGTTAGACTCAACAATCAAAACATGGATGCTTATTACATAAAGACACCCCCTAAAGTTAAAAAAAATTCAAACCCTAAAACTTAAATTATTTTCACGATCCAAAACTAATTCAAATTGAAATTCACAAAACCAAAACTCATTTCAAATCAAAATTTAAAACTTCCAAGTTCCAACTCATAACATTAAAAATCCATAGAAACCCATAACATCAAAACTCAAAAAATTTCTACCACAAACAAAATTGGGAAATACAAAATCTCTAGCCAATTTTGTTTGTGGAAGAGATTATAAGGAAATACAAAATCTTTACCAAAATTTGAATGGATTTTTATTTATTTACAAAAATACCATTGAATAGTAAAATTAAATAGATTCCTATTTTACATATTAATATTCAATCATTTTAATTTTTTATGTGTCATAATTTATATAAATAAAATTTATTAAAATTGAATAATACTCCCGCAGCAAAGCGCGAGCCATTTTACTAGTTTTTAACTAAATATTGACCTTTGTTATCATAGTGCCAAGTTAAGCAGTCCCGACCCCACGCATGCTAAAAGGGATTGACCGAATGACCTCCCTGTCTATTGGCAGAAAATGCTGCTCTAGCATAGATTGGTCTCAGCAACCCCTATCAAAGTCAATCAAGTTAACCACATGGAGAGTATTGACAATACAGCAAGAGATAAGCTTGAAAGACAGAAGTCGAGGAAGCTAAGGGTCTTTAAACACCCTTATATCTTCTCCGTTCTCGACCTGCCAATACAGCCCTTTGAAAATAATTTGTCTACCGCATAAGATACTGAGCCAAATATAAGAACAACCGGATTTGAGTGAAGCTTGGAGAAATCCATCCCTTTTAAAGTATTTTGCTTTCAAGATCTAAGCTACTAAGGAGTTAGGGACTAAGAGTGAACGCCATGCTTGTTTGGCTAGCAGGGGTTGGTTAAAAGCCGAAGGATCTTTAAAGCCCAAATCTCCATGGGATTTTGGTAGTGTTGTATGTAAAATTCCTTGTGACGTGGCATATAGAGATTGAAGGATGCCAATATAAGACACGTCATCTAGAATTGAGTTCTGCTCGCCAAAGACCTCTACACGGCCTAAACAGGAAAGACGATCCCACTACCTTGTTAAACAGAGTTTGACTTAGACACGAATTCCGAGTATCATACCTCAAACGAGGAAATATCTACATCAGAGACTTCTGTTCAAGATAGAATGGAGCTTCTTTTGAAAGGATAAACATCAAACAAGAAACAAGCCCTAATCGGTTCATTCTACCAGTATTTGAGTAGGATTCTAATTAACGAATCCAATACTTGTACGACAAGAGTTAGCGAAACATTAGGTAGACCCATATAAATGTTACCAATATATCGTTGTAAAGGATATGAAAAAACATTGTAACCATTATTTTCATAGTGAATTAGTTTCCTCGTCGCTAAGTGGCAACCGTGGATGTTTCTCCGTTACCGGAGTTTTACCACGTAAAACCTCTTACTCTCGTTACTTTCGCTTTCTTATTCACAGATTGTCTCACCAATACGTTGACCGGCTGACTTACCAAAAAACACCTTCAATAATTGGCACTAGAAGGAGGGGGTTGAACCTTTGAATTTTTACATTCCAAAGAACCCTTGTGAACTATGGCCGACAATGGAGATGGTAGTGGTTCCAGGAACAATCATACCATACCAGATGAGTCAGGAACAACTCAAGTTACCCTTGATGTCACATGACCATCAGATGCTGTTACAGCTAGGAATCAACTTGCTCAGTGACCAGCAGTTCCCACCGACCACTAAGGAAATCGCTCAGTGATTTCACGAGTCGCTACATCAACTAATAGCAGATGCCGCAAGTCATGGAGTTGCCCTTACAACCACTACAGGATTAGCTTCACCAAGTGATCTGCACACTCCAGACGGTCAACCTGGAAGGTTGCGTTCCATAGTAGTCGGCCCAACTCCGGACGCACCATTGAAAATGGGCCGCAACCCAGCGGATCGCCCAAAAACTAAGTCAGAAAAATAGGCAAGAGATGTAAGAAGGCATGAAGAAGACCAGCACCCTCACAAATATGATCGGTATCAGGCTAAACAGGAACCGAACCAATCTGATAGGCCAGACCGGTCATCTTCTTCTTATGACAGTGATCAGAATCATCGTCGAAGGCGCCATAGGGGATCACATAGGTCGCGTGAGTCACCACAAAGGACACGCCAGCAGGACAATGATCTAAGCAACCAGAGACTGACCATACCAAAATATAACCAAGGGGAGAGCCAGTTGGCGAGCGGGACTTACTCATACAAAAGTTGACCTAAGAAGTGCAGAGCAACATGCAACATATAGATGCCTTGGTCAGACTGTATGAGCCAACAGAACTATCAGATGATGAGTCAGATAGCTCTTTCATTAGAGATATCCTCCGAACACAATTCCCTAAAAGGTTCATGATGCCTCATGTGAAACAGTTTAAAAAGGATACTGACCTAAAAGAGCATGTAAGGAGATATAAAATCACGATGACCTAATACGCCAGGAGTAATGCACTGCCATGCTTAAACTTCCCTCAGACACTCGAAGACGTAGGTTCCAGATGGTTTGGGAAACTTCCACCAGGCAGCATTGGCAGTTTCGGCGAGTTGAGCAAGGCGTTCACCCTGCAATTCCTCAGAATTATGCACAGGAAGAAATCAGTGGCTCACCTTTCTCAGCTCAAACAAGAAAATGATGAGTCATTTAAGAAATATGTGACTTGGTTCAGTCGAGAAGTACCGAAGATTGGAAGTGCCAACGACGAAGCCATCATAGTAGCATTCATCAACAACCTGCAGGACGGTCGATTATCTTTCGACCTCAGGTGAGCTCGCCTGATTAGCTACGCTGACATGATAGATATAACTGGTGGGTATGCATTAATCGAGGAAAGGGAAATTGCAATGGGTGGAAGTTTTATGCATGGGAGACGCCTAGAAGAAGCTAAGACAAAGGGTGGAAGTAAAACTTAGAAGGGACACTCATCCACGCAGAATGGTGACAGATAGAAAAGCAAAACTCAAGGATGGAGTCATGATAATGAACAGAAAGGTGATCGGATCAGATTCCAAGGGAAATACACCAACTACACTCCACTGAATAAGAATCAGGATGAGATCCTCACAATATTGGAAGAGAAGAACTTGTCAAAAGAACCACCGAGGCAGTCGAAGTGTGCTCGCATGGATATGACTAAGTATTATCGCTTCTGCAAGGAGAATGGGCATAAAACCTCGAAGTGTTTCCAACTGAAGGACCACATCGAGACCCTTATCCATGAGGGACACCTGAAAGATATCATCCTTAAAAAGACTGATCACAGAGGTAACCAAGAGAAGGCCCGAGAAAAAAATCAGGAAAAGAAGCCGAGCCAAAAGAAGACCGAGGATGAAGAAGCAATACATACCATCTTCAGAAGACCTTCAACCGGGAAAAGAAATAGGGAGAGAATAAAGGAAATCCGAGAAGCTATGGAAGTAAGAAGAGATTTGGATGTGAATTCGGTAGAACTCGATCCCAAGAGGATCAAAGAAGGATAAAACCCTATAATATTCACTGAGGCCGACTCCTACGGGGTAGACGTCGGACCAAACGACGCACTTGTTATAAGTGCTCGGATCGGGCATAAAGATGTGCACCTGATATTAATTGACAATGGGAGTTCGGTGGACATACTGAGTGCATGAGTATATGATCAGCTGAGATTAGATTGACGGGACCTGCAACCTTTGTATACCCCACTTCGAGGATTTGGAGGGGTAGAGGTAATGTCACTTGGAATTGTGAAGTTGCCCGTGAAAATAAGGGAATCACCTTACCAGAAAACAGTGCTACTAGGCTTCGTGGTGGTTGACACTGAAAACTAGCCCTACAATGCCCTATTGAGCTGACCATTCCTGAACAAAACCAAAGCCGTCATGGAGACTTACGCCATTATGATTAAATTCACGAAAGAGTTGGGTGTAGGGGTGATCAAAGGATCCCAGGAGATGGCCAGAAGGGCAAACCTTTCGGTTTACAGAGATAGAGCAGAAAAAGAAGATCAATAGGTGTACATGGTATATAGGGTCGACCAAGGAGCCGACGGATTTGAAGCACAAGCTGAAGTACCTGAAGGGTTTGAGGTCGACCCCCGGGAAGACCCCGAGGAGAAGAAAACCGAGCCAGCAATGTCGATAATACTGGATGAATGCGAGCCGAATAAAGTAGTTCAGATAAGAGCGAACTTACCAGAGAAGGTTAGAATCGGCTGGACCCACCTACTGAGGGAGTATAAGGATGTGTTCGCCTGGAGTCATAAGGATATGCTGGGGATAGATACTGGAGTCATATCTCACCACTTAGCAGTGGCCCAAGATGCAAACCCAGTAATCTAAAAAATGTGGCTCTTTAATCCAGAGAGAAGCGCATCTATTAAAGAAGAGGTGAAGAAATCGCTCGCTGCAGGGTCATTTCCGGAAGTCAAGTACCCAAAGCGGGTGGCTAATGTCGTCTTGGTGAAAAAGAAGAATAAACAGTGGCGAATGTGTATGGACTTCACCGACTTGAACAAGGTCTGTCTGAAAGACAGCTTCCCTCTCCCAAGGATCGACCAGTTGGTAGATGCAACAACAAGACATTAGTTACTCAACTTCATGGATGCTTACTCAGGGTATAACCAGATCCGTATGCACATGCTAGATGAGAAGAAAACAACATTCACTACTAACCAAGGTTTGTACTGCTATACTGTAATGCCATTTTGACTAAAGAATGCAGGTGCCACTTACTAGAGGCTTGTGAACAGAATTTTCTCTCGCCAAATAGAGAGAAACATAGAAGTGTGCATGGATGATATCCTGACCAAGAGCGTCATAGCGGAAAGCACACCTCAGATTTAAGAGAGACTTTCGACGTGCTGAGGAAATATAAAATGAAGCTCAACCCAAGCAAGTATCTATTCGGGGTTCCCTTAGGAAAATTCCTTGAATTTCAAGTCCATCAGTGAGAGATCGAAGTTAATCCAGAAAAGATCCAAGCCCTCTCCAATATGGCTTCGCCAAAGACACTAAAAGAAGACCAAAGGCTAATTGGGTGTCTCCCCTCTCTTAACAGATTCATATCAAAATCAATTGACAAATGTGACCCATTTTTCAAGGCTATCAGGAAAGGAAAGTGACTTGAATGGAATAGGGATTGTGAAAGAGCTTTCTAAAGGTTGAAAGAGTACCTGGCCCGAGCATCGATCCTTTCAAAATCGGTGGTCGGAGAAACCCTGTACCTCTCCCTCTCCCTCTCCCTTACAGAGGCAACCATCAGTTTTGTTCTAGTAAGGGAGAAGGATGGCATCCAAAAGCCAGTGTTATACACAAGCAAAGCCCTATTACCTTCCGAGACAAGATACTCACAAGCTAAGAAGATGGCCCTTGCCCTAGTTGTAGATGCAAGAAAACTGAGACCCTACTTTCAGGTACACAGAGTGGAGGTGTATACTAATTGTCCCTCAAACAGATTATGCAGAAAATAGAAGTGTTTGGTAGATTGACCTAGTGGGCGATAAAGTTAAGTGAGTTCGACATTGCATTCATCCCAAAGGACTCACAAAAAGGGCAAGCGGTAGCCGACTTTGTAGCCGAGTTCACCGAACCAGATTTGGAAGTAGCCCGGATGGCCCAAGAGAATTGCGTGAAGACCATCTTATGTAAACTTCATATAGACAGCTCGTGAAACACCCGTGGCAGCGGGGCAAGACTAGTAGTAACCACCCCGAAAGGGGATTCTGTAGAATGTGCTATGAGGTTTGACTTCAAAGCAACCAACAATCAGGCAGAGTACGAAGCGCTATTGGCCGGTCTTAGGGTATGTGTAGCTTTAGGAGCAAATGAAATTGAGATCTTCAGTGATTCTCAAGTTGTAGTCAACCAAGTCTTGGACGAATACCAAGCAAAGGATGAGCACATGATTAGTTACTTGGCAGCAGTAAAGGAGTTGCTCAAGCGGTTTAAAAGATACAAAATTACTCAGATTCCCTAGGAGGAGAATGAGAAAGCCGATGCACTGTCCAAGCCGGCATCCACAACAACCTGCATAAGGCCAAAAACTATACCTGTAGCTTACTTGGCCCGATCAAGCATAGCCGAGCAAGAGAAATTGATAGTGGCTGAGATCCAAACAGGGTTGGACAGTTGGATGACGCCCATCAAAAGATATCTCCAAGATGTCGTCTTACCAGAGGATACCCTCGAAGCAAAGCTGGTCAAGTATAGGTCAACTAGATACACCATCATTAATGAGGAGTTATACAAAAAAAAAGATTTTCAAGGGCGTTATAGAGATGTGTTGAAACTGAAGAAGCTAAAAGAATTCTAAAAAGTTTCCATAGTGGTGTTTGCGGGAACCACACTGGGGGTAAGAGCTTGGCACACAAACTGCTCAGGCAAGGATTCTATTGGCCAATACTGTTCGTTGATGCTTAGGAATTCTCAAAAAGCTGTGGAACAAGTCAGAAGATTGCTAATGATATCCGATAGCCACCCGAGTTACTCTGATAGAGGAGTGAAGCATGCGATAGTTGCGGTAGACTACTTCACCAAGTGGGCAGAAGTAGAGGCTTTGGTACACATTATTGAGGTGAATACAGTAGGCTTCATAAAGAAAACATACAGTACATGTTTGGGATCCCGAGTACTATCATCACAGACAAAGACACCCAATTCAGCAATGCAAAGTTCAGGAAGTTGTGCTAGGAGTACAAGACCTCGAACTACTATGCCTCCCCGCTCATCCTCAGACTAATGGACAGACTGAAGCTGTAAACAAGATAATCAAGCATACTCTAAAGGCAAAGCTAGATGCAAAGATAGGAAACTGGGCAGATAAGCTTCATGAGGTGTTGTGGGCATACAGAACAACCCCGAGAACTGCAACAGGAGAGACTCCTTTCTCTTTAGCGTTCGGAACCGAAGCGATCATCCCATTGGGAACATCTTTCACTTTCCCAAGAGTCCAGTTGTATGATCCCAAGCATAATGCAAACATGTTATTCCAAAATTTGGATGAACTTGAAGAAAGAAAAGACTTGGCATAGATCCGGAATACAACATATAAGCAAAGAGTCACAAGGTACTACAACTCCTACGTTCCGGTATGTAGATTCCAGATTGAGGACCTTGTGCTGAGAAGGGTAACACTCAACACAAGAAATTAAGCAGTAGGATCATTGTCCAATAAGTGGGAATGGCCGTATGTGATAGACGGCATAACAGGACATGGGGCATACCTGATTGCCCGACCAGATGGGAATTCTGCCCAGACCATGTAATGCCTAGTACCTGAAGAAATTCTATCCTTAAGGAAGCTAACTTTTAAATTTCTGATTACTCTAGTGTTTAGTTTAGTGTTTTCTAATGTATGTTTTAGCATTTTTAGCAGGTTTAGTTAAATTGCTTGTTTAGTAATTTTTGCAGAACTCAAATAAAAACCCTAACGAGGCCTTTTAAAGCTAAAACCTTTAGTGCAAAAACATATGATAATAAGTACATATGATAATAAGAACATATGATAAAAACATATGATAATAAAAACATATGATAAGAACATATGATAAGGACTCCGGTGCCATGAAACTGTGAAAGGCGAATGGAAAATGCCCGAGGGGCTAAGAAGCTGTATTAGCGTGCCCGCCAGGCTGGCTAGGCACCAAGGCATCTGGTAGCCAGAAAAGGCAAACCCGAGGCACCAGACCATCTGGAAAACTACTCGGGGCACCGCTGAGGAAACCTTGGTGAGATGCGCAGATGAGTTGGTTGGTAAATACTACCCCAACGATTCAGCCAAACCCCTGTAACAGATAAAACCGGGATACATCCTTGGTCACTTGTGCAGGGACCTGGGTGTATGATTGTGGTGAGACTTGATGTAACACTTATGTAAGAAAATCCTCATAAGAACCAAAGAGTATTCGGAAAGATAAAAGCATTGAAAGCATAATGATCAAAAAATTGCTAATTTCATTCTGTTGAATATTTACAAAAGGTATGCCTTAGAGTAGGCGGAATACATTTGCAAATATAATTAATCTATGCAAGATGATCAGATAGAGAAGGCTGGGTACTGCTAGTGCCACCTTCCTTGTCAAGTACCATCTCATACTCGTTGAGTAAACTAGCGTCCGAGGGTCATCTTATCTCATCTATTTCATCGCCCATCCAAGCATTGTAGTATCTTCCCGCAATCGGACCCACGTCCGGCTTGTCGCCACTAACTCGACTATTTTGAGATGAATGGAAAGTAGAGAATACACTCTCGGTAGGAACTTCGAGATGCATTGGATAAGGCTCCTTGCCCATGCTTCGGCAAACTGCTCGCCATTTCCTCATTTGGACTTGAAGGGCCTTTAGAGAGATATCCACATGTTTACGGATGGACATTTCCCAGTTGGTTTGAGCCCTTTCGGTCGCCCTATTCTTGACCTTGAAGAATTCACCAGCCAAGAACATTCCCCTTTGGAATTCGTGAAACAGCAAAGCATCGTAAGCTAGAGACCTCTTGAAGCGGTCTACTCCCTGAATCTCCAGCTCTAGACAGGCTTCCTTGGATAAGGCCTTAACCGTAAGGGACTGGCGGTTCAAGTCTTCAACGTTTTGCTCATAAAGGGCCTTGGCATCCTCGGTTTTCTTCTCGGCTTGAAGCATCGATTCTTGGGAAGCAACTAGGAAATCTTTGAGAGATTTGACTTCCTTTTCAATAATCGAAGCCCTCTGTTCAACCTCCAATTGGGCTGCCAAGCATATGTCCATAAATTCCTGATTTACTTCCAGTTTTTCTTGGCAGAGCCGCTCTGTTCTGGCACCAGCCTCTTCATACTCTCCGACCTGGGCCTCCAAGCACCTAATCTCGTTCGCTTGCCCAATGATGGTATTGAAGGCATCAGCTAGCTCAACAACCATCTACACAGAATGTTAAAGCCATCAAGCAACCTAAGGCAAGATTGAATAGATTACAAAAGTCAACTTACATAGGCTGAGCTATTATAGGAATTTCGAAGGTTAGTTTTAACAGAACCAGATCTAAATTGGCTCCACTTATCCTCACCAAAATAAGCTTGCCTCGAAACCATAGCACTAAGTATCTCCCCGGGGGATGGGTCCACTACGGACTGACTTAAAGAACTCGGGTGATTTAGTCTCGAATCTTGAGGGGCATTCACAGTCAGGGCAGTAGGCACTTCGGCGGGTAAAGCTAATTGCAGCTCGGACGCGGGGGTTGGCATTTCATCCTCGCCAACGCCTTATCCAGTCTCCCTAACACTCTCAGAGACTTCTCATAGGTTCTTTACTGGTACTTCAGCTGTGCCTCACCCTGAAGTTGTAGGAGCATCAGAGTCGCCCAGTGCATCCTCTCCCTCTAAAGAAGAATCAACGTAAGTGACTACTCAAGGAATTTTGAGGGCCTGCTGACTTGCCAGATCAGCGGTCTTTCTTTTCCCTGACCTCTTTCGAGTATCCAGATTGGCTGCAGGATCATCTGTTTTGACCTCATCTGCAACCGGGGAAGAAGCAATTGGTGGGGGTGATGAGGCCGAGGTCTCAGCAACTTTGCCGCCTTATCTTTCGAGTATAAAAGGATCACCCAGCCTTGCACTCGTTTATACCTGAGCAGTTTCTACCTCTTCAAATGAGCACTTTTTGGACTCACACTCAAAAACTTGGGAGGGAACCTTGGGGGGGGGGGGAGAGCTATTCCCCTAGCTTTTTGACGTAAAGCGTCTTAATGGATGGCATCTGTTATGGCTTTAGCTCAAAGTGCTTGTAAATCAAAGACAACGTCGGCATCATACACTGTGAAAAAGGAGCCAAGAGTTAAAAAAGAGGGAGATACCAAAAAGAAAAGAAAAAGAAAAAGAGAACATACATCGCTTGCGGTTAGCTGAGATTTGAGGAAAGAAGTTGGCATTGATCATCATCTCCTCGTCGAGGAGAAAAGATTTACCCCTCTTCTCCAATGAGCGCACTGCTACTCTGTACAAGCCGATTAGTTCAGTTGCCAAAAAAGTGGGATGAGTGTTATTCCACGACTCGGAAGATGTGAAAAACCGAGTCACTCGAAGTTTAACTTGCAGTTCGGAAACATTGCAGGAGACTCTATGGCCCCAATTCCCTCCAACGAAGAACCAACTGTTCTTCCAAAACTTATTCGAGGAGGGAAAGCCCCGAATGAAACCATTCATCTTCTAGTTGGAAGAAACCATTCAGAGTGAGCTGAGCCGGACAGATGCATGCTTCAGTAAGGAAGTGAGCAATAAAAGGTTGGAGTGGTAGAGTGACACCACAACTTAGCATGGCACCATAAATTACGGTCCCATGCGGGGGGTTCCAGGCAGATATTTCCCTAGCAGGTATCAGCTAAATGGTGTATATGTCCAGATCAAACCTGCTCGTGTATTGCCCTAATTCTCTTTCCCCTACTACATTTGGCTAAAAATCATAAGCGCAAGCTTGTTAAGCCGAGAAGGAAATTCAGATGCTTTTATGCTCCTCTTCAACGTCAGACTTAAGGACCTTCTGACGCCTAATTCTGACTTCCCAAGAAGTGGTACCCTTCTCATGTGCTCGAGATGAGGAGTGTTTTGCCCTAGTCATTGGTGGACGAGTATTTCTACAAGAGGAAACAGAAGGGTCAGTTGAAGGATCATCGTCACCAGGGTTGGCTCCAGCATGTGGTACAAGTTCAGGGAAAACGTCGATCCAAAATCCAGAAACATCCGCCGCCAAGAAAGAGGGTTGGTGGGAGGATTAGGGGTGGAGAAGCCTCTCAAAATGCTCCACCGCAAGAGTATCCCATTGTTCGATCGCGATCATCATTTTGACAAAATGCGATGCCTGGCCTCAGGATCCATAATCTTGACCAGAAAACTCGCTTTAGCAGATTTAACGAGTAACGACAAACAGAAAAGAAGAGCAAGAAGTTAAACCACCTGAAAAATGGAAGCTTGAGAGATACTAGGAAAAACGCTTGGGATTCTTCGAGCCTCAGAGAAACAAAAAACTGATGTTGCTTTGAAGGAGTCTGTACTGTTAAAAATAAAATGGAGATGATGAAGATGCCAATAGGGTTTAAATACATGAATTTGAAATTAAACCTAGGTGACGTCATGTCCATAAGAGGCGGGAAACTTGAGCGACGTGCATAAGTGAAGTTAGAGCAGAAAAGTTGCGCCTTTCCATAAAAAAAACGCCTGACATCCTCTTTTAAGAGATGACGCGTGGCAATGCTTAACGGCTTTAGGCCTTTAAACGTCACTGTCAATAAAGTCGTTATCATCACACAATGGGATTTCTGTGGAGGAAATTAATTTTGAAAAAGTAAGTGGGGGTGGAACTAATTTAACCAAAATTAATTAATGACGGTTAATGAGGAAAACGATAAAGTGGGATTATTATTAAATACCTCACGCCGAGTAAGTAGGAACTACACCGAATACTAGTTGGCTAGTCAGGATAGCAGTCACTCGGGCAATTCATTAAGCAGGAGATACTTGGCTTAGATATTTATAAAGGTATTGTTGTATGTAAAATTCCTTGTGACGTATGTCATACAGAGATTGAAGGATGCCAATATGCGACACATCATCTAGAATTGAGTTCTGCTTGCCAAAGACCTTTACTCAGCCTAAACAGGAAAGACGATCCCAATACCTTATTAAGCAGAGTTTGACTTAGACACAAATTCCTAGTATTGTACCTCAAACGAGGAAATATCTATATCAGAGACTTCTGTTCAAGAAAGAATGGAGCTTCATTTGGAAGGATAAACATCAAACAAGAAGCAAGCCATAATCGGTTCATTCTACTAGTATTTGAGTAGGATTCTAATTAACGAATCCAATACTTGTACGACAAAAGTTAGGGCAACATTGGGTAGACCCATATAAATATTACCGAAATATCGTTGTAAAGGATATGAAAAAACACTGTAACAATTATTCTCATAGTGAATTATTTTCCTCGTCGCTAAATGGCAACCGTGGACGTTTCTCCATTACCGGAGTTTTACCATGTAAAACCTCTTGCTCTTGTTACTTTCGCTTTCTTCTTCACAAATTGTCTCACCAATACGTTGACCGGTTGACGTTGACTTACCAAAAATCACCGTCAACAGGTAGGCACATGTCTTCCCATTTGATCCAGCTTATTTTTCACTTACCATCCTTTGAGCCCCATCAAAACTTGGAAATCATAGAACTCAACTCCTTGCACAAGCCGGTAGGTAGCTGGAAAACACTCTTAACATAGTTGGGGTTAAGCCTCTTTTATATATATATATATATATATATATATATATATATAGGAAATAGATGGGTGTGGAGAGTATTTTTATGGGTGGCAATAGAGCCACCCTTTTAATTGTATTTATATCATTAATTTTTTTTTTTGTTTTATAAGATTTAAAAACTAAACAAATAGAATTGTAATATAATTGATTAATAGTGCATAATGTTTGGGTGTCAATTGGAATTGAGCCCGATAAGCCCAATTCAATTCAAAACCAAACATTATGTAAACTCAATTGTCAATTGGTTAAAAATTTTAATTTTTGCCCAACGGTCCAAACAAGCCTAAAACCTAGAAAATCGACCCGAATCGAATCGAACCAACCTGATTATGTTTCAGTTGGTTTTTACCTATAAAATTGTTTTCATTTTTGAAAACCGAACATATCTCATTCTACTTGGTCAGGGCCAAAAACTCCAACTGGACTAAGAATACACATGCCCAGTAAGGATACTGTAAATTACATGCCTAGCTTATTACTATCAAATCAATGATAAAATGCCCGGGAAAAGTTAGGGACTAAATTATCATGTTATTGTCATTGTCTAATTACCAATTGTTGCATGTAACAGATTGTTTGAAAGATAGCTAGTTAAGCTTTGTAATCCCAAGGTTGACAATAAAAACATCAATTTCTTATAAAATCGTGCAGAATAGAGGTAAATTAAATCATTTTGGGAAGAAGATGAACATTGTAAATTTTGAACAATTGTGATATTGATCTTATTAGTATAGTAATACTTTTATTCACTTGCAGAATTTTGAATTTGAGACAACAACCAGCCAATTATAAGAAAAAAAATTCAATAATTGTGTTTATGCTTTATATTTATATTATAATATATTTTATAGTTTGTATTTGAGAGATTTAATTGTCAACTATATTTATATATGTTTATGTTTAAGAGATATGTGTAAGTCAAGTATATTTATATTTATGTTTGGGATATTTAGTAGTCAAGTAAATGAAAGAATGAATTTCAAATATTAAGTAGGAAAAAGAAAAGAAAGAAAAATAATATTCATTTTATATATTGATAACAACAAAGATATGTTGTTAAAAAAAATGCACCTAAAGTAATTTATGTATATACAAAAGGTTATGTTATTACAAAATCTATTCATTGTAAATACATTTTGTGGCTGAAGATATGCACTTAACGTCCTTGGCATTGTTAACTGTGTAGAGTTTACTAGGTAATGCAACAAACAAAAGCTTTTGTCAAACAAAAGAAAGAGAAGTCGAATAATGGTTGAAGATGGTGGGTAGGTTGGATTAATAGCAGATGAGTGCTAGAATCACTTTCTCGACTTACTCTCTCAACTCACTCTTTCTTTATAATGTGACCTGTGGATTACATTTATCAATCTTGAAGCCATTATAAATAACCTGCTTTTTCTATTTATTTACAAATCAAACCAATCACTAACTTCCTAAATTACTCTTTATTTATTTACCAAATTGCTATCTAATATTAGTTTTTTTTTTTCAAAAAGAAATATATAATAATAACAAAGGCAGGTTTTTATAGAGAAAATAACAAAGTCATTTAGTTCTTCATCTGAATAGTGATATAAGGAAAAAAGAAGTTCAATGTAGAAATTTAATACAACACAATAAAATTATTTAATAAAAAAAGTTATTAAAAAAAATTACATGTAAAAATTGTGGAAGACAGTTTATGTTTGAAAATGATGAGAGTTGGAGTGAACTTTAGAAGAAAAAAAAGGTTCAATGGTTGACTAGGATTGATAATTTGGAACTGTAGAAAAAAAATTGTAAAGTGGGACAGAACTGCTACTTTTTTAAAAATAAAAATAAAAACTTGATACAATATTAAATGGTAATTTGGTAAAATAAACAAAGGGTAATTTAGGAAGTTAATTGTTGGTTTGATTTGTAAATAAACAGAAAAAGCAGATAATTTATAATAGCTTTATATTTGAAGTAGAGAAATAATTCTTGTCCATATATCACATTATAAAGAGAGAGTGGGTTGAACACTCCTCTTAATTGTATCCTCTTAATTGTATGGTGCGTAGTTTGGTGTATGAGTAGGTAGCAACAACTAGTCGTATTTAAATCTTTTAAAGCAATCCAAATATATATATATATATATATATATATATATATATATATTTATATTGTTAACAGAAATCTTGCTCGGAGCAATAAATCTCAGTTAGCACCCTCAAGATCATTACCACATAGGTGATGACCAAGGTAGAATGTATAACCCCTCTTCTGAAAAAGGAAGTCCCTCTTTTATACAATGTCTTCATAGGTTTAAACTCATTGATTTCCTCTTGATTTTCTCATCCCCCTCTTACCGGACGGGATTTTTACCTTTAAATGTTGTTGACTTTGAGTTAATTGCTCAGTTGAGGATATCTTGGTGGAAATCAATTTGTTTCCCATTTAGACTCTATTACTTATTCTGCACGTGTATAATGTCTGTAGATGTGATACTGTGTATCTTCGGGTCTGGCATGATTCCCATAGGGGTCGTTGAATGTAACATGGTGTGGTGCATCAATTAGTGAGGTCGATCAGTGTTCCCGCCTCGATATTTGAGAAGTTTCGTCCAGCTAGGAGCTAGGTCTGGCTTCCCTTGACCTTTCGAAGCTAGGTGCGGCCTCCTATGGACACCCCCCTGTATCAGCGAGGTATAGGTGAGCTTCTGGAGAAATTACGAGGCGACCTCGACTTCGGGGAATTTCCTGTTTTCAGGTTTGGTGATGCAGGCTTGGATCTGATCATTCTGGGCTCTATTCCGGATGTTTCTAGAGCCCGTCCTTGTTCCTGCGGGGCGGTGTCGTAGCTCGGCTTTGGGTAGAATTGTCTCCTGGTGGAAACTCTCGGGCATGGAGCCAGGTTAGGAAGGTGGAAATTTCCCTTTGGTCCTTAGCCAATTTTGGCTATTAACAGAAGTCCCCTCTGACTTGAACACCAGACGTCGAGCTTGGGGTTGGGGTTAGGGTTAGATTTTTACTTTATTTGGGAAATCTTCCCTTTTTTATCGTTACCGGAATATTGGGGAAATCTTCTCATTAACTGCGTAAGTGACGTGGCGTGAATCGACTAATTTACTCCCGAATTAATCCGGTTGCGTTACGGCAGTCCCCGAGTTTTTTTACCATTACCAGAATCTTGGGGAGATCTCCTCATTAACTGCGTAAGTGACATGGCATGAGCTGATAGCTTGTTTCCGAGTTAATCTGGTTACGTTACGGCAATCCCCGAGATTCTTTGCGATCTCAACCGAAGATCTCGTCAGCTCGTACTGGTTCCCTCTTGCCTATATATATATATATATATATATATATCTATTTATCTCAAGGACTTCCTCACATCTTTCAAACTCAAATATTTCCCAAGATATACTTTCTCTCATAACATTTCTCTCAAGCTTGTCTTTTTCTTCATTCTTATCTTTCTCTTCATTCTTCATCCTTACTGACTTCACCATGTCGAAAACCTGTCATGATTTAGTTGACTCCATAGTTGACGGTGAGTAGGTCGTTACTCTTGCCCTGGGGAAATGGGCTAGGAGGAGTTTAGACAGGGACGATTCCCCGCCTAACCCGCAACATCGGCAGTCAAATAGGAATGTGTCCATTGGGACTGGGTTTTCCAACCATCCTGACCGTCCTTTGGATATCGCCGATGAAGATTCGACAAAGAAGTTGACAGTGACACCGCGGGAGAACATCGGGTCCTGGCTTCTGGCCCCCTTTTGGAGAGGCTCCCTTCTTATGACTTCAGGGTTGTCCCTGACTCCATCGTCGATCCAGTCGGGATTGACTGTTTGAAGTCAAAATTTGGCATTCCCGATAACGTTTCCATCTCACTGCCCCCTAAGGGTTACAAGTTCTTGAACCCCTCTAAATGAGTGCTTCCAATTCATGTGGCGGCTCTCGAAAATGGGGTTAGGCTTCCCCTTCATCCGACTCTTCGACGGGCTCATAACACCATCCAGCTCGCTCCCTTCCAGTTGGCCTGGCTTTTGGAGGCATCTGATTGGTTTCCTCGTACTATGGATGGAATAATGTCAGTTGTGTAAGGTGACGAGAGAGCCGGGAGCAGAGGAGCTGGCCTATCTTTTCCAGATTGGGAGCCTGTCTGACTCTTCTCGAGGCTAGTTTTATGCTAAGGCCAAGAACAAGCTCAACTTTGTTATTCCTGGCATTTCGAAGAAGGACCCCGCCTGGAAGGAAGAATGGATTCTTGGGGGAATGACTGGGGAAGCTCGATTTTCGTTAGAAGGCATGAGTTCGAGGTTCCTACAGCCTTCAGTGATAAACCCTCGTGGGACCGAGATTCCCTGCCCTCTGAATCTGAAGCTTTTTTGAAGGCTATTTTCACCGGGAATTACTTGAACCTGAAGTTCCCAACTGCTAAAGCCTTTAATCCTCGAAGGGTGAACCAATACCTGCGGATCTCAGACGCTTCTCCTCGTAAGTGTCGCCTTGCCTTGTTGATCAGCTTGGTTCTGACATTTTCCATTTTAATTTGCTTATTCACAGTTTTTGTAGTTGAACCAGCTACCCGCCACGTCTCACGCTCTCCTTAAGCTAGAATTTGTCTTTCCTTCGCTGGGGTTGAACCTGCTCTTGCTCCATCTACCTCCACAGCTGGGTTTAAGATGGCCAATCTTGCTTCGCGGGCTTTCCGGGCTTTGGGTAAAGCTCCCCAGGTTATTGGTCCAACTGATTCTATCCCTTCTACTGTGGTCGCTAAAGTTGCTACCCCCTCGATTCGACCTCCTGATTCCACTTCGCTTCCAACCCCCCAAGCTTCAGAGGATTCTGGGAAGGGTGTCACAAGGGTTCCTTCCAGCCGTTCCCGGCCTCAGTCGAGCTCGACACGGCAGGACGAAGTCCTGGAATAATTCATCGCGTCTTGTCCGGGCGGTGGGATCTACAGGATGGCTTCCATGCCTGTGGATGTCCTGATTACCAAGGGGTCTGCTATTTTAGCTGAGGTAATTGCATTTCCTTCGTACTACTCTTGCTAATTTGTTCAGTTTCTAACTCTGGTTCTGTATTTTGTAGGCCTTCAAATTTAATGTAGCGATGGGCCAGCAAGTAGCCCTCCTTCGCGACCGGGCTACAAAAGCCGAAGCCGAAGCTGAGAAAGCTAGGGAATTGCTCAAGCAGGCTCAGTCTTTAGTGGAAGAGATGACCTCCAACCATGGAAAGGTTGAGATCGAGATGGTTGAGCTTCGCTGTGACCATGAGAGGACGAAGCAATCTTATGATCATGAGCGTCTTCAATCTACCTGGCGGGCCAGATAGAGGGATTCCTGGAAAGTTGAGGCCAAGAAGTTGGACCTCGAGAATCAGGCTTTGATTGCTCAGGTGACCAAGCAGCAAACTGACGCGGAGACCTTCTTCAGCGATGGATATTTCTACGCTTCCTTTCAGGCCGCAGAAGCTCTCCCTCTTCCCTTTGACTTGTCATCTATTACTGGCTGGGATAGACAGGAAATAATGATTAAGGCTACTGAGCTATCTTACCCTGATGGCGACGAGGTGGTTCCTTCGAGCCAAGTAGGAGCTGGAAAGCAGCCCGTCCAGACAGATCCTCCATTTCCTCCTCCTACCTTTACTACCTCAGGTCCCGGGGAGTCTTCCAGTAAAGTTTTATCTTCTTGATCCAAGGAGGACCAGTTAGGAGCTGGGGAAGAGGTTAGGAGCCCGTCTGAGGAACCCCTCATAATGGAGATGGAGGTCGACAGGAGCCAGACGGGGTCCATGGCTGCCCTTCTTGATGCAGCTATCCCGCCTGACGTTATGAAAGTGATTAATGAGGTCTTGGAGGAAGATCCTGTTGACCAACAGGTGGAGCCTCTAAATGGAGGGGTGATTGGTGAGGATAACCGAGGTGGACAACTACCTGAAGGAGGGGTCGATGGCGAAGATCTGCATGAAGGAGGAGGACCGGCAGAGGAAAACTAAGAGAGTCCCAAAGCTTGAAGCAATTCGTTCATGGCTTGTTTTGATTGCCCGGAAAAGGGGGTGGGCACCTCGTTTTACTCTTATTTAGCTTAGCTTTCCTTTTTTTATAGCCAGAGCTCGGGGTTTGGGCTCCACGTTGGATGTAAGTAGCCTTACCGGGGGATAGGCTCCTCTTATCTTTAATGAGAAATCGAATCGCTTTTGAGAACTCTTGTTTCATTTCTGGTCTTGAATAGGAACCAGAGTTGCATCCGTAGCAACAATTTGTTCATACTTCATTAAAAATTTGGTAGGGAATTATTATGATCTTGATCCTGCACACGAAAACAAACATTTTTTATTTTTTATTTTTTTTTGTCTTGAGGGTGGTAGCCCGACCAAGGCATCAGGAGGGCTGTTTAGCTATTTCTTTATCTCGAGATCTGGATGGCAACTATGCTCTTACACTCAGATCCTTCTTGAGGGTGGAAACCCGACCAAGGCATTATGAGGGCTATTTAGCTATTTCTTGGTTTCGAGATCTAGATGGCAACTATGCTCTTACGCTCAGACCCTTCTCGGGGGTGGTAGCCAGACCAAGGCATCATGAGGGCTATTTAGCTATTTCATGGTCTTGTGATCTGGATGGCAATTATGCTCTTACACTCAGACCCTTCTTGGGGGTGGTAGCCCGACCAAGGCATCAGGTGTGCTATTTAGCTATTTCCTGGTCTCGTGATCTGGATGGCAACTATGCTTTTACACTCAGACCCTTCTTGGGGGTGGTAGCCCGACCAAGGCATCATGAGGGCTATTTAGCTATTTCCTGGTCTCGTGATCTGGATGGTAACTATGCTCTTACACTCAGACCCTTCTTGGGGGTGGTAGCCCGACCAAGGAATCAGGAGGGCTATTCAGCTATTTCATGGTCTCGTGATCTGGATGGCAACTATGCTCTTAAACTCAGACCCTTCTTGGGGGTGGTAGCTCGACCAAGGCATCAGGAGGGCTATTTAGCTATTTCTTGGTCTCGTGATCTGGATGGCAACTATGCTCTTACACTCAGACCCTTCTTGGGGGTGGTAGTCCGACCAAGGCATCAGGAGGGCTATTTAGCTATTTCCTGGTCTTGTGATCTGGATGGCAACTATGCTATTACCCTCATACCCTTCTTGGGGGTGGTAGCCTGACCAAGGCATCAAGAGGGCTATTTTGCTATTTCCTGGTCTCGAAATGTTCATGTTGAGTTTCTCACTCAAGGGTGTAGTCACTAATGTTGAACATAGCTGGAGATAAAGATGGAAGAGAAAAATGACTTTATTGATGATCGAGATGTAATACATCTTTATTAGGGACTTTAATGAAAACTAAATGGGGGTAGTCTGCTTGAGAACTCCCTAGTCCAGGGTAGAATTTCCTCAAATGATCTGCATTCCAAGTGTGGTCGATGGATCGTCCGTCCATGTCTTCGAGTTTGTAAGCTCCATTGCCAACAACTAGCTTTATCAAATATTGCCCCTCCCAATTGGGACTTAAGACTCCATCCGACCTTTTCCGAGTATTCAGGGTCACTTTCCTAAGTACCAGATCCCCTTCTTTGAAATTCTGTGGTCTGACCTTTCGGTTGAAGTATCTAGCGATCTTGCTCTGGCAGATCGCTACTTTCTCCGCTACCCGGTCTTATTTTTCTTCTAAGAGGTCCAGATTAGCCCGGAGCTTGACTTTGTTACTTTCGGGCTCAAAGTTCTGTACCCTGAATAAGGTCAATTTATGCTCGATGGGGAGGATCGCTTCAACCTCGAAAGCCAGGGAGTAAGGTGTCTCCCCGGTAGCTGTTCTCTTTGTAGTCCGGTATCCCCAAAGGACTTCTAGTAGCTCTTCGGCCCATTTGCCTTTTTTCTGCTGTAGCTTCTTCTTTAGAAGTTTCTTGATTGTCTTGTTGGTGGATTCCACCAGCCCGTTAGTCTGGGGATGAGCCACTGAAGCGAGCCTGAGGTCGATCCCCAATCCCTTACAGAAGTCTTTGAATCGGGCGTTGTCGAATTGCTTCCCTAGGTCAGCTATAATGATGAGAGGGGTCCCAAATCTGCATACCACGTTGGTTTTGATGAACTTGGTCGTATTTTTTTTTCTGATATCCGAGAAAGAGGCCCTGCCTCGACCTATCTTGTGAAGTAGTCGATAGCTTCAATAGCATGTTTCATCTGTCCGGGAGCGGTAGGAAGTAGTCCAATTAGGTTGATTCCCCACATGGCAAAGAGGTAAGGCGAACTAAGAGACGACAGTCACTCGGGTGGCTGGTGGGTCAAGTTTGAAGTTCTTTGACATGGCTCGCAAGATTGCATAAAACTCCTTACGTCTTGGTAGATGGTGGCCAATAGTACCCCATACGAAACACCTGATATGCTAGAGCTTCCCCACCTACGTGGTTCCCACAGTCCCCGGAGTGGACCTCTCTCAATGCCCATTTAGCATCATCATGATGTAAGCACCTAAGTAAGGGGAGGGATCTGCCCCTTCTGTAGAGGTACCTGTCTACCATACAGTATCGGACTGAGAGTCTTTTAATTCTTCGGGCTTGGTCGGGCTCTTCGGGAAGCTCTCCCTTAGGGAGGTAGGCAACAATTGGGTCCATCTAGCAAGGCAGGCAATCCAGGGAGCAGATTTCTCTATTTGTGGCTATGCTTGATTGGGAGATCACTTGGAGGGGAATTCCCCGTGGTAGGGGTTGGCCTCTGTCGCCGCTAATTTAGCCAGAACATCTGCGCGATGGTTTTGGTTTTGAGGTACCTGATCGATCTTGAACCCCTTAAACTTATTTTTTAGCAACTGGGATAGCTTTAGATAAGCAACCATATTATCTCCCTTTGCCTGGTACATCCCAGTTACCTGATTGACAACAAGCAATGAGTCGCTCTTGATTTTTAGGTAATCGGCCTTTAGTTCGATTGCTACCTTCATCCCGGCTAGGAGGGCTTCATACTCTGCTTCATTATTGGTGGCTTTAAACTCGAATCTGAAACAGTGACATAATTCAGTCCCCTCCGGATCTATTAAAACTATGCCAGCTCCTCCCCCAGCTTGTCCGGATGCTCCATCTGTAAAGAGGGTTCATGGCTTGCAGCCTTCCGGCCAATTGTTGACCTCAGATGTCTTTTCAGGGATCTTATTTGGTACTGAGGGATCCTCTTGATCTGGGATCGCTGAAAATTCTGCCACGAAGTCGGCCAAAGCCTATGCCTTAATTGTGGTCCGGGGCTTATACTTTAAATCGAACTGAGTGAGCTCTAGGGCCCATAAGACTAGCCTTCCAAACACGTCTAGTCTTTGCAAGAATTGGCGGAGAGGTTGGTCCGTCAAAACTGCTATTGTGTGAGCTTGAAAATAGGGATGGAGCTTCCTCGCTGAGATCACCAGAGCATAAGCGAGCTTTTCCAGGAGAATGTAATTCCTTTCTGATTTGGTCAAAGCATGACTCACATAGTATATAGGTCTTTGAATACCATCGCCACACTCCTTGGCCAAAGCCCTGCTAACTGCAGTTTCTGATATGGCCAGGTAGATCTACAACTCAACTCCGAGAACTGGCTTGACTAACAACGGTGGGCTTGTTAGGTATTCTTTCAAAGCTTGGAAAGCCCGTTCGCTCTCCTGGCTCCACTTCATGTTTCTCCCTTGTTTGATGGCTTCGAAGAAAGGGAGACATTTATCGGTGGAGCGAGAGATAAACCTGTTGAGCTCCGCTACACGTCCAGTCAGAATCTGTACCTGTTTGAGTGAGGTTGGGGATTCCAGGTCCAAGATAGCTTTGATTTTTTCCGGGTTGGCTTCTATGCCTTTCTCATGAACCATGAAGCCCAGAAACTTCCCTGCTGTCACCCCAAAGGCACATTTGGAGGGGTTCAACCGCATCTGGTTTTCCCTCAGTATGAGGAAGGTTTTACGAAGGTCTTCCCGATGTCCTTTTGCTGTTGGGGATTTCGTGATCATGTCGTCGATATATACCTCCATCGTCCTTCCTATCTCGGGCTTGAATAATTTGTGTTAATAGCCAAAATTGGCTAAGGTTCAAAGGGAAATTTTTCACTATCCAGACCTAGCTCCATGCCCGAGATTTTCCATCAGAAGACCATATTACCCAAAGCCGAGCTACGATACCGCCCCGTAGGAACAAGGATAGGCTCCAGAAACATCCGGAATAGACCCCGGAATGGTTAGGTCAAGCCCGCGTCACCGAATCCCCCCGAAGTTGAGGTTACCACGTAATTTCTCCTGAAACATCCGGAATAGAGCCCAGAATGGTCAGGTCAAGCCCGTGTCACCAAATCCCCCCGAAGTCGAGGTTACCTCGTAATTTCTCCAGAAGCTCGCCTATACCTCGTTGATACAGGGAGGTGTCCATAGGAGGCCGCACCTAGCTTCGAAAAGTCAAAGGAGGCCAGACCTAGCTCCTAGCTGGATGAAGCTTCTCAATATCGGGGCCAGGACAATGATTGACCTCACTAACTGATGCACCACACCTTGATACATTCGATGACCCCTATGGGAATCATGCTAGACCCTAAGATACACAATATCACATCTATAGACATTATACACGTGCAGAACAAGTAATAGAGTCTAAATAGGAAACAAATTGATTTCCACCAAGATATCCTCAACTGAGCAATTAACTCAAAGTCAACGACATTTAAAGGTAAAAATCCCGTCCGATAAGGAGGGGATGGATGAATAAGTCAAAGGGAAATCAATGAGTTTAACCCTATGAAGACACTGTATAAAGGAGAAACTTCCTCCTTAGAAAAAGAGACTACTATTCGACAGGCATACAACAAACACCCAACTATCACCCAGAAAAAAGTGTGAGCAATTCGAAAGAGAGATAGAGAAATGTATATCATATGTTATCAATAAAGAAAGATTTTTATTCCTTTTGAGTAGCTAACGAAATCGTTATCTCCATGTCATTTCATTAGGCATTGTTTTATACACATACACATTCTACCTTGGTCATCACCTACGTGGTAATGATTTTGAGGGTGCTAACTGAGATTTATTACCTCGAGCAAGATATCTGTTAACACTTTCTGGCGCTGTCTGTGGGAAAGGCCTTACACCCAATTAATCAACTATTTGCATTTACATTTTCGTTGTTTTATAGGAACTATGAGGCTCCTCTCTTCCTAAGGCCAACATAGAGTTTCAGAGCAATCCTCGGCGAGGCCTACGCGAAAGGCCCTTAGAAAGGGGAGAAAATCTGGATATGGCAGTCAAGCTCCGGTCCAAACAACTAATGCGCGGGCTTCCGGCCACCTTATAGTGAGCCGCCTTCGATCAACAAGCGGCAGCCTTCGTAGAAACCATCCGCATCCGTCTGCTCACTGAAGGCATCACAATCCAGCCAACCAACCTGAATGATCAGGGAGAGCCGAGTAGGCTCGGAGCTAGGCAGCCTGCTTTCGGTCGCCTGGGAACTCCTCTTCCAGAGCCAGCTAGAGATAGGTCGGGGCCCCAACTTTCGATCCGGGATAGGCTGGGACCCATGCCCCCAGTTCCAAAAAGACCTTCACAATATCAACCCAGGCAAGTAAAATCTGCCGCAGATGCTTTTACCCAGAAGCAACGAGTGCCATCCCATCCAACTGCATCAAGGAGAACCGCCCGGGCCCAAGAGGATGAGAGTAGACTAACTTCTCAAATGGATCCTATCCATGAGGGGGACCGGATAGAGGTTGCCAGTTCATCAGAAATACTCGATAGTGAGGAATCTGAGGTCAATTAAAAGAATCCTAGGAACAAGCGACTGAGGGATCAGCTAGCAAAGCTACAGAAGGAGGTCCAGCAGATAAGAAAAGGAAAGAATAAGGAGGATAAAAAGGATCCCCTGAGCGAGATGAACGCTCCCTTCACTAGGAGGATCCGGGAAGCGGAGCTCCCACCAAAATTCAAAATGCCAGCAGATAGGTTCTCCGGAACAGAAGATCCTCTAGGGCACCTAGAGAGCTTCGTTCAACAGATGGAGGTCCAGAACGCTACCAGAGTAGCTATGTGCAGGATGTTTCCAACGACCCTAACCGACTACACGAAAACTTGGTTCAGGAAGCTACCTGTTGGCAGCGTGGATTCTTTCCATAAATTATCAACAGATTTTTGCTCGCAGTTCCAAGGGGTCAAACCTCGTCCGAAAGATCCCATACACCTCCAATATGTGATTCAGGAATGGAGTGAGACACTTCGGTCGTACGTGGAACGCTTTCACATGGAGGTCATACAAATGGGAGTTTTCAAAGAGAAAGAAACTCTCACCAACTTCAGGTGGAACCTATGGGCGGGAAAGCTTGAAAAAATTAAACCTGAAGCAACATTGTTACAACAGCTGTACCACTCCACTTTATGGGTTCACTGGAGATTCGATCATACCGGTTGGGTGGATGATTCTCTCAGTAGTCATCGAAATCACCCCTCTCCAACAGAATGTTATGACCGACTTTGTTGTGGTCGACACCCCGTCGGCCTACAACGCCATCCTAGGGAGACCATTTCTGTCCTCCTTGATGGGAGTCTTGTCTATATACCATAACGTCCTAAAATTCACGGTTGGAACCAAGGTGGGAGAGGTATGCGGAGACCAGCAGACAGCCAGGAAATGCTACGCGGTGTCTGCCAATCCTACAGCTTTGGCAAAATAATGTGAACATGTGGAATTAGTCCAGGAAACATCCCGGATAATCTAGGAAGAGATGGAGATGGAGCCCGCGGAACATCCTGAGCATCCGGAAAACGAACCTATTATGCCTTACGAGGTGGAACAGAGTAAGGAGTGGGCCAGCGGGCAGCCCGTAGATAAACTAGAAGAGATACCCATCAAAAATGACGATCCCTCCAAGGTTGTCAAGGTAAGGGCCACCCTTGAACCAGAAGTGAAAAAAGGACTAATTGATCTTCTCAGGGAGTTCAGCGACATCTTCGCTTGGAACCATGATGAAATGCCTGGAATCCCGGCTTCATTGGCCGCCCATTGACTAGCGGTAGATCCAACCGTCAAGCCCGTCAAACAGAAGAGGTGTCACTTCAACACTAATAGGAACGCTGTGGTGCAGAAAGAGGTAGATAAATTGATCAAGGCAGGGTTTATCAGAGAAGTATGCTATTCCCAATGGATCGCCAACGTGGTCATGGTTACGAAGGTGAATGGGAAGTGGCGTATGTGTGTCGATTACACCGACCTCAACCGGGCTTGTCCAAAGGGCAGTTTTCCTTTACCAAAGATCGACCAGCTGGTTGACTCCACATCCGGAAATAAACTTTTGAGTTTTATGGACGCATTCTCAGGATACAACCAAATTAAAATGCACCCGGCTGACCAGGATAAAACCGGTTTCATTACTGGGCAGGGCTTGTACTGCTACAAGGTGATGCCGTTTGGTTTGAAGAATGCGGGGGCTACATACCAACGGCTGGTTCACAAACTGTTCAAGCCCGAGATAGGAATGACGATGGAGGTATATATCGACGACATGATCACGAAATCCCCAACCGTAAAAGGACATCGGGAAGACCGTCGCAAAACCTTCGCAAAACCTTCCTCATACTGAGGGAAAACTTGATGCTGTTGAACCCCTCCAAATGTGCCTTTGGAGTTACAGCGGGGAAGTTTCTGGGCTTCATGGTTCATGAGAGAGGCATAGAAGCTAACCCAGAAAAAATCAAAGCTATATTGGACCTAGAATCCCCAACCTCACTCAAACATGTACAGATTCTGACTGGAAGTGTAGCGGTGCTCAACAGGTTTATCTCTCGCTCCACCGATAAATGTCTCCCTTTCTTCAAAGCCATCAAACAAGGGAGAAACATGAAGTGGAGCCAGGAGAGGGAACGGGCTTTCCAAGCTTTGAAAGAATACCTAACAAGCCCACCGTTGTTAGTCAAGCCAGTTCTCGGAGATGACTTGCAGATCTACCTGGCCGTATCAGAAACTGCAGTAAGCGAGGCTTTGGCCAAGGAGTGTGGCGATGGTTTTCAAAGACCCATATACTATGTGAGTCATGCTTTGACCAAAATCAGAAAGGAATTACATCCTCCTGGAAAAGCTCGCTTATGCTTTGGTGATCTCAGCGAGGAAGCTCCGTCCCTATTTTCAAGCTCACACAATAGCAGTGATGACGGACCAACCTCTCCGCCAATTCTTGCAAAGACCAGACGTGTCTGGAAGGCTAGTCTTATGTGCCCTAGAGCTCACTCAGTTCGATTTAAAGTATAAGCCCCAGACCACGATTAAGGCATAGGCTTTGGCCGACTTCGTGGCAGAATTTTCAGCGATCCCAGATCAATAGGATCCCTCAGTACCAAATGAGATCCCTGAAAAGACATCTGAGGTCAACAATTGGCCGGAAGGCTGCAAGCCATGGACCCTCTTTACAGATGGAGCATCCGGACAAGCTGGGGGAGGAGCTGGCATAGTTTTAATAGATCCGGAGGGGACTGAATTATGTCACTGTTTCAGATTCGAGTTTAAAGCCACCAATAATGAAGCAGAGTATGAAGCCCTCCTAGCCGGGATGAAGGTAGCCATCGAACTAAAGGCTGATTACCTGAAAATCAAGAGCGACTCATTGCTTGTTGTCAATCAGGTGACTGGGATGTATCAGGCAAAGGGAGATAATATGGTTGCTTATCTAAAGCTAGCTCAGTTGCTAAAAAATAAGTTTAAGGGGTTTATGATCGATCAGGTACCTTGACACCAAAACCATCGCGCAATTGTTTTGGCTAAAATAGCGGCGAACGGAGGCCAATCCCTACCACGGGGAATTCCCCTCCAAGTGATCACCCAACCAAGCATAGTCACAAATAGAGAAATCTGCTTCCTGGATCGCCTGCCTTGCTGGATGGAGCTAATTGTTGCCTACCTCCTTGAAGGAGAGCTTCCCAAAGAGCCTGACCAAGCCCGAAGAATTAAAAGACTCTCAGTCCGATACTGTATGGTAGATGGGTACCTCTACAGAAGGGGCAGATCCCTCCCTTTACTTAGGTTCTTGCATCCTGATGATGCTAAATGGGCATTGAGAGAGGTCCACTCTAGGGACTGTGGGAACCACATAGGTGGGGAATCTCTAGCATATCAGGTGCTTCGTATGGGGTACTATTGGCCGACCATCCACCAAGACGCAAGGAGTTTTGTGCAATCTCGCGAGCCATGTCAAAGAACTTCAAACTTGACCCACCAGCCACCCGAGCGACTGTCGTCTCTTAGTTCACCTTACCCCTTTGCCATGTGTGGAATCTACCTAATCGGACCACTTCCTACCGCTCCCGGACAGATGAAACATGCTATCGTGGATATTGACTACTTCACAAGATGGGTCGAGGCAGGGCCTCCTTCTCGGATATCAGAAAAGAATACGACCAAGTTCATCAAAACCAACGTGGTATGCAGATTTGGGACCCCTCTCATCATTATAGCTGACCTAGGGAAGCAGTTCGACAACGCCCGATTCAAAGACTTCAGTAAGGGATTGGGGATCGACCTCATGCTCGCTTCAGTGGCTCATCCCCTGACTAACGGGCTGGTGGAATCCACCAACAAGACTATCAAGAAACTTCTAAAGAAGAAGCTACAACATAAAAAAGGCAAATGGGCCGAAGAGCTACCAGAAGTCCTCTGGGCTTACCGGACTACAAAGAGAACAGCTACCGGGGAGACACCGTACTCCCTGGCCTTCGAGGTTGAAGCAGTCCTCCCCATCGAGCATAAATTGACCTCATTCAGGGTACAACAGTTTGAGCCCAAAAGTAACGAAGTCAAGCTCCGGGCTAATCTAGACCTCTTGGAAGAAAAGCAAGACCGGGTAGTGGAGAAAGTAGCGGACTACCTGAGTAAGATCGCTAGATACTTCAACCGAAAGGTCAAAGCCGGAAATTTCAAAGAAGGGGATCTGCTGCTTAGGAAAGTGACCCTGAATACTCGAAAAAGGTCGGATGGAGTCTTAAGTCCCAATTGGGAAGTGCCATATTTGAAAAAGCTAGTTGTTCGCAATGAAGCTTACAAACTCGAAGACATGGACAGACGATCCATCGACCACACTTGGAATGCAGATCATTTGAGGAAATTCTACCCTTGAATAGGGGGTTCTCAAGCAGAATACCCCCATTTAGTTTTCATTAGAATCCCTAATAAAGATGTATTACATCTCGATCATCAATAAAGTCATTTTTTCTCTTCCATCTTTATCTCCAGCTATGTTCAACATTAGTGACTACACCCTTGAGTGGGAAACTTAACATGAACACTTCGAGCCAGGAAATAGATAAATAGCCATCCTGATGCCTTGGTCGGGCTACCACCCCCAAGAAGGGTCTGAGTGTAGGAGCATAGTTGCCATCCAGATCTCGAGACCAGGAAATAGCTAAATAGCCCTCATGATGCCTTGGTCGGGCTACCACCCTCAAGAAGGGTCTGAGTGTAAGTGCATAGTTGCCATCCAGATCTCGAGACCAGGAAATAGCTAAATAGCCCTCCTGATGCCTTGGTCGGGCTACCACCCCCAAGAAGGGTCTGAGTATAAGAGCATAGTTATCATCCAGATCTCGAGACCATGAAATAGCTAAATAGCCCTCCTGATGCCTTGGCCGGGCTACCACCCCTAAGAAGGGTCTGAGTATAAGAGCATAGTTGCCATGCAGATCTCGAGACCAGGAAATAGCTAAATAGCCCTCCTGATGCCTTGGTCGGGCTACCACCCCCAAGAAGGGTCTGAGTGTAAGAGCATAGTTGCCATCCAGATCTCGAGACCAGGAAATAACTAAATAACCCTCTTGATACCTTGGTCGGGCTACCACCCCCAAGAAGGGTCTGAGTATAAGAGCATAGTTGCCATCTAGATCTCGAGACCAGGAAATAGCTAAATAGCCCTCTTGATGCCTTGGTCGGGTTTCCACCCCGAGAAGGATCTGAGTGTAAAAGCATAGTTGCTATCCAGATGTCGAGATCAGAAAATAGCTAAATAGCCCTCCTGATGCCTTGGTCCGGCTACCGCCCCCAAGGCGGAATGAAGGGTCTGAGTATAAGAGCATAGTTGCCATCTAGATCTCGAGACCAGGATATAGCTAAATAGCCCTCTTGATGCCTTGGTCGGGTTTCCACCCCCGAGAAGGATTTGAGTGTAAAAGCATAGTTGCTATCCAGATCTCGAGATCAGGAAATAGCTAAATAGCTAAATAGCCCTCCTGATGCCTTGGTCGGGCTACCACCCCTAAGGCGAATTTTTAAAACAAATATTTGTTTTCGTGTGCAGGATCAAGATCATCATAATTCCCTACCAAAGTTTTAATGAAGTATGAACAAATTGTTGCTGCGGATGCAACTCTGGTTCCTATTCAAGGCCATAAATGAAATAAGAGTTCTCAAAAGCGATGCGATTTCTCATTAAAGATAAGAGGAGCCTATCCCTCGGTAAGGCTACATCCATCCAACTAAGCCCAACCCCTGAGCTCGGGCTATTAAAAAAATAGGAAAGCTAAGCTAAATAAGAGTAAAACGAGGTGCCCACCCCCTTTCCAGGCTATAGAAACAAGCCATGAACGAACTGCTTCAAGCTTTGGGACTCTCTTGGTTTTCCTCCACCGGTCCTCCTCCTTCATGCTGATCTTCGCCATCGACCCCCCATTTAGGTAGTTTTCCACATCGGTTATCCTCTCGAATCACCCCTCCATTTAGAGGCTCCACCTGTTGGTCAGCAGAATCTTCCTCTAAGACCTCATTAATCACTTCCATAACCTCATGGGGGATAGCCGCATCAAGAAGGGCAGCCATGGACCCCATTTGGCTCCTATCGACCTCCATCTCCATTATGGGGGGCTCCTCAGACAGGCTCCTAACCTCTTCCCCAGCTCCTAACTGGTCTTCCTCAGATCGAGAAGATAAAAATTTACTGGAAGACTCCCCGGGACCTGAGGTAGTAAAGGTAGGTAGGAGGAGGAAATGGAGGATCTGTCTGGGCGGGCTGTTTTCAAGTTCCTACTTGGCTTGAAGGGACCACCTCGTCGCCATCGGGGTGAGATAGCTCAGCAGCCTTAATCATTATTTCCTGTCTATCCCAGCCGGTAATAGATGACAAGTCAAAGGGAAAAGGGAGCATAGAAATATCCATCGCTGAAGGAGGTCTCCGCGTCAGTTAGAAGCTTGGTCACCTGAGCAATCAAAGACTGATTCTCGAAGTCCAACTTTTTAGCCTCAGATCTCCAAGAATCCCTCTGTCTAGCCCACCGGATAGACTGAAGATGCTCCTGATCATAAGATTGCTTCGTCCTCTCATGGTCACAGCGAAGCTCAGCCATCTCGATCTCAACCTTTCCTTGGTTGGAGGTCATCTCTTCCACTAAAGACTGAGCCTGCTTGAGCAATTCCCTGGCTTTCTTGGCTTCGGCTTCGGTTTTTTTAGCCCGGTCGTGAAGGAGGGCTACTTGCTGGCCTATCGCTACATTAAATTTGAAGGCCTACAAAATACAGAACCAGAGTTAGAAACTGAACAAATTAGCAAGAGTAGTACGAAGGAAATGCAATTACCTCAGCTAAAATAGTAGACCCCTTGGTAATCAGGACATCTACAGGCATGGAAGCCATCCTGGAGATCCCATCGCCCAGACAAGACCCAATGAATTTTTCCGGGACTTCGTCCTGCCCTGTCGAGCTCGACTGAGGCCGGGAACGGCTGGAAGGAACCCTTGCGACACCCTTCCTAGAATCCTCCGAAGCTTGTGGGGTTGGAAGCATAGTGGAATCAGGAGGTCGAATCGAGGGGGTAGCAACTTTAGCGACCACAGCAGAAGGGACAGAAGCAGTCAGACCAACAACCTGGGGAGCTTTACCCAAAGCCCGAAAAGCCCGCGAAGCAAGATTGGCCATCTTGGACCCAGCTGGGGAGGTAGATGGAGCAAGAGCAGGTTCGACCCCAACGAAGGGAAGAGAAATTCTAGCTTGAGGAGTGCGTGAGACGTGGCGGGTAGTTGGTTCAACGACAAAATCTGTGAATAAGCAAATTAAAAAGGAAAATGTCAGAACCAAGATGAGCAACAAGGCAAGGCAAGGTAATTCAATGACACTTACGAGGAGTAGCGTCTGAGATCCGCAAGTATTGGTTCACCCTATGAGGATCGAAGGCTTCAGCAGTGGGAAACTTCAGGTTCAAGTAATTCCGGGCTAAAATAGCCTTCAAAATGGCTTCAGACTCAGAAGGCAGGGAGTCCCGGTCCCATGAAGGTTTGTCCCTGAAAGTTGTGGGAACCTCGAATTCATGCCCTCCAATGAAAATCGAGCTCCCCCAGTCATCCCCCGCAAGGATCCATTCTTCCTTCCAGGCGGGGTCCTTCTTCGAAATGCCAGGAATAACGAAGTTGAGCTTGTTCTTGGCCTTAGCATAAAACTGGCCTCGAGGAGCGCCGGACAGGCTCCCTATCTGGAAAAGATAAGCCATCTCCTCTGCTCTCGGATCTCTCGTCACCTTGCTCAACTGACACTGTTCCCTCCATAGCACGAGGAAGCCAATCAGATGCCTCCAGAAGCCAGGCGTCAACTGAAGGGGAGCAAGCTGGATGGCGTTAAGAGCCCGTTGAAGTGTCAGATGAAGGGGAAGCCTGACCCCGTTCTCGGGAGCCGCCACATGAATCGGAAGCACGCCTTTAGGGGGGTTGAAGAACTCGTAACCCTTGGGAGGCACTGAGATGGATACGCTGTCGGGGATGCCATACTTCGACCTCAAGCGGTCAATCGAGACTGGATCGACGATGGAATCAGGGACAACCCTGAAGTCATAAGAAGGGAGCCTCTCCAAAAGGGGGCCAGTAGCCGGGACCCAATGTTCTCCCGCGGCGTCACCACCCACTTCTTTGTCGAAATCTTCGTCGGCGATATCCAAAGGATGGTCAGGATGGTTGGAAAACCCAGTCCCAATAGACACATTCCTATTTGACCGCCGACGTTTCGGGTTGGGCGGGGAATCGTCGCTGTCTAAACTCCTCCTAGCCCGTTTCCCCAGGGCAAGACTAACGACCTCCTCGCCGTCAACTATGGAGTCAACTGAATCATGATTGGTTTTCGACATGATGAAGTCAGTAAGAAGGAAGAGAAAGATAAGAATGAAGAAAAAGGCAAGCTCGAGAGAAAGGCTATGAGAGAAAATATATCTTGGGAAAAATTTGAGTTTGAAAGATGTGAGGAAGTCATTGAGATAAATAGATATATATATAGGCAAGAGGGCAGCAGCATGAGTTGACGAGATTTTTGGTTGAGATCGCAAAGAATCTCTGGGACTGCCGTAACGTAGCCAGATTAACTCGGAAACAAGCTAGTCAACTCACGCCACGTCACTTGCGCAGTTAATGAGAAGATCTCTCGAAGATTCCGGTAACTGTAAAGAGCCTCGGGGACTGCCGTAATGCAACCGGATTAATTCAGAAGTAAATTGGTCAATTCACGCCACGTCACTCACGCAGTTACAAGAGAAGATTTTCCTGATATTCTGGTAACGGTAAAAAAGGGAAGATTTCCCAAATAAAATAAAAAATCCGACCCCAACCCCAAGCTCGACGTTTGGTGTTCAAGTCAGAGGGGACTTCTGTTAATAGCCAAAATTGGCTAAGGACCAAAGGGAAATTTTCCACTATCCAGACCTAGCTCCATGCCCTAGATTTTCCACCAGAAGACCATATTAACCAAAGCCGAGCTACGATACCGCCCCGTAGGAACAAGGATAGGCTCCAGAAACTCCGGAATAGAGCCCGGAATGGTCAGGTCAAGCCCGCGTCACCGAATCCCCCCGAAGTCGAGGTTACCTCATAATTTCTCCTGAAACATTCGGAATAGAGCCCAGAATGGTCAGGTCAAGCCCGCGTCACCAAATCCCCCCGAAGTCGAGGTTACCTTGTAATTTCTCTAGAAGCTCGCCTATACCTCGCTGATACAGGGAGGTGTCCATAGGAGGCCACACCTAGCTTCGAAAGTCAAGGGAGGCCAGACCTAGCTCCTAGCTGGATGAAGCTTCTCAATATCGGGGCCGGAACAATAATTGACCTCACTAACTGATGCACCGTAACTTGATACATTCGATGATCCCTATAGGAATCATGCTAGACCCGAAGATACACAGTATCTCATCTATAGACATTATACACGTGCAGAACAAGTAATAGAGTCTAAATGGGAAACAAATCGATTTCCACCAAGATATCCTCAATTGAGCAATTAACTCAAAGTCAGCGACATTTAAAGGTAAAAATCCCGTCTGATAAGGAGGGGAGGGATGAGAAAGTCAAGGGGAAATCAATGAGTTTAACCCTATGAAGACACTGTATAAAGGAGAGACTTCCTCCTTCAAAAAAAAAGAGACTACTATTTGACATGCATACAACAAACACCCAACTATCACCCAGAAAAAAAGTGTGAGCAATTCGAAAGAGAGATAGAGAAATGTATATCATATGTTATCAATAAAGAAAGATTTTTATTCCTTTTGAGTAGCCAACGAAATCGTTATCTCCATGTCATTTCATTAGGCATTGTTTTATACACATATACATTCTACCTTGGTTATCACCTACGTGGTAATGATCTTGAGGGTGCTAACTGAGATTTGTTGCCCCGAGCAAGATTTCTGTTAACAGTTTGTTAACCAGCCGCTGGTATGTAGCCCCCGCATTCTTCAAACCAAACGGCATCACCTTGTAGCAGTACAAGCTCTGCCCAGTAACGAAACTGGTTTTAACCTAGTCATCCAGGTGCATTTTAATTTTGTTGTATCATGAGAATGCGTCCATAAAACTCAAAAGTTTATTTCCGGATGTGGAGTCAACCAGCTGGTCGATCTTTGGTAAAGGAAAACTATTTTTTGGACAAGCCCGGTTGAGGTCGGTGTAATCGACACACATACGCCACTTCCTATTCACCTTCGTAATCATGACCATGTTGGCGATCCATTCAGGATAGCGTACTTCTCTGATAAACCTTGCCTTGATCAATATATCTACCTCTTCTTGCACCGCAGCGTTCCTATCAGCATTGAAGTGACGCCTCTTCTGTTTGACGGGCTTGACTGTTGGATCTACCGCTAGTCGATGGGCGGCCAATGACTCTGGGATTCTAGGCATTTCATCATGGTTCCAAGCGAAGATGTCGCTGAACTCCCTGAGAAGATCAATTAGTCCTTTTTTCACTTCAGGTTCAAGGGTGGCCCTGACCTTGACAACCTTGGAGGGATCGTCATTTCTGATGGGTATCTCTTCTAGTTTATCTACGGGCTACCCGCTGGCCCACTCCTTACTCCGTTCCTCCTCATAAGGCATAATAGGTTCGCTTTCTGGATGCTCAGGACTTTCTACGGGCTCCATCTCCTCCTGGATTATCCAGGATGTTTCCATGTCTTCTTGGACTAATGCCACCTGTACACACTGTTTTGCTAGGGCTGTAGGATTGGCAGATATTGCGTAGCATTTCCTGGCTGCCTGCTGGTCTCTGCGTACCTCTCCCACCTTGGTTCCAACCGAGAATTTCAGGACGTTGTGGTACATGGGCAAGACTCCCTTCAAGGAGGACAGGAATGGTCTCCCTAGGATGGCGTTATAGGCCGATGGGGTGTCGACCACAACAAAGTCGGTCATAACATTCTGTTGGAAAGGGGTGATTCCGATGATTACTGGGAGGATCATCCACCCCACCGGTATGATTGAATCTCCAGTGAACCCATAAAGTGGAGTGGTACAACTGTTGTAACAATGTTGCTTCAGGTTTAATTTTTCCAAGGTATCCTTGAAGAGGATTTCTACACTCCTACCTGTATCCATGAGCACGCGATGGACCGGACAGTTGGCAATCTATATTGTGATTACCATGGGATCATCATGAGGTTGCACGGTGTTGAAGACATCTGCTTCAGTGAAAATGATATGCGCTGACTGGGAAGGCTCTATCGGGCTCTGGCTGACTTTGAAGATCCCCCAGCTTTCTTCTATGCGGGGAATCTTCCTCGCGTGGTGTTTTTAGAAGTTATTGGAAATGCCAGCCAGTGTAGGACCTCGGCTGATGGTGTGTATCACCTAGATCTGTTGCATTAAGTCAGCCTATTCCCCCTTCCTCTTTTCTGCGTCCTCACGGATTTCAGCTTGTACCTCCCTTCTAGTCCGAATGTTATCTCTGATCTGTTGTAAGAATTCAATCAAGCATCCCCCCTTATCAGGGCTTCAATCTGGTTGCGTAAATTATATCACTCTGAAGTGTTGTGGCCCACGTCTTCGTGGAAGTCGCAGTACTTGTACCGGTTCCTCTTGTCAGCTGGGGCCTTCATGGGAGCAGGCTTTTGGAGCATCCCTTTATCTCATATAGCAAGGTAGACCGATTCCCTGGAAGCGTTCAAAGGGGTGTAGTAGTCATACCCTTTCTCCTCTTGCACTACAGGGGCCACGGTCCTGGGAGGTGGCGAAGCCCGGGGAGGGGTTCGTCTTGCTGGATATTTTTCTTGCCTGTGCTAAGGAGCAGGGATGCGATAGGTCGACCTGTTGGGAGGTTTATTCTAATTTTTCTGAACTGGCTCAAATTTGGGGGCTTCTTTTTTCAGACGCTTTGCCGTTCTCATGTCGTCGTGTTCCATCTTGACTTTGAGTTGTTCGACGATCTCAACCTGCTTAAGAGCTCGGTCGTAGGCCTCCTGGTAAGTCTCAAGAAGTCTCTTGGTGAAGGAACAGAAAAGCTTTTCCACCCATAGGTTCCGCCTGAAGTTGGCGAGAGTTTCTTTCTCGGTGAAAACTCCCATTTGTATGACTTCCTTATGAAAACGTTTCACGTACGACCGAAGTGTCTCACTCCATTCCTAAATCACATATTGGAGGTGTATAGGATCTTTCGGACAAGGTTTGACCCCTTGGAACTGCGAGCAAAAATCTGTTGATAATTTCGTGAAAGAATCCACGCTGCCAACAAGCAGCTTCCTGAACCAAGTTTTCACGTAATCGGTTAGGGTCATTGGAAACATCCTGCACATAGCTGCTCTGGTAGTGTTTTGGACCTCTATCTGTTGAACGAAGCTCTCTAGGTGGCTTAGAGGATCTTCCGTTTCGGAGAACTTATCTGCTGGCATTTTGAATTTTGGTGGGAGCTCCGCTTCCCGGATCCTCCTAGTGAAGGGAGCGTTTATCTCACTCAGGGGATCCTTTTTATCATTCTTATTCTTTCCTTTTCTTATCTGCTGGACCTCCTTTTGTAGCTTTGCTAGCTGATCCCTCAATCGCTTGTTCCCAGGTTTCTTTGAATTGACCTCAGATTCTTCACTGTCGAGTCTCTCTAATGAACTGACAACCTCTATCCGGTCCCCCTCATGGACAAGATCCATTTGGGAAGTTTGTCTACTTTCCTCCTCTTGGGCCGGGGCGGTCCTCCTTGATGCAGTTGGATGAGATAGCTCTCGTTGCTTCCGGGTAAAAGCATCTGCGGCAGACTTAACTCGCCTGGGTTGATATTGTGAAGGTCTTTTCGGAACTGGGGGCATGGGTCTCAGCCTATCCCGGATCGAACGTTGGGGCCCTGACCTATCTCGAGCTGGCTCTGGAAGAGGAGGTCCCAAGCGATCGAAAGCAGGCTACCTAGCTCCGAACCTGCTCGGCTCTCCCTGATAATTCAGGTTGGTTGGCTGGACTGTGATGCCTTCAGCTAGCAGGTGGATGCGGACGGTTTCTACGAAGGCTGCTGCTTGCTGGTCTAGCGCTGCCTGGCTCAATATAGGGTGGCCAGAAGCCAGCGCATTAGTTGTTTGGACCGGAGCTTGACTGCCATATCCAGATTTTCTCCCCTTTCTTGGGGCCTTTCGCCTAGGCCTCGCCGGGGGTTGCTCTGAAACTCTATGTATGCCTTGGGAAGAGCGGAGCCTCATAGTTCTTGTAAAACAACGAAAATGTAAATGCAAATAGTTGATTAATTGGGTGTAGGGCTGTCCCCACAGTCGGCGCCAGAAAGTGTTAACAGAAATCTTGCTCGAGGCAATAAATCTCAGTTAGCACCCTCAAGATCATTACCACGTAGGTGATGACTAAGGTAGAATGTATATGTGTATAAAACAATGCCTAATGACATGGAGACAACGATTTCGTTAGCTACTCAAAAGAAATAAAAATCTTTCTTTATTGATAACATATGATATACATCTCTCTATCTCTCTTTCGAATTGCTCTCACTTTTTTCTTGGAGACAGTTGGGTGTTTGTAGTTTGCCTGTCGAATAGTAGTACCCCTCTTCTGAAGGAGGAAGTCCCTCCTTTATACAATGTCTTCGTAGGTTTAAACTCATTGATTTCCCCTTGATTTTCTCATTCCCCTCTTACCGGAAGGGATTTTTACCTTTAAATGTCGTTAACTTTGAGTTAATTGCTCAGTTGAGGATGTCTTGGTGGAAATCAATTTGTTTCCCATTTAGACTCTATTACTTGTTCTGCACGTGTATAATATCTGTAGATGTGATACTGTGTATCTTCAGGTCTGGCATGATTCCCATAGGGGTCGTTGAATGTATCATGGTGTGGTGCATCAATTAGTGAGGTCGATCAGTGTTCCGGCCTCGATATTTGAGAAGTTTCGTCAAGCTAGGAGCTAGGTCTGGCTTTCCTTGACCTTTCGAAGCTAGGTGCGGCCTCCTATGGACACCCCCTGTATCAGCGAGGTATAGGTGAGCTTCTGGAGAAATTACGAGGCGACCTCGACTTCGGGGAATTTCCTGTTTTCAGGTTTGGTGATGCAGGCTTGGATCTGATCATTCTGGGCTCTATTCCGGATGTTTCTGGAGCCCGTCCTTGTTCCTGCTGGGCGGTATCGTAGCTCGGCTTTGGGTAGAATGGTCTCCTGGTGGAAACTCTCGGGCATGGAGCCAGGTCTGGAAGGTGGAAAATTTCCCTTTGGTCCTTAGCCAATTTTGGCTATTAACACACACACACACATATATATATAAACAATTTTTCTGTTGTCAGTTCATCTTGATATAAAATATATCTGGACGAAAAATTTTGACCATTAGATTTACACACTTTGACTCAAAGTGTATAAACTTGTCAAAACGTCTCTATAATCTGTGGTCCAAATTCTTCGTCCTGATATAAAATATATCAGGACGAACTGACAGTAGAAAGATTCATATATATATATATATATATATATATATATATATTTGTACTATTACAACCTAGGTGTGAGGGGCTAACCATTGAGCCAACCTCATTTTATCAAGCTATAATTAATTTTTAGGACCTCATATGGATGAAAAATTATTTAGTTTTACAATTTACGAATTATTTTACCCTTTTTATGTACGATCTCAAATAATTAATATAGTTAAGAAAATATTATATTATTCGAATAGTATATGTTTAAACAATAATTAAAGAAAATTAAATTATATTTCTTGAAATTTATTATAGTAATATGGTTTACTTAATATAAAATGTTATTTTTATTTTTTAATACATTTAAATTACACAGGAAAATATGTTCATTAATTTTTTTTATAGGTTGGAAAACTTCCTATAAAGGTGCCTTGTAGTAGGGATGTCCATTTATCCTCGGGGACCCAAATCCCCGCTCCTCCATTCCCATTTGGGTGAAATTGTTTTAGAGAAAAATAGGGAAATGGGGGGGGGGGGGGGGGGGGGATGGAGATGATTTTTATCCCCAAATTGAAATGGGGATGGGGATGAGGGACCCCTCCCCATCCCAATTTCCTCATTTTCCCCACAAATTTATGAAAATGAGGATGATGATGGGGGTAGGTGCTCCCATCCTCATTTCCTCATTTCCCCAGTTTCCCCAAACCTTATGTATAATGTAAGTTCCTCATATTTTGATTGGCTTATTTCGTTGACAAACCACATTGGGGATTATTCTTTGTAAGGGTAAATTAGGCCTCTTGGGTGTGATCAAGCTTCAAGGACATCATCATCTCTCTCAAGAGCACTTCAAAGGTATCTCACTTGTTTAACTTTCTTTGAAGAGATCTAGTTATACACACTCACTTGCATGCATTATGTTCTTATCTTCATGTAATTGAATGATGTATTGTATGCCACTTTTTGTAGGAAAAAATTGACTTAAAACCGCAGCGGAAGGTGAAAAAATAATTTTCGTATAGTTTAAAATTTTTCTAAAGATTTGAACCTTAACCCTTTAATTAATTAAACTCAAATATACGGTTAGAGTTAAATACCTCTTGTCGCGTGATCCGATTGACTTACGTCGATGGTAATCCGCAAGATCTTCAATCCTAGCACGTACGTGAATCACCTAGGAGCGTGGTCTCCCTTTTTCTTTGAATTGCTTACCTTAGAATGGATGTATGAAATTTCTGATCTTGATCTTCAATAGTAAAACACCAAGAGCCTAAAAAAATAGTTCCGGTCACTTTTGAATTCACAATCAATATGATTAAAACTCGCGTAACCCTAAATCGAAAGTGTGCACAAAACCTTTTGATGTTAAAGGCTTGTAAGTGCACTATCGAATGATAACTTATTTTCTTTTTCTCTCTTTGCCGAAAATCTATGTGTATAGAGTAGGATTTTTTATTTTCAAAACAAACAAAAATCTCTCTCTATTTTACTTCTTTTTGGCCGAAAATTCATAACCTTATATTTATAGGTTGGCCGAATTTTCTCCTTCACCAAGTAGGGTTGGCCGAATTCATTGAATAGGAAATCTAGGGTTGGTTAATTTCCTTACTTGAAAAGGAATTATCCTTTTCCCTAATTCCTATCAATTCAAGAATCCTAACCCTTGTAGGACTAGTGGTGGCCGAATTCTTTGTATAATAAGGAGTGTATGTGGACTTAATCCTTACCACATTAGGACTCCTATCACATAAAAGAATTCCAACCCTAATCCAACACATAGTATTTAATTTACTGATCAGGAAAAGATTTTGATTTAAACTATTAATTAATTCCCATTTAATCAAAACAATAAAATAAAATAATATCTTGGGCTATTTTATTTAGCCTTGCCGCCCACACCATGTATATATGGGCCCAATATTATTTTTCTTATTTTATTTAAACCATTAGACTTTAAATAAAAGCCCACATGTGAACCAAACTTATTCTTACTAAAAGAAACAAGCCTACATGTCTCCTTTTAATATATTAATATAATAGTGCAGCCCATTAAATAAATAATAGATATATTATATTCTTATTATATTAAATGCAATTCTAGATGGACCCATAAATTGGTCCGGTAGAATATATCAAGTGATCCATGCAAGTACGTGTGGATTGTGGATCTTGGCGGGCTATCTAAATTTAAGCTTCAATAGACATAACCTAATCACAATCAACAAATGATTCACTTAGGTCCGATCTATTAATTTTAACTCATTCCACTAAAGAGCTAAAATTGAACTCTTAAATAAAGATAGAATAAGGAGATGTTTCTCATTCATACCCTAGACAATCTTATAAGAGATGGTGTATCCTTGTGAATAATATCAGTAACCGCCAAGAGCTCATAGACCGCCTATAGCTCTCCAAGTTACCATATTTCCTCATATGACCACATTTTGAACTTGGATATTTTGACTTGTCCAGAAGCCATGTCTTCAATAATCCTTATTGAAAACTCAACGTTGAGATTTAATATCCAATACCTCAAAACATCCATATGATGATATTATACTCTCATTTAATAAATGGAGCCACGATGGCCATATCTATAAATGAAGTCCTCTATCGATTAACAAATGAATACCACCAAACTATCGAGGATAGACTATGCTATATAATCGTACTCATTGATAGCTCAAATGATAATACTTGCAACCATAAGTCCATCATTTATCTCAGGATTTAGATAGACTCTCCGATTGTCCTGATAATGAAAAGACTTATATCTAGTGACGGTTCTAGATAAAGTATTTCATTGTGATCCATTTCAATGCACCCAGTGCACTAGATTCTTTTACTCGAAAACCTTTCGATGATTTTAGACTCATCATAACTCATTTGATCCCACTCAAATGCTAGTAAAAGAATTCTACAACTTTATCAACATAGAGGTGCCCAACCTTTAACTTAAGTTGTGAACGTTATTCAAGATTAACTAAAGAATTGTGTCTACCTCATACATATCCGAATGTACAAACAATTATTCATATCTCATAGTCTTTTGACTTTACGATTATTTACCTTGACAATTATAATTATAAATGCTATAAGATTTTACAGAATCAGAAATCACTTTATTTATATGAAAAGATTGTCAATTACAATATTACACTCTTGCTATTGAGCATAATCCTAACACTTTTCACATTCCACACTTGCACTTTTTGCACATCACTTAGTGTGTTGAGTTTGCCCTCAAAAGAGAATTTCTTCTCTTACCACGGCCTAGACCGTTTGGCAAGACATGCTTGCACCGCGGCATACAGAGCGGTATACCTTAGTAGGGTCATGCTTCCTATACCGCTTCCTGTACACTTGCACGCATAGCGATCCAAGTCGCGGTGTTGTCTAGTAGGCCTCTGTTGCCCATACCGCGGCCTGTGCACCTGCATGCACAGCGCCCTACACCGCGTTGTTGTCCAGACGGTGCATTGCTGTGTGTACCACGGTCTGGACACGTGCCTGCGACGCGGTCTGGACACGTGCCTGCGACGCGGTCCATCAAGCGGTATTGACGGGTTTCTGTGCCCTAAGTTCAAAATGACGCAGTTTTGACTAAGGCTCCCTTATATATATTCTCTCTTCTTCCTTGCTCGTTTTTGGTGAGTTCAAGAAGCTATTTTTGAGAGGCCAAGCTTCCTTTAGAGAGAGACACTCCCAAGAACACATCTTTACTCAACCAAACACAAATCCATGTTGATATAACATCTTACAAGCATCATCTTATCATGGATTCTTCTTGCTTTCATTGACTAGGTAACTTGAACATGCCCTAAATCTCATTGTATTTATTTATGTTATTGTTTGCCTAGGGTTAGCTCTTTTATATGATTTTATTGCATATCTTTATGTTTATTGGCATGTATAACATGTTTGAGTTGTTGTTTGTTGGTTGAGAGCTTTGTTCATTGATAGCTAGCATTTAGGACGATTTTACCCTTCTAGCTAAATCTTCATGCATTTGCATTTAGATATTGATATGTAGGATTTGCATTTATTGACATCTTTAAATCCTTAGATAAGTATTTAGTATTGCCTAGCATTAATTGCATGCTTGAATATCTTTTACATATTCACATAGGTTGTTTAACCTCTTCATTGATTGTTAAGCTTTGTGACTAAGTGGGTTAGTGCACAAGCTTGTGGTCTAGAATCATTATTAAAGGCCCGTTGGGTAGAGTGAAAGGGTTAGTGACCAAGTAGGTGTGACTTGAGGTCAACCTAGGTTGTAAACTTTCGTTCAAATAGTGGATTTGAGGACCGTATGTGGCTTGAAGGATAACCCGTGAGTTTTGCCCAGTTGGAGGGTTTCTCACGTAAATCAATCCTTGTGTTTTTATTGTTTTCCGCATATTTATATTGGATTGATTGATTGCTAATATGGGGTAGGTCTATTAAAATTGATTAAGTAGAAAAATTGGTAATAAATCAACTAAAACCTATTCACCCCCCCACTAGGTTGTATTAGACACACTTTGTGTATTTTCATATAATTTATAATATATTATATATATATTTTTTCTTTATATTTTTATTCTTTCTATTTTACTAAGTATATATAATTCTTTATAACTTTAAAACCTAACTTTAAATCCTATATACTTCTTTGTAATGGATTGTGTGTTTTTTTAATATGTAATTTATACTTAAACAGGGGAAATAGGGAAACGGGGAAAACAAGGAAAAATGAGATAAAACGGGGAATTTGGGAAAATGGGAAAATGGGGATGGGGATGGGGATGGGGATGGGGAGACCTCCCCCCCAAAACTACCCCATCCCCATATTCCCCAAATGGGGAAATGGGGAGGGGGGGGGGGGGGGGGGGGGGGGGAGGGGTGGGATAAGGGAGGGTTTGAAAATTGCGGATGGGGATGGGGGGACATATATTCATCCCTATTTCCCCATTGGCCATCCATACCTTGTAGTGATCTATCTATCTGACCTCGTCCTATAATATGGCTTTTAGCAGTAGCGGTTTGATAAAGCTCCCATGGACAAGCAGTCTTCTTTTGCCCATACCCTATGCTATGTCACTGAAGCCCACCAACCAAAATGTACTCCCATTCTTGCGCTAGCAATATATGATTGGTCCAAAAAAATGACCAAAAGTCTTCACTTTGTAAGAGAGCAGTTCATCATTCACCAAATTAGTTACGAATTGCACATGGACCACAGAATGCTCGCTAAGGGCATGCCCTCTTCCTGCTTAGAACAACGAGGTCATCCTATAAAGGAAATATAACGTAGGCCCACACATCTCTAGAGAGAGAAAGGGGACGGAAACTCAGATTATGGGATAGTACAACCCATATCATCCTTTTCGGTGTAGGGGAATGCCTTCTTTAACACATGGGCATCTAATGCACCTACGTTTTCCCTCCCATCTTGTGATTATGCCATTCTATCCCTAGGGGAACAATCAGGGGAAACTAGGGTTCCGTATCTATTTATACTTCCATCTCTCATTGTCCAGTTCCCGTGTCTTCCTCCGTTAGGCTCTTTAAAATGCTTATTTTCCAGGTTGTGTGTGTCTTCCAAACGCTACCTCGTAGCAATAAATGGAGGTTTGATGCCTCTCAATTGATTGATTATGCCATTCCATCCTCTCCTAAAGTAGTTTTTCCCTACATGCCTAGTCATTTTCTTTCCTTTGCTCAAAATCTCTCTCTTGGGAACCTTCCACCCTATCTTTCTTTCATATCCCGACAGGGACATAGGTAGCTTCTTTTTGGTTAGCGGCGGGATGGCTATTTAAGGATTCAAAGCGTTATCTGATTTTTACCCGCAAGCTGATTTCGTTGAGTTAACATCCCCGATACCCTTGAGTTAATGACCTAACTAACATGTAGATGGATATAAGGGTTGGTCCACGAACAGTAGATGCATTCCGTTACTAGCCCCCACTAGACCTTTCGCCTCATCATCCCATCCCTCCCGAGGCCCACACGCACGGGCCCCCGGAACCGTATTCGATTCTAGTCTTCCATCCACCCCGGGCAATGACTGTTCACATGATGCACATTTCTTAAAGAATGGTGATTAGGAAAGGAAGATCACTCAATGAAAGGAAAGATCAATCCGACACCAGGGAGGGTGCACAGAGGCGAGGTTAATGGTTGAAGGCTGGGCCAATGGCCAATAAAGAGAAAAGGTGGGCAAGGAAGGCTCAACTAGCTAGATGGGCCACCGCTGATGAGTAGTGATCCGATGTTTGATTTTTTCAATGGGTTGATGGCAAACTTATCTTTTATCCCACCCGGAATAAGATAGAATTAGGGTGGATGTTGACTGCTTTATCTTAGGGTTATCTACCCTTCTTATTCTCACCCTACCCGTATTGAATGAAGGTTGGTATGAGCATGAAAACTCCGATTCAAGGTTGTCCTTACCGTACCTAGCTGAGGGAAGGATAGAGGGATGGAGCCCCGTAAGGCTAGTCGATTTCCATTTAGTAGCTCAGGTAAGGTTCCCGGGATTGGAGTGGCTCGGGTCGGGGCTGGACAGAGGATATCCCTATTATGATCCCTATGGGGCTTGTATCGAATCTATATCTCCGACTGACTTCAGTGTCTGAGGATGGCACTAGTATATGCTAATGAAGTCTTATTGTGCTATGTAATCTTTTTTAGTTAATGGCCCTATCATGCGATGATGAGATTGGTCTTTACACTTGCAATAGTATTGTTAACAACCTTTTTTGGCAAGGGTCCAAAGGAGAATTTTCCACTGAGTTAGTAGGAACCTTTCCTAGCCCCTAGGCTCCTGAGAACATCGGTACTGCGACCTAGGAAGAACTGATACTTGGTAGGACCAGAACCGCGACTGCCTCGACTACCTGTCTACCTAGATGAAGCATCAGAACTACGACCTAAGATGAAACAGGTACCACGCTCTGCCATTACCCTTGATACCAAGTGAAGCCGGTACCATGATACCATGTACCCAGTACCTCGCATGAACCCGGTACCTCCTACCTGGCACCTAGATACTGCAACGTCTACCCGGTACCTGAGTACCTCCGAATCAGCCTAAAAACCAACCAAGATAAGCATCCTACCTACCAAACAGAAAGAATGTTGCCACGAAGATACCGGCACACCGTCAAGAACAGACTCTATCCCAGCAAGAGAAGACCAGTACATCGATGTACCACGCCATCGAGACATAGAATAGAACAAGCGCCACACTAGCTAGGTACATAATACAACAAGCGCCACGCTAGCAAAAGCAGATCGGTACACCGGTGTACCACGCCATCGGGTCATAAGTCATTGTTTCCCTCCAAGCAACGTAGGAGGGAATAGTTGACTCTTTCGCCATTTAAAGCACTATAAATGAGACCAAACGATCAACCGAATCATAGTTTACAAACGACAGTAATTAGAGGGATCGAATCCCGTGCCTTTTGCCTCACTCAACATCTTTCAACGCCTAAATAAGAACTCCAAATAATCCCAATTAATACCATCAGATTCTTAGGAATATTGGTGTCTATAAATATGGCCATGAAGGACGAAGAGTGGGGGATCTCTTCAAAAGCTTTTGCTTGAGTTGTCTGAAGTCAATGAGAGGTTAGAACCACAACTGAGAGTGTAAGTTCCTCATATTTTAATTGGCTTATTTCGTTGACAAACCACATTGGGGATTATTCTTTGTAAGGGTAATTTAGGCCTCTTGAGTGTGATCAAGCTTCAAGGACATCATCTCTCTCAAAGAGCACTTCAATGGTATCTCACTAGTTTAACTTTCTTTGAAGAGATCTAGTTGCACACACTCACTTGCATGCATTATTGTTCCTATCTTCATGTAATTGAATGATGTATTGTATGCCACTTTTCACACTCCACACTTGCACTGATTGCACATCACTTAGTGTGTTGAGTTTGCCTCGAAAAGAGAAAATTCTTCTCTTAGCATGGCCCAAACCGCTTGGCAAGACATGCTTGCACGGCGGCATACAGAGCGGTATACCTCAGCAGGGTCATGCTTCCTGTACCGCTTCCTGTACACTTGCACGCATAGCGACCTAAGTCGCGGTGTTGTCCAGTAGGCCTCAGTTGCCCATACCGCGGCCTGTGCACCTGCATGCACAGCGCCCTGTACCGCGTTGTTGTCCAGACAGTGCACTGCTGTGTGTACCGCAGTCTGGACACTTGCCTGCGACGCGGTCCATCTAGCGGTATTGACGGGATTTTGTGCCCTAAGTTCAAAACGACGCTGTTTTAACTAGGGCTCCCATATATATACTCTCTCTTCATCCTTGCTCGTTTTTTTATGAGTTTAAGAAGCCATTTTTGAGAGGCCAAGCTTCCCTTAGAGAGAGAAACTCCCAAGAACTCATCTTTACTCAACCAAACACAAATCCATGTGCATTTAACCTCTTCAAGCATCATCTCATCATGGATTCTTCTTGCTTTCATTGACTAGGTAACTTGAACATGCCCTAAATCTCTTTATATTTATTTATGTTCTTGTTTGCCTAGGGTTAGCTCTTTTATATGATTTTATTGCATATCTTTATGTTTATTGGCATTTATAACATGTTTGAGTTGATGTTTGTTGGTTGAGAGCTTTGTTCATTAATAGCTAGCATTTAGGACGATTTTACCCTTCTAGCTAAATCTTCATGCATTTGCATTTAGATATTGATATCTAGGATTTGCATTTATTGACATCGTTAAATCCTTAGATAAGCATTTATTGTTGCCTAGCATTTATTGCATGTTTGAATATCTTTTACATATTCACATAGGTTGTTTAACCTCTTCATTGATTGTTAAGCTTTGTGACTAAGTGAGTTACTGCACAAGCTTGTGTTCAAGAATCACTATTAAAGGCCCGTTGGGTAGAGTGAAAGGGTTAGTGACCAAGTAGGTGTGACTTGAGGTCAACCTAGGTTGTAAACTTTCGTTCAAATAGTGGATTTGAGGACCGTATGTGGCTAGAAGGATAGCCCGTGAGTTTTGCCCAGTTGGAGGGTTTCTCACGTAAATCAATCCTTGCGTTTTTATTGTTTTCCGCATATTTATATTGGATTGATTGATTGCTAATATGGGGTAGGATTATTAAAATTGATTATGTCGAAAAGTTGGTAATAAATCAAATAAAACCTATTCACCCCCCCTAGGTTGTATTAGACACACTTTGTGTATTTTCAATTGGTATCAGAGCGGGTTCCTAGATACACTTAGGTGATCCTTGCTCTTTGTGTGTCTTGCATTTTGATTGTGTTTGTTGCATCATAAACATTCATCTCATTCATACCCAAACACTATGAGTGAGAACGGAAGTGGTAATGAGGGAGCCTCTAGCACAAGACCCCCCTTGCTCACCGGAGTAAACTATGCCTCTTGGAAAGGCAAGATGGAGTCTTACATTTGCCAAATAAATGACCGAGCATGGATGGCAATTGAAGATGGCTACACTCCTCCGGAAAAGATTCTTGCAGACGAAAGTGTAGTTCCCAAGCCAAAGTCGGAATGGTCAACTCAAGAGTTTGAAGCATCCAAGTGGAACAACAAGGCTATGCATGCTATTCTTTGTGCAATGGATGACAATCAGTACAAATTGATCCAAACAACAAGAATTGCAAAAGAGGCATGAGAGATTCTAGAGACGGCCCATGAGGGAACCGAGGTGGTCAAGGACTCTAAGCTTCAAATCCTCCAAACACAATTCGAGCAAATTAGGATGGAGGAGGATGAGTGCTTTAAAGACTTTCAAGTGAAGTTGATAGACATAGTCAATCAAAGCCATCAACTTGGTGACCCCTATTCGGATAGGAGAATCAAGCAAAAAATAATGAGGTCGCTTCCAGCAAGATTTGAGTCAAAAGTGACGGCACTTGAGGAGAACAGTGATTACAAAAACATGAAGCCAAGTGAAGTTATAGGAAGACTTCTAGCATATGAGTCTAGGTGGACTCCTACACCTACACCTCCAAAGAAGTAAAAGAGTATTGCTCTGAAAACTTCCAAAGTAGAGAAAGAGGAAGATGACTCAGATGAGAAGATGGCCCTCATGGTGAAAAGATTCAAAAAGTTCATCAATTTTGAGAAGAGGGGATTTGGATCCAAAGGAAAGGAAATGAAGAAGAAGACTCCTTTCAAGAAGTTTGAGTCAAGTGAAGACAAGCCCACAAGAAAAGGGATTCAATGCTTCGAATGTGGAGGTTTCAGACATATCTCCACGGACTGTGGAAATTTGAAAAACAAGAAGAAAGGAAAGGCCATGGCTGGCACGTGGAGCGATGGTGATGACTTGGAAGAAGAAGGAGAATCCTCGAATGATGAGGATCATGTGGCAAACTTTATTGCCTTCGCATCTTCTCTCAAGAGTAAGGAAGCAATAGATGATGAAGAGGTAGAGAAACAAAGTGAAGATGACTCTAGCGATGGTGACTCTTCATCCCATTCAACAAATATGGATGTAGGAGGAATAGATCTTGAAGGCTTCATTGAGCATTTTCAAAGCTCAAGATTGAAGATGAAGAAAGAGATTCAAAGGCTAAAAGGAGAGAATCTCAAGCTATCTACCGAAGCTACTCACTTAAATAAAGAAGTGAAGATAGCCAAAAGAAATGAGGAATTGATGGAAAAGGAGCTTGAAGAAGCTAGAGAGATCATTGCTAAGATGACTTCAAGCACGAATAAACTTGACCACATGTTGGGAGTTGGCAAGAGGCCAAGTGATAAGAAAGGTCTTGGCTATGAAGATGACAAGGATACCTCATCCTCAAGCAAGATTGTGTTTGTCAAGAGTTTGGATAACAAAGAGCCTCCACCCCCACAACATCCTAGGAAGAAGATCGAACTAGGAGAGTGCTCTAAAGATTCTCAAGTCAAGGTAGCACAAGGGAAACAAGCTCAAGCTCAATCAACAAGGATGCATCAAGCAAGTTTCCGTCAACCCAAATACCATCAAGCCAAGAAGCAATTCATGCAAGGTCAATCAAGGAAGCAATTCATTCCAACTCAACAACAAAGAAGGAGAGAACCAATCCAACACCAAAGACAAGCTCAAATGCGTGGGAAAGCCCCTTTGTACTCACAAGGGCATGGTATGTCTTCTTATTTTATTCCCACTTGTCACTTTTGTTGTGTTGATGGTCACATTAGACCAAATTGCTTCAAATACATTGAAATGTGTAGAATCAAGAGCATGATTGAAAGAAATAGAGTTAGAGCTAAAATGCATGTTCCTAGGAAATCTAGAGCCAATTTGCATGATCCTAGGAAATCTAGAGCCAATGTGACTAATACCACTAGGAATGAGAACATTTCACCTAGGTGGATTAGAAGGGATAACTATTCTTGCTATGTGGCTCAAATTGCCTTGAAGGCAAATGCCTCTAACACTTGGTATTTGGATAGTGGGTATTCTAGGCATATGACGGGGAACAAGAGCTTCTTTAAATCCCTTGTCTTGGAGGATGGAGGATTTATCACCTTCGGTGATGGATCTAGAAAGAAAGTCATAGGGAAAGGAACCATTTCCATTCCCGACTTACCCTCCTTGTCCAATGTTTTACTTGTTGATGGCTTGCAAGCCAATCTTATAAGCATTTCTCATCTTAATGATGATGGACTCTCCGTCTTGTTTAACAAAAATGATTGCTCTATTTTAATGCCAAATGGACAAACCTTGCTAAAAGGAAAGAGATCTAGTGACAATTGCTATTGTCTTGAAGCTAATGCTATTTCTTGCAATATGTCCAAATGTGAGGAAGTTGAGTTATGGCATCAAAGACTTGGCCACATGAACTATCAAGATTTAGGATCTTAGATAAGTTCAAGGTTGTGCGTGGTCTCCCTAAGCTTGGGAAGAAAGTCGATGGCGTTTGTGGACCTTGTCAACAAGGGAAACAAACCAAAAGTATGCACAAGAAAGGCAAGTATCTCACCACCAAGGAGCCATTAGAGCTTCTACATATGGACCTTATGGGTCCCATGCAAACCGAGAGTCTCGGTGGCAAGAGATACATTTTTGTTTGTGTTGATGATTTTTCTAGATTTACATGGACATATTTTCTTAGAGCTAAATCTGAAACATTTGAAAATTTTAAAATGCTTTGCACTAAAATTCAAAATGAAAAGAATTTACACATTAAAAGCATTAAAAGGATTAGGAGTGACCATGGGAGGGAATTTGAAAATGCTTGTTTTGAAAGCTATTGCAATAGCTTAGGCATTTCCCATGAGTTTTCGGCTCCTAGAACTCCTCAACAAAATGGGGTTGTAAAGAGGAAGAATAAGGTCTTTCAAGAGATGGCCCGTGTGATGTTGCTTAGCAACAATGTCCCTAGGAACCTTTGGGCCGAGGCCGTCAATACGGCTTGCTATATAGGAAATAGAGTCTTCCTAAGGCCCGGTACTAGGCAAACCTCCTATGAATTATGGAAGGGTAGGAAGCCAAATGTTAGCTACTTCCACTCATTTGGGAGCAAATGCTACATTCTGAATGACCGAGATCAACTTGGCAAGTTCGATGCAAAGAGTGATGAAGGGATTTTCATTGGCTATGCCCTTAATAGTAAGGCCTATAGAGTTTTCAATTTAAAAACTCGTAGTGTCATGGAATCATCTAATGTTGTCATAGATGATTGTAGGCGTAAGATTAGAGACCATGATGAGGAGGTCATTGTGCTTGATGATTCTTCCTTGGAGAAGAATGGTGGGACTTCAATTGATGTGAAGTCAAGTCCTGATGAAGAGGTCATTCAACCTCTTGATAGAGATCCATCATTGGACTCTAAAGAACCCGCTCCATGGGTTAGACAACTCCACAACAAGAATGACATTCTTGGAGATATGAATGAGGGTGTTAGGACTAGGCGTCAAATAGCTAATCAAATTAGCTATACTTGTTACACCTCTCAAATTGAACCCAAAAAGGTTGATGAAGCCTTGAATGATGAGTTTTAGGTTCTTGCCATGCAAGAAGAGCTAAACCAATTTGAAAGAAATGAGGTTTGGACTCTTGTTCCTAGACCCTAGGATACTAATGTCATAGGCACCAAATGGGTATATAGGAATAAGTCGGATGAGAATGGCAACATTGTGCGCAACAAGGCTAGACTTGTAGCACAAGGATACTTTCAAATTGAGGTTATTGACTTTGAGGAGACTTTTGTTCCGGTTGCCCGTCTTGAGTCCATAAGACTTCTTTTATCCATATCATGTGTGCACAAGTTCAAATTGCATCAAATGGATGTTAAGAGTGCCTTTCTCAATGGTTTCTTGCATGAGAAAGTGTTTATTGATCAACACAAGGGGTTTATGGATCCATACCACCCCAATCATGTCTATCGCCTCAAGAAGGCTTTATATGGGTTGAAACAAGCACCTAGGGCTTGGTATGAGCGCCTCACTCAATTTCTTGTTGACAATGACTACACTAGGGGTAATATTGATAAAACTTTATTCATCAAGAGAAACAAAGATGAGCTTTTCATACCTCAAATTTATGTTAATGATATTGTTTTTGGCTCCACCAACAAATCCAAAGTCCAACAATTTGTTGATGTCATGTCTCATGAGTTTGAGATCAGTCTTGTTGGAGAGCTAAATTACTTCCTAGGTTTACAAATCAAGCAATTGCATGATGGGATTTTCATATCCCAAGCTAAGTATGCTAAGAACCTAGTGAAGAAGTTTGGCCTTGAGAATGCCAAACATTGTGACACACCCATGAGTACCACCTTGAAACTAAGCAAGGATGCTAGTGGCAAGGGTGTGGAACAAAGTCTTTATCGTGGCATGATTGGTATCTTGCTTTACTTGACCGCAAGTAGGCCCGATATAGCCTTTAGTGTGGGTGTATGTGCTAGGTACCAAGCGGATCCCAAGGAATCCCATCTCTCCTCCGAGAAGAGAATCATTCGATATGTGAATGGGACATCCAACTATGGGATATGGTACTCTTTTGACACTAATGCTAGCTTAGTTGGCTTTAGTGATGCAGATTGAGTAGGAAATTGTGATGATAGGAAGAGTACATCGGGCGGTTGCTTCTTCCTAGGCAACAACTTGGTCTCATGGTTTTGCAAGAAGCAAAATTCCATCTCTCTATCCACAGCTGAAGCGGAATACATAGCCGCCAGGAGTGCTTGCACACAACTCCTTTGGATGAAACAAATGCTTGTGGATTATGGCTTTGATCAAGGTATTCTAACCCTCTATTGTGATAACATGAATGCAATTAACATTTCAAAGAATCCTGTTCAGCACTCTAGGACAAAGCATATAGACATTAGGCATCATTTCATTAGAGAACTAGTTGAAAACAAATGCATTGCACTTGAGCATGTGGGCACAAATGATCAACTAGCAGATTTATTTACAAAGCCCTTAGACTCAACTAGGTTCAAGTCACTTAGTAGGTCTATTTGGATTTGTCATATTCCTTGATGTGTTTTGGTGATTGACCCTTTATGGGGAACTCAAGCAAAGAGAGCAACCTTGCATGTTGAAATAAGCAAAAACTTGATTAACTTTATGCTTCTTTAATAATTGCTTGAGTATTCTTGGTTGTGCTTATATATATTCTTATATGGCTTTTTATTAAATAAGTGTGCCTTGCTTGGTTTGTAATCCATGTCACCTCTATGTTCAAACATGCATTTTTGGATTAGGAGAATTCATTGGGAAGTACATTTGAATGACCTATAATTTATCTCCATGACATGTGAACTTGATTATGACATGCTCAAAATGATATGCATGAAATATGTCCTGATTGTGTTAATACAAATGTGTGTGACTGCAAATGAGAAGACTAATCAATAAGGATCTTGTATCCATGTAATCAATAAGGATTTTATATCCAAATTAGTCTTCTCTCTCTTCTTAATTGTTAATCAAGACTACTATCATACGGATAATTATCCGGAAAAATCTAAAAGGATCTCTTGATCCAATGTCTTGATTTGCTTTTAAGGATTGATATAGTTTTATGTGCGTTGAAATTTCTTTTCAAAATACTATATCATGTTTGCTCATGCAAAAAGGGTGCAAATTGGTTTGAATTCTTTTGGAACCCTTTTTGATGTTCTCCTTGCCAAATACCATTTGCTTGAACTATGATGTTACATGTCTTACATCCAAAGCAACTAAGTCACACATTTTCTTCTAAACAATAAACCCTCAATGATTCTCTCTCAATTAATTAAGTTGCATAAAGTTGTTGTATATGATTATGCACTTGTCTTGCAAATAGCTCTCTTTGCTATAGTGACCCGGTTGGGGAATACCCCTTTGCCTATCTCATGACAAAAAGGGGGAGTAATGTGGTTTTATTTAAGGGGGTTGCATATTTGGAGAGATTTTCCCGTTGAGGGGGAGTAACCTATATAGGGGGAGCATTTGCATGTTGCATGTTGTAGTTTTCTTTTATTATGCAAATTGCTCTTATTTATTTATCTTTCTTGATCACCTCACATGCACTTGTCTTGGAAAGTGTAGTCTCATTGTTTTGTAGGGAAGGTGGCTATTCTACAAGAGCCTGAAGTTTTGAAGACCTAGTATCTAGGTATCTTTTTGTAATGTAGAATATCTTTTTGTTGACCTTTAGTTTTTACTTTTTTGTGAGGATGATTTGTGAGTGGTGGTTTTGTCACGAAATAGCCAAAGGGGGAGATTGTAAGTTCCTCATATTTTAATTGGCTTATTTCGTTGACAAACCACATTGAGGATTATTCTTTGTAAGGGTAATTTAGGCCTCTTGAGTGTGATCAAACTTCAAGGACATCATCTCTCTCAAAGAGCACTTCAAAGGTATCTCACTAGTTTAACTTTCTTTGAAGAGATCTAGTTGCACACACTCACTTGCATGCATTATTGTTCCTATCTTCATGTAATTGAATGATGTATTGTATGCCACTTTTCACACTCCACACTTGAACTGATTGCACATCACTTAGTGTGTTGAGTTTGCCTCGAAAAGAGAAAATTCTTCTCTTAGCGCGCCCCAGACCGCTTGGCAAGACATGCTTGCACGGCGGCATACAGAGCGGTATACCTCAGCAGGGTCATGCTTCCTGTACCACTTCCTGTACACTTGCACTCATAGCGACCCAAGTCGCGGTGTTGTCCAGTAGGCCTCTGTTGCCCATACCGCGGCCTGTGCACCTGCATGCACAACGCCCTGCACCGCGTTATTGTCTAGACAGTGCACTGCTGTGTGTACCACGGTCTGGACACTTGCCTGCGACGTGGTCCATCTAGCGGTATTGACGGGATTTTGTGCCCTAAGTTCAAAACGACGCTGTTTTAACTAGGGCTTCCATATATATACTCTCTCTTTTTCCTTGCTCGTTTTTTATGAGTTCAAGAAGCCATTTTTGAGAGGCCAAGCTTCCCTTAGAGAGAGAAATTCCCAAGAACTCATCTTTACTCAACCAAACACAAATCCATGTGCATTTAACCTCTTCAAGCATCATCTCATCATGGATTCTTCTTGCTTTCATTGACTAGGTAACTTGAACATGCCCTAAATCTCTTTGTATTTATTTATGTTCTTGTTTGCCTAGGGTTAGCTCTTTTATATGATTTTATTGCATATCTTTATGTTTATTGTCATTTATAACATGTTTGAGTTGATGTTTGTTGGTTGAGAGCTTTGTTTATTAATAGCTAGCATTTAGGACGATTTTACCCTTCTAGCTAAATCTTCATGCATTTGCATTTAGATATTGATATCTAGGATTTGCATTTATTGACATCTTTAAATCCTTAGATAATCATTTATTGTTGCCTAGCATTAATTGCATGTTTGAATATCTTTTACATATTCACATAGGTTGTTTAACCTCTTCATTGACTGTTAAGCTTTGTGACTAAGTGAGTTAGTGCACAAGCTTGTTGTCAAGAATCACTATTAAAGGCCCTTTGGGTAGAGTGAAAGGGTTAGTGACCAAGTAGGTGTGACTTGAGGTCAACCTAGGTTGTAAACTTTCAATCAAATAGTGGATTTGAGGACCGTATGTGGCTAGAAGGATAGCCCGTGAGTTTTGCCCAGTTGGAGGGTTTCTCATGTAAATCAATCCTTGCGTTTTTATTGTTTTCCACATATTTATATTGGATTGATTGATTGCTAATATGGGGTAGGATTATTAAAATTGATTAAGTCGAAAAGCTGGTATTAAATCAAATAAAACCTATTCACCCCCCTCTAGGTTGTATTAGACACACTTTGTGTATTTTCAGAGAGGATTTTAGCCACCTATCGACACGTACGATTTCGCCATCGCCATTCTGTGTAGAGAGAGATAAGAGAGTGACCATTTTGTATTGTTATCAAAACCTTTCTTCTTGTATAACAATCCTGTGATCAATAAAATAATGCCACCCTCATTATCTCCACATATATCATTTGTTAACAGGTTTTTCTGGCAAGGGAGCAAAGGAGAATTTTCCAAACAGAGATCTATCCAGGAAGATTCATCCAGATACTCCAAGAGACCTGCAAGATCGGTACCTTCACCCAGATGGAGTCGATATCCGATGAGGTTGGAACCTCGACTATCCATCTATCTAGATAGGATACTAGCTCTGAAAGCATATATCTCGCCCTATTGAAGCTCCTGATACCAGTTCAAGACCAGTACGATGATAGCTTGCACGCCCAGAACCCCGCAAGCATCTCGACGTTGATCAAGGTACCAAGGTACCAGGTACCTCGATACCTACCTCGGTACCACCTCGATGTCTGCCTTGGTGCCACCCTGATTCCCGCCTGGTACTTAGTATGCTTATCCAAAGCTCCTTCAAGGCAAGTATCCTACCCCCCAGGTAATACGATAGGGTACACGAAGACACAAGCACTATTCCAACAGGAGGTAGAACAAGCTCATCAAAATGAGGTACCAATACTACCCTCCGTCAGGACTCAAAGTCAGAATTTCCCTTCAAGCTCCACGAAGAAGGAAAGTCGATTCCATCGCCATCAAGCTCCATGAAGAAGGAAAGTTGACTCCATCGCCATCAAGCTCCACGAAGAAGGAAAGTTGACTCCATCGCCAAAATAAAGCGCCATTAATGACCCAATGGTTGACTGAATCAGAATTTGAATTCACCATTGATTAACAGGATCTAATCGCATGCTTTCAGCTCCACGCAAACGTCTTTCGACGCTTAAAATCAGACTCTCTGTAATCTTCATGAGGGGAACCGGATTTTGGGGAGATTCTAGAGAGTACTATATAGACGGCATTGAAGGGTAAAGCAAAGGGAGACTTCTTCGAGTATTCTTGATCACCGGAACGAGAGAGAGATCTCGAGAGATTTTTGAAAGCCAGTGAGAGTCCATTGATAATCACTGGAGAAAAAATATCCACTTATCGACAAGAGCGTTTCCTCCATCTCCATCCTGTGTAAAAAAGTGAAAAGAGAGAAAGATATGTATGTATTCATATTGTAAACCTATCGTAGTAATTGACTGAATAAAACAGTGTTCATTTTACATCTCCCAGTCCCTTTGTATTATTTATCAATTATTTGGTCTGTCGATCTCGATCATACTTAAAGAGGGACCCAATTACCGAAGGTACCTACCCTGCTGCTGCTACCGGCAGTGGGTGAGGGTGTTAACTGAGATTTTCACCCCGAGTGAATTTTTCCGTTAACATCATTCTTTCACAGATTTCTCATATTTGAAGTTTTTTACCCCTTACTCTCCAGTTAAGAGAATCCTCGGTACTGAAGGTACCTACCCCACTGCCACCTACCGGTAGTGGTTGAGGGTGTTAATTGGAATTTTACTCCCTAAGTGAATTTTCTAGTTAACAATTTTTGACGCCGTCTGTGGGAAACATTTTCACTTTGAAGCCTGTGAATCTGATTTTTACAGCATATTAATATGAGACTTTGATCCTCTTAGGGGCAGCCTGATTCGTTAGGGCACCAATCTATCACTTCAACCCGGAAGGGTCAAAAGCAAAAGGATGGAGTGAAGAATCGCAACCCCGCTCCAGCACCTGCAGCTGTTGTGCGGGCTACCCCCAGATCCCTATCGCCCAATAGCCAACCAGGCCAACCTGATCAAACATGCCATAATTTTCATAAAGAGCATCCGCTTTCGAATGATTGCGGAAGGTAGCCCCCCCCCCCCCCCCCCCCCCCCCATCTCGCAGTGCCAGATGTTGACTCATTTCGTTGACAAACCACATTAGGGATTAATTTTGTAAGGGTAGATTTGGCCTTATTGTGTGTGATCAAGCTTCAAGGGCATCATCATTCTCAAGAGCACTTCAAAGGTATATCACTTGCTTAATTCTCCTTGAAGAGGTTTTAGTTGCACACACTCACATCTTATGCATTTGTATTGACATGCATGTATTATTGCACACTCACACTTCTTGCAGTTGAGTTGATTAAATCTGGAGTTGATGGGTTGCACAATGGGCTAGGCGACATGCAATGCCACTTATGCATGTTGCCTTACATGTCGCCTCTAACATCTTGTTTTTCCTCCAGTATGTTAGGCGACTTGTACATGTCGCCGTACATGTCACCTCAGGCAACGTGTTTTTCCTCCAGTGTGTTAGGTGACTTACAAGACGACTTGGTCATGTCGCCTTGCATGTCGGCTTTGTCACCTGAACTAGGCAATTCAGGTATTTCACACCAGCTCATTTTTTGGTCCCTATAAATACATCATATTCTCCACCATTTAAACCTAGAACTCTGAAAAATTAAACCTTTAAGAGAGAGAGAGAGAGAGAGCTCCAAGAACCAATTTTTACGCAACCAAACTCATACCCATGTGCATCTAGCTTCATTCTTGCATCTACTCTTCATGGGTCTTCATGCTTCTCTTAACTAGGTAATTAACTATGAACTAAAACTTCTTGTTTCATCTCTATGTTCTTAGTTTACCTAGGGTTAGCAATTATTAGTTGATTAATTGCATGTTTAATTTGTTTAGCATGATTTGAGATTACATGTTCATTGATAGCTATCTTTTAGGACCATTTTTCCCTTTAACTAAATCTTCATGCATTTACATTTAGATATTGATATCTAGAATTTGCACTCATTGACATCTTTAAATCCCTAGATAAGCATTTAGTGTTGCCTAGCATTAATTGCATGATAGAATATTTTTACATATTCACATAGGCTGTTTAACATCTTCATTGATTGTTAAGCTTTGTGACTAAGTGGATTAGTGCACAAGCTTATTGGTCTAGGATCACTATTAAGGGCCTGTTGGGTAGAGTGAAAGGGTTAGTGACAAAGTATGGTGTGACTTGAGGTCAACCTAGGTTGTAAAATTTCATTCAAATAGTGGATTTGAGGACCGTGTGTGATTAGAAGGATAGCCCGTGAGTTTTTCCCAGTTAGAGGGTTTCTCACATAAAACAATCCTTATGTTTTTATTGTTTTCCTTATGTTTATTTTGGATTGGTTGATTGCTAATATGGGGTAGCATTATTAAAATTGATTAAGTCGAAAATTTGGTAATAAATCAACTAAAGCCTATTCACCCCCCTCTAGGTTAGTAGACACACGCTTTATAGTATTTTCAATTCGTATCAGAGCTGGTTCTTAGATATACTTAGGTGATCCTTGCTCTTTGTGTGTCTTACATCTTGCATCTTGTTTGTTGCATGTTGCATTAATTAGCATTCATCTCATTCATACCCAAACACTATGAGTAGGAACGGAGGTGGAAATGAGGGAGCATCTAGCACAAGACCCCCCTTGCTCACCGGAGTAAACTATGCCTCTTGGAAGGGCAAGATGAAATCTTATATTTGCCAAATAAATGACCGAGCATGGATGGCAATTGAAGATGGCTACACTCCTCTGGAAAAGACTTTTGCTGACAAAAGTGTAGTTCCCAAGCCAAAGTCAGAATGGTCAACTCAAGAGTTTGAAGCATCCAAGTGGAACAACAAGGCCATGCATGCCATTCTATGTGCAATGGATGACAATCAATACAAATTGATCCAAACAACAAGAATTGCAAAAGAGGCATGAGAGATTCTAGAGATAGCCCAAAAGGGAACCGAGGTGGTCAAGGACACCAAACTTCAAGTCCTCCAAACACAATTCGAGCAAATTAGAATGGAGGATCATGAGTGCTTCAACGATTTTCAAGTGAAGTTGATGGGCATCGTCAATCAAAGTCATCAACTAGGCGATCCTTACTAGGATAGGAGGATCAAGCAAAAAATCATGAGATCGCTTCCCGAAAGATTCGAATCTAAGGTGACGGCACTAGAAGAAAATAGTTACTTCAAGAACATGAAGCCAAGTGAAGTAATTGGAAGGCTTCTAGCCTATGAGTCAAGAAAGGGTCCTACACCCTCACCACCTAAGAAGAAAAAGAACATAGCCTTGAAGACCTCCAAAGTAGAGAAAGAGGAAGATGACTCAGATGAGAAGATGGCCCTCATGGTGAAAAGATTCAAGAAGTTCATCAAGTTTGAGAAGAAGGGATTTGGATCCAAAGGAAAGGAAATGAAGAAGAAGACTCTTTTTAAGAAGTTTGAGTCAAGTGAAGACAAACCCATAAGAAAAGGGAATCAATGCTTCAAATGTGGAGGCTTCGGACACATCTCCACGGATTATGGCAATTTAAAGAACAAGAATAAAGTAAAGGCTATGGCTGCCACGTGGATCGATTGTGATGACTTAGAAGAAGAAGAAGAATCCTCGGATAATGAGGACCATGTGTCAAACTTTATTGCCTTTGCATCTTCTCTCAAGAGTAAGAAAACAATAGATGATGAAGAGGAAGAGATACAAAATGAAGATGACTCTAGTGATGGTGACTCTTCATCCCCTTCAACAAATATGGATATAGGAGGAATGGATCTTGAAGAGTTCATTGAGCATTTTCAAAGTTCAAGATTGAAGATGAAGAAAGAGATTCTAAGTCTAAAGGGAGAGAATCTCAAGCTATCTACCGAAGTTACTCACCTAAATAGAGAAGTGAAGATAGCAAAAAGGAATGAGACATTGATGGAAAAAGAGCTTGATGAAGTAAGAGAGATCATAGCTAAGATGACTTCAAGCATGAAGAAACTTGACCACATGTTGGGAGTTGGCAAGAGGCCAAGTGATAAGAAAGGTCTTGGCTATGAAGATGACAATGAGACCTCATCCCTAAGCAAGACCGTGTTTGTCAAGAGCTTGGACATCAAAGAGCCTCTACCTCTACAACATCCTAGGAAGAAGATTGAACTAGAAGAGTGCTCTAAGGATTCCCAAGTCAAGGTGGCACAAGGGAAACAAGCTCAAGCTCAACCAACAAAGGTTCATCAAGCAAGTTTTCCTCAACCCAAATACCACCAAGTCAAGAAGCAATTCATGCAAGCTTAACTAAGGAAGCAATCTACTCCAACTCATCAACAAAGAAGGAGAAAACCAATCCAACACCAAAGACAAGCTCAAATGCATGGGAAAGCCCCTTTGTATTCATAAGGGCATGATATGTTTTCTTATTTCATTCCCACTTGTCATTTTTGTGGTGTTGATGGTCACATTAGACCTAATTGCTTCAAATACATTGAAGTGTGTAGAATCAAGAGCATGATTGAAAGAAACAGACCTAGAGCCAACATGCATGTTTCTAGGAAATCTAGAGCCAATTTGCATTATCCTAGGAAATCTAGAGCCAGTAAGACTATAACCACTAGGAAAGAGAATATTTCACCTAGGTGGATTAGAAGAGATGATTATTTCTGCTATGTGGCTCAAATTGCCTTGAAGGCAAATGCCTCCAACACTTGGTATTTGGATAGTGGGTGTTCTAGGCATATGACGGGGAACAAGAGTTTATTTAAATCTCTTGTCATGGAGGATAGAGGATTTGTCACCTTCGGTGATAGATCTAGAAAGAAAGTCATTGGGAAGGGAACCATTTTCATTCCCGATTTACCCTATTTGTCCAATGCTTTACTTGTTGATAGCTTGCAACCCAATCTTATAAGCATTTCTCATCTTAATGATGATGGACTCTCCGGCTTGTTTAATAAAAATTATTGCTCTATTTTAATGCCAAATGGACAAACCTTGCTAAAAGGAAAGAGATCTAGTGACAATTGCTATTGTCTTGAAGCTAGTGCTATCTCTTGCAATATTTCCAAGGGTGAGGAAGTTGAGTTGTGGCATCAAAGACTTGGCCACATGAACTATCGAGATTTGAGGATCTTAGATAAGTTCAAGGTTGTACGTGACCTCCCTAAGCTTGGGAAGAAAGTCGATGGCGTTTGTGGACCTTGTCAACAAGGGAAACAAACCAAAAGTATGCACAAGAAAGGCAAGTATCTCACCACTAAGGAGCCATTAGAGCTTCTACATATGGACATTATGGGTCCCATGCAAACCGAGAGTCTCGGTGGTAAGAGATACATTTTTGTTTGTATAAATGATTTCTCTAGGTTCACATGGACTTATTTTCTTAGAGAAAAATCTGAAACTTTTGAAAAATTTAAAATGCTTTGCACTAAAATTCAAAATAAAAAGAACTCACACATTAAAAGCATTAAAAGGATTAGGAGTGACCATGGGAGGGAATTTGAGAATGCTTGTTTTGAAAGCTATTGCAATAGCCTATGCATTTCCCATGAGTTTTCGGCTCCTAGAACACCTCAACAAAATGGAGTGGTTGAGAGGAAGAATAGGGTTCTTCAAGAGATGGCCCGTGTGATGTTGCTTAGCAACAATGTCCCTAGAAACCTTTGGGCCGAAGCCGTCAATACGGCTTGCTACATATAGAGTCTTCCTAAGGCCCGGTATTAGGCAAACCTCCTATGAATTATGGAAGGATAGGAGGCCAAATGTTAGCTACTTCCACTCATTTGGGAGCAAATGCTATATTCTAAATGACCGAGATCAACTTGGCAAGTTTGATGCCAAGAGTCATAAGGGAATTTTCATTGGCTATGCCCGTAATAGTAAGGCCTATAGAGTTTTCAATTTAAAAACTTGAAGTGTCATGGAATCATCTAATGTCGTCATAGATGATTGTAAGCCTAAGATTAGAGATCATGATGAGGAGGTTATTGTGATTGATGATTCTTCCTTGGAGAAGAATGGTGAGACTTCAATTGATGTGAAGTCAAGTCTTGATGAAGAGGTCATTCAACCTCTTGATAGAGATCCATCTTTGGATTTTAAAGAACCCGCTCCATGGGTTAGACATCTCCATAACAAGAATGACATTCTTGGAGATGTGAATGAGGGTATTAGGACTAGGCATCAAATAGCTAATCAAATTAGCTATACTTGTTACACGTCTCAAATTGAACCTAAAAAGGTTGATGAAGCCTTGAATAATGAGTTTTGGGTTCTTGCCATGCAAGAAGAGCTAAACCAAGACCCAATGACACTAATGTCATAGGCACCAAATGGGTGTATAGGAACAAGTCGGACGAGGATGGCAATAGGCTAGACTTGTAGCACAAGGATACTCTCAAATTGAGGGTATTGACTTTGAGGAGACTTTTTGTCCGGTTGTCCGTCTTGAGTCCATAAGGCTTCTATTATCCATATCATGTGTGTACAAGTTCAAATTGCATCAAATGGATGTTAAGAGTGCCTTCCTCAATGGTTTCTTGCATGAGGAAGTGTTTGTTGAGCAACCCAAGGCGTTTGTGGATCCACACCACCCTAACCATGTCTATCGCCTCAAGACGGCTTTATATGGGTTGAAACAAGCACCGAAGGCTTGGTATGAGCGCCTTACTCTCTATCTTGTTGAAAATGGCTATTCAAGAGGTAGTGTTGACAAGACTTTGTTTATCAAGGGCAACAAAGATGAGCTTTTTATAGCTCAAATATATGCTGATGATATTGTGTTTGGCTCCACCAACAAGTCCAAAGTCTAACAATTTGTTGATGTCATGTCTAATGAATTTGAGATGAGTTTGGTTGGTGAGCTCAATTACTTCATAGGTTTGCAAATCAAGCAATTGCATGATGGGATTTTCATATCCCATGCTAAGTATGCTAAGAATCTAGTGAAGAAGTTTGGTCTTGAGAATGCCAAACATTGTGACACACCTATGAGTACCACCTTGAAACTAAGCAAGGATGCTAGTGGCAAGAGTGTAGACCAAAGTCTATATCGTGGCATGATTGGTAGCTTGCTTTACTTGACCGTAAGTAGGCCTGATATAGCCTTTAGTGTGGGTGTGTGTGCTAGGTACCAAGAGGATCCCAAGGGGATCCCAAGGAATCCCATCTCTCCTCCGTGAAGCGAATCATTCGATATGTGAATAGGACATCCAACTATGGGATATGGTACTCCTTTGACACTAATGCTATCTTAGTTGGCTTTAGTGATGCAGATTAGGCAGAAAATTATGATGATAGGAAGAGTACATCGGGCGGTTGCTTCTTCCTAGGCAACAACTTGATCTCATGGTTTTGCAAGAAGCAAAATTCCATCTCTCTGTCCACAGCTAAAGCGGAATACATAGCCGCCAGGAGTGATTGCACACAACTCCTTTGGATGAAGCAAATGCTTGTGGACTATGGCTTTGATCAAGGTTCTCTAACCCTTTATTGTGATAATATGAGTGCAATTAAAATTTCAAAGAATCTGGTCCAGCACTCTAGGACAAAGCATATAGACATTAGCCATCATTTCAATGGAGAACTAGTTGAAAACAAATGCGTTGCACTTGAGCATGTGGGCACTAATGATCAACTAGCTGATTTATTTACAAAGCCCTTAGACTCAACTAGGTTCAAGTCACTTAGTAGGTCTATTGGGATTTGTCATATGCCTTGATGTGTTTTAGTGATTGACCCTTTATGGGGAGCTCAAGCAAAGAGAGCAACCTTGCATAGTTGCAATAGCAAAAAAGTTGATCAACTTTATGCTTCTTCATTAATTGCTTGAGTATTTTGGTTGTGCTTATATATTATTATATAGCTTTTTATTCAATAAGTGTGCTTTGCTTTGTTTGTAATCCATGTCATCTCTATGTTCAAACATGCATTTTTGGATTAGGAGAATTGATTGGGAAGTACATTCGAATGACCTATAATTTATCTCCATGACATGTGAACTTGATTTTGACATGCTTAAATAGTATGCATGAATTATATGTGTGTAAATGTGTGTGGAAGCAATTGGCAAGGCTAAACTCAATAAGGACCTTGTGTCTATTCAATAAATAAGGATGTCTCATCCAATTTAGACTTGTCTCTCTTTTTAATGCTGGAGCAAGACACCAATCAATAAGGATTTTATATCCATTCAATTAATAAGGATTTTATATCCAAGTCTTGATTGACCATTAAGAATTGACATAATTGCTTATGTGTGTTACAATATTTTAAAGCTATATCTTGTTTATTTATGACAAAAGGGTACAAATTGGTTTGAATTCCTTTGGAAACCTTTTGATGTTCACTTTGCCAAATACCATTTGCTTGATCTTTGATGTTGCATGTCTTACATCCAAAGCAACTAAGTCACACATTTTTCTTCAAAATAAATCCTCCATGATTCTCTCTCAATTAATTAAGTTGCATAAAGTTGTTATATATGATTATGCACTTATCTTGTAAATAGCTCTTCTTACTAAAGTGACCCATTTGGGGATTACTCCTTTGCCTATGTCATGACAAAAAGGGGGAGTAATGTGAAGATTAGGGGGAGTTGCATGGAGTTGCATATTAGGGGAGATTATCTTGTTGAGTGGGAGTAACCCATTTAGAGGGAGCATTAGCATAGCACTTCATTGCATTTTTTTTTGTGTTCGTTAATGCAAGTGCTTGTTTTTATGTTGTCACTTGATCACCTCACATACACTTGTCTTGGAAAGTTTAGTCTCATTGTTTTGTAGGGATGACTTCTACAAGAGCTTGAAGATTTGAAGACCTAGTATCTAGGTACCTATTTGTAATGTAGAATATCTTTTCGTTGACCTCTTGTTTTTTATTTTATTTTTGTGAGAATGATTTGTGAGTGTTGGTTTTGTCACGAAATAGCCAAAGGGGGAGATTGTAAGTTTCTCATATTTTTGATTGGCTCATTTCGTTGACAAACCATATTGGGGATTAATTTTGTAAGGGTAGATTAGGCCTCATTGTGTGTGATCAAGCTTCAAGGGCATCATCATTCTCAAGAGCACTTCAAAGATATATCACTTGCTTAATTCTTCTTAAAGAGGTTTTAGTTGCACACACTCACATCTTATGCATTTGTATTGACATGCATGTATTATTGCACACTCACACTTCTTGCATTTGAGTTGATTAAATCTGGAGTTGATGGGTTGCACAGTGGGCTAAGTGACATGCAATGCCACTTGTGCATGTTGCCTTACATGTCGCCTCTGACATCTTGTTTTTTCTCCAGTATGTTAGGCGACTTCCAAGGAAACTTGTACATGTCGCCTTACATGTCGCCTCAGGCAACGTGTTTTTCCTCCAGTGTGTTAGGCGACTTACAAGACGACTTGGTCATGTCGCCTTTCATGTCGCCTTTGTCACCTGAACTGGGTAATTCGGGTATTTCACACCAGCTCATTTTTTGGTCCTTATAAATACATCATCTTCACCACCATTTAAACCTAGAGCTCTGGAAATTAAACCTTTAAGAGAGAGAAAGTAAATCAAAGAGAGGGGGAGCTCCAAGAACCAATTTTTACTTAACCAAACTCATACCCATGTGCATCTAGCTTCATTCTTGCATCTACTCTTCATGGGTCTTCATGCTTCTCTTAACTAGGTAATTAACTATGAACTAAAACATCGTATTTCATCTCTATGTTCTTAGTTTACCTAGGGTTAGCAATTATTAGTTGATTAATTGCATGTTTAATTTGTTTAGCATGATTTGAGTATGTTTGTGACTTTGCTTGTTGGTTGAGATTGCATGTTCATTGATAGCTATCTTTTAGGACCATTTTGCCCTTTAACTAAATCTTCATGCATTTGCATTTAGATATTGATATCTAGAATTTGCACTCATTGACATCTTTAAATCCCTAGATAAGCATTTAGTGTTGTCTAGCATTAATTGCATGATAGAATATTTTTACATATTCAGATATGTTGTTTAACCTCTTCATTGATTGTTAAGCTTTGTGACTAAGTAGATTAGTGCACAAACTTGTTGGTTTAGGATCACTATTAAAGGCCCGTTGGGTAGAGTGAAAGGGTTAGTGACAAAGTATGGTGTGACTTGAGGTCAACCTAGGTTGTAAACTTTCATTCAAATAGTGGATTTGAGGACCGTGTGTGGCTAGAATGATAGCCCGTGAGTTTTGCCCAGTTGGAGGGTTTCTCACGTAAATCAGTCCTTGTGTTTTTATTGTTTTCCGCATGTTTATTTTGGATTGGTTGATTGCTAATATGGGGTAGCATTATTAAAATTGATTAAGTCAAAAAGTTGGTAATAAATCAACTAAAACCTATTCACCCCCCTCCAGGTTAATAGTCACACGCTTTTAGCATTTTCACAGGATACCTGCCTTTGACCGGTTGGGCCCTCCACCTCTAGTACGAGTCCGCGATAGGCTTGGGCCAATGCTCCCAGCTCCATATCGATCTACAAACTACCGACCCCGATAGGTGAAGTCTGCCTTCGACATTCCACATAGGAAGCATGGCTACCGGGCCCAACTCGAAGCTTCTATGGGGCAACCTCGATCAGCGGTAGGAGGTAGCACCCATAATAGAAGAAACGCCCGGGAAAACCCTCATCAGGGCGAGAACCGGGATAAGGCCACAATAGCTTTAGAGGGATTAGACAATGAAGACTTCGAGGTAGAGTATGAAAATGGTGGTGACAAGCGCCTCCGGGACCAGGTGCCCAGAATGGCAAATGAGATCTAGAAGCTGAAGAAGGGTAAGCACCGGAAGAACCGGAAGGATCCCTAGGGAGAGATGAATGCTCCATTCTCTAGAAGGATCAGGGAGGCCTCCTAAGATCAAAATGCCAACCGACAAGTACTCTGGGACGGAGGACCCCTTGAGTCACTTGGAGAGCTTCGTTCAACCGATGGAGGTCCAGAACGACACCCGGGCCACTATGTGCAGGATGTTCCCAACCACGCTAACTGATTATGCCAAGACGTGATTCAAGAAATTACCAGCGGGCAGTGTTTGTTGGGGTTTATGCCCTAAAGATGTAATTTGTAAATGGATTTATGAAATAAATAAAAAGAAAAGTTCAATTCATTCTTGTTGTGTTATTTATTTTATAATATTTGCATATATTAACATCCTAGATTGCCAGATGTAATCTCTTACTGTGTATATGAGTGTCATATACGGATGGATACAGTAAGAGACGTTCATTCTAAAGAGTCCATAGATAGCAAATAAAGCGGGGTACTTTATTTGTGTTTAATCTATAGCTGCGGTCCATTCCGTAATGTACGGTAATTCTATCCTGAATCATTCATATAAGATATGGGAATGGAGGCACCTTGTATGATGTGATCATATAGGACTGGGTTATGACCTATATGAATCTCTCACCAAGATTCGTTTACTGATGAGATTCATATATATCAACTAATGATGACTATATATGGGTGATCTTAATCCTGAGTGTCTTATCGACTCCTTCAGGTTAGATCGTGGTCTTTGATATACCATGGGTGAGGTCGGATGCAGTTCCTGTCAATATGCTCCGTATGTTGGGATTGCGGTTTGGCTTGTGGCTGAGAAGGTATGTACACAATAGTGGAATCCACCCCTTCTTGTGAGAAGTAGATGGTAGTTCCCTTAAGGGTTGATTCGGGGCTTGGACAATATGAGCGCTCTCCTAATTCCGTGAGGAAATAGGATTTATTGTTCATTAGAGAATCAACGGTACTTAAAGGATATATTTAATTAGAGGGGTATAACAGACATTATGACCCAGCTCTAATTATGAACTACTATGGAGGATCACACCATGTGTAATAGCTATATCGATGGACACCGAGTTGTATCAGTCTGTGTAAAAGCGTCTGCAGTTGAGAGAGTGCAGCTTCGGGTTTTTAGTGGAACAACACCGGAGTTAATAATCAAGGAATATTAATTAAAGAGTTTAATTAATGATTCTGGGGATTATTGGAGCTCAAAATATTGTGGGTCCATTAGATCTCATTGCTAGCCCGATCGATTTAGTTAACAAGGGTCACAGTTAATTAATTGGATTGTCCAATTAATTGTGTTACGAAAGTGACACATATTTATTCAGGAATTAATTGAATAATGAGATTATTTAATTATGTTATTAATCACTAAATGAAGGATGTTAGTTGATATTTGATTTTAAATAGAATAAGATAATATGATTATTTTATTTTATTAAATTAAATATTTGAAATTGAATTTAAAATGTTTAAATTCAATTTCAAATATTTAATTATCTTTTAAAATAAAAGATATGAGATATCATTTTTAAAGATTTAATTTTAAAATTGAAAAGATATCAATTAAAGAGTTTTAGTTATACTAATATATATATATATATATATATATATATATGAGATATATATATTTTTATAAAAACACAGATGATATACGTATCATTAGTTTTTCGATTTGCATAGGATACAAATAGTGAAATTGGTGTGAGTGAATAAAGAGAAAAACAAAAGAGAAAAGATAGTGAAAAAGTGTGTGCAATTAATTGTGCGTGAATCAAAACGCATAAGAAAGGTGCGTGAGAAAAAACAAAAAGTGAGAAAAAAAGTGGGTGGTGCAGGCGTGCACCATTAACAAAAAAAATATATTTTATGTTCTATTATATTTTTTCTTTTCAACAACTAGAATTGTTCTAGTTTTTGTTTTCTCTTTGAAGAAATTGTTTCTTCTTCTTTTATCTATAATCTCCTAAGTTCTTGAGTACGTGACGCGTCCACACGCAGTTATCAGTTCCAGGAATAGCTATGAAGATCGGTGGTACAGATCAGGAGCATATCGTAAAGTGAAAGAGCCTCCAAACGTTGGTAAGGTTCTAAATTATTATTTTTATATTGATTACAATTTCCTGTGTTTACATATTGTATGTATTAGTTCCGGAAAAATAATTACAATCTCAAGTTCACTGGTTGCAGATCATTTACGATCTGCATTAAAAATTTTAAAACCTATTTCCGCTGCGTTACCAGTGAACGGGGTTCCACCAAGTTAACCGTCGATTTCTGTGCTCAATTCCAGGGCTTCAAACCTCTCCCCAAGGATCCCATTCACCTTCAATACGTAATCCAGGAGAGAGGTGAATCTCTCAAAGCCTATGTGGAGAGGTTCCATAAGGAGGTAATCCAGATGGGGGTATTCGCTGAGAAGGAGACCCTAGCTAATTTCAGTAGGAACCTGTGGGCTAGCAGATTATTTCGATCTTTTGCAAAACGTCCACCAGAGACATACCCGGAGTGCCTAGATGCTGAAGAAAGCATGGAGATAATAGAAGAAGAGCCCAATGCAGAGGTTCCAACTATAGAAGACGTGGAAGAGAAAGACAGAGGATGGGCCCGTGGCCGCCCCATAGAAGATTTAGAAGAAATACTAATCAGGGAGGATGATCCTTCAAAGGTAATCAAGATAGGGGCAACACTGGAAGCAAGAGTGAATGAGGGTCTAGTAAAACTCCTTCAGGAGTACAGTGACATTTTCACCTGGAGCCATGAGGAGATGCCAGAAATTCCCATCACCTTGGCGGCTCACAGGTTAGCAGTCGACCCCACATTTAAACCAATCAAACAGAAGCGGAGGCATTTCAACCAGGAAATGAATGTTGTGGTGTAGGAGGATATCGATAAGCTACTGAAAGCTAGATTCATCAGGGAGTCCATGTACCCTGAATGGATCTCCAATGTAGTGATGGTAACCAAAGCGAATGGGAAGTGGCGCATGTGCATCTACTATACATACCTCAACCGCGCCTGCCCAAAAGACAGTTTCGCGCTATCAAAGATTGGTCAGCTGGTGGATTCAACCGCAGGAAACAAGCTCCTTAGCATCATGGACATATTATCGGGGGATAATTAGATCATGATGCACCCTGCCGACCAAGACAAGACCAGCGTTATTATCGGGCAAGGCTTATATTGCTACAAGGTAATGCCCTTAGGTCTTAAGAATACAGCCAGCACTTGGTCAACCGGCTATTCAAAGAACAGATAGGTAAGATGATGGAGGTATACATTGATGACATGATCACCAAATCCCAGGTAGCCAAGCAGCACCAGGACCACCTCTGCCAGACTTTCCATGTAGTCAAGGAGAACCAGATGCGGTTAAACCCCACCAAGTGCGCCTTCGGGGTAGCAGCCGGAAAGTCCTCAGGTTTATGGTTTATGAGAAATGAATAGAAGCTAATCCTGGAAAGACCCAAGCCATCATGGATCTTGAATCTCTTACCTCGCTGAAACAGGTTCAAGGCTTGACTAGGCGGATAGCAGCGCTTAACCGCTTCATATCGCGGTCCATCGACAAATGTATCCCCTTCTTCAAAGCCATCAAGCAGGGGAAGAATATGAAATGGAATCAACACAGTATGCTAGCCTTCCAAGCTCTGAAGGAATACCTAGCCATCCCATAACTACTGGTTAAACCGGTACTTGTAGAGGAGCTACAATTGTACCTGGCAGTATCTGAGACTGTCGTTAGTATGGCCCTTGTCAAGGAATACGGAGATAGGGTCCAGCGACCCATTTGCTATGTAAGCCACACCCTGACCAAACCGGAGGAAAATTACACCCTCTTGGAGAAGCTCGCCTTTGCACTAGTAACCACCGCTAGGAAGTTCCGCCACTACTTCCAAGCCAATTTAATCGCGGTGGTCACCTATCAACCTCTGCGTCAATTCCTCCAAAGACCGGACATATTGGGAAGACTAGTACTATGAGCCCTTGAGCTCACCCAGTATGATATCAGGTATAAAGCTAGAACTGCCATCAAGGCCTAAGCTCTGGCAGATTTCGTGGTTGAGTTCAGTGCGATATCTGATCCTGGTACCTTGCCGAGCTCAGACCCAACCCCCTCAAAAAGAGCAGAAACATGCAAACTGATCCACTAATTGAGAAATCTGGATTTTATATACAGATGTGGCGTCTAGTCAAGCAGTAAGTGAGGCAGGAATTGTTCTGACACAGAGACAGTCGAATGCTGCCATTGTTTCAGATTCGAGTTAAGCACCACAAATAACGAAATTGAGTATGAGGCTCTGCTAGCAGGGATAAGGGTGGCTGCAGAACTCCGAGCTAATTACCTATACGTTAAGTGTGATTCGCAGTTAGTAGTCAACCAGATAACAGGTTTATATCAAGCGAAGGGAGACAACATGGCAGCTTACCTTGAAAAGACCATGAAACTTATGACCCGGTTCAAGGGATTCTAGATTGAGCAGGTACCTAGGCAATATAATCATCGGGCCGATGTCCTTGCTAAGATGGCTGCAAGCGGAGGACAGGCACTGTCAAAAGGGGTACCGCTCCAGATAATTTCCCAATCAAGAGTAGCAGAAGGAAATGAGGTTAGCCTTGTGGAGCGCCTCCCATGCTGGATGGATCCAGTAGTAGACTACCTCTAAGAAGACAAACTTCCTGAAAATCTTGATCAAGTTCGCAAACTCAGGAGGATTTCAGCTCGATACTGCCTGGTAGAAGGGCACCTTTACCGCAAGGTAAAATCCCTCCCATTGCTCAGATGTCTACTGATGTGTAAAATAGTGTTATAAAATACGCACTCGTAAGTGCACGAATCGTGAAGATAAGTACAACGGCAAGTAGAGATCGCTCCCACGAGGAAAAGTGATTTATCAATTAAAAACTAGTTCTAATTCTAATTAAGCAAAGTAACCAGAAAATTGTTGGTGATTGAATTGAACTAAAAACTAAATTAAATTAATCTAAGAAAGAAGTTAAAAAGAATATGGTTTGTGATCAAGAGATGAAGAACTAGGTAACCGATGCTCACCATATATAATACTCAATGTTCATCAATTAACTCCATTAACAAGATTCAATCCAAATTAGGTTTCATTCTTATCTTAATTATGATATTACCGCAATTCCTACTCGGGTTTAACCACGTGCTTTCAACCATTACTCACCCTTTTCCAAGGTGTAAGCAATAGCCAAAACCCCATTACGTGCAAGAATTAGTAAACCAAAATTGTCTCACATATTCCTATGTTAAGAAAAATTATACTCATTCAATTGAAAAGTAATTAAGACTACCTATATTCCTATAGCGCAATCTCAATTTATAAATTATCAAAACCCTAGACTAGCATCAATTAATTTCCATAGATCAACATAAGTCAAGAATAAGATATATAATGAATTGAATAAATCTAAATTTGAATTGATGAATAAATATCGAATTAAATCAAAACAAGAGCATCACACAGGTTCACATCGATTCCCTAGTATGGAATTAATTAAACATGAAAAGATTAAAAGAAGAGGAGAAAAAGTTGATAAAACCCATGAATGTCTTCTTCAACTTTCCAAGTGCAACAATGGTGGTTGTGTGATGGGGGATGGCCCCCTTGGTGGTTTGGGACCTCCCTTGGCTTCCCTCCCTCGAAATTATGGTTCAAAGGAGTTTGAATAGGCTTTAGATTCTAAGACAAGTCCTTAAACAATAAGGAAATCAATTCCCTTTTAAAACTCTACCTTTTTGGGATTTTATTTCTTTCCTAATCCATTAAAATTGATTACTTATTGAAGGGAGATAAGGATTAGGTGTCAACTCTCTTTCCAAGGCTCACACACATGTCTAAGAAGGTAATATTTCCCGATCCGATAACTTGCAAAATAAATCCCGTCACTATTCACGGATTTTATGACTGATTGATCTGCGCAATAGGTACTCAAATGGGCATAACTTATTCTAGAATATTTTGATCGACAAGCCGTAAATTGGGTTGGAAACTAGACTTCCGGGGCTGCATAAACATAGGTGGTAGGACATATAATGCAATTGGATCTGAGAGATATGTCCTTCGCAACACAGATGATCTGCACTGTCTTGACTACTGCTGTGACAAGCCACGGCGGTTCCACAACCTTTATACACTGTTTTTGGGAGCGCTTTGGGTACCGCTGTGGAAATTCACAGCGGTTTTCATGGCACTTGGTGGCAAATTGTATATAAGTCCCTTGAATCAACCAAAATCACATTTTTCTCTAAAATACTTCAAACACATCACTGACGAATGGTTTTTTTGTGTCGTTGAAAGTATAGTCAAACATTTATAATAAAATCAACCTTGCTATAAGGCACGAGTCAAAAGACATATATAGAAATAAAACTAGTACAACGTGCAAGCAAGGGTATCATTCCGCAGAGATGTGTTTGTTAACCGTTTCAAGTTTTAGAGTTTAGGGGAAACATGTAAATAGAATGCTGAAAGGGTGAGAATGGTGTGTGAAGTGGTGTTGTGTGTGTGTGTGTAGAAAATGTAAAGAAAAATAATATAAAAATAAACAAGAGAATATGGAGGGGTGAGAATGGTGATTAAATGAGAAATAATAAAATGGTGGATAGGAGAGATGCATGAAAGTGGTCACACAAGGGTTTACAAGTTCACCATACATAAGTGCACACAAGTGGGTTGTTAGACATTAAGTTCATCCAATTTAAGTTAAGGGTTCGTTCTTGCCTCAATCCGATTTATACCCATTCATAGAGCTAATGGTTGAAGAGTGTGTTGAGAGCCTCTCAAACACGAAACTGCAACCGACATTTGTGAACCAATTCTACAAACCAATGCTAGATTGAGCCCCAATACTAACATGGTAATTGTAAAATGGCAACTTTAGGTGTAATGAATGTGGAAAGAGTAATTGTTCCTCCAACCATAACTTACCTAGAGCCCCTAGCGCAAGAAATAGTCGGATTCCTAATTATTGTAACTCCAACCACAACTCACCTAGAGCCCCTAGCGTGAGAAGTAGCTATATAACAAAAACAATGAACCAAACCTCTTTAAATATGGCAATTAACAAGTTCATTCATTCTTCCTAGCTAATTAGTCAAGTCAATGCCCGAAATGGCCTTTCCAATGGCACAATCCTAACTCTAATTCACTCTAATCCATCCATACACATGCAAATTCGACTTTCCATCAACATACACACACAAATCAGACATTTGATTACAACTACTCCTACAATTACATTAATCTACTCCTAATCCCATTCATGAACATATATTAATTTCCAATCTCCATACACAAGCATTTCAAGATAGAGATATATTCAATAAAAGCAAGAATGAATCAAAACACAAATTAGATATAAAAACAACCACACATTATATTGAGCACAAATTAGGTTTACAAATATTCCCAAATGGGGGTTTACACAATTAAGAAAACATGAAATACAAAGAGAATGAGTTTAAAGGAGACAACCCTTGAAGAAACCCCTCTAAGAGCTCCATAAATGCCTAGCTCGAAATTGGTCATAGACCACTCCTATTTCCTTGCAATCAACTCTCAAATGTTGTGGGTGATGGGTAGAAATGGTGTGGGAGAGACATCCATGGAGGAAAACCTCCATGGATGTTCTTGAAAGCTCTCTCTCTCTCTCTCTCTCTCTCTCTCTCTCTCTCTCTTTCTCTCTCTCTCTTTCTCTCTCTCTCTCTCTTAATGGGTGAAGAAGATTGAAGAAGATGAAGTTTGGGTCTGAAAAATTTTTGGAGAGAGGAGATGGAAAGGAGTTTATATAGTGTTGGGAGGTTAGGGTATGAAATGGTAGTGAAGGAACGAAAATGCCCCTCAATTTCGGGTAAAAACGCGACCTCCAGGTGCCGTTCGGCTGTCAAAACGGTGGCCATGGTGCCAGCTGTTTTGCCCGCCTAATTGGTGAAGAAACCTACTGTCCTAATTCGGCGGTCAGAACGGCGGTTTGGTTGCCCACCGAATGCCATTTCTGCTATACGTACCAGTTACTCAAACGAGCATAACTTCCTCCAGAAAGGTCGGAATTGCAATCCGTAAAACATTCTGAAAACTAGACTTCCTTACCTTTTCGAATATATAAAGATTTAAACGTGGTTCGATTGGAGGAGGGAGTTATGGCACCCACAAGTCTGATGTTCTGCACATGCCCATACAATTTCAACCCATAAGCTGTCGGAAAATCAGAGGGGTTTATACATGCGGTCTCGATGTTGCATTCTTGCTTGAAGACGGATCAACCATGGAAACATATAGATTTTCTTGGCCATGATTGGGCTTAGATCACGTCGCGGTCTGTATCAACGGTGAGGCACGATACTCTGAATACTTTCATTTATTCTCGTTTTGGCTCCTTTTGCCTCCCAATCTAATCTTTACCCTCAAAACCATGAATAAGGAATATGTACCTACACATGGCTCAACAAACACATAATATACAAAAATACGCTCGAAAAAAAGAACAAACGATAGGAAATTGGGGACCTAAAATATGTATAAAATAGTCAGATCAATCACTTAGATCCAACAACCTGAAAATACTCAAAACACAAATTAAAACCCCTAAATAACTCAAGAAACAAGCAATTGATTGGAGGAATGGGTACCAAAAACATATACATAAAATGACCGATCATCTACACCCTGATGATGCAAGCTGGGCACTCAAAGAGGTACATTCAGGGGATTGTGGAAACCATCTCGGGGGAGAAGCGTTAGCTTACCAGGTACTCCGCATGGGTTATTACTGGCCAACCTTGCACCACGATGCAAGGTAGTTTGCGTAGTCCTGTGAACCATGCCAAAAGACAGCCAATATGAACCATCTTCCACCAGAGTGGCTGTCCTCTATCAGCTCGCTATCCATTCACCTTTTGGGGAGTATATTTAATTGGACCACTGCTGACCGCACTTGGTCAACATAAACATGCTATAGTAGCCATTGACTATGGTGGAACAGAGCTCTTCTCCAAAATCACAAAGGCAAACACAACCGAGTACATCAAAAAGAGCGTGGTATGCCGGTTCGGTACCCCGATGGTCATTATCACTGACCTGGGTAAACAGTTCGACAATGCTCGATTCCGCTTCACATCAATGGCACATCCTCAGACCAATGGCTTGGTCGAGGCCACAAACAAGACCATCAAGAGACTTCTAAAGAAGAAACTCCAACAGAAGAAGGGTAAATGGGCGGAAGAGCTCCCCGACGAATTATGGGCTTATCGACCCACTAAAAGGACTGCTACTGGAGAAACCTAATTGGCTTTCGTGGTAGAAGCTGTTCTGCCTATCGAATATAAGCTGACCTCTTTTAGGGTTCAGCATTTCGAACCAAAAGGTAATGAAGATAAGCTGAGGGCCAATCTAGACCTGCTGGAGGAAAAACAAGACATGATATTGGAAAGGGTAGCAGTCTACCAGAGCCAGATTGCCCGATACTTCAACAGGAAAGTCAGGAACCGAAGTTTCAAAGAAGGGGACCTAGTCTACAGGAAAGTAACCCAGAACACCCGGAAGAGGTCAGACGGGGGACTAGCGCCGAATTGGGAGGGTCCCTACCTGGTTAGAATTATAATCCGAAGTGGAGCTTACAAGTTGGAAGATATAGAGGGATGCCCTATTGACCACACAAGGAATGCATATCACCTGAAGAGATTCTACCTGTAAAAGAGTTGAGATCTCAAATAAAGGCCAACTGGTACTGCCCTGGAGAGGAACTACCGGATGTTTGTGCCTCACGAATATTTGTATCGCCCTTTGATTTATCAATAAAGAAGAATCTCTTTTTTCCTCTAATCTACATTTGTCTACATTCTGTCTCCAGTGTTTGCCACGAATATATGCCATGATCGCCATGAACCAGGAAAGGTCACATGACATTCTTGTTGCCTTGGCCGGTCACCACCCCTCGCTAAGAAGGGTCTGGTTCGTAAGAGCATAGTTGCTTGCCAAACCAAGGTTGCAAAGTTGTGGCCTTAGCTGCCCGTCATTTCCTCAAGACCAGGAAAATCCCCATGGCATTCCTACTGCCTTGGCCAGGTACCACCCCCCGCCAGGAAGGATTTGGTTCGTAATATCATAGTTTCATGCTGGATCAAGGCCTTGGTTGGGCACCACCCCCCGCCTAGAAGGGTCTGATTCGTATAAGCATAGTTGCCTACCAGACCAAGGTTGCAAAGTTATGGCCCTAGTTGCCCGTCACTTCCTCAAGACCAGGACAACCAATTGGCCATCCTACTACCTTAGCCGGGCACCACCCTCCTCCAGGAAGGACCTGGTATTTAAAAGGCATAATTGCCTAACAGGGTTGTTTTCGCCTCAAGACCAGGATAACCAAATAGCCTTTTTACTACCTTGGCCAAGCACCACCCTCTACCAGGAAGGACCTGTATTTAAACGACATAGTTGCCTACTAAGGGCGTTTTCACATTAAGACCAGGACAGCCAAATGGCCCTCCTGCAACCTTGGCCGAGCATCACCCCCCCGTCAGGAAGGACCTGGTATTTAAACGACATAGTTGCCTACTAGGGTCGTTTTCGCCTTAAGACCAGAACATCCAAATGGCTCACCTGCTGCCGTGGCCTGGCACCACCCCCCGCTAGGAAGAACCTGATACAGAAATGGTATAGTTGCCTACCAGGGTCCCTTACGCCTAAGCACCTAGATTTCTGAAACAGAGAGATTAGGTACCATGATTCGCCAACATTTTTGCCTAAGTACCGGGATTCCCAGAAAAGGAACGCCTGGTGCCTTAATTCTCCTAGATAAGAATAATCAGTGCTGATGATGTATTTTAGAGATATGTTCTAAGACTCAGTGACTAGGTACCCTGGTAACTTGGTACCAGCCACCTATCGCTTCATACTCCTGTTCTTATCAAGTTTTAAATTTTCTCGTATTACCAGATATTGGTTAACCCAAGTTTGTACTGAGACTACTCTTCAGATCTATGCTACATCAGAGTTAGAATCATTCAACAGAATTCGATTGAGGGAGGCCATAATGGAAGTTAACCAGACATATATGACCAAAAAAAAGGAATGTTTCATCGTTCAAATCAGGGAGCCCAACCCTTCTTTCAGGCTACAAAAAAATAACAACAAAAATAAAAGCTTAGACATGCTGGCTTCCTCTCCAACTTCCTGTCCACCTTTTTGACTGGCTGACCCAGTAACACTGGTTTCCACCCTTTATGTCCTTCATCAAGTCGGATGTTGACGATATCGTCATGACCACCGGAGGTAGGAACATGGACCGTGTTGGGACCAGTAAAAATGAAGAAAGACAGAAGAACAGATTTGAAACCATATATATTCAAGATGCAGCTGGAAACGAAGTTGCAACTCGACTAAGCAACGTGTACCCCATCTGTAAAGGTACAAAGTCATGAGCCACCCCTCCTCTTGGTTTCCAGAATCACAGATTCGTCCAGCCATGGTTACATGGTGACTCGTCTATCTTGCGCTGCTCCCTCCACAATACCAAGCGTCTTGCCGATCGGAGGAATCACATCTCCACTTCTTCTCACATTGCCAACCAAGGCGACGAAACCATCACTGGCTATGTCGCCCAGAGACCTGGGGTCATTTCTGAAATCCACCCCGACAATCATCGATCGATTTAATGAATTTATCTCTTTCGATGAAACGTAAAAGACAATGTGAAGAACAGATGGACAGAACAAGGTATTTATAGAACGAAGAAAGAGTTACAGGAAATAGGAGGGCCAGAACATACCGCAACCAAGGAAGAACCGATAAATACTTGGGAAGAACCGATACCTGGTTGGGCCAGAACAGCGACGGTCTTAACTACCTGTTTACCTAGATAAAGCATCAGAACTACGACCCAAGAAAAACTAGGTACCACGTTATGCCATTACCCCTGATACCAAGTGAAGTCGGTACCGCGATACCATGTACCCAGTACCTCGCATGAACATGGTACCTCTTACCTGGCATATAGGTACTGTAACATCTACCTTGTACCCAAGTACCTCCAAATCAGCCCAAAATCCAACCAAGATAAGCATCATACCAGCCAAACAGAAAGAATGTTGCCACAAAGATGCTGGCACACTGTCGAGAACAGACTCCATCCCAGCAAGAGAAGGCCAGTACATAGATGTACCATACCATCGAGACATAGAATAGAACTAGCGCCACACCGGCTAGGTACAGATTAGAACAAGCGCCACACCAGCAAAAGTAGACCGGTACACCGGTGTACCGCGCCATCGGGGTATAAATCAGTATTTCCCTCCAAGCAACATAGGAGGGAAGAGTTGACTCATTCACCATTTAAAGTGCCATAAATGAGACCAAACGGTCAACCGAATCAGAGTTTAAATATGACAGTTGTTGACGGTGATTTTTGGATCGTTGAAAAGTCAACCGCCAAATATTAACACGTAGGCAGATCAGAGCTTTAACCAATCTAGGGTTTGATTAATCAAAGCCTCTTTCTCCATGAGGATACGATACGATTTATTCATCTGTGATTGATAATGTATAAAAGTAGAAAATAAAGGATAAGTAAAGCATAACGCATATTTTACGTGGTAAAACCCCAAGGCGGGGAAACATCCACGGTTTCCGGTGGCGGCGAGAAGAAATCCACTATGAATAAAATGATTACACACACAATCTCTCCTTCTCTCGAGTAGTTGTTTTGATTTTTTACACATATATCGATAGATCCCCTTATACTCAGATTGTCCATCATTCTACATAATGAGATTATGGGTCTATTTATAAGTGCATAGAACCCTAATCCTTCTTGTACAAGTAAGGAAGGTGGTGGTATTTAATTAGAACTTGTTACTTGTTGAAGTCATATTTAACTCCTTTCCTATTTCTAAGATCTTGCGCATTGAAATAGAATCTTCGTAGGACGTTTAGTTGAGTAGTCTGTTTAGGACTTATTTTCTAATTGTTGTGCAATCTTCTAGAAGAGTAGCGTTATTGCTTGACCTGGACTCTTTGATATGTAGTGGAAATAATAATATTTCCTTATCAGAATGTGGTTCTAGATTCCTTGCTTGAATAAGATTCTTCTTCTTCGTAATTAAGTCGTAGTTGTACTCGTATTTTTGTCTTGATTGAGCATGTATTAGCCGAACGTTTCCCAACCTGACCCGGTCCTCTTTCCCCGATCGATTTTGCTACCCGATTGGGTTTAGACTTATTTTGCCAGTTCGGTTCATCCGACCGCTCGCCAATCACCAGAGACTGTAGTCTTCTCCGATGACGTGGTCTGCTATATATTCCAGATTATCCGCTATCTTTACTGACATGTCATGCTATCAAAAATTCCCTATAACAATACCCCCTAAAATCCGTAAGATGAGTTCCTGGTGACTCAACGTAAAGGATTTAAATAGTTTCCCTTTGGTTTTTTAACGCTTTGACTACATTATTTACTCTCCTACAGAGTGATAATCTTCAAGACGTGTTATGTAGTTAAAATACATCTTTGGACTTGTATCTGTAAGTGTCTTCGAGACACATATCAGGTCGTTGAGATGCCTTTCGATACATTATTATGAGATGAACTTGTTCTTGGTCTGGTCGAACCATGGCTAATTGCCAAATGATCGTAGTCATCTTTTTAAGTAATCAGCTTCTGATTCCTTTTTTTTCGTTGACGCTCAGATCCTCTCGCTCATTTGGATGAATCTGAGACCCATTTTTAGAGTTATTCAACATTACTTGAATCCATCTGTGAGCGGATCTTACTGGCCATCGAATCCTCTTTCAATCTCGTTCGGCTTTGCTTAGATCCATCTTTGAGCAGATTTGACTAGCGCTCGGATCCTTTTTCGCCTTTTCTTGGATCTATCTTTGAGCAGATCTTACTAACGCTCGTATCATTTCTAGGTGGGGTGTCTTGTCTTCTTTTCACTGTTTCTACCCGAAACATCTTTTTTTTTCGATGTACAGTACTCTACTACCTAGCGCTTTTATCGCCGAGTATAGGATACCCTTTAAAGGCAAGTTTTGACGGTCTTTCGTAGTTCTCATGCTCGAGACAGCTTGAAAATTTCAAATTTGAAAACCATAAGAGGAACTGATTAAGGTTTCCCTAAGTAGCGTCTTTCCTCACAAGCTGAGAAAAATGTAGTAGATGTCATTGCTCTCAAAAAAGTAAGATGGCGCTCCATCGAGATTGTGCTTCTTAACACCCACCCCCTATGGCCACTACCATATATATACATGTTTATGGCGAGTTGGGGGCTCTTGTTCTCCAGGTGTTCATGTTGTTCGAAATCTACCCCCTAGCATCGTTTGTCATTTAGGAGTTGATGTCGATATGTAGGGCAGGAACCATACTTTAAGCATATTAGCTTCTTCTTTTTTACCGATCCGGGTAGACTTTCTATCTTGTTTGATGGCCCGAGTAAAGTTTTTTATTTTATTTTTACGGGACACATTCCAAGCATTCTGCATGGATCTTTATTGGCCCTTTAAACTTTTTCTCGGCTAACCCTTTTTTTTTGCAAATTGGATTCTGTCTTTATCAGACCAGAAACTCTAACCGACTAGATTTTATCTTTGGCCAACCATATTTTGGTAGACCAGAATCTTCGGCTGAACAAGCTCTATCTTTTGGTCGAACATATTCTATCTTTCGCAAACCAGATTCTTCATTTTGATCGATCTTTCTTATAAATCGGTCTCCGTTTTGGCCGATCTTTCTTTTGGATCGGTCTCTTTTTTTTTAGAACTTATGACTACTATTTCTGCAAGAGAAAAAGATATTTTATGTATATAAATACAATTTAGACTTTTGACTTACTTGTATTCGATTTCGACCATTATTGATTCTTCTACAATTGCTCCCTAGTTTTTGCACTTCTCGCAATTTGTTCCAGAGGCTCGCTCGGCTGACAGACAAGGATTTAGGCTTTCTAGCTCAGGCAACCCGGATGTTAATTTAGCACCGCGGGGGGTCTTGACTCACAGTATCTAAGTTTCCACCCACCTTCAGGGGTTCTTACTTGATTTTTACCAAGCCAAGCCAACCTCAAGGCGTTCAGCTCAGGTGGCCCAGATCTTGCGTTCGAAAGCCTCCTGACTATTTTTATGTGCACTTGCCCATCGAAGCTTTGTACATGCACATTTTAAACTAAACAGAAATACAGTTAAGTAGAAAACTATTTACCCCCTTTTCCTTTTTTAAAAGGCCGGCTCATTGATAGTGCTTTATTCGCACCCATTCAGTTTTTGAGCTGATATTGCTTTATTTACACCCAGTCAATTTTTCTTTTTTGACCAATCTTCTTATAGATCGATTTTTATGTTTTTTCTAACTTGACTGGTTTTTCACTGAGTATCTGATTACCTCGATCTGATCGAGTATCTCATTAGACTCGATCATCTGACCAGATATCTCATTAAACCCGATCATATGAGACTGATAGGTTATCTCACTAAACTGATCAGTTTTGCTTCGACAGATGATCAATCTTTGAGTTTGTCCGCTCGGGCTTGCACACGATGAAGTCTTGGTCGAGTATTGGCTGGTCGTTTAGTTGACTTTTAGTTATGTGGCATACTTAGTTACCGATATTTTAGTAACGATACAGGCTTGTCAGTCGACCAATCTTTACCGGTAACAATACTCTCTTAAACACTTGAGCTGAGCATCTTGATCTACTTTCTCAAAGGATCTGCTCTGTGAGTTATTGGGCATACTATTGACTTTTGTTTCAAGTTAAGCATCTCACTTAACTTAATTGAACCAAGTGTTTAACCGGTCTTAAGTCTGAGTAGCCTGTTTGGCTTAGTCAATTTGTACATTTTATTAGACCTGATCGATTTGCCCAATTAGTTTCTTACTGAGTATCTTATTACCTCAGTCTGACCAAGTATATTTATCAAACTGGTCACTTTTAGATCTGATCAGTTATCTTTATCGAACTGATCGCATTGTAGCCGATCAGTTATCTCATTACATTGACCACTCTACAACTGATCAGTTATCTTTAAACTGATCAGTTATCTCCACTCTAGTCGATAGTTCTAGTTGGCTTTTGCGTTGATTCGCTCTAGTCGCTTTCATCAGTCTCGTCATTTGCCAAGTAGTGTTTTTTTAATATATACTGAGTATCTAATTATCTCAGTCTGATCAAGTATTTTATTACACTGATCAGTTTTGTGGTTAGTCAGTCATCTTATTAAACTGATCGCTGAGTTGATCAGTCATCTTATTGGCTGATCCTTTTTTTTTATCTGATCAACTATCTTATTGGCTGATCTTTTTTTTTTTGACCCGGTCAGCTATCTTATTAGCTAACCATCTTCGATCTTGATCAACTATCTTATTAGCTGATTTTTCTTTGACCTGATCAGTTATCTTATTAGCAGTCGAACTTGGTATAACCAGTTATCTTATTAACTGACCCTCTTTGATCTGACCAGTTATCTTATTAACTAACCATTTTTGACCCGATCAGTTATCTCATTAACTGACCGAACTTGGTCTGACCCGATCGGTTATCATGTTAACCTATCATCTCCGGTTGGTTGCGTGAACTATCTCTGACCTTGCTTGTTTGGGCTGCTCACGATCAATCTTGATATTTACCAAGTTGTGTTTTTCATGGCCATTTTCATGGTATCTAATTTATAGACACTTGTCTTTTATCTGGCAACTAAGTCACTGGGACGTCTCCCAGTAGTCTGTTACTCAAGATTCGTTGCGATAGGGATGATCTGCATCTCATTAGCTTAAATTATCTTAGCCAAGTATCTGGTTAACTTGGTATTCAAGTATGAGAATTTGATTACTCCGTCCAACTTTCTGCGCATCCCATCAGGTATCTAATCACCTGAAGGCGCTCTAACAGTGCTTTTAATGCACCCAGTTAGTTTCGGTGAGTATGCATCGCCCTTTTTTTTACTTTGCTTTCTCCCCCTCACTTGGCTCTCGAGCACCCTTTTCCTAGCCAAACTCGGGTGTTCAGGCATGTCTCTATGTGGCGAAGACAGATTTCGAACACTTTTACTTGGATTTTATCTAGAGAATATCTCCTTTAATGATCTTTTGAATTTTTGGACGTTTAGCTGGACTTTGTCCGATCTTTAACGCTTCTTTGTGCTGATTATGTTAGTAACATTTGCACAATTAATAAATATATATATATATATATATGTAGATCATGAATAGTTAAATACAGGCCTCGTACCGCCTACGATTGTTGTTCACGATATAGTACCCATGAATTCTTCATGAATGGTGATTTGTATGAAAAACATACGGTATGCATTTTGTAAAATATGTGCGTTTGTAATATCTATCATGTAATTGATAATCACATTATGGCAACATATGTATGCATGGTCTAATGATAGGAGAAATATGCAAAAACTACTTGCGTTGCATACCATATTAGAAACATAGTATAGATGAATAAGGGTGAAGAAAGTGTTTCACAATCTTTTACATCATCGTTATCATTATTCAGTCGTGTAGTCTAGGGATTTTTGACTCATTGGCCGAACATCAAATAATTAGTTAAAAATCTAGATTTTACTTTTAACATCACTTGATGGGAAATCCCAAATTGCTAACATTGTTTTTTGTTGCTCCGAGTCGGTGAATCACGGATGTTCCCTCCTTATATTTTGTATAATATTTCATCTCATGCCTTCCTAGATCATTGCAAGGAAGCAAATAAGACAATTTAATAATCAATACTAACCTGTGTAGTGGGCGTTTCTATCTCCAGTGTAGAGTTGTGATATCCGAATATAGTCAAATATTTCTTAGGTTGAACGATCTTTAGGACCTTCCGCGAATTGCAATAATCAATCTAATTCCTTTTTTTATTGGCAAGGAATGATTGGATTTTTGGTCGTGAGCAATTGATCAAACTGCCGAAGTTGAGATGGTCTGCTGCTACTCAACTTTTTGCATGTGCTGAGAGGCGGTGATTGATCTACATGCTTTTGTCTTATACTCCCACTTCTGTTCTAGTCCTTTTTTTTTTATAAATATATCAGTTATCTTATTAAACTGATTACTTTACGACTGATCAGTTATATTATTAAACTGAATGACTTTGGACCGATAACTTATCTTATTACACTGATCAACTTTGGACCGATAACTTATCTTATTATACTGATCAACTTTGGACTGATAAGTTATCTTATTATCTTATTATCCTAATTATGTTAAGGAACCCGCTCTGATACCAATTGAAAATACACTAAGAGTGATAAAACTAACCTAGAGGGGGGGGGGGGGTGAATAGGTTTTAACGAAATTAAATACCATCTTTTTGATTAATCAAAATTCAACACCACAACCCCTAATCTCTAACACAATCAATCATTGCCATAATAAAAATGCGGAATAAACAAAATGACACAAAGATATGATTTACGTGAGAAACCCTCCAACTGGATAAAAACTCAAGGGCCTAATTGCCAATCGAACCCTCAAATCCACTATTTCCAAAAACGATTACAACCTAGGTTGACCACATCACACCTAATCGGTAACTAATCCGTCATTGCTACCCGCAGGCCTTTAATAGTGATTTTAGGTTCTTGCTTGTATACTACCAATGGCAAATACAAGACTTAACTCTTAAATGAAGAGATATGAAACCTAAAGTGAATATGATGATATTCTAAATGCACAAAATGCAAGGTCAACACATTTAATGCTTATCTAGTCATGTATGAATACTTCAAACAATCCTAGATATCATGTTGCTATATGACACACATATAACCTAGCTATATGAAATCAAAGCATTCCTAGATGCAATAGCTATCACAATACAACAACCCAAACATGAACAAAAATCTCTATTTATAATGAAAAATTATAATCTAGATGCAAAAGAACATAAAAGAGATTTCTTGTTAAGCAAGAACACAACGATGGATGAGAGTGGTGTTCTACTTACCAAGTAAGCTATGTTGATGAAGACCCATGCTTAGAAACATCCTAGATGAAACTAGATGATGATAGAACCATGAATGAATGATGGGTGATTGGGTTTTGGACAATAAAAATGGTTTCTTGCTACCTTTTCTTGCAAGACACTCTTGAGCTCCAAAAGGAATGAAAGAGAATGGATTATGAAGCTCTAAAGAGGCAAGGAAGAGGAAAGGGCATATATATATGAAGCCCTAGACGAAATGACACTGTTTTGAAAACAATAACAAAATCTTGTCATTACCGCTGTGTGTACCGCGGCTCGGGCAAGTTGTCCAGACCGCGGTACATGAAGCAGTGTGCCTACTGGACAACATCGCGGTTGGGACCGTTATGTGTGTAGTGCACAGGCCGCGGTCAAGGTAGCAGAGGCCTACTGATGTGTACCGCATCAGGGACCACTGGGCGTGCATGTGTACAGGATGCGGTCAAGGCAGCATGGGCCAACTGATGTTTACCACTCTGTATGCCGCCGTGCAAGCAGCGCTTGCCAAGCGGTTTAGGCCGCGGGAAGAGAAGAAACTCTCTTTTCCAGGCAGACTCAACATACTAAGTTATGTGCAACATGTGCAAGTGTGGAGTGTGATAAATGGCATACAACGCATCATCTAATTACATGTAAACAAGAATATAATGCATGCAGGTGAGTGTGTGCAACTATATCCCTTCAAGTAAAAGTAGAGTCAAGTAATCTACCTTCCTTGAAGCATTTGGAGTCCAACGGGAGATCTTCAATTCCTAATCTACCCTTTTACAATGATTAACCCCAATTGTGATTTTGTCAACGAAATAAGCCAATCATAAAGTGAGGCACTTACAATCTCCCCCTTTGGCTATTTCGTGACAAAACCACCACTCACAAAGCAACCTCACAAAAACAAAAGATTGATCAACAAAATTTTCTACATTACAATAAAGCCTATAATCTTGAACATCTTCAAGTCAATCCAAAGCTTGTAGAACCATCCAACCTTCACACAATCAATAAAACAAACAAGGATACCTTCCAAGATCAAGCGTGTGAGAGGTGCTTTCAATAACCATAAACAACAACAACAACAACAAAAAAACAATTGCAATTGCAATAGCCTTAACAAAATAAACCAATACAATCAAATAATGTAATCATGCTATTATGCAATGAATGCAATACTCCCCCTACAAGATAGCTCTCAACTCCCCCTAAACAAGATACTACTAGACCACTAGAGCTCATAACTCTTCTCCCCCTTTTTGTCATGAGATAGGCTAAGGGAGTCCCCCTTGATAGGTAAGCTGTTGGCAAGGAGAGCTTATAGCACAAAACATATGCAAGTTCATATAAGCAACTTTATGCAACTCAATTAAGTAGGAGAGAATCAAGGAGTTTTATTTTATGAAAATGTGTGACACGATGCTTTGCAAGCAAGACATGTTGCATTCAAGTTCAAAAACAATGGTATTTGGCAAAGCAGACAACAAAGGTTTCCAAAAGAATTCAAACCAATTTTCACCCTTTGTCATGATTTCAAGCAATGATATAGATTTGTATAAGAAATTCAAATTAAAGAGCAACTATATCAAACTTTATAAGTGAAACAAGACATGAGGGACTTTTTGCACCCTATTTGATTTTTCCAGGTAAGATACATGTATGATAGTAGCCTTGTTCAACTAATAAAGAGAGAGAGAAGACTAAATTTGGATGGGACATCCTTATTTATTGAATAGACACATGGTCCTTATTTAGTTTAGTCTTCTCATTTGCTTATGCATATAGTTTTGCATTCATGTTTAAGCAATAAAAAAAACGTCTTCATGCATATCAACTTGAAGCATGTCATTAATAAAAACATCATATCATGGAGATCAATTATAGGTCATTCAAATTGTACTTCCAAAGTAAATCTCCTAGTCCAAAAATGCATGTTTGAACATAAATATAACATGGATTGCAAGAAAAGCAATTTTCACACTTATTAAGAAAATAACATAACCATATGCACAACCGATCATCTCAAGCAATTAATGAAGAAGCATAAAATATATTAATGTAGCACAATGCACTTTCATGCCAATTTGCTCTCTTTGCTTGAGCTCCCCATTTGGGGTCAAGACATACTATTTCAAGCCAAATGACAAATCCCAATAGACTTACTAAGGTTACCAAACCTAATGGTGTCTAAAGGCTTTGTAAATAAGTCTGCTAGTTGGTCATTAGTTCCCACATGCTCCAATGCAAGAATTTTGCTCTCAACTAGCTCTCTAATGAAATGATGTCTAATATCAATGTGCTTTGTCCTAGAATGTTGGACGGTATTCTTAGAAATGTTTATGGCACTCATGTTGTCACAAAACAAAGTGAGAGTGCCTTGCTCTAAGCCATAGTTGGCTAGCATTTGCTTCATCCACAACAATTAAGTACAAGCACTACCGGCGACTATGTATTCCGCCTCGGCCATGGATAGGGAAATTGAGTTTTGCTTCTTGCAAAACCAAGACACCAAGTTGTTGCCTAGAAAAAAACAACCACCCGATGTACTCTTCCTATCATCACAATTCCCGCCCAATTGGCATCACTAAATCCAACAAGACTTGGATTAGTATCAAAGGAGTACCAAACCCCATGATTGGAGGTACCATTCACAAATCGAATGATCCTTTTCACCGTAAAAAGGTGAGATTCTTTGGGACTGGCTTGGTACCTAGCACAAACACCCACACTAAAGGAGATATCGGGCCTACTTGCGGTCAAGTATAGCAAACTACCTATCATGCCACGATACAAGCTTTGATCAACACTTTTACCACTAGCATCCTTGCTTAGCTTCAAAGTGGTACTCATGGGTGTGTCACAATGTTTGGCATTGTCAAGACCAAACTTCTTCACTAGGCTTTTGGCATACTTAGCTTGGGATATGAAAATCCCATCATGCATTTGCTTAATTTGCAAGCCTAGGAAGTAATTTAGCTCACAAACCATGCTCATTTCAAATTCAAGAGACATGACATCAACAAATTGTCTCACTTTTGACTCATTGGTGGAACCAAACACAATATCATCAACATAAATTTGAGCTATGAAAAGCTCATCTTTGTTGCACTTAATGAACAAGGTCTTGTCAACACTACCTCTTGAGTAGCCATTGTCAACAAGATAAAGAGTGGAGCGCTCATACTAAACCCTCGGTGCTTGTTTCAACCCATAAAGTGCCTTTTTGAGGCGATAGACATGATTGGGGTGGTGTGGATCCACAAACCCCTTAGGTTGTTCAACAAACACTTCCTCATGCAAGAAGCCATTGGGGAAGGCACTCTTAACATCCATTTGGTGTAGTTTGAACTTGTACACACACGAAATGGATAGGAGAAGCCTTATAGACTCAAGACGGGCAACGGGAGCAAAAGTCTCCTCAAAGTCAATACCCTCAATTTAAGAGTATCCTTGTGCCACAAGCCTAGCCTTGTTGCGCACAATGTTACCATCCTCATCCGACTTGTTCCTATACACCCATTTGGTGCCTATGACATTAGTATCCTTGGGTCTAGAAACTAGAGTCCAAACCTCATTTCTTTCAAATTGGTTTAGCTCTTCTTGCATGGCAAGAACCCAAAACTCATCATTCAAGGCTTCATCAACCCTTTTGGGTTCAACTTGAGAGGTGTAACAAGTATAGCTAATTTGATTAGCTATTTGATGCCTAGTCCTAACACCCTTATTCACATCTCCCATAATGTCATTCTTGTTGTAGAGATGTCTAACCCATGGAGCGAGTTCTCTAGAGTCCAAAGAAGGATCTCTATCAAGAGGTTGATCATCCTCTTCACTATGATTTGACTTCACATCACTTGAAGTCTCACCACACTCCTTCAAAGGAAAGTCACCACTCTCACAAACATCCTCCTCATGGTCAACATTTTTGGGCCTACAATCATCAATGACAACAATTGATGATTCCATGACACTTCGAGTTTTTAGATTGTAAACTCTATAGGCCTTGCTATTGAGTGCATATCCAATGAAAATACCCTTATCACTCTTGGCATCAAACTTGCCAAGTTGATCACGGTCATTAAGAATATAACACTTACTACCAAAGATATGGAAGTAGCTAACATTGGGTTTTCTTCCCTTCCATAACTCATAGGATGTTTGTTTGGTTCCGGGTCTAAGGAAAACCCTATTCCTTATATAACAAGCTGTATTAACGGCTTCGGCCCATAAATTCCTAGAAACCTTGTTGCTAAGCAACATCACCCGAGCCATCTCTTGTAAAACCCTATTCTTCCTTTCCACAACTCCATTTTGTTGGGGAGTTCTAGGAGCCAGAATTCATGGGAAATACCAAGACCATTACAAAAGCTCTCAAAGTTACTATTCTCAAATTCTTTTCCATGATCACTTCTAATTCTCTTAATGCTCCTAATGTGTGAATTTTTCTAATTTTGAATTTTGACACATAGCATTTTGAATTTCTCAAAAGCTTCGGACTTCTCTCTAAGGAAGTAAGTCCAAGTGAACCTAGAGAAGTCATCAACCACTACAAGGATATACCTTTTACCTCCTAGACTCTCGGTTTGCATGGGACCCATGATGTCCATATGAAGGAGTTCCAATGGCTCCTTGGTAGAAAGGAATTTTCCCTTCTTGTGCACACTTTTGGTTTGCTTCCCCTGTTGACAAGGTCCACAAACTCCCTCAGACCTCTTCCCAAGCTTGGGAAGGCCTCTCACAACATTCAACCTCTCAAGGACTTTCAAGTCACTATAATTCATGTGGCCAAATATTTGATGCCACACCTCAACTTGCTCACAACTAGACAAGTTACAAGAGATGCTACTAGATTCAAGACAATAACAATTGTCTTTTGATCTCTTGCCTTTTAAAAGAACTTGCCCATTTTCCTTAAGAATAGAGCAATCAACTTTGCCAAGCATAACCGAAAGCCCTTCATCACTTAAATGTGATATACTTATGAGATTGGCTTGCAAGCCATCTACATAGAGAGCATTGAGCAAGGAGGGAAAACCGGGAATAGATATATTACCTTTCCCTATGACCTTTTTCCGTGAACCATCACCAAAGGTGACAAATCCACCATCCTCCATCACAAGAGTCTCAAAGAAACTTTTGTTTCCGGTCATGTGCCTAGAACACCCACTATCAAGATACCAAGTGTTAGAGGCCTTGGCTTTCAAAGCCACTTGAGCGACATAGCAAAAATATTCATTCTTTCTAGTCCACCTAGGAGCAACATTTTCAATCCTAGGAGCCTTTGGTTCATTTGCTCTAAGTTCCCTAGGTGCATGCTTTTTAGCTCTTCTAAGCATATTTTTCTCAATCATGTTCTCAAATCTACACAATTTGATATACTTAAAGCAATTAGGTCTTATATGGCCTTCGATACCATAATAATGACAAGTAGGAGTAAAGTAGGAGTTCATACCATAGCCTTGTGCACCCATTTGAGGTTTCCTTCTCCTTTGAGTAGTCCTTTGATGTTGAACAAACTCTCTCCTTTGTGGTTGAGCCAAAGTAGCATGTCTTCCTTGTTGAGCATACATGATCCTTGATTGTGGAGGAGGGATCCTTTCATGTGGAGGTCTTGATTGAAATGCTCTAACTTGTTCTGGTTGAGCCCTTGTTGGAATCTTGGCTTGAGCATGTTTTGAGGATTCTCCAATTTCAATCCTTCTTGTAATTTGTTGTGGGACTTTAACTTCTTCAACTTCTTGACTCTTGACAAAAGTAGTCTTTTCAAAGAGGTAGTACTCACATCTTCCTTATATCCCAAACCCCTCTTATCACTAGGGCACTTTCCAATTGATAGCATCTTGTCAAGCTTCTCGGTTCCGGAGGTCATCTTGGCAATTACTTATTTTGCCTCTTCAAGCTCCTTCCTTAAGCATTCTTCACTTTTCTTGACCACCACAATTTCCAACTTCAAGCTTTCTTCCCTTTCTCTTGTTCTTTTAACTTCTTCACTCAAGTGAATCATCTTGGAGGTCAATTTAAGGTTCTTCCTTTTCAACTCTTGAATCTCTTTTTTCTTCTTAGCTCTAGAACTTTTGAAGTATTCCATGAAGTCTTCATAGTCCATCTCCTTATCAAATTCATGCTTGGACTCCGATAAAGTACTCCCATTACTTGAGTCATCTTCTTCTTCTGCTAGTTTGTCATTCTCCTATTCTTGGTCACTCATAACTTCCTTGCTATTGTGAGATGATGAGAAGGCAATGAAGTTTGCAACTTGGTCTTCATCATCCGAAGACTTTTCTTCCACCTCTAAGTCTTCACTATCACTCCAAGTAGCCACCACCGCCTTTCCTTTCTTCTTCTTCTTTAAGATTGCACATTCGGGGGCAATGTGACCATACCCACTACACTCATAGCATTTAATATTCTTCTTGGAGTCCTTCTCTTCACTTTTCTCCACCTTTTTAAAAGGCGTCTTCTTCTTCACAAATTTTCCCTTGGAGCCCATCCCTTTCTTCTTAAACTTCATGAATTGCTTGAACCTCTTCACCATAATAGCCATTTCTTCATCTGAGTCTTCTTCCTCCCTTTCATCCTTGGAGGTCTTCAATGCAATGCTCTTTTGCTTCTTTTGAGGTGTTGTTGAAGTGGGGGCTCTTCTTGACTCAAAAGCCATCAACTTGCCAATTATCTCACTTGGCTTCATCTTCTTATATTCGCTATTCTCCTCAATAGCAGTCAGCTTTGCATCAAATCTCTCTGGGAGAGACCTCATAATTTTTTGGTTTATCCTTTTATCCGCACATGGATCGCCTAATTGATGACTTTGGTTGACGATATCCATTAGCCTCACTTAGAAGTCATTGAAGCACTCGTGATCTTCCATCTTCAAAGACTCAAATTGAGTTTGAAGGACTTGTAGTTTGGAGTCTTTTACTACATCGGTTCCTTCATGTGCCATCTCCAATATTGTCCATGCTTCATGTGCATTCCTTGTGGTTTGGATTAGCTTGTGTTGATTCTCATCCACCGCACACAGGATTGCATGCATGGCCTTGTTGTTCCATTTGGAGGCTTCAAAGTCTTTAGTATCCCATTCCGATTTAGGCTTGGGCACGATGCTTTCATCTTCAAGAGTCTTGGTAGGTGATGTGTAACCATCCTCAATCACCATCCAAACTCGATTATCAATTTGGCATAGGTAGGATTCCATTTTTCCTTTCCATGATGAGTAATTAACCCCCGTCAGAAGTGGAGGTCTTGAACTCGATGCTCCCTCTCGCTCATATGCGTTTCCACTCATGGCGTTTCAGGATGAATAAGATGAATGCAATCAATCAAACAAAAAGAAAAGGAAAACAAGCAAGACACACTAACCAAAAAGCAATCTAATGCAAAACACTTATAGAGAGCAAATGATCTCCTAATTATGTTCAGGAACCCGCTCTGATACCAATTGAAAATACACTAAGAGTGATAAAACTAACCTAGAGGGGGGTGAATAGGTTTTAACCAAATTAAATGCCATATTTTTGATTAATCAAAATTCAACACCACAACCCCTAATCTCTAACACAATCAATCATTGGCATAATAAAAATGCAGAAAAAACAAAATGACACAAAGATATGATTTACGTGAGAAACCCTCCAACTGGATAAAAACTCAAGGGCCTAATTGCCAATCGAACCCTCAAATCCACTATTTCCAAAAACGATTACAACCTAGGTTGATCACATCACACCTAATCGGTAACTAATCTGTCCTTGCTACCCGCAGGCCTTTAATAGTGATTTTAGGTTCTTGCTTGTATACTACCAAGGGCAAATACATGACTTAACTCTTAAATGAAGAGATATGAAACCTAAAGTGAATATGATGATATTCTAAATGCACAAAATGCATGGTCAACACATTTAATGCTTATCTAGTCATGTATGAATACTTCAAACAATCCAAGATATCATGTTGCTATATGACACACATATAACCTAGCTATATGAAATCAAAGCATTCCTAGATGCAATAGCTATCACAATACAACAACCCAAACATCAAAAAAAATCTCTATTTATAATGAAAAATTATAATCTAGATGCAAAAGAACATAAAAGAGATTTCTTGTTAAGCAAGAACACAAAGATGGATGAGAGTAGTGTTCTACTTACCAAGTAAGCTATGTTGATGAAGACTCATGCTTAGAAACATCCTAGATGAAACTAGATGATGATAGAACCATGAATGAATGATGGGTGATTGGGTTTTGGACAATAAAAATGGTTTCTTGCTACCTTTTCTTGCAAGACACTCTTGAGCTCTAAAAGGAATGAAAGAGAATCGATTCGGAAGCTCTAAAGAGGCAAGGAAGAGGAAAGGGCATATATATATGAAGCCCTAGACGAAATGACACCATTTTGAAAACAATAACAAAATCCCATCATTACCGCTGTGCGTACCACGGCTCGGGCAAGTTTTCTAGACCGCGGTACACGAAGCAGTGTGCCTACTGGACAACATCACGGTTGGGACCGTTGTGTGTGCAGTGCACATGCCGCGGTCAAGGCAGCAGAGGCCTACTGATGTGTACCGTATCAGGGACCGCTGGGCGTGCATGTGTACAGGACGCGGTCAAGGCAGCATGGGCCAACTGATGTTTACAACTCTGTATGCCGCAGTGCAAGTAGCGCTTGCCAAGCGGTCTAGGCCGCGGGAAGAGAAGAAACTCTCTTTTCCAAGCAGACTCAACACACTAAGTTATGTGCAATATGTTCAAGTGTGGAGTGTGATAAATGGCATACAATGCATCATCTAATTACATGTAAACAAGAATATAATGCATGCAGGTGAGTGTGTTTAACTATATCCCTTCAAGTAAAAGTAGAGTCAAGTAATCTACCTTTCTTGAAGCATTTGGAGTCCAATGGAAGATCTTCAATTCCTAATCTACCCTTTTACAATGATTAACCCCAATTGTGATTTTGTCAACGAAATAAGCCAATCAAAAAGTGAGGCACTTACAGGACCGATCAGTTATCTTATTCCACTGATCAACTCTTATTCCAATGATCAACTTTGGACCGATCAGTTATCTTATTATACTGATCAACTTTGGACCGATCAGTTATCTTATTACACTGATCAACTTTGGACTGATCTGTTATCTTTTTAAACTGATCAACTTTGGATCGATCAGTTATCTTTTTTTTATTCATCAACCGAATCACCGAGCCAGAGAAGTGACTTTGCTAAAAACAGCTTTGCAATTGTGAATTTTTATTTTTTACATCGCATACTCCTTTGCTGTGATGTACTACCCCATATCCCCCTTGCAGTTGTTAAAGTAGGTTTTATTTGGACGAAGTGCTTTTAATATCGCATCCTTTTTTCTTCTTCTTATTTTTTATTCTTTGCTGAGTAGCCAGTCGGGGTATCTGATATAACGATGAGCTGAAATATCCGTAATGGCTGAATACCTCTGGTGAACCGAGCAGTTGTGATGAGCTGAGTAGTTCCACCAAACTGAACAGCTACGGCAAACCAAATAGGCTAACACTTAAGTTTTCCTGCTTCATTCGCCAGTTGTATGTGGCAGAGTTATTTCTAAATAATCGTGTTGATGCGATGGAAGTGAAATACAGTCAACTTTTAAATGCCACACATGTGTCCTTGACCGACTTATGATATTGCCACCTATTTGATCGACCTGGAGCCAGTGTGAGGTTTATATGAAGCCATTTTAAGCTTCCGACAGTCGATGGCTCACCGTTTAGTTGATGATTACATTGATGTGGTCACAGTATGGATTCTTCATTAATATGTTAAACACGGAAAGCCTTTGGGAAGCTATCTTTTCTGAGTTGAATCTGATGAACCTCTCACGACTTCAAAGTCTAGTTGCCTATCTTGTAAATTATTCGATTGTTGTCGGGTTAGCTGATAATAGATAGCTTAGCCGACTTAGCTGATGATTGACTCGTGATGTTTTTCTACCATCATGGGTCCGGTTTTCAACGCTCATCGAGGTGAACTTTTCTTCAAGTGCATTTTGTCCTTTTTTTATCGAACTTTGTTTACGAATTCCCTCACTTATGTATCTCCTGACGTTGATACAATAGATAATCTACCCCTTGGCACCCCTATTTTTTTTTAAATTCGGGCTTGCTAAAGTGTCTCGAGTGTTTCGTCTATTTATGTTGTAGTCGTTGATCATGCCTAAATTGTTGTATATTTCGGCCCTCATTCATATTCCTTTGTCTCGTTCTTGTGTGTATTTTATGTCTAAAAGGCTCGTTGGTGCTAATTGCAGGCAATATAGGTAATTCTGGTGTTAGAAGCGTTTTGCGGTGGTTCCGTCACAAAAGGGGAAAAAGGAAAGAAATAGGATCATAAGCAGCTCTACAGTGCGGGTCGTAACCGCACTCCAACCGCACTCATTCCCATAGCCAGGACCTGAATCATGAAGGAAAGATAAAATACGGGTCAAGTGCGGGTCATCCAACCGCACTCCACCCGAACTGTTGCTCAAGACAGAGAGTTGGATTTGCACCTGACGTTATAGTGCGGGTAGAGTACGGGTCATCCAACTGCACTCCACCCGCACTGTTGCCAAAACCAGAGAAGCTGATTCCTACCTGACAGATAAAGTGTGGGTCAAGTGCGGGTCAAGTGCGGGTCAAGACAGAGTTGGATTCATTAAAGTGCGGGTCAGCCAACCACACTCCACCCGCACTACACCCGCACTCCACCCGCACTATGCGAGTGAAAGCTTCTGTTTTCAAGCTTAAGTGACCTATTTTTCCATCCCCTATAAAGAGAAAAGTAGGGGAACGAACCAAATAACCATATCTCCCAACACTTATACTCCAAGCTAGAAACACATCTCCCTATCATCCAAACCATCTCTACTCAAACAAAGGCAACTAGGAGACTTGGATTCAAGCTTCAAGGAAGGAGATCAATCTTCAAGGGTTGTCTCTCTACACTCTCTCTTAGTTTATTGGTTTGTAATAGAACATGAGTAGCTAAAATACCCCACTATGAGGTTGATGTTATTTGTTTGATGGATATTTAGGCTTTGTAAATAAACTCTATGTGTTATATTTATTCTATCTCTATGTTTTATTTCATTGCTTGAATTGATTTCCATTATTAATTTGCTTGGATACACCCTCTTTGCATGATTGATTTGGATTACTTGAGTAGGCAATTAGGTTGTCTAATGCTCCATTGAATGGAAGGATTTCTGGAAATCCGGCTCTACAACCATGCCCTTAATCTAATCTTGAATTAGTGGCTTTCACTGTACACTTTAGGTTAGCCACTTATGAGAGAATTAGAAGCCTCCACTATACACCCTAGGTTGGCTAGTTTAGTGATTTTACGAGAACTAACCTTCGAGTAGAATTCGGTTGATAACCTTGAGCCTCATCCAATCTCAAACGGGTGGCCTTCACTATACATCCTAGGTCGGCCACTTGTGAAGGAATTGGAAGCCATCACTATACACCCTAGGATGGCTACATTAGTAATAGGTTGAGCCATAGCTAGATAGATGAGCATTCATGGAAAAAGTCATGATTGAGTAACTAGCCATTGTTGGTTGCTTAGGAGGGATTAATCGCTAGTAGGAAGTCTTCGCTATACACCCCAGGTTGACCGCTTGCTAGAGATATATACCAACACTATACACCCTAGGTTGGTTACATTTGTCAAAATGCGCTTAATTGAGAGTTTGTTGCAATTGCCCCAATATTCACTTACGAGTTCATCAACTCCGTAGTTCCATCATCATTCATTCATCACTCCATTGTCATCCCATTTTATTTGCTTTCATAGTTTAGTTTATATTGTATTTTCATTCACTATCACTTTACTTTTATGCATACTAGTTCTATTAATCCTATTCTTATCACCGCTACCCCGATCTCAGTGGACGACACCCGTGCTTACCACTTTACTTGTATTTCTACTTGTGAACGCATCACATAGGTTTTATAAATTGTTTTGACGGACGGTTTTCTAACGGCGAAAAACCTTCTCATCAAATGGCGCCGCTGCTAGGGATCGGTGTGCGTAGTAGTGATTAGATTAGTTTTAATACTATTAGTTTATTAGTTGTTTTTAGTTTTGTTAGTTTCTTTTTATTGCTTTGGTAGTTTTTGTTTTTGTTTGTTTCAGGACTCTATGGATTCCTTTTGGCAAAATTCAGGGTCAAGCTACGAGCCTAATGAGAATTCCTACATCTCGTCATTCCAGTCAAATTCCATTGAAGATCAACTACGAAATTTCATGAATAATCATGTGCGGGAGACTGAGCAGATGATTGCTTCTTAACAAGAGACTCAAGCCTTCATAGAAGAGAAAACCACCCATACGCTCGAATCCGCCCAGCAGTCCACCTCGGTAAATCAGAGTTGTTTCCAAGTTAAAGTAACCAAACCGGTGGATTCCTCCAATTTCTCAAAAGAAGACATGTATAAGCTCTGAATCGAATTTGAAGTGGAGTGAAGCAAGAGGATGGACGAGATGGACAGGATGATCAAGATGAACCAAGAGCTTATGAGCGTGAGCACAAAGCTAGTGTTAGAAAGGGGTGTGTTGAAGGAAGAGAATGAAGCACTTCAAGAGAGAGAAGCCTTGGGAATGGAAAAGGTGAGTAATCTCCAAGAGTTGAACAAGAAACTATTATTTGAAGTGAAGATGCTCAGGGTTGAGAATGGTACTCTCAAGAAGACCAATGGTGAAGTCTCCGGCAAGAACAAAGAATTGGAAGAACAAATTGAGAGATTTGAAGCCGAAAAGAGTACCGCATCGAAGGATTTGAAGAACTTAGTGAGGCTATCAAAAGATTTTGAAGATGAGATAGCTCACAAGTCAATGAAGATGCAAACGGAGGTTGATCAAAAAGCCAATGCCTTAGAGGAAGCAAAGGTAGCACTAAGCAAAAAGGAGGAAGAGGTCAAGGCGTTACAAGTGAACCAAATCAAACGTCCTCAAGACCACGCATCAAAAGGGAGTTCCTCTAACTCTAATATATTTTGCTATATGCATGTTCTAAGATAAAGCATTTTAAGGCTAAAAATTACAAGCCAAATCAACGTAGAAAAACTAGAGGTCCTAGGAATAGATGGAGTCCACCTAGGGTCAAGAAAATATGGGTAAGGAAAGACCAAGTGCACTTATATAGAAACATGAAAAAGGAAAAGATAATGAAGTCACCTAAATTCATTTGGGTAGTTAAAAATAAAGAATTTCTTAACTTGGTCAAATCACCCTTAGAGGACCCTAGCCTCTCCATGAATGCATCCTATTGAATAATTTGAATGCATGTAGTTAGTTTTATGTTTTATGTTGTTTAAATTCAATAAATTGTGATGTTGGGATAGTTTTGTTCGAATGCTATATTTTGTGGATATTTGCACATTGAATTTATTGATTATATTTGTGGATGAAAGAGCCTGAGGCTCTTGTGCAAGTATGAATGCATGTGCTTTATATTGTTTAATTCGGTTTGGGGGTTGTTCATGCCTCATTCCGTCAATTTTGATAGAATGCATGATGTTAAGCTTGACTTGTGCTTCAATGATATATTGCATGAATTGCTTTTATTTTGTGAGCCTTGTTTGAGTCACTTTTATTTTCTTGGGGCACTGATTGTGGTTGATTAGTGCCTAGGTTTGTTTGAGTCATGTTAGGTGCATGCCGCTAGGCCGGATTCTCTTGTCTTCAACATTGAGGACAATGTTGGGTTTTGGTTTGGGGGTGTAGACGCCTTTTTGAGTCGTCTTTTGTGTCTTGAGTCATTTTTGTGTCTTATTTTCGAGAGTCATTTTTGTGTCTTATTTTGTGTCTTGAGTCATTTTTGTGTCTTATTTTTTAGAGTCATTTTTGAGTCGTCTTTTGTGTCTTGAGTCATTTTTGTGTCTTATTTTCGAAAAAGTTGCTGCTTAGCCAGAATTTTGAGCTTATTTAGCTTGGTAAGATACCTGGAGCATAGTATTTGTGGCGAATGTGTGTATGCTTTGTGTGCTTATTCAATAACTCTTAGTCACTTTAGGGGTCTCACTTGCACTTCATGGGCTAGTCTCATCTTCTAGTGTCCAAGTTTAGGGAACTCGGTGCTCAAGCACCTTGTTCTAATAGTGGAGATTTTCCTTGTGAGATCAAAAACACAAGCCAAAAGCGAGTATATTTGAGGGAAAATGTTTTTCAAATCTGTAAACACTATTCAAATACCATGCATAGTCTCACTACATCAAAAATCATCATTTGTCATTGAACATGCATCATATATATGGATTGCTTGACGGAAACTTTTATTCCCTTGGTAGATTGATCCTTTGAAGTGATATTAGGCAATGTGTGTTTTAGCCACTAAAAAAGAAAGCGTAAATACTTCCCATTCCCGTAATATGTGTGCTCCCAAGCCAATTTTGAAGCCAAACACATATAGACTTTTCCATTCTACACCCACGTTATCCATAACCCAAGCAACCTAAACACTTAGCCAACCCTCTCTTAATTGATCTTTTTGAGGCTTAGGAATGTAAGGTTGAGCTTTAATTTGATAAATGGCGTGTACCTAGGCAAGAGTAATGAGTTGTGAAAATGTGCATAGTAAAAAGGCATGAAAAGAAAAGAAAAGAAAAGAAGCAAAAAGTAACAAAAGAAAATATGCTTCAAATGCCTTGTGTAAATTGTAAATGCTACTCAAATGAGTAACATGAGTAGTTAAAGATTGCACGTAGAGTCTAATTGTATGCCTGGATGCCATATTGTATTTGGAAGTGTTAGGATTATGCTCAATGGCAAGAGTGTAATATTGTAATTGACAATCTTCTCATATTAATAAAGTGAATTCTGATTCTTACAATTACTTATAGCATTTATTATTATAATTGTCAAGGTAAATAATCATAAGGTCAAAAGACTATGAGACATGAAGAATTGTTCATACATCCAGATATGTATGAGGTAGACACAATTCTTTAGTTAGTCTTGAATAACGTTCACAACTTAAGTTAAAGGTTGGGCACCTCTATCTTGTTAAAGTTGTAGAATTCTTTTACTAGCATTTGAGTGGGATCAAATGAATATGATGAGTCTAAAATCATCGAAAGGTTTTCGAGTAAAAGAATCTAGTGCACTAGGTGCATTGAACTGGATCACAATGAAATACTTTATCTAGAACCGTCACTAGATATAAGTCTTTTCATTAAAGAGGACAATCGGAGAGTCTATCTTAATCCTGAGATAAATGATGGACTTATGGTTGCAAGTGTTATCATTAGAGCTATCAATGAGTACGATTATATAGTATAGTCTATCCTCGATAGTTTGGTGGTATACATTTGTTAATCGATAGAGGACTTCATTTATAGATATGGACATCGTGGCTCCATTTATTAAATGAGAGTATAATATCATCATATGGATGTTTTGAGGTATTGGATATTAAATCTCAACGTTGAGTTTTCAATAATGATTATTGAAAACATGGCTTCTGGACAAGTCAAAGTATCCAAGTTCGAAATGTGGTCATATGAGGAAATATGGTAACTTGGAGAGCTATATGCGGTCTATGAGCTCTTGGCGATTACTGATATTATTCACGAGGATACACCATCTCCTATAAGATTGTCTAGGGTATGAATGAGAAACATATCCTTATTCTATCTTTATTTAAGAGTTCAATTTTAGCTCTTTAGTGGAATGAGTTAAAATTAATAGATTGGACCTAAGTGAATCATTTGTTGATTGTGATTAGGTTGTGTCTATTAAAGCTTAAATTTAGATAGCCCGCCAAGATCCCCAATCCACACGTATTTGCATGGATCACTTGATATATTCTACCGGGCCGATTTAAGGGTCCATCTAGAATTGTTTTTAATATATCAAGAATATAATATGTCTATTATTTAATTAATAGGTTGTACTATTATATTAATATATTAAAAGGAGACATGTGGGCTTGTTTCTTTTAGTAAGAATGGGTCTGGTTCACATGTGGGCTTTTATTTAAAGTCCAATGGATTAAATGAAATAAGAAAATAATATATGGCCCATTTATATAAGTGGGGCGGCAAGGTGTATATATTAACCTAATATATTATTTTGTTTCATTGTTTTAATTAAATAAGAATTAGTTAATTTATTAATTAATTGTTTAATTAAGAAACAAATCTTTTTCTGATCAGGAAATATATTTCCTAAAGTTATACTATTGGTAGTAGTATATTAAAAGTAAAAGACTTGTTTGATAAGAAAATAAATAATTAATTTTATTTATTTAATCAAATAAGAAGTCTTTGTATTTAGTCAATAAAAGAATAAAAATATTTATGAGTTGGATTAGGTTTTGAAGTCTAAAGGTTGATGGAAATTAGGGTGCAACACAAACTCTTTTTGGTATGTGATTTGCTGCAACCCTAGTCCATTTAGAGGAAGATTTCGGCAATCCTAAATAAAGAGGAAGCAAAATATCGGCCACTATAGTTGATTGAATGATTCAATTTTTCTTCTTCTTCTCAATTCATAGAAAATGATAATTTTTATTCTACTAAACATAAAAAGAGAGAAGAGATTATTCTTTGATAGTACACTGATTGCTTGGTCATCAATAAGCTTGTGTGTACAACATCGAATTAGGTTCACGCGAGTTACGATCATTAGATTGAGAACTCAAAAGTGACCGGAATAATTTTTATCTTCTTTTGATTGTTTAATGACTAATAAAAGAAAAAGAAAACTTTGTTCATCCATTCTCAGGTTTGCAATTCAAAGAAAAAGGTAGACCACGCTCCTAGGTGATTCACGTACGTGTTCGGATTGGAAGATCTCGCGGTACTGTTCACGGGGGTACTGTTCACGATCACTGTTCACGCGGGTACGGTTCACGCGGGTACTGTTCACTGGCATCGGAAAAGATTTTGCGGATTACTAATCGACGTAAGTCAATCGGATCACGCGTCAAGAGGTATTTAACTCTAACCGTATATATTTGAGTTTAATTAATTAAAAGGTTAAGGTTCAACTTTGAGAAAAAATTTAAAACCATACGAAATCTATTTTTCGTTTCTTCCGCTGCGTTTTATATCGATTTTTCCCTACAGGAAGTGGAGTTGCACGAGAAATAGAATGCTTAAGTGTAGAATGTATTGCCTTAACTTGGTTGATTAGTGCTTGTGCCTAAATTTCTCATTCTTCTAATCACCATTCACTGTGGCCACGTTACAACCAAATGGAAAAGACCTAGTTGATCTTAGGGGACGTCTAGATTGGGAATATTAGTTAATGAATGCTCTTTCCACGTTCATGACACGTGATTCTTTCATGAGACTCACTCACTAAAAACAGCGTTTATTCTATACTAAATGTATGCAACTAAGTTGATTCAGTTACATAAATTCATTGGCATACATGTTGCATGAGTGTGAACCTAGGTTCTGAGAGGAAAGATAAGAGAAAATACATGTGAGAACCTAGCGTCGAAACGAATTATGCTCGAGGTGTGAAAGTGAGTAGTTTCTGAGGCGAGGGCATTTTAAGTGTGGGATTTGTGTTGTGCCAGTTTCCCTTGAGGTGCCTTCGAGTTGTTTAGAACATTTTACATATGCTCATTCCTCACTCCCATTTGCTTTTGCTTATCTCTCTGCTAGTTGGTTCTGCAGCAAGTTTTTCTTTGTGTCTAGTAAAGTTTTTAGTTCGAGTCATTTTTAGTTTGTGTCTTATTTGTTTTAGATTATGTTTGCTCGAGGACTAGCAAAGGTTTGGTTTTGGGGTGTTTGATCGTGCCTATTTGTTGTATATTTCGGCCCTCATTCTTATTCCTTTGTCTCGTTCTTGTGTGTATTTTCTGTATATTTTATGTCTAAAAGGCTCGTTGGTGCTAATTGCAGGCAATAGAGGTAATTCTGGTGTTAGAAGCGTTTTGCGGTGGTTCCGACCGAAAATGGGCAAAAGGAAAGACAAAGGATCATAAGCAGCTCTACAATGCGGGTCGCAACCGCACTCCTTCCCGCAGCCGGGACTTGAATCATGAAGGAAAGATAAAGTGCAGGTCAAGTGCGGGTCATCCAACCGCACACCACCCGAACTGTTGCTCAAGACAGAGAGTTGGATTTGCACCTGGCGTTAAAGTGCGTGTAGAGTGCAGGTCATCCAACTGCACTCCACCCGCACTGTTGCCAAAACAAGAGAAACTGATTCGTACATGACAGATAAAGTGCGGGTCAAGTGTGGGTCAAGTGCTGGTCAAGACAGAGTTGGATTCATTAAAGTATGGGTCAGCCAACCGCACTACACCCACACTCCACCCGTACTCTGCGCGCGACAGCTTCTGTTTTCAAGCTTAAGTGACCTATTTTTCCATCCCCTATAAATAGAAAAGCAGGGCAACGAACCAAATAGCCATATCTACCAACACTTGTATTCTAAGCTAGAAACACATCTCCATATCATCCAAACCATCTCTACTCAATCAATGGCAACTAGGAGACTTGGATTCAAGCTTCAAGGAAGGAGATCAATCTTCAAGGGTTGTCTCTCTACACGCTCTCTTAGTTTATTGGTTTGTAATAGAACATGAGTAGCTAAAATACCCCACTATGGGGTTGATGTTATTTGTTTGATGGATATTTGGGCTTTGTAAATAAACTCTATGTGTTATATTTATTCTGTCTCTATGTTTTATTCCATTGCTTGAATTGATTTCCATTATTGATTTGCATGGATACACCCTCTTTGCATGATTGATTTGGATTACTTGAGTAGGCAATTAGGTTGTCTAATGCTCCATTGAATGGAAGGATTTCCGAAAATCTGGCTCTACAACCATGCCCTTAATCTAATCTTGAATTAGTGGCTTTCACTATACACTCTAGGTTAGCCACTTGTGAGAGAATTAGAAGCCCCCACTATACACCCTAGGTTGACTACTTTAGTGATTTTATGAGAACTAACCTTCGAGTAGAATTCGGTTAATAACCTCGAGCCTCATTCAATCTCAAACGGGTGGCCTTTACTATACATCCTAGGTCGGCCACTTGTGAAGGAATTGGAAGCCATCACTATACACCCTAGGATGGCTACATTAGTAATAGGTTGAGCCATAGCTAGATAGATGAGCATTCATGGAAAAAGTCATGATTGAGTAACTAGCCATTGTTGGTTGCTTATGAGGGATTAATCGCTAGTAGGAATTCTTCGCTATACACCCTAGGTTGACCGCTTGCTAGAGATATATACCAACACTATACACCCTAGGTTGGTTACATTTGTCAAAACGCGCTTAATTGAGAGTTTGTTGCAATTGCCCCAATATTCACTTACGAGTCCATCAACTCCGTAGTTCAATCATCATTCATTCATCACTCCACTGACATCCCATTTTATTTGCTTTCATAGTTTAGTTTATATTGTATTTTCATTCACCATCACTTTACTTTTATACATACTAGTTATATTAATCCTAATCTTATCACCGCTACCCCGATCTCAGTGGACGACACCCGTGCTTACCGTTTTACTTGTATTTCTACTTGTGCAAGCATCACATAGGTTTTATAAATTGTTTTGACGGACGGTTTTCTAACGGCGAAAAATCTTCTCATCGGTCGTCGGGATGCTCTTAATTTATGTGGATGTGACCCCTTGTAATGACTCCATTAAGACTGACCTCTCGTCTCGGTTGATCTTTTCATAGTCCATGCCTCCTTTTTTTTATCGGAATCTTTAACAGACTTGATTTTGTCTTTCGCTGACTAGTAGCTTAATCGACCAGATTCTATCTTTCACCGACCAGATTCTATGTTTAGCCAACCAAAACTGAAACCGACCGGATTCTTGGCTAACCATAATTTCGGCTAACCAGAATCTTTGGCCTAACAGGTTCCATCTTTGGCCTACCAAAATCTTTCGTCCGTCCGAACTTTGGTCAAATTGATTCTATCTTTGACAGCCGATAGTGCGGTGCCATCCGACAATTGACGAATGCAATCAAGGTTTGGAGTTCTGTTGACATGTCTGATCAAGAAGCTTTCGAAAGGCAACTTCATCTGAGTCAAACTTGATAAACCTTTCACTATAAAAATTCTCAGCAAATTGTTAGTCAAAAGACGACATTCAATGACCGTTTTAAGGAGTGACCCTTACTCAGTTTTTTTAAAGCATCCGTCGGGCTCCATTTACGGTTCTAGAGTATAAATAATAAGATATGATTGCTCATGTAATAAAAGATAATAATTAGTCATAAACGAGTTTTATTCGTGTAAGACATAGCATATTTGGTAGAACAGAATCTTTATATTAACATAAGAGATCAAACCCGGATTGATGAAGGTATTTGTCAGCAATGTGAAGCCAATGCTACACTTCCATCTCTGATCGGGTCACTAACGTTATATGGTCTCCTGTTTGCTGAAACCTTTAAGCTCCTCGAGACGAAATTCGATTCCCTCTTGTCGAGACTCGATACCTGAGCTAGCATTTTCAACTTGTTTTCTATACCAAACAAGTGAGTGGTGTTCGCACAAGTAATAATAATCATGTACTTAATGTGACCAAATATTCGGAAACGATTAACTCATACATGGTACTATTATGATTAGTGCCGAAATTTGAAACCTATAAATCTATGATAGACAACATGCTCGTAACAGTCATAAAAGTTGTCAAACATATTAATTAAGCATGCATTACATGTTCATAGACTTATGCATGCGTATTATGTATTGCGTATAAGGGAAACATGCATAGATAACATGTAAATTGATAACATGCGTATATTCTAGGTCTGCGAATTAGATCGATAAAACCATAAGGTTAAACATATATAAATCGACTTACCTCAGCTACTTACCGGAGTTGTAGTCTAGTCGATTTATTCTTGGATCCTTCGCAGTTAAATTGATGAGGAGCCAAGTGGGTTCAATTGAGAAATGATATTGGGTGTTCTATACCAAGATGGGCTCGGTTTCTAACACGTGTCAAGGTAAACTTGTCCTTGGACCTTCTTTCCTTTCTTTTTATGCTGAACCGCAACGTCCTGGAGGTAGTCAAATATTCCTCGGGATGAATTGTGTTACGAACCACATGTTCTCGGAAAGCATCGTGGGTCTAGTTTACAGTAAAATTTGTGGGTCGTGATTCCATACTTGCTGGAGATAGCTACCTCCGTTTTAGCGAACGGTAGTCGGATCAGAAAATTCTATGCGAACCACTTTCTTCAAAGTTTTGGGAGCCATAACATCTTCCACAGTTTGAACCAGAATGTAAACCATATATTTCCAGAAAGGTCCGGATGTTTAGTTTCCAATGGTTTTCACGGATTGTGATTCCGACTTCTGTAGAGGGAGATGTCTGTTTTAGCATTCGATGGTCAGATCAGAAATCTATCCGCGAATTGTTTTCTTTAATATTACGGGAGCCACCAAAGATTGCTCGGATTGAACTAGGCTATGAACCATATATGCTTGGAAATCCTTGGATGTCTAGTTTCCATCTGTTTTTACGGCTTGTGAATTTGAGTTCTTTAAAGGGAGATATGCTCACTTTAGTATCCATTGGTCAGAAATTCCACAATTCGCGACAACTTTCTCCTTTTTTTTTAACTATCAAAATGGGAAAGCAATTTCTCGGACCGATTTTTGACACTTTGAAGCTTTGAGTATTGTTTTCACAATATTCTTCCTCTGAATTTGGTCATGACCGCGGCTCCTGCCTCGGGTCTTGTAATTGATCCATATCGGAATTCCTTCTGTTGTTTGTTCATGAGGGTTCCTCGAAGTTGAGCTCTACACCCCCTTCTTCTAGGCCAATTGTTGACGGTGATTTTTGGATCGTTGAAAAATCAACCGCCAAACATTAACAAGTAGGCAGAGCGAAGCTTTAACCAATCTAGGGTTTGAATAATCAAAGCCTCTTTCCCACGTGGATGCGATACGATTTATTCATCTGTGATTGATAATGTATAAAAGTAGAAATAAAGGATAAGTAAAGCATAATGCATATTTTACGTGGTAAAACCCCAAGGTGGGGAAACATCCACGGTTGCCAGTGGCGGCGAGAAGAAATCCACTATGAATAAAATGATTACACACTCAATCTCTCATTCTCTTAAGTAGTTTTTATGATTTTTTACACATAGATCGATAGATCCCCTTATACTCAGATTGTTCCATCCTTCTACATAATGAGATTATGGGTCTATTTATAAGTGCATAGAACCCTAATCCTTCTTGTAAGAGTAAGGAAAGTGGTGGTATTTAATTATGTTAACGGAAATTTTACTCGGGGTGAGAAATCTCAATTAACACCCTCAAAACCACTGCCACGGAGGTGGTGGTCAAGGTAGAGTGTATTCTAGTCAGTGCTAATTAAAAATGACAAAGAAGATACTATTATCAATACCATCAAAAGGGAATGAACAAAAGAGAACGAAAATGTTTCTTTATTCTTATGAATGGTGTATCGTTTACAAATATTTATCAATCGCTCTCAATCTCTCTAGGGTGTAGTAGGGTTGTAGTCATATGCCTGTCGAAAAGTAGTCTCCTCTTTCAGAAGGCTGAAGACCTTCTTTTATACATTGTATTCATAGGTTAAACTAATTGATTCTCCCCTTGATTTTCTCCATCACTCCCCTCCTTATCGGACGGGATTTTACATTTAAATGTCATTGACTTTGAGTTAATTGCTGAGTTGAGGATATCTTGGTGGAGATAAATTTGTTTCCTATTTGGACTCTATTACTTGTTCTGTACGTATGTAACGTCTTAAGATTTGATCCTGTGTGTCTTCAGGTTTAGCATGATCTCCCGTAGGGGTCGTTGAATATGGTGTATATTATGGTAAGGTACATCAGATAGTGAGGTAGATCGGTGTCTTAGCTGGCCTCCCTTGATCTTTTAGAGCTGGGTGCGGCCTCCTACGGTCACCCTACTATGTCAGCGAGGTATAGGCGAGCTTCTGGAGAGATTGCGAGGCAATCCCGACTTAGGGGGATTTCCTGGTTTCAGGTTCGGTGATGCGGGCTCGATCTGACTCAGCCGGGGCTCTACTCCGGGTGTTTCTAGAACCCGTACTTATTCCTGCGGGGTAGTATCGTAGCTCGGCTTTGGGTAACATGGTCTCCCGGTGGATGACCTCGGGCATGGAGCCAGGTTTAGAGGGTGAAATATTTCATTTTGGTCCCTATCCAAATTTGGCTATTAACAAATTAGAACTTGTTACTTGTTGAAGTCGTATTTAACTCTTTTCTTGTTTCTAAGATCTTGCGCATTGAAATGGAATCTTCGTAGGACTTTTAGTTGAGTAGTCTGTATATGACTTATTTCCTAATTGTTGTGCAATCTTCTAGAAGAGCAGAGTTATTGCTTGATCTGGACTCATTGATATGTAGTGGAAATAATAATATTTCCTTATCAGAATGTAATTCTAGATTCCTTGCTTGAATAAGATTCTTCTTCTTCGCAATTAAGTCGTAGTTGAACTCGTATTACTGTCTTGACTGAGCTTCTCTTAGCCGAACTTTTCCCAACCTGGTCGGGTCCTCTTTCCCCAATCGATTTTGCTACCTGATCGGGTTTAGACCTATTTTGCTCGTTCGGTTCATCCGACCGCTCGCCAATCACCAGAGACTGTTAGTCTTCTCTGATGACGTGGTCTGCTATATATTCCGGATTATCCGCTATCTTTACTGACATGTCATGCTATCGAAAAATCCCTATAACAACAGTAGTTGGAGGGATCAAATCCCGCGCCTTTAGCCTAACTCAACGTCTTTCAAAGCCTAAAGAAGGACTCAAAATAATCCTCATTAATACTACCAGATTCTCAGGGATATTGGGTGTCTATAAATACGGCCATGAAGGATGAAGAGTGGGGGATCTTTTCAAAAGCTTGTGCTTGAGTTTTTAGAAGTCAGTGAGAGGTTAGAACCATTACTGAGAGGATTTTAGCCACCTATCGACAAGTACCATTTCGCCATCGTCATTCTGTGTAGAGAGAGATAAAAGAGTGATAGTTTTGTATTGTTATCTGTTAACAGGGTTTTTTGACAAGGGACCAAATGAGAATTTTTCAACAAGTAACTACCTGGTAGGGACCAGCCCCAGCTCCCAGGTACCTGGCGGGATCGGTACCACGACCTTGATGGAACCAATACATGGTAATGTCAGAACCTCGACTACCTATCTACCAAGATGAAGCACCGGAGATACGAACCAGGGAGAGCAGGTACCACGATGTGCATCTACTCTGACATCTGATGAAGAGGGTACCGCGATATCACGTACCTAGTACCTCGCGAGTACCCGGTACTTCATACCTGGTATCCCGGTACCACGACGTGTACCAGGTATCCCTAAGTACCTCGACATCAGCCCAGAATCCAACCAATACAGGCATCCTACCTGCCCAACAGGATGAATATCACCACGAAGTCACCAGCATGATAGAACAAGCACCACACCAGTAAACCAGTATATCCCTCCAAGCAACGCAATCAGGGAAAGTTGACTCCCTTGCCTTTAAAAGCGCTATAAATGAGACTAAACAGTCAACCAAATCAGAGTTTAAATATGACAGTGATTAACAAGATTAAATACCGCTCCTTTAGCCACGCTCAACTCCTTTCAAAGCCTAAAATAGGACTCCAAATAATCCTTATTAATACAACCGGATTCTGAGGGATATTGGAGGTCTATATATGCGGCCATGAAGGACAAAGAGGGGGAGATCCTTTTCTTTTTGATGATGAGAAAGAGACCTTTTACCCTAGAGAATCTTCTTTGAATTCTCTGAAGCTAGTGAGAGTTTGAGACAGCCACTGGAAGGATAATAGCCACTTATCGACATAAACGAATTCACCATATCCATCCTATATAAAAAATAAAGAAAAATGAGTGTATCGTAGCATTCATATACCAGATAATCAATAAAAAATGTACTTGTTATCATTCATGTTCCTTTGCATTTTGTCTATCTCCAGCTTAAAGGAACCCTGGTACCGAAGGTACCTACCCCGCTGTCACCTACCGGTAATGGACGAGGGTGTTAACTGGAATTTTGCTCCCTGAGTGGATTTTTTCGTCAACACTTTCTGGCTTCCACACCCTTAAAAGAAAGCAAATGAATCTTGTTTTCTTGCAATGTTACCATAATGAGGCTCTGATCTTCTCAAGGTCAGCCCGATCCATCGGGGCATTAATCTGTCGCTTTAACCGAAAGGGTCAGAAGCAAAAGAAAGGGGATGGGGGAGAGTCGCAAACCCGCTCCAAAGCCATCAGCCACTACGTGGGCTACCCCCTAGATAGCTGCCACCCGGGTAACTAACCTTGCCAGTCTAGACAAACAAGTCGCGGCCTTCATAGAGAGTATTCGCCTCTGAGTGGTCACGGAATGTGGTACTAGTCAGCCTGCGGTACCAGAGACTAGGGGAGACACAAGTCAGCAAAGTACCAGGATAACCCCCTTCGATAGGTTGGGGCCACCACCAATAGTACCGGTCCATGACAAGTTTGGGCCCATGCCCCCCGATGCCGTCAGTCCACGACAGACTCGAGCCCATGCCTTCGATTCGGGGATAACCTGTAGGACATCATCCTCGACAGGTGAAATCCACCATAGACCTCCCGCCTAGGGAGCGCCTCTACCCAGCCCAACTGACCAATTCTTCTAGATAACCTCAACTAGAAGCAACCAGAAGCTATCTGGAGATATCGCGGGGTGAGTGGCAGAAGGTAGCGCTAGAAACACCTAAGAAAACCCTCCCAGGGGCAGAACGGGGATGAAACCTCAATGGCATCAAATGATGGAGAGTCCGAGATAGAATCTGGGAATGATGGTTACAATAGTCTTTGGGACCAGGTAGCCAAAATGGCAAAGGAAATATAGGAGCTGAAGAAGGGAAAACACTGAGAAAACCCAAAGGATCCTCTGGGAGAAATGAATGCTCTGTTCTCGAGGATGATCAGGGAAGCCGAGCTACCTCTAAAATTCAAGATGCCAACTAACAAGTACTCAAGGACAGAAAATCTTCTGAGCCACCTAGAGAGTTTTGTTCAACAGATGGAGGTCCAAAATGCTACTAGGGCTGCCATGTGCAGGATGTTCCATACCACGCTAACTGACTATGCCAAGACATGGTTCAGAAAACTACCAGCAGGGAGCGTTGACTCATTCACCAAGTTGACAACTGACTTTTGCGCTCAATTCTAAGGCATCAAACATCGCCCTAAGGATCCCATTCACCTTCAATACATGATCCACGAGCGGGGTGAATCACTCAGAGCCTATCTGGAGAAATTCCACAAGGAGGTAATTCAGATGGGAGTCTTCATAGAGAAGGAGACCTTAGCCAATTTCAGAAGGAACCTATAGGCTGGCTGATTGTTCAGGTCTTTCGTAAAACATCCCCAGAGACATACCAGGAAGCCTACGATAGGGCTATTGAACAAGTGGAAATAGATGAACATCTCCGAGTCAAAATGGAGCATGACGACATGAGATATGCCAAGTGCCAAAAAAAGGAGGCACCCAAGCCCGCTCAAGTACAGAAGAACCAGAACAAACCTCTCAACAAGTCCACGTATCGGTTACCACCTTACCAGCCTCAGCAGAACCGGTAATTGATTAAGAGGACTCCTCCTAGAGTTACACCTCCTCCTAAGGAAGTAGCACGGATAACTAGAGAAGAAGGGGGGTACACATATTACACCCCTCTAAACAAATCTCGCGAGACTATCTACCTCGCTATCCATGATAAGGGGCTACTCAGGAAGCTTGGTACGATGAAGGCACCAGCCAATCAACGGAACCGCTATAAGTACTGTGACTTCCAGAGGATGTAGGACATAACACCTCGGAATTATATAGTTTATGCAAACAGATCGGCAGAAGAAAGAAGGAAAGCAAACGGGAAAAACCCGATGGAGCAGATCCACATAGTCAACACCATTAGCGGAGGTCCCACCCTAGCAAGAACCTCCAACAATTCAATGAGGAATCATGCAAGGAAGGCACCCAGGTTGGATGTAGGCCAGGATGTACTCCGAGTTGCCAGGGGACCACCGAAACTCCCGCGTTCATCCCAGATCATCTTCACCGAGGAGGATGTATACAACACCGTACAGCCCCATAACTACCCCATGGTTGTCATTGTGCAAATCATAAACTGTCTGGTTCACCGTGTCTTGATCGATACCGGTAGCAACGTGGATATCCTATTCAAAGGTGCTTTAGAGTAGTTCAACTTAAAGAACCCCTGTTGCAACAGCTGCACCACCCCATTATATGGGTTCATTAGGGACTCACTAATCCCCATAGGGTCCATGATCCTACCAATGATAGTAGGGACAACACCGCTCCAGTAGTACCACATGATCGACTTTGTTGTGGTCGACACTCCTTCCGCCTTCAACGCTATCCTTATGAGACCTTTCTTATATGCCCTCAAGGGTGTCCTATCAATCTACCACAATGTCATGAAATTCTCGGTAAGAGACAAGGTGGGTGAGATGCAGGGAGACCAGCAGGCAGCACACAAGTGTTACGCAGTGTCTGCTAACCCTGCCGCACTTGCCAATCAATGTGCACAGGTTACTATCAAGCAAGATTGCAAATTATCACAAGAAGACTTTGAAGATAAGAGGAAAGTAGTAGAGGAGGAACTCGAGGCGGAGGTTCCGGTCACGAAAGAGGAAGACAGGGGGTTGTCCAGTGGCCGCCCTGTAGACGATTTAGAAGAAATCCTTATCAAGAAGGATAACCCTTCAAAGGTAGTCAGGATAGGTTCAACGATGGAAGCAGAAGTGAAGGAGGGTCTAGTAAAGCTCATATAGGAATATAATGACATCTTTGCCTAGAGCCATGAGGAGATGCCAAGGATTCCTGTTACCTTGGCAGCTCACAGATTAGCCGTTGATCCTACCTTTAAGCCAGTTAAACAGAAGATGAGGCATTTCAACCAAGAAAGAAATGCCGCAGTACAGGAAGAGGTAGACAAGCTACTAAAGGCAAAGTTCATTAGGGAGTCCCAGTACCCCGAATGGATTGCCAACGTAGTCATGGTAACCAAGGCAAATAGGAAATGGCGTATGTGCATTGATTACACGGATCTCAACCGCGTCTGTTCGAAGGGCAGCTTCCCGTTACCAAAGATCGACCAGCTGGTAGATTCAACCGTGGGTAACAAGCTCCTAAGCTTCATGGATACATTTTCAGGGTATAATCAGATCATGATGCACCCCGCTGATCAGGACAAGACTATTTTCATAATCGGGTAAGGCTTATACTGTTAAAAAGTAATGCCCTTCGGTATTAAGAATACAGGTGCTACCTACCAGCGTCTGGTCAACCGTTTGTTCAAGGAGCTGATAGAAAAGTCGATGGAGGTGTACGTCGACGACATGATCACCAAGTCTCAAGTAGCTGAGTAGCACTAGGACAACCTCCACCAGACTTTCCAGATAATCAGAAAAAATCAAATACAGTTAAACCCCGCTAAATGGGCCTTCGGGATTGCAATCGGGAAATCCCTCAAATTTATGGTCCACGAGAGAGGAATAGAAGCAAACCCAGAGAAGATCAAATCCATTTTAGATCTTGAATCTCCTACCTCGCTCAAGTAAGTTCAAGGCTTGGCTGGACGGATAGCAGCCCTGAACCGCTTCATATCACGATGTATTCCCTTCTTCAAGCTATTAAACAAGGGAAGAATAAGAAGTGGGATCAAGACAGCGAGCTAGCTTTCCAGTCATTGAAGGAGTACCTTGCTAGCCCACCACTGCTAGCTAACCCAATACCAGGAGAAGAGCTACAACTATACCTGGCCGTATCTGAGACAACTGTTAGCGGAGCCCTAGTAAAAGAGTGCGAAGATGGAGTTCAGCAGCCTATCTTCTATGTTAGCCGTGCCCTGACAAAGTCGGAGAAGTATTACACTCTTCTAGAGAAGCTGGCTTTTGCACTAGTAACCACCGGTAGAAAGCTCCACCCCTATTTCCTACCTCATACAATCGCGGTGGTCACTGATCAACCTCTGTGCCAATTTCTCTAAAGGCTAGAAGTATCATGGAGACTTATACTGTGGGCTTTCGAGCTTACCCAGTTCGATATCAAGTATAAGGCCATGACTACCATCAAAGCCCAAGCTTTGGCAGATTTCGTGGTAGAGTTCAGTACAACACCTGATCGCGTAACACCCCGAGCTCGGACATGATCCCTCAAACAGAGCAAGAACCTGCAGATTGGTCCACCAATCAAGAAACCTGGATCCTACATACAGATGGAGCCTCTGGTCAAACAGGAAGCGGGGGAGGAATTGTCCTAACCGATCTCGAAAGAGTTGAATGTTGTCACTGTTTTAGGTTCGAGTTTAGCACCACCAACAACGAAGCTAAGTATGAGGCTTTATTAGCAGGAATGAAGACAACTATGGAGCTTAGAGCTAATTACCTCCTCGCTAAGTGTGATTCACAACTGGTAGTTAATCAGGTAACAGGTATGTACCAGGCCAAAGGAGATAACATGGCAGCCTACCTCGGAAAGGTCCAAGAACTTGTAGCCCGATTCAAGGGGTTCAAGATCTAGCAGATACCTAGACAGCAGAATCATCGGGCTGATGTCCTAGCTAAGATAGCTGCCAACGGAGGACAGGCGTTGCCAAAAGGGGTACCTCTCCAAATAATAGCCCAATTAAGCATAGTGCAAGGAAAGGAAGTCAGCCTTGTGGATTGCCTTCCATGTTGGATGGATCCGATAGTAGACTATCTCCAAGAAGAAAAACTCCCTGAAAATCCTGATCATGCTCTCAAGATCAGGAGAACCTCAGTTCGATATTGCCTGGTGGAGGGACACATTTACCGTAGAGGAAAATCTCTCCCCTTACTTAAATGTCTACACCCTGATCATGCTAGCTAGGCACTCAAAAATGTACATTCAGGAGAATGTGGGAATCATACCGGGGGAGAAGCGCTAGCTTACCAGGTGCTGTGCATGGGAAATTACTGGCCAACTTTGCACCACGATACAAGGCAGTTTGTACAATCTTGTGAACCATGCCAGAAGACGGCCAACTTGCGTCACCTTTCTCCAAAATGACTGTCTTCTATCTGCTTGCCATATCCATTTGCCTACTACGGAATAGACTTAATTGGACCTCTCCCAACTGCACCTGGTCAATAGAAACATGCAATAGTGGCCATTGATTATTTTACCAGGTGAGTGGAAGCGGAGCCCCTCTCCAAAATCACGGAGGCAAACACGACTGAATTCATCAAGAAGAATTTGGTCTGCCGGTTCGGTACCCCGATGGTCATTATCACGGATCTAGGTAAACAATTTGACAATGCTAGATTTCGGGACTTCTGTGAGAACCTAGGAATCGAGCTTCGATTTGCATTAGTAGCACATCCTTAGACTATATGATCGTTCGCCATATAAATTCGCCAATGATCGCCTCAAGACTAGGAAAGATCATATGGCATTCCTACTGCCTTGGCCGGGTACTACCCCCCGCCAGGAAGGATCTGGATCGTAAGAGCATAGTTGCCTTCCAGATAAAGGCCTTGACCGGATACCACCCCCCCGCCAAGAAAGGCCTGGTGCTAAAGTGGCCTTAGTTGCCTACCAGGATCTTTTGCCAATATGTTTGCCTTGTTTTCGCCCAGGTACCAAGATTCCTAGAATAGGAATGTGAGGTATAAATCAAGGCCTCGGCTGGGCACCAACCCCCGTTGAGAAGGGTCTGGTTAATAAGAGCATAGTTGCCTACTAGATCAAGGCCTTGGCCGGGTACCACCCCCTGCCAAGAAAGACCTGGTGCTAAAGTGGCCTTAGTTGTCTACCAGGATCATGTTGCCAATATGTTTGCCTTGTTTTAGCCAAGGTACCAAGATTCCTAGAATAGGAATGTGAGGTACCTAGATTTGCCGATTATGTTCGCCTTGTTTTCGCCAAGGTACCGAGATTCCTATAATAGGAATGCAAGGTACCTAGATTCGCCTGATCAATCTATTTCTATACATGTTTTAGGTCCCTATTTCCAATTATTTATGCTTTGTTCTCAGGTGAAATTATATATTTCATGTGTTTGTTGAGCATGTGTAGGTCACATTCCTTAGATGAAGTGTTTGAAGGTATTTTCAAGGAAAAGAGCTTAAATGTGAAGAAAAAGGGCAAAGCTGTCAACAACTGTTCTGTAGGTCGCTCTCCATGCATGACCTCTACACTGGTACATCCAGTGGTACATTCCAGTTGGCTTTCTATTCTTTTCTGTGGACCATAGCACTTTCCAGGCATCAACCTCAACCGCGGTCTACGCCGCGCAACACTCTAGGAAAGGCTGAATTTTGGCCAGTGCAGAATAGAAATATTACGGGGACTATGTCTCTCAGCTCCAATTACATTGTGTGTCCTACCACCTATGGATGGAAAGCTTCGAAAGTCTAGTTTCTGGTACACTTTTCGGATCGTAATTCGGATATTCCTAGAAGAAGTTATACTCGTTTTAGTACCCAATGGTCAGATCAGTCATAATTCCATGAATAGTGACGGGATTTATTTTGCAAGTTGTCGGAACGGGAAATATTACCTTCTTGGACATGAGTTTGAATCTTGGGAAGCAATTTGACACCTAATCCTTATATTCCTTCAATGAGTAATCAATTTTAATGGTTTAGGAAAGAAATAAAATCCCAAAAAGGTAGAGTTTTAAAAGGGAACCAATTTCCTTGTTGTTTAAGGACTCAACCTAGCATCTAAAGCCTATTTAAACCCCTTTGAACCCTAATTCCGAAATAGACAAGCCAAGGGAGGTCCCAAGCCACTAAGGGGGGTCGTCCCCCATGACTCCATCACCATACATCACCTCACAACTTTCATTCATCTTTACACGTTGAAGATTTGAAGACGAAGAAGATTCATCATTGAAGACTTGAAGAACTCATTGAAGGTCAAGATGGGTTTTATCTTTTCTTTCTCTTCTCCTTTTATTTTCATGATGTGTAACTAATCCTATATCTAGGGAATCAATGTGAACCTTTTGTGAATGCTCATGAATGGATTAATTATTATTTCATCAATTTAATTCTTGATTTATTCATTGTGCTTAATTGCTTAACTCTTCATTAGTTTTAATATTTATTCACAACATAGACCAAGGGTGGATATTATTTGGCATGATTTTAGGGTTAAGACTATCTGAGAATTAGGGTTAGAGTATAGACCAAACCTAACCTTGATTAATGCTCTTTTGAATGAATGAATTTTATTTTTAGCATAGGCCAAGCAAAGTATAGAATTTTGTTCTTATTTCTTGCGCTTAAAGGATTTCCGATCGTTGTTCACACCATAGACCAAGGGTCAATAATAATTAGGAATACATGACTCATCCCGCGATCATACGGTAATAGTCATATTAAAGATAAAGAATGAGCCCTTGAATTAATTGAATTTGTTTACAAGTTAAATCCATACATTGAGTGTTTATAATTGGGAGTCATTGATGACCTAGTATTTTTCATTCCTTGATCACAATCCATAATTTCTTGTTACTTGCCTTTAATTAATTTAGTCTCTTAGTTTAATTTAGTTTAATTCAATTCTCAAAACAATCTTTTGGATACTCTTAGTTTAAATTAGAATTAGAATTAGTTTTTAATTAGTAAATCACTTTTCTTAGTGGGAACGATCCTTACTTGTCACTGTGCTTTTCCTCACGATTCGTGAACTTGTGAATGAGTATTTTATAACACGATTTTACACATCATCACCGAATGTTTTAGCCTGGTTTTCACCAATATACCCAAATTCCTACACCTCGTAGGATCAAGTCGCAGACCTACGTAGAACTACGCTGCGAGTTAACACTGCGAGTTCAAAATCGCAAACCAAGGTAGCAAAACATAGGTAGAGAGTACTGCGAGATCTACGTAGCAGAAGGAGGTAGCAGCCAAACCAGATATTTTCCTGCGACAAACTACTGCGAGTTCTATCTCGCAGAAGCATCACGCAGAGCAGTACCAGAAGACATTACGAGCATATACTGCGACGTGTAGGTCGCAGAGCCAAGTTGCAGAGCAAACACAAATGAAGATCTGCGAGTTACAACCAGCAGAATGGGGTGGCAGATATTTAACCGGCCTAGCTGCGACCTGTAACTGCGAGATCCAAGTCGCAGATTCAAGTCCAGAAGCCTTTCCACGTCACCCTACAAGTGGATTTCATCCAAGACTTTTTCCCACTATATAAACACCTTTTTCTTTCCAGAAAAAATGTGTGTGAAAAGAGAAAGAGTACAAGAACTTTGTAGATAGAGTTAGAAAGACCCTTTTCACAAATCACTTTACTTTGATTTGTTATTTTAGTTTAAACACTTTAGTTTACATAAATTAGAATTAGAATCTTCTAAGTAGTGGTAAGTAAATCTACTTTTTGTCAATCAAGCAAGGTTTTGTTGAGCAAGCAAGAGGAGAGCATCAAGAACACCATGAGCTTTCTTTATCTTTCTCTTTTCTTTACTTGTATTTATTTGATAATGAGTGGCTAAATCTTTTTTGTTGAGGATTTAGTGATTATATATATGTGAACACCTTTAGTAATGATCTATTCTATCTTTTATCTATTTTGAGTTTGCACTTGTGCTTAATATATTCACATGTTAATTGTTGGGTATGAAATTTACTTAACATCTAAGCATGAATTGTTGTGCATGAATAGTTGATCTATCTCTTGGTTGACCAATCTTTGAAACTCTTACATATAGATGGTTTAAGATTATAACTTGGGTTGTGAACTTTGTTATTAGCATATTGCATCATTACCTCCACAACATATCTTTAGAATCTTTAAACCTAGCATTTACAAGCAATTTCTTATTAGCTTAACTTTTAGTGAATTATACTAGACCAATCACTAGAACACGTTCAAGTTCCTTGTGGGAACGAAACCCTTACTTGTGTCCGCTATACTCAACAGCGATTCGTACACTTGCGAAGGGTTAATTAGTCTCTCGCATTCTAATCCATTTAACTTAGTTTCTAGAGTACCATCAGTTTAGAGGTACACTTGGAGTGCGTCACGTAGCCACCAGCGCGGCTGTCCTAGTGTGGTTTTTCGACCCTTGTTCGCTGGTCTTGAACCAGCAAAGTCCTTGTGCGTGGGTCCCTACCCGGGCAGTAGACCAGCGTAGTTGGCCCTGGTGCATTTTGATCCCCGGTTCGCTGGTGTATTCGCTGGTCACGAACCAGCAAAACCCATGTTCACGGATTAGTGCGCGGGTTCCTACTTGCGCAATGGACCCGCCCAATACGTCTTGTTTGTTTGGTTTTTTTACAAACTTTCTCAAAATGACGTAGTTTCATTTAGGGTTTCTATAGATATATATATGTTCTATTCTCTCCCATTTTGTTTTCAGAGCTTCAGAATTGATTTTTAGTGAGAGAAATTAACTCCTAAAGAGAGCTCCAAGACTTGATTTTTACTCAACCAAACACAAACCTCATGTGCATCTAGCATCTTTCAAGCATTATCTACTCATGGGTGTTCATGCTTTCACATCCTTGTAAGTTGAACATGTCCTAGAACCTATTGATTGCATATTTGTTCATCTTTGCTTAGAATTAGCAAATATTTTGTTGATTAATTGCATGTCTCCTTGATTAAGCGTGTTTTGAGTATGTTTGTGTTTTTGTTTATTGGTTGAGATTGCTCATTTATTGATAGCTAGAATTTAGGACTATTTTTCCCTCTATCTAAATCTATATGCTTTGCATTTAGATATTATTGATCATGACTTGTTGATTGCATTTGTTAATTGCATTTATTGTCCTTGCCGTGATTAATGATAACTCTTGTTGATTAGCATATGTTTGATAACTAGAATTTATATTTGCATATCTTTATCTAGTTAAATATGTATGCTTTCTTAGGATTTGTACTTATTGACATCATTTAATCCCTAGATAAGCATTTAGTGGTGCCTAGCATTATTTGCATCTTGAATATTTATATATTCACTTAGGTTATTAATCTCTTCTTTGAGAGTTAAGTCTTGTGACTACAAGGTGTAGTGCACAAGCAAGTGAAGTCTTGCAACCAAGGTGCGGTTGGCAAGCAAAGCGATCAAGAATCACTATAAAGGTCTGTAGGTAGTAGTGGTGGGTTAGTGACCGAGAATAGTGTGACTAAAGGTCAACCTAGGTTGTAAACATCATTACAATAGTAGATTTGAGGATCAGAGTGGTTAAGTGGTTAGCCCGTGGTTTTTCCCTTGTTGAAGGGTTTCCACGTAAAAAAAATCTAATGTCATTTAATTTTTACACTTTATACTTGATTTTGTATGTTTGTTTATGAGGTAAATTTTTAATATTTATTAATTAAGAAAATTTGGTAATTAACTTGTACCCCTCAGGTTATTAGACACACGCTTAAACTATATTTTCAGTTATAATTTTAAGTTAGTGTTTAGTATTTTTTTTTTTTGAATTTATTTTCTGACTACAATTTTTATTTCTAGTGTTATATTATAATTTATAACGTATCATTTTAACCAAATTATTTGATCATTTTATGTTACAGTGTCAAACAACCATACATCAAAGCCACGAAAAATTATACTTCCACATTTTGGAAGAAAACAAAAGATAATCAATTACCAAATGAGAGTGGATCAAGTTTTCCATGTAATGTTAGAGACGTTGGTTCAAGTTTGTTTTCTTCATTTCAATTGAATAAAAACAATGTTTTCTTATTGAGAGTTTAAATATATATAGTTTTGTTGTAGCTTACCCAAGTAAAAAATCATGGGTACGCTCTGTTTGGTAGCCATCCATTTGATCACACGCTACACTAATGGCTACCTAATTAAAGCATCTCTAAAAGTTTCCCTTGGAGACCCCCTTATTTAAGGGTGGATGTTAGTGAAAGAGTCATTAAAGAGGTATGTGTTCCAAGAATACTCTCTTAAATGACTTCTTTATAAAAAATTTCATTATTATTTTATGTGGAGCCTACTTATTTTTTATATATACTCATACAGTGTATTTCTTCTTTATATGTGGAATCCACTTAATTAAGGGAGGATGAAGTCACCTCTTAATTAAGAAAGTGAATTCCGCTATTCTAATTAACGGATCTCTTGGAGCTATAAAAGTTATAGTTCCTCCCTTAATTAAGCTAAGGGGTTTGATTAAGAGATCTATTAGAGATGTTCTCATGAATTAAAACTAAATTAAGAAAATGAAAAATCCAAAATAAAAACAAAATATAAAAAAAAAAAAAAAAAAACTTTACATCCATAACAATCTCCATCATAAAAAATTAATTATCAAAAAACCAATAAATTAAAAAGGTACATAGATAAAGGTGACCAAGGTTCGGTTCGAACCGGAACCGATACTATTCAAACCGAACCGGAACCACCGGAACCTAAAACGGAGCCATTAAGGTTTTGGTTCCGATTCATATTTTTTCGGACCCGGGGTAGAACCTGCTGTTCCAACCGGTTCCAATAATTAAATATTATTATTATTATTATAAATAACAGATTTGAATCGGAAAATGAGAGAGAGCATAGGCTAGATCTATAATTGAGTTAACTCACAAGTCACAAAATAAGATCCATGGAAATTTAGAGATTTCTAGTGGAGGGATTCGTGGGTTAAGCTAAAAATGAGGAAGTTGCAAGATTGGGAACAGTAAAAGAGCAGTGGCGTTGGAGGTGGAAGTGTAGTGGAGAAGAGCAGTGGTGATGGAGAAGGGAGAGTGGAGACAGCTAAGGAGGAGGTGGAAGAGGAGGAGATGGAGGAGGAGGAGAATGTGGGGTTGAGAGTGGTAGTGAAAAAAGTGAGAGTAAAAAAGGTGATGAAGGATAGGAGGTAGAAGCGGTGGCTGGTGGCGACGACGACAACGATGGGGATTTTTGGTGGAAGGCTAAAGGAGTATGAGCTATGTGTTGGATCTGGATCTTGAGGAGTGAGAGAGAGAGAGAGAGAGAGAGAGAGAGAGAGAGAGAGAGCAAAGGCTGGATCTGGATCTTGAAGATTTGCTGTGATTCACAGCCTGTGAAATGTGAATTCTATTTAAAAAAAATTAAAAGGAACCGAACCGGTTCTAACTGAAACCGGTTTCCTCCGATTCTTGTTGCAACCGGAATCAGAACTGCCGGTTCCGAACCGGAGCTGGGGTCACCTCGAAGCGGAGAAGGATTTGTTTTTGTTATTAGATTATCTGTGGAATTTTTTTTTTTGGAAGAAAAAAAACTGGGAATGTTTGATATTGAAGGGTTATGACGACAGTGGAGAGATGAGGCTAATGATGGTGGTGGAGAGGTGATAGGATGTTGATGCTGATTTGTTTTTAATTATATATTTTAAATATTAAAAATACTAATTTTAAGAAATCAAAAAATAAGCAATATAAAAAAAATATAAAATTACTAATTTAAGTTTAGTTTTAATTCACAATCGGTGGCCATTAGTGTAGCGTGTGACTAAATGGATGGCAATGTCATTTTCCCGGTGGATGATCGTTTCTGTCACCCAATTCATCTGTTATGATCATTTTGAATTGAATTTCTCATATAATAGTCATTACGATAGTGTATGACCAAATGGATCGCTATAGGGTTAATTATCCCTTTTTAAAATGACATTTTTTCTCTCTTCTCCTTCTTAAATTCTTTTAATGGTTTTTTTATATTTATTGCCATTATTTTTATTTAATAAAATTAAAATTAAAATTATTTCTAAATTATGGGGTTTTTCTTCTTCTTCTTAAAATTTATTTATGATATTTTTTTAATTACTTTTAAATTTATTACTATTGTTTATATTTAATAAAATTAATATTATTTCTAAATTGTGGGTTCTTATTCTTCTTAAAATTTATTAATGATATTTTTTTAATTATTTTTAAATTTTATTACTATTATTAATATTTAATAAAATTAATATTATTTCTAAATTATGGGTTTAGTGTTGAATAATGATAGGTTATAATGTAAAAAAAATGCGAGTTTAATATTACATATATATATATATATATATATATTAGTTAATTTACCAAACTCGTCTTTACCCTTTTTATTTTTATATTAGTGTTTTCAACATATACTATCGGACGTATTTTCGGATTTCAAACTTAAACCAAAAATACTATTTTTATTTTCATTTTTATTTTCAAAAAACAGCAAATAAAAAAATCTATCAAACACACCTCTCTTATCCCGCGATTTTATGAAATCCGATTTAAACAATGTTTCTTTTTAGGAAATAATAAACTCCTTGTTATAATATATGGATTTTACCACATATGTAATACACACAAGATCTCCCACAAACTCACCGCCTAACACACACTTGCCAAATATCTTCCACACATTGAAAGTTGGATTACTTCACCATTAAGTTATGGATACAATATGTAATGCAAGTGGGTTAGTGCTTGCCTATATATATGTTTCTTTTCTTTGTAAAGAGCTGATGCTCTCAATATCAATATCATAAAGAATTTCTCACAGCTCTCTCGTCTCTCTTCGTCTCTCTCTGTCTATCACTCTCTTCTTCATCAATTAAGTTTATTCTTAGTTGATTTACAACACGTTATCAGCACGAATCTAGTCTAGGACTTCCAGAGAAAGTTCTGGACTGTTTTTAGCTTTGGTTTTAAATTTTTCGAAATACCTAGAAAATTCAAAGTGCTCTGATCGCTATTCGGAGGATACCGTTATGTTCGTCTCGGAAATACGATTCCAACGCCGCTGACCGCGTCTCAAACGGAGCTCTAAAGAAGTCTCTAGGTCCGGTCAAAGTCCGGTCAACACCCTCATTTTTCCCAGATTTTTCTGCAATTTTTCCAAGGTTGAAGACGACACTGTAGCACCACGTCACTGCCATGTCAGCTCATATGTCATGCCATGTCAGCGCCACATCAGCATACGTCAGCGCCACGTCAGCATCAGGCTGCCACGTCAGCGTACTGTGCATGCCACGTCAGCGCCACGTCAGCCAGTGATGCCTGCCACGTTAGCTCCATGTCAGCAGTCGTGCCACGTCAGCCAGAAATGTTTTCCGTCCGTTTCGGTGCCATTTTCGCCCGTTTTCGGCTGATTCGGACTTGAATCCAGCTATTTCGACCGTTCTGGACGCAACCGCGCCATCCGTTTCAGCTAATTCCGCTTGTAAGTATTATTGTGACTTATTTAAGCTTTATTAACTCTGTTTTCAAGCACAATGGAATATCCAGAACATGCAGATCTGGGTCCAGTATTATATACATGGTTGATGCAATATTCAAAGAAATATTCAGAGAAATATACACATCCAGTCGGATGTTGTAAGCATCATAAAAATAATCTAAGATCCTAATGTATAATGAAATGAGAATAATATTTTATCCATTTCATACACATCCAGAAGGATGCTCTGAATATCATAAAAAGGGTTAAAATTCCTAACGTACAAGATAGCTATGCCGTCAACGGAACTTATATATATATATATATATATATATATATAACTATATATACTGACTATAACTCTGACTCTGATTCTAACTCTGACTCTGACATTTATTTTTTATACAATATATGAGACTGGCTTATGTTTTGTCTCTGGATTGGCTTATGTTTTGTCTCTGGACTGGCTTATACTGTGTCTAAGGTGATCTTATGACCTTGAAACTGTTATTTTTATGCAATATATGAGACTGGCTTATGCAGTGTCTCGGGACTGGCTTATGCAGTGTCTCAGGACTGGCTTATGCTGTGTCTCCGAATAAACTGTTTAAATTTTCAGCATTTATTTTTATGCAATATATGAGACTGGCTTATGCCGTGTCTCGGGACTGGCTTATGCAGTGTCTCAGGACTGGCTTATGCTGTGTCTCCAAATAAATTGTTAAATATGCATATTATTTATACGTAATATATGAGATCGGCGAGACCAACTAACCAGAACTTAAAGTTTTTGGAATTATGATATTTAAGTTGATACGGTTTTGAAAACCGATGAGAACTTGGAATTTTGGATTCATTATTATATAAATGAATGTCATACTTCATTATTTGGAACCTGGGGTTTCAAACACGTTTATAATATGAAGTTATATGAAGTTATCTCATATATATCAAGTGATATATTTACATATCATTTATTTGAAAGAATGAGCTACACATCCAGTAAGATGCTGTGAGTATCATAAAAGAGATTTAAGATCTTAATGTATCATTCATTTGAGAAAAAAAATGGGGATCTACACATCCAGTAGGATGTTGTGAATATTATAAAAGAGATTTAAGATCCTAACGAATAAAGAAAATGGAATTAATATTTTATCCATTTCATACACATCCGGTAGGATGTTGTGAGTATCATAAAGAAGAGATTTAAGATCCTAACGAATAATGAAATTGGAAATAATATTTTATCCATTTCATATACATCCAGCAGGATGCTGTGATTATCACAAAAGAGATTTAAGATCCTAAAGTATCATTCAATTGAAAAAAAAAGGGTCTACACATCCAGTAGGATGTTGTGAGTATTTTAAAAGGATTTAAGATCCTAATATCACGTGTAATAAGATTATAAAGGATATTTTATCCATTTTATACTTGCTCATGAAGGAGCAGTATCAAGAGAGTGAATTTGGATATATTTATATTCATGAGATATCAAAACATACCTAGGAGTGGATGTTTGTGAATGACAAGAGGCAAGGTTTATAGAATAAACCTATTGAAAAGATTATTATCATTTCAGATAAGATATAAAATAGCATTACACATAATGTTCATAAAATTCCCAGAAGGGAAATATATGTCTTGCCTAGAGTGTAAGGACTCATACAATTCTACGGAGTCAGATATATTTTATGAATTTGATTTTGATCTGAGCAAATATTAATATTGTATCACGTCCAACGGATCTGATAGAAAGCTCTGGAAGAGCCATGATATTGTTATTAAACAATACTAAATCATGTATCAGTGATACTTGATATTATTCAAACAGAACATAAAAGAATATGCTAAGTTCAAAAATATATAAAGTTAATACCAGATCAGATCCAGCAGAACTGATCAAAGGCTCTAAAAGAGCCACGATATTATTACCAGATGGTATTAAATTGTGTATCGATGATACTTTATATCATTCAAGTTTCAAAGATATATGGAGGAATGAATATCATATTGAAACTATGAGTAATGAGAATGTTTAATATATATGCATTACTTCTCATAATTCAGGCCAGAAACTCATTATAGAAAAGCTACGTGCTTTATCATCTGGATTATATTACACTATTATAAGGAGTGTAGATATTTATACAATTATGAATCAAAAGTTCCCCGATCCAAAAGTTTGTACTTTGACGTGACAGTATAGGTCACCTAGGATCTACAATGAAACGTATAATCATTGAAAATTCTCATGGATATCCATTAAAGAACCAAAAGATTATTTATCCAATGGGAACTTATGTACATCATGTTCACAGGAGATACTAGCAGTAAAACCTTCTTATTCTAAAAGTTGGTTTTGAATTCTCATCATTCTTACAAAGAATTCAAGGGGATATATGTGGATATATTCATCCACTAAATGACCCATTTCATTATTATATGGTTCTAATTGATGCATCTACGGGATGATCACATGTTTGTTCATTATCAAACATCTCAATAATATAAAGCAGCTGAGATTGATGTTCAACATCCAGTTTTCAGATATAGTCATAATCAAAATGGATTAGGGGATCACTTATCAAACTTCTCCAGGTAATTGCGAGAACCTCATTATTTCGGTACAATTACTAAATTCCATATAGGGACTTACTCACTTTTAAGATATTTGATTGTATTGCATATCCCCTTATTGCATATCTGACATGATCTAAGATAAGACTTTTATATCAATCTGAGATTAATATTGATTTTGAGTAATCTTTTATTAGATCATTTAAACTTCTGATAGTTCATATTTATATGCACAATCTGCATATTATTATATTGATTAATTCCCAATTGGGAAAGTTTTTCTAGAAGAGAAAAAGTAAATGAAAAGTTACTTATATACAAAATAAAGATACCCGTTCGGTTTTCTCTCTATATACGTGTCTCATTTCAATCTTCGTATCTCTCAAATACGAAAGATAATTGATCATCAGAGGATTATTAATCTATTACCTGATATATTAAAGGTAACCTGATTTTATAAATTGTCATCTCATAAACCCCGGCCGGGTGATTGTTCTTGAAGAACGATCAGAGAAAAGGGCAATAAATAAATCATCTGATATATGTCATACATTTATAAACCTTTTGAAAGGTATTGTTATTGGGATCCTAAGAGTAAACAAAACTCGAGTTATAAATAAATCCACTTACTCTAAATCAACTCTATAAGAGTCTGATATATCTAAAGAGATACAAGAATATAGAAATTGAGAGGAATTCTATAAATCATACGGAGTCTATGATATAACTAAATCCATTGAAATGGAAGTAATCTCAACAAAGATACAAGAATATAGAAATTGAGAGAAATTCTATAAATCATACAGAGTCTATGAAATAGCTAAATCCATTAAAATGGAAGAAATCTCAACAGAGATACAAGAGCATAGAAATTGAGAAAATTTCTATGAATTATATGAGAGAAATGTGGAATCATAAGGAAACAATCATTAATAATGTATTTTTATACACAGTAGCGCTACTGAAATTATAAAATGATAATTATGATATTCATAATATCAATGATTGTAGATAAAAGGCATGATTGGCCTAGATGGAAGAAGCAATTCAAGAAGAATTGACTTCATAAGCCAGACATAAAGTATTTGGACTAATAGTACTCCAGACACCTGAAGATGTCAAACTAGTTGGATACTAATGGGTCTCTATACTGAAACGTAATAAGAAAATGAGATTGTGAGATATGAGGCACGACTCGTAGTGCGAGGTTTCTTACAGAAACTTGGTATTCACAATTGATGAATACGATTACGTTGTTGATAAATTTGGCTACCTTTAAAAGGCTTGAAATACGTCTCGTAGACGTAGTAATCATTTATCTATATGATTCACTCAATGCAGATATTTATAAACCTGAAGGATTCTAAAATGATAGAAGCATATAAATCGAGATCTCGTAATCTGTATTTGATGAACATACAAAAATCCTTATATGGATTAAAAACAATATGAACGGATGTGGTACAACCGTCTCAGTTAATATCTGATAAAGATAAGGATATAATAATCATATTATATACTCATGTGTCTTCATAAAGAAATGAGAAAGAATATATTGTCTCGACTTGAAGATCGAGCATAGATTAAATGGAATGCTTGTCCATCAAACAGAATGTGTTGAAAAGATTCTGAAAAGATTTCATATGGATATTACTTTACAAAAGCAAGTATTTGCTCATACTCCCACCAATCATTTAAGATGTTATTGTATTTGATGAAATAAACATCAATATACATCAGTTCTAGTAATCCAGAAGGTTGCTTCAAAAGAACTTTTATCAGGGGGAGCGTCTCATCAGGGGGAGAGTCCCACCAGGGGGAGCATATCAGATAAAGTATATTAATTATTTGGGGCATATGTGCATTGTACTCTTTTTCCTTTCAATTAGGTTTTTCATCCCATTGGGTTTTCCTGATAAAGGTTTTAATGAGACAATTCTATAAGCACACCCAAAATTATTTAATCCATAAATATTACATTTATCCAGTTAATCATCGTATATATGTTGTCTTGATCAAGAAGATTATTGTAAATATTACTTTGATCTAGCTAATCATCGTATATATTTTACATAGATCCAAAAGATCATCATAAATATTACTTTGATCCGACATATCAATGAATATCTTTGCTTAGGTTTTTATCCCACTGGGTTTTCCCTAGCAAAGTATAAATGTGAGAAATGTTTTGAAGAAAACAATAAATTTGGACATATGTACACTATACTCTTTTTCCCTTCGATCAGGTTTTATCCCACTGGGTTTTCCTGACAAGGTTTTTAACGAGATAGTTTTGAGAACGTCCAGTACCACAAGATCCAGAGAGATCATTGTTTACATTTTTAAAGATTTTGTCCCATTGGGTTTTTCTTAGAATATTAATACAAGTGGTATAAATCCAAGGGGGAGTGTTATAATATATGGATTTTACCACATGTGTAATACACACAAGATCTCCCACAAACTCACCGCCTAACACACACTTGCCAAATATCTTCCACACATTGAAAGTTGGATTACTTCACCATTAAGTTATGGATACAATATGTAATGCAAGTGGGTTAGTGCTTGCCTATATATATGTTTCTTTTCTTTGTAAAGAGCTGATGCTCTCAATATCAATATCATAAAGAATTTCTCACAGCTCTCTCGTCTCTCTTCGTCTCTCTCTGTCTATCACTCTCTTCTTCATCAATTAAGTTTATTCTTAGTTGATTTACAACACTCCTAGGTTTTTTGACATAATCAAAAGAATGTTGTGAGAGAAAAACAAATTTTATATTACGAATATACTTTTATCTTAAACATATGCACCATATTTTACTTTTGGCATGAAGTGCAAAACCACTTGATATAAATATTAGATAAAGTAATAACCATTTTATTTAGCTGTTTCCTCTCGATTAAGATTATTATATTTGTCTTGAAGTGCTGGCTCTGCCTCTGGAGATAAGGTAGATGATGATTATTTTAAGGATGTGTTAGCTTAGCTAAGATGTCCCAGTACACCTAATGATTCCCGATCATCAACAATCTTATTTAAAAAAATGGTTAATATCATCTGGGTCCCTAAGTATTGCTGAACGATCTCATATTTAAACAAGTTTGATTTTTTAGCAACTTTTTCCCTGACTTTTGAAAAGTATATTGAATAGGTCCTTCAGAATTTTTTTTTTTATGTTCAAACATCACAGAAAATGTATATTGTCTCTTTTGCCCCTGAATGCCATATTAATGGTTGAAATGACTATTTTACCCTTTAAGATTTCTATGAATGACAATTTTGTATAGGTTTGTTAAGACTAAAATATCCTTGCTAGAGATGAAATTTACAAGTTTACCATGATAAAGTAATAATAAAAAAAATGGATAATAGTACACTTTAAAATTTTGTGTACTATTTTTTCTTTAAATAAATGTGGAATTATGTTTATACCCCTTTGTTTGTTTATGAAAAAAATTGAATGTGTTGGCTTTTGTTACCGTTGAACAACAGTCAACAATTTCTCTATATATTGGAATTTGTATTACACTCTTTTATAACTCTCTCTTCTCCAATAACACAACTCTATAACTCTCTCTTCTCCAATAACACAACTCTATAACTCTCTCTTCTCCAACATCACTACCACGGTTTCACAGTTATTTCTATTTCACAAAAGTTATTGCAGTGATTATTTTCCAGGCATTTTTTGTTTCAAATTTCTTCAAAAATTGATGGCCTCAGCAAACTCTACAAGTTCAAATGATGGCTGGGTTAAGGTGAAGAATAGATTATATAGATGCGGGAATAGAAAGAAAGTAGCATTACGTGTCTCGGAGACGAAGCGGTGGTCTCCTGATAATGAGGAATGGGAAAGTATACAACAAATTACATCATATGATATTCCTAAAACATGTACAGAGTCAACATATGAAGAATCATCTAAAACATACGAAACAACACAGTTTCATATAGTCACTGCCAAGTATGAGAAGGTCCAAGCAACTTTAGATTGGATGAAACTTATTGTTCTAGTTCACACGATGTTAATAGGCTTATGCATTGGTATGACCTTCAACTGAAAGAAATGAGTTTCATGCAAGTAATGTTGAGAATCAAGTTGTAGAATAATGCACCAAATATGTCTGTTTTTAAAAATACACTCTAAAGCGTGTGTCTTATAACCTAGAGGGGGGTGAATGGGTTGTTATCGATTATTACCAATTTTTTGATTAGTCAATATTAATAACAATTAACCCAACAAAACAAACATGGAAAATAAAGTAAAGTGCGAAAATATAAAGAACACTTGATTTTTATGTGGAAACCCTTTAACAAGGGAAAAACCACGAGCTATCCTTCTAGTCACACACGATCACAGAAATCCAATATATGAATAAAAGATTACACCCTCAAGTGATACTCGGACTCTCACTCTCGACAACCTCAGGCTATGGACACTACCACTCGCCACTCTTGGTTCAATCCCTAGTGATATCCCCTGATCCACTACTCTTGGCGTGAGCACCTCCTACTCTACCCCGCATGCCTTTTATAGTGGCACTTGACCAATGCTTGCCAACTCACCCTTGGTTGCACGACTTGAATGCTTGTGCAACTTCACCCAGAAGCCACAAGACTTTGACTCAATGAAGAGAATAAAAAGTCTAAGTGAATATATGTCACTATTCTAAATGCAATAAAGTGCAAGACTAAACACTATATGTTTAATTAGATGTTAAGATGCAAATCTAACAACCTAATTATCAACCAAGCCAAATCAACCTAAGTTGTCATTAGTCATGGCAAGGACAATAAATGCAATCATCAAATGCAATCAACAATTCCTAATCAACAATGTCTAAATGCAAAGCATAAAGACTTAGTTAGATGTTATCAAAAACAATAATCATAACTATCACAAACAAACCCAATCAAATATTCATGAACATTAACTAGTTGATTAAAACATAATTTCTCAACCTAGTTATCAATAAACCACACATGAATATTTATGACCTAGCTTTTAGGCACAAATGACCTAATCAATTAAGCTATCAATAAATGGGCAATCTCAACCAATAAAAAAACACAAACATACTTAAAACATGCTTAATCAAAGAAGTATGCAATTAATCAACAAAGTAATTGCTAATCATAAGCAAAGATGAAAAAAATATGCAAACAATAAGGTCTAGAACATGTTCAACTTACAAGGATGTGAAAGCATGAAGACCCATGAGTAGATGATGCTTGAAAGATGCTAGATGCACATGGGGTTTGTGTCTGGTTGAGTAAAAAACAAGTCTTGGAGCTATCTCTCTCTCTAGGAGTTAAGTTCTCTCACTAGGAATGTAAATTTCAGAGCTCTAGGTCTGATTGGGGAAGAAGATGATGTATTTATATGATCCAAGTGAAGCCACATCATTTTGGACAAGGAAAAGTTGATTTCGAGGGACAAAAATTGACCTTAGGGCGACCTGGAGGTCAGGTCGCTTCAAGGTCGCTATTCTCTCGAGTAAAAAAAGTGACAGCATAACAGCTCCAGTTTCGAGCAACCCAAAACATGACCAAAAGACATCGAAACCTTTCATATATTATACCGTTGAAAAGGTATGGAAGTCTACTTTCTAATCCAATTAACAAAATAAGATTTGGATGTGTGTAGAAATATTTATGGTAAAAAGAGTGACCAAAGGTCAGAATTGGTCAATAACAAAAATCCCAAAATTCATGGTATAAGACCATGTAACCAAAAATCAATCCAAAAGAGCATAAATGGAGCCTCTCTATGGTCACAAATCACGTTAAGACTCAAGCACACCAATGTGCAAGCGCGGACACAACACAAGCACACCATCGTGCGAGTGAGGACGTTTCCGAACACATAAGGAAAACATAAAACAAATCAGCCACACGTAAAGACAAACAAAAACGTGCTCGTGTGAGTTGTGTAACGGATGCACACATATACATAATAAAGAGTACAAATACAAGATGAATAAAGCATGCATGAAGTGTGTGTGTGTGTGTGTGTGTGTGTGTGTGTGTGTGTGTGTGTGTGTGTGTGTGTGTGTGCACGCGCGCGCACCTAAACGCTTCAAGAGACAAAGTCAAGTGAGTATACATTTTGCTCTTGAAGTCATGGAGATGCTTGGAAGCTTGCCGACAAGGGCCTAAGCTACCCATTACACAATCATCCCCAATATGGTGTGGTTTGTCATGAAATAAGTCAATCATAAAAATCGAGGTCATTACAGTTTTGATAGCAAATATTGCATATATAAAGCATCTAGTAAACTAAATTGATGTAGGCTCCTAAATACCAACACAAAAAACACCCCTAAAATGTTGTTAAACTTCTAACTAACATAATTGTAATTGGTCCAACTAAGAACTAGTACTGACTGCCACTAAAAGGTTGTTAAATTAATAACACCAAATCAGATTTAACCATCACAAAAACTGTTGTAAAAGTTTTTTGTGTTGCCCAAATCTGATACAAAATATATTACCAGAGATTCTTCAAGATTGGAAAAGTGAACCTATCTGTGAGCAACCATCAGGCACATGTCTTGGTTCAGCCATATGTTGTTGAGATGCACCGGTTGGTAGAGCCATGAAGTGATCATATGTAGTGCTTGTGCTGCCTTCTTGGGTTCGAGCACTACAATAATAAAAAAATGGGTACTCAAAAATGTAATTGTAATTATATTTTGTAATAAAAAAAAACCATGACATAAATGAAACATGTATATTACCCAATTGTATCTGAATATTGCTGAGATGCACTGGTTGGTGGAACCATGAAGTGTTGAAATGTGGTGTTTGTGCTGCCTCCATTACTTGTTTGATGCGCTCCCTGTGTCCTAGTGTACAGTTGATAATAGAAAAATAAATCGTTAACTCAGGAACAAATCTTGCAGCTCTATTTAAAATAATATATATTAAAAGAAAGATATGCATACCCAGAAGTTGTTTCAACATCAATCCTTTTAGATGTCTTTTTCTTTTTTAAACTTGAACCAACTTCTTTTCCCTACAAGTAAACAATTGAACATTAAAGGAAAACCTACAAGTAAGCAAACAAAATAAAACTAAATAAAGTTGATGTGAAATACCTTATTCGGACATGTGTGGTTGTTATGTCCCATTGTTTTGCACGACTGACATCAATTGGAGAACATTTTCTACAGTGCTCGTGGCTCATCAGCTGCTCTTTTTCTATTCTTCTTAAGTTTGCCCACTTTCGCACGTTTCGCAGGTGGATCAATGTGTTGACATTGGTATTCAGGCCACCTAGATTCTTCTGGAATAGGGTTGATAACACCACTGTATGTCAACTTCAAAGCTTCCTTGTTATAATACCAGTGGACATGATCATGTGGAAACACTCTGTTATACATAAGACAGCAACAACATGCTTACAAGGCAGCCCACTGATCTGCCACATCCCACAGTCACATGTGACTTCACCAATGTTCACAAGCATTTTTACACCTCTTTTGTTGACAGTCTCATACCAGTCTCCCATACCATGATATACTTGCAACTTCCTTCCCTTTCTCTCATTTGTAGACAATGTTTCCCTTGCATATGGAGTGATGGAATCCTTGAGCTTCTCCACTTCATCACATTTGTCCGAAAACCTAACAATAATTTTCCTCCTCAAATGTTCCAGCAATGCCAAAATTGGTTTATCCCTTTCGTCTCACTACTAGAAAAAAAATGTTTTATGACAGCTAAAAACCATCATAAACGTTAATTCTTAATGGTTTAAAACCATCAAGGAATCCAGTGTCAAGAGCTACTTTATGATGGTTTTTATTTATGACGCTTTTTGTTAACGCTTTTTAACCGTCATAAGCTAAAACCGTCATGAAATCATTCTTGACGCTAGAATTGTTGCTAGCTTTTAACCGTCATGGAAATGGGTTTATGACGGTTTTTAACCATCATAAAATTATCTTATTTGTAAATAAAAAAATTATTAAAAGGATTATACAAACAAATAAAAATTATTGTATTATAACAATTAAAATTTATATATAATACAATAATACAAGTGGACAAATTTTTACACAATACATAATGAAATATATTTATAAATTTTACACAAACTTTGGATGCCACTTGTGTACAAGGTAATTAGGCATACGAAACAAAGAATATGGATACAAGATTAGCAATCAACTTGTATTCATCAATGTATTTCCCAGATTTCTTTTCCTTCTGCAGTCCATGTAGCAAAATTTCCATGTGTAAATGTTGTCATCGGATCAATCTTGCCATCATGAGAGAATTATTGTCGTACTTTACCTGGAAAAAAATAATAATAATTAATTTAGTGTCTCCAATTTCTAAGGAGAATTGACAATAAGTTGTCTTGTATTTAAACCAGTTTTTACAAGAAAATTCTAGAACTCGGGACAATTTTCACTCGAACCTTGATTAAACATGATTAAAAAAAATGAACTTTAATAAAGAAAGAAAAACAAGATGTTCGATTCGATTAACTAACAGAGCCAGATATATCTTGATATTTGATTCAAAGTATCTCCATAAGCAATCACACAAAAATCAATATCTTAAACGAAAAAAAAAATTCAAGAAAAAAAAAAGAACGACCTTACATTTTTCGCCACCGAGAACCTTATGGACAGCCATGTCTCTTCCAAAAACAGATGAAAAACTTGACTTATAATTATACATATGAAAAAAAAAATCACAGATCAAAATCAAGAAAGTGATGTTGATGATAGGAGACTTGAGAAGAGTTGAACGGTGGGTGTGAGACTTGAGAGAGAGAGAGAGAGAGAGAGAGAGAGAGAGAGAGAGAGGGGCGGTGGGTTGGGGGAGTTTGGTGGCTGATGGTGTTAAAATGCTTCATGCCTCCACTAGGGGTGGCAACGGGGCAGGTCGGGGCAGGGTCGGGGCGGTCAGAGCCGCCCCAAACCCGACCCGTGACTTGGCCGGGTTAAATTTCTCCGCCCCAAACCCGATCCGAACGGGGCAATGGTGCCCCAAACCCGATCCGTTTGACCCGTTTACAGTTCAAAATACAAATCCCAAAATGACCAAAAAAATACAAAATACATACCATTTTCGTCAACAATAAAATCCATTCAACATCTTTACAATCATAATATTTTCAAACACAATTACACAAATCTTTAGCAACAAAAAAATAGAAAAATTAATTATTGACATTATTAATATACAATGTTTATCAAACCAGTATAGTAGAACACACAACAGAAACTGCATCAACTCACCTTCGCCGACGAACTAAAGAAGTGAAGGACAGCGACTATCGGGATGGGCGTCGATAGGCTGCTGGCGACAACCGACGACGTTCGATGACGGGAGGCGATGACGATCAGCTACTGTGACGACATGCAACGATTCGCGTCAGGCGAAGACGAGCGACGGCCAGCTACGGGCGACAACGTGTGACTATCCTAGTCAGGCGATGACAAGAGGCGGCCGGCTACGGGCGATTGAGGCACTGTGGTCCGGTCAGCGAGAGAGAAAATGATAGAGAGAGAGAGAGAATCTAAGATTAGGGTTTTATTTGTTTTAAAATACATATATGGATATATATATTACGGGTCAAACTGGACGGGTCAGGGTAAAAGGAACCGCACCATACCTGACCCGGTAACCCGGCCGGATCAAGATCTTTGCTCCAAACCCGCCCCGTTACCCGTTTTTATTGCCCCAAACTCACTCCAAACGGATTGGAGCCCCGCGGATTCGGGGAATTTTGCCACCCCTAGCCTCCACCAGCAATGAGATCTGAGAACCATTTGGAGGGAGTAGGTTTGAAGAGAGTTAAAAGGATAAGTATTAGGTTTTTTAGTTTTGATGTAAGGGAAACACTTGTGTGTAGTGTGTACAGAGGGTATTATAACAACCAGGAGAGATATGACATATGTCAATTTTGAAAAATTATATCACATTTTTAGGACTAAAACTAATAATTTCAATTATATATAATCTGTTAGAAAATGTGGCTTTCCAGAAAATGTGGCTTTCCCACGCAAGTGGGTTTATACTAAATGCAAGTGGGGGACTCTTTTAATTGTAAGTGGCAATATTAATTGAAAATTTACCACAATTACCCCTTTTTATATATATATATATATGTGTGCACTAAAAAAAGGCTATTGGGACAATTTTTTTTCGTCCCAATAGCCCGAAATTCGTCCCTACTGATCTATTGGGACGAATAAAATTTGTCCCAAAATCTATCGCTTCAGGTGGGTCACAATAACTTCTTTGGGACTAAAGTTCAAATTCGTCCCTAAAGACTACTTATAGGGACGATTTTGATTCGTCCCATTTGATAACCTGTAGGGACGAAATGTTTCGTCCCTTTTGATAATCTGTAGGGACGAAATTGTATTTTCGTCCCCTTTGACCACCTGTAGGGACAAATAATTTCGTCCCAAAAAATATCTATAGGGACAAAATAAAAAAAAAGCAAATTTGTTTAGAACCCATTACCCACCGACCCACCCACCTGACCCGATCGCTCGCCACACCCACAGTCAGCTTCGACCCGCCTGCCAACCCACCCACAGCTTCTCAATAAATTTTTTTTGGTTCTCCACCGAGAGTTGAACCAATGACCAACACATGAAGCAAAGCTTATCCGCTTGGCCAATGTTCCGAATTTATCAATAATAGCATATTATTTATATATAAACTTTATATGTTATTAACTTTTTATTGTAAATTAATTCCAATAATTTAAATCTTATTTTTATATAATAAACAAATTGATATTTAAAAACATTTATTGTAGCATTTAATTAAACTATTTTTTTTTAAATATTACAAGAACTATCTACTCCTATAATGGGAGATAACTACTTCTCAAAATCCAGGAAGAAAAATCTCTACACATGCTTGTAAAATACGCATGATGAGATTTAAACCCCTCACCACTTATGTGGAACGGGGGTGCACTGCCAGCTCTACTAAGAAGTGATGTGTAATTAAACTATTTTTTAAAAACATATATTGTCAGATCAAATGGTCTATCGTTAATCGTACATGGAAATAATATATATATATAATTTTTCTTAATTTTTTGAATTAATATAAAAGTGAAGCAAATTTAATTATTAATATGTCTCTTAGGAAAAACTCAAAAAAATAATGATAAAGAAAAAAGAAAAATATAATCCCGATAAATCATTATCAGCAACAAATATTATGTGTGTCTTAATAAGTCCCCAAGTCTATAATTTTTTTTTTTAATGTCAAACTTTTTAGGGACGAATAATTTTCTTCTCAATAGGATGTCTATTGGGACAAATGATTTATTTCGTCCCAATACACATCCTATTGGGACAAATTATTTTCGTCCCTAAAATTCTGGTTATTTTTGCACTTCTTAGGGACGAATAATTATTTTTGTCTCAATAGACAATCTATCGGGACAAATATTTTTCGTCCCTAAAGGTCTCGTCCTTTTTAGGGATGAATAATATTTTTTGTCCCAATAGACGTTCTATTGGTACGAATTTTTTCGTCCCTAAAGGTTTCTTTAGGTTTGAAATTTTTAGGGACGAATATGTTATTGCATCCCAATAGACGTTCTATTGGGACGAATAAAATTCGTCCCAATAAATTTCGTCCCTATACACCCATTTTCTTGTAGTGGTGTGTGTGAATCCATTGTAAATGGTGGAATCATTAGAATTTTCCAGAAATCAATATAAGACACTATACTCTCTCCCTCTTCTCTCTCTCTCTCTCATTTCTTATTTGTTACTTCATACATTCACAACATAACCCAAATTTTTAATAGAAATTAATCATATTAGAAAGACATTAAACTAACTGTTTAAGATTTTTAGTAAAAAAGTAAATATATAAATAATAAATTTTATTTTTCCTGTCATGTTTACTATTAATTTTTTTTACTATTTGGTTAGGAAATTTAGAAACCGATTTTTAATATCAAAAAGATATTAATTCTTTTTGATGGTTTTTAAACATCAATACTTCTTGACGATTTTTAAATGTCAACGGTTCTTGATGGTTTTTAAACGTTAGCCCTTCTTGATATATTTAAAAAACCATCAACATTTAATGACATAATCTGGAAGCGTCAGCAAGACTTGACACTTTTTAAAAACCATCAAGTTATTATGATGGTTTATAAAAACCATCACACATGATTGATAGTTAAAAAAAACCATCATAAATAAGTGTCATAAAACATCTTTTTTCTTGTAGTGTCTTTGATCCAGTTGTTAAAACACTCAGACATGTTGTTTGTGATATGATCTGACTTAATGTCGCAATCAAATGCATGTCTTGCCCATTTATCACATGGCTCCTTCATCATCCATAAAACAGCTTCCATCGAATCATCTCCAAGTGCTTTCATACCTTCGGTGAATATAGAATTACTAACAGTTCTTGTTGTAGGGAAAAATCGATATAAAACGCAGCGGAAGAAACGAAAAATAGATTTCGTATGGTTTTAAAATTTTTCTCAAAGTTGAACCTTAACCTTTTAATTAATTAAGCTCAAATATATACGGTTACAGTTAAATACCTCTTGACGCGTGATCCGATTGACTTACGTCGATTGGTAATCCGTAAAATCTTTTCCGATGCCCGTGAACAGTACTCGCATGAACAATGATTGTGAACAGTACCCCCGTGAACAGTGATCGTGAACAGTACCGCGAGATCTTCCAATCCGAACACGTACGTGAATCACCTAGGAGCGTGGACTCCCTTTTTCTTTGAATTGTAAACCTGAGAATGGATGAACAAAGTTTTCTTTTTCTTTTGTTAGTCACAAAACAATCAAAAGAAGACAAAAATTATTCCGGTCACTTTTGAGTTCTCAATCTAATGATCGAAACTCGCGTGAACCTAATTCGATGTTGTACACACAAGCTTATTGATGAACAAGCAATTAGTGTACTATCAAAGAATAATCTCTTCTCTCTTTTATGTTTAGTAGAATAAAAATTATCCTTTTCTATGAATTGAGAAGAAGTAGAAAAATTGATTCATTCAATCAACTATAGTGGCCGAATTCTATATGTGGAATTATATAGGTGGCCGAAATTTTGCTTCCTCTTCTATTTAGGATTGTCAAAATCTTCCTCTAAATAGACTAGGGTTGCCGCAAATCACATACCAAAAAGAGTTTGTGTTGCACCCTAATTTCCATCAATCTTTAGACTTCAAAACCTAATCCAACTCATAGGTATTTTTATTCTTTTATTGACTAAATAAAAAGACTTCTTATTTGATTAAATAAATAAAATTAATTATTTATTTTCTTATCAAACAAGTCTTTTATTTTAATATACTACTACCAATAGTATTACTTTAGGAAATATATTTCCTGATCAGAAAAAGATTTGTTTCTTAATTAAACAATTAATTAATAAATTAACTAATTCTTATTTAATTAAAACAATGAAACAAAATAATATATTAGGTTAATATATACACCTTGCCGCCCCACTTATATGAATGAGCCATATATTATTTTCTTATTTCATTTAATCCATTGGACTTTAAATAAAAGCCCACATGTGAACCAGACCCATTCTTACTAAAAGAAACAAGCCCACATGTCTCCTTTTAATATAATAATATAATAGTACAGCCCATTAATTAAATAATAGACATATTATATTCTTGATATATTAAAAACAATTCTAGATGGACCCTTAAATCGGCCCGGTAGAATATATCAAGTGATCCATACAAATACGTGTGGATTGGGGATCTTGGCGGGCTATCTAAATTTAAGCTTCAATAGACACAACCTAATCACAATCAACAAATGATTCACTTAGGTCCAATCTATTAATTTTAACTCATTCCACTAAAGAGCTAAAATTGAACTCTTAAATAAAGATAGAATAAGGAGATGTTTCTCATTCATACCCTAGACAATCTTATAGGAGATGGTGTATCCTCGTGAATAATATCAGTAATCGCCAAGAGCTCATAGACCGCCTATAGCTCTCCAAGTTACCATATTTCCTCATATGACCACATTTCGAACTTGGATACTTTGACTTGTCCAGAAGCCATGTTTTCAATAATCATTATTGAAAACTCAACGTTGAGATTTAATATCCAATACCTCAAAACATCCATATGATGATATTATACTCTCATTTAATAAATGGAGCCACGATGTCCATATCTATAAATGAAGTCCTCTATCGATTAACAAATGTATACCACCAAACTATCGAGGATAGACTATGCTATATAATCGTACTCAATGATAGCTCTAATGATAACACTTGCAACCATAAGTCCATCATTTATCTCAGGATTAAGATAGACTCTCCGATTGTCCTCTTTAATGAAAAGACTTATATCTAGTGACGGTTCTAGATAAAGTATTTCATTGTGATCCAGTTCAATGCACCTAGTGCACTAGATTCTTTTACTCGAAAACCTTTCGATGATTTTAGACTCATCATATTCATTTGATCCCACTCAAATGCTAGTAAAAGAATTCTACAACTTTAACAAGATAGAGGTGCCCAACCTTTAACTTAAGTTGTGAACGTTATTCAAGACTAACTAAAGAATTGTGTCTACCTCATACATATCCGGATGTATGAACAATTCTTCATGTCTCATAGTCTTTTGACCTTATGATTATTTACCTTGACAATTATATTAATAAATGCTATAAGTAATTGTAAGAATCAGAATTCACTTTATTAATATGAGAAGATTGTCAATTACAATATTACACTCTTGCCATTGAGCATAATCCTAACACTTGCTATACTCCACAACTTCTCATTCATACTATTGTCCTTAAATGTTGACTTGAAGTTTCCCAACATATGCCTAAAGCAGTATCTTTTCCCTGTGTATAGCCACACATTATCCACGGCTTTTAACTCGCCTTTCTGTCGATCACTCATGAAGCAAATGGGTTTTCTATCATCCCAACCCAAACAATCTGACAATAACTTTAGAAACCTGGTCCAACTTTCTAATGTCTCGGCCTCACACACACGAAATGCTATTGGAAAAATACCACTTTCCCTTTTCCAAAGCATTTGCTGAAAGCATCACATCACCAAACTGCCCAGTCAAATGGCAGCCATCAATACCTATTAGAGGCCTACAACCCTTCTTGAAACCAGTCTGCGAGGCTTTAAAACTGAGAAAAAATCTTTCGAACCTTGGGTTGGTCCCGGGTACTGCAGTCAAAGATACTTTAACACAAGTAGCTGGGTTCATAGCAATAATTGCATTTCCATACTTCTTCATCTTTGCATATACTGCTATATGGTCAGTCTTTAAGTTATTCAACACGATCTTTTTAGCTCTATACATAGTTAGGCTTGAACAAGTAACTGCATATTTTTCCAGCAATTGCATCTTCAATCATTTTGCAGTAAGCTTTGGGTCTGCGAGAATGGTGGATTCAAGAACTGAAGCAACCCACCTAGCATTAGCTTCTTTGTTTGTTGTCATCCTTGGACATAAATTGTGGCCACCAGTAACACTCTTTACCATGAATGTGACCCCATCTGGGAGAGATGAAACATGCACTCTCCAGTCACATGTCTCATTCTTGCACGACACCATGTACCTACACTTATCATTTTTAATCCTAGCAAATGCAAATCCCTCATGGATTGTGTACCTCTTAATGACATATCTTTCTGTTTTTGCATTCCCTATTATCTGCCTTTCACTGATTTCAATGGACCCATCTGGATTAGGTCTCCATTGATGTTGTCTACAATATTTTGCCATCTTGATAAATCCAGTTTCTTCATCGAATAAGTCTAGCAGGCAAGTATTATCACCATCTGGATCACAATGGCCATGCCTATCATCATCTACTTCTCCACAATCATCATCTAAACTGACATTTGAATCTACATTCTCAGCTGACTCTTCATTACACTCATAATCGTTGTCTACATCACTCTCATCACCTTCATCACTTACTGCAGGTGGTCCACTATTTAGGATATCTGGCTCAACACTTGCTGCAGGTGGACCACCATTTGAGATATCAAGCTCAATTACAGTTGATGTAGTTTGTCCGCTACTATCAAGCATTGGTAACAACTGCTACTGAACATCATCTTCAGAGAATTCGACAGTAAGAGGAAACAGATTTAGATCAAACTGAATGATTGGCTTCGATCGGCGGTCAAACTCTTCAAATAGGATCATCAACTCTTCATCTGATTTTAACATGTGACTTTGATTATTCCATGGAAATGTGACTGAAAACTCCCAGGTTTCTCCTTTCTGAACATGATGCACAGTAATCTCCTTCTTAACATCGTTTATGATGCTAATAAGACTACAGTCTTCAGGTTCATAGAGCCGTAGGTCAAAAACCTGGTCGGCGTACTTCACGCAAATTTGAAACGGCAACATCATACACAAACCTGTCATGAAAAAGCATAACACCCATGTCAAAATAAACCCTTTCATTTCATAAATTTAAACTAAATAAACATGATAAAATGAACAAATATTTCATAAAAAAATCACAAAAAATTCAAAAAAAATTCCGAAAACCAACAACAACACCCATGCAAAACCCAATGTATAAACCTACTGATTAAACTATAAACCTACTACAAAAGTAATAGACATGAAGAAATTTAATTTTTTTCGAATAAACCCTAAATCGATAATACACATCAACAAAAAAAAAAAACAAATCGTTAATTTTTTTTTCAAAAAAACATAATTTCCTTACTATTAGAAAGATATCATGAAAAAGCCCCAAAAAAATTTCCATAAAAAAGAAAAGAAAAATTCACGCCATAGATTTTTCTTTGCAAACAACACTTACTGATTTTCCTTCGTTCTTTGTCGTAGGTGAGTGAAAGCATCGTCTTTGGTGCAAGATTGGTGGCGCGAACCTTCTTCACTTCCAAAGCCTTGTGTATTGTTGGTGGGGACCAGATGCAAGGTTTTTTTTTCTTCTTCTTTCTTGTGATTTATGGTTACGAAGGTTCTAAAAGATTAATATAAGAAATCTAATAGATACATGTGTGCAATGACATAAATGAAATGACAAAAATGACCCTTATATTGTTAATGTTGACCAACTTTTGACAGACGGAAGGACCTATTCGATATACTTTTCAAAAGTCATGGAAAAAGTTGCTAAAAAATCAAACACGTTTAAATATGCGATCTTTCAGCAATGCTTAGGGACCCAGATGATATTAACCCCTTAAAAAAAATACCCCAAATCAGATTTAATGCTTATGCAGCCAAACATTAAAAGACTGTTTATGAGAGTTTGCATGACTCGCTCAAGGGTCATATGGTCAACACACAGTGAAAAGATATCATTTTGGGTAGAGTCGCAAAGACGTGTGCACGTGTGTATCTATTATTGGCTGTGTTGAAGAACCTTGCCATTATTGCATTATGCTAACTTGTTCTCTCACATGGAGAAATTTCAATGTCAATGTGGAATCTAATTCAAAGCTGGAACAGCGTTGTGTTTGTCATCCAACATTGCAAGATGTTCATTTCTTCAACAACACACTTTCTCCTATGGATAACTTTCCTTTCCTTCACACGTTTTAGTTTTTACACATAATGATTCAATATAACTTTGCATTTTTTACAATCTTAACAAAACCCATACAATGAAGAAACCAACAATCTTCTCACTCACGTCACATCACAACATGACATATAAATACCTATTCACTTACAATTCTCATATCATAACACATTAACACATGATTTTAGTGTGACGACGAACAGAATGCACAAGTCATATACAATAACAAAACTATCCAACTTCCACATTCTCTCGTCTTTACTTCCAATTCTTCAACAAAATCTCTAAGCAAAGTCTTTGATTGGGTCAAAACCAGATAAGTCCCTCCGTTTCTTCCTAATTTTCCGCCCAACCACCTCAAAATAGGTAAATTACAAAAAATGTTGAAAAAAATTGAAAGAAGAGTGAGAGTAATAGTCACCAAACCCTTTAAAAGACCTAAGCATCCTAATAATAAACCACCACCACTTGAAGAACAACAACCAACAATGGAGCCACAGCATTCCAAAAAGCCACCAACTGGACCATTTCTGTTCCCAAAAACACAGTCCACTGTGCTCCCTGATCCTTCACAATTTTTCCCACAAAGTCTTCTCTCAACTCCTCTCCCTACAAATTCTTTCTTCCAGAATTTCACTCTCAAAGCTGGTGATCAGCCTGAATACATCCATCCATATCTCATCAAATCCTCTCTCTCGTCTCTTTCTCTCTCATACCCATCTCAATTCCACAACTCTGCTTTCATTTACCAGGTTTTCGTTGCTGATTTCACCATCTCTGCAGCATCGGACTCTGGTCCGCAAAAGGGTCACATAATCTCCTCTCACAGTGATCTCAGTGTCACTCTTGATCTTCCTTCTTCAAATTTACGTTTCTTTCTTGTCAGAGGGAGTCCTTTTGTCACCGCTTCTGTCACCGGTAATACCCCTGTTTCGATATCGACAATCCATGCGATTCTGTCATTTGGTACGAGTAATTCCAACACCAAGTGCACTGTTAAACTTAACAACGGCCAAACATGGCTTTTGTATTCGTCTTCGCCGATAAATTTGACTCAAAGCGGCCTTTCTGCGATTACTTGTGGTGGGTTTTCGGGTATAATTCGGATTGCAGTGTTGCCGGATTCTGATCCACGATACGAGTCGATTCTTGATCGGTTCAGTGCTTGTTATCCAGTTTCAGGTGATGCCTTTTTCAATAAACCATTTTGTTTAGAATACAAATTTCAAAAGAAAGGTTGGGGTGATTTACTTATGCTAGCACATCCATTACATATTAAGCTTTTGTCTAGTGATGATTGTGATATAACTGTTTTAGAGGATTTTAAGTATAAAAGTATAGATGGTGATCTTGTTGGTGTTGTTGGAGATTCTTGGGTATTAAAACCACCCTCAGTTTCCATGACTTGGCATTCAATCAGAGGAATCAAAGAAGAATCATACGATGAAATAGTTTCCGCTCTTAGAAAGGATGTTGAGGCCTTGAATTCGAGTGCTATAACGACACCATCATCGTATTTTTATGGGAAATTGATTGCTAGAGCAGCAAGGTTGGCTTTAATAGCTGAAGAGGTGTGTTTTCTTGATGTGATACCGGTGATAAGGAAGTTCTTGAAGGATACCATCGAGCCATGGTTGGATGGGACTTTTAAAGGAAATGGTTTTCTCTATGATGGAAAATGGGGTGGCATTGTGACAAAACAAGGTTCAGTGGATTCTGGGGCAGATTTTGGATTTGGACTGTACAATGACCATCATTATCATTTGGGGTACTTTCTTTACGGAATTGCGGTGCTTGTGAAGATAGATCCGGCATGGGGAAGGAAGTATAAGCCTCAAGCTTATACGCTGATGGCTGACTTTATGAACTTAGGCAGGAGAGAGAACTCGAATTATCCACGTTTGAGATGCTTTGACCTGTATAAATTGCATTCATGGGCTGGAGGGTTAACTGAATTTGCTGATGGAAGGAATCAGGAGAGCACAAGTGAGGCCTTGAATGCATACTATTCAGCGGCTTTGATGGGGCTAGCCTATGGAGACACTCACCTTGTAGCCACTGGATCGATGCTTGCAGCATTGGAAATTCAGGCAGCGCAAACATGGTGGCAGATAAGAGAGGAAGATACTTTGTATGACAACGTTTTCACTAGAGAGAACAGAGTGGTGGGTGTTTTGTGGGCTAACAAAAGAGATAGCGGACTTTGGTTTGCTCCGCCTGAATGGAGGGAGTGTAGGCTTGGTATTCAGCTGCTACCCTTATTACCCATCAGTGAGGTTTTGTTCTCTGACAGTGGATTTGTGAGACAGCTTGTGAATTGGACTTTACCGGCTTTAACAAGAGAAGGCGTTGGAGAAGGTTGGAAAGGGTTTGTTTATGCCTTGGAAGGGATTTATAGCAAAGAGAACGCTTTGGAGAAGATTAGGAATTTGAATGGATTTGATGATGGGAACTCACTCACTAATCTCTTATGGTGGATCCACAGTAGGGGTGATGAAAATGAAGAGGAATGTGGTGGAGGGGGGAAACTGTGCTGGTTTGGTCACTATTGTCACTAAATTTGTCTCCCTTGTGTATTTATTTATATATCTAAGTTGAATAACATGTAAATTTGAATCGCAAAGTGGCAGTAGGTGATGTGATAAATTTTACTTTCAGGGGACATCTCGGGTTATGAATTATGATAAGATGTTTGAATTGCTTTTTATACATTGTAAGTTGGCTTTAATTTCTTAATAAACGAAATATTACAGAAGAAAAAAAAACATTGCCTCAGTTATATTTCCACTTTTCTATTGAGCTTCATAGACACAGATTCCACAAGGCTTCAAATTTTTTCCTTAGAATGAATCTTTTAATCGTGTGCTTAAAGGTGAAAAATGGGGTTTGAGATAAATTCAAAGAGAAGAATAAGTAGTACAGTGGGTTGATGATTGTATATTTGAAGTATTCTATGATTAGTGCTTGTTCAAGTTAATCTCAGAAAGAGAGAAACTTTGAGCCCTTGAAAGATACACGTACAAGACAAATAAGAAATAGTTTATTAATCTCTTTAATGCTATCTATTCATCCATTCTTCCAAGTTCCAATTGCTCATTTCTCTGCTCTTCCTGGTTTTGCTCATAAGCCTCTTTACCACCGGGTATGTCATCTTCCCGGGCTCCATTTCCGCACAGTATAGTAGGAACAGTAGTGATTCCTGCAAGGTATACACATAACCCATTAGAGAAAAGACAAGACTTTCAACTTTCAAGCATGTTAACACAATCCTAACTTGTACTTTTCTAATTTAATATAACAATAAGAATAACAAGTTGATTGATTTTGATCAAGCTAGATTGTCTCTTTTACTTGTTTAAAGGATACAAGTATAAGAATTAAGAACATCTATCATGCCCACTTTCTTCAACAAACGAAAGCAATTACTGAGAGAGCCAGAGAGGCAGACTATGCAGTTGAAACAGCAATTTTAAACGAAAACCCATATACATACAACTTTCCTATACATCAAATGATCAAATCTTAAATCTTCATGCAAGTGTAAATTCATCCACTAGACGGCGGCCATTGCTTAATTTTGGAACAATCACTACTCAAGAAACCAAAAAAGCATGTAGATCTCTATTCACAAATAAAATCCATACTCTCCTAGATCGTTAATATCTTGCTTTCTTGTTGAAGACCGAAGCAAAACACCAAATTGAAGCAAAAATTCCTCTCCAACCGAGCTGCATATTTCTGCATCAAATTGAGTTGGTCTATGGAGCAACACCGTAGAATTGACGCAATTCTGTTTTTTTTTTTTTTTTTAGAGTAATGCTAGCTGCCTAAATCTTTTCTCAAGCATAGCACGTGAGGTGTCAACATCTTGTAAATCATGAAATTATGTGGTGAGTGATGTGATGTTGACACCTCACATGCTATCCATATTTAAGAAAAAATTTAGGAAGCATGTATTACTCTTTTTTTGAATACCTATAATTTTGTTTAATCACAGTTTTACCCTTTTTCAATAAAATTTATTCCAATTGTATCCTTTTTAATTATTTAAAAGTTTTATTTAATCACAGTTTTACCTTTATTCAATCAAATTTATTCCAATTGTATCCCTTTTTATTATTTAATGATTTTGTTTAATTTATATTTGTTTTAATTTAATTATTATTTATATTAATATCTATAATAAACTAAAATTAACTATACAATACAAAAATCATACTTATTTTTTTATTAAAAAAATCACTAATTTGAAAACACTAAAATTAAAAGCAAAATGCAACATTAAAAAATTAAAAACTTCATAAAAACATTATAATGATAAAATAAATTATCATGAATCGGGAAACAGTAAAATTAATGGAAAGTACAACATAAATTACAACAACGATTTAGTAGTCCGAGAGATCATTTTCGGATCCTCCAAGATTATTAAAATATTGGCCAAAAGAACCAGAGGTATTTTGAGATACTTGGCCTTGTTGTTGAGCTCTTTTTTCCATAATTCTTGATTGGTCACTTCGTAAAAACTTGTGTACACTTGGATCAGTTACGAAATTCAAATCTGTTAGTAATATTTTATTATCCTCTTTATATTCAGCCATGGCCAGTGTTTTTGAGTCATTTGGATTTCGTAATATTTTTGTCTATCCGCGCTGCTTTTTTAAGAAATTCAAGGAGTTGTCGATTATCTTCTTTGATAGAGTCAATAAATATTAAACTTTGTTCATCAGTTTTCCTTTTTGTATTTTGCTCTCTTCGCCCCAACGGGCCATTGAGCTGAACTACCGCCAAAATCATCATCACTTATATTACGAAAAAATGAAGATAGTCTAGGAGTTGCCGATGTGGGAGACTCTGAAGTTAGAGTGTCTGATTGTGATGATACAAAGTTGCCATTTTGCCTTTGAAAGGCTAATGTTGCAGTGTTAGCAAATTTGTCAATATCTTAACGTATGGGCCACACGTGATCAAATTTGAAACCTTTCTTGTAATTCTTTATCTTGTGTTAACAACGTTTTGGCTCGAATTAATTGTAAAATGATATAAATATATTGTTCAAATTTAATGTTAGATATAATATTTCTAAAACTTTAATTGTAACAAATACTTACAATATCTTGTTCTGGAGCAACACTTGGATTCAGACTTTCAATTTGTCGTATGCATCCTCCAATTTGCCAACTACAATAAGGATAATTTACATTTGACACTGTAAAGATCTTTTGGCTCGAACTTGAGTGATAAACTATGGTTTTGAGTTGTTGTAATCAGTCTCAACTGGAAACCAAAATTTATCTTTGGATTGGTTTATACCTATAATCGAGTTTTGAGAAATATCAAGATAAACATGACAAAGGTGTGAATCTTCATCATTTGAGTATGAAGAACTTCGTTGATTTGACGCCATTTTTTAGCACAAGTTATTTGAAGAGATATGTGTAAGTGTGGTATGCTAATTATGTAACACATTTGTTGACGAAGATTTTTGGTTCGTTGAAGAGTCAACCCGTTAACGGTAACACATAGGCAGATAAAAGCCTTAACCGGTCTAGGGATGAATAATCAAAGCATCTTTCTCCGTGTGGATGCGATACGATTTGTTCGTATTTGAGAATAATAATGTAGAAAAGTAGAAAATAAAAGATAAATCAATCGTAACACATGTTTTATGTGGTAAAACCCCAAATCGGGGAAACATCCACGGTGCCGGTAACAGCGAGAAGAGATCCACTATGAATACAAGGATTACACACTCAATCTCTTCTTCTCTCGAGTAGTTTTTCGTATCTTTTGTATATTCTTTCATATGTTTCTCATATATTTTTCCGTATATTTTTCATTTTTCTGTACAATGATATCTTGTAGTATTTATATGGGTTGATAGGGTGTTGCCCTAATCCTTGCCACACAAGTAAAGGATTTTCAGTTAGAATCCTTCTAGGATTCTAGTTGAGTAGATCGTTCGGGACTGATTTCCCGTTTCGTGCTTATCTTTCTGGAAGTATTGAGTTGTATCACTATTGAGATTCCTTGATTCTTGGGAGGAAATAATGATATTTCCTTATTGGAGTGTGATCCTAAAATCTCGTATCTGCGTGGATCTCTTCCTGATATGGCGTATCTTGGTAAGGTTGTATTTCCTGTTTTTGGCTTAGTAGATCTTTTGCCGAGCAGAATCTTTTACAGAGTAGATTCCTGGTCGATTTGATTCTTAACTGAAGCCGATCAGATCTTGGCTGACCAGATCTTGGCCGATTAGACCTTTGGCCGACTAGATCTTTGGTCAACCAGATTTTATCTGCAGATGGCCCCTCATATGGTGCTGTCACACGTCCATGCTGACCATTTTGATAACGTGTCTCGCATTTGACTTTCGATGATGTTGTCTGCTATATTTTTTAGATTATCCGCTATCTTTACTGATGTGTCATACTATCAAAAAATCCCTATAACAATACCCTATAAATCTGCAAAATGAGTTTTTGTGGACTCGACGATGGGGATTAGAAGAGTTCCTTTAACTTTTTGACACTCTGAGCTTGGAAATTTTTTTTTCAGACCTTCGGCTAATATTCTTGTCATGCTCGTTCACCCATTCTTGGCTTTTTTCCAATTGCTCTCTGGTTTTTGCACTTCTCGCAAATCACTCCGGAGACTTGATCGGCCGATAGGCATGGGTTAAGGCTTTCAGGATCAGGGCAACCTGAGCATTTCTTTTGCACCACAGAGGTTCTTGACTTACCATATCTAAGTTTCTAGACTTTTCTGCTTTGATTTTTAGCGAGTCAAGCCAACCTCAAGGAGTTCAGCTCAGGTAACCCATATCTTGCGTTGAAAGCTTTTTACGTGTTTTTATGTGTACTCACTCAATGTGGCCTTGTACCTGCATATTTTAAACTTAACAGAAATATAACTGCAGAAAAGTCTTACCCCTTTGTTTTGGCTGATGCTCAGATCCTTTCGGTCACTTGAGCAAATCTGAGACCTTTTTTAGCGTTGTTCAGCTTTGCTCAGATCCTGTTATCTTTGAGCGGTTCTCACTAACTATTGGATCCTCTTTCAACTTGATTCGGCTTCACTTGGATCCATCTTTGAGCGGTTCCTACTAACGCTCAGATACCTCAAAGCCGCGGAGCCTCTCGCAATAAGTTCTTATTCGGCTTTGAGGTATCCTTCGGCACTTGGACAAGATTGCCTTTTCGGTCGTTCTTCATATATACTCGACCAAGCAGTGTTATGGGATCCTTGCCCCATTTTACCCTATTTTTTTCATGTAAACAAGTCACCAAGGATGTCTCCCAGTTTTGTCTGTTACAAGGGTTTACCGAATTGTTAGTGCAGTACTAACACAGCCAGATACATCTCACCAAGTTTTTTCCCGATAGAGTACCCCGAGTGTTTTTTCGGTTGAACCAGCACCTTCGGGGTAGCCGGATTGCTGACAGTGCTTTTAAATGCACCCAATCAGTTTGGTAGGCGCGCCGGATCTACACCAGCTTCTCAGCCTCTCAAGCACCTTCATCCACATGGCAGTGTCGGCCCTGCTAGTTTATCTTTGATAACAAAGATGGTTTTTAAAATTTGAACACTGGTCTTGGCTTATGCGCCAAAAATAGCCCCTTTGGCCTTTGTTGGTGAAGAATCTGACCCTTCTGGCCTCTTTGCTTTATGTCGCTGAAGATATTCGTCTTCGAGTTTATTGCACTGTGATGATGATTTTTTTTTCTTCTATGCTGGTACATAAGTGATGTTTGCACAGATAACAAACATATATAAATGTCGAACAAAAATAGTTAGAACCATGCATTGCATTACCTATGATCGTTGTTCGGGATATAGTTCCCATAAATTCATGTTGAGTACTTTGCACAAGTAACGGCAACCATGCATTTAATAAGATTGAATAAAAACGACTAAATTAAACATTCGCATCAATGACTAGTGTTTGAATTTGGCACCTAAGAATATATGTTAGGGAAGTATGCGTGTAAAAAATATAAAGCTGGCAAGCATAATATTTAGGCATACATTATACGTCCTTTTCTAATTTATACATGTATTCTATGTATTTTGTATGAGAAAAACATACAGGGATATCATATGAACGTAATATATCATAAAGGGAAATTACGCAAAAGTTATGTGAGATGTGTTCTTGCATACGAGAATGATACATAAAGAAATGAACATATGACCTCAACATATATTGATCATAGAAACTTAATGTTTGAAGTATCATAGAAGTGTCAGGCTTACCAAATATTTCGGGAAAGTGCTAAATTTTTCAAAACTCATGCTCATTTGATTTAAAGATCAAATTGGTCAACTTGACATTGTTTGGTCAATCAAAATGTCACAAATAGTAAACATCAATCGGTATGTTTTACTCTTATTAATCTAGAATAACAATCATATGACATACTTGCTGCCGATTAAATCTATTCGGCAATGCACTCCCAAGTCAAAGCAATCCATGCACCGAGGAGCAGATATTTTAATAGAAAAGCACAAAGTATGCAACTTCTAATTCAATAAATTAGCAGTGTATTCATAGTATAAGACTTAAGCATCATGATATTATATACAGTTATCGATGCAAGACGGTATCAATAGTAATAACAATTAAGTGAAAACGTACCCCCGAGTTCGAATGATTTTATCAAGATCAAAGTCCCGACTAAATCTCGAATAATCATTATTCGGTCGATTTTCACTTTTATTTATATGTAAATATGCATATATTCTTTGTTTGCACAATATGTCAATAAAATCATAAAATTAGACAGATCTGTAAATTGACTAACCTCGGCCACTTACTGAACCTAGAGTCTAGTTGTTTAGCTTGTGAATTCTTCACTTGTTGTCAGCTTAGTAGATGATGGAGAGTATTGACCGACTCAGTTGATGATTCATTTGTAGTGTTTTCTACCGACATAGGTCCGGTTTTTAACACTCATTGGGATGAACTTGTCCTCAAGTGCATCTTGCCCATTTTTTGTGTACTGGACTCTGTTTTAAGTTCAGTGGTTAGGTCTAGAAATCCTCTGCACTTTCTTCATCCTCTCGGGCAAAATGGTTTTCGCCATACTTTGCCTACGTATTCGCTTGCTTGCGTATCTCTTAGCGCTGATACAACAGATAATCCACCCCTGAGCACCCTTTGTTTTTAATTCGAGCTTGCTAGAATGTCTCGGGTGTTTCATCTCTTTACGTTGTAGTCGCAGGGATGCTCTTGATTACTGTGAGTCGGTGGATGTACCGAATGATCGTCTATGGTTGCTGCATGTGACCCACTGTAATGATTCCATTAAGACCCAACTTCTCTTATCGGCTGATCTTTCTCACATACCAGATTCTTCTACTTTGCTGGTCTTTCTTAAAGATCAGGCTTCTTTTTTCAGCTGGTCTTTTGTTTTACCAGATTCTATCTTTGGCTGACCAGAATTTTTCTTTGACAACCAATAGTGTGGTGTTATCCAGTAATTGAAGGATACAATCACGTTTTGGAGTTTTATTGACATGTCCGATCAAGAAGTTTTGGAAAACAACCTTATCTGAGTTAAACTTGATAGATCTTTCACCATAAAAATTCTCAGTAAATTGTTAGTCAAAGAACAATATTTAATAACAAAGTAATTAGATGTTCAAATACCTTTTTAAGGAGTGATCCCTACTCAAATTCTCTTTTCTTTTCTTTTTAAAGCATTTGTCGGGCTTCATTTATGATTTTGGAGTATAAATAACAATATATGCTTGCTTAAGTAAAAAAAGATAATGGTAAATCATAAACGAATTTTATTCGTATAAGGCATAGCATATTAGATAAAGAGGAAAATCATTATATTAATAGGAGAGATCAAACACGGATTGATAAAGGTAGTTGTTAGCAATGTATGCCTAGACATGACGTCGGTTTCGGTTCTGGTTCGGAACTGGCCGTTCTTATTCCGTTTCGCCGGTTTAAAACCGATTTTTTTTGTTTTTTTTGTTTTTTTTTTACCCAATCAGTCCCATACCAATTACCTACCCATACATGAATACATGATACATACACCGATACACATTACCTAACTACCCAGAATCCCAGATCCCAAATCACCACCTTCAATCCTTCATCTTCAATCCTTCATCTTCAATCCTTCATCATTATCTCTCTCTCTCTCTCTCTCTCTCTCCTCTCTCTCTAATCACCACAAAATCACAAATCAACAACTTCAACTGCAGATTGGCTCTGAAAATCCCCAAATCGTCGAAATCCCTATCTTCTTCTCAATAAATCCTTAAATCAAATCATTCGAAACCCTAATCAATTCAACGAATTTCCGGTGGTCGGCTGACATTGGCCAAGAAGGAAACGTTGTACATTGGCTCTTTCCACTTTAGATGGTGGTAGTAGTGCCATCTCACTCTTTGGCGGACAGGGCGATCATTTTTAAAACTTCGCCAGCCGATGTGAGTCTTTTCGGTGGTCGGCTGTCTTTGGTCAAGAAGGGAAACCTATAGATCAGCAATTTCCAAATCTTTTGGTATGGAAGGTGACTATTCACTCTCCGACGCATCGAGATGCTCCAAAAGACTTTGGCGGCCGATTTGAAGGCTTTCCGGTGCTCAGCTGATAACAACCCAGAAGACAATATTATATATTGGCACTTTCTGCTCCTAATGGTGGCAATGGTGCCGACTCACTTGACGGTGGGCGGGGGGGCTGTTCCGGCGGCGCGTCGGACGCGTGTCTGTCCCTCCAGACCATATAGATATAGTTGGCTGCTAATAACTCTCTTTTATTTGCGTATTTGTGTTAAGAATAAACTTAGATTTGTTTATGACTTGTTCGTTAGGGTTCCTCGAAGTTGAGTTCTAGCGCCCTCCTTCTAGCACCAATTGTTAACGGTGATTTTTGTATCGTTGAAGATTCAACCCGTAAACAGTAGCATGTACGCGGATCGAAGCCTTAACCGGTCTAGGGATGAATAATCAAAGCCTTTTTCTTCATTTGGATGCGATACGATTTGCTTGTATTTGAGAATAATAATGTAGAAAAGTAGAAAATAAAAGATAAATCAAACGTAACACATGTTTTACATGGTAAAACCCCAAAGCGGGGAAATATCCACGGTGCCAGTGACAGCGAAAAGAGATCCACTATAAATATAAGGATTACACACTCAATCTCTACCTCTTTCGAGTAGTTTTTCATATCTTTTGTGTAAGTTTCTTATATTTTTATTGGCTCATTTTGTTGACAAACCACATTGGGGATTTGCTTGTAAAGGTAGATTAGGTCTTCTTGTTCGTGATCAAGTTTCGATGACATCATCATTGTGTTTTAATTGTTTTTCACAAATTTGCTATCGAATGATTGCTTGCTAATATGGGGTAAATTTGTTAATATTGACTAAGTCAGAAAGTTGGTAATTAATCAATTAAAACCTATTCAAGCCGCACCCCCTAGACACATATTTTTTATTTTCATTTTGTATATTCTTTCATCTGTTTTTCATATATTTTTTTTGTATATTTTTCTGTATATTTTTCATATCTCTGTACAATGATATCTAGTAGTATTTATATTGGTTGATAGGGTGTTGCCCTAATCCTTACCACACAAGTAAATGATTTTCAGTTAAAATCTTTCTAGGATTCTAGTTGGGTAGACCGTTCCAGACTAATTTCTCGTTTCGTGCTTATCTTTCTGGAAGTATTGAGTTGTATCCTGATTGATATTCCTTGGTTATTGGGAGGAAATAATGATATTTCCTTGTTGGAGTGTGATCTTAATATCTCGTATCTGTGCAGATCTCTTCTTGATATGACTTATCTTGGTAACGCTGTATTTCCTGTTTTTGGCTGAGCAGATCTTTAGCTGAGCAGATCTTTGGCCGAACAGAATCTTTGGCCGAGTAGATTCCTGGTCGAACAGATTCCTGGCCAATCAGATTTCTTGACCAGTAGATTCCTGACCTATCAGATTCCTAGCCAAAGCCGATCAGATCTTGGCCGATCAGAACCTTTGGCCTTCCAGATCTTGGCCAACCAGACCTTTGGCTGACCAGATCTTTAGCCAACCAGATTGCATTTACAGATGGCCCCATGTATGGTCTTGCCACCCGTTCTTGCTAACCCTTTTGATGACGGGTCTCATTTTTGACTTTTGATGACGTGGTATGCTATATTTTCCGAATTATCCACTATCTTTACTGACGAGTCATGCTATCATAAAAATTCCTATAAAAATATCCATCCAATATCACCCAACATCTCAACTTTCACCCACCTTATTAATATTTTCGTCATTAAAATCACCAAACATCCATCTAATATAACCCAACATCTCAACTTCCACCCACCTTATTAATATTTTCATCATTAATATCACCCAACATCCATCCAATATCACCCAACATCTCAAATTCTACCCACCATGCACTCCAAAATGCATTAATTGATCATTTGTTAGATGAATATACTAATTCAAAGAATTAAATGACGATCAATATGTACTTTTGTTTATGTGTTTTTTTTTCTTTTATGAAATGTAATGTTTAATTTAACGTAATAATCAATGCAATATTTTAGTTAGTTAAATGTTGTTATTGGTAAAATCTGGAAGGATGACAAATCAACATGATCGTCGGGGTTCACGGAGATTAGAGATGTCATGTCACCAAAAGTCAATGAGTTGACCAAAGATAACTTCACAATACTTAGTTAGGGTTACCTAGATGGTCAGGTGGAAATAACTCAACTGTTAGTTCTTGAGTTTTGTGTTGCCATAATTCTATATCAAAACGACATTTACTTTGTATTGATTAGTTGTCTAGGATCTGTGGAAAATCAAGCTTCAAGGAAGATTTGACAACATTCAAGCAAAGTGGTGGCTACAAGAGGAATAAAGCTAAATTGCTTAGCAAAAGGTAATCATGACCTCTTTCCTCTTGCAAGGCTTAGGCACACATATATATTGCATTCATATGTTTCCCTGCATAGTTGTGCAAAATTTGGTTTAACACAATACACACACTTATACTTATATGCACTTGCATTAGATTTAAAGTTGACAATTTTCAGAATTTGCATGTTCTAGGACTAGTTCTAAGAAATAGCATACTTGTGTGTTCTTGTGTTTATTGGTTTGTGTTTATATGTTAATAAACTTGATTTTGAGCATATATAATTCCTTATTTAGTTCCAATTAATTTGGTTACTCATTCATTGAGTTTCAAGTTCAAATTAGGTGGTTAAGAAACTTTCCGTGATTTTATCATACATGGTTTTCATCCTTGATTTTCAAGTTGAATTCCATATTTTTTTGGAAAAGGTTTCTTGACAACCTTTGTACATGAGAGAGCCTCGGTTTTTAATCCGAAAACGGATTTGAAATTGGAGTTCGGAGGCCAAAGATATGGCTGAAACAAAAAAGGGTGTGCAAGAGGGATGAGGGGTTCCAAGCACCTACTCCCCATGAAGGCGCATGGCCTCCACGGGAATGGAGGGCTGCTGGTCCCGTGGGGCCCACATGCCTCCATGGGGACCCAGCATGGCAGCCCCCCATTGGTTGGTTTTATTTGCCTTGCTTTCCTCCTTTAAATTCCCTTGTTCCCTCCCATTTCATTCAAGAAGAAAATTTGAAAAACACAAGTGCAGAATTTTCTCTCCAAGTTTTCTCATCTTCAAAACACCATAACTTTCTCATTTGGAGTCCATTTTGAGTGATTCGAATTGGAGAATCTTTTTCTACTAGTCCTCTATCATTTCCATAAGAGTTTGGAGTCAATAGAATGAGTTTTCTGGTAGGACTAATCACAGAAACGAAGCTGCACTTTTTTCTTGTAAGGTATTGATTTCTATTTTGTTCTTAATCTTCCAGTCTTCAATTGCCTTGGGTTTTCTTCTCATATATATGTAAGTTTGATGTGTTATCATTTATTAGAGAAATAATCTCTAATAGAGCTAGTTTGAGCTTCAATTGACTAACATGTTGAGTTAGGTTTATACAAATCTATGTTTTCACATGTTTGAGATGTTGTATTGTGCTAGCTTCAAATCTAGGACTATCTTGTGTGTTTATTGAATTGATTATGTTAATTGATAGTCTTTTCATATGCTATATCTTATTAATTGAAGATTTATTGAAATAGCATATTTGTTTGATGATTTAGAACTTGATTAGATTTAATTTATTATCTTGAGAATCTAAGTTCTATAATTTTGCTAGAGTTTCAATTTTGATTTTATCAAATTGATTCTAGCATTTTTATGTGATTGAACATAATCTAAGTTTTGGTGTGTGTTAGGTGTTTCACATGCTCTAGGTTGTTTGTTCATGTTACAAGAATCTAGATACTATTGATTTGTGCTTTTGATGACAAATATCTAGTTCTTCATGTTTTGTGTCTAATCCACACATCTCATATGTGCATGCATCATTGAGAGTGATTGCATTGTTTTCATAATTGTAAACTAGAAAACATATGACATGTGCTTAATTGTTCATTTCTAGTTTCCATAGGATATATTGATCATATATACTATGTTGTGTGTGTTTGCATCATTTGTATTTACTTAGATCATTTACCTTGCAAAAGGCCGGAAGTCACATTCCTTAAAGTGATTATTTGGATTGTGCATTGTAAGTCTTAGCTAGAGTCGGAGTGACTTGGATAGCTAAGCGACGGAAGTCACATGTTTGGAGAGGGGATCTTTAACTTGTGCATTGTAAGTCTTAGCTAGAGTCGGAGTGACTTGGATAGCTAAGCGGCGAAAGTCACATGTTTGGAGAGGGGATCTTCAACTTGTGCATGTAAGACTTAGCTAGGATTGGGGTGATCCGGATAGTCAAGCAGCGAAAGTCACATGTTTGGAGAGGGGATCTTCAACTTGTGCATGGAAGTCTCGACTAGGATTGGGGTGATCCGGATAGTTGAGCAAAGGGGCATCTCATTCATTGTGTAGGGTGGAATGGTAGATTTCTAGGTGAAGTGGTCACTTGAGAGATTGTATCTTTTTATCTTACTAGTGGATTTGTATGCCGGTGGTTGTGGTATCAACCCGTGGATGTTTCCTCTTATGAGGTTTTACCACGTAAAAATCATGTGTTGATTTTGTAAGGAAAAACGCGTGGCGGAAGTGAAAAACATGGTGGGTATATTTCAAAAAAAATTCCTTTAAAAGAAAGAACCTTAACCCTAGATTAATTGGCATATAATTAAAAGTATCGTACCTTTTTCTCGTGACGATTGAACTAGCGTCGAATTGAATCCGCAATCTTACCCTAGACAATCTTAATGGAGATAGTGTATCCTCGTGAAGAATACCAGTAATCGCCAAGAGCTCATAGACCGCCTATAGCTCTCCAAGTTACCATATTTACCCATATGACCACATTTTGAACTTGGATATTTTGACTTGTCCGGAAGCCATATTTCAATAGACACTATTGAAAACTTAACGTTAAGATTTAATATCCAATACCTCAAAACATCCATATGATGATATTCTACTCTCATTTAATAAATGGAGCCACGATGTCCATATCTATAAATGATGAAGTCCTCTATCGATTAACAAATGAATACCACCAAACTATCGAGGATAGACTATGCTATATAATTATACTCAATGATAGCTTAAATGATAACACTTGCAACCATAAGTCCATCATTTATCTCAGGATTGAGATAGACTCTCCGATTGTCTTGAAGTGAAGACCTTTATCCATTGACGGTTCTGGATAAAATATTTCACTATGATCATATTCAATGCACCCAGTGCACTACATTCTTTTGCCCAAAAACACCACACTTTGATGATTTTAGACTCATCATAACACATTTGATCTCACTCAAATGCTAGCAAAAGAATCTACAACTTTAACAAGATAAAGACGCCCAACCTGCGTCTTTATCTTAAGTTGAGAATATTATTCAAGACTAACTAAAGAATTATGTCTACCTCACACATATCCAGATGTACGAACAATTCTTCTTTTCTCATAGTATTTTGACCTTATTATTATTTACTTTTGACAATTATAATAATTAAACTATAAATGCTATAAGATTTGTTAAACTAAAAATCACTTTATTAATCTGAAAAGATTGTCAAATACATTATTACACTCTTGCTATTGAGCATAATTCTAACAGATTTTCTCTATCCCTATCTCTTTTATTTGTATATGTGTTGATATATATCTTAGTTGATATCTTTGTAATTGATATTCATTGTATATCATTTTTGTATATGTTGCTGTTGACTTTGTTTGAACAAGCATATCTTTATTTGAATTGATATTGCTTGTGATTGTATTTGGAGTGTGATACAAGTTACTTAGAGGGACAAACTTGTGATTGTTTCAAGGGAGCGAAAAATGTGTTGTAACTTATTCACCCCCCCCCCCCCCCCCCCCATCTCTAGGTTAGCTTAAGGCAAATTAACTATGTTTGTATTTTTCATCAACTAAGGTAATAAGATTGACCAATTAAAGATGACCCGGTTGAGATTATTAAGATGGTCGGGTCAAAGCCTCCTGTCGGGATCAAGTAAATGGTCGGGGAGAATGTGGTTTGGTAGTGTCTGGTAGACGGGTCGGTTGAGCGACACGTGGATAACGTTGAATTAAATACGATCACAACTCCTACACACAGAGAGATAGTCTTACTCAAATAAGGCGTCTCGAATCATACTCTGATAAGATAACAAACTTCCTTAGAGATATCAGAGTCCAGATTAGGCAAGAGATCTAATGCGTTCAGAACATAACAAAACATAAGCATTGCGAAACAGGAAAGAAGGTTAAAACGACTCCAACAAGTCAGAGTCCCATTAAACCACAACAACTTTCCATACTTGTATACCACGAATTAAGGTTCTATGAACATATAAATAGACCCTAAAATAACATTGTAAGAGTTGCGAACTCAACAGTAAGTAAGAGTGAGTGAGCTTGAGTGTCTAACTGTTTTACTATAATGGATTTTCCTTCTCGCTGTCACTGGCAACCGTGAACGTTTTCCCAACTTGAGGTTTTACCCTGTAAAATCTGTGTTTGCATGCTCTTTTTCTCTTTTCTGCTCATAGCATCATTAACAACTTACAATAACTCGTTAGACGCGTGATCAACTTCACGTAATCCTAAAAATCACCGTCAACAAATGTAATTTCTTAATTTACTAATTTTAGGTAATTTTTTCAAGGACTACTTTTAGTTAACTAATAAAATATATTATTGCAATATTATGTTAATTAAGGGGTGAAATATTAATTGTTGAGAAATAAAAAAATGAAAGAAAGGGAATATTAAGGGAATATTCATTTTAGTGTTGCATTTGGTGCAATGGGTTAGAGATGGAAAAAATAAAAAGTGTGAAAGTTACACCATTTTGATGTAAAAGTTGCACCAAATTGATAGTTTGGGTTGGAGATGGCCTAAAGACACATTTTGTATTTTAAACCTAAATTTGATATATGAGTACTACAATCAAACCATCTTCACCACCAAACACTAACGAGTGGCACACCCCACAAAAACCAAACTCTTCACCAAGCACTCACACGCGGCATACCCCACCAAAACCAAACTCTTCACCAAACACTCGCACATGGCACATCCCACCAAAAAACAACACCACGGTCTCTATAATTCAAAGCCCACACCACCCACAATCATTACTGGTCAACCAAAGAGAAAGAAGTGAGCTATTTTTCTGGTTTCCTTATGTTGGTCGTCGTCTTTATCTTCTGCCGTCCTAGTACACCATGGTATGGCTTTTTCTGTTCTTCGTTATTTTAATTTCTGCTTATTTTATTGGTATCTATTTATTTTCATGATCTATAATGTTGTTTTGTTTAAGAAACTCCATGTGTCTATGTTGTTAGTTCATGTTCATGTTTCTGTTTTCAATGACATTTTACTACTTTCACCTCGTTTTTATTGATTTAATTACCATCCTGGTTCTGTCTTTTGCTTTGTATATCTGCTTCAGTTTTTCAATCAAAAGTAATATCTCTCTTTTGTTAGATTATCTAACATGTTTGTTAGATCTCTCTCTTTTAATATTTTTACATCCTTTTGACAATTCAATTCCAGATTTGCTCTCTCATTTTATTCATAATGATTTTCTATTGTATGTTTCTTTCTGCTTGAATTGTAAAATGTTCTCATAATATATGTATTATATTTTCTTCACTTGAAGTCTATAATTTTGTAATTTTATAAAGAGAAATACAGTGTATAATCCATAATAAATTTTCTCATTTTACTGTGAAATCTGGAGATAGGGCAATAAAAATTTCTAGTTGTTTTTAGACTTGTTTATGGATTGTTTATGGATTGTTTATTAGGTTGTGGATTGTTATTATGTGGTTTTTGTGGACTAGTGGTGTAAATATGTGTCGGGAAAGCCCGGCCCGGCTGGCCTGCCAAGGATGGCAGGCCGTGCCTGGCACGGCCCGCAAGTGGGGCGTGCCGAGCCAAGCCCGACCCACATGCCTGGCACGTGCCGGGCCTTAGATCCAGGCACGCCTTGCCGGCCCAGTACGGCACGCCTTGCCGGCGTGCCAGGCCCAACGTGCCGGCACACGGGCCGGCATGGTGGGCCCACCAACTTAAAAAAAAATTCAAAAAATATTTATTTAAAAAAAATGGTTAAAAGATAAATGACATTGTAGAGTATTGAACCATAGTCCATAACCCTTGTTTAGGTATGTAAATTTTCATTTACCATTCCCTCCTTTTTATATAGGTTATACATCTCTTCAATGCTCTTATTTATCCGATGTGGGATGTGAGATTGAATACAACTATGGTGATAAGCAATTACTATGACCAATATTAGGGAAGAATAATATGTGAAAGAGATTTAATAATTTATTTACATATATATATATATATGTATATATATATTGATTTATTTACATATATATATATATATATATATGTATATATATATATATATGATTTTTGTTCATAGATGGAAATTATTGCATAATATCAATAGATAGCTTATTTAAATTTTTTTTTAATGAAAACCATTATTTAATTTTAATAGACCTCCCAACTCTCTCCATATTTTCCATATTTAAAGAAAAAAAAATGGACACAAAAGAATATCATTATGTTATATCAACGAATTGAAATGGAAATCCAATCCCACATCCCACATTGAATAAATAAGAGAATGAAAAGAGGCATCACCTATATAAAAATGAGAAAAAAGTAAAGGAAAACATACTTACTTGGACAAGGGTTATGGGCCACAATCCAATACTCTATGATGTCCATACTCTATAATGTTATTATTAACAAATTTATTTTAAAAATATATATATATATATATATTGGGCCGGCCCGTTTGGCACTCCTAAGCCAGCATGGCAAGGCCCGCCATAGCCGTGCCCACGTGTCGTGCCAGGCCCCCATTTTCCAAAACGGACCGGGCCTGGCACGGCACAGCAAATTGCCGTGCCGTGCTAGGCCCGGACCGTTTTGGAAAATGGGCCTAGTGGGCCGTGCTTACCTGGGCCGGGCCGGCACATATTTTCAGCACTATTGTAGACTGTTTAGTGTTTATGTGAATTGTTATTAACTGATTATGTGGTTTTTGTGGATTGTTTTTAATTTGTGTTATTTTATTTGGTATTTAATATTGTTGCAAAGGTTGTGACTTGTGAGTTTTGACAATTGAGAATAGATTTTTAGTGAGTTTTGATATGTTTTTTTGTTGTAATTTAGTCAAATGTAATCGAATAGACTCAAAATATGAAAAAAAAATTCTTTTCGTTTTTTCAAACCACACCATATTTTAGTGGGTTTTTTGTAATTAAGTCAAATTCGGACATAACATGTGATATAGTAAGTCTATCTACATAATAAAGCTTTACACCAACATTGTCAAAGCTATTCTTGTTACTTTCATTGTCTTTGGTGTTTTCTGAATCAATGAAACTATCCCTTTCTTCTGAATTCATCCTATTCAATTCTTGCTTGTCTCTTCTCCCATGTCATCACACATTCTATGTATCCAACTCAAATTCTCAACTCTTATAAATTTTTCACCCTCGTCACTTCCTCTATTTTTAACCTCAATGTTACCAACATAATTGTAACACCCCAAAACTCAAAGAATAAAAGAGCACTTTGATTTGGAATGTTATATCATAAATCGTTAATTACATCACCCAAACATAACTAATAAATAGAATAACTCCAAATAAACCATTATCCAATGACAAAAATATCTCCAAGTACTCCAACAAAAGATACACTTCGCTCTAAAGGAACTCGAGACAAAACCGAGTATCAAAAACTCAAAGTCTAAGGAATAATACGAAGAAAAATTACACATAATATTAATCCATATCAAAACTCCTGAAAGTCTATCGCTCTAGCGGTCGGCTCCTAAGAAAACTCAGTCTGCAAAATGTTAAATGACAAGAGGTGAGCTGTCAACTCAATAAGTATTGCATAATACGTAATCGAAAACATTTATGAAATTTATAATAACATTTAAAGAGTACGTAGATTTTCAAACAATCAGATACAATTAAACTTGTAAAAATAACATTTTTAGCATACGATAACGATTAATAACATTTCATAAAAATAAGGTCAAGTCAAGTAGTGTCACCAATACCCCGGTGACCCGGCCATTTACATTTCAGAAATTGGTACAAGACCAAAATCATAACATTTCATTTGTCGCGCGCGCTGCATTTACATTATCACCGGTGATCAACATTTCATTTCACATTTCATTTACTACTGACGTTGAGCCAAAACATTACTTTCAATATATATATATATATATATATATATATATATAATAATACATTTGCATTACAAAAGCATAAAAATGCCTAATTTATATAAGCTTTTAAACGTAAAGTTCTAGTAAAGACAAAACTCATTTAATAAGAATTAGGTAAAAATATGTTAAGTAAAGATCGATTACATACGTAGGAAACAATTTTTTTATATATACATAAATTATAATATTTCAGAACATAATAATAAGGTAAATAAATTTGTTTCCTAAGAAAAACATTTATGCAATTACATATTATGCAAAAACATACTTACCTCTGATGATACCAAGTTTAAGGCTTCACTAACGATACTTGGAAGTCACAAGAGTAACCTAAACATATATAACAATAATCCTTCAATCAAACTATACAAAATAGAAGAAATCTAACTCCTGTTCTTTATAAATACGTTTTTTTTTATTCATCTAAGAAGAAAATAAAATTCCAGACAAACAGGTTTTAGTGCTCAAACATTATTGATTCGAAAATCTTAAAGGCCTCAAAAAATTGTAAAACTTAGTAAATAAATCCAAACATCAGATTACTATCTCCCATCAAAATATCAAAATTTTATCAAACACCTAGAAATTCCTACAATTTTCTAAACACACAAAGGTCAATCCTGACAGCGCAAACTTTTGATCCTCTGATCAGACTTCGTATAAAAGTTTAACAATCCTACAGACTACGAAATATTTCAAAACTTTATTTATGGATTAATATATCAGTAGTTTATCTCTGTACCAAAAATCAGAATTTAACCTATCTTCTTTTGAGAATTAAAATTCCTACAACTCCAAGAGCTCATGACTGTCAGCATAAATTTCATGGTGTAAATATCAAATATACTCAAAGAATTAAAATACTTATATGACATCAAAATTCATGAAACTTTAAATCCTAATTCAATTATTCCTCTAAAACCATAATACCAAAAATCAAACTTAAATACCTCCTCAATTTTAATTTAAAATTACTCCAATACAATAGGGTCAGTTTGATGATTCAGAAAATTCCGCATCCACAACTGATTTAGAAATAAAATCTCTCTAAGCCAAACACCACCAAAAATTCCGAAGATTATAACACAAATTGATATATATGTCTACTATCCTCATACCCAAATTCACTATCAATCACAACCTACAAGTATAATTAAAATAAACAAAACAGTATGTTGCTTCACCGGTATTAAAACAAATCCAAAAATTCCAACCTATACGAACACTCAAATTGGAACTCTTTAATGGACTTCAAAAATTCCAGCAATTTATAATAGAGCTTCATGTATATATATATATATATTTCATTCACTCTATAATCCATGCATAAAACATCTCCATAACTAAAATTAAACAATTGTTAGAGGCCTTAATTTGTTAAAGAGATATTTTGTGTCAAAACCAAAAAGGGTTTAAAAAAAAAAAGACTACAAAGCTTTAATCAAAATTTCAAAAAAAAAAAATATGAAATAAGATTTAAGAAAATCGTACCTTCAAAGAGTTTCAGAGTAGAATAGCAACAATACTTTTCTTTGATATTCTTTTGTAAAATATACACTTATATGAATAAGTATAAAATATTGGAGATATACAAATCCTACTAATTTAGCTAATATATTCAAATCCCTCTAATTATGGAGTTGACTTGCCTTGTGATTGTCCTTGAATAATGATAGAGAATCAATCACAAGTAATTAGTTGCCTTAATAAAAGAAACTGGGAGTTGAATATTATATATATAAATATATATTTCTATTTATATATTATTATTATTATCATTAATAAAAGGTGAATTAATTCGGGTCTTACAACTCTTTCCTCCTAAAAAAATTTCGTCCTCGAAATTTAACGTTACCTCATATATCGAAGAGTTCGGGGTATTTTTCTCTCATTTCAGCTTCTCGCTCCCATGTGGACTCCTCCTTTGAATGGTTTCTCCAACGTACTTTCACCAATGGTATCACTCTTGACCGCAAGGTTTGCTCTTTCCTATCAATAATCTCCACAGGTTGCTCCTCATATGACATATCTTGTGAGATTTGAATTGGTTGGTAATTCAACACATGTGACTGGTCTGGCACATACTTTCTCAGTACCGATACATGAAAGACATTATGAATTCTGGCCAAGTTTGGTGGTAAAGCGACTCGATATGCCACATTACCAATTCTTTGCAAAACCTCGAATGGTCCAATAAACCTTGGACTGAGTTTTCCCTTTTTCCCAAATCGGAATACACCTTTCCATGGCGACACTTTCAAGAAAACGTAATCTCCAACTTGAAACTCCAAATCCCGTCTGCGCTTATCAGCATAACTCTTTTGTCTACTATGTGCTGTAAGAAGACGCTCCTTGATCAACCTGATCTTCTCTCTAGTCACTTGTACTAACTCTGGTCCCAAAAGTTTTCTTTCACCAACCTCATCCCAGCAAATCGGTGACCTACATCTCCTTCCATACAAGGCTTCATATGGAGCCATACCGATGCTAGCATGAAAACTATTATTATAAGCAAACTCAATCAAAGGTAGATGTTCTTCCCAATTGCCTCCTAAGTCCAGTACACAAGCTCGCAACATATCTTCCATTGTCTGGATAGTTCGTTCAGACTGGCCATCTGTCTGAGGATGAAAAGCGGTACTAAATTTCAATTTAGTGCCCATCCTCTGGAGCAAACTAGTCCAAAATCTAGAAGTGAACTTAGGGTCTCTGTCAGATACAATTGATACCGGTGTGCCGTGTAATCTAACTATTTCCTGAATGAATAACTTGGCCAACTTATCCAGATTGTCGGTTGTCCTCACAGCAAGAAAATGTGCCGACTTCGTTAATCGGTCCACTATAACCCATATAGAATCACTGCCTCGTTTAGACCGAGGTAAGCCAACAACAAAATCCATTGTGATATCTTGCCATTTCCATTCTGGAATTGGCAAAGACTGGAGTAATCCTATTGGCCTTTGATGCTCAATTTTCACTTGCTGACAAATAAGACACCTGCCAACAAAATCAGCAATTTCCTTCTTCATATTCCTCCACCAGAATGTACCTTTCAAATCTCTATACATTTTGGTACTGCCAGGGTGCACAGTATAAGCTGCCATATGAGCCTCATCTAAAATCTCCCTTTTCAACTCAATATTATCAGGTACACACAATCGTTTCCCAAACCATAACACTCCTTCGGTAGAAACTCTAAACTCTGGTCTTCCACCCTTTTCCACCTCGCCAATGATCTTTGTAAGCTCATGATCTTTCTTTTGGATTTCTTTGATTCTATCGATCAGAGATGGTTGAACTTTCAAGTGTGCCAAACATTCTCCCTGACTATGGGTAATCACCTTGATACCATACTTCTCTAAATCTCTAAGTATATACTTTTGTGAAGTGATTAATCGAGCCAGACATCCCGATGATTTCCTACTTAACGCATCAGCCACTACGTTAGCTTTTCCTGGATGATAATTAATGGTACAATCATAATCCTTCACCAATTCCAACCACCTCCTTTGTCTCAAATTTAAATCTTTCTGAGTAAACAAATACTTCAAGCTTTTATGATCCGTAAAAATTTGACATGTCTCACCATAAAGATAGTGTCTCCAAATTTTCAATGCAAAGACTACCGCTGCTAACTCTAGATCATGAGTGGGGTAGTTCTGTTCATGAACTTTCAATTGTCTTGAAGCATAAGCAACTACCATTCCATTTTGCATCAATACACACCCCAAACCTTTCTTTGAAGCATCACTATAGATAACATATCCATCACCGCCAGATGGAATGGTCAAAATTGGAGCAGTAACTAAATAGTTCTTGAGTTCTTGAAAACTCTTCTCACATGCCTCATTCCATTCAAACTTGACATTTTTTCTTGTCAATTGAGTTAATGGGGCAGCAAGACTAGAAAAATTTTTCACGAAACGACGATAATATCCTGCTAAACCCAAAAAACTTCTAATCTCAGTAACAGTCGTCGGTCTACTCCAGTTCAAGACAGCTTCCACCTTAGCAGGATCAACGGAAATTCCCTTTTCCGATATTACATGCCCCAAAAACACCACTTGACTCAACCAAAACTCACATTTCTTGAACTTCGCGTATAGTCTCCTCTCTCGAAGAGTCTGTAGCACAATCCTCAAATGCTTTTCATGCTCCTCTTTGCTTTTAGAGTATATAAGGATGTCATCAATGAATATAATAACAAACTGATCCAAATATGGTTGGAAAACTCTATTCATTAAGTCCATGAAAGCCGCCGGGGCATTAGTTAACCCGAACGGCATAACTACAAACTCGTAGTGCCCATATCGAGTTCGAAAAGCGGTCTTCGGTACATCCCCACTTCTAACTTTCAATTGATGATACCCTGATCTTAAATCAATCTTGGAAAACACTTTCGCGCCATGTAATTGATCAAACAGATCATCAATTCGAGGGAGGGGATATTTGTTCTTGATGGTAACTTGGTTCAGCTGGCGATAGTCAATACATAACCTCATAGTACCGTCTTTCTTTTTCACAAATAATACCGGAGCTCCCCAAGGAGACACACTCGGACGGATAAAGCCCTTATCTAGCAATTCCTCTAGCTGGGTTTTTAACTCCTTCAACTCCACTGGTGCCATCCTGTATGGAGCCTTAGAAATAGGGGTTGTACCTGGGATCAACTCTATAGTAAATTCAATCTCTCTATCAGGTGGTAAACTAGCCAAATCTTCAGGAAATACATCAGAAAAATCTCGGACGATAGGAACCTCCATAACAGAATTCTCCTTAACACTGTCAATCACTACACTAGCTAGAAATCCCTCACAACCTCCTGACAACAATTTAGAGGCTTTAATCATAGAGATAAACCCCTTAACAGGCGATTTCCGTGTACCCCGAAAACGAAACTCTGTTTGACCAGGAATATGAAACACAATATCCTTGGTGAAACAGTCTACGCAAGCATGGTAAGCTGATAACCAATCCATTCCTAGAATTACATCGAAATCATGCATATCCAAGGGCAACAGATCCACATAGAATTCTCTACCATCAAAACTTATGACACAAGCCTTATAAACTATATTCACTGTCATACCATCACCAAAAGGCGTAGAAATTGATAAACAATAATCTAGCAATTGCGGATGCTTATCTGAATATGAAGCAAATTTGCAAGAAATAAAAGAATGTGTAGCACCAGGGTCAAACAATACTTTAGCATCCCTAGAGAACAAAGATAAAGTACCTGACGCCACATTATTAGAAGCATCTGCATCATGCTGAGTGATGGCAAAAACTCGACCCTGCACCTTCTGTCGTTTAGCCTGACCTCCATCCGTTGGGGTGATGTTACCAGATCCACGGTTCTTTAGGCAATCCTTAACAGAATGCCCCACCTGTCCGCAACCAAAACAAGCTCCAGAAATACGATAGCATACCCCAGGATGTGTTTTGCCACAATGCTGACAAGGTGCATAAACTCTCTGAGTGGATCCACTCTCATTCCCAGATCCTCTCTGATTAGCTCCATTGTTGCCTTGTTTCTGCGGTTGTCTCCCCTGCTTGCCGTAATCTCCTTTGTGAAGTCCCCCTAACTTCTTCTTTTGTTGATGTTGGTCTCGGGTAGTTTGAGACTCAACTAGGTACCTCTCAGTAATCATAGCTCGATCCACTAAGTCAGCATACACATTCAGCTTGAGGATTGACAGCCGAGATTTAATACCCGGACGAAGTCCTTCAAAGAACCTTCTGCACCTACTAGCTTCAGTAGCAACCAATGTAGGCACATGACGTGACAACGAATTAAATTTCTCTTCATATTCTGCCACTGACTTCGTTCCTTGAATAAGGCCAAGAAAATCCGACTCCATCTTGTCACGTAGGCGATCCGGGAAATATTTTTCGTTGAAAGCCACCAAAAACATGTCCCAAGTGATGGGTGCATTTGTGGTACCAGGTGTTGCATCCAAACGTGCCCGTAGAAGGCGGGAAGCAGCATCCCACCAGTGATCTGCCTCATTTTGCAGAACAAATGAAGCAAAAATGACTCTGCGATTATCATCACAACCCATAGCTACAAATATCTTCTCCAATTGCTTCAACCAAGCTTCAGCCACCAAAGGGTCAGAACTTCCCTTGAATGTAGGAGGTTCCAACTTCTTGAAACGCTCCAAGGTTATCGCTTGCAATTCGTTAGCTGGTCGAGCAGGCACTCCAGCATCTGTTCCACGTCTTGGAACTTGCCTATCCCGAATTAATTCACCTTTTATTAATGATAATAATAATAATATATAAATAGAAATATATATTTATATATATAATATTCAACTCCCAGTTTCTTTTATTAAGGCAACTAATTACTTGTGATTGATTCTCTATCATTATTCAAGGACAATCACAAGGCAAGTCAACTCCATAATTAGAGGGATTTGAATATATTAGCTAAATTAGTAGGATTTGTATATCTCCAATATTTTATACTTATTCATATAAGTGTATATTTTACAAAAGAATATCAAAGAAAAGTATTGTTGCTATTCTACTCTGAAACTCTTTGAAGGTACGATTTTCTTAAATCTTATTTCATATTTTTTTTTTTTGAAATTTTGATTAAAGCTTTGTAGTCTTTTTTTTTTTAAACCCTTTTTGGTTTTGACACAAAATATCTCTTTAACAAATTAAGGCCTCTAACAATTGTTTAATTTTAGTTATGGAGATGTTTTATGCATGGATTATAGAGTGAATGAAATATATATATATATATATATACATGAAGCTCTATTATAAATTGCTGGAATTTTTGAAGTCCATTAAAGAGTTCCAATTTGAGTGTTCGTATAGGTTGGAATTTTTGGATTTGTTTTAATACCGGTGAAGCAACATACTGTTTTGTTTATTTTAATTATACTTGTAGGTTGTGATTGATAGTGAATTTGGGTATGAGGATAGTAGACATATATATCAATTTGTGTTATAATCTTCGGAATTTTTGGTGGTGTTTGGCTTAGAGAGATTTTATTTCTAAATCAGTTGTGGATGCGGAATTTTCTGAATCATCAAACTGACCCTATTGTATTGGAGTAATTTTAAATTAAAATTGAGGAGGTATTTAAGTTTGATTTTTGGTATTATGGTTTTAGAGGAATAATTGAATTAGGATTTAAAGTTTCATGAATTTTGATGTCATATAAGTATTTTAATTCTTTGAGTATATTTGATATTTACACCATGAAATTTATGCTGACAGTCATGAGCTCTTGGAGTTGTAGGAATTTTAATTCTCAAAAGAAGATAGGTTAAATTCTGATTTTTGGTACAGAGATAAACTACTGATATATTAATCCATAAATAAAGTTTTGAAATATTTCGTAGTCTGTAGGATTGTTAAACTTTTATACGAAGTCTGATCAGAGGATCAAAAGTTTGCGCTGTCAGGATTGACCTTTGTGTGTTTAGAAAATTGTAGGAATTTCTAGGTGTTTGATAAAATTTTGATATTTTGATGGGAGATAGTAATCTGATGTTTGGATTTATTTACTAAGTTTTACAATTTTTTGAGGCCTTTAAGATTTTCGAATCAATAATGTTTGAGCACTAAAACCTGTTTGTCTGGAATTTTATTTTCTTCTTAGATGAATAAAAAAAAACGTATTTATAAAGAACAGGAGTTAGATTTCTTCTATTTTGTATAGTTTGATTGAAGGATTATTGTTATATATGTTTAGGTTACTCTTGTGACTTCCAAGTATCGTTAGTGAAGCCTTAAACTTGGTATCATCAGAGGTAAGTATGTTTTTGCATAATATGTAATTGCATAAATGTTTTTCTTAGGAAACAAATTTATTTACCTTATTATTATGTTCTGAAATATTATAATTTATGTATATATAAAAAAATTGTTTCCTACGTATGTAATCGATCTTTACTTAACATATTTTTACCTAATTCTTATTAAATGAGTTTTGTCTTTACTAGAACTTTACGTTTAAAAGCTTATATAAATTAGGCATTTTTATGCTTTTGTAATGCAAATGTATTATTATATATATATATATATATATATATATATATTGAAAGTAATGTTTTGGCTCAACGTCAGTAGTAAATGAAATGTGAAATGAAATGTTGATCACCGGTGATAATGTAAATGCAGCGCGCGCGACAAATGAAATGTTATGATTTTGGTCTTGTACCAATTTCTGAAATGTAAATGGCCGGGTCACCGGGGGTATTGGTGACACTACTTGACTTGACCTTATTTTTATGAAATGTTATTAATCGTTATCGTATGCTAAAAATGTTATTTTTACAAGTTTAATTGTATCTGATTGTTTGAAAATCTACGTACTCTTTAAATGTTATTATAAATTTCATAAATGTTTTCGATTACGTATTATGCAATACTTATTGAGTTGACAGCTCACCTCTTGTCATTTAACATTTTGCAGACTGAGTTTTCTTAGGAGCCGACCGCTAGAGCGATAGACTTTCAGGAGTTTTGATATGGATTAATATTATGTGTAATTTTTCTTCGTATTATTCCTTAGACTTTGAGTTTTTGATACTCGGTTTTGTCTCGAGTTCCTTTAGAGCGAAGTGTATCTTTTGTTGGAGTACTTGGAGATATTTTTGTCATTGGATAATGGTTTATTTGGAGTTATTCTATTTATTAGTTATGTTTGGGTGATGTAATTAACGATTTATGATATAACATTCCAAATCAAAGTGCTCTTTTATTCTTTGAGTTTTGGGGTGTTACAACTTGGTATCAAAGCATTAGGTTTTAGATTCTGTGGACTTTTGGGTGTTAGTTATAGACATATAGACTATTGATAGGTTCTAATATTTTACGAACTAAGCTTTAATATTCCTAGTTTCTTATATTCAGTATTTTAAGGCATGATATAGTGCTAGTACAAATAATGATAAACCAGTTAGCTTGGACCCATTCTTTATTAGAATGGAAATTCCAATGATTTGTACAGCTTATGTTGAGAGAAAAGTGTAGACTAACTCTATTAATAGCACTTAGAATGAACCAGGTCTGCAATGTTATTGTTAAATGATTGGGTATTCTATCTTGTTATGATTTGTTCACTTGTTTGCTATTTGTTGTAAAGGATCCTTCAAATGTTATTTTTATATATAAAAAAAAAAAAAAAAGCTATCATGCTATATTTTAACTTGACATGTTATGAATGCATAATAGATCTTCATTAGTCTACTCCCTAAGTGTTGGTCCTGACACTTGTAGACAAAGATGTCACGCCGTACTCATAGAAACGCAGAGATCCCTCAGAATGTAGTTGGGGACGATAACCCAACTATTCGTCAGATGGCTGGGGAGGCGGCTAATCCGACAATGGGAATGTTAGCTAGGATTTTGGAAAATCAGAACAGATTGATTGAGGATTTAGCTCGGGATAGGCAAGTTCCAAGACGTGGAACAGATGCTGGAGTGCCTGCTCGACCAGCTAACGAATTGCAAGCGATAACCTTGGAGCGTTTCAAGAAGTTGGAACCTCCTACATTCAAGGGAAGTTCTGACAATAATTTTCCTCTTTATATGAATTTACCAATATGATTTTTCTCTTCTTCCTCTAGAAAATTCTTTGTTTTCTAAAAGTGAGGTTCACATAGAAGAGAGAAGTCAATTAGATGATGATACGGTTCTTCCACTGAAGTTCTATTTTGGAGAAATCAGAATCGAGAAAGAGTTTGATAGCCTTTAGTCCAGAAGTTGCCGATGTGGGAGACTCTGGAGTTGGAGTGTCTGATTGTGATGATACAAAGTTGCCAATTTTCCATTGAAAGGCTGATGTTGCACTGTTAGTGTTATCTGCAAAATTTCAACATCTTTAAGTATGGGCCACACGTGAACAAATTTTAATCCTTTCTTGTAATTCTTATCTTATGTTAACAACGTATTAGCTCAATTTAACTGCAAAATGATACAATTATAATATTAAAATTAAATATTAGATATAATAGTTCTAAAACTTTAATTCTAACAAAGGCTCACAATATCTTGTTCTGAAGTACCACTTGGATTTAGACGTTCAATTGTCGTACGTATCCCCTCAATTTGCCAACTACAGTAAGGATAATTTGCATTCAACACTGCAAAGATCTTTTAGCTCGAACTTGAGTGATACACTTTGGTTTTGAGTTGTTGTAATCAATCTCAACTCGAGACTAGAATTTATCTTTGGATTGGTTTATACCTATATTTGTGTTTTGGGAAATATCAAGATATACATGACAAAGGTGTGAGTCTTCATCATTTGTGTATGAAGAACTTCGTTGATTTGGAGTAATTTTTTTTAGCACAAGTGATTTGAAGAGATATGTTTAATTACAGTATGGTATACTATTTATATAAACGATAAAGATGGATGTTAAGTGATACTAATGCATATAGTTGTAGCCAACCAAAAATATTAATAAGGTGGATGGGAGTTGAGTTGTTTAGAAGCAACTCAACTTCCACCCACCTTATTAATATTTTTGTTATAAATATCAACCATTATCCATCCAATATCACCCAACACCCATCTCAACATATTAATGCATGTAGTTGTAGCCAACCAAAAATATTAATAAGGTGGGTGAAAGTTGAGTTGGTTAGAAACAACTCAACTTCCACCCATCTTATTAATATTTTCGTCATAAATATCACCCAACATCCATCTGATTTAACAATGATAAAAGCCTACACCCAAGTTTGCTAAAAAATAAAACCCATTCAATTTATCTATCGCCAAAAATGAATTTCAATGTAGGAGGTCCATCTCATTTATCATATTCCACTTCATCTTCAGCTTGAGACATTAACAATGATGATGAAGTACAACTTATGGATAATCTTGAATCGATTGATGCAGAACAAGGTGCGATAATTAAGCACAGTGTAAACAACCATCACCGCATTAATCAGTATCTCAATCAACAAAACAACCAAATGACTCATAAAGGTGCGATAATTAAGCACAGTGTAAACAACCACCACCGCATTAATCAGTATCTCAATCAACAAAACAACCAAATGACCCATAAAGGCTCAATTCCTCGTCATATAGTGATCAATTGAGACCGAGAAAGTGCTAATCGTATCTATTCACCGACTATTTTGCCGAGAAACCATGATATAACGATTTGTTGTTTCGCCGACGATTTCAAATGGCTCGAAGTTTATTCCTTCGTATTGTAATGTTGGAAGGTCATGACAACTACTTTATGCAATGAAGGGACGGGCTCGGTAGACTCGGTTTGTCTACTTTTCAAAAAATAACAGCTGTGTTTCGGATGTTGGCATATAGTCTATTAGCGGATGCTACTGATGAGTACATTAAAATAAGAGAGCCCACAGTAATTGAAATTTTGAAAAGATTGGTCTTACTGTTGCGAAGGTATTTACAGAGCAGTATGTAATATCATCTAACACTAATGACGTTGCTAGACTACTCTGTATTGGTAAGCATCTGTGTTTTCTAGGAATGCTAGGTAGCCTAAATTGTATGCATTGGAAGTGGAAAAATTATCCAACTGGTTGGGCATGACTATGCAGGTCGTAGTGGATCCCCAATTATTATTCTCGAGGCTGTAGCTGATTATGAACTTTGGATATGGTATGCATATTTTGGTTTGTCTGGTTCCAACAATGACATTAAAGTGTTGGAGACATCCCATCTTTTTGCCAACCTCGCTGAAGGTATTGCTCCTCCAGCTCATTATGTCATTCGAGGAAAAGAATATAACATGGGTTATTATTTAGATGATGGTATATACCCAAAATGGTCTACGCTTCTACAAACTATTCACGATCCATGTAGTCCGAAAAAAAATATTTGCAATGAAACAAGAAGGATGTAGAAAAGACGTAGAACGTGCATTTGGAGTTCTCCAATCACGGTTTGTAATTATGGCAGGACTTGCACGTTTTTGGACAAAACATGTATACATGATATAATGAATGTGTGCATTATTATGCACAACATGATAATCAAGGGAGAACGATTGATGCAACAATTGCAGATCATATGGAAGCGTAAACTCTAGAAGTTGAGATGGTGGTAGATGAAAATACCCGATTTCAAGAATTTCTAACTGGAATGGACAAATCAAGGATAAAAAGGCTCACATTAAACTCTGAAATGCATTAATCGATCATTTATGGGATGAATATACTAATTTAGAGAATTAAAGGACGATCAATATGTACTTTTGTTTTTTTTTCTTGAGTAATACTATACAATCCAAATAATTAACCTAAATTTCAACCCAAATGATGTGACACCTGAGTTGTCATCACCACACACAACATGGGATGATGTGGTTAAATGAAAAAACCACTTGCCACATCATTTGGGTTGAAATTTGGGCTAAATTTGTGGATTGTCTAGCATTAATGTTTTTTTCTTTTATGAAATGTAATGTTTTAGTTAACTTATACATGCAATATTTTAGTTAATTAAATAATTTCTTAATTGACTATTTTTAGTTAATTTTTTAATTAACTAATAAAATATATTATTTCAATATTATGTTAATTAAGGGGTGAAATGTTAATTGTTGAGAAATAGTAAATAAAGAAATAAGAAAAAGAAATGGAATATTCTTTTTAGTGTAACATTTGTTGCAATGGGTTGTAGATGAAAAATAAATGGTGTAAAAGTTATACCATTTTAGTATAAAAGTTGCATCAAATTGATATTTTCAGTTGAAGATGGTCTAAGAGTGATGTTATTGACACCATAAATTGAACTGATTATAAAGTCCCCATTTTCAAGAATTAAAAGCTTCTTTTAAAATTATAATAATCTATGTCAGGGATATAATCATTTTCTTCCATGTAGTTTGTCATATTAGACACTTTATCCCCTCTAATGTCAGTAATAACCATTTTCCCCTCTGAAAACTAAAATATTAGATACTTTACCCCCTCTAGTTTTAGTAATGGTCATTCTCCCCCCTGAAATCCAAAATATTAGACATTTTGCCCCCTAACCATTAGGAATTATTCAAGTACTTTGACAGTCAAAAAATCAATTAAATGACCGTATTACCCTTGAACACATGAGTTATGTCTCCTAATGATACCACTAATTGTTTTTAAAGAAACAAATCGGAAATAAAAAAAATTCAAACTAATAAAGTATTTAAAAAAACATAATTGAAAATTAAAAATTAAAAATTAGCAACAAAAAAATTCATTATTTCAAAAAATAATAATTCAATATTCTAAAATAAATTTTAATATTGTTTTAGTTTTTTTACAATAATATTGTTTTATTATTTTATTATTTTACTATTCTCTATATTAATGTTTTGTAATGAATTTTTTTATTTTTTACATATCATTCTATATATTAATGTTTTTTAAATAAATTTTTGATTTTAACATTTAATTCTTTATATTAATTTTTGTTTAAATAATTTTTTTAATTTTTTATTTCCAATTTTGTTTTTTTAAAATACTTTATTAGTTTTTCTTTTTTGTTTCTGATTTTTTTCTTTAAAAACAATTAATGGTATCATGAGGGGGAATAACTCATGTGTTCAAGGGTAATAAGGTCATCTAATTGATTTCTTTACGGTCAAAATACTTGACTAACAGAATTCCAAACGGTTAGAGGGCAAAATGTCTAATATTTTGGTTTTCGGGGAGAGACTAGAAGGGGCAAAGTGTCTAATATAGCAAACTATATGGGGGAAATGATTATATCCCATCTATGTCCTATAATTTACCTTTCCTACTCATTCGTAGCATTTACATCCAGCACTCAGATTCTCTTTTTATTTTGCATTAACTATAATTTTTTAGGGGAATTATCATTTTGGTCCCTATATTTTTACAAAATATTTGTCTTCATATTATAATTAAGTCTTCATATTATAAAAATGGAAAGGTAAACAAAACTAATAGAGACAGACTGTGAACAAATTGGAAAATATGGAAATGCGAGATGGAAAACATGACTTACATAGAGTAAAAAAAAAATGAGAAAAAATGAATAATAACATTAATAGACTAAGAAATAAGCAAGAACAATGAAATGTGAAGCAGAAGAGTATTGTTGTCGGCTCATTTACTTTGATGTTAAAATAACTCAAGATACTAAGTTAATGACAACTACAATTTACAAAATATAAGACTCAAATGGTGTTAGTTTGGTCTATTTTCTCTTTATAGTAAACTATTTTGTATGTAGCTAAAAATATAATTTAATAAGGTTATTTTGACAATTTCCACATAGCCTAGAGGAAAAGGAAGTGTCGAGAACTCCCTTTTGTCATCCCATTGAATACTGATGAAAACCATCTTCCAAAATTAGCTCAACAAACCACACAAAAAACTTTACATTGAAGATGTTTTATATTATATTCTAAATTTCTAATAATACTGGTCTCATAGATAAATAAAAAAGTGAAACAAATCAAACAAATCTGCATTATCAATCATTTTCTAGTTTCTACTGATTAACTAATAATTGTAAAGATCAATTATTTAATTGAGTTTTGACTTAAAAAAAACACGCATGTTTAAACAACTGGGCAGTTGAGGTCTCACTGTGTGACAGTAGAGAACCCGGTCTACTCGTTATATTCAATTTAATGAATCAAATTTGTTATGTATTTCTTTTGTAATTTATTAATTTGTGTGAGATATTCAACGCTGACTATTGGAAAACGAACCCAAACGCGGTCTTGTTGCCTACTACTGCCAACCATTAATGAGTTTTTTTGAATTAGACAACCATTTCAGTGAGTTTTTTAGGCATTGCACGAGACTCAATTATTACCTCACTGCACACACGTTTTTGCTAAAGTTTTTTTTTTTTTTTTTGGAAAAACTAAAAACTTGACGCTTAGACGGGGACGAAGACAGAACTTGGGGTTCAAAACTTCAATTAATATTTAAATAATGAACTCTTAAATAATATAAAAAACATAAATGGTTAATAATAATAATAAAACAATCGTATCATCTACGTTTTAATCATAAATGGAAGGAAATGAAACAAAAACAATATATATATATATGATTTAAAATACATAGAAAAAGTATGGTGATATATATTAGTGTGCATTTAGTATGGCTTTTGAAAGGATCAAAAACGTTTTTTTAATACTAAAAGTTACTTTGAATATTTTTTTTTTAGTTGTTTGACAAAACTCAAAACAGTTTTTTTAATAAATGAATTGTTTCAATTACCCTATATAAAAGTCATTTTATGTCTACTTGGAGAAGTCTATAATATGTGTTTTTCCAAAAAGCTTTTTTGAGGTTTTTTAATACATATGAATTGTCTCAATTACCCTTTATAAATTTTAGATATTCCACCATAACTCTTTCATTATAAATATATTATCAACACCTTTATTGTAATTCACTCAACCAAAAGCTATTTCTAAAAATAAATTGTCAACTCTTTTTTTTGTAATTTACACAACCACAAGCCTTTTTTTTTGTCAGAAGCTCTACTCATTAGAAGCTCTACTACAAAAAGATATACTCTGGAAGCTCTACTTGAAAAGTCATATTAGTATGCTATAGATAAACCTATAATGTGTTCTATGAGAGAAAAATTGAAAAGTAACCCCACCGACTTATCCAATTTTCTCTCTCATAAACACACATTATAGGCAAATCTATAGCATATTAATACACATCAACCCATTTTTACCATATAAGCAACATAACTTCAATCATAATAATACACATAGCAAAAATGTGGTGACGTGTAACAGCATGCTATAGATATGTCTATAATGTGTGCCTATGGGAGAAAAATTTCATACTTCTCAAAATCACTGTCAAAACTTGTCATATTATCAATTCATCACTTTTAATAGTTTTACCAACATCAATTTATATTAAAATCATAAAATAAGTTGATTTTAAGTTTCAAAAGCAATACCAAACTGGTCATTAGGCTATGTTTGTGGATGCTTAAACTTAAGAAATAATAACTTATTTCTCAAGTTTTGAACAAATAGGTGTTTGATAAACTTCCTAAAAGCAAATTATTTTATAATTTGCTTCTCATATAATCAGCGTTTAAGAAATTGATATTGGTTGCTTTTGGAAACTGATTATTGGAGAAGCCAATCCCTTACTTTTGGAATGTCCATAATATCCTCAACATTTAAATGAAAAGACAATAATATCATCATGTTTAATAATTATATTTAAAGTACTGAAAAATTTAAAAACTAAAAATAAAATAAAATTGTACATGTAGCCACTGGTGGTACCCACCACTTGCAATTGATGCTGAGGATGAGCTGTTATCCTCCGGTGACGTCTATGTCGTCGTTGGAGGTCCTCCTCTAGCGATGGAGGAGGTGAATCATCTCCTTCATCACTTGATGTTGGGAGTAGGGATGGGCGTTAGGGCCTAATGGGCCGGGGGAGGGTCCCCCTACCCCCACCCCTATTCTTCAACTCTTCCCCCACCACCTCCCCCAAAACCCATTTGGGGAAACTAGGGGTGGGGGCGTTTTGGGAGAAGGTTCCCCCTCCCCCACCCCAAACCCCATCCCCCCAATTTCTTTTCATTTCCAATATTAAATTTCTAATTCTCAATTCAAAAATCAGAATTTAGAATTTAGAATCCGACCATTTTAATCTCTGGTTTGATCATGTTAAAATATTCAATCCAAAAAGTAATCAAAATATTCGTTCTAAAATATATAATTGGTTTAAAGAAATCCAAAATAAATACAAATACTTTTAATAGAGTATTACATAATAAAAGACAAAACAAATTAAATATTCATATACTAAGTACTAACCATTAACAACTAACCCAGGTTAATATTATAATATATTAGTTTTTTTTAATTATTAAAACTTTAGATTTAAATAAAAGTAAAAATAATATATATATATATATATATATATATATATTGTGGTAATGGGGGAATAGGGTCCCCCCACCACCTCCCTCATTTACAAAATGGGGGCACAGTTTACCCTCACCCCCACCCCTAAAACCCATTTGTATTTAGCCCCCAAAACCCCATGGGGGTCCGTGGATGATGGGGCCCCATGGGAAAACTCTCATCCCTAGTTGGGAGAGACTAACTCAACTCTTCTAACAAATGGAGGACGTCCTCTAACGTCTCTAACGTCGGTGGTGTTCAGATCCTCCTCTGGCGACACGTCGTCGTCGAATCCATCCTCCTGAGGCGAAGGAAGTTGCAATTTATTGTGTGTGGTGTTGTCCACATATCGCAATGCGTTGTTGATTACTATATGTGTGGTGTAGATCGCAGTTCCTTCAATTCGTCCAACAGATCGCTTCCTTATGTCGGAGGAAGCTGGACTTCCTCCGGCCACACCAATGGAGGACGAATCGTCCAATGGTGAGATCGTCGAAGGAGGCTCAGCTTCCTCCGGTGGTGCTTTGCTATAGAGGAGACGAATCGCCTCCTCTGTTTTCAATTTTTTTATTTTTTATTTTTTTAAAATTATTTTTATTTTTAACTTATTAAATCTGAAAAATAAAAAATGAAAAGAGAATTATGTATTTCATATATATAGCTAACATGTCCAATTTTGTCATTTTCCATAATCACTAAAATATTACCAAATAAATTTACTTTGTTTTTTTCTTTTTCTTAAGTTGATTATTTACAAAGTCAATTTACCAAACACCTATCAACTTATATTCAAAACTAATTATTTCTTAAATTAAGCTTTAAAGGAGTTATAAACTAGCAAAAATGGCTTTGCAAAAATTATTATAGCCAAATACTATAACAAAACTTTATTTTACATTTAATAATAAAAAAATACAAAATACAATACCCCAAACACATTCTCTCCCATCTTCATCTTTCTTCCCAACACTTTCTCACTCATACATTAAACTTTTCTCGTTATCTATCTCTAAATCCAACTAAACCAAGTCATTTTCCAACTTTAAATTCATGTAAAATACAAGATTATCGACTTACACAGAGTGATGATGATAAACAAGATGCAAACAATATTTGCTTTATTGGTATCCCAACAACACTTTTGATCTTGTAATTTTAAATTTATGTATTAATCTTTCACGACAATGTGTTTATAGATTTTGTAGTATGATACATTTTATGGGTTTTAATTGCATTTGTATAATTTTGTGAATTTTGAACGTAAATTGTCGATTTTCTTAATAAAATTATCGATTGTCTATTTTTCTATGATTTAGGTTCAATTTTCCATGACAGGTTCAGCTTTCCATGATCTAGGTTCAACTTTATGTAATTCAACTTTTTGCGAAGGGTTTTGGATACGCTTTTTTTTCATTATTATTGCGCCTATGGACGATTTTTATAAAACTAAAATATTTATCTATGAATTTTCCCATAAACAAGAAATTTCTTTTTTTGATGAAACATAAACAAGAAAAATTTACTTTTTTTGTTATTATTATTTTATTTTACTCACTCAGCAGTAGACATGACGCCGGTTCCGGTTCGGTTCCGATTCGGAACCGGCGGTTCCGGTTCCGGTTCCACGGTTCCGGTCCGGTTCCTCTGGTTCCACCGGTTCAGAACCGTTTTTTTTATTTATCTTTTTTTTTATTTTTTTTCAAACCCAAAATCCCCAAATATTCAATCAAACGCAAACGGCGTTCAAACCCTACAGTTCTACAGTCTACACCTGAAATTCCTAATCAAATCCTACACCTTAAATACCCAAATGACCCAACCCTAAATTCCCAATCCCTAATCACATCAGTTCAAAGTTTCAAACACACACAATCACCACAAACCCAAAATCCGAAATCACACAAAATCGCACAAAGTCACAAAATCAAAATCACACAAACACACCAGTCACCAGAAGGTCTAGAACTCAAACGCAAAGAAGAAAAGAAGTCATGCTGCGACGCCGCGACAGAGATCGAAAAGAGAGGGAGAGAGAAAGAAGAGATCGGACTATCGGAGATCAGAGTCGATGAAGAGGAGATCGGCGAAGGATGAAGATGGGATCGGAGGACCAGCGAGCAGCTAGAGGATCCGCGGACCAGCGACGGGATCTGCGGCTGTCGGCGACGAGAAGAAAGAAGAAAAGAAGAAAAGAGAGAAAAAGAGAGAGAGAGAGAGAGTGAGACTGAGAAAGAAAGAGTATGTGAGAGAGAGAAACTGGCGTGGGCGGTGGGTCATGGGTATTGGGTTGGGTAGCGGGTAGGTAGAGAAAAAAAAAAAAATTTAAAAGAAGAACTGGGCAGTTCGAACCGGAACCGAACCGCCGGTTCTGATCCGGTTCGAACCGCCGGTTCTGATCCTGTTCGAACCGCCGGTTCTGATCCGGTTCGAACCGCCCGGTTCTTCATTGAAGCGAACCGGAACCGGAACCGGTTTTTTCGGTCCCGGTTCCGATTTTCTGACACCGGTTCCGGTTCGGTTCTCTGGTTCGGTTCTCCGGTTCGAACCGAACCGGCGTCATGTCTACTCAGCAGTGTATTTATGATTCCTTGAACATGCCTGTGTGCTTACTTTCATGTGATGTCAAGACATAACATCCAAGTCGCCCCCACGTTTACTCGCACATTTTGCGGCTACTCTTTCTTTACCATTCTCCACGAAAGCAAAACTCTACTCTTTTTTTTCTTGCTTTCTTCAAAGTAAGAAAAACAAACAAATTGCACTACAATTCAAAATATATTTCCAACCTGTGTACACAATTACTCAAAACTCTTCCACTTTCAATACACAGGTAAGCAAGGCATTTCTTCAGTTTTGAGTTCTCTCTTTGCTCGTTTTGCTGATCTGGGTAAATGGTAATGCAGCATTTTCCCATTAAGAAACAGTCTCTGGTTGTTGCTCAAGACCAGTTTAGGACTTGGACTGGAATCTGTTCGATCTATTTGTTGCTCCAAATTTACTGATTTTCTATCTGGGTTCTGCTCCCAGGTTACTGTTTTCCACTGGGTTTGCTTATTTTTTTTGTAATTATATAGGTTTCTTTGAACATTGCCACTTCTTGTTGATGAATTTGGGTAGATGAGGTCAGCGTGAATGCCTGGAATCGGGATTTTATTTTTTGGGGATTTCAATTGTAGATTGTGGAGAATTCGAATATTTACATTGTTATATGAGTTGACCCAAATGAGGTCTTGTTGAGATAAACGCTTTCAGGGACTCAACCTTGCTCTAGATTTATGTAAAGCTAGTTGTATAATTTTGGGAAACGATTGGCAATTTGGGTGTTATTGATTGGAAAGTTGGGACGTGTAGAGCTTCACATTGCAGTCAATTTGATTAATTTGTTTTCAGAGAAACCATGACTTCAGTTTTACCTCCTTCAAATTCTTTGCCATCTGTGATTCCACCAACTTCCAATGATATTTCACCTCCGTCGCCACCATCGCCACCGCCAAATTCACCAACCACCACTTCACCACCACCTATATCACAACCCAACCAGGCCACCGATTCCCCACCTCCTTCAACTCCTACAATTTCAACCCCTCCGCCTCAATCTCCTCCTCCAGCTGTTCCTGCTGCCCCTCCTCCATCACCGCCGTCAGTACCACCTCCATCACCACCAACTGCACCTCCTCCATCACCACCAACTTCCCCACCACCATCCCCACCAGTTGTTACTTCCCCACCACCATCACCTCCAGTTGTTACTTCCCCTCCACCTCAAAACCCGCCCCCATCACCGCCATTGGTTGTTTCTCCTCCTCCTTCTCCTCCTGAAGCAGCTCCATCACCTCCATCTCCAATGCCACCACCTCCTCCAGTTGATGTCCCGACACCACCTTCCTCTAATTCTCCTCCTCCGCCGGTATCAGACCCGCCTAAAAGTGCTCCTCCTCCCCCTCCTTCGGATGCACCTTCACCGCCTACTTCTCATTCTGCTCCTCCACCAGTTAAAAATTCTCCTCCCCCGCTATCCACATTGTCACCACCACCTCTGTTAGACCCAACATCCTCTTCACCACCACCACCACCTGCAATTTCCCCTTCTGCTCCTCCAAGTAATTCATCTACAGTTGGAAGTCCTAATACCTCAACTTTACCATCCATTCCAACTGAGAAACCAACTGCAAAATCGACTAACGGTACTACTGTATCAGCGAATACTTCATCCATGGATTCAGGGGGTTTAAACACCGGAGATGCGGTGGCAATAGGCATTGTGGTTGCGTTTGTGGTGCTAAGTCTTCTTGCAATGACTGTGTGGTTTGCACAAAAACGAAAGAAAAAGAGAGCTGGACTAGATATTCGTTACTCTATGCCTTCTCCTTTTGCTTCTTCACAAAATTCAGGTGATGTATACCACTTTGCTCATCATTTTTAAGTTATGGCTTTGTGAGGGTTATTTATTCAGATACCTATTATCTCTTTTACAGTTTTACTAAAAGCTCTATGAAATTATAGATCTTCCTTGAACAGATAGGGTTTGTAATTACTTGGTAATTTTGGATCTTCAGTAGTGAAATACCATGTCAAGAAAAAGGACTTGATCTAAGCTGGGTAGTGCATCTTTGCCTTTATAAGAATTGATAAACTGTCTTTAATGTGATCATTATTGTTTGACATTATGGTATCACATTTTAACATCCTTATTGAGAAATATATGAATGCTTAATGATCTATGCAGTTGGGTTTTGTAATGCAACAAGTGAGCTCAACTCAATTGTTTAGCAAGTCCTATTTATCTCAACATCTTTACTTTTTTTCATAACTGAAACAAGGTCCAGGAATATGAGTTTATCACTTTTATTTACCTTAACTTGTTACTTTTGGAACTATAATGTAATGTTGTTCTGAATATATTTTCCATCCGTTCTTATAGTATGCCAGACTAATTGCTATTGTTATTTGGATCCATTCTTTTGATTTAGCTATTTAGCTAGTTGTAAGAGAAAGTTATTGCAAATGGGGGTCCTGAAGTAAAATTAGTTACTTGTACATGCTTTACAGATTCAGTATTTTTAAGGCCACAGTCTCCAGCTCCCTTATTTGGAAGTGGTTCAAACAGTGGTGTAATATATTCACCGTCAGAGTCAGGCGGGGTTAGTAACTCAAGGTCATGGTTTACATATGAAGAACTAGTCCATGCCACAAACGGGTTTTCAGCACAAAATATGTTAGGTGAAGGTGGATTTGGTTGTGTATACAAAGGTGTTCTGACAGATGGAAGAGATATAGCTGTGAAACAATTAAAGATTGGTGGTAGCCAGGGGGAGCGTGAGTTCAGAGCAGAAGTTGAGATTATTAGCAGAGTACATCATCGTCATTTGGTTTCTCTTGTGGGTTACTGCATATCTGAGCATCAAAGATTGCTTGTCTATGACTATGTCCCGAACAATACTCTTCATTATCATCTCCATGGTAAGGCATACTTCTGAGTTTAGAAGTTAATTGTCTTTTCCTCTGTAAGCATTCATTTATGTAATTTGCAAATAGAATTCAAGATCAAAGAATATCCGACTCAAAGATATCTATCTGTATGGTCTGCAACCATCCAATTCTTTGACATTGTATAGAAAATGGCTCCTTTTGCAATAGTTCATTTTTTATTGGATTTTTTCAAGAGCTGTTATACTTTTTCACGCCTGAGAATACATGCTTTAGTTTGAATGCAAATAAATCTCTTTTGAAAATGATTAATTAACTTTTTTGTTGCAATGGAATTTTGCAGAAGACGGCAGACCAGTTATGGATTGGGCACTCAGAGTAAAGGTTGCTGCTGGTGCAGCTCGTGGGATAGCTTATTTGCATGAAGACTGTAATTTTCTTCTTCTTCTTTTTCTTGTTCTTCTTCTTACTGGATTCAATTATAGGATTATGAACAAGAAAAACAATTTTTGTGATATTTTGGCTGGTACAGTTTACTCATTCTTTTATCATCATATTTTGCTATTGGGTTCAAAATTATTACTATTCCTATGCCCTTCAAGTGCTCACAGAAGACTAGACTAATATGAGTTACAGCACCATCTTAAATTATCTAAACAAGATCAAGTTTATTATGGAAACAGTTCATTATTAAGGAGTCAAAATTTGTACAGGATAAACACTTCGTAGGTTCATTATGTGTTTTACTGTCTTAATTCTTTAAATTTATCATATATAGTCAAAATATGAAATTTCTGTCTTTCTTGTTTACTTCTAGCCTTACACTTATCTATTTCGTGACATCTACTGAGAAATTTCCTTTTTTTGGTTACCAGGCCATCCCCGCATTATTCACAGGGATATTAAATCATCAAATATTCTTCTTGATAACAATTTTGAAGCTCAGGTATGCTTGTTTCTGCTAAGTGCTAAGTTAATTTTCTTAAAGAAGAACAATTTGCATTTTAACTGGGTTGGGTTTATTGCTCCTACTGCCCTGAACTTGTTCCTTGGCAGAGCAGATGAAATGTTCACCATATTTTGTTATATAAAGTTTGATTTGACTGCATTAAATTCGTTTAATGCCGAACATGTACCATTAATCCACATGGCAGCTTGATCAGATTTTTTTCCTTCTCCAGTGTAACTTTATTGCACGGGATTCATGGTTCTAAAGATGGCTTTTCCTTATCAGGTTGCAGATTTTGGGCTCGCAAAGATAGCGTTGGAATTGGATTGCAATACACATGTATCTACACGTGTAATGGGAACCTTTGGGTAGGTGAACTGTATTTGATGAAGTTGATATTTCTTAAAGAATTATCAAACTTTCATGCTTGTGTATACTTATGTTTTTGTGTTTGCCTGTGTTATAACATGATAATCAGATATTGATATTATTTTTTAAGGGTATTAGAAGTTTAATGGTCTATGGTCTCTGTCTGTTAGTAGTGTGTGGTTTTATTAAGCACATAATTGATGTTTAAGAACTTTTATATCCCATCAAGCTTACAAATCTTTATATCTCAGATGTTTACCATGCTCATAATTCTATTGTATATTTCTGACGAATGGAGTTGTAATTTCCAGATACATGGCCCCAGAATATGCAACAAGTGGCAAGTTGACTGAAAAATCTGATGTTTATTCGTTTGGGGTCGTGCTTTTGGAGTTAATTACAGGTCGCAAGCCCGTGGATGCCTCTCAACCATTGGGTGATGAAAGCCTGGTCGAATGGGTGAGTTGCCTGTTTGAAATGAACCTCAAACTTGACGTGTATTTGTATTATATATGTTCCATTAACCTGTTGGGTGATTAGCTATTGCATTTCATTCCATTATCGTAATACTGTACAACGGTGACTATGACATATAGTCAGTAATTACCACGTTGCATGCCATGGTCTTGTCGGCAACAACCAGGACAGTTTTATTGATGTTTGTATATATGGGGTTACTGATGCTTATTGCTAGCATATCTGAGATAATTTAACCCCTGATGGGCATATTAGTATTTTTATCTACCCTTAACTTGTAGTGTCATTTCCATAAAACATTGGGAGGATGGGAAAGTTCTATCATCTATGCTAACGCTTGAACAGAGATAGCTCAAGAAAAATTTGAAGCCTGAGGCAAAAACCGTAGATTAGGCTTCTTCATATTTAGTGTTAAAACAAAAATATTAAATTAATTTTTATATTAAAGTTTTCTAGCATATCTTTTTGCATAGATAACATATTAATTTTTTCTCAAGCAATGTTGAGGTCCCAACTTCAAATCGGCTCTCCCCCATTTAATCACCCTTGTGACTGAATTTATCTAGCTTCGGTAACAAAAAGCAGAGTTAAATGATGTATCTGCTGTCTATAAGTTCTTACGACTGTTTTTAAGGTCCTTCGGCTAAGCTTTTGAGGAGTATAACACAACCTTGAAATTTCATTGTAGCTGTTATGAGATTATATAACATATTAAGATCCTTGAGGACCTTGACGAAATTCAATGAATTTCTATGAATTTTGATGAGATTTGTTTTATGGATGATAATATAACAATAAAATAGACTTGAAAAAAAGATTGAAAATTATCTGGCCATTGTAACTATTTATTTTTTCAATTTTTCCTATGTTTCCTTTTTTTCCCCTTTTTCTTTAATGCTTTATAATAAAAAAAAAAAAATCAGAAAAAATACAGTTCTTTGTTTGAGAATTTTTGGGCTTTTTTTCATTTCATTGTTCATATCATCAATAAAATGCATCTCATCAAAATGTATCAAAATTCATTGAATTTCATTAAAGTCCCCATGGATCTTAATATGAGGATCTCTCATATATCTTTTTACTGCACTGGTGCTTTGTTTTGACCTTCAAAGGATCTTTATAGTTATATATCTCTCATATATAATTAATGATGAATTCATGCGTTGAACTATTTTTACTTTTACCTTTTAGGCTGTTATGCTTTTTCTACCATTTGCCACCTGTTGTGTCCTTTGTTCCACTCTTTCGGTTTCTTTGGCAGAATAGGGTGGAAAATGGTTTGAAGGAATGGCAGTAGAAAGGATTTTTGGCAATTTTAAAGAACTTGTAGTTTAACGTAATTCATGTGGTTTTCAGGCTCGACCCTTGCTTACGGAAGCACTTGAACATGAGGATTTTGAAGCGCTGGTCGATCAAAGGCTGGAAAAGAACTATGTCGACAGTGAAATGTTTCGGATGATTGAGGCAGCCGCCGCTTGTGTGCGTCATTCAGGTGCAAAAAGACCAAGAATGAGTCAGGTAATCATGTTTTTAACCACCAAGAAAATTTCTGCTTTGCATTACTTTATATCAGGCTTAATTACAGAGGTTCTTTTTCCTGATCTCCTCAGGTAGTGAGAGCTTTAGATTCATTAGATGAGTCATCAGATCTCACTAATGGAATAAAACCCGGTCAAAGTGGAATTTTCAATTCAGCACAACATTCTGCACAAATCAGAATGTTTCAAAGGATGGCATTTGGAAGTCAAGAGTACAGTTCAGATTTTTTTAACCAAAGTCAGAGTAGCTGGGCAAGTCGAGACCACGGGGATCGGAGTACCTATATACCGTAAATGCATCTAGGGTATGGAAAACAGGTTCATGGTTAGTTTTTCCATCCCTATTGCAAACTTTAAAACAGGTTCATGGTTAGTTTTTCCATCCCCATTGCAAACTTTCAACATATGATTCGGAATTAGAAACAAGTACCATTTTTTTGAGTTTTGGAATGAGATTTGAGTCCCTCGATTCAGGTATTGAAACCGGGTACTGCTGCTTATTTCTTGTACAATCCCATATTCATTTACACATTTTACTTGAATGTAATTCTTTTTGTTGGCTTAGCTAATATGATTGTGCCGGTCGAGAATCGAGATGCCTGATTTTGTATTCTTTTATTATGTAAATTCATCAATTCAGCTTCAATTTGTATTTGTTTTTGTTAATTCAATACAAGTATGTTTTTTTTTTTCCGAACATTTTTCCTTGATTAGTGGTTATTTTCTTGACTTCAACAGCTTTCTTTAACATTTTATTTCTTTAACATTTTATCACCATGAGTATGGGGTAGGGTGCTAAGACACAGGTATGAAACAATCTGGGACTTGCAGATATCGGTATATCACAATACCTGTTTGAAGTTTGCTCTTTTATACTTAAAAATAAATTTGGAAAACCTAACATTACTCTATTATAATAATATATACATTATGAAATGGACCAACATACCAATCCCAACCCTGAAATAAAATGAGTCTTCAAATACAATCCCATCCATGCCCTTAGGGGCGGTCCCACCTTAAAATCAGGTGGGGCCTGTGTCTTACTTTAAATTTTTAAAAAAATCGATTTTTTCTATATAATATATATATATATATATATATATATATATATATATATATATATTAGATTATCTTTGATGCATATACCAATGCTAATGCTAAATTTGATATTAAAAATAATAAAACGCTATATTTGACATATCATTTTTACATTATAATCTAATGTATAATTCTATTTGAAATTATAAAAGTCAATAAATATGATTAATACATTCAATTTATATATTATTTTTTTTAGTGAAAATCGTAAAAGAATAACCTAACCATAGAATTGATTATTATTTCTAATTAAATTCTAATTTTTTATTGTTTGTAACCAATCATTATAATTACTTTTTATCCTATAGCCAATAAATTTCAAAAACTACCCTTTATCCTCTTTTTCCATTTAATTATTTTTTCTCTCCATTACTTATCTCTCTCTATCACTCATATCTTTATCAAATTTTAGTTCTCAATTAATTTTTATCAAGAAATTAAAGTTATTTTAAAGGCAAATCGTAAAGAAACCAAGATTTGGGAAGAGTTTTTTGAAATTTCGAGTTTGTGGTTGAATCTCTCCTTGAAACTTCAAGGTTAGTAAATCTTCAATTTCAATTGCATTATTGTGTTTCTGAGATGATATTGTTGATGAGTCTTTGTTATTTTGTTTCAATTTTGAAGTTTTTTTTGGTGAAAATGGAAGAAACTTCGATTTCGGTTCGAAATTATATTCCACGTAGTGTGTCACAGTAAAAGTGATATAAGTTGGTTATTTCTTGTTTAACGTGACACATTGCCTAATATTGTGCAATCATGTATTTTTGAAGTACATGAGATATTTCACGCCCGACATGACATTCAAGAGATATTTCATATCCGATATGACATATAAGGGATATTTCATACTCAACATGATATACATAAGATATTTCATGCCTAGTATGAAATACTGCATAAATGAGATATTTCATGTCCAACATGATATACATAGGATAATTCATGCCAAACATGATATACATTAAATATTACATGCACAATATGATATACATGGGATATTTCATTCATTGCATGAAATACTGCATAAAAGGGATATTTCATATCCAACATTACATGCATGAGATATTTCATGTCCAACATGACATATATGTTATATTTCATGCACAACATGATATGGATGAGATATTTCATGTCATGCATGAGATGTTTCATGTCTTGCATGAAATACTACATAAAAGGGATATTTCATACCCAACATGACATACATAGGATATTTCATACTCAACATGACATACATGAGATATTTCAGGAATAACATGATATATATGAGATATTTCATGTCTTGCATGAAATATTACATAAAGGGAATATTTCATACCCAACATGACATACATAAGATATTTCATGCCCAACATGACATACATGAGATATTTTATGTCTTGCATGAAATACTACATACAGTGGATACTTCATGCCCAACATGACATACATAGAATATTTAATGCCTAACCTGATATACATTGAATATTTCATACCCAACATGACATACATTGAATATTTCATGCCCAACATGACATACATGAGATATGTCATTCCCAACATAACATACATGAGATAGTTAATGTAAAACATGATATACATATGATATTTCACCCTTTACGTGATATATCCCTGAGAAGTGTGAAATATTGTTTTTCTTACAATTCTTTTATGAACTATTTTTTTTTTCAATTGTTATTTGCTTCAGGAACTATTTAAAGCTTTAGGTTGGCAGTCAATTACAACGGTCAATGGGACGATTTAGATTACGTGGATGGGAAACTTATTGGGGAGTGGGTGGAAAACAATTTGTCATACAATGAGTTGGTGGAGAAGACATACAGATTGACTGGGATTGACAGAAATATTTATAACATCATTCTTTATGGGGTGATTACGTTACGATCACGTTGGACAAAATATCGAGTGAAACGTGACAATGATATTGATTTTGTATTTCACGATGATTCGCTGATCAAGAAGATTTATGTCGATATGGAGAAGAGAGAAGAGAGTGGATGAAGGTGGAGGTGGAGGTGGAGATGGAGATGGACATGTACACAAACTTCCACCATTGTTTTTCAAGTACGATAATGTTGGGTGTTACACTACAGATTCCAATATTGAGGATGAGAAACCGAATGAGCATGATTATCCTAGTAGTCTAGATGATACTTTTGTCGGAGTTGAGCAAGGTGCCGGTGTTGAGGATGGTATTGGAGGAACTAAGAATTGTGGTGGTGTTGGAGGGGTTACTTTTGGTGGTCCATCACATGATCTTTTCCCTGCAGCTCCATCACGTTGGATCTTCCCTTATGCAGGTCAATATTCTTTTGGCACCATACCAACAACCTCTACTTCACAAGAGGGAGCTTTATTTGTGGGATGAGCTTTTGAGGATAAGCATAAACTTAAGATCGAGTTGGGACTTTATGCTATGCATGAGAGGTTTGATATTAGGGTCAGGCGTTCTACAAAATATCGATTTGAGAAAACTCTCATTTTATAATGTTACAACTTTTGTTGAGTGTTAGATGTTAACTTTTAAAACTTGTTGAGTGTTGGTTGTTAACTGTTGAAACTTTTATTTTAAACTTTCATTTTAAAAGTAATTCGTTGCCATTTGGATTCTTATTTATTGTTTAAAATGATGAAAATGTGTACAACTTTTGTTCGAAAATCATGGACTTGGTTTGAGTTAAATAATTAGGACATTGTTAGGATCAATTCTTAATTTTATATTTAGGCATGTGCATTGTGTTTAAAATGATAGAGAGAAGAAACAAAAAACCGCACTACTATTTTGTGTTGAAAAAACTGACAATTAGATTCTACAGATGCTTTTTTAACTTGGAATTCCGTTTGTTAACATTACCAAAAATTTGGTTTGTGTTTCCTCTGCTTACATGGCAACATCTATCTAATGTCGTTGACATGGCAACGAAGCTTGAAAAAACCATTCGGCAATTTCACTTCTAATGTCATTCATATCGTTCGCTGTGAAGCCCATTTGGTAACATTAATCTTGAACAATATTTTCCATTCGGTCTGAGTGTATATGTAGGTTCCCCACGGGGAACACTCGAAAGCTGTTAAGTTCTCTACAAACATACACAACCCTACCTAGGGACGGTCTTTCCGTATTCAATCCCAAGAAGCACATGTCCCATTAGAAACAAATATGACAACTTGATGGCATCATCAGGCTGGTCAAAATTTCCCTTATCCAACCGATTTAGAATCGTATGAAATGTCGGCACTTTTCCACCAAAACAACTATCTAACACACCCCCTTCAATATCCTCATAGCCATGGACAACACTAGTAGGTTTCGTTCCAAATTGCAAACTAGTTACCAAACAGAATTCTAGTTTCCTGAATCGTATATCTGTTTTGCTCACCCGAAACCACATCTCATCTGTATTCCCACCTAGGTGATTAACCTCTCTACACAGTAGCAGCTGACATAACCTTCCACCAAAAATGCTGAGACGAGGTAATTCTAAAAAGTGCCTAAATACACCATTCTGGAAAGGCCCCAGTTCTCCAACTTCATCTAAAGAAACTCTCACTCTATTCAACTCCGTAAACCTTTGATGAACCAATATTCTTGCATGAAATCAATTCGATGGATGGTATACATATGATATTTCGGCCATTTGCAATTATAAAATAATAAACATGAAAACAACAAAGAATTCAATCACATAATTTTATTCACCAACCCAATTAAACCACAATAACTGATTTCTAATAATAATTTTTGATATAAATTATTTATTTGTTTATTGACAGTCTCTACGGATTCAAATCAACACACTCATAAAAAACAACACAAAATACAAAAACATAATTCAATACAAAACACATATAAGAATCTCAGTCGCATCAGGTTTCAATTTGTTTTAAATTAATGATTTTAATGATGTAACCAATTACAACACTCGAATCATGAAACACAACAAATCACATATAATTCAATTTGTATTCAACTTAAACAATGCCATAGCATATCAACAAGAGACAGTACCTTATAAAAAAAGGCAAACAGTCCTTTTTGTTAGTTCCGGTGATTAACTGAAAAAAACAACATTAATTAAGTGGAACATGCATAATTAATTTGGAAGTTCAAGCATAATTAAGGCTCGTCGCTAATTGGGCCGCACATGTTGAGACAGAAAATGAATGATTCCGCTGATCTGATTAATTAAGTTCATTTTTTTTTTGTTCTGTTAAAGCCTACGTGCCTTTTTAGATTAATGTTGGGGCATGTGCGTCCATCTGCTTTTGTTTTTTTCCCCTTTTTTGTGTTATTTTATTTTTTTATTAATAAAAAAAGCTCTATAGAACTTATTACCTTTGATAAAAAAAAAATTGTAAGTTTTTTGAATTAGTTGCAATCTATAAATTAACATGATAAACTAAAGTCAAGTGGATGTGTTGGATATACTTACAAAAAGATGAATACGAATATAAATCTTAATTTACATAATAATTAGAGATGAACAAAAAGATGATTAATCATATAAATCTTAATTTACATAATAATTAGAAATGAACACAGATGAATCCAAACATAAATTCAGTCTAAAAAAAAACTTTGTACTGATTTTCCGGAGGCATAAAAGTAAGCTTTTATTTTTCTAAAACAAAAAAAAAAAAAAATTAAAGGAGAGGGCAAAACTAGTAGCTTTTGAATTCACAATGCATTGTTTCTTACATCCCAGATCCCACAAAACAAGGATGTTTTGAATTTTATGACAAAAATATTATGAACATAAACAATAATTCAATAATTCAATCTTTTTCTTGAACTCTTTTTGCACAAATCAAGCATTTGCATGAATCTAAACTACCCCAACTAATCATGATCATAATATGATAATCACCAAGAAAAGTCATAATCCGATAATCACCAACATTAATTGATATCACCAAGAAAAGCCAAAACTGGCAACAACAAACACCAACAAGCAATAACCCCAATAAAGAAAAAACACAGGTTGCGTAGCAGCTCAAGCCAAAACAAAAAAAGCAAACAACCTCTAAACAAACCAGACAAGAAAGAAAGACAAAAAACAGAGCAAGAAACAACCAACTGAAGAAACACCAGAAGCAGAGCAAGTACAAACACAACAACCTACACCTCAAACAAGCATCAAACCGGATTAACACAAAAACAAGGCAGATACGAAACAAAATCACAAAAGAAACATATGACTCCCCAAAATAGAACATTTGTGTGCTGTATATAAATATACGTATAAGCATAGATTGTGACAGTTTTAATCATACATTTAAACCTTTGTTTTGTCATTCAAGACTTTTATCAAACTTGTAGTAGTCTCTATCAACCACTTCACTCAAGCTTTTAAATATAACCCATCAAACCTAAGAAAATTTTCACAGGTAATTGGCTTTCACAAAAATCACATCAATCAACAAAATAATGAACAAAAATTGTACATTGAGCAATTACAGTCGAACTTGAGTTGAAGTGGGTTGAAGACAGATTGAAATTGGGTCAAAAATGGGTTGGTCACAAACAGGTCGATGTCAACCTAGGTCGCCGGAATGTTCGGCAGTTGAATTGTCGCCGGAAAGCACCTGCTTCTTCTTCGCTGGCGTCGCACGATCCAATCCCTTCATTTCTTCCTCTCTTTTTCTTCTTCTTTGTCGGCGTTTGGTTAGTTCAGCTAGCCGATTCTTCTTCGCAGGCGTCTGGTCAGCATCACCCTTATCTCGTCGACACCGCGCGGTTGCCCACCTCTTCTCTGATCACCTCTGCCTCTCTCACTATAGTTGAAAACGACGTTTTTTTATATCGATAATGACATTAAAACGATAGGATAATGTTTGTAAAAATAAATAGGTTTATTTCTACAAACAAAATTGATTTTTTTATAAAAAAAGGCATTTTAAACTTTGCAACTTACATCTGGGTAAAAACAATAACTTAAATATTCTTGATTAAAAACAATAATCTATTTTTTAATTTGACTACTTTTATAAATATCCAGATTTTTTACTATTTAAAATTACAAAAGTTAACAATTAATACATTCAATACAATTATAAAATGATATTTTTGTAATTAAAAAAACAGCATGTATTGCTATGTCAAATTTGGCATATGCTATACTTTGTGCCAAATTTGGCATATGCTGGCACATGTCGACTCCCAGGTCAGCGGCTCGAATCCTACCGATGGCGAAAACTTTCAAAAAAAAAAATACCTGGTTGTGAATTAATAGATATTGTCAAAAAAAATTGCATGTGCCAAATTTGGCATAACATTTGGCATTTCATTGGAGCATATATTACTTTGTGCTAAATTATAGCATTAAAATAGCATTGCATTAGAGATGCTCTTAAAGAATTGTTTTATAACATAAAACCTCATCGTAAAGCCGGTATTGTGTCTTATTTCTATATTGGTGGTGATGGTTCAAACAACACCATTTACATTTTTAGGAATATCTTTTTTTACAAATTTAATTTTATCATATAATTTTAATAATATTTTATGCCTTTTTTATTTTACTATCCATTCTAATTCCTTTCTCAAATTTTCATCTTATTCTAAAACAAAACAATACATTTTCTCGTTTTCGTCATTGTCAACTTCTTAATTACTTTCAATTTGTGGTTACTTAATTCAATTTATTTTTAATTAAATTATCTATTATTATTTTGAATTTTTATTATTTCTAATAGTTTTAATTCAATCAATAAACCCTAAAATCTCAAATTTTAATTTATTGTATTAAAATAGTCCATCTATTATTATAATTCATTTTTTTATCCTTAGTATTTTTTTTTTATTTTATAGTTTTAATTTATTTAAACCAATAAATCAATAATTCACCATTAATTATAAGAATAAAAAAAAATCAAAAACATGTCTAGTAATATTTATTCTACCGGAGGGTATATAGCAGTTGCAAATTTTCCAGCCCGTAGACGAAGGATTGTAGACAAGGTGAATAAGATTGCGGACGGCTTGGGACGCGAACTTGAAGAGGCCATGCAAAAAGATGTTTCAGAACTGCTAGTTACTTGGAAAACTTTGTAAAAATCATTGGGAAGCCTTATCAAGATGCGGCACAAGATCGACTGGATAAAGTTTTAGAGATTCAAGATGAACTATCAAATGTTCAGAAAAAACTTGAAACGCTCCAAGTTGAAATTCAAAATCTTCATATATCATGACATCCAGTAACTCATCCAGTATCTCTCCAGTAACAAATGTGAGAGAAAAGTGTGTTTTATCGGCAGTACTTTTACCATTTTTATCTTTTGAATACTAATAATAATATTATTATTATTTTCAAAAAAAAAAGTCTAGTAATATTTATTAATCAATTATTTTTATATAAATTTAAAGTGAATTCATTATAAATACAAGACAAAATTTCTTATTATAAAGTTATATTGTAATTTATTACATTATGCACGAATAAATATTATAATTTTTGTTGTTATTATTTAATTTGTAATATTGTGTTTCTTGTTTTTACTTTCAATTTTTTAAATTTAAGATTATTTAGTTCATTTTCAGTAAGTGTTCTATTTGTTTTATTTTATTTAAACTTCAGTATACCATCAATTGTTTTATGTAAAAAGACTCATTTTACTATGATTTTAATTTTTTAGTATTTTTTATAATATAAATATTATTTTTTCTAAGTACCCCACCTGACTAAAATTTCAGAATCCGTCACTGCATGCCCTGTATCCCGTTGTCAAATACCAAACGCGCCCCAAACGAGGTGGGTCCCTATGACCCAATTCCCTAAAGATTTTTGATTTTCATAAGGTCATCTCCAACATACAACACTAAACTTTATACTAAACGGGGAATACATATTATTTTAATTAAATATAAAAAGATTAAATTAAAATTTTAAAAAAAATTAAAGTGTTGATTTGACTAATTAAAAAAGAACACTTAACATAGTGAATAGTGCCATGTCAATAATAGTGCGCTACCGTTCATTTTTGCGCCAAAGATTTTTTGGTAAGTGCATTTTGCGCTATTTTAAAACAACGTTGGAGTTGATCTAAGAGTAGTTACAATCCAAATTCTATTTCTATCTCTTAAAATAGAGTTTTAAAAGGAATATTTTTTTCAGATTCCATCTCTAAAATTTTTTCACTCCAACAATACTCTATATCGTTATCTCTATCACTATTTCTATTTCTATTTTCAAAAAATTTATATTTTTATTATTAATTTTAACTTTTTTATATAATTTTATTTTCAACTAAATTTTAACAAATATTATTTTAATAACATTTTTAATTTTTGTTTACATTTAGTAAAAATGTAACATTTATATTCTTCCATATATTTTTATCTAATTTTTTAGTCAAACAATCTTGTACCTAATTTTTACGGTCTAACAATTTTCAACTAATTTTCCCTACTTAGTTATTTTTTTTCTAACTTTTTCAACCGGATTTTTATCATCTAATTATTTTACATGTTTGATTTGTTACCTAATTTTCTCTATTTAATATCTAATTTTTCTCAAAATGAGGCAGATTCTACGTGAACGTGAAGCGATTCGACATGAACGTGAAGAGATTAAAATTATGATGATAAATTTGGATTCCATAAAAACAATCCCGATGAACGCAAATTCTTTAGAAAAAAGAAGATGAAAATTATTGAAAAAAAAACACTCAAAATTCTCAAATACAAGGTGGATATGAAAGTCATTTGGACGACCTTCCGAAATATTAATATGTTATGTTGCTATTATTTATGTTTTTTTGTTATTTGTTTTCTTTTTGCTATCCTTATTTTAATATGTTTATGTTATTGTAATTTTCGTTTGGAAGTTTTAATGTATTTATTTTATTGCTAACTTATAATAATTAATATGCAAATAATATAAAATACGGTAAGAATAAGTAAATTTTGATAAATAAAAAAATTATTATTCAATATTCAATATTAGTCTCGTTTGAAAGATCCAGATGAGATATTTTTAATAGTATGATTTTTATGATGATAAAAGTTATAAATTAAAACTTATTATATAATAATTGAATTTAATTAAAAAGGTAAATATGGATATGAGGTAAAAATGGAATAAATAATGTTAAAAAGTGGATTTAGAGTTTCAAATTTGGTACTTTAAATTTAGAGTACCAAACAATGAAACTCTAAAAAATTTTCTTGGAGATAGAAAAATAGAGTACCATTGGAGCTCATGGTACTCTAATTTCGAATTTATAATACCACACATGTACTCAAGAGCACGTTTGGAGTTTGGAGGCATGTACTGGACTATATAGGTGAGTTTGGTACATGGTACATGACGGGACAACATGAGACAATTTCCTCGTGTACCACATTTGACGCGTTTTAAACATGGGACGAGACAAGATTGGATGAGACAAACAACACTGAAACTTGTCTCACCCGAAACCATGGGCCAAGGTGTCCCATGCCATGGGACAAGTGTGAAAAAGACATTTATACCCTTTAAAATTTCCAAAAATTACAAACATGACCTCACCCGAATCTCATCTCTCTCTCTCGCTCGTTCGTTCATCATCGAATCCCTTTTTCTCTCCACAACCCAACTTCATCGTTATCACCCAAAATCCAACATCTATATCATAGTATCACACTCACTATCTTTCATCATCGCCACCATCAAATAAAAAAAAAATCCCAACCGACGGTGGAGAATGGGAAGGAGTGATTTGCTCTATTAGGCGATTCACGTCGTCATGCAGAGGAGCGATCTGCTTCATTACCGATCCGCACTGCCACGCGGAGGAGCAATTTGCTCTGTCGGGCGATCCGTGCTGTCACACGTGTTAGGATTATGCTCAATAGCAAGAGTATAATAATGTATTTGACAATCTTTTCATATTAATAAAGTGATTTCTAGTTTAACAAATCTTATAGCATTTATAGTTTAATTATTATAATTGTCAAAAGTAAATAATCATAAGGTCAAAAGACTATGAGAGATGAAGAATTGTTCGGACATCTGGATATGTATGAGGTAGACACAATTCTTTAGTTAGTCTTAAACAATATTCAGAAATTAAGATAAATGTTGGGCTCATTTACCTTGTTAAAGTTGTGGATTCTTTTGCTAGCATTTGAGTGGGATCTAATGTGTTATGATGAGTCTAAAATCATCAAAGTGTAGTATCTTTGAGCAAAAGAATATAATGTACTAGGTGCATTGAATAGGATCACAGTGAAATACTTTTATCCAGAACAGTCAATGGATAAAAGTTTTCATCTAAGGACAATCGGATAGTCTATCTCAATCCTGAGATAAATGATGGACTAATGGTTGCAAGTGTTATCATTTGAGTTGTCAATGAGTACGATTATTTAACATAGTAAATCCTCGATGGGTTTGGTGGTATTCATTTGTTAATCGATAAAGGGCTTCATTTATAGAAATGGACACCGTAGCTTCATTTATTAAATGTGAGTAAAATATCATCATATGAATATTTTGAGATATTGGATATTAAATCTTAACGTTAAGTTTTCGATAATGTCTATTGAAACATGGCTTCTACACAAGTCAAAATATCTAAGTTCAAAATGTGGTAATATGAGTAAATATGGTAACTAGGAGAGCTATATGCGGTCTATGAGCTCATGTCGATTACTGGTATTTTGCACGAGGATACACTATCTACAATAAGGTTGTTTAGGGTACAAATGAGAAACATTAGCTTATTCTATCTTTATTTAAGAGTTCAATTTTATCTCTTTAGTGGAATGAATTAAAATTAATAGATCGAACCTAAATAAATCATTTGTTGATTGTAATTAGGTTATGTCTATTGAAGCTTAAATTTAGATAGCCCGCCAAGATCCCCAGTCCGCATGAATTTGAATGGATCACTTGATATATTCTACCAGACCAATTTATGAGTTCATCTAGAATTGTTTTTTGGATTTCGGAATCTAAAAGTTTTGGAGAGATGCTGTCATGTGTGATCAAGACACGCGGTAACTCTTCAAATGCCTAGAATGGGCGGCCAAGGATGTGGGAATTCTTGGGCGACCCTAATGAGGTGCAATTAGCATTCCATTAATACATTAAGAATATAATTTGCACATTTTAATTAAAGGGCTGTTAAATTATATTAATGTATTAATTTAAGGCATGTGGACTACTTTTAAGTAATTACGAATGAGTCTAGTTCACATGTGGACTTTTTATTAAAGTCCAATGGATTTAATAAAATGGAAAAACAATATATTGCCCATGTATAGACTTGGGCGGCAAGGGCTAAATTATTAGCCTAATATATTGTTTTATTTTATTATTTAATTAATGAAAATTAATTAATTATTTGATTAAAAGTCAAAATCTTTTTCTAACTAGGAGTAGGACTCTTAATGTCATACTATTGTTAGTAGTATGATAAGTATCAAAAACCTTATTTGATAAGTAGATAAATAAAAATGTTTTCTTTATTTAGTCAAATTAGGAAGTATTTGATATCTATCAAAACTCTAATTGATAATTAGTTAAATAGGAATTTATTGATAAAGTCACAATTTTTTAATTGATATTCAATAATTTATTATTGGATAATACACTCATGAGTTGTAATAGAGTTGAACTACTAAGTTGATAAAAGTTTTGGTGAAACAAAAATACTCCATATGAAAGAGAATTCGGCCACCCTATATCCCTATCTAAGGAATTCGGCCACATGAGTTTTTGAAGAAGAAGAAGAAGACTTTTATTCTTTTTGCTTAAAAAAAAAACTCCAACTCATATAGAATTCTGCCAAGAGGAAAAGAGAGAGCGTTTTTGTTTTCGATAGTGCACTATAATCTTTTATATCAAAAGGCTTTGTGCACAATATCGAATTAGGGTTTACGTGAGTTTTCGATTAAAATATTGAGAATTCATAAATGCCCAAACGTTCTTTGTTTTCTCTAGGAGGGTTATTATGACTAACAAAAGAAAAAAATGTTTGTTTTCCATCCTCATGTGTACAATTCAAAGAAAGGGAGCCCATACTCCTAGGTGGTTCACGTTCGTGATTGGATTGGAAGATATTGCGGATTCAAAGCAATGCAATATCAATCGTCATGTGAAAAAAGTATGATGCTTTTAATTATATATAGTAATTAATCAAGGGTTAATGTTCTTTCTTTTAAAAGCAAATTTTTTGAAATATATCAATCTAATTTTTCGCTCCTGCCACGTGTTTTTTCCTACAATTGGTATCAGAGCCAGCGTGTACCCTTGATTAATTGATGTATATATTCGTGAATCTATTTCTTTTTATTGTAAATATGCATGTTTTAAACAGAGATGACACTCTAGGTATTCACATATATAATTACATTGGTATGTATGGATATATATATATATATATATATGTGTGTGTGTGTGTTTTTATAATATGATTTGTTATTGCTCGATTTTGGTCCTAGAATTTCAATGTAATTTTGTTTGAAGTTGTAATAAGAAGGGTATCATCTCCATAATTTCTTTCTTGATAGTTGTAAAGTTTTTTTAAATTTTATTGTTGTAAAAAAAACTGCTGTAATATATGCAAGTTTCGAAGAATCGAAGAGTTAAAGAATTGGGAGCAGAAAAAGAAGCAAGGTCACAACCCGTGGGCACCAAGGCAGCAAGCCGCCCACGACCAAGCGTGCAGCTGCACTTGTTGCGGTGCAGCAGTGCATGGTCCTCCAAGGAGTTGGGCGCATGCACGCTCACGCATGGCAGCAGCTGTGCTGCAGCCGCGCATGGCCTAGGTCGCGCGGTGCTGTGTACGGGGCAGCCGTGCATGGCTTCAGGCACTCAAGACCTTTGATGGATGACCGCTTGATGACTTGTTCACCAAGTTAGGATTAGGGTTTTTTTTTTGTTTTTCAAACAAATGTAATTTATTTGCTTTTCTAGGATGGACCAAAATTGTGGCTATTTATTTTTCGTAAATATTGCAATGTTTATAATTGTTTGATAACATGTCATATAGAATATGAGTGCCACTCATATATCTCTTTTGGTATGAACATGCATTGAATGGTTTAGGTATCTAATTGACATTTAGATAATTTGGTAAATCATTTTATGGAATTCAATCACACGCCTTAAAGAATTGAGTGGGAGAAGGTGTTTTGAACACCTATGGCCTCCAAGATTAGTTGAGTTTTATGTTTCGTGTGATAACCTCCAAAAGGGTATCCATGAATGGAATTTAGCAAGATACTTCCTTATAAGGATAGACTAGACAATTGACTCAAGCAATATCTACTCTCGAAGGAGGGATTTCCGTGAAGGAATATATTGAAGATCGATAACTTGGTAACACACTCAATGTGGTTTTATTGATATCCTCCCAAGAGTTCTTGTCAATATAAACCGCAAGGCTAAATTGAAAACACTGGTTGTTATGTTAACAATCAGGTGGGACTTAGTCCATTTAGTAAATGGTGCGAACTCCTAAAGATGGCGTGACATTTATGGATGTTGGATCACCGTTGAATTTTACGATTGAATTATTTTATTTTATTCCAGATAAATATTCGAAAGTGCTTTATCATGATTGTTTACTTATGTAATTTTTGTTTTATTCAGAAATCATGACTCCATCCCTAATCAATATCCTAAAAGATAATACTTTAACTAGTGATAATTATATCACATGGAAAAGGAAAATTGAGTTGTTGTTGCAATCTGAAAAACATAATTTTGTTTTGTCTACCCCTAAACCACCTACTCCTACTAATGAATCTATTGAGGTTCAAAGAGACGAGTATAAGCAGTGAGAGACCTCAGATGAGTTGGCCAAATGTTACATTATGGCCACAATCTCCGACTTGTTGAAACAGTAACATAAAAGAATGAGTATTGCTGCAGATATAATGATGTCTCTAGAGGAGATGTTTGCTATGAGGTCCAGGACGACTAAGAGAGAGGCAATGACTGCTTTCATGAATCTTAGGATGAAACCTGGACATGCTGTGAAAGATCACATGATGAAATCATAACACATCTCAACATTGATGAACTCAATGGTTCTAAGATAGATGGTAAGACAAAAATTGACATAATTGTCAACTCACTATCAGTCAGTTCAAGTTGGACTACACCTTGAACAATAAGGAATACACCTCAAAGCGCTGAGAAGATTCTTGTGAAAGGCAAGGGTCAAGAGATTCATATGGTTGGTAAAGTTGTTACTGTTAAGACCTATAAGAAGGTCAAGAAACAACAGAAGAAAAAGCAACTTGGGCCTACCAAGAAGGAGACCAAGAAAGTAACCAAGATCAAAGGAAAGTGTTTCCTTTGTGGTGAAAAGGGACATTGGAAAAAAAATTGCTCAAAGTCTCAGAAAAAGAAGGAAGAATGTAATATTAATTATATTGAAATATGCTTTCTTGGCAGATTCAATAGATTCTTGGATCATAGATTCTGGAGCCACTAATCATGTTTGTTGTTCTTTGTAGGGGTTCCAGGAAAGGAAAAGACTGAATGCGAATGAATTCAAATTGCATTTAGGCAATGGAGCGTTGGTGTCTGTCTATGCAATAGGAGATATTAGAGTTAATTTAGATTCTAATAGGCTTTTGTATTTGATAGACGTTTATTATGTACCTCAATTCAAGAGGAATTTAATTTTAGTTTCTTGTTTAAATAAATTTGGATATTCGGTTACTTTTAATAAATGTTTTATTATTAGTAGGAATGACAAATTTGTTTGCAACGGTACATTGAAAATCGGTTTATTCTATTTGCATAGAAATATCTCTCACTTGTTAGACACGGAATCAACGGAACCTAATCATAAAAGAGTGAAATTATCAAAAGGTGAAACCTACCTATGACATTTACGCCTATGTCATATTAACCTTGATAGGATTAAAAGATCGGTTAGTGATGAACCTTTAAGTGACTTAAAGGTTGATGATATAGTTATAATAGTATTCCTTCAGAGAAGCTGCTGCCTGCATGACAAGGTGAAGACATGGCATCCAAGAGGAAAAGTTGGGAGATTGGATCAGTTGATCAATTTTTACCAACTACCAAAAAAAAAGTTTAGTTTTTATGCAAACACACACACACACACACACACTAGCATCATCAAACCATGATTTGATTCCCATCCTCATTGCTCAGAAAAGATAACAAAGCATAAATCACTCACCTGTCTTACCAACCTTCGGTAAGTTTCGGTAAGATCTAGCTCTCTTCACCTGACCAGATCAACTATATTTAATCCAGACATCCAAGCACAAGAATTTTTCTCAAAACTGTCACCCAAATAATTCTTTAGCTGACCCAATCTCGAGCATAACTGCACAGCACCATTTACTTTACCTCCCATGTTGAGGTTGCACAGCGCTGACAAGTCTTTCTGGACAACAACATCATCATCCAGAACCACAACCTTCTTTAAACTTGGAAATATCTCAGGATGAAGATAGTGTGCATGAGAAAAGATTGATATGTACTGTGTTCTATCATGGGTTGTTGGTTTATTATCAACACCGTGAAAGGCAACTCGAAACTCCAGAGGCAAGGATAGATGTAAAAGAGTAGCTTTATCATGGTACTTCAAATTAAGTTGTTCAATGTTCAAAACCCGAACTGCAGCTTCCTTGGAAGTATTTCTGAAGAACCATAGTTTCATTGCAAAGTAATTCTGCCCATCAGTCGGCACATGAAAAACCAGGTTCTTACTTTCCTGAAGCATTAGAGGATTAATAAGTCATTATCCTCTGCCAAAATTATGCATATTAAGTTATTAACAACCAAAAGTAATAATAGTTGAGTTGATTACAACGGATGACGCAAGTACATTATTGGAGAATATGACATAGTGATGCAATATTGGATCTGAATATTTGTCAGCCTGAGAATGCCCCATATCAACTGAAGGAGATTTAAAACATTCCACAGTTAGCCTCATAGACAAGAAGTGGAAACTCTTCGGCATGGTCTGGACTGCAAGTTGGTATAGGAAGGCACTCTGCTTCATATGGAAGTTAGCTTCATCCTCGATCATATCAAATATTTGCCTCAATTCTTGTCAACATTATTACATTCCACTGGAAATGATTTAGCTCTGGCTATTGTAGCTTCCATCTTCTGTAATTTCTATGCAATCCTAATGACATCACTCAAATGTGAAGTTAAGCATGTGTGAGAAAGTACTACAAATTTACCGATATTAGGAATTTAAAGCACTAGCTAAAATAAGTTAGGAGTGCACACACACACACCATGAAATAGAACTTGATGCATTTAGACGGTGTTGATGCCGTGTCAACAAAATGCAAACACAACAAGTGGCCAGAGCATCAAAACATAGACAGCATGTGTAAAAAGCTAAACATATAACTTTGCCTACAGTCAGAAGTCAGAACAGTACCAAACCTATCCTGGACTTGGTTATAAAGAATATGAAAGGAATTCTGAAATTTTTGTTTTATTAGGATTTGATTAGGTTTGAATTTAAATTTTCTTATATGACAAGAGTGGTTTAAACTTATTCTTATGTTCTTATGTTCTTATGTATAGTGTTATCTTATTTGGTTTAGATTGCCTATAAATAGGAATCTTGTTATTTGTCATATGCATGATTGAAATAATGAATTGATATTTTTAAAACCCTAGTCTCTCTTATTCTAATTTCTCCCTTTCCTAAATCTGACCACTGCGCCCAGCCCTCCCCAACCCCCCCCCCCCCCCCCCCCCCCCCCCCCCCCCACCCCCTATCTTTCCACTCTTGTCCTGCATCACTTGGATATTCCATCATCATAAAGTCACAATAAACCAAAGCATACAAATAACATTAGAAAATGAACCAATGGGAAAAAAAAAAATGGGACTGAAACATTTAGTTAATAGGTTGTGTTATTATAAGAAAACAAAATCCAAGTTAAGGACCGATTAGGTACACAAACAAACAAACTTTCACAAAACATGCAAATACATGATACACAAAAGGATGCCAAAGACAAAATAGAAAACATCTAACAAGTACATGACATATATACTCATCAAATGGACAAGAGTGAAATCACACAAAACTTGCCATGATTTACCCTGGTAGAAAATCAACATCTGTAGCACTTTCACTAAGAACACGCTCCAGTTCTTGAATATTTTGCTTCATATCACGAGTTAATTTATTCTGTGATGGAAGTTTTACAATACTAGGATAATATGCTCTGGCCACAAAAAGCTGGTCCTTCAATTTCCTTAACAGAGAACCCTTCATATCTTCTCTATGTTCTTTACGCCAAAGGCAGTAGCTGCCAAATTTCAATTCACAATTTTCATTTTCATCAGCGCCACCTTTAATATATTCAGTGACTTTGACTGTACCAGCAATTCCAGTATTCTGCACAGAATATTCATATAATTTCAGAGGCTTTACAAGCGCTAGAAAATTACAAAGCATGGTGACCAATATGCATGCTTACACTCATATTGGGAAGTCGTGGCAGCACAGCATGAGGGGACACCGGCATACCTATTAATCATTTAAAAACATGGAAGAAAAAAAAGAAAGAGAGAATTCTAAGCATCATATAGAGGGAAGGATGAATTATCAACACTTCTAGAGTAAGTTCAGCCTGACCTTTTTAATGCTGATTATCATGTGTGGCATTCCTACCAGTGGTTTCATTATTAGCTCCATTGGTCAAGTTTTTGACCACATTCTGACAGGAAAGTCATATGATAATAACAAAAGGATTAGACATAATCCGGATGCCCATTCATTTTAAAAAATATACATCATGCTCTTAACCCAAGGATAAAAGCTAATTTCAAAGGGTTCTAATCACAAACGTCAGGATAAACTTTTTATGATGTAATTTGAAAATCCAAATTAACCTTTAAGGTCAATAATGCAACTAGATAAAAAAGTCAAGAGGCGTGCATCACATTATTCATTTGAGCTGAATAAAAGAAAAAAAAAATACAAAAGAAAAAAAGTAATTATCTAGGCTATATTCTTTTGACAAACATGTACGGGGAAACTTTATAAAACATAGCAGAACAGTATGGTGAAATTCACATAAGACCAATTTATTTGGAGAAATACAATTTATAATTGGAAAATGGATTCTGAAGTATATATCCTGCAAGTGAACCAGATCAATTTTATAATATCGGTCAAACTTTGCCAACTCTTACATACTCTCTATAGAGGTGAAATGGATATGAAATTTCTCAACATTATTTTAATGCTAAATTTGGATTACAAGTCTCATTACACCTTAGCATGGTCCTTTTTGAAGGATCATTTCATTCCAAAATGTTAAAAGACCAAGGAAGGTTGACAACTGCTCAAGAGGATTAATTCATGGCAGCTATGACAACCATTTCATCATCTTAGTCCCAAGAAACGAAACAGTAGATGCTAGCCACTCTCCTGCTACAAGTTGTAGCCTACAACCAAATCAGAATTAGCCTAAAAGGCATTCTATTCCTAATAGTTCACGAACTAGGTTTGATAAAGCTGTTCATGACATACACACATAGTAAAACCCATGTGTTAACTGCAGTGTTTTATCTCCCTCCTTTTCTTTTATTTTATAAGAATAACTTAAATGATAACAATTAAACTCTAAATTTACAGACATTGATCTAGATTTAAGCTCAATTAAAAGTATTAAATAAAAATACATAAATAATTCAACCAAAAGGTTAAGCATAGCTATCTAAACTTAATGACTCTTTTATTCCTTGTTTGACATACTTCCTCAGACATCAAATCATACACTCCCTGCTCGACGATGAAACCTAGAAAACCTAGAAAAGTTGTTGGCATTATGCGGCATTTGACTACCCAAATTAAGTTTGCTTTTATCTATGAGAAAATTATGTCTAGATATGTTGGAGATATTGTTACTGTTTTCTAGGGATCTAGATGTTTAATTATGATGTATATTATGTTTCCTATTATTAGATGATTTGGTATTAGTTTCCTTCTTTAAAGAGGAAACATATTCCTTAGATTAAGCAGTTTGTTACTGTCTACTGTGTATATATATTAGGGATGTTTTGTACAGATTATTCATTCAAGAAAATAAAGCATAAACTTTCACATGGTATCAGAGCCTCCTCTGAAATCCTAATTTTCTTTTTCCTTTTCCTTCACTTACTGCTCTTTCCGGCAGTGATCTCAATTCCGAATTCCTTACTGCCTTTTCCAGCAGTAACTCGGATCTTCTTGTTGCTCTTTCCGGCAACAATCCTCATCATTCATCACGTCCAAAGAAACTGAATCCAGCAGTTCTGAAACAATCTCAGCCTAGTCTACAATTCCCGAAACCACCATTCTTGGCGGCAATGGTGGAGAACCTCAAAATTTCCCTCATATGTTCATTACTTCCTACAAACTTGCCGGTCGAAACTACCTCCAGTGATATCAATCTGTCCTACTTTATCTATGCAGCAAAGAGAAGGAAGACTATCTTACAGAAAAAGTCATCAAGCCCGAAGAGAAGGATGCTAGATATAGAGCCTGGAAGAGAGATAACAGTCAAGTCATGTCTTGGTTGATAAATTCGATGATGCCCTATATCGGTGAGAATTTCCTTCTTTATGAGACAGCTGCCGAGGTTTGGGAAGCTGTGAAAGAGACATACTCTCACAAGGATAACACTTCTGAATTAGTGACAATTGAAGGAGCACTTCATGACCTAAGGCAAGAGGATCTCTCGGTGGCTGAGTACTACAACAAACTTCAGACTTATCGACAGTAGCTTGATGCATTTGAAAAATGTAAGTGGAGTTCACCCGAAGAATCTCAACAGTACAAGAAGATTATCGAGACTAAGAGAGTCTACAAATTCTGCTTGGGTTTAACTTCCAATCTCGATGCTGTGCGAGGAAGGATCTTCGGTACCAAGCCACTGCCGAGTCTTCGTGAGGCTTTCTCTGAGGTCAGACGAGAGGAAAGTCGCAGAACTCTGATGCTTGGGACAAGAACAAAATAAACGGGGGGTGAAGCTTCTGCTTTGGCTGCCCGCAATCATCAAGAACCACGCAGGGGAGGTAGACCATGGTGTGATCACTGTAGAAAACCTGGACATCTAAACAAGAAGTGTTGGAAGATTTATGGGAAACTAGCCGATTGGAAACCGGCTAAGGACCGTGAGGGTCGAGCGAACTTGTCTTCCACCATAGGAACTGAACCTTTCAGCGCAAAGACCAGTTGGATGCACTGCATAAGATCCTTAGCCAAACACAGATGTCTACTAGTCCAGTTGAAATTGGTACAAGTTCTATTGCACAAAAAGATAATTTTCTTGATGCTTTGGCTGCTAACTTAGAAAAATCTCAGTCATGGATAGTTGATTCTGGAGCTTCAGACCACATGACTGGAGACAAAAGCATTTTTCATCAGTTCTCAGCATGTGATAATAGCCCCATATACGGATTGCTGATGGAACTCTATCTAAAGTAATGGGCATTGGCACTATGATTGCTTCTAAGAACATGACTTTGCATTCTATTTTATATGTGCCTAAACTAAATTGTAACTTATTATCAGTGAGTAAACTTATTAAAGATCTGAACTGTGTGGCTGAATTTCGTTCAAATACTTGTGTTTTTCAGGATTTGACTACGGGGAGGATGATTGACAGTGCTAGAGGCTGTGAAGGACTCTATCTTCTGGAAGTTCAACCCTCTCCTAAACTACAAGCATCAATAGTAGTGAGTAGGCCTTGTGTTAACAGTATTAGCAAACATGACCTTGTTAGGGAGTCTAGTATAGATAGTGGTGTGATGTTATGGCATTACCATTTAGGACACCCAAGTTGTATGTATCTTGCTAACTTGGTTCCTTCAATGTTCAATAATAAAAATCTTATGTCTTTCCAGTGTGAAATATGTCAATTCTCTAAACACTCTCGCACAAGTTTTCCAAGTCAAACTTACAAATCATCTAAACCTTTTCCCATGATATATAGTGATGTTTGGGGACCATAACAAACCCCAAATGTCACTGGTGCTAGATAGTTTGTTTCGTTTATTGATGATCACACAAGACTTACTTGGATTTTTCTCATGAAACACAAAAATGAGGTCTCTCAAATTTTCAAAACATTCAATACATGATTAAAACCTAATTCAATACTAAAATTCAGATTTTGAAGACTGACAACAGTAGGAAATTTTTTAATTCTCAGCTTGGCAATTACCTATTGTGTGAGGGTATCATTCACCAGAGTTCTTGTGTTGATACCTGTTATAAGTAAAAATCATCATTAAGGAAACGTCATTACAGTAAGGGGCCACGTAAGTAAAGTCGAGAAAAGTCAAGGGTTAAAGGGCAGAGATTCCCAAGGGAATTTACTCGGCAAAGAGTAAAGCAACCCGACCACAGACGAGAAAACCGGCTCGGGCATGCTCGGGCATACTCGGCATACTCGGGATCAGACGACGAAGACAAGTACTTCATAAACATATAGACAGAATCAGAAGCAAGCGACTCCACAATAAGCAACGATACGACTATCAGAGTTCAATTGAAAGGCAAATAGATTTCCCGCAGATAAAGGGCGAGGAATCCGACGTAGATTCGTACTCAACCAAAACAGGAAACAAGATAGATTCCATAAAGAGACAGACTTCAATTAAAACTAGGAAATCACACAAAATGCGGGTATCACAACACCAAACCCTAGCACAACCATAAACCCTAGCAAACAACATGTATAAATACCCCAGTAAGAAACATGATGGAGGCAGGTGTGAATTAGCAGAATAAGTCAGAGAGAAATACTTTGTAATTGAATTTTTGATAGTGGATTTGACTGTGTTGCTCAAGCAACAACCCGTGGATTTTTCTCCAGTTAAAAAGGAGTTTTTACCACATATTCGTATCTCTTGATTTATCGTTTTCTTGCGGTATTACACCTATCTGTTCTTATTTTCGCTTGGTACAAGTTCATTGATAGTGACGACGAAAAATCACCATCAACAATACCTAACAACAAAATGGTATTTCCGAGAGGAAGAATAGACACATCTTTGAAGTTGCCCGATCTTTGTTGTTTTCCAAAAACATACCTAAAAAGTTTTGGGGAGATGCTGTTCTTACAGTCGCATATTTGATCAATAGGTTTCCCTCAAAGACTTTGAAGTTTTCAACTCCTCATAAAACCCTTCTTCAATTCTATCCCCAATGTCGCCTAATATCTAATTTAGCACCGAAAATATTTTGGTGTACTGTTTTTATTCATCTTCATAAACACTCACGAGGTAAGTTGGATAAGCGATCTGTCAATGAGATTTTCTTGGCTATTCTTCAATTCAAAAGGATTATAAGTGTTTTTGTCCTCTTACTCATAAGTTTTATTACAGTACAGATGTTACCTTTTTTGAAACAAAACCATTTTTTACCAAAACTGTTATTCAGGGGGAGAATTCTGGTGAATATCAGTTTTGGAAATCTGAGAGACCTAGTTTGTCACCACAAAGCCTTGTGAGTTTAGATGTGTTTTGGACTCCTAGCTTGGTTGAAATTCCTTCAATTAGTCCTCATACTCCTGAACCGAACTCTAATGAACCTCCTAGCAGTCATTCTTTGAGTGAAACTCCTAGAGAACCATCTAAGTGAATGCTGTAGAAAATGAGCTTAGGGCTCTAGAAAAGAACAGTACATGGGAAATCTGTGACTTACCTAGGGGGAAGAAACTAGTGGGTTGTAAATGGGTCTTCACTGTGAAGACTAAAGTTGATGGCAGTATTGAACGGTTTAAAGCAAGATTGGTAGCCAAAGGCTTCACCCAATCATATGGCATTGACTACCATGAGACTTTTGCACCAGTGGCTAAGTTAAACTCCATTCAAGTTCTATTATCTCTTGCTGCTAATCTTGACTGGCTCCTCTATCAGTTAGATGTCAAGAATGCTTTCTTGAATGGAGACTTAAATGATGAAGTGTACATGGAAATTCCTCATGGGACTGAAAATGCAACCAATGGCAACAAGGTATGCAGGCTAAAGAAGTCCTTATATGGTATTAAGCAGTCTCCCCGAGTATGGTTTCAGAGATTCTCCAAGGTGTTGAAACATCAAGGATACATCCAAGAACAAGCTGATCATACAATGTTCACAAAGCATTCTCCTAATGGTAAGTTGGCTATTTTGATAGTCTATGTAGATGATATTATGCTTACAGGAGACTTTGAGGAGGAAATACCTAGAATTAAAGGAGTTCTTGCAAAAGAATTTGAAATCAAGGATCTAGGGGACCTCAAGTACTTCCTAAGAATGGAGATTGCTAGATCGAAGAAAGGTATTGCTGTCTCACAGAGGAAGTATGCGTTAGATTTGCTCAAAGACACTACTATGCTAGACTGTAAACCAGTTGATACACCAATGGACTCTACCACCAAACTGGGGTCAATTCAGGATAGTGTTCATGTTGAAAAGGGGAGGTACCAGAGACTTGTAGGGAAATTAATCTATCTTTCTCATACAAGACCTGACATTGCCTTTCCTGTAAGTGATGTTAGTCAGTACATGAACAATCCTACTGAAGAACACATGACAGCAGTATAGAGGATTCTGAGATATCTAAAAATGACTCCAGGAAAGTGTTGGACCCTAGGGTTACAGATTGCGCAGCGGAAGGGTTTAAATTTTTTTTATGCAGTCATTAAACTAACCCATTTGTACAGTAATAATCAAATGCAATAATAAAGTGAAGAAACTTTTTCATACCTACGTAGGAGGCTCCTTCACTTTGATACGAACTGCTCCTGATTTGAACCACGTGATCTTCCTCGCTATCTCCCGGAACTGGTAACAGCGTGTGGGCGTGTCATGATATTCAGGACCTGTATGGAGGAAAAAGAGAAGAACGAACACACAAGAACAAAACCTAGAAGTGCAGCACTTGAAGTCGCAGCACCCTATTTTTTTCTTTTTTTTCTTTTTTTTTGTTTGCTGTGTGTCACAATCACACTTTTTGTCTTCACTTCTCAAAGTAATCTCTTATTACTTTTCAATATATCATTCGGTTATGCTCTTATTAATTAAAATATATATCTCATATATATCCAAAAAACAAACCAAAATCTATTTGATTTTTAAAAAACTTTACAAAGATATCTCATATCTTTTTATTAATAATTAAATATTTATTTTTGAATTCAAACATTTTAAATTCAATTTCAAATATTTAATTTAAAATAAAATAATCATATTATCTTATTTTATTCAAAATCAAATATCAACTAACACCCTCCATTTAGTGATTAACAACATAATTAAATAATCTTATTATTTAATTTATTTAATCACCATTATTCATTAATTAAATAATCCCATTATTCAATTAATTCCCGAATAAATACGTGTCACTTTCGTAACACAATTAATTGGATAATCCAATTAATTAACCGTGACCCTTGTTACCTAAATCGATCGGGCTAGCAAGGGGACCTAATGGACCCACAATATTTTGAGCTCCAATAATCCTTAGAAATTATTAATTAAACTCTTTAATTAATATTTCATGATTATTAACTTCGGTGTTATTCCACTAAAAACCCGAAGCTGCACTCTCTCAACTGTAGATGTTTTTACACAAATCAATAACTCTCGGTGTCCATCGATATAGCTATTACATATGGTATAATCCTCCACAAGTAGTTCATAATTAGAGCAGGGTCATAATGTCCGTTATACCCCTCTAATCATATCTTTCCATTAAGTACCATGGATTCTCTAATGAACAATAAATCCTACATTCCTTACGGAATTAGGAGAGCACTCATATTGTTCAAGCCCTGAATCAACCCTTAAGGGAACTACCATCTACTTCTCACAAGAAGGAGTGGATTCCACTATTGTGTACAAACCTTCCCAGCCACAAGCCAAAACCGCGATTCCAACATACGGAGTATATTGATCGGGAATGCAACTCCGACCTCACCCATGGTATATCAAAGACCACGATCTAACCTGAAGGAGTCGATAAGACACTCAGCATTAAGATCATCCACATATAGCCATCATTAGTTGATATATATGAATCTCATCGTTAAACGGATCTTAGTGAGAGATTCATATAGATCATGGCCCAGTCCTATATGATCACATCATACAAGGTGCCTCCATTCTCATATCTACATATGAATGATCCAGGATAGGATCACCGTACACTACGAAATGGACCGCAGCTGTAGATTAACCATAAATAAAGTACCCAGCTTTATTTGCTATCTACGGACTCTTTAGATTGCTCATTTCAAACTGAATCCATCTATATATGACACTCATATACTCAGTTCGAAATTACATCCGGCAATTTTGGATGTTAAGTGCACATGTTATATAAAGTATGACACAAAATGAATGAATATACTACTTCTTTTATTTATGTTCAATTATATTTACATATTTCAAGCTTTAGGGCAAAAACCCCAACAATCTCCCACTTGCACTAAAGCATGTGAGTCATGTCTCGTAACCCTAGACCTTCTAGGTGACCTTCAAACACTTTAGCCAGTAAGGTCTTCGTAAATGGATCAGCATGATTGTCTTGTGAGGCTATCTTGGTGACGATCACATCTCCTCTCTGCACTATCTCTCTAATAAGATGATACTTTCTCTCTATATGCTTCCCTCTCTTGTGGCTTCTTGGTTCTTTGGAATTAGCCACAGCACCATTGTTATCACAATAAAGTGTGATGGGCTTATCCAGATCAGGAACAACTTCCAGATCACTCAAGAACTTACGGAGCCAAACAGCCTCTTTAGCAGCTTCACAAGCGGCTATATATTCGGCTTCCATGGTGGAGTCAGCAATGCAAGATTGCTTTATACTTCTACACACAATGGCTCCACCACCTAGGGTGAATAGTGATCCAGACATGGATTTTCTAGAATTCCTGTCTGACTGAAAATCAGAATCTGTGTATCCTAACGGGATCAAATCCTGTCCGGAATACACTAGCATATAGTTTCTCGTTCTCCGAAGATACTTGAGAATTGTCTTGATAGCAACCCAATGATCTAATCCTGGGTTGGACTGGTATCTGCTGACTACTCCCACTGCATAGCAGATGTCCGGTCTCGTGCATAACATAGCATACATGAGACTACCTACTGCTGATGCATATGGCACACGTCTCATATCCTCAACTTCTTGAGGTGTCTTAGGACACTGTTCCTTAGACAAGTGAACCCCATGTCTAGAAGGTAAATTACCTTTCTTGGAGTTCTGCAACCAAAATCGCATAAGAATCTTGTCGATATATGATGCCTGAGACAATGCTATGAGTTTGTTCTTATGATCCCTTATAAGTTGGATCCCTAGAACATAACTCGCCTCTCCCAAATCTTTCATTTGGAATTGGCTAGCCAGCCAGCCCTTTACATCAGACAACACTCCTACATCATTCCCAATGAGTAGGATGTCATCTACGTATAGGACCAAGAAAACTACTTTCTTGTCAATGATGCGCTTGTAGACACAAGGCTCATCAACGTTTTACTCGAAGCCATAGGTTTTGATCACATCATCAAACCTTATGTTCCAAGATCTAGATGCTTGCTTAAGTCCATAAATGGACCTTTGCAACTTGCAAACCTTTTGCTCTTGATCTGGAGACACAAATCCCTCTGGTTGCATCATGTATATGCTTTCATCAAGATTGCCATTCAAGAATGCAGTCTTGACGTCCATTTGCCAAATTTCATAATTTAAATAGGCAGCAATGGATAAGAGAATCTGAATAGACTTAAACATGGCTACTGGCGAGAATGTCTCTTCATAATCGACCCCCTCTTTCTGGGTATAACCCTTGGCCACTAGCCTTGCCTTGAAGGTCTCTACCTTCCCGTCTAATCCTCTCTTCCTCTTGTATATCCACTTACATCCTATGGGTTTTACCCCATTCGGTAAGTCTACAAGTTCCTAGACTGAGTTAGAGTACATAGACTCCATCTCGAGATTCATGGCTTTAAGCCATTCCTCTTTATCAGGATCTTCCATTGCATTCTTAAATGTCAATGGATCATCCACACTATCAGCAGAGACAAGATCTTGTCCCTCACTTACACCCAAATAGTGTTCAGGCTGTCTCACAACCCTCTCACTACGTCTAGGTGGTAGTGTATCCTGACTAGGAATTATCTGACTTTCAGATGTTAATGGATTAACAACTCTAGTTGACTGAGTACTGGTCTCACCAAGCTCCAACTCATTTAATACAATTTTAGAACGAGGTTTATGATCACTTATATAGTTATCCTCAAGAAACGTTGCATTTGCCGATACAAATACTTTGTTATCTTCAGGACTATAGAAGTATCCACCTCTGGTCTCCGGAGTATCCTACAAACAAGCAGACCACAGAGTTGGGATCTAGCTTTCCAGTTCTGTTCTTCAGCACGTGTGCTGCACACCCCCATACAAATCTTACTTGCTCTCTTGAATACTTGATGATTCGCTAACCCTTGTTGGGTATTTTTTAGGTTTATTTATACATGCATAGAACCGTAGTTCTTGGAGTACAAGTAAAAGAAAGGTAGTAATGATTTAATAAAACTCCGACTTATTGGAGTCGTTGTAATCATATCAGGACTTTTGCTTGTTTTGAACTCTGACATATCTAAGGAAATCTGTTTCCTTATCAGAGTATGCTTGTTGAGACCTTATTTGAGGAGGATTCTTCTTTACATGTTTAAGTCGTAATTGTGTTACCAATATGCCAAGCATCTGATCGTATTTAGACATTATCCACGTGTTGCTTAGCCTACCGTCTTCCAAACCCGACCAGATCTCTTTTACCCTCGATCAAGGATCTTTACATGATCAAGTAATTATACCCGATCATTCAGGTTTCCCCCGATCGTTGTTTTGATAACCCGATCAATCTAATTACTTTGGTCGGGTATTCCCAACCCGATCATCTAAGTAACTCTGATCAGTAATGTATGGTTATTTTCTGATCATTTTAGGTTGGTTCAATTTAGTTGACGTTTGTTGACATGTCACTAGTTGTCCCCGTGTAACACGATGTTTATGCTGACGTGTCTTCTCTCCAAATTACACAAATAACAATACCCCCTTAAATAACAATCTAATGGCTAAACATTAACCATTCGCTCGGTGAGATATGTTTAACTCAGGAGCCTTTTGTCGTGTAGCTCTTAAATGCATAATAATGATGGACAGCTAACATTTAATTTCAGCCATAAATGGCTGATTTGCATCGATGATTTGACGCAACTGACAACATCGTTTTAAATTTCAAACGGCGCGTGATCTTCGGGATTCGAACACCAACCACCACTCTCGCATGACGTCATTATCGCCTATAAATACTTTCAAACTCTTTCGTTTTCCCTCTCACACGTTTGTTTCTTTTAATTTATGTAACTCTTCATCTTCTGTTTTACTGTCTATCAACGATCTTCTCAAAGTTCTTCGTTTCAACTGAATCTTCATCGTCGTCAGAGTTCTTATCTCACTTTCTTCAATCATCAGGTATGGATCCTGCTATTCGTCATCGTTACGTTGAATTATTGATTCATAATATTGCAATAGGTGATAAAGAGAATATTGCTAAGATTGAATCCATTTTAGGGGGATTTTTCCAAGATTTTTCTTCTGGTCCAGTTCACCCTATACCCCTTAACGTTGATTATTCTGTGGCTCTTCCCGAATTACAACCTTCTTATTTTGAATCGAACATTGCTAACCCGACTACTTCTTCTCCCAATACACACCCAGATATGTTGAAGACAACCGGATCTAGTCGAGGAAACATGCCAAGTTCCAGGGATTCTTCTGCCGTTGACTTGAAGATTCCTTCTCAGTTAGTGAAGATGGGGGATATTCCCAGGGTGCATCGAGATTTTCTTCTAAAATTCTTGGTGGAGCATCCTTGTTCCTTTGATTCCAAAATAAATATGGTGGACGAACCAGAGGTAATGAAATATAGCGAAAAGTTTGATCTCCCTCGATTGGCTGAACTTTTCCTGAGTGATCAGCGTGCAATCTGGAATCCTCATCGGGGCGCAGTGGCCATCTATAGGACAATGCTCACATCTGGGGTCACATTACCCCTTCAACCTTTCATTGCCTGATTCCTGGCTGACGCTGGGATTGCTCCCGCCCAGCTCTCACCAAACTCATATCGAGTCCTTATAAGTTTATGGCATTTATGGAAGAAGATCGGTGCCAAATACCCCCTGACCCCATAGGAAATTTGAAACTTCTACACATTGGGTCGGTCAGACAATGGAGGTACCTTTTACCTTCAGTCTAGTTCGATCAACCATTGGATTCCCGAAGGGTATAATCAACGTCCCTCATCCATCTAGCAAAGACCACAAGGGCTTCATTTGGGGCTTTCCTTATTCTAATAAATATTGGAAGAACAGATGGTTCTTCGTTCGAGGTGAATAGGGTGAAACCGTCGTTGTTGATCCCCGGCAAGCACTGAATAGGAACAATGTTCCTAGGTAATTCTATAGTTCCGAACTGTGGAACACGACCCTTGCCACGCTAACAGAAGAACAAGTAAAAAATGTTATCAAGGCTGCTCAAACAACGTGGGAGGCCAGAGATCGGCGTGGGCTATTTGCTGAAATGGCCCTTCAAGACCTTGGATTGTGTTAATAGCCAAATTCGGCTTGAGATCAAAGGGAAATTTTCCACCTTTCTAGCTCGAAGTCCAGGCCCAAGATTACCTTCCACCGAACCGCGGGTCCCGGGGTCGAACCAAGGAGCCACCCCGCAGAAACGAGGTAAGGACGTCGAGCTCGGGAAACATCCAAGATGGAGTCCGACACGGTCAGGTCGAGCCCGTGTCACTAAAACAAGAATTCAGGGAGAGCCAGATGCACGACGATCCCGGCTCCCCAAAGCCAAGACCGCCTCATAGCTTCCCCAGAAGCTCGCCATTCCTTCCCAGTCCAGTGAAGAACCTATTAGGCATCAAACCCACGCTGCACTATTTTACCATCTCACCAACGGAAGTTTCGGGCCTACTTGAATAAGTTGGAGGAAGCTCATCAAAGTCTGTTACTACCAAAGAACACCCAAATGGGGTATGTAAAGCTAAAAGGAACCTGGGAAAGCAAGACCAAGCTCTCAGTACCCAGACCATGGCATGAATCCACCTTGTTCCAAGAAACAACAAACACCCTACTCAGCGACCTTTATGAGGAGTAGTACCAAGAGGTACATGGGATCACCTCAGTAACATTGAAACATTACGTGTAGAACAAGTGGTTGAATCCAAAAAGGAAATAGACTCATCTCCGCCTAAGATATTCTCGAATCGATTATTAATCCAAAGTCAACAACCTTTAAAAAAAAGATCTCGCCTGATAAGGAGTGGAAGGATTGAGCGAATCAAGGTGGGAGAATCGTAAATTTAACTAATCAAAACTATGCATAAATAGAGGACTTTGGTCTTCAAGAAGATGGAGGCTACTTTTCGACAGGCACGAGGGTGCCACACTACTTTTCGACAAGCACGAGAGTGCCACCCTACTGTACCCCAGAGAGATTGAGAGTATTTTGAGAGATTCTTCTACGTTACACAATATAAACAATAAAGCTAATTTTTTCTTTTTTTCGTCGTGTATGAGTAGTCATGATTTTAGCAAATCATTTAAATAATCAACCTCTGGCCATTACCTCCGTGGTAGTGGTCTTGAGGGTGTTAACTGATATTTCTCATCCCGAGTAAATTTTCCATTAACAGATTATTTACTCCGATTTCGAATCGACGCAATCGCTGTAAGTCCCGTTACTCTGGCAATAGCGTGGGCCCTTTTTTTTACCGATGGTTTTCCTTTCTTTAATTGTCAATTTATGAGATAGATATCGTGGCCGGGGACCAAGGCGAGAAGATTAAAAATCTTGACAAGGTCAGTTGTGCAGAAGTTGCTTCTCAGCTAGCTCAGGATACTGCTCCTCCTCAAAAGACCATGGTTAAACATATTTACGAGCCTGACCCCAATACATCTTTAGATGTTCCTGACCGGGGGAGAGAGAGGCAGTCTTTTGATCAGGGTGAGCAAAATAGATCTCCCAGAGGCTCAAAAAGGAAATTTACTAAGGAAACAGTTGGTCGACGCCTGACCAAATCTTCTGGGAAATCTCCGGCCAGCAAGGTGACTAAGACTGCTGCTGACTCTTCAGCTCATGATGCTATTAATGGAAAGAGGAAACTCGAATTAGCATCAGAACCAAGAGCTCATCAGACTGGAGTCAAAGTGGTCATCATTGAAGAGGATGATGAGGATCAGGATACGCTGACTGATCTAATCCGCAGGGAGCACCGATCAAAAAAGGGAAATGATTATGCTCTGGATCCTTCTATCCTCCTGCCATCTGATCGATTTAGCTCGGATGATCAGGTCGCTACCGGGGATATCAGGCAAACCCCCTCCAAACAAGTTCAACCCCAAAGACCGACTGAGCCAATTCCTCTTCAAACTCGTAATCCAATCAGCCAGGTTCCTTCTGATCTCCCGGTTAATCATACTGGCAAGGCCCTTATCCAATTCTTTGTCAAGCGTCAGATAGTCTTTATCAACTTGGGTTCTGATGAAGGGCATGCCAGTCATGAAAAAGTATCAGCTGATCCGCCCGCTTCTGAAGATAATTTATCTAATCATGAGGCAGAACACGTTGCCAAATTATCTTTCCGATTGGATCGCCCATCTGGGCCCTTGCCCAATATTGTTCTTGCTCCTGTTATAAGTGGTGTTGAAGCAGGCCCGTCGAGAGTTGCTGATCATAAGCGAGTTCAGGAGCGAATTATTGATGCACCGCCGGCGGTTACTCCTGAAGCTATTCCGGTTTCGCATTCTGAACCGATGGATCAACCATCCCCTAATCCCGGGATGACAATACTTCCTACTGTGGCTAAAGCTTCTGGCTCAGGGGACATATTACCCGACCCCCTAAACATGCTGAAGTCTATGTTTATTGGGAATGGCTATGTTGGCATGGGCTACTGGACTCACTTCCGGAATGCTATTGATGCGGAAAGAGTCCGTACTATTTATAATAACGGCGTTTATGTATGTATTTTTCATTCTCTTGCTCATTCTTTACACTTCGAGTCTATATATAAACTTACCCTGTTTTCCTCCTTTTTTTCAAGGATGTAGAGGAGATGACTAGGGCCATGATGGTTCAGAAGAAACAGGCTGCTGAAATTTCTCAGCTGAAGAAGAAGCTTGATAAGAAAAAGAAAGCGGTCAGTTCGGCCTCAGCAAGTGAATCAAAGCTGAAAGCGTCTTTTGAAGAGAAATTAAAACATCGTGATGCAACTGAGGCGGCTTTGAGGAGGTCTGTTGTTGTTGCTGAAACTAAAGCTGACAATGCCACGACCAGCCTAATAGAGCTCGCAGTGAGGAATACCGAACTTGAAGCAAATCTGGCCAAGGTCGACCAGCGGTGCGCAGAGTTGGAAACGAAGCTATCTCTAGATGAACAAGCAGCTGATAGTCAAGAGGTAGAAGCTTGCACCGCTAAGGAAACTATAGCTCCCTCTCAACAATCCATGCTCGAGGCTCAGTAGGGGTTTGAGGAGGTCAAGCTTCGCTATGAGAGGTTGATCGTCGACCTGAAGCAACAGAAGGTTAGCATGGAGGTGCTCTCACAGGAAGCCAGGTTAGCCCTTGAAATCCAGAGCGCTGATCGGTACAAGAGATCTCCAGCATTTGAGGCTGTTATCCTGAAGGAACTGGAACGAGGGCTAGCTACTGCTCGAATGTTCTTCGGGGGGTAATGAGAGGTCTACTAGAGAGGCTCGCCGTAAATGGGATAGAACGATTGAAAAGCACAAGGCTGAGTCTCTCCGTGCGATAAAGAACTAGAGGATAAGATGGAAGGCTTATTGCAAATCTATCGGGAAGGAGCCTCATAACTTGCATCTAGAGCTTCCCTCCAAATCTTTTCTAGTGACCTTTCATATGGTCAAGGAAGGTGGTGCAATATCCAAGGGTTTCGATATTGGACCTTTACCTGAGACCGATTACTCTCCTTTCATGGTTGAAGATCCTGAAGATGACATATGCTGGCTAGACTTTAGAGATCTAGCCAAGGGCTATGAAGAAGAAAGTAATCCTTCCGGAACCTCCGGACCCGGCGACCCTTCAAGCACTCCTGGAACCTGATATCTCATTCACCTTTATAAATGTTTTTTTATATCATACCACATACCTTGTAAATTCTTTTTGTAACACTATATAAACGATTCGTTCATCTTTTAATGATACAAATCTTTGATTTACTCGTGTGGTCTTCTTTACTTTAATTGACCATCTTTATTGATCGATTGTGATTGGTCCGATTGATTATTTTTCAATTGATCGAATTTAATTGATTATTGACCCGACCAGCTATCTTAACTGATCGAACTCGGTTCAATTTATTATCAATCATGTTTAATTCATTCAATAACCTTTTTAACTGCTCGTTATTGACTTGGTCAATCCTTTTTTTGATTGGTTGAACTCTGCCCGGCCAATTTAGCTATTAGCTTTTGATGAGCCCGATCGACTATCTAATTAACTGATCGGCTCTGGTTTGGTTTGTAGTTGCTTTGTATGTTTGTTCAAGTATTGTTCTTTTAATGGACCATTTGCATGGTATCTGATTTATAGACTCTTGTCTTTTATCTGGCAACTAAGTTACTGGGACATCTCCCGGTAGTCTGTTGCTTAAGATTCGTTGCAATGAGGGTTTTCTTATCCCACTAACTTAGCATATATCATCCAACTTTCTGGTTGATTGATATTCAAGCTTAAGATTTTTTATTACCTCATCCAACTTTTGGCGCATCCCATCAGGTATATGATCACCTGAAGGCGCTCTAACAGTGCTTTTAATGCACCCAGTTAGTTTCGGTGAAAGTACGTTGTCTTTACAACATACGCTTTCGGCCCCATCACTGGTCCCCTTGAGAACCCGTTCGAGGTTTTCGAGACTTGCTTTGTAAAGAAAAGCAATGTTAGAACACTTTTTTCTGAACTGTGCTTCCCTCGAGGCTTTTTTATTAATATCTTCAATCAAAACTATAAAAAGCAACCAAATAATTAAAGAACAAAAATAAATTTGTAACTACTCTAAATTTAACAGAAAGGAGAAATCCCTTAAGGGTAAAATATCTTCAAGTACTGTGCGTTGCATGGTCTGGGCAACTCTCCTCTTTTTGGTCTGACAAGGCGATATGCTCCATGCCCAGCTAGCCCGACCACCTAATAAAGTCCTTCCCACTTGTCTGTTAGTGACCCGGCCGCTTTATCCTTGGTATTTGGGGATACTATTCTAAGAACCAGATCTCCAAGTTGGAACTTCCTTTCTCGGACATGCGAGTTGTAGTATCTTGCGACTCTTTGTTGGTAGGCCACATTCCTTACCCTCGCCATATCCCTTTTTTCTTCCAACTCATCAAGATTCTGTTCTAGGGTCTCTACATTGGTGTCATGCTGATATAGCTGGTCTTTTGGGGAATTATATGCGACCTCGACCGGGATAACAGCCTCGATTCCGAATGCTAAGGAATAAGGTGTTTCTCCTGTTGAAGTTCTTTGAGTTGTTTGGTATGCCCAGAGTACTTCATATAACTTATCTGCCCAGTTTCCTTTTTTGCCATTGAGCTTGGCTTTCAAATTGTGCTTGATAATCTTATTGATAGCTTCAGTTTGACCATTGGTCTGAGGATGAGCCGAAGTAGCATAATAATTTTTGATGTGGTACTTTTGGCACATTTCCCTAAAATTATCACTATCAAATTGAGTCCCATTGTTGGTGATGATCGTGTTTGGGATCCTGAATCGATAGATGATATTTTTTTGTGAAGCTGGTGGTGTTAGCTTCGGTGATATGTACCAATGCTTCCGCTTCCGCCCATTTTGTGAAATAGTCAACTGCTATAATAGCGTGCTTTGCGCCACCTTTAGTTGTTGTAGGCATATGGCCGATCAGGTCCAGTCCCCAAATCGAAAACAGCCAGGGTGAAGTCAGATTCTTCAAGTTCTCAAGTGGCTGTTTGATGTCATTTGCGATTCTTTGACATGTACCACACTTTTCTGCCACCGTTTTGGCGTCTTTAAAAAAAGTCGGCCAATAAAAGCCCTGCTTGAGGGTTTTATGGGCCAAACATTTTTCTCCTGTATGGTTCCCGCATATACCTTCATGTATACTAACCAGAATCTTATCTCCGTCATCCTGAGTGACACATCTCTGTAGGGCTTTGGAAAACCCCCTTCTATAGAGTTCTCCTTCTAATATTGAATAACGGGTTGCCCTGTATCTAATGCACTTTGCTTTGGTTGTATCATCCGAGAGCGTGCAGTCTTGTAGGTATTGCCTGATTAGGGTAATCCAAGTGATCTCCTCTACTTCTACTGTCTCCACTGCTAGCTTCTCTCAATCTCCAAAGCTTGGTTTTTTGAGATGAGCCACTGGGATCATCTTAGACCAGATTCCAGTGGTTGCCTATGCTAGCCTTGATAATGCGTCAGCTTTTTCATTCTTTTCTCTCGGGATCTGAGTGAATCTATAATCCTTGAATCTCCCGAGAAGTACCTTAGCTATCTTTAAATATGCCACCATATTAGAGTCTTTTGCCTGGTATTCATCCAAGACCTGGTTGACCACGGCCTGGGAATCAATGAATATTTCTACTTCGTCTGCCCCTAGTGTCATGCAGACCCTGAGTCCTACCAACAATGCCTCATATTCAGCCATGTTGTTGGTAGCCTTGAAGTCTAATCGCAAAGCACATTCTACCTGATCACTTTCAGAGGTTGACACCACTATGCCCGCCCTGCTGCCATGTGCATTTGACGACCCATCAACGTGTAGTTTCCAGTTGAAAACCTTCCTTTCATTTTCTTCCAGCATCCTGATCACCTCTATGTCAGGTTCAGTGAATTCGGCTATCAGGTCGGCAACTGCCTGACCCTTTATTGCTGTCCTTGGTAAGTAGATGATGTCGAACTCGCTCAATTCAACCACCCATTTTGTCAGTCTTCCTAACACTTCTGGCTTGGATAGAATTTGCTTTAACGGACAATCTGTGTATATCTCAATTTTATGGGCTTGGAAGTAGGGTCTTAGTTTTCTGCCAGCTGTCACTAATGCTAATGCCATCTATTTGGCTACCGAGTATCTTGTTTCTGCTGAAAACAGAGCCTTGCTAGTGTAGTAAACTAGTTTATGCACTTCTTCTTCCATTCTTACTAATACCGAGCCAGTAGATACAGCTGTGACCGATAGGTATATGTACAATGTTTCTCCCATTCGGGGCTTTGATAAGATAGGAGCTGATCGGTCATTTTATATATATATTTTTATCCCTATTCCTCCAATCAATTGCTTGTTTCTTGAGTTATTTAGGGGTTTTAATTTGTGTTTTGAGTGTGTTCAGGTTTTTGGATCAAAGTGAAGTGTTTGGAGAATTTTATACGAAAAGGGCAATTATTAAAGAATTGAGGGACTAATATGCAATTTTCCTTGAAGCGCTGTCAAAACCACTGTGAATTATGACGGCGGTACCAACAGCGCTAAAAATGGCAGAATAATACATTCCAAAACGCTGTCATACCGCTGTGGATTGTCACAACGGTAGTCACAGCGGTTTCCCGAATCAGTGCAGATGAGTCATGTTGCGGAGGCCATATCTCTCAGCTCCGATTGAATTGTGTGTCCTGCAACCTATGGATATGAAGCCCCAGAAGTGTAGTTCCCAACCCAATTTATGGATTTTCGATCTGAATTTTCTAGAAGAGGTTATTCCCATTTGAGTACCTGTTGCGCAGATCAGTCAGTCATTAAATCCGTGAATAGTGACGGGATTTGTTTTGCAAGTTGTCAGAACGGGAAATATTACCTTCTTGGGCATGAGTGTGAGTCTTGGAAAGCAAGTTGATACCTAATCCTTATTATCCTTTAATAAATAATCAATTTGAGTGGATTAGGAAAGAATTAAATCCCAAAAAAGTAGAGTTCCAAAAGGGAACCAATTTCCTTGTTGTTTAAGGACTTGGCTTATCATCTAAAGCCTATTTAAACCCATGTGAACCCTAATTTCGTGATACACAAGGTTAAGGGAGGTCCCAAGCAACCAAGGGTTCTATCCCCCATCACTCCATCACCACACATCACCTCAAGCCCCATCCATCCATTGTAGAAGAAGACGAAGAAGAATTGGAGGAGCTCTTTGATGATCATCTCGGGTTTTCTCTACTCAATCTATTTTCTTTCTTTTTCCATGATGTGTAACTAATCCCATAACTAGGGAATCAATGTGAACCTTTTGTGAATGCTCATGTGAGATTAATTATTATTTCATCAATTCAATTCTTGATTTATTCATTGTTCTTAACTTATTAATCCTCATTAGTTTTAATTTTTATTCACACCTTGACCAAAGGGTGAATAATTATTTAGCATGATTTTAGGGTTAAGACTATCTGAGAGTTAGGGTTAGTGTTGACCAAACGTAATCTTAATTAATGATCTTTTGAATGGATGAATTTTATCTTTAGTCTGACCAAGACAAAGTAATAGAATTTGGTTCTTATTTCTTGCACTTAATGGGTTTCCTATTATTATTCACACCTTGACAATAGGGTGAATAACGGTTAGAAGCACATGACTTAGCCTGCGACCGAACGGTAATAGTCACATTAAAGATAAAGAATGAACCCTAGAATTGATTGAATCTTGTTTACAAATTAATTCCATACATTGAGTGTTCATAATTGGGGATCATTGATGACCTAGTAATTTCTTTCTATTGATCACAAACACCATTCTTTTTAATTGCTTTCTTAATTTAGTTTAGTTTAACTCAAATCTCAAACAAATCTTTGGTTACTTTTAGTTTAACTTTAATTAAAATTAGTTTTCAGTCAATAAATCTCTTTTCCTCGTGGGAACGATCCTTATTTGCCGTTGTACTAATCTTCACGATTCGTGCACTTGTGAGTGAGTATTTTATAACACGATTTTACACATCATGTTTTTGGCGCCGCTGCCGGGGACTAGTTGAATTTATTGGTTAATTCTAGTTTTAGTGTTAGTTAATAGATTTAGTCTAGTTTTTGGTAGTCGTGTCATTAATTTTTAGATTTTTAGTTTTTAAATTGTTTATTTTTATTTTTCCTAGTTTACTGTGTGTTTGTCTTTGGTTATAGGTTTCAACGGTAAATGCAAGGTAGAAGATCACTGTAAGGAGAAGTACTACCGCTGAACGACAACATTGATAGCATTGGACAAAGAGCAATGGCAGACGATGGAAATCGCAACATCTAACAGGTTCCAGATCCACCAGCTGTACCAGCGGTACCGATCAAAACCATGAAGGATTATAGCAGACCTATTGTTAACAATCATCCTTTGTGTATCACACTAGATGAGGCAGCAAGAAACTATGAGCTGAAGAGTTTCTACTACAATTTGCTACCCGCTTTCCATGGGCTGCCGAATGAAGATGTGCTTAAGTTTCTCAGAGAATTCTATACAGCAATTCAAGCTTTTCCAAACAATAGGGTGACAGAAAACCAGCTGCGTATGAGGTGTATTCCACATGCTCTAAAGGAAAAGGCGAAGATATGGCTCTTGACATTACCTCCAGCTTCTCTGACAACATGGGGTGAGGTAGTAGAGAAGCTTACTGACCAATTTTATTCTCCCTAGAAAACCAGTGAGATAAGGGCAAAGATTACTAATTTCTTCCAAGAGGACCAAGAAACATTCTATGAAGCCTAGGAGTGTTACAAAATGCTTCTTTTTGATTGTCCTCAGCACCGGTACCATACACACCAACTTTGTCAATGGTTCTATGATGGATTAAATGACGTCTCAACAGTTTTGGTGAATAATGCATGTGGAGGATCCATGACTGACAAGACTTCGGAAGAGCTGCAGTCAATCTTTGAAAAACTGGCCAATAATTCTCATCAAAAGTGTTCTAGGAGAAGGAAGGGAATTTATGAAATAGATGCCAATACCGAGAACTCAATGCAAATGTCACAAATGTAAAAGTCCATCGAATTACTTATAAACCAGGTGGGACAAATGAGAGAAACGCGATACATGGGATGTGAGCAACCATGGTATGATACAGATTTTCAAATGGGAGCTCCTAGACCTAGTAACTTGGAAGAAGCACAAGCCATGAACAACTACAATCAGGGTTGGAGAAATTCCAACTTCTCATTGACCAACAATCAAGGTCCTAGGAACCAATGGGGAAATAACAACCAGAGACAATATAATGCGGGTGCTCATAATTCTGAATATCAACCCAAGAACCTGTCATTGGAGGACACAATGAAAGAATTCATGCAAACAACTCAACAGATGCTCAAGGAAACTCATCAAGACTATATTGTGAGATTTCAAAACATTGATGCTTCGATAAGGAAGATGGAACTGCAAATTGGGCAATTGGCTGAAGCTAATCAAAGAAGTGAACCAGGAAAATTTCCCAGCCATACTGAGCACGCAATGGCTATCACAGTTCTTTGGAATGGTAAGGCTTTAAATAAAGATAAACCTACTGAACTTTTTAATACTTCTATTAAAGTTTTAGGGTTCTCCAAAGAAAACAGTACGCCAGTAGAAGATGAAGAGTTCAAGGTAGAAAAGGCCAAAGATACATCTAAAATCCACAAATCTCCAAATCCTTATGTGCCCCAAGTTCCTTTTCCAACCATAGTTTAAAGGAACAAGCTTAACCAATCATTCAAGAAATAGGAAGACTGGTTATGCAAACCATGAAAGTAATCCAGAGGATGCCAGCTTATGCAAAGCATTTCAAAGAGCTCAACTCAAGAAATAGGAAGACTGGTTCTCATGAGACGGTGCTAGTTCCAGATGAGGTTAGTGCAGTACTCCAAAAAAGATTGCCTCAAAAACTCAATGATCCCGGAAGTTTCAATATCACTATCATGGTGGGAGAAGCAAGAAAGGAGAGAGCCACACTAGATCTAAGGGCAAGAATTAATTTGATGCCCTATGCTGTGTACAAGGAGATGAGGTTGAGTGACCTTAAACCAATCAACATGAAGCTTTTACTTGCTAATCGATCCATAAGGTATCCTCCCGGAATTGTGGAAGATGTTTTAGTCCAAGTTGGCAAGCTCATCATACCTACAGATTTTATCGTATTGGATATGGAAGAAGAAGGTACTAGTGCAAAGGACTTACCTATTTTGCTCGGAAGACCGTTCATGTCAACCGCAAAGGCTATCATAGATGTGCATAACGGCAAGGTGTCTATGACAGTATTTGATGAGACAATCAATGTTGATGTTTTTGAATCCATGCGACATCCGGTAGGGGCTCTTGACTGCTTCAATGTACAAGTAGTGGATCCAGGGGTTTGTCCAGAATCAACCTCTCTCTCATCTCTCCAACATGAGATCTCACCTCTCCAACATGATCATTCAAGTTATGAGAACATGATTGAGCAGCTGAAAGAAGAAAAACATATGGTTTTTGCTCTCAATTCTGACTTGACAACAAAGATCAATGAGCTAATGAAAGAAAAAGAGTCCTCTTTGAGGGAGTCTACAGAATTCTACCAAGAGGTGGAAGAGCTCAAAGATGAGTTTGATCAACAGATGAGATTGATGATGGTCGAAATCGAACAAAGGGATAAAGCCTTGGAGATCATGAAGAATAAGGAACTTGAAAGCATTGCCAAGCTTGCAAAGGCCGAGCAAGAAATCAAGTCATTGACCGCCGAAGTGATGAAGCAATCTGCGGAGGTTAAAAGCAATATGGTGAATAAAGATGAGTCGAGTGATTCCGTCACCTAGAAGATCTATCCACTTTCGAAGAGAAGAAGAAGAAACAGAAGGAAGCAAGCTCTACCATTGAATCACAGCCGTCAAGAAGGTAATTTTCATATATTTGTTCCAGTTTGCCATTTTTGTAACATGAAGGGTCACATTCGACCAGGGTGCTATAAGTATCTCAAACAATGCAAACGTGGGAGTAACCGAGTAAGGCAAGTATGGATCCGAAAAAACGAGATCAGAGAAGTTGAGCTTGGTGGAACTATTCGGTTGAAGAAGAGTGGCAATGAGTACGTAGTTGTTACTTCACCACAGGTAGAGGAGACCTCAAGGATATTGAAATCAATCAAGCTCAAAGAGCCGTTAAGCTCTCATCCGTCTTGCCAAGACGTTAAATAAAGCACTTGGTGGGAGGCAACCCACCTAGGTAATTTCTTTTTAATTTTTAATTTTTAGTTTTTAGTTTTTAGTTTTTAGTTTTCTTTCTTTAGTTTTTGTGTTTCGAGTTCATACATGTCATGCTTTTTCTTTATTTGTTGTCCATGATTTTAATGTCATATAAACATTGAGGACAATGTTTAGATTAGGTTTGGGGGTGTGAATTCGTGTTTGTTTTATTTTTTGAGCCATTTGTTGAAATCTGCGAAAAAATGACCTGTTTTGAAATTTTTTGAGGCAAACGTTTTGTTAAAACTGTATTCATTGGTGAGGAAATAAATTTTTCCTCTCCTATTGGTTTCATCATTTTTTCGATACGAATCCAACGGTATAAAGAAAGTAAAATTCTAGAGGGTGGTTTAAAAGTTATGATTGTTTCTTTGACCAAAGGTCATGGGCGATGCCCTGTTTTTAAAATTCAGCACGTACACTGTTTCGTCGTCTGTTTTCTCACTTTTACAATTCTAATTTTGAAATGTTTTCTAAATAGAAAGTGTGAGTTTGCATGTCTTTTTCCTTGTGTTAAAATTTGGTTAACTTTCCTTTAGTACTTTGAGAGATATGCATTAAAGAACAGACATACGTCAATTTCAAAAGTCACCAGTTTTTGAGTTTTTGTCCTCCATTTTGAGATGCTTCTTTTGTGTGCTTTAAAAGCCGTAATAAATTCTTTATTCATTGAGTTTATACTAACGTCTTGCAGCTTAGAGTATTGCATTGCAGTTTTCAAAATTTATGACATGCTCTTGATGTGATAGTGCATAGGATGTTTAGTTGAATTACCATGATTAATAGTGGAGACTACCCTTGTGAGTTCACTAAGCCAAAAAGCGTTACATAAATATCATTATAGAGGGTTCTTTTGTTTCTACTCCTAAACACTCATTAGGTTCTTAGCATTAGAAATTGATCTCAATAGGTTATGCATTGGATATTAAAGAACATTCATCATAAAAAGATATCACATGTGGACTTTGCTCTTGTTTTGGTTGAACCATTAGAAGTGATATAGGCAATGTGTGCTTGAACTACTTAAAAGGCCTTAAATATTTCCTACTTTTATGTGTGTGCTCCATAGCCAATTTTGAAGCTAAACACTATAAGCTTTTTTCTTTCATCACCCACATTAACTTAACCCCAATTAGCCATATTTTAGCCATACCTTATAGCTTGGGATCATATTGAGGTGATGAAGATGATTGAAGATAGTTCGAATTGGGTGACTCGTGAAGTGCATGTACCAAGGCAAAACAAGAAGATTAAATGCAAATAAGATTTTTGAAGAATTATGTAATTGATATACAAATTCTCATCTCTAAAAAAAAGGTTAAATAAATGAAGAAAAAAAAAGGTTCAAAAAAAAGATAAATAAATGAGATGATGAATCAAATAAATGCAAGTGAAAAGGAATAAAGCTTTACAATGGAAGTGATGAGAAATCAAAGTCAACTCAAGAAGGAGGATGAACAAAAATTGTTCAAGAAGCCTAGATGCAAGTGGAATGAAGAATTCGAAGAAATTCGGTCAAGTTTGAAGATTGCCGAAGAATATCTTGATATGATCCTAGGTTATCCTTTTCCCGTTCTTTCTTAACCTACACCCAATGGCTCCATTAAAACCAAAGAAAAGACCTAATTGATCTTTTGGGAATGCTAGCTCGAGAGTAAAGGTAAACATGTGCTCTATCTTGTTTTTAATGTCTGATTCCATTCATAAGATCCTTTGCATAAAAATCAAGCGTTCTTTCTATTGTATATTCATATGCGATAATAACTTGAAATTTCTTGTGCATAACGTCTTTCACATATGCTAGATCAGTGTATTTGCCTAGGTTCTGTGTGAATTAATGAGTGATATCCTGTGAGAATTAGAGTCGAGGCGAATTATATCAATGGTGTTTGACGAATGTGTTTTTGAAACTGGAGTGTCTTGAGTATAGGCTTTTCATTAAAACCAAGCATGCATTCAAATTTGTGGCATAATTTTAGTCTTTATTCAGTGGCTCTAGCATGCATTGGCTTTGAATGGCACATGTGAGTATGCATCTTAATTATTAGGTTTTTCGCAGAAATATGTTTGTGGGTAGCATAGCTGTAAACCCTCAGGAGACAACACTTCTCCTACTAGGGACACCTAGAGGTTTAAAGGCTTGTAGCATACGCTCAATGCTATTGTGTTCCCTACGAAAGTGGCTTAGTTTATTTTTATTTTATTTTTAGATTTTTGTTTGTTTTTAGTTTTTGTTTTTATTCTTAGTTTTGCTCGAGGACTAGCAAAAGATAGGTTTGAGGGTATTTTATCGGTCATTTTATATATATATATTATCCCCATTCCTCCAATCAATTGCTTGTTTCTTGAGTTATTTAGGGGTTTTAATTTGTGTTTTGAGTATGTTCAGGTTTTTGGATCAAAGTGATGTGTTTGGAGAATTTTATACGAAAAGGGCAATTATTAAAGAATTGAGGGACTAATATGCAATTTTCCTTGAAGCGCTGTCAAAACAGCTATGAATTATGACAGCGGTACCAACAGCGCTAAAAATGGCAGAATAATACATTCCAAAACGCTGTCATACCACTGTGGATTGTCACAGCGGTAGTCACAACGGTTTCCCGAATCAGTGCAGATGAGTCATGTTGCGAATACCATATCTCTCAGCTCCGATTGAACTGTATGTCCTGCAACCCATGGATTTGAAGCCCCGGAAGTCTAGTTTCTAACCCAATTTATGGATTATCGATCTGAATTTCCTAGAAGAGGTTATTCCCATTTGAGTACCTATTGCGCAGATAAGTCAGTCATTAAATCCGTGAATAGTGACGGGATTTGTTTTGCAAGTTGTCAGAACGGAAAATATTACCTTCTTGGACATGAGTGTGAGTCTTGGAAAGCAAGTTGACACCTAATCCTTATTATCCTTGAATAAGTAATCAATTTGAGTGGATTAGGAAAGAATTAAATCCCAAAAAGGTGGAGTTCCAAAAGGGAACCAATTTCCTTGTTGTTTAAGGACTTGGCTTATCATCTAAAGCCTATTTAAACCCCTGTGAACCCTAATTTCGTGATACACAAGCCAAGAGAGGTCCCAAGCCACCAAGGGTTCTGTCCCCCATCACTCCATCACCATACATCACCTCAAGCCCCATCCATCCATTGTAGAAGAAGACGAAGATGAATTGGAGGAGCTCTTTGATGATCATCTCGGGTTTTCTCTACTCAATCTCTTTTCTTTCTTTTTCCATGATGTGTAACTAATCCCATAACTAGGGAATCAATGTGAACCTTTTGTGAATGCTCATGGGAGATTAATTATTATTTCATCAATTCAATTCTTGATTTATTCATTGTTCTTAACTTATTAATCCTCATTAGTTTTAATTTTTATTCACACCTTGACCAAAGGGTGAACAATTATTTAGCATGATTTTAGGGTTAAGACTATCTGAGAGTTAGGGTTAGTGTTGACCAAACATAATATTAATTAATGATCTTTTGAACCCTAGAATGATCTTAATTTTAGGGTTAGTTTTGACCAAACATAACCGCGACCGAACGGTAATAGTCACATTAAAGATAAAGAATGAACCCTAGAATGGATTGAATCTTGTTTACAAATTAATTCCATACATTGAGTGTTCATAATTGGGGATCATTAATGACCTAGTGTTTTCTTTCTATTGATCACAAACACCATTCTTTTTAATTGCTTTCTTAATTTAGTTTAGTTTAACTCAAATCTCAAACAAATCTTTGGTTACTTTTAGTTTAACTTTAATTAAAATTAGTTTTCAATCAATAAATCTCTTTTCCTCGTGGGAACGATCCTTATTTTCCGCTGTACTAATCTTCACGATTCGTGCACTTGCGAGTGAGTATTTTATAATACGATTTTATACATCAGGAGCCTTACCTAAGTACTCTTTGATCTTCTTGAATACTTGTTCACATTCTTTATTCCATTATACCCCCTTGCCTTTTCTTATTGCTTTAAAGAAAGGTAAACATCTGTCGGTTGACTTGCTGATGAATCGGTTTAATGAATCTAGGCAGCCCATCAACTTTTGAATGTCATTCAGGGTAACCGGTGATCTCATCTTTTCTAGGGCTCTTATTTTTTCAGGATTCTCCTTAATTCCCCTCTGGTGCACTTGGAACCCGAGGAACTTTCCCGATGAGACCCTAAAGACACACTTGTTCGGGTTCAGCTTCAGCTTCATCCCATATCTTCTTAGCACTTTGAATGTTTCTTCCAGGTCGGTTGTATGCCTAGCTGCAGTGATGCTTTTTGTTAACATGTCGTCAATATAGACTTCCATGTTTCTGCCGATCTGTTGAGCAGACATCTTGTTTACCAGTCTTTCATAGGTTGCCCCGGCATTTCTGAGACCAAAAGGCATCACTTTATAGCAATAGAGCCCTTGATCTATTACAAAAGCAGTTTTTTCCTCATCCGTACTAAACATCCTGATCTGGTTGTAGCCTGAATATGCATCCATGAAGCTTAGCAACTCGTGCCCCGCAGTCTCATCGACCAACTGATCTGTTTAGGGCAAAGGAAAGCTATCTTTCTGGCATGCTTTGTTCAGATCTGTGAAATCTACGCACATTCTCAATTGTCCATTTTTCTTTTTCACAAGTACTACATTTGCCACCCAGTCGGGCTATTAGACTTCCCTGACTGATCCTGCTGCCAGTAACTTACTGCCCTCTTCTTTAATCGTTTGACTCCTTTCCGGGTTGAACCTACGCCTCTTCTGAATTACCGGTTTGTGCTCTGGGTCTACCGTCAGAGCGTGGGAGATTATTTTGGCATCGATTCCTGGCATATCTTCATGCTTCCAAGTGAACACATCTTTATATTCCTTCAGTAAGTAGATTAATTGATTCTATACCTGTTCGGTCAGCTGTGCTCCCAACCTATCAAAGACTAGCAAACAAGATGTTCGCCCGATAGATCGGCAGAAACATGGAAGTCTATATTGACGACATGTTAATAAAAAGTATCACTGCAGCTAGGCATACAACCGACCGGAAGGAAACATTGAAAGAGCTAAGAAGATATGGGATGAAGCTGAAGCTGAACCCGAACAAGTGTGTCTTTAGGGTCCCATCGGGAAAGTTCCTCGGGTTCCAAGTGCACCAGATGGGAATCGGGGTGATTCCTGAAAAAATAAGAGCCCTAGAAAGAAGAGATCACCAGTTACCCTGAAAGACATTCAAAGGTTGACGGGCTGCCTAGCTTCATTAAACCGATTCATCAGCAAGTCAACCGACAGATGTTTACCTTTCTTTAAAGCAGTAAGAAAAGGTAAGGGGGTAGAATGGAATGAAGAATGTGAACAAGCATTCAAGAAGATCAAAGAGTACTTAGGTAAGGCTCCTATCTTATTAAAGCCCTGAATGGGAGAAACATTGTACCTATACCTGTCGGTCACAGCTGTAGCTACTGGCTCGGTATAAGTAAGAATGGAAGAAAGAGTGCAGAAACCAGTGTACTACACTAGCAAGGCTCTGTTGCCAGCAGAAACAAGATACTCCGAAGCCGAACATACGGCATTAACATTAGTGACAACTGCTAGAAAACTAAGACCCTACTTTCAAGCCCATAAAATTGAGATATACACAGATTGTCCGTTAAAGCTAATTCTATCTGTAAGTTCCTCGGTTTTTGGTTGGCTTATTTCATTATCAAAACCACATTGGGATTGTTATGTAATGGGTAGCTTAGGTGAGCATGATTGAAAAGTTTCCGGACATCCCAAAGGACTTCAAGAAGGTATATCACTTGACTTAACTTCTTGAAGAGATTAGTTGCACACACACACACACACACACACACACACACACTTTCATATGCATTTCCATGTCTCTCTTGCATATCTGTTTCCTCGACTGTGTGCTTCTATGCTTTATCTCATGATTCATGAATGTTCTTTGTTATTGCACTTCTATGATTTAATTTTTGTTTCTTGTTATGTGCATTGTGTTAGATTTGGTTTGGTTATTTGGAGTAATGTGTCTAGTTTCAAAAGATTGGTTTTCAATGATTTAAATGTTTTTCAAAACTGGCCATTGTATGGTCTTGTGACCGTAATGTTTTATACAAAGATCCAAAATGAGTTTTGAAAACTTTTGGATAAACTCAACACCCATACCTTTCCAACGGTATATTATTCGTAATATTTCATGACCGTTTGAATTGGTTTTGTAATCTCCAAAGTGACCACTAAAACAGGGCAACTCTGTTTTTATCCGAATCTGACCTTTGGTCACCCAAATGGTCATAATGTTTTCTACATATATCAAAACCTCATTCTGTAAATTGGACTAGAAAGTAGATTTCAATATCTTTCCTACGGTATATTATACGACTTTTTTCGATATCGTTTGGTTATGTTTTGAGCTGCTTGAATATCAAGCTACAGTGCTGTGATTGGTTTCCGCGGGTTAGCTCGGTTTTTTCATTAAGGGCAGTTTTGTCTTTTTTCTTTAGCTCATTTTTTCCCCAGTATAAATATACCATCTTATTCACCATTTCAAATCAGCAACCCAGAAATTAAACCCTAGAGAGAGAGAGAGAGCTCATTTTAGAGAGAGAAAGCTTCAATCCATTGATTTCTAACTCTCCAATTAACTCCAATCTTTCATCATCTTCATCATTCATCATTCTATTGACATGGATCTTCAAGTTCTTGACTAGGTAACATCATTTTCATCTCTGTTTCATAAATTGATGTTCTTGACCTAGGTTTAGCATTTATTACATGATTAAATGCTTGATTATTATCTTTTGATGAATGTATTGTTGAATGTATGTTGATTATATGATAAATATATTGTTGGGTATTTTTATTGAATATATGTTGAATATTTGTGAAGGAATTTCGTGGGTCTCTCTTTGATTGAGTTTATTTATGATTTCTAGCATCCTAAGTTTATATAACATCTAGCAAAATCATTTTATCAATTGATTGGGTTTGTTTGTGATAGATTGACTCTAGGGTTGCATTTATTATATGACTAAATGCTTGTCTCTACAAAATGATATATGTTGAATATATGTTGAATTATTTGTGAGACTTTATATTGATTAATTTGGGTATATTGTGATTGATTTTGATAGCTAGCATTCTAAGTGTTTTACGTCATCTAGCTAAGTTTATCTCATTGATTAATTGAGATTGTTTATGATAGACATTGTTATAGGATTTGCATTTATTGGATGATTAAATGCATTGTCTCTACCACATGAATATATGTTGAATATATTGTAAGTAATTATATTGATTGAATGTGGTAGTTAATGATAGCTAGAAATTCCATGTCATTTATGCCATCTAGCTAAGTTTTTATGAGTATTCATTTAGACATTGATAATTACGTTTTATTGACTTGTCATTAAATCTCTAATTAATCATATAGTGTTGTCTAGCATTGTATTGCCTTTAGAATATCATTGCATATTCACTTAGACTTGTTGATCTCTTCATTGAGTTAAGTCTTGTGACTAAAAGATGTAGTGCACAAGCAAGTGAAGTCTTGCAACCAAAAGGTTGGTTGGCAAGCATTGGTCTAGGATCACTATTAAATGCCTGCGGGGTAGAATAGATTGGGTTACGAACTTTGAAGTGTGACTAGGTGGTCAACTTAGGTTGTAAACAATTACGCAAATAGTGGATTTGAGGACCGGAGTGGCTAAGTGGTTAGCCCGTGAGTTTTGTCAATGGATGGCTTCTCCCATAAATCAACCAAACGTGTTTTTATTGTTTTCCACACATAATTATTGTTTGTTGTATGTTTGGTTGATTTGGTTATGCTTTGGGATTAAAATTGATTAATCGAAAAAGTTGGTAATAATCGATTAACAACCCATTCACCCCCCCCCCCCCCCTCTAGGTTGTTAGACACACATTGTGTAATTTCACTATCCAAGCCAGAAGTGTCAGTAAGACTGACAAAATGGGCGGTTGAATTGAGCGAGTTTGACATCACCTACTTACCAAGGACAACAACAAAGGGTCAGGCAGTGGCAGACTTGATCGTCGAATTCACTGAACCTGACAGGGAGATGATCAGGATGCTGGAAGAAAATGAAAGGAAGGTTTTCAATTGGAAACTACACGTTGTCGGGTCGTCAAATGCAAATGGTTACGGGGCGGGCATAGTGGTGTCAATCCCCGAAGGTGATCAGGTAGAATGTGCCTTGCGATTTGACTTCAAGGCTACCAACAACATGGCCGAATATGAGGCATTGTTGGCAGGACTCAGGGTCTGCACGACACTGGGGGCAGACGAAGTAGAAATATTCAGTGATACCCAGGTCGTGGTCAACCAGGTCTTGGATGAATACTAGGCAAAAGACTCTAATATTGTGGCATATTTAGAGATAGCTAAGGTACATCTCGGGAGATTCAAGGATTATAGATTCACTTAGATCCCGAGAGGAAAGAATGAAAAAGATGTCGCATTATCAAGGCTCGCATCAGCAACCACTAGAATCTGGTCTAAGATGATCCTAGTGGCTCATCTAAAAAAACCAAGCATTGGAGATGGAGAGAAGCTGGCAGTGGAGACAGCAGAAGCAGAGCAGATCACTTGGATTACCTCGATCAGGCAATACCTACAAGATGGCACGCTCCCGGAAGATGCAACCGAAGCAAAACGCATTAGATACAGGGCAACCTGTTATTCAATATTAGAAGGAGAACTCTACAGAAGAGGGTTTTCATAAGCCCTACAGAGATGCATCAGTCAGGATGAGAGAGATAAGATTCTGGCTAGTATACACAGAGGTATATACGAGAACCATATTGGAGGAAAATGTTTGGCCCATAAAACCCTCAGGCAGGGCTTTTATTGGCCGACTTTGTTTACAGACGCCAAAACGGTGGCAGAAAAGTGTGGTACCTGTCAAAGAATCGCAAATGACATCAAACAGCCACCTGAGAACTTGAAGAATCTTACTTTACCCTGGCTGTTTGCGATGTGGGGACTAGACCTGATCGGCCCTATGCCTACAAAAACTTAAAGTGGCGCAAAGCACGCTATTGAGGCAGTTGACTATTTCACAAAATGGGCAGAAGCGGAAACATTGGTACATATCACCGAAGCTAACACCACCAGCTTCGTAAAAAGAAATATCATCTATCGATTCGGGATCCTAAACACGATCATCAACGACAATGGGACTCAATTCGATAGTGATAATTTTAAGGAAACGTGCCAAAAGTACCACATCAAAAACTATTATGTTACTCCGGCTCATCCTCAGGCCAATGGTCCAACTGAAGCTGTCAACAAGATCATTAAGCACACTTTGAAAGCCAAGCTCGACAGGAAATAAAGAAACTGGGCAGATAAGTTACATGAAATACTCTGGGCATACCGAACAACTCAAAGAACTTCGACAGGAGAAACACCTTATTCCTTAGCATTCAGAATCGAGGCTGTTATCCCGGTCGAGGTGGCATATAATTCCCCAAGAGTCTAGCTATATCAGCATGACACCAATGTAGAGACCCTAGAACTGAATCTAGATGGGTTGGAAGAAAAAAATGGATATGGCGAGGGTAAGGAAAGCAGCCTACCAATAAAGAGTCGCAAGATACTACAACTTGCATGTCCGAGAAAGGAAGTTCCAACTTGGAGATCTGGTTCTTAGAAGGGTATCCCCAAATACCAAGGATAAAGCGGCCTGGTCACTAGCGGACAAGTGGGAAGGACCTTATCAGGTGGTTGGGCTAGCTTGGCACGGAGCATATCGCCTTGTCAGAACAGAAGGAGGAGAGTTGCCTTGACCACACAACGCTCACTACTTGAAGATATTTTACCCTTAAGGGATTTCTCCTTTCTGTTAAATTTAGAGTTGTTACAGATTTATTTTTGTTCTCTAATCATTTGGTTGCTTTTTATAGTTTTGATTGAAGGTATCAATAAAAACCCCTCGAGGGAAGCATAGTTCAGGAAAAAGTGTTTTAACCTTGCTTTTCTTTACAAAGCAAGTCTCGAAAACCCCGAACGGGTTCTCAAGGGGCCCAGTGATGGGGCCGAAAGCGTATGTTGTAAAGACAAAGCACTTTCACTGAAACTAACTAGGTGCATTAAAAGCACTGTTAGAGCGCCTTCAGGTGATCAGATACCTGATGGGATGCGTCAAAAGTTGGATAAGGTAATTAAAAATCTCAGGCTTGAATATCGATCAACCAGAAAGTTGGATGATATAAGTGTAGGGAAAAATTGCTTAAAACCCGCAGCGGAAGGTGAAATAATAATTTTCGTATAGTTTAAAATTTTTCTAAAGATTTGAACCTTAACCCTTTAATTAATTAAACTCAAATATATGGTTAGAGTTAAATACCTCTTGTCGCATGATCCGATTGACTTACGTCGATGGTAATCCGCAAGATCTTCAATCCTAGCACGTACGTGATTCACCTAGGAGAGTTGTCTCCCTTTTTCTTTGAATTGCTTACCTTAGAATGGATGTATGGAATTTCTGATCTTGATCTTCAATAGTAAAACACAAAGAGCCTAAAAAATAGTTCCGGTCACTTTTGAATTCACAATCAATATGATTGAAACTCGCGTAACCCTAAATCGAAAGTGAGCACAAAACCTTTTGATGTTAAAGGCTTGTAAGTGCACTATCGAATGAGAACTTATTTTCTTTTTCTCTTTTGGCCGAAAATCTATGTGTATAGAGTAGGATTTTTTATTTTCAAAACAAACAAAAATCTCTCTCTATTTTGCTTCTTGGTGGCCGAAAATTCATAACCTTATATTTATAGGTTGGCCGAATTTTCTCCTTCACCAAGTAGGGTTGGCCGAATTCATTGAATAGGAAATCTAGGGTTGGTTAATTTTCTTACTTGAAAAGGAATTGTCCTTTTCCCTAATTCCTATCAATTCAAGAATCCTAACCCTTGTAGGACTAGTGGTGGCCGAATTCTTTGTATAATAAGGAGTGTATGTGGACTTAATCCTTACCACATTAGAACTCCTATCACTTAAAAGAATTCCAACCCTAATCCAACACATAGTATTTAATTTACTGATCAGGAAAAGATTTTGATTTAAACTATTAATTAATTAAATAATTAATTAATTCCCATTTAATCAAAACAATAAAATAAAATAATATCTTGGGCTATTTTTTTTAGCCTTGCCGCCCACACCATGTATATATGGGCCCAATATTATTTTTCTTATTTTATTTAATCCATTAGACTTTAAATAAAAGCCCACATGTGAACCAGACTTATTCTTACTAAAAGAAACAAGCCTACATGTCTCCTTTTAATATATTAATATAATAGTGCAGCCCATTAAATAAATAATAGACATATTATATTCTTAATATATTAAATGCAATTCTAGATGGACCCATAAATTGGTCCGGTAGAATATATCAAGTGATCCATGCAAGTACGTGTAGATTGTGGATCTTGGCGGGCTATCTAAATTTAAGCTTCAATAGACATAACCTAATCACAATCAACACATGATTCACTTAGGTCCGATCTATTAATTTTAACTCATTCCACTAAAGGGCTAAAATTGAACTCTTAAATAAAGATAGAATAAGGAGATGTTTCTCATTCATACCCTAGACAATCTTATAGGAGATGGTGTATCCTCGTGAATAATATCAGTAATCGCCAAGAGCTCATAGACCGCATATAGCTCTCAAAGTTACCATATTTCCTCATATGACCACATTTTGAACTTGGATATTTTGACTTGTCCAGAAGCCATGTCTTCAATTATCATTATTGAAAACTCAACGTTGAGATTTAATATCCAATACCTCAAAACATCCATATGATGATATTATACTCTCATTTAATAAATGGAGCCACGATGTCCATATCTATAAATGAAGTCCTCTATCGATTAACAAATGAATACCACCAAACTATTGAGGATAGACTATGCTATATAATTGTACTCATTGATAGCTCAAATGATAACACTTGCAACCATAAGTCCATCATTTATCTCAGGATTTAGATAGACTCTCCGATTGTCCTGATAATGAAAAGACTTATATCTAGTGACGGTTCTAGATAAAGTATTTCATTGTGATCCAGTTCAATGCACCCAGTGCACTAGATTCTTTTACTCGAAAACCTTTCGATGATTTTAGACTCATCATAACTCATTTGATCCCACTCAAATGCTAGTAAAAGAATTCTACAACTTTATCAAGATAGAGGTGCCCAACCTTTAACTTAAGTTGTGAACGTTATTCAAGACTAACTACAGAATTGTGTCTACCTCAAACATATCCGGATGTACAAACAATTCTTCATATCTCATAGTCTTTTGACCTTATGATTATTTACCTTGACAATTATAATTATAAATGCTATAAGATTTTGTAGAATCAGAAATCACTTTATTTATATGAAAAGATTGTCAATTACAATATTACACTCTTGCTATTGAGCATAATCCTAACAATAAGCTAAGTTAGTGAGATAAGAAAACCCTCATTGCAACGAATTTTGAGCAACAGACTACTGGGAGACGTCCCAGTAACTTAGTTGCCATATAAAAGACAAGAGTCTATAAATCAGATACCATGCAAATGGTCCATTAAAAGAACACTACTTGAACAAACATACAAAGCAACTACAAACCAAACTAGAGCCGATCAGTTAATTAGATAATCAATCGGGCTCATCAAAAGCTAATAGCTAAATTGGCCGGGTAGAGTTCAACCAATCAAAAAGAGGATTGACCAAGTCGATAACGAGCAGTTAAAAAGGTTATTGAACGAATTAAACATGATTGATAATAAATTGAACCGAGTTTGATCAGTTAAGATAGCTGGTCGGGTCAATGATCAATTAAATTCGATCAAGTGAAAAATAATCAATCGGACCAATCAAAATCGATCAATAAAGATGGTCGATTAAAGTAAAGAAGACCACACGAGTAAATCAAAGATTTGTATCATTAAAAGATGAACGAATCGTTTATATAGTGTTACAAAAATAATTTACAAGGTATGTGGCATGATATAATTTTTTTTATAAAGGTGAAGGAGAGATCAGGTTCCAAGAGTGCTTGAAGGGCCCCCGGGTCTGAAGGTTCCAGGAGGATTACTTTCTTCTTCATAGCCCTTGGCTAGATCTCCAAAGTCTAGCCAGCAGATGTCATCTTCAAAATCTTCAACCATGAAAGGAGAGTAATTGGTCTCAGGTAAAGGTCCAATATTGATACCCTTAGATATTGCACCACCTTCCTTGACCATATGAAAGGTCACTAGAGAAGATTTGGAGGGAAGCTCCAGATGCGTATTATGAGGCTCATTCTCGATAGATTTGTAATAAGCCTTTCATCTTATCCTCTAGTTTTTTATCACACGGAGAGACTCAACCTTGTGCTTTTCAATCGTTCTATCCTATTTATGGCGACCCTCTCTAGTAGACCTCTCATTACCCTCGAAGAACATTCGAGCAGTAGCTAGCCCTCGTTCCAGTTCCTTTAGGATAACAACCTCAAATGCTGGAGATCTCTTGTACCGATCAGCGTTCTGGATTTCAAGGGCTAACCTGGCTTCCTGTGAGAGCACCTCCATGCTGACCTTCTGTTGCTTTAGGTCGTCGATCAGCCTCTCATAGTGAAGCTTGGCCTCCTCAAACCCCTGCTGAGCCTCGAGCATGGATTGTTGAGTGGCAGCTAGAGTTTCCTTGGTGGTGCAAGCTTCTGCCTATTGACTAACAGCTGTTTGTTCATCCAGAGATAGCTTCGTTTCCAACTTTGCACACCGCTGGTCGACCTTGTCAAAATTTGCTTCAAGTTCGGTATTCCTCACTGCGAGCTCTATTAGGCTGGTCATGGCATTGTCAGCTTTAGTTTTAGTAGCATCAACAGACCTCTTCAAAGCTGCCTCAGTTGCGTCACGATGTTTCAGTTTCTCTTCAAAAGACGCTTTCAGCTTTGATTCACTTGCTGAGGCCGAATTGACCGCTTTCTTTTTCTTTTCAAGCTCATTTTTCAGCTGAGAAATTTCAACAGCCTGTTTCTTCTAAACCATCATGACCCTAGTCATCTCCTCTAGGGCCTTGAAAAAGGAGAAGGAAAATAGGGTAAGTTTATATATAGACTCGAAGTGTAAAGGATGAGCAAGAGAATGAAAAATACATACATAAACACCGTTATTATAAATAGTACGGACTCTTTCCGCATCAATAGCATTCCAGAAGTCAGTCCAGTAGCCCATGCCAATATAGCCCTTCCCAACAGACATAGACTTCAGCATGTCTAGGGGGTTGGGTAATATGTCCCCCAAGCCAGATGCTCCAGCCACAGTAAGAAGTATTGTCATCCTAGGATCAGGGATGGTTGATCTATCGGTTCACAATGCTAAACCGAAATGGCTTCAGGAGTAGCCGCCGGGGGTGCAGCAATAATTCGCTCCTGAACTTGCTCATGATCAGCGACTCTCGACGGGTCTGCTTCAACACCACTTATAACGGGAGCAAGGACAATATTGAGCAAGGGCCCAGACGGGCGATCCAATCGGAAAGATATTTTGTCAACATGTTCCTCCTCATGATCAGATAAGTTGTCTTCAGGAGCGGGCGGATCAGCTGATACTTTTTCAAGACTGGCCTGCCCTTCGCCAGAATCCGAGTCGATAAAGACTATCGGACGCTTGACAGAGAATTGGATATGGGCCTTGCCAGTACGATGAACCGGGAGATCAGAAAGAACCTGGTTGATTGGATGACCAGTTTGAAGAGGAATTGGCTCAGTCGGTCTTGGGGGTTGAACTTGTTAGGAGGCGGTTTGCTAGATAGCCTCGGTATTGACCTGATTGTCCGACCTAGATCAATCAGATGGCAGGATGATAGAAGGATCCAGAGCATAATCATTTCCCTTTTTTGATCAGTGCTCCCTGCGGATTAGATCAGTCAGCGTATCCTGATCCTCATCATCCTCTTCAATGATGACCGGTTTGGCTCCATTCTAATGAGCTCCTGGTTTTGACGCTAATTTGAGTTTCCTCTTTCCACGAACAGCGTCATGAGCTGAAGAGTCAGTAGCAGTCTTAGTCACTTTGCTGACCAGAGATTTTCCAGAAGATTTGGTCAGGCGTCGAACAGCTATTTCCTTAGTAAATTTCCTTTTTGAGCCTCTGAGAGATCTATTTTGCTCACCCGATCAAAAGATTGCCTCTCTCTCCCCTGATCAGGAACATCTGAAGATGTATTGGGATCAGGCTCGTAAATATGTTTAACCATGGTCTGTTGAGGAGGAGCAGTACCCTGAGCCAGATGAGAAGCAACTTCTGCACAAATGACCTTGTCTAGATTTTTAATCTTCTCGGCTTGGTCCCTGGCCACGATATCTATCTCATAAACTGACAATTGAAGAAAGGAAAACCATCGGTAATATAAAAGGGCCCATGCTATTGCAAAAGTAACTGGACTTACAGCGTTTGCATCGATTCGAAATCGGAGGAAACAATCCAAGGTCTTAAAGGGCCTTTTCAGCAAATAGCCCACGCCGATCTCTGGCCTCCCACGTTGTTTAAGCAGTCTTGATAACATTTTTTGCTTGTTCTTCTATTTACATGGTAGGGGTCTTGTTCCATAGTTCTGAACTATAGAATTGCCTAGGAACATGGTTCCTGTTCAGTGCTTGCCGGGGATCAGCAACGACGGTTTCACCCTATTCACCTCGAACGAAGAACCATCTGTTCTTCCAATATTTATTAGAAGAAGGAAAGCCCCAAATGAAGCCCTTGTGGTCTTTGCTGGATGGAGGTGAGGGATGTTGATTATACCCTTCAGGAATCCAATGGTTGATCGAACTAGACTTAAGGTAAAAGGTACCTCCATTGTCTGACCGACCCAAGTTTCGAATTTCCTGTAGGGTCGGGGGGTATTTGGCACCGATCTTCTTCCATAAATGCCATAAACTTATAAGGACTTGATATGAGTTTGGTAAGAGCTGGGCAGGAGCAATCTCAGTGTCGGCCAGGAATCGGGCAATGAAAGGTTGAAGGGGTAATGTGACCCCAGATGTGAGCATTGTCCCATAGATGGCCACTGCGCCCCAAGGAGGATTCCCGATTACACGCTGATCACTTAGGAAAAGTTCAGCAAATGGGGGAGATCGAATCTTTCGCTATATTTAACTACCTTTGGTTCATCCACTGCATTTATCTTCGAATCAAAGGAACACGGATGCTCCGTCGAGAATTTCATAAGAAAAGCTCGACGCACCCTAGGAATATCCCCCATCTTCATTAACTGAGAAGGAATCTTCAAGTCAACGACAGAAGAATCCCTGGAACTTGGCCTGTTTCCTCCACCAGATCCGGTTGTCTTCAACATATCAGGGTGTGTATTGGGACAAGAAGTAGCTGGGTTAGCGATGTTCGATTCAAAATAAGAAGGTTGAAATTTAAGAAGAGCCACAGAATAATCAACGTTAAGGGGTACAGGGGAACTGGACCAGAAGAAAAATCTTGAAAAAATCCCCCTAAAATGGATTCAATCCTAGCAGTATTCTCTTTATTACCTATTGCAATATAGTGGATCAATAATTCAATGTAACGATGTTGAATAGCAGGATCCATACCTGATGATTGAAGAAAGTGAGATAAGAACTCTGACGACGATGAAGATTCAGTTGAAACGAAGAACTTTGAGAAGATTGTTGATGGAGGATAGTAACACAGAAGATGAAGAGTTACGTAAATTAAAAGAAAAAAATGCGTGAGAGGGAAAATGAAAGAGTTGGAAAGTATTTATAGGCGATAATGACATCATACGAGAGTGGTGGTTGGTGTTCGAATCCCGAAGATCACGCGCCGTTTGAAATTTAAAACGCCGTTGTCAGTTGCCTCAAATCATCGATGCAAATCAGCCGTTTGTGGCTGAAATTAAACATTAGATGTCCATCATTATTATGCATTTAAGAGCTACACGACAAAAGGCTCCCAAGTTAAACAAATCTCACCGAGCGAATGGTTGTTGTTTAACCAAATGCTCTGTTTGAATGTTTAAAGGGGTATTGTTATTGGTGTAATTTGGAGAGATGACACGTCAGGATAAACATCGTGTTACACGAGGATAATTAGTGACGTGTCAACAAACGTCAACTAAATTGAACCAACCAAAAATGATTAGAAAATAACCCTACTGTACTGATCAGAGTTACTTAGATGGTCGGGTTCGACCAAAGTAATTAGATTGATCGGGTTATCAAAACAACAATCGGGGGAAACCTGAATGATAGGGTATAATTACTTGATCAGGTAAAGATCCTTGATCGGGGGTAAAAGAGATCTGGCTGGGTTTGGAAGACGGTTGGCTAAGCGACACGTGGACAATGTCTAAATACGATCAGTTGCTGGGCGTATTGATAACACAATTACGACTTAAACACGTAAAGAAGAATCCTCCTCAAATAAGGTCTCAACAAGCATACTCTGATAAGGAAATTGATTTCCTTAGATGTGTCAGAGTTCAAAACAAGAAAAAGTCCTGCTATGATTACAACGACTCCAAAAAGTCGGAGTTTTGTTAAATCACTACTACCTTTCTTTTACTTGTACTCCAAGAACTACAGTTCTATACATGTATAAATAAACCTAAAAAAATACCCAACAGGGGTTAGCGAATCATTAAGTATTCAAGAGAGCAAGTATGATTGAGTGTGCAATCATATTACTAGAGTGATTTTTCTTTCTCGCCATAACCGACAACCGTGGTTTTTTCCCTCTCGGGTTTTCCACGTAAAATCTTACTTGCATGATATCTTTTATTTCTTCTTGATTTGATTATACGATTGCAAACTCTACGTATTTTGTATGACGTGTGATTGAATTCATACAATCCAAAAATCGCAGTCAACAAGTTTCGTTTCACATTTATAGATATTGAACACCCTTTTCTCTTCTCTGCGGATTGGTGCTGGGTGTTGAGTGTTTGGATTGGGAGTGCTGGCGAGATTTTTGAGAAATTTGTGTGTTTGTGGTAGATTTTGGTTTGGTGGTGGTGGCTGGTTGGTTGAGGTGGTTTTGGGGTTCTGTGGATCTGTGGGGGTGTTTGGGGTAGTCTCCCGTTCACAGTTGGTGGGTTGAGATCGGGGGAGTCTCTCTCGCGGTTTGGAGGTGGTATTGGCCGAAAATGAAAGTGGTTTTTAATAATATCCCTTATTTTGCAGTGAATAATTTGAATACTAAAGATGGGTGTAGAGAACTATCATGTCATTGAGCTTGTCGGTGAAGGGTCTTTCGGGAAGGTGTACAAAGGCCAGTGGAAATACACTGGCCAGGTATTTATTTTGATTATATACTCTCATTAAGTGTTTAATTAGTTTCTTTGAATTTAAATGTCTGTCATTTTGTTGTTTCAGACAGTTGCAATGAAATTTATTATGAAGCATGGTAAAAGTGATAAAGATTTCCAGAATTTAAGGCAGGAAATCGAGGTATCGATTTCACTTTCCTTCTTGTATGATTTGTTTTCTAGTGATGGGATATTTTTGAAGAGCTAAACGTCCCATGATTTGTTATTCAAATTAACTACATTTAAGTACCATATTAACATAAGTTCACATGAGACTGGGGTTGGGAACTAACTCACAGGAGAGAATGAACAAGAACACATTGTTCCCAAACTATTTCTTTCAACATCCAGCAAAAATTGTTGCTTTTGTTTAACATTTCCAAGATTTATCAAGTTTGAAATTCCAACTCTTTGTTAATGTTGAAAGAAATATTTTGGCTGCTTTGATGTTTGACTTTTTAAAATGTTGCAGATTCTTCAAAAGCTAAAGCATGAAAATATCATTGAAATGTTGGATTCCTTTGAAAGCCCTCAAGAGTTTTGTGTTGTGACAGAATTTGCACAGGTAATTTGCTTAATTATTTTTCATATACACTCAATATACCTTTCCTAGGAATTACTAAAGATACCCACACAAGTTTGTTGTGAACATGTTCTGATGGATGAGCAATTGTTTATGTCTATTGATATACAGGGTGAACTATTTGAGATTCTTGATGATGATAAATGCCTTCCAGAAGAACAAGTTTAAGCAATTGCAAAGCAGTCGGTATTCCCCTCTTGAGACAAACCATATTTATTATTATTGATCATAGTTGATATTGACTTAAAGTTTACTGTTCTATTTGTTTTAAATTTCTCTTTTCTAAATCTTGCCTTACAAATTGTAGGTGCGAGCATTGCATTACTTGCATTCGAACCGCATCATCCATCATGACATGAAACCACAGAACATTCCTATTGGTGCTTGGTCTATAGTCAAGGTTGAATGGTTTGATAGAACACATACATTTTAATCTTTCTTTATGTATGTCAGCAATTCATCTATATCGGTTTAACCACTATACTGCACTTTTGTTTGAAATTTTGGCTTGTCATAGTTAAGAATTTGTAGTTTGTATGCGCTTATCGGATCAAGCTGCCGTTGTAGGCACTAAATTGGAGAACCAAGTCTATGCTTTCTTTTAAAATTTTCAATTTATTTATATAAGTGTTTTTGCTTATTACTTGTTTGCAGAACCAAGTGATATCGATTTCTTATTAGAATATTTGTAACTTCCAACGTCGATATAATGTTAGGAAGATCCATTTCATGATGTATAGGTTGATCTTGTACATTAGGTGTACTCAATGTTTTAAAATACATTTTTAGTATCGAATCTTTTTCTTTCCACGAGGCAAGGCATAAGCCTCACAAAAGATATATAAAGCACATAAAAATATATTGAACATCACATAAAATTTCATAAAACAATCAATAATCACCTTAATAATCATTAACAACCTATTTTATCCTATTAATATCAAGTTACAAAGCTAAATGTAAAGCTTAGAACTTTACAAACAATCAATAACATGACATAATTACTAAAATATTAAAATAATTAACATGCAATCATTACACTAACAACAAAAACATTCAAATTAGTATCTAGGCTCTAGCTATCCTGAACTAATAAAAAAACCAACTTCATAATTGAAAAAATTAAGAGTTTGTTATCTATTCTTCTCCAAATGTAGACAATTTATAGGGTAATATATGAGTGAGAATCAAGGAAACGATTCTCCTATAATCAATACAATGATCTCCTATAATCAATACAATGATCTCCTACAATCAAGCTACTTGTCAACTGCACTAATCAAGCAATCAATTACAGTAATTAAACAATCAATTAGTCAACTATACAATCTAATTGATTATATTCTAACACCCCCCCTAAAGTTGGTGCATAGATGTCACTCATGCCCAACTTGCTAATTGAGTCATGAAAGTTCCTTCCATTAATAGCCTTTGTGAGGATATCTGCAAGTTGATCCTTACTTGGTACATATGGAAGCTCAATTATCTTTTCTTCTATCTTTTCTTTGATGAAGAATCGATCAATCTCCACATGTTTGGTACCATCACGTTGGACAGGATTATTGGCAATCTGAACCGAAGCTTTATTATCACAATATAGCTTCATGCTACCGTTTAGGTGAAATCCCAAATCACCCAACAAGTTCTTCAACCATAACAATTTAGTAATTCCTTGGGTAATCCATCGGAATTCTGCCTCAGCACTAGATCGTGATACCACAGTCTGTTTCTTACTCCTCCAAGTGACTAGGTTACCTTCTACAAAGGTGAAGTAACCAGAAGTAGATCTCCGATCACTAGCATTCCCAGCCTAATCAGCATCTGTGTATCCCTTGATATCTAGGTGTCCATTTTTAGAGAACATTAATCCTCTACCAAGAGATCCTTTTAGGTACCTTAAAATCCGAAGGACTGCATTCATGTGATTCTCCATGGGAGCGTGCATAAATTGGCTTACCACACTCACTGCATATGCAATATCAGGATGAGTATGCGATAAGTAGATGAGCTTACCAACAAGCCTCTGATATCTTTCTTTGTTTACTGGGGTTTGATCAGGGTGAATCGGACATTCATAATACTTGTGGTTTTGATCCATAAGAGTATCTGCTGTTTTGCTAGCAAACATCCCAGTTTCTATAAGTAGATCAAGAACATACTTTATTTGACTGAGGAAAATCCCATGTTTTGATCGGGCTACTTCAATTCCCGAAAAGGTACCTTAATACCCCCAGGTCTTTAATTTTGAACTCTGTAGCCAAGTGACTTTGGAGATTAGTCATCTCCAGATCATCGTTTCCTGTAACAATCATATCGTCAACATAGACGATCAGTATAATGATCTTGTCACCCTTACGTTTGAAGAATAAGGTGTGATCTGAGTTACTTTGATGGTATCCGAATCTCCTCATAGACATACTGAATCGCCCAAACCAGGCTCTAGGTGATTGTTTCAGTACGTAAAGAGCCTTTTCCTGCTTACATACTTTACCAGTTTGAGACTCAAAACTGGGAGGGAGATCCATATAGACTTCTTCACTAAGTTCCCCATGTAGGAAAGCATTCTTAACATCAAACTGTTTCAATGGCCAATCCAAGTTCACTGCTAGTGATATAAGTACCCTAACAGTGTTTAACTTGGCTACTGGAGCAAACGTCTCTTGGTAATCAACCCCGTAAGTCTGAGTATACTCTTTGGCGACCAGTCTAGCCTTGTACCTTTCAATTGAACCATCTGCTCTGTGCTTAATGGTATATACCCATCGACACCCAATAGCCTTCTTTCCTTTCGGTAGATCCACAACCTCCCAAGTGCAGGTTTTCTATAGCGCTTCCATCTCTTTTTTCATGGCTTGTACCCATTTCTGGTCAGTCAGGGCATCCTACAATTTACTAGGAATAGATACAGATGATAATTGATGTGCAAACGTTTTGAAGGACTCAAAAAGTCTATGAGTTGATGTGTAATCAGTAATGGAATAAAGAGCTTTACTACCTACCGGAGGCTGCTCAGAAAGGAAGCCAAACCGTTCAGGTGGTCTATGTTCTCGACTAGGATATTGTCGAGTGGGTAAACTGGGGATAGGATCTGTGTGATTTTCACTAGACAAGTCACTAGATAAAGTAGAGAGTTCAGAAATTACCTCAGGAGAATTTTCCACCTCATAGTCTAATTGATGAACTAGTGTTGGAGAAGGGGAAGTAAGGGGTTGTGCCACATGTATAGGAACTAACTCCTCTTGTTTCTCTTTCCCTTTATTACGCCTTTCATACACTTTCCAAGTTGGTTCTGTCCTTTCAGGAATCTCTTTTTTTTCTTCAGGAGATTTACTTTTTTCTTCAGGAGATAAACTTATGGGCAAACTAATACTGTCTACAGGAGACTCGAACAAACTAATAGGCAAACTACTAGTTATACCATTGTCTACTGTAGAAGACGTCTCTTCATGGTTCGAGCTCCCCACCTGAAGAGGAGTTTTCGAGGCAAAGTATGCCTCATTTTCCCAAAACGTAAAATCCTGCGAAACAAACACCCTACGAGACGGAGGATGGTAACACTTGTACCCCTTTTGTGAGCTATAATACTCTATAAAGACATACTTAAGAGCATACGGGTCTAACTTTCCTCGATGAGGAGTATGGATATGTACATACTACACATCCAAAGACTCGAGGAAGAATATGTAAGGCAGAGTTAACATCACAGAAATGAGACAAGGATTGCAGTGGAGTTTGAAAAGACAAAACACTGGACAACATGCGATTAATGAGATATGTAGCAGATAAATACAGCATCACCCCAAAAAGATTTAGGCATATGCATTTCAAGTAGTAAAGATCGTGCAACCTCTAAGAGATGATGATTTTACGCTCGGCTGTGCCATTTTGTTATGGAGTATGCGCACAAGATATTTGGTGGAGAATATCGTTTTATAAACAAAAGGTTTTGAAATTATGATTGAGATATTCACCACCATTATCGAAGCGTAAAACTTGAATTTTCTTATGAAACTGTGTGTAGATCATGTGATAAAAATTTTGAAAAATATCACATACATCACTTTTATTTTTTAAAAGGAAAATCCAGGTCATACGTGTGTAGTCATCAATAAATGTAACAAACCAACACATACCAGATACGGACACAACATTAGAGGGACCTCATACATCAGAACGGATAAGAGAAAATGGCATAGAGCTCTTATTATTATTACTAGAAGGAAAACCAATGCGATGATGTTTTGACAAAACACATGTTTCACATTGAAAATTATTTTGACCAGTAAACGAGGAAGGAAATAAAAACTTAAGGTACCCAAATGAACAATGTCTTAAGCGTCTATGCCAGAGATAGATATTACTTTCCTTATCAGAGTTGACTTGTACTACTCTATGAGGTTGGCTAGATGAGTGTGAATAGCCCGAAGTACTATCTGTTGTAAAGTAGTACAACCCCCCTCTTTCCTTACCAGTTCCAATCGTCTCCTTGGTATGAATGTCCTGAAACACACAACGAGTAGGCCAGAAGGTGACAGTGCAGTTAAGAGATTTAGTAATCTGGCTAATAGAAAGTAAGTTATTAGATAACGTAGGCACATGTAAAATAAATGACAAGTGCAAAGATGGAGTTAATGATAGAGATCTTGCCCCATTAACCGGGGTGGGTGTACCATCAACATATGACACACTACATGTTTTGGTTGAACTATGATGACTAAACTTTCAAGAATCAAAAGTCATGTGATCTGTTGCACCAGAATCAATTATCCAAGTATTATTACTAGAAATTGTAGAAGTACTGAAAGCATAACGAAATGTACCTGAGCCGGACATAGTAGCAGCGGAAGCAAAAGAATAGAAAATACCCGGAGAGTTCGGCAGCGGAACAGTAAATTCGGCACTTGAAACAGTAAATCCGGCACTCGGAACAGTAAATCCAGAATTTTGACAGTGAAACAGTAAATCCGGCACTCGAAGCAGTAAATCTGCAGGCATAACAGTGAAACTGACTGTCGGAACAGTAAAATGGTAAAGTATTATAGATGAAGTACTCTAGCAATGTACTGTAGATGAGTATTGTAGCGGTAGAGAGAAGTACTGTAGTGACATACTGTAGCAGTGGTGAATTTTATTATTATTATTTTTTGGAAAGAGTAATAGAGAGGAAACCTAAAAATTTTTTTTAGGCTCTGATACCATGAACAAATTAAGAGTTTCTTATCTATTCTTCTCTATATGGAGGCAATTTATAGGGAAATATATGAGAGAGAATCAAGAAAATGATTCTCCTATAATCAATACAATGATCTTCTATAATCAAGCTAATTGTCAACTACAGTAATCAATCAATCAGTTACAATAATTAAGCAATCAATTAGTCAACTATACAATCTAATTGATTATATTCTAACAATAACATCATCAATGCATCTTCATGTTGGGTTGTAAAGATTGAATTTGTTTGTTGCGCTATGGTAACACACTCAGGGGTCGTGCTCAATATGCCTTTGAGGCACCTCTTACGCCTCAATTAGTTGTGGCATAAGCCTGTGAGGTTTACGCCTCAGTGCATTTTTGTTAAAAACGCCTCAGAGGCACGCTTCAGAACATTTTTAAAACAATGGGTGTACTTATTTTTCTGAAATTTTCAAGAGGTTACAAAACAAAGATTCATAAAACCAACATTTTGTAATGGGATATAGATTTTGACTCTAATTTTCTTTCTTAATAAGAGTCTTGAAGTTGAAATCCAATATAAGGAATGCTTCCTTGCTCTTGCAACACGAGCAAGATGGCAATGAAAGGATAAGGGTGCCTGCCTCTTCTCAACTGTAAAATGTTTCTCTCACTCTACTCACCATGTTCAATGCCCAACCATGGATATTCCTGCTTACATGTTCCTTAGCTTTAGTCCTCCACAGCTAAAAATTTCCCTCCCTTATTCGATTGGTCTTTAGTATTAAGATCTTGCGGATACACTGACTTGAAAGTTTATTATTTAAACCGTCTTTGTAAGTACTCTTGCGCTCTAGTTGAGCCTAGTTGCTTTCCAGGCTTTTGGGGAAGAATTCTAGCTTAGAGCTCTTACTTATGATTGGTCAAATAGTGTGGCACAACATATTTTTCCTTTGTGTTAATTTAGTTTTTTTTGAACAACAGCTTTATTAGAAAATAGGGGAAAACAACCCCAAGCACCAACCACTACAAAACAGGGGCAGCAAATACCCACACGGACACACCATACACAACCAACAAAATCTGCAAAGGAAACAGAGCAAAGACAACAAAAAACGTCACAACAAACAGCGGGATCAAGAACAACAAAAACCCACACGACCACAGCTGAAAACACCATCAAGAAAACCATAAAAAAATAGAACATCACCAAAGCAGAGACAAAGAAGCTCTGCTGCCACTGAAATGAAAGGCTGGATGATGCATTTTCAACAATCTTGACCTTTCAACACAGCAGAAAACAGGAAAAGAGCCAAGCCCCATAACCTTCCAACACAGCAGAAAACTGGAAAAGAGCCAGGCCCCATAACCGCCTATACCAGCCCCATCTTCTTTCTCTTATCTTCTGCACCAGATTCACCTAACTCCCTATCCTTGTCATTAAAGGCAAAACCCACATTCTCCTCTAACTCTAAACCTTTTACTATCTCTTCTTCAGAATTCGAGGGAATTTTATTCCACACTAATGTAGACCTCGTCTTCATACAATATCTTAAAGGAGCTAGACAATTTTTTCTTCCCCTCCTTTTAAAAGCCGAGTTCAAAGAACTACTCTCTTCACCATCCTCTACCATAAAGACCATGCCCCTTAAATCAATATAAACATCAATGGATGGAACTCCATCTTTAACATTTGTTGGACCATTCCCATTCCCAGCCGACCCTTTCAAGACTATACTTTTTTTGGTGTTATTTTGGTGGTGATTAGAACCTTCAAAAGTTACTTTAGGAAAAGCCAAATCCTTCTCCCTAGGACCACTACCTAAACCCTTTCTTGAAGCTGACAACAACATGCTACATTAATCACCTAGCCTAATACAAGCGTTAGACAAAGACTAACTGCCCAAGCCTTTGATTCTTTTGAGGTCCAAAATACCATTTTTGCCACAACACCCCTCACTTTTATCAGAAAAGAACTTCTCCAGCTCCATAGAATCTTGAATCTTCTCTTTCTTGCCTTGGTTACCCTCGACCTCGAGAGTCGAAAACACCTCAACTCTACTCTTGACATCTCTGCTCTTTGTGATAGCTTTCTTGGCATTATCACCCCTCTCACACCTTCCAACCGTATTAACAACATCCACACTATCTTTTCCTAGCTTTAAGATGTCTTTAGTAGCCTTTTTCTCACCTTTCTTGGGCAGAACATCCAACCAAGATAAAGACTCAGGACTTTCCATTTCCAACACACCATTCAAATTTGAATTTGGAACAGAGGACCTCAACCTCAAACCCAAGAATTGAGCAAGCCATGAGATGTCCACTGGCGCCAGATCTTCCTCCACCCTTATCGCAAAAGAAAAATCACCGGCCTTCACCTTTATCCTTCTAGAACCAACCTGATCGAAAGGAATCAAATAAAGGATTCTTCCCCTGTCCAATCTTCTTCTAAGAGAACTATCCTCATCTAACATCAGAGGTTCACCAAACACCCATCCCAACTTCATAAAAAATGAATTACACCAAACATTCAAATGGACTCCTATGCATTCCATCCAGACCAGCCTAGCATGAGGAACATGGGAATTACACCACCTAAGCATAGAAGAAAAACAATCCTCCCGGATGAACTTATTTGAAATAAAGGCTTCCCTCTGATCTTCAGAGTCAAAACACCATACAATACTCTCATCACCTAAATAGGAAGAGGAAAAAGAGAAGCCTCTCGAACTCAACCTATGATTCACGGAAGAGACATTGATAAAATCTTTGAGGACACCCACTGCACACTTAGAAAGCCAACCTTCATCACCCAGATTGCTGTCCCATAACATAGATAAAAGCTTCTTATTCCCTTCATCACCTTCTTCTTGAATCTCATACTCAAAACCTTTAGCCACCTCCACAAATGACCTTGAACAAGGGTTTTTAATCTCAGCCTTCTGAGACATACCATTCTTTCCTCCACCACACAGCACACGTTCTTCATCTCGTTGAAGAACCCGACCAGCTGAGGCTGTCCTTCGACATGTCCATCCAACCTTAACCATTTTCGCAGAAACAATCCACCCAAAAAGCTTTCTCCCACTTGCTTCCTTCCCCACCCTCTCCGCTTCCTCCATCGACTCGAAACGTACAAAAGCGAAGCAACACCTTCGAGAGCTATTCTTCGAAGATAAGAACACATCTCTCACTTTACCAAAAGACTTGAAAAATCCCCATAAGCAAACCAAATCCACTTTAGGATTCCGGTTGTCTACAAAGATAGAGAAGAGATTTTCCATGAAATCATTTTCCACCTCATGCTTGAGAACATGAGAGAATCTCTCACTAACTTTCTCTCTCTTCGACATGACATTTTGTGCCTACTTTTGTGTTAATTTAGTTATCATACTCTGTTTCAGTTTGCAGTAATATAATGGGGGCATGCAACTGTTATAGATCTATTTGAAAACTGATTTAATTCAGATATAATACTTACGTGTATATGGGAAATATACTGAATCAATATTTGTGGAGACAGATATAGAGTTTTGACTAAAGAGTTGCTCAATGCTACTGTTTAAAACGAGTCAAATTGTCTATTTTTTATGCAATTCCATATTTTGTATATGTTTGAAAGTACTATCTCAGTTCCGTCAATGCCAGAATCTTGTCTAGGTGCAGTATACATATATTTCAGAATGTACACAAAAATTCAAAAAAATTGTAAGATGTTCCAACTGCTTTGTTTGATGGATAAGACAAAATCAAAAGCACGAAGAAGGTTCATGCGCATATTGCATGCCACTTGTTTATTTTTCAGGTTTGCTTTATGATGACATGTTACCATGTCGTTCTCTCTCAATTTAATAGCATATCTTGTAATCATATTGATGCTTGTTCTCTTGTCATGTTCTTAATAAGCTTGTGTTTTTATTCTTCAAAGAGGTGCTAAGTTGCTTTCTAACTTTTGTATTGTTTTTCCTCAACTCAGCTTTGCGGTTTTGGGGTTGCACGAGCAACGTATACAAATAGAGTTGTTTTGCGATCCGTAAAAGGTTTGGATGATCTCAATATATTACTAGTAGTTTACATGTCTAGATTGGAACAGTCACCAAACTATTCCTTAGATTGTGTTAACAAATTTTATCGTTGTGTTTCACCTATTTAGCACAACTTTTATTAATGTATCTCAGGAACTCCTTTATACATGGCTCCAGAGCTGGTACAGGAACAACCTTACAACCACACTGCTGATTTATGGTCACTCGGTGTTATATTGTATGTCATTGCTATTTGTTTATGATGTAACATGTTTAAGGAGTACTCAAATTTAATTAATTGTTCCATGATAACTACTGCTTTGCTTTAGTTTATTCAACATTCATTCTGTTATGATTATGTAAAAGTGGAAATGATGTTGAATATGAGATGTCATTAGTTGATTAGTTTGGACCACTCTTTAATGATAAAGTTGTCACATTCATTCTGTTCGTTGATGTCTACACAAAGTCTATGGTAGAGTAGTGTAATGAAACCCAAGCTGAGTTATTTTGTATGCTTGGCAGCTCCTAGAAGAAATCTCTTTATTTTTTTTTAAAAGGCAAATACAAGTTCCTTTAATTTTATGTTTTGATATATTTTGTCATCGTTATTTTGTACCAAAAGTGAGATATCTATTAATAAATTGTTGGATGACCTGAAAAATAGAGGAGGAAAATTCTCATTTTGATTTAATCATCATATGCTTTGCGGTTCTTTTTTTTAATATTATTTTTGTTAAAATTAATCACAATTCATTTGGTTAAGAAAGAGAAGTTCTATAGATGTTCAAACTGCAGTTTCAGGAAACAACGGAAAAAAAAATACTTAACATAATTTTGTAATGAATGATGCAAAACTTGCATTTATTTTTCTGCCTTATTTTTAATTATTGTTCATTTTGAATTGATTTTATTTTACTATGGATCCACTAGGTATGAGTTATTTGTTGGCCAACCTCCATTTTATACAAATTCAGTCTATGCACTCATTAGGCACATTGTTAAGGTAATATTGCTAAGATATTTTATGACTTTTCTCATTTGTACTCACAAATATTTGTATGAACCTCTTAGCTAATTTTATCAGCAACATTCCAGGATCCAGTCAAGTATCCAGATGATATGAGTTCAAATTTTAAAAGCTTTCCGAAGGGACTACTTAATATAGTGTTTTTGTGGTTAAAACACGTATCTCATCTCAATGACTGCTTTTAAATTCTATAGTCTGGCAAGAAAATCTTATTGAGAGTCTGATATAATGTGAAACAGGTGCCACAAAACCGGTTGGAGACCCGAAATGACACTTGGCCTGCTCTTCTTGAACATCCATTTGTTAGAGAAACGTCAGATGAAGTAGAGGCTAGGGTAAAGTTATGATGTATATAATATATTTATGTGTTTACCAAGTGATGCGGACAATGTGGCAAGCTCATATTTGGGTCGCTTAGAGCACCCAAAAAGGAATTGACTTTGTTGGGTCATAACTTTCACATACGAGCTCTAAATGTCTATTATAATATGTTTTCGGAATGCCCAGGACGTGCTAATCGGTTTAGACATGAAAAAAGGTCGTTTAGCTTGTCATCCGGGCACTTTAAGTTTCTTGCGCTACAATTGGGGTTTTCTTTCTTTTTTTCATTTAGCTTTTATTTTCGCAAATAATCCGGGATTATTTCCCGATTTAGTGGAATTATGTTAGGAGTCAAAGAGATTATTTTCTCTGTTTATTTGGTTGTAATCGCTCTGCAATATTTTAGATTGGAATAAAAAAAAACTTCTTGAGTAGTTAACTCAAATATCTCTCTTTTTTCCCGTTTTGCTACGGAATTATAGATCAAAGAAACCCTTGTGTGTTCGAACGCATGTGAGTTTCGTTCTGGTCTGCATCAGGTTGGTATCAGAGCTCGGTCAGTTATCGTCGTTATGGCGCCAAAGAGACGCATGAATCTACCGAACCTTCGTAAACAACCGCTGGATGAAGTCTACGAGCACGATAAGATTGCACGACTACAACAGCAAGTCGAGACGTTAACGCAGCCGTTGGCAACGTCGGCGGCTCAACATCGGGATCCAAATCTACAAGAAGTGGAAGAGGAGTCAGAAGGTGACGAAAATCCATTCGCCCCTCAACTAGCGCAGGGGAGACCGGCTAGTGATGAATCGAGGCACTGGGAGTCACGCCTCAAGGTAGACATACCAGAGTTCCATGGTGGCGTACAAGTGGATGAGTACCTTGACTGGATCAATATGGTAGAGAAGTTTTTAGAGGTCAAACAGGTTCCAGAAGATAGACGGGTAGCACTGGTTGCAACAAGGCTTAGAGGTCGGGCAGGGGCTTGGTGGCAAAAGTTGAAGAAAACGAGGACTCTGCAGGGGAAAGGGAAGATCATATCCTAGGAAAAGATGAAAAAACACATGCGTTCAGCATTTCTACCATACAACTACACACAGACGCTCTACCAATGGTTACAAAATCTGAGACAGGGAAACCGCTCAGTTGATGACTACATGACGGAGTTCTATCAGTTAGTATTGCGGGATACGATTGCAGAGGATGATGAGTCATGGGTTGTGCGGTATATTATGGGGTTGCAGATTCAATTCCAAGATGTCTTTAACATGTTTGATGTGTTGAGTGTGTCAGATGCCCACCAGAGGGCAGTGCAACTGGAGAAACAACTAGGAGTGAGAGCAATAACAGCGGGGGTTCTAGTGCAGGTACAAGCAATAACAGCGGAAGAGCAGGGGGTGTGAATTTTGGGGGTTCTTGTGCAGGTACAAGCAATAACAGCGGACGAGTAGGGGGTATGAATTTTAGGGGTTCCGGTACAAGTAGCAATAGCAGCAGCAGACGAGCAGCCGTTCCACCATCTACAATTACAAAGCCTACTATGCCTACCAATGCAACGACACCAACCTCAGGTTTTCGTTGTTTTCATTATGGAGAAACATGACACGGATTCACTGAGTGTAAGAAAGGACCGCGGAGGGGATTGTTTGCTAACGTCGAAGAAATTGTTAGGGAACAAGATGGCGATGTCAAGACAGAACCAGTGTATGATGAGGAAGATCGTTTAGAGAGAGACGACGGTCAATTGTTGATGATTCGCAAGAGGTGTTTGGGATATTGCCCAGGTGAAGATGTTGGTGTCGAATCTGAGACAGTTTATGGAAATACAGAGGTAATCGAGGAGCGTTTAGAGGGGGATTTAGGGCCGATGTTAATGATCCGACGAAGCTGTTTAGCACCACGTGGGATAGAGGATAACTGGTTGCACACTAATGTATTCCAGTCCACTTGCACAATTAACAGAAAAGTCTCTCAATTCATCATTGACTCAGGTAGCTGTGAAAATGTGGTGTCAGATAAGGTGGTCCGTAAACTGCAGCTGGCAACAGAATCACATCTTTGACCATATATATTGACATGGCTAGATAAGAAGAATGATGTGACAGTATCTAAACGCAATTTGGTGTCTTTTTCAATTGGTGCAACATACAACTATCAGATTTGGTGTGACGTGGTTGCCATGGACGCCTGTCATTTACTGTTGGGGAGGGCGTGGCTATATGATCAGCATGTGATGTACGATGGATTTTTGAATATGTGCACTTTCATGTTCAATTCAATCAGGTTTGTGTTGTTACGAAGAGGGAAATTACAGGCGGCATTTGGACAGGTAAGAACAGTAATTTGCTAACAATGGCTAAGTTCGAAGCAGAAATTAGGGAATCTGGTGTGGTTTATGTATTGATCGGAAGAATGGAGGTTAAGGCTAGTACTATTCCGAGCAGCGTGGAGCCATTATTGCAAGAGTTTGGGTATGTATTTCCGGCTGATCTCCCTGAGAACCTACCTCCGTTTAGGGACATTCAGCATCAGATAGATCTGGTTCAAGGTGCCAACTTACCTAATAGGCCGCATTATCAGATGAGTCCGAAGGAGCATGAGGAATTACGGCGCCAAGTAGAGGAATTGCTAGCAAAAGGGCACATTCGGGAGAGTCTCAGCCCATGTGCGGTACCTGCCCTTCTGACCCCAAAAAAAGATGGGACCTGGAGAATGTGTGTTGACAGTAGAGCCATCAAAAAAATTACCGTTCGTTACAGGTTTCCGATCCCGCGGTTGGATGACTTGTTGGATCAGTTAAGTGGAGCCACAATATTCTTAAAGCTGGACTTGAAAATTGGGTATCACCAGATTCATATCCAGCCGGGAGATGAGTGGAAAACGGCCTTCAAGACTCGGGAAGGACTTTTCGAGTGGTTGGTCATGCCATTCGGGCTGTCTAATGCCCCAAGCGCATTTATACGGGTGATGAATCAAGCCCTGTGGCCCTATATTGGTAAGAGTGTGGTGGTATATTTTGATGACATTTTAATTTACAGCGTTGATCCTAGGATGCACCTACAACATCTTCGGGAAGTTTTGACGGTGTTACGCAGGGAGAATTTTTTTAAAGCAACAAAAAAATGTGTGTTCTTAACTGATCGGGTTTTATTCTTGGGCTATATCGTTTCGTCTGAGGAGTTTTCAGTAGACGATTCCAAAATTGAAGCTATCAAGCAATTGCCACAGCCGCGAACCGTAACTGATGTCCGTAGTTTCCACGGTTTAGCATCGTTTTATCACCGCTTCATCCCCCATTTCAGTGGTATAATGGCCCCAGTGACTGACTGTATGAGAGGCGATAACAAGTTTGCATGGACACCTGAGGCCGAAATAGCCTTTCAAGAAATCAAGAAGCGATTGACCACCGCCCCAGTACTTGTTCTACCAGACTTTACAAATCCATTTGAGCTACACTGTGACGCCTCGAAGTTAGGAATCAGAGCGGTTCTGAGTCAAAATGGTAGGCCTGTCGCCTTCTTCAGTGAGAAACTTTCAGGGGCAAAATTGTGGTACAGCACCTATGAAACTTCTTGTATTTTTGTTCTTTAGGCTTTCTTTCTCTCCTTACCGCTCACGCTAGCCTATGTGCGTTTTGATGCTTGTTTAGGACACAACTCCAAAAAGACAGAGGTATATTCCGCAGCTGCCCAAAGGCGTTGAATTTTACGCAGTGGTTCAAAAGGTAAAACATTGGCGACATTATCTGTTTCTTCAGGAATTCATCCTGTACACCGATCATGATGCCCTCAAACATATGGGGAGTCAAGATAAGATTTTATCTCGACATGCATCTTGGGTTGCGTATCTACAACAATTCACTTTTGTCATCAAGCACAAAGCGGGTACACTGAATCGAGTAGCCGATGCCCTCAGTCGTCGGAAAAATTTACTGGTTGACATGCGTGTCAAGGTATTGGGTTTTGATTCCTTTTAGAATTTGTATTCTTTTGACCCTTTTTTGCTACTGTGATAGAGAAAATTCAGAAAAACCAACAAACTGACTTTGTTCTTCAAGACGGGTTTCTTTTCAAAGGCACCCAGTTGTGTATACCTGAGTGTAGTCTCCGAGCCAAGATCATACAAGAGCTGCACGATGAGGGACAAGTGGGAAGAGACAGGACTTACCTGTAGGTGACCGCGTCTTACTTCTGGCCATCAATGCGGAAAGAGGTTGGTCGTTTTGTGGAGCGATGTCGAGTCTATCAGGTTTCCAAGGGACAAGTAACAAATGCCGGTTTGTACATGCCACTTCCTGTGCCAACACGACCGTGGTCTGACCTCAGCATGGATTTTGTTCTAGGCCTCCCGCGTACACAACGGGGATTCGACTCTATTTTCGTGGTGGTGGACAGATTTTCCAAAATGGTTCATTTTATCCCGTGCAAAAAAATGACAGATGCTGTTAATGTGGCTGAGTTGTTCTTTCGAGAAGTTTAATAATTGCATGGGCTACCAGAGTCAATTATGTCTGATAGGGATACTCGTTTCCTGAGTCATTTTTGGTGAAGTCGTTGGAAGATTGTAAATACTCACCTGAACTTTAGTAGTGCTTACCACCCTCAGTCGGATGGGCAAACAGAAGTGATGAACAGGTATTTGGGTAACCTTCTTCGCAGCTTGGTGGGTGATCAGTTAAAATCTTGGGACAAGAAACTTGGCCAGGCGGAGTTTGCTCATAACCATGCAGTCAATCGTAGCACCAAGTTAAGCTCGTTTGAAGTTGTGTATGGGTTTCTTCAACGGTGCCCACTTGACATGGCTACTCTCCCAAGCAATGCCAAGGTTCATCATAAGGCAGAGGATTTGGTCACCCAGCTACAAGACATTCACAACCGTACTCGACATAAATTGTTCGAATCTACAACCAAATTCAAACGAGATACTGATCGGAAGCGGCGCCTTGTCGATTTTTAAGTGGGAGACTTTGTTTGGGTTGTGTTGACAAAAGATCGTTTTCATATAGGTGAGTACAATAAACTGTCCACGCGGAAGATTGGCCTAGTGGAAATTATTGAGAAGATTAATTCAAATGCTTACCGCCTCAAGCTGCCTAGCCATATTCGTACAGCGGATGTATTTAATGTGAAAAACCTGGTTCCTTTCCACGGGGATACGTCATCAGAGGATGAAGGCTTGCCGAATTCGTGGTCGAATTCTTCTCAGCCTGGGGAGGATGATACAAACAGGGTGGCAAGCTCATATTTGGGTCGCTTAGAGCACCCAAAAAGGACTTGACTTTGTTGAGTCATAACTTCGACATACGGGCTCCAAATGTCTATTATAATATGTTTTCGGAAAGCTCAGGACGTTCTAATCGGTTTAGGCCTGATAAAAGGTCGTTTAGCTTGTCATCCGGGCACTTTAAGTTTCTTGCGAGACAATTGGGGTTTTTTTTTTCATTTAGCTTTTATTTTCGCAAATAATTCGCGATTGTTTCCCGATTTAGTGGAGTTATGTTAGGAGTCAAAGAGATTATTTTCTCTATTTATTTGGTTGTAATCCTCTGCGATATTTTAGATTGGAATAAAAAAAAAACTTCTTAAGTAGTTAACTCAAATATCTTTTTTTTTTTTTCTGTTTTTCTACCAAATTATAGATCAAAGAAACCCTTGTGTGTTCGAACGCGTGTGAGTTCCTTTCTGGTCTGCATCACCAAGGGACTGTGCATCTCAATATTTGCATATAAAATTTTATTCTTTTCAAATTTGTTATCATAGAATTACGCAAGTATTTATCAATCAGTGAATTATCCACAGGAGTTACGTGTGACAAACTGACAACTGATGCTGCAAGGGGGTGTGGAGTAGCGTGGAAGGGTGAAGGAAACCATGTTCAAATGGCAAATGGTTTGATTGTTTTCAATTCTAAGAGTAACTTAGGATACTTAAGCTTTCCGTTCTCATTTTGTTGACTATAGAAATTATCATGTCATAGGTAAAAGCAATTCTCCGGCTGCCTGTGAGAAAAGTACTCTTCCAAGCCTCTACAATGATGCTGAAATGAATTGTTCTAACAGAGCACAAGTCAGTTCTTCGCCACATGAGGAATTCTCAGGATTTGCAAGCCCTGGTGACGTTAAACCGTCAGGTAGACGAACTTGCAATTTAATAAACTCATTTTCTTTCAGTTTTGTGTCCGATGCGTTAGGACAGGATATCATTCGAGTTTAAAGTAATGTATGTGAGTTTCTTTGTAATAATAATGTGATGCCATACAATTTATGAGTGACCACATTCATCATGAATTCACTAATAGATGGATGGTTAGATTTTAATTTCAGGCTCCTTGTACTGTAATGTTGTAATTGACTTTATTTTTCTTTCATATGATCTTAATTTTTCTTTTTGTTTCTTCTTATTAAGGGGATTAGCTGGACCTAGTTTTGACTTGTATTTATTTAACCACGCTAAGGAACTGAATGGGTTTTTGTTCTTTCTACTGCCTAAATATGCTCCTCGGTTTCTTGCTCTTACACATTTTTCTTGTCTTTTTTCCTCTTTCCTGTTAGTGACAATTCTAACTATTCATTTACATTATATATATATATATATATATATATATATATATTTGAAAATCATTCTTATTGAAGACAAAATCCAGAGACAAAACCACACAAAAAGCAAGAAAGCCAAACCGAACAACACAACAACCAACACAAAAGCAACAGAGGAACAACAGAAGCACAAACAACCAAAAACCAAGAAACTGCTGAAACAGTCAGCAACCACCCTAGGACACACCACACGAAACAGAGGCAGAAAAGGAGCCAAGGCTGCTCAATCCATGCTCCAAGTTAAAACTTCTCCACCATTACTGGACCCTTTTTTAGCCAACATATCTGCAAAAGAATTGGTGGCCCCTGAGCGAAAGACAACAGAAGCGAGACCAAGACTGTGGAGGCTTCTACGAATGTCATAGATGGTTTGCGCATGTTTTAAACTACCAAAACCACTGCTATTAATCCAAGAAACGGCAACTTTAGAATCACTAACTATAAAAATGGACTTGGAATACAGCTCCGGTTTAATCCTACACAGCTCGCAAGCTCTCGCAATGGCCAGAATTTCCGCTGTAACAGCATCTTGCTTGCCAACCCCAGCTGAAAAAATGCACAGAACATTCCCCCAATGGTCCTGAAGAACTCCCCCAATACCAGCCATGCCAGGAGAACCCCTAGCCGAACCATCGACATTAAACTTCAGAGTTGCAACTGGTGGGGTTTCATTCTTTTTAAAGAGAGAGCAGCACAGTAGATGATTTATTCACTAGCCAGGGATCTGTCCTCATTGCTCCTCTATCACCTGTGACAATACCATAATTCATGTATCATGAAGAAAACCCATTTCGTCTAGCTTTGATACTATTTAACATTAATACTTATTAATTAGTTCCAACATTCTTTATCACTTGAACTCATTCATCTATTGTATGAAACATATATATTTATTCTCATTCATATGTTGTATGAAAACATATACATTTATTCTTTCTTTTCAGGTAGCCGGTCATTGAACAGATTGGAAAATAACTTTCGCACTGTCAAAGGTGCACAAGCAATTGGTCAAGACAATGAGACATTAAAATTAATTCTGCTTCCGCTAAAAAAATGGTCTATAGGAGTCCAAAATACTTGCAGGTGAAGTTGCACTGAATGTTTCATTATTATTTGTTTGTTCTATGTTGAACTTTGATACAGCGATAGGGAATGTTAACTATTAAGTTTATGTGATTTTGCTACTTATTTTCTGGTAGGTTGTGACTTGTGAGTAAACACCATGCTTTGAGTTTTTTATTTAGTTTTTTATTTTTAACATATAAAACAAGATTATCATCCCAAATTCAATATGAAATATTTTTGACTAATTATATGCACATGGTACTATGGTAGATGAATTTAGAAGTTTTATTTATTTATATGCATAAGATTTTAAGAGCGCAATTTTAAGTTAAATATGGTTGCTCATTTTTAAGGATTATTCATATGATATCATGGTTTCACATATTGTCACTTTTGTTGACAGCTTGAGTTTCATCTTATGGTTCCATAAGTTGGCTTGAAAGCCGGATCTAAGTTATGCACTATGCACTGTATGTACTCAACTAGTCCAGAATAAAAAGGCAGTAATTGTTTTGTGAATTTTTAGGCAAACAAGAATCTGATGAAGAAAGCTCAGTGACCCTAAGCCCATGGAAGAGATGATACAGTTAATAACATCAATAATTAGATAACATCAATAATTAGATTTAGAATATTTTATAATTTGCTTGCCCATCTAAATTCGTGAACTGTTTATCAATCACCTACACTGAGAACCTATTGTATAATATAATTCCCTTTGTAATATGTTTTAAAAATGAGGTGTGCTTAAGCTGCAGAGCATATATATATATATAGATTCTGTGTCATAAAGGCTATAGAATACAAAAGTGATATAATTTTGTATTTATAATTTAAAAGAATTGACTGGACTTGCTCTTGCTTTTTTGTGAAAGGCCATTGGAAGACCTAAAGAGCAAAGGTCACACTTGAAAGTCCAAACCAGACCAAAGGGTTTTCCTGGTGTCTTCAATCAACAAAAGAAATTTTAGAAAAATGTTGCATATATAAGGGTTATTCTCCGGAAGTCAGTGTATAGAGCTGCTCCATAGATATAGTTATTTTAGTATCTCATTGGAGTTCTTTTAGAAACATTTGTCGTTGCTTGTTAAATGGTTTATATTTTCTCAATTGTAGAATAATAGATGGTTAGATGCCCATCAATGTCTTATTCACAAGATTACTGCAAAATATAATATTCTTTTTAAACACATATAGGGATGAAGATTTTCTTAATTCGAACCGGTCACTGAGAATCCTTTCAAACTTAGTTGTAGCTGGCGCTACCTGTTCGAGTGGACTAGTTGATGAAATATTATCGGAACTCCTTGATTTCACTGTCACGATTCTTAGCTTAAAGTCATCTGAACTTATTGACTTAATTTCAAAGGTATTCACCAGTATGTTTCATCTATAATTACAGGCTTTGTGTTCATGATGTTAGCATTATATATAAAGATAACTAGATCTCGTATTGTATGTATAAGTATGAATAGATGCATACCAGAAAACGCAGCGGAAATCATCCATATCATAGAAAGTCTTAATTCCGAATCCATAATAGCATAATAGCAATAACCTGAAAACAAAACAAAACAATAGGAAATCTTCTACTCTCTTCTCACCTTTTTCAGATTGCCTAATGGGGAGACAGTTCTGTAATACACACTATAAGTGAGAGTAGGGACCCCCTATAAATAGTATATCTTCCTAGAATCCTAACCCATAGAGGATTCTCAATCCTAATAGGATGGCTAGTCCCAAAAGGAATACTTAGACCCACACATATATAATAGCCCATACCATATCCTACATATATTTAATGTAGCTAAGGTGCACCAAGCCTAACAAATATTGATCACAATCAAACAGGCTTTATCCGGTCAACTCTCACTTACTTAAACATTCCAATCAATTCGGTTTTTCGTAAACTCAAAATATAATGTCATATTTTGCTCATGATTTTATAAAAATCTTACATTCTTCCACTTGAGCTACATAGACATTATTATTTTAGATTTAAAAATTCATTTTAGAAAACGACACTCTGAATTGACAAACAATTATCCGTGGCCACAAAGAATGTTTAAGAGAGCAACACCTTCCTTCCCCTTAGTCTAATAGAACCACAAATATCCAACTACAAAAATCATTACATCTTTAATCAACATAAGACCATATGTAATCAAAATACTCTTAGCTCTACCTACCCGGGTAAAATGGTATGTATGTGTGGTATGGAAATTACATGCAAATGTGATCATCATGCCTATTTCCATATAGGTCTAACTTTGCATCATGCAACACAACTTAAAGACGAGCAAACTTAATGTCTTTAGCATTTTACACTCACTGCCAAACAGTTTGACCATGAGTTAAACCTCCCTTAAGACGGGCAAATCCTTCTGTCTTAAGATGTTCACTAATCGGTGGAAACTTTATACCTTATTAGTGAACTGCCCTCTCAAGCTAAAAGCTTGAGATTTCCTGCCATAATCAAACATCCGTGTGCACACAATAACAAATATGGCAGACATGCTTCTTAACATGCATATAGAATACATTCTCGAGAATATAAAACAAACATACGTAGCATAAATGCAGTTAATCTAATAAAAACAACTCACACTAACAAAATATATCAAAATATCAATCATCTAATGAAGGATATAACATGCTCCACAAAACCTCCGGAGTCAAATATCTTGGTTAGTGTATCAAGAGTTATTTTACTTGTGGCTATTAGAAACTCGTAACTCTTAAATCTACTCAACCACATAATATCCTTTTGATTAAACCTCTGAGATCTCTTAGTTTATTCAGAGAAAATAAATTCAATTAAATTATCACAATCTACTTTAAAATATGATTTTACAATCAAAATTCTTTAGAGTTGCAATATATAAAGCCACATATTTCTTTATCCATCCATACATGTGAGCATGAAACAATCAACCTCTACAAATACTATGAAACCTCCTTCATTTTTTTTTAAAATGACTATCCACTAATATATGTCAAATTGGTTTGAAATCTGTAAGATCTACTAATGTAATTATAGAATCAATACATATATATTAAGCTTTCATTAAAATATCAATTGCAGATATTTACATGACCTTTTCTTATGAGAGCGCTTCAATTTACTTGAGGAATTAAAAACTTATGTAAGTTTATCACTTTTACCAATGGACACCTCAAACAAGTAAACTTGTAATCATATTAATCCTTGGAGTACTCTATTAATATATTTTCTCAATAGTATTATCAAAAAGGCTTGTTCGAGTTTTTAACCTCGAAATATTAAAGATAAAATTCTTAATGTCACACAAGTGACAACATATTGTAAGGATTATGCTCAATGGCAAGAGTGTAATATTGTAATTGACAATCTTCTCATATTAATAAAGTGAATTATGATTCTTACAATTACTTATAGCATTTATTATTATAATTGTCAAGGTAAATAATCATAAGGTTAAAAGACTATGAGACATGAAGAATTGTTCATACATCCGGATATGTATGAGGTAGACACAATTCTTTAGTTAGTCTTGAATAACGTTCAAAACTTAAGTCAAAGGTTGGGCACCTTTATCTTGTTAAAGTTGTAGAATTCTTTTACTAGCATTTGAGTGGGATCAAATGAATATGATGAGTCTAAAATCATCAAAAGGTTTTCGAGTAAAAGAATCTAGTGTACTAGGTGCATTGAACTGGATCACAATGAAATACTTTATCTAGAACCGTCACTAGATATAAGTCTTTTCATTAAAGAGGACAATCAGAGAGTCTATCTTAATCCTGAGATAAATGATGGACTTATGGTTGCAAGTGTTATCATTAGAGCTATCAATGAGTACGATTATATAGCATAGTCTATCCTCGATAGTTTGGTGGTATACATTTGTTAATCGATAGAGGACTTCATTTATAGATATGGACATCGTGACTCCATTTATTAAATGAGAGTATAATATCATCATATGGATGTTTTGAGGTATTGGATATTAAATCTCAACGTTGAGTTTTCAATAATGATTATTGAAAACATGGCTTCTGGACAAGTCAAAGTATCCAAGTTCGAAATGTGGTCATATGAGGAAATATGGTAACTTGGAGAGCTATAGGCGGTCTATGAGCTATTGGCGATTACTGATATTATTCACGAGGATACACCATTTCTTATAAGATTGTCTAGGGTATGAATGAGAAACATCTCCTTATTCTATCTTTATTTAAGAGTTCAATTTTAGCTCTTTAGTGGAATGAGTTAAAATTAATAAATTGGACCTAAGTGAATCATTTGTTGATTGTGATTAGGTTGTGTCTATTGAAGCTTAAATTTAGATAGCCCGCCAAGATCCCCAATCCACACGTATTTGCATGGATCACTTGATATATTCTACCGGGCCGATTTAAGGGTCCATCAAGAATTGTTTTTAATATATCAAGAATATAATATGTCTATTATTTCATTAATGGGCTGCACTATTATATTAATATATTAAAAGGAGACATGTGGGCTTGTTTCTTTTAGTAAGAATGGGTCTGGTTCACATGTGGGCTTTTATTTAAAGTCCAATGGATTAAATGAAATAAGAAAATAATATATTGCCCATTTATATAAGTGGGGGCGGCAAGGTGTATATATTAACCTAATATATTATTTTGTTTCATTGTTTTAATTAAATAAGAATTAGTTAATTTATTAATTAATTGTTTAATTAAGAAACAAATCTTTTTCTGATCAGGAAATATATTTCCTAAAGTTATACTATTGGTAGTAGTATATTAAAAGTAAAAGACTTGTTTGATAAGAAAATAAATAATTAATTTTATTTATTTAATCAAATAAGAAGTCTTTTTATTTAGTCAATAAAAGAATAAAAATATCTATGAGTTAGATTAGGTCTTGAAGTCTAAAGGTTGATGGAAATTAAGGTGCAACAGAAACTCTTTTTGGTATGTGATTTGCGGCAACCCTAGTCCATTTAGAGGAAGATTTCGGCAATCCTAAATAGAAGAGGAAGCAAAATTTCGGCCACCTATATAATACCACATATAGAATTCGGCCACAATAGTTGATTGAATGATTCAATTTTTCTTCTTCTTCTCAATTCATAGAAAAGGATAATTTTTATTCTACTAAACATAAAAGAGAGAAGAGATTATTCTTTGATAGTACACTGATTGCTTGTTCATCAATAAGCTTGTGTGTACAACATCGAATTAGGTTCACGCGAGTTTCGATCATTAGATTGAGAACTCAAAAGTGACCGGAATAATTTTTGTCTTCTTTTGATTGTTTTGTGACTAACAAAAGAAAAAGAAAACTTTGTTCATCCATTCTCAGGTTTGCAATTCAAAGAAAAAGGGAGACCACGCTCCTAGGTGATTCACGTACGTGTTCGGATTGGAAGATCTCGCGGTACTGTTCACGATCACTGTTCACGGGGGTATTGTTCACGATCACTGTTCACCTGTACTGTTCACGCGGGTACTGTTCACGGGCATCGGAAAAGATTTTGCGGATTACCAATCGACGTAAGTCAATCGGATCACGCGTCAAGAGGTATTTAACTCTAACCGTATATATTTGAGTTTGATTTATTAAAAGGTTAAGGTTCAACTTTGAGAAAAATTTTAAAACCATACGAAATCTATTTTCCGTTTCTTCCGCTGCGTTTTATATCGATTTTTCCCTACAATTGGTATCAAAGCCTGGTTGTACCTTTTAATTAATTAACGTATATATACGTTAATCTATTTCTTTTTTATTGTGATTATACATGTTTTAGAAAGTGATGACACTCTAGGTATTCGCATATATAATTACATGTTGAATGTATGGATTTATATATGTTTTATAAAGTGAATTGTTATTGCTCGATTTTGGTCATAGAATTTCAATGTAATTTTAGTTTCGGATTTGTAACAAGAAGGGTGGTCTATTATCGCTATAATTCCTTCTTGGTAGTTGCTAGGGTTTTATTATTATTATTTTTGTATGTAAAATAAGTGCAGTATTTTTTTTTTGTAATCAGGTGCAGTATTTTTTTTTGTAAATCTTACTGCAGTAAAAAAAAAAATTTGCTGCAGTAATTTATTCGTAATATGATGTAATGTATTCGGGTATTGAAAATTCGAAGACACGAAGAAAAACGAAGCAACCGGAACCTAGAACAAGCACCGTGCGCACCCTAGGACTGGATTGGGCTGCGCATGGCAAGCCCAATCCTTGGTGGGCTGTGCACGCCAGCCTTGTGTGGCCTTATGGGCTGCGCAAGGCAGCCCCTTTGTGGGGTTGTGGGCTGTGCACGTCCATGGGAGGAGGCCGAGGGATGAGCGTATGGTTGATGGCCACCTGAAGATCTTGCATTCCTAACAATTGTAATTTACTTGCTTTTCTAGGATGGGCCAAAATTGTTGCTATTTAATTTTTGCTTAAATATTACAATATTTGTTGTTGTATGATAACATGACATTTTAGAATAGGAGTGCGACTCATATATCTCTTTTGGTATGAACATGCATTGAATGATTTAGGTATCTAATTGGCATGTAGATAATTTGTTAAAAATCATTCTTTGGGATTTAATCACACGCCTTAAATAATTGAGTGGGAGAAGGTGTGCAAGAACGCCTATGGCCTCCAAGATTAGTTGAGTTTTATTATTTTTGGTAATCCCCCCAAGGGGCGTCCATAAATGGAATTTAACAATATACTTCCTTACAAGGATAGACTAGACAATTGACTCAAACGAAATCTACTCCCCAAGGAGGGATTTTCGTGAGAGAAAATTGAGGGTCGATATCTTGGTAACACACTCAATGTAATTTTATTAATATCCTCCCAAGAGTTCTTGTTAATAAAAATTACAAGGCTAAAATTAAAAATGCTGGTTGTTATATTAACAATTAGGTGGGACCTAGTCTAACTAGTAAATAGTGTGAACTCCCAAAGGAGGCGTAATATTTATGGGTGTTGGATCACCGTTGAATTTTTCACAATTGAATTATTTATTTTAATTCAAGATAAATTTTTAAAAGTGCTATTATCATGATTATTTACTTATATATGTTTTTGTATTAATCAGAAATCATGACCCCATCACTTATGAACATCCTGAAAGATAACACCTTAACTGGAGATAACTACGTAACATGGAAAAGGAAAATTGGGTTGTTGCTGCAAAGTGAAAAACATAAGTTTGTTATGACCACTCCTAAACCACCCCTTCCTAATATTGAATCTAATGTGATGCAAAGAGATGAGTATGAGCAGTGGAAGACTTCTGATGATATGGCAAAATGTTACATTATGGCCACTATCTCCGACGTGTTGCAACAGCAACATGAAGGAATGGAGTCCGCTGCTGATATAATGATGTCTCTAGAGGAAATGTTTGCTATGAAGTCTAGGACGACTAAGAGAGATGCAGTGACTGCTTTATGAATCTTAGGATGAAACCTGGATAATCTGTGAAAGATCACACGATGAAAGTCATAACACATCTCAATATTGCTGAACTAAATGGTGCTGAGATTGATGGTGAGACCAAAATTGATATGGTAGTTAACTCACTGTCAGATTCCTTTGATCAGTTCAAGTTGGACTACACCTTGAACAAAAAGGAATACACCTTGCAGGGCCTGATGCAAGATGTTCAAAGCGCTGAAAAGATCCTTGTGAAAAACAAAGGTCAAGAGATTCATTTGGTTAATAAAGTTGCTACTGTTAAGACCCGTAAGAAGGTCAAGAAACAACAGAACAAAAAGCAACTTGGGCCTACCAAGAAGGAAACCAAGAAAGTAACCAAGATCAAAGGGAAATGCTTCCTTTGTGGTGAAAAGGGACATTGGAAAAGAGATTGCCCAAAGTCCCAGAAAAAGAAGGAAGAAGGTAATGTTAATTATCTAGAAACATATTTTCTGGCAGATTCTACTGATTCTTGGATCATAGACTCTGGAGCCACTAATCATGTTTGTTATTCCTTGCAGGGGTTTCAGGAAAAGAGAAGGTTGAAAGAAGATGAAGTCAATTTGTGCTTGGGCAACGGAACGTTAGTGTCTGCAAGTGCAATGGGAGATATTAGAGTTATTTTAGATTCTAGTAGGCATTTAGATTTAATAGACGTTTATTATGTACCTCAATTCAAGAGGAATTTAATTTCAGTTTCTTGTTTAAATAAGTTTGGATATTCGGTTACTTTTAATAAAACTTTTATTATTAGTAAGAATGACAAAGTTGTTTGCAAAGGTACATTGGAAAACGATTTATTCTTTTTGCATAGAAATATCTCTCACTCGTTAGACACAGAAATAACGGAACCTAATCATAAAAGAGTAAAATTATCAAAAGATGAAACCTATCTTTGGCATTTACGCCTAGGTCTCATTAACCTTAATAGGATTAAAAGATTGGTATGTGACGGACCTTTAAGTGACTTAAAGGTTGATGATTTACCAACTTGTGAATCTTGTTTGGAAGGTAAAATGACCAAAAGGCCGTTCAATACCAAAGGTGCAAGAGCCACTGAATGTTTAGGACTAGTACACACTGATGTATGTGGTCCTATAAGCATTCAAGCTAGAGGTGGATATGAGTACTTCATCACCTTCATAGATGATTACTCAAGATTTGGTTACGTGTATCTCATGAGACATAAGTCGGATGCATTTGATATGTTCAAAGCATTCAAAACTGAAGTAGAAAATCAGCTTGAGAAACATATAAAAATCTTGAGATCTGATCGTGGTGGAGAATATCTATCTAGAGAGTTTTCGCAATATCTTATTGATAATGGGATAGTTTCTCAGCTTTCCGCACCAGGTACACCTCAATAAAATGGGGTAGCAGAAAGGAGAAATAGGACTCTTTTAGAGATGGTTACATCAATGTTGAGTTATTCAACACTTCCTATTTCTTTTTGGGGATATGCTCTACAAACCGCAATATATATTCTAAACGATGTACCATCTAGATCTCTCCCTAAAACCCCACATGAATTGTGGACTGGGCGAAAGCCTAGTTTACAACACATGAGGATATTTGGTTGTCCTGCACATGTGTTGAAAGGAAAGACAGAAAAGATGGAGTCCCGTTCGGAAACATGTATATTTGTGGGGTATCCAAAAGGAACTAAAGGATATTATTTCTATAGTCCTTCTGATCTAAAAGTATTTGTTTCAACAAATGCTTCACTTCTAGAAAAGGACTATAAGAATAATTTTGTGCCCAAAAGTAGAATTGTCCTGAATGAGATGTCAGGAGATACAATTCCACAAGAGGTTTCACAACCCAGCCCAATTGAAATTTCCACTCCAACACAAGATCAACAACCTACCATTCCTCGTCGTAGTGGGAGGGTTAGAACACAACCCGAAAGATACATCGGTCTAGGAGAATCTGTTGAGAATCTCCCGGATGACGATGATCCCTACACGTACAAGGAAGCTATGGAGGATGTTGATTGTCGTCATTGGCAAAAGGCAATGCAATCCGAGATTGAATCGATGATCAATAACAAAGTCTGGTCTCTTGTAGACTTGCCTAAAGGGATAAAACCCATTGGGTGCAAGTGGGTATACAAGAGGAAAAGAGGTATGGATGGTAATGTGGAAACCTTTAAAGCTAGACTAGTAGCTAAATGTTATACACAGAAAGAAGGTATCGATTACGAGGAAACCTTCTCACCTGTGGCCATGCTTAAATCCATTAGGATACTCTTATCCATTGCAGCATCTCTAGACCTAGAGATTTGGCAAATGGACGTCAAGACAACTTTCCTTAATGGAAGTCTTGACGAGAGCATCTACATGATGCAACCAGAGGGATTCATTGAAAAAGGCCAAGAAGAAAGAGTATGCAAGTTGCAAAAGTCTATATATGGACTAAAGCAAGCATCCAGATCCTGGAACATAAGGTTCAATCAAGCTGTAAAGGGTTTTGGATTTATTCAAAACCCTGAAGAACCTTGTGTATACAAGAGGATCAAAGGCGACAAGTTAGTTTTCCTCATTCTTTATGTTGATGATATGCTACTCATTTTAAACGATGTAGGTGTATTGACATCAGTGAAAGAATGGTTAGCAAAACAATTTGATATGAAGGACTTAGGAGAAGCAAGTTATATTCTTGGTATCCAAGTAATAAGGGATAGAAAGAATAGAACGATTGCATTATCCCAAGCTTCATACATTGATAAAATCTTGTCTAGATTCACCATGCAAGATTCCAAGAAAGGTATGTTACCTTTTAGACATGGAATCAAACTTTCTAAAGGTCAAGCACCTAAGAATGTGCATGAATAGCAATTCATGAGTAGAGTTCCATATACCTCGGCAGTTGGAAGTCTCATGTATGCAATGCTCTGTACTAGACCAGATATTTGTTTTGCTGTTGGCATAGTTAGCAGGTTTCAATCGAAACCTGGTCCTGATCATTGGACGGCAGTCAAGCATATTTTCAAGTATCTCAAGAGAACTAGAGATTATATGCTTGTATACTATGGAGGGGATTTAATTCCCGTTGGGTATACAGATTCTGATTTCCAGTCGGATTCTGACTCCAGAAAATCCACATCAGGATCTGTGTTTACCATTGGAGGAGGAGCAGTCATATGGAGGAGTATCGAGCAATCTTGTATTGCTGATTCCACCATGGAAGCTGAGTATGTTGCTGCATGCGAAGCTGCCAAAGAGGCTGTTTGGCTCCGCCAATTCTTGATTGACTTAGAAGTGGTTCCTAGTGTGAATAAGCAGATCACTATACACTGTGACAACAGTGGTGCAGTGGCTAATTCGAAAGAACCAAGAAGTCATAAGAGAGGTAAACACATTGAAAGGAAGTATCACCTTTTGAGGGAAATTGTTCATAGGGAGACGTGACGATCACCAAAATCGCGTCAGCAGAAAATCTAGCGATCCTTTCACAAAGGCTCTACCTCAGAAGAGCTTTGATGGCCATCTAGAGAACATGGGAATTAGAGATATGACACACTTGCTATAGAGCAAGTGGGAGATTGTTAGGATTATGCTCAATGGCAAGAGTGTAATATTGAAATTGACAATCTTCTCATATTAATAAAGTGAATTCTGATTCTTACAATTACTTATAGCATTTATTATTATAATTGTCAAGGTAAATAATCATAAGGTCAAAAGACTATGAGACATGAAGAATTGTTCATACATCTGGATATGTATGAGGTAGACACAATTCTTTAGTTAGTCTTGAATAACGTTCACAACTTAAGTCAAAGGTTGGGCACCTCTATCTTGTTAAAGTTGTAGAATTCTTTTACTAGCATTTGAGTGGGATCAAATGAATATGATGAGTCTAAAATCATCGAAAGGTTTTCGAGTAAAAGAATCTAGTGCACTAGGTACATTGAACTGGATCACAATGAAATACTTTATCTAGAACCGTCACTAGATATAAGTCTTTTCATTAAAGAGGACAATCGGAGAGTCTATCTTAATCCTGAGATAAATGATGGACTTATGGTTGCAAGTGTTATCATTAGAGCTATCAATGAGTACGATTATATAGCATAGTCTATCCTCGATAGTTTGGTGGTACACATTTGTTAATCGATAGAGGACTTCATTTATAGATATGGACATCGTGGCTCCATTTATTAAATGAGAGTATAATATCATCATATGGATGTTTTGAGGTATTGGATATTAAATCTCAACGTTGAGTTTTCAATAATGATTATTGAAAACATGGCTTCTGGACAAGTCAAAGTATCCAAGTTCGAAATGTGGTCATATGAGGAAATATGGTAACTTGGAGAGCTATAGGCGGTCTATGAGCTCTTGGCGATTACTGATATTATTCACGAGGATACACCATCTCCTATAAGATTGTCTAGGGTATGAATGAGAAACATCTCCTTATTCTATCTTTATTTAAGAGTTCAATTTTAGCTCTTTAGTGGAATGAGTTAAAATTAATAAATTGGACCTAAGTGAATCATTTGTTGATTGTGATTAGGTTGTGTCTATTGAAGCTTAAATTTAGATAGCCCGCCAAGATCCCCAATCCACACGTATTTGCATGGTTCACTTGATATATTCTACCGAGCCGCTTTAAGGGTCCATCAAGAATTGTTTTTAATATATCAAGAATATAATATGTCTATTATTTATTTAATGGGCTGCACTATTATATTAATATATTAAAAGGAGACATGTGGGCTTGTTTCTTTTAGTAAGAATGGGTCTGGTTCACATGTGGGATTTTATTTAAAGTCTAATGGATTAAATGAAATAAGAAAATAATATATGGCCCATTTATATAAGTGGGGGCGGCAAGGTGTATATATTAATCTAATATATTATTTTGTTTCATTGTTTTAATTAAATAAGAATTAGTTAATTTATTAATTAATTGTTTAATACATAAACAAATCTTTTTCCGATCAGGAAATATATTTCCTAAAGTTATACTATTGGTAGTAGTATATTAAAAGTAAAAGACTTGTTTGATAAGAAAATAAATAATTTATTTTATTTATTTAATCAAATAAGAAGTCTTTTTATTTAGTCAATAAAAGAATAAAAATATCTATGAGTTGGATTAGGTTTTGAAGTCTAAAGGTTGATGGAAATTAGGGTGCAACACAAACTCTTTTTGGTATGTGATTTGCGGCAACCCTAGTCCATTTAGAGGAAGATTTCGGCAATCCTAAATAGAAGAGGAAGCAAAATTTCGGCCACCTATATAATACCACATATAGAATTCGGCCACAATAGTTGATTGAATGATTCAATTTTTCTTCTTCTTCTCAATTCATAGAAAAGGATAATTTTTATTCTACTAAACATAAAAGAGAGAAGAGATTATTCTTTGATAGTACACTGATTGCTTGTTCATCAATAAGCTTGTGTGTACAACATCGAATTAGGTTCACGCGAGTTTCGATCATTAGATTGAGAACTCAAAAGTGATCGGAATAATTTTTGTCTTCTTTTGATTGTTTTGTGACTAACAAAAGAAAAAGAAAACTTTGTTCATCCATTCTCAGGTTTGCAATTCAAAGAAAAAGGGAGACCACGCTCCTAGGTGATTCACGTACGTGTTCGGATTGGAAGATCTCGCGGTACTGTTCACGATCACTGTTCACGGGGTACTGTTCACGATCACTGTTCACCTGTACTGTTCACGCGGGTATTGTTCACGGGCATCGGAAAAGATTTTGCGGATTACCAATCGACGTAAGTCAATCGGATCACGCGTCAAGAGGTATTTAACTCTAACCGTATATATTTGAGTTTAATTAATTAAAAGGTTAAGGTTCAACTTTGAGAAAAATTTTAAAACCATACGAAATCTATTTTTCGTTTCTTCCGCTGCATTTTATATCGATTTTTCCCTACACATATAGTACATAGAAAATAAACTTACTCCCACTAACCCTCAGTTATGTCTAATGACAAAATAAAACTTTTAAGAAAGTCTTAAAATGCTACAACATTATTAAACTAAACACCATTGTCTGAAAACTTGATTAACTATGTCATTGAAGTCTTAAAATGCAAACTTAATACTAATTTTCAAGTAAAACCTTCAAGCCATAAATCTGACCATATAACTTTCAACATTTAAGCTGAAAATATTATTACTTCGAAAAATCATGTTCAACCAATTAGTTTGCAACTGTCTGACAACTAAGTCAAAAACCAAACTCCAATGACACCCAAAATTGCAATTCAACAAACATGATATTAATTCAATATAAATATCACAAGCACAAGATTTCTACCTTAAACGCAAGTGTTTGAAATTATACATTCTTAACAACATCACTCTCTCCCCTTAAGAATGTATAATGGATAGATACAATTATTCTCATAAATAAAATAGAACAAGTTCTATGAACTATTACCAATAGTTTCTAACATTTGCAGTCCTATCCTTATATTTTATGAGATCACTTTTAATACAATTAATCAAAAGACATAAAACCGAGAATTTAAAAATATAATAAAATAATGCCCTACGAATCAATTATCTCCATTCTACCTTTGGTCATGTGATTATAATGATTATATCTAAACAAAAAGAACAATCATCAATCTAATTCTAAAACCTAAAAGTAGAATTTAGAATACGAGAAGAGTTCGAAGATCCTTAAAGATTATTATTTACAAAAATCACCATATAACTCACTAGGTGAAAATCATAAGCAAGAATGTATTATCTTGAATAAGCTTCAAGATATTAATTTAAATTCTCAATCCTATTATGAAAATAGTACTATGCATTACATAACCAAAGTCAGAAATATCATCTAATAAAACCTTTAGAGGTTAAAGATAATCTAAATATTACCATGAATTCTAATAAAGCCTCTAAACTACTTGTCAAAATTTTCAGACTACTTCCTATAGTGTTTGTACCCTATCACCTTTATCTAAATGACAAACAAATGACATAACTTCATAGAATAGATTAATCTCCATCTATTTATAAGGCACTAGACCTTAACAAACTTTCGACAGTGGGTTCACTAAACTTTATTTATCCTTTAATCCTCACTAAGGTAAAAAACCAATTGAAGCATCTCATCTAATCCATCAAAAAGGTCCATCAACCAATATCTTGATGGTATTTTAGAAATAGTAGAGGTGTTTAAAAAAGAATTAAATCACAGTATATTCATGCTCACATCAATTTCCATAATCATTATAAATAATGATTTAACATTTATGGAAATCCAACACAATATCATGATCTGTCTTTAGGACAAAGACCACAACGCACATGTTAAAACTTTCCTACAAGTGATTAACTTCTTTTGGAGATGAACATCACTTTTTTATTCTTCAATGCTCCCAAAACTTGCACAAAAAAAGATTAAGACCCGAATCGGCCGAACCGGACTGGAACCAAGGAATTGGAACCGGAACCGGAACCTCCCTGCATGTCTAATCCATGTGAAACATTTGATTATTATGAAACAATATTTTGTATTTTAATGTTTTATGAGTTTGTTTTGAGTCCAAAGGGAAACTACTTAATAAATGGCGAATTCACACTTCTCTTATTGTTCACAAATTTAATTTCCTATAAATTGATCTAATGTAAAACTTGGTAAGATTTAAAATTTAATTTATTGATTTGACACATAATTTTGGGCCTTGTATAATTCCTAACTCCTTTGAGTGTTCAAATTGAGAACATTTTCATTTATACTTTTCTAACACTTTTTCAATTTGTTTCAAAGTCGTCTTTTGAATTTAAGTCTCACTTGTATTATTATTTTGATATTTAGCAGGCCACCCTGGATGTTTTTAATACCCTTGTAGAAAGTAAAAAATACGGTTTTGACGAGAAAATGGAGGAGATGGAGGATTCCGATTGAATGGTGGTAGATTTTGCACAATTGCATCTTCATGGATTCATGTAGGTGGATAAAAAGAAATGAAGTCTACGGTAATTTAATAAATTATGTATTGCTATAAGAGTTCCTTCATTGGATTTGCATTATAAGTATGATAGATAAAAATAATCAGGCCTCGTCAGCCCAGTTAGATTGGATTAAATTATTTCATGTGATTGGAATGAAATATTATATTATCTTGTTCCTGTTTGTTAATCTATTAAAAATGTTCCTTAATTTTTAAAAGGTGTACTAATTTGGTCACTAAATTTTGCGAAATAACAAAAATGAAAGTAAAATTCTTTACTTTTCTTATTTCTTTTAACACTGTTTTAGTAGGTTCGAATTTTGAAAGAAAAAAAAATTTCCTTAATAAATTTTTAAAAAATTGGATATGGCTACCTTGTTGGACGCTTAACTTTGTTGGGAAACACTTTGAAAAGAAAAAGATTCTTTACTTGCTTAAATGAAATCTATTCATTTTGAAAAACTATATTAAGGAAATATTATGACCGAGGAATTAAAAGTTCAATAATAAAAAAAGTTGTTTTTACGTTTGGTGATCTTATTAATTTGAATTGAATACAGCTAATGATATACATAATGAATACTAGAGATAATGATATACACGTTCTGCAACTCTATTTCCATAGCATTAGGAATTAGGAGAGATCTTATTTCTACCTGACGTGCATGGTGGGGCTTGCATCCCAATGTAAACATAAAAAGAGATGGTATGCACCAATGCACCATTCAACCAAGAGTGGATGTACTAAATAAGCTTCGCGGTGATAAGTCCTAATTAACACTTTGATACTTGTTAATAGCCAAATTTGGCTAGGGACCAAAGGAAAGCACCCCCCCCACCCACCCACCATTAGCCCAGATCCATCTACCGTGGAACGCCCCTCCAGAGTCAGGCCACGAAGCCGCCTCACAAAAAACGAGGAAGGGTCATCAAGCCATAGAAACACCAGAGACGAAGCCCAGCATGATCGGATCGAGCTTCCGACACCAAGGTCAAGAATACCTCGCAACCTCCCTGGAAGCCCGCCTTTCTCTCCAAATTCAAAGAGAGACTATTAAGCTTTAAGCTCGTATGTTTCACTACCTCGCCGAACGGAGTTCTGGACCTATTGGGATGGATAGGAGGAAGCTCGTCAGAGCCCGTTACCATCGAAAAACACCCACATTAAGCTGTTTAAAGCTCCAAGGGGCCTGGAAAGGTCGGACCAAGCTCCTAGCACCAAGACCAGGACAGTTCGCTCTACCAAGTAATAAGTGCCATATCCGCCATCCTCCATGAAGAATCATACCACAGAGATACATACGATCATACCTACTACAAACATGGAAACAGTACGTGTGGAACAAGTGATTGAATCCAAAAAGGAAACAAACTTATCTTTGCCTACGATATTCTCGATTCCGTCATTAAACCAAAGTCAATGACTCTTAAATAAAAGGATCCCGCCCGATAAGGGGGGACGGAGAAAATCATGGCAGGAAAGTTGTAAATGGAACCTAGCTAGACTGTGTATAAAACGATCAAACAGAAACGAAGAAGGAGAAGAACTACTTTTCGACAGGCATGATAGTGCCACCCTACTGTACCCCAGAGAGATCGATAGTATATTGAGAGATTTTTGTACTTTATACAATATAAATAATAAAGCTAATTTGTTCTTCTTTTTTTTTGTGTATGAGTAGTCGTGATTCGAACAAATCATTTCAAACAGTCAACCTCCAGCCGTTACCTCCGTGGTAGTGGTCTTGAGGGTGTTAACCGATATTTCTCATCTAGAGTAAATTTTCTATTAATACTTTCTGGCGCCGTCTGTGGGAACAACCCACACCTTGCTAATCAAATCAACCGTTTATATTTTAGCTGTTGTACAGGAATCATGAGGCTCCGCTCCTCCCAAGGACAGCATGTGGCTTCGGAACAACCTTCGGCAACCCCAACGTGAAAAGCCCCAAGGAGGGGGAAGAAACCTGGACACCGCAGTCAAGTTCCGGTCCAAACGACTAATGCATGGGCTTCTGGCCCTCCTATGATAAGTCAGGCCACGCTCGATCAACAAGCGGCGGCCTTCGTGGAAAACGTTCGCCTTCGCCTGCTCACAGAAGGCATCGCAGTCCAGCCGAAAAATCCAAATGATCAGGGAGAGCCGAGCAGGCCCGGGACCAGGCAGCCTGCCTTTGATCGCCTGGAACCTCCTTCTCCAGAGCCAGCCCATGATAGGACCGGGCTTCTGTAGGGAAAAAAATGAAAACGCAGCGGAAACGAGACTAAAAAAAATTTAGTATAGTTTAAAATTTTTTCCAATATTTGAACCTTAACCATTTAATTAATTAAACATACATATATTCAAAAGATATCATACCTCTTGTCGCATGATCCGATTGACTTAGCGTCGATGGTAATCCGCAAGATCTTCCAATCCGATCACGAACGTGAATCACCTAGGAGCGTGATCTCCCTATTCTTTGAATTTCGTACCTGAGAATGGAAAAACGAAATCTTCTTTCTTGATCGTTAATCACAAAAACTCCAAGAGCCTAGAAAGATCGTTCCGGTCACTTTTGAATTCACAATCGTTATGATTGAAACTCTCGTGAACCTAAATCAAAAGTGTGCACAAAACCTTTTTATGTAAAGGCTTGCAAGTGCACTATCGAATTTAGAACTATCTTTCTCTCTTCCTCTTGGCCGAATTTTCACTATGTTCTAGAGTTGAATTTTTTTTTATTCAAAAGCAAGAGAATAAAAAATTCTTTCTCTAAAAAAAAACTTTTTTTTTTCTTCCTCTATTTATTAATTCCGAAATTAATAATATATAGGTATACAAATCCTTTCCTAAAGAGGATTTACTTGGTGGGCAAGAATCCTATCTCTAAGTGGATTTACTTGGTGACAAAGAATCGTTTTTCAAAAAAAGATTTATTTTCCACACCAAGACTCCTAATCCAACTCAAATAGTGTATTTGTGATTATATTAAAGACTTTCTTATTTGATTAAATAAATAAATTATTTATTTATCTACTTACCAAATTAAGTCTTTTATATTTATTATACTACTATAATAGTATACTACTAGGAAACATAATTCCTAGACAGAAAAAAATTTTGATTTTTAATTAAATAATTAATTAATCAATTAATTAATTTCCATTTAATCAAGCAATAAAATAAAATAATATTTTAGGCTATTATTATAGCCTTGCCGCCCACACACAAAAAATATGGGCCAAATATTATTTTCTTATTTTATTTAATCCATTCAGGCATTAAATAAAAGCCCACATGTGAACCAGACTCATTCTTACTAAAAGAAACAAGCCCACATGCCTCTTATTAATATATTAATATAATTTGAGCAGCCCATTAAATAAATAATGTGCAAATTATATTCTTAATATATTAAATACAATTCTAGATGGACCCATAAATTAGTCCGGTAGAATATATCAAGTGATCCATGTAAATCCGTGTGGATTGGGGATCTTGGCGGGCTATCTAAATTTAAGCTTCAATAGACATAACCTAATCACAATCAACAAATGATTCACTTAGGTCCGATCTATTAATTTTAGCTCATTCCACTAAAGAGCTAAAATTGAACTCTTAAATAAAGATAGAATAAGAAGTTGTTTCTCATTCATACTCTAGACAATCTTATTGGAGATAGTGTATCCTCGTGTATAATATAAGTAATCGCCAAGAGCTCATAGACCGCCTATAGCTCTCATAGTTACCATATTTACTCATATGACCACGTTTTGAACTTGGATATTTTGACTTGTCCAGAAGCCATGTTTTCAATAGACATTATCGAAAACTCAACGTTGAGATTTAATATCCAATACCTCAAAATATCCATATGATAATATTATACTCTCATTCAATAAATTGAGCCACGATGTCCATATCGATAAAGGAAGTCCTCTATCGATTAACAAATGTATACCACCAAACAATCGAGGATAGACTATGCTATATAATCGTACTCATTGATAGCTCAAATGATAACACTTGCAATCATAAGTCCATCATTTATCTCAGGATTAAGATAGACTCTCTGATTGTCCTCATAATGAAAAGACTTGTATCTACTGACGGTTCTAGATAAAATATTTCATTGTGATCATGTTCAATGCACCCAGTGCACTAGATTCTTTTACTCGAAGACCCTTTCGATGATTTTAGACTCATCATAACTCATTTGATCCTACTCAAATGCCAGCAAAAGAATTCTACAACTTTATCAAGATAAAGGTGTAGTAGTAAGAGGAGCCCGGCAATCCAGGAAGATGTGGAGCCCGCAGATCGTCCAGAAAATGAGCCCATAATGTTAGGATTATGCTCAATAGCAAGAGTGTAATATTGTAATTGACAATATTTTCATATAAATAAAGTGATTCTGATTCTGCAAAATCTTATAGCATTTATAATTATAATTTTCAAGGTAAATAATCATAAGGTCAAAAGACTATGAGATATAAAGAATTGTTTGTACATCCGGATATGTATGAGGTAGACACAATTCTTTAGTTAGTCTTGAATAACGTTCAAAACTTAAGTCAAAGGTTGGGCACCTTTATCTTGTTAAAGTTGTAGAATTCTTTTACTAGCATTTGAGTGGGATCAAATGAATATGATGAGTCTAAAATCATCGAAAGGTTTTCGAGTAAAAGAATCTAGTGCACTAGGTGCATTGAACTGGATCACAATGAAATACTTTATCTAGAACCGTCACTAGATATAAGTCTTTTCATTAAAGAGGACAATCGGAGAGTCTATCTTAATCCTGAGATAAATGATGGACTTATGGTTGCAAGTGTTATCATTTGAGCTATCAATGAGTACGATTATATAGCATAGTCTATCCTCGATAGTTTGGTGGTATTCATTTGTTAATCGATAGAGGATTTCATTTATAGATATGAACATCGTGGCTCCATTTATTAAATGAGAGTATAATATCATCATATGGATGTTTTGAGGTATTGGATATTAAATCTCAACGTTGAGTTTTCAATAATGATTATTGAAGACATGGCTTCTAGACAAGTCAAAATATCCAAGTTCAAAATGTGGTAATATGAGGAAATATGGTAACTTGGAGAGCTATAGGCGGTCTATGAGCTCTTGGCGATTACTGATATTATTCACGAGGATACACCATCTCCTATAAGATTGTCTAGGGTATGAATGAGAAAAATCTCCTTATTCTATCTTTATTTAAGAGTTCAATTTTAGGTGTTTAGTGGAATGAGTTAAAATTAATATATCGGACCTACGTGAATCATTTGTTGATTGTGATTAGGTTATGTCTATTGAAGCTTAAATTTAGATAGCCCGCCAAGATCCACAATCCACACGTACTTGCATGGATCACTTGATATATTCTACCGGACCAATTTATGGGTCCATCTAGAATTGCATTTAATATATTAAGAATATAATGTGTCTATTATTTATTTAATGGGCTGCACTATTATATTAATATATGAAAAGGAGACATGTAGGCTTGTTTCTTTTAGTAAGAATAAGTCTGGTTCACATGTGGGCTTTTATTTAATGTCTAATGGATTAAATAAAATAAGAAAAATAATATTGGGCCCATATATACATGGTGTGGGCGGCAAGGCTAAATAACATAGCCCAAGATATTATTTTATTTTATTGTTTTGATTAAATGGGAATTAATTAATTATTTAATTAATTAATAGTTTAAATCAAAATCTTTTCCTGATCAGTAAATTAAATACTATGTGTTGAATTAGGGTTGGAATTCTTTTAAGTGATAGGAATCCTAATGTGGTAAGGATTAAGTCCACATACACTTCTTATTATACAAAGAATTTGGCCACCACTAGTTCTACAAGGGTTAGGATTCTTGAATTGATAGGAATTAGGGAAAAGGACAATTCCTTTTCAAGTAAGGAAATTAACCAACCCTAGATTTCCTATTCAATGAATTCGGCCAACCCTACTTGGTGAAGGAGAAAATTCGGCCAACCTATAAATATAAGGTTATGAATTTTCGGCCACCAAGAGAAGCAAAATAGAGAGAGATTTTTGTTTGTTTTGAAAATAAAAAAATCCTACTCTATACACATAGATTTTCGGCCAAGAGAGAAAAAAAAAAGTTCTCATTCGATAGTTCACTTACAAGCCTTTAACATCAAAAGGTTTTGTGCACACTTTCGATTTACGGTTACGCGAGTTTCAATCATATTGATTGTGAATTCAAAAGTGACCGGAACTATTTTTGTGTTTTACTATTGAAGATCAAGATCAGAAATTCGATACATCCATTCTAAGGTAAGCAATTCAAAGAAAAAGGGAGACCACGCTCCTAGGTGATTCACGTACGTGCTAGGATTGAAGATCTTGTGGATTACCATCGACGTAAGTCAATCGGATCACGCGACAAGAGGTATTTAACTCTAACCGTATATTTGAGTTTAATTAATTAAAGAGTTAAGGTTCAAATCTTTAGAAAAATTTTAAACTATACGAAAATTATTTTTTTCGCCTTCCGCTGCGGTTTTAAGCAATTTTTCCCTACAATTGTATCAAAGCCTGGTTGTACCCTTTAATTAATTAACGTATATATACGTGAATCTATTTCTTTTTATTGTGATTATGCATGTTTTAGAAAAAGATGGCACTCAAGGTATTCGCATATATAATTACATGTCGAATGTATGGATTTATATATGTTGTTATAAAGTGAATTGTTATTGCTCAATTTTGGTCCTAGATTTTCCATGTAATTTTTGTTTCGGAATTGTAACAAGAAGGGTGGCCTATTATCGTCATAAATTCCTTCTTGATAGTTGCTTAATTATTTTTTTGTTATATAAAATAGTGCAGTTTTTTTTAATGTATTAAAAATACTGCAGTTTTTTTAGTGCAGTTTTTTATTTGTAAAAAAAAAATAAAAAAAAAAATTATTTCTGCAGTATTTTATTGTATAAAATAAGTTGTAATATATTCAAGATTCGAAGACTCGAAGATTTGAAGAAATTGGAGCATCCGGAACTGAGCTTGGCACCCGCGCGCACCAAGACAACAAGCCCACATGCAACCAAGCGTGCAGATGCGCTTGTTGAGGTGCAGCAGCGCGCGCGACCCATGCATGGGCTGGCCATGCGGCAGCTCATGACCTTGCATGGGCTAGGTGTGCGCATGGGCTGCTTGGTGATCGGGCGCGCGAGTTACGTGCGCGAGATGGTCGCTTGAAGTCTTGTTCGCCAAGAAAAGAGTTTTTTGTATTCCGTACAATTGTAATTTACATGTTTTTCTAGGACGGACCAAAATTGTGGCTATTTATTTTTATGTATAAATATTACAATATTTGTTATTGTATGATAACATGTCATATAGAATAGGAGTGCCACTCATATATCTCTTTTGGTATGAACATGCATTGAATGATTTAGGTATCTAATTGGCATCTAGATAACTTGGTAAAATCATTCTTTGGAATTTAATCACACGCCTTAAATAATTGAGTGGGAGAAGGTGTGTTAGAACACCTATGGCCTCCAAGGTTAGTTGAGCTTTATTATTTATTGGTAATCCCCCCGAGGGGCGTCCATAAATGGAATTTAGCAAAATACGTCCTTACAAGGATAGACTAGACAATTGACTCAAACGAGATCTACTCCCAGAGGAGGGATTTTCGTGAGAGAAAATTGAGGGTCGATATCTTGGTAACACACTCAATGTAATTTTATTAATATCCTCCCGAGAGTTCTTGTTAATGAAATTGCAAGGCTAAAATTGAAAAAGCTGGTTGTTATGTTAACAATTAGGTGAGACCTAGTTGAACAAGTAAATGGTGCGAACTCCCGAAGGAGGCGTAACATTTATGGGTGTTGGATCACCGTTGCATTTTTATTTAATTAATTCAAGATAAATATTCGAAAGTGCTTTATCATGATTATTTACTTATATATGCTTTTTGTTTTATTCAGAAATCATGACCCCATCACTTATGAACATCCTGAAAGATAACACTTTAACTGGAGATAATTAAGTCACATGGAAAAGGAAAATTGGGTTGTTGCTGCAAAGTGAAAAACATAAGTTTGTTCTAACTACTCCTAAACCACCTGATCCTAATAATGAATCAAGTATTTTGCAAAGAGATGAGTATGAGCAGTGGAAGACCTTAGATGATATGGCCAAATGTTATATTATGGCTACTATCTCCGACGTGTTGCAACAGCAGCAAGAAGGAATGGGGTCTGCTGCTGGTATTATGATGTCTCTGGAAGAGATGTTTGCTATGAGGTCTAGGACGACTAAGAGAGAGGCAGTGACTGCTTTTATGAATCTTAGGATGAAACCTGGACAGGCTGTGAAAGATCACATGATGAAAGTCATAGCACATCTAAATATTGCAGAATTAAATGGCGCTGAGATAGATGGTGAGACCAAAATTGACATGGTTGTCAACTCACTATCAGATTCCTTTGATCAGTTCAAGTTGGACTACACCTTGAACAAAAAGGAATACACCTTGCAGGGCCTGATGCAAGATGTTCAAAGCGTTGAAAAGATCCTTGTGAAAAGCAAAGGTCAAGAGATTCATATGGTTGGTAAAGTTGCTACTGTTAAGACCCGTCAGAAGGTCAAGAAACAACAGCAGAAAAAGCAACTTGGGCCTACCAAGAAGGAGACCAAGAAAGTAACCAAGATCAAAGGGAAATGCTTCCTTTATGGTGAAAAGGGACATTGGAAAAGAAATTGCCCAAAGTCCCAGAACAAGAAGGAAGAAGGTAATATTAATTATCTTGAAACATGTTTTCTGGCAGATTCTACAGATTCTTGGATCATAGACTCTGGAGCCACTAATCATGTTTGTTATTCCTTGCAGGGGTTCCAAGAAAGAAGAAGGCTGAATAAGAACGAAATCAATTTGCGCTTGAACAACGGATCATTAGTGTCTGCAAGTGCAGTGGGAGATATTAGAGTTATTATATATTCTAGTAGGCATTTAGATTTAATAGACGTTTATTATGTACCTCAATTCAAGAGGAATTTAATTTCAGTTTCTTGTTTAAATAAATTTGGATATTCGGTTACTTTTAATAAAGCTTTTATTATTAGTAAGAATGACAAAATTGTTTGCAAAGGTACAATGGAAAACAGTCTATTCTTTTTGCATAGAAATATCTCTCACTCGTTAGACACAGAAATAACGGAACCTAATCATAAAAGAGTAAAATTATCAAAAGATGAAACTTACCTTTGGCATTTACGCCTAGGTCACATTAACCTTAATAGGATTAAAAGATTGGTATGTGACGAACCTTTAAGTGACTTAAAGGTTGATGATCTACCAACTTGTGAATCTTGTTTGGAGGGTAAAATGACCAAAAGGCCATTCAATACCAAAGGTACAAGAGCCACTGAATGTTTAGGACTAATACACACTGATGTATATGGTCCTATGAGCATTCAAGCTAGAGGTGGATATGAGCACTTCATCACCTTCACAGATGATTACTCAAGATTTGGTTATGTGTATCTCATGAGACATAAGTCGGATGCTTTGGACATGTTCAAAGCATTCAAAGCTGAAGTAGAAAATCAGCTTGAGAAACGCATAAAAATCTTGAGATCTGATCGTGGTGGAGAATATCTATCTGGTGAGTTTCAGCAATATCTTATTGATAATGGGATAATTTCTCAGTTTTTTGCACCAGGTACACCTCAACAAAATGGGGTAGCAGAAAGGAGAAATAGAACTCTTTTGAACATGGTTAGGTCTATGTTGAGTTATTCAATACTTCCTATTTCTTTTTGGGGATATGCTCTACAAACTGCAATATATATTCTAAACGTGGTACCATCGAAGTCGGTTCCTAGAACACCATATGAGTTGTGGACTGGGCGAAAGCCTAGTTTATAACACATAAGGATATTTGGTTGTCCTGCACATGTGTTAAAAGGAAACACAAAAAAGATGGAGTCCCGTTCGGAAACATGCATATTTGTGGGGTATCCAAAAGGAACTAAAGGATATTATTTCTATAGTCCTTCAGATCTAAAAGTGTTTGTTTCAACAAATGCTACATTTCTGGAAAAGGACTATATGAATGATTTTGTTCCCAAAAGTAGAATTGTCCTGAATGATATGTCAGGAGATACAATTCCACAAGAGGTTTCACAACCTAACCCAATTGTAATTTCCACTCCAACACAAAATCAACAACCTACCATTCCTTGTCGTAGTAGGGGGGTTAGAACCCAACCTGAAAGATACATCGGTTTAGGAGAATCTGTTGAGAATCTCCCTGACGACGATGATCCCTACACGTACAAGGAAGCAATGGAGGATGTTGATTGTCACCTTTTGCAAAAGGCAATGCAATCTGAGATTGAATCCATGTTCGATAACAAAGTCTGGTCCCTTGTAGACTTGCCTAAAGGGATAAAACCCATTGGGTGCAAGTGGGTATACAAGAGGAAAAGAAGTATGGATGGAAAGGTGGAAACTTTTAAAGCTAGATTGGTAGCTAAAGGTTACACACAGAAAGAAGGTATCGATTACTAGGAAACCTTCTCTCCTGTGGCCATGCTTAAATCCATTAGGATACTCTTATCCATTGCAGCATCTTTAGATTTAGAGATTTGGCAAATGGACGTCAAGACAGCTTTCCTTAATGGAAGTCTTGACGAAAGCATCTATATGATGCAACCAGAATGATTCATTGAAAAGGGCCAAATGGAAAAGGTATGCAAGTTGCAGAAATCAATTTATGGATTAAAGCAAGCATCAAGATCCTGGAATATAAGGTTCGACCAAGCTGTAATGGGTTTTGGATTTTTACAGAACCTTGAAGAACCTTGTGTATACAAAAGGATCAAAGGTGACAAGTTGGTTTTCCTTATTCTTTACGTAGATGATATATTACTCATTGGAAACGATGTGGGAGTATTGACATCAGTAAAAGAATGGTTAGCAAAACAATTTGATATGAAGGACTTAGGAGAAGCAAGTTTTATTCTAGGTATCCAAGTAATAAGGGATAGAAAGAATAAAACTATTGCACTATCCCAAACTTCATACATAGACAAAATCTTGTCTAGGTTTTCCATGCAAGATTCCAAGAAAGGTATGTTACCTTTTAGGCATGGAATCAAACTTTCTAAGGAACAAGTTCCTAAGAATGAGCATGAAGAGCAATTCATGAGTAGAATTCCATATGCCTCGGCAGTTGGAAGTCTCATGTATGCAATGCTTTGTACTAGACCAGATATTTGTTTTTCTGTTGGCATAGTTAGCAGGTTTCAATCGAAACCTGGTCCTGATCACTGGACGACAGTCAAGCATATTTTCAAGTATCTTAGGAGAACGAAAGATAATATGCTTGTATACTCTGAAGGGGATTTAATTCCCGTTGGGTATACAGATTCTGATTTCCAATCGGATTCCGACTCTAGAAAATCCATATCAGGATCTGTGTTTACTCTTGGAGGAGGAGCAGTCATTTGGAGGAGTATCAAGCAATCTTGTATTGCTGACTCCACCATGGAAGCAGAGTATGTAGCTGCATGCAAAACTGCCAAGGAGGCTGTTTGGCTTCGCCAATTCTTGATTGACTTAGAAGTAGTTCCAAGTGCGAATATCCAGATCACTATCTACTGTGACAATAGTGGAGCAGTGGCTATTTCGAAAGAACCAAGAAGTCATAAGAGAGGAAAATACATTGAAAGAAAGTATCATCTTTTAAGGGAGATTGTTCATAGGGGAGACGTGACGATTACCAAAATCGCTTCGGCAGAAAATCTAGCAGATCCCTTCATAAAGGCTCTACCTCAGAAGAGTTTTGATGGGCACCTAGAGAACATGGGAATGAGAGATATGACATATTTGCTATAGCGCAAGTGGGAGATTGTTAGGATTATGCTCAATAGCAAGAGTGTAATATTGTAATTGACAATCTTTTCATATAAATAAAGTGAATTCTGATTCTGCAAAATCTTATAGCATTTATAATTATAATTGTCAAGGTAAATAATCATAAGGTCAAAAGACTATGAGATATAAAGAATTGTTTGTACATCGAGATATGTATGAGGTAGACACAATTCTTTAGTTAGTCTTGAATAACGTTCACAACTTAAGTTAAAGGTTGGGCACCTCTATCTTGATAAAGTTGTAGAATTCTTTTACTAGCATTTGAGTGGGATCAAATGAGTTATGATGAGTCTAAAATCATCGAAAGGTTTTCGAGTAAAAGAATCTAGTGCACTGGGTGCATTGAACTGGATCACAATGAAATACTTTATCTAGAACCGTCACTAGATATAAGTCTTTTCATTATTAGGACAATCGGAGAGTCGATCTTAATCCTGAGATAAATGATGGACTTATGGTTGCAAGTGTTATCATTTGAGCTATCAGTGAGTACGATTATATAGCATAGTCTATCCTCGATAGTTTGGTGGTATTCATTTGTTAATCGATAGAGGACTTCATTTATAGATATAGACATCGTGGCTCCATTTATTAAATGAGAGTATAATATCATCATATGGATGTTTTGAGGTATTGGATATTGAATCTCAACGTTGAGTTTTCAATAATGATTATTGAAGACATGGCTTCTGGACAAATCAAAATATCCAAGTTCAAAATGTGGTCATATGAGGAAATATGGTAACTTGGAGAGCTATAGGCGGTCTATGAGCTCTTGGCGATTACTGATATTATTCACGAGGATACACCATCTCCTATAAGATTGTCTAGGGTATGAATGAGAAACATCTCTTTATTCTATCTTTATTTAAGAGTTCAATTTTAGCTCTTTAGTGGAATGAGTTAAAATTAATAGATCGGGCCTAAGTGAATCATTTGTTGATTGTGATTAGGTTATGTCTATTGAAGCTTAAATTTAGATAGCCCGCCAAGATCCACAATCCACACGTACTTGCATGGATCACTTGATATATTCTACCGGACCAATTTATGGGTCCATCTAGAATTGCATTTAATATATTAAGAATATAATGTGTCTATTATTTATTTAATGGGCTGCACTATTATATTAATATATGAAAAGGAGACATGTAGGCTTGTTTCTTTTAGTAAGAATAAGTATGGTTCACATGTGGGCTTTTATTTAAAGTCTAATGGATTAAATAAAATAAGAAAAATAATATTGGGCCCATATATACATGGTGTGGGCGGCAAGGCTAAATAAAATAGCCCAAGATATTATTTTATTTTATTGTTTTGATTAAATGGGAATTAATTAATAGTTTAAATCAAAATCTTTTCCTGATCAGTAAATTAAATACTATGTGTTGGATTAGGGTTGGAATTCTTTTAAGTGATAGGAGTCCTAATGTGGTAAGGATTAAGTCCACATACACTCCTTATTATACAAAGAATTCATCCACCACTAGTCCTACAAGGGTTAGGATTCTTGAATTGATAGGAATTAGGGAAAAGGACAATTCCTTTTCAAGTAAGGAAATTAACCAACCCTAGATTTTATATTCAATGAATTCGGCCAACCCTACTTGGTGAAGGAGAAAATTCGACCAACCTATAAATATAAGGTTATGAATTTTCGGCCACCAAGAAGCAAAATAGAGAGAGTTTTTTGTTTGTTTTGAAAATAAAAAATCATACTCTATACACATAGATTTTCGGCCAAGAAAGAAAAAGAAAATAAGTTCTCATTCGATAGTGTACTTACAAGTCTTTAACATCAAAAGGTTTTGTGCACACTTTCGATTTAGGGTTACATGAGTTTCAATCATATTGATTGTGAATTCAAAAGTGACCGGAACTATTTTTTTTAGGCTCTTGGTGTTTTATTATTAAAGATCAAGATCAGAAATTCCATACATCCATTCTAAGGTAAGCAATTCAAGGAAAAAGGGAGACCACGCTCCTAGGTGATTCACGTAAGTGCTGGGATTGAAGATCTTACGGATTACCATAGACGTAAGTCAATCGGATCACGCGAGAAGAGGTATTTAACTTTAACCGTATATTTGAGTTTAATTAATTAAAGGGTTAAGGTTCAAATCTTTAGAAAAATTTTAAACTATACGAAAATTATTTTTTCGCCTTCCGCTGCGGTTTTAAGCAATTTTTCCCAACACTTCTTTGCCTGCGGTTATGCTTGGTTGGGGGATTACTTGGAGGGGAATTCCCCATGGTAAGGCTTGGCCTCCATTTGCAGCTATCTTTGCTAGGATGTCTGCGCGATGGTTCTGATGTCGAGGTACCTGCTCGATTTTGAGTCCCTTAAATCTATCCTTAAGCGACTGGACTAACTTTAGGTAAGCAACCATGTTATCTCCTTTTAACTGGTAAATCCCAGAAACCTGATTGACTACGAGAAAAGAGTCACTCTTGACCTGTTGGTAGTCAGTTTTAAGTTCAATTGCCACCTTCATCCCGGCTATGAGGACTTCATATTCTACCTCACTGTTCCTGGCCTTAAACTTGAATCTGAAGCAGTGACAGAATTCAGTTCCTTCCGTATCTATTAAGACTACCCCAGCACCTCCCCCAGCTTTTCCGGATGCTCCATATGTGTAGAGGATCCAGGATCTGTAATCTTCCGGCCAAATGTCGATCTCTAAAATTTTCTCAGGGGCTGCATTCCTTGCTGGGGAGATGGCTTGGCTTGGGAGTGTCGAGAATTCTGCCACGAAGTCCGCCAAAGCCTGGGCTTTGATTGTGGTTCTGGGTTTATACTTCAAATCAAATTGGGTGAGCTCCAGGGCCCATAGAACTAGCCTTCCAGACATGTCCAGCCTTTGTAAAAACTGACGGAGCGGTTGGTCTGTCACCACCGCTATCGTGTGAGCTTGGAAATAGGGACAGAGCTTTCTGGCCGAGGTCACCAAAGCATAGGCGAGCTTCTCCAAGAGGGTATATCTTTCTGGCTTGGTTAAGGCATGAATCACGTAGTACACGGGTCGTTGAACCATGTCTCCGCAATCCTTGATCAAAGCCCCACCTACTGCAGTCTCTAAGACAGCCAGGTAGATTTGTAGTTCCTCTCCAGGAATTAGCTTAACTAAAAATGGAGGGCTTGTTAGGTACCTCTTCAAGGCTTCAAAAGCTTGCTCACTCTCTTGGCTCCATTTCATGTTTTTCCCTTGCTTGATAGCTTTGAAGAAAGGGAGACATTTATCGGTGGAGCGAGAAATGAATCTGTTGAGCGCTACTACTCGCCATGTCAAGACTTGTACCTGTAAAAGTGATGAAGGGATTCTAAGTCCAAGATAGCCTTGATCTTTTCTAGGTTGGCCTCTATGCCTCTCTCGTGAACCATAAAATCTAAAAACTTCCCAGCAGTCACCCTGAAAGCACATTTGGTGGGGTTCAACTGCATCTGGTTTTCTCTTAGGATTAGGAATGTCTTACGAAGGTCTTCCTGATGTCCTTCTGCAGTTGGTGACTTTGTGATCATGTCGTCGATGTATACCTCCATCGACCTTCCAATCTCGGACCTGAACAGTTTGTTAACTAGCCGCTGGTATGTAGCCCCCGCATTTTTAAGGTCGAATGGCATCACCTTGTAGTAGTACAGACCCTGCCCAGTAATGAAGCTGGTCTTATCTTGGTCAGTTGGGTTCATTTTAATCTGGTTATACCCCGAGAACGCGTCCATGAAACTAAGAAACTTATTTCCGGATGTGGAGTCGACCAACTGATCAATCTTCAGTAGAAGAAATATGTCTTTTGGACATGCCCGGTTAAGGTCGGTGTAGTCGACACACGTATGCCATTTCCCATTTGCCTTCGTAACCATGACCACGTTGGCGATCCACTCGGGGTATCGCACTTCTCTGATAAAACCTGCCCTGGTCAATTTGTCCACTTCCTCTTGAACCGCAACGTTTCTCTCGGCGTTAAAGTGACGCCTCTTCTGTTTGATAGGCTTGAATGTAGGATCCACTACCAATAGGTGAGCAGCCTGAGATATCGGGATCCCTGGCATTTCGTCATGGCTCCAAGCGATGATGTCGTTGAATTCCTTGAGAAGCTCAGTCAAGCCTTCTTTCATTTTTGGTTCGAGGGTGGCTCCGACCGTGACAACCTTGGAGGGATCATCATTTCTGATAGGTACCTCCTCTAGTTTATCCACGGGTTGCCCACTGGTCTATTTCTTGCTCTGTTCTTCGTTATCAGGTATTATGTGTAGGGAAAAATTGCTTAAAACCGCAGCGGAAGGCGAAAAAAATAATTTTCGTATAGTTTAAAATTTTTCTAAAGATTTGAACCTTAACCCTTTAATTAATTAAACTCAAATATACGGTTAGAGTTAAACACCTCTTGTCGCGTGATCCGATTGACTTACGTGGATGGTAATCCGCAAGATCTTCAATCCTAGCACGTACGTGAATCACCTAGGAGCGTGGTCTCCCTTTTTCTTTGAATTGCTTACCTTAGAATGGATGTATGGAATTTCTGATCTTGATCTTCAATAGTAAAACACCAAGAGCCTAAAAAAATAGTTCTGGTCACTTTTGAATTCACAATCAATATGATTGAAACTCGTGTAACCCTAAATCGAAAGTGTGCACAAAACCTTTTGATGTTAAAGACTTGTAAGTGCACTATCGAATGAGAACTTATTTTTTTTTTCTCTTGGCCGAAAATCTATATGTATAGAGTAGGATTTTTTTTATTTTCAAAACAAACAAAAATCTCTCTCTATTTTGCTTCTCTTGGTGGCCGAAAATTCATAACCTTATATTTATAGGTGGCCGAATTTTCTCCTTCACCAAGTAGGGTTGGCCGAATTCATTGAATAGGAAATCTAGGGTTGGTTAATTTCCTTACTTGAAAAGGAATTGTCCTTTTCCCTAATTCCTATCAATTCAAGAATCCTAACCCTTGTAGGACTAGTGGTGGCCGAATTCTTTGTATAATAAGGAGTGTATGTGGACTTAATCCTTACCACATTAGGACTCCTATCACTTAAAAGAATTCCAACCCTAATCCAACACATAGTATTTAATTTACTGATCAGGAAAAGATTTTGATTTAAACTATTAATTAATTAAATAATTAATTAATTCCCATTTAATCAAAACAATAAAATAAAATAATATCTTGGGCTATTTTATTTAGCCTTGCCGCCCACACCATGTATATATGGGCCCAATATTATTTTTCTTATTTTATTTAATCCATTAGACTTTAAATAAAAGCCTACATGTGAACCATACTTATTCTTACTAAAAGAAACAAGCCTACATGTCTCCTTTTCATATATTAATATAATAGTGCAGCCCATTAAATAAATAATAGACACATTATATTCTTAATATATTAAATGCAATTCTAGATGGACCCATAAATTGGTCCGGTAGAATATATCAAGTGATCCATGCAAGTACGTGTGGATTGTGGATCTTGGCGGGCTATCTAAATTTAAGCTTCAATAGACATAACCTAATCACAATCAACAAATGATTCACTTATGCCCGATCTATTAATTTTAACTCATTCCACTAAAGAGCTAAAATTGAACTCTTAAATAAAGATAGAATAAGGAGATTTTTCTCATTCATACCCTAGACAATCTTATAGGAGATGGTGTATCCTCGTGAATAATATCAGTAATCGCCAAGAGCTCATAGACCGCCTATAGCTCTCCAAGTTACCATATTTCCTCATATGACCACATTTTGAACTTGGATATTTTGACTTGTCCAGAAGCCATGTCTTCAATAATCATTATTGAAAACTCAACGTTGAGATTCAATATCCAATACTTCAAAACATCCATATGATGATATTATACTCTCATTTAATAAATGGAGCCACGATGTCCATATCTATAAATGAAGTCCTCTATCGATTAACAAATGAATACCACCAAACTATCGAGGATAGACTATGCTATATAATCGTACTCATTGATAGCTCAAATGATAACACTTGCAACCATAAGTCCATCATTTATCTCAGGATTAAGATCGACTCTTCGATTGTCCTAATAATGAAAAGACTTATATCTAGTGATGGTTCTGGATAAAGTATTTCATTATGATCCTGTTCAATGCACCCAGTGCACTAGATTCTTTTACTCGAAAACCTTTCGATGATTTTAGACTCATCATAACTCATTTGATCCCACTCAAATGCTAGTAAAAGAATTCTACAACTTTATCAAGATAGAGGTGCCCAACCTTTAACTTAAGTTGTGAACGTTATTCAAGACTAACTAAAGAATTGTGTCTACCTCATACATATCCGGATGTACAAACAATTCTTTATATCTTATAGTCTTTTGACCTTATGATTATTTACCTTGACAATTATAATTATAAATGCTATAAGATTTTGCAGAATCAGAAATCACTTTATTTATATGAAAAGATTGTCAATTACAATATTACACTCTTGCTATTGAGCATAATCCTAACAAGAAGTCTACCCCCTGGATCGCCAGCCTTGCTGGGTGGATCCAATCGTTGCCTATCTCCAAGAGGAAAAGCTTTCCGAAGAGCCTGACTAAGCCCGAAGAATCAGAAGGCACTCTGTCCGATATTGCCTAATATACGGATACATTTACAAGAAGAGAAGGTCCCTCTCTTTGCTTTGGTGTTTGTACCCCAATGATGCCAAATGGACATTAAGAGAGGTTCATTCTAGGGATTGCGGGAATCACGTCGGTGGTGAAGCTCTAGCTTATCAAGTGTTCCGTATGGGGTACTATTGGCCAACTATCCACCAAGACGCGAGAAGCTTTGTACAATCTTGCGAACCGTGCGAATGGACCTAGAACTTAAGTCACCTCCCACCAGAGCAGCTATCGTCTCTCAGTTCTCTCTACCCTTTTGCCATGTGGGGAATCGACCTGATCGGACCGCTTCCCACCACTCCTGGGCAAGCTAAGTACGCTATTATGGCCATCGATTATGTTGATGGTGATTTTTCGTCGTCACTATCAACGAACTTGTATTAAGCTAAAATAAGAACAGATAAGTATAATATCGCAAGAAAATAATAAATCAAGAGACACAAATACGTGGTAAAAACTCCTTTTAACTGGAGAAAAATCCACGGGCTGTTGCTTGAGCAACAAAGTCAAATCCACTATGAAAAACTCAATTACAAAATATTTCTCTCTGATTTCTCCTGTTAATTCTCACCTCTCCCCATTATGTTTCTTACAGGGGTATTTATACATGTTATTGCTAGGGTTTATGGTACTGCTAGGGTTTGGTGTTGTGATACCCGTATTTTGTGTGATTTCCTAGTTCTAATTGAAGTCTGTCTCTTTCTGGAGTTTATCCTGTTTACTGTTTTGATTGAGTCCTAATCTGCGTCGGATTCCTCGCCCTTTATCTGTGGGAAATCTGTTTGCCTTTCAGTTGAACTCTGATAGTCGTATCGTTGCTTATTGTGGAGTTGCTTGCTGCTGATTCTGTCCATATGTTTGTGAAGTACTCGTCTTCATTATCTGACCCCGAGCATGACCGAGTATGCCCAAGCCGATTTCTTCGTCTGTGGTCGGGTTGCTTTGCTCTTTGCCGAGTAAATTCCCTTAGGGAATTTCTGCCCTTTAACGCTTGACTTTCCTCGACTTTGCTTACGTGGCCCCTTACCGTAATGACGTGTCCTTGATGATGATTTTTACCTATAACAATACCCCCTTAAATATTTGAACCGAATGTATCCTGCTTACTCGGGATAAATATTTAACTCTTTCATGACTTGTTCTCGTTTATCGTCTTCTTCATCAATGTCGGATTTCAAATTCCTTGTTCGTTTTGAAACATTAATGGCGTGTCTTAATTATGCCTGCACGCGTTTGATTATTTTCTTATTCAAAGATCTTTTGATGGTGACTGACTATCTCTTCGACGGCTCGGTGCCTCTCTTTACTGCCACCTGTCTTTTTTTGTTTTGCCGTAGTACGTGGCATTTATGAGACGCGACCCTTCTGTTCGTGCCCGTACAGCTTACGTCATGATTCTTATCCCAACCTTTCCCGCTTCTCCTCATCTACCCTTTCTAGGGTTTCGTGTCTTGGGACCGGTTGCATACTTATATATAGAAGTATTGCTTCAAAGGGGAAAACCCCTATTCTCTTTCAAGTTTTTACCATTACTTCCCAGATTTCTGCCATCGCTTCCCTGCCTGTAATCTCGTCCTGCGAAGATTTATTTCTTTTGGTTTCCAAACCTTTTCTCGACCTTCTCGAAGATCCTGCCGTACCTCACGTCTCTTCAATCCTTTAAGGTTAGTTCTCATGGATTCCACTGCTAGACATCGTCTTTTTACTGTTGCTATGATTGCCATTGAGCAAGGTGATACTTGTACTGTTACGGCTGTCCACAGGTTGCTTGGTGATCCAATTCCCGATTAGCCCCGATTTACAGACGCTGACGTCTCCGGACTCAACTTGTCTGGACTGCGTCGTGAAGTTCCACCAGCTTCTTCCAGTTCGTCACAGCCTGAATCCTATCAGCCTGAGACCGATTCCAGTTCTGTTTCCGCTGCTCGTGATAATTCTCAGCCGTGGAAAAGAATGGGGAAGAAACAAAGCAATCGTGACATCAACAAAGGTTCCTTTGTTCGGGAAAGCCGAGTCGGGCCCTAGAGGGTAATCGAAAAAGACATTGAGGACGAGCATAGGGAGGCTCGTATCATTTTCTCTCCCGAGAGAGTTTGCGCTTACGACGTTGAGCCAAATGTGGTCGGCCCCGAAGAAGTCACTAAATACATGAACCGTTTTGATCTGGACAGCGACACTATCTCATTGAACCCTGCTAACGGTCGGGCTACGTGGAATCCCCCGCCCGGTCAAGTGGCGATTTATGGGGCGATGCTTTCTTGCGGGGTGACGCTTCCGCTTCAGCCCTTCATTACGTGGTTTTTGGCTGAAGCTCAGCTCGCCCCTGCTCAACTAACTCCGAACAGCTATCGGATCTTGATGTGCATGTGGCACATGTGGCATAGGATGAGACGACCACCCCCGACTCCTCGGGAAATTAGGCACTTCTATTCTTTGAGGCCTCTGGGAAAGACCGGGATTTACTTCCTGCTTTCAACTCAGCCCGAGAGTTGGGTCCCCAAGGATGTGATCGTGAAGAACAGGGTGATGCCGACCGCTGATGAAAAGATGAAAGGGTTTGTTTGGGGCTTCCCCACCTCAAACAAGTTCTGGAAGAATAGTTGGTTCTTCGTGGGTGGAGACTCGGGACGGTCAATTTCTTTTGACATTGAGGGCTCTTAGATGACTCGCCGGGTGCCTCGGTACTTCTGCGCACCCCAGTGGAACCACATGACTTCGTCTTTTACTGATGAAGAACTCAAAACCATGACTCGGGCAGCCTTCCGTCCCGTGGAAAAGAGGGGCAGACCTTACCTCTTCGATGAGAAGAAGATGATAACAGCTCGCCTCTTCCCTCAACTTTCCGCACGCCGGGGTCGCTGTAAGTTCTCTATTTCTGCCTTGCTATTTACCTGCTTTATCTATCTGGCTTTCAGCTTCCTAAAAAATTATTATTATTTTTTTTAGTGTACGACATAGATGTAGTATGCGATGCCCAAGCCCGCCGGATGAAAGGCATTGTGGAGGGGAGCTGGAGGGAAGTTAAACGTCAACAGGATACGGGGATAGCCCCTCCTCAAGGTGACTCCGATGGGAGTTCTTCCGAAGACATTCCCGAGGGGGGTGCAGGTGACGTGCCGGATTACATGCCTGAGTAAACTCAGAATCAAGAGTTGGCCGCCCACGCAGCTGATGAAGGCAATCAAGCAGGTCCTTCGACAAAGGGGAATGAGAAGGTTGAGGAGTCTTCCAAACCAGCTTCCTTCTTCTGCGGAACTAGATCTCCTCGGCCTGCTGTAGTCGAGTCGAGTACCACTTCCCCGGATGCGGAAATTGCCAGGGAGCATCCGGACGTGACAGTTCCAGAGATTCTGATTTTTACCGAACTGAACACTGCACCGTCTGGAAGTGGTGCTGAAATGGGGCGTTCCGATCCGGATTTTGAGGACCCCACAGCAGACCTGAATACCCGTGGGAGGCAACCCAGAAAAAGAAAAGCCTCGTTCTCACCTGGCCGTCCGGCCCCCAAGATTCCTCGAGTAGTTGCTTTCGTTGAGTCATCCTCAGATGAGGAGGGGTAGCGGAGGCTGCTGAGAATGAGAGAACAATAGAGAACTCTCCTCCACGGGATCAGATGAGGGACGAACCTGGCATCCCCCTTAGTTCCCCTCAGGCAATACCTACTGCTAGGTTCCCCGAAGCTAATCTTGGCGATCCTGACTCTTCAACCTAGTCTAGCGTACCTACCCCCGAGACCATGTTGAAGGCTATGGCTTCGGGCCAAGCATATATAGAGGAGGATCGTTGGAGCGATCTCAGGGTCGGTTCGTTATCTGATCGGCTCTGCCATTTCTTCAACAGCGCTTCTTATGTGAGTAACTCTTAAGACTTTCATATTTATCTCTTTTATTGCTACTTCATTTTTGTCACTTGTTATCGGCTCGTTGCAGATGGTAGCCGAGATGACTGAAGTCTGCCAGACTAGTGATGGTCAGATGGAGAAAATAAGGAGGCTTGAAGCCCAGTTGAAGGAGAGTGAAGATCACCGTGCTCGGGCCGAACTGGCTTGTCAGGAAGGGACCAGGTCGGGTCAGGTGCTTCTGGACCAGTGCTTAGCGCGTCAACTAGAGGCTGAACAGAAAGCATCTTTCGCTTCTGAAGAGGCCCAAACCTTAAAAGACCAGTTGTTATCTACTCAGGAGGCTCTACTCCAGGCCGAGCAGACAGCTGAAGATGCAAAATCCTCCTACGAGCTCCGGATTCAGGACTTGGAACGTCAAGCCTTGATGGTCAAGTCCCTGTCGAAGGAAGCTAGGCTGGAGTTGGAGATTCAGGGGGTCGATCGCTTCAAAAGATCTCCAGCCTATGATGCTTTACTTCTCCGGGAATTTCAGAGGGGAATGGTCTCGGCCGGAGAATTTTTCAAGAAGAAGAACTGAGCAACTGATCAGGCCAGGTCCAACTGGAACCTCTCGGTCAGAAAGCATGTGGATGCTTCTCTGGAATCCCTTCGGCTCCAGATGAAGACGTGGCGAGCATATTGCAGAAGTAAGGGAAAAGAGCCACATCCCATGCACCTGGAAGTTCCCACTGCTGATTCCTTCTCAACTTTCCATGCTTGTGAGAAAGTGGGGATCGACGGTGAGGCCTCTGACGTTGGGCCTGTTCCCGGGGTAGATTATAGCGCTTGGATAGATGACGACGCTCCGGAAGATGTGATTGTCTGGCCTTCTGATGACAGCCTCCTGAGTGAGTACGTGATGGAAACGGACCCGAGCATTGGTGGAAGTAGTTCTCAACCGCCGGCATCTTCTTGATTAATTTTCTCTTTTTCTTTTTTTGTAACAATTGTTTTTAGTAACAACCATTGTATATTCTTTCGCTCATATATAAGAAATCTATTCACTATTCTGCCTGTCCAGTTCCCTATACTCGGCTCATAGATCTTAAGAATTTTTGGAAATCTTAATTTCAACCAAGTACTTGGCGACTACCAAAGTTAACCGAGTATCTTATTCAACTGGCAACTCATTTATTAAGCCGAGTATCTCATTAAACTGGCCGTTGATTTATTGGACCAAGTATCTTATTTAACTGGCAATTTCTCTTTTAAAGCCGAGTATCTTATTTAACTGGCAACTTTTTTAAGCCGAGTATCTTATTTAACTGGCAATTTCTCTTTTAAAGCCGAGTATCTTATTTAACTGGCAACTTTTTTAAGCCGAGTATCTTATTTAACTGGCAATTAATTTCTCCGATCTTGTGAAGATTGTTTTACCCTAACGTTTCGTCAAGGCTCACCACAACCATACTTCAAGGTCCTTACACAAGTCACCTAGGACGTCTCCCGATTTTGTCTGTGCAAGGTTTCGTCGAATCGTTGATGGTTATGTTGACCAGCCAACACGACTGCGCATCTCACCAGTCTTCTTGGCGGCGCTCCGAGCAGTTTTCCAGTTATCCTGGTGCCCCGGTTTTTCCTTTTGGTTAAGAAATGCGTTTGCACTGCCTAAACCAGGCGGGCGTGCTATTCCAGCTTCTTAGCCCTTCAAGAACTACTTGTCCGCTCTCCCGCGGGCTCGTAGCGCATGATTATTTTTGAACGAGATTTACTCGGATCGGTTTGTTTTAGGTAACTAAATTTAGTCTGCTTGTTTTCGGACGAGGTGACCACTGTTGTTTTTGCCTTATTTGAACATTCTTTATCGTGGATTTCATCGTCTTCAATGAATAACCTCTTTATTAGCAAACGAACTATATTAGATAACAATAAGAATTAGAAACCTCTTAACATGACTATAATTTAGTTAAAGCAAAGCTAAAATAACATTAAACATGAATGAGCTTGTCAGGGGTAGAAAATCTTGAGATACTGAGCGTTGCATGGTCGGGGTACTAAGCTGCCTTCTGGGTGAGCTATCAGGTAGGCTCCGTGCCCTGCAACTCCCTTGATGATATACGGGCCTTCCCATTTGTCAGCGAAAGATCATGCTGACTTGTCCTTAGTGTTTCGGGACACCGTTCTTAGTACTAAGTCCCCGAGCTGGAATCTAAGCACACGAACATGGGAATTATAGTACCTTGCAGCCCTCTGCTGATACGTTGCATTTCTCACTTGAGCTACGTCCCTGATTTCTTCAAGCTCGTCTAAGTTCCGCTGCAACATGTTGACGTTGTGCTCGGGGCTGTATAGTTGCACCCTGGGTGACGTAAAGGTTGTTTCGGCCGGGATTACAGCCTCTGTTCCGAATGCTAGTGCAAAAGGGGTCTCCCCTGTGGATGACATGATAGTCGTTCCGTATGCCCATAGCACCTCTGGTAGTTTGTCTGCCCAACTGCCTTTCTTTGCTTCCAACTTTGCTTTCAGTGTGTGCTTGATCTCTTTGTTCACAGCTTCAGTTTGGCCATTGGTTTGAGGATGTGCAGGTGACGCATAGTAGTTTGCAATCTTGTACTCTTCGCACATTTCCCTGAACTTGCTGTTGTCGAACTGAGTTCCGTTATGCGTTATAATGATGCTCGGGATTTCGAACCTATATATGATGCTCTTCCTGACAAAGCTAATGGTGTTCGCCTCCATGATGTGCACCAATGCCTCTGCTTCTGCCCACTTGGTAAAGTAGTCTACTGCCACAATTGCGTACTTTGCTCCTCCCCTTGTTCCTGTGGGCATTGGACCAATCAGGTCGAGGCCCCACATGGCAAAAGGCCAAGGGGAAGTTAAGCTTCTGAGTAGCTCTGGGGTTGCCGAATGTCGTTTGCTATTCTTTGACATGTCTTGCAACTTTCCGCGAATCGCTGTGCTTCAGCAAATAAAGTCGGCCAATAAAAACATTGCCGAAGTACCTTGTGTGCTAGACTCTTACCCCCAGTGTGGTTTCCACACACCCCACTGTGAACATTGTAAGTTCCTCATATTTTGATTGGCTTATTTCGTTGACAAACCACATTGGGGATTATTCGTTGTAAGGGTATTTAGGCCTCTTGAGTGTGATCAAGCTTCAAGGACATCATCTCTCTCAAAGAGCACTTCAAAGGTATCTCACTAGTTTAACTTTCTTTGAAGAGATCTAGTTGCACACACTCACTTGCATGCATTATTGTTCTTATCTTCATGTTATTGAATGATGTATTGTATGCCTCTTTTCACTCTCCACACTTGCACATTTTGCACATCACTTAGTGTGTTGAGTTTGCCTAGAAAAGAGAATTTCTTCTCTTAGCGCGGCCTAGACCGCTTGGCAAGACATGCTTGCACCGCGGCATACAGAGCGGTATACCTCAGCAGGGTCATGCTTCCTGTACCGCTTCCTGTACACTTGCACGCAAAGCGACCCAAGTCGCGGTGTTGTCCAGTAAGCCTCTGTTGCCCATACCGCGGCCTGTGCACCTGCATGCACAGCGCCCTGCACCGCATTGTTGTCCAGACGTTGCACTGTTGTGTGTACCGCGGTCTGGACACTTGCCTGCGACGCGGTCCATCTAGCGGTATTGACGGGATTTTGTACCCTAAGTTCAAAACGACGCTGTTTCAACTAGGGCTCCCATATATATGCTCTATCTTCTTCCTTGCTCGTTTCCATGAGTTGAAGAAGCCATTTTTGATAGGCCAAGCTTCCCTTAGAGAGAGAAACTCCCAAGAACTCATCTTTACTCAACCAAACACAAATTCATATGCATTTAACCTCTTCAAGCATTATCTCATCATGGATTCTTCTTGCTTTCATTGACTAGGTAACTTGAACATGCCCTAAATCTCTTTGTATTTATTTATGTTCTTGTTTGCCTAGGGTTAGCTCTTTTATGTGATTTTATTGCATATCTTTATGTTTATTGGCATTTATAACATGATTGAGTTGTTGTGTGTTGGTTGAGAGCTTTGTTCATTAATAGCTAGCATTTAGGACGATTTTACCCTTCTAGCTAAATCTTCATGCATTTGCATTTAGATATTGATATCTAGGATTTGCATTTATTGACATCTTTAAATCCTTAGATAAGCATTTATTGTTGCCTAGCATTAATTGCATGCTTGAATATCTTTTACATATTCACATAGGTTGTTTAACCTCTTCATTGATTGTTTAAGCTTTGTGACTAAGTGAGTTAGTGCACAAGCTTGTGGTCAAGAATCACTATTAAAGGCCCGTTGGGTAGAGTGAAAGGGTTAGTGACCAAGTAGGTGTGACTTGAGGTCAACCTAGGTTGTAAACTTTCGTTCCAATAGTGGATTTAAGGACCGTATGTGGCTAGAAGGATAGCCCGTGAGTTTTGCCCAGTTGGAGGGTTTCTCACGTAAATCAATCCTTGTGTTTTTATTGTTTTCCGCATATTTATATTGGATTGATTGATTGTTAATATGGAGTAGGATTATTAAAATTGATTAAGTCGAAAAGTTGGTAATAAATCAACTAAAACCTATTCACCCCCCCCCCCCCCCCTCTAGGTTGTATTAGACACACTTTGTGTATTCTCAATTGGTATCAGAGCGGGTTCCTAGATACACTTAGGTGATCCTTACTCGTTGTGTCTTGGATTTTGTTTGTGTTTGTTGCATCATAAACATTCATCTCATTCATACCCAAACACTATGAGTGGAAACGGGAGTGGTAATGAGGGAGCCTCTAGCACAAGACCCCCTTTGCTCACCGGAGTAAACTATGCCTCTTGGAAAGGTAAGATGGAGTCTTACATTTGCCAAATAAATGACCGAGCATGGATGGCAATTGAAGATGGCTACGCTCTTCTGGAAAAGACTCTTGAAGACGAAAGTGTAGTTCCCAAGCCAAAGTCGAAATGGTCAACTCAAGAGTTTGAAGCATCCAAGTGGAACAACAAGGCTATGCATGCTATTCTTTGTGCAATGGATGACAATCAGTACAAATTGATCCAAACAACAAGAATTGCAAAAGAGGAATGAGAGATTCTAGAGACGGCCCATGAGGGAACCGAGGTGGTCAAGGACTCCAAGCTTCAAGTCCTCCAAACACAATTCGAGCAAATTAGGATGGAGGAGGATGAGTGCTTCAACGACTTTCAAGTGAAGATGATGGACATAGTCAATCAAAGCCATCAACTTGGTGATCCCTATTCGGATAGGAGGATCAAGCAAAAAATTATGAGGTCGCTTCCAGCAAGATTTGAGTCAAAGGTGACGGCTCTTGAGGAGAATAGTGACTACAAGAATATGAAGCCAAGTGAAGTTATTGGAAGGCTTCTAGCATATGAGTCTAGATGGACTCCCACACCTACACCTCAAAAGAAGCAAAAGAGCATTGCTCTGAAGACTTCTAAGGTTGAGAAGGAGGAAGAAGACTCAGATGAAGAAATGGCTCTCATGGTGAAAAGATTCAAGAAGTTCATCAATTTTGAGAAGAGGGGATTTGGATCCAAAGGAAAGGAAATAAAGAAGAAGACTCCTTTCAAGAAGTTTGAGTCAAATGAAGACAAGCCCACAAGAAAAGGGATTCAATGCTTCGAATGTGGAGGTTTCGGACACATCTCCACGGATTGTGGAAATTTGAAAAATAAGAAGAAAGGAAAGGCCATGGCCGCCACGTGGAGCGATGGTGATGACTTGGAAGAAGAAGGAGAATCCTCAGATGATGAGGATCATGTGGCAAACTTTATTGCCTTCGCATCTTCTCTCAAGAGTAAGGAAGCAATAGATGATGAAGAGGTAGAGAAACAAAGTGAATATGACTCTAGCTATGGTGACTCTTCATCCCATTCAACAAATATGGATGTAGGAGGAATGGATCTTGAAGGCTTCATTGAGCATTTTCGAAGCTCAAGATTGAAGATGAAGAAAGAGATTCAAAGGCTAAAAGGAGAGAATCTCAAGCTATCCGCCGAAGCTACTCACTTAAATAAAGAAGTGAAGATAGCCAAAAGGAATGAGGAATTGATGGAAAAGGAGCTTGAAGAAGCTAGAGAGATCATTGCTAAGATGACTTCAAGCACGAATAAACTTGACCACATGTTGGGAGTTGGCAAGAGGCCAAGTGATAAGAAAGGTCTTGGCTATGAAGATGACAAGGAGACCTCATCCTCAAGCAAAATTGTGTTTCTTAAGAGTTTGGATAACAAAGAGCCTCCACCCCTACAATATCCTAGGAAAAAGATCGAACTAGGAGAGTGCTCTAAAGATCCTCAAGTCAAGGTAGCACAAGGGAAACAAGCTCAAGCTCAATCAACAAGGGCGCATCAAGCAAGTTTCCCTCAACCGAAATACCATCAAGCCAAAAAGCAATTCATGCAAGGTCAACCAAGGAAGCAATTCATTCCAACTCAACAACAAAGAAGAAGAGAACCAATCCAACACCAAAGACAAGCTCATATGCGTGGGAAAGCCCCTTTGTACTCACAAGGGCATGATATGTCTTCTTATTTTATTCCCACTTGTCACTTTTGTGGTGTTAATGGTCACATTAGACCTAATTGCTTCAAGTACATTGAAATGTGTAGAACCAAGAGCATGATTGAAAGAAATAGAGCTAGAGCTAAAATGCATGTTCCTAGGAAATCTAGAGCAAATTTGCATGATCCTAGGAAATCTAGAGCCAATGTGACTAATACCACTAGGAATGAGAACATTACACCTAGGTAGATTACAAGGGATAACTATTCTTGCTATGTGGCTCAAATTGCCTTGAAGGCAAATGCCTCTAACACTTGGTATTTGGATAGTGGGTGTTCTAGGCATATGACGGGGAACAAGAGCTTCTTTAAATCCCTTGTCTTGGAGGATGGAGGATTTGTCACCTTTGGTGATGGATCTAAAAAGAAAGTCATAGGGAAAGGAACCATTTCCATTCCCGATTTACCCTCCTTGTCCAATGCTTTACTTGTTGATGGCTTGCAAGCAAATCTTATAAGAATTTCTCATCTTAATGATGATGGACTCTCTGTATTGTTTAACAAAAATGATTGCTCTATTTTAATGCCAAATGGAAAAACCTTGCTAAAAGGAAAGAGATCTAGTGACAATTGCTATTGTCTTGAAGCTAGTGCTATCTCTTGCAATATTTCCAAATGTGAGGAAATTGAGTTATGGCATCAAAGACTTGGCCACATGAACTATCGAGATTTGAGAATCTTAGATAAGTTCAAGGTTGTGCGTGGCCTCCCTAAGCTTGGGAAGAAAGTCGATGGCGTTTGTGGACCTTGTCAACAAGGGAAACAAACCAAAAGTATGCACAAGAAAGGCAAGTATCTCACCACCAAGGAGCCATTAGAGCTTCTACATATGGACCTTATGGGTCCCATGCAAACCGAGAGTCTCGGCGGCAAGAGATACATTTTTGTTTGTGTTGATGATTTCTCAAGATTTACATGGACATATTTTCTTAGAGAAAAATCTGAAACTTTTGAAAAATTTAAAATGCTTTGCACTAAAATTCAAAATGAAAAGAACTCACACATTAAAAGCATTAAAAGAATCAGGAGTGACCATGAGAGGGAATTTGAAAACGCTTGTTTTAAAAGCTATTGCAATAGCTTAGGCATTTCCCATGAGTTTTTGGCTCCTAGAACTCCTCAACAAAATGGGGTTGTTGAGAGGAAGAATAGGGTCCTTCAAGAGATGAGCCGTGTGATGTTTCTTAGAAACAATGTCCCTAGGAACCTTTGGGCCGAGGCCGTCAATACGGCTTGCTACATAGGAAATAGAGTCTTCCTAAGGCCCGGTACTAGGCAAACCTCCTATGAATTATGGAAGGGTAGGAAGCCAAATATTAGCTACTTCCACTCATTTGGGAGCAAATGCTACATTCTAAATGACCGAGATCAACTTGGAAAGTTTGATGCCAAGAGTGATGAGGGGATTTTTATTGGCTATGCCTTTAATAGTAAGGCCTATAGAGTTTTCAATTTAAAAACTCGGAGTGTCATGGAATCATCTAATGTCGTCATAGATGATTGTAGGCCTAAGACTAGAGACCATGATGAGGAGGTCATTGTGCTTGATGATCCATTCTTGGAGAAGAATGTTGAGACTTCAATTGATGTGAAGTCAAGTCTTGATGAAGAGGTCATCCAACCTCTTGATAGAGATCCATCTTTGGACTCTAAAGAACCCGCTCCATGGGTTAGACATCTCCACAATAAGAATGACATTCTTGGAGATATGAATGAGGGTGTTAGGACTAGGCGTCAAATAGCTAATCAAATTAGCTATACTTGTTACACCTCTCAAATTGAACCCAAAAAGGTTGATGAAGCCTTAAATGATGAGTTTTGGGTTCTTGCCATGCAAGAAGAGCTAAACCAATTTGAAAGAAATGAGGTTTGGACTCTTGTTCCTAGACCCAAGGATACTAATGTCATAGGCACCAAATGGGTTTATAGGAATAAGTCGGATGAGAATGGCAACATTGTGCGCAACAAGGCTAGACTTGTAGCACAAGGATACTCTCAAATTGAGGGTATTGACTTTGAGGAGACTTTTGCTCCGGTTGCCCGTCTTGAGTCCATAAGGCTTCTTTTGTCCATATCATGTGTGCACAAGTTCAAATTGCATCAAATGGATGTTAAGAGTGCCTTCCTAAATGGTCTCTTGCATGAGGAAGTGTTTGTTGAGCAACCCAAGGGGTTTGTGGATCCACACCACCCCAATCATGTCTATAGCCTCAAGAAGGCTTTATATGGGTTGAAACAAGCACCTAGGGCTTGGTATGAGCGCCTCACTCAATTTCTTGTTGACAATGACTACACAAGGGGTAGTGTTGACAAAACCTTATTCATCAAGAGGAACAAAGATGAGCTTTTCATAGCTCAAATTTATGTTGATGATATTGTTTTTGGCTCCACCAACAAATCCAAAGTCCAAAAATTTGTTGATGTCATGTCTCATGAGTTTGAGATGAGTCTTGTTGGGGAGCTCAATTACTTCCTAGGTTTGCAAATCAAGCAATTGCATGATGGGATTTTCATATCCCAAGCTAAGTATGCTAAGAACCTAGTGAAGAAGTTTGGCCTTGAGAATGCCAAACATTGTGACACACCCATGAGTACCACCTTGAAACTAAGCAAGGATGCTAGTGGCAAGAGTGTGGAACAAAGTCTTTATCGTGGCATGATTGGTATCTTGCTTTACTTGACCGCAAGTAGGCCCGATATAGCCTTTAGTGTGGGTGTATGTGCTAGGTACCAAGCGGATCCCAAGGAATCCCATCTCTCCTCCGAGAAGAGAATCATTCGATATGTGAATGGGACATCCAACTATGGGATATGGTACTCTTTTGACACTAATGCTAGCTTAGTTGGCTTGAGTGATGCATATTGGGCAGGAAATTGTGATGATAGGAAGAGTACATCGGGCGGTTGCTTCTTCCTAGGCAACAACTTGGTCTCATGGTTTTGCAAGAAGCAAAACTCCATCTCTCTATCCACAGCTGAAGCGGAATACATAGCCGCCGGGAGTGCTTGCACACAACTCCTTTGGATGAAACAAATGCTTGTGGATTACGACTTTGATCAAGGTATTCTTACCCTTTATTGTGATAACATGAGTGCAATTAACATTTCAAAGAATCCTGTTCAGCACTCTAGGACAAAGCATATAGACATTAGGCATCATTTCATTAGGGAACTAGTTGAAAACAAATGCATTGCACTTGAGCATGTGGGCACTAATGATCAACTAGCGGATTTATTTACAAAGCCCTTAGACTCAACTAGGTTCAAGTCACTTAGTAGGTCTATTGGGATTTGTCATATGTCTTGATGTGTTTTGGTGATTGACCCCTTATGGGGAACTCAAGCAAAGAGAGCAGCCTTGCATGTTGGAATAAGCAAAAACTTGATCAACTTTATGCTTCTTTATTAATTGCTTGAGTATTCTTGGTTGTGCTTATATATATTCTTATATGGTTTTTTATTTAATAAGTGTGCCTTGCTTGATTTGTAATCCATGTCACCTCTATGTTCAAAAATGCATTTTTGGACTAGGAGATTTTGATTGGGAAAGTACACTTGAATGACCCATAATTTAACTCCATGACATGAGAACCTTTAATGACATGCTTAAAATAATATGCATGAAATGTTTTTTTGATTGCTCTAGTGCAAAATATGTGTGAAAGCAAATGAGAAGCCTAAACCCAATAAGGATCTAGTATCCATGCTATAAACAAGGATGTCTCAACCAAATTTAGTCTTCTCTCTCTCTTTATTAGTTGAACAAGACTACTATCATACGGGTATCCCACCCGGAAAAATCAAAAAGGGTGCAAAAGTCACTCATGTCTTGTTTTGCTTATAAAGGTTGATATAGTTGCCTTTTAAATTGAAATTCTTTTTGAAAAACTATATCTTGTTTGCTTATAACAAAAGGGTATAAATTGGTTTGAATTCTTTTGGAAACCCTTTTGATGTTTGCTTTGCCAAATACCATTTGCTTGAACCGTGATGTTACATGTCTTACATCCAAAGCAATTAAGTCACACATCTTCTTCTAAACAATAAAACCCTCAATGATTCTCTCTCAATTAATTGAGTTGCATAACGTTGTTGTATATGATTATGCACTTATCTTGCAAATAGCTCTCTTTGCTAAAGTGACCCGGTTGGGGAATACTCCTTTGCCTATCTCATGACAAAAAGGGGGAGTAATGTGGTTTTATTTAAGGGGATTGCATATTTGGAGAGATTGTCCCGTTGAGGGGGAGTAACCTATATAGGGGGAGCATTTGCATGTTGCATATTGTAGTTTTCTTTTATTAAGCAAATTGCTCTTATTTTTTATCTCTCTTGATCACCTGACATACACTTGTCTTGGAAAGTGTAGTCTCATTGTTTTGTAGGGATGGCTATTCTACAAGAGCTTGAAGTTTTGAAGACCTAGTATCTAGGTATCTTTTTGTAATGTAGAATATCTCTCTGTTGACCTTTAGTTTTTACTTTTTTTGTGAGGATAATTTGTGAGTGGTGGTTTTGTCACGAAATAGCCAAAGGGGGAGATTGTAAGTTCCTCATATTTTGATTGGCTTATTTCGTTGACAAACCACATTGGGGATTATTCGTTGTAAGGGTATTTAGGCCTCTTGAGTGTGATCAAGCTTCAAGGACATCATCTCTCTCAAAGAGCACTTCAAAGGTATCTCACTAGTTTAACTTTCTTTGAAGAGATCTAGTTGCACACACTCACTTGCATGCATTATTGTTCTTATCTTCATGTTATTGAATGATGTATTGTATGCCTCTTTTCACTCTCCACACTTGCACATTTTGCACATCACTTAGTGTGTTGAGTTTGCCTAGAAAAGAGAATTTCTTCTCTTAGCGCGGCCTAGACCGCTTGGCAAGACATGCTTGCACCGCGGCATACAGAGCGGTATACCTCGGCAGGGTCATGCTCCCTGTACCGCTTCCTGTACACTTGCACGTAAAGCGACCCAAGTCGCGGTGTTGTCCAGTAAGCCTCTGTTGCCCATACCGCGGCCTGTGCACCTGCATGCACAGCGCCCTGCACCGCATTGTTGTCCAGACGTTGCACTGTTGTGTGTACCGCGGTCTGGACACTTGCCTGCGACGCGGTCCATCTAGCGGTATTGACGGGATTTTGTACCCTAAGTTCAAAACGACGCTGTTTCAACTAGGGCTCCCATATATATGCTCTATCTTCTTCCTTGCTCGTTTCCATGAGTTGAAGAAGCCATTTTTGATAGGCCAAGCTTCCCTTAGAGAGAGAAACTCCCAAGAACTCATCTTTACTCAACCAAACACAAATCCATATGCATTTAACCTCTCCAAGCATTATCTCATCATGGATTCTTCTTGCTTTCATTGACTAGGTAACTTGAACATGCCCTAAATCTCTTTGTATTTATTTATGTTCTTGTTTGCCTAGGGTTAGCTCTTTTATGTGATTTGATTGCATATCTTTATGTTTATTGGCATTTATAACATGATTGAGTTGTTGTGTGTTGGTTGAGAACCTTGTTCATTAATAGCTAGCATTTAGGACGATTTTACCCTTCTAGCTAAATCTTCATGCATTTGCATTTAGATATTGATATCTAGGATTTGCATTTATTGACGTCTTTAAATCCTTAGATAAGCATTTATTGTTGCCTAGCATTAATTGCATGCTTGAATATCTTTTACATATTCACATAGGTTGTTTAACCTCTTCATTGATTGTTTAAGCTTTGTGACTAAGTGAGTTAGTGCACAAGCTTGTGGTCAAGAATCACTATTAAAGGCACGTTGGGTAAAGTGAAAGGGTTAGTGACCAAGTAGGTGTGACTTGAGGTCAACCTAGGTTGTAAACTTTCGTTCAAATAGTGGATTTGAGGACCGTATGTGGCTAGAAGGATAGCCCGTGAGTTTTGCCCAGTTGGAGGGTTTCTCACGTAAATCAATCCTTGTGTTTTTATTGTTTTCTGCATATTTATATTGGATTGATTGATTGTTAATATGGAGTAGGATTATTAAAATTGATTAAGTCGAAAAGTTGGTAATAAATCAACTAAAACCTATTCACCCCCCCCCCCCCCCCCCCCCCTCTAGGTTGTATTAGACACACTTTGTGTATTCTCAAACATCTTTCAGAATCTTGTAGGTTTCTTCTCCGGCAACACATCTTTGTAACACCTTTGAGAACCCTCTTCTGTATAGTTCTCCCCTTAGAATTGTGTACCGAGTTGACCTGTACCTGATGCATTTTGCCTCCACAGCATCCTCCGGTAATATGTTTCTCTCCAAATACTCTCTAAGCTGGGTCGTCCAATCACTTGGACCTGACCGGATTTCTGACACCATGACCTCTTCAGATTCTACCGTACTTGGTTTGGTCAGGTGCGCCACTGGTATTGCTTTCGACCTAATACTCATGGTGGCTGAGGCTAATTTAGACAAAGCATCTGCTTTTTCGTTCTCCTCCCGAGGGATTTGAAGGATCCTGTACGCCTTAAACTTTTTAAGCAAGCTTTTTGCAATGTCTAAGTAAGCTATCATATGGTCCTCCCTCGCCTGGTATTCATCCAGCACCTGGTTAACCATAACCTGGGAATTGCTGTATACCTCCAACTCATCTGCCCCCAATGCTATGCAAACTCTCAAACCAGCCAACAAAGCTTCATACTCTGCTTGGTTATTAGTTGCTTTGAAGTCGAACCTCATGGCGCATTCCACAGCATCCCCTTCTGGTGTTGTTATGACTATTCCGGCCCCACTGCCATGGGTGTTCGACGATCCATCCACATGCAACTTCCATTGGAACTTACTCACTTGTTCGCCTTCTATCATCCTTTGTACTTCCATATCTGGCTCGGTGAACTCTGATATGAAATCGGACACCGCTTGTCCCTTAACTGCAGCTTTTGGGGTATATTTGATGTCAAATTCACTTAACTCAACCGCCCACCTAATCAATCTTCCCGGCAGTTCTGGCTTTTGCAGGATGAGTTTCAGCAGGCAGTCGGTGTACACCTCTATTGCATGCGCTTGGAAGTACGGCCTTAGTTTTCTGGCTGCCGTGACCAAGGCGAGTGCAACCTTTTCGGCCGGTGAGTATCTAGTTTCTGCTGGCAGCAACGCCTTGCTGGTATAATATACCGGTTTTTACACTCCTTCCTCCATCCGAATCAACACCGAACTTGTCGCTACCTCTGTGACTGAGAGGTACAAGTACAACGTCTCCCCGACCACCGGCTTTGAGAGGATAGGTGCTCGCCCTAAATACTCTTTCAATTTCTGAAAGGCAGCTTCGCATTCTTCACTCCATTCAAGGCCTTTTCCTTTCTTTATTGCTCTGAAGAATGGGGCGCATTTGTTTGTCGACTTTGCTATGAATCGGTTAAATGACGCAAGACATCCCGTTAGCCTCTGTACATCCCTCAGCGTCCTCGGCGAAGCCATATCTTCCAACGCTTTGATCTTCTTGGGGTTCACCTCAATCCCTCTTTGATGTACCTGAAAACCAAGAAATCTCTGTGATGGCACTCCAATACACATTTTCTCTGGTTAAGCTTCATTTTATATCTCCTCAGCACTTCGAAGGTCTCCCTTAAGTCTTCTAAATGCCTCTCCGCTGTGACACTCTTGGTCAACATATCATCCACATAAACTTCCATGTTCCTCCCGATTTGCCGTGCAAAAATCCTGTTCACCAGTCTCTGGTAGGTTGCCCCGGCGTTCTTCAGCCCGAAAGGCATCACCTTATAGCAGTACAAACCCTGATCTGTGGTGAAAGCCGTCTTTTCTTCATCAGCTTTATTCATTCTGATCTGATTGTATCCTGAATAAGCATCCATGAAGCTCAACAATTCGTGCCCAGCTGTTGCATCCACCAGTTGGTCTATTCTCGGCAATGGGAAGCTATCTTTCCGGCAGGCCTTATTCAAATCGGTGAAGTCTACACACATTCTCCACTGATTATTCTTCTTCTTGACCAGCACCACATTGGCTACCCATTCTGGGTATTTGACCTCCCTTATCGATCCTGCAGAAAGCAACTTGCCTACTTCATTCTTAATGGCCATACTCCTCTCTGGATTGAACAGCCGTCTCTTTTGCACTACCGGGGGGAACTCTGGATTGATGGAGAGGTAATGTGATATCACTTTTGGATCTATCCCGTGCATATCTTCGTGGCTCCAAGCAAAAACATCCTTGTAATCCCTTAGTAGTGAGACAAGTTGGGCTTTTATACATTCACTCAAATTTGCCCCGACTTTCACCGTCATGCTTGGATCTTCTGGGTCCAATGCCACCTCTTCGGTCGGCTCATCTTTCTTAGCTTCGGGCTCCTCTCTGGGATCCAACTCAAAATCCTTCGGTACTTCTGACTCTTCAGTCCCATTAGTTATCAGCTTGGTTGTCACATTGTATACTTGGTTTACTTCCATGTCCTTGTATACTGACAAATTTGCCCTTCGAGCCATTTCTTGTGATCCTTTGACCACTCCAACCCCAAACTCCGTTGGGAACTTCATCATTAAGGCATAAGTCGCTGTCACCGCCTTAGCTTTATTCAAGAACGATCGGACCAGTAAGGCGTTGTATGGCCAATTTTCTGTGTCGACGACTACAAAGTCGAGTAACACTGTCTTTTGGCAAGGAGCCTTCCCAACCTTCACCGGTAATTTCACTGTGCCGAGCGACCTTACCTCCACCCCGCCAAATCCTCTAAGAGGTGTAGGAAAAGGCTGCAGATCTTTCCTGTCCAGCCTCAGCTGGTCATAAACTTCTGTACTCAAAATATCCGCTGAGCTTCCATTGTCGATCAAAATCCGATGGACCTCCCTATGGCCGATACGTGCACTGATTACCAGTGCATCGTTCGGTCTTACATCTACTCCATGTGTGTCAGCCTCTGTGAATATGATGGGATCCCAGCCTCCCTTGATCCTTTTCGGGTCGGGTTCAATAGAGTTGACATCTAGATCTCTCCTAGCCTCCATGGCTTCCTGAATTTCCTAGGTCCTCTCCCTATTACTTTTGACCGTTGATGGTCCACCAAAAATCGTGTTGATCGCTCCTTCATCTTCTGCTTTCTTGGGGCTAGGTTTTCTTGCCCGACCATCCTGTCGGTTATCTCTCTGTCCATCCACCTTGTCGGTTTTCCTCAGGATGATATCTTTCAAGTGTCCTTCCCTGATGAGGGTCTCGATGTGATCCCTAAGTTGAAAACACTTGGAAGTTTCGTGGCCATTCTCCTTATGGAACCTGCAATACTTGGTGGTGTCCCTCCGGGCATAGGATGACTGCCTAGGAGGTTCTTTAGATATGTTCTTCTCCTTCAGAATTGCCAGAATTTCCTCTTAATCCTTCCTCAGTGGGGTATAGTTTGTATATCTGCCTTGGAACTTCTGCCGCGGCTGATCTGTCTTCGGATCATATGCCCGACGACCATCCCAACTATCCCGTGTCTTATTCTTTTGTTTATCACCTTTCGCATCGGGCGTCTTCGCTTGGTCCTTGGCTTTAAACCCTTTCGGGCATCCGCCATGCACGAAGTATACTCCCGTGGCAATTTCTTCTTCCTCTGCCAAGGCATAACCCCCAGCCATATCCATCATGTCAGCATAACTGGTTAGACGGGCTCTTCTCAGGTCAAATGACAGCTGACCATTCTGGAGGTTATTGATGAATGCTGCAATTATGGCCTCGTCGTTTGCACTTCCAATCTCAGACACTTCTTGACCGAATCTTCTCAAATACTTCTTAAGTGACTCATCCTTTCCTTGCTTAAGTTGAGACAAGTGGGCCACCGACTTCTTTCTGTGCACATTCCCGAGGAACTGCCTTGAGAAAGCCTTACTCAGCTCGCTGAAGTTACTTATGCTGGCCGTTGGTAACCTGCCAAACCACCTAGAGCCCAGATCCCCAAGAGTTTGAGGGAAATTTAAGCATAGTAGGGCATCATTGTAAACATACTGGGCCATGGCACTCTTGTATCTTCTGACATGTTCCTTATTGTCCGTGTCCTTTTTGAATTGCTCTACATGTGGCATTCTAAACCTCTCCGGGAATGGCGTCCTCAGGATCCTATTGGTGAAAGGGCTCCCGGACTCATCATCTGACAACTCGTTACGCCCATATCGCCTGACTAACGCATCCATTTGTCGGCGGTTGTTCTCCACTTCCCGGGTCAAACTCTGTATGAGTATATCTCTGTCTCCCTCCGGCTCCCCCACAGCATTGAAATTCTGACTTATAGTCAGTTTTTGGCCTCTTTCTTCCGGATTCGATTATCTTTGATCCCGATTTAAACCGTGCAGCCGAACCGTGCCCCTTTGGCGCTTGTGATGATAATTCTGCTCACTCTCTCCCAGGACGATGATCGATCTCTCCGATGAGTACGCCTCTTTAGACGGTCTCTATCCCTAGCCATCTGGTCATGACCATACCTTCTGTCTGAGTCATTCTCCTCTCTACGTTCTCCGCTTCCCCTGGTTGGCCTTTCAGAAAAAATCACCGGCCTGTCAATCGGATCACGACTTGCCTTTATGGGTGCATCAGGTGTTGGTATCACCACTGTGGAGCGCAACCTCGTTGCTTGCTGATTTGGAGCAGAAAGATTGTGAGGTGACATTAAACCTTCCGTGGTGGAGAGATCAACCCCTTGCCCTGTAGCGTCTGATGTAAGTTGCTGCAAGGAAGTGCGGAATCGTTACGCAATCTCTTCGTTAGTTGGAGGAAAACGTTGAATGCCAGCCAGGGCAGTTGACTGATCTGCCATTGCCAAGGTTACCTCTGCAGTGTTAAGGGTGGCATCATCCTCCAATTCATTGATTGCCAATCCTTGACTATACCTGGAATCGCTACCGTCTCCTTCGCCAGCCATTGTCACAAGTTTTGCTTGATGCCCCCTCCTTCTAGCGCCAATTGTTGATGGTGATTTTTCGTCGTCACTATCAACGAACTTGTATCAAGCGAAAATAAGAACAGATAAGTATAATATCGCAAGAAAATAATAAATCAAGAGACACAAATACGTGGTAAAAACTCCTTTTAACTGGAGAAAAATCCACGGGCTGTTGCTTGAGCAACAAAGTCAAATCCACTATGAAAAACTCAATTACAAAATATTTCTCTCTGATTTCTCCTGTTAATTCTCACCTCTCCCCATTATGTTTCTTACAGGGATATTTATACATGTTATTGCTAGGGTTTATGGTACTGCTAGGGTTTGGTGTTGTGATACCCGTATTTTGTGTGATTTCCTAGTTCTAATTGAAGTCTGTCTCTTTCTGGAGTTTATCTTGTTTCCTGTTTTGACTGAGTCCGAATCTGCGTCGGATTCCTCGCCCTTTATCTGCGGGAAATCTGTTTGCCTTTCAGTTGAACTCTGATAGTCGTATCGTTGCTTATTGTGGAGTTGCTTGCTGCTGATTCTGTCCATATGTTTGTGAAGTACTCGTCTTCATTATCTGACCCCGAGCATGACCGAGTATGCCCGAGCCGATTTCTTCGTCTGTGGTCGGGTTGCTTTGCTCTTTGCCAAGTAAATTCCCTTGGGGAATTTCTGCCCTTTAACGCTTGACTTTCCTCGACTTTGCTTACGTGGCCCCTTACCGTAATGACGTGTCCTTGATGATGATTTTTACCCATAACAGATTATTTTACAAGATGGGTCGAGGCAGGGCCCCTTTCCCGAATATCAGAGAAGAATACTACTAAATTCATCAAAACCAATGTGGTTTGCAGATTCGGAACCCCTCTCATCATTGTAACCGACCTGGGCAAGCAGTTCGATAACACCCGATTCAGAGACTTTTACGAAGGTTTAGGAATCGACCTCAGGTTTGCTTCAGTGGCCCATCCCCCGACCAACGGGTTGGTGGAGTCCACCAACAAGACTATCAAGAGGCTGCTGAAGAAGAAATTATAGCAGAAGAAGAAATTATAGCAGAAGAAGGGCAAATTGGCTGAGAAGCTACCCGAGGTCCTCTGGGCATACCGGACTACAAATAGGACAGCTACTAGGGAAACACCCTACTCTCTAGCCTTCGGAGTTGAAGTGGTCCTTCCCATCGAGCAGAAGTTAACCTCATTCAGGGTGTAGCATTTTGAACCCGAAAGCAACGAGTTCAAGCTCCGAGCTAATCTAGATCTCCTGGAAGAAAAACAAGACCGGGTAGCCGAGAAAGTGGCAATCTACCAGAGTAAGATCGCTAGGTGCTTCAACCGAAAGGTCAGATCCCGGAACTTCAAAGAGGGGGATTTGGTGCATAGGAAGGTGGCCTCAAATATCCAGAAAAGTTTGAACGGAGTCCTAGGTCCCAACTAGGAAGGGCCATACTTGGTAAAGGTAGTAGCTCGCAATAGGGCTTATAAGCTCGAAGACATGGAGGGTCGACCCATCGACCACACCTGGAACGCAGATCACTTGAGGAAGTCTTACCCCTAAACAGGGGACTCTGAAGTAGACTTCCCCCACTTAATTTTTAATAAAATCCCTTGTTACGATGTACTACATTTTTATCATCAATAAAGTCTGCTATTTCCTTATCTTCGACCATGTTCTACACTTATTTCTCCATATACGACTAGGTTATCCACGGATAAATTCATCATAGTCGCCTTAAGACCAGGGATCAGCCGGGGAAGCCCCCTCCCTGCCCCTGATGCCTTGGCCGGGTACCACTCCCCACCAAGAAGGGTCCAAGTGTAAGAGCATAGTTACCAACAGGATCTCGAGACCAGGGACTAGCCGGGGAAGCCCCCTCGCTACCTCTGATGCCTTGGTCGGGCTACCACCGCCAAGAAGGGTCTGAGTGTAAGAGCATAGTTGCCATCCAGATCTCGAGACCAGGAAATAGCTAGATAGCCCTCATGATGCCTTGGTCAGGCTATCACCCCCAAGAAGGATATTAGTGTAAGAGCATAGTTGCCATCCAGATCTCAAGACCAGGAAATAGCTAGATAGCCCTCTTAATGCCTTGGTCGGGCTACCACCCCCAAGAAGGATCTAAGTGTAAAAGCATAGTTGCCATCCAGATCTCGAGACCTAGAAATGGCTAGATAGTCATCCTGATGATTCGATCAGGCTATCTCCCCAGGAAACGATTCAAATATGAATAATTGTTCCGCTCACAGGATGGAGGTTGCCCGTCAAACATATCCTAGATTGCTGGTTTAAAATTTGAACGATGGATCATCAGAAACAGGGTTTCTTGCTAAAAACTAAATGACCACCCAGCGAACGGGCTTACATTTAGTAAATCCTTGGTTTCTTCTTACCTAATTTCATTGAACCAAAGTTAGGCAAAAGGGGAATAAAACAAGGAGTCCTCAGTCAAGTTGGAAGCTCATAATCAAGGTCAATCAAAATAAGTATGAAGGAAGTTATAGCAGATTCTCATCAATAACGAAGAAGCATATCCCTCAGTAAGGCTATATCCATCAAGCGGGGAGCCCAACCCCCGAATCAGGGCTACAAAAAGGAGAAAAAGATTGACTAAACTAATCATGAGTAAAGCAGGGTGCCCACCCCCTTTTCAGGGCAATCAAATCCAGTCATGAACAGGTAGCGTCAAGCTTCGGAGCCCTCTTGATTTCCTCCTGCTACCCTTCATCCATGATGATCCTTGCCCCCAGCTCCTCCGTCAGGTGATAGCCCGTTTTGGTCACCCTCGACAGCTACCTCTTCCTTCAGAGATTCCTGAATGGTCTGCTGCCCAACTGGGTCCTCTTCCATAACTTCATTAATCACCGAAATAACCTTAGGAGGGATGGCTACATCAAGAAGGGCAGCCATGGGTCTCGTCTCGCTTGGTTCAACCTCCGACTCTACTTTAGAGGGCTCTTCTAGGCGGTCTCTTGCCCCCTCCCGAGCTTCTGATATACCTCCAGTGGGCTGCGTGAGTAGAACACCACTTGAGGATTCTCCGAGAGAGGAGACAGGGAAGGAAGGAGAAGGAAGGGAATGATCTGCCTCCATAGGTAGCTTTCCGGTCCCTGCCTAACTAGAAGGCATTGCTTCATCACCGTCAGGGCGGGACATATCTGCGGCCCTGGCCAATATCTCCTCTATGTCCCAACCCGCAATAGTCGATAGGTAGAATGAAGGAGGGAGAGCTTCTGCAACCTGGAAAGAAGCATAAAAGTACCCATCGCTAAAGGAGGCATCCACCTCAGCTTGCAACTTGGCCACCTGAGCATGCAGTCCCTGATTCTCGAGGTCCAACTTCTTAGCCTCGGCTTTCCAAGAGTCCCTCTACTTAGCCCGCCGTTTTGTTTGAAGGATCTCTTGATCAAAAGCTCGCTTGGCCCTCTCATAATCGCAGTGAAGCTCGTTTAGCTCATCCTCCATTCCCTTTTGATTGGAGGTCATCTCTTGAACTAATGTCTGAGCTCACTTGAGTAACCCCATGGCCTTCTCAGCCTCGGCCTCGGCCTTCACAGCCAGATCACGGAGGGAGGCAACTTGATGACCTATAGCCACGTTTAACTTGAAGGCCTACAAGATACAAAGCCAAGGTTAGGAATCCATCAAGTTGGCAGTCACAGAAGCAGTATAGAGGAAAAACAATTACCTCAGCTAAGACAGCAGACCCTTTGGTGAGCAAGATATTGAAGGGAATCGAGGCATTCCTAGAGAGCCCACCACCCTGGCAAGATGAGATGAATTGTTCCAAGACTTCTTCCTGCCTCGTCAAGCTCGACTGAGGGTGAGAGCGGCTAGGAGGAATCCCTGCGACACTCGCTTCAAAGTCCTCCGATGCTCAGGGGTTGGAAGCGCAGCGGTATCAGGTAGGTGAGTCGTAGGAACGGTAGTAACAACAGTAGAGGGGGCAGAAGCAGTTGTATCAACAGTCTAGGGAGCCCTATTCAATACACGAGAAGCCCGCGATGCAAGGTTGGCCATCCTAGAATGAGCTGGGGAGGTAGGAAGAGTAAGAGCTGGCGCGACCCCAACTGAGGGAAGTGGAGGGCGAGCTTACGGGGATCGTTGACTTTCGTGAGAAGCTGGCTCAACAATAAAAACTATAAGTAAATGAAACTGTTAACAGTGTTTTTTGGCAGGGGTCCAAAGAAGAATTTTCTACCAAGTAACCACCTGGTAGGGACCATTCCCAGCTCCCACGTATCTAGCGGGATCGATACCTTGACCTTGAAGGAATCAATACATGGTAGAGCAAGAACCTCGACTACCTATCTACCTAGATGAAGCGCCAGAGATACGAACCAAAAAGAGTAGGTATCACACTATGTATCTACTCTAAAGCTGGTACCATGATACCCCGTACTTGGTACCTTACTGTACCTGGTACCTCTCTTATGGAATCCAGGTACCTCAACACACTCCCAGTACCCGAGTATCTTGATAGCGGCCTAGCACCCAGGTACCTCGACATCTACCTGGTATCTGGGTACCTCACTATCCACCCAGAACCCGTCCAAGATAGGTATCCTATCCACCCCAAACAGGTATCCTACTCGTCGAGTAGGAAGAATGGTACCATGAAGATACTAGCATGCTAGAACAAGTGCCACGCCAGCGAGAAGGGACTAGTACACCAGAATACCTCGCCTGAAGGGAAGAAGCATGCAACACCATCTGACCTCATTAATGGCCCTTCATAACTCCATTAATGAGGGAATCAGTCAACTCCATTAATGGCCATTCACAACGCCATTAATGGCGTAATCAGTCAACGCCATTAATGGCCATTCACAATGCCATTAATGAAGGAATCAGTCAACTCCATTAATGGCCATTCGCAACGCCATTAAAGAAGGAATCAATCAAATCCATTAATGGCCATTCACAACGCCATTAATGAGAGAATATTCAACTCCATTAATGTCGTATCAACATTCCTTTGATTACGTATTAATTAATGGAGTGTGTAACAAGAATGAGACATATAAATATGACAGAGTTCTCTCTAAGGAAGAGGTTGAGTCCAAAAGACAGTAACCACAACCTATAGATGGGTTCGAACGATAAAGAGAGTTCACCAGCTCAGGGTCTAACTTCGTCACCATGCTCGGGCTCCAATCGTAGAACTCATGTCCGATATCCCCACTCTCCGATGGTCAACAATATACCTCTAAGCCCTCTCATATCTCCAAGGTGTCTCCGATCCTAGATTTCGCCCACTTCTTCACCAGAAATACAGTTCGACATCTCCTATCATTGTATCGACTGTTGTACATGTCAATTTTCTCCATGAATGTATCGGTACCTAATGGTATGCCTCCAACGGTGACCTACCAGGTCCCAGATTGTATTTATGTAAGCTCTCCGGAGCACCTCTCGAGATATATAAATATAAAGAAGGATCTTTCTCCTTCTTATAGATACTGTCTGGGGGTTTTTCAGCATGTGATCAATTGTGATGCTTTTTCCCTCTAGGTCAGTCCACGTCTACCAAATGAGTTTTCATTCTCCCTTTTATCTCATTCATTATGCAAGTATATGAGCTAGGTACCGACCTCGCTGGTCCTAGCCCTCATGTACCTCTCTTTGCACGTTATCTAGGTTGGGGAATTATAGAGGGCACCTAGAGAGGTAACCAGGTACCTGGATCAAATACCTAGACCGGGTACCAGCCTACTACACCAGATGGGCAGGATGATGGTTCTTCTACCTACCTCGCCCTCACCTTGCCTCTCTCAGCTATCTAAAAGCCACGGTACCTCGAGGTACCTACAACACCTTACTGTATCACCTTGTCAGAACCACGGTACGAAATACCTACCCCCCGCTGCGACCTCCGGGGTAACGGGTTGAGGGTGTTAATTGAGATTTTCACCCCGAGTGAATTTTTCCGTTAACACTTTTTGGCGCCGTCTGTGGGAAGCTCACTGACGTGGCTTCCTTATCTTTACATGCAAACTCTACTTTCTACTATCGAGATGGTACGTGGGACTCCTGGTAGAACTGGTCTACTATGTCGTCCCTATGTAGTGAACCTGCTCATACACTTATGGAGCTCCACTACATCAGCTCTATGCCAGTACGATCTCCTCTACAGCAGATCCGCTCCGGTACATCTAGAGCTCATATGTAGCAGAGCTGTCCATCTCCTGTTACCATACAGAGGGTTTGCTCCGCTAGCAGAAGATCTCTTATCTAGCATATCCATTGGACTTGCACCTGTTCATGAGGATCTCCTCATGTCACCGGATCCACTCTTCGAAAGCTCCTAGCTAGCAGCTCAACCCATGTACGGAGAAGCCAACACAAATGTATGAGCATCATGACCGATAGAGGCCTAGTAGATCCTCACTTCCCTATAAATACCCCCCACATTTCAATATTCTTCACACCACTCTCAACATCTCTCAATCTCTCTCAATCTCTCTCAATCTCAAATTTTCAATTCTCTCTACATTCTACAATTTTCTTTATTTTTCATTTTTCATAAAAATTAATATCTGTTTATTTCTTCAATTTTTTACAATCATCTATTTACAATTTTCTTTAATTCTCATTTATTATAGAAATTAATATCTATTTACAAATTCTATTTTTTACAATCATCTATTCTTTATTTACAATTATCTATTTTTCTTAGTGTTACCACTATTATTCTAACAATATTTTGAGTGCCTCACATATCTATATATATTTTTTACTATTAGTATTTATAATTAATTATTCAATGGCAAGTGGGGGAGAAGGTTCAAGAAATTTGAACAAGGGAAATGGTCCATTGCAAGATTTGTTGGAACACCAAGGTGATGATGTCAGTTATAACGACCGACTTTACCACGAGTTCCTTATATCTCAATTTGGATCCGATCTCCCTCGTAGTCCTAATTCCCCTATAATAATTTATGACGAACCCGACCCTAATCTCTATGACCCTGATAGTAATGAAAATCTATCTAACCCCCAACCCCCTTCAGATGAATTTGTTGCAGGTGAAGAAGAAAAGCCGATGAAGTCTGATCTCTTCAAATTGCATATGAAGAAATTCAGTTAGATGATGGGATGATCCAAAGTGCAACTACTGCTCCAAAACATACAGGACCAACAAATCATTCGGACATGGAACGTATTGGAACCATATTAGGAAACATCACCCTTCTAAATTGGTGAAGAAGAGTAACCAATCCCAAATCTCCAGGTACGGAACCCCTACTAATCAACTATTTCATTATACGTCTGAAAAAAAACAAGGAAGAATTAGCAGTAATGGTTGCAGTTGAACATTTACCTTTTCGTTTTGGTGAGAAAGTAGGTTTTGTTAATTATTGTCAAACTGCATTAAATCCAGCAATGCAACGTGTTCCTAGATCCACTCTCACACGTACATTGTTTACCATTTACAAAAAAACAAAAAAACAAATTGAATTCTTTTTTTTATCAATTTGAAGGTCGCGTTTCCGTATGTGCCGACATATGGACTGAAAATTTTGGTAGTCACCATTATATGGGTGTGACATGTCATTATATGGATAATGACTGGGTCATGCAAAAAAGAATTATTGCATTTCGTGTTTTCGATGAATCACATACTGCTCAAAATATTTTTCGACTCCTTAAAATTATTTTTGAAGAGTTTCAAATCCAAAACTAAATTTTTGTGATCAGTATTGATAATGCTGCAAGCAATACCGCATCTATTCCTATGTTGCAGGATTTGTGCAATCCTTATTTTGGGGGTAAATTATTTTATCAAAGATGTGCATGCCATATTTTAAATTTGTGTGTTCAAGCTAGATTACAAATTCTTTCTGTTTATATTAAACCAATTAGAGATAGTATTAACTATATATGGAGGCAAAACAAACTCCAAAAACTATGGTTAAAATATTGCTCTCAAAATGGTATGCGTCCCATTAAATTTTCTCGAGAAATTAGTACTCGATGGAATTCTACTTATAAGTGTCTTAATGAAAGTGTTGTATATAAGGAATTATTAGTTTCTTTTATTACTTATAACGTTCCTTCAATTTCTCTTCAATTGAAGCATTGGGATATATGTATAAAAATTCTTGAATTGTTACGTGTTTTTAATGATGCTACTAATGCTTTATCTGGTATTTACTATCCCACTACTCATTTATTTCTTATTCAAAGTGTTAATATTGCTGGTGCATTCAGTGAGTGTGAACTCGATGTTCAATTGAGTGAATGTGTTGCTGCCATGAAAAAAAAAATGGTTACAGTATTATAAGGAGATTCCAAATATTTATTTGCTTGCATCATGTTTTGATCCACACTTTAAATTAGAATGTTTGCAAGATTATTTAACTTATTATTACAAAAGTTTAGATTTAGAAGTTGATGTTCTTAGTTATTCTAATTCCATTAAGGCTTTGCTTTATGAATTATATGATGAATATCTTAGAATATATGGTCCGTTTTTGAACATGCCGGTTTCACAACATCAACCGACATCTGATAGTACTGGTACTTCCTCAACTTTTAAATTAAATGGTTTAGGGGATCGATTGTTTTCCCAAAGAGCCAAAAAATTAAGAACATCTTCTTCATCCTCATCCGGCTCGATTTCTGAGCTTGACCGGTATTTAGAAACATCTCATGAATTTTTTGAAGATACTGAATTTAGTATCCAGGTTTGGTGGAAGGATCATGAATAGATTTTCCCAATTTTGGCTATTATTGCCAAACAAATTTTAGGAACACCGGTTTCTACCATAGCCGTGGAACAAGAATTTAGTGCAGGTGGAAATATTTTGGAACCAAGACGGTCGGTTATGTGTCCTCAGACACTTGAAGCTCAGGCGTGTGTTGATGATTGGACAAAGGCAAAATACAGACAACAAGAAATCGAGGCGGAGATAGTGAATGATTTTTTCGAAGATGACCAAACCACGGGAACGGAAGGCAGCGATCAGATTCCATTCCAACTTCCAACCTTCAACACCGAACATCTAATTAAAGGTAAAAAAACTACGTGGCCTTTGATTCCTCTACTGCTCTACATTTATAAAGGATACGTAGGCAACTTAATTGAGGTCAAATTAAGTGCAAGGCCGAATTTTTTTTTTTTTTAATTCAACTTTGTTACATTGTATATTTGAATTCAATATCCATTTAAATTTTTTTTAATTTATCTGCAATTGTAATTTTGTATCAATTTATCAATGTTAATTTCTTTTATTTTCAACATTATTAAATACCTAAATGCTTCAATTGTATATTATATATTTATATAATTGTATTGAATATTTTATATTAATTTCATTTTATTACAAATGTTTCAATTTTATTACTAAATAAAATGTCCCATAAATTTTATTCATTTGTCAAATTTTTTTTTTCAGGAACATTATTTTTCCCATTATTTTAATTAGGTTTAGTAATTATTGTAATTAGGTTTTTTTGGAAAAAAAAAATAAAACCGAAACCGAAACCGAAATAAACCGAAACCGAAACCGAAACCGGCAGTTCGAAACCGAAAACCAAACCGGTTTTCTCGGTTACGGTTACGGTTACGGTTTGGGTGGCCACGGAACCGAAACCGGTGGCTTAGAAACAGAAACAGCTCCGAAACTGAACCGTGGCCACCTCTAGTTAGGGGTATTTTAGACATTTTACTATTATCACATGGTCAAACGTTAAATATACCGGCCGTTGACTAACATAAGGGGGGTTGAGTGTCAATTAATAATAATGTTGTTTTTGGATATATGAGGGCAAACGTTACGGAGGCTTAATGCAATTTGCTATTTGAATTATTAGCAAAATCGGTGAGAAGTATTATTTTTATAAATATATATATATATATATATATATATATATGTGTGTGTGTGTGTGTGTGTGTGTGTGTGTGTGTGTGTGTGTGTGTGTGTGTGTGTGAACTAAAGGTAATGCTTTAATACAAAAACTCTCACTAATCTACACTTGTTTCCCTACCAAAAGATCATAGCAAAATAATGTCTCATAAATTCAGTCAGAATATTTTGAAGGTATGATTTCTTAAACTTTGTTTTCTTTTTAAATTTTTATTTACATCATTAGTCCTTTTCAAACTCATTGTTCTTAACATCAAAATATCTTATTAACAAAGATTGGGCCTCTAACAATTGTTCAATTTAGTTTTCGGATGGAGATGTTTTAATGCATGGATTTTGAAGTAATGAAATAGATATATACGTGAAGCTCTATAATAAATTGCTTGAATTTTAGAGTTCATTAAGGAGTTCAAATTTGAGTATTAGTGTAGGTTGCAATACCGATTTGTTTTAATATTGGTGAAGAAGACGTTATGGTGTCATTTATTTTTATTATGTTTTTAGGTCACTATTGATTTTAAATTTTTGTTCTGAAATAGTAGACTTATATATAAACTTATATTATAATCTTTGGAATTTTTGGTGGTGTTTATCTTAGGGAGATTGTATTTCTAAATCGGTTATATATGCAGATTTTCTGAGTCATCAAACTGACCTTATTGTATTGGAGTAATTTTAAATTGAAATTGGGGATGTAATTAGGCCTGATTTTTGGTAATATGGTTTAAGAGACATAATTGAATCTGGTTATAAATTTCGTGAATTGTAGTGGTATGTAAATATTTTAATTATTTAGGTGTATTTGATGTTTAAGCAATAATATTTAGGCCGACTGTCACGAGATCTTGGTGTTGTAGAAATTTTAATCTTCAAACGGAGATATAAAATGCTAATTTTCGGTATATAGATATATTACTGGTTTATTACTCTATAAATAAAAATTTTGAGTTTTTCATGGTATGTAGGGTTATTAAACTTTGATACGAAGTCTAATTAGAGGTTCAAAATTTACGTTGTCAGGATTGACCCTTCTGTGTTTAGAAAATTATATAAATTCATAAGTTTTTGATAAAATTAAATTATTTTGACGGGAGTTAGTAATCGGATTTCTAGATTTATAGACTAAGTAATGTAACTTTTTGAGGCCCTTAAGATTTTCGAATCACAAACGTTTGAGCACTAAAATCTGTTTTTCTGAAATTTCTTCATGAAAATGAATAAAAATGTATTTATAAAGAAGTTGAGTTAGATTTCTTTTTTTGGCTGGCTTTATTCAGGGATTATAAATTCTATGTTTAGGTTCTTCTCGTGACTTCCTAATATCGTTAATGAAACCTTAAATTTGCTATCATCAGAGGTAAGTAGATTTTTTTTTTTGCATAGTATGTGTTGATCAAAAATTCACTATGGGTGAGGAATTTCAATCATCACCCTCAAGCCGCTACCAGGTAGGTCGCGGTCGGGGAGATATCTCTCCCATAAAGTGATGTAGGTGGAATGGATGTGATAGAGAAGAAAGGAGAGCAACAATACGCAGTATATGATAAAAGTGATACTGTTTTATTAATCACTAGATTCGTAACAATGGTAGTAATATTTAGGATCGCAATGCTATTGTTCCTACTTCTCTATTTACACAAAATGGTGATGGAAAACTCGTTCGTGTCAATAAGTGGATATTTTCTCTCAATAGTGGTCCAGAAACTCTCACTGTTTCTGGAACCGAAAAAAAGTCTCTGAGCCCCCCAAACTTCGTCTTCCACTGCCATATTTATGGACCCCTCCCTCTTCATTCCTAAGAATCCGGCCTCTTTACTAAGGATTATTTGGAGTCCTTTTTTAGGCGTTGAAAGACGTTGATTAAGGCTAAAGGAGTGGGATTTGATCCCTCCGATTATTGTCGCATTTAAACTGTGATTCGGTTGACCGTTTGGTTGTATTTATGGCGCTTTAAATGGTGAAGAAGTCAACTCTTCCCTCCTACGTTGCTTGGAGGAGAATACTGACTCTGTATCTCAATGGCATAGTACACTGGTGTATATGGGTAGAATATTTTCAGGTGATCTGTAGAGTGTCCACTGGCCCACCGTCCGTCTTCCTCTTCTACATCTTCTGTAATAGAAATCTCTATTCCGAGCTCCTCCTCTATTGCCTCCATCTCTTCTTCAGCATCAGGGTTCTCGTGGTTACCTCCTGATAGCTTCGTGGCCTGTATGACATTCACTTGCGCACATTGCTTGGCAAGTGCTGCTGGATTGGTAGATACCGCGTAACATTTGCTCGCTGCCTGCTGGTCCCCTCATACTTCACCTACCTTGTTCCTTATCAGGAATTTCAGGACATTGTGGTAGATTGATAGGACACCCTTGATGGCTAGAAAGGGGCTCCAAAGGATGGCGTTGTAGGCATATAGGGTGTCGACCACGACGAAGTCTGTCACGAGGTTCTGCTGAAGCAGCATTGTCCCTACTATCACTGGTAGGATCATTGATCATGTTGGTATTAGCGAGTCCCAAGTAAACCTGTACAACGGGGTGGTGCAGCTATTGAAGCAGGGATTTCTCATGTTGAATTTCCCTAGAGCATCCTTGAATAGGATGTCGTCGCTGCTACCGGTATCAACGAGAACATGGTGGAAGCAATTGGATAACTACACGGTGAAAACCATGAGGGAATACAGACTTCTTTTGATATAGAGAGACTCAAGTCCTTAGGCCGCAGAGAGGAGAGAGAGGTCGCAAAGAAGAGAGTAGTTGAGCTGGAAAATGAGGTTCAATCTCTTCGCGATAATGTGGCCAGTCTGGACGCTCAAGTGGACACTGCATTTGGGGATGGTTACTTCTTTGCTGGCTAGCAGGTGGCTCTAGCTTTTCCTCTTTCGTTTGATTTACGGGTCATCGAGGGATAGAACAAGGAGGAGATCGTGGCTAAGGCCACCGAGCTAGCCGGGGATATTCCCTCTGATATAGCTGGGCCCTCTCAGGTTGTCGGAGCAAGTGGAACAGCAGGTGTTGAAGACCAAGTTCCTATCTCCCTTCCTCTACCAAGAAATGTTGGATCCGATCCTAGTCTGATGGCTCCTGAAGCTGGGGTGGCCCAAGTTGAAGATAGAATTCTTGACCCACCTATCTCTCCATCCCAATCCGTCTAGGAGGTAGGGGACCAGCTTGCCACTAAGGATAATGGTCTGATGTACCAGTCCTCTTATCAGGTCCTGTCAAGGAGGTGGAGGATCAGGCTAGCTCAACCAAAGAAGTGGGGGAATCCTCGGGTATGGCGATGGAGGAGCCCCAGGTTAGGCTTGCTCAAGTGGAGATCCCCATGGTGGCAGGTGTCCCGGTAGCAAGCAAGGTTTCAATTGAGACGGTGGTTTAGGTAACTGGTGAGCTCCCTGTGGGATCCGAAGGTGAAGCTTCAACCGTAAGAGCTGAAGAGACGGGGGCAAACCAGGAGTAAGAGGATGCGTGACCAAGCTTGATCTTCTACCCATTCAACCTTATTTTTCTTTAAATTTGTAGCCCGTGATCGGGGAACAGGCTCCCTAGTTTTAGTAGTAGAAACATTTCTTTCTTTTCTTTAGCTTCGTGCGTGCGTAGTTTACTGCTTACATGGTTGAATTCCGCCTTGATTTGGGGGAAAAACTGGGTACCAGGCGTTCTTGTTCTGGGAACCCTGGTATTTAGGTGAGATTGTAGTCGGACTCGGGGTATCAGGCATTCTCGTTCTGAGAATCCTGATATTCAGGCGAGATAGCAGTCGAAAGAACCCCGGTATTACGCCTACTCGTCTTTGGAGGAAGCTTGGTATCATGGCAAAAATAAAGCGGGTATGTTGGCAACAAGATCCTGGTAGGCAACTAAGGTCACTTTAGCTCCAGGTCTCTCTTAGCGGGGGGGGGGGGGTACTCGGCCAAGGCCTTAGTCTGGTAGGCAATTGTGTCCTTACTAACCAGACCCTTCCTAGTGGGGGGAGGTACCCGGCCAATGCAGTGGAAGGCCAGATGGCCCTTTCTGGTCTTGAGGCGATCATTGGTGAAAATAAGGCAATCATACTGGCAACAAGATCCTGGTAGGCAACTAAGGCCACTTTAGCACCAAGTCTTTCTCGCGGGGGGTGGTGCCCGGCCAAGGCCTTAATCTGGCAGGCAACAATGCTCTTATTATCCAGACCCTTCTCAGCGGGGGGTGGTGCCCGGCCGAGGTTAGATCTGTCGGGCAACTATGCTCTAATGTACCGGATCCTTCTTAGAAGGGGGTGATGCCCGACCAGGGCATCATGAATGCCATGTGGTCTATCCTAGTTTTTTATGGTGATCCTCCTAGAGGGATTAATCTGGTCCAAGGCATCAGGAGAGTCATGTAGCTATCCTGGTTTTTGATGGCGATCCTCCTAGAGGGATTGATCCGGTCCAGGGTATCAGGAGAGCCATGTAGCTATCTTGTTTTCTTTGGCGTTCCTTCTGGAGGGACTGATCCGGTCCAGGGCATCAGGAGAGCCATGTAGCTATCCTGATTTTATTATGCCAATCCTGTTGGAGGGATTGATCCGGTCCAGGGCATCAGGAGAGCCATGTAGCTATCCTGGTTTTTTATGGCGATTGCGATAAACAGAAGTAGACAAATGCAGATGGGGAAAAATCTTCTTTATTGATGAATCAAGAAAGAATACAAACATTCATGAGTTCCAACATCTTTCGGCATTAATCTAGGTGTAACATCAAATGAACTGTATTGCATGGCTTAGGGGTAGAACCTCTTCAGGTGATCTGCATTCCAGGTGTGGTCAATAAAACGCCCTTCCATGTCCTCCAGCTTGTAGGCCCAGCTTCGGATTATCATTCAAACCTGATAGAGGCCTTCCCAATTGGGAGATAGTACCCCGTCAGACCTTTTTCGGGTGTTCTGAGTCACCTTCTTGAGGACCAAGTCCTCTTCCTTAAAGCCTCAATTCTTGATTTTCTTGTTAAAGTACCGGGCAATCCGGCTTTGGTAGGCTGCTACCATTTTTACAATCCTTTCTTGTTTCTACTCTAAGAGGTTCAGGTTAGCTCTTAATTCGTCTTCGTTTCCTTCTAGGTCAAAATGTTGAACCCGAAAGGAGGTGGGTTTATGCTCGATAGGAAAGACAGCTTCTACCCTAAAAACTAGTGAATATGGGGTCTCTCTAGTAGCAGTCCTTCTGGTGGTGCGGTAGGCCCACTCATCCGCCCATCTACCCTTCTTCTGTTGGAGTTTCTTTTCTAGGAGTCTCTTGATAGTCTTATTTGTGGCCTCCATTAAGCCGTTAGTCTGAGGGTGAGCTACTGATGCAAAACGAAGCTCGATTCCTAGGTTCTTACAGAAATCTCAGAATCTAGCATTATCAAATTGCTTACCCAGATCTGTAATGATGACCATCGGGGTGCCAAAACGGCAGACCACATTCTTTTTAATGAATTCAGTCGTGTTTGCCTCCGTGATTTTAGAGAGGGGCTCCGCCTTTACCCACTTGGTAAAATAATCAATGGCCACAATTGCATGCTTCTGCTATCCAGGCGCTGTTGGGAGTGTTCAATCAGGTCTACTCCCCAGAAAGCAAATGGGTACGGTGAGCTAATATAAGATAGTCGTTCTGGTGGTAGACGACTCAGATTGGCTATCTTCTGTTATGGTTCGTAAGATTGCACAAACTGTCTCGCATCGCGGTGCAAATTTGGCCAGTAGTATCCCATGCGTCGTACCTGGTAAGCTAGTGCTTCTCTTCCTGTATGATTTCCACAGTCCCCTGAATATACCCCTCTAAGAGCCCAGTTTGCATCATCTGGGTGTAGACATTTGAGGAAGGGGAGAGACCTTCCTCTATGATAAAGGTGTCCCTCCACCAAGCAGTACCGGACTGAGGTTCTCTTGATCTTGCGAGCTTGATCGGGGTCCTCAAGGAGCCTTTCCTTTTGGAGGTAATCTACGATGGGATCCATCCAGCATAGAAGTCATTCCACATGATTGACTTCTTTTCCCTCTGCTATGCTAGCTATGGAAATTACTTGGAGAGGCACCCCTTTCGGTAGTGCCTGTCCTCCGTAGGCAGCTATTTTTGCTAAGACGTCGGCCCGGTGATTTTGCTGTCTTGGTACTTGCTCTATCTTGAATCCCCTGATTTAGGCTACAAGTTCTTAGACCCTTCCTAGGTAGGCTGCCATCTTCACATTCTTTTATCAAGGCTCCGCTGACAACTGTCTCAGATACAGCCAGGTACAACTGTAGTTCTTCTCCTTGTACCGGGTTAGCTAGTAAGGGGGGCTAGCAAGGTATTTCTTCATTGACTGGAATGCTGACTCACTGTTTTGGTCCCACTTCATATTTTCCCCTTGTTTGATGGCCTTGAAGAAGAGCATGCACTTATCAGTCGAGCGTGATATGAAGTGGTTCAAGTCTGTAATCCGTCCGGTCAAGCCTTGCACCTTCTTGAGCAAAGTAGGTGATTCGAGGTCCAGGATGGCTTTGATCTTCTCCGAGTTTGCTTTGATCCCTCTTTCATGGACCATAAACTAGAGGATTTTCCCGGCTGTAACCCCGAAGGCACACTTAGCAGGGTTTAACCGCATCTGATTTTCTCTGACTACCTGGAAGGTTTAACGGAGGTGGCCGTGGTACTGCTCGGCTACCATGGACTTAGTGATCATGTTATTTATGTATACCTCCATTGACTTCCCTATCATTTCCTGGAACAAACGGTTGACCATACGCTGATAGGTAGCCCCAACGTTCTTGAGTCCGAAAGGCATGACCTTATAACAATATAGGCCTTGCCCGGTTATGAAACTGGTTTTATCCTGATCAGCATGATGGATCATATTCTGGTTGTATCCCGAGAAGGCATCCATGAAGCTTAGGAGGTTGTTACCCCTGGTCGAATCTACCAACTGGTCGATTTTTGGTAGCGGGAAGCTATCCTTCGGGCATGCATGGTTAAGATTGGTGTAATCAACGCACATATGCCATTTCCCATTCACTTTGGTCACCATGACTATGTTAGCAATCCATTGGGGGTACCGGGACTCCCTGATGAACTTTGTTCTCTGCAGCTTGTCTACCTCCTCTTACACCGCGGCATTTCTTTTTAGGTTGAAATGCCTCCTCTTCTGTTTGACTTGCTTGAAGGTAGGATCTACAGCTAACTTGTGAGCTGCCAGGGTAACTGGTATCCCCGACATTTCTTCGTGACTCCAGGTGAAGATGTCACTGTATTCTTATAAGAGCTTGACCAGGCCCTCCTTCACTCTTGCCTCTAGTGTCGAACCTATCCTGACCATCTTGGAAGGGCCATCTTTCATGATAGGTATTTCTTCCAACTCGTTTACAGGATGGCCGCTGACCCATCTTCTCTCTTCTTCTTCCCTAACCTCCAGACCTGGGAACTCTGCCTCAGATTCCTTCCCGGCTAAACTCGTTTTGTCTTCAAGGTCTTCTTCTGGTAGCTTCGGGTCCTGTACAATGGTTATTTGCGCACACTGTTTGGCTAGTGTTGCAGGGTTGGTGGGCCTGCCTGCTGGACTCCCCGCACCTCGCCTACCCTATCTCCTACCGAAATTTGCAGGACATTATGGTAGATTGACAGGACAACCTTGAGGGAAGACATGTAAAGTCTTCCCATGATGGTGTTGTAGGCGGATGTGGTGTCTACCACGACGAAATCTGTCATGATGTAGGCGGATGGGGTGTCTACCACGACGAAATCTGTCATGAGGTTCTACTGGAATGGTGTTGTCCCTATTATCACGGGTAGGATCATGGATCCGGTGGGAATCAGCGAGTCCCTAGTGAACCCATACAGCGGGATGGTATGACTGTTGTAGCAAGGATTCTTTAAATTGATTTGCTCTAAGGCGCCCTTAAAAAGAATGTCGACGCTGCTACCAGTGTCAATGAGGACACGATGGACCAGATTGTTGGCTATTTGCACAGTGATAACCATGGGGTAATCATGGGGCTGCACAATGTTGTATACATCCTCCTCTGTAAAGATGATCTGTGCCGAAGGAGGGGATCGAGACGATCCTCTGGTAACCTTGAAGACATCTTGGCCTGTATCTACCTTGGGTATTTTCTTGGCGTGGTTCTTTCTGAAATTGTTCGAGGTTCCTGCTAGGGTGGGACCTCCACTGATTGTGTTGACGGTATGGATCTGTTCCATCAGATCCTTTTCTTTCGCTTTTCTTCTTTCTTCGAATGCTTTAATGTCGGCATGAACTTCCTTTCTGGTATGGATGCTATCTCGTACCTGTTGGAGAAATTCTACCAGGTATCTGTTAGGATTATGCTCAATAGCAAGAGTGTAATAATGTATTTGACAATCTTTTCATATTAATAATCGCATTACTGCATCACAAATATAAATGGTTTAGACCAATAGTACTCTAAACACCTGGAGATGTCAAACTAGTTGGATACTAATAGGTCTTTATACAGAAACGTAATAAGAAAAACGAGATTGTGAGATATGAGGCACGACTTACAGTATAAGGTTTCTTATAGAAAATTGGTATTCACTACTGTTGAATACTATTACTTTCTGAATTTTTGATAAATTTGGCTGCATTTGAAAGTCCTCAAATGCAGCTTCTAGACGTAGTAATAATTTATCTATATGATTTACTCAATGCAGATATTTATAATCCCTGAAGGATTTAAAATGCTAGAAGAATATAAATCGAGATCTCATAATCTATATTTGATGAACATACAAAAATCCTTATATGGATTAAAAACAATATGAACGGATGTGGTATAACTGTCTGAGTTAATATTCGATAAGATAAAGATATAATAATCATATTATTAACTTGTGTCTTCATAAAAAATGATAAAGAAAATATTGTCTCGACCTGATCATCGGGCATAGATCAAATGGATTGCTTGTTTATCAATCAGAATATGTTGAAAAGATTCTAAAAAGATTCCATATGGATATTACTCTATAAAACAAGTCTTTGCTTATACTCCCTCCAATAATTTATGACGTTATTTCATGAAATGAAATAAACATCTGTATGCATCAGTTTTAGTAATCCAGAAGATTGCTTCAAAAGAACTTTTATTAGGAGGAGCATATCAAATGAAATATATTAGTTATTTTGGGGCAAATGTGTATTGTACTCTTTTTCTTTTTGATCAGGTTTTTGTCCGATAGAATTTTCCTGACAAGGTTATAATGCGGCAAATTCACTAAGCGCAGCCAAAATCATTTGATCTATAAAGATCATCATAGATATTACATTGATCCAGTAGATCATCGTGTATATGTTGTCTTGATTAAGAAGATCATTGTAAATATTACTTTGATTTTATAAATCATCGTATATATGTTAGCATGATCCGGAAGATCATCATAAATATTATTTTGATCTGACAGATCAATGAATATCTTTGTTCATTTTTTTATCCCCCTAGGTTTTCCCTAACAAAGTATAACTGTGGGAAATGTTTTGAAGAAAACATTAACTATGGACATATTTGTATTGTACTCTTTTTCCCTTCGATCAAGTTTTTTTCCACTAGGTTTTTAACGATACAATTTTGAGAACGTCCAACACCACATGATCTAAAAGATCATTGTATATATTGTTGCCGAGGTTTTTGTCCCACTGGGTTTTTCCAGATATATTAAAATGTAAGTGGTATGAGTTCAAGGGAGAGTGTTGTGAATATTATGTGGATTTACACGACTTGTATCACCGCCTAACACCTTTCTCTTGACTTCATTGCACACATGGAAGCTTGGTTTGCTTTTGCTTCATGCTGAAGTTAATTAAGTGGAATTTTACAACAGTTATCCCTCTCTTTATTGCCTATATGGCTATATATATGGATGGATTTGATTGTAAATCTGATGCAAACTTTTTGAACACTCTTGAAATAAAATACAAAAGCCATTCTCTCTCTCCCCCTCTCTCTTTCCCTCCCTCTGTCCCTCTCCTCTCTCTCTCAGTTTTCCTTGCTTTATTTCATTTATTATTTATTCATTTACAACAATTATGACGTTATTTTCTCATTTTTATTAACAAGACAAGCATATAGAGAGAGAGAGAGGTGAAACGATATTTAGGTGTTACTGGTTATTGTTTTATAGTAAACGTTGGTTATTGCTTATTGGAATACTATTTGTTATGTGAACCTTAGAGCATCTCCAATGCAAATATGCATTTAGAGATAATTGACTGCTACCACATGATAGATAGTTAAAAAGTTAGAAAAACTCTCTCTAATACAATTATCTAACTTCAACATGGAGATGATGTGGCAAAAAAAAGTTAGAGAATATGGAATTGAGTTTCTCCTAATTATAGAAACTCTCCTAAAAATGCTGACTAGAATTTCTAACTCTTTTCACAAATAATATTAAAGCTCATTTAATTGTAAAATAAAGGAGAAGAGAAAGTGAAATAATTGTTTTGTTATGATTGATCATAAAATTGATGTATATTTGACTTTAAATAATTACATTGGAGATGAGAATATACATTATTTATTAATGTTTTTCAAAAGTGGGCTTATAATGAATATTGAATAGAAATGTTGATGTGACACTATTTTGAAATTAAAAAATGTATATTTGCATTGGAGATGCTCTTAGATTGGCTAAAATGTGAGCCTTAAGGTGTTGATATTGACACCCATAAAACTAATTAGTACACACATATTTTATTTAACTTTTAATTATAAAAATATTCCAATAGAAATTTACAATTAAGGACAAATTACTTTAATTAAAAAATAAACCAAATACTATATACACTCATTAATTATACACATATCTTCAAGTATATCTCTTTATTATTATTTTTTTGTTGATAAACCTAAACTTATGATAAACCTTACATGATAAATTCTAATTAAACTCAAATTTTATTTTAAGTATCAAATTTTTTGCATCATCACGTGATTATCATACAACATATAGAGATAGGTATAATTTTACTTTTTTTTGGTCTTTCTTTTATGTCTAGTTATGAACCCTATCTATAAACAAAATAATTATTTTAAAGATAACTATTAACGGAAAAATTCACTCAGGGTGAAAATCTCAATTAACACCCTAAACCCGCTACCCCGGAGGTCGCAGCGGGGGGTAGGTACTTCGTACCGTGGTTCTGACAAGGTGATACATCAAGGTGTGGTAGGTTCCTCGAGGTACCGTGGATCTTGTATAGCTGAGAGAGGCAAGATGATGGCGAGGTAGGTAGGAGAACCATCATCCCGCCCATCTGGTGTAATAGGCTGGTACCCGGTCTAGGTATCTGATTCAGGTACTTTGTTACCTCTCTAGGTGCCTTCCATAATTCCCCGATCTAGATAACATGCAAAGAGAGGTACATGAGGGCTAGGACTAGCGAGGTCGGTACCTAGCTCATATACTTGCATAATGAATGAGATAAAAGGGAGAATGACAACTCATTTGGTAGAGGTGGACTGACCTAGGGGGAAAAAGCATCACAATTGATCACATGCTGAAAAACCCCAGGCAGTATCCATAGGAAGGAGAAAGATCCTTCTTTATGTTTATATATCTCGTGAGGTGATCCAGAGAGCTTACATAAATACAATCTGGGACCTGGTAGGTCACCGTTGGAGGGATACCATTAGGTACCGATACATTCATGGAGAAAATTGACATGTACAATAGTTGATACGATAGGAGATGTCGAACTGTATTTCTGGAGAAAAAGTGGGCGAAATCTAGGATCAGAGACACCTTGGAGATATGAGAGGGCTTAGAGGTATATTGTTGACCATCGAGAGTGGGGATATCGGACATGAGTTCTGCGATTGGAGCCCGAGCATAGTGACGAAGTTAGACCCTGAGCTGGTGAACTCTCTTTATCGTTCGAACCCAGCTATAGGCTGTGGTTACTGTCTTTTGGACTCAACCTCTTCCTTAGAGAGAACTCTGTCATATTTATATGTCTCATTCTTGTTACCCACTCCATTAATTAATACGTAATCAAAGGAATGTTGATACGACATTAATGGAGTTGAATATTCTCTCATTAATGGCGTTGTGAATGGCCATTAATGGATTTGACTGATTCCTTCTTTAATGGCGTTGTGAATGGACATTAATGGAGTTGACTGATTCCTTCATTAATGGCATTGTGAATGGCCATTAATGGCGTTGACTGATTACGCCATTAATGACGTTGTGAATGGCCATTAATGGAGTTGACTGATTCCCTTATTAATGGAGTTATGAATGGCCACTAATGAGGTCAGATGGTGTTGCATGCTTCTTCCCTTCAGGCGAGGTATTCTGGTGTACCAGTCCCTTCTCGCTGGCGTGGCACTTGTTCTAGCATGCTAATATCTTCATGGTACCATTCTTCCTGCTCGATCAGTAGGATACCTGTTTAGGGTGGATAGGATACCTATCTTGGACGAGTTCTGGGTGGATAGCGAGGTACCCAGGTACTAGGTAGATGTCGAGGTACCTGGGTGCTAGGCCGCTATCGAGATACTCAGGTAATAGGAGTCTGTCGAGGTACTTGGATTCCATAAGAGAGGTACCAGGTACCGTGAGGTACCAAGTTCGGGGTATCGTGGTACCAGCTTTAGAGTAGATACATAGTGTGATACCTACTCTTTTTGGTTCGTATCTCTGGCGCTTTATCTAGGTAGATAGGTCGAGGTTCTAGCCCTACCATGTGTTGATTCCTTCAAGGTTGAGGTATCGATCCCGCTAGATACCTGGGAGCTGGGAATGGTCCCTACCAGGTGGTTACTTGGTGGAAAATTCTTCTTTGGACCCCTGCCAAAAAACACTGTTAACAGAAGTCCCCCCTGACTTGAACATCGCTATTAAGTTGGGATTGGAGTTAGGATCTTGTACTGCTTGAAGAATTTTTCTCGTCGTTTCTTACTTGTAGCTATTACTTGAAATGATAAAACGCTCCCAACACTCTTGGCTTTGCCGATTCTAGGTACCTGGCATTCCTGTTTACGGGTTTCTGGTACTCCTAGAGTCTGGGTACCTCGCATTCCCGTTCTGGGAACCTTGGTACCCTGGCGAACATATGGCGAACACATTGTAGAATTTGGGTACCTCGCATTTCCGTTCCAGGAACCTTTGTACCCTAGCGAATATCTGGCGAACAATCTAGGTACCTCGTATTCCTTTTCTAGGAATCGTGATACCTTGGCGAATACAAGTCGAACAAACTGGATACCTCGCATTCCTTTTCTAGGAATCTTGGTACCTTAGCGAACCCATGTCGAACAATCTGGATACCTCGCATTCCTTTTCTAGGAATCTTGATACCTTGGCGAATACAAGTCGAACAAACTAGGTACCTTGCATTCCTTTTCTAAGAATCTTGGTACCTTGGCGAACATACTGGCAACAAGATCCTGGTAGGCTACTAAGGCCACTTTAGCACCAAGTCTTTCTTAGCGGGGGGTGGTACCCGGCCAAGGCATTAAGAGGGCTGTCTAGCTATTTCCTGGTCTCGAGGTCTGGATGGCAACTAAGCTCTTACACTCATACCCTTCTTGGGGTGGTAGCCCGACCAAGGCATCAGGAGGACTGTCTAGCTATTTCCTGGTCTCGAGGTCTGGATGGCAACTATGCTCTTACACTCAGATCCTTCTTAGGGGTGGTAGCCCGACCAAGGCATCAGGAGGGCTGTCTAGCTATTTCCTGGTCTCGAGGTCTGGATGGCAACTATGCTCTTACACTTAGACCCTTTTTGGGGCTGGTAGCCCGACCAAGCCATCAGGAGGGTTGTCTAGCTATTTCCTGGTCTCGAGGTCTGGATGGCAACTATGCTCTTACACTCAGACCCTTCTTGGGGGTGGTAGCCCGACCAAGGCATTAGGAGTGTTGTCTAGCTATTTCCTGGTCTCGAGGTCGGATGGCAACTATGCTCTTACACTCAGATCCTTCTTGGGGGTGGTAGCCCGACCAAGGCATCAGGAGAGTTGTCTAGCTATTTCCTGGTCTCGAGGTCTGGATGGCAACTATGCTCTTACACTCAGACCCTTCTTGGGGGTGGTAGCCCGACGAAGGCATCATGAGGGCTGTCTAGCTATTTCCTGGTCTCGAGGTCTGGATGGCAACTATGCTCTTACACTCGGACCCTTCTTGGGGGTGGTAGCCCGACCAAGGCATCAGGAGGGCTGTCTAGCTATTTCCTGGTCTCGAGGTCTGGATGGCAACTATGCTCTTACACTCAGACCCTTCTTGGGGGTGGTAGCCCGACCAAGGCATTAGGAGAGCTGTCTAGCTATTTCCTGGCTTTAAGGCGATGATCATGGTAAGCAACTAAGGCCACTTTAGAACCATAATCATTTCTTGGAAAGGATGTAGTCCCAATCCAAGGCATCGGGCATTCCTGTGCAAGGAATCCCGGTCTTCAAGTGATGGTCCTGGTAGGCAACTAAGGCCACTTTAACACCAGATCTTTCTTGGCTAGGGGTGGTGCCCGGCCAAGGCCTCATGAATGTCATGAGGCTTTCCTGGTTTTTGATCATAGGTGAAAGTCGATCATATGAGAACTACCAAAGAGATCGTAGGAGAACTACCAAGGCAATCATACTCAAGGCGATACTGGTCAACGCTCACCCCACAGGCTTCATCAGTAGAACCTTCAGAGGTGACCCACGTTACGGGTATAAGTAATTGAGCGACCTTCCACAAAGGAACTTTTATCGAGAATTGGTCATTAGGAGAACTTTTCTCATGTTGAGGTCACCACCCTTGAGTACTAGGGAGGAAGGTAAGCTTCTAGTCCCAAAGTGATGTAACCAGTTAGGGAGCCTACATGGAGTGGTCGAAAGTCTTCAACAATCATAATGGCGCTCGAGAATCTACTTGAATGAACCTAGACCTTGGTAGCTCGCTGGGGAGTTGGGTACCCCGATATAAAAGGTTGGGAACCGCTAATCTTGCAACCAAGATCTAGGTAGTTCACATGGGCACTGTGAGAGGGCCCAAGAAATAAATGAGAAATCACTGTTCTTGCAGCAGTGTTGCTGCTCTAGAGGCTTGCTAAGGCATGTTGGAGGACTCAGCAATATGGGAAGCCTCAGAGCTCTCCCTGAACGGATTAGGACTATGGTGGCTCACTAGGGCATTGTGGAGCCCGGTATGAGAGGTAGGGGCCACCGGTATGATATTGGTCCAGAGGCATCCTTGGGATCCTAGAAGTCCTCAGCAACTGAAATGTGGCTCTGAACCATGCTGGAAAGAATCAGGACACAGTGGCTCAGTTGGGCGTTGACTAGCCCGGATAAAGAAGTGAGTAGCCACTGGGCCAAGCAGCTAGGCAGCTGCTCCAGAGGCTTGCTAAACCATGTAGAAGGCCACAGAAATGTAGGAAGCCTATGAGCTCTCTCTGAACGGATCAGGACTAGGGTAGCTCACTAGGGCGTTGTGGAGCCCGGTATGTGAGGTGGGGAGCCACCAGTATGATACTAGTCCAGAGGCATGCTTGGGATCCTAGAAGTCCCCAGCAACTGAAATGTGGCTCTGGACCATGCTGGAAAGAATCGGGACACAGTGGCTCACTTGGGCGTTACTAGCCCGGATAAAGAAGTGAGTAGCCACTGGGCCATGCAGCTAGGCTACTGCTCCAGAGGCTTGCTAAACCATGTAGAAGGCCACAACAATGTAGGAAGCCTCTAAGCTTTCCCTGAACGGATCAGGACTAGGGCGGCTCACTAGGGCGTTGTGGAGCCCGGTGTGTGACGTAGGGAGCCACCAGTATGATACTGGTCCAGAGGCATGCTTGGGATCCTAGAAGTCCCCAGCAACTGAAATGTGGCTCTGGACCATGCTGGAAAGAATCGAGACACAGTGGCTCACTTGGGCGTTGACTAGCCCGGATAAAGAAGTGAGTAGCCACTGGGCCATGCAGCTAGGCTGCTACTCCAAAGGCTTACTAAACCATGTAGAAGGCCACAGCAATGTAGGAAGCCTCTGAGCTCTCCCTGAACGGATCAGGACTAGGGTGGCTCACTAGGGCGTTGTGGAGCCTGGTATGTGAGGTAGGGAGCCACCAGTATGATACTTGTCCAGAGGCATGCTTGGGATCCTAGAAGTCCCCAGGAACTGAAATGTGGCTCTTGACCACGCTGGAAAGAATCGGGACACAGTGGCTCACTTGGGCGTTGACTAGCCCGGTTAGAGAAGTGAGTAGCCACTGGGCCATGCAGCTAGGCTGCTACTCCAGAGGTTTGCTAAACCATGTAGAAGGCCACAGCAATGTAGGAAGCCTCTGAGCTCTCCCTGAACGGATAAGGACTAGGGTGGCTCACTAGGGCGTTTTAGAGCCCGGTATGTGAGGTAGGGAGCCACAAGTATGATACTTGTCCAGATGCATGCTTGGGATCCTAGAAGTCCCCAGCAACTGAAATGTGGCTCTGGACCATGCTGGAAAGAATCGCGACACAGTGGCTCACTTGGGCGTTGACTAGCCCGGATAAAGAAGTTAGTAGCCACTGGGCCATGCAGCTAGGCTGCTGCTCAAGAGGCTTGCTAAACCATGTAGAAGGCCACAGCAATATAGGAAGCCTCTGAGCTCTCCCTGAACGGATCAGGACTAGGGTGCCTCACTAGGGCGTTGTGGAGCCTGGTATGTGAGGTAGGAAGCCACAAGAATGATACTGGTCCAGAGGCATGCTTGGGATCCTAGAAGTCCCCAGCAACTGAAATGTGGCTCTGGACCATGCTGGAAAGAATCGGGACAAAGTGGCTCACGTGGGCGTTGACTAGCCCGGATAAAGAAGTGAGTAGCCACTGAGCCATGCAGCTAGGCTGCTGCTCCAGAGGCTTGCTAAACCATGTAGAAGGCCACAGCAAGGTAGGAAGCCTCTGAGCACTCCCTTAACGGATAATGACTAGGATGGCTCACTAGGGCGTTATGGAGCCCGGTATGTGAGGTAGGGAGCCAAGAGTATGATACTGGTCTAGAGGCATGTTTGGGGTCCTAGAAGTCCCTAGCAACTGAAATGTGGCTCTAGACCATGCTGGAAAGAATCGGGACACAGTGGCTCACTTAGGTGTTAACTAGCTAGGATAAAGAAGTGAGTAGCCACTAGGCCGTGCAGCTAGGCTGCTGCTCCAGAGGTTGGCCAAACCATGTAGAAGGCAACAACAATGTAGGAAGCCTTTGAGCTCTCCCTGAACGGATAAGGACTAGGGCGGCTCACTAGGGCATTATGGAGCCCGGTGTGTGAGGTAGGGTGCCACAAATATGATACTGGTCCAGTGGCATGCTTGAGATCCTAGAAGTCCCCAGCAACTGCAATGTGGCTCTGGACCATGCTAGAAAGAATCGGGACACAGTGGCTCACTTGGGCGTTGACTAGACCGGGAAAGAAGTGAGTAGCCACTGAGCCATGCAGCTAGGCTGCTGCTCCAGAGGCTTGCTAAACCATGTAGAAGGCCACAGCAATGTAGGAAGCATTTGAGGTCTCCCCGAACGGATAAGGACTATGGTGGCTCACTAGGGCGGCTCACTAGGGCGTTATGGAGCCCAGTATGTGAGGTAGGGAGCCACACGTTGATACTGGTCTAGAGGCATGCTTGGGATCCTAGAAGTCCCCAACAACTGAAATGTGGCTCTGGACCATGCTGGAAAGAATCGGGACACAGTGGCTCACTTGGGCGTTGACTAGCCCTGATAAAGAAGTGACTAACCACTGGGCCATGCTGCTAGGCTGCTACTCTAATGGCTTGCTAAACCATGTAAAAGGCCACATCAATGTAGGAAGCCTCTGAGCTCTCCCTGGACGGATCAGGATTAGGGTGGCTCACTAGGGTGTTATGGAGCCAGGTATGAGAGGTAGGGAGCCAAGAGTATGATACTGGTCTAGAGGCATGCTTAGGGTCCTAGAAGTCCCTAGCAACTGAAATGTGGCTCTAGACCATGCTGGAAAGAATCGGGACACAGTGGCTCATTTGGGTGTTGACTAGCTCGGATAAAGAAGTGAGTAGCCACTGGGCCGTGCAGCTAGGCTGCTGCTCCAGAGGCTGGCCAAACCATGTAGAAGGCAACAACAATGTAGGAAGGCTTTGAGCTCTCCCTGAACGGATAAGGACTAGGGCGGCTCACTAGGGCGTTATGGAGCCTGGTATGTGAGGTAGGGAGCCACAAGTATGATACTGGTCCAGAGGCATGCTTGGGATCCTAGAAGTCCCCAATAACTGAAATGTGGCTCTAGACCATGCTGGAAAGAATCGGGACACAATGGCTCACTTGGGCGTTGACTAGCCCGGATAAAGAAGTGACTAGCCACTGGGCCATGCAGCTAGGCTGCTACTCTAATGGCTTGCTAAACCATGTAGAAGGCCACATCAATGTAGGAAGCCTCTGAGCTCTCCCTGGACGGATCAGGATTAGGGTGGCTCACTAGGGTGTTATGGAGCCAGGTATGAGAGGTAGGGAGCCAAGAGTATGATACTGGTCTAGAGGCATGCTTGGGGTCCTAGAAGTCCCTAGCAACTGAAATGTGGCTCTAGACCATGCTGGAAAGAATCGGGACACAGTGGCTCACTTGGGTGTTGACTAGCTCGGATAAAGAAGTGAGTAGCCACTGGGCCGTGCAGCTAGGCTGCTGCTCTAGAGGCTAGCCAAACCATGTAGAAGGCAACAACAATGTAGGAAGGCTTTGAGCTCTCCCTGAACGGATAAGGACTAGGGCAGCTCACTAGGGCGTTATGGAGCCCGGTATGTGAGGTAGGGAGCCACAAGTATGATACTGGTCCAGAGGCATGCTTGGGATCCTAGAAGTCCCCAGCAACTGAAATGTGGCTCTGGACCATGCTGGAAAGAATCGGGACACAGTGGCTCACTTGGGCGTTGACTAGACCAGAGAAAGAAGTGAGTAGCCACTGGGCCATGCAGCTAGGCTGCTGCTCTAGAAGCATGCTAAACCATGTAAAAGGCCACAACAATGTAGGAAGCATCTGAGCTCTCCCCGAACGGATAAGGACTAGGGTGGCTCACTAGGGCGGCTCACTAGGGCGTTATGGAGCCCAGTATGTGAGGTAGGGAGCCACACGTATGATACTGGTCTAGAGGCATGCTTGGGATCCTAGAAGTCCCCAACAACTGAAATGTGGCTCTGGACCATGCTTGAAAGAATCAGGACACAGTGGCTCACTTAGGCGTTGACTAGCCCGGATAAAGAAGTGAGTAACCACTGGGCCATGCAGCTAGGCTGCTACTCTAGTGGCTTGCTAAACCATGTAGAAGGCCACATCAATGTAGGAAGCCTCTGAGCTCTCCCTGGACGGATCAGAATTAGGGTGGCTCACTAGGGTGTTATGGAGCCAGGTATGAGAGGTAGGGAGCCACCGATATGATACTGGTCCAGAGGCATGCTTAGGATCCTAGAAGTCCCCAGCAACTGAAATGAGGCTCTGGACCGTCCTGGAAAGAATCAGAATCTAAATCCTAGTGGCTCACTTCGGCATTGAGTGGCCTGGTACACGAAGTGAATATCCACTAGGCCTCTATCGGTCGTGCTGCTCATACATTTGTGTTGGCTTCTCCGGTACATGGGTTTGTTGGAACCTAGGGTTACAGATTGGGCAGCGGAAGGTTTTATAAAATTTTTATGCAATCATTTAAACTAACCCATTTGTACAGTAATAATCAAATGAAATTATAAAGTGATGAAACATTTTCATACCTACGTAGGAGGCTCCTTCACTTTAATACGAGCTACTCCTGATTTGAACCACGTGATCTTCCTCGCTATCTCTAAGAACTGGTAACTGGGTGTGAGTGCATCACGATATTCAGGACCTGTATGGAGGAAGAAGAGAAGAACACATACAAAAAACCAACTCTAGAAGTGTAGCACTTGTGGTCTCACCACACACTAACTTTTTCTATTTATTTTGTTTGCTGTTCACGATCACCTTTTCTCTTTATTTTTCTTTTGCTGTGTATGTTTTTTTCTCATTCCCAAATCAAGTAATCTCATTACTTTGTATATTAGTCATTCGGTTATTGCTATTATTTTTTTAATTAAATATATATTACATATATATTCAAAAAAAAAAAACAAACCAAAATCTTATTTGATTTTTAAAACTTTTCAAAGAATATCTCATATCCTTTTAAATTAAATATTTATTTTTGAATTCAAACATTTCAAATTCAATTTCAAATATTTAATTCAATAAAATAAAATAATCATATTATCTTATTTTATTCAAAATCAAATATCAACTAACACCCTCCATTTAATGATTAACAACATAATTAAATAATCTTATTATTTAATTTATTTAATCACTATTATTCATTAATTAAATAATCTCATTATTCAATTAATTCCCAAATTAATACGTGTCACTTTCGTAACACAATTAATTGGACAATCCAATTAATTAACCGTGACCCTTGTTACCTAAATCGATCGGGCTAGCAAGGGGATCTAATGGACCCACAGTATTTTAAGCTCCAATAATCCTTAGAAATTATTAACTAAACTCTTTAATTAATATTTCATGATTATTAACTTCAGTGTTATTCCACTAAAAACCCGAAGCTGCACTCTCTCAACTGTAGACGTTTTTATACAAACCAATAACTCTCGGTGTCCATCGATATAGCTATTACATATGGTATAATCCTCCACAAGTAGTTCATAATTAGAGTTGGGTCATAATGTCCGTTATACCCCTCTAATCATATCATTCCATTAAGTACCATTGATTCTCTAATGAACAATAAATCCTACATTCCTTACGGAATTAGGAGAGCGCTCATATTGTTCAAGCCCCGAATAAACCCTTAAGGGAACTACCATCTACTTCTCACAAGAAGGAGTGGATTCCACTATTGTGTACAAACCTTCCCAGCCACAAGCCAAACCGCGATCCCAACATACGGAGTATATTGATCGGGAATGGAACTCTGACCTCACCCATGGTATATCAAAGACCACGATCTAACCTGAAGGAGTCGATAAGACACTCAGGATTAAGATCACCCATATATAGCCATCATTAGTTGATATATATGAATCTCATCGTTAAACGGATCTTAGTGAGAGATTCATATAGATCATGGCCCAGTCCTATATGATCACATCATACAAGGTGCCTCCATTCTCATATCTACATATGAATGATCCAAGATAGGATCACCATACACTACGAAATGGACCGCAGCTATAGATTAACCACAAATAAAGTACCCAGCTTTATTCGCTATCTACGGACTCTTTAAATTGCTTGTTTCAAACTGAATCCATCTATATATGACACTCATTAACTCAGTTCGAAATTACATCCGGCAATTTTGGATGTTAAGTGCACATGTTATATAAAGTATGACACAAAATGAATGAATATACTACTTCTTTTATTTATGTTCAAATTATATTTACATATTACAAGCTATAGGGCAAAAACCCCAACAATCTCCCACTTGCACTAAAGCATGTGAGTCATGTCTCGTAACCCTAGACTTTCTAGGTGACCTTCAAACACTTTAGCCGGTAAGGTCTTCGTAAATGGATCAGCATGATTGTCTTGTGAGGATATCTTGGTGACGATCACATCTCCTCTCTGCACTATCTCTCTAATGAGATGATACTTTCTCTCTATATGCTTCCCTCTCTTGTGGCTTCTTGGTTCTTTGGAATTAGCCACAGCACCACTGTTTTCACAATAAAGTGTGATGGGCTTATCCAGATCTGGAACAACTTCCAGATCACTCAAGAACTTACGGAGCCAAACAGCCTCTTTAGCAGCTTCACAAGCGGCTACATATTCGGCTTCCATGGTGGAGTCAGCAATGCAAGATTGCTTTATACTTCTCCACACAATGGCTCCACCACCTATGGTGAATACTGATCCAGACGTGGATTTTCTAGAATCCCTATCTGACTGAAAATCAGAATCTATGTATCCTAACGGGATCAAATCCTGTCCAGAATACACTAGCATATAGTTTCTCTTTCTCCGAAGATACTTGAGAATAGTCTTGACAGCAACCCAATGATCTAATCCTGGGTTGGACTGGTACCTGCTGACTACTCCCACTACATAGCAGATGTCCAGTCTCGTGCATAACATAGCATACATGAGACTACCTACCGCTGATGCATATGGCACACGTCTCATATCCTCAACTTCTTGAGGTGTCTTAGGACACTGTTCCTTACACAAGTGAACCCCATGTCTAGAAGGTAAATTACCTTTCTTGGAGTTCTGCATCGAAAATCGCATAAGAATCTTGTCGATATAAGATGCTTGAGACAATGCTATGAGTTTATTCTTACGATCCCTTATAAGTTGGATCCCTAGAACATAACTCGCCTCTCCCAAATCTTTCATTTGGAATTGGCTAGCCAGCCAGCCCTTTACATCAGACAAAACTCCTATATCATTCCCAATGAGTAGGATGTCATCTACGTATAGGACCAAGAAAACTACTTTCTTGTCAATGATGCGCTTTTAGACACAAGGCTCATCAACGTTTTGCTCGAAGCCATAGGTTTTGATCACATCATCAAACCTTATGTTCCAAGATCTAGATGCTTGCTTAAATCCATAAATGGACCTTTGCAACTTGCAAACCTTTTGCTCTTGATCTGGAGACACAAATCCCTCTGGTTGCAACATGTATATGCTTTCATCAAGATTGCCATTCAAGAATGCAGTCTTGACGTCCATTTTCCAAATTTCATAATCTAAATAGGCAGCAATGGATAAGAGAATCCGAATAGACTTAAACATGGCTACTGGCGAGAAGGTCTCTTCATAATCGACCCCCTCTTTCTGGGTATAACCCTTGGCCACTAGCCTTGCCTTGAAGGTCTCTACCTTCCCGTCTACTCCTCTCTTCCTCTTGTAGATCCACTTACATCCTATGGGTTTTACCCCATTCGATAAGTCTACAAGTTCCCAGACTGAGTTAGAGTACATAGACTCCATCTCGAGATTCATGGCTTTAAGCCATTTCTCTTTATCAGAATCTTCCATTGCATTCTTAAATGTCAATGGATCATCCACACTATCAGCAGAGACAAGATCTTGTCCCTCACTTACACCCAAATAGCGTTCAGGCTGTTTCACAACCCTCTCACTACGTCTAGGTGGTAGTGTATCCGGACTAGGAATTATCTGACTTTCAGATGTTAAAGGATTAACAACTCTAGTTGACTGAGTACTGGTCTCACCAGGCTCCAACTCATTTAATACAATTTTAGAACGAGGTTTATGATCACTTATATAGTTATCCTCAAGAAACGTTGCATTTGTCGATACAAATACTTTGTTATCTTCAGGACTATAGAAGTATCCACCTCTGGTCTCCTTGGAGTATCCTACAAACAAGCAGACCACAGACTTGGGATCTAGCTTTCCAGTTCTGTTCTTCAGCACGTGTGCTGGACACCCCCATACGTGAAAATGTCGTAAACTAGCTTTACGACCATTCCACAACTCTAGGGGAGTTTCAGGAACAGATTTGGATGGCACTACATTCAAAATGTATGCCGCTGTTTGTAACGCATATCCCCAAAAGGAATTTGGTAATGATGAGAAACTAATCATAGATCTCACCATTTCCATTAGGGTTCTATTTCTCCTGTCCGCGACACCATTCTGCTGAGGTGTACCAGGAGCTGTGAGTTGGGACACTATCCCATACTCGACCATAAAGTCTTCAAACTCTTGGTCAAGGTACTCACCTCCACGATCTGATCGTAGTGACTTGATAGTCTTTCCTAACTGGTTCTCAACTTCAGCTCGGAATTCTTTGAACTTTTCAAATGTTTCCGACTTCCGTTGCATTAGGTAGACATATCCGTATCTCGAGTAGTCATCTATATAGGTGATGTAATACTCATAACCACCCCTTGCTTTAACATTCATTGGTCCACAAACGTCTGAATGTATAAGCTCTAGTGGTTGTTTAGCTCTAAGCCCTTTTCCAGTAAAAGGTCTCTTAGTCATCTTACCTTCTAAACAGGATTTGCAGACAGGTAAGGTGCCAACATTTAACTCACTTAAAGGTCCACTTTTTACTAGTCTGTCTATCCGGTCAAGGTTGATATGACCAAGCCTTAGATGCCAAAGATACGTGTCATTATCTGGAGAAATCTTATGTCGTTTAGTTTTAGGTTTTTCAACCTTAAACATTTCGGTGTTAAGCAGTGTAGTATGTATTAACGGTCTTAACACATACAAATTGTTTTCATTAATTCCTGAACAAATATTCAGACCATTCTTTCCAATAATTACAAACTTATTATTAAAAGAAACAGAATACAATTGTTCTAACAACTTAGAAACGGAAATCAAATTTCGTGTAAATCCAGGAATATAAAAAACATTGTTCAATAATAAAAAACTATTATTATTACAAAATTGCAATCTTATTGCTCCCACTGCTTTGGCCGACACGACATCCCCTGACCCCACACGCATGGAAAGGCTCCCTCCTCTAGCTGTGTCAAAGAATCAGTCCACTGCAAAGAAGAACAAACATGGTTAGTGACCCCCAAATCAACAATCCAAGGTGAAGAATCATCTTCCACTAAACAAGATTCAAGAACAAGTAAATCATATTTACCTTTCTTCTTCTTCTTGGCTACCTCCTCCAGGTACTGAGGACAGTTCCTCTTCCAGTGCCCGACCTTGTTACAATGGAAACATTTTCCTTTGTCTTGGTCGGTGGAGGCGCCCTTCTTTTTGCTTTGGGCCTTCTTGGGTTTGGGCTTACCCTTCGCCTTTCCAGTAGACCTCTTCCTCTTCTTATTATTGGAGGAAGATGATTCGGCAACATTTGCCTCACTTGTCTTACTTTTGCTGTCCTTGGTCAAGGACTCAAAAGTAGCGAGCTCATTGAGCAACTGTGTGAGACTAAACCTTAACTTGTTCATCTCGTAGTTGTTCTTAAACTGATCGAAACTCTTCGGAAGAGTCGTCAGTATGATGCTCACTTGACTGGGTTCATCAATGGCCCCGCCATTGACTTCTGCCGTGTTGAAGTAGGATATCATGCTAAGGACATGTTCCTAAACTGATGTACCTTCCTTCATGCGAGCGAGCATAGCGGAACGAACAGCTTCGTGTCACTTTTGCTCGGAGGGCTGCCCGAACATAGCTTGCAATGACTCCATAATTTCGAATGCTGTAGTCATTGCTTCGTGCTTTGTGACAAGCACGTCTGTCATAGAAGCTAACAGATATGTTCGGGCCTTCTCATCAGATGAGACCCATCGCTGGTATGCCTCACGAATAGTTCGTGTGGCATTGGCAGTAGGCACCGGAGGACATTCCTCCGTAAGCACAAACTTGAGGTCTTTGGTGACCAGTATTGCATTAATGTTAAGTTTCCATTTTATGTAGTTATCACCAGTTAATTTATCGTTTGCAAGTATTTGTAATAGTGCAGATGACATGGCTGAAAAAAGATAAATTAAGGATTCATTCAGTCATACATTCTAAACATGTGCGAATGTTCGGCATAAAATTAAACATGATGCATGAAAATGTTTAATGAACAAGAAAAACCCTAAAAACAATGTTTCTATGCCATGACAATCCAACATACCACAAGCAAGTGCCGCCTTAGGGTCGGTCAAATTCTTGCATGTTGGATCGAGACCTTCTCAGTCAAAGGATATACCAGAATAACTCTTATGCCAATATCATTCAACCATGGTGTATTAGGTCAGGTTTTTAATTAACCAATTTAATTAAAACCTTGTGAGTGTAACCCATCACTTCAGATCTCAAGAGCTTAACTCGAGAATTGCCGCCTTAAGGTTGGTCAATCCCGAAATCCCCTCCGAAATCCTATCTGTTAGGAAGTCAACCTTGGTATTGATTCTTATGGAAACCCTCCTTAGGGAGGACGAAAACAAAGCCGTCACGAGGCCCCACTAGAATTTCACGGTGTTGAACTAATGATGGAGACCGCGGGATATAATGTCATATATCCCTCTAATGGTGTAAAAGGAGGCCGGCCCGGCCCACATCTGCACGGCCCCCCGGCCCATTTAGGAAAACGGGTCGTGCCTGGCACGGCCCATTTTCCTAAATGGGGGCCCGGCACGGCCCTTCCGTGCCGTGCCGGCACGTGGGCTAATTTGGCGGGCCAAATGGGCCGGCCCATTTTTATTTTTATTTTTTTAAAATTTTTTTATATATTATTATTTTAGTATAATAATAAAAATGTTTATAATAAATTAATAATAGATTATAGATACATTTTTTATTTTATTTAATGAATTAATTCAAAAAATAAATAAAGATAAAACATGAAAGAAAAAAAATGTAGATAAAAATATGAAATGAAGAATTCTTTATTTATTTCGGACTTTCAGTATTACATATTTACATGATTGCCTCATTAAAAACCTTACCAAGAAAACCCAGTGGGAGAGATTAGAGAATAATAGTAAATTACTAATAAAATATTATAATAGTATATTAGTAGTGTAGAATAGTAGAGCGAGAGTAAGAATGAAATTAAGAATAATTGAAATTGTATAGAGAGTTTGAGAATGGAGAGATTGAGAGAATTAGAGAAAGTGAATGAAAAGTGGAATGTGTGGGAGTATTTATAGAAAAATTAGAAAAGTGGGTAAAAATATAAAACACAAGAGTTGAGGGGGCAAATTGTAATTTTTATAATTTTTTTAAAAACATAACCGTTGGCTGACGTCAGCCATGACGTCAGCCAACAGTTATTTTTTTTAAAAAAAATACCGTTATATAATTAAATTTTAAAAAAAAAATAATTATTCCACAGGCCCAACGGTCGGCACGCCGTGCCGGCCCGGCGTGCCGACCGTTGAGCCTGGCACGCCGTGCTGGCGTGCCGTGCCAGGCCGGTACGCCGTGCCTGGAATCCTGACCCGGCACGTGCCAAGAATGGGGGCCGTGCCTTGTACGGCCCGCTACAGTTGCGTGCCGTGCCAGGCACGGCCCGCCATCCTTGGCAGGCCGGCCGGACCGGGCCCTCCAAGCCCGGCCCATATTTACACCACTATATCCCTCTCCCACTCACTATTTTATATGAAGGGTTTTCTATTAATATTAATGCACCTAGATTAAACTAGATTAAACGGCTAATATTAATCTAAGCGTCAAGTGCATTAATCACAAATTATTGGAATCCTATTCCAATAACTAATAAACTAAATTGATTTTTAACACTTAAAAAAATCTAGTTCATTAGTGATAATTCAAATCTATGTAAACTGTTTACTAAGACTAGAATTATTATTAAATGTGTATTTACCAAGTTTTAACTATTAAAACTAAACACATTATTTAGGTCCAATTATTATTAGGAGCTTAATCAAATTAATCCTAATATATATTAAGGACCCTACTAATCTAAGTATTTAAACTCTTTAAAAAAAATTAGTAATTAATGAGATTTACCAAGTTTTTACTCCTAAAAACTAATCCCATTAAAAATAGCCAATTATGTGAATAAACCATTTTAATCAAATTAAAAAAATTAAACACATAATATAGATGGCTATAATGCATGTATGATATATCAACATATATATATATATATATATATATATATATATGTGTAGGCACAACTAATTTAAATGACATGTATATGCATAGCAATGCTTAATCATCAAATAATTAAAACATATATGAGTTGACCGAGTGTTGTGGATTATTTAACCTAAAAATTGGAATCTAATTAGAAAAAAAAGATTCCCAAGGCATCCCTTGGTCTTCTTGTAATTTCCAAGACTTCCAATCTCTTCAGGTCATGTGCGCTGGTAGCATGCGTGCGATGTGCTGTGCGCGCTGGAGGAAGTGCGCAGTGCTGTGCGCGCTGGAGGAAGTGCGCTGGTGGGCTTGCGCTGGTGGCGCGCACTGGAAGCATGCGCAGGACTTTGAGCACTGGTAGCCTGTAGGCTCGCGCAGCTGCGTGGGATCGCTGGTGGCAGGTCTTGCGATTACAATGTTGTTTTTTTTTTTAATAATACAACAGTAAAATAAATAAAAAAAATTATAACAACATTATATAACCTAGAAACACTCTAAATCCACAACACCATAAAAAATTACGATCAACCATGTTTTTTAAATTAAACAATTTAATTAAAAAACATCATACGCTCATCAAAAAAATATGCGCCTACACATTCATACATTTCAGGAGTAATCGAATTCGATTATACTGTACAAAAATTGGCTCTGATACCAATTGTTGGAACCTAAGGTTACAGATTGCGCAGCAGAAGGTTTTATAAAATTTTTATGTAATCATTTAAACTAACCCATTTGTACAGTAATAATCAAATGAAATTATAAAGTGATGAAACATTTTCATACCTACGTAGGAGGCTCCTTCACTTTAATACGAACTGCTCCTGATTTGAACCACGTGATCTTCCTCGCTATCTCCAGGAACTGGTAACAGCGTGTGAGCGCATCACGATATTCAGGACCTGTATAGAGGAAGAAGAGAAGAACACACACAAAAAACCAACTCTAGAAGTGTAGCACTTGTGGTCTCACCACACACTAACTTTTTCTATTTGTTTTGTTTGCTGTTCATGATCACCTTTTCTCTTTATTTTTCTTTTGCTGTGTATGTTTTTTTCTCATTCCCAAATCAAGTAATCTCATTACTTTGTATATTAGTCATTCGGTTATTGCTATTATTATTTTTTAATTAAATATATATCACATATATATTCAAAAACAAAAACAAACCAAAATCTTATTTGATTTTTAAAACTTTTCAAAAGAATATCTCATATCCTTTTAAATTAAATATTTATTTTTGAATTCAAACATTTCAAATTCAATTTCAAATATTTAATTTAATAAAATAAAATAATCATATTATCTTATTTTATTCAAAATCAAATATCAACTAACACCCTCCATTTAATGATTAACAACATAATTAAATAATCTTATTATTTAATTTATTTAATCACCATTATTCATTAATTAAATAATCCCATTATTCAATTAATTCCCGAATTAATACGTGTCACTTTCGTAACACAATTAATTGGACAATCCAATTAATTAACCGTGACTCTTGTTACCTAGATCGATCGGGCTAGCAAGGGGACCTAATGGACCCACAGTATTTTGAGCTCCAATAATTCTTAGAAATTATTAACTAAACTCTTTAATTAATATTTCATGATTATTAACTTCGGTGTTATTCCACTAAAAACCCGAAGCTGCACTCTCTCAACTGCAGACGTTTTTATACAAACCAATAACTCTCGGTGTCCATCGATATAGCTATTACATATGGTATAATCCTCCACAAGTAGTTCATAAGTAGAGCTGGGTCATAATGTCCGTTATACCCCTCTAATCATATCTTTCCATAAAGTACCATTGATTCTCTAATGAACAATAAATCCTACATTCCTTACGGAATTAGGAGAGCGCTCATATTGTTCAAGCCCCGAATCAACTCTTAAGCGGCCACCATCTACTTCTCACAAGAAGGAGTGGATTCCACTATTGTGTACAAACCTTCCCAGCCACAAGCCAAACCGCGATCCCAACATACGGAGTTTATTGATCGGGAATGCAACTCTGACCTCACCCATGGTATATCAAAGACCACGATCTAACCTGAAGGAGTCGATAAGACACTCAGGATTAAGATCACCCACATATAGTCATCATTAGTTGATATATATGAATATCATCGTTAAACGGATCTTAGTGAGAGATTCATATAGATCATGGCCCAGTCCTATATGATCACATCATACAAGGTGCCTCCATTCTCATATCTACATATGAATGATCCAGGATAGGATCACCGTACACTACGAAATGGACCGCAGCTATAGATTAACCATAAATAAAGTACCCAGCTTTATTTACTATCTACGGACTCTTTAAATTGCTCGTTTCAAACTGAATCCATCTATATATGACACTCATATACTCAGTTCAAAATTACATCCGGCAATTTTGGATGTTAAGTGCACATGTTATATAAAGTATGACACAAAATGAATGAATATACTACTTCTTTTATTTATGTTCAAATTATATTTACATATTACAAGCTTTAGGGCAAAAACCCCAACAGGGTTGACCTGCTAGCTAGGAGCTTTCGAAGAGTATCCAGTGACATGAGGGGATCCGTATGAACAGGTGCAAGTCCAATGGATATGCTATATAGGAGATCTGTTGATAGCGGAGCAAATCTTCTGTAAGGAAGCATGATTGGTGCAGCTCTACTGCATGTGAGCTCTAGATGTACCGGAGCGGATCTACTGTATAGAAGATCGTAGCGGATCTGCTGCATAGGAGATCTGCTGCTTGCGGAGCAAACTCTCTGTATGGTAACAGGAGATGGACAGCTCTGCCAATAGAAGCTCTAGATGTACCGTAGTGGATCTGCTGTAGAAGAGATCGTACTGGTACAGAGTTGCTGTAGTGGAGCTCCATAAATGTATGAGCAGGTTCGCTACATAGGGGTGACAAAGTAAACTGATTATGCTAGGAGTCCCACGTACCATCTCGATAGTTGAAAGTCAAGCTTGCATGTAAAGATAAGGAAGCCACGTCGGTGAGCTTCCCATAGACGGTGCCAAAAAGTGTTAACGGAAAAATTCACTCGGGGTGAAAATCTCAATTATCACCCTCAACCCGCTACCCCAGAGGTCACAGCGGGGGTAGGTACTTCGTACCGTGGTTCTAACAAGGTGATACATCAAGGTGTGGTAGGTACCTCGAGGTACCATGGCTCTTGTATAGCTGAGAGAGGCAAGGTGAGGGCGAGGTAGGTAGGAGAACCATCATCCCGCCCATCTGGTGTAATAGGCTGGTACCCGGTCTAGGTATCTGATTTAGGTACCTGGTTACCTCTCTAGGTGCCCCCCCATAATTCCCCGACCTAGATAATGTGCAAAGAGAGGTACATGAGGGCTAAGACCAGCGAGGTCGGTACCTAGCTCATATACTTGCATAATGAATGAGATAAAAGGGAGAATGACAACTCATTTGGTAGAGGTGGACTGACCTAGGGGGAAAAAGCATCACAATTGAGCACATGCTAAAAAACCCTAGGTAGTATCCATAGGAAGGAGAAATATCCTTCTTTATATTTATATATCTCGAGAGGTGCTCCGGAGAGCTTACATAAATATAATCTGGGACCTGGTAGGTCACCGTTGAAGGGATACCATTAGGTACCGATACATTCATGGAGAAAATTGACATGTACAATAGTCGATACAATGATAAGAGATGTCGAACTGTATTTCTGGTAAAGAAGTAGGCGAAATCTAGGATCAGAGACACCTTGGAGATATGAGAGGGCTTAGAGGTATATTGTTGACCATCGGAGAATGGGGATATCGGACATGAGTTCTACGATTAGAGCCCGAGCATGGTGACGAAGTTAGACCCTGAGCTGGTGAACTCTCTTTATCGTTTGAACCCAGCTATAGGCTGTGGTTATTGTCTTTTGGACTCAACCTCCTCATTGGAGAGAACTCGGTCATATTTATATGTCTCATTCTTGTTACCCACTCCATTAATTAATACGTAATCAAATGAATGTTGATACTTCATTAATGGAGTTGAATATTCTCTCATTAATGGCGTTGTGAATAGCCATTAATGGATTTGACTGATTCCTTCTTTAATGGCGTTGTGAATGGCCATTAATGGAGTTGACTGATTCCTTCATTAATGGCATTGTGAATGGCCATTAATAGAGTTGACTGATTCCTTCATTAATGGCGTTGTGAATGGCCATTAATGGAGTTATGAATGGCCATTAATGAGGTCAGATGGTGTTGCATGCTTCTTCCCTTCAGGCGAGGTATTCTGGTGTACCAGTCCCTTCTCGCTGGCGTGGCACTTGTTCTAGCATGCTAGTATCTTCATGGCACCATTCTTCCTGCTCGACGAGTAGGATACCTGTTTGGGGTGGATAGGATACCTATCTTGGACGGGTTCTGGGTGGATAGCGAGGTACCCAGGTACTAGGTAGATGTCGAGGTGCCTGGGTGCTAGGCCGCTATCGAGATACTCTAGTAATAGGAGTGTGTCGAGGTACCTGGATTCCATAAGAGAGGTACCAGGTACCGTGAGGTACCAAGTTCGGGGTATCGTGGTACCAGCTTTAGAGTAGATACATAGTGTGATACCTACTCTTTTTGGTTCGTATCTCTAGTGCTTCATCTAGGTAGATAAGTAGTCGAGGTTCTAGCTCTACCATGTATTGATTCCTTCCAGGTCGAGGTATCGATCCCGCTAGATACCTGGGAGCTGGGAATGGTCCCTACCAGGTGGTTACTTGGTGGAAAATTTTTCTTTGGACCATTGCCAAAAAACACTGTTAACAATAACTACATATAACAATGAGTTTCTTTTTGTTTATTATTATTATTATTATTATTATTATTATTATTATTACTATTATTATTATTATTATTTTTAAGATAGCTATATACATACATATATATATATATATATATATAAGAGAATTCCATATTAAAAATCTCTTGACCCATATACAATCAAGTTCTACATCGTCTCTCTCATAAGACTCCTACATTTGAACCCACATGAGTGTAGCTCAGCTGGTAGATGACGAGTTTAGGGTTTGGATAAATGACTCTCAAGTTAGCCGCTCGAATCCTACCAATGACAAAAGCTTTTAAAAAAAAATCTGGTCTAGATAAGTGAATTATCTAGATTCGAAAAAGACTATTATATTCGAGACATTTCCAAAAGTAAATTGAATCATCATTAGAAGATGATTTGATTCCAAAAAAAAAATCATCCAAAAATAATATGATTTTTTTAATTATAAATTGGGTGTGTTATATTTTAAGACGGTTTATAAATAAAATGTATTCATTTTAATAGGGGTACTATTGGCATTATGATGAATACTTATAGTAATATTTATTGAGATTTTCTCCTTACGATTCAATTTTATCTTTTCATACTCCTTTTCTAAAAACACTTCATCCTAACAACTTAAATTTTAAAAAAACAAAATCTTAAAGACACTCCATTTTATTCCAAAATTATCTGTACACTTTTTTTTTTCCTTTTTCGAAACACTCCATCCTAAATATATATATATATATATATAATTGGACTCGTTTTTCAAAAAAATTAAAAATCAACACTTAAAAAGTCTGCAAAAAGATTTTTCTTATTTTTTCTTTGCCAACAGAAAAAACTACAAAAATCAATGCTTTAAAAAAAATTTAGAAAATAGAATTGGTCCTAAGTTTGTAATTCAAGATACAACTGTAATAGTACAAAATCACATGTTACATGAACACGTCTAGATCTCTCGATGGCTTTCATAAATTCAAGGTTTTTTTTAAACAAAAAAACTTCATTGAGCAGAAAAACAATCTACATTGTATTCATGTAGAGGTTGGCTGAAACTGGATGATTATGGCTTGGAGAACAAGGTCTATGTCTAAATTAATGTATAGTGTAGCTGCTTATAATTAGTAGAAAGTATGAAGAGTCTACAGGGACTGTAGGAAATGGAAGCAGGAAGCAAGAGCTTTCGGAGGAATCATTTGACACGGATGGGGGAATGGGGGATATATGTTGAATATATTTAATTTATTATTGAGAGTAAATTGAAAGCATCTGTAATGTGGCACCGGTTAAACAGAGCTGCTAGAATCTAGATAGTTCATTGGCTGTGAAGTTACGTAGAAAAATTACAATATAGTAAATAAAGATGGCCATTGTTTTAGTGCTCCCATTATAGTGGGGCACGGGCAGCTGCTCTCAAGTGTCAAATCAACACATTTGGGTTTCAGAGTTTCATTGTATCTCCGGACAGTCTCTCGGTTACGATGTGTTAGAGAAGTCATAAGCATGTCCCACCTTTTGGTGCTTTGCTAACCTTAATGATGGTCTTTTAACTATTCTTTATTCTTAATAAATTTAAGATATTGCAACTTCATATTACTAATTTAATACTGTATAATTGAAATGGTTATAAGTTTTTGAATGCAACCTTATATATATATATATATATATATATATATATACTGTCCTTTTCCTATCAGTGCACACCGATAGAATTATATAAGGATATTGAATGTGAGCCACTTATTTATAAAAGAGTTCTGACAAGTCCATACATATCAAGTCAAAGTATGTGAAACGAGTGACTCACATTCAATGTTCTTATATAATTCCATCAATGCACATTTATATGAAAATTTTCGTATATATATATATATATATATATATATATATATTGCATGGTTATCAGTTTTTGAAGGCCACTTTTAAAAAAATATGTTGCATGAATGCTGTGCTTGCAAAATCTCCTTCCTATATCCATCATACTTGCTATACTCCTTGCCTTTTGACTCTTACTGCTTTCTTTGGAACACCTTGCATATTTGCATCCACTGTTCTTCTGTCCTGGGTAATTACAGTTTCATTTAGTTAAATTATTTTTCACAGTTCATAATGACTTGAGTTCTTGCTTATTTTTAAATGAATTATAAACTGTATTTGTAATTGCTGTACTTGTTGCCAAACATTTTTTTGGTGATAATAGCTTTTATGTACGATTTTGACATTATGTGAACGTTTTTTGCAGTTCAGAGGGAATAGATGTTAGACAAACACCTGCATAGCCTCATTGAACAACTAGCAGGGAAGCAGGTGAGTTGTATTTGTAAATTCTTTTGACCCAACTATTGTGTTAACCAGTTGTATATACTGTTAATAGCCAAATTTGGCTAAGGACCAAAGGGAAATTTTCCACCCTCTAAACCTGGCTCTATATCCGAGGTCATCTGCCAGGAGACCATGTTACCCGAAGTCGAGCTACGGTACCGCCCCACAGGAACAAGGACGGGCTCCAGAAACACCCGGAGTAGAGCCCAGCACGGTCAGATCAAGCCCGCGTCACCGAACCTGAAACCAGGAAATCCCCCCAAAGTCGGGATTACCTCACTCCAAAAGCTCGCCTATACCTCGCTGACATAGTGAGGTGTCCGTAACTTCAAAAGGTCAAGGGAGGCTAGACCTAGCTTCTGATTAGACGAAATTCCTTTATATCAGGGCTAGAATACTGATGACCTCACTATCTGATGTACCTCGCCACATTACATACCATATTCGACGACCCCTATGGGAGAACATGCTAGACCTGAAGACACACATGATTATATCTTAAGACGTTACATACGTACAAAACAAGTAATAGAGTCCAAGTAGGAAACAAATTGATCTCCATCAAGATATCCTCGATTCAGCAATTAACTCAAAGTCAATAACATTTTAAATGTAAAATCCCGTCCGATAAGGAGGGAAGAGATGGAGAAAATCAAGGGGGGAAATCAATTAGTTTGACTTATGAAGACAAGGTATTAAAGGAGGACTTGAACCTTCTGAAAGAGGAGACTACTTTTCAACAGGCATACGACAAGTACCCGACTACACCCTAGAGAAAATTGAGAGCAATTTGAGAGAGATTTGTATATCATACATTATCAATAAAGAGAGTATTTTTCTTTTTAATTCTTTTGGGTGGTGAATAGTATCATCGTTCATTGTCATTTTATTAGGCACTGTTTACACATATGTTTAACCTTGGCCACCACCTACGTGGTAGTGGTCTCGAGGGTGCTAACTGAGATTTCTCGTATTGAGCAAAATTTCCGTTAACAAAATATGTATTTCAGAAGATATATTTAAGTAATATTAAGTTATTGGTAGGCACAAGCAGAAGGCCTGGTTAGTGAAATTCATTTGAAAGAGAAGGAACTAGAAAGATTGACTGGGTTGTGGAGGAGAGTTGAAAGCAGCAACGTAGAGGCTGATACGGCCAGAAACCGGCTTGGAAGAAGCACCTCTGAGAAAGGATCTGCTTCTGCAGATTATATTGTTGATGCTCATAGCAAGCTTCCTTATTACTCCAGTAGGAATGAGAACCAATAGAAGCTCATGCTACTCAGGTCGGCTTTTGTGCTCTACATATTAGCTTTGCACATTGCTGTCTTCATCAAGATTTCGTTTTGAAGAATCCTGAGAATACACCATAAATATTGATGGAATAATCTGTGTATTGACTGTGATTTAATATTTTTTGTATTATACCATCCTCTGATTTTAGATCCTTGGAAATAACAGAAAGCATGAAGTAATGAAATGTTTAGTTTTTAACATTTTCATAATAGTTTTTGCTTCTAATTATTGTGAGTCTGAGTTGCCTGTTGGCAACATTTGAACTATTTGAGTGAGTCGTATACTCTATAGGGAAATACAATAAATCCCCCAATCAAGGTTTTCTGTTAGCCTGAACCGGGGACGTGCACCATTTATGGTGCACGGCCCATGGATACTGTGCATACTGTGCTTGTCTTATAATACCGTAAAACTGTTCATTTTATGTCACTACATGCTCCTACAGACCTACAGATATGCTGTTGTGGAAAGAGTAGGCTCTCTTTTGATTCTTATGTCTCCTGCATTTAGTCCATGACAGAAAAAGAAACTGAAATGAAAGGACCTTTTTAATAAAATACAAAAAGGTATATGTATATGTAGCTGAATTGCCAATATTAGCTAGACTTTATTTTAAACACAAGTTTGTTTGACAAATTTAGCTTGAGGGTACGTCTCACACAGTATAAATAACTATTTCTTTAGTGGAAATACTCAAATACAGCCACAGGTTTCAAGTATTTACATCATCCTTTTCATTCTTCAACATAGTATGAAGTAAAAATTCATTCCATGTGTCAATGGGGCCTGGCAAACACCAGTGAACACAATCGGTTACTGTCATATTCTGATGCAGAGAGTGTCCATAATTGTTAGGGTGTCCATCTGGCCTCAGCAACATGATTTCAGTAGTATCCAGCAACCCAAATTTCAAACCTTTCCTCATCCCTTGTTTCTCTGCTGCTTTTAATTCCTCTACTTGTGTCAAGTAGAACTCCATAATGTATCCATCTAACTTCATTTCTTGGCTTGTAAATGGCCTTGTTCTCACACAATTTCCTCCCTTGTTCCAATCACCATTCACAATGTGCGACGGAGAAAACGTCCTCAAAAATGTTATACCCTTGTACTTCTTAAGCCTATGAAGAGTTCTAAACGTTGTTCGGAAGGCCATTCTGTATCCATAATACTTAGGAAGAGCTGTCATGTTCTGTATGTTGCAGTTGTGGCACCCAACGACTTGATTATTTTCGTAGTATATCAGTGGGCGAAAGAACCATTGCCCGGCTGAAATGATCACGTAGTCGAAACTTTCGACTTCACTCACCCATGCCTCATCAGCTTTATCTAAGTAGAGATTCATGAGGCTGTTGCGGGAATGACCATTAGGGTCTGCATCACCAGCTTCAACCAAGAAAGGTGACCAGAATGCTGCTATGGTGCAATTGTAATCTGCATAGAACCATCGTTTAAAATAACCCGTGTATGATGTGTACTTGTAAGAAATGTCCTCATGATAGGTCACCTGAAAGAATGTATTGGATTCTAAGCAATTAATTGAGAAAAAAACACTTGCCATCATCAGTAATCAGAGCACTTACACTGGCTAAAAGGCACAATAGTGACTGCATTTGGTTCCTCCCCACAGAGTCCCCAACAAATGCCATGGACTTGCCTCTAACAAGCTCCAAGAATCGAAGTGGATTGAATAGAGGTAACTCACATTCATCTGGTTTCCACCTCCATTTCATAAACTCTGTATCTGGTCTCCCAAACTTCATACAGTTCTGCTGATCAATGATAAGATTGCAGCTTGTGTTTGTGTAATAAGGCCCTTTGGGATACGGAACCCATTTCCCGGTAAAGACGTCACATTTCTTTTCAAATTCTATGTGTCTGTATACAGTACTGATACTAATCTTCTTAAATGGCAGTGGTGGGTGTGAACTGTGAATACAGAGATGGATTGTGGTGAGCAAAATCAAGATAAGGGCTAGCAGGAATACCTTTCTTGGGTTGCTGTGAGAGTGGGGTGAGTTTTTTGCATTGAGGTCTGTAGAATAAGCCTTCATGGTTCACTGTCAACTGTCAAGTCTGCATTTGGGTTCAGTTTATATGGATGCAGTGGTGATGTTATTATTATTATTTTTTAAGTATTACAACTACTACAATAGGATTGCCGGAACCTACTAAGATCAGACAATATATGTGTGGCCGTCGGCCCGGATATATACTTTAAATAAATTAAGAGAAAACTCCTCACACATACTTTTTAAGTATGCATAGTGGGACTCGAACTCTCGTTACCAATATGAAAGGAAAGTGCACTACCACCACCTGTGCTGCTGTAAGGTGATGTGCAGTAGTGATGTTATTTTGACCTGTTTACGGTATTGGATGGTGTTAAGGAATGTGATATTAAGTTAACCAAACCACTTACCATAGTGATGCATTTTGATTTTAGGGTAGCAAATAGCATCATGACACATTATCAAGTGCTTGTTTGTTTGGATATTGCTTCGCTGGTGCTGTCTATGCTTTACCTATCTTGAAACAAAATATGTATAATAATGTGGCCCTTTAAAAAGGGGGGATTTGAGTATGATAAACAAACCAATTCCTAGGCTTCATGATACATCCTAGCTGTAAACCAAAAAAAAAAGAAAAATGCTCAATTGGTGTTCAAAATCTCTGTTTTATTACTTCATTGATTTTAAGGAGAAGTGGAGCTTTTCTGTTGACGAATTGATTTTTAAGTTGGGGGATTTACAATCGGTCCCTGAGTTTAAAAAAAAATTCATTTTTTACTCCAGATCTGGGTATTAGTTTCTCTAGTCTCTAAATTTTAGAAATGTATCAAAATAATCTACCTGTTAGTCAACGGATGGTTAAAATTTACAGAAACATGAGTATTTACGTCTTTAAACACAATAAATATACAAATGTGATAAAAAAATTCAGTTTTTTATAAGGATAAAAAAAAAAAAAAAACCAAAGCCCGGTTCCACTGATGAGTATGCAAGAGTCTTCCTAGTTCCTAGTGCCACCCCACCTCACCTGGGATACTTGAAGAGTTAGTAACTTTATTGATGATTTAACTATATCTATCTAGCAATTATGAGGCTCAAGATTCATGAATATGTGACTCGTTTCTTGCTTCATATCTTAAGCTATCGTGAGCTCAAAGTAATTATTGGGAGCTTTCATGAGTCATGGCATTCTCTCTCCCTCTATATATATTTAGTGTTAAATAAACACTACACTGGCGTGCCTTAGGAGCAAAGTTATTGATGATGATGATGGTGATTAAAGCTTGCAATGACCTTAGATTATTGGCTTTATCTTTAATTTTTGCTTCAGAGTAAGTGCAGCCATTTTTGTTAGTGTTGGAGTGCTGATCATCTACAGTTTTGTGCACATTTTCATACATTCCATGTGTCAAAATCAGGTATTGCTTGTGGATTCCTAGGAGAGGACTAGTACTCCTGTGTGAGTTGAAAGTGATGTTTAGGTAGCTTGAACGTGAACTTAAAAGAGTTTAATCATGAATTTGCACAGGTAGAGCTTAGACATGAATCTGTGAAGTTAACGTTACATTTTACGAAGTTGCATAATAAATTTAGGAAATTTGATGTGAGATTAATTGAAAACGACAGCCATACACTTCAGATATGTTATAGGATTCTAACAAATCCAGTGGAAGTTATCAGTATTTACCCTCGACCGATGGGTTAATTGTACCAAAGTATCTTGAGTTTATCCATTTAGATAAAATATAAGTAGTTTCAAAAGTTAAACACGAACATACCTTATTGTTAAAGTCAAGCCGTTAATAATAATGGTTGACCAGTCAATTCTTTGAAAGGACGAATTTACCCTTTCCACACCATCCAGCATAAATTTATTTATTATTTATATTTATTTATTAAAACAATAAAATTAATTAAAAATGAAAAAAAAAAAAATCAATGGTCAGGTACTGGATATTGGACTTGGTATTTTGAATGGGTTTCCTAAGTTTAGTTCTCATCTAATCCTAAATTTGTTTCTCTGAATGTTTCTGGCTCATTTATATATTTTTTTATTTTTAGGTTTCTCTCTCTAAATATATATAAAACTTTTCTTCTCATTGCGTACCGTTAAATATATATCAGTAATCTATGGTCCATATGAAATGTACTAATGTATTTTATATCAGTATGCATTAATGAGAAAATGACTATATATATATATATATATATATATATATTTGAATGTGAAGAGAAAAATTCAGAGTTGTGTATTAGTTCAAAACATATTAAATTGATAAGAATCTGAGTGCATTGTTGACTTTTTTGAGTTAGTGTTGTGTTAAGATTTCAGTGATAAGTTTAAGATTAGGATGGACTTGATGATGTTGGAGACAAGGATGCATTTTTTTTGGGTCTTTGCATAAATGTCCTTTTTAATGTTTAAAAGAGCAAAAATGTCCCCTCATTGATAAACTTACTAAAACGTCTTCTATTGAAGTTCACTTTACATATAATGTCCCCTGATGGATCAAATTACGCTTTCCATGTAAAGTTAGCTGTAATGACTAAAATATCCACCAAAATATGTGTTTCCCATAATTTCCCTTCCCTTCCCTTCCCTCCCTTCTTCCTTCCACGAGATTCAACTCCCTCCCTTCTAACCACAATCATCTCTTCCCTTCTTTCGTTGGTTGAACTTTCTTTCATCTCTTCCCTTTACAGTACTCTGATTCCCCATTCCTTCACAAACCGATTCCAAAAACCATTTACAAACCCTAGAAACAGAGAGATAGAGAGAGATAGAGAGAGATAAAGGTGAGATATAGCCACGGGGACGACGGTGGATGATGGGTTTCTCTCAATAGTCTTCATAAGTTCGTGTTTATGCTCGATTTTGAGTCATGATTCACGTTGACTCAGATAATTGCAAATGCAATTTGGTGGTGTTACAGAAAAAATTGTTTTGTTAAAAGAGGAGGGCCCTTGTCGCTGTGGCATATAGATCGAAGGCAAGGATACCGAACATTCTTGTGAGTAACAAACTTCTTACCTTCAAAAGCTTTAGTATATTGGTTGTTTATTTTGTTTGTAAGTGTCTCATTTTATGATTGGCTTATTTCGTTGACAAAATCACATTTGGGGTCAAATAATGTAAATGGTAGATTAGGAATTGAAGATCTCCCATCATCAAGGCATTGGACTTCAAGTGCATCAAGAAAAGGTAGATTACTTGGCTCTACTCTTATTTAAAGAGACTTAGTTGCACACAAACACTTCGCATAGATTTCTTGCTTTTGTGTTTATTGCATATGTGCATTCTTTTCACTTCACAAGTGCACCACTTTGTTACATTTTGTATGTGTGTGTGCTTGTTGTGTTAGTGCGCGTGTCATTGTGCGCGGGTTACTACCCACGCAGACACCAGCGCAATTGACCTTGGTTCGTTTTTGATTCCTCGGTTCGGTGGTTGATTCGCTGGTTGTTCGCCGGACTTGAACCAGCAAAGTGCTTGTACGCAGGTCAGTGTGTGGGTGCCTACCCACGCAGTAGACCAGCGCAATTGGCCCTGGGCATTTTGATCCCCGGTTCGCTGGTGTGTTCGCTGGTCACGAACCAACAAAGCCCATATGTGCGGGCTAGTGTGCGGGTTCCTACCTGGGCATATGGACCCGCGCACTACGTCAGTTTTGCTTTGTCCTTTTGCAAACTTTTCCAAAATGACGTAGTTTCTTTTAGGGTTGTTTTATATACATCTCTTTATCCCCATTTCGTCTTCAAAGCTTCATAATTCATTCTTACTCCATCTTTAAAGAGCTCAAGAGTGACTTGCAAGGAAAGTGTTAACATGGTTTTTTGACAAGGGACCAAAGGAGAATTTTCCAACAAGTAACTAACTGGTAGGAACCAGTCCCATCTCCTAGGTACGTGGCGGGATCGGTACCACGACCTTGATGGAACCAATACCTGGTAAGGTCATAACCTTGACTAGCTATCTACCTAGATGAAGCACCCGAGATACGAACCATGAAGAGTAGGTATCACGCTGTGCATCTACTCTGACACCTGATGAAGAGGTTGCCGCGATATCACGTACCTAGTACCTAGTACCTCGCAGGTACCCGGTACTTCATACCTGGTTCTTCATACCTGATACCCCGGTACCATGGCGTGTACCCAGTAATCCCAGAGCACCTCGACATCAGCCCAGAATCCAACCAATACAGGCGTCCTACTGTAGGGAAAAACACGCGGCGGAAGCGAAAAACTTGGTTTGTATATTTCAAAAATTTTCCTTTAAAAGAAAGACCCTTAACCCTTGATTAATTAACATATAATAAAAGTATCGTACCTTTTTCACGTGACGATTGATATTGCGTCGATTTGAATCCGCTTGCTTCGAATTGAATCCGCAAGATCTTTCAATCCAATCACGAACGTGAATCACCTAGGAGTATGGGTTCCCTTTCTTTGAATTGTAAACCTGAGGATGGAAACAAAAATCTTTTTCTTTTGTTAGTCACAATAATCCTCGTAGAGAAAATAAAGAACGTTTGGTCACTTGTGCATTCTCAATCTTTTAATCGAAAACTCGCGTGAACCCTAATTCGGTCCTGTACATAAAGCCTTTTGATGTAAAAGCTTCTAATGTACTATCGAAAATAAAAAGCTCCTTATTCTTCTTCTCTATAACCGAATTCTACACCCCTTTCTTGAGTTGGAAGTTTTTTTTATTCAAAGTAAGAGAATAAAAATTCTTTCTCTAAAAAAAAACTTTTTTTTTATCTCTCATTACTAATTCTGAATTTAATAATATATATAGGTATACAAATCTTTTCCTAAAGAGGATTTACTTGGTGGTCAAGAATCCTATCTCTAGGTGGATTTACTTGATGACAAAAAATCCTTTTTCAAAAAAGATTTCTTTTCCACACCAAGACTCATAATCCAACTAACATAGTGTATTTATTCAATAACCAATTATTGAATATAATTAAATTGTCACTAAATCAAAAACTTCCTAATAGAAATCAAATACTTCCTAATCTGACTAGATAAATAAATTCCTATTATTTATCTACTTATCAAATATAGTATTTGATACTTATCATATTACCAACAAAAATATGACTCTAGGAGACCATCTCCTACTAGGAAAAAGATTTTGATTTTTAATTAATTAATTAAATAAATAATTAATTAATTAATTTCCATTTAATTAAATAATAAAATAAAAACAATATATAAGACTAATAAATAGTCCCTTGCCGCCCATGCCAATATATAAGGGCCAATATTGTTTTTTTCTATTTTATTAAATCCCATTGGACCTTAATAAAAAGTCCACATATGAACTAGACTCATTCTTACTAAAAGAAACAAGTCCACATGTCTTAATACAATTCTAGATGGACCCATAAATCGGTCCTGTAGAATATATCAAGTGATCCATGCAAGTTCGTGTGAATTGGGGATCTTGGCGGGCTATCTAAATTTAAGCTCCAATAGACATAACCTTATCACAATCAACAAATGATTCACTTATGTTCGATCTATTAATTTTAGTTCATTCCACTAAAGAACTAAAATTAAACTCTTAAATAAAGATAGAATAAGTTATTATTGCTCATTCTTACCCTAGACAATCTTAATGGAGATAGTGTATCCTCGTGAAGAATATCAGTAATCGCCAAGAGCTAATAGACCGCCTATAGCTCTCCAAGTTACCATATTTACCCATATGACCACATTTTTAACTTGGATATTTTGACTTGTCCAGAAGACATATTTCAATAGACACTATTGAAAACTTAACGTTAAGATTTAATGTCCAATACCTCAAAACATCCATATGATGATATTCTACTCTCATTTAATAAATGGAGCCACGATGTCCATATCTATAAATGAAGTCCTCTATCGATTAACAAATGAATACCACCAAACTATCGAGGATAGGCTATGCTATATAATCGTACTCATTGATATCTCAAATGATAACACTTGCAACCATAAGTCCATCATTTATCTCAGGATTGAGATAGACTCTCTGATTGTCTTCAAGTGAAGACTTTTATCCATTGACGGTTCTAGATAAAGTATTTCACTATGATCATATTCAATGCACCCAGTGCACTAGATTCTTTTGCCCAAAGACACCACACTTTGATGATTTTAGACTCATCATAACACATTTGATCCCACTCAAATGCTAGCAAAAGAATCTACAACTTTAACAAGATAAAGGCACCCAACTTTTATCTTATTTTGTGAATATTATTCAAGACTAACTAAAGAATTATGTCTACCTCATACATATCCAGATGTACGAACAATTCTTCATCTCTCATAGTCTTTTGACCTTATGATTATTTACTTTTGACAATTATAATATTTAAACTATAAATGCTATAAGATTTGTTAAACTAGAAATCACTTTATTAATATGAAAAGATTGTCAAATACTTCATTACACTCTTGCTATTGAGCATAATTCTAACAATCTCCCACTTACGATATAGCAAATGTGTCATATCTCTCATCCCCATGTTCTCTAGATGCCCATCAAAACTCTTCTGTGGAAGAGCCTTTGTGAAGGGATCTGCTATATTTTCTGCTGACACGATCTTGGTAATCGTCACGTCACCCCTATGCATAATTTCCCTCAGAAGATGATACTTTCTTTCAGTGTGTTTGCCTCTCTTATGACTTCTTGGTTCTCGCGAATTAGCCACTGCTCCATTATTGTCACAATAGATAGTGATCTGCTTATTCGCATCAGGAACCACTTCTAAGTTAATCAAGAATTGGCGGAGCCAGACAGCCTCTTTAGCAGCTTCGCATGCGGAATCATACTCAGCTTCCATGGCGGAATCAGCAATACATGATTGCTTGATACTCCTCAGTATGACTGCTCCTCCTCCAAGAGTAAACACAGATCCTGATGTGGATCTCCTAGAGTCAGAATCCGACTGGAAATCAGAATCTGTATACCCAACGAGAATTAAATCCCTTTCAGAGTATACAAGCATATGATCTCTCGTTCTCTTGAGATATTTGAAAATATGCTTGACTGCCGTCCAGTGATCAGGACTAGGTTTCGATTGAAACCTGCTAACTATGCTAACAGCAAAACAAATATCTGGTCTAGTACAGAGCATTGCAAACATAAGACTTCCAACAGCCGAGGCATATGGAACCCTACTCATGAATTGCTCTTCATGCTCATTCTTTGGAACTTATTCCTTAGAAAGTTTGATTCCATGTCTGAAAGGTAATATACCTTTCTTGGAATCTTGCATGGAGAACCTAGACAAGATTTTATCTACTACGGAGCTTGGGATAATGTAATCGTTCTGTTCTTTCTATCCCTTATTACTTGGATACCAAGAATAAAACTTGCTTCTCCTAAGTCCTTCATATCAAATCATTTTGCTAACCATTCTTTTACTGATGTCAATACACCTATATCATTTCTGACTTGTCGCTTTTAATCCTTTTGTATACACAGGGTTTGTCAAGGTTTTGAATAAATCCAAAACTTTTCACGGCTTGATCAAACCTTATGTTCCAGGATCTGAATGCTTGCTTAAATCCATATATGAATCTTTGCAACTTGCATACCCTTTCCTCTTGGCCTTTTTCAATGAATCCATCTAGTTGCATCATATAGATGCTTTCATCAAGACTTCCATTAAGGAAAGCTGTCTTGACGTTCATTTTCCAAATCTCTATGTCTAGAGATGCCGCCATGGATAAGAGTATCCTAATGAATTTAAGCATTGCCACATGAGAGAAGGTTTCCTCATAATCGATACATTCTTTCTGTGTGTAACCTTTAGCTACCAATCTAGCTTTAAAGGTTTCCACATTTCCATCTATTCCTTTTTTCCTCTTGTATACCCACTTGCACCCAATGGGTTTTATCCTTTTAGGCAAGTCTACAAGAGACCAGACTTTGTTCGAATACATAGACTCAATCTCAGATTGCATTGCCTTTTGCCAATGGCGACAATCAACATCCTTCATAGCTTCCTTGTACATGTAGGAATCATCGTCGTCTGGGAGATTCTCTACAGATTCTCCTAGACTGATGTATCTCTCAGGTTGTATACTAACCCTCCCACTACGACGAGGAATGGTAGGTTGTTGATCTTGTGATGGTGCGGAATTTACAATTGAGCTAGGTTGTGAAACCTCTTGTGGAATTGTATCTCCTGAAAACTCATTCAGGACAATTCTACTCTGAGACAAAAATTATTCAAATAGTCCTTTTCCATAAATTTATCATTTGTTGAAACAAATACTTTAAGATCTGAAGGACTATAGAAATAATATCCTTTGGTTCCTTTTGGATATCCCACAAATATGCATGTTTCTGAAGGGGACTCCATCTTTTCTGTTTTTCCTTTTAACACGTGTGCAGGACATCAAAATATCCTTAAATGTTGTAAACTAGGCTTTTGTCCAGTCCACAACTCATGCGGTGTTTTAGGAACCGACTTAGATGGTACATCGTTTAGAATGTACATAACAGTTTGTAAGGCATATCCCCAAAAAGAATTTGGAAGCGTTGAATAACTCAACACAGACCTAACCATGTCCAAAAGAATTCTATTTCTCCTTTCTGCCACCCCATTTTGTTAAGGTGTACCTGGCACAGAAAGCTAAGAAATTATACCATTATCAATAGGATATTGCTGAAACTCACCAGATAGATATTCTCCACCACGATCAGATCTCAAGATTTTTATGTGTTTCTCAAGCTGATTTTCTACTTCAGCTTTAAATGCTTTGAACATATCAAAAGCATCCGACTTATGTCTCATGAGATACACATAGCCAAATCTTGAGTAATCATCCGTGAAAGTGATGAAGTACTCATATCCACCTCTAGCTTGAATGTTCATAGAACCACACACATCAGTGTGTATTAATTCTAAACATTCAGTGGCTCTTGTGCCTTTGGTCGTGAACGACCTTTTGGTCATCTTACCTTCCTGACAAGATTCACAAGTTGGTAGATCATCAACCTTTAAGTAACTTAAAGGTCCATCACTAACCAATCTTTTGATCATATCAAGGTTAATATGACCTAGGCACAAATGCCATATATAGGTTTCATCTTTTGATAATTTTACTCTTTTATGATTATGTTGCGTTGATTCCGTATCTAATAAGTGAGAGATATTTATTTGCAAATGGAATCAGCAGTTTTCCAATGTACCTTTGCAAACAAATTTGTCATTTTCACTAATAATAAAATCTTTTTTAAAAGTAACCGAATATCCAAATTTATTTAAACAAGAAACTGGAATTAAATTCCTCTTGAATTGAGGTACATAATAAATGTCTATCAAATCTAAATGCCTACTAGAATCTAAATTAACTTTAATATCTCCCACTCCACTAGCAAACACCAACGCTCCGTTGCCTAAACGCAATTTGAATTCATTCTCATTCGGTCTTTTCCTTTACTGGAACCCCTTCTTGGTATGCCTAAGTTGCTTTTTCTTCTGTTGTTTCTTGACCTTCTTATGGGTCTTAACAGTAGCAACTTTACCAACAGTATGAATCTCTTGACCCTTGCCTTTCACAAAGATCTTCTCGGCACTTTGAACATCTTGCATCAGGGCCTGCAAGGTGTATTCCTTATTGTTCAAGGTGTAGTCCAACTTAAACTGATCAAAAGAAATCTGACAGTGAGTTGACAATCATGTCAATTTTCGTCTCACCGTCTATCTCAGCACCATTGAGTTCAGCAATGTTGAGATATGCTATGACCTTCATCATGGGATCTTTCACATCCTGTCTAGGTTTCATCCTAATATTTATGAAATCAGTCATTGCCTCTCTCTTAGTCGTCCTAGACCTCATAGCAAACATCTCCTCTAGAGACATCATTCGGCAGCAGAACTTATCCCTTCATGTTGTTGTTGCAACACGTCGGAGATGGTGGCCATAATGTAACATTTGGCCATCTTATATGAGGTCTCCTACTGCTTATACTCGTCTCTTTGCACCTCATTAGATTCATTAGTAGGAGTAGGTGGTTTAGGTTTAGACAGAAAAAACTTATGTTTTTCATATTGCAACAACATGCCCAATTTTCCTTTTTCCATGTGACATAATTATCACTAGTTAAAGTATTATCTGTTAGGATGTTGATTAGGGATGGGATCATGATTTCTTAATAAAAGAAAAATAATATAAGTAAACAATCATGATAAAGCACTTTGAATATTTATCTTGAATTAAATTAAGTAATTCAATCATAAAATTCAACGGTGATCCAACATCCATAAATGTCACGCCTCCTTTGGGAGTTCGCACCATTTACTAGTTAGACTAGGTCCCACCTAATTGTTAACATAACAACCATCATTTTCAATTTAGCCTTGTGATTTATATTGACAAGAACTCTTGGGAGGATATCAATAAAACCACATTGAGTGTATTACCAAGTTATCGACCTTCAATATATTCCCTCGCGAAAATCCCTCATTTGAGAGTAGATATTGTTTAAGTCAATTGTCTAGTCTATCCTTGTAAGGAAGTGTCTTGCTAAATTCCATTCATGGATGCCCCTTGGGGGTTTATCACACAAAACATAAAGCTCAACTTATCTTGGAGGCCATAGGTGTTCAAAACACCTTCTCCCACTCAATTGTTTAAGGCGTGTGATAGAATTCCATAGAATGATTTACCAAGCTATGTAGATGCCAATTAGATACCTAAACCATTCAATGCATTTTCATACCAAAAGAGATATATGAGTGGCACTCCTATTCTATATGACATGTTATCAAACAATGACAAACATTGTAATATTACGAAAAATAAATAGCCACAATTTTGGTCCATCCTAGAAAAGCAAGTAAATTACATTTGTTTGAAATACAAGAAACCCTAACTTGGCGATCAAGTCATCAAGCTGTTGTCCATCAAAACTCTTGTGCGGCAAAATTCATACGTAGCTGCCCCATGCGCAGCACCACACTCGCACCCGAAAGCTTGCACGACTGCCTTGCATGCACGGGCTACCGCGGCCTTCCTCCGTTGCTTCTTTTTTTACTTCCAATTCTTCAATTCTTCGAATTTTTGAAACTTGAATATATTACAACATTTTTTTTTATATTACAACGATAAAATAAAAAAAAACTTAACAACTATCAAGAAGGAAATTATGGCGATGATAGACCACCCTTCTTGTTACAACTCCAAACAAAAATTATATTAAAATTCTAGGACCAAAATCGAGCAATAACAAACCATATTATAAAACATATATATCCATACATTCTCATGTAATTATATATGCAAATACCTAGAGTGCCATCTCTTTCTAAAACATGCATATTTACAATAAAAAAAATAGATCCACGTATATATATACATCAATTAATTCAAGGGTACAACCTGACTCTGATACCAATTGTAGGGAAAAACACTCAGCGGAAGCGAAAAACTTGGTTAGTATATTTCAAAAATTTTCCTTTAAAAGAAAGAACTTTAACCCTTGATTAATTAACATATAATAAAAGTATCTTACATTTTTCACGTGACGATTGATATTGCATCGATTTGAATCCGCTTGCTTCGAATTGAATCCGCTTGCTTCGAATTGAATCCGCAAGATCTTCCAATCCAATCACGAACGTGAATCACCTAGGAGTGTTGGCTTCCTTTCTTTGAATTGTAAACCTGAGGATGGAAACAAAAATCTTTTTCTTTTTGTTAGTCACAATAATCCTCGTAGAGAAAATAAAGAACGTTCGGTAACTTGTGAATTCTCAATCTTTTAATCGAAAACTCGCTTGAACCCTAATTCGGTCTTGTACATAAAGCCTTTTGATGTAAAAGCTTCTAATGTACTATCGAAAATAAAACGCTCCTTATTCTTCTTCTCTATAACCGGATTCTATACCCCTTTCTTGAGTTGGAAGTTTTTTTTATTCTAAGCAAGAGAATAAAAATTCTTTCTCTAAAAAAAAATCTTTTTTTTTAACTCTCATTATTAATTCCGAATTTAATAATATATATAGGTATACAAATCCTTTCCTAAAGAGGATTTACTTGGTGGTCAAGAATCCTATCTCTAGGTGGATTTACTTGGTGACAAAAAATCATTTTTTAAAAAAGATTTCTTTTCCATACCAAGACTCCTAATCTAACTAAAATAGTGTATTTATTCAATAACCAATTATTGAATATAATTAAATTGTGACTAAATCAAAACTTCCTAATAGAAATCAAATACTACCCAATTTGACTAGATAAATAAATTCCTATTATTTATCTACTTATCAAATATAGTATTTGATACTTATCATATTACCAACAATAATATGACTCTAGGAGACCATCTCCTACTAGGAAAAAGATTTTGACTTTGAATTAAATAAATAAATAATTAATTAATTAATTAATTTCCATTTTATTAAATAATAAAATAAAAACAATATATAAGACTAATAAATAGTCCCTTGCCGCCCAAGCCAATATAAAAGGGCCAATATTGTTTTTTCTATATTATTAAATCCATTGGACCTTAATAAAAAGTCCACATATGAACTAGACTCATTATTACTAAAAGAAACAAGTCCACATGTCTTAATACAATTCTAGATGGACCCATAAATTGGTCTGGTAGAATATATCACGTGATTCATGCAAGTTCGTTTGAATTGAGGTTCTTGGCGGGCTATCTAAATTCAAGCTCCAATAGACATAACCTAATCACAATCAACAAATGATTCACTTAGGTTCAATCTATTAATTTTAGTTCATTCCACTAAAAAACAAAAATTGAACTCTTAAATAAAGATAGAATAAGTTATTATTGCTCATTTTTACCCTAGACAATCTTAATAGAGATAGTGTATCCTCGTGAAGAATATCAGTAATCGCCAAGAGCTCATAGACCGCATATAGCTCTCCAAGTTACCATATTTACCCATATGACCGCATTTTGAACTTGGATATTTTGACTTGTCCAGAAGACATATTTCAATAGACACTATTGAAAACTTAACGTTAAGATTTAATATCCAATACCTCAAAACATCCATATGATGATATTCTACTCTCATTTAATAAATGGATCCACGATGTCCATATCTATAAATGAAGTCCTCTATCGATTAACAAATGAATACCACCAAACTATCAAGGATAGACTATGCTATATAATCGTACTCATTGATAGCCCAAATGATAACACTTGCAACCATAAGTCCATCATTTATCTCAGGATTGAGATAGACTCTCCGATTGTCTTCAAGTGAAGACTTTTATCTATTGACGGTTCTAGATAAAGTATTTCACTATGATCATATTCAATGCACCCAGTGCACTAGATTCTTTTGCCCAAAGACACCAAACTTTGATGATTTTAGACTCATCATAACACATTTGATCCCACTCAAATGCTAGCAAAAGAATCTACAACTTTAACAAGATAAATGCGCCCAACCTTTATCTTAAGTTGTGAATATTATTCAAGACTAACTAAAGAATTGTGTCTACCTCATACATATCCAGATGTATGAGCAATTCTTCATCTCTCATAGTCTTTTGACTTTATGATTATTTACTTTTGACAATTATAATAATTAAACTATAAATGCTATAAGATTTGTTAAACTAGAAATCACTTTATTAATATGAAAAGATTGTCAAATACTTCATTACACTCTTGCTTTTGAGCATAATTCTAACACCTACCTTCCCAGCAAGACGAATATCACCACAAAGTCACCAGCATGATAGAACAAGCATCACGCCAGTAAGCCAGTATATCCCTCCAAGCAATGCAAGCATTGAAAGTTCATTCCTTTCCCCTTTATAGCACCATAAATGAGACCAAACGGTCAACCGAATATGAGTTTAAATATGACAGTGATTAACCAGATCAAATCCCGTGCCTTTAGCCTCACTTAACTCCTTTTAACGCCTAAAATAGGACTCTAAATAATCCTCATTAATACAACCGGATTCTGAGGGATATTGGAGGTCTATATATACGGCCATGAAAGACAAAGAGGATGGGTGTTTTCTAATCAGCAGAAAGAGACTTTTTTTCAAGAAAGTCTTCTTCTGAATTCTTTGAAGCCAGTGAAAGCTTGAGACATTCACTGGGAGGACAATAGCCACTTATCAACATAAACGAATTCGCCATCTCCATCCTTTGTAAAAAAGAGAGAGAAAAGAGTGTATTGTAGCATTCATATAGTAGATAATCAATTAAAAAGTATATTTCACATCTTTTATGTTCCTTTTCATTTGTCTTTATTAATCCCCAACTTAAAGGAACCCCGGTACCCTCGCTGCCACCTATCGGTAGTGGACGAGAGTGTTAATTGGAATTGCGCTACCTGAGTGGATTTTTCAGTTAACAGAAATTTAGCAAGATTGCATTTTTCTTAACCAAAACCCAAAAACTCATCATTCATTCATGAATCAAGCATCATCTAGCTTCATCTAGAATGTTTCTAAGCATGGGTCTTCATGTACATAGTTTACTTGGTAAGTAGAACATCATCTTCATCTATTCTCATGTTCTTGTTTAACAAGAAACCTCTTTTGTGACTTGTTTGCATTTAGACTAGGATTCTAATTACAAGTTGAGGTTTTTGTATGTTGATTTGTTGGGTTGTCGTATTGTGATAGCTATTGCATCTAGGAATGCTTTATATTTCATATAGCTAAGTTGTATGCATGCCATATAGCAATATGATATCTAGGAATGTTTTTAAATGTCATAATTACTTCCTAGATAAGCATTAAATGTGTTGACCTAGCATTTCTACATTTAGAATATTTTTTATATTCACTTTAGGTTGCATATCTCTTCTTCAAGAGTTTTGTATTTACCGTGGGTAGAATACAAGCAGGAGCCAATTATCACTATTAAAGGCCTGTAGGTAACAAACACGGATTAATAACCATATAGATGTGATGTGGTCAACCTAGGTTGTAATTGTTTTTGGAAATAGTGGATTTGGGGGCTCAATTGGCTAGCTATTAGCTAATCCAGTGGTTTTTACCTTGTCGAAGGTTTTCCACGTAAATTCAAGTGTTATTTACTCTTTGCACCTTTACTTGAATTTATTGTATGTTTGGTGTGTTTTTAAAATTTTTCAATATTGATTAATCAAAAAGATTGGTAATTTATTCGGTTAAAACCTATTCACCCCCCTCTAGGTTCATTAGACACACATTGTAGTATTTTCAATTGGTATCAGAGCGGGTTCCTAGACATAATCAGGTGATCCAAGCTCTTGTTTTGTGTGTCTTACAATTTTTGCATTTCATTTGCATATATTGACTCAAACACTATGAGTGAAATTGGGGTGAGTAAAGAAGGAGCATCAAACATAAGACCACCTTTGCTCAAAGGTGACAATTACGCCTCATGGAAAGGCAAGATGTAGTCATACCTTTGCCAAATAGATGACAGTGCATGGATGGCAATTGAAGATGGGTACACTTCTCCAACAATGACCGCCGATGATGGTAGTGAAGTCTCTAAGCCTAAGTCTCAATAGAGTACACAAGAATTTGAAGCTTCCAAATGGAACAACAAGGCTATCCATGCCATCTTGTGCGCTATGGATGAAAACCAATACAAGTTGATTCAAATAACTAGGAATGCTAAGGAGGCATGAGAGATTCTAGACGGCTCATGAAGGAATCGAAGTAGTCAAGGACTCCAAGCTCTAAGACCTTCAAATGTAATTTGAGGCCATTCAGATAGAGGAGGATGAATGCTTCAACCACTTTCAAGTGAAGTTGATGGACATAGTCAATCAAAGCCATTAACTTGGTGACCCTAATTCGGAAAGGAGGATCAAGCAAAAGATTATGAGGTCACTTCCGGAAAGATTTGAGTCAAAGGTGACGGTACTTGAGGTGAATATTGACTACAAGAACATGAAGCCAAGTGAAGTTATTGGAAGACTTCTAGCATATGAGTCTACGTGGACTCCTACACCTACACCTCTAAAGAAGCAAAATAGGATTGCTTTGAAGGCCTCCAAGGTTGAGAAGGAGGAGGAAGACTCGGATGAGAAGGTGGCCCTCATGGTCAGAAGATTCAAGAAGTTTGAAAAGAAAGGCATTGGATTCAAAGGTCAAGATTTGAAGAAGAAGACTCCCTTCAAGAAGATGGATAAAATCCAAGAGAAGGACTCCAAGAAGGGCATTCAATGCTTTGAGTGTAGTGGATATGGCCACATTGCTCCTGAGTGTGCTAATTTGAAGAAGAAAAAGAAAGGAAAAGCAATGGCTGCCACATGGAGCGATAGTGATGACTTGGAAGAGGAAGGAGGATCCTCGGATGATGAAGACCATATGGCAAATTTTATTGCCTTTGCATCCTCTCTCAAGAGTAAGAAAGAAATAGATGACCAAGAGGAAGAGAAACAAAGTGAAGTTGACTCAAGTGATGAAAGCTCTTCATCTGACTCTACAAATGGAAATGTAGAAGGTATGGACCTTGAAAGGTTCATTGAACACTTCAAAGCTCAAGGTTGAAGATGAAGGGAGAGGTTCAAAGACTAAAGGAAGAGAACCTCAAGCTATCAACCTAGGTGATTCACTTGAATGGAGAAGTGAAGATAGTTAAAAGAAATGAAGATTTGATAGAGAAGGAGCTAGAAGAAGCAAAAGAAACTGTTGCTAAGATGATTTCAACCACCAAGAAGCTTGACCATATATTGGGAGTTGGCAAGAAGCCAAGTGACAAGAGAGGTCTAGGTTTGTATATAACAATGAGACCTCAACTCCAAGCAATACGGTGTTTGTCAAGAGGATGGACATCAAAGATCCTCTTCCTCCCCAACATCCTAGGAAGAAAATTGAACTAAGAGAGTGCTCTAAAAATGTCCAAGTTAAGGTGGCACCAAGGAGTCAAGCTCAAGCTCAACCAATGAGAGCATATCAAGCAAGCTTCCCACAACCCAAATATGACAAAGCCAAGAAGAAATCCATGAAAGTTCAACCGAGGAAGCAATCTTCTCCAACTCAACAACAAAGGAGGAGAGAACCAATCCAACACCAAAGGCAAGCTCAAAGACATGGGAAAGTTCCTTTGTACTCACAAAAAAATGGTATGACCTCTTACTTCATTCTTACATGTCATTTTTGTGGTGTTGATAGTCATATTAGACCAAATTGCTTCAACTTTATTAAAATGTGTAGAACTAAAAGAATGATAGAAAAGAATAGGGCTAGAGCCAATGTTTCTAAGACCATTAGGATTGAAAATGTGTCACCTAAGTGGATTAGAAAAGATGAGCCCGCATGCTATTGCGCTAACATGTCACCCTTAGACTCAACTAGGTTCAAAACACTTAGTAAGTCTATTGGGATTTGTCATGTCTTAAAGTTTTTGGTGATTGACCCCTTATGGTGAGCTCAAGAAAAGAGAGCAAATTGGCATAATAATGCATTGTGTTCATTGATAATCTTTATGCTTCTTTATTAATTGCTTGAGATGATTGGTTGTACATATGTTTATATGGTTTTTTTTAACAAGTGTGAAACTTTTCTTTACTTGCAATCCATGTCTTATTTATGATCAAACATGCATTTTAAGAATATGAAAATTTACTTTGGAAGTACATTTTGAATGACCTATGTTTGATCTCCAGGGGATGATCATTATATGGATGACATGCGTGAAGAAAATCTTGAATGCTTTAATAATGAATGCAAAAAATTGTGTGTGAAAGCAATCACTACAAGAAAATAGGGCTATAGGGACGAAATTTTGTTGGGACGAATTTTATTCGTCCCAATAGAATGTCTATTGGGGCGCAATAACATATTCGTCCCTAAAAATTTCAAACCTAAAGAAACCTTTAGGGAGGAAAAATTCGTCCTAATAGAACGTCTATTGGGACGAAATAAATTATCCGTCCTTAAAAAGGACAAACCCGACGAGACCTTTAGGGACGAAAAATATTTGTCCAGATAAATTGTCTATTGGGACGAAAATAATTATTCGTCCCTAAAAAGTGCAAAAATAACCAGACATTTAGAGACGAAAATAATTTGTCCCAATAGGATGTGTATTAGGAAAAAATAAATCATTCATCCCAATAGAAATCCTATTGGGACGAAAATTATTCGTCCCTAAAAAAGTTTCACATTTTTTTTGACAAAAAAAGAAATTATAGACTTTGGGACTTATTAAGACAAACATAAATATGTTACTGATAATGATTTATCAGGATTTAATTTTTCTTTTTTCATTATCATTATTTTTATTAAGTTTTTCCTAAGAGACATATTAATAATTAAATTTGCTTCACTTTTATATTTTTCAAAGAAAAATTATATATATATATATATATTATTTCCATGGACGATTAACGATAGACCCTTTGATCTGACAATATACGTTTTAAAAAACAAATAGTTTAATTGCACATTGAAAATACACTCTAAGCGTGTGTCTAACAACCTAGAGGGGGGGGGGGGGGGGGGGGGGGGTGAATGGGTTGTTAATCGATTATTACCAATTTTTCGATTAGTCAATATTAATAATATAACCCAACATAAAAAAACATACAAAATCAAGTAAAAGTGCGGAATATAAATAACACTTGATTTTTACGTGGAAACCCTTAAACAAGGGAAAAACCACGGGCTATCCTTCTAGCCACACACGATCCTCAAATCCACTATTGTAATGATGTTTACAACCTAGGTTGACCTCTAGTCACACCATTCTCGGTCACTAACCCACTACTACTACCCAACGGGCCTTTATAGTGAATCCTTGATCACTTTGCTTGCCAACCACACCTTGGTTGCAAGACTTCACTTGCTTGTGCACTACACCTTGTAGTCACAAGACTTAACTCTCAAGAAGAGATTAACAACCTAAGTGAATATATGAATACTCAAAATACAAATAATGCTAGGCAACACAAAATGCTTATCTAGGGATTTTAGATGACACTAATTACAAATCCTAGATATCAATGTCTATATGAATGCTCATAAAGACCTAACTAGATATAGATGTGCAAGTCTAAACTCTAGTCATCAAACAAAGCCATATCAACATATGTTGTCATTAATCATGGCAAGGACAATAAATGCAATTAACAAATGCAATCAATGAGTTCTAATTAGCTAGAGGGCAAATATGTCCTAAATGCAAGCTATCACAATACAAACCCAATCATACAAAGGAACTCATAAATAGATGCATTAAATAGAGTCCTAGCATTTAATCAACTAATAAATGCAATAAAAATACAATCTTGGAAAGTATGAACAAATGATAAATATGGGGTTTTTGTTCAACTTACCAAGTCAACTAATGATGAAGACCCATGCCTTAAAGATGCTTAGAAATGCATGAAGGTGATGGGTTTTGGGTTTGGAGAGTCAAGGAACAAAGCTTGAAGCTTTCTTTCTCTAAGGGTTGTTCTCTCTCATAAAAAATGGGTTCATGAAGCTCTCAAACGAGTTGGGGAAGAAGAGAACATATATCTTGAAACCCTAGACAAAACTGCGTCGTTTTGGGTTTGAGAAACAAAATCTCGTCAATACCGCTAGCTGGATCGCGGCTCGGGTAAGTGCCCAGACCGCGGTACATGAAGCGGTGTGCCGTCTGGACAACATCGCGTCGGGGACCGCTGTGCATGCAAAGCACAGGCCGCGGTCTAGGCAGCAGGGGCCTACTGAAGTATACTGCTGTATGGACCGCTGTGCATACAAGTGCACAGACCGCGGTCTTTAACGCATGCACCTTCTGGAACCAACCGCTGTTGGGACCGCGACGGAGGCAGGTGCCCATCAAGCGACCTGCACCGCGGTAAAGAGGAAAATCCTCTTTTCCAGGCAGACTCAACACACTAATCTAATATGCAAAACAGTGCAAGTGTGGAGTGTGATAAATGGCATACAATGCATCATCCAATTATATGTAAACAAGAATATAATGCATGCAAGTGAGTGTGTGCAACTAAAATCTCTTCAAAAGAGTTAAGGACAAGTGAACTACCTCTCTTGAAGCTCTTTGGGATAATCGGAAGCATGTCTTCGAGAACCTATGCTACCCGTTACATAAACATCCCCAATTTGATTTGTCATGAAACAAGCCAATCACAAAAGTGAGGTTCTTACAATCTCCCCCTCTAGCTATTTCATGACAAAATCACCACTCACAAAATAGTCCTCACAAAACAAAAAAATAAAGCTATTGGTCAACAAGTAATTCTACGTTACATTAAGAGAAACCTAAGATCTAAGTCTTCAAGGTCATCAATCTCTTCGTAGATCATCGTACCTACACACAATAGCAAGAAAGCACTTTCCAAGAACAAGTGCATGTAAGGTGAACAAAAATAAAAAGCAATTGCACTCAATAAAGCAATATAAAGAAATGCATGTGCAATGCTCCCCCTAAAAGGTTACTCTCCCCCAAGACTCTCTCCCCAAAGCATAAAAATGCACCCTCATGCTCCCCCTATATTTCTCAGGACTTCTCCCCCTTTTTGTCATGAGATAGGCAAAGGAGCTCCCCCTATCGAGTTGCTTTAGCAAAGAGAGATATTTGCACAAAAGATTGTTGCATAATCATAAACATAAACTTTATGCAACTTAAATAATTGAGAGAGATTCAAGGAGTTTTATTTAATGAAAAATGTATGAAATGTTGCTTTGCATGCAAGACATATAACATCAAAGTTCAAAAACAATGGTATTTGGCAAAGCAAACATCAAAAGGGTTTCCATAAGAAGTCAAACCAATTTGCACCCTTTTGTCATAAGCAAACATGATATAGTATTTTGAAAAGAAATTTTCAACGCACACAAAACTATATCAATCCTTAAAAGCAAATCAAGACATTGGATCAAGAGATCCTTTTAGATTTTTCCGGATAATTATCCGTATGATAGTAGTCTTGATTAACAATTAAGAAGAGAGAGAAGACTAATTTGGATATAAAATCCTTATTGATTGCATGGATACAAGATCCTTATTGATTAGTCTTCTCATTTGCATTCACACACATTTGCATTAAAGCAATCAAAACATATTTCATGCATATCATTTAAAGCATGTCATAAAAACAAGTTCACATGTCATGGAGATAAATTATAGGTCATTCAAAGGTACTTCCCAATTAATTCTCCTAGTCCAAAAATGCATGTTTGAACATAGAGGTGACATGGATTGCAAACCAAGCAAGGCACACTTATTGAAAAAAAAAACCATATAAGAATATATATAAGCACAACCAAAAATACTCAAGCAATTAATAAAGAAGCATAAAGTTGATCAAATTTTTGCTTATTTCAACATGCAAGGTTGCTCTCTTTGTTTGAGCTCCCCATAAGGGGTCACAACCGTACCGTATCAGGATGAGGGGTAAGTTCCACTAGACATACTAAGTCCATTTGACTCGGTAGTATCCAAGGGTGTCATATGATCATGATTGCAATCGGGTTCAATTTTTCTAACACACCTAGATTCCACCTTTTTAATTTTAGTGGTCAAAAACTTCAAGTCTCTAGGTTCCCTAGGATCATGCAATTTAGCCCTACGGTTCATTTTCTTTTCTCTCATGCTTTCAATTCTACACATTCTAATGTAGTTAATGCACTTTGGTCGAATGTGACCAATCATACCAGAATAATGACAAGTAGGTATAAAAGAAGGATTCATACCATTGCATTTAGCTCTCATCGAGGCATGGCCATGTTGATGAGTTTGTCTTTGATGTTGCACCGGTTGGCTTTCCTTGGGAGCATTAGCCAGATGTTGGTGCCTTTGTGGTTGAGCATGAGAAGCACGATTAGCTTACTTTAAAGGTTGATTGAGCTTTGATTGAGGCATCCTCAAGGGTTGGGGTTGAGCTTGTTTCCTCGGAAGCATCTTCAAGGTTGAGCTCTTAGAAGATTCACCCACAACAAGAATCTTCTTGGGTGATGAAGGCGGACATTTAGGAGAAATCTCCTTTACAAATGTAGTCTTGCCCGCCAATGGAGTGGACTCATCATCATTGAAACCAAGCCCTCGCTTGTCATTTGGCACCTTGCCAATACTTAACGTGTTGTTAAGTTTCTCTGATCCCGAAGTCAATTTAGCAAGAGACATCCTTGCTTCATCAAGTTCCATCTTCAACTTGCCTTCACTTTCTTTTACACATCTCACTTCATCATTCAAGTGAGTTATCTTGGCTTGTAGTTAAAGGTTATCCTTTTTCAACTCAAGGATATCATTATCTTTCTCTTTCAAAGACTTTTGAAGAGAATCAATCAACTCTTGATAATTAACCACCTTATGACAAGAGTTCTCCGAGCATGAGTTATCACTATCGAAGCTTCTCCCACTTGAGCTTGTGAGAGTCATATCTTCAATGCTAGCTTCTCTTAATCTTGCTCCACTTTGGTCTTCACACTTCAAGTCACCCTTCTTGAATCCTTCAAGTGACAAACACTTGGTGACGGCTTGAGCTTCTTCATGGTAGGAGACCGAAAAGGCGGAGTATTTGTTCTCACACTCAACCGAGCTTGTGGAACTTCCTTTAACTGCTTCAACCTCGCTATCACACCGATTAGCGATCATACTAACTCCTCCCTTTTTGTATTTCAAGTTGCCACAATTGGAGGCAATATGGCCAATTCCACCACATTCAAGGCAAGGGTTACTTTTCCTTGACATTTTCGTTTCCTCCTTGACTTTGGAGGTCATACACTTCTCCTTCTTCCTTTGGAGGCCAAACCCTTCTTTTGAGATTTCATAAATCTCCTAAATCTCTCCACCATGAGAGTCATCTACTCATCGGAGTCATCTATCTTCCTCTCAACATTAGAGGTCATCGAAGCAAATCCCACTCTAAGTGTTTCACTCTCACACATGGTGTATAGGTGAAGTGAGTGAAAGAATGCAAATGAAATGCAAAGAACAAAATGCACACAAATGCAAGACACACAATCAAGAGCTAAGATCACCTAAGTATGTCTAGGAACCTGCTCTGATACCAATTGAAAATACACTCTAAGCGTGTGTCTAACAACCTAGAGGGGGGGGGGGTGTGAATGGGTTGTTAATCGATTATTACCAATTTTTCGATTAGTCAATATTAATAATATAACCCAACATAAACAAACATACAAAATCAAGTAAAAGTGGATTAATAATATAAATCAACATAACCCAATATAAATAACACTTGATTTTTACGTGGAAACCCTTCAACAAGGGAAAAACCACGGGCTATCCTTCTAGCCATACACGATCCTCAAATCCACTATTGTAATAATGTTTACAACCTAGGTTGACCTCTAGTCACACCATTCTCGGTCACTAACCCACTACTACTACCTAACGGGCCTTTATAGTGAATCCTTGATCACTTTGCTTGCCAACCACACCTTGGTTGCAAGACTTCACTTGCTTGTGCACTACACCTTGTAGTCACAAGACTTAACTCTCAAGAAGAGATTAACAACCTAAGTGAATATATGAATACTCAAAATACAAATAATGCTAGGCAACACAAAATGCTTATCTAGGGATTTAAGATGACACTAATTACAAATCCTAGATATCAATGTCTATATGAATGCTCATAAAGACCTAACTAGATATAGATGTGCAAGTCTAAACTCTAGTCATCAAACAAAGCCATATCAACATATGTTGTCATTAATTATGGCAAGGACAATAAATGCAATTAACAAATGCAATCAATGAGTTCTAATTAGCTAGAGGGCAAATATGTCCTAAATGCAAGCTATCACAATACAAACCCAATCATACAAAGGAACTCATAAATAGATGCATTAAATAGAGTCCTAGCATTTAATCAACTAATAAATGCAATAAAAATACAATCTTGGAAAGTATGAACAAATGATAAATATGGGGTTTTTGTTCAACTTACCAAGTCAACTAATGATGAAGACCCATGCCTTAAAGATGCTTAGAAATGCATGAAGGTGATGGGTTTTAGGTTTGGAGAGTAAAGGAACAAAGCTTGAAGCTTTCTTTCTCTAAGGGTTGTTCTCTCTCATTAAAAATGGGTTCATGAAGCTCTCAAACAAGTTGGGGAAGAAGAGAACATATATATAGAAACCCTAGACAAAACTGCGTCGTTTTGGGTTTGAGAAACAAAATCCCGTCAATACCGCTCGCTGGACCGCGGCTCGGGTAAGTGCCCAGACCGCGGTACATGAAGCGGTGCACCGTCTGGACAACATAGCATCGGGGACCGCTGTGCATGCAAAGCACAGGCCGCGGTCTAGGCAGCAGGGGCCTACTGAAGTATACCGCGGTATGGACCGCTGCGCATACAAGTGCACAGACCGCAGTCTTTAACGCATGCACCTTCTGGAACCAACCGCTGTTGGGACCGCGATGGAGGCAGGTGCCCATCAAGCGACCTGCACCACGGTAAAGAGGAAAATCTTCTTTTCCAGGCAGACTCAACACACTAATCTAATATGCAAAACTGTGCAAGTGTGGAGTGTGATGAATGGCATACAATGCATCATCCAATTATATGTAAACAAGAATATAATGCATGCAAGTGAGTGTGTGCAACTAAAATCTCTTCAAAAGAGTTAAGGACAAGTGAACTACCTCTCTTGAAGCTCTTTGGGATAATCGGAAGCATGTCTTCGAGAACCTATGCTACCCGTTACATAAACATCCCCAATGTGATTTGTCATGAAACAAGCCAATCACAAAAGTGAGGTTCTTACACACATCACTTCTTAGTAGAGGTGGCAGTGCACCTCCCTTCCACATAAGTGGTGAAGGGTTCAAATCCCACATTTTACAAGCATGTGTGGGGAGTTTTCTTCCCGGGTTGTGGGAAGTAGTTATCTCCCATTATATGAGTAGATAGTTCTTGTAATATTTCAAAAAAACAAATAGTTCAATCAAATGCTACAATAAATGTTTTTAAAAATCAATTTGTTTATTATATAAAAATAAAATTTAAATTATTGGAATTAATTTACAATAAAAAGTTAATAACATATAGAGTTTATATATAAATAGTATGCTATTATTGACAAATTCGAACCTTTAGCAAAGCGGATAAGCTTTGCTTTAAGTGTTTGTGTTGGTCACGAGTTCAACTCTAGCGGAGAACCAAATATTTAACGAGAAGCTGTGGATGGGTCGGCGGGTGGGTCGAAGATGGTTGGTGGGTGGGTGGATGGGTAGTGGGTTCTAAAGAAATTTTGTTTTTTTTCTTTCTTTTTTTCAAATTTCGTCCCTATAGATATTTTGTGGGGACTAAATATTGTTTAAAGGGATGAAAAATTTCGTCCCTACAAGTGGTCAAAGGGGACGAAATACAATTTCGTCCTTACAGGTTATCAAAAGGGATGAAATATTTCGTCCCTATATATTATCAAATGGGACGAATCAAAAATCGTCCCTATAGGTAGTATTTAGGGACGAATTTTAATTTTCGTCCCAAAGAGGCTATTGCGACCCACCTGAAGCGACGGATTTTGAGACGAATTTTATTCGTCCCAATAGGTCAATAGGGATGAATTTCGTACTATTGGGTCGAAAAAAAATCGTCCCAATAGCCCTTTTTTCTTGTAGTGAATGTTGAGACTTCAATCAATAAGGATCTAGTATCCATTTAAAGGATTTTCCAATCCAAGTCCCTCTCTCTCTTTATTTGTCGAACAAGGCTACTATCATATAGGTGTCCCACCCGAAAAAATCTAAAAGGGCGAAATAGTCGCTCATGTTTTGGTTTGCTTAGAAAGTAAGATATAGTTGCTCTTAATTTGAATCCTTTTACAATCTACATCTTGCTTAATTCCATGACAATGGGTGAAATTGGTTTGAATTCTTTTGGAAACCTTTGTTGTTTGATTTGCCAAATACCATGTTATTTTTGATCTTGAATGCAACTTGTCTTGCATGCAAAGCATTCTTTCACATAATTTTCATGAAATAAAACTCATTGAATCTCTCTTACTTAATTGAGTTGCATAAATTTGCTTATATGATTATGCATATGTTGTGTGCCATAAGCTCTCATTTCCAAATGCTTACCAATTTCGGGAATACTCTTTTGCCTATCTCATGACAAAAATGAGGAGTAGTGTGAAGTTTAGGGGGAGTTGCACATTAAGGGAACTTGACCATTTAGGGGGAGTTTATTCTTTGGGAGAGTTGTTGTAACCTTTGAGGGGGATCATGTTGCATTGTATAGCATAACATGATTACATTGTTTGATTGTATTGATTTAATTTGCTATAGCTATTGAATTTTTTGTTAAAAGCATCTCAAAAACACCTGGTCTTGGAAGGTACTTTTCTATTGATTGTGTGTAGGTTGGATGTTTCTACAAGCCTTAGATTGACTTGAAGATGTTCAAGACTTAGATTATAGGGCTTATTGTAATGTAGAAATTATTGTTGACCAACTTAATTTTATTGTTGTGAGGTTGCTTTGTGAGTGGTGGTTTTATCACGAAATAGCCAAATTAGGAGATTGTAAGTGTCTCATTTTATGATTGGCTTATTTCGTTGACAAAATCACATTTGGAGTCAAATAATGTAAAGGGTAGATTAGGAATTGAAGATCTCCCATCATCAAGGCATTGGACTCCAAGTGCATCAAGAAAGGTAGATTACTGGACTCTACTCTTATTTGAAGAGACTTAGTTGCACACACACACACTTCTCATGCATGCCTTAGATTTCTTGCTTTTGTGTTCGTAGCATATGTGCATTCTCTTCACTTCACACGTGCACCACCTTGTTTCATTTTGTATGTGTGTGTGCTTGTTGTGTCAGTGCACGGGTCATTATGCGTGGGTTGCTAACCGCGTAGACACCAGCGCAGTTGACCTTGGTGAGTTTTTGATTCCCCGGTTCGTTGGTTGATTTGCTGGTTGTTCACTGGTCTTGAACCAGCAAAACTCTTGTACGCAGGTCAGTGCGCTGGTGCCCACCCGCATAGTAGACAAGTGCAATTGGCCCTGGTCATTTTGATCCCCGGTTTGCTGGTCACGAACCAACAAAGCCCATGTGTGCGGGCGAGTGCGCGAGTTCCTACCCGCGCACATGGACCCGTTCACTACGTCAGTTTTGCTTTATCTTTTTGGAAACTTTTCCAAAACGACGTAGTTTCTTTTAGGGTTGCTTTATATACATCTCTTCATCATCATTTCGTCTTCAGAGCTTCATAATTCATTCTTACTCCATCTTTAAAGAGCTCAAGAGTGACTTGTAAGGAAAGTTAGCAAGATTGCATTTTTCTTAACCAAAACCCAACCACCTATCATTCATTCATGAATCAGGCATCATCTAGCTTCATCTAGGATGTTTCTAAGCATGGGTCTTCATCTACATAGTTTACTTGGTAAGTAGAACATCATATTCATCTATTCTTATGTTCTTGCTTAACAAGTGTAAGTTCCTCAATTTTTATTGGCTTATTTCGTTGACAAAACACATCTGGGGTTTAAATGTGTAAGGGTAGATTAGGCCATCTTTGTTCATGACCAAGCTAAAGCGCTCATCAAATGTATATCACTTGTGCTTACTTCCTTGAAGAGAATTAGTTGTACACACACACTCTCTTGCATACTTTGTTCTTATTGCTTTTGTGTTCATTGCATTTATGTGCTTTCTCTTGGCACTTCACACTTGCACTTGTGTGTTTTTGGGTCTTGTTGAGTCAATGCGCGGGTCCCATAACCCACGCATAACCCACGCACAATGCTGGTCATGCGCCTGTCCACCAGTGCAAAGACAAAAACGTATCTTGGGCAGTAGGTGTGAGCTGGTAGTGCGCAACGACACCCGCGCAACGACACCCGTGCAACTTGTGTAGTAGGTGTGCGCGGGTGGTGCGCTTGTCGACCAGCGCAAGGACACCTTCGCACAGTGCAAATTTTCTGGGTGTGTTTTTACCAAAACAACATAGTTTTGATTAGCCCTATTATATATGTTCTTTCTTCTTCGTTGCTCATTTTTGTGAGTTCAAAAACCCATTTTTGAGAGGCCAAGTGAAAAATACAAGCACAATTAATTTGCCTTAAGCTAACCTAGAGGGGGGGGGGGGGGGGGGGGGGGGGGATGGGTGAATAGGTGAATTGGTTACAACACCTTTTTCGCCCCCTTGAAACAAACACACGTTTGTCCTTCTAAGTATCTTGTATCACACTCCAAATACAATCACAAGCAATATCAATTCAAATAAAGATATGCTTGTTCAAACAAATTCAACTCCATCATATACAAAAATGATATACAATGAATATCAATTACAAAGATACCAACTAAGATATATATATCAACATATACAAATAAAGGAGACAAGGATAGAGAAAATCAACACATGATTTTTACGTGGTAAAACCTCTGAAGAGGAAACATCCATGGGTTGATACCGCAACCACCGGCAAACAAATCCACTAGTAAGATAAAAATATACAATCTCTCAGGTGACAACTTCACCTAGAAATCTACCCTTCAACCCTACATAATGAAAGGGATTCCCCTTTGCTCAACTATCTGGATCACCCCGATCCTAGTCAAGACTTCCATGCACAAGTTGAAGAACCCCTCTCCAAACATTTGACTTCCGCTACTTAGCTATCCGGATCACCCCTATCCTAGCCAAGTCTTACATGCTCAACTATCCGAGTCACTCCGAGTCTAGTCAAGACTTCCACTTGCACAAGTTGAAAAACCCTTCTCCAAACATGTGACTTCCGCTGCTTAGCTATCCGGATCATCCCGATCCTAGCTAAGTCTTACATGCTCAAATCAAAGAATCACTCTAAGAAATGAGACTTCCAATTTTTTGCAAGGTAAATGATCTAAGTAAATGAAAATGATGCAAACAAACACAACATAGTATATATAATCAATATATCCTATGGAAACTAGAATTGAATCAATATGCACATATCATATGTATTCTAGTTTATGATCGTAAAAACAATGCAATCATACACAATGATGTATGTACATATGAAATGTAAGGATTAGACACAAATCATGAAGAACTAGATATCTGTTATCAAAAGCACAAGTCAATAGTATCTAGATTATTGTAACATGAAAAAACAACCTAGATCATGTGAAACACCTAACACACACCAAAACCTAGATTATATTCAATCACATAAAAATGCTAAAATCAATTTGATAAAATCATAATTGAATCTCTAGCAAAATTATAGAACTTAGATTCTCAAGATAATCAATTAAATCCAATCAAGTTCTAAATCATCAATTAAATATGCTATTTCAATAAATCTTAAATTAATATGATCTAGCATATGAAAAGACTATCAATCAACAAAATCATGTAAATAAACACACAAGATAGTCCTAGATTTGAAGCTAGCACAATACAACATCTCAAACATGTGAAAACATAGATTTGTAAAATCCTAACTCAACATGTTAATGAATTGAAGCTCAAACTAGCTCTATTAGAGATCATTTCTCTAATCAATTTTTACACAGCAAACATACATATATATGAGAAGAAAACCCAAGGCAATTGAATACTTGAAGATCAAGTACAAAATAGAAATCAATACCTTGACTGAAAAACGTGCAGCTTCATTTTTGTGATTATTCCTACCAGAAAACTCAATCTATTGACTCTGAAATATTATGGAAATGATAGAGGACTGGTAGACAAAGATTCTCCAATTTGAATCACTCAAAACGGACTCTAAATGAGAAAGTTATGGTATTTGGAAGATGAGAAGACTTGGAGAGAAAATTCTGCACTTGTGTTTTTCAAATTTTCTTCTTCAATGAAATGAGAGGGAACAAGAGAATTTAAAGAGGGAAATAAGGAAGGAATTTTACCATCCAATGGGGGGTTTCCAGCTGGATCCCCATGGAGGCGCATGGGCCCCACGGGACCAGCAGCCCTCAATTCCCGTGGAGGCCATGCGCCTCCAATGAAAGGAGGTGCTTGGCACCCCTCAACCCTTCTTGCGCACCTTTTTTATTTTTACCATATCTTTGGCTTTCGAACTCCGATTTTGAATCCGTTTTCGGATTGGGAACCGGGACTCCCTCATCTATAGAAGTTGTCAAGAAATATTTTTAAATAAAATATGGAATTCAACTTGAAAATCAAGGACGAAAACCATATACGATAAAATCAAGGAAAGTTTCTTAACCACCTAATTTGAACTTGAAACTCAATGAATGAGTAACCAATTTAATTGGAACTCATTGAGAAATTTTATAAGCTCAAAATCAAATTCATTAACATATAAACACAAACCAATGTACACAAGAATAAACAAGTATGCAATTTCTTAGAACTAGTCCTAGAACATGGAAATTGTGAAAATTGTCAACTTTAAATCTTATGCATGTGCATACATCAACAAGTGTGTGTATTGTGTTAAACCAAAATTTGCACAACGATGCAGGTAAACATATGGATGCAACGTATGTGTGTGCCTAGGCCTTGCAAGAGGAAAGAGGTCTCAATTACCTTTTGCTAAACAACTTAGCTTTATTCCTCTTGTATCCATCACTTTGCTTGAAGGTTGTCCAATCTTCCTTGAAGCTTGATCATCCTCAAGTCCTAGATAACTAATCAATACAAAGTAAATGTCGTTTTGATATAGAATTGTGCCAACACAAAACTCAAGAACTAACAATCTCCCCCTTTGGCAAATTCTATGTCAAAACACCTACACAAATACTAAAACATACAACATAAAGATTGGTCACTAGTCACACCCTCACAAGTCACAATGAGATAGTTCTCTTAGACTAATCTTCATCAAGTCTTGAATTCTTCAATTTAGTCTTCTCTTGTCACCACCTAAAATCATCTTGAAACACAAGGCATATACCAGAGAAACATACATATATATGGCAAGATAATATTTAGATACATATCACTTGAAGTTCAAATGGATACACATATCTCCCCCTAAACATCAAGTCTTGAATTCTTCAATGTAGTCTTCTCTTGTCATCACCTAAAATCTTCTTGAAACACAAGGAATATACAAGAGAAACATACATATATATGGCAAGATAATATTTAGATAAATATCACTTGAAGTTCAAATGGATACACATGTCTCCCCCTAAATACATTCATACTACCCATCAACAAAATATTATCAATTTCCAAATATTACAAACCAAGAATTCAAGATACCAAATGAAACCAAAAATAAAATATACCAAAAACTACCTAAACTTAAACAATTCCTAAGAGTAAGAGCATAGCATAGAGGTTTTAGTATCATTGTTTTTCTCCCCCTTTTGACATAATATGAAGCCAAAAGGTTAAGAAAACACAATACCTTAAGATCAAGCATCATCAAAGAAAGTTCTTCTTGTTGATGATTTCACATAATGCTTTGTAGTAGATGAAATGCTAGAGGCAAGCTGGTCTTCCAAATACTTGATCTTCTCATCTTGTTGAATCACCTTTGCTTCTAGCTCTACCACTTTAGCATCAAGCTCTCCAATCTTAGACATAAGCCCCTCTTGAAATTGCATGGCCCATTCCGGTAAAGGATTTGTGCCTGTCTCAACACATGGCTCATGGTGCTTACCAAAAAGTCTCATGGTGTCATTTACTTCCCCTTTATCTTTGTATGACATTGACACTAGGCGCTTGACACCAAATTTCTCCAAGGGAGGTAGAAGAACATCATCTTCAAGTGTATAAACTCTTTGCTTTATGCAAAAACAAGTAAGAAGCCCCGGAAATGCTAACTTCTTATCCAATCTAGGTGAAGAAGCCGCACTTTCTATGTGCTCAATCAAGAGATCACCAAGGTTCAAAGGCTTGTTTGTCACTAATGCGTACACAATCTTGATTTTTTCTTTGTTCAACTCGGATGCATTAGTAGACCCACAAGATTGACACATACAAAAAGATGCCAAAAGGCACTAACCTTGGCCAACTCACCTCGAATAATATAAGCTCTCTTCCCCCACTCAAAGCCATCATCCTCACATAAAGTTCTCCCCATAAGATTTAGATGATCAATATTATCTATATCAAGAAATTCCGAATTAATCTAATTTGGCAACCCAAGGAACTTATTGATACTATCCGAGGAGACTCTAAAAGTTTTTTCTCTCACACTCACCAAGGCCTTTTCAAAGGTTGAGCTATCTTTATACTCAAAGTATAATTCTCTAATAAGACTCTCATTAGTAACCCCAATGGAATTAATCCATGAATCCCAATGCCTATCACATATAGAATGATGAATGTAAGAACCCTCAACCAAGTCTACACCTCTATCTTGGATAAGCTTTTTGGTTCCCATAACTCCTAAAGCTTTCAACTTGTTAGGTTTGGATTTCCTAGAGGTTGTTGGAGTAGATTTGGGTTTAGATATGGGTTTTGATGGATGGATAGAGTTAGAAACCTTGTTTCTTCCCATGATTTGTTGTCAACACTACAAAACAAAAACACATGAGTGGAAAGAGACACAAGTGAGTGTTAGTTTACACATATGAACAAACAAAGACATATGATTAAACAATGAATAATAAATGCATAAATGTTATTTTTAAGAACATTGGTACATTTTACCAAGTTCAACAAATGCATTTAACAACAATGTTCATTCACAAATGGAGTAATTGGTGTCAACAACAATTACTATCAACCTCAAATCATGAAGGAATTGGTCATAATAACAACTACTATCAACTCAAAGCAAGAAGGAACTTAATCAACCTCAAGCTAGGAGGAATTGGTTGTAACTACAACTACTATCAACCTCAAGAATGAAGGAATTCATTGCAATATCAACTACTATCAACCCCAAATTAGGAAGAATAAATTGCCAACACATTCATACAATTATTTCATGATAGATATCATGCATTCCTATCATTCAATTATTCTAAACAATCAATATGTCAACATATAACAAAGCAAATCATGTGAACATATCATAGAAGAGAACAAAAGTTTAACATACAATGCTCCCACTTGATAAATGCTCTATCTAAGATCAAGATAGAATATAGTTCACAATGATATCCACACACTCACACATTCAAGGAATTTTAAAATAAATTCAACAATAACAAGCTTCACAAACTATGAGAGATACACCAAGATTTTCAATCTCTCTCATAATTCTTCTCAAATTGATAGAATATCAAAACACTTATAAACAAAAGTGTGTGTGTGTGTGTGTGTGTTTTGCTTCAAACATATGTAGAGGAGTAATTTGATAATCAACATGCAAACCATATCCACATCTATTCGTCTTAAGCTTTTCCATAAAAGGTCAAACCGATTATCATCCGGAATTTTTTGCTTTATAGAGAATAGATTTCAACATTTGAGCGTGTGTGTGCATGTGGCTCGTCATCCCATTTCTATTTGACAACCCGAGCATTCACGATTTTCAACTATACTCCTTTAAGCCTTTTTTTAATTTATTTAGGCTTTGAATCAAAGAATTTTTTATTGATTCTTTTCAACACTTCTTTGGTTTTTCTAACATAAACATATACTCTTCATGATGGCTTTCACTCATCACAATGGTGTAGCCATTTCCTACATTGGGCGGCTGCACAACCAAAGTGTGTAGCCCTTTACATGAAGGTGCTCATTGAATTCTATGTAATTGCTGAAGAAAAATGGGTACTAACCATAGGTCATCTTAAATGTACTAGTCATAAGACTTCAAGGTGTATCCACAACTTATATATTTTCAAATTCAACTTACTACAACAAAACATACAAGAGAAGCAACGTGCATTTTTGAAAACCAAGTTTTATGGCTTACAAGCACATGATCTAGAAGCAATATAAAGAGATTTACTTAAGATCATTACTTCTCAAGAGAGTAGCTTTCAAAGAATATGAAGCTCATAATTTTCAAAACATATGCCACTCATCATTCAAACAAACATTTCACACATCATATATAAGACATTTGTGAACAACATCACTATAAGATCTTTAGAGAGTCAATGAGAATCATATGTATATTATACTAAGTTCTTTAGAATGACATGTTACATGATGTAGTGCACACAATGAGTTGATAAATGAAAATTCAAAGTATGCAAGCATTAGGATATATAAATACCTTAGCAAGCATTTTTCATCAAATGCTAAGTCTCGCCCTTTTTATGAGCTCTCTTGGCTTGTTTGTCCTCATGACAACAAGTTATTGGTGTGTTATCCCAAGAGAATAAAACTAAACATTTTCAACTCACACAAACATACAAAAATGACTTTCTCTAAAAGTCTTAACAAACAATCAACACCATATAGATTCCAATAATGAACTTCTCATAAAGTTAACCAATAGATTTCGACTATCATAACAAATTATGTGAGATAGATAAGTTCATGTCAAGTTATAGAGAAACAAAGCTTAGCAAGCTAAATCTCTCAACAACTTGACACTAATCTTAAAGCTAACTCACATGTGCAACTTACACTAATGGTAAGAGCACTCACCCTTCATCCATTTGGTCTTGGGTGAACTACACAAACATCACCATCATTCTTGACTTTAATGTTGAACCTAGAGTGGAGACTTTCAACAATTTGATTCATAAGAATATCATTGATACTAATCTCCTCAACATTATTAGCAACACATGTTTGTCAAGATTCACATAACCATCACACTTCTTCATCCAATTCTTTTTAGCATGCATCTTTGAAACATTATGCTTATCAACATCTAATGTCCTATCATGCTTCAATTTAAGTTCAATCTCCTTATCTCTAGATGCATTTCTGATTTTGCAAAATTCAATGTACTTATAACACCTTTGTTTGATGTGACCAATGGTATTACAAAAATGACAAATAGGAATAAAAGATGAGATTGTACCTTGTGGATTTGAAGAAGTGATGAGAGTTTGTGAAGATACCTTATCTTTCTTTTTACCCTTAGCTTTGAGAGGATTATTCTTGGGAGAATTCTTGACCTTAGCTTTCTTTGAAAGAGGTGATGCTATTACAAGTTTCTCCTTACCTTTCGAGATGCTAGGTTCTCCTTGAGGTTGAGCAAGATTCATGTTATTCTTCATGTTGATCGAACCATTGACTAAGTCTTTGATAGCTTGCTTAGCAATGTTGATCTCTTCAATATATTCTTCCTCCCTAATCTTTATCTTAGAAATAATCTCTTTATGCCCAAAGACAAGTCTCTCAACCTCAACATATCTCTTCATGATCTCATTCTTTTCACACATGAATCTATGTGAGGTCTCAACAAACTCATACACTTGAGTTTTGATCAAATCATCTTTCTCCTTAACCTCTTTCAAAGCTTCATCTCTTTGCTCCTTAAGCTTCTTAATCTTGGCCAATAGATCAAGATCGGTTATGTTTGAATTTATGTCTTCTAGATGACTTTGTTCAATCTCCTTATCAACGAAAACTAAATAATCATCCTTTAGCTTTGTGAAAGAAGCCATAAGTGCAACAAAGTTTCTAACATGTTCTTTTTCTTCACTTGAGGACTCATCACTAGAGCTCTCCTCATTGCTAGAATCACTCTCACTCTAAGTGGCCGCCATAGCTTTGCCCTTCTTGTCTTTCTTGGACTTCTTTTTAGTGCACTCACTTGCAAAATGTCCATAGCCTTGACATTCGAAGCATTGAACACCTTTTTTGTTCTTGGCTTGACCATTCTTATCAACTCTTGGAGTAGATGTTTTCTTGATTTCCTTTTCCTTAGAAAAGCTACCTCTATGCTTGGTACCTCTTCTTAGAAATTTCTTAAATTTCCTAACCATGAGAGCCATTTCTTCATTTTCATCATCACTCTCCTCTTTAATAGCTTTGAGAGCAATTCCCTTACTCTTCATCTTTGGCATTAAGCACATCTCATAAGTTTGGAGTGACCCAAGCAATTCATCAACGCTCAAGCAATCTACATCCTTGCTTTCTTTAATGGCCGTGACCTTTGCTTTGAATCTCTTAGGGAGAGATCTTAAAATCTTCTAATTGAGACACTCTCTAGAGATTGGTACTCCAAATTGGTTAGCAATATTTAGAAGTCAAAATTTGAAATCTTCAAACTTGTCTTCATCACACATTTGTAAGTGTTCAAATTGTGATGTCAACATTTGAAGCCTAGACTTTCTCACCGCCAAAGTGCCTTCATTTGTGACTTGAAGTGTATCCCATGCATCTTTGGCTGATTCAAGATTTTGTATATAGAAGAATTGATGTCCATCAACTCCTCTAAATATAGCATTCTTAGCACGATGGTGCCATTAGCAACATCAAAGTCATTAGGCGTCCATTCATTTCTAGCTTTGGAGACTTCAGTACCATCCTCTAGAACCTTACTAGGAGGAGAATAGCCTTCTTCAACTACCATCCAAGCTCTTTCATCTATAGAGTGAATGTATGCCTTCATCCTCAATTTCCAAAACCCATAGTTGTTAACATGAAGTAATGGTGGCCTAGTATTTGAAGCTCCTTCCGCCATTACATCATCTTGAAGTCCCATTACTTCAATAGCTCTAAACATCACCGTGAAAGTATACCGGGATCTCACTAAGTGCAATCTAATGACCCGTTTTGATACCAAATAAAAAATACAAGCACAATTAATTTTCCTTAAGCTAACCTAGAAGGGGGGGGGGGGTGTAAACAGGTTACAACACCTTTTTCGCTCCCTTGAAACAAACACAAGTTTGTCCTTCTAAGTAGCTTGTATCACACTCCAAATACAATCACAAGTAATATCAATTTAAATTAAGATATGCTTGTCCAAACATATTCAACTCCATCATATACAAAAATGATATACAATGAATATCACTTACAAAGATATCAACTAAGATATATGTCAACACATATACAAATAAAGGATACAAGGATAGAGAAAATCAACACATGATTTTTACGTGGTAAAACCTCCTAAGAGGAAACATCCGCGAGTTGATACCACAACCACCGGCAAACAAATCCACTAGTAAGATAAAAGGATACAATCTCTCAAGTGACCACTTCACCTAGAAATCTACCCTTCCACCTTACATAATGAAACTGATGCCCCTTTGCTCAACTATCCGGATCACCCCAATCCTAGTCAAGACTTCCATGCACAAGTTGAAGAACCCCACTCCAAACATGTGACTTCCGCTGCTTAGCTATCCGGATCACCCCGATCATAGCCAAGTCTTACATGCTCAACTATCAGAGTTACTCCGACTCTAGTCAAGACTTCCACTTGCACAAGTTGAAGAACCCTTCTCCAAACATGTGACTTCCACTGCTTAGATATCTGGATCTCCCAGATCCTAGCTAATTCTTACATTCTAAAATCAAAGAATCACTCTAAGAAATGAGACTTCTGGCATTTTGCAAGGTAGATGATCTAAGCGAATGCAAATGATTCAAACACACACAACATAGTATATATGATCAATATATCCTATGGAAACTAGAATTGAATCAATATGCACATATCATATGTATTCTAGTTTATGATCCTAAAAACAATGCAATCATACACAATGATGCATGTACATACGAAATGTGAGGATTAGACACAAATCATGAATAACTAGATATTTGTCATCAAAAGCACAAGTCAATAGTATCTAGATTCTTGTAACATGAACAAACAACCTAGAGCATGTGAAACACCTAACACACACCAAAGCCTAGATTATGTTCAATCACATAAAAATGCTAAAATCAATTTGATAAAATCAAAATTGAATCTCTAGCAAAATTATAGAACTTAGATTCTCAAGATAATCAATTATATCCAATCAAGTTATAAATCATCAATCAAATATGCTATTTCAATAAATATTCTGTTAACAGAAATTTTGCTCGGGCCAATAAATCTCAGTTAGCACCCTCGAGATCATTACCACATAAGTGATGACTAAGGTAGAACATATATATATATATTTATATATATAACAATACCTAATGAAATGACAAGGAAACAACGATATTATTAGCTACTCAAAAGAATCAAAAAAGGCTTCCTCTATTGATAATATGTGATATACATGTCTCTCTCTCTCAAATTGCTTTCACTTTTCTCTAGGGTGTCGTTGGGTACTTGTTGTATGCCTGTCGAATAGTAGTCTCCTCTTTTCAGAAGAAGGAAGTTCCTCCTTTATACAATGTCTTTGTAGGTTAAACTAATTGATTCTCCCCTTGAGTTTCTCCATCTCTACCCTTCTTATCGGGTGGGATTTTCATTTAAAATGTGATTGACTTTGAGTTAATTGCTGAATCGTGGATATCTTGGTGGAGATTAATTTGTTTCCTACTTAGACTCTATTACTTGTTCTGTACACATGTAATGTCTTAAGATATGATCCTGTGTGTCTTCAGGTCTAGCATGTTCTCCCATAGGGATCGTCAAATATGGCATGTAATGTGGTGGGGTACATCAGGTAGTGAGGTCGATCAGTGTTCTAGCCCTGATAAAGGAATTTCATCTAATCAGAAGCTAGGTCTATCCTCCCTTGACCTTTTGAAGCTAGGTGCGGCCTCCTACGGACACCCCACTATGTCAGCGAGGTACTGGCGAGCTTCTGGAGAAGTTACGAGGTAATCCCGACTTCGGGGGGGGGGGGGGGGGGGGGGGGGGATTTCCTATTTTCTTGTTCGGTGACGCGGGCTTGATCTGATCATTCCTGGCTCTATTCCAGAATTTTCTGGAGCCCGTCCTTGTTCTTACGGGGTAGCACCGTAGCTCGGCTTTGGGTAACATGGTCTCCTGGTGGATGATCTCGGGCATGGAGCCAGGCCTGGAGGGTGGAAAATTTCCCTTTGGTCCTTAGCCAATTTTGGCTATTAACAAAAGTCCCCTCTAACTTGAACACCGCTAGTCAAGCTTGGGGTTGGGGTCAGATTTTTTATTTTATTTGGGAAATCTTTCCCTCTTTACCATTACCAGAATATTGGGAAATCTTCTCATTAACTGCGTAAGTGACGTGGCGTGAACTGACTAATTTATTTCTGAATTAATCAGGTTGCGCTACGACAGTCCACGAGATTCTTTACCGTTACCAGAATCTTGGGGACATCTCCTCATTAATTGCGCAAGTGACGTGGTGTGAGCTGACTAACTTGTTTCTGAGTTAATCCGGTTACGTTACGGCAGTCCCTGAGATTCTTTGTGATCTCAACCGAAGATCTCGACAGCTCGTGCTGCTACCCCCTTGCCTATATATACTTGTCTATCTCAATGTCTTCCTCTCATCTCTCAAACTCAAATTTTTCCCAAGATATACTTTCTCTCATAGCCATTCTCTCAAGCTTATCTTTTTCTTCATTCTTTATCCTTACTGACTTCATCATGTCGAAAACCAGTCATGATTAAGTTGACTCCATAGTTGACGGCGAGGAGATCTTTAGCCTTGCCCAGGGGAAATGGGCAAGGAGGAGCTTAGACAGCGACGATTCCTCGCCCAACCCACAACGTCGACGGTCGAACAGGAATGTGTCCATTGGGACCGGGTTTTCTAACCATTCTGACCACCCTTTGGATATAGCCAATGACGACTCCGATAAAGAGGTGGCCGGCGACGCCGCAGGGGAGCATCGAGTCCCAGCTTCTGGACCCCTCTTGGAGAAGCTTCCTCCCTATGATTTCAGGGTTATCCCTGATTCCATAGTTGACCCGGTCGTGATTGACCGTTTGAGGTCGAAGTATGGTATTCCCTACAGCGTTTCCATCTCTGTACCTCCCAAGGGTTATGAGTTCTTCGACCCCCCCTAGGGCGTCCTTCCAATTCATGTCACGGCTCTCGAAAATGGGGTTAGGCTCCCCCTCCATCCTACTCTTCGGGGAGCCCTCAACGTAATCCAGCTTGCTCCCCTCTAGTTGACGCCCTACTTCTGGAGGCATTTGATCGGTTTCCTCGTGCTATGGAGGGAACAATGCCAGCTAAACAAGGTGACGAGAGAGCCTAGAGTGGAGGAGCTAGCCTATCTTGTCCAAATCAGGAGTCTATCTGGCGCTCCTCGAGGTCAGTTTTACGCTAAGGCCAAGAATAAGCTCAACTTTGTTATCCCCAGCTCTTCGAAGAAGGACCCCGCCTGGAAGGAAGAATGGATCCTTGCGAGGGATGATTTGGGGAGCTTGATTTTCATTGGAGGGCATGAGTTCGAGGTTCCCACAGCTTTTAGTAACAAACCCTCGTGGGACTAGGACTCCCTACCATCTGAATCTGAAGCTATTTTGAAGGCTATTTTAGCCAGGAACTACTTGAACCTGAAGTTCCCAACCGCCGAAGCCTTCGATCCTCATAGGGTGAACCAATACCTGCGGATCTTAGACGCTACTCCTCGTAACTGTCATTGAATTGCCTTGCCCTGTCTTGTTGATTAGCTTGGTTCTGACATTTTTCTTTTTGATTTGTTTACTCACAGTTTTTGTCATTGAACTAGCTTCCTACGACGTCCAACGTTCTCCTCAAGCTAGAATTCCTCTTCCCTTTGCTGGGGTTGCACCAACTCTTGCTCTATCTACCTCCCCAGTCGGGTCCAAGATGGCCAACCTTGCGTCGCTGGCTTTTCGGGCTTTAGGTAAAGCTCTTTAGGCTGTTGGTATGACTGCTTCTTCCCTTTCTGTTGTAGTCGCTAAAGTTACTACCCCCTCGATTCACCCTTCTGATTCCGCTGCGCTTCCAACTCCCCAAGCTTCAGAGGACTTCGGAAGGGGTGTCGTAAGGATTCCTTCCAGCTGTTCCCGCCCTCAGTCGAGCTCGACGGGGCAGGACGAAGTCTTGGAATAATTCATCTCGTCTTATCCAGGCGGTGGGATCTCTAGGATGGCCTCCATGCCCGTGGATGGCCTGATCACCAAGGGGTCTGCTATCTTAGCTGAGGTAATTGCATTTCCTTCGTACTGCTTCTGCTAATTTGTTCAATCTCTAACTCTGGCTTTGTATTTTGTAGGCCTTCAATTTTAATGTAGCGATGGGCCAGCAAGTAGCCCTCCTTCGCGACCGGGCTGCAAAAGCGGAAGCCGAAGCTGAGAAAGCCATGGGATTGCTCAAGCAGGCTCAGTCTTTAGTGGAAGAGATGACCTCCAACCAAGGAAAGGTCGAGATCAAGATGGTTGAGCTTCGTTGTGACCATGAGAGGACGAAGCAATCTTATGATCAAGAGCGTCTTCAATCTACCCGGCGGGCCAGACAGAAGGATTCTTAGAAAGCTGAGGCTAAAAAGTTGGACCTCGAGAATCAGGCTTTGATTGCTTAGGTGACCAAGCTGCAAGCTGACATGGAGACCTCCTTTAGCGATGGATACTTCTACGTTTGCTTTAAGGCTGCAGAAGCTCTCCCTCTTCCCTTTGATCTGTCATCTATTGCCGGCTGGGATAGACAGGAAATAATGATTAAGACATCCAAGCCCGTAACGGTCGCCAATTGCGGTCAATTGTCTTGAATTATTGGCTTTGGTGGTTGTAGAGTTTTCAGAAGTGTTTATGCCACTTGGAATGGATTATGCTGGCCCCCTTGTATTCGGTTTTTGTATTAGATATTAGTTATGCCACTTGGAATGAATTATGCTATTTGTATTCATTTTTGTATTAGATATTGGTTATGTCACTTGTATTTGTTTTTGTAGTAGATATTGGTTATACTACTTGAATGGATTATGCTAGTAGATTTTTGTTTCCTTGTTTTTTTATATTTCAGCTAGGGGATTCAAACAGAAGACATTCAAGCTCTGGAATAATTTTTAAAGCCCTGGATTAACAATTTCGCGCAAATAAAAATCCTGGGCTTCAAAATAAAACAATTCATTCCATTCTCCCTACCAAAATAAAACACAACCAAACTCCCAACACTAAAACAACTGGGCTCCAAAAAAAATATCATGGGCTCCAAAACAAAACAATCCATCCCACCAAAATAAAACACAACCAAGCCCCCAACACTAAAACAACTGGGCTCCAAAACAAAATATCCTAGGCTTCAATGCAAAATAATTCATTTCATTACAACCAACCATGATGCCATCAACACTAAAACAACTGGATGAACATTGATGTTTTAAGCCATGGATATTATGGAGCCTAGGAGTCATACAAGACGGGGCTTGAAATTATTTATTATTTCCAACACTGGAAGAACAGTATTCCGGCAACCATAGGAACATTAATGTTACATCTAGATTATGTTTCAACGAAAAGAAGAGTTTTTTACAAAAAAAATGGGTCATCACCTTTCATAAAAGATGATATTTACCAACCATTGTATGTGTTTGTGACTTACAATGTTTCATCCATGTGTGTTTGTGACTTACAGTGTATGAAAAGAGATGACCTTTACAACCATTGTGTGTGTTTCTGACTTACAACCATTGTGTGTGACCTTTACAACCATTGTGACTTACAACGTTTCATCCATTTTAAATACCTCGGGTGTCTCTATTACATTCTCACATCTATTTGTTTATCATTTTTATTCTTACAATGACAGAAAACAACAAAAGAAATTATCTTGGTAGGAAAACTGATGAGACAGACATGCTGGAGTCCATTTTCAAATGTCTCAGGCAAAGGATTGCAAATGCAAAAGACACCATTCCTGAAGAGCATGCAAATTCTGGACGCCTGCCAGCCGACAATGCAATTTTGATGGCAAAAGTTGAGAACCTAGAAGCATAAATTATCAATTTACATGTTCAGATGGAGGCAAGAGACAATGAAACTAACAGACTATACACTCTAATTGAAAATATGGAGAAGAAGATGTTGGACTTCAATATCCCACCATCTCCCTGAAGAGAAATGAGGATGTTTTTGCTATGTTATTTATTTGTTCTACAGAATAGTTAGCGTTTTGTGCTAGATATTATTTCCATACAGGAGACTTGAGACTTTGTGTTTTTTTTTAATTATTATTTTATCAGAGATAATATTTGCTGAAACGAGGCTTGCACAATATTCTGCAACATGTCATATTCACAAAGCAACAAAAAGGCACAACATTATGCCTTGAACAAACATAAACATAAACAACCGCCCCACACATATTTCATAAACCCAAACCAACCTAAACTTAAACCTAAACATAAACTAACTAAAATAAACAACCTTTCACGCATATTTGCCCACTATTACTCCAATTACAAAAATGATGAGAAACGAAAGCAGCATAAATTTGTTATTTTGAACCTATTGAGTGTAAATGACATTATCTTCTTTGGTAACAGAACTCTGAATTGAATGTTGTTCACGGCTATAGATAGCTTCATACGCTTCATCCACCGAGCTAAATTTCTAGAAAGAAGCACCCGGAATCCATCAACTAGTTCATGACATTCAGGCCAACAGTAAAACACTCTAGTTTTCCTTCCTTTGAATACAACATACACCGTTGTCTTCGCCATTTCATACAACACACTGATTTTTGCAAACAAAAAAAAGTAACAACCAAATTTGAGGTATTATTTCGCAGATATTATAATGACAGAACAACAAACAAAATCCAGAAACTTAAACCTAAACAGGAAACCTAAACATAAAAATAAATCTAAACATGAACATTAACATAAACATATCTGTTGTAATAAAAACCAGTTTTGGATAATAGGGCATAGAAGTCTTTCAAAAGAAATTATTGAATGTATGACTTCAAAAAACAAAATAAAAAATGAAATGAAATACTACAAACTGTAAGCTTATCAAAAAATATATATATATAAAATGCGACCAGTGGACGCTGGTTGTGAGGTTGGGGTTTAACAGAAATAAGAAGATCGGGATGTATCCGGATGTGGAAGATGGGGATGCGGGGTGTGTAGATGGGTAGCAAAATCTCAAGATATTAAGTAACCCTTTTGGAGTGCGTGAGGTTGGTTTTGACAGAATAAGAAGTGGAATAACATATATAACCCCACCCATCAATGAATGTGGGATCCAACTGTGGTCCACTTTCATTTGATAGTGGGATCCAGCTGTGTTCCACAAACAACTAAACATGCAATAATTTTAGGGCCCGGGAACAATTGCATTTGCAGCCTTGGAAACAGAATTGAAGCCCATAAATATCATACATGATAAGGCTTGAAATGGTATGTATTTCTGGAAACAGAATCAAATATGGTATGTTTTTCCATATTGTTGAGCCTAGGGGTGAATGACAGGGCTTGTAATTTATTAATTACAAATAAATATTAAATATTATTATGTGGAAATAGAAGGAGACATTAATGTATTATACTTCTCAATAAATAATAACCGAAAACAATATATATGTTTTGATACTTGAAATAGCAGTAATAAAAGTAGGGGCATAGATGGGATGTATGGAGGGGGGGTGGGTGTTTGACATTAATGGTGTCTTTTCATTTTAAAAAATTCAAAGAGGCGGGTGAGTAAAACAAAGCATCCATATGACCTTTCATTGGAAAGAAGATTTTCACAATTATCATTGTGACTTTTTATTTTCTCATTTATTATTTCATACATTTGACTTGTCCCAGTTACCCTTGTGACGTTTGATACATTATAAATACCCCATCCCGTCCCTATTACATCTATTCACTTCTATTTGTTTCTCATTTCTTGTTCATACAATGGCAGAAAACAACAAGGCTTGAATCCATCTTCACACGTTTGAGGGAACATATTGCAAATGTAGAGAACACCATCCATGACGAGCGTGCAAATGTTGGATGCCTTACTGTTGACAATGTAGTTTTGATGGGAAAAATTCAGAACCTGGAAGCATAAATTATTAATTTAAATGTTCAGATGGAGACAAGAGAAAATGAACTGAATAGGTTGTACAAACTAATTGAAAAAATGCAGAAGAAGATGTTGGACTTCAATATTCCACCATCTCCCTAAAGAAAAGCTTTAAGATTATGTCCACAGAAGTTAGTGTTTGATGTTCTTGCTATGTATTTTTTGTTTTTAATTCTGAAATGTTTGTTTTACTACTATGAATGAAAAGATAATATTTCCTTAATCCCTTACACAATATCTGGCAATCATCACCTGCCAGTTTCAATAGAGATCTACCGCATGTTATATTTCAATAAATTAAAGTGGAAATTTACGGAAAAGCATAAACAACATTTTCACTACAAGAAAATAGAGCTATAGGGACGAAATTTTGTTGGGACGAATTTTATTCGTCCCAATAGAACGTCTATTGGGGCACAATAACATATTCGTCCCTAAAAATTTCAAACCTAAAGAAACCTTTAGGGACGAAAAATATTTATCCCGAAAGATTGTCTATTGGGACGAAAATAATTATTCATCCGTAAAAAGTGCAAAAATAACCAGACATTTAGGGACGAAAATAATTTGTCCCAATATAATGTTTATTGAGACGAAATAAATCATTCGTCCCAATAGAAATCCTATTGGGACGAAAATTATTCATCCCTAAAAAGTTTGACATATTTTTTTTGAAAAAAAAAAATTATAGACTTGGGGACTTATTAAGACAATCATAATATTTATTGGTGATAATGATTTATCGGGATTTAATTTTTCTTTTTTCTTTATCATTATTTTTTAAGTTTTTCATAAGAGACATATTAATAATTAAATTTGCTTTACTTTTATATTAATTCAAAAAATTAAGAAAAATTATTTATATATATATATTATTTCCATGTACGATTAACGATAGACCCTTTGATCTGACAATATATGTTTTTAAATAATAGTTTAATTGCACATCACTTCTTAGTTGAGGTGGCAGTGCACCTCCTTTCCACATAAGTGGTGAGGGGTTCAAATCTCACTAAGCGCATTTTACAAGCATGTGTGGGGAGTTTTCTTCCCGGGTTGTGGGAAGCAGTTTTCTCCCGTTATAGGAGTAGATAGTTCTTGTAATATTTCAAAAAAAAAAACTGTTTAATTAAATGCTACAATAAACGTTTTTAAATATCAATTTGTTTATTATAAAAAAATAAAATTTAAATTATTGGAATTAATTTACAATAAAAAGTTTTAACATATAGAGTTTATATATAAATAGTATGCTATTATTGACAAATATAAACCTTTAGCAAAGCGGATAAGCTTTGTTCAAGTGTTGGTGATGGTCACGAGTTCAACTCTAGTTGAGAACTAAACATTTAAAGTGAAGTGCTGGGTAGGTCGAAGTTGGTATGGTGGGTGGGTCGATGGATAGCGGGTTCTAAATTTGTTTTTTTTTTTTTCAAAATTCGTCCCTAAAGAAATTGTTTAGGGATGAAATTTTATTTAAAGGGACGAAATTTCGTCCCTTCAGGTGGTCAAAAGGGACGAAATACAATTTCGTCCCTACGGGTTATCAAAAGGGATGAAATATTTCGTCCCTATATATTATCAAATGGGACGAATCAAAATCGTCCCTATAGGTATTCTTTAGTGATGAATTTTAATTTTTGTCCCAAAGAAGCTATTGCGACCCACCTAAAGTGACGTATTTTGGGACGAATTTTATTCATCCCAATAGGTAAATAGGGACGAATTTTGGGCTATTGGGACGAAAAAAAATCGTCCCAGTAGCCCTTTTTTCTTGTAGTGTTTACACATATTTGCCCAATGCTACTCTGATGACAAAAACAATGTGAAACACAACCAGATAACAAAAACATAATATGACATAGAAGTCTGATAACAAATTCAAGAAGACAGAAGACTTTAAACATAAACATAACCCTAAACAGAAAACGTAAACATAAACATATCGCCGATAAAAAAAACCAGTTCGGGATAATAGGGCAGAGAAGTCTTCTGAAATAAATCAGAGGTTGAAGCTATTCTTGCTTGTAACTATGATTTATTTCGTAAACCTCTATGCCAATGCTTACCCATTTCTTTGAAAATGAAACGAATTAAGCTTATATGCGGTTGAAGCTATGTGTAGATAGGTTTGAAAATGAAGATGTGAGGGAAAGGGGTTTCCGATTTGGGCATCAGGTTTTCAAAGAAGAAGTCTCTAGGGTTTGGGGGTTCGAAGAAAGAAAGAAGAAGTGAAAAGGAAATGAAACGGCTGGGTTCAATAACCTAATAACTAATGAAGGGTTTAGTTCCTATAATCAGGGATCTAGCTGTGATCCACCATTCAATCCTGCAAGTGGGATCCAGCTGTGCTCCATTAACATTTGAAATGCAATATTTTTGACGCCCAAGAAAGAATACAGTTAAAGCCCCGGAAGCGGAATTGAAGCCCAAAATTATGATACAAGACTCATATGGTATCTATTTCCATTTTTTTTTAGAGTTTCGACATTTTTATAATAATTTTAGACTCCATGACATTTGTTACTGAACATGTGGTCACACATTAGATGAGAGTTAGAACGAAAAATGCCATCTTGTATGGGACACCTTAGTGACACAATATGTTGTTACCTAAAGTGATAATGCAAGTGTCACACAACACTATACAAAAGATGAAGTGTTACTAACCAATTGTAATGGACTTGGTCAAGGGGTATTTTTGTGACCGTCCGATGCTCCCGGAAAACAACATAATGTTGCCCACCTATGTCCCAACCACTTTCGACCGTCTCGATCAAGAGGGAAATTACGGGACCCACATCATCATATGCATAAACAAAAGACTATCAAGCCCAGAATTAATTTTTTAAGCCCATGATATAATAAAGTCTAGTGGGATACATCTATGTTCATTTGGTGGGCTCAATGTGGAAGCCCAACCTCAAATTGTGAAATATTTCAACCTCAAGTGCAAGCTCAGCTTATTTCAAGAAGCCCATAAATAAATATAACTCCCCACAAAGCCCACCTTTTAGTCCTGCAAGTGGGATCCAGCTATGTTCCACTAACATTTGAAATGCAATATTTCTGACGCCCAGGAAAGAATACTGTTGAAGCCCCGAAAGCGGAATTGAAGCGAAGAATTATGATATAGGGCTCATATGGTTTCTATTTCCATTTCGGATGCATAAACAAAAGACTATCAAGCCCAGGATATAATAAGGTCTAGTGGGATACATTTGTGTTCATTTGGTGGGCTTAATGTTGAAGCCCAGCCTCAAATTGTGGAATATTTCAACCTTAAGCGCAAGCCCATATTATTTCAAGAAGCCCATAAATAAATATAACACCCCTCCCCCCCCCCCCCCCCCCCAAAGCCCACCTTTCAATCCTGCAAGTGGAATCCAGTTGTGTCCACTAACATTTGAAATGAAATATTTTTGACGCCCAAGAAAGAATATAGTTGGAGCCTCGGAAGTGGAATTAAAGCCCAGAATTACGATACAGGGCTCATATGGTATGTATTTCTATAATTATTTTTATTTTTATTTTTATTATGAAAAAAATGCCATATAGTATTATATATTTAATTTTTTTTCTTTATTGATTTTATTAATTTATTCCTAACAATATTATCTATTTTCGACAACAACAAATGTTCCACAAATGGGCTCAAAAACAAATGTTTCATGACTCTAAAAGACAAATTCCAGGGCTTCAAGAGATAAAGTCCTGGGCTCAAAAACAACATTGAACTGGGCTCCAAATGTGCAATTGTTGGGCCACAAAGGCATGATGCCAACAATTCATGATGGTTCCCTTAGAACCAAAATAAAAACAAATAAACAAAACCTAACCAACGAGTCTATCAAAATAAAACACAACTGTCCAGGGCTTTTAAAATGAAACACAACTGTCCAAATTGGTTTCAACGCAATTCACTGCAGTCAAGGACCAATACGGGCGTGGATGTGATGCCGGAGGTCAAACCGATCTTGTCAACGGCCTTCTAGACATCAAATCCTTCAACGACCTGACCGAAGATGGCTTGCTTGCCATCAAGCCACTATGTCTTCGCTGTACACATACAGAACTGGGAGCCGTTACCTCCTAGGCCGGTTTTGGCTATGGACAAGATACCGGGACTGATGTACTTCTTCACGAAGTTCTCATCGGTAAAACTAGGGCAACATATCGATTCACCTCCGGTTCCATTTCCGTGAGTGAAATCTCCTCCATGGACCATGTACCCGGGTATCATAAGGTGAAAGGTTGATCCCTTGTAGTGGAGTGGCTTCCCTTCGTGCCGATCCCTTTCTCTCTGGAACAAAGAGCCAGAAAGTTCTCCGCTGTTATCGGGGTACTGTCTGCGAAGAGCTCCATCACAATTTTACCCTTAGGATGTCCCCCGATGCTTAGGTCAAAGAACACTCTAGGGTTACCCATAATAGTATCCAGGGTACATTACAGAAAGAAAATAGAAAGAGAAAAAAGACGAACGAGGAAGGGGGGATGGGAATGGGGCTTGCGATTTCCATCCCTTTTCACTTTTCTCTACTTTCGTTTAGGGTTCCTTATGTGGTGGGCTACAACTGTGCGATGACCCAGGCCCAAACCTATTTGGATACATATTTATGTTATGTATTTTTACAGGTATGAAATAACCTATTTTCCGATGTAGGGGTCCATACGTCCTACATTTAATAAAAAAGATTATAAAGGTGGGTTCCAGCTATGTTTCACCAACCCCCACATTGTGAAAAAGATACTTTTCAAGCCCAGGAACAATGGCATATGGTATGCAAGAGAAACCGAATTGAAACCCGAAATCATAATACAGGGCTCAGATGTTAGATCTTTCGATTTATTGTATTTTAACATTTTTCGACCATTTTATAATTTTTTTCCAACAACAAAAGAACCCATGAAAAGAACCTAGTATGAGAAGCCTTAGTCATAAAATAGTGTTAGTAACGTTACTAATATTTACAATGTCAGTATGCCAAATGACAAATTCCAGGGCTTCTAGAGATAAACTCCTCGGCACTAAAACAACATTTCCTCGGCTGCAATTGTGCAATTCTTGGGCTACAAAAGTTGAATTTCTGGGCTCTACACAAACATTTGCTGGGCTCTAAACCGACATCCCCTGGACTCTATAACAAAAATTCATAGGCTCCAAAACCTTTACATGGGGGACCAAAGACCTGTTGAACCTATACACACACCTACATGATGAAAGACATGGTAAAAGGTAGTAAAACAACCTACGACTGATCTATTGGAAAAGACATTTCGCCATTAATGAAGTTTCCAGTACCATTGCGTTCCGAATGACAGGTATATCCTTTTATCCAAAAACATCCTTCCATGGTAAATGGACTCCAGATAGTATTAAGTCGGTGAACTTTAGCATGAAAGCACCGCAGCTTTTACCGTACCATGTGAAAATGCACACATAAATATTGGTATGATAATGATTAAATGTAATCGCACCAAGTTATAATGCACATAAAATAGTATTAACTACCCATCATCTTGTTGAGGCAGATTGGTTGGCAACACATTTTCAGCAATGAATGGAGTTGTATGATGAGGTATCTTCAGTTGTTCATAGTAGTTTGAATGTTTCAGAACTAAGGGTAACAAATAAAGTAAGCATCAGATGTCTTTCAACCGATCACTTTTTTCGTTACGTGGCCAAAATGAATCATACATAAGCACTTTTCCTTCTTTTAACAAAACTTGATAGAGAACCCAGTGTGACCCGCCAGTGTTGCAAGGAATCAACACCTGTGTAAAACAATACATATGTTTATTAAATAAAGATACAAAGGGTTAAAACAATGTCAATCAAATCTAAACGTCAATCAACGAACTTACCGACTCCAGTGTCCACCACGGTTCAGTGTAAAGAAGCTCACTACCTAAAACATACTTTAGTGTTTCATCGTCTGGGTGGAAAGATATGGGATCGTATTTAGGGTATTCTTCCCAAACCGCCACAGCAAGTTTAGGATCATTCTTTTTCTTGCCATACTTTTTTCAATTTTTTAGGCTTCGACCTAGTTTCTTCAGTTGTTTCTTGTTCTTGTCTTTCCTTTTCTTGCGCCTCAAATTCTTTTAAGTCTCTTTCATTGTCCAACAACCGCATGACAGCTTTCCACTTCAGGTCCGAATGTGCCTGTTTTCAAAATAACAAGAATTTCTTTAAGCCTGACAATAGCTAGCATGATATGACTGATATAAGTTAAATAAGCTTACGAAAAAGGAGGTCGGGACCACTCCGATAGCCTGACAGTTAAGGGTGTGCGTTTTCGGTTTGGTTTGGGCTGAAGCTTAATATCAAACCAAACCAATATGGATCGGTTTGGCTATATTTCAACCCAAACCAAACCAATGTGATTTTTCAAACCGATTCAAACCAAACCAAAAAAGGTCGTGTTGGTTTGGATAAGTTTATCTATTTAGATTTGAACTCAAAAATCTTTTTTTTAATTATATTATAAAAAGTATTTAAATAAAAAAAATCATAACATAAAATATTAATTATTTATATAAAGGAAGTACATAAAAGTCAAACGAGTAATTACTGTATGTATGTATGTAAATATATAAAAGAATTGGATCAAAACAAATAAATAAACTATAAAAGAATAAAGTAATCGGTAAAAGTTATAAAATTTGGACTGAATAGAAAACATAGATGAATTTTATATTTTAGATTACTTTCTAAAATATGTGGTTTGGTTTGGGTTGATGAATTATTTTACTCAACCCCAAACCAAACCACCTTTAATCGGCTTGTCAAAAAGACAAACCAAACCACCCATTTTTTTATATTTGTAATCGAACCAACCCAAACTATATGGGTTGGGTTGGGTTGGTTGGTTTGGTTCGGTTTGACGGTTTTTTGCACACCCCTAATGACAGTAGCCAATTTCTCATTTCAAATGCATCCTCCATAGAACGTCGAGGTAGTTGTCTATGTGCTACAGATAAATATATTATTAAGCGTTAGAAAAATTCTTGTAAAGTGTGATTGTTAAAATGAGCTGAACAATGTATGACTTACTAAGTTGGAAAACCATTGTCAGGGTTCACCAATTCATTGAAGTCTTCACACTTCATATCCACCATTTTCCTAGTATACACATTGTTCAGTTGGTCGGTGAATTTAAATTAAATATTATGTAAAAAACACAAGTAAATACAATATACTAGCAAAATAGAGGAGAATAGGATCAGAACATATGAAGTTTGATCTTTCTACTTCAAATAGGACATGAAACGAATATAATACTCATTTATAACTTCGCCTGAATCTGGGGTTTTCTTTTTTCTTCTTGGGCATGCGGTCAGTAAACAGGCTCTTGAGGAACCGAGACCTCTTACGACCTCTTTTCTTGTCGTTATTCTTGTAACACACATTAGGGTCAGATGCTTCTAGACACATAACACTCATTATAGGGTTTGAAAGAACAATGTTCACAGCCAGTGAAGGGTAATCGTCTATAGGAATGGGCTGTTGAACTTAGATTTTCTGAGTTCAGAGTTGAACATTGTTGCCATTCCTATTATCCGACACACATGCCTCGTGAACAACCTTCTCCTAACATCTCTTAACTTTTTCCAATCCAGCCGTGTCACCATCAAACTTCTCAGACCCGGTTGGGCAGCCATCAACCTTTTCCACAACCTTTTTCGATCCAGCCGTGTCACTATCAAACTTCTCAGTCTCAGCTGGGCAGCCATCAACCTTTTCCAACTGACATGCTTTTTACGGACTCTTTCCTCAACGTATTGAAATGGTCCGGACGGTACTACGAAATGAATATATGTAAATGAAGTGTGCGAGTGTAAAAATCACCATTCGCAAGTGTACGAATCGCTGACAAGTATAGTAGACACAATTAAGGGAATCGTTCCCACGAGGATGTATGGTACCTTTAAGCTAGTTCTAGGTCTTAGATAATATATACAATCTATTTACACTAATTACATGCAAGAAAAGTAAAATCATGGTTGTAGGACGGAAAGCTTCGAAACGAAAATCAACTAAACTAATAGCTAAGCAAGGATTTAAAAATTCTCAATTAAACTAAATCAAAAGCAGACCAATTTTAAACTACAATTAAACTACACTAAAACCATTACAACTAAATCAACCTAAATCCAATTAACTACAAAGCATGTAAATAAGAGCTCAACTAAACAAATACATCAACTAATTATATAGATCAATAATATAAATACAACAAAATCGCGGTACCGAGGGTACTTGGAAGTGGTATCGCGGTACTGGGAACGTGGTATCGCGGTACCAGCTTCACTAGGTATCAGGAGTAGTGGCTTAGTGCGACACATGTCCTTCTTGGGTCGTAGTTCTAGTGCTTCATCCAGTACCAGGCTAGCAAGGCCGTTTTGGCTATAGCCCTACCAGGTATTGATCATTTCTACATCGCGGTACCGAGGGTACTTGGAAGCTGGGAATGGTCTACCTCAAGGACCTACTAGGTATCGGCTCGATGGAAATTTCTCCTTTAGACCTCTGCCAAAAAAGGTTATTAACAGAAGTCCCCCCTGACTTGAACACCAGTATCTGGTTTGGGTTGGAGTCAAGATTTGTAATACTTGGAGAATTTTCTGTAACCATTTTCTAGAATGAAATCTTCCCTTTACACTATGCCATTGACATTCCTTCCACATGTCTGGTTGGGATAAGCCAATTTCAAAAAAAAGGAAAGATTTGAAGTAGTGCATTTCTCAAAACCGTCTCTCCCACGTCTCCGATTATCCCGTACATTAATTACCATACCCGTTACGTTACTGGTAACCGCCTTTTTCCTTATTTAAACCCAAAACCTCTTCACATTCTTCGCTCTTCATCACTTCCTTCTTCAAAAAAGATAAGAAACCCTAGCTTTCTTGAATCTCTGACCTTTTTATCTTCTTCAATCTTTAACCTCTCTTATCTTCAAAAAACCTTTAATTCTGCTACCATGTCTTCTCCTGATAGTGATAGCATCGAGCGAATCTTCACCGGTGATGTTACTGCAAGTGGAAGCCTCGCTCACTGGAAAAGGACCTGTAAAGACGACGATGGCAGAGACGACGTTCCTACTTCTTGACGTCGCCGCTCAAACAGGTTTCTCAAACGATCCAGATTCCCGGTTGATGTGGACAGGTAGTCGAGCGAGGGATCGTGCATTGTTAGGGTAGGTAAAGATCTGGCTGAGGATGTTACGACCTCAGCGGGAGGGGTACTCTCACTTCGTTACGAGTATCAGTGCATTCCTGACTCTACATATACCACTAATATGATTAGGCGCTTAAGGAGGAATTTTACTATCCTCTCTGACATTACCATCACCATACCACATCGGGGGTAGGACGTGTACACCCCTCCTTTTAGTGAGCTTCATATTAACACAGTGGCCTTTGATTGTTGAGTCAGGCTACCTCTCTACCTTACTCTGCTCAAGACGCTCCATGACTTGCAGCTTGCCCCCCTCCAGCTGACACCAGGGTTCTGGAGGCACCTGGTTGGGTTCCTCCTACTATGGAAGTAAAAAAGTGAGAAGGACAAGATCGATCGGGAACCGTGATCAGACGAGTTTAGATTCATCTTCCAAATCACTGCCAACTCCCTAGGTTTAAGAGGGCAGTTCTATGCTCGGACAAAGAATAGTTTGAAATTTATGGTACCGGGGGTCACGAAGAAAGATGCCTCTTAGAAGGAGGAATGGGTCATCGTTAGAAGCAACTGGGGTAGCTTAGTCCACATTTGAGGGTGTGAGTTCGAGCTTCCCACATGGTTCAACTGTAAGCCCGTATGGGATAAAAGCAACCTCTACGCTAAATCGGAGAAGATTTTGAAGGCCATCATGACTCGATCATACATTAACACAAGGTTTCCTACCTCAGATGCCTTTGAGGTAGGGAGGGTAGACCTCTACCTCCACGTTTCCAATGCTTCCCCAGGTAAATGACATTTATGACTTTGCTTCCGTTGTATTCCTTTGTTGATTCTGTAGATACTAACTTTGATGTCTTGGTAGTTTTTGCAATCCCCTTACCGGTGCCAGAAGAAACTGAACCCAATGAGGACCGATCCTCATCTCTTCAGGCCCCTCCTCCTATGCCTCATTCTATCAAGACCCCTCCTACTTAATCCGAGCAAGGCGAGAGCATATCGGTCCCAGCTGCGATACCTGGTGTACCTTCCTCTCTTCTTTCTACACCCAGATCTCATCTGACAGAGTTGGTAGGCAGATTGGCCAGGGTTAGGAGCCCATCCGATCAGGTGCAGGGCAAAGCTCCTGCTACTCTTACTATTGCTGCTAATGCTGTCGCTGCTCCTGCTGCTCCACTGGTCCTCTCTCCCTCTCCCATTGTGATATCCGAGCAACCTACTATAGTTGAGTGGGGTCTTGATCCTGCTGCTATTGATACCCCGATTGATCCACGAAAATGGTCTCTATCATGGTCGAGGTGTAGAAACCAAGATGAAATCCTGGCAAGGTTTGAGGCTTCCTGTTTATGTGGGGGGTTGCAAGCTATGGCCTTCATGCCCATTGGTGCCTTGATCTCCAGAGGCTTTGCTCTCATGGATGAGGTAAAAAATGCTTCATCTTCCTCTTTTCTTTGTGTTTCTTATCTGCCAGGTACCCGAGAGATTGCTAGCTTGTGTTTTATACTTGGCAGGCCTTCAAATTTAATGTGGCAATGAGCCACCAAGTCTCTTTCCTTCAGGAACAAGCTGAAGCTGCTAAAACCGAGCCCAGAGTGGCTAAGGGGGAGCTCGCCAAGGCAATGAGGTTTATGCAAGTGTTAAACCTGAACCTGGACAAGGCAGAGAGGACCGTTGAGAAAGCCTAGGTTGACTTGCAGCGGATGAAGCATGCCTATGACTGAGAGGTACTAAAAGAAACAAGTCCACATGCCTTAATACAATTCTAGATGGACCCAGAAATTGGTCAGGTAGAATATATCAAGTGATCCATGCAAGTTCATGTGAATTACTGATCTTGGTGAGCTATCTAAATTTAAGCTTCAGTAGATATAACTTAATCACAATCAACAAATGATTCACTTAGGTTTGATCTACTAATTTTAGTTCATTCCGCTAAAGAACTAAAATTGAACTCTTAAATAAAGATAGAATAAGTTAATATTGCTCATTCTTACCCTAGACAATCTTAATGGAGATAGTGTATCCTCCTGAAGAATACCAGTAATCGCCAAGAGCTCATAGACCGCTTATAGCTCTTAAAGTTACCATATTTACCCATATGACCACATTTTGAACTTGGATATTTTGACTTGTGCAGAAGCCATATTTCAATAGACACTATTGAAAACTTAACGTTAAGATTTAATATCCAGTACCTCAAAACATCCATATGATGATATTCTACTTTCATGTAATAAATGGAGCCACGATGTCCATATCTATAAATGAAGTCCTCTGTCGATTAACAAGTGAGTACCACCAAACTATCGAGGATAGACTATGCTATATATTCGTACTCATTGATAGCTCAAATGATAACACTTGCAACCATAAGTTCATCATTTATCTCAAGAATGAGATAGACTCTCCTATTGTCTTCAAGTGAAAACTTTTATCCATTGACGGTTCTGGATAAAGTATTTCACTATGATCCTATTCAATGCACCAATTGCACTAGATTCTTTTGCCCAAAGACACAACACTTTGATGATTTTAGACTCATCATAACACATTTGATCCCACTCAAATGCTAGCAAAAGAATCTACAACTTTAACAAGATGAAGGTGCCCAACCTTTATCTTAAGTCGTGAATATTATTCAAGACTAGCTAAAGAATTGTGTCTACCTCATGCATATCCAGATGTACGAACAATTCTTCTTTTCTCATAGTCTTTTGACCTTATGATTATTTACTTTTGAAAATTATAATAATTAAACTATAAATGCTATAAGATTTGTTAAACTAGAAATCACTTTAATAATATGAAAAGATTGTCAAATACATTATTACACTTTTGCTATTGAGCATAATCCTAACAATCTCCCACTTGCTCTATAGCAAATGTGTCATATCTCTCATCTCCAATGCCCATCAAAACTCTTCTGTGGAAGAGCCTTTGTGAAGGGATCCACTAGATTTTCTGCTGACGCGATCTCGGTAATCGTCACCTCACCCAGATGCACAATTTCCCTTAGAAGATGATACTTTCTTTCAATGTGTTTGCCTCTCTTATGACTTCTTGATTCTCTCGAATTAGCCACTGCTCCACTATTGTCACAAAAGATAGTGATCTGCTTATTCGCATCAGGAACCACCTCCAAGTCAATCAAGAATTGGCGGAGCTAAATAGCCTCTTTAGCAGCTTCGCATGCGGCCATATACTCAGCTTCCATGGTGGAATCAGCAATACAAGATTGCTTGATACTCCTCCATATGAATGCCCCTCCTCCAAGTGTAAACACAGATCCTGATATTGATCTTCTGGAGTCAGAATCCGATTGGAAATCGGAAACTGTATACCTAACGGGAATCAAATCCCCTCTAGAGTATACAATCATATAATCTCTCGTTCTCCTGAGATATTTGAAAATATGCTTGACTGCCGTCCTGTGATCGGGATCCGGTTTCGATTGAAATTTGCTAACTATGCCAACAACAAAACAAATAGCTGGTCTAGTGCAAAGCATTGCATACATGAGACTTCCAACTGCTGAGGCATATGGAACTCGACTCATGAATTGCTCTTCATGCTCATTCTTAGGAACTTGTTACTTAGAAAGTTTGATTCCATGTCTGAAAGGTAACATACCTTTCTTGGAATTTTGCATGGAAAATCTAGACAAGATTTTATCTATGTATGAAGCTTGGGATAATGCAATCGTTCTATTCTTTCTATCCGTTATGACTTGGATACCAAGAATATAACTTGCTTCTCCTAAGTCCTTAATATCAAATTGTTTTGCTAACCATTCTTTTATTGATGTCAATACACCTACATCCTTTCCGATGAGTAGTATATCATCAACGTAAAGAACTAGGAAAACTAACTTGTCGCCTTTAATCCTTTTGTATACACAAGGTTCATCATGGTTTTGAATAAATCCAAAACTTTACACGGCTTGATCGAACCTTATGTTCCAGGATTTAGATGCCTGCTTCAATCCATATATGGATCTTTGCAACTTGCATACCCTTTCCTCTTGGCCCTTTTCAATGAATCCTTCTGGTTGCATCATATAGATGCTTTCATCCAGACTTCCATTAAGGAAAGCTGTCTTGACGTCCATTTTCCAAATCTCTAGGTCTAAAGATGCCGCAATGGAGAAGAGTATCCTAATGGATTTAAGCATGGCCACATGAGAGAAGGTTTCCCCATAATCGATACCTTTCTTCTGTGTATAACCTTTAGCTACCAATCTAGCTTTAAACGTTTCTACCTTTCCATCCATTCCTCTCTTCCTCTTGTATACCCACTTGCACCCAATGGGTTTTATGCCTTTAGGCACGTCCATAAGAGACTAGACTTTATTTTTGAACATAGATTCAATTTCGGATTGCATTGCCTTTTTCCAATGGGGACAATCAACATCTTCCATGGCTTCCTTGTACGTGTAGGGATCATCGTAATCCAGGAGATTCTCTACAGATTCTCCTAGACCGATTTATCTCTCAGGTTGTTTATTAACCCTCCGACTACGACGAAGTATGGTAAATTTTTGATCTTGTGTTGGTGCGGAACTTACAATCGGGCTAGGTTGTGAAACCTCTTGTGGAATTGTATCTCCTGAAAGCTCATTTAGGACAATTCTACTTTTAGGCAGAAAATCATTCATATAGTCCTTTTCTAGAAATTTAGCATTTGTCAAAACAAATACTTTAAGATCTGAAGGACTATAGCTATAATATCCTTTAGTTTCTTTTGGATACACCACAAATATGCATGATTCTGAATGAGACTCCATCTTTTTTGTCTTTCCTTTTAACACATGCGCATGACATCAAAATATCCTTACGTGTCGTAAACTAGGCTTTCGGCCTGTCCATAACTCATGCGGTGTTTAAGGAACCGACTTGGATGGTACAACGTTTAGAATGTACATAGCAGTTTGTAAAGCATATCCCTAAAAGGAAATATGAAGTGTTGAATAACTCAACATAGACCTAACCATGTCCAAAAGAGTCATATTTCTCCTTTCTGCCACCCCATTTTGTTGAGGTGTACCTGGAGCAGAAAGCTGAGAAATAATCCCATTATCAATAAAATATTGCAGAAACTCACCAGATAGATATTCTCCATCACGATCAAATCTCAAGATTTTTTTGTATTTCTCAAACTTGTTTTCTACTTCAGCTTTAAATGCTTTGAATATGTCAAAAGCATTCGACTTATGTCTCATGAGATACACATAGCCAAATCTTGAGTAATCATCAGTGAAAGTGATGAAGTACTCATATCCACCTCTAGCTTGAATGCTCATAGGTCCAAACACATCAGTGTGTATCAATCCTAAACATTTAATGGCTCTTGTGCCTTTGGTCGTGAACGACCTTTTGGTCATCTTACCTTCTAGACAAGATTCACAAGTTGGTAGATCATTGACCTTTAAGTCACTTAAAGGTCCATCACTAACCAATCTTTTGATCCTATCAAGGTTAATATGACCTAGGCGCAAATGCCATAGGTAGGTTTCATCTTTTGATAATTTTACTCTTTTATGATTAGGTTGCGTTGATTCCGTGTCTAATAAGTGAGAGATATTGCTATGCAAATAGAATAAACCTTTTTCCAATGTACCTTTACAAACAAATTTGTTATTCCTACTAATACTAAAAGCTTTATTAAAAGTAACCGAATATCCAAATTTATTTAAACAAGAAACTGAAATTAAATTCCTCCTAAATTGAGGTACATAATAAACGTCTATTAAATCTAAATACCTACTAGAATCTAAATTAACTCTAATATTTCCCACTGCACAGGCAGACACTAACGCTTCGTTGCCCAAGCGCAATTTGAATTCATTATCATTCAGCCTTTTCCTTTCCTTGAACCCCTACAAAGAAAAACAAACATGATTAGCGGCTCCAGAGTCTATGATCTAAGAATCTATAGAATCCGCCAAAAAACATGTTTCAAGATAATTAATATTACCTTGTTCCTTCTTGTCCTGAGACTTTGGGCAATTTCTTTTCCAATGTCCCTTTTTCACCACAAAGGAAACACTTCCCTTTGATCTTGGTTACTTTCTTTGTCTCCTTCTTAGTAGATCCTAGTTGCTTTTTCTTTTGTTGTTTCTTGACCTTCTTACGGGTCTTAACAGTAGCAACTTTACCTACAGTATGAATCTCTTGACCCTTGCTTTTCACAAGGATTTTTTCAGCACTTTGAACATCTTGCATCAAGCCCTGCAAGGTGTATTCCTTATTGTTCAAGGTGTAGTCCAGCTTGAACTGATCAAAGGAATCTGACAGTGAGTTGACAATCATGTCAATTTTTGTCTCACTGTCTATCCTAGCACCATTGAGTTCAAAAATGTTGAGATGTGCTATGACTTTCATCATGTGATCTTTCACAGCCTGTCCAGGTTTCATCCTAAGATTCATGAAAGCAGTCAATGCCTCTCTCTTAGTCGTCCTGGACCTCATAGCAAACATTTCCTCTAGAGACATCATTATATCGGTAGCAGAACTCATTCCTTCATGTTGCTGTTGCAACACGTCGGAGATGATGGCCATAATATAACATTTGGCCATCTCATCTGAGGTCTCCCACTGCTTATACTCTTCTCTTTGCTGCTTAGTAGATTCATTAGTAGGAGCAGGTGGTTTAGGAGTTGTAAAAATGAACTTATGCTTTTCAGATTGCAACAATAGCCCAATTTCCTTTTCCATGTGCATAATTATCACCAATTAATGTATTATCTTTCAGGATGTTGATTAGGGATGAGGTCATGATTTCTGAATAAATCAAAAATTATATAAGTAAACAATCATGATAAAGCACTTTCGAATATTTATCTTGAATTAAATTAAATAATTCAATCATAAAATTCAACGGTGATCCAACATCCGTAAATGTCACGCCTCCTTTGGGAGTTCGCACCATTTACTAGTAAGACTATGTCCCATCTAATTGTTAACATAACAACCAGTTTTTTCAATTTCAGCCTTGCAATTTTATTAACAAGAACTCTTACGAGGATATTAATAAAATCACATTGAATGTGTTACCAAGTTTTAGACCTTCAATATTTTCCCTCACGAATATCCCTCCTTTGGGAGTAGATATCGTTTGGGTTAATTGTCTAGTCTATCCTTGTAAGGAAGTATCTTGCTAAATTCCATTCATGAATACCCCTTGGGGGCTTATTAAACGAAACATAAAGCTCAACTAATCTTGGAGGCCGTAGGTGTTCCATAACACCTTCTCCCACTCAATTATTTAAGGCGTGTGATCGAATTACATAGAATGATTTACCAAGTTATCTAGATGCCAATTAGATACCTAAACAATTCAATGCATGTTCATACCAAAAGAGATATATGAGTGGTACTCCTATTTTATATGACATGTTATCAAACAATGACAAATATTGAAATATTTACGAAAATATAAATAGCTACAATTTTGGTCCATCCTAGAAAAACAAGTAAATTACAATATTTGGAATACAAAAAAAAAAACTTCTTTCTTGGCGAACAAGTCCTCATGCGTCCATCGTTTGCGCACCCTTTGGCTGCCTCCCATGGGCGTGCGCACCCCACAACCCCATAAAGGGCTGCCATGCGCAGCCCATGGCTTCCATAGGGCTTCCTTACGCAGCCCATGCCACAACAATTGTGGCTACGTGCTCATTCGCATGCACGTTTGTTGCTATGGCTCGCACAGTCCCAAACTTGTTCCGATTGTTTCCAATTCTTCAAACCCCCGAGTCTTCAATACTTGAATGTATTACAGAAGAATTTTAAATAATAAAATACTACAGTTTTTTTTAATACAATATTTTTCTGCAGTATTTTTATTACAATAGCAAAATAAATAAAACATTTAGCAACTACCAAGAAAGAAATTATGGCGATGATAGGCCACCCTTCTTGTTACAATCCCAAAACAAAAATTACATTGAAATTCTAGGACCAAAATTGAGCAATAACAATCCACATATAAAACATATATATAGCCATACATTCCAATGTAAATATATATGAGAATACCTAGAGTGGCATCTCTTTCTAAAACATGCATATATACAATAAAAAGAAAAAGATTCTCGTATATATATATATATATATCAATTAATCAAGGGTTCAACCTGGCTCTGATACCAATTGCAGGGAAAAACACGCGGCGGAAGCGAAAAATTGGGTTTGCATATTTAAAAAAAATTTCCTTTAAAAGAAAGAACCTTAACCCTAGATTAATTGACATATAATTAAAAGTATCGTACCTTTTTCTCGTGACGATTGAACTAGCGTCGAATTGAATCTGTAAGATCTTCCAATCCAATCACGAACGTGAATCACCTAGGAGTGTGGTCTCCCTTTCTTTAATTGTATACCTGAGGAAGAAACAAACAAAATCTTCTTCTTTGTTAGTCACAATAATCCTCCAAGAGAAAATCCAAGACCGTCTGGTCACTTGTGAATTATCAATCTATTTGATTGAAACTCGCGTTAACCCGATTCGATTTTGTACACAAAATCCTTTTTGATGTAAAGGATACTAGTGTACTATCAAAAACAAAAACGTTCCCTTTTTCGCTTCTCTTTGGCCGAATTCAATACACCCCTTTCTTGAGTTGGAAGTTTTTGTTTATTCAAAAGCAAGAGAATAAAAAAATTCTTTCTCTCCAAAAAAAGGCCGAATTCAATACACCTCTTTCTTGAGTTGGAAGTTTTTTTTTATTCAAAAGCAAGAGAATAAATTGTTAATAGCCAAAATTGGCTAAGGACCAAAGGAAAATTTTCCACCTCCCAGACCTGGTTCCATACCCGAGAGTTTCCACCAGGAGACCTCTCTAACCAGAGCCGAACTACGATACCACCCCAGGAACAAGGACGGGCTCCGGAAACATCCGGGATAGAGCCCGGAACGATCAGATCTAGCCCGCATCACCAAAACTAGAAGCTCCCCGAAGTCGAGGTCACCTCGCAAATGCTCCAGAGACTCGCCTGTACCTCGATTGACACAGAAGAATGTCCCTAGAAGGCCGCACCTAGCTTCGAAAGGTCAGGGAAAGCCACACCTAGCTTCGGAAGGTCAGGGGAAGCCACACCTAGCTTCGAAAGGGTCAAGGGAAGCCAGATCTGGCTCCAAGCTAGATGAAACTTCTCAGATATCAAGGTCAAAACACTAATCAACCTCACTGGTTGGTGCACCACACCATGCCATATTCAATGATCTCTATAAAGGATCATGCTGAAAGGATACGAGGGATACACTGAATCACATCTGGAAACGTTACCTATATGCAGAACAAGTAATAGAATCCAAAAAGGAAACAAACTGATCTCCACCATGATACTCTCAATTCGGCAAAGTCAATGACATTAAAACGAGAAATCCCGCCCGATAAGGAGGGGAGAGACTGAGAAAATCATGGGGAGAATCAGTCTGTGTGACCTACAAACTATTTATAAATAGAAAAGAAAGGAAATGAAAAAGAGGAGACTACTATTCGACAGGCATACGACAAACACTCAACTTTACCCTAGAAAGAAATTTGTATATTGTACACGTTCAAGAAAGAAAATATTTTTATTCTCTTTTGGATGTTAAATTGTATCATTGTTCTTTATCATTTCGAAACACATTGTTGACGTATACGATCAATCTTGGCCACCACCTACTTGGTAGTGGTCTTGAGGGTGTTAACTGAGATTTCTCACCTTGAGCAAAATTTCCGTTAACATAAATAATTCTTTCTCTCCAAAAAAAAAACTTTTTTTTGTTAACTACTACTCAAAAACGAATTTAATAATATAAATAGGTGAAGACCTAATCCTCACTCAAGTAAGATTTCTAACTTGTAGTCAAATCCTCACACAAGTAGGATTTCTACCTTGTAGTCAAATTCTCACACAAGTAGGATTACTTCTTCTCCAAGTCTTCTATCAACTTTGAGTTTTAACCTTATTCCAACTCATGAGTGTATTATCTAATAATAAATTATTGAATATAAAAATTATGACTATATCAAAAACTTCCTAATTTTACTAGATAAATAAAATACTTTTATTTATCTATTTATCAAATATAGTCTTTGATACTTATCATACTACCAACAATAGTATGACACTAGGAATCCTTCTCATAGTTAGAAAAAGATTTTGACTTTCAATTAAATAATTCATTAATTAATAAATTAATTAATATCCATTTAAGTAAATAATAAAATAAAAACAATATATAAGACTAATAATTAGTCCCTTGCAGCACAAGCCAATATATAAGGGCCAAAATTGTTTTTTCTATTTTCTTAAATCCATTGGACCTTAATAAAAAGTCTACATGTGAACTAGACACATTCTTACTAAAAGAAACAAGTCCACATGCCTTAATACAATTCTAGATGGACCCATAAATTGGTCTGGTAGAATATATCAAGTGATCCATGCAAGTTCGTGTGAATTGGGGATCGTGGCAAGCTATCTAAACTTAAGCTTCAGTAGACATAACCTAATCACAATCAACAAATGATTCACTTATGTTTGATCTATTAATTTTAGTTCATTCCACTAAAGAACTAAAATTGAACTCTTAAATAAGATAGAATAAGTTAATATTGCTCATTCTTACCTTAGACGATCTTAATGGAGATAGTGTATCCTCGTACAGAATACCAGTAATCGCCAAGAGGTCATAGACCGCCTATAGCTCTCCAACTTACCATATTTACCCATATGACCACATTTTGAACTTGGATATTTTGACTTGTCCAGAAGCCATATTTCAACAGACACTATTGAAAACTAAACGTTAAGATTTAATTTCCATAACCTCAAAAACATCCATATGATGATATTTTACTCTCATTTAATAAATGGAGCCACGATGTCCATATCTGTAAATGAAGTCCTCTATCGATTAACAAATGAATACCACCTAACTATCGAGGATAGACTATGCTATATAATCATACTCATTGATAGCTCAAATGATAATAGTTGCAACCATAAGTCCATCATTTATCTCGGGATTGAGATAGACTCTCCGATTGTCTTCAAGTGAAAACTTTTATCCATTGACGGTTCTGGATAAAGTATTTCACTATGATCCTATTCAATGCACCCAGTGCACTAGATTCTTTTTCCCAAAGACACCACACTCTGATGATTTTAGACTCATCATAACACATTTGATCCCACTCAAATGCTAGCAAAAGAATCTACAACTTTAACAAGATAAAGGCGCCCAACCTTTATCTTAAGTTGTGAATATTATTCAAGACTAACTAAAGAATTGTGTCTACCTCATACATATCTAGATGTACGAACAATTCTTCTTTTCTCATAGTCTTTTGACCTTATAATTATTTACTTTTTCCAATTACAATAATTAAACTATGAATGCTATAAGATTTGTTAAACTAGAAATCACTTTATTAATATGAAAAGATTGTCAAATACATTATTACACTATTGCTATTAAGCATAATCCTAACATACCCATATGACCACATTTTGAACTTGGATATTTTGACTTGTCCAGAAGCCATTTTATAATAGACACTATTGAAAACTTAACATTAAGATTTAATATCTAGTACCTCAAAACATCCATATGATGATATTCTACTCTCTTTTAATAAATGGAGCCATATGTCCATATCTATAAATGAAGTCCTCTATCGATTAACAAATGAATACCACAAAACTATCGAGGATAGACCATGCTATATAACCGTACTCATTGATAGCTCAAATGATAACACTTGCAACCATAAGTCGATCATTTATCTCGGGATTGAGATAGACTCTCTAATTATCTTCAAGTGAAAACTTTTATCCATTGACGGTTCTAGATAAAGTATTTCACTATGATCCTATTCAATTCACCCAGTGCACTAGATTCTTTTGCCCAAAGATACCACGCTTTGATGATTTTAGACTCCTCATAACACATTTGATCCCACTCAAATGCTAGCAAAAGAATCTACAACTTTAACAAGATAAAGACGCCCAGCCTTTATCTTAAGTTGTAAATATTATTCAAGAATAACTTAAGAATTGTGTCTACCTCATACATATCCAGATGTACGAACAATTCTTCTTTTCTCATAGTCTTTTGACCTTATGATTATTTACTTTTTCCAATTATAATAATTAAACTATAAATGCTATAAGATTTGTTAAACTAGAAATCACTTTGTTAATATGAAAAGATTGTCAAATACATTATTACACTCTTGTTATTGAGCATAATCCTAACATACCCATATGACCACATTTTGAACTTGGATATTTTGACTTGTCCAGAAGCCATTTTATAATAGACACTATTAAAAACTTAACGTTAAGATTTAATATCCAATACCTCAAAACATCCATATGATGATATTCTACTCTCTTTTAATAAATGTAGCCACGATGTCCATATCTATAAATGAAGTCCTCTAACGATTAACAAATGAATACCACCAAACTATCGAGGATAGACTATGTTATATAATCGTACTCATTGATAGCTCAAATGATAACACTTGCAACCATAAGTCCATCATTTATCTCAGGATTGAGATAGACTCTCCAATTGTCTTCAAGTGAAAACTTTTATCCATTGACGGTTCTGGATAAAGTATTTCACTATGATCCTATTCAATGCACCTAGTGCACTCGATTCTTTTGCCCAAAGTCACCACACTTTGATGATTTAAGACTCATCATAATACATTTGATCCCACTCAAATGCTAGCAAAAGAATCTACAACTTTAACAAGATAAAGGCGCCCAACCATTATCTTAAGTTGTGAATATTATTCAAGACTAACTAAAGAATTGTGTCTACCTCATACATATCTAGATGTACGAACAATTCTTTTTTTCTCATAGTCTTTTGACCTTATAATTATTTACTTTTTCCAATTACAATAATTAAACTATGAATGCTATAAGATTTGTTAAACTAGAAATCACTTCATTAATATGAAAAGATTGTCAAATACATTATTACACTCTTGCTATTAAGCGTAATCCTAACATACCCATATGACCACATTTTGAACTTGGATATATTGACTTGTCCAGAAGCCATTTTATAATAGACACTATTGAAAACTTAACTTTAAAATTTAATATCCAATACCTCAAAACATCCATATGATGATATTCCCCTTTTATTTAATAAATAGAGCCACGATGTCCATATTTATAAATGAAGTCCTCTATCGATTAACAAATGAATACCACCAAACTATCGAGGATAGACTATGCTATATAATCGTACTCATTGATAGCTCAAATGATAACACTTGCAACCATAAGTCCATCATTTATCTCAAGATTGAGATAGACTCTATGATTGTCTTCAAGTGAAAACTTTTATCCATTGACGGTTCTGGATAAAGTATTTCACTATAATCATATTCAATTCACCCAGTGCACTAGATTCTTTTGCCCAAATACACCACGCTTTGATGATTTTAGACTCATCATAACACATTTGATCCCACTCAAATGCTAGCAAAATAATCTACAACTTTAACAAGATAAAGTCGCCCAACCATTATCTTAAGTTGTGAATATTATTCAAGATTAACTAAAGAATTGTGTCTACCTCATACATATCCAGATGTATGAACAATTCTTCTTTTCTCATAGTCTTTTGACCTTATGATTATTTACTTTTGACAATTGTAATAATTAAACTATAAATGCTATAAGATTTGTTAAACCTAAAATCACTTTATTAATATGAAAAGATTGACAAATACATTAATACATTCTTGCTATTGAGCATTGAAAATACACAAAGTATGTCTAATACTACCTAGAGGGGGGGGGGGGGGGGGGGGGGGGGGGAGGGAATAGGTTTTAGTTTATTTATTACCAATTTTTTGACTTAATCAATTTTAATAGTCCTACCCCATATTAGCAATCAATCAATCCAATATAAATATGCGGAAAACAATAAAAACACAATGATTGATTTGCGTGAGAAACCCTCCAACTGGGCAAAACTCACGGGCTATCCTTCTAGCCACATACGGTCCTCAAATCCACTATTTGAACAAAAGTTTACAAACTAGGTTGACCTCAAGTCACACATACTTGGTCACTAACCCTTTCACTCTACCCAACGGGCCTTTAATAGTGATTCTAGACCACAAGCTTGTGCACTAACCCACTTAGTCACAAAGCTTAACAATCAATGAAGAGGTTAAACAACCTATGTGAATATGTAAAAAATATTCAAACATGCAATTAATGCTAGGCAACACTAAATGCTTATCTATGGATTTAAAGTTGTCAATGAATGCAAATCCTAGATATCAATATCTAAATGCAAATGCATGAAGATTTAGCTAGAAGGGTAAAATCGTCCTAAATGCTAGCTATCAATGAACAAAGCTCTCAACCAACAAACAACAACTTAAACATGTTATAAATGCCATTAAACATAAAGATATGCAATAAATTCATATAAATGAGCTAACCGTAGGCAAACAAGAACATAAATAAATACAAAGAGATTTAGGGCATGTTCAAATTACCTAGTCAATGAAAGCAAGAAGAATCCATGATGAGATGATGCTTGTAAGATGTTAGATGCACATGGATTTGTGTTTGGTTGAGTAAAGATGAGTTCTTGGGAGTTTCTCTCTCTAAAGAAAGCTTGGCCTCTCAAAAATGGCTTCTTGAACTCACAAAAAATGAGCAAGGAAGAAGAGAGAATATATATATGGGAGCCCTAGTCAAAACTGCGTCGTTTTGAACTTAGGACACAAAAACCCGTCAATACCGCTTGATGGACCGCGTCGCAGGCAAGTGTCCAGACCACGGTACACACAGCAGTGCACTGTCTGGACAACAACGCGTTGTAGGGCGCTGTGCATGCAGATGCACAGGCCACGGTATGGGCAACAGTGGCCTACAGGACAACACCGCTACTTGGATCGCTATACGTGCAAGTGTACAGGAAGCGGTACAGGTAGCATGACCTTACTGAGGTATACTGCTCTATATGCCGCGGTGCAAGCATGTCTTGCCAAGCGGTCTAGGCCGCGCTAAGAGAAGAAATTCTCTTTTCGGGGCAAACTCAACACACTAAGTGATGTGCAAAAAGTGCAAGTGTGGAGTGTGAAAAGTGGCATACAATACATCATTCAATTACATGAAGATAAGAACATAATGCATGGAAGTGAGTGTGTGCAACTAAATCTCTTCAAAGAAAGTTAAACAAGTGAGATACCTTTGAAGTGCTCTTGAGAGAGATGATGTCCTTGAAGCTTGATCACACCCAAGAGGCCTAATTTACCCTTACAAAAATAATCCCCAATATGGTTTGTCAACGAAATATGCCAATCCAAATATGAGGAACTTACAATCTCTCCCTTTGGCTATTTCGTGACAAAACCACCACTTACAAATCATCCTCACAAAAAAAAACAAAAAAATAAAAACTAGAGGTCAACAAAAAGATATTCTACATTACAAATAGATACCTAGATACTAGGTCTTCAAAACTTCAAGCTCTTGTAGAATAGCCACCTTCCCTACAAAACAATGAGACTACACTTTCCAAGACAAGTGTTTGTGAGGTGATCAAGAGAGACAATAAATAAAAGCAATTTGCATAATAAAAGAAAACTGCAACATGCAACATGTAAATGTCCCCCTAAATAGGTTAACTCCCCCTCAATGGGACAATCCCTCCAAATATGCAACCCCCTTAAATAAACCACATTACTCCCTATTTTTTTCATGAGATAGGCAAATGAGTATTCCCCAACCGGGTCACTTTAGCAAAGAGAGTTATTTGCAAGATAAGTGCATAATCATATACAACAACTTTATGCAACTTAATTAATTAAGAGAGAATCATTGAGGGTTTATTTTTAAGAAGAAAATGTGTGACTTAGTTGCTTTGGATGTAAGACATGTAACATCATAGTTCAAACAAATGGTATTTGGCAAAGAGAACCTCAAAAGGGTTCCAAAGGAATTCAAACCAATTTGCACCCTTTTGCCATAATTAAACAAGATATAGCGTTTAAAAGTTTGAGCACACACAAGCAACCATGTCAATCCTTAATGGTCAATCAAGACATGGATATAAAATCCTTATTAATTGAATGGATATAGAATCCTTATTGGTTGTTGTTCTGTTCAACCATTAAGAAAAGACCCAAAGCTAAATTGGATGAGACATCCTTATTTATTGCATGGACACAAGGTCCTCATTGAGTTTAGCTTTGTCAAGGTGCTTCCACACACATTTGCACACACAATTCATGCATAATATTTTAGCATGTCAAAATCAAGTCACATGTCATGGAGATAAACTTTAGGTCATTCAAATGTACTTCGCAATCAATTCTCCTAATCCAAAAATTCATGTTTGAACATAGAGGTGACATGGATTACAAACCAAGCATGGCACACTTATTGAATAAAAAGCCATATAAGAATATATATAAGCACAACCAAAAATACTTAAGCAATTAATAAAGAAGCATAAAGTTGATCAAGTTTTTGCATATTTCAACATGCAAGGTTGCTCTCTTTGCTTGAGCTCCCCATAAGGGGTCAATCACCAAAACTCATCAAGGCATATGACAAATTCCAATAGACCTACTAAGTGACTTGAACCTAGTTGAGTCTAAAGGCTTTGTAAATAAATCCGCTAGTTGCTTATTAGTGCCCACATGCTCAAGTGTAATGCATTTGTTTTCAACTAGTTCTTTAATGAAATGATGTCTAATGTCTATATGCTTTGTCCTAGAGTGCTGAACCAGATTCTTTGAAATGTTAATTGCACTCATGTTATCACAATAAAGGGTTAGAATACCTTGATCAAAGCCATAATCCACAAGCATTTGCTTCATCCAAAGGAGTTGTGTGCAAGCACTCCCGGCGGCTATCTATTCCGCTTCAGCTGTGGATAGAGAAATGGAATTTTGCTTCTTGCAAAACCATGAGACCAAGTTGTTGCCTAGGAAGAAGCAACCGCCCGATGTACTCTTCCTATCAACACAATTTCCTGCCCAATCTGCATCACTAAAGACAACTAAGCTAGCATTAGTGTCAAAAGAGTACCATATCCCATAGTTGGATGTCCCATTCACATATCGAATGATTCTCTTCATGGAGGAGAGATGGGATTCCTTAGGATCCGATTGGTACCTAGCACACACACCCACACTAAAGGCTATATCAGGCCTACTTGCGGTCATGTAAAGCAAGCTACCAATCATGCCACGATAAAGACTTTGTTCCACACTCTTGCCACTAGCATCCTTGCTTAGTTTCAAGGTGGTACTCATGGGTGTGTCACAATGTTTGGCATTCTCAAGGCCAAAGTTCTTCACTAGGTTCTTAGCATACTTAACTTGGGATATGAAAATCCCATCATGCAATTGCTTGATTTGCAAACCTAGGAAGTAATTGAGCTCTCCAACAAAACTCATCTCAAACTCATGGGACATGACATCAACAAATTGTTGGACTTTGGATTTGTTGGTGGAGCCAAAAACAATATCATCAACATAAATTTGAGCTATGAAAAGCTCATCTTTGTTTCTCTTAATGAATAAAGTTTTGTCGACACTACCCCTAGTGTAGTCATTGTCAACAAGAAATCGAGTGAGGCGCTCATACCAAGCCCTAGGTGCTTGTTGCAACCCATATAAAGCCTTCTTGAAGCAATAGACATGATTGGGGTGGTGTGGATCCACAAACCCCTTGGGTTGCTCAACAAACACTTCCTCATGCAAGAAACCATTGAGAAAGGCACTCTTAACATCCATTTGATGCAATTTGAACTTGTGCACACATAATATGGATAAAAGAAGCTTTATGGACTCAAGACGGGCAACCGGAGCAAAAGTCTCCTCAAAGTCAATACCCTTAATTTGAGAGTATCCTTGTGCTACAAGTCTAGCATTGTTGCGTACAATGTTGCCATTCTCATCCGACTTGTTCCTATATACCCATTTGGTGCTTATGACATTAGTATCCTTGGGTCTAGGAACAAGAGTCCAAACCTCATTTCTTTCAAATTGGTTTAGCTCTTATTGTATGGCAAGAACCCAAAACTCATCATTCAAGGCTTCATCAACCTTTTTGGGTTCAATTTGAGAGGTGTAACAAGTATAGCTAATTTGATCAGCTATTTGACACCTAGTCCTAACACCCTCATTTATATCTCCAAGAATGTCATTCTTGTTGTGGAGATGTCTAACCCATGGAGCAGGTTCTTTAGAGTCCAATGATGGATCTCTATCAAGAGGTTGAATGACCTCTTCATCAAGACTTGACTTCACATCAATTAAAGTCTCACCATTCTTCTCCAAGGAAGAATCATCAAGCACAATGACCTCCTCATCATGGTCTCTAGTCTTAGGCCTACAATCATCTATGACAACATTAGATGATTCCATAACACACCGAGTTTTTAAATTGAAAACTCTATAGGCCTTACTATTAAGGGCATAGCCAATGAAAATCCCCTCATCACTCTTGGCATCAAACTTGCCAAGTTGATCTCGGTCATTTAGAATGTAGCATTTGCTCTAAAATGAGTGGAAGTAGCTAACATTTGGCTTCCTACCCTTCCATAATTCATAGGAGGTTTGCCTAGTACCGGGCCTTAGGAAGACTCTATTTCCTATGTAGCAAGCCGTATTGACGGCCTTGGCCTAAAGGTTCCTAGAGACATTGTTGTCAAGCAACATCACACGGGCCATCTCTTGAAGGACCCTATTCTTCCTCTCAACAACCTCATTTTGTTGAGGAGTTCTAGGAGCCGAAAACTCATGGGAAATGCCTAAGCTATTGCAATAGCTTTCAAAACAAGCATTTTCAAATTCCCTCCCATGGTCACTCCTAATCCTTTTAATGCTTTTAATGTGTGAGTTCTTTTCATTTTGAATTTTAGTGCAAAGCATTTTAAAATTTTCAAATGTTTTAGATTTTTCTCTAAGAAAATATGTCCATGAAAATCTAGAGAAATCATCAACACAAACAAAAATGTATCTCTTGCCACCGAGACTCTCGGTTTGCATGGGACCCATAAGGTCCATATGTAGAAGCTCTAATGGCTCCTTGGTGTCGAGATACTTGCCTTTCTTGTGCATACTTTTGGTTTGTTTCCCTTGTTGATAAGGTCCGCAAACGCCATCGACTTTCTTCCCAAGCTTAGGGAGGCCACGCACAACCTTGAACTTATCTAAGATCCTCAAATCTCGATAGTTCATATGGCCAAGTCTTTGATGCCATAACTCAACTTCCACATACTTGGACATATTGCAAGAGATAGCACTAGCTTCAAGACAATAGCAATTGTCACTAGATCTCTTTCCTTTTAGTAAGGTTTGTCCATTGGGCATTAAAATAGAGCAATCATTTTTGTTAAACAAGACGGAGAGTCCATCATCATTAAGATGAGAAACGCTTATAAGATTGGCTTGCAAGCCATCAACAAGTAAAGCATTGGAAAAGGAGGGTAAATCGGGAATGGAAATGGTTCCTTTCCCTATGACTTTCTTTCTAGATCCATCACCAAAGGTGTCAAATCCTCCATCCTCCAAGACAAGGGATTTAAAGAAACTCTTGTTCCCCGTCATATGCCTAGAACACCCACTATCAAAATATCAAGTGTTAGAGGCATTTGCCTTCAAGGCAATTTGAGCCACATAGCAAAAATAGTCATTTCTTCTAATCCACATAGGTGAAATGTTCTCATTCCTAGTGGTATTAGTCACATTGGCTCTAGATTTCCTAGGATCATGCAAATTGGCTCTAGATCTCCTAGGAACATGCAATTTGGCTCTAGCTCTATTTCTTTCAATCATGCTCTTGATTCTACACATTTCAATGTATTTGAAGCAATTAGGTCTAATGTGACCATCAACACCACAAAAATGACAAGTGGGAATGAAATAAGAAGATATACCATGCCCTTGTGAATACAAAGGGGCTTTCCCACGCATGTGAGCTTGCCTTTAGTGTTGGATTGGTTCTCTCCTTCTTTGTTGTTGAGTTGGAATAGATTGCTTCCTTGGTTGAGATTGCATGAATTGCTTCTTGGCTTGGTGATATTTGGGTTGAGGAAAGCTTGCTTGTTGAACCCTTGTTGGTTGAGCTTGAGCTTGTTTCCCTTGTGCCACCTTGACTTGGGAATCCTTAGAGCACTCTCCTAGTTCAATCTTCTTCCTAGGATGTTGTGGAGGTGAAGGCTCTTTGTTATCCAAGCTCTTGACAAACACAATCTTGCTTGAGGATGAGGGCTCATTGTCATCTTCATAGCCAAGACCTTTCTTTTCACTTGGCCTCTTGCCAACTCCCAACATGTGGTCAAGTTTCTCCGTGCTTGAATTCATCTTAGCAATGATCTCTCTTGCTTCTTCAAGCTCCTTTTCCATCAATTCCTCATTCCTTTTGGCTATCTTCACTTCTTTATTTAAGTGAGTAGCTTCAGTAGATAGCTTGAGATTCTCTCCTTTTAGCCTTTGAATCTCTTTCTTCATCTTCAATCTTGAGCTTTGAAAATGCTCAATGAAGCCTTCAAGATCCATTCCTCCTACATCCATATTTGTTGAATGGGATGAAGAGTCACCATCACTAGAGTCATCTTCACTTTGTTTCTCTACCTCTTCATCATCTATTGCTTCCTTACTCTTGAGAGAAGATGCGAAGGCAATAAAGTTTGCCACATGATCCTCATCATCTGAGGATTCTCCTTCTTCTTCCAAGTCATCACCATCGCTCCACGTGGCGGCCATGGCCTTTCCTTTCTTCTTGTTCTTTAAATTTCCACAATCCGTGGAGATGTGTCCGAAACCTCCACATTCGAAGCATTGAATCCCTTTTCTTGTAGGCTTGTCTTCACTTGACTCACACTTTTTGAAAGGAGTCTTCTTCTTCATTTCCTTTCCTTTGGATCCAAATCCCCTCTTCTCAAAATTGATGAACTTCTTGAATCTTTTCACCATGAGGGCCATCTCCTCATCTGAGTCATCTTCCTCTTTCTCTACTTTGGAAGTTTTCAGAGCAATACTCTTTTGCTTCTTTGGAGGTGTAGGTGTAGGAGTCCACCTAGACTCATATGCTAGAAGTCTTCCTATAACTTCACTTGGCTTCATGTTTTTGTAATCACTGTTCTCCTCAAGAGCCGTCACTTTTGACTCAAATCTTGCTGGAAGCGACCTCATAATTTTTTGCTTGATTCTGCTATCCGAATAGGGGTCACCAAGTTGATGGCTTTGATTGACTATGTCCATCAACTTCACTTGAAAGTCGTTGAAGCACTCATCCTCCTCCATCCTAATTTGCTCGAATTGTGTTTAGAGGACTTGAAGTTTGGAGTCCTTGACCACCTCGATTCCCTCATAAGCCGTCTCTAGAATCTCCCATGCCTCTTTTGCAATTCTTGTTGTTTGGATCAATTTGTACTGATTGTCATCCATTGCATAAAGAATAGCATGCATAGCCTTGTTGTTCCACTTGGATGCTTCAAACTCTTGAGTTGACCATTCTGACTTTGGCTTGGGAACTACACTTTCGTCTGCAAGAGTCTTTTCCGGAGGAGTGTAGCCATCTTCAATTGCCATCCATGCTTGGTCATTTATTTGGCAAATGTAAGACTCCATCTTGCCTTTCCAAGAGGCATAGTTTACTCCGGTGAGCAAAGGGGGTCTTGTGCTAGAGGCTCCCTCATTACCACTTCCGTTCCCACTCATAGTGTTTGGGTATGAATGAGATGAATGTTCATGATGCAACATGTAGGATAAAAATCGATATAAAACGCAGTGGAAGAAACGAAAAATAGATTTCGTATGATTTTAAAAATTTTCTCAAAGTTGAACCTTAACCTTTTAATTAATTAAACTCAAATATATACGGTTAGAGTTAAATACATCTTGACGCGTGATCCGATTGACTTACGTCGATTGGTAATCCGCAAAATCTTTTCCGATGCCCGTGAACAGTACCCGCGTGAACAGTGATCGTGCATAGTACCCCCCCCCCCCCCCCCCCCCCCCCGTGAATAGTGATCGTGAACAGTACCGCGAGATCTTCCAATCCGAACACGTACGTGAATCACCTAGGAGCGTGGTCTCCCTTTTTCTTTGAATTGCAAACCTGAGAATGGATGAATAAAGTTTTTTTTTTGTTAGTCACAAAACAATCAAAAGAAGACAAAAATTATTCTGGTCACTTTTGAGTTCTCAATCTAATGATCGAAACTCGCGTGAACCTAATTCGATGTTGTACACACAAGATTATTGATGAACAAGCAATCAGTGTACTATCAAAGAATAATCTCTTCTCTCTTTTATGTTTAGTAGAATAAAAATTATCCTTTTCTATGAATTTAGAAGAGGAAGACAAATTGAATCATTCAATCAACTATAGTGGCCGAATTCTATAAGTGGTATTATATAGGTGGCCGAAATTTTGCTTCCTCTTCTATTTAGGATTGCCGAAATCTTCCTCTAAATGGACTAGGGTTGCCGCAAATCACATACCAAAAAAAGTTTGTGTTGCACCCTAATTTCCATCAACCTTTAGACTTCAAAACCTAATCCAACTCATAGATATTTTTATTCTTTTATTGACTAAATAAAAAGACTTCTTATTTGCTTAAAATTAATTATTTATTTTCTTATAAAACAAGTCTTTTACTTTTAATATACTACTACCAATAGTATAACTTTAGGAAATATATTTCCTGATCAGAAAAAGATTTGTTTCTTAATTAAACAATTATTTAATAAATTAACTAATTCTTATTTAATTAAAACAATGAAACAAAATAATATATTAGGTTAATATATACACCTTGCCGCCCCACTTATATAAATGGGCCATATATTATTTTCTTATTTCATTTAATCCATTGGACATTAAATAAAAGCCCACATGTGAACCAGACCCATTCTTACTAAAAGAAACAAGCCCACATGTCTCCTTTTAATATATTAATATAATAGTGCAGCCCATTAATTAAATAATAGACATATTAAATTCTTGATATATTAAAAACAATTCTAGATGGACCCTTAAATCGGCCCGGTAGAATATATCAAGTGATCCATGCAAATACGTGTGGATTGAGGATCTTGGCGGGCTATCTAAATTTAAGCTTCAATAGACACAACCTAATCACAATCAACAAATGATTCACTTAGGTCCAATCTATTAATTTTAACTCATTCCACTAAAGAGCTAAAATTGAACTCTTAAATAAAGATAGAATGAGGAGATGTTTCTCATTCATACCCTAGACAATCTTATTGGAGATGGTGTATCCTCGTGAATAATATCAGTAATCGGCAAGAGCTCATAGATCGGCTATAGCTCTCCAAGTTACCATATTTCCTCATATGACCATATTTCGAACTTGGATACTTTGACTTGTCCAGAAGCCATGTTTTCAATAATCATTATTGAAAACTCAACGTTGAGATTTAATATCCAATACCTCAAAACATCCATATGATGATATTATACTCTCATTTAATAAATGGAGCCACGATGTCCATATCTATAAATTAAGTCCTCTATCGATTAACAAATGTATACCACCAAACTATCGAGGATAGACTATGCTATATAATCGTACTCATTGATAGCTCTCATGATAACACTTGCAACCATAAGTCCATCATTTATGTAAGGATTAAGATAGACTCTCCGATTGTCCTCTTTAATGAAAAGACTTATATCTAGTGACGGTTCTAGATAAAGTATTTCATTGTGATCCAGTTCAATGCACCTAGTGCACTAGATTCTTTTACTCAAAAACCTTTCGATGATTTTAGACTCATCATATTCATTTGATCCCACTCAAATGCTAGTAAAAGAATTCTACAACTTTAACAAGATAGAGGTGCCCAACTTTTAACTTAAGTTGTGAACGTTATTCAAGACTAACTAAAGAATTGTGTCTACCTCATACATATCCGGATGTATGAACAATTCTTCATGTCTCATAGTCTTTTAACCTTATGATTATTTACCTTGACAATTATAATAATAAATGCTATAAGTAATTGTAAGAATCAGAATTCACTTTATTAATATGAGAAGATTGTCAATTACAATATTACACTCTTGCCATTGAGCATAATCCTAACAATCTCCCACTTGCTCTATAGCAAGTGTGTCATATCTCTCATTCCCATGTTCTCTAGATTTCCATCAAAGCTCTTCTGAGGTAGAGCCTTTGTGAAAGGATCCGCTAGATTTTCTGCTGACGCGATTTTGGTGATCATCACGTCTCCCCTATGAACAATTTCCCTCTAAAGGTGATACTTCCTTTCAATGTGTTTACCTCTCTTATGACTTCTTGGTTCTTTCGAATTAGCCACTGCACCACTGTTGTCACAGTGTATAGTCATCTGCTTATTCGCACTAGGAACCACTTCTAAGTCAATCAAGAATTGGAGGAGCCAAACATCCTCTTTGGCAGCTTCGCATGCAGCAACATACTCAGCTTCCATGGTGGAATCAGCAATACAAGATTGCTTGATACTCCTCCATATGACTACTCCTCCTCCAATGGTAAACACAGATCCTGATATGGATTTTCTAGAGTCAGAATCCGACTGGAAATCAGAACCTGTATACCCAACGGGAATAAAATCCCCTCCAGAGTATACAAGCATATAATCTCTAGTTCTCTTGAGATACTTGAAAATATGCTTGACTGCCGTCCAATGATCAGGACCAAGTTTCGATTGAAACCTGCTAACTATGCCAACAGCAAAATAAATATCTGGTCTAGTACAGAGCATTGCATACATGAGACTTCCAACTGCCGAGGCATATGGAACTCTACTCATGAATTGCTCTTCATGCACATTCTTAGGTGCTTGACCCTTAGAAAGTTTGATTCCATGTCTAAAAGGTAACATACCTTTCTTGGAATCTTGCATGGTGAATCTAGACAAGATTTTATCAATGTATGAAGCTTGGGATAATGCAATCGTTCTATTCTTTCTATCCCTTATTACTTGGATACCAAGAATATAACTTGCTTCTCCTAAGTCTTTCATATCAAATTGTTTTGCTAACCATTCTTTCACTGATGTCAATACACCTACATCGTTTCCAATAAGTAGTATATCATCAACATAAAGAATGAGGAAAACCAACTTATCGCCTTTGATCCTCTTGTATACACAAGGTTCGTCAGGGTTTTGAATAAATCCAAAACCCTTTACAGCTTGATCGAACCTTATGTTCCAGGATCTGGATGCTTGCTTTAGTCCATATATGGACTTTTGCAACTTGCATACTCTTTCTTCTTGGCCTTTTTCAATAAATCCCTCTGGTTGCATCATGTAGATGCTCTCGTCAAGACTTCCATTAAGGAAAGCTATCTTGACGTCCATTTGCCAAATCTCTAGGTCTAGAGATGCTGCAATGGATAAGAGTATCCTAATGGATTTAAGCATGGCCACAGGTGAGAAGGTTTCCTCGTAATCGATACCTTCTTTCTGTGTATAACCTTTAGCTACTAGTCTAGCTTTAAAGGTTTCCACCTTACCATCCATACCTCTTTTCCTCTTGTATACCCACTTGCACCCAATGGGTTTTATCCCTTTAGGCAAGTCTACAAGGGACCAGACTTTGTTATTGAATATCGATTCAATCTCGGATTGCATTTCCTTTTGCCAATGACGACAATCAACATCCTCCACAGCTTTCTTGTACGTGTAGGGATCATCGTCGTCCGGGAGTTTCTCAATAGATTCTCCTAGACTGATATATCTTTCGGGTTGTGTTCTAACCCTCCCACTATGATGAGGAATGGTAGGTTGTTGATCTTGTGTTGGAGTGGAACTTACAGTTGGGCTGGGTTGTGAAATCTCTTGTGGAATTGTATCTCCTAACATCTCATTCAGGACAATTCTACTTTTGGGAACAAAATTATTCATATAGTCCTTTTCTAGAAATGAAGCATTTGTTGAAACAAATACTTTTAGATCAGAAGGACTATAGAAATAATATCCTTTAGTTTCTTTTGGATACCCCACAAATATACATGTTTTCTAACGGGACTCTATCTTTTCTGTCTTTCCTTTCAACACATGTGCAGGACAACCAAATATCCTTATGTGTTGTAAACTAGGCTTTCGCCCAGTCCACAATTCATGTGGGGTTTTAGGGACAGATTTAGATGCTACATCGTTTAGAATATATATTGCTGTTTGTAGAGCATATCCCCAAAACGAAATAGGAAGTGTTGAATAACTCAACATTAATCTAACCATCTCTAAAAGAGTCCTATTTCTCCTTTCTGCTACCCCATTTTGTTGAGGTGTACCTGGTGCAGAAAGCTGAGAAACTATCCCATTATCAATAAGATATTGCTGAAACTCTCCAGATAAATATTCTCCACCACGATCAGATCTCAAGATTTTTATATGTTTCTCAAGCTGATTTTCTATTTCAGCTTTGAATGCTTTGAACATATGAAATGCATCCGACTTATGTTTCATGAGATACACGTAACCAAATCTTGAGTAATCATCTGTGAAGGTGATGAAGTACTCATATCCACCTCTAGCTTGAATGCTCATAGGACCACATACATCAGTGTGTACTAGTCCTAAACATTCAGTGGCTCTTGCACCTTTAGTATTGAACGGCCTTTTGGTCATTTTACCTTCCAAACAAGATTCACAAGTTGGTAGATCATCAACCTTTAAGTCACTTAAAGGTTCGTCACATACAAATCTTTTAATCCTATTAAGGTTAATGTGACCTAGGCGTAAATGCCAAAGATAGGTTTCATCTTTTGATAATTTTACTCTTTTATGATTAGGTTCCGTTATTTCTGTGTCTAACTAGTGAGAGATATTTCTATGCAAAAAGAATAAACCGTTTTCCAATGTACCTTTGCAAACAACTTTGTCATTCTTACTAATAATAAAAGTTTTATTAAAAGTAACCGAATATCCAAACTTATTTAAACAAGAAACTGAAATTAAATTTCTCTTAAATTGAGGTACATAATAAACGTCTATTAAATCTAAATGCCTACTAGAATCTATAATAACTCTAATATCTCCCACTGCACTTGCAGACACTAACGTTCCGTTGCCCAAGCGCAAATTGACTTCATCTTCATTCAACCTTCTCTTTTCCTGAAACCCCTGCAAGGAATAACAAACATGATTAGTGGCTCCAGAGTCTATGATCCAAGAATCAGTAGAATCTGCCAGAAAACATGTTTCTAGATAATTAACATTACCTTCTTCCTTCTTTTTCTGGGACTTTGGGCAATCTCTTTTCCAATGTCCCTTTTCACCACAAAGGAAGCATTTCTCTTTGATCTTGGTTACTTTCTTTGTTTCCTTCTTGGTAGGCCCAGGTTGCTTTTTCTTCTGTGGTTTCTTGACCTTCTTAAGGGTCTTAACAGTAGCAACTTTACCAACCAAATGAATCTCTTGACCTTTGTTTTTCACAAGGATCTTTTCAGAGCTTTGAACATCTTGCATCAGGCCCTGCAAGGTGTATTCCTTTTTGTTCAAGGTGTAGTCAAACTTGAACTGATCAAAGGAATCTGACAGTGAGTTAACTACCATATCAATTTTGGTCTCACCATCAATCTCAGCACCATTTAGTTCAGCAATATTGAGATGTGCTATGACTTTCATCATGTGATCTTTTACAGATTGTCCAGGTTTCATCCTAAGATTCATAAAAGCAGTCACTGCCTCTCTCTTAGTCGTCCTGGACCTCATAGCAAACATTTCCTCTAGAGACATCATTATATCAGCAGCGAACTCCATTCCTTCATGTTGTTGTTGCAACACGTCGGAGATAGTGGCCATAATGTAACATTTTGCCATATCATCAGAAGTCTTCCACTGCTCATACTCATCTCTTTGCATCAAATTAGATTCATTAATAGGAAGGGGTGGTTTAGGAGTGGTCAGAACAAACTTATGTTTTTCACTTTGCAGCAACAACCCAATTTTCCGTTTCCATGTTACGTAGTTATCTCCAGTTAAGGTGTTATCTTTCAGGATGTTCATAAGTGATGGGGTCATGATTTCTGATTAAAACAAAAACATATATAAGTAAATAATCATGATAATAGCACTTTTAAAAATTTATCTTGAATTAAATAAATAATTCAATCATAAAAATTCAACGGTGATCCAACACCCATAAATATTACGCCTCCTTTGGGAGTTCGCACTATTTACTAGTTAGACTAGGTCCCACCTAATTGTTAACATAACAACCAGCGTTTTTAATTTTAGCCTTGTAATTTTTATTAACAAGAACTCTTGGGAGGATATTAATAAAATTACATTGAGTGTGTTACCAAGATATCGACCCTCAATTTTCTCTCACGAAAATCCCTCCTTGGGGAGTAGATTTCGTTTAAGTCAATTGTCTAGTCTATCCTTGTAAGGAAGTATATTGTTAAATTCCATTTATGGACGCCCCTTGGGGGGATTACCAAAAATAATAAAACTCAACTAATCTTGGAGGCCATAGGCGTTCTTGCACACCTTCTCCCACTCAATTATTTAAGGCGTGTGATTAAATCCCAAAGAATGATTTTTACCAAGTTATCTAGATGCCAATTAGATACCTAAATCATTCAATGCATGTTCATACCAAAAGAGATATATGAGTGGTACTCCTATTATAAAATGTCATGTTATCATACAACAACAAATATTGTAATATTTAAGCAAAAATTAAATAGCAACAATTTTGGCCCATCCTAGAAAAGCAAGTAAATTACAATTGTTAGGAATACAAGATCTTCAGGTGGCCATCAACCATACGCTCATCCCTCGGCCTCCTCCCATGGACGTGCACAGCCCACAACCCCACAAAGGGGCTGCCTTGCGCAGCCCATAAGGCCACACAAGGCTGCCTTGCGCAGCCCACCAAGGATTGGGCTTGCCATGCGCAGCCCAATCCAGTCCTAGGGTGCGCACGGTGCTCGTTCTCGGTTCCAGTTGCTTCGTTTTTCTTTGTGTCTTCGAATTTTCAATACCCGAATACATTACATCATATTACGAATAAATTACTGCAGCAAATTTATTTTTTATTTTTTATTTTACTGCAGTAAGATTTTAAAAAAAATACTACACCTGATTACAAAAAAAAATAATGCATTTATTTTACATACAAAAAAAAATAAAACCCTAGCAACTACCAAGAAGGAATTATGGCGATAATAGACCACCCTTATTGTTACAAATCCGAAACAAAAATTACATTGAAATTCTAGGACCAAAATCGAGCAATAACAATTCACTTTATAAAACATATATAAATCCATACATTCAACATGTAATTATATATGCGAATACCTAGAGTGTCATCTCTTTCTAAAACATGTATAATAACAATAAAAAAGAAATAGATTCACGTATATATACGTTAATTAATTAAAAGGTACAACCAAGGCTCTGATACCAATTGTAGAATAAAAATCGATATAAAACGCAGCGGAAGAAACGAAAAATAGATTTCGTATGGTTTTAAAATTTTTCTCAAAGTTGAACCTTAACCTTTTAATTAATTAAACTTAAATATATACGGTTAGAGTTAAATACCTCTTGACGCGTGATCTGATTGACTTACGTCGATTGGTAATCCGCAAAATCTTTTCCGATGCCCGTGAACAGTACCCGCGTGAACAGTGATTATGAACAGTACCCGCGTGAACAGTGATCGTGAACAGTACCGAGAGATCTTCCAATCCGAACACGTACGTGAATCACCTAGGAGCGTGGTCTCCCTTTTTCTTTGAATTGCAAACCTGAGAATGGATGAACAAAGTTTTCTTTTTCTTTTGTTAGTCACAAAACAATCAAAAGAAGACAAAAATTATTCCGGTCACTTTTGAGTTCTCAATCTAATGATCGAAACTCCCGTGAACCTAATTCGATGTTGTACACACAAGCTTATTGATGAACAAGCAATCAGTGTACTATCAAAGAATAATCTCTTCTCTCTTTTACGTTTAGTAGAATAAAAATTATCCTTTTCTATGAATTGAGAAGAGGAAGAAAAATTGAATCATTCAATCAACTATAGTGGCCGAATTCTATATGTGGTATTATATAGGTGGCCGAAATTTTGCTTCCTCTTCTATTTAGGATTGCCGAAATCTTCCTCTAAATGGACTAGGGTTGCCGCAAATCACATACCAAAAAAAGTTTGTGTTGCACCCTAATTTCCATCAACCTTTAGACTTCAAAACCTAATCCAACTCATAGATATTTTTATTCTTTTATTGACTAAATAAAAAGACTTCTTATTTGATTAAATAAATAAAATTAATTATTTATTTTCTTATCAAACAAGTCTTTTACTTTTAATATACTACTACCAATAGTATAACTTTAGGAAATATATTTCTTGATCAGAAAAAGATTTGTTTCTTAATTAATAAATTAACTAATTCTTATTTAATTAAAACAATGAAACAAAATAATATATTAGGTTAATATATACACCTTGCCGCCCCACTTATATAAATGGGCCATATATTATTTTCTTATTTCATTTAATCCATTAGACTTTAAATAAAAGCCCACATGTGAACTAGACCCATTCTTACTAAAAGAAACAAGCCTACATGTCTCCTTTTAATATATTAATATAATAGTGCAGCCCATTAATTAAATAATAGACATATTATATTCTTGATATATTAAAAACAATTCTGGATGGACCCTTAAATCGGCCCGGTAGAATATATCAAGTGATCCATGCAAATACGTGTGGATTGGGGATCTTGGCGGGCTATCTAAATTTAAGCTTCAATCGACACAACCTAATCACAATCAACAAATGATTCACTTAGGTCCAATCTATTAATTTTAACTCATTCCACTAAAGAGCTAAAATTGAACTCTTAAATAAAGATAGAATAAGGAGATGTTTCTCATTCATACCCTAGACAATCTTATAGGAGATGGTGTATCCTCGTTAATAATATCAGTAATCGGCAAGAGCTCATAGACCGCCTATAGCTCTCCAAGTTACCATATTTCCTCATATGACCATATTTCGAACTTGGATACTTTGACTTGTCCAGAAACCATGTTTTCAATAATCATTATTGAAAACTTAACGTTGAGATTTAATATCCAATACCTCAAAATATCCATATGATGATATTATACTCTCATTTAATAAATGGAGCCACGATGTCCATATCTATAAATTAAGTCCTCTATCGATTAACAAATGTATACCACCAAACTATCGAGGATAGACTATGCTATATAATCGTACTCATTGATAGCTCTAATGATAACACTTGCAACCATAAGTCCATCATTTATGTAAGGATTAAGATAGACTCTCCGATTGTCCTCTTTAATGAAAAGACTTATATCTAGTGACGGTTCTAGATAAAGTATTTCATTGTGATCCAGTTCAATGCACCTAGTGCACTAGATTGTTTTACACGAAAACCTTTCGATGATTTTAGACTCATCATATTCATTTGATCCCACTCAAATGCTAGTAAAAGAATTCTACAACTTTAACAAGATAGAGGTGCCCAACCTTTAACTTAAGTTGTGAACGTTATTCAAGACTAACTAAAGAATTATGTCTACCTCATACATATCCGGATGTATGAACAATTCTTCATGTCTCATAGTCTTTTGACCTTATGATTATTTACCTTGACAATTATAATAATAAATGCTATAAGTAATTGTAAGAATCAGAATTCACTTTATTAATATGAGAAGATTGTCAATTACAATATTACACTCTTGCCATTGAGCATAATCCTAACAAACAAACACAAACAAAATGCAAGACACACAAAGAGCAAGGATCACCTAAGTGTATCTAGGAACCCGCTCTGATACAAATGAAAATACACAAAGTGTGTCTAATACAACCTAGAGGGGGGTGAATAGGTTTTAGTTGATTTATTACCAACTTTTCGACTTAATCAATTTTAATAGTCCTACCCCATATTAGCAATCAATCAATCCAATATAAATATGCGGAAAACAATAAAAACATAAAGATTGATTTACGTGAGAAACCCTCCAACTGGGCAAAACTCACGGGCTATCCTTCTAGCCACATACGGTCCTCAAATCCACTATTTGAACAAAATTTTACAACCTAGGTTGACCTCAAGTAACACCTACTTGATCACTAACCCTTTCACTCTACCCAACGGGCCTTTAATAGTGATTCTAGACCACAAGCTTGTGCACTAACCCACTTAGTCACAAAGCTTAACAATCAATGAAGAGGTTAAACAACCTATGTGAATATGTAAAAAATATTCAAACATGCAATTAATGCTAGGCAACACTAAATGCTTATCTAAGGATTTAAAGCTGTCAATGAATGCAAATCCTTGATATCAATATCTAAATGCAAATGCATGAAGATTTAGCTAGAAGGGTAAAATCGTCCTAAATGCTAGCTATCAATGAACAAAGCTCTCAACCAACAAACAACAACTCAAACATGTTATAAATGCCATTAAACATAAAGATATGCAATAAATTCATATAAAGGAGCTAACCCTAGGCAAACAAGAACATAAATAAATACAAAGAGATTTATGGCATGTTCAAATTACCTAGTCAATGAAAGCAAGAAGAATCCATGATGAGATGATGCTTGTAAGATTTTAGAGGCACATGGATTTGTGTTTGTTTAAGTAAAGATGAGTTCTTGGGAGTTTCTCTCTCTAAAGGAAGCTTGGCCTCTCAAAAATGGCTTCTTGAACTCACAAAAAATGAGCAAGGAAGAAGAGAGAATATATATATATGGGAGCCCTAGTCAAAACTGCGTTGTTTTAAACTTAGGGCATAAAAACCAGTCAATACCGCTTGATGGACCGCGTCGCAGGCAAGTGTCCAGACCACGGTACATACTGCAGTGCACCGTCTGGACAATAACGCTGTGTAGGGCGTTGTGCATACAGGTGCACAGGCCGTGGTATAGGCAATAGTGGCCTACTGGACAACACCGCGACTTGGATCGCTATGCGTGCAAGTGTACAGGAAGCAGTATAGGAAGCATGACCCTACTGAGGTATACCGCTCTGTATGCCGCGGTGCAAGCATGTCTTTCCAAGCGGTCTAGGCCGCACTAAGAGAAGAAATTCTCTTTTCGGGGCAAACTCAACACACTAAGTGATGTGCAAAAAGTGCAAGTGTGGAGTATGAAAAGTGGCATACAATACATCATTCAATTACATGAAGATAAGAACATAATGCATGGAAGTGAGTTTGTGCAACTAGATCTCTTCAAAGAAAGTTAAACAAGTGAGATACCTTTGAAGTGCTCTTGAGAGAGATGATGTCCTTGAAGCTTGATCACACCCAAGAGGCCTAATTTACCCTTACAAAAATAATCCCCAATGTGGTTTGTCAACGAAATAAGCCAATCAAAATATGAGGAACTTACAACATAATCCTAACAGGTTGTACCATAGTATTCAAGGTTCCTCTGTGAGTAGAATCTATTCGTGGGGTCTGCATTCTAGGTGTGATTGATAGGACGTCCCTCTATATCTTCCAACTTTTAGGCCCCATTACCGATTACCATTTTAATCATATAGGGACCCTCCTAGTGTGGCGCTAGTAGCCTGTCCGACCTCTTCCTGGTTTTCTGCATTACTTTCCTGAGGACCAGGTCCTCTTCTTTGAAGCTTTGGTTCTTGACCCTTCTGTTGAAGTACTAGAATCCGGCTCTAGTAGATTGCTACATTTTCTGCCACCCTGTCTTGCTTTTCTTCCAAGAGGTCTAGGTTGGCCCTTAACTTTTCTTCGTTGCCTTCTGGATCGAAATGCTGAACCCTAAAGGAAGTCAGTTTATTCTCAATAGGTAGGACAACCTCTACCTTGAAAGCCAACGAATAAGGGGTTTCTCTAGTAGCAGTCCTTTTAGTTGTACGATAATCCACAAGCACATCATGGAGCTCTTCTGCCCAATTACCCTTCTTCTGCTGGAGTTTCTTCTTAAGAAGCGTTTTGCGTTTTGATGGTCTTGTTTGTGGCCTCTGCTAGGCCATTGGTCTAGGGATGTGTCACTGACGCAAAGTGGAGCTTGATTCCAGGTTTTCACAGAAATCATGAAATCGAGTGTTGTTGAATTGCTTACCTAGATCGGTGATAATGGCCATCGGGGTACCGAATCGGCATACAACGTTGTTTTTGATGAACTTGGTGGTGTTCTCCTCTGTGATCAGAGAGAGGGAATCTGCTTCCACCCACCGCTGAAGTTGTCAATGGCCACTATCGCATCCTTGCCTGACCAGGTGCGGTCGGGAGCGGTCCGATTAAATCTACCCCCCAAATAGCGAATGGATACGGTCAGCTGATGGAGGAGAGTCGCTCTAGTGGAAGGTGATTTAGATTGGCTGTGAAAATACAACTTTAAGTGTGTGTCTAATAACCTAGAGGGGGGGGGGGGGGGGGGGGGTGAATAGGTTTTAATCAAATTAATTACCAACTTTTCTTGATTAGTCAATATTAAAAATTCACCTCATAAACAAACATACAAAATCAAGTGTAAAGTGCGGAAATATAAATAACACTTGATTTTTACGTGGAAACCCTTCAACAATGGAAAAACCACGGGCTATCCTTCTAGCCACACACGATCCTTAAATCCACTATTGTAATGATGTTTACAACCTAGGTTGACCTCTAGTCACACCATTCTCGGTCACTTACCCACCACTACTACCCAACGGGCCTTTATAGTGAATCCTTGATCACTTTGCTTGCCAACCACACCTTGGTTGCAAGACTTCACTTGCTTGTGCACTACACCTAGTAGTCACAAGACTTAACTCTCAAAGAAGAGATTAACAACCTAAGTGAATATATGAATATTCAAAATGCAAATATGCTAGACAACACTAAATGCTTATCTAGGGATTAAATATGACACTAAGTACAAATCCTAGATATCAATGTCTATATTAATGCTCATAAAGACCTAACTAGATATAGATATGCAAGTCTAAACTTTAGTCATCAAACAAAGCCATATCAACACATGTTGTCACATAAAATGGCAAGGACAATAAATGCAATTAACAAATGCAATCAATGAGTCTTAATTAGCTAGAGGGAAAATATGTCCTAAATATTAGCTATCATAATACAAACCCAATTATACAAAGGAACTCATAAATAAATGCATTAAATAGAGTCCTAGCATTTAATCAACTAATAAATGCAGTAAAAACACAATCTTGGAAAGTATGAACAAATGATAAAGATGGGGTTTTTGTTCAAATTACCAAGTAAACTAATGATGAATACGCATGCCTTAAAGATGCTTAGAAATGCATGAAGATGATGGGTTTTGGGTTTAGAGAGTCAAGGAACAAATCTTGAAGCTTTCTCTCTCTAAGGGTTGTTCCTTCTCTCAAAAATATGTTCTTTAAGCTCTGAAAAACTAGTTGGGGAAGAAGAGAACATATATATATAAGCACTAGACAAAACTGCGTCGTTTTGGGCTTGGGAATCAAAATCCGGTCAATACCGCTCACTGGACCGCGGCTCGGGTAAGTGCCTAGACCGCGGTACACACGACAGTGTGCCTACTGGACAACACCGAGACTCGGACCGTTGTGCGTGCAAGTGCACAGGCCGCGGTATAGGCAATATGGGCCTACTGGACTTCACCACGACTCGAACCGCTGTGCGGGCAAGTGCACAGGCTGCGGTATAGGCAGCAAGGGCCTACTAATGAATATCGCTCTATATACCGCAGTGTAAGCAAAGTTTGCCATACGGTCTGGGCCGCGCTAAGAGAAGAAATTCTCTTTTCTAGGCAAGCTTAACACACTAAGTAATGTGCAAGTGTGGAGTGTGAAAGAATGCACACATGAGCAATCATGAAACAAATGCATAACAATTCAAATGCACGTAAGTTTGTAAGTGTGCAACAATTAATGCATGTCAATACAAATCCAAGAGATGTGAGTGTGTGCAACTAAATCTCTTCAAGAGTTAAGAACAAGTGAACTACCTCTCTTGAAGCTCTTTGGGATGACCGGAAGCATGTCTTTGAGAAAACCAGACTTGGAGAACCTATGCTACCCGTTACATAAACATCCCCAATGTGATTTGTCATGAAATAAGCCAATCATAAAAATGAGGAACTTACAATCTCCCTCTTTGGCTATTTCATGACAAAATCACCACTCACAATAAATCCTCACAAAATAAAGAAAGCAAAGCTATTGGTCAACAAGTAACTCTACGTTACATTAAAAGAGACCTAGGATCTAAATCTTCAAGGCCTTCATTCTCTTCGTAGATCATCGTACCTACACACAATAGCTAGAAAGCACTTTCCAAGAACAAGTGCATGTGAGGTGAACAAATATAAAAAGCATCATCGTACCTACACACAATAGCAAGAAAGCACTTTCAAAGAACAAGTGCATGTGAGGTGAACAAATATAAAAAGCATTTCACTCAAATAAAGCAATACAAAGAATGCATGAGCAATGCTCCCCCTAAGCAATACAAAGAATGCATGAGCAACGCTCCTCCTAAAAAGGTTACTCTCTCTCATGAGGCTTTTCCCCCAAAGCATAAACAATAAAGCATAAACAATGCTCCCCTTATATCTCTCACTCCCCCTATATCTCTCAAGACTTCTCCCCCTTTTTGTCATGAGATAGGCAAATGAGCTCCCCCTATCGGGTTGCTTTAGCAAAGAGAGCTATTCGCACTAATACATTGCATAATCATATACATAAACTTTATGCACTCAATTAAGTAAGAGAGATTCAAGGAGTTTTATTTAAAGAGAATGTGTGAAGGTGTTGCTTTGCATGCAAAACATATAACATCAAAGTTCAAAAACAATGGTATTTGGCAAAGCAAACATCAAAAAGGGTTTCCATAAGAATTCAAACCAATTTGTACCCTTTTGTCATAAGCAAACACGATATAGTATTTTGAAAAGAAATTTTCAACACACACAAAACTATATCAATCCTCAAAATCAAATCAAGACATTGGATCAAGAGATCCTTTTAGATTTTTCCGGATACATATTTGTATGATAGTAGTCTTGATTAACAATTAAGAAGAGAGAGAAGACTAATTTGGATACAAAATCCTTATTGATTGCATGGATACAAGATCCTTATTGAGTAGTCTTCTCATTTGCATTCACACACATTTGCATATTAAGCAATCAAAAACAATTCATGCATATCATTTTAAGGCATGTCATAAAAATCAAGTTCACATGTCATGGAGATAAATTATAGGTCATTCAAATGTACTTTCCCAAATAATTCTCCTAGTCCAAAAATGCATGTTTGAATATAAATATGACATGGATTGCAAGTAAAGCAATGTTGTGGACTTATTAAGAAAATAACATATAAGCATATGTGCAACCAAGAATCTCAAGCAATTACAAAAGAGCATAAAATTAATCAACTTTTTGCACATAGCAATTCATGCAAGTTCGCTCTCTTTGCTTGAGCTCCCCTCATGGGGTCATAACCGTACCGTATCAGGACGAGAGGTAAGTTCCACTAGACATACTAAGTCCATTTGACTCAGTAGTATCTATTGGTGATATTTTAGCACAAGGAAAGGATGCACATTTTCCTTATCCAATCTAGGTTCCACTACATCATTTGTAGTAGACAAAATATTCAATTCAGTATATTTCCTAGGATCATTCAATTTAGCCCTACGGTCATTCTCTTTTCTTTCATGCTCTCAATTCTACATAACTTGATGTAGTCAAAACAATTTGGTCTAATGTGACCAATCATACCACAATAATGACAAGTAGGTATAAAAGAAGAATTCATACCATTGCTTTGAGCTCTCATCGAGGCATTGCCATGTTGATGAGTTTGTCTTTGATGTTGCACGGGTTGGCTTTTCTTTGGAATATTAGCTGGATGTTGGTGCCTTTGTGGTTGAGCATGAGTAACTTGATGTACTTGCCTCAAAGGTTGGTGGAGCTTTGGTTGAGGCATCCTCAAGGGTTGAGGTGAAACTTGTTTCCTCAGAAGCATTTTCAAGGAAGCACTCTTGGAAGACTCACCCACAACAAGACATTTCTTGGGTGACGAAGGCGGACATTTAGGAGAAATCTCCTTCACAAATGTAGTCTTGCCCAAGGATGGAGTGCACTCATCATCAATGAAACCAAGCCCACGCTTGTCATTTGGCACCTTGCCAATAATTAACATCTTGTTAAGTTTCTCCTATCCTGAAATCAATTTAGCAAGAGACATCCTTGCTTCATCAAGTTCCATCTTCAACTTGCCTTCACTTTCTTTTACACATCTCACTTCATCATTCAAGTGAGTCATCTTGGCTTGTAGTTGAAGGTTATCATTTTTCAACTCAAGGATATCATTATCTTTCTCTTTCAAAGACTTTTGAAGAGAATCAACCAACTCTTGATAATCAACCATATTATCACAAGAGTTCCCGGAGCAAGAAACATCATTCTCAAAGCTTCTCCCACTTGTGCTTGTGAGAGTCATATCATCAATGTTTGCTTCTCTCAAGCTTGCTCCACTTCGGTTCCCAAACTCCAAGTCACCAATCTTGAACTCTTCAAGTGACACATATTTGGTCATGACTTGTGTTTCTTCATGGTAGGAAACCGAAAATGCAAGGTAGTTGTTCACACACTCACCTGAGCTTGTGGAACAACTTTCAACAACTTCAACTTCGCTATCACACCAATTAACTATCATACTAACTCCTCCATTTTTGTACTTCAAGTTACCACACTTGGAGGCAATGTGGCCAATTCCACCACATACAAGGCAAGGGTCATTTTTCCTTGACATTTTCTTTTCCCCCTTCAATTTTTGAATCTCCATTTTCTTCTTCAACCTAGAGTATTCAAAGTACTTAATGGAGTCTTTAAGATCCATGGCTTCACAAATTCCTCTAGAGTGAGATGGAGACTTCTCATCACTAGAGTCACTTCCTGCACTTACTGATGGTGCACACTTCTCACTTTCCCTATCATCAAGTGAGTCAACTTCATCATCAAGACTTTTGCCTTGGTCACTTGTTGCTACACCAACAACTTCCCTTTGAGTAACTACATCAATTACACCTCAAGCTACCACTTCATACATTCTTTCGTCAAGGTCATAAGTCAAGGCACTCTTGCCTTCTTATTAAACATCCACATAGGAGGCTCCAAAGGTTGTGTAGTTAATGGCAAGTTCTTCATCATCTGAAGAATCTTCCACACTCTCACTATCACTTGATGAGATGGCCATCACCTTTCCTTTTCTTTTGTCCTTCAAGTTACTACACTCCATAGAGACATGCCTGAATCCTTCACATTCAAAGCATTGAATCCCTTTTCTTGAAGGCTTCTCATGACTTGGCTCAATCATCTTGAAGTGGGTCTTCTTCTTCAAGTCATTCTTGTGAAGCTTCATAAACTTCTTGAATCTCTTCACCATTTGAGCCATGTCTTCATCTGAGTCATCATCCTCCTTCTCAATCTTAAAGGTCTTCAAATCCAACTCGTTTTGCTTCTTAGGAGGTGTAGAGCTAGGGGCCAATCTAGATTCATAGGCTAAGAACCTTCTAATTACTTCGCTTGGCTTCATGCTCTTGTAATTGCTATTTTCTTCAAGAGCCGTCACCTTGGATTCGAATCTAGCGGGAAGTGACCTCATGATCTTTTGCTTGATCCTTCTATCCGAGTATGGGTTACCTAGTTAATGGCTTTGATTCACAATGTCCATCAACTTCACTTGGAAGTCATTAAAACACTCATCCTCCTCCATCTTGATCTTCTCAAATTGTGCTTGGAAGACTTGGACCTTGGAATCCTTAACCACTTCGGTTCCCTCATGTGCCGTCTCTAGGATCATCCAAGCTTCATGTGCATTTTCGGTGATTTGGATGAGTTTATATTGGCTCTCATCCATTGCACAAAGCAAAGCATGCATTGCTTTATTGTTCCACTTCGAAGCTTCAAATTCTTCGGAACTCCAATGAGCCTTGGGTTTGGAGACTTCACTTCCATCTTCGGTGGTCATAGTTGGAGGCGTGTAGCCATCCTTAATTGCCATCCATGCACGGTCATCTATTTGGCAAATATAGGACTCCATCTTGCCTTTCCATGAGGAATAATTGTCCCTCTTGAGTAATGGTGGTCTCACACTCGACGCTCCCTCTTTACTCATCCCAAAGTCACTCATAGTGTTTGGGTGATATGAATGCAGATGAATGTAATAAACAAAATGCACACAAATGCAAGACACACACAATCAAGAGCAAGGATCACCTAAGTATGTCTAGAAATCCGCTCTGATACCAATTGAAAATACTACTTTAAGCGTGTGTCTAATAACCTAGAGGGGGGGTGAATATGTTTTAATCAAGTTAATTATCAACTTTTCTTGATTAGTCAATATTAAAAATTCACCTCATAAACAAACATACAAAATCAAGTGTAAAGTGCGGAAATATAAATAACACTTGATTTTTACGTGGAAACCCATCAACAAGGGAAAAACCACGGGCTATCCTTCTAGCCACACACGATCCTCAAATCCACTATTGTAATGATGTTTACAACCTAGGTTGACCTCTAGTCACACCATTCTCGATCACTAACCCACCACTACTACCCAATGAGCCTTTATAGTGAATCCTTGATCACTTTGCTTGCCAACCACACCTTGGTTGCAAGACGTCACTTGCTTGTGCACTACTCCTAGTAGTGACAAGACTTGACTCTCAAAGAAGAGATTAACAACCTAAGTGAATATATGAATATTCAAAATGCAAATAATGCTGGGTAACACTAAATGCTTATCTAGGGATTAAATATGACACAAAGTACAAATCCTAGATATCAATGTCTATATTAATGCTAATAAAGACCTAACTAGATATAGATATGCAAGTCTAAACTTTAGTCATCAAACAAAGCCATATCAACACATGTCGTCACATAAAATGGCAAGGATAATAAATGCAATTAACAAATGCAATCAATGAGTCCTAATTAGCTAGAGGGCAAATATGTCCTAAATATTAGCTATCACAATACAAACCCAATCATACAAAGGAACTCATAAATAGATGCATTAAATAGAGTCTTAGCATTTAATCAACTAATAAATGCAATAAAAACACAATCTTGGAAAGTATGAACAAATGATAAAGATGGGGTTTTTGTTCAACTTACCAAGTCAACTAATGATGAAGACCCATGCCTTAAAGATGCTTAGAAATGCATGAAGATGATGGGTTTTGGGTTTGGAGAGTCAAGTAACAAAGCTTGAAGCTTTCTCTCTCTAAGGGTTGTTCCCTATCTCAAAAATATGTTCTTTAAGCTTTGAAAAAATGAGTTGGAGAAGAAGAGAACATATATATAGAAGCTATAGACAAAACTGTGTCATTTTGGGCTTGGGAATCAAAATCCCGTCAACACCACTCGCTGGACCGCGGCTCGGGTAAGTTCCTAGACCGCGGTATACACGACAGTATGCCTACTGGACAACATCGTGAGTCGGTCCGTTGTACGTGCAAGTGCACAGGCTGCGGTATAGGCAACAGGGGCCTACTGGACTTCACCGTGACTCGAACCGTTGTGCGTGCAAGTGCACAGACTGCGGTATAGGCAGCAGGGGCCTACGGATGAATATCGCTCTGTATACAGCGGAGTAAGTAGAGTTTACCAAGCGGTTTGGGCCGTGCTAAGAGAAGAAATTCTCTTTTCCAGGCAAACTTAACACACTAAGTAATGTGCAAAATGTGCAAGTGTGGAGTGTGAAAGAATGCACACATGAGCAATCGTGAAACAAATGCATAACAATTTAAATGCACGTAAGTGTGTGAGTGTGCAACAATCAATGCATGTCAATACAAATCCAAGAGATGTGAGTGTGTGCAACTAAATCTCTTCAAGAGTTAAGAACAAGTGAACTACCTCTCTTAAAGCTCTTTGGGATGACCGGAAGCATGTCTTCGAGAAAACCACACTTGGAGAACCTATGCTACCCGTTACATAAACATCCCCAATGTGATTTGTCATGAAAAAAGCCAATCATAAAAATGAGGAACTTACAGGCTGTCCTCTAGCATGGTTCACAAGACTGCATGAACTTCCTTGCATCATGGCGCAAGGTTGGCCAATAATATCCCATGCGAAGTACCTGGTAAGCTAACGCTTCTCCTCCGGTGTGGTTACCATAGTCCCCCGAATGCACCTCTCTGAGTGCCTAGCTCGCATTATCGAGGTACAGACATCTAATTAGGGGGAGGGATCTTCCCCTATAGTAGAGGTGTTCTTCTACCAGGCAATATCGATATGAGGTTCTCTTGAGTTTGTGAGCTTGATCAAGATTTTCTGGAAGCTTCTCTTCTTTGAGGTAGTCCACTATTGGATCCATCCAGCATGTGAGATGTTCCACAGGGCTAACCTTATTTCCTTCTGCTATGCTTGACTGGGAGATTTCTTAGAGCAATACCTCATTTGGCAGCGCGTGCCCTCCGCTTGCAGCTATCTTGGCAAAGACGTCGGCCCGATGGTTCTATTGCCTAGGTACCTGCTCGATCTTGAATCCTTTGAACTGGGCCATAAGCCTCTGGACCTTTTCAATGTATGCTATCATGTTGTCTACTTACGCTTGATATAGTTTGGTTACCTAGTTGACCTTCAGCTACGAATCACACTGGACGTGGAGATAACTAGCGCCGAGTTCTGTAGCCATCCTTATCCCTGCTAGCAAAGCTTCATACTCAGCTTCGTTGTTGGTGGTGCTGAACTTAAATCTGAAACAATGGCAGCATTCGACCCTCTCTGGATTGGTCGTAATGATTCCTGCTCCACTTCTTGTTTGACTAGACGCTCCATCTATATATAGGACCCAGATTTCTCGATCAGCGGGCCAGTCTGCAGGTTCTTGCTCTTTCTAGTGATCAGGCCCAAACTCGGATAGGTACCGGGATCAGGTATCGCGCTGAATTCGACCATAAAATTTGCCAAAGTATGGGCCTTGATGGTAGTTCTGGCCTTATACCCGAGATCATACTGGGTGAGCTCGAAGGCATATAGTACCAGCCTTCCCGATACGTCCGGTCTTCAGAGAAATTATGGCAAAGGCTGATTGGTAACCACCGCGTTTGAATGGGCTTAGAAGTAGGGGCAGAGTTTCCTGGCCTTGGTAACCAAGGCAAAGGCGAGCTTCACCAAGAAGGTATAGTTTCTCTCTTGTTTGGTAAAATTGTGGCTTACACAGTAGATGGGTCTCTGAACCCCATCTCCACATTCTTTGACCAAGGCCCCGCTGATGGCAGTCTCGAATACAGCTAGATACAACGACAACTCCTCTCCTTGTATTGGTTTAACCAACAACGGTGTGCTAGCTAAGTACTTCTTCCAAGATTTGAAGGCTAGCTCGCTGTCTTGATCCCATTTCATATTTCTCCCCTACTTGATAGCTTTAAAGAAGGGAATGCATTTATCGGAGGACCGCGATATAAAGCGGTTAAGAGCTGTTATCCGACCAGTCAGGCCTTGAACCTGCTTGAGTGAGGTAGGAGATTCCAGATCTAGGATGGCTGTATCTTTTCCACATTGGCTTCTATTCCCCTTTCATGGACCATGAATCAGAGCAATTTCCTGGTTGATACCTCTAAGGCTCATTTGGCGGAGTTCAACCGCATCCGGTTCTCTCTGACTACCTAGAAAGTCTTGCGAATGTGGTCCTGGTGCTGCTTGGCTACCTGGGACTTGGTGATCATGTTGTCAATATACACCTCCACCGTCTTTCCTGTATGCTCCTTGAACAGCCGGTTGACCAGGCGTTTGTAGGTAGCACCTGCATTCTTATGACCGAAGGGCATTAACTTGTAGCAGTATAGGCCCTGTCTAGGTAGCACATGCATCATGATCTGATTGTACCCTGAGAATGCATCCATGTAGCTAAGGAGCTTGTTCTCGACGGTTAAATCTACCAGCTGATCGATCCTAGGTAGCGGGAAGCTGTCATTCAGACAAGCGCATTTAAGGTTTGTGTAGTCCACTCACATGCGCCACTTCCCGTTTGCTTTAGTTACCATTACCACATTTGCTATCCACTCAGGGTACCTGAACTCCCTGATGAATCTAGCCTTTAGAAGCTTGCCAACCTCCTCTTTTATCACGACATTCCTCTCTGGGTTTAAGTGCCACCGCTTTTGTTTGACTGGTTTAAAGGTGGGGTGGACTGCCAATCTGTGAGCTGCCAAGGTAATAAGGATTCCTAGCATCTCCTCATGGCTTCAGGTGAAGATGTCGATGTATTCTCGAAAGAGTCTCACTAGACCCTATTTTACTCATACTTCTAGCACTACTCCTACCTTGATTACCTTTGAGGGATCATCCCCCCTAATTGGCATCTTTTAACTCCTCTATAAGATAGCAACTAGCCCATCCTCTGTCTTCGCCTTCCACATCCTCTGTAACTAGACCCTCTGCCTCAAGCTCCTCCTCTACTACCTCCATATCTTCTTTAGCATCTGGGTTCTCATGGTTAGCTCCTGACAGTTCTTGGGCCTGCATGACAGTTACCTACGCACATTGCTTGGCAAATGCTGCTGGGTTTGTAGACACCGCGTAACATTTACGCGCTGCCTGCTGGTCCCATCATACCTCACCTACCTTGTCCGTAACAAGAATTTCAGGATGTTGTTGAAGATTGACATGACACTCTTGAGGGATGATAAGAATGGCCTTCTAAGGATGACGTTGTAGGAAAATGGGGTGTTGACTAAGACAAAGTCTATCATGAGGTTTTGTTGGAGTGGCGTTTTGCCCACTATCACAGGTAAGATCATAGATCTCGTTGGTATCAGTGAGTCCCTAGTAAACTCATACAACTGGGTGGTGCAACTATTGTACCAGGGATTTTTCTGGTTGAACTGTTCCAGAGCGTCATTGAAGAGGATGTCAATGCTGCTACCATTATCAATAAGAACGAGGTAGACCAAGCAGTTGGCTATCTGTACAGTGACAACCATTGGGCCATCATGAGGCTGTATCGTGTTGTACACGTCATCCTGTGTGAAAATGATCTGAGTTAAGCTGGAGGATCCTAGTGTCCCTTGGACAATTCTGAGAACGTCCTGACTTGCCTCGATCTGGGGCACCTTTCTAGCGTGGTTCTTCCTAGAATTATTGGAAGTTCCTGCTAAGGTGGGACCTTCGCTAATGGTGTGGATAACCTGGATCTGCTGCATCAGATCCTTCCTCTTTGCTTTCCTCTTTTCCTCTACTACTTTAATGTCTGCATGTATCTCCTTCCCAGTCTGGATGCTATCTCACACCTGTTGCAGGAACTTTACCAGGCAGCCTTCCCTTACTAGTGCCCCGATCTGGTTGCGGAGGCTGTAGCACTTTGAGGTGTTGTGACCTACATCCTTGTAGAAATTGCAGTATTTATAGCAATTTCGATGATCAACTGGTACCTTAATCGGACTAGGCTTCCTGAGCAGCCCCTTATCACGGATGGCGAGGTAGACGGTTTCACAGGATGCATTGAAAGGGGTGTAATTAATGATTGGAAGACTCCATGTGATTGGAATCAAGTAAAAAGGCCACCTAGGCACCTCCTTCTAATGGAAAGTCACAAAAATGATATGTAATCGCCTCGTCATCGTCACGTAGGACTCTGCTTGTGCCCTAATCTGGTCTGGCACGCCCTACACCATTCAATGAGTGTGTTTACATGTGTGAACCATGAGCCCACATGTGCCAAACACATGCCCTCCACATCACCACCTAAACTTACTAAATAAGTGAGATACATGGTCCCACTTAAGGATCTTCTTTCTCTTGGAGACTTTGGCTCTCTTTTCTACTATTTGAGAGTGTTCTCCAGTATCTCTACCTCTGTGAGGAACCATACACCTAGTGGGAGGTACCTCTCTAATGGGCAATCCCTATGCTTCTCTCCTAGATATAATGGATATGCTACTTGGCTACTTTTCTCCTAAGAACTCTTTCCATCGGTTTATACTACTTGACTACTATTGTAAGCTCTCTGGAGCACTTGTGTTGTACTAATTGGATACTTGTTGACGTGAACGTTTTTGTTGTTAGAAAACATCTGTCAAAGAAATTTATAAAAGACCTTAACTATGTGCCTGAAATTGCTTTAAACAAGTATAGGGATAAGCTAAGGTATCGTCTACAGGGATCGGAGGTAGCGATGAATAGATTTAGCTACTCATGACAAATACAATCAAATAACTAGGAGAAGAGAGATAAAGAAGAACCATGTAGAGGCCCTCCTTTTTTCTTAAAGCTTGAATTCCAACCTCTTAGTATCCTTCTTGAGTAGATAAAGAATGAAAATGATGTAAGATGGTTTAGGTTTTGGTGATGAATGATTCCTAAATCTAGGGTTAGTGGTTAGTGATGTAGGAGGGAGAATGCGAGAGTGTTTTTGTGTGTTGGAAGAGAGAGTGGAGAGAGTTTTCAAAATAAGAACAAGATATATTTATAGGGTTTCCAAAATTAAGTCTGAAAATACTGACGTGGATGAATCTGGGCACGCAGTGCGTGGGTAGGGAACCTGCGAACCTACTAGCTCACTGTCAGTCATCAACACTATAATATTCTGTTCACTGGTTACTACACTGGTAGATAACCGCGTAGTACCAATGATATGGGCATTTGGTCATTTTTGGAGGATTTCTGATCTTCGATTCATGGGTTGGTGCGTTGGTGTGGTCCAGTAAAGTTTTTAGGTTTTGGACTGCGCGGGTAGTGCACGGGTAGGGACTCGCACATTGCAGTCTTCTTTTCTTACTTCTTTTGGCTGGTTTAGTGCCTGAATTTTCTGCTTTCCTTTACCAAGACCAGAATTACATCAATTGCCTTTAAACACAACAAAAGAGCCCATAAGACACGATAACACACTAAAAAACAAGACAAAGGATAAGGAATGATGGCAAAAATATAGCACAATTTTGGCACGATCACTTGTGTAAGCTCCCCGAAGCATCTCGCTATTATGCATTTATGGGAGCTAGGCTTCGACCCTACTGGTCTTAGCTCTTCTATCCACTTATTTGCATTTCAAACTACACATAAGAATGGGACAAACCATCTAGATCGTCTAGAGAGGAGCTGGCGAAGAATCGGGGACCCGTGGAGCAGGGAAGACCCACATAGAGACCAAGTAAGGCATGTGCTATACCATAATTAAAAAAAAAAAGATTATGTGTATATTGTATATATAAATATGTATTAAGAATCGTTAACAACAAATTGCTGTTAGTATGGCTGGTAGTTTTTACATTTAGGGTACTCAGTTCAAGTACAATCTCAAGCAAATAGGTACTTCTTTAATTCAATTTTATCTTCTAATTTTTATGTGCCTTTTTTAATCCAATTTTATCTTCTAATTTTTTATGTCTTATTTATTTTACCATCTGTTAACCGCCCAGAAAGGCAAGCGTCCAATGAAGGATTTTCTCTATTCACTAAGACTGTTTGGAGTAGAAGGACACCACATGAAGCATCGGGAAAACCCATGAAAGAACCGGGATTAGTATACCTATAGCGACTGCGTGAAAACTAGGATCGGGATCGGGGTCACCCGGTTCCACGGTACCAAGAAATGTTGAAGTCAAAGCTCAAAAAGCCCCGATACTACAGCGCACTGGTTTCCTGAAACCTAAGAGCTCCGATACCACGGTCCACTGTACTCGGTACCCCAATACAACAACTCCCTCCTTGGACCGGTCCACTAAAAACTACCCGTTCACTCAACGTGGGGAACAACAGCGGGGAAGGCCCTAACACATCACGGGAAACACTACCTAAGAAGAAAGAACCGATATACCAAGAAGTCAACCTAGAACAAGACCACGTCCAAAGAAGCAAAGCTTGCAGTAACCTCTAACTAAAAGAAGAGAAAGTTGACACCTCCCAGCATTCACAAGCACCATTAACAAAGATAGTCAACTTCATCAAATCCTACCAAAATGGAATATATTTACTTTATTCAAGGGTCAATTCCCATGCTTAAACAAAGCCACCGTCAATGCCAAATCAGTGTTCCTTTGATTGCTAATTGATCGATCAAATTAAACGGAATGGACAACGAGAATCGAGGCCAATAAATATTACAAAGCTCTCTCTCAGAAGGGGATCAATCTTTTCTACAAAAAAAAAAAAATACAGACATCTTCACTTATCAAGCCAAGTTCTACTTATCAACTAGCACGAATTTGCTATCGCATATAATGTCAAAAATACTTTGCCCGAATTCCCTTTACACCCATATTGTATTGCTACATTATGTACCATATTGTATTATTATCTTCCTATGTATAAAAGAATTGTCACATATTGCATCCTATTTTTATTAACATCTTGATCGATCCCTACTTGTTCTTATCAAGAATTTTACCGGTACCATGTGGTACCCCTCCAACTGTGACCTACCATGTGGCGGTTTAAAAGTGTTAGCTGGAAATTCTCCAGTTGCAATTTTTCAGTTAACACCATCTTTTCCAATTCATTTTCTCTATTCCGTCGTTGTCAATTTATTAACTACCATTAATTTGTGTTTACTTCATTCAATTTTAATTTATATTAAATTATATATTATTATCTTCGATTTTTATTATTTCTAATAGTTTTAATTTGACATACCTAACACGTCTAATCAATAAACCATAAAATCTCAGATTTTACTTTATTAGAATAAAATAGTCAATCTATTACTATGATTCATTTTATTTTATCCGTAATGTTTTTCTTTATTTTATAGTTTTAATTTTTTTAGAATCGATAAATCAATAATTTACCAATAATTTGAAGAATAAAAAATTTAAAAACATGTCTAGTAATAGTTATTAATAAATTATTTTTGTATAAATTTAAATTTCTTATTATAAAATTAGATTGCAATTTATTCTTTTAATATTTTTTCATTATTGTTAATAGTGTTTTTTGGCAAGGGTCCAAAAAAGAACTTTCCATCGGTAGGATCTGGATCAGGACCACTGTAAGGATCTCTATTTATGATTGGCTTATTTCATGACAAATCACATTGGGATTGTTATGCAATGGGTAGCTTAGGTGTTTGTGATTGACATGCTTCCGGACATCCCAAAGTGCTTCAAGAAGGTAGTTTACTTGACTTAACCATCTTGAAGAGATTTAGTTGCACACACACACTTACATGCATTTTGTATTGACATGCATTTGTTGTTGCACACACACACTTACATGCATTTTAGTTGTTATGCATTTGTTCCTCATTGAATATGTGCATTCTCTTCACTTCACACGTGCACCACTTTGTTATGTTTTGTGTGTGCTTGTTGAGTGTATGCGCTGGTGGTCATGCGCCACACTAGCGCATCTCGAGTAGTAGGTCAGCGCTGGTCGTGCGCTGGTCATCATGCGCCACACCAGTGCATCTCGAGCAAAAGGACATCACTGGTCGTGCGGTGGTAGTCATGCACCACACCAACGCATCTCTAGCAGTAGGTCAGCGCTGGTGGTGCACTGGTCATCAAGCGCTACACTAGCGCACTGTGCAATTTATGGGCACGTTTTATTCAAAAAGACACAATTTTATTCGGCTCTATTATATATGTTCCCTCTTCTTCGTTTCTCATTTTTGTGAGTTCAAAAACCGACCTAAGTGAGAGAACCCATTCTTGACGAGAGAGAGACTCCAAGAACTCACCTTTACTTAACCAAACACACTTCCATGAACATCTAGCATCATTCAAGCATCAAATCTTCATGGGTCTTTGTTGGTTTCATAACTAGGTAACTTGAACATGCTCTACAGCTCTTGCTTCATCTATATGTTCATGTTAGCCTAGGATTAGCATTTATTTACTTGATTAAATGCATGACTCTTTGCTTAATATTGTTTCCAATATATTTGAGTCTTATTGTCTTGGTTATGTTTAGTTTTTGTTGATAGCTAGAATTAGGACAATTTTTCCCTTTAGCTAAATATCTAAGCTTTGCATTTAGATAATGTTAATAGCCAAAATTGGCTAAGGACCAAAGGAAAATTTTCCACCTCCCAGACCTGGTTCCATACCTGAGATAATCCACCAGGAGACCTCTCTATCCATAGCCGAACTACGATACCACCCCAGGAACAAGGAAGGGCTCCGGAAACATCCGGGATAGAGCCCGGAACAATCAGATCTAGCCCGCATCACCAAAACTAGAAGCTCCCCGAAGTCGAGGTCACCTCGCAAATGGTCCAGAGACTCGCCTGTACCTCGATTGACACAGAAGAATGTCCCTAGAAGGCCGCACCTAGCTTCGAAAGGTCAGGGAAAGCCACACCTAGCTTCGAAAAGGTCAAGGGAAGCCAGATCTGGCTCCAAGCTGGATGAAACTTCTCAGATATCAAGGTCAGAACACTAATCAACCTCAGTGGTTGGTGCACCACACCATGCCATATTCAACGACCTCTATAAAGGATCATGCTGAAAGGATACGAGGGATACACTGAATCATATCTGGACACGTTACCTATATGCAGAACAAGTAATAGAATCCAAAAAGGAAACAAACTGATCTCCACCACGATACTCTCAATTCGGCAAAGTCAATGACATTAAAACGAGAAATCCCGCCCGATAAGGAGGGGAGAGACTGAGAAAATCAAGGGGAGAATCAGTCTGTTTGACCTACAAACTATGTATAAATAGAAAAGAAAGGAAATGAAAAAGGAGACTACTATTCGAAACACATTGTTGACGTATACGATCAATCTTGGCCACCACCTACGTGGTAGTGGTCTTGAGGGTGTTAAATGAGATTTCTCACCTTGAGCAAAATTTCCGTTAACACTTTCTGGCGCCGTCTGTGGGAACACACCCAATTAACCAATTATTTGCATTTATATTTTTGTTGTTTTAAAGGAACTTTGAGGCTCCGCTCCTCCCAAGGCCAACATAGAGTCCCGGAGCAACCTCCGACGAGGCTAACACGAAAAGCCCCAAGAAAGGGGAGAAAGTCTGGATATAGTAGTCAAGCTCCGATCCAGAAAACCAATACGCGGGTTACTGGCCACCCTATAGTGAGCCAGGCAGCGCTCGACCAACAAGCGGCGGCCTTCGTAGAATCCATCCGCATCCGCCTCCGCGCTGAATTCATCACGATCTAGCCAACCAACCTGAATGATCAGGGAGAGCCGAGCAGGCTCGGAGCTAGGCCACCTGCTTTTGATCGCCTAGGACCTCCTCTTCTAGAGCCGACTCGAGATAGATCATGGCCCCAACGTTCGATCCGGGATAGGTTGGAACCCGTGCCCCCAGTTCCGAAAAGACTTTCACAATATCAACCCAGGCTGGTTAAGTCTGCCACGGATGCTTTTACCCGGAAGCCACGAGGGCTATCTCATCCAACTACATCTAGGAGAACTACACAGGCCCTAGAGGAGGAAAGTAGACAAACTCCCCGAGTGGATCATGTCTAGGAGGAGGACCGGATAGAAATTGCCAGTTCAGCAGAAAGATTCAACAGTGAGGAATCTAAGGTTAACTCGAAGAGACCTGGGAACAAACGACTGAGGGATCAGCTGGTAAAGCTACAAAAAGAGGTCCAGTAGATAAGGAAGGGAAAGAATAAGGAGGACAAAAAGGATCCCCTGAGCGAGATGAACGCTCCCTTCACTGGGAGGATCCGGGAAGCAGAGCTCCCCCCAAAATTCAAAATGCCAGCAGATAAGTTCTTTGGAACAGAAGATCCTCTAAGCCACCTAGAAAGCTTCGTTCAGCAGATGGAGGTTCAGAACACTACCAGAGCAGCTATGTGCATAATGTTTCCAATGACCTTGACCGACTACGCGAAAACCTGGTTCAGGAAACTGCCTGTTGGTAGCGTGGATTCTTTCACGAAATTATCAACAGATTTTTGCTCACAATTCCAAGGAGTCAAACCTCGCCCGAAAGATCCCATACACCTCCAATATGTGATCCAGGAACGGAGTGAAACTCTTCGATCTTACGTGGAATGATTTCACAAGGAGGTCATACAAATGGGAGTTTTCACTGAAAAAGAAACCCTCGCCAACTTCAGGCGAAACCTATGGGCAGGTAAGCTTTTCCGTTCCTTCGCCAAGAGACCTCCCGAGACTTACCAGAAGGCCTACGACCAGGCTCTTGAGCAGGTCGAGATCGATGAACAACTCAAGGTCAAGATGGAACACGACGACATGAGAACGGCAAAGCGTCTGAAGAAAGAAGCCCCCAAATTTGAGCCAGTGTAGAAAACTCAGAATAAACCTTCCAACAGGTCGACCTATCACCTCCCTGCTCCTCTGCATAGGCTAGAAAGATATCCAGCAAAACAAACCCCTCCCCGGGCTTCGTCGCCTCCCAAGACCGTGGCTCCAGTAATGCAAGGGGAAAAAGGGTATGACTACTACACCCCTTTGAATGCTTCCAGGGAAACAGTCTACCTTGCCATACGAGATAAAGGGTTGCTCCAAAAGCCCGCTCCCATGAAGGCCCCAGCTGACAGGAGAAACCAGTACAAGTACTGCGACTTCCCCGAAGACGTGGGCCACAACACTTCAGAGTGCTATAATTTACGCCACCAGATTGAGGCCCTGATAAGGGGAGGATGCCTGATTGAGTTCTTACAACAGGTCAGAGATAATATCAGGACTGGAAGGGAGGTACAAGCTGAAATCCGTGAGGACGCAGAAAAGAGGAAAGGGGAGCAAGCTGACTTAATGCAACAGATCCAGGTGATACACACTATCAGCGGAGGTCCTACACTGGCTGGCGTTTCCAATAACTCCCAGAAAACCATGCAATAAAGGTTCCCCATATCGGAGAAAGCCGAGGGATCTTCGAAGTCAGCCAGAGCCAGACAGAGCCCTCCCAATCAGCACATATCGTATTCACTGAAGCAGATGTCTTCAACACTGTGCAACCTCATGATGATCCTATGGTAATCACGATACAGATCGCCAACTGTCTGGTCCATCGCGTGCTCGTGGATACAGGTAGCAGTGTAGATATCCTCTTAAAGGATACCCTGGAAAAATTGAACCTGAAGCAACATTGTTACAACAGCTGTACCACTCCGCTTTACGGTTTCACTGGAGACTCGATCATACCAGTAGGGTCAATGATCCTCCCAGTAATCATCGGGATCACTCTGCTCCAACAGAATGTTATGACCGACTTTGTTGTGGTGGACACCCTATCGGCCTACAACGCAATCCTAGGGAGACCTTTCCTGTCCTCCTTGAAGGGAGTCTTGTCCATATACCACAACGTCTTGAAATTCCCGGTTGGAACCAAAGTAGGAGAGGTATGCGGAGACCAGCAGGCAGCTAGGAAATGCTGCGCAGTATCTGCCAATCCTACAGCCCTAGCGAAACAGTGTGTACAGGTGACATTAGTCCAGGAAGACAGGGATACGTCCCGGATAATCCAGGAGGAGAAGGAGCCCGCGGAACATCCTGGGCATCCGGAGAGCGAACCTATTATGCCCTACGAGGAAGAACGGAGTAAGGAATGGGCCAGCGGGCAACCCGTAGATAAACTAGAAGAGATACCTATCAGGAATGACGATCCCTCCAAGGTCGTCAAGGTCGGAGCCACCCTTGATCTAGAAGTAACAAGAGGACTGCTTGACCTTCTCAGGGAATTCAATGACATCTTCGCCTGGAACCATGATGAAATGCCTGGAATCCCAGCATTGTTGGCCACCCACCGACTAGCAGTAGATCCAACAGTCAAGCTCGTCAAGCAGAAGAGGCGTCACTTCAACGCTGATAGGAACGCGGCGGTGCAAGAAGAGGTTGATAAATTTATCAAAGCAGGGTTAGTCAGAGAAGTGCGTTACCTCGAATGGATCGCCAACGTGGTCATGGTCACGAAGGCGAATGGGAAATGGCGTATGTGTGTCGATTACACCGACCTCAACCGGGCTTGTCCGAAAGACAGTTTTCCTTTACCAAAGATCGACTAGCTGGTTGACTCCACATCTGGAAATAAACTTTTGAGTTTAATGGACGCATTCTCAGAATACAACCAAATTAAAATGCACCCGGCTGACCAAGATAAGACCAGTTTCATTACTGGGCAGGGCTTATACTGCTACAAGGTGATGCCGTTTGGTTTGAAGAATGCAGGGGCCACATACCAGCGGCTGGTTAACAAACTGTTCAAGCCCTAGATAGGAAGGACGATGGAAGTGTATATCGATGACATGATCATGAAATCCCCAACCACAAAGGGACATCAGGAAGACCTTCGCAAAACCTTCCTCACACTGAGGGAAAACCAGATGCGTTTGAACCCCTCCAAATGTGCCTTTGGGGTAACGGCAGGGAAGTTTCTGGGCTTCATGGTTCATGAGAGAGGTATAAAAGCTAACCCAGAAAAAATCAAAGCTATCTTGGACCTGGAATCCCCGACCTCGCTCAAGCAAGTACAGATTCTGACTGGACAGGTGGCGGCACTCAACAGGTTTATCTCTCGCTCCACCGATAAATGTCTCCCTTTCTTCAAGGCCATCAAACAAGGGAAGAACATGAAATGGAGCCAGGAGAGCGAACAGGCATTTCAAGCTTTGAAAGAGTACCTAACAAGCCCCTCATTGTTAGTCAAGCCGGTTCTCAGAGATGAGTTGCAGATCTACCTGGCCGTATCAGAAACTGCAGTAAGCGGGGCTTTGAACAAGGATTGTAGCGACTGTTTTCAAAGACCCAATACTATGTGAGTCATGCTTTGACCAAATCAGAAAGGAATTACATTCTCTAGGAAAAGCTCGCTTATGCTCTAGTGATCTCTGTGAGGAAACTCCGTCCCTATTTTCAAGCTCACACAATAGCAGTGGTGACAGACCAACCCCTCCGCCAATTCTTGCAAAGGCCAGACGTGTCAGGACGGCTAGTCTTATGAGCACCAGAGCTCACTCAGTTCGACCTAAAGTATAAACCCCTGACTATGATTAAGGCACAGGCTTTGGCTGACTTCATGGCAGAATTCTCAACGATCCCAGATCCAGATGATCCCTTAGTAACAAATGAGGTCCCTGAGAAGATATCTGAGGTCAAAAATTGGCCAGAAGGCTGCAAGCCATGGATCCTCTTTTCAGATGGAGCATCCGGGCAAGCCGGGGGAGGAGCTGGCATAGTTTTAATAGATCCGAAGGGGACCGAATTCTGTCACTGTTTCAGATTCGAGTTTAAAGCTACCAACAACGAAGCAGAATATGAAGCCCTCCTAGCCGGGATGAAGGTAGCCATTGAACTAAAGGCCGACTACCTGCAGATCAAAAGCGATTCATTGCTTGTTGTAAACCAGGTGACTGGGGTCTACCAGGAAAAGGGAGATAATATGGCTGCCTACCTAAATCTAGCTCGGCTGCTAAAAAGCAAATTTAAGGGACTCAAGATCGATATGGTGCCTCGACACCAAAACCATCGCGTAGATGTTCTGGCTAAAATAGAGGCGAACGGAGGCCAGTCCCTACCAAGGGGAATTCCCCTCCAAGTAATCACCCAGCCAAGCATAGCCACAAATGGAGAAATTTGTTCCCTGGATCGCCTGCCTTGCTGGATGGACCCAATTGTCACCTACCCCCTTGAAAGAGAGCTTCCCGAAGGGCCCTACCAAGCCCGAAGAATTAAGAGACTCTCAGTTCGATATTGTATGGTGGACGGATACCTCTACAGGACGGGCAGATCCCTCCCCTTACTTAGGTGCTTGCATCCCGATGATGCTAAGTATGCATTGAGAGAGGTCCACTCTGAGGACTGTGGGAACCACATAGGTGGGGAAGCTCTAGCCTATCAGGTGCTTCGTATGGGGTACTATTGGCCGACCATCCATCAAGATGCAAAGAGTTTTGTGCAATCTTGTGAACCTTGTCAAAGAACTTTAAACTTCAACCACCAGCCACCCGAGCGACTATCGTCCCTCAGTTCACCTTACCCCTTTGCCATGTGGGGAATCGACCTAATTGGGCCACTTCCTACCGCTCCAGGACAGATGAAACATGCTATCATGGCTATCGACTACTTCACAAGATGGGTAGAGGCAGGACCTCTTTCTCGAATATCAGAAAAGAATACAGCCAAGTTCATCAAGACTAACGTGGTATGCAGATTCGGGACCCCTCTCATCATTATAGCCGACCTAGGAAAGCAATTCGACAACGCCCGGTTCAAAGACTTCTGCAAGGGATTGGGGATCGACCTCAGACTCACTTCCGTTGCTCATTCCCAGACTAACGGGCTGGTAGAATCCACCAACAAGACTATCCAGAAACTTCTGAAGAAGAAGCTACACCAGAAGAAAGGCAAGTGGGCCGAAGAGCTACCAGAGGTCCTCTAGGCATACTGGACTACAAAAAGAACAACTACCGGGGAGACACCTTATTCATTGGCTTTCGGAGTTGAAGCAGTCCTCTCCATCGAGCATAAGTTGACCTCATTCAGGGTACAACACTTTGAGCCCGAAAGCAACGAAGTCAAGCTCCTAGCTAATCTAGACCTCTTATAAGAAAAACAAGACCGGGTAGCAGAGAAAGTAGCGATCTACCAGAGCAAGATCGCTAGATACTTCAACCAAAAGGTCAGAGCCCGAAAATTCAAAGAAGAGGATCTGGTACTTAGAAAGGTGACCCCGAACACTCGGAAAAGGTCGGATAGAGTCTTAAGTCCCAATTGGTAAGGGCCATATTTGATAAAGCTAGTTGTTCGCAATGGAGCTTATAAACTCGAAGACATGGACTGATGATCCATCGACCACACTTGGAATGCAGATCATTTGAGGAAATTCTACCCGTGAAGGGAGTTCTCCAGTAGACTACCCCCACTTAGTTTTCATTACCGACCTTAATAAAGATGTACTACAACTCGATCATCAATAAAGTCATTTTCCTTTTCTCTTCCATCTTTGTCTCCAACTATAATCAACATTAGTGACTACACCCTTGTATGAGAAACTCAACATAAACGTTTCGAGACCAGGAAATAGCTGAATAGCCCTCCTGATGCCTTGGTCGGGCTACCACCCCCAAGAAGGATCTAAGTGTAAGAGCATAGTTGCCCTCCAGATCTCGAGACCAGGAAATAGCTCGATAGCCCTCCTGATGCCCTGGTCGGGCTACCACCCCCAAGAAGGATCTAAGTGTAAGAGCATAGTTGCCCTCCAGATCTGGAGACCAGGAAATAGCTCGTCAGCACTTCTGATGCCTTGGTCGGGCTACCACCCCCAAGAAGGATCTGAGTGTAAGAGCATAGTTACCCTCCAGATCTCGAGACCAGGAAATAGCTCGACAGCCGTCCTGATGCCTTGGTCAGGCTACCACCCCTAAGAAGGATCTGAGTGTAAGAGCATAGTTGCCCTCCAGATCTCGAGACTAGGAAATAGCTTGATAGCCCTTCTGATGCCTTGGTGGGCTACCACCCCAAGAAAGATCTGAGTGTAAGAGCATAGTTGCCCTCCAGATCTCGAGACCAGGAAATAGCTCGACAGCCCTCCTGATGCCTTGGTCAGGCTACCACCTCCAAGAAGGATCTGAGTGTAAGAGCATAGTTGCCCTCCAGATCTCGAGACCAAGAAATAGCTCGATAGCCCTCCTGATGCCTTGGTTGGGCTACCACCCCCAAGAAGGATCTGAGTGTAAGAGCATAGTTGCCCCCCAGATCTCGAGACTAGGAAATAGCTCGATAGCCCTCCTGATGCCTTGGTTGGGCAACCACCCCTAAGAAGGATCTGAGTGTAAGAGCATAGTTGCCCTCCAGATCTCGAGACCGGGAAATAGCTCCATAGCCCTCCTGATTCCTTGGTCGGGCTACCACCCCCAAGAAGGATCTGAGTGTAACAACCTAGTGGCCCTCCAGATCTGGAGACCAGGAAATAGCTCGACAGCCCTCCTGTTGCCTTGGTCGGGCTACCACCCCCAAGAAGAATCTGAGTGTAAGAGCATAATTGCCCTCCAGATCTCGTGACTAGGAAATAGCTCGATAGCCCTCCTGATGCCTTGGTCGGGCTACCACCCCCAATAAGGATCTGAGTGTAAGAGCATAGTTGCCTTCTAGATCTCAAAGACTAGGAAATAGCTAAGTAGCCCTCCTGATGTCTTGGTTGGGCTATCACCCCATATAAAAAATATATATATATATAATGTTTGCTTTCGTGTGCAGGATCAAAATCATCATAATTCCTTACACAAATCTTAATTGTTGCTACATATGCTACTCTGGATCCCATTCAAGACCAGAAATAAAATAAAAGTTCTCAAAAGCGATTCGATTTCTCATTAAGGACAAGAGAAGCCTATCCCACAATAAGGCTACATCCACCAAATGGGGAGCCCAACCCCCGAACTCAACTACAAAAAAAAAAAGAAAAAAAAGCAAAAAAGCTAATAAGGGTAAAACAGGGCGACCACCCCCTTTTCCGGGCAATCAAAAACAAGTCATGATGAACTGCTTCAAGCCTTGGGACTCTCTTGGCTCCCTTCCGCTGGCCCTCCTCCTTTTTGCTGATATTCGCCATCAACCCCCTCTACAGATAGCCGTCCATCTGGGTTATCCTCGCCGACCGCTCCTCCATTTAGAGGCTCCATCGGTTGATCAGCAGGATCTTCCTCCAAAATCTCATTTATCACGTCAATAACCTCAGGCGGGATAGCCGCGTCAAGAAGGGCAGCCATGGACCCCGTCCGGCTCCTATCGACCTCCATCTCTGTTAAAGGGGGATCCTCAGATGGGCTCCTAACCTCTTCACCAACTCCCGTATGGTCCTCCTCGGATCGAGAGGACATCACTTTACTGGAAGACTCCCCAGGACCTGAGGTGGTAAAGGTAGGAAGAGAGAATGAAGGATCTGTTTGAGCGGGCTGCTTCCCAGCTCCTGCTTGGCTCAAAGGGACCACCTTGTCGCCTTCAGGGCTAGATAGCTCGGCCGCCTTGAGCATTATTTCCTGTCTATCCTAGCCAGCAATGGATGACAAATCAAAGGGAGGAGGAATAGCTTCCGTGACCTGAAAGGAAGCATAGAAATACCCGTCGCTGAAGGAGGTCTCCGCATCAGCTTGCAGCTTGGTCACCTGAGTAATCAGAGACTGGTTCTCGAGGTCCAACTTCTTAGCCTCAGATCTCCAGGAATCCCGCTGCCTAGCCCGCCGGAAAGATTGAAGACGCTCATGATCATAAGACATAAGATTGCTTCATCCTCTCATGATCGCAGCGAAGCTCAGCCATCTCGACCTCGACCTTTCCCTGGTTGGAAGTCACCTCTTCCACTAAAGACCGAGCCTGCTTGAGCAGTTCCCCGACTTTCTCTGCTTCAGCTTCGGCTTTTGTAGCCCGATCGCGGAGGAGGGCTACCTGCTGGCCCACTGCAACATTGAACTTGAAGGCCTACAAAATACAGAACCTGAGTTAGAAACTGAACGAATTAACAAGAGTAGCACGAAGTAAATACAATTACCTCAGCTAAAATAGTAGACCCCTTGGTTATGAGAACATCCACAGGCATGGAAGCCATCTTGGAGATCCCGCCACCCGGACAAGACGCTATGAATTGCTCCAGGACCATATCCCGCCCTGAAGAGCTTGGCTGAGGCCGGGAGCAGCTGGAAGGAACCCTCGCGACACCTTTCCCAGAAGCAACACCTTTCCCAGAAACCTCCGAAGCTTTGGTTGTTGGAAGTGCAGCGAAATCAGGTGTTTGAGTCGAAGGGGTAGCAACTTTAGCGGCCACGATCAGAGGGACAGAAGCAGCCAGGCTAACCACCTGGGGAGCTTTACCCAAGGCCCGGAAAGCCCGCGAGGCAAGAGTGGCCATCTTAGACCCATCCGGAGAGATAGATGAAGCCAAAGCAAGTTTGACCCCAGAGGAGGGAAGAGAAACTCCACCTTGAGGAGAGCGTGAGACGTGACGGGTGGTCGGTTCCACGACAAAAACTGTGAATAAGCAGATTAAAAAAGAAAATGTTAGAACCAAGCTGAGTAATAAGGTGAAGCAACTCAATGACACTTACGAGGAATAGCGTCTGAAATCCATAAATATTTGTTCACCCTACGAGGATCAAAATCTTCAGTAGTAGGGAACTTCAGATTCAAATAATTCCGGGCTAGAATAGCCTTTAAAACGGTTTCAGACTCAGAAGGCAGAGAGTCCCGGTCCCATGAGGGCTTGTCACTGAAAGCCGTGGGAACCTCGAATTCATGCCCTCCGATGAAAATCGAGCTCACCCAGTCATCCCCCGCCAGGATCCATTCTTTTTTCCACGCGGGGTCCTTCTTCGAGGCACCAGGAATGATGAAGTTGAGCTTGTTCTTGGCCTTGGCATAGAACTGGCCTTGGCATAGAACTGGCCTCGAGGAGCGCCAGACAGGCTCCCAATCTGGAAGAGATAGGCCAGCTCCTCTGCACCCGGCTCTCTCATCACCTTACTCATATGGCATTGTTCCCTCCATAATACAAGGAAACCAATCAGATGCCTCCAGAAGCTAGACGTCAACTGGAGTGGAGCGAGCTGGATGGCGTTGAGAGCCCGCCGAAGAGTCGGATGGAGGGGAAGCCCGACCCCGTTCTCAAGAGCGGCCACATGAATCGGAAGCACGCCTTTAGGGGGGTTGAAGAACTCGTAATTTTTGGGAGGCACCGAGATGGATACGTTGTCGGGGCTGCCAAACTTTGACCTCAAGCGGTCAATCGACACTGGGTCAACAGTGGAATCTGGGACAATGTGAAAATCGTAAGGAGGGACCCTCTCCATAAGGGGACCAGGAGCCGAGACCCGACGCTCCCCAGCTGTGCCATCGTCCGCTTCTTTGTCGGAATCTTCATCGACGATATCCAAAGGGTGGTCAGGATGGTTAGAGAACCCAGTCTCGATGGATACATTCCTACTCCACCGTCGACGTTGCGAGATGGGCGGGGAATCGTCGCCGTCAGAACTCCTCCTAGCCCTCTTCCACAAAGTAAAACCGACGACCTCCTCGCCGTCGATTATGGAATCAACTGAGTCGCGACTATTTTTCGACATTGTAAAAGCTAAAAAGGATGAAGAATGAAGAAAAAAGCAAGCTTTGAGGAAAAGCTATGGAAATATTTCTCAGCAAAAAATTTTAGCTCGAAGAGACGTGAGGAAGAGGAGGAGGAAAATAGACATATATATAGGCAGGAGGGCAACAGCACGAGCTACCGAGATACTCGTTTGGTAACGGTAAAAAATCTCGGGGACTACAGTAACGTAACCGGATTAAACTCAAAAGCAGGCTAATCATCTCACGCCACATCACTTACGCAGTTAAGAGGAAGATCTCCCTAAGATTCTGGTAACGGTAAAAAATCTCGGGGACTGCCGTAACGCAATCAGATTAATTTGGAGATAAATTAGTCAGTTCGCATCACGTCACTCAAATGAAGAAATTTCCCCAATATTTCGGTAACGGTAAAAAGAGGAAGATTTTCCAAATAAAGTAAAAATCTGACCCCAACCCCGAGCTCGACGTCCGTTGTTCAAGTCAGAGGGGACTTCTGTTAATAGCCAAAATTGGCTAAGGACCAAAGAAAAATTTTTCACCTCCAAGACCTGGTTCCATACCCGAGATAATCCACCAGGAGACCTCTCCATCAAGAGCCGAACTACGATACCACCCCAGCAATAAGGACGGGCTCCGGAAACATCCGGGATAGAGCCCGGAACGATCAGATCTAGTCCGCATCACCAAAACTAGAAGCTCCCCAAAGTCGAGGTCACCTCGCAAATGGTCCAGCGACTCGCCTGTACCTCGATTGACACAGAAGAATGTCCATAGAAGGCCACACCTAGCTTCGAAAGGTCAGGGAAAGCCATACCTAGCTTCGAAAGATTAAGGGAAGCCACACCTAGCTTCGAAAAGGTCAAGGGAAGCCAGATCTGGCTCCAAGCTGGATGAAACTTCTCAGATATCAAGGTCAGAACACTAATCAACCTCACTGGTTGGTGCACCACACCATGCCATATTCAACGACCTCTATAAAGGATCATGCTGAAAGGATACGAGGGATACACTAAATCATATATGGAAACGTTACGTATATGCAGAACAAGTAATAGAATCCAAAAAGGAAACAAACTGATCTCCACCATGATACTCTCAATTCGGCAAAGTCAATGACATTAAAACGAGAAATCCCGCCCGATAAGGAGGGGAGAGACTGAGAAAATCAAGGGGAGAATCAGTCTGTTTGACCTACAAACTATGTATAAATAGAAAAGAAAGGAAATGAAAAAGGAGACTACTATTCGACAGGCATACGACAAACACTCAACTTTACCCTAGAAAGAAATTTGTATATTGTACACATTCAAGAAAGAAAATATTTTTATTCTCTTTTGGATGTTAAATTGTATCATTGTTCTTTATCATTTCGAAACACATTGTTGAAGTATACGATCAATCTTGGCCACCACCTACGTGGTAGTGGTCTTGAGGGTGTTAACTGAGATTTTTCACATTGAGCAAAAATTTCCGTTAACAGATATTGTTGATTAGGACTCCTTGATTGCACTTGTTAATTGCATTTATTGTCCTTGCCGTTTTATGTGACAACATGTGTTGATATGGGTTTGTGTGATGACTAGATTTTAGAAATACATATCTATATCTAGTTAGGTCTTTATGAGCAGTCATATAGACATTGATATCTAGGATTGTTTATATTGCCATCATATAATCTCTAGTTAAGCATTTAGTGTTGCCTAGCATTAATTGCATTTTGAATATTCATATATTCACATAGGTTGTTAATCTCTTCTTTGAGAGGTAAGTCTTGTGACTATGAGGTGTAGTGAACAAGCAAGTGAAGTCTTGCAACCGTGGTGTGGTTGGCAAGCAAAGTGATCAAGAATTCACTATAAAGGCCTGCGGGTAGTAGTGGTGGGTTAGTGACCGAGAATGGTGTGACTAAATGTCAACTAAGGTTGTAAACATCATTACAATAGTGGATTTGAGGATAATTGTGGCTAAGTGGTTAGCCCATGGTTTTTCCCTTATTGAAAGTGTTAACAGATTTTTCTGGCAAGGGACCAAAAGAGAATTTTCCAATAGGAACCTACCCTGGAATACTCATCCAGATACTCCAAGAAGCCAGCGAGATTGGTACCACCACCTAGATGGGACCGATATCCAACAAGGTTGGAACCTCGACTATACATCTACCCAAATAGGACATCGGCTCCGAAAGCTTGTATCTCGCCCTACTGAAGCTCCTGGTACCGGCTTGAGACTAGTACAATGATAATTTGCATCTCGCAAGGACCTTGACATCAATCAAGGCGTCTGGTACCTTGACACCACATTGGTACTACCCCGACACCACCTTGGTACTACCCCGACAGTTTTCTTGGTGTCACCCCGACTCTCATCTGGTACTTAGTATGCCTATCCGCTGGTACTTAGTATGCCTATCCGGAGCTCTTCCAAGGCAAGTATCCTACCTTCCAGGCAATACGATAGGAAGCATGAAGACACAAGCACCCTTCCAGCAGGACGCAAAACAAAATGGGGTACCAGCGTCACACTCTATCGCCACCAAGCTCCAAAGAAGAACGAAAGTTGACTTCATCGCCAAAATAAAGCGCCATTAATGACCCAATGGTCAACTGAATCAGAATTTTAATTCGCCATTGATTAACGGGATCAAATCCCGTGCCTTCAGCTCCACTAAAATAGGATTCTCAATGATCTTCATTATGAGAACCGGATTTGCGAGAGGATTTTGGAGAATACTACATATATGGTATTGAAAGACGGAGGCAGGGACTGAAGAGGAATCTGGATTGCCATAACAAGAGAGACTTCGGGAGAATTATCTCTAAAAAATTCCCCAAAGCCAGTGAGAGTCCATTGACAATCACTGGAGGAAAATATCCACTTATCGACATGAATGTTTTCTCAATCTCCATCTTATGTAAAAGAGTGAAAATAGAGAGACGACTGTATGTGTACTTATTGTAATTCTATTACAGAGATTTATTGAATAAAACAGTGTTCTTTTACATTTCCCGGTCCCTAGTGTTCTTTCTCCATCACTAGATCTTTTGCCTCTGATTGTAGAAAGGGACTCGGTACCGAAGGTACCTACCCTGCTACTGCTACTGGTAGTGGGCGAGGGTGTTAACTGAGATTTTTACCCCGAGTGAATTTTTTCGTTAACACTTTTTGGCTCCGTCTGTGGGAAACACTACACCTTCAAAAGAAAGCCTGTGTGTCTCATTTTCTTGCTAGATTATCATAATGAAGCTCCGATCCTCTCAGAATCATCCTGACCATCAGGACATCAGTCAAACGCTTCAACCCGAAAGGGTCAGAAGCCGAAGAAGGGATGAAAGGGTCAAAAACCCACCTCGAAGCCGTCAGCTACCGTGCGGAATACCCCCTAGGTACCTGCTATTCCAGCACTTGGACCTGCCAATCTAGACCAACAAGTCACAGCCTTTATAGAGAGTATTCACCTCCGAATGGTCGCAGAAGGAAATACCAATCAGCCTGCAGTACCAGATCCTAGGGGAGATACCAACCGGCAAGGTACCAGGGTACCTCATTTTGACAGGTTGGGACCACCACCTCCTATGCCGAGCCATGATAGACTCGGGCCCATGCCCCTAGTACCATCGGTCCATGACAGACTTGGGCCCATGCCCCCGGTTCCAGGATATCCTACAGGTTATCAACCTTGACGCGCTAGATCTGCCATCGATCTCCTGCCTAGGGAGCGTCGCCATCTGGTCTAACTAGGAGCTTCCTCTAGACAGCCTTAACAGGAGGCGACTAGGAGGCGCCTACTTTCAGTGGCAGGAGGTAGCAACAAGGGCGTCAGAGAAGACCCTCCCCATGGAGAGAAGCAGGATAAAACTTCTACGACATCGGAGAGGTCTGACAACAGAGATTCTGAGGTGGAATCAAAAAATGATGATAACAAACGTATCCGGGACTAGGTCGCCAGAATGGCAGAGGAGATCCAGGAGCTAAAGAAGGGTAAACACCGGCAGAACCGGAAAGATACTTTGAGAGAGATGAATGCTCCCTTCTCTAGGAGGATCAAGGAGGCGGAACTGCCTCCCAAATTCAAGATGCCGATCGACAAATATTCTGGGACCGAGGATCCCCTGAGCCATCTAGAAAGCTTTGTTCACCAGATGGAGGTCCAGAATGCTACCAGGGCCGCCATGTGCAGAATGTTCCCTACCACGCTGACTGACTATGCCAAGACATGGTTCAGGAAGCTACCAGCAGGGAGCATTGATTCATTCACCAGGTACTACTGACTTATGTGCTCAGTTTTAGGGCATCAAAGCTTGCCCCAAGGATCCCATTCACCTCTAATATGTGATCCATGAGCGGGGTGAAACGCTCAGAGCTTATGTAGAGAGATTCCACAAGGAAGTGATCTAGATGGGGGTCTTTGCGGAAAAGGAAACCTTGGCCAATTTCAGAAGGAACCTATGGGCAGGCAGGCTGTTCAGATCCTTTGCCAAGCATCCCCCGGAGACTTACCAGGAAGCCTACAACAGAGCTCTAGAGCAGGTTGAAATAGACGAACAGCTCCGAGTCAAAATGGAGCATGATGATATGAGAATTGCCAAGCGTCAGAAGAGGGAGGCGCTCAAGCCGGCACCAGTTCAGAAAAGTCAAAACAGACCTCCCAACAAATCTACATATCGGTCGCCGCACTACCAGCCACAGTGAAACCGGTACCCTGTCAGGCGGACTCCCCCCAGAGCCACACCTCCACCCAAGGAAGTAGCCCGGGTCGATAGAGATGAAAGAGGGTACTCCCACTATACCCCTTTGAATGCATCTCGTGAGACTATCTACCTCGCCATCCATGACAAGGGATTGCTCAGGAAGCCAGATCAAATAAAGGTACTAGCTGATTAGCGGAACCGCTACAAGTATTGTGACTTCCACGAGGATGTATGCCATAATACCTCGGAGTGCTATAGTCTGCGGAACTAGATTGAAGCCTTGGTCAGGGGAGACTGCTTGGAGGAATTCCTCCAAAAAGTGTGCGACAACATACACACTTGAAAGGAGGTGCATGCCGATATCAAAGCATATGAAGAAGGAAGGAAAGCAAAAGGGAAGGATCTGATGGAGCAGATCCATATTGTCAATACCATCAGTGGAGGTCCCACCCTGGCAGGAACTTCCAACAATGCTCGAAAGAACCACGCCAGGAAAATTCCTAGAGTAGAAGCAAGCCAGAATGTCTTCAAAGTTACTAGGGGGTCGCCTCAGTCTCCTCCTACTGCACAAATCGTCTTCATAGAAGAGGACGTATTTAACACTGTCCAGCCTCATGATGATCCCATGGTCATCACTGTGCAAATAGCCAACAACTTGGTCCATCGTGTCTTGATTGACACAGGTAGTAGCGTTGATATCCTCTTTAAAAATGCTTTGGAGCAATTCAATATGAAGATGCCTTGCTACAACAGCTGTACTACCCCATTGTATGGGTTCACACGGGACTGATTGATTCCCACCGGGTCTATGATCCTACCAATGACAGTGGCAACATCACCACTCCAGCAAAACCTAATGACAGACTTCGTTGTGGTAGATACACTATCCGCCTACAACGCTATACTGGGAAGGCCTTACTTGTCTGCCCTCAAAGAGGTCCTATCAATATACCATAACGTTATAAAATTCCCAATGGGAGACAAAGTGGGCGAAATACGAAGGGATCAGCAGGCTACTCGTAAGTGCTATGCAGTGTCTACCAATCCAGCAGCGTTGGCTAAGCAATGCGCACAGATAACCATCAACCAAGATCACCAGTGCTCAGAAGAAGATTTTAAAGGTGAAATAGACTCCGTTGAAATTGAATCCACGACATAATTCCCCGACGTAGAAATCAGGGGAGAAGAATAGAAGGATAGGCTAGTGGCCATCCTACAGAAGAGTTAGAAGAGGTACCTATCAGGGGTGGCGATCCTTCAAAGGTTGTCAGGATAGGTTCAACATTGAAGGCAGAGGTAAATGAGGCTCTGATAAAGCTTCTACGAGAATTTAATGACATTTTTGCATGGAGTCATGAGGAGATGCCAGGGATACCCGCTACCTTAGCAACACATAGGTTAGCGGTGGATCCCACCTTCAAGCCAGTCAAGTAGAAGAGAAGGCATTTCAACCAAGCGAGAAATGTTGCGGTGCAAGAGGAGGTAAACAAACTACTAAAGGCAGAATTCATTAGGGAGTCTCGGTACCCAGAATGGATTGCCAACGTAGTCATGGTAACCAAAGCAAACGGGAAATGGCGCATGTGCGTTGACTACACAGATCTCAACCGCACCTGCCCGAAAGATAGCTTCCCGCTACCGAAAATCGACCAACTGGTAGTTCAACAGTGGGTAACAAACTCCTAAGCTTTATGGATGCCTTCTCAGGATACAACCAGATCATGATGCACCCAGCAGACCAGGATAAAACCCGTTTCATAACTGGGCAATGCCTATACTACTATAGAGTCATGCCCTTCGGAGTCAAAAATGCTGGGGCTACCTACCAGCGCCTGGTCAACCGCTTATTCAGGGGACTGATAGGAAAGTCAATGGATGTATACATTGACGATATGATCACGAAGTCTTAGGTAGCTGAACATCACCAAGACCACCTCCGCCAGACTTTCCAGATTGTCAGAGAGAATCAGATGTGCTTGAATCCTGCTAAATGCGCCTTCAGAGTTACAGTCGGGAAATTCCTCGGATTCATGGTCCACAAGAGATGGATCGAAGCTAATCCTGAAAAGATCAAAGCCATCCTAGATCTTGAATCTCCCACCTCACTCAGACAAGTGCAAGGTTTGACTGGGTGAATCGCAGCCCTGAATCGTTTCATATCACGGTCCACTGACAAGTGTACCCCGTTCTTCAAGGTAATCAAACAAGGGAAGAACATGAAATAGGATCAAAGCAGTGAGCTAGCTTTCCAGTCATTAAAAAGGTACCTCGCTAGCCCACCCTTGCTAGCTAGCCCAGTACCTGGAGAAGAATTACAGTTATACATGGCAGTGTCCAAAACAGCCGTCAGCGGAGCATTGGTGAAAGAGTGCGGAGATAGAGCCCAGTGCCCTGTCTACTATGTGAGCCGCACTCTAGCCAAATAAGAAAAGAACTACATTCTACTAGAGAAGCTCGCCTTTGCATTGGTGGTAGCACCCAGGAAGCTCCGCTTTTATTTCCTTGCTCACACAATCCTGGTAGTCACTAATCAACCTCTGTGACAATTTCTTCAAAAACCGGATGTATCGGGAAGACTCGTGCTGTGGGCCCTTGAGCTTACCCAGTTCGACATCAAATACAAAGCAAGGACTACCATTAAGGCCCAGGCTTTGGCAGATTTCGTGGCAGAATTCAGTGTGATTCCCGATCAAAATGCTACCCCGAGTCTGAATCAAGCTCCTCCAAAGGAATGAGAGCCTGAAGATTGGCCTACCGATCAAAACATCTGGATTTTGTATACCGATGGAGCATCGAATCAGGCAGGAAGTGGAGGTGGGATCATTTTAACCGACCCAGAGAAAGTCGAATGCTGCCACTATTTCAGATTTGGGTTTAACACCACCAATAATAAGGCTGAGTATGACGCCTTGTTAGCAGAAACGAGAACAGCAGCAGAGCTAGGAGCTGATTACCTCCTTGCCAAATGTGATTCGCAACTGGTAGTTAACCAAGTAACTGGTCTATACTAGGCAAAAGGGGATAACAAGGCAGCCTACCTAGAAAAAGTGCAGGACTTGTTACCCCGCATCAAAGGTTTCAAGATCGAGCAGATACCTAGGCAGCAGAATCATCGAGCTGACGTCCTAGCCAAGATAGCTGCAAACGGAGGACAAGCGCTGTCGAAAAGAGTTTTGCTCCAGATAATCACTGCGTCAAGCATCTCTGAAGGCAAATAAGTTAACCTCGTGGAACGGCTTTCATGCTGGATGGATCCTATCGTGGATAACCTTCAGTTAGAGAAGCTCTCTGAAAACCCTGATCAAGCTCGCAAGATCAAGAGAACCTCAGTCCGATACTGCTTGATAGAACGGCACCTTTACCGCAGAGGTAAGTCACTCCCCTTGCTTAGGTGACTGTATCCTACGGATGCAAATTGGGCATTGAGGGAAGTGTACTCGGGAGACTGCGGAAATCATATATGAGGAGAAGCATTGGCTTACCAGGTTCTATGCATGGGATATTTCTGGCCTACCTTACACCATGATGCGAGGCAGTTCGTACAGTCATGTGAACCATGCCAGAAAATGGCCAACCTGCATCACCTACCTCCAGAACTGTTATCAACCATCAGCTCGCCGTATCCATTTGTATTCTGGGGAATATATCTAATTGGACCTCTCCCAACCGCGCCGGGTCAGCAGAAGCATGCGATCGTGGCTATTGACTCCTTCACAAGGTGGGTGGAAGCAGAACCCCTCTCCAGAATTACTGAAGCAAATACAACAGAGTTCATCAAGAAAAATATGGTTTGCCGGTTTGGGACTCCGATGGTCATCATCACAGATCTGGGTAAGCAGTTCCATAACGCCAGATTCTGAGAATTCTACGGGAGTATAGTGATTGAACTTCGCTTCGCATCCGTAGCACACCCCTAGACTAACGGCCTGGTCGAGGCCACAAATGAAACTATCAAGAGGCTCTTAAAGAAAAAGCTTTAGTAAAAGAAAGGAAGATGGGCTGATGAACTCTCGGACGTGCTATGGGCTTACCGCACCACCAAGAGGACCGCTACCGGAGAAACCCCCTACTCACTAGCTTTTGGGGTAGAAGCTGTCCTTCCTATAGAACATAAGCTCGTCTCTTTTATCAGGTACAGCATTTTGACCCCAATGGAAATGAAAACAAGCGGAGGGCCAGCCTACACCTCCTAGAGGAGAAGCAAGACAAGATAGCAGAAAGAGTAGCAGTCTACCAGAACCGGATTGCTCGTTACTTCAACAAGAAAGTGAGAATCTGAAGCTTCAAAGAAGGGGATCTGGTGCTTAGAAATTTTACTCAAAATACCCGGAAGAGGTCGGACTGAGTACTGTCACCTAATTTGGAAGGTCCTTACCTAATGAAACTGGTGATCCAGGGTGGGGCCTACAAGTTGGATGACATGGACGGACATCCAGTAGACCACACTTGGAATACTGATCATCTCAAGAGGTTCTACCCATAAGTCATGCAATGGAAATCGGCCAGGATTACTCTGAAACAAATGTTAGAAGATGTTAGTAATCATGAGTACTTGTATTCATTTTTTTTGGTCATGAATAAAGAAAATTTCGTTATCCATCTTTCCTCGCCTACATTTTTCTACATCTATCTGGTTTATGTCGCCAATTGAATACGCCATGAATCCAGGAAAGCTACATGGAAATCGGCCATGAGTGTTGGGGTTTTTGCCCTAAAGCTTGTAATATGTAAATATAATTTGAACATAAATAAAAGAAGTAGTATATTCATTTATTTTGTGTCATACTTTATATAACTTGTGCACTTAACATCCAAAATTGCCGGATGTAATTTCGAACTGAGTATATGAGTATCATATATAGATGGATTCAGTTCTAAACGAGCAATCTAAAGAGTCTGTAGATAGCAAATAAAGCTGGGTACTTTATTTATGGTTAATCTACAGCTGCGGTCCATTTCGTAGTGTACGGTGATCCTATCCTGGATCATTCATTTGTAGATATGAGAATAGAGGCACCTTGTATGATGTGATCATATAGGATTGGGCCATGATCTATATGAATCTCTCACTAAGATCCGTTTAACGATGAGATTCATATATATATCAACTAATGATGGCTATATGTGGGTGATCTTAATCCTGAGTGTCTTATCGACTCCTTCAGGTTAGATCGTGATCTTTGATATACCATGGGTGAGGTCGGAGTTGCATTCCCGATCAATATACTTCGTATGTTGGGATCGCGGTTTGGCTTGTGGCTGGGAAGGCTTGTACACAATAGTGGAATCCACTCCTTCTTGTGAGAAGTAGATGGTAGTTCCCTTAAGGGTTGATTTGGGGCTTGAACAATATGAGCGCTCTCCTAATTCCATAAGGAATGTAGGATTTATTGTTCATTAGAGAATCAATGGTACTTAATGGAAAGATATGATTAGAGGGGTATAACGGACATTATAACCCAGCTCTAATTATGAACTACTTGTGGAGGATTATACCATATGTAATAGCTATATCGATGGACACCGAGAGTTATTGGTTTGTGTAAAAACGTCTACAGTTGAGAGAGTGCAGCTTCGGGTTTTTAGTGGAATAATACCGAAGTTAATAATCATGAAATATTAATTAAAGAGTTTAATTAATAATTTCTAAGGATTATTGGAGCTCAAAATACTGTGGGTCCATTAGATCACCTTGCTAGCCCGATCGATTTAGGTAACAAGGGTCACAGTTAATTAATTGGATTGTTCAATCAATTGTGTTACGAAAGTTACATGTATTTATTCGGGAATTAATTGAATAATGGGATTATTTAATTAATGAATAATGGTGATTAAATAAATTAAATAATAAGATTATTTAATTATGTTGTTAATCACTAAATGGAGGGTGGTAGTTGATATTTGATTTTGAATAAAATAAGATAATATGATTATTTTATTTGATTAAATTAAATATTTGAAATTGAATTTAAAATGTTTGAATTCAAAAATAAATATTTAATTATTTTTAAAAAGATATGAGATATCTTTGTAAAGTTTTTAAAAATCAAATAGATTTTCGGTTTGTTTTTGGATATATATGAGATATATATTTTTTAATTGAAAGCATAACCGAATGAGATAAAAGAAAAGTAATAAGATTACTTGAAAAGGGAAGAGAAGATATTAAAGTGATCGTGACACAGTAAAAAAAACAGCAAACAAAAAGAAAAAAAAGTTAGGGTGCGGTGAGAACAACAAGTGTTGCACTTCTAGGTTTTGTTTTTGTGAGTGTGTTCTTCTCTTCTTCCTCCATACAGGTCCTGAATATCGTGACGCACCCACACGCTGTTACCAGTTCCGGAAGATAGCGAGGAAGATCACGTGGTTCAATTCAGGAGCAGTTCGTATCAAGGTGAAGGAGCCTCCTACGTAGGTATGAAAAAGTTTCTTCACTTTATTATTGCATTTGATTATTACTGTACAAATGGGTTAGTTTAATGATTGCATAAAAAAAAATTTAAACCCTTCTGCTGCGCAATCTGTAACCCTAGGTTCCAACAAATGGTATCAGAGCCAATTTTTGTACAGTATAATCGAATTCGATTACTCCTGATATGTATGAATGTGTAGGCACATATTTTTTTGATGAGTGTATGTTGTTTTTTTTTTAAATTGTTTAATTTAAAATAAAACATGGTTGATCGTATTTTTTTATGGTGTTGTGGATTTAGAGTGTTTCTGGGTTGTATAATGTTGTTAAAATTTTTTTATTTTACTGTTGTATTATTAAAAAAAATACAAAATGTAATCGCAAGACCTGGTAGTTCACGCTGACTGCGAGCATGCAGACCAGCATATCCCACGCAGCCTACCAGCGTGCAACCTACCAGCGAGCATGCAGACCAACGCATGTCTACCAGCGATGCCTACCAGCGCACTACCTACCAGCGAACATGCATGACCAGCGCATGCTACCAGCGCTCAAGGTGACTACATCCAGACCAGTGATGCCTACCAGCGATGCTACCAGCGCACATGACCTGAAGAGATTGGAAGTCTTGGAAATTACAAGAAGACCAAGGGATGCCTTGGGAATATTTTTTGTAATTAGATTCCAATTTTTTTTAGGTTAAATAATCTACAACACTCGGTCAACTCATGTATGTTTTAATTATTTGATGATTAAGCATTGCCATGCATATACATGTCATTTAAATTAGTTGTGCCTACACATATATATATGTTGATATATCATACATGCATTATAGCCATCTATATTATGTGTTTAATTTTTTTTTAATTTGATTAAAATGGGTTATTCACATAATTGGCTATTTTTTAATGGGATTAGTTTTTAGGAGTAAAAACTTGGTAAATCTCATTAATTACTAATCTTTTTATTAAAGAGTTTAAATACTTAGATTAGTAGGGTCCTTAATATATATTAGGATTAATTTGATTAAGCTCCTAATAATAATTGGCCCTAATAATGTGTTTAGTTTTAATAGTTAAAACTTGGTAAATACACATTTAATAATAATTCTAGTCTTAGTAAACAGTTTACATAGATTTGAATTATCACTAACGAACTAGATTTTTTAAGTGTTAAAAATCAATTTAGTTTATTAGTTATTGGAAGAGGATTCTAATAATTTGTGATTAATGCACTTGACGCTTAGATTAAAATTAGCCATTTAATCTAGTTTAATCTAGGTGCATTAATATCAATAGAAAACCCTTAATATAAAATAGTGACTGGGAGAGGGATATATGACATTATATCCCGCGGTCTCCATCATTAGTTCAACACCGTGAGATTCGAGTGGGGCCTCATGACGGCTTTGCTTTCGTCCTCCCTAAGGAGGGTTTCCATAAGAATCAATACCAAGGTTGACTTCCTAACAGATAGGATTTCGGAGGGGATTTCGGGATTGACCGACCCTAAGGCGGCAATTCTCGAGTTAAGCTCTTGAGATCTGAAATGATGGGTTACACTCACAAGGTTTTAATTAAATTGGTTAATTAAAAACCTGACCTAATAAACGATGGTTGAATGATATTGGCATAAGAGTTATTCTGGTATATCCTTTGACTGAGAAGGTCTCGATCAAAAATGCAAGAATTTGACCGACCCTAAGGCGGCACTTGCTTGTGGTATGTTGAATTGTCGTGGCATAGAAACATTATTTTTAGGGTTGTTCTTGTTCATTAAACATTTTCATGCATCATGTTTAATTTTATGCCGAACATTCGCACATGTTTAGAATGTATGACTGAATGAATCCTTAATTTATGTTTTTTCAGCCATGTCATCTGCACAATTACAAATACTTGCAAACGATAAATTAACCGGTGATAACTCCACAAAATAGAAACTTAATATTAATGCAATACTGGTCACCAAAGACCTCAAGTTTGTGCTTACGGAGGAATGTCCTCCGGTGCCTACTGCCAATGCCACACGAACTGTTCATGAGGCATACCAACGATGGGTCTCATCTGATGAGAAGGCCCGAACATATCGTTTAGCTTCTATGACAGACGTGCTTGTCACAAAGCACGAAGCAATGACTACAGCATTCGAAATTATGGAGTCATTGCAAGCTATGTTCGGGCAGCCCTCCGAGCAAAAGCGACACGAAGCTGTTCATTCTGCTATGCTCGCTCGCATGAAGGAAGGTACATCAGTTCGGGAACATGTCCTGAGCATGATGTCCTACTTCAACATGGCAGAAGTCAATGGCGGGGCCATTGACGAACCCAGTCAAGTGAGCATCATACTGTCGACTCTTCCGAAGAGTTTCGATCAGTTTAAGAACAACTACGGAATGAACAAGTTAAGGTTTAGTCTCACACAGTTGCTCAATGAGCTCGCTACTTTTGAGTCCTTGACCAAGGGAAGCAAAAGTAAGACCGGTGAGGCAAATGTTGCCGAACCATCTTCCTCCAATAATAACAAGAGGAAGAGGTCTGCTGGGAAGGCGAAGGGTAAGCCTAAACCCAAGAAAGCCCAAAGCAAAAAGAAAGGTGCCTCCATCAACAAGAGCAAAGGAAAATGTTTCCATTGCGACAAGGTCGGACACTGGAAGAGGAATTGTCCTCAGTATCTGGAGGAGGTAGCCAAAAAGAAGAAAGCAAAAGGTAAATATGATTTACTTGTTCTTAAGTCATGTTTAGTTGAAGATGATTCTTCACCCTGGATAGTTGATTCAGGGGCCACTAACCATGTTTGTTTTTCTTTGCAGTGGATTGATTCTTGGACACAGCTTGAGGAGGGAGCCTTCTCGATGCGAGTGGGGTCAGGGGATGTCGTGTAGGCATGAGCAGTGGGCGTAATTAGATTGCGTTTTTGTAATAATAATTTTATTTTGTTGGACAATGTATTTTTTATTCCTGGATTTACACGGAATTTAATTTCCGTTTCTAAGTTTTTAGAACAATTATATTCTGTTTCTTTTGATAATAAATCAGTTATTACTGCAAAGAATGGTCTGAATATTTTTTCAGGAATTAATGAAAACAATTTGTATATGTTAAGACCGTTAATGCATACAACACTGCTCAACACGAAATGTTTAAAGTTGAAAAACCAAAAACTAAACGACATAAGATTTCTCCAGAAAATGAAACGTATCTCTGGCATCTAAGGCTTGGACATATTAACCTTGACCGGATAAACAGACTAGTAAAAAGCGGATCTTTAAATGAGTTAAAGGTTGGCACCTTACCTGTCTGTGAATCTTGTCTGGAAGGTAAGATGACTAAGAGACCTTTAACTGGTAAAGGGCTTAGAGCTAAACAACCACTAGAGCTTATACATTTAGACGTCTGTGGACCAATGAATGTTAAAGCAATAGGTGGTTATGAGTATTATGTCATCTTTATAGATGACTACTCGAGATACGGATATGTCTACCTAATGCAACGGAAGTCGGAAACATTTGAAAAGTTCAAAGAATTTTGTGCTGAAGTTGAGAACCAGTTAGGAAAGACTATCAAGTCTCTACGATCAGATCGTGGAGGTGAGTACCTTGACCAAGAGTTTAAAGACTTTATGGTCGAGTATGAGATAGTGTCCCAACTCACAGCTCCTGGTACACCTCAGCAGAATGGTGTCGTGGAGAGGAGAAATAGAACCCTAATGGAAATGGTGAGATCTATGATTAGTTTCTCATCATTACCAAATTCTTTTTGGGGATACGTGTTACAAACAGCGGCATATATTTTGCATGTAGTGCCATCCAAATCTGTTTCTGAAACTCCCTTAGAGTTGTGGAATGGTCGTAAAGCTAGTTTACGACATTTTCGCGTATGGGGGTGTCCAGCACACGTGCTGAAGAACAGAACTGGAAAGCTAGATCCCAAGTCTATGGTTGCTTGTTTGTAGGATACTCCAAGGAGACCAGAGGTGGATACTTCGATAGTCCTGAAGATAACAAAGTATTTGTATCGACAAATGCAACGTTTCTTGAGGATAACTATATAAGTGATCATAAACCTCGTTCTAAAATTGTATTAAATGAGTTGGAGCCTGGTGAGACCAGTACTCAGTCAACTAAAGTTGTTAATCCATTAACATCTGAAAGTCAGATAAATCCTAGTCCGGATACACTACCACCTAGACGTAGTGAGAGGGTTGTGAGACAGCCTGAACGCTATTTGGGTGTAAGTGAGGGACAAGATCTTGTCTCTGCTGATAGTGTGGATGATCCATTGACATTTAAGAATGCAATGGAAGATCCTGATAAAGAAGAATGGCTTAAAGCCATGAATCTCGAGATGGAGTCTATGTACTCTAACTCAGTCTAGGAACTTGTAGACTTACCGAATGGGGTAAAACCCATAGGATGTAAGTGGATCTACAAGAGGAAGAGAGGAGTAGACGGGAAGGTAGAGACCTTCAAGGCAAGGCTGGTGGCCAAGGGTTATACCCAGAAAGAGGGGGTCGATTATGAAGAGACCTTCTCGCCAGTAGCCATGTTTAAGTCTATTCGGATTCTCTTATCCATTGCTGCCTATTTAGATTATGAAATTTGGCAAATGGACGTCAAGACTGCATTCTTGAATGGCAATCTTGATGAAAGCATATACATGATGCAACCAGAGGGATTTGTGTTTCCAGATCAAGAGCAAAAGGTTTGAAAGTTGCAAAGGTCCATTTATGGACTCAAGCAAGCATCTAGATCCTGGAACATAAGGTTTGATGATGTGATCAAAACCTACGGCTTCGAGAAAAACGTTGATGAGCCTTGTGTCTCCAAGCGCATCATTGACAAGAAAGTAGTTTTCTTGGTCCTATACGTAGATGACATCCTACTCATTGGGAATAATGTAAGAGTGTTGTCTGATATAAAGAGCTGGCTGGCTAGCCAATTCCAAATGAAAGATTTGGGAGAGGTGAGTTATGTTCTAGGGATCCAACTAATAAGGGATCGTAAGAACAAACTCATAGCATTATCTCAGGTATCATATATCGACAAGATTCTTATGCGATTTTCGATGCAGAACTCTAAGGGAGGTAATTTACCTTCTAGATATGGGGTTCACTTGTCTAAGGAACAGTGTCCTAAGACACCTCAAGAAGTTGAGGATATGAGACGTGTGCCATATTCATCAGCAGTGGGTAGTCTCATGTATGCTATGTTATGCACGAGACCGGACATCTGCTATGCAGTGGGAGTAGTCAGCAGGTACCAGTCCAACCCAGGATTAGATCATTGGGTTGCTGTCAAGACTATTCTCAAGTATCTTCGGAGAACGAGAAACTATATGCTAGTGTATTCCGGACAGGATTTGATCCCGTTAGGATACACAGATTCTGATTTTCAGTCAGACAGGGATTCTAGAAAATCCACGTCTGGATCAGTATTCACCCTAGGTGGCTGAGCCATTGTATGGGGAAGTATAAAGCAATCTTGCATTGCTGACTCCACTATGGAAGCCGAATATGTAGCCGCTTGTAAAGCTGCTAAAGAGGCTGTTTGGCTCAGTAAGTTCTTGAGTGATCTGGAAGTTGTTCCAGATCTGGATAAGCCCATCACACTTTATTGTGATAACAGTGGTGTTGTGGCTAATTCCAAAGAACCAAGAAGCCACAAGAAAGGGAAGCATATAGAGAGAAAGTATCATCTTATTAGAGAGATAATGCAGAGAGGAGATATGATCGTCACCAAGATAGCCTCACAAGACAATCATGCTGATCCATTAACGAAGACCTTACCGGCTAAAGTGTTTGAAGGTCACCTAGAAGGTCTAGGGTTACGAGACATGACTCACATGCTTTAGTGCAAGTGGGAGATTTTTGGGGTTTTTGCCCTAAAGCTTGTAATATGTAAATATAATTTGAACATAAATAAAAGAAGTAGTATATTCATTCATTTTGTGTCATACTTTATATAACATGTGCACTTAACATCCAAAATTGCCAGATGTAATTTCGAACTGAGTATATGAGTGTCATATATAGATGGATTCAGTTTGAAACGAGCAATCTAAAGAGTCCGTAGATAGCAAATAAAGTTGGGTACTTTATTTGTGGTTAATATACAGTTGCGGTCCATTTCGTAGTGTACGGTGATCCTATCCTGGATCATTCAGATGTAGATATGAGAATAGAGGCACCTTGTATGATGTGATCATATAGGACTGGGCCATGATCTATATGAATCTCTCACTAAGATCCGTTTAACGATGAGATTCATATATATATCAACTAATGATGGCTATATGTGGGTGATCTTAATCCTGAGTGTCTTATCGACTCCTTCAGGTTAGATTGTGATCTTTGATATACCATGGGTGAGGTCGGAGTTGCATTCCCGATCAATGTACTCCGTATGTTGTGATCGCGGTTTGGCTTGTGGCTGGGAAGGCTTGTACACAATAGTGGAATCCACTTCTTCTTGTGAGAAGTAGATGGTAGTTCCCTTAAGGGTTTATTTGGGGCTTGAACAATATGAGCGCTCTCCTAATTCTGTAAGGAATGTAGGATTTATTGTTCATTAGAGAATCAATGGTACTTAATGGAAAGTTATGATTAGAGGGGTATAACGGACATTATGACCCAGCTCTAATTATGTACTACTTGTGGAGGATTATACCATATGTAATAGCTATATCGATGGACACCGAGAGTTATTGGTTTGTGTAAAAACGTCTACAGTTGAGAGAGTGCAGCTTCGGGTTTTTAGTGGAATAACACCGAAGTTAATAATCATGAAATATTAATTAAAGAGTTTAATTAATAATTTCTAAGGATTATTGGAGCTCAAAATACTGTGGGTCCATTAGGTCCCCTTGCTAGCCCGATCGATTTAGGTAACAAGGGTCACGGTTAATTAATTGGATTGTCCAATTAATTGTGTTACGAATGTGACACGTATTTATTCAGGAATTAATTGAAGAATGGGATTATTTAATTAATGAATAATGGTGATTAAATAAATTAAATAATAAGATTATTTAATTATGTTGTTAATCACTAAATGGAGGGTGTTAGTTGATATTTGATTTTGAATAAAATAAGATAATATGATTATTTTATTTTATTAAATTAAATATTTGAAATTGAATTTAAAATGTTTGAATTCAAAAATAAATATTTAATTATTTTTAAAAAGATATGAGATATCTTTGTAAAGTTTTTAAAAATCAAATAGATTTTCGGTTTGTTTTTGGATATATATGAGATATATATTTTTTAATTGAAAAGCATAACTGAATGAGATAGAAGAAAAGTAATAAGATTACTTGAAAAGGGAAGAGAAGATATTAAAGTGATCGTGACACAGTAAAAAAAAATAGCAAACAAAAAGAAAAAAAAGTTAGGGTGCGGTGAGAACAACAAGTGCTGCACTTCTAGGTTTTATTTTTGTGTGTGTGTTCTTCTCTTCTTCCTCCATACAGGTCCTGAATATTGTGACGCGCCCACACGCTGTTACCAGTTCCGGGAGATAGCGAGGAAGATCACGTGGTTCAATTCAGGAGCAGCTCATATCAAAGTGAAGGAGCCTCCTACGTAGGTATGAAAAAGTTTCTTCACTTTATTGTTGCATTTGATTATCACTGTACAAATGGGTTAGTTTAATGATTGCATAAAAAAAATTTTAAACCCTTCGGCTGCGCAATCTGTAACCCTAGGTTCCAACAGATTGTAGAGTAGAAATTGGTCTGTGTTCATGATTAGGATTAGGAGTAGATTAATGTAATTTAGGAGTAGATTAATTAAGCATCTCATGATTGCTCATTTGTTGATAATGTTAACGGAAATTTTGCTCAAGGTGAGAAATCTCAGTTAACACCCTCAAGACCACTACCACGTAGGTGGTGGCCAAGATTGATCGTATATGTCAACAATGTGTTTCGAAATGATAAAGAACAATGATACAATTTAACATCCAAAAGAGAATAAAAATATTTTCTTTATTGAACGTGTACAATATACAAATTTCTTTCTAGGGTGAAGTTGAGTGTTTGTTGTATGCCTGTCGAATAGTCATCTCCTCTTTTTCATTTTCTTTCTTTTCTATTTATACATAGTTTTGTAGGTCAAACAGACTGATTCTCCCCTTGATTTTCTCAGTCTCTCCCCTCCTTATCGGGCGGCATTTCTCGCTTTAATGTCATTGACTTTGAATTAACAACTGAATTGAGAGTATCGTGGTGGAGATCAGTTCGTTTCCTTTTTGGATTCTATTATTTGTTCTGCATATAGGTAATGTTTCCAGATATGATTCAGTGTATCCCTCGTATCCTTTCAGCATGATCCTTTATAGAGGTCATTGAATATGGCATGGTGTGATGCATCAACCAGTGAGGTTGATTGGTGTTCTGACCTTGATATTTGAGAAGTTTCATCCCGCTTGGAGCCAGATCGGGCTTCCCTTGACCTCTTCAAAGCTAGGCGTGGCTTCCCCTGACCTTTTCGAAGCTAGGTGTGGCTTCCCCTGACCTTTCAAAGCTAGATATGGCTTCCCCTGACCTTTCGAAGCTAGGTGCGGCCTTCTAGGGACATTTTTCTGTGTCAATCGAGGTACATGCGAGTCTCTAGAGCACTTGCGAGGTGACCTCGACTTTGGGGAGCTTCTAGTTTTGGTGATGCGGGCTAGATCTGATCGTTCCGGGCTCTATCCCGGATGTTTCCGGAGCCCGTCCTTGTTCCTGGGGTGGTATCGTAGTTCGGCTCTGGGTAGAGAGATCTCCTGGTGGAAACTCTCGGGTATGGAACCAGGTCTGGGAGGTGGAAAATTTTCCTTTGGTCCTTAGCCAATTTTGGCTATTAACAGAAGTCCCCTCTGACTTGAACACCAGACGTCGAGCTCGGGGTTGGGGTCAGATTTTTACTTTATTTGTGAAATCTTCCTCTTTTTACCGTTACCGAAATATTGGGGAAATTTCTTCATTTGAGTGACGTGATGCGAACCGACTAATTTATCTTCTCATTAATCTGATTGCATTACTGCAGTCCCTGAGATTTTTTACCGTTACCAGAATCTTGGGGAGATCTTCCTCTTAACTGCGTAAGTGATGTGGTGTGAGATGATTAGCCCGCTATTAAGTTTAATCCGGTTACGTTACTGTAGTCGATTTTTTACCGTTACCAGACGAGTATCTCGGTAGCTCGTGCTGTTGCCCTCCTGCCTATATATATGTCTATTTTCCTCCTCATCTTCCTCACATCTCTTCGAGCTAAAAAGTTTTTGCTGAGAAATATTTCCATAACCTTTCCACTCAGCTTGCTTCTTTCTTCATTCTTCGTCCTTTTTGGCTTTTATAATGTCGAAAAACAGTCGCTACTCAGCTGATTCCATTATCGACGGCAAGGAGGTCATCAGTTTTACTCTGGGGAAGCGGGCTAGGAGGAGTTCTGACGGCAATGATTCCCTGCCTACCTCGCAATGTCGGCGGTCGAGTAGGAATGTATCCATCGGGACTAGGTTCTCCGACCATCCTGACCACCCTTTGGATATCGTCGACGAAGATTCTAACAAAGAAGCAGACAGTGGCACCATTGGGGAGCGTCGGGTCTCGGCTCCTGGTCCCCTTATGGAGAGGCTCCCTCCTTATGATTTTCGGGTTGTCCCAGATTCCACTGTTGACCCGGTGTCGATTGACCGCTTGAGGTCAAAGTTTGGCATCCCCGACAGCATATCCATCTCGGTGCCTCCCAAAAATTATGAGTTCTTCAATCCCCCTAAAGGCGTGCTTCCGATTCATGTGGCCGCTCTTGAGAACGGGGTTAGGCTTCCCCTCCATCCGACTCTTCAAGGGGTCTCAACGCCATCCAGCTTGCTCCTCTCCAGTTGACGCCTGGCTTCTGAAGGCATCTGATTGGTTTCCTTGTATTATGGAGGGAACAATGCCAGATGAGTAAGGTAACGAGGGAGCCGGGTACAGACGAGCTGGCCTATCTCTTCCAGATTAGGAGCCTGTCTGGGGCTCCTCGAGGCCAGTTCTATGCCAAGGCCAAGAACAAGCTCAACTTCAACGTTCCTGGTGCCTCGAAGAAGGATCCCGCGTGAAAAGAAGAATGGATCCTGGCGGGGGATGACTATGGGAGCTCGATTTTCATCTGAGGGCATGAATTCGAGGTTCCCACGGCTTTCAGTGATAAGCCATCATAGGACCGAGACTCCCTGCCTTCTGAGTTCGAAGCTGTTTTAAAGGCTATTCTAGCCCGGAATTATTTGAATCTGAAGTTCCCTACTGCTGAAGCTTTTGATCCTCATAGGGTGAACAAATATTTGCGGATTTCAGATGCTATTCCTCGTAAGTGTCATTGAGTTGTTTCGCCTTATTACTCAGCTTGGTTCTAACATTCTCTTTTTTAATCTGCTTATTCACAATTTTTGTCATGGAACCGGCCACCCGTCATGTCTCACGCTCTCCTCAAGGTGGAGTTTCTCTTCCCTCCTCCGGGGTCGAACCTGCTCTGGCTTCGTCTATCTCTCCGGCTGGGTCTAAGATGACCACTCTTGCCTCGCGGGCTTTCTAGGCTTTGGGTAAAGCTCCCCAGGTGGTTGGCTCGACTGCTTCTGTCCCTTCGGCCGTGGCCGCTAAAGTTGCTACCCCTTCGACTCAAACACATGATTCCGCTGTGCTTCCAACAACCAAAGCTTCAGAGGTTTCTGGGAAAGGCGTCGCTTCTGGGAAAGGTGTCGCGAAGGTTCCTTCCAGTCGCTACCGGCCTCAATCGAGCTCGACAGGGCGGGATGAGGTCCTGGAGCAATTCATAGCGCCCTGTCCGGGTGGCGAGATCTCTAAGATGGCTTCTATCCTGTGGACGTCCTTATAACCAAGGGGTCTGCTATTTTAGCTGAGGTAATTGTATTTCCTTCGTGCTACTCTTGTTAATTCGTTCAGTTTCTAACTCGGGTTCTGCATTTTGTAGGCCTTTAAGTTTAACGTTGCGATGGGCCAGCAGGTACCCTCCTCCACGACCGGGCTGTAAAAGCTGAAGCTGAAGCCGAGAAAGCCGGGGAACTGCTCAAGCCGGTTCGGTCTTTAGTAGAAGAGGTGACTTCCAGCCAAGGAAACGTCGAGGGCGAGATGGCTGAGCTTCGCTGCGATCATGAGAGGATGAAGCAATCTTATGATCAGGAGCGTCTTCAATCTCTCCGGCGGGCTAGGCAGCGGGATTCCTGGAGATCTGAGGCTAAGAAGTTGGACCTCGAGAACCAGTCTCTGATTACTCAAGTGACCAAGCTGCAAGCTGATGCTGAGACCTCCTTTAGCGATGAGTATTTCTATGCTTCCTTTCAGGCCGCGGAAGCTCTTCCTCCTCCCTTTGATTTGTCATCCATTGCTGGCTGGGATAGACAGGAAATAATGCTCAAGGCGGCTGAGCTATCTCGCCCTGAAGGCGACAAGGTGGTCCCTTCGAGCCAAGCCGGAGCTGGGAAGCAGCCCGCTCAGACAGATACTCCATTCTCTCTTCCTACCTTTACCACCTCAGGTCATGGGGAGTCTTCCAGTAAAGTGATGTCCTCTCGATCCGAGGAGGACCATTCGGGAGCTGGTGAAGAGGTTAGGAGCCCATATGAGGATCCCCCTTTAACAGAGATGGAGGTCGATAGGAGCCAGACAGGGTCCATGGCTGCCCTTCTTGACGCGGCCATCCCGCTTGAGGTTATGGACGTGATAAAAGAGGTTTTGGAGGAAGATCCTGCTGATCAACCGATTGAGCCTCTAAATGGAGGAACGGTCGGCGAGGATAACCCAGATAGACAGCTATCTATAGAGGGGGTTGATGGCGGAGATCAGCAAGAAGGAGGAGAGCCAGTGGAAGGGAGTCAAGAGAGTCATAAGGCTTGAAGCAGTTCATCATGACTTGTTTTTGATTGCCCGGAAAAGGGGGTAGGCATCCCGTTTTGCCCTTATCAGCTTTCTTTTTCTTTTTTTTGTAGCCCGAGTTTGGGGGTTGGGCTCCCCATTTGGTGGATGTAGCCTTATCGGGGGATAGGCTCCCCTTGTCCTTAATAAGAAATCTAATCGCTTTTGAGAACTTTTATTTTATTTCTGGTCTTGAATGGGATCCAAAGTAGCATCTGTAGCAACAATTAAGATTCGTGTAGGGAATTATGATGATTTCGATCCTGCACACGAAAGCAAACATTATATATATATATATATATTTATTTATATGGGGTGATAGCCCAACCAAGACATCAGGAGGGCTACTTAGCTATTTCCTAGTCTTTGAGATCTGGAGGGCATTTATGCTCTTACACTCAGATCCTTCTTAGGGGTGGTAGCCCGACCAAGGCATCAGGAGGGCTATCAAGCTATTTCCTGGTCTCGAGATCTGGAGGGTAACTATGTTCTTACACTCAAATCCTTCTTAGGGGTGGTAGCCCGACCAAGGCATTAGGAGGGCTATTCAGCTATTTCCTGGTCTCGAGATCTGGAGGGCAACTATGCTCTTACACTCAGATCCTTCTTGGGGGTGGTAGCCCGACCAAGGCATTAGGAGGGCTATTCAGCTATTTCCTGGTCTCGAGATCTGGAGGGCAACTATGCTCTTACACTCAGATCCTTCTTGGGGGTGGTAGCCCGACCAAGGCATTAGGAGGGCTATTCAGCTATTTCCTGGTCTCGAAACGTTTATGTTGAGTTTCTCATATAAGGGTGTAGTCACTAATGTTAAACATAGTTGGAGACAAAGATGGATGAGAAAAGGAAAATGACTTTATTGATGATCGAGATGTAGTACATCTTTATGAGGGTCGGTAATGAAAACTAAGTGGGGGTAGTCTACTGGAGAACTCCCTTCAAGGGTAGAATTTCCTCAAATGATCTGCATTCCAAGTGTGGTCGATGGATCGTCCCTCCATGTCTTCAAGTTTATAAGCTCCATTGCGAACAACTAGCTTTATCAAATATGGCCCTTCCCAATTGGGACTTAAGACTCCATCCGACCTTTTCCGAGTGTTCAGGGTCACCTTCCTAAGTACCAGATCCCCTTCTTTGAATTTCTGGGCTCTAACCTTTTGGTTGAAGTATCTAGCTATCTTGCTCTAGTAGATCGCTACTTTCTCTGCTACCCGGTCTTGTTTTTCTTCTAAGAGGTCTAGATTAGCCCAGAGCTTGACTTCGTTGCTTTCGGGCTCAAAGTGCTGTACCCTGAACGAGGTCAACTTATGCTCGATGGGGAGGACTGCTTCAACTCCGAAAGCCAGGGAATAAGGTGTATCCCCGGTAGCTGTTCTTTTTGTAGTCCGGTATGCCCAGAGGACCTCTGATAGCTCTTCGGCCCACTTGCCTTTCTTCTGCTGTAGCTTCTTCTTTAGAAGTTTCTTAATAGTCTTGTTGGTGGATTCTACCTACCCGTTAGTCTGGTGATGAGCAACGGAAGCGAGTCTTAGGTCGATCCCCAATCCCTTGTAGAAGTCTTTGAACCGGATGTTGTCGAATTGCTTTCCTAGGTCGGCTATAATGATGAGAGGGGTCCTGAATCTGCATACCACGTTAGTCTTGATGAACTTGGTTGTATTCTTTTCTGATATTTGAGAAAGAGGTCCTGCCTCTACCAATCTTGTGAAGTAGTCGATAGCCACGATAGCATGTTTCATCTGTCCTGGAGCGGTAGGAAGTGGCCCAATTAGGTCGATTCCCCACTTGGCAAAGGGATAAGGTGAACTGAGGGACGACAGTCGCTCGGGTGGCTGGTGGTTGAAGTTTGAAGTTCTTTGACAAGGTTCGCAAGATTACACAAAACTCTTTGCATCTTGAAAGATGGTAGGCCAATAGTACCCCATACGAAGCACCTGATAGGCTAGAGCTTCCCTACCTATGTGGTTCCCACAGTCCCCAGAGTGGACCTCTCTCAATGCCCACTTAGCATCATCGGGATGCAAGCACCTAAGTAAGGGGAGGGATCTGCCCCTCCTGTAGAGGTATCCGTCCACCATACAGTATCGAACTGAGAGTCTCTTAATTCTTCGGGCTTGGTCGGGCCCTTCGGGAAGCTCTCCTTTAAGTAGGTAGGCGACAATTGGGTCCATCCAGCAAGGCAGGCGATCCAGGGAACAAATTTCTCCATTTGTGGCTATGCTTGGCTGGGTGATTACTTGGAGGGGAATTCCCCTTGGTAGGGACTGGCCTCCGTTCGCCGCTATTTTAGCCAGAACATCTGCGCAATGGTTTTGGTGTCGAGGCACCTGATCGATCTTGAGTCCCTTAAATTTGCTTTTTAGCAGCCGAGCTAGATTTAGGTAGGCAGCCATATTATCTCCCTTTGCCTGGTAGACCCCAGTTACCTGGTTTACAACAAGTAATGAATCGCTCTTGATCTGCAGGTAGTCGGCCTTTAGTTCAATGGCTACCTTCATCCCGGCTAGGAGGGCTTCATATTCTGCTTCTTTGTTGGTAGCTTTAAACTCCAATCTGAAACAGTGACAGAATTCGGTCCCCTCCGGATCAATTAAAACTATGCCAGCTCATCCCCCGGCTCACCCGGATGCTCCATCTGAAAAGAGGATCCATGGCTTGCAGCCTTCCGGCCAATTATCGACCACAGATATCTTCTCAAGGACCTCATTTGATACTGGGGGATCATCTGGATCTGGGATCGCTGAGAATTCTACCACGAAGTCGGCCAAAACCTGTGCCTTAATCATAGTCTGAGGCTTATACTTTAGGTCGAACTGAGTGAGCTCTAGTGCCTATAAGACTAGCCTTCCTGACACGACTGGTCTTTGCAAGAATTGGCGGAGGGGTTGGTCTGTCACCACTGGTATTGTGTGAGCTTGAAAATAGGGACGGAGTTTCCTCGCTGAGATCACCAGAGCATAAGCGAGCTTTTCCATGAGAGTGTAATTCCTTTCTGATTTGTTCAAAGCATGACTCACATAGTATATGGGTCTTTGAAAACCGTCACTACAATCCTTGACCAAAGCCCCGCTTACTGCAGTTTCTTATACGGCTAGGTAGATCTGTAACTCATCTCCGAGAACCAGCTTGACTAACAATGGGGGGCTTGTTAGGTACTCTTTCAAAGCTTGAAACGCATGTTCGCTCTCCTGGCTCCATTTCATGTTCTTCCCTTGTTTGATGGCCTTGAAGAAAGGGAGACATTTATCGGTGGAGCGAGAGATAAACCTGTTGAGTGCCGCCACCCGTCCAGTCAGAATCTGTACTTGCTTGAGCGAGGTCGGGGATTCCAGGTCCAAGATAGCTTTGATTTTTTCTGGGTTGGCTTCTATACCTCTCTCATGAACCAAGAAGCCCATAAACTTCCCTCCTGTTACCCCAAAGGCACATTTGGAGGGGTTCAAGCGCATCTGGTTTTTCCTCAGTATGAGGAAGGTTTTGCGAAGGTCTTCCTGATGTCCCTTTATGGTTGGGGATTTCGTGATCATGTCGTCGATATACACTTCCATCGTCCTTCCTATCTCGGGCTTGAATAGTTTGTTAACCAGCCACTGGTATGTGGCCCCCACATTCTTCAAACCAAACGGCATCACCTTGTAGCAGTATAAGCCCTGCCCAGTAATGAAACTGGTTTTATCTTGGTCAGCCGGGTGCATTTTAATTTGGTTGTATCCTGAGAATGCGTCCATAAAACTTAAAAGTTTATTTCCGGATAAGGAGTCAACCAGCTGGTCGATCTTTGGTAAAGGAAAACTGTCTTTCGGACAAGCCCGGTTGAGGTCGGTGTAATTGACACACATATGCCATTTCCCATTCACCTTCGTGACCATGACCACGTTGGCGATCCATTCGGGGTAACGCACTTCTCTGACGAACCCTGCTTTGATCAATTTATCAACCTCTTCCTGCACCGCCGCGTTCCTATTAGCTTTGAAGTGACGCCTATTCTGCTTGACGGGCTTGACTGTTGGATCTACATCTAGTTGGTGGGTCGCCAACAATGCCGGGATTCTAGGAATTTCATCATGGTTCCAGGCGAAGATGTCGCTGAATTCCCTGAGAAGGTTAACAGTCCTCTTTTTACTTCTAGATCAAGGGTGGCTCCAACCTTGACGACCTTGGAGGGATCGTCATTCCTGATAGGTATCTCTTCTAGTTTATCTACGGGCTGCCCGCTGGCCCATTCCTTACTTTGTTCTTCCTCGTAGGGCATAAAAGGTTCGCTCTCCGGATGCCCAGGATGTTCCGTGGGCTCCTTCTCCTCCTGGATTATCCGAGACGTATCTCTGTCTTCCTGGACTAATGTCACCAGTATACACTGTTTCGCTAGGTCTGTAGGATTGGCAGATACTGCGTAGCATTTCCTGGCTGCCTGCTGGTCTCCGCGTACCTCTTCTACTTTGGTTCCAACCGGGAATTTCAAGACGTTGTGGTATATGGACAAGACTCCCTTCAAGAAGGACAGGATAGGTCTCCCTAGGATGGCGTTGCAGGCCGATGGGGTGTCCACCATAACAAAGTCGATCATAACATTCTGTTGGAGCGGGGTGATCTCGATGATTACTGGGAGGATCATTGACCCCACTGGTGTGATCGAGTCTCCAGTGAAACCGTAAAGCGGAGTGGTACAGCTGTTGTAACAACGTTGCTTCAGGTTCAATTTTTCCAGGGTATCTTTGAAGAGGATATCTACACTGCTACCTGTATCCACGAGCACGCGATGGACCAGACAGTTGGCGATCTGTATCGTGATTACCATAGGATCATCATGAGGTTGCACAGTGTTGAAGACATCTGCTTCAGTGAATACGATCTGTGCTGATTGGGAGGGCTCTGTCGGGCTCTAGCAGACTTCGAAGATCCCTCGGCTTTCTCTGATGCGGGGAACCTTTCTTGCGTGGTTTTACCGGGAGTTATTGGAAACGCCAGCCAGTGTAGGACCTCCGCTGATAGTGTGTATCACATGGATCTGTTGCATTAAGTCAGCCTGCTCCCCTTTCCTCTTTTCTACGTCCTCACGGATTTCAGCTTGTACCTGTCTTCCAGTCCTGATATTATTTCTGACCTGTTGTAAGAACTCAATCAAGCATCCTCCCCTTATCAGGGCTTCAATCTGGTTGCGCAAATTATAGCACTCTGAGGTGTTGTGGCCCACATCTTCGTGGAAGTCGCAGTACTTGTACCGGTTTCTCCTGTCAGCTGTGGCCTTCATGGGAGCGGGCTTTTGGAGTAACCCTTTATCTCGTATGGCAAGGTAGACTGTTTCCCTGGAAGCATTCAAAGGGGTGTAGTAGTCATACCTTTTTTCCCCTTGCATTACTGGAGCCACGGTCCTGGGAGGCGGCGAAGCCCGAGGAGGGGTTCGTTTTGCTGGATATCTTTCTGGCCTATGAAGAGGAGCAGGGAGGCGATAGGTCAACCTATTGGGAGGTTTATTCTCAGTTTTCTGTACTGGCTCAAATTTTGGGGCTTCTTTCTTCAGACGCTTCGCCGTTCTCATGTCGTCGTGTTCCATCTTGACCTTGAGTTGTTCGTCGATCTCGACCTGCTCAAGAGCCCGGTCGTAGGCCTCCTGGTAAGTCTAGGGAGGTCTCTTGGCGAAGGAACGGAAAAGTTTTCCAGCCTATAGATTTCGCCTGAAGTTGGCGAGGGTTTCTTTTTCAGTGAAAACTCCCATTTGTATGACCTCCTTGTGAAATCGGTCCACGTAGGATCGAAGAGTTTCGCTCAGTTCCTGGATCACATATTGGAGGTGTATGGGATCTTTCAGGCGAGGTTTGACTCCTTGGAATTGTGAGCAAAAATCTATTTATAATTTCGTGAAAGAATCCACTCTACCAACGGGCAGTTTCCTGAACCAGGTTTTTGCATAGTCGGTCAAGGTCGTTGGAAACATTATGCACATAGCTGCTCTGGTAGTGTTCTGGGCCTCCATCTGTTGAACGAAGCTCTCTAGGTGGCTTAGAGGATCTTCTGTTCCAGAGAACTTATCTGCTGGCATTTTGAATTTTGGGGGGAGCTCTGCTTCCCGGATCCTCCTAGTGAAGGGAGCGTTCATCTCGCTCAGGGGATCCTTTTTGTCCTCCTTATTCTTTCCCTTCCTTATCTGCTGGACCTCTTTTTATAGCTTTGCCAGCTGATCCCTCAGTCGCCTGTTCTCAGGTCTCTTCGAGTTAACCTCAGATTCCTCACTGTCGAATCTTTCTGATGAACTGGCAATTTCTATCTGGTCCTCCTCCTGGACATGATCCACTCGGGGAGTTTGTCTACTTTTCTCCTCTAGGGCCCAGGCAGTTCTCCTAGATGTAGTTGGATGAGATAGCCCTCGTGGCTTCTGGGTAAAAGCATCCACGGTAGACTTAACTAGCCTGGGTTGATATTGTGAAAATCTTTTCGGAACTGGGGGCATGGGTCCCAGCCTATCCCGGATCGAACGTTGGGCCCCTGATCTATCTCGTGCCGCTCTGGAAGAGGAGGTCTTAGGCGATCGAAAGCAGGTGGCCTAGCTCCGAGCCTGCTCGGCTCTCCCTGATACTTCAGGTTGGTTGGCTGGATCGTGATGCCTTCAGAGAGGAGGCGGATGCGGATGGATTCTACGAAGGCCGCCGCTTGTTGGTCGAGCGCTGCCTGGCTCACTATAGGGTGGCCAGTAGCCCGCGTATTGGTTGTCTGGATCGGAGCTTGACTACTATATCCAGACTTTCTCCCCTTTCTTAGGCTTTTCGTGTTAGCCTCGCCGGAGGTTGCTCCGGGACTCTATGTTTGCCTTGGGAGGAGCGGAGCCTCATAGTTCTTGTAAAACAACAAAAATGTAAATGCAAATAATTGGTTAATTGGGTGTAGGGTAATTTCCCACAGACGGTGCCAGAAAGTGTTAACGGAAATTTTGCTCAAGGTGAGAAATCTCAGTTAACACCCTCAAGACCACTACCACGTAGGTGGTGGCCAAGATTGATCGTATATGTCAACAATGTGTTTCGAAATGATAAAGAACAATGATACAATTTAACATCCAAAAGAGAATAAAAATATTTTCTTTATTGAACGTGTACAATATACAAATTTCTTTCTAAGGTGAAGTTGAGTGTTTGTTGTATGCCTGTCGAATAGTCGTCTCCTCTTTTTCATTTTCTCTCTTTTCTATTTATACATAGTTTTGTAGGTCAAAAAGACTGATTCTCCCTTTGATTTTCTCAGTCTCTCCCCTCCTTATCAGGCGGCATTTCTCGCTTTAATGTCATTGACTTTGAATTAACAACTGAATTGAGAGTATCGTGGTGGAGATCTGTTCGTTTCCTTTTTGGATTCAATTATTTGTTCTGCATATAGGTAACGTTTCCAGATATGATTCAGTGTATCTCTCGTATCCTTTCAGCATGATCCTTTATAGAGGTCGTTGAATATGGCATGGTGTGATGCATCAACCAGTGAGGTTGATTGGTGTTCTGACCTTGATATCTGAGAAGTTTCATCCGGCTTGGAGCTAGATCGGGCTTCCCCTGACCTCTTTGAAGCTAGGCGTGGCTTCCCCTGACCTTTTCGAAGCTAGGTGTGGCTTCCCCTGACCTTTCGAAGCTAGATATGGCTTCCCCTGACCTTTCGAAGCTAGGTACGGCCTTCTAGGGACATTTTTCTGTGTCAATCGAGGTACATGCGAGTCTCTAGAGCATTTGCGAGGTGACCTCGACTTTGGGGAGCTTCTAGTTTTGGTGATGCGGGCTAGATCTGATCGTTCCAGGCTCTATCCTGGATGTTTCCGGAGCCCGTCCTTCTTCCTGGGGTGGTATCGTAGTTCGGCTCTGGATAGAGAGATCTCCTGGTGGAAACTTTCGGGTATGGAACCAGGTCTGGGAGGTGGAAAATTTTCCTTTAGTCCTTAGCCAATTTTGGCTATTAACAGATGGATTATTGGAAATGCATGTTTAGGATTGAATTTAGTATTTTTGTTTGTTTGGGTGGAATTCATGAAGTGTATACATGATGCCTTTGTGGGTTTCGGTTCTATAAACCTACATGCTTATGCGACCCTTGAGCGATGCTCGTACGATACACCATCGGCGAGTAGCAATCGGGTCGCAACTCTTGGTCATTGCTCGTGCGATACACTCTTGGCGAGTAGTGGTCGAGGGTCCATTTATGCTTAATGCCTCCACTGGTTATTGCTTACACGTGACAAGTGAGTAGCGATCGGTAGTTGATCTTATGTTTATCTCTAATATATATATATATATATATATATATATGTGCTTAAATGCGGTCCTTAGTAGTTTCTCATGCGATACATCCTCGATGAGTAGCTTTAGAGGACTAGACGACTCTCCCATTTCCATATCTAGAGGTCGTACTTAAGGCTAGGTTGAACCCAATATAGGAGTGTCTTTGCAGTTAGTTTTGTAGGTGGCGCGAATGTTTTGGGTGGTCATGAGTACCATATGTATCCACTTACTTGCATCTCTCATATTCGCCATTTTATATTTATCACTTTAATCAGCATCCTCACCCCTCCATGTTCTCTTATGTTTTCTTTATTTGTTTCTTTTCATGTTATTTCTCTCTCACACAAACACAAACATGCTCACACTTCACACACACAATTCTCACCCATGCCATGTCTCATTTACATTGCTTTCAATAATCACTAAAGCGTGAAACAATCTACTGATAACACCTCCATGTGGACAATACCCTCGCTTACCGCTTTACTAATGATGAGAAGGTTTTTGTCGTCAGAAAACCGTCCGTCAAAACAATTTATAAAACCTATGCGATGCGTTCACAAGTATAAATACAAGTAAAGTGGCAAGCACGGGTGTCGTCCACTGAGATCGGGGTAGCGGTGATAAGATTAGGATTAATATAACTAGCAAGCATAAAGGTAAAGTGATAGTGAATGAAAATACAATATAAACTAAACTATGAAAGCAAATAAATGGGATGACAATGGAGGGATGAATGAATGAAGATGGAACTATGGAGTTGATGGTCTCGTAAGTGAATATTGGGGGCAATTGCAACAAACTCTCAATTAAGTACGTTTTGACAAATGTAACCAACCTAGGGTGTATAGTGTTGGTATATACCTCTAGCAAGAGGTCAACCTAGGATGTATAGCGAAGACCTCCTACTAGCGATTAATCCCTCTTAAGAAACCAACAGTGGCTAGTTACTCAATTGGGACTTGTTCCATGAATGCTCATCTATCTAGCTATGGCTCAACCTATTATTAATGTAGCCATCCTAGGATGTATAGTGATGGCTTCCAATTCCCTCACAAGTGGCCGACCTAGGATGTATAGTGAAGGCCACCCGTTTGGGATTGGATGAGGCACGAGGTTATCAACCGAATTCTACTCGAAGGTTAGTTCTCGTAGAATCACTAAAGTAGCCAACCTAGGGTGTATAGTGGAGGCTTCTAATTCTCTAACAACTGGCTAACCTAAGATGTATAGTGAAAGCCACTAATTCGAGATTAGATTAAGGGCATGGTTATAGAGCCGGATTTCCGGAAATCCTTCCATTCAATGGAGCAATAGACAACCTAATTGCCTACTCAAGTAATCCAAATCAATCATGCAAAGAGGGTGTATCCAAGCAAATCAATAATGGAAATCAATTAATGCAATGGAATAAAACATAGAGATAGAATAAATATAACACATAGAGTTTATTTACAAAGCCCAATATCCATCATACAAATAACATCAACCCCATAGTGGGGTATTTTAGCTACTCATGTTCTATTACAAATAAATAAACTAAGAGAGAGAGTAGAGATAACCCTTGAAGATTGATCTCTTTCCTTGAAGCTTGAATCCAAGTCTCCTAGTTGCCTTTGATTGAGTAGAGATGGTTTGGATGATAGAGAGATGTGTTACTAGCTTAGAATACAAGTGTTGGGAGGTATGGTTCTATTTTGGTTCGTTCCCATCCTTTTCTATTTATAGAGGATGGAAAAATAGGTCACTTAAGCTCGAAACCAGAGACTCTCGCGCGCAGAGTGCGGGTGGAGTGCGGGTGAATTACCCGCACTGTACCCGCACTGTAAGGATTTTCTTCATCTTCAGGTCTCTGATCTGGGCAATAGTGCGGGTGGAGTGCGGTTGGATTACCCACACTTTACCCACACTTTAGTCGCACTGTACTCGCACTCTGGTGTCAGGTGTAAATCTACTCCTCTGTTTTGAGCAATAGTGCGGGTGGAGTGCTGGTGGATGACCCGCACTGTACCCGCACTCTAATGTCAGGTGCAACTCAGCTTCTCTGGCTTTGGCAACAGGGCGGGTGGAGTGCGGTTGGATGACCCACACTTTACCCGCACTTTGTCTTTCCTTCATGATTCAGGTCCCAGCTGTGGGAAGGAGTACGGCTGGAGTGCGGTTGCGACCCGCACTTGAGCCGCACTGTAGTGCTGCTTATGATCCTTGTCTTCCCTTTTGCCCCTTTTCTACCGGAACCACTGCAATTGGCTTCTAACACTAGAATTACATCTATTGCCTGCAATTTAGCACAAACGAGCCTATAAGACATAAAATATATAGAAAATACACACAAGAACGAGACAAAGGAATAGGAATGATGGTCGAAATATACAACAATTTAGGCACGATCAAAAACCCCCAAACCAAACCTTTGCTCGTCCTCGAGCAAACATAATCTAAAACAAAATAAGACACAAACTAAAAATGACTCAAACTAAGAACTTCCTAGACACAAAGAAAAACTTGCTGCAGAACCAACTAGCAGAGAGATACGCAAAAGCAAATGGGAGAGAGGAATGAGCATATGCAAAATGTTCTAAACAACTCGAAGGCACCTCAAGGGGAACTGGCACAACACGAATCCCACATTTAAAATGCCCGCGCCTCAGAAACTACTCACTCTCACACCTCGAGCGTAATTCGCTTCGACACTAGGTTCTCACATGGATTTTCTCTTATTTTTCCTCTCAGAACCTAGGTTCACACTCATGCAACATGTATGCCAATGAATTTATGTAACTGAATCAACTTAGTTGCATACATTTAATGTAGAATAAACGCTATTTTCAGTGAGTGAGTCTCATGAAAGAATCACATGTCATGAACGTGGAAAGAGTATCCATCAACTAATATTCCCAATCTAGACATTCCCTAAGATCAACTAGGTCTTTCCATTTGGTTGTAACGTGGCCACGGTGAATGGTGATTAGGAGAATGAGAAGTTTAGGCACAAGCACTAATCAACCAAGTTAAGGCAATACATTCTACACTTAAGCATTTAATTTCTCGTGCAACTCACCTTCCAAATACAATATGGCGTCCAGGCATACAATTAGACTCTACATGCAATCTTTAACTACTCATGTTACATTTGAGTAGCATTTACAATTTACACAAGGCATTTGAAGCATATTTTTCTTTTGTTACTTTTTGCTTCTTTTCTTTTCTTTTCTTTTCATGCCTTTTTACTATGCACATTTTCACAACTCATCTTGCCTAGGTACACGCCATTTATCAAATTAAAGCACCACAACTTTACATTCCTAAGCCTCAACAAGATCAATTAAGAGCGGGTTGGCTAAGTGTTTAGGTTGCTTGGGTCATGGATAACGTGGGTGTAGAATGGAAAAGTCTATATGTGTTTGGCTTCAAAATTGGCTTGGGAGCACACATATTACGGGAATGGGAAGTATTTAGGCTTTCTTTTTGAGTGGCTAAAACACACATTGCCTAATATCACTTCAAAGGATCAATCTACGAAGGGAATAAAAGTTTCCGTCAAGCAGTCCACATATATGATGCATGTTCAATGACAAATGATGATTTTTGATGTAGTGAGACTATGCATGGTGTTTGAATAGTGTTTACAGATTTGAAAAACATTTTCCCTCAAATATACATGCTTTTGGCTTGTGTTTGTGATCTCACAAGGGAAATCTCCACTATTAGAACAAGGCGCTTGAGCACCGAGTTCCTTAAACTTGGACACTAGAAGATGAGACTAGCCCATGAAGTGCAAGTGAGACCCCTAAAGTGACTAAGAGTTATTGAATAAGCACACAAAGCATACACACATTCGCCACAAACACTATGCTCCAGGTATCTCACCAAGCTAAATAAGCTCAAAAATCTGGCTAAGCAGCAACTTTTTCGAAAATAAGACACAAAAATGACTCAAGACACAAAAGACGACTCAAAAAAGCGTCTACACCCCCAAACCAAAACCCAACATTGTCCTCAATGTTGAAGACAAGAGAATCCGGCCTAGCGGCATGCACCTAACATGACTCAAAACAAACCTAGGCACTAATCAAACACAATCAATGCCCAAACAAAAATGAAAATGACTCAAACAAGGCTCACAAAGTAAAAGCAATTCATGCAATATATCATTGAAGCACAAATCAAGCTTAACATTATGCATTTTATCAAAATTGATGGAATGGGGCATGAACACCCCCAAACCGAATTAAACAATATAAATCACATGCATTCATACTTGCACTAGAGCCTCCGGCTCTTTCATCCACAAATATAATCAATAAATTCAATGTGCAAATATCCACAAAATATAACATTCTAACCAAACTATCCCAACAACACAATTTATTGAATTTAAACAACATAAAACATAAAACATAAAACTAACTACATGCATCAAAATTACTCAATGGGATGCATTCATGGAGAGGCTAGGGTCCTCTAAGGGTGGTTTGACCAAGTTAGGAAATTCCCTATTTTTCACTACCCAAATAGATTTAGGTGCCTTCATTATCTTTTCCTTTAACATGTTTCTATATAAGTGCACTCGGTCTTTCCTTACCCATATTTGTTTGACCCTAGGTGGACTCCATCTATTCCTAGGACCTCTAGTTTTCCTATATTGATTTGTCTTGTACTTTTTAGCCTTAAAATGCTATATCCTAGAACATGCATAGCACAATATATTAGAGTTAGAGGAACTCCCCTTTGATGCCTGGTCTTGAGGACGTTTGATTTGTTTTACTTGTAACGCCTTGACCTCTTCTTCCTTTTTGCTTAGTGCTACCCTTGCATCCTCTAAGGCATTGGCTTTTTGATCAACCTCCATTTGCATCTTCATTGACTTGTGAGCTATCTCATCTTCAAAATCTTTTGATAGCCTCACTAAGTTCTCCAAATCCTTCGATGCGGTACTCTTATCGGCTTCAAATCTATCCATTTGTTCTTCCAATTCTTTGTTTTTGTTGGAGACTTCGCCATTTGTCTTCTTAAGAGTACCATTCTCAACCCTGAGCATCTTCACTTCAGATAATAGTTTCGTGTTCAACTCTTGGAGATTACTCGCCTTTTCCATTCCCAAGGCTTCTCTCTCCTGAAGTGCTTCATTCTCCTCCTTCAACACACCCCTTTCCAACACTAGCTTTTTGCTCACGCTCATAAGCTCTTGGTTCATCTTGATCATCCTATCCATCTCATCCAATCTCTTGCTTCGCTCCACTTCAAATTCGATTCGGAGCTTATACATGTCTTCTTTTGAGAAATTGGAGGAATCCACCGGTTTGGTTGCTTTAACTTGGAAACAACTCAGATTTACCGGGGTGGACTGCTGGGCGGATTCGAGCATTTGGGTGGTTTTCTCTTCTATGAAGGCTTGAGTCTCTTGTTGAGAAGCTATCATCTGTTCAGTCTCTCGCACATGATTCTGCATGAAATTCCTTAGTTGATCTTCAACGGAATTTGACTGGAATGACGAGATGTAGGTGTTCTCGTTAGGCTCGGAGCTTGAAACTGAATTTTGCCAAAAGGAATCCATAGAGTCCTGAAACAAACAAAAACAAAAACTACCAAAGTAATAAAAAGAAACTAACAAAACTAAAAACAACTAATAAACTAATAATATTAAAACTAATCTAATCATTACTACGCACACCGATCCCCGGCAGCGGCGCCAATTTGATGAGAAGGTTTTTGCCGTCAGAAAACCGTCCGTCAAAACAATTTATAAAACCTATGTGATGCGTTCACAAGTATAAATACAAGCAAAGTGGCAAGCACGGGTGTCGTCCACTGAGATCGGGGTAGCGGTGATAAGATTAGGATTAATATAACTAGCAAGCATAAAGGTAAAGTGATAGTGAATGAAAATACAATATAAACTAAACTATGAAAGCAAATAAATGGGATGACAATGGAGGGATGAATGAATGAAGATGGAACTATGGAGTTGATGGTCTCGTAAGTGAATATTGGGGGCTATTGCAACAAACTCTCAATTAAGTACGTTTTGACAAATGTAACCAACCTAGGGTGTATAGTGTTGGTATATACCTCTAGCAAGAGGTCAACCTAGGATGTATAGCGAAGACCTCCTACTAGCGATTAATCCCTCTTAAGAAACCAACAGTGGCTAGTTACTCAATTGGGACTTGTTCCATGAATGCTCATCTATCTAGCTATGGCTCAACCTATTATTAATGTAGCCATCCTAGGATGTATAGTAATGGCTTCCAATTCCCTCACAAGTGGCTGACCTAGGATGTATAGTAAAGGCCACCCGTTTGGGATTGGATGAGGATCGAGGTTATCAACCGAATTCTACTCGAAGGTTAGTTCTCGTAGAATCACTAAAGTAGCCAACCTAGGGTGTATAGTGGAGGCTTCTAATTCTCTCACAACTGGCTAACCTAGGATGTATAGTGAAAGCCACTAATTCGAGATTAGATTAAGGGCATGGTTATAGAGCCGGATTTCTGGAAATCCTTCCATTCAATGGAGCAATAGACAACCTAATTGCCTACTCAAGTAATCCAAATCAATCATGCAAAGAGGGTGTATCCAAGCAAATCAATAATGGAAATCAATTAATGCAATGGAATAAAACATAGAGATAGAATAAATATAACACATAGAGTTTATTTACAAAGCCCAATATCCATCATACAAATAACATCAACCCCATAGTGGGGTATTTTAGCTACTCATGTTCTATTACAAATAAATAAACTAAGAGAGAGAGTAGAGATAACCCTTGAAGATTGATCTCTTTCCTTGAAGCTTGAATCCAAGTCTCCTAGTTGCCTTTGATTGAGTAGAGATGGTTTGGATGATAGAGAGATGTGTTACTAGCTTAGAATACAAGTGTTGGGAGGTATGGTTCTATTTTGGTTCGTTCCCATCCTTTTCTATTTATAGAGGATGGAAAAATAGGTCACTTAAGCTCGAAACCAGAGACTCTCGCGCGCAGAGTGCGGGTGGAGTGCGGGTGAATTACTCGCACTGTACCCGCACTGTAAGGGTTTTCTTCATCTTCAGGTCTCTGATCTGGGCAATAGTGGGGGTGGAGTGCGGTTGGATTACCCGCACTTTACCCGCACTTTAGTCGCACTGTACTCGCACTCTGGTGTCAGGTGTAAATCCACTCCTCTGTTTTGAGCAATAGTGCGGGTGGAGTGCTGGCGGATGACCCGCACTGTACCTGCACTCTAATGTCAGGTGCAACTTCAGCTTCTCTGGTTTGGCAACAGTGCGGGTGGAGTGCGGTAGGATGACCCGCACTGTACTCGCACTTTAACGTCAGGTGCAACTCAGCTTCTCTGGCTTTGGCAACAGTGCGGGTAGAGTGCGGTTGGATGACCCGCACTTTACCCGCACTTTATCTTTCCTTCATGATTCAGGTCCCGGCTGTGGGAAGGAGTGCGGCTGGAGTGCGGTTGCGACCCGCACTTGAGCCGCACTGTAGTGCTGCTTATGATCCTTGTCTTCCCTTTTGCCCCTTTTCTACCGGAACCACTGCAATTGGCTTCTAACACCAGAATTACATCTATTGCCTGCAATTTAGCACAAACGAGCCTATAAGACATAAAATATATAGAAAATACACACAAGAACGAGACAAAAGAATAGGAATGAGGGCCGAAATATACAACAATTTAGGCACGATCAACTAAGTTTTCAAAACTTTAGAGCACATTACGTAGGAACAACTTTATAATTATCTTTTGATATTCACAATTTGGTAACGACGCAAAAAGCGAGTCATCACGAGCTACACTACAACTATCAGATCTCACCAAGTCTCGTAAATGTTTCTGTTACCAGATATCAATTAAGTCACGATTATGTTGAGGACTCTTATTCGAATTTTATGTGACAGTTAGAAGCATGCAACAGAATCTCATCAAGGAAATCATAAGGGTAGCCAGCCAAATACAGAAAAAGGGGTTTCTTTATTGATCAAATCAGGGAGCCTAACCCTTCTTTCGGGCTACATAAAAAAAATGAAAGCCAGGGTGCTCTAGCTTCCATCTAGCGTTCCTGTCTACCTTCCTAACCTAATCGCCCAGGGATACAGATCTACATCAAGTCGGATATTGACGAGGTCGTCATGATCACTAGAGGTAGGATCAGGAACCACGCCGAAACCATTAGAAATTGGGGAAGACATAAGGATAGTATTGAAACCATCCACGTTCAAGATATAACTAGGTGTGAGGATGTAACTTTCTTTGGTAATGTCTACACCATCGACAATGGTGTATCACCGTGAGCCATCCTTCTCCCTAGCTCCAGGGATCATAAGCTCGGCCAACCTTGATTCCCGGGTAACTCAATCTATCTCGCACTGCTCCTTCCACAATACCAAGAATCCTACCAATCAGAGAAATTACATCTTCTCTCCCTCTCACATCGCTAGCCATAGCGACAAACATCGACTGATCTGTTGAAATTTGCTACTCTATTGAAGAACAAAGGAGAGATGGGAGAGATTGTTAAGCTGAACGGGGTATTTATAGAATGAGAAAGTGAGTATTAGGAATGGAAGGATAAGATCATTAATGAGGCACGACACCCGGCGTATAGGGAATGACTGTTCGTGAAGCGTGCGCAACTGCGAGATAATGTTTGAAGCAAATGAGCCTATCGGAATGAACTATTGGATATAGTGTCCTAATGAAAAAATTCCTACGCAGGAATTCCAAAAAGAGGTTTTCACTAGGATAACTGCGAACGGGGCATGGACCATGGCAATCTCGATTACTAGGTACCGTGATCTGTGTTTAACTGTCGCCTAGGTACTCTTCCTGGATCAATTGCATCAGCGACCATTTTTGATCAGGGCTAAATGGAAGATATATTATCAAGTCTACACCTAGGTACTGGGGTTCCACAGGAGACGAGTACCCCTGGTACCTGGATTCTCTCAACTATAGTTTCATCTAAGTACTAGGATTCTCATAACAAGAATGCCGGGTATCCTGTTTCTTCCAAAGTGAGACCGATTGCTAGTTCCCAAGAGATCCTTGTACCGGTTAAAAGCTCGATTATACCTCCCAATCTTGCCAAATTCTAAAGCTCTTTCAATTACCAGGAAGTTATTGAGATGGATTTGGCTTAGGGACTGCATTTAGACCAATACGTGGTCCAGCCAATGTAATCAACAAGCGAGATACACGAAGTTGAAGAAAAGTAAGGGAAACTTTCATTGCTTTAACCGGGGAGCCAATCCCCCCAATTGTGGGCTATAGACAAATAATAACAAAAGTGTAAAAAAAACTGGTAAATAGCTAAACTGGGTCATGCTGCTTCTTGCTCTTAGACGGCCACTTCTTCTCCTACTCCGCCGGTTGAAGCCTCGTCTCCCTGACCAGTTGGGACCTCCCCTATTGCTTGGGTACCTGTTTCCTTTAGGATCTCCGCTTAAGCAAGTTCGGCCTGGAGCTCTTTCGTCATCGCCATATCAGTTCGCTTGCCCACATCCTTGGTTGAAGCGCGGCCTGGTCCTCCCCCACCTTGGCCAGATCAGAAGATGGGATAGGCATGGCAGATTCCCCCTCTTTTGAAGCAAGCTGACTCCCTACCTCCTCGATGGATCAGGGTGGAGGGACATGAGGGTCAAGAGTTCTACCTTCAGCATGGACCACAGCAGCTTCAAGAGCTTTCAGATTGGGACTTGCTCCAACATTGTCTAGAAGAAGAAATGGGATAGATCACTGATCTTCACCATTGATCTCTACATTTTCCCCAGCCGCCTGAGAGGGACCAGCTTACCAGCAGGAGCCATCTTAGCTAGCTCGGCTGCTTTAACCATGATCTCCTCCCTGCTCCACCCAATGATGACCTTCATATCAAACTGAGGAGGAAGTGCCAAAGCTACCTGACAGCCAGCAAAGAAGTAAACATCCCTAAAGGCAGTTTCAACCTGGGCTTCCAAGCTGGCCACGCTATCACAAAGACTTTAAACCTTCTTCTCCAACTTTGTCACCTTTTCTATCATGGCATCCCTTTCATCCTTGCGGTGTAGGGACCTGAGCACGCTTCATTCGCTCCCTATCTACCCTCGCAGCATCCGCCACCTTCTCTGCTTCCCCCAAGGACTTATGTAGGGTTACCATGCTTTGGGTAGCCTTGGCTAATTCATCCTTGGATTTCTCTAGCTCAGTAATAGCATCCTTGACTTACTTCTAGAGAGAGCCGACTTGATGGCTCATTGCTACGTTGAACTTGAAAGCCTGCCAGGTACAAAACATGAATTAGAAGGTAGCGAAGACGACCAGACGGAATAGCTTACCTCAACCAGAAGAGCAGATCCTTTGGAGATCACATAGGCAACAGGCATGGAAGTCATGGCCTCTAAACCCCCACTAGGACAGAAAGCCACAATTTTAGCGAAGACTTCATCATGGCTGATGTCTCTCGACCTTGATCATGACCTATTACGAAGAGCAACCTGGGAAGTAGCGGCAGGATCAGGACCCCTCTCAACCCGGGTAGATTGCTCGGTCACCACAGTATGAGAGGCAGAAGAGGTAGTTTGAGTTGTAGCAGTAGCAGCAGTGGTAGTAGTTGGGGCAGTAGGTGATAGACCCTACACCTAGTTGGAAGCACCCCAGACCTGACCCACTAGAGCAATAAAAGTTTCAAGCGACCTAACCAAAGGAGGGGGATGGGGAGCAGAAGCCGAAGGGACTGCGGCCGGAATCCTGTTAGATCCAGCAGGGGTACTAACCCCTCCATCAAGGTTAGAGCCAACTGGAAACCTGATAGGGGAGAACGGTGGAGAATCACGATTCGCGAGGTCAAGTCCTTCCTCCGAAACCGCTGGAGGCACTACAGAGCCTATCAACACAAGAGAATTAGCACATGCATAATCAATAAAGAAACGCTACCAAGATAGGACCAGGAAGATTCTTCACCTGGAAGTGCACTGGAGACACGGAGATAGAATTCTACCCTCTTCGCATCAAAAGCATTCGAGGTAGGATACCTCAAATTGGCATAATTTTGGGCCATGATGGCCTTAAGAATTTTCTCTGATTCAGAAGACAGCATGCCTTTTTCCAGTGCGGGCTTACCACTGAAGCTAGTAGGGATTGGGAACTCGGATCCTCCAATGTGGACTAAGCTACCCCATTCGCCCTTGATGATGACCCATTCCTCATTCCAGGAGGTATCCTTCTTCGTGGCCCCTAGCACCATGAACTTCAAATTGTTTTTGGCCCAGGCATAGAACTGTCCCTTTGGACCGGGGGAGTTGGCAGCAATCTGGAACACATATCCGAACTCATCTGGCCCCGGTTTCAAATCGATGATATCTCTATCACATGGCTCTCTCTATAGTACCAAGAACCCCACTAGGTGCTTCCAGAATCCTGTGTTAGCTAAAGAGGGGTGAGCTGCAAGGCATGCAACGCCCTACGCAAGGTAGGATGGAGAGGTAGCCTGACTCTAATCTTAAAAGCCACCGTGTGACTCGGGTGCTCGCCAACAGAGGGGGTATACATATCATAGTCCCGTGGAGGAACAGTGATGATGATGTCTTTAGAGACCTTCAAATCCCTCCACAAGTGCCTGATGGTATCCGGGGTACTGGTCAAGTCAGGGATACATCTGTACTCGTAGGGAAGGGTGAGCACCTTTCCCACGGTGTTAGTGACTTCGCCAGCCCGGTCTCCACCTACCCAGACAGTGCCTGTATCTCCGCTCGATCCCCTGTCTACGTCAACAATAGTTCTGGGATCATTCAAGAAGCCAGTCCCAATTGGGACATTTCTGTTTGAGCGATGGTGCTGAAGAGGGGCGTCATCTCTGCTATCGTCATCGACGAGAACCCTTTTTCTAGGGGTAAGACTCCTACTCGCAGTGGCATGATCGTCAAACAGCTGCTTGACACTGTCGCTAATGGAGGAAGACATTATAGCAAAATCGAAGCGGGAATAAAAAAGATTGGGGCTGAAAGATAAAGAAGAAGAAAGCGAGGGTTGGCACAGATGTGGAAAGTTTGGGAAATTTGCTTGAATGAGAAGTGAGCACACAGTGTAGTAGCGAGGTTTATATAGAAGCAGCTACTTGTAACGGGAAGAGAAGGTAATCAATGTCGCGGGATAATCGATGACGTGGGGGAAACGATTTCGAGAAACGCATGCTTCCAAGATATTGCCTTTTTTGAATTCGGCCTAACCCTGCCAGCCAAGTGGAAGACCCATTTCAATCAGCGTGCAAGGGGAAGATTCCGTTCTACAAGACGGTTACAAAAATTCTCCAAAATTTCTGAATCCTGACTCCAACCCCAACCTGGCACCGGTGTTCAAGTCAGTGGGGACTTTTGTTAACACGGTTTTTTGGCAAGGGTCCAAAGGAGAATTTTCCACCAAGTATCTACCTTATAGGGACCAGTCCCAGCTCCCAAGTACCTAGCGGGATTGATACCATGAACTAGAGAAAAACAATACCTAGTAAAGACCAGAACCTCGACTACCTATCTACCTAGATGAAGCACCAGAAATATTAAACCAGGAAGAGTAGGTACCAGGCCGGGCATCCATTCTAGCACCTGGCGAAAGGGGTACCAAGATATCACATACCTAGTACCTTGCAGGTACCAAGTCCCTCATACTTGTTACCCCGATACCACGATGCGTATTTGTTACCCCAATACCCCGATACCACGACGCGTACACGATACCAAGATATCACGTACCTAGTACCTTGCAGGTACCAAGTCCCTCATACTTGTTACCCCGATACCTTAACGACAGCCCAGAGACCAACCAAGAAAGGCGTCCTACCTGCCCAGCAAGACGAATGTCACCACAAAGTCATCAGTATGAAAGAACAAGGTTTACGCCAGTAAGTCAAATCAATATATCAGTATACCTCACCGACAGAGTGTATAGCCGGTATACTTCTCCAAACAACACAAACATGGAAAGTTGACTCCATCGCCATTTAAAGCGCCGTAAATGAGACCAAACGGTCAACCGAATTAGAGTTTAAATATGACAGTGATTAACGGGATAAAATTCTGTGCCTTTAGCCTCACTCAACTCCTTTCAACGCCAAAACTAGGATTCCAAATAATCCTCATAAATACAACCAAATTCAGAGGGATATGGGCGGTCTATACATACAGCCATGGAAGACAAAGTGAGGGAGGATTTTCGGTCACCAAAAAAGAGAGACTTAATCCCAAGAAATCTCCTTCTGAATTCTTGGAAGCCAGTGAGAGTTTGGGATAATCACTGGGAGAAAGATATAGCCACTTATCGACTTAAAAGGTTTTTTTCACCACCATCCTGGGTAGAACGAGAGAAACGAGAGAAAAGAGAGAAAAGAGTGCACTGTAACATCTACATAACAATTATTCAGTAGAACAGCATCATTCACATTCATAAGATTTCTTCCTTTGTTTCTCCTATATCAATCTCTCAAATTTAAAGGAATCCCGATACCGAAGGTACCTATTCCACTGCCTCATACCGGTAGCAGACAGGGGTGTTAACTGGAATTTTTCTCCCTGAGTGGAATTTCCCGTTAACAGAAGGGTTATGTTGTGAGCATTCCAATCCAACATATCCCGGCTAAGTAAAAGGGGTGGATTGTGAGTATTCCAATCCGAGCCAACCTAGAAACTCTAGCTAGGAAGATTAGGCTGATATGCTTGGAGTGTCTTTGCAATTAGATAATTTAGGTGGCGCGAATGTTTTGGTGGTCATGAGTACCTTTTTGAGTACGTTTTCTTGCATTTCTCCTATCTGCCATTTTATATTTATCATTTTTGAAAATGCTCTAAGAGTGATTAAACTAACCTAGAGGGGGGGGGGGGGTGAATAGGTTATAACCAAATTAATTACCAACTTTTGTGGTTAATCAACATTAAACACACAACCCCTAATCTCTAACACAATCAACCATTGCCATAATAAAAATGCGGAATAAACAAAATTACATAGTGATATGATTTATGTGAGAATCCCTCCAACTGGGTAAAAACACACGAGCCCAATCGCCAATCGAACCCTCAAATCCACTGTTTACAAAAACTATTACAACCTAGGTTGACGGCATCACACCTAACCGGTTACTAATCCGTTCTAGCTACCCGCATGCCTTTAATAGTGATTTTTGGCTCTTGCTTGTATACTATCCACGGTACATACAAGACTTAACTCTTAAGTGAAGAGATATGCAAGCTAATGTGAATATGAAAATATTCTAAATGCATAAATGCTAGGTCAACACATATTATGCTTATCTATTCATGTATGAATGATTCAAACAATCCGAGATATCATGTTGCTATATGTCATACATATAACTTAGCTATATGAAATAAATGCAAACCTAGATGCAGTAGCTATCACAATACAACAACCTAACAAACACAAACATCACATATAAAAGATAAAAACTCAACCTTGATGCAACCAAGTCATGAAAGAGTTATCTTTGTAAACCAGAACATAAGAAGGAATGGAGATGGTGTTCTACTTACCAAGTCATGTACTTTAACGCAGACCCATGTGAGAAAACATCTAGATGAAGGTAGATGATGTTTGTTTCATGAAAGAAAGATGGGTAGATGGGTTTTGGTCAATAAAGATTGGATCTTTGTGGCTTTCCTTGCAAGACACTCTTATCCCCTTCAAAGTTCTTTAATTTTAAGCTCTGAACACGAAATAGTGATGAAGAGATGTATATATAACAACCCTAAAAGAAACTACGTCGTTTTGGAAAAGTTTGCAAAAAGACAAGCAAAACTGATGCAGTGCGCGGGTCAATGTGTGGGTCCCTACCTGCACACTAACCAGCGCACATGGGTTCCGCTGGTTCATGACCAGTGAACATACCTGCGAACTGGGGAACATCAAACACTAAGACCAACTGCGCCGGTCTACTGCGTGGGTCTATACCAGTGCACATACCCGCACACATACCCGCGCACAGGCACTTTGCTGGTTCGAGACCAGCGAACAACCATCAAATATACCAGCGAACTGGGGATCAAAATCCTACCAAGGTTAACTGCGCTGGTGACTGTGCGGGTAGAGACCCGCGCACTATGACCAGCTCACATGGTCAAAAGACACTTAAAAACAAGCACACTTAGATCTAGACATGTGGTGTGAGTGATTTAAGTGATGCACTCATGAGTAATAAAGAATAAATGCATGTTGATACAAATACATGCAAGTGTGTGTGCAATGAGTAAATGATGTGCCCACATAAGTAAATATAAACACAAATACAAGATAAATAGAGTATGCATGAGAAGTGTGTGTGTGAGACTAAATCTCTTCAAAGAGTTAAGCAAGTAATATACCTTCTTGTAGCACTTCGAGATGTTCGAATGCTTGTCAATCATAATCACCTAAGCTACCTTTACAAGTAAATCCCCAATGTGGTTTGTCAACGAAATGAGCCAATCATAAATTGAGGCACTTGCAATCTCCCTCTTTGAATATTTCATGACAAAACCACCACTCACAAAGCAACCTCATAATTACAAAAGAAAGTTTGTCAACAACATTTTCTACATTACAGTAAAGCCTATAATCTAAGTCTTGAACATCTTCAAGTCAATCCAAGGCTTGTAGAAAAATTCCAACCTACATACAATCCACAAGACCAACAAACATACCTTCCAAGATCAAGTGTGTGAGAGGTGCTTTCAATAACCATAAGCATCAAAAACAACATTTGCAATAGCCTCAATAAATTGAACAAATACAATCAAATAATGTAATCATGCTATGCAATGCAATACTCCCCCTAAACATGATCCCTCTCAACTCCCCCTAAATACAACCTTTCTCCCCCTTTTTGTCATGAGATAGACAAAGGGAGCCCCCCTTAATGGGTAAGCATTTGGCAAAGAGAGCTCATAGCACAAAAGACATATGCATAATCATATGAGCAACTTTATGCAACTCAATTAAGTAAGAGAGATTCAAGAAGTTTTATTTTATGAAACTGTGTGACACGATGCTTTGCATGCAAGACATGTTGCATTCAAGTTCAAAAACAATGGTATTTGGCAAAGTAGACAACAAGGGTTTCCAAAAAGAATTCAAACCAATTTTACCCTTTGTCATGATTTCAAGCACTAATATAGATTTATAAGAAATTCAATTTATAGAGCAATTATATCAATCTTTATTAGCAAAACAAGACATGAGCGACTGTGCACCCTTTTTGATTTTTCCGGGTAAGATACCCATATTATAGTAGCCTTGTTTAACTAATAAAAAGAAACAGAAGACTAAATTTGGATGAGACATCCTTATTGATTGAATGGACACAAGGTCCTTATTGAGTTTAGTCTTCTCATTTGCTTTTTCACACATATTTTTGCATTCATATATAAACAATCAAAAATGTCTTCATGCATATCATCTTAAAGCATGTCATTAGTAAAATTATCATGTCATGGAGATCAATTATAGGTCATTCAAGTTGTACTTCCAAAGTAAATCTCCTCGTCCAAAAATACATGTTTGAACATAAATATGACATGGATTGCAAGGAAAGAACTTTGCACACTTATTAGGAAAATAACATAAGCATATGCACAATCAATCATCTCAAGCAATTAATAAAGGAGCATAAAATATATCAATGTAGCACAATGCACTTTCACGCCAATTTGCTCTCTTTGCTTGAGCTCCCCATATGGGGTCAATCACCAAAAACCTCAACGCATATGACACATCCCAATAAACCTACTAATTGTTTTGAACCTAGTTGAGTCTAAGTGAGACATGTTAGCACAACAGAAAGCGGGTTCTTCTTTTCTAATTCACTTAGGTGACACATTTTCAATCCCAGTGGTCATAGAAACATTGGCTCTAAATTCCCTAGGAGCATGCATTTTAGCTCTAGCTCTATTCTTTTCAATCATGCTTTTAGTTCTACACGTTTTAATGAACTTGAAGCAATTTAGTCTAATATGACCATCAACACCACAAAAATGACATGTAGGAATGAAGTAAGAGGTCATACCATTCCTTTGTGAGTACAAATGGGCTTTCCCATGTCTTTAAGCTTACCTTTGGTGTTGAAAAAACTCTCTCTTTTATGGTTGAGCCAAGGTAGGATGTTTTCTTTATTGAGCATAAGGAATCCTTGGTTGTGGTTGACAGATTCTTGGATGTGGAGGTCTTGATTGAGATGCTTTAGCATATTGTGATTGAGCTCTTGTTAAGCCCTTGTCTTGAGCATGTTTTGAGGATTCTCCAACTTTAATCCTTTTTGGAGTTTGTTGTAGGATTTTAGCTTCTTCAACCTCTTGACTCTTGACAAAAGTGATATTTTTCAAGGAAATGGTCTCCATGTCTTCCTCATATCCCAAATTATCACTAGGGCTCTTACCACTTGATAACATCTTGTCAAGCTTTTCGGTTCCGGAGGTCATCTTGGTAATCACACTTTTGTCTCTCCAAGCTCTTTCCTCAAGCTCTCTTTACTCTTCTTGACCATAACAAGCTCTAATTTCAAGCTATCTTCCATTTCTCTTGCTCTTTCCACTTCCTCACTCAAGTGAGTCATCTTGGATGTCAATTCAAGATTCTCCCTCTCCAATTCTTGAATCTCTTTTTTCTTCTTTGCTCTAGAGCTCTTGAAGTATTCCATGAAGTCTTCATAGTCCATCTCATCATCAAGTTCATGTTTAGACTCGGATGAAGTACTCTCATCACTTGAGTCATCTTCTTCTTCTTCTAGCTTGTCATTTTCCTCTTCTTTGTCACTTATAACATCCTTGCTTTTGTGAGATGATGAGAAGGCGATAAAGTTGGCAACTTGGTCTTCATCATCCGAAGACTTTTCTTCCTCCTCTAAGTCTTCACTGTCACTCCAAGTAGCCGCCATTGCTTTTCCTTTCTTCTTCTTCTTCTTTAGATCAGCGCATTAGGGGGCATTGAGACCATACCCACAACATTCGTAACATTGGATACCCTTCTTGGAATCCTTCTCTTCACTCTTCTCTGCCTTTTTGAAGGGAGTCTTCTTCTTCATAAATTTTCCCTTTGAGCTTAAACTCTTATTTTCAAACTTTATAAATTGCTTGAACCTCTTCAACATTTGAGTCATTTCTTCATCTGAATCTTTTTCCTCCCTTTCTTCCTTGGAGGTCTTCAATGCAATGCTCTTTTGCTTCTTTGAAGATGTTGTTGAAGTAGGAGTTTTTCTTGACTCAAAGGCTAACAACTTGCCAATTATTTCACTCGGCTTCATCTTTTTATATCCGCTATTCTCCTTAATAGTGGTCACTTTTGCATCAAATCTCTCTGTGAGAGACCTCACGATTTTTTGGTTAATCCTTCTATCCTAATACGGATAGCCCAATTGGTGACTTTGGTTGACAATATCCATTAGCTTCAATTGGAAGTCAATAAAGCACTCATGATCTTCCATCTTCAAGGTCTCAAATTGGGTTTGAAGAACTTGTAACTTGGAGTCTTTTATCACATCAGTTCCTTCACGTGCCATCTCCAATACTGTCCATGCTTCATGTGCATTCCTTGTGGTTTGGATTAGCTTATGTTGGTTCTCATCCATCGCACACAAGATTGCATGCGTGGCCTTGTTGTTCCATTTGGAGGCTTCAAAGTCTTTAGTATCCCATTCTTGTTTCGGCTTGGGCACGATGCTTTCATCTTCGAGAGTCTTGGTAGGTGATGTGTAACGATCCTCAATCACCATCCACACTCGATTGTCAATTTGGCACAAGTAGGATTCCATTTTTCCTTTCCATGATGAGTAATTAACCCCGTCAGAAGTTGAGGTCTTGACTTGATGCTCTCTCTCGCTCATATGTGTTTCCACTCATGGTGTTTAAGGGAGAACGATATGAATGCAATCAATCAAGAAAAAACAAGCAAGACACACTTACTAAAATGCAATCTAATGCAAGACACTCTAAAAGAGCAAGGGATCTCCTAATTATGTTAAGGAACCTGCTTTGATACCAATTGAAAATGCTCTAAGAATGATTAAACTAACCTAGAGGGGGGTGAATATGTTTTAACCAAATTAATTACCAACTTTTTTGGTTAATCAACATTAAACACACAACCCCTAATCTCTAACACAATCAACCATTGCCATAATAAAAATGCAGAATAAACAAAATGACACAATGATATGATTTACATAAGAAATCCTCCAACTAGGTAAAAACTCAAGAGCCTAATCGCCAATCGAACCCTCAAATCTACTATTTGCAAAAACGATTACAACCTAGGTTGACTCCATCACACCTAACCGGTTACTAATCCGTTCTAGCTACCCGCAGGCCTTTAATAGTGATTTTCGGCTCTTGCTTGTATACTACTGATCGTGCCTAAATTGTTGTATATTTCAGCCCTCATTCCTATTCCTTTGTCTCGTTCTTGTGTGTATTTTCTATACATTTTAGGTCTAATAGGCTCATTGGTGCTAATTGCCGGCAATAGATGCAATTCTGGTGTTAGAAGCATTTTACGGTGGTTCCGGTAGAAAAGCGGCAAAAGGAAAGACAAAGGACCATAAGCAACTCTACAGTGCGGGTCAAGTGCAGGTCAAGTGCGGGTCACAACCGCACTCATGTTCATAGTCGGGACCTGATACTAGAGAAGAGTTACAGTGCGGGTCCAGTGCGGGTCATCCAACCGCACTCCACCCGCACTGTTGCCAAAGCCAGAGAAGCTGAGTTGCACCTGACGTTAAAGTGCGTGTAGAGTGCGGGTCATCCAACCGCACTCCACCCGTACTGCTGCCAAACCAGAGAAGCGGATTTACACCTGACATTAGAGTGCGGGTACAGTGTGGGTCTTGGAACTGCACTCCACCCGCACTATTGCTCAAGACAGAGGAGTGGATTTTGCACCTGTCAGTAAAGTGTGAGTCAAGTGCGAGTCAAGTGCAGGTAATCCAACCGCACTCCACCCGCACTATTTCCAGATCAGAGAACTGAAGATGAAGACAACCCTTACAGTGCGGGTACTGTGCGGGTAATTCACCCGCACTCCACCGGCACTCTGTGCGCGACATCTTCTATTTTCAAGCTTAACTGACCTATTTTTCCATCCTCTATAAATAGAAAAGGATGGGAACGAACCAACACTTGTAGTCTAAGCTAGAAACACATCCCCCTATCATCCAAACCATCTCTACTCAATCAAAGGCAACTAGGAGACTTGGATTCAAGCTTCAAGGAAGGAGATCAATCTTCAAGGGTTCTCTCTACACTCTCTCTTAGTTTATTTATTTGTAATAGAACATGTGTAGCTAAAATATCCCACTATGGGGTTGATGTTATTTGTTTGATGGATATTTGGGCTTTGTAAATAAACTCTATATGTTATATTTATTCTATCTCTATATTTTATTCCATTGCTTGAATTAATTTCCATTATTGATTTGCTTGGATACACCCTCTTTGCATGATTGATTTGGATTACTTGAGTAGGCAATTAGGTTGTCTAATGCTCAATTGAATGGAAGAATTTCCAGAAATCCAGCTCTACAACCATGCCCTTAATCTAATCTTGAATTAGTGGCTTTCACTATACACCCTAGGTTAGCAACTTGTGAGAGAATTAGAAGCCTTCACTATACACCCTAGGTTGGCTACTTTAGTGATTTTACGAGAACTAACCTTCGAGTAGAATTCGGTTGATAACCTCGAGCCTCATCCAATCTCAAACGGGTGGCCTTCACTATACATCCTAGGTCGGCCACTTGTGAGGGAATTGGAAGCCATCACTATACACCCTAGGATGGCTACATTAGTAATAGGTTGAGCCATAGCTAGATAGATGAGCATTCATGGAAAAAGTCTCGATTGAGTAACTAGCCATTGTTGGTTGCTTAGGAGGGATTAATCGCTAGTAGAAGGTCTTCACTATACACAATAGGTTGACCTCTTGCTAGAGATATATACCAACACTATACACCCTAGGTTGGTTACATTTGTCAATACATGCTTAATTGAGAGTTTGTTGCAATTGCCCTAATATTCACTTACGAGTCCATCAACTCCGTAGTTCCATCATCATTCATTCATCACTCCATTGTCATCCCATTTTATTTGCTTTAATAGTTTAGTTTATATTGTATTTTCATTCACCATCACTTTACTTTTATGCATACTAGTTATATTAATCCTAATCTTATCACCGCTACCCCGATCTCAGTGGACGACACCCGTGCTTACTGCTTTACTTGTATTTCTACTTGTGAACTCATCGCATAGGTTTTATAAATTGTTTTGACGGACGGTTTTCTGACGGCAAAAACCTTCTCATCAACTACCCACGGCACATAAAAGACTAAACTCTTAAGTGAAGAGATATGCAACCTAATGTGAATATGAAAATATTCTAAATGCATAAAAGCAAGGTCAACAAATATTATGCTTATTTATACATGTATGAATGATTCAAACAATCCTAGATATCATGTTGCTATATGTCATACATATAACTTAGCTATATGAAATTAATGCAAACCTAGATATAAAATCTATCACCATACAACAACTCAACAAGCACAAACATCATATATAAAAGATAAAAACTCAACCTTGATGCAACCAAGTCATAAAAGAGTTATCTTAGTAAACTAGAACACAAGAAGGAATGGAGATGGTGTTCTACTTACCAAGTCATGTGCTTTGATGCAGACCCATGTGAGAAAACATCTAGATGAAGCTAGATGATGTTTGTTTCATGAAAGAAAGATGGGTAGATGGGTTTTGGTCATAAAAGATTGGATCTTGGTGGCTTTCCTTGCAGGACACTCTTATCCCATCAAATTTCTTCAATTTTAAGCTCTGAACACGAAATAGTGATGAAGAGATGTATATATAACAACCCTAAAAGAAACTACGTCATTTTGGAAAAGTTTGCAACAAGACAAGCAAAACTGACGCAGTGCGCGGGTCAATGTGCACAGGTCCCTACCCGCACACTAACCCGCGCACATGGGTTTCGCTAGTTCATTACCAATGAACATACTTGCGAACTGGGGAACATCAAAGACCAATACAAACTGCACGGGTCTATACCCGCGCACAAACCAGTGCACAAGCAATTTGCTGGTTCCAGACCAGCGAACAACCAGCAAATATACTAGCGAACCGGAGATCAAAATCCTACCAAGGTCAACTGCGCTGGTGATTGCGCGGGTAGAGACCTGCGCATTATGACCCGCACACATGCTCAAAAAACACTCAAAAACAAGCACACTTAGATCTAGACATGTGGTGTGAGTGATTTAAGTGATGCACTCATGAGTAATAAAGAATAAATGCATGTTGATACAAATACATGCAAGTGTGTGTGCAATGAGTAAATGATGTGCCCACATAAGTAAAGATAAACACAAATGCAAGATAAATAGTGTATGCATGAGAAGTGTGTGTGCGCGACTAAATCTCTTCAAAGAGTTAAGCAAGTAATATACCTTCTTACAGCATTTTGAGATGTTCGGAAGCTTATCAATGATGATCACCTAAGCTACCCTTACAAGGAAATCCTCAATGTGGTTTGTCAACGAAATGAGCCAATCATAAAGCAAGGCACTTACAATTTTAATCACCATTCTCACCCCTACATGTTCTCTTATGTTTTCTTTAGATTTTTCCTTTCATTGCTGTTGTTATCACACACTTCACACACACCATTCTCACCCTTGCCATGTTCTTATTTACATTGCTTTCAATAATCACTAAAATGATAGAAAATCGATGGATGACACCTTCCTATGGACGATATCATCACTTACCGCTTTACTAAGTTTTCAAAACTTTAGAGCACATTGCATAGGAACACCTTTATAAATGTCTTTTGATCCTCAATTTGGTAATGACACAAAAAGCGAGTTATCAGCTTGCCCTTCTTTAACTCCTAGATCTCTTTCACCATTTTGGTTACTTGATCTCAGAGGCACTTGTTACCATCATTCCCGGACTCTACCTCAGAGTCTTCATTGTCAGAACCCTCTGATGCCATTGAGGCCTCATCCCAGTTCTCTCATTGGGAAGGGTTTTCCCTAGTGCTTCCTTTATTGCTGGTGCTACCTCCTGCCACTAATCAAGGTTGCCTCCTGGCGGCCTCTGGCTCACGCTGTCTAGAAGCTGTTACCGGTCGGATCGGGTAGAGATGCTTCCTAGGGGTGAAGTCGATGGCGGACTTCACCTGTCGGGGTTGATAACCTGCTGGTCAGCGTGGAGCCTGTGGCACGGGCCCGAGCCTGTCATGGACTGGTGGGACCGGGGGTATGGGCCCGAGCCTATCATAGATCGATACTGGAGGTGGCTGTCCCAGCCTGTTGAAGGTGGGTAGCCTGGTACCTTGCCGACTAGTGTCTCCTCTGACATCTGGTACCGCGAGCTAGGGGGAGCTACCTTCCGTGACCATTCAGAGGAGGATACTTTCTATGAAGGCAGTGACCTGTTGGTCCAAGCTGGCCAGGTCGGTTACCGGGGTAGCAGGTATCTTGGGGGTAGCCCGCACAATAGCTGCTGGTGCTGGGGAGGGATCACGATTCTTCCCCCCTTCCTTTGCTTCTCACCCTTTCGAGTTAAAAGGATTGATTGGTGCCTCGATGGATCAGGCTGATTCTGAGAAGATCCGAGTCTCATATTGGACATGCTATAAGAAAAGAAGATTCAGAGGCTTTCTTTTAGGGGTGTAGAAACTTCCCACAGACGGTGCCAAAAAGTGTTGACAGGAAAATCCACTCGGAGAACAAAATTTCGGGTAACACCCTCGACCGCTACCAGTAAGTGGCAGCAGGGTAGGTACCTTCGGTACTAGGATTTCCCTTGTATAGTAGTAGGAGATTGAGCTTCGAACAAGGGAAATCCTTTAAAGAGATTAGTAAATGAAGAGATAATACGTATGGCACTGTTTTATTGATCACTGTAATTGTTTACAAGAAGACTGATTTTGACAACAATACTACCCTATCACTCTCTCTTTTCTCTCTATCCAAAATGGCAATGCAAAAACCGTGTGTGTCGATAAGTGGCTAAAAATCCTCTCAGTAGTGTTTCTGAACCTCTTACTGACTTCAGAAAACTCAAAAGAAAGTTTCTGGAAAAAAGATCCCCATTTTTCGTCCTTCATGGCTGTATTTATAGACAACAATATTCCTGAGAATCTGGTCATATTAATGAGGATTATTTGGAGTCCTATTTTAGCTTTGAAAGATGTTGAGTGAGGCTAAAGGAGCGGGATTTGGTCCCTCCAATTACTGTGGTATTTAAACTCTGATTCGGTTGACTGTTTGATCTTATTTATGGAGCTTTAAATGGCGATGAAGTCAATTCTTCCCTCCTGTGTTGCTTGGAAGGAGAAACTGACTCTGTATCCTGGTATCACGGTACACTGGTGTACTGGTTTGCTTTTGCTGGTGTGGCGCTTGTTCTGTCATGCTGGTATCTCTTGGTTGGATTCTAGGTTGATATCAAGGTAATGGGTACCAGGTCGACGTCGAGGTACTTAGGTACCATGTAGATGTCCATGGTACCTAGGTGTCAAATAGAAGATGGTGGGTACTTGCGAGGTATTGAACATGTGGTATCAAGGTACCTACCCTTTCTTGAGTCATGGTTCTAGCGCTTTGACTAGGTAAACATATGGGCGAGGAGGTAGCGGTTTCGACCTTACTAGGTATCGGTTTGTTCGTAGATCACGGTATCGATGCTTCTGGACACCTGGAATGGTTCCTACTAGGTAGCAACTTGGTGTAAAATTCTTCTTTGGACCCCTGCCAAAAAAGGCTGTTAACAAATAGCATCTAGTCATTAAAGATATGACCCCTTGGTGTCTCGCCCACTGCAGATCGTGTGTTTCTTTCAACAATTCCTGTTTCAATCCACCACCACTAGGAACATACAATCTGCCGCCATTTGTATGTATCAGATTGTCTTCAATCCTGTATCTCCTTACTAAACCTTATGTCACCTCCCTCCTTAGTTTGGTGTAAGTAGAATCATTCTCAACCTGTTGTTTCAATCTTTCAAGAAAATTAGATTGTAAAGTAGCAAGAGCAGAAACATACCCTTGTACCTCTTTCCTGCTTAAAGCATCATCAACTTGATTTGACCTGACCTATGCACCCAAAATAAATTGAACACAGCCAGGTACTCCTGTCATCTTACTTGTTTTGGAGTCAATTTCTTTTGTTTCTTGAAGTAAGTATTGGCTACATTGTCTGTCACCACTGTGAACTTTGTTCCCAATAAATAGTGTCTCCATGTATCAAGACAGTGTATTACCGCCGCCATCTCCTTCTCATGAGCAGAGTACCTATGTTCTGCCTCTTTCAATTTCCTGCTCTTAAATACAATATGATGTCCTTCATGTACAAGGATACCTCCCAAGGCTCTATAAGATGCATTAGTATGCATTTCAAAAGGTTTTTCAAATTGTGGTAGACTCAACACAGGTTCAGATGAAACAGCCATCTTCAGTTTATCAAACGAAGTTTAGCACTTCTCAGTACACACTTATTGCTTATCTTTCTTTAAAAGATCTGCTAGGGGACTTTCATTCTCTGAATACTAATTTATGAACCGTCGGTAATAGTTAGCCAGGCCTAGAAAAGACCTAAGATCATCAACTTTCGAAGGAATGGGCCAGTTTTGGATGGCTTCTACCTTCCTCTTGTCCATCTTGATTTTTTCTCTACCAACCTAATGCCCCAAGAACATTACTTCTTGCTGACAGAATTCACACTTTGCCTTCTTTACAAACATTTTATGTTCCCTTAGTCTAGAGAACACTCTTCACAAATGAGCAATATGCTCAACTAAGGTCTCACTGTATGTCACGATTTCATCTAGATATACTGATCGGTCTTAGTTTATATATGTTTTTCATCCCTATTTCCTATGTAACAAGCTCTTTTCTTGATGCATTTTAGGTTGTTTGATAAGTTAGTTGAGCATGTGTAGGTCACATTCCCTTAGAAGAGGTATTCAATGATTCTTTCGAGGAAAGGAGCTTAAAGTGAAGAAAAATTGGTAAAATTGTCAACTATCGCAGTGTAGGTCGCTCCCTATTCATGGTATCAGCAGCGACCCATCAGGCGGTACATTCCAGTATGGCGTTCTTTACCAGTCGCGGTCCATACCGCTCGGCTGACATAACCTCAACCGCGGTCCGCGCAACGCTAAAGTTTAGAAGGTACACAACTGTTTATATCGCGGCCCAAGCATGTGTCTATCTAGTGGTACAGGTAGCGGTCATGCGTATTCCGTGTGTTTGGAGGAAATCTTGAAGCCCTAGTTTTGGAGAAGCATATAAATACTTCCTATTATTTTTTAGAGGATCATCATCACATATTAGAAGTTACATACTCATTCTCCCACAAGACAATTCTCAAATCCATCTTTACACATTGAAGATTATAAGACGAATAAGATTTCACATTGAAGATTTGAAGAATTCATTGAAGGCCTCAACGGGTTTTATCTTTTCTTTCTATTGTCTTTTTATTTTCATCATGTGTAACTGAACCCATAACTAGGGAATCAATGTGAACCTTTTGTGAATGCTCATATATGGATTAATTATTATGTCATCAATTGAATTTTTGATTTATTCATTGTGCTTAACTGTTTAATCCTCATTAGTTTTAATATTATTCACACCATAGACTAAGGGTGGATGATTATTTGGCATGATTTTAGGTTTAAGACTATCTGAGAATTAAGGTTAGAGTATAGACCAAACCTAATCTTGATTAATGCTCTTTTGAGTGAATGAATTTTATCTTTAGCATAAGCCAAGCAAAGTATAGAATTTGGTTCTTATTTCTTACGCTTAAAGGGTTTCTGATCGTTGTTCACACCATAGACCAAGGATGAATAATAATTGGGAATACGGGACTAATCCCATGATCATATGGTAATAGTCATTTTAAAGATAAAGAATGAACCCTTGAATTCATTAAATTTGTTTACGAGTTAATTCCATACATTGAGTGTTTATAATTGGGAATCATTGATGACCTAGTATTTCTCATTCCTTGATTACAACCCACAATTTCTTGTTACTTTCCTTTAATTAATTTAGTCTCTTAGTTAAATTTAGTTTAATTCAATTCTCAAAACAATCTCTTGGATACTCTTAGTTTAATTAGAATTAAAATTAGTTTTCAATCAATAAATCATTTTTCCTTGTGGGAACGATCTCTACTTGCCGCTGTACTAATCTTCACGATTCGTGCACTTGCGAGTATTTTTTTGTAACACGATTTAACACATCAAGTTTTTGGCGCAACAACAAACTTATCTAGGAACTCATATAGTACATCATTCATCATATTACAAAATGTGGCAGGTGCATTAGTTAAGTCAAAATCCATGACTAAAAACTAAAATGAGCCATACCTCGTGACACAAGTTGCTTTGCTTCATCATCTTCAGCAATTCTGACCTACCAGTACCCAGACAGTAAGTCCAACTTTGTAAAATAAGAAGCTCTTGACATCCTATCAATTAAGTTAGCAGGGTTTGGCATTGGATATTTTTTCATGACTCTCTCTTTGTTCAATGCCTGATAGTCCACACACATCCTCATTGAACCATCCTACTTCTTCTGAAATAAAACATGGGCACCATATGGTGCCTTGGATGGTTGCACCATACCAGTTTCCTGCAACTCATCCAACTACTTCCTTAATTATGCTAACTCACGAGGTGCCATTCTGTAAGGAGCTTGAGTTGGTGGCTTGGCTCCTGCCTCAAGTTCAATCCAATGACCAGTGGCTCTTCTTGGCGGAAGTTCTCGAGTCAACTCTGTTGGCATAATATAAGCAAATTCTTCCAACACTGTCCCATTTTCATCAGGCACCTCAACCACTACATTAGGTTTGTTCTGCACCAGCGCTGCAACATAAGTAACCTGCCCCTTTTTCAACCCCTTTGTAAGGACCTCAATTTTATGATTGGCTTATTTCATGACAAACCACACCACATTGGGGATGATTTTGTAATGGGTAGCTTAAGGTTCCAATGGCAAGCTTCCAAGCATCCTCATGACTTCAAGAGCAAAAGGTATACTAACTTGACTTTGTCTCTTGAAGAGTTTAGGTGCTCACACATCCACACACTTCATGCATGTTGTGCTTCATCTTGCATTGTGTTCATCATTGCTTATATATGTGCATCATTTACACATTGCACACACACTTACATGCATTCTTATATAACTTTGCATTTGTGTTTCCATGATTGTGTGCATTTATGTCTCAACTCACACGAGCACTTCTTTGTTTGTCTTTACGTGTGGTTGTTCTGTTTTATGTTTTCCCTTATGTGTTTGGAAACTTCCTCACTCGCATGATGGTGTGCTTGTGTTGTATCAGTGCTTGCACGTTGGTGTGCTTGAGTCTTAGCGCGATTTGTGACCATAGAAAGGTTTCATTTATGCTCTCTTGGATTGGTACTTGATTACATGGTTTTATACCATGATTGTGGGATTTGTATAGTTCTGACCTTTGGTCATTTGTTTGACCATAATTCTTTCTACGTTTATCCAAATCATGTTGTTTTAATTGGAGTAGAAAGTAGACTTCCATACCTTTTCAACGAGACATTATATCTTGCATTGTATCTCATTTGATAACATGTTTGGCATGTTAATTATGCTTCATTGTATGCATCTCAGTCACTTCACACTTGCACAACATTCATGTAAGATAAGCATTTTTCTTGAGTGTTAAAAAGGGATTTTTCCCTTTAGCTCGGCTTAGACTGCTTGGCAGGCTCTGCTTGCACCGCGGCATATAGAGCGATATACTTCAGTAGGGTCATGCTTCTTGTACCGCGTCTTGTGCACTTGTGTGCACAGCGGTCCGAGTCGTGGTGAAGTTCAGTAGGCCTCTGTTGCCTATACCGTGGCCTGTGCACTGCACGCACAGCGGACCACGTCGCGATGTTGTCCACTAGGCACCCCGTTACATGTACCGCTGTCTGGACACTTACCTGTGCCGCGGTCTAGCAAGCGGTTTTGATGGGATTCAGTTTTCCAAGTTCAAAACGATGTAGTTTTGACTAGGGCTTTATATATATTCTTCCTCTTCTCTTCTTGGCCGACCAAGAGCTTAGAAAATCATTTTTACAGAGAGGTTAGAGCTTCTAGAGAGAGAAAGCTTCAAGAAAGCATCTTTGACTCTCCAAACCCAAAACTCATCTCCATATTGCATCTTTCATCATCATTTGAGCATGGGTCTTCATTGTTTCATGACTAGGTAAGCAAGAACTTCTTTGAATATCATTTATTGTTCTTCGTACTCTATATTAGGTATTTATTGCTTGATTAAATACCTAGACTCTACTTATTGCATATATTTATGAATCTTTAAAACATGATTGGGTTTGTTTGTGATAGCTTAATTGATTAGGTCATTTTTTCCTAAAAGCTAGGTCATAAATATTCATGTGTGATTTATTGATAACTAGGTTGAGAAATTGTGTTTTAATCAACTAGTTAATGTTCATGAATATTTGTTTGTGTTGTATTTTGATAGCTTGCATTGATTAGGCTGTCTTTCCCTAAATTGCTAAGACTTGAATGTTCTTGAGAGATTAATTGATAATTAGATTGATGGATTTGTGTTTATCAATCTAGTTAAACCTTCTTGAATATTCAAGGTTGTTTGTTGACAATTAGGTTGTTAGAAAATCTCGACACAACTAATTGAGTTTGCTTGTGAGAGACTTTGGTCTAAGACTTGCATTTAGTTGATGATTAAATGTCTTGTCTCAATCACATGAATATATGCTAAGTTTACGTTGAATACATTGTGAGCATATTTGTTGATTCATTGTGATTGTTTGTGATAGCTAGGATTGGTTGTTATTCATAACATCTAGCTAAGTCTTTATGCCTTGCATTTAGACATTTGACAACTTGGATTTGTTTCTACAAACTCCTAGTTGAGAAATTTGTGTTGTCTAGCATAATTTGCATTGAGCATCATTTACATGATCACATAGACACATAATTCTCTTCATTGAGTCAAAGTCTTGTGGCTTCGAGGTGAAGTAGCACAAGCAAGTAAAGTCTTGCAACCAAGGGTGGGTTGGCAAGTATTGATCAAGTGCCACTGTTAAAGGCCCGCGGGGTAGAGTAGGAGGTGATCACACCAAGAGTAGTGTATTAGGGGATATCACTAGGTATTGAATTAAGAGTGGTAAGTGGTAGTGTCCATAGCCTGAGGTTGTCGAGAGTGAGAGTCTGAGTATCACTTGAGGGTGTAATCTTTTATTCATATAGTGGATTTCTGTGATCGTCTGTGGCTAGAAGGATAGCCTGTGGTTTTTTCCTTGTCGAAGGATTTCCACGTCAAAATCAAGTGTTCTTTATATTTCCGCACTTTTACTTGATTTTGTATATTTGTTTGAATTGGGTTAATTGTTTAATATTGACTAATCGAAAAAGTTAGTAACAATCGATTAACAACCCATTCACCCCCCCCCCCCCCCCCCCCCCCCCTCTAGGTTGTAGACACACGCTTGAGTAGTATTTTCACCCTTGTCTAACTGTTTAGCAGAATCATATGCCCCTTGCCTTTTCCCTGTTCCATGACATGAGTTCCTCCACTAGCTTGCACAAATCCAGGATTTTCCTCGTCCTGATTGAACATACCTCGAAGGTGAGGTACTGGTATTGCCTTGGCTTTGATAAAGAATTCAACACCAAGAATCAAATCAAAGTCATCCAACAACATTACCATCAAACTGCATTTCCCTTGCCAAGGTCCAACTTTTAGTAATGTTTTAGCCATACCACACACTGGCATTGCCCCTGAATTTACTGCCTTGAGATCGTGCCAAAATTTTCATATATTTTGACCTTCATTCTTTGTCATTTGTCTTGTTTTCGAGCATGTTTTCGTGTCTTATAGGCTCTTTTATTATGTTTGCAAGCAATAAGTGTAATCCTGGTCTTAAAGAAGAAAGCAAAGAATTCAAGCGAAAAATAAGCTAAAAGAAGTAAGAAGAGAGGCTGTAGTGTGCTGGTATGTGTGCGGGTACTTACCGGTACAGTACAAAGCATCAGAACTTCACTGGTTCCACCAGCGCACCAACCAGCAAACTGGAGATCATAAATCTTCCAAAAATGAGCAAGTGCCCAGATCGTTGGTACTTTACGGGTCCCTACTAGCGTAGTTACTAGCGAACATAAGATTTAGAGTTCAAAAGATTGCCAGTGAGCTGGTAGGTGTGCGGGTCCCTACCTGTGTACTACCCACGCACTACGCGCGTTTTGAAGATGCTACATCAGCAATCAGTCTTTTTTTAGGAATCCTATGTAAGGATCCATTTATGATTTCAGCCATATGCCCACATTGACATTTTACATCATTTTATCTCTCTAGATCTAGGAACCTAACTCTCTCATCATCATTCAAAACCCACATCACTTCCCTTTGATTTCTACTCATCAAGAACACTAAGAGGATTGGATTGAAGCTTCAAGGAAGGAGAATCTCTACATGGGTCTATTCTCTATCTTTTCTTTTAGTTTTTGCTTTGTAATGTTTATGATCATGAATAGCTAAATCCCCACTAAGGGGTTGATGTGATTCATTTGTGAACTTTGGGCTTTGTAATGAACTGTATATATATATATATATATACATACATTTGAATCTATCAATTATGTTTCATTCTTTGATTTAGTTTATTTCAAAACAAATGGGTATTTGATTGTACACTCCTCTCTTTGCTTGTTTGTGGAGAAATGATTTGAGTAGATGACTAGGTATACACTCTATTTGGTTTTCTTAAGCTCAATTGAATGGAAGAATCAAACAAGAGTACCATCTTCAAGTGAGATCCGGACATAATAAACTCAATTTTTATCTAATCTCAAATGGGTAATCAATTCTATACACTCTAGGTTGATAACTTGTGAGAGATTAAGCACCAATTCTATACACTCTAGGTTGGTGACCTTATAAAGAGATTAGTCCCTTAATTTGATAGATGTGCATTCATGAACAATCACTTGTGGGTGGAATATACTATACACCATAGATTGGACACCAATAAGGGATATACAACCAATTATATACACTCTAGATTGGTTACAATAGATTAATGTTCTTTCATGAGAGTTCGTAATTTGCCCATTGTTTACTTATTGGATCCATCACTCCTTAGTTAATTATCATTCATTCACACACCGACTAACTTAGTTGCATTTTAGTTTTAGTATTAGTTTCGTGTGGACTCATTTTTAGTTAAGCATATTTTCTAATTCAATCTCATATTGTACTTTTATTGCACTTTTAGTACTAAAGTGTGATTTAAGCATTGCTAGATAGATCGATCCCTGTGGAACGATACCCTACTTGCCACATACTTGTTTCCATAAAGTTTTAGTGCATTTTGGGATTTATAAATTTTGTTTTGATATTGCATATACGGCAAATGCGTGTCACCTTGATCTTGCTAGAACTTTCCAATAGATTCAGTTCCAACCTGTTTGCCTCCCTCTTTGCCACATAATTGTGAGTTGCACCAGTATCCATCATTGCATGAATCATCAACCCATTCATCTCAATATTCACATACAACAAACCCTTGCATGCTTACTGTATTTATGCACTGATTGTACCCAACTATTGTAGTGGATTCACTCTAGAAGGACTAACAACATAAGAATTGAAATCATCAGTATCCCGAGCAATGATTTCATTTACCTTCTCCTTTTTGGGACATTCTCTAGTAAAATGAGGACCCCTAAAAATAAAGAAACCCTTTGTTTGTGAAAAATACAAACACGGTTAAATTGCCTAAAGCTAACCTAGAAGGGGGGGGGGGGGGGGTGAATAGGTTACTACACCTTTTTCACTCCCTTGAAACAAACACAAGTTTGTCCCTTTAAGTAGCTTGTATCACACTCCAAAAAACAAATTCAAGCAATATCAATACAATTAAAGATATGCTTGTTCAAACAAAGACAATATATACAATAACAAGTATGTGATACATACTCAAGTTATAACAAGGCTTTTATACAAAAAGCTTCAACACATACAAAGTTGATATGATATGGATATTAATTACAAAGATATCAACCAAGATATATATCAACACATACACAATTATAAGGAGATAAGGATAGAGAAAATCAACACATGATTTGTTCGTGGTAAAACCTCCTAAGAGGAAACATCCACGGGTTGATACCACAACCACTGGCAAACACCTTTCACTAGTAAGATAAAAAAAATACAATCTCTCAAGTGACCACATCTCCTAGAAATCTACCCTTCAACCCTACACAATGAAAGATATGCCTACTTACTCAACTATCCAGATCACCTCAATCTTAGTCTAGACTTCCATGCATAAGTTGAAGATCCCCTCTCCAAACATGTGACTTCCGCTGCTTGCCTATCCGGATAACCCCGATCTTAGCCAAGTCTTACAATGCTCAACTATCCAAGTCACTTTGACTCTAGTCTAGACTTCCGATTTCACAAGTTGAAGATCCCATCTCCAAACATGTGACTTCCACTGCTTAGCTATTCGGATCACCCCGATCCTAGCTAAGACTTACAATGCTCAATTCAAAGATTCACTCTAAGAAATGAGACTTCCAACCTTTTGCAAGGTAAATGATCTAAGTGAGTGCAAATGATGCAAACACACACAACATAGTATATATGATCAATATATCCTATGGAAACTAGAATTGAATCAATATGCACATATCATATGTATTCTAGTTCACAATCCTAAAAACAATGCAATCACACTCAACGATGCATGTACATATGAAATGTGTGGATTAGACACAAAACAAGCAGAACTAGATATTTGTCATCAAAAGCACAAATCAATCATATTTAGAACTTGTATTATGAACAAACAACCTAGAGTATGTGTAACACCTAACACACACAAAAGTCTAGACTATGTTCAATCATATAAAAATGCTAGAATCAATTTGACAAAATCAAATGTACATCTCTAGCAAAATATTAGAGCTAAGATTCTCAAGATAATCAATTAAATTCAAGCAAGCTCTAAATCATCAGTCATATATGCTATTTCAATTAATCTTCAATTAAAAAGACCTGGCATATGAAAATACTATCAATCAACAAAATCAAGTCAATAAACACACAAGATAGTCCTAGATTTGAAGCTAGCACAATACAACATCTCAAACATGTGAAAACGAAGATTTAGAAAAAATCTAACTCAACATGTTAATCAATTGAAGCTCAAAATAGATCTATTAGAGATCATTTCTCTAATCAATTATTACACATCAAACATACATATATATGAGAAGAAAACCCAAGGCAATTGAAGACTTGAAGATCAAGAACAAAATAGAAATCAATACCTTGAAAGAAAAACGTGCAGCTTCGTTTTTGTGTGTAATCCTACCAGAAAACTCAATCTATTGACTACAAACCTTTATAGAAATGATAGAGGACTAGTTGAAAAATATTCTCCAATTTGAATCACTCAAAACGGACTCCAAATTAAAAGGTTAAGGTGTTTGGAAGATGAGAAAATTTTGAGAAAAAATTCTGCACTTATGTTTTTCAATTTTTTCTTCTTAAATGAAATTCGAGGGAACAAGAAAATTTAAATGAGGGAAACAAGGAAGAAAGAAACAACCAATAGGAGGCTGCCATGCTGACTTCCCATGGAAGCATGTGGGCTCCATGGGACAAGCAGCACTCCCTTCCCGTGGAGGCCACGCGCCTCCACGGGAAGGAGGTGCTTGGCACCTCTCATCCCTGTTGCGCTCTCTTGTTTTCTTTAGCCATATCTCTATCCTCCTAACTCTGATTTTGAATCCATTTTCAGATTACGAACCAAGACTCCCTCATGCACAAAATACATCAAGACAACTTTCACAAAAGATATGGAATTAAACATAAAATATAAGGACAAAAACCAAGTACGATAAAGTCATGGAAAGTTTCTTAACCTCCCAATTAGAACTCGAAACTTAATGAATGAGTAACCAAATTAATTGGAACTCAATGAAGGATTATATAAGCTTAAAATCAACTTCAATAACATATAAACAAAAATAAATAAATACAAGAACACACAAGTATGCTATTTTCTAAAACTAGTCCTAAAACATGCAATATATGAAATTATCAATATTAAGTCAAATGCATGTGCATACAAGTATAAATGTGTGTATTATGTTAAACCAAATTATGCTCAACTATACAGGGACACATATGAATGCAATGTATATGTGTGCCTAGGCCTTATAAGAGGAAAGAGGTATAGGTTTACCTTTTGCTAAGCAAATTAGTTTTATTCCTCTTGAAGCCACCACTTTGCTTGAATATTGTCCAATCTTCCTTGAAGCTTCATTATCCACAAATCCTAGACAACTAATCAATACAACGCAAATGTCATTTTGATATAGAATTATGCCAACACAAAACTCCAGAACTAACAATTTGGGACTTACCTTTGCTTTGCTACAGTTCTTTGCATTTAGTAGTCTCACCGTCTTTCTTCTTTCTACCCTCGTATTTCTTTTTTCAATTCTTCTTCTCCTTTTTACCTTCTGCTGATTTCTTCTTTTCAGCATTTGAAGAAGATGTGGAATTTGACATACGAAAATCAACCAATCCCTCTGCTGCGGCCATGGCTTATGGAATATCTTTCACCACTTGTCTTCTTTGTTCTATCTGTTCCCATGCTTGCAGTCCAGACATGAAGTTGAACAACTTATCTTCCTTAGACATATTAGAAATGTCTAACATCAAAGAACTGAAATCCTTGACATATTCCCTATCTGATCCAGTCTACTTCAACTTTTTTAGGGACTCTCTTGCAAGCCATGACGTATTGCATGGTAAGAATTGATCCTTCAGCTCTTTCTTTAGTGACTCCTACACTTCAATGCTAGGCCTGCCTGCATCGAGATCATCAACCATTTTTGTCCTACACCATAACTTTGCATCCCCACTGAGATACATATTGGTTATGCTGACTCTTTCTCTTTCAGGAATTTTGGCCGCCTTAAAGTATTGCTCCATGTCCCATAGAAAATTCTCCAATTCTTTGGCATTTTCACTGCCATTGAATTGATTTGGTTCATGCACTTTAATTTTGGACAGAGGTCCATCATCTGTAAAATAGGATTTTTTAGGGCTCTCCTCAACACAATAATCTCATCCTCCAATTGTTTGACTTTCTTTGCCATTGTATCACTCACCAGTGCATGATCCACCCAGGATGAATTCAGTTTCTTCTCAATATCTTTCACCAAATATGTGTAATTCTGTTGGATTATACCAATCATTTCTCTGTGATCCACAATCTGGTCGAAAACAGAGACTGGTTCACTTGAACCTCATGGAGAAGGTTCACCAAGCAATTTCTCCAGACGAGCAACCTGCTCCTTATTGTCTGCCAACAAGCACTTTTCGTTTTATTTCAACAACGTTTTATTTCAACAAAATTGGTCATTGATGTAAATTAAATAAGGAGTTAGGAGTTTGATGTGTATATAGAATGACTTTTCATTTTACTTCAATTAAATATCATTGACCTTTTAAAAAAATAATAATTAATGATCAATGCTTATTACATCGACATGTGGCATGTTGTGCCTCCATTATAGGATATTACTATATTGCAGCCCGTATTATGTGCGAGTATGGTAAACCATAAATTGAATATAATATTTATGTAATTTTTCTTATGAAAAAAATTAAAATAATATAAAAGTAATCTTAAATAAAAAGTAATATAGTTGTAACTTTTCACTATAGCCACTATTGTTATAGACAAATATCATGTTGTTGTATGATCGGTACATAATCTATTGTGCATTTTGCTCCTCCATATTTCAAAAGTTCAAATGCAATTTCAAATATGCACTAATATTTAATTAATTAATAAATACATTTAGTATTTATTATAATTATTATTAAATATTTTATTTTTCATATTCTTTTAGCATTTCTCCTATTTAATATAATACTTAATAGGTATAATTAAATTATTAATAAATATTAATTTTTTTCTTAATATTAATTTTTTTTTCATATTCTTTTACCATTCGTCTTATTTAATCTATTCATTTTCTTTGGCATTTAATTGTTCTTTTTTCATATTTTGTAGGCATTCCTCCTATTCGATCTATTTATTTTATGATTAATAAATATATTTAATATTATTAATAAATATTTAATTTATCTTAATTTGGGTTTTGATTCCTAATCAAAATAAAACTCTTTATTCAAATTAAAGATTCTAAAAAAAAAATCTATTCAACTGGATTGTATACATAATTAATTTTTTTCATACGCTTATGAAACAATTCTTATAATTTACATATAAGAAAAACAAATCGATTTCCTTAATGTTTTGTTTATAGTGGGGTGAATTTTCTTTTTATTTTCATGGAATTAATTGAGAATCGCATATTCAATGGGAGCAAATAAGTGGTGGCAATACGGGCCAGCCCGGCCCATTAGGCCCGGGCCCGTTAGGCCCGTCTGTGAAACGGGCCGGGTAAGGCCCGGACCGTCAGGGAAAACTGGCTGGGCCGGGCCGGCCAGTTAGACAAAAAAGGGGGCCCGGCCCAGGTCCAAGGCCAGTATAGGGACAGACCGGGCGGGCTTGGGACGGGACTTAAACAGGCCGGCCCGTTACAGGCCCGACGGGCTTTAAACGGGCCGACCCATCACAGGCCCGTTAGAGCCTTAACGGGCCGGCCCGTCACAGGCCCGTCGGGCTTCGAATTTTTTTTAAAAAAATTGTAAAAGATTTAAAAAAAATGTAATTTTAAAAGTTTTGAATATTTTTTCACCCCTAACGGTCACCTGGTTGATTATAAAAGCCACCCTTCAATTTAAATTTTTTTTTTTAATTCCAATTTGAAAAACATTGAAAAAATATTTCTGGCGGGTATTGACGGGGCCACCCATGGGCCGGGCCCATGGGCGGCCCGGCAAGGCCCGCAAGAGAATTGAAAAAAAGAATTTGGTTGGCCTTGACGGGCCGGGCCCACGGGTGGCCCGTCAAGGCCCACCAAGAAAAAAACGTTTTTAAATTTTTTTAAAGCTGTGGGCTTTGCGGGCCTTACTGGGCCCGGCCCGGCCCTGCCCACCAGCGAAACGGGCTTGGGCCTGGCCCGTTTCGCTAGCGGGCCGAGCCGTCCTAGGCCTGATAAAAAAACGGGCCGGTCCAGGCAGCCCGTTTGGGCCCGGCCCAAATTGCCAGCACAGATTTATGCTTGATATTTTAGTTGAAATGCCAATTTAGTTAAATGAAATGAAATGTTGTTGGTAAGATAATGTAGGTTTAGTTCATTGTAATTTTTTACTTTACCAACTCATTGTGGCCAAAGTTGAAGGCTTTGACATAATAGTTAAAACTTGAACAATCAAAGTTAGTGAGTTTATTCTTATTCGTTAAACATACAATGATTCATATGACCATTGGATTATTTTGAACACCATATATATATATATATATATATATATATATATAGGGATTATTTTGATCTTCCAAAACCACCACTATTTATTGGCCCATGGTACGTGCTGGAACCTCTGTACCGACCACTACCATAACCTTATTTTTCACCCCTAACGGTCACCTGGTTGATTATAAAAGCCACCCTTCAATTCAAATTTTTTTTTTTAAATTCTAATTTGAAAAAAATTGAAAAAATATTTCTGGCGGGTCTTGACGGGGCCACCCATGGGCCGGGCCCACGGGCGGCCCGGCAAGGCCCGTAAGAGAATTGAAAAAAAAATTGGTTGGCCTTGACGGGCCGCCTGTGGGCCGGGCCCACGGGTGGCCCGTCAAGGCCCACCAAGAAAAAAACGTTTTTAAATTTTTTTAAAGCTGCGGGCTTTACGGGCCTTATTGGGCCCCGCCCGGCCCGGCCCACCAGCGAAACGGGCTTGGGCCTGGCCCGTTTCGCTAGCGGGCCGAGCCGGCCCATGCCTGATAAAAAAACGGGCCGGGCCAGGCAGCCCGTTTGGGCCCGGCCCAAATTGCCGGCACAGATTTATGCTTGATATTTTAGTTGAAATGCCAATTTAGTTAAATGAAATGAAATGTTGTTGGTAAGTTAATGTAGGTTTAGTTCATTTTAATTTTTTACTTTACCAATTCATTGTGGCCAAAGTTGAAGGCTTTGACATAATAGTTAAAACTTGAACAATCAAAGTTAGTGAGTTTATTCTTATTCGTTAAACATACAATGATTCATATGACCATTGGATTATTTTGAACACCATATATATATAGGGATTATTTTGATCTTCCAAAACCACCACTATTTATTGGCCCATGGTACGTGCTGGAACCTCTGTACCGACCACTACCATAACCTTATGTACATGTTGTTACCATATAATCTACCAACTTATGAGAAACCATACATTCTTGAACCTTACACAGTAATAATTAAGAAGCACAAAGTCAAATAATACAGTTTAACAAATTAAACGATGCCTTTTTTAAATTCGAACACAAAATATCGTATGGAAATAAACTTTGATAACATGTTAAATATACCCGGCAAGTGTTGCCACATTACCACACAACTTGACAAACCCGAACAGTTCTTGATGTCATTAAATGCAAAGCATTTATCACATCTCGAATCAGAATGTGAGTTGTTCGGTACTCGTACAGACGTATGGTTTATGGCTCATAATCAATTGCGATACAAAACCTAAATCAATTAGAGACCAATTTTAAGCCAAAAGAGATTATATGATGCTAATTTGAGCTCCCACTTTGGCACAAATGCTTACAAAATTTACATAACTTATATTTAGGGGTGGGCACGGTTGTGTGAACCGAACCGAACCGATCCGAACCGAACCGATTTTGGGTGTTTGGTTCGGTTTTACACTTGAATTCGGTTCGAACCGAATGAACCGAATTCAAGTCGGTTCGGTTTCGGTTTTGGGTCTTCAAAACCGAACCGACCCGTATGAACCGAGGTGTATATAAAAAAAAACCCTACATTTCTCTAAACAATCAGACCTATCTCTTCCGCCGCATGTGGGTCTCTCTCTTCCGCCGCATCTTCAACCAACAACCCACCAGAAATCTCTCTTCCGCCTGCGATCGTCTCTCCTCCACGGTTCCGACTTTCGCCTTCAATCCTCTCCCTTCAATCCTCTCTCTGCGATCTCCTATCTCCATCTTTCAACTCACACGGTCTCTCTCTTCCGTCGCGTTTTCAACCTGCGACCGTCTCCGACTTCCGCCTTCAATCCTCTCTCTTCAAGGTATTTTTCTTTTTCTCCCTTCTGGTTCCGATCTAGATTTTTCTGTATATAGATCTAGATTTTGACAAGTCTTGTTCAATAATAACAATAATGTAAAGAATATATAGTTATGTATATGGATATGTGTATATATTTCTTGTTCAATTTGACACGCTCCTGATGAATCTTTGATGATATCAGAATATGCTACAAGCATATTTGTTTTGAATTGAGAAGCATTAGAGTGTACCATTTCAGGGTACTGTTAATCTTTGATCGATAAATAAACAAATAACAAGTAGATCTGTAGAAGGACTAAAAATATGAAGAAAAAGAGAAGGCAAGATGGTGTGAGACAGTCTGGTGTGTGTGTGGAGACCGGAGAGTTTAGTATTAGTTTATTTGTTTGTGGGGAAGCTGAAAAAGGAAGAGACAGAACATGTGTATTGTAGAGCTTGTATGCAAAGTCATGAACGAAACCTGAAAAAGCCAAAATCTGAAGAGTGAAGAGTGAAGAGTGAAGAGTGAAGACAAATCTACTGACACTGATTGCGTTTTCTCTTTCTCAAACATGCATACTCCATCTTCCTATTCCTATCACACTTTCTTGCTCTGCTCTACTCTACTCTGCCTTGAATTCATCCAACTGAAAAAGCTAAATACAATTTGGCAATTTGCCAATGCTTCTTGTGTTTGTGTGACATACATTTAATTACAAAATTATTATTCTTCTAATTGAATAAAGTTTTGACAAAATGAAGTTAATTCAATTGTACAATGCTTACACCTTATATCATTGTCTAGTCATGCCCCCATTCCAAATCATAAATTGTAATTCTAATAGTTGAAAAAAAATATTGAACAAATGGATATGTGTATATATGTGTAATTCTAATTATTATTTTGTTATGTTTTATTATATTAGGGATTGTATTTTAAGTTTAATTTTATTATGGATTGTATTTTAAGTTTAATTTTATTATGGATTGTATGTTACTATGTTGGATTATTTTATTTTGGGCTGTTAAAGGATAAAAAATTGAAAAAAATATATTAAAAAACCTCAAAGCCCAATAGGTCCAAAACCGAATTGAACCGAACCGAACCGAACCGAGATAAAGGTGTTCGGTTCGGTTCGGTTTTGGGTTCAATACGGTTCGAACCGATTCACATTTTTAAAAACCGAATAGAACTCGGTTCAATACGGTTTTGGTCAAAACCGAACCGAACCGAACCGCGCCCACCCCTATTTATATTTATTGGAGTGACAGAAATACCTGGATATATAGAAGTCTCTGCTGGTGAGGAGACAACGGCCTTTCTCAGGTAAATTGGCATAATGTACTTAACAACATAGTTGAATTTGCATGAAACCAAATATGAAAATAAAGTGTATGAATCTAAGGCTAATTTAAATTACACAAACTATGCCAAGTCAGATTTTAGAAGAGCGGCATCAGTAATTGTTAGTGAAGCTGTTATTATAGAGCACCCCCGATAAATTATCACCACCTCCTACATAAATCAATTAGGAAAAAAATAATATACAAATCATGCTTTCTACTTCCAAAATTTTCATGCAATAACTACCGGGATTATGAAACAACAAATTTTTGATATGATACTAACAATATGGCAGATAGAAAATCTCCAGGTACAACAATTTGAAAACAAATAAGCAATTAGAGGTAGTAGCCGATCCTGAATTTTCAACCCGAAACTATATATAAATTAATTAAAAAGGGGAAAATCATCTTGAAATTTGGAACATAATTAGAATAGACAGAACATTCAATTAAATAGGTAAAACAATCTAGAAATAAAACTGCTGAGTTAGATTAATTAAACGAGACATTCAATGTTGAGTCGGAACATTAAATAGGAGGATTGCAAAAGATTAAAAAAAAAAGAATTTAAGACCAATTATTGCCTATAGATTTTATAAAACCACAATGAAAGCATCCTAACATTAGAGCATCTTTAATGGTATCCTTAAAAGTAGAAGAGTAATCAAAATTTGATTATATATTCCGAAAACACTGTCCAACAGAGTCATTAAAATTTAACAATAACTTTAACCAATAATCAAATTGCCTCTTCAATAATCAAATTTGAAGATTGACTATCAATCATCAAATACAAACTTAACCAAAAATAATTGCTTCTGTAATTTAATTTTTTCTCTCTCATTTGTTGCTATTTTTTTTTTTCTGTGATTGCCTATGTATCTCATCATTGTTTCGACCCCAAAAATTTAAACAGGTAAAATTTATCTCTTCATTACGAATGAACCAATACCCATATCATATACCTTCTCTTGTCTTTCATAGTTTTTTTTTTTTACCTTGTTTGGCTAATGATAAATTGAAGGAAAATTTTATTATGATTCTATAACAACAATCCACGGTTGATTCTAAGCCAAAATATTTATTAACTAGATTTAGCTGAGAATGTAGTTTTGAATATAGTAGATTTTTGATTTAAATAAAGTGTACCATTGTGAACTACACAATCATCAATTTTAGCAATCCCTAAAAACAATCATCAAATGCTAAGATGGCAACTTTTGATGATCCAAATTTGCTTATACCATTAAAGTTTCTCTTATCATTACCAAATAACAATCATGGTTTTTAATTGCATGAATTTAGCATGGCGGTTTAAGTATCAACATATTCCATTAAGATTGAATAGGAAAGGGTTATTATTATTATTATTATTATTATAAAAATAGTTTATGATATAGCAAATTAAACAACATACAATTATAAAGGAAATATTTATGAGAAAAATAAAATAGAAAAAAAGTAAAATATTTAATTATAAAATTTGTTATCCAAAAACTGAATGTTAGTGTTCTCCGGTTGGTCATCATCCACCTCTGGAAAGGGTTACTTCGGATATATTCGTGATGGGGATGCCACTCATCCGTTGATTTCTTCTCCCCAAAAGTCAAGAGAAGCATTTTCGTCCGATTGAACAAATGGTCATGCAGACTGAAGTCAAAGGAACATTCATTGAGAGGCTTGACCATGTGGAGGACCGTGTGATAAAGGTACTGTTAGGCAAGAAAATAAGTCTCCATGAATGATCGGTTACAGGGCTTACAGTGGCCTGAATATTTATGATGAAATTTTCTTTGGACTGGAAAGTTTTGAATGGCTCTTGGCCTCCTATTAATTATAGTTAAATTACAATTCTAGTGAAAGTTTCAAGTGTCCCTTTCATTTTCAAAATGTGGGGTTTATATAGGTTTTGGTCTTGACACAGGCAACGTTGTGGTGGCCATGGTTGCATGGAGTCGACAGCTAGCGCTGGCATGTCAGGCCTTGTGGTTGTATCAGGGACTTTTTTGAGTTCCCCTTTTGGATATGTTTGGTAACTGTTTTGCCATCGGGCACCCCTGGTCTTCCGATGATGGGCCACCGGTGGTATCACTTACCGAAAGGTTGATGTGTAAGAGGGCATGTGGTTCTGAGGGTTGGCGCGCCTCGGCGTCTTCTGAGGCGTAAGATTATGTACAGCAATTCCTCCTCAAGTCTATTGGCCGGAGTAAGCGGGGTCTCTCAGTGGAACAACTGGTCATGGGCTTGATCAGTGACTCTCATTGGTTTGGGCCCAATTTTTTTTGTCTGACCCACTTCGCGGCTCCATATGGGAGTTGCCTTGTGGTGTGTGGTGGGCGAGGCGACTGCCTCACTGTCATCTTGGGGGGGTAACCGTCGTGTCGTTTCATATTCGCTTGAGGGCTATAAATAGGGGTGGGGAGAGCCAAACTCCTTATTTAAGAGTTTTTAAGTGATTAGAGATGCTTTGGAGTTCCTGAATAAACGTTTTTTGGTAAGGTTTAGCCTTCGAAAGAGGTCATGTATCTCCAATCTTTGTTTTCTTCTTTCCTTCTTTTTTTCTGTTTTTACTGTCTTGGTAACATGGTTCGGAAGACTGTTCCCTTGAGGATTGTCAATTCCTCGAGTTTGTCTGAATCATCCTCGGGGGATAAATAAAAAAGAAGTAGCACCACGAGCATATTTGGAACCACGGGTGCAGCGAATCTTGTTGACCTAGAGGTGTTGCATCCGGGTCCCGGTGACTATGAGGCAGGGTACAATTATGAGGAATACTACCGACACCAAATGGATCACACCATATTTGCTATCAACCAGGTATCGGAAAATAGGATGACCGAGGCGAGGAACAAACAGGTTAAAAAAGAGTTCTCGATACCTTCATCGGTGGGTATCAGGTTGCCTGCCGAGGGAGAGCTGTCTAGTAATCCCGCGGGTGTTTCTGTGGCATTCCACCAGGATTTTCTAGAGATCGATGCTAGGCTGCCTTTTCACTTGTACATTTGAAGGGTTTTAAGGGATATTGGGGTTACACCAGCATAACTGAATGTGAACAATTTGAGGATCTTGATCGAGATGTTTGCTCTGTAGAGAGGCATGGGTTTTCTCACTCCGACCTTTGCGGAGATTAGACACTGCTACAACCTCTTCTCCCATAAATCTGGAGGTGATGGCTAGTGGGCTCTTGCTTGTTGCAACAAGAAGGATGTCGAACCTCTGATCACAAGGCTACCGTCTTCAAACAAAGAATGGAAGAAGACTTGGTTCGTCGCGGAAGGTGACTGAGGCAAAAACGTTAAGCTCAGTGGTAGATGTCCGAGTGTTCGTTCGGTATTCGATCTCCTAAGTGTTTAGGGTTCCCTTTTGTCATATCTGTGACTTTATTTTCTAACTTAGTTCTTGTTTTATTGTCTAATTATGTTGCTTCCGTAGCTACGTGGGAGCGCGTTCCCTTAGAGATGTGGTATGTTTCTCCGGTGAGGAGGCACATTGACGTTCTGTTAGACGATCAGAATATCTACGACCTTGGCTTCATCCCTGAGCTTTTGGAGGACAGGACGAAGGCGGTGGAAAATAATTTAGAGAAAAAGAGTAAAAATTTTCTTTACCCATGCTTCGTCGGAGGTGTGCATATCTCTCCTATTTAGCCCTATTTTTTACATGGTGTGCTCCCCTGGTGCAAGGAAACTTGTTGTGAGTGCGAAGAAGAGAATGACGGATAGGGGGTAAGACACAGAGTTACAGAGAAAAGAGCGTCGTATCTGTACTGGACCAACATTGATAAACAGGCTGGGATCCTCCGAGACGGATCAAGTTTAGAAGAAGACTCATGTCATCGGGGCATCAGCGTCCGTGTCTATCTCAGAGTCGGGCACTATGCCTCAGAGGGCTATTCCCTTTATTGCATAGGTGGGGGGTCAGACAATGGAGCCGATGACCCAGGCAGAGGTAGACTCGATAAGGATACACTCCCCCGAGTTATATATGTCTGACCCGAAGATTTCTCCGAATTGCTAAAGGGATCCTCCAGCAAAGAAGTTTGGTCCTAGGGAGAGTCCCATCACTCCTGACACGGGCGTCGAGTTCATGTGCTTTTACAGGAAGAACATGCTACAGAGTCAGGAGTCCATCCATTTCGGGAAAATATCGAACGTTGACCTGATCAGACAATCCTAAGGCACCTTCTGGCAGGTAAGGGTGTTTCAAAGTAGAAATGGACTCGTTCTAAGTTAATCACTACATATGTTAATGATTTCTCATGTGTCGGTGGTAAGGCCATGAGGAATCTCCTGGAGATGGAGAAACAATTTGATGCCAAGCGAGAGAAGTATGAGTCGCTGAAGGTCGAAAAGGCTGAGGTTGTTAATAAGCTCCAGCTTGCGTTGGGCCCCAAACCTAACTTTTGCTAGTCCTCGAGCAAAACTAAGAAAATTAAAAAAATTAAAAAATTAAGCCTAGAAATAAAAATCCTAACTAACCCACTTTCGTAGGGAACACGATAGCATTGAGCGTATACTACAAGCCTTTAATCCCCTAGGCAGCCCTAGTAGGAGAAGTGTTGTCTCCTGAGGGCTTACAACTACGACACCCACAAACGTACCCTGTAAATACGAATCATCTAAAATACATTCAAACTTTGCCCATATTGAAACAATGGATGCAAAAGCAAATAAGTAAAGACTAAAGTTAAGTCACAAAACTGAATGCATTGCTCAAATTTTTAAATGAAAAGGCCACACTCAAGACGTTCAAGTTTCAAAGTTGTCTTCGCTAAATACAATAGATGTAATTCACCTTGACTTTAATTCTCACCGGATGTCACTTATTAATTCACACAGAACCTAGGCAAATACAGTCATTAAGCATATGCGATAGAAGTTATGCACGATAAATTCTCAAGTATTGATCGCATATGAATTTATAATTGAAAGAATGCTCAAATGTATGCAAAAGATCTCACGAAAAGAATCAAGCATTATGAACAAGATAATCACATGATGTACTTCTACTTTCATAGCAAGGATAACCAGCAGATCAGTTACACTTTCATTAAGGTTGTAATGGAGCCATTGGGTGAAGGTTTAGAAAGAATGGGATAATTGGAATTCAAAAACCTAGGACCATACCACGAGAGTCATCAATTGACCTTTACGGCTTCGCATAAATCTCTTGGTCTTCATTGATTTCATTATAAGTGAAATATCGCCACTTATTTCTGTCCAACTCTTCAAAAATCATCATTCTCCTTCTTGCTAAACTTCTCCTGAGTTGATACAACTTTGCAATCTAATTGACTTATTGCACTCATTAAATTGTTCTCTGATTCTCTTCACACACCATTTATTTTTGGTGACAACATTTTTTTTTTTGAATGAATCATTGAGAATCAGAGAATTTACATACAAATTAATACTTTCAGACTTACACATTTGGATTAAATGCAGCTCTTCCTTCAATGGCTTTCGATCATATTATACATAAAAAATTCACTTACAGAACCATCACATCTTTTTCACATTCTCAAAGCATGATCCCAAGCTATAAGTTATGGATAAATTATGGTTTATGGGGTTAAGTTAATGTGGGTAATGAAAGAGAAAGGCTTATTTAGTGTTTGGCTTCAAATAGGGCTATGGAGCACACACAAAAAGGATAGGAAATATTTAAGGTCTTTTAAGTGGTTCAAACACACATAGTCTAATCATCACTTCCACCGGTTCATCTTACTCAAGATCAAAATAAACATGTGAAATCTTTTAATGATGAATGTTCTATAATGCTCAATGTATAACCTATAGAGATCAAATCTAATGCTAAGACCCTACTGAGTGTTTAGGAGTAGAAACAAAAGAATCCCTCATGATGTGTCATTTATGTACGCTTTTTGGCTTAGTGACCTCACAAGGGTAGTCTCCATTATCAATCATGGCTATCCGACTAAGCATCATATCCACTATCACATCAAGAGCATGTCAACATTTTTGAAAAATGCAATGCAACACACTAAGTGGAAATACGTTAGTGTAAACTTAGTGGTTAATGCATATTATTTCAGGGCACAAATCAAAGTATCTCATCATGGTTTCACAAGAAATACAGACTCGAAAATAGAAAGTTTTTTTTTAAAATTTTTTTGACAGACTCTGATCGAGCCATTTTATATATATATATATATATATATATATATATATATACACCCTCATTTCCAATGCTTACGTCCAGGTTTTCGAGTAAACTTGTGTATTTTATGGCTCGATTTTGTATTGTGCAGGTACTTTTGGAAACAATGGGTAATTAGTGAAGAGCAAGCAATTTTGAGCTAAAAGTGGTAAATGGAGCACTCTTGGGACGAAAATGTGAAGCCAAGGCCAGGGTCAGTTTGGCGGTCAACCTGACCGCCGTTTCAACCGCCGTTCAACACAGAATCAGAAAATGACCAGGTGCGATTTGGCGCTCGGTTCGGCGGTCATGTATCAACCACCTTTCCAACCGCACAATGTGGACAGAATGGTCACTCCAATTCGGCGGTCATCACCTGACCGCCGTTTCAACCGCCGTTTCATGCCACATCAGCAATCTGGATTTAACCCTAATATTTTGTGTTTCCCCCTATAAATATCCCTATATACTTTCCTCAAACCAGATCCCCACCATTCTACAAATCCCTAAACACTCTTTTAACTCAACCATTAACAAAATCTCCACCAATCACAAAAGACTTCACCTTTCCCTTTCCCACACTCATTCATTCACTTCAAATCACCAAATACCTAATTTTCCCTCCAAAACCACCAACCCATCCACATCTTAGGAGATTCATTGAAGGGAGTAGAAGAGTTCTACCAAGGAAAAGGGGAATCTCAAGCATCAAAAGAACAAGAAGATCTCTTGAAGGCTTTCATGGGTCTTTTCTATAACTTTGCTCCATTTATTTGTATTTCTAATATGTGTAACTAAACCCTCATATTGGGGAATTGATGAGACAACTTAAATGATATTTCTTTGTATTTGAACTAGTAATATGTTATCATGAATCCTCTCTGGGATTATTTCATTTTCATTGCTTTGAAGTTGCCATTTTACATGACTAAGCTAATATTGGGGCTCAATTTAGTTTTGCTTGTAAATGTGGTTCACATATGAAGGTTGTGGTTTAGGGTTTGAATGGCTTTCAACTCATTCTACCACTTTGAGCATTTATGAATTGAAATATATGATTTGAATGTTTTATATGGTATGAGACTTTGAATGTGTTCTTGAGAATTTATCTAGTGAATACTCATAATGGGGCTCACTTGAGTAGGTACTTTATTTGATATTCTTACCAAGACTCATAGTAGGGCTTACTTGAGTTAAAGTTTGAATTTGGACTATAAATGATTTCCATCAATTTTAGAACACTCCTTGGGTTGGATTAGAGCACTTAATTGAACTAGTTCATTACATTAGGAAATCTTTTGGTTGTTAAATCAATTCCCCAATACCCATTCACATACATTTCCACCTACTCAGCCTTAGCTATTTGCTTTCATAGTTGCCTAGTTTAATTTAGTTTAAATTAGTTTCAAATCAAACTTCCAAACCAAAAATAAATTTTACTTTCTCGTACGTAGTTTAAGTTTAGTGTACATATCCTAAATATAGCAAAATATCCTCCCTTTCCCTGAGGAACGATCCCGCTTGCCGTTATACAATTCAGTGCGATTTGTGTATACCAAGTGTGGAATTTTTGGTACTTGCAGAATCACGATCAAAATTTGGCGCCCCTGCCAGGGATCGGTAGCGTTTTATTTGGCTATTTTTAGTATAGGATATAGTTAGTAATTATTTCGTTATTTTTATCTTTTTACTTCTTGGTAGTTTTTGTTTTTGGGGTTTAGACCTACAAGTGTATGCACGGGCGGTATTCTGAGTCCATACAACGACCGTATTAATCAAGTTGCAAGATTTGTTAGAGCAGCCGAAAGAGCACGAAGAGCACAGTTAAACCAACCTCATACAGTAGATATGGAAGACCAAGGGGGAAATTCACCCAATGTTCCACACCCACAAATGAATGTTCCTATCAATGATCCCCCTGCAGAGATCACTATGGGGCAGTATTCAAGACCAGTCGTTGGTAGTCTAGCACCAGCAATCGTCCTTGATGACCTTACAAGATCATACGAGCTAAGAGGGATGCACATAAATCTTTTACCATTTTTCTATGGCTTGGCAGCCGAAGACTGTCTGCAGTGTATGAAGAACTACTGTGAGGTGGTGGAGACCTTCCCAAATGCATCAAGAATGTGCACACTTTCAAGAGAACAACTACAAATGAGGTGTTTCTCCACTTGTCTGAAGGACAAAGCAAAGCAATGGCTAAACACTCAGCGTCCCGAATCTCTTTCGTCTTGGAGTGATATGTGTGAAGCATTTTTTAATCGGTTCTTTCCAGCACACAGGAGGAGAGAGATCCGAGTCCAAATAACAGGATTTCAAGAAAATCACGGGGAATCATTCTATGAGACATGGGAAAGATTTCAGCTCTTACTGGCACAACTCCCTCCTCACATGCTCCCTAATGAATATAAAGTTTCAGCATTTCAAGAAGGACTCACTCCCCAAACACAACAATTGATTACTAATGCATGTTGTGGCTCAATTGCTGACAAAACAGCTGCCTATGTGACGGATGTGTGTGAGAAGCTCACTTTAAATTCTCAACAATGCAACTCTAACACAAAAGCAAGTGGAATGTACGAAGTAGGGGTAGGATCCGAAACGGCAATTGAAGTTTCAAAGTTGGCAGAGCAAATGCAGTCCATGCAAGCCACAATGCAGTCCATGCAAACCTTCATGACAAATCAAGGAAATGTTAGTCTTGTTCAAGGAAGAGAGTTTAGTAGGGATATGTCATTTAATGGAGATGGTGGTGTAGGATTTTATGAAGAAGCACAAGCAATAGGATACCAGCCCAGTGATAAGGGTGGTGCCTTTTCTCAAACTTACAATCCCAATTGGTGAAACCATCCAAACTTTTCCTGGACAAACAATAATGCTTTAAACTCAGACATGCTTAACAAGGGAGCAAACCAAGGGTATAATAACAACCGGGGATATTATCAAGACAAAGGCTTGGGGAACAATCAACCAAATTAAGGGTACCACAATAACCAGGGGTTCCACAACAACCGAGGGTATTTCCAAGGACAAGGCTCGGGGAGTAATCAGTCAAACCAATGGAACCAACCGGGAAACTTCTACAACAACCAAGCAAGGCAACCTCAAGGGGAGTCCATATTACCAGATGGACAAAGGTTGAGTTCTATCGAAGCCCTAGTTACCAATATGGGTGCATCAATAAACAACCTTGAAACTCAAATTGGCCAAATTGCAGAGGCTTTGCAAAAACAAGAAAAAGGTAAATTTCTGAGTTAACCGAAACAAGCCAAGGCAATGACGGTTCTTAGAAGTGCGCGTATCTTAAACAATGGAGAGATTGTAGAAGATTCAAGTGAGCCTATTGAACAAGAGAAAGAAGCAGTAGTGGAAGATACAAAGCAAGAATAAAATGAGGTGATGAAGACTCCCTCAAAGGAAGCTCCTCTGCTACACAAGTCATCCAATCCGTACATCCATCCAATTCCTTACCCCGAAAGATTGAAGAATACAAAGTTGGAGCAATCTTTCAAGGATATCTATGACATCCTTTCCAAAGTGAATGTGAATCTCCCACTCCTTGATGCAATCCAAAAGATGCCATCTTATGCAAAGTTTTTCTGGGAATTGAACAAAGACAAGAACAAGTTCAAGCCTAGATAACAAGAGAGACTTGGAGAGAATGTTAGTGCGATGATCCAAAAGAAGTTGCCACCCAAGATAAAAGATCCCAGAAGCTTCATGATCAGGCTAAATATGTAGTATATTTAGGCCTTCATATCCTTACGTTGTGTTCTGTTTTTGTGCATTTTTATATCTCTTATGGGTTGTTTTGTGCGTAATTGTAGGAAATGGTGCAATAAGGGGTTTGGAAGTGTGTTACAGTGGTTCCGGTAGAAAAAGGGTAAAAGAAAAAACAAATGATCACAAACAGCTTAGAGTGCGGGTCAAGTGCGGGTCGCAACAGCACTTCAGCCGCAATCATGCTCATAACCGAGACTTGATGCAAAGTGAAGAGTTAAAGTGCGAGTATAGTGCAGGTCATCCAATCGCTCCCCACCCGCACTATTTCCAAACCAGAGAAGTTGAAGACGCACCTGACATTAGATTGTGAGTATTGTACGGGTCATCCAACTGCACTCCACCCGCACTGTTACCAAGACCAGAATAGCAGATTTGTACCTGACACTAGAGTGCGGGTAAAGTGCGGGTCATCCAACCGCACTATTCCCACACTGTTGCTCAAGACAAAAGGTAGATTTTGCACCTGACAGTGTAGTGCGATCACAGTGCGGTTCCAAGTGCGGGTAATCCAACCGCACTCTACTCACACTAGTTCCAGATCAGAGAACTGAAGATCATACAGTGCGGGTAATTAACCTGCACTTCACCTGCACTCCGCGTGCGCCAGATTGATATTTGAAGCTTAAGTGACCTATTTTTGTATGTAGTATAAATAGAATAGTATGGAAATGGTTTAAGGAGCTTTTTGCCTCCATTTTTCAGAGGTAAACACACTTAGATTAAGAATCTCTCTCTCTCTCTTACATCCTTACATTCTCTACTCAACTTCAAGGAAGTTAGGAGATTGAAGCCATTTCAAGGAAGAAGATGTTCTCCAAGGGTTCTTCCTCTTTCCTTTCTCTTACTTTCCTAGTTGTAATGAGTAGCTAAATCCCCTCTAAGGGGTTGATGGGGTAGTTAGTTGAATATTGGGCTTATACATAAACTTGATATTATATTGATATTCATGTCCATCTTTCATTGATCTATTCTTGTTATGAATGATTAACATTGAGTTCTTGTGTAGATACATCCTCTTGGAAGATCTCTTTGTATTATGTATGAGTATGGCATCTAGATATACATCCTATATAGTTGCTTATTGCTCTAATGAATGGAGGAACGTCATGAATTTCGACTCTTAAACCGAGGTATTAATCTAACCTCGATCGAGTTTCCGGCACTATACATCCTAGGTCGGAGCCCGTGGGAGAGTTAGAAGTCATCACTATACATCCTAGGGTGACTATATTTAATCGGTTGAGTCATTGTTAGGTAGACGAGCTTCATTTCCAGAATCCGATAAACAACCAACACTAGACATCCTAGGTTGGTAGTTTACGACAGATTAATCCCTAGTAGGTGGTCCGCACTATACATCCTAGGTTGGCCACCTTATAGGGATAAATAACCGACTGTATACATCCTAGGTCAGTTACATTGAAAAGTCGTGCTATTGACAAGTTTGTTGCATTGCCCAGTATTCACTCTCGTATCCATTAACTCCTTAGTTTCCATCATCTATATATATCCTTCATCCATTTCCCCCTTCATTTAGTTTGCATATTTAGTTTAGTGTTATAATAGGACATTTCACCATCTACATCTTCATCATTTATGTTTCGTTTAGTATATATATACATTAACATTACTTTAGCAATAACTAATTTTAGCTAACTCCGCTCCCTGTGGACGATCCCTCACTTGCCACCATATTTGTGTTTTTAAATCATTTTAGGCTTAGTTAGGTTGTTACATTATTGTTGACAGACTGATCTTTAAAACGACACTAGAAATACGTCTTGTCACTTCATCATCAACATCTCTATCAGAGGAGGAAAGCAAGAGAAAGCCATGTTAGATTTGGGGGCAAGTATCAATTTGATGCCCTACACAATCTACAAGAGATTGGGACTAAATGACCTTAAGAGAACTTCCATGTCACTTTTGTTGGCAGATCAATCTTCAAGGCATCCAGAGGGAATTATTGAAGATGTTTTAATTCAAGTGGAAAAGATTATTATCCCAGCAGATTTTGTTGTGTTGGATATGGAGGACCAAAAAGATGAAGATCAAACGTTACTTTTCGGGAGACCATTTATGGCAACCGCTAGAGCAATCATGGATGTACATGAGGGGAAGCTTACAATGAAGGTTTTGGATGAGGTAATTGAGTTCAAACTTTTCGAATCGGCGGCTTATCCTATTGGGGCACATGATTGCTTCCATGTGAATTTGGTGGAAACAATCATTGATGAAGAAAGTGAAAAGTTTCTGAAGAAGAAATTGGAAGCTTTAATGGCAAGTGCAATGAAGTTCCTAGATGAGCAAGAAGATCAAGAAGAGAGGGTTGATTTCACAGAAGAGTTAATTAATGAAGAGAGCATTTGTGAGATTGAAGATGTTGGCAAGAAAGAATTGGAGTCAACATTGGTGATACCACCCAAGTTGGAGCTGAAAGAACTTCCAACAACACTCAAGTACATCTTCCTAGAAGAAGAAGAAAGGAAGCTGGTGATAGTTTCTGCGGAGCTGAACCAAGAGGAAGAAATGAAGCTTCTCAAAGTTCTTATAAGACACAAGGCGGCTATTGGGTGGTCCATAGAAGATATCAAGGGGATAAGTCCCACTATTTGTATGCACAAGATACATTTAGAAGAAGATTCCAAGCCTACTAGAGAAGCTCAACGAAGACTTAATCCCATCATGCAAGAAGTTGTGAAGAGTGAAGTTTTGAAGCTATTGAAAGTAGGTATCATCTACCCCATTGCGAATAGTAGGTGAGTGAGCCCAATCCATGTGGTACCCAAGAAGTCGGGCATTACGGTAGTAAAGAATGAAAAAGATGAATTTATTCCCCAAAGGTTACAAACCGGGTAGAGAGTATGTATTGACTACCGGAAATTGAATGCATCAACAAAAAAGGATCATTTCCCCCTTCCATTCATTGATCAAATGTTGGAAAGATTAGCGGGGCATAGCCATTATTGTTTCTTGGACGGCTATTCAGGATATAATCAAATTACAATTGCTCCGGAAGATGAAGAGAAGATGACATTCATATGTCCCTTTGATACCTATGCATACAGGAAGACGCCTTTTGGCTTATGCAATGCACCCGACACTTTCCAACGATGTATGATGTCCATTTTTTCGGATATGGTAGGGAAAATCATTGAAGTATTCATGGACGACTTTTCTGTATTTGGAGGATCTTTTGATCTATGTCTCAACAACTTAACCCAAGTATTGAGAAGATGTGAAGAGAAGAACTTGATCTTGAATTGGGAGAAGTGTCATTTTATGGTGACACAAGGAATAGTTCTTGGGCATGTGGTGTCAAGCCGGGGCATAGAAGTTGACAAGGCAAAGATTGAGATTATGAAGACCTTACCTCTGCCAAGAACCATCAAAGACATAAGATCATTCTTGGGTCATGCGGGATTTTACCGGCGATTTATAAAAGACTTCTCCAAAATTTCGAGGCCCATGTGCAGTCTTCTTCAAAAAGAGGTAGAATTTGTATTTGATGAACAATGCATGCAAGCTTTCAACACTCTTAAGGAAGCCCTCACTTCAACGCCGATCATAGTGCCACCAAATTGGAGTTTACCTTTTCAAATCATATGTGATTCATCGGACTATGCGGTTGGGGTTGTTCTTGGGCAGAGGGTAGACAAGCTTCCACATGCAGTTTATTATGCCTCAAGGACACTAAATGATGCACAGTTGAATTACTCCACAACTGAAAAAGAATTGTTGGCTGTTGTGTTTGCTTTGGAAAAATTTTGACAGTACTTGGTGGGACCTAAAGTGATAGTTTACACCGATCAAGCAGCGATCCGGTACCTCATGCAAAAGAAAGACGCCAAGCAAAGACTCATCCGTTGGATTCTACTTCTACAAGAGTTTGACTTGGAGATCAAGGATAAGAAAGGGAAGGAGAATGTGGTGGCCGACCATCTAAGTTGGTTGATACATGGTTCCAATGAAGAAGAAGATATGCTCCCTTTAAAGGAAAGCTTCCCGGATGAGCAGCTGTGGGTAATCAATGGAAGAGAACCATGGAATGCAGATATTGTAAACTATCTTATGAAAGATATAGTGCCCAATGACCTATCCTTTCAAGCAAAGAAAAGATTCAAGTTTGTGGCAAGGCAGTACTTCTGGGATGAGCCCTACCTTTTTATGCATGGGCCTGATCAAGTAATTCGAAGATGCATTCTAAAAGAAGAGCAAAAGGGCGTAATCCAATTCTGTCATGAAATGCATTATGGAGGACATTTCAGCCAAAGAAAAACTATTCTACAGCACGGATTCTATTGGCCCACACTTGGCAAGGACACCTATGAGTTCTGTAGATGCTGTGATAGATGCCAGCGAATGGGAAGCATCGGCAAGAGAAATGAGATGCCTCAAAAAGGGGAAATGGTGGTCGAACTTTTTGACATATGGGGAATAGATTTCATGGGTCCCTTTCCCTCTTTAATTGGAAACAATTACATTTTGGTGGCGGTTGATTATGTCTCCAAGTGGGTGGAGGCAGCAGCAACAAAAACCAATGACAGCCATGTGGTAGTGAAATTTTTGAAAGATGTAGTGTTCCCATGGTTTGGAACCCCTTGTGCAATAATAAGCGATGGTGGGACACATTTCTGTAATAGAATTTTGACTGCCTTGATGAAGAAATTATGAGTGACACACAAGGTTGCTACACCGTACCATCCACAAACCTTCAGCCAAGTTGAAGTGAGCAACCGAGAGATCAAAAGGATTCTTGAGAAGACAGTCAAGCCCAATCGGAAGGATTGGTGAATGAAACTTAATGATGCACTCTGGGCCTATCAGAAGGCATACAAAACTCTAATTGGTACAACGCCTTACCGGTTAGTGTTTGGGAAGGCTTGTCATTTGACCGTTTAGCTTGAATATGACTCATTTTGGGCAATCAAGAAATTGAACTTCAATTTGAATTTGGCTGGTGAGGAACACAAACTCCAACTGAATGAATTGGAAGAGCTTCGGCATGAGGCTTATGAAAATGTAAGGTTGTATAAGGAAAGAACGAAGCGCATCCATGACCAAATGCTTCTACAGAAAGACTTTCATCCGAGGATGCTTTTTCTTGTTTTTGACTCAAGATTGAAACTATTTCCTGGCAAATTGAAGTCTCGTTGGACAGGGCCATTTTGTGTGACAGAAGTATTTCCCCATGGTGCAATAGAGTTGGAGAACTGCAAAACAGGTGACAGGTTCAAGGTAAACGAACAGCGAGTGAAACAATATCATGGAGGAACCAGTGCAGCAACTGTGATGGAAAAGATCAATCTCGGTGAACCATAGCGCCCGTCACAACGTCTTGCCTATACGTTAAATCAAGCGCTTCGTGGGAGGCAGCCTACAAAGGTAAATTTAATTTTATGCTTTCGGATTTCAGTGATTGTCAACAATACCAACAATGAGAAATTTCCCAAATTTGTTTTGGTCTACGGATTATGAAAGGTTAATGAATAGATAGTAACAAAACATATCCAAAATAGGGTTGGGGGTTGAGAATATTTTGATATGTTTTATGCAATGTGCAGTTGTTAGTAGAGTCATGTAGGTGGAAAAGAAGAAAGAAGAAGAAAATCGAATTCCTGGTGCAATTTGGCGGTTAATTCGGCGGTTAAACTGACCGCCGAATAGACCGCAGAAATACAATAACACACTGCCTCAATTTGGCGGTCAAACTGACCGCCGAATAGACCGCAGAAATGAAATGACACACTGCGTCCATTTGGCGGTCAGTTCGGTGGTCACTCCAACCGCCGTTGCAACCGCCGAATTCCACGATATTATAAAGTATGCATCACTTTCACGAACTGCACAAAATTTCCCCCTCATTCAAAAACAAAAAAAAAAGTTTCGACAGTTTTCCCTCTCCAGGTGCAACTTCCCTCTCTCTTTTTGTTCAAGGCTTCAAAGGTATGTGATTTTCTTCCCCAAATCTTATTTTGCATGTCTAACCTCTTCTCTTCTCTCATATATACATTGAATTCGAATTGGATTAATGAGAGTTAGGGTTTGGTTCGAATTTGGGACTTATTAATTTGGAGCCAAATTGATTATGATGCATGCTTGGATTTTGTTTGTTGGTAGATATCTATGCCCTCTAGGATGTATTTTGTTGTTTGAATGTATCCCAACTCTTAAATTTCGAATTCCATAGCATGATATTGTTGAATTTTTTTTTTCTTTCTTTCTTACTTGAGTAGAAATCTCGTTTTCCTTGATATAATATATGTCATATGTGTTTTGTGATTACATTTATAAATCTCGTTCATACAAATTGGTTGCCCATGTTGAATTATACATTAGTACTAATGTGGTCTATATTGTCGAATGCTTATTGTTGGAATGCTTTAGCAAGTACTATGTACTATTTTGGTTGTAAATATGGAATTTTCATAATATAGTGGACTTGGTATGGTGTGAACATATGTTCCATGATTGGCGATTAACAATTTTCAGGTTTCCCTTTTAATCAGCATGATTTCGATTGACACTAACATTGATATATTTTTATCGGTTTTGTTTGCATGTGTTGTCCTTCGGTGTTGTGCAGGATTTCCATTTTGAAATGACGATCACAGGTAAATGAAGGCAAGGGCAAAGGCAAAGGTTCAACAAGTCGAAGGGAGGAGCAACACATCGCCCATAATGTGCTGTACGCGGTTCGCCTTCAGTAGATGATGTCCAGGACGATCCATCCTGAGAGAAGTATAGACTTAACAGATATGGATGGATCAGATGTGATTAGACAGGCTGATGGTATGGGTTGGCGGAGCTTTGCCACTACTCCTCGAAATACAGCCAATCTGAGTATGGTCAGAGAATTTTATACGTCAATGATCTTTGAGGAGTATGTGAAAGGGAGGTCTGTCAAAGTCAGGGGAGTGGATGTGTTTGTGCATCCACGGGAGGTCAACGCTTACTATCAGACACCTGCACACAGTTTGCTTAAAAAGAGGATACCAGAAGATCATATTTTCCGGCTGTATCACCCAGATCTTGTTGCAGCACTTAAGAGAAATATGGCAAATATGGGGCAATGGAATGTGAACCGCAGTCTTCGATAGTCAGAACTGGAGAGGGACTTGGCGTTTTGGTCAGTCTACATCTCCCATTCTTTGAGGTCCTCCCTACAGTGGACAAAGACCGTGTTAAAGGTGGCACAGATCTTGTATTGCATCAAACACCAGCGACAAATAGATGTAGGGCAACAGATTATTGATGCCATATATAGGGCTGGAAAGAAAAGTACCTCTATTCTCCCTTTTAATTGTATGATTACCCATTTGTGCATGCAGGCTACTGCACGAGAGGGCTATGAGATTAAGGCTTTAAGTGATCCCTACAACTCCAAAACTTTCACTGATATAACTGAGGATGTTGATGTGAAGCCCCTACAACCGTTAGGGTCTAGGAAGCGGTAAAGAATGATGCTGCTGGCCCGGCACGAGGATGAGGAGAGTGAAGATGAGGATGATCCAGGAACAGTCCCACCTTCAGCCACAGAACCAGCCCAGAGCAGAGGCCGGCCTGGTTTGATGCTTCGGGATGAGAAATCTCAGTTAACACCCTCGAGACCACTACCACGTAGGTGGTGGCCAAGATTGATCGTATGTGTAGCAATGATTATAAAATGACAAGGAATAATGGTACAATTCATCACCCCAAAGAAAGCATGAATATTTTCTTCATTTAACGTGCATGGTATACAGATACAAATTTCTCTATTTTTGCTCTCAAATCTCTCTAGGGTATGGTCAAGTATTTGTCGTATACCTGTCGATTAGTAGTCTCCTCTTTTCATTTTCTTTCCTTTCTATTTATATATAGTTTTGTAGGTTAAGTCAACTGATTCTCCCCTTGATTTTCTCAGTCTCTCCCCTCCTTATCGGGCGGGATTTCTCGCTTCAATGTCATTGACTTTGAGTTAATAGCCGAATTGAGAATATCTTGGTAGAGATCAGTTTGTTTCCTCTTTGGACTTTATTACTTGTTCTGCATGTAGGTAACATTTCCAGATATGATCCAGTGTATCTTCGGGTCTTCACAGCATGATCCTTAATAGAGGTCATTGAATATGGCATGGTGTGGTGCATCAACTAGTGAGGTCGATCGGTGTTTCGACCTCGATATCTGAGAAGTTTCATCCAGCTGGGAGCCAGATCTGGCTTCCCTTGACCTTTTCGAAGCTAGGTGCGGCCTCCTAAGGACATTCTCCTGTGTCAGCGAGGTATAGGTGAGTCTTTGGAGCATTTGCGAAGTGACCTCGACTTCGGGGAACTTCTAGTTTTGGTGATGCGGGCTAGATCTGATTGTTCCGGGCTCTATCCCTGATGTTTTCGGAGCCCGTCCTTGTTCCTGGGGTGGTATCGTAGCTCGGCTCTGGACAGAATGGTCTCCTGGTGGAAACTCTCGGGTATGGAGCCAGGTCTGGGAGGTGGAAAATTTTCCTTTGGTCCTTAGCCAATTTTGGCTATTAACAGAAGTCCCCTTTGACTTGAACACCAGACATCGAGCTTGGGGTTGGGGTCAGATTTTTACTTTATTTTGGAAATCTTCCTCTTTTTACCGTTACCGAAATATTGGGGAAATCTCCTCATTAGAGTGACGTGATACAAACCGACTAATTTATCTCCGAATTAATCTGATTGCGTTACGGCAGTCCCCGAGATTTTTTACCGTTACCAGAATCTTGGGTAGATCTCCATCTTAACTGCGTAAGTGATGTGGCGTGAGATGATTAGCCTGCTTCTGAGTTAATCCGGTTACGTTACGGTAGTCCCCGAGATTTTTTACCGTTACCAAATGAGTATCTCGGTAGCTCGTGCTACTGCCCTCCTGCCTATATATATATATATATATATATATATCTATTTTTCACCTCGTCTTCCTCACATCTCTCAAACTAAATTTTTTTGCTAAGAAATATTTTCATAGCCTTTCCTCCAAGCTTGCTTTTTTCTTCATTCTTCGTCCTTATTGGCTTTTACTATGTCGAAAACCAGTCACGATTCAGTTGACTCCATAATTGATGGCGAGGAGGTCGTCAGTTTTACTCTGGGGAAACGGGCTAGGAGGAGTTCTGACGGCGACAATTCCCCACCCACTTCGCAACGTCGGCGGTCAAGTAGGAATGTATCCATTGGGACTGGGTTCTCCAACCATCCTGACCATCCTTTGGATATCGTCGCAAAGATTCCGACAAAGAAGTGGACGGTGACGCCGCGGGGGAGCATTGGGTCTCGGCTCCTAGTCCCCTTCTAGAGAGGCTCCCTCCTTATGATTTCCGGGTTGTCCAAGATTCCATCGTCGACCCGGTCTCGATTGACCGCTTGAGGTCAAAGTTTGGCATCCCCGACAGCGTATCCATCTCGGTGCCTCCCAAAAATTATGAGTTCTTCAACTCCCCTAAAGGCGTGCTTCCGATTCATGTGGCCGCTCTCGAGAACGGGGTCAGGCTTCCCCTTTATCCAACTCTTCAGCGGGCTATTAACGCCATCCAGCTCGCTCCCCTCCAGTTGACGCCTAGCTTCTTGAGGCATCTGATTGGTTTCCTTGTACTATGGAATGAACAATGTCAGATGAGTAAGGTAACGAGGGAGCCGGGTGCAGAGGAGCTAGCCTATCTCTTCCAGGTTGGGAGCCTGTCTGGCGCTCTTCGAGGCCAGCTCTATGCCAAGGCCAAGAATAAGCTCAATTTCATCATTCCTGGTGCTTCGAAGAAGGACCCCGCTTGGAAAGAAGAATGGATCCTTGCGGGGGATGACTTGGGGAGCTCGATTTTCATTGGAGGGCATGAATTCGAGGTTCCCACGGCTTTCAGTGACAAGCCCTCATGGGACCGGGACTCCCTACCTTCTGAGTCCGAAGCCATCTTGAAGGCTATTGTAGCCCGAAATTATTTGAACTTGAAGTTGCCTACTGCTGAAGCCTTTAATCCTCGTATGGTGAACAAATATTTACGGATCTCAGACGCTATTCCTCGTAAGTTTCATTGAGTTGCTTTGCCTTATTGCTCAGCTTAGTTCTAACATTTTCCTTTTTAATCTGCTTATTCATAGTTTTTGTCGTGGAACCGGCCACCCGCCACGTCTTACGCTCTCCTCAAGGTAGAGTTTCTCTTTCCTCCATTGGGGTCGAACCTGCTCTTGCTTCATCTATCTCTCCGGCTGGGTCCAAGATGGCCACTCTTGCTTCGCGGGCTTTCCGGGCTTTGGGTAAAGCTCCCAGGTGGTTGGTCTGGCTGCTTCTGTCCTTTCGGCTGTGGTCGCTAAAGTTGCTACCCCCTCGACTCAAACTCCTGATTCCGCTGCGCTTCCAACAACCAAAGCTTTGGAGGTTTCTGGGAAAGGTGTCGCGGGCTTGATCTGATCATTCATGGCTCTATTCCGGATGTTTTTGGAGCCCGTCCTTATTCCTGCGGGGTGGTACCGTAGCTCGGCTTTGGGTAACATGGTCTCCTGGTGGATGATCTCGGACATGGAGCCAGGCCTGGAGGGTGGAAAATTTCCCTTTGGTCCTTAGCCAATTTTGGCTATTAACAAAGCCAAACACTTTCCCAAACACTAACAAAACCTAAACACAAGACCTACCCAAAGTTGTTGACCATAATCAAGTCACATATGCCTAAAGGATGTCAAATATAAACTCTTGTTTAGTTAATAGTATGTATCTAGGCATGAATTTCAAAAAAAAAATTATAAAAAGAAAGAAAGAAAGAAAGAAAGAAAAAAGAGATGTTGTCAATTAAGCCTAATGCTTAAATGTGAGCTGCACCATATATATGAGCAACCATGTAGCATGAGGTTGGTGCAAATGTATAATTTAGAAAAGCATGAGGTTTGTATTATGCTAAATGTAAATCTTCTTGGTATGGTCAATAATTTCAAATCTCATTACCCATATCCATCATTCACCACATAACACCCCTGGCCCCAACAATTGGTAGGAAAAGTAAATTTGATCTTGTAGGACTCCCACTTGAGAATGCAAACGCTCGTCATGCTCTACCACGTTCATGGTTTTTGGTTCCTTTCCTGAGACACATTCACTCAAAAAGGGCGTCAATTCTTGAATACATGTATGCATCTTAACTTGTTTCCATTTCATAAACTCATTCACATACACATTTATGAGCGTTAACCTAGGTTCTGAGAGGAAAAATAAGAGTGGCACCTAGTGAGAACCTAGTGTCGAAGCGAAATATGGCTGAAGCGCTTATGTGAGTGGTCGCCAAAGTGAGGGCATTTGAATGTGGGATTCGTAACTTGCATTTCATCCATTGGATTGATTTTGGGATATTTCAAGTATAAGTGCATCTCTCATGGTATCTTATCTATATTGGCAGTCGCATACATATATATATATATATATATATTGTTTTTATTTGGTCGATTTTGTTTGTTGGTTTTCCACATTTTGTTTTGAATTTGCTCGAGGGCGAGCAAAGGCTAGGTTTTGGGGTATTTGATCGAGCCATTTTATATATATATATATATATGCACCCTCATTTCCAATGCTTACCTCCAGGTTTTCGAGTAAACTTGTGTATTTTATGGCTCGATTTTGTATTGTGCAGGTACTTTTGGAAATAATGGGTAATTAGTGAAGAGCAAGCAATTTTGAGCTAAAAGTGGTAAATGGAGCACTCTTTGGACGAAAATGTGAAGCCAAGGCCAGGGTCAGTTCGGCGGTCAACCTGACCGCCGTTTCAACCGCCGTTCAACACATAATCAGAAAATGACCAGGTGCAATTTGGCGCTCGGTTCGGCGGTCATGTATCAACCACCTTTCCAACCGCACAATGTGGACAGAATGATCACTCCAATTCGGCGGTCATCACCTGACCGCCGTTTCAACCGCTGTTTCATACTACATCAGCAATCTGGATTTAACCCTAATATTTTGTGTTTCCCCTATAAATATCCCCATATGCTTTCCTCAAACCAGATCCCCACCATTCTACAAATCCCTAAACACTCTTTTAACTCCACCATTAACAAAATCTTCACCAATCACAAAAGACTTCACCTTTCCCTTTCCCACACTCATTCATTCACTTCAAATCACTAAATACCTAATTTTCCCTCCAAAACCACCAACCCATCCACATCTTAGGAGATTCATTGAAGGGATTAGAAGAGTTCTACCAAGGAAAAGGGGATTTCAAGCATCAAAAGAACAAGAATATCTCTTGAAGGCTTTCATGGGTCTTTTCTATAACTTTGCTCCCTTTATTTGTATTTCTAATATGTGTAACTAAACCCTCGTATTGGGGAATTGATGAGACAAATTAAATGATATTTCTTTGTATTTGAACTAGTAATATGGTATCATGAATCCTCTCTGGGATTATTTCATTTTCATTGCTTTGAAGTTGCCATTTCACATGACTAAGCTAATATTGGGGCTCAATTTAGTTTTGCTTGTAAATGTGGTTCACATATGAAGGTTGTGGTTTAGGGTTTGAATGGCTTTCAACTCATTCTCCAACTTTGAGCATTTATGAATTGAAATATATGATTTGAATGTTTTATATGGTATGAGACTTTGAATGTGTTCTTGAGAATTTATCTAGTGAATACTCATATTGGGGCCCACTTGAGTAGGAACTTTATTTGATATTCTTACCAAGACTCATAGTAGGGCTTACTTGAGTTAAAGTTTGAATTTGGACTATAAATGATTTCCATCAATTTTAGAACACTCCTTGGGTTGGATTAGAGGACTTAATTGAACTAGCTCATTACATTGGGAAATCTTTTGGTTGTTAAATCAATTCCCCAATACCCATTCACATACATTTCCACCTACTCAGCCTTAGCTATTTGCTTTCATAGTTGCTTAGTTTAATTTAGTTTAAATTATCTTCAAATCACACTTCCAAACCAAAAAAGTATTTTACTTTCTCTTACGTATTTTAAGTTTAGTGTACATATCCTAAATATAGCCAATATCCTCCCTTTCCCTGAGGAACGATCCCGCTTGCCGTTATACAATTCAGTACGATTTGTGTATACCAAGTGTGGTATTTTTGATACTTGCAAAATCACGATTAGACTCAAAACTACAATATTGACACCCCCAAACCTAATCTCGACATTTTCCTCAATTTTGAAAATTGAAGTGCACGACAAAAAGGGAAAAGAAGTGAGAGAGTAATACCATAATAAACTCAAATATAAATCAAAAAAACTAAATCCTGGAATAAATCTAATCCAATAATAAAATAAATATCCAAAATACGAAAAACTAAAAATGAAAGAAAAAGAAAATAAAATAAAAGAAAGGAGAGCAAAAACATATCATGCTGTAGACACAGGACCGTCTACAGTAACTCCAATCAATCCCCACCATCACCATCGCTGGAAAAAATCTCAGTGTCATATCCACCAGTAGCATCTCCATCCTGCTGCTGACCTCCAATCCTAGGGACCATAGCATCAAAACTTGTAGCATGAGGAGAATAATAAGGGTAATAATTGGTGTAGAGGGCATAGCAGCTGGCATGGTGGATGTCCGGATCCCATCTATAGAAATCTGCATCTGCCTCATCCTCATATCTAATCCTGAGAAACCCTCTTTCATTTCCTTTCGTAAGTCAGCAAAACCCATGTCCATGTATTCCTTCATCGAACCAAGCATGTACTCTACCCTCTCGGGTTTCTGTTGAGACGGGACAGCACCAGTATCAGGAAAAAGTGCTGAAGCAAAAACATCTCCCATCTGCTGGAATGGCTCCTGAAACTGCTGGTCCAGAGCAATCAAAGCATCATTATTTACATCATCGTTCACTTCATCCGCAGCTCCCACCCGACGTCTCTTCCGTAGGTTATTCCAAGACATCAAATTCAGTGATGGAGTGTCCATCAACAAGCTAGTATCCTTCTTGGCATTAACTACTATCCCGGCCTCCGCACACATAACTATGATCAAACAAGGGAACACCAATGAGGAATCCAGCTGCTGGCCACATACCATTATCTCTTTCCAAATAAATCTGGCCACATCAATATAGAATCCGTTCTTGATACAGTACAGTAATTTCGATGCTTCCCGAAAAATCTCAAAACCTTGTACGGAAGGCTTCAAAGAGGCCGTAACAAACAAATACCAGAAAGCGGATTCCAAGAGTAAATCTTTCCGCAGCAGCTTGTGACCATCCCAATTCTCACCCCCTCCATTACGAAGTTCCCTTCCAAGATAAAACCTATTTGGATATTCTCCAGGCTCCTATGAAACAGCTGGTAACTCATAATGAGCATGAATTTTGGCAACCGAGATCACCACAGGCACCCCTCTCACCATAACCGTACTATTTGCGTTGAACTGATTCTAAACCATGTTGGCATAAAACTCACGAGGTAGAGTAACATTGGCTCACGTGGGCTACTGAACATACCGCTTTCTCTATCTGAATGCAACCAGTTCGAGAACAGGAGTATCACGCAACTCCTCCAAATCTATCCCTCTCTCAACTATTACATTACGTGCCGCCAAGTCCTTCAATCTTTTCCTGAAATAAGGATGACCCACTAATTGTTGTTCCATGGGGTGCTTGTCTCTCCTCCTGTTTGAACTCAGAGAGTCAGTTCGACCAAGGAAAGCTGTATGTACCATATCTAAAAAATACACAATTAAACACAAGTAAGAAAACTCAAGTTAGGAAAAATTGAAACAAAATTCCGGTGGCATTCCGACAGTAAACTGTTAATCCCATATACTGTAAATGCACATATTTCTAAAAAAAGAACCTAGTCAACACAAGTGCACACTCAACTGCATAATTCTTCAACATTCCCAAATTAAACCTAAACAATATTGAGCACAATTAAATAGAGAGAAGTCTCAATTGAACATATAGAATAGGCAATTGATCAACGATAATGTGCAATTGAAAGAAAATCCCTCCAATTCGAAAATCCCCAAATCAATAAAATAGAAACCCTAGCAAAAAAATCCTAAAATAAGTGCTATATAATGAAATTAATACTAAAAATAAACTTAAGAACACATATATAGCACAAACAAGCTCAAACAATGGGCATGCAGTCACAAATAACACCCATATCCGAAAATCCCCAATTCTAGTTCTAGAAACCCTAGAAAGAATTTTGAGAAATAAATGGAAAGAAAGAGAAGGGATTCATGTAATTGAGAACTAAACAAAATCAAGAAACATTTGAAAAAGAGAATGCAGACATACCTTGGATTCTTGGAGCTTGAGTTGAGAGAAGAGGGAAAAAGAGAAAGAGAAATTTTTTTAAGAAAAACCTGGACTTTTGCGTGGAGTGACGCAACTTAAATACCTGTCGACCGTTGTGTGTGCCACTGTGTGTTATCACTGCGGTGTCACATCGGTAAGCCTTCTTACCTCTTTGGACGTATGCAAAATGCACCATTTAACTTGATGGACATCTATGAGTGGCACATCGGTAAGGAAGCAGTATCACAGCACATTGCCCAGTATTTTCCGCTGCAAGGAATACTGTGATTTATGGGAGCAGTCCTACAGCACTCTTATTCCAGTAGGTGCACACTGTCTAGCCCGCTGTGAATTATGAGAGCGATGATGGCAGCGGTCCTTTAAAAATCCTCCCTTTATTTTAATAGAGACACTAAACAAAAACATAAGAACTTCCCCCAAACCTCATTTCAAGTTAGGAGGCTCAAAAAAAATTAAAATAAAATAAAATAAAAATAAAAATAAAAATAAGGAAAGAAAAATACCTGGGTGGGTTGCCTCCCACCAAGCGCTGTATTTAATGCCTAGGTGAGATGTATGAGAGCACTACGGCTCTTTGAGCTCATTCGAACATACAATCCCATCTCCGGACACACTAAGATACGGTTTCAGTCTATGGCCATTTACTTTAAATCTACCACTATTTCGAAGATTCTCAATTTCAACTGCTCCATGAGGGAAAACTTCGGTAACCTTAAAAGGACCCGACCATTTTGATTTTAACTTTCTTGGAAATAGCCTCAAATGCGATTAATATAATAGAACCAACATCCCTGGATGGAATTCTTTCCAGAGGATTTTTTTGTCATGTAATCTTTTAGTCCTTTCCTTATGTACTTTTACATTCTCATAGGCATTATTGTGAAGCTCCTCAAGCTCACTCATTTGCAAACTTGTTTCTTCTCCAGCCTTATCCAAATTGAAATTCAACTTCTTTAGAGCCCAATAGGCGTTGTGCTCCAATTCCACTGGAAGATGACACGCCTTCCCAAAGACTATCCTATAAGGACTCATTCCAATAGAAGTCTTGTAAGTAGTTCTATATGCCTATAAGGCGTCATTAAGCTTGAGTGACCAATCCTTACGGTTTGGTTGCACAGTCTTCTCCAATATCTGCTTAATTTTCCTGTTTCTCACTTCAACTTGCATTGATGTCTGAGGATGATACGGGGTTGCCACTTTATGTTTGACACTATATCTCTTCATCAATGAGGCAAAGACCTTGTTACAAAAATGGCTTCCATCGTCACTTATGATTGTACGAGTCCAAAACCTGGTGAATATGTACTCTTTGACAAATTTCACCACCACTTGGCTGTCATTGTCCTGGTTGTGATTGCTTCAATCCACTTTGAGACATAATCTACATCAACCAAGATGTAATTATACCCGTATGAAGATGGAAAAGGTCCCATGAAGTCAATTCCCCATACGTCAAAAATCTCCACGACCATCTGATTTGTGAGTGGCATCTCATCCATTTGCCCAATGTTTCCTATTCTCTAGCACTTGTCACAAGAAACATAAAAATCGTTAGCATCTTTAAATAGTGAGGTCCAGAAGAAACCTGATTGAAGAACTTTCAGAGCAGTCTTTTTAGCACTAAAGTGCCCTCCACAATGAAGATTATGGCAAAATCTCAACACATCTTGCTGCTCTTCTTCAGGGACACATCTCTGAATGATCTGATCGGTGCCATATTTGAATAGGTATGGCTCGTCCAAAAAATATTGCCCGGTGATGGAGAGAAATCTTTTCTTTGCTTGTGAGCTCATATCAGGTGGTGTGATTCCATTTGCAAGGTAATTCACAATGTCCACATACCACAGATCTTTGACACTAGTTGCCAATAATTGTTCAACTAGGAAGATCTCATTGATGGGTAAATTCTCAGTATGATCCTCCACTCCATCACGTTCTAGATAAATGATACGCCACCACGTTCTCACTGCCTTTTTTATCCCTTATTTCCAAATCTCGGTTTCGCTTTCTTTTTCGTTAGCAAATACTTTAATGCAGCATGATCAGGATAAACAATGACCTTAAACCCTATCAAATAGGATCTAAATTTCTCTAAGGCACTAACAACAGGAAGCAATTCTTTTTCAGTGGTGGAGTAATTCAATTGTGCATCCTTCAAGGTGCGACTAGTGTAGTAAATAACATGTGGTAATTTATCTACTCGCTATCCTAAAACAGCGCCTACAGCATAGTCAGATGCATCACACATTAATTCAAAAGGAAGAGACCAATTAGGAGGCATGATTATAAGAGTAGATGTCAGTTTACTTTTCAGAGATTCAAAAGCATGCAAGCAATCATCATCAAACACAAATGCAGTATCCTTGGTCAAGAGATTACATAAGGGACGACTAAGTTTTGAAAAATATTTTATAAAACACGTATAAAAACCTGCATGACGAAGAAAACTCCTCACACCCTTCACCGAAGTGGGAGATGGAAGTTTCGAAATCACTTCAATTTTAGCACGATCTACTTCTATCCCTTTTTCAGAAATAACATGCCCTAAAATTATTCCAGATTTAACCATAAAATGACTTTTCTCCCAACTAAGTGTCAAATTAGTCTCCGTGCATCTTTTTAAAACAAGAGTTAAATTATCAAGGCAGTGGTCAAAATAATTACCAAAAATAGAAAAATTATCAATAAATACCTCAATAAATTTCTCTAACATGTCAGAGAATATTGACATCATGCATCTCTAGAAAGTGGCAGGGGCGTTGCATATACCGAAAGGCATTTTTTGGTATGCAAAGGTGCCAAAGGGGCATGTGAACGTCTTCTTCTCTTGGTCCTCTGGAGCAATAACAATCTAATTATATCCTGAAAATCCATCCAGGAAGCAATAATAAGCATGTCCTGCCAGGCGCTCAAGCATCTGGTCAATGAACGGCAAAGGAAAATGATCCTTTTTGGTTGCCGTGTTGAGCTTGCGGTAATGTTTGCATACTCTCCACCCTGATGTCTTCCTTGTGGGAATCAACTCATTATTCTCATTGCCAACGACCGAGATTCCTGACTTCTTTGGAACAATATGGACCGGACTCACCCACTTACTATCGAAATATTGGATATGTAATACCCACATTGAGTAGTTTCATGACCTCTTCTCGTACAACTTCTTTCAAGTTGGGATTTAGCCTTCTTTGAGTCTCTCTGGAGGGCTTTGCATCTTCTTCTAGCAGGATCTTGTGCATGAAAATGGAAGGGCTTATTCCCTTAATATCCGCTATGGTCCATCCAATTGCGGCTTTATATTCCTTGAGCACCTTTATTAGCTTCTCTTCTTTTTCCTCGTCTAGATCAGAAGCTATAATCACTAGAAGTGTATCATTATCCCCTAAGAAAGCATATTTGAGATTATAGGGAAGTTGTTTGAGCTCCAAAGCAGGGGGAAAACTAGTAGAAGGGACTAAAGATTTGTTGCTTCCTTCTTCAATTTCCGCACTTAGCTCTTCAATCTCAGACTCTTCTTCTACACCCTTTTCTTGCTGATCTTCTTCATCATCTTCAAAGACATCCTTTACCCAATCAAGTAACTCGTTGAGGCTATCATTTGATAACTCCTCTTAGATTGCCGAATTAACCACCTCAATCGAGCAACAATCGACCGAATTACAATCATCGACAGCTTCAGGTAATCTTAATGATTCAAAGACCTTGAACTCCACAATCTCATCTAACACAGACATTGTTAGCTTCCATTCTGTACATCGATAAAGGTCTTTGCAATCACCATGAAAGGTCTTCCCAATAGAATTGGCTTACTTCCTCTTTCCTTAGCTCCTTCATCCATGTCAAGTATCACAAAATCAGTAGGAATAATGAGATTGTCTACTTGAACCAGTTCATCTTCAACATATCCTCTTGGGTATGTGACTGAACCATCCACCAACAAAAGTGACATGGTTGTCTTATTTAGATCATTCAACCCCATTTGTTCATAGATGTTGTATGGCATCAAGTTGATGCTAGCTCCCAGATCTAACATTGCCCTCTCCAAGGTGATACCTCCAATAGTAATGTTGATGTAAAAACTTTCAGGATCTTGGAATTTTGGTGGCAGAGACTTTTAAAGGACAGCATTGGCACTTCCGGCCATGAACTCTTGATGATTCTCCATAAACTTAGTCTTGTAAGTATGGAGACTCTTGAAGAATGTTGCTTAGGCTAGCATCTTCTGGATCATCTCCAATAGAGGCAAGTTGACATTGACCTTTGATAGGATGTCATATATGTCTTTGTATGATTTCTCCAACTTGCTCTTTTGTAATCTTCCTGGGAATGAAATCGGAGGAACATATGGATTTGGTGCCTTGAGCAAGAGCGATGTTTTCTTGGATTTTTCAACCATTATCGCTTCCTCTTTTTCTGGTGTTATGTTCTCTTCTAAAGAACCTGAAACATCAGTAGGTTTATTAGAAAGTTCAACAGATCTATCATTAACTAATTTCTTACCATTCCGGAGAACTGTCATGGCCTTTGCTTGCTCAGTATGGCTTAGGAATTTTCCTGGTTCACTCTTCTGCTTAGTTTTAGCCAGTTGCCCAATTTGTAATTCCATCTTCCTCATTGAAGCATTGAGGTTCTGAATTTGCACACTAGTATCTTCAAAAAATTTCTAAGAAAATTGCATGAAATTATTCAGTATGTCTTCTAGTGATGGCTTCTTGGGTTGGTATTCATGGTTCTGCTGGGTAGCGACATTGTACTATCTATGACCGTAATAGTTATTACCCTATTGGTTTTCGACACCTTGATTGTTGCTCCAAGAGAAGCTTGGATGATTTCTCTACCCCGGATTATAAGTATTTGAGAAAGGATCATTCCGTTGTCTTGAATTGAAATTATTCATGGCTTGCACTTCTTCCTCATCATTAGATCCAGTACCTCTTGCTTGACAAGCTTCCATACCATATCCTAATTTCTTAAATCCCATGTATCGTGTTTCTCTTAGTTGTCCCACCTGATTGATAAGTAACTCGATGGACTTTTGTAGTTGTGACATTTGCATTGAAGTCCCGGCATTAGCATCTACTTCATAAATACCTTTCCTTCTCCTAAAATTCTTTTGCTGAGAATTGTTGGCTAGTTTTTCAAAGACCGAGTACAACTCTTCTGGAGTTTTGTCGGTCATGGATCCTCCACATGCATTATTTACCAAAACTGTTGAGACATCATTTAGTCCATCATATAACCATTGACAAAGTTGGTGTGTTTGATATCCTTGCTGAGGACAATCAAAGAGAAGCATCTTGTACCACTCCCAAGCTTCATAGAATGTTTCTTGGTCCCCTTGGAAGAAATTAGTAATCTTGGACCTGATTTCACTGGTTTTCCGGGGAGAATAGAATTGGTCAGTAAGTTTCTCTACTACCTCATCCCAGGTTGTCAGTGAAGCTGGAGGTAACGTCAAGAGAAATGTCTTCGCCTTATCCTTCAGAGCATATGGAATACACCTCATACACAGATGGTTTTCTGTCACCCTATTGTTTGGAGAAGCCTAAATTGCTGCATAAAATTCTCTGATAAATTTAAGCACGTCTTCATTTTGTAGCCCATGGAAAGCGGGCAGCAAATTGTAGTGGAAACTCTTCAGCTCATAATTCTGTGCTGCCTCATTTAGTGTGATGTACAAATGATGATTGTCAATAATAGATCTGCTATAATCCTTCATAGTTTTGATAGGTACATCTGGTGATTCTGGAACCTGTAGGATGTTGTGATCTCCATCGTCTGCCATTGTTCTTTGTCCAATACGATCAACGTTGTCGTTCAACGGTAGTAATTCTCCTTGTAGTGATCTTCTACCATGCATTCACCGTTGAAACCTATAACAAGAGATAGACACACAGTAAACTACGAAAAGAAAAGAAAAGAAAATAAAATAAAAACTAAAAATTTAAAAGTAATGACATGACTACCTAAACTAGACTAAATCTATTAACTAAAACTAAAACTAGAATTAACCAATAAATTCAAGTTGTCCCCCGTAGCGGCACCAAAAAATTGCTGTGTGTAAATCGTGTTGTTAAAAATTACACTTGCAAGTGCACGAATCATGAAGATACGTACAGCGGCAAGTAAGGATCGTTCCCACGAGGAAAAGTGATTTATTGATTAAAAACAAATTTTAATTCTAATTAAATTAAAAGTAACCAGAAGATTGTTGAGTTTGATTTAAAACTAAAACTAAATTAAATTAAATTAAAGAAAGCAATTGAGAGAAAATTGGTTTGTGATCAATGGATAGAAAACTAGGTCATCAATGCTCCCCTACTATGTCTACTCAACGTTTCGAATTGACTTGTGAAAAAAAATATTAATCAAGTTATGGGTTCGTTCTTATCTTAAGTATGATTGTTACCGTATGATCCTCGGATGAATCAAGTGTTCTCAATCATAATTTACCCATAAATCAATGGCGCAAACTACAACCAAGAACCCATTAAGTGCAAGAACTAATGAACCAAAACCTACTTCCATAAATCAATGCTAAAATCAGTTTTACCCATTCAATTGAAAATGAATTAAGATTGCGTGTAAATCAACACTCCAAACTCAATTGTTAAATTATCATAACCCTAAATTTATGCCAGCATATAATCATGCATTAAGAAGAATAAAGAATTAGGATAACGAATGAATTGAATGAATCAAAACTTGTACTAATTAAAATATAGTCAATTCTAACAAAGAGCATTCATAGAGGTTCATATTGATTCCCTAGTATGGATTTAGTTACATGATGAGGCCGTCATTGTGCCTACCAAAAAGATATTTCTAATTTAATCTACCTCGCAAATGCAACGAGTCAAAGGACTAGTATAGCATGTAAGCAAAGGTTGTTCCCATAGAGAGGTGGTATCCGTATAACTGTTTCTAGTTAAAGAGTTATTGAAAGCGATGTAAATAGAATATGAAAGTAGTGAGAATGGTCTGTGTGAAGTGTATGCATAATGCAGAAGGTGTGTGAGGTGTGAATAAACTAAAATAAAATAAATTACACGAAGGATAGAAATGTAACCGGGTGCTTGCCTTTCTAAATCTAGCTAAAGAGGGAAATCAATTACACTACAAAGCAATATAAATTAGCTACTCCTAAAGGCAAAGCACCCTAGCTACAAAAATAAATGTGGCTTGGAGAGATGCAAGATAGTGGTTACAATAGGTACATAAGTTCACCAAACACACAAGCTAGTCATGTTGATTATAAACATTCAAGTACCATTCAAAACAGATTCAAGGGCTAGTTCTCTTGATTAAGGATTCCAAAACCAAATCATATATGATTATGAATCATTTGTTGATTAAGAATACCGAAATCAATTTTCATCACTCAACCAAAGGCATGGAATGAGCAATTGTGTCTAGGTCTAGACCCATTAAGCACAAGAACAATACACCAAACAACCTAATCTAACATAAGCATGCATAAATCAAGTTCCCTCTATTCAAGAGTTAAAAATAAAGATCCATTCACAGTTAATCAATCAGAACACGGATGTGCTCTTTCACTTGAATCAATCCATACATATCGATTCCCTTTCGTCACCAACATGCAAACAAGAGTGCGACTCTACTTTTACACTACATGATTTGTTTATACTAAGTTATACTACATCATTGTTTTAATCTAAAGTCTCACTTATGCAAACGTATCAATTTCTACTCGTTCACCAACATACATGTCAAGAAAAGAGAGATATAACAATAGCTCAAATAATAGAGTCAAGATCCAAGTTGAATCTAAGTAAATACCATATATAACAAGCTCAAGTGTTGGTTTACAAATATTCCCTAATGGGATTACACATCAAAGAAATAGAAAAAAAAAATAAAGAGAAGAGTTCAGAGATAACCAAGATCTCTATTTCATTTTGCTCTCATTTCTCCTTGGATCTACTTCAAAGATGGATGGAGGAATTTTAGAGGTGGTGGTGGTGAGACATCCATGGAGGAAAACCTCCATGGAAGCCTTTGAAGCTCCTCTCTCTCTCTTTTGTGGTGTAAGATCCAGAATCTAGGGTATTAGGTTGTTGTGTGCACTTTTATCTAATATTGGATATTTGAGAGATATTTTAGGATATTTGGGAGATATCTTTAAAGACCAACAAGGTGGGATATTTATAGTGTTTGAAGGTTGGGGCATTAATTGGGTGTGAAAAGTCAAGTTTGCCCTTAAAAATCACATGATCTGCAAGTGGATCAAGTTCTGCCGACACAATCTGTGAGTTGGAACTCGCAGTTTCATGTCACAGATTTCTTTCTACTGGTTGAGACTCGTAGATTCTGATGGCGATGGAATTCTGAGTAATTTCTGCTAGGTGATTCTGCGAGTTGAAACTCGCATATCTGGTAGTCACCTAATTTCTGCTGGCTTGAACTCATAGTTTGAAGTGCAGTCACCTCTGGAGTGTTTCTGCGAGTGGGATCTAAGAGGTGGAACTTGCAGTCTGACATCGCAGTTCTGTTCTGTTGGTTTGAGGTCGCAGTCTGACTTGCCAGTATCTTCTGGACTGTTTCTACGACTTGAGTCTATGAAGTTGAAGTCAAAGAGTAAACTAGCAGTCTTGTATGGGGAGGATCTGCGATTTGGATCTTCGTGCTGATGTCACAGTCTGAACTAGCAGTCACCGCTGGACGACATCTGAGACTTTGATCTGCGAGGTAGAACTCGCAGATTTCTCTTTAATTCCCAAACTTAGCTCTTTTTCCTCATTTTTGCCTTCAAACCTTCACTTTAAGCTCAAACCTTCATCGGGTTTGTCCTTTTTAGGGACGGATAATTTGTTTCGTCCCAATAGACGTTCTATTGGGATGAATTTTTTCGTCCCTAAAGGATTCTTTATGTTTGAAATTTTTAGGAGCGAATATGTTATTGCGTCCCAATAGACGTTCTATTGAGAAGAATAAAATTCGCCCCAACAAAATTTCATCCCTATAGCCATATTTTCTTTTAGTGAAGGATAAAAATAGAAAAGAAAAATACTGTACAAAAATATGTGTAAAGTTCCTTTAAAAACAAAATATGTATGAGAAAAGACTTTTAGGATTTATAAATTTAATATAATTGTTTAATTAAAAGTCAAATTATCAATTTTGAATTACAGGGTGCACTTATCAATTGAAATATAGACACTAATTGAGAAACTATTTAATGCTCTATTAAATTTGAATAAACTTCTCTAAAAATTGATTTAAATAAAAAAAATCATGTGGTATATTAATTACCACATTTATCTCACTCTCTCATCATCTTCTCAATCTTATGCTCTCTATTCATTCCTCATATTTTTTTAACAGATTCCTTTCTCATTTATTTTTATTTGTTTCTCTCTCATAACCTCCATCTCTCTCTCTCTCTCAAGCCTTTTCTCTCTATATCTCTTTCTCTCTTCCTCTGTAAAATCTCTATCTGTTTTTTCATGATGGTGGCCCTGGTGGCCAGTGGTCGACGACGTGAATTTGTTCACAGCTGGGTGAGGTAACCGTTAGGGCGTTGGCATCACTAATTGCCTCCGCTATCGACTCTTTGTGCTCTTTCCAATTGGTCTTCGTCTTGGCCTAATTTTTAGAAAAACAGGTTGTCGAAGGGTTGTTTAAATACTTTTAAAAATATAAATTCGTAGAAAATGATGAAAAGATATTAGAGAAAGATGGAGATAATTAAATGAGATTTAATTTATGCCTTACCAGTTATAAAAATAGAGCAGGAGAACCAATGTGATTACTCTTCCAATTCACTAATAATTTATAACTTAGAAGCCAATTCTTTCAATTTTTTTAATTATCAACCGTACATTTTTAATAAATGCAACAATAAAATTGAATGTGTTGTTGTATTGATTTTTGTAGGAATACCAAAAGAATTTTAAATATTTATTGATTTAATCATATATTTAAGTAGTTTAGTAAGAGGAATGCCAAAAGATAAATAATTTTTAATCATATTAAAAAATAAAGATAAAAATGGAATAATAATATTATATATATATATATATATGTTAACGGAAATTTTGCTCAAGGTGAGCAATCTCAGTTAACACCCTCAAGACCACTACCACGTAGGTGGTGGCCAAGGTTTATTGTATGTGTAGCAATGATTTATAAAATGACAAGAAAACAAGAATATTTTATTGAACGTGCATGGTATACAAGTACAGAAATTCTTTTATCTTTGCTCTCAACTCTCTCTAGGGAATGGTTGATTGTTTTTCGTATGCCTGTCCAATAGTAGTCTCCTCTTTTTCATTCTCTTTCTTTTCTATTTATACATAGTTTGTAGGTCAAATAGACTGATTCTCCCCTTGATTTTCTCAGTCTCTTCCCTCTTTATCGGGCGGGATTTCTTGTTTAAATGTCATTGACTTTGCCGAATTGAGAGTATCGTGGTGGAGATCAGCTTATTTCCTTTTTGGATTCTATTACTTGTTCTGCATATAGGTCCCGTTTCCAGATATGATTCAGTGTATCCCTCGTATCCTTTCAGCATGATCCTTTATAGAGGTCGTTGAATATGGCATGGTGTGGTGCATAGAGGTCGTTGAATATGGCATGGTGTGGTGCACCAACCAGTGAGGTTGGTTAGTGTTCTGACCTTGATATCTGAGAAGTTTCATCCAGCTTGTAGCCAGATCTGGCTTCCCTTAACCTTTTCGAAGCTAGGTATGGTTTTCCCTGACCTTTCGAAGCTAGGTGCGGCTTTCCTTCATCCAGCTTGGAGCCATGTCTGGCTTCCCTTGACCCTTTCGAAGCTAGGTGTGGCTTCCCCTGACCTTTCGAAGCTAGGTGCGGCCATCTAGGGACATTCTTCTGTGTTAATCGAGGTACAGGCGAGTCTCTGGAGCGTATGCGAGGTGACCTCGACTTAGGGGAGCTTCTACCTTTGGTGATGCGGGCTAGATCTGATCGTTCCGGGCTCTATCCCGGATGTTTCCGGAGCCCGTCCTTGTTCCTGGGGTGATATCATAGTTCGGCTCTGGATAGAGAGGTCTCCTGGTGGAAACTCTCGGGTATGGAACCAGGTCTGGGAGGTGGAAAATTTTCCTTTGGTCCTTAGCCAATTTTGGCTATTAACAGAAGTCCCTTCTGACTTGAACACCAGACGTCGAGCTCGGGGCTGGGGTTAGATTTTTACTTCATTTGGGAAATCTTCCTCTTTTTACCGTTACCGAAATATTGGGAAAATTTCTTCATTTGAGTGACGTGATGCGAACCGATTAATTTATCTTCGCATTAATCTGATTGCGTTACGGCAGTCTCTGAGATTTCTTACCGTTACCAGAATCTTAGGGAGATCTTCCTCTTAACTGCGTAAGTGATGTGGCATGAGATGATTAGCCCGCTGTTGAGTTTAATCCGGTTACGTTACTGTAGTCGATTTTTTACCGTTACCAGACGAGTATCTCAGTAGCTCGTGTTGTTGCCCTCCTGCCTATATATATGTCTATTTTCCTCCTCGTCTTCCTCACATCTCTTCGAGCTAAAACAATTTTTGCTGAGAAATATTTCCATAGCCTTTCCTCTAAGCTTGCTTCTTTCTTCATTCTTCGTCCTTTTTGGCTTTTACAATGTCGAAAAAACAGTCACGACTCAGTTGATTCCATACTCGACGGCGAGGAGGTCGTCAGTCTTACTCTGGGGAAGCGGGCTAGGAGGAGTTCTGACGGCGACGATTCCCCGCCCACCTCGCAACGTCAGCGGTCAAGTAGGAATGTATCCATCGGGACTGGGTTCTCCAACCATCCCGACCACCCTTTGGATATCGTCGATGATGACTCCGATAAAGAAGCAGACGGTGGCACCGTGAGGGAGCGTCGGGTCTCGGCTCCTGGTCCCCTTGTGGAAAGGCTCCCTCCTTACGATTTCTGGGTTGTCCCAGATTCCACCTTTGACCTGGTGTCGATTGATCGGTTGAGGTCAAAGTTTGGCATCCCCGACAGCGTATCCATCTCGGTGCCTCCCAAAAATTTTGAGTTCTTCAATCCCCCTAAAGGCGTGCTTCCGATTCATGTGGCCACTCTTGAGAACGGGGTCAAGCATCCCCTCAATCCGACCCTTCGGCGGGCTCTCAATGCCATCCAGCTCGCTCCCCTCCAGTTGACGCCCGACTTCTGGAGGCATCTTATTGGTTTCCTTGTATTATGGAGGGAACAATGCCAGATGAGTAAGGTGACGAGGGAGCCGGGTGCAGAGGAGCTGGCCTATCTCTTCCGGGTTGTGAGCTTGTCTGGGGCTCCTCGAGGCCAGTTCTATGCCAAGGCCAAGAACAAGCTCAACTTCATCGTTCCTGGTGCCTCGAAGAAGGACCCCGCGTGGAAAGAAGAATGGATCCTGGCGGGGGATGACTGGAGGAGCTCGATTTTCATCGGAGGGCATGAATTCGAGGTTCCCATGGCTTTCAGTGACAAGCCCTCCTGGGACCGAGACTCCCTGCCTTCTAAGTCTGAAGTCGTTTTAAAGGCTATTCTAGCCCGGAATTATTTGAATCCGAAGTTCCCTACTGCTGAAGCTTTTGATCCTCGTAGGGTGAACAAGTATTTGCGGATTTCAGACGCTAATCCTCTTAAGTGTCATTGAGTTTCTTCGCCTTATTACTTAGCTTGGTTCTAACATTTTCTTTTTTAATCTGCTTATTCACACTTTTCATTGTGGAACCGGCCACCCGTCACGTCTCACGCTCCCCTCAAGGTGGAGTTTCTCTTCCCTTGTCTGGGGTAGAACCCGCTCTGGCTTTGTCTATCTCTCCGGCTGGGTCTAAGATGGCCACTCTTGCCTCGCGGGCTTTTCGGACTTTGGGTAAAACTCCCCAAGTGGTTGGCCCAGCTGCTTCTGCTCCTTCGGCCGTGGCCGCCAAAGTTGCTACCCCTTCGACTAAAGCACCTGATTCCGCTGCGCTTCCAACAACCAAAGCCTCGGAGGTTTCTGGGAAAGGTGTTGCTTCTGGGAAAGGTGTCGCGAAGGTTCCTTCCTGCCGCTCCCGGCCTCTATCGAGCTCGACAGGGCGGGATGAGGTCCTGGAGCAATTCATAGCGTCCTGTCCGGGTGGCGGGATCTCCAAGATGGCTTCTATGCCCGTGGACGTCCTTATAACCAAGGGGTCTGCTATTTTAGCTGAGGTAATTGTACTTCCTTCGTGCTACTCTTGTTAATTCGTTCAGTTTCTAACTCGGGTTCTGTATTTTGTAGGCCTTCAAGTTTAACGTTGCGATGGGCCAGCAGGTAGCCCTCCTCCGTGATCGGGCTACAAAAGTCGAAGCTGAAGCCGAGAAAGCTAGGGAACTGCTCAAGCAGGCTCGGTCTTTAGTGGAAGAGGTGACTTCCAGTCAAGGAAAAATCGAGGTCGAGATGGCTGAGCTTCGCTGCGATCATGAGAGGATGAAGCAATCTTATGATCAGGAGTGTCTTCAATCTCTCCGGCGGGCTAGGCAGCTGGATTCCTAGAGATCTGAGGCTAAGAAGCTGGACCTCGAGAACCAGTCTCTGGTTACTCAGGTGACCAAGCTACAAGCTGATGCGGAGACCTCCTTCAGCGACGGGTATTTCTATGCTTCCTTTCAGGCCGCGAAAGCTCTTCCTCCTCCCTTTGATTTATCATCTATTGCGGGCTGGGATAGACAGGAAATAATGCTCAAGGCTACCGAGTTATCTCGCCCTGAAGGCGATAAGGTGGTCCCTTCGAGCCCAGTAGGAGCTGGGAAGCAGCCCGCTCAGGCAGATCCCTCATTCCCTCTTCTTACCTTTATCACCTCAGGTCCTGGGGAGTCTTTCAGCAAAGTGATGTCCTCTCGATCCGAGGAGGACCAATCGGGAGCTGGTGAAGAGGTTAGGAGCCCATCTAAGGATCCCCCTTTAACAGACATGGAGGTCGACAGGAGCCATACGGGGTCCTTGGCTGCCCTTCTTGACGCGGCTATCCCTCCTGAGGTTATGGACGTAATTAATGAGGTTTTGGAGGAAGATCCAGCTGATCATCCGATGGAGCCTCTAAATGGAGGAGCGATCGTCGAGGATAACCAAGATGGACAACTATCTGTAGACGGGGTTGATGGCGAGGATCAGCAAGAAGGAGGAGGGCCAGCGGAGGGGAGCCATTAGAGTCCCAAGACTTGAAACGGTTCATCATGACTTGTTTTTGATTGCCCGGAAAAGGGGGTGGGCACCCCGTTTTTGGATGTAGCCTTATCGGGGGATAGGCTCCACTTGTCCTTAATGATAAGTCGAAGCACTCTTTTGAGAACTTTTATTTTATTTCTGGTCTTGAATGGGATCCAGAGTAGCATCTGTAGCAACAATTAAGATTCGTGTAGGGAATTATGATGATTTTGATCCTGCACACGAAAGCAAACATTATATATATATATATATATATATATATTTTATGGGGTGATAGCCCAAACAAGACATCAGAAGGGCTACATAGCTATTTCCTAGTCTTTGAAATCTGGAGGGCAACCGTGCTCTTACACTCAGATCCTTCTTGGGGGTGGTAGCCCGACCAAGGCATCAGGAGGGCTATCGAGCTATTTCCTGGTCTCGAGATCTGGAGGGCAACTATGCTCTTACACTCAGATCCTTCTTGGGGTGGTAGCCCGATCCTTCTTGGGGGTGGTAGCCCTACCTAGGCATCAGGAGGGCTACTTAGCTATTTCCTGGTCTCGAGATCTGGAGGGCAACTATGCTCTTACACTCAGATCCTTCTTGGGGGTGGTAGCCCGACCAAGGCATTAGGAGGGCTATTCAGCTATTTCCTGGTCTCGAGATCTGGAGGGCAACTATGCTCTTACACTCAGATCCTTCTTGGGGGTGGTAGCCCAACCAAGGCATCAGGAGGGCTATTCAGCTATTTCCTGGTCTCGAGATCTGGAGGGCAACTATGCTCTTACACTCAGATCCTTCTTGTGGGTGGTAGCCCGACCAAGGCATCAGGAGGGCTATTCAGCTATTTCCTGGTCTCGAGATCTGGAGGGCAACTATGCTCTTACACTCAGATCCTTCTTGGGGGTGGTAGCCCGACCAAGGCATCGTGAGGGCTATCGAGCTATTTCCTGGTCTCGAGATCTGGAGGGTAACTATGCTCTTACACTCAGATCCTTCTTGAGGGTGGTAGCCCGACCAAGGCATCAGGAGGGCTATCGAGCTATTTCCTGGTCTCGAGAGGTTTATGTCGAATTCCCATACAAGGGTATAGTCACTAATGTTGAACATAGTTGGAGACAAAGATGGAAGAGAAAAGGAAAATGACTTTATTGATGATCGAGATGTAGTACATCTTTATTAGGATCTGTAATGAAAACTAAGTGGGGGTAGTCTGCTTGAGAACTCCTTTCAAGGGTAGAATTTCTTCAAATGATCTGCATTCCAAGTGTGGTTGATGGATCGTCCGTCCATGTCTTCGAGTTTATAAGCTCCATTGCGAACAACTAGCCTTATCAAGTATGGCCCTTCCAAATTCGGACTTAAGACTCCATCCGACCTTTTCCGAGTGTTCGGGGTCACCTTCCTAAGTACCAGATCCCCTTCTTTGAATTTTCGGGCTCTAACCTTTTGGTTGAAGTATCTAGCAATCTTGCTCTGGTAGATCACTACTTTCTTTGCTACCCGGTCTTGTTTTTCTTCTAAGAGGTCTAGATTAGCCCGGAGCTTGACTTCGTTGCTTTTGGGCTCAAAGTACTGTACCCTGAACGAGGTCAACTTATGCTCGATGGGGAGGACTGCTTCAACCCCGAAAGCCAAGGAGTAAGGTGTCTCCCCGGTAGCTATTCTTTTTGTAGTCCGGTATGCCCAGAGGACCTCTGGTAGCTCTTCAGCCCACTTGCCTTTCTTCTGCTATAGCTTCTTCTTCAGAAGTTTCTTAATAGTCTTGTTGGTGGATTCTACCAGCCCGTTAGTCTGAGGATGAGCAACAGAAGCAAGTTTGAGGTCGATCCCCAATCCCTTGCAGAAGTCTTTGAACCGGGCGTTGTCGAATTGCTTTCCTAGGTCGGCTATAATGATGAGAGGGGTCCCGAATCTGCATACCACATTAGTCTTGATGAACTTGGTTAAGTTCTTTTCTGATATTCGAGAAAGAGGTCCTGCCTCGACCCATCTTGTGAAGTAGTCGATAGCCACGATAGCATGTTTCATCTGTCATTGAGCGGTAGGAAGTGGCCCAATTAGGTCGATTCCCCACATGGCAAAGGGGTAAGGTGAACTGAGGGACGACAGTCGCTCGGGTGGCTGGTGGTTCAAGTTTGAAGTTCTTTGACAAGGTTCACAAGATTGCACAAAACTCTTTGCGTCTTGGTGGATGGTCGGCCAATAGTACCCCATACGAAGCACCTGATAGACTAGAGCTTCCCCACCTATGTGGTTCCCACAGTCCCCAGAGTGGACCTCTCTCAATGCCCACTTAGCATCATCGGGATGCAAGCACCTAAGTAAGGGGAGGGATCTGCCCCTCCTGTAGAGGTATCCGTCCACCATATAGTATCGAACCGAGAGTCTCTTAATTCTTCGGGCTTGGTCGGGCTCTTCGGGAAGCTCTCCTTCAAGGAGGTAAGCGACAATGGGGTCCATACAGCAAGGCAGGCGATCCAGGGAACAAATTTCTCCATTTGTTGCTATGCTTGGCTGGGTGATTACTTGGAGGGGAATTCCCCTTGGTAGGGATTGGCCTCTGTTCGCCGCTATTTTAGCCAGAACATCTGCGCGATGGTTTTGGTGTCAAGGCACCTGATCGATCTTGAGTCCCTTAAATTTTCTTTTTAACAGCCGAGCTAGATTTAGGTAGGCAGCCATATTATCTCCCTTTTGCCTGGTAGACCCCAGTCACCTGGTTTACAACAAGCAACGAATCGCTCTTGATCTGCAGGTAGTCGGCCTTTAGTTCAATGGCTACCTTCATCCCGGCTAGGAGGGCTTCATATTCCGCTTCGTTGTTGGTAGTTTTAAACTCGAATCTGAAACAATGATAGAATTCAGTCCCCTCCGGATCTATTAAAACTATGCTAGCTCCTCCCCTGGCTTGCCCGGATGCTCCATCTGAAAAGAGGATCCATGGCTTGCAGCCTTCTGGCCAATTTTCGACCACGGATATCTTCTCAGGGACCTCGTTTGATACTGAGGGATCATCTAGATCTGGGATCGCTGAGAATTCTGCCACGAAGTCGGCCAAAGCCTGTGCCTTAATCGTAGTCCGGGGCTTATACTTTAGGTCGAACTGAGTGAGCTCTAGTGCCCATAAGACTAGCCTTCCTGACACGTCTGGTCTTTGCAAGAATTGGAGGAGGGGTTGGTCTGTCACCACTGCTATTGTGTGTGCTTGAAAATAGGGATTTTGTTTCCTTGCTGAGATCACCAGAGCATAAGAGAGCATCTCCAAGAGAATGTAATTCCTTTCTGATTTGGTCAAAGCATGACTTACATAGTATATGGGTCTTTGAAAACCGTCGCTACAATCCTTGGCCAAAGCCTCGCTTACTGCAGTTTCTGATACGGCCAGGTAGATCTGTAACTCATCTCTGAGAACCGGCTTGACTAACAATGGGGGGCTTGTTAGGTACTCTTTTAAAGCTTGAAACGCATGTTCGCTCTCCTAGCTCCATTTCATGTTCGCTCTCCTAGCTCCATTTCATGTTCTTCCCTTGTTTGATGGCCTTGAAGAAGGGGAGACATTTATCTGTGGAGCGGGAGATAAACCTGTTGAGTGCTGCCACCCGTCCAGTCAGAATCTGTAATTGCTTGAGCGAGGTCGGGGATTCCAGGTCCAAGATAGCTTTGATTTTTTCTGGGTTGGCTTCTATACCTCTCTCATGAACCATGAAGCCTAGAAACCTCCCTGCCGTTACCCCAAAGGCACATTTGGAGGGGTTTAAACGCATCTGGTTTTCCCTCAGTATGAGGAAGGTTTTTCGAAGGTCTTCCTGATGTCCCTTTGTGGTTGGGGATTTCGTGATCATGTCGTCGATGTACACTTCCATCGTCCTTCCTATCTCGGGCTTGAACAGCTTGTTAACCAGCCGCTGGTATATGGCCCCCGCATTCTTCAAACCAAACAGCATCACCTTGTAGCAGTATAAGCCTTGCCCAGTAATGAAACTGGTCTTGTCTTGGTCAGCCGGGTGCATTTTAATTTGGTTGTATCCTGAGAATTGATCGGGCCAAATATGTAGTATATTTAGGCCCTCAGATCCTTACCTTATGTTCTGTTTTCGTGCGTTTTTGTATCTCTTATGGGTGGTTTTGTGCTTATTTGTAGGAAATGATGCAGAGACAGGCTTGAAGGCATATTGTGGTGATTCCAGCAGATAAAAGGGCGAAAGCGAAGGCAAAGGAGCACAAACTGCTCTACAGTGCGGGTCCAGTGCATGTCGCAACCGCACTCCAGCCGCACTCCAGCCGCACTCATGTGTATAGCCAGGGCAGAATGCAAGTACAGAGATAAAGTGCGGGTACAGTGCGGGTCAGCTAACCGCACTCCACCCGCACTAATGCCAAACCAGAAAGCTGATGTTGCACCTGAAGATAAAGTGCGGGTAATCCAACTGCACTCTACCAGCACTAATGCCAATCCAGAGAAGCTAATCATACACCTGACATCAGAGTGTGGGTACTGTGCGGGTCAGCAAACCGTACTCCACCCGCACTTGCACCAAGAACAGAAGAGCAGAACCGCATCTGACATTAGAGTGAGGGTACTGTGCGGATCATCAAACCGCACTCTACCCGCACTTGCATCAAGAACAGAAGAGCAGAATTGCACCTGACATTAGAGTGCGGGTACTGTGCGGGTCATCCAACCGCACTCTACCCGCACTGTTGCTCAACACAGAAGGTAGATTTTGCACCTGACAGGGAAGTGCGATTCAAGTGCGATCACAGTGCGATGCCAAGTGCGGGTCAAGTGCGGGTAATTCAACCGCACTCCACCCACACTAATGCTCTGATCCGACAACTAAAGTTACAGACAACCCATACAGTGCGGGTAAATCACCAGCACTCCACCCGCACTCCGAGCGCGCCAGTTTGATTTTCAAAGCTTAAGTGACCTATTTTTGTATCTAGTATAAATAGAAAAGTATAGAAACGTTTTAAGGAGCTTTTTGACTCCGTTTAGCACAGATTAAGCACTCTTAGATTTAGTTTCTCTCTCTCTCTCATCCTTACATTCTCTACTCAACTTCAAGGAAGTTTGGAGATTGGAGCCACTACAAGGAAGGAGATGTTCTCCAAGGGTTATTTCTATCTCCTCTCTTTTGGTTTCCTAGTTGTAATGAGTAGCTAAATCCCCTCTAAGGGGTTGATGGAGTAGTTAGTGGAATATTGGGCTTGTACATAAACTTGATATTATATTGATATTCATGTCTATCTTCCATTGATCTATTCTTGTTGTTAATGTTTATCATTGATTTCTTGTGTAGATACATCCTCTTTGCAAGATATCTTTGTATTATGTATGAGTATTGCATCTAGATAAACATCCTATTTAGTTGTATAATGCTCTAAAGAATAGACGGAAAGTCATGAATTCCGACTCTTGAACCGCGGTTTTAATCTAACCTCGATCATGTTTTCTGGCACTATACATCCTAGGTCGGAATCCGTGAGAGAGTTAGAAGTCATCACTATACATCCTAGGGTGACTATTTGTAATCGGTTGAGTCATTGTTAGGTAGACGAGCTTCATTTCCAGAATCCGATAAACCACCAACTCTATACATCCTAGGTTGGTAGTTTACAAGGATTAATCCCTAATAGGTGGTCCGCACTATACATCCTAGGTTGGCCACCTTCTAGGGATAAATAACCGAATCTATACATCCTAGGTCGGTTACCTTGAATAGCCGTGCTATTGACAGGTTTGTTACATTGCCCAGTATTTACTTTCGTATCCATTAACTCCTTAGTTTCCATCATCTATATATCCTTCATTCCATTTCCCCCTTCATTTTATTTACATATTTAATTTAGTGTTATTTAGAGTTGGTTCACAATCTACATTTTCACCAATTCATGTTTGGCTATTATATATATATACATAACATTGCTTTAGCATTAACTAATTTAGCTAACTCCGCTCCTGTGGACGACACCCCACTTGCCACTATATTTATGTTTTCAAACTGATTTAGGCTTTGTGAGGTTTTATTAAATATTATTGACGGACTGATCTTTTAAAACGACTAGAGGAAAAATGTGTTCTGTCAAATGGCGCCACTGCCGGCGAGCGGCATGTTTAGTTTAATTAGTTTTACATAAGTAAGGTTAGTCTAGTAATATTCTTGCTCAGCCCTAACTGTTTCTCATTTACGTTGTGCGTTTTTGTTGGAAATTTCAGGATTTTAGGTATATGCACGGACGAAGATCGTTAAGAGGAACAATGTTGCCAGTTATCGATAACATCAATTAGTTGGGTAGAAGAATCAGGCAGTTAGAAGGAAACATGGATGATCATAATCAGAATGAGCAGCAGGCTCGAGAGAATGAGGGAAGTGTACCTGAGGATGAAGAGCTAGGCCTCACCATGGGCGAGTACACTCTCCCGTTTGTAGGTAATGTGCCCACTGCCATAGTACTGAATGATGTAACAAGGCAGTATGAGTTGAAAACTATGCACATTAGCCTCCTGCCATCGTTTAGTGGGCGAAGTACCGAGGATTGCCTCCAATTCATGAAACAGTATGGGTTCACATTAGAAACCTTCCCGGTCATGGCTCGCCAAGCAGTACTGATAAGGGAGCAGCTTCATCTAAGGTGTTTCCAGTATTGTCTGAAAGATGCTGCAATGACGTGGTAAATGAACTTGAGGCCAGGATCACTGGTGACATGGAGCCAAGTCTGCAAGGTTTTCTTCAACAAGTATTTTCCGTCGCAGAAGGCTAAAGACCTAAGGTTGAAGATAGCATCCTTTGTCGAAGAGGACGGTGAACCATTCCATGAGGCATGGGAGAGGTTCAACTTGTTGTTAGCTCAAATGCCACCGCATACATACCATCCAGAACTGAAGGTTAATTCCTTCTATAGTGGACTTTCACCGATAACCCAAATGATGGTGGATAATGCATGCGGAGGAACTATAGCATACAAACGGGCAGTTGAAGCTTATGACATTCTGGAGAAGATTGCCCAGAACTCACAACAGAGGACATCACATGTGAGAAGGGGTGGAAGAATAGAAGTGGGTCAGGATACCCAAGTTCAAATCCAGATGTCTATAATTAACAAGGAGCTTATAACCGGAAAACCAGGGTCCTCCAAGGAGTTGGTCAAGTCATGGGGGAGATTGAAGGGGGAGAAGGGCATTTCAGTTAAGAAGAGCAAGCCCAAGCCCTTGGGGAATTTCTAAGGTCGCCAAGGAATGACCCATATTCGAATACATATAATCCAGGGTTGAGAAACCACCCAAACTTGTCTTGGTCCAACAACAACCACCTAGGAGCAACCAATTACCAAGGTGGCAACACCAAATTCCAAGGTGGAAACAACAACCAAGGGTACCAAAACCGGGGATACAATAGATACAATCAAGGAGGGGTGAACAACAACAATTGGGGAAGTTCAAGTAGGAACCCACCATCCAACTTCAATTCCCACGCTTCCGCTAGCCAACCGAAGGACAAGTCTCTAGAGGAGATAGTGAGCACAGTGATCAAAATGGTTGGTATCGGGTCGGAAGCCCTCAAGAACACCTTGCATGCCTCTGAGCAACGAAGGTCAGCATACATGCAATCCAATGATCAGAGAGCAAACGGTCATGGAGCGTCACTGAAAAAGATGGAAACTCAGTTGGCACAGATTTTTGATGCATTGGTCAAGAACAAGGAGAAGGCATCAAGCTCCGATGAACATGTTAATATGTTAGAGGTTGTCCAGTTGGGAGTTGATGAGACCGAGGAAAGTACGGTGGAGGTCGCGGATAAGGAAAATAGGGGAAGTGACATAGACTCCCCCATTAAACTTGAAGACCCCGGGAGTTTCGTCGTAGAGGTAGAAATAGAGAATTCACCAAAGATGGGAGCGGTCCTTGATATGGGGGCTAGAATCAATATGATGCCTTTAGAGGTATATGAACAGCTGAAGATGCAGTCAATCAAGCCCACCTCCTGGACTCTCCTCATGGCAGATAATTCTCCCATCACCCCAGTTGGTATCGTGGAGGAAGTATATGTGAATGTGCACGGTTTGATGGTGCCGGTAGAATTTGTTGTGTTGGATTGCAAACGAGGAGAATCCAGTGGTAGGGACTGGAAACTACTGTTGGGGAGGCCATTCATGGCCACAGTAAGTATGGTGGTTGATATTTGTTCTAGGGACATTTCCTTCAGCTGTGGAGGGAAGAGTGTGAACTTCAAGGTAACATCCCCCGGAACAAGCCAAGTCAGAGATTGTTTAGTCTTTGAGGCACCAAATTCCAGAAAGAAAAGAAGCCGGGTGCTCAACCTTGTGCAAGCCTTTGAGGGTGTTAAGGAGATGGAATTGGGAAACCAAGACTGCATTAAGGAAAGGCAAGAATCAGAATTCGAAGAGGAGTAAGCAAATACCGAACTTTTCGAACAATTGGGTGAGCTTGAGCAAGACAACACAAAGCTTAATTTGGAGGTTTATTTGCTTAAGGCTGAAAATGGACAATTGAAGACGAAATTGCATGATCTCTCAACAGTCAACAATGGGTTAAAGGAGCAAGTGGTGGAGCTTGCCACCAAAAAGGAGTTAGTCTCCAAGAACTTAGATGCATTGGCAAAGCTCTTAGAAGAGTTTGAAGAAGACTATGGGAGAAGGACAAGGAAACTTCAACTAGGTGTGGAGGAGTCCGCAAAAGCGGTAAGGGAATTGCATGAACAGTTGAGCACTAAAGATAATGAGTTGAAGCGGGCCAAGGTCAAGGAGGGTGATTTGATTGAGCAACTCGCTGTGATGGAAAGCAATGTCAAGTCCCTCAGATGCGGACAACAAAAAGTGGCCCACGCCAACGATCGAACAGGGAGTTTCCCTAACCGTCCTATTACTTGTTACTTTTGTGCCAAAAGAGGGCACACTAAGGCTTATTGCTTTAGTTTCCAAAGGTTAAAAGCAAGTAGAGTTGGATCTAGGAAGAACCCACCAAGAGTCAAACAAATATGGGTTCGAAAGGACCTAGTCGGGCAAATAAGGAAAGTGGAGAGATATGCAGTGCATAGGCATTTGGCACCAGTTTGGGTGGCCAAGTTGAATGTGCTCCCCATTCCGGTCAAACCTCCTTTGGTTGACCGGGTCTCACTTTGAGTGCATTGCACTCTATTTTGAATTAATTGTAGTGTTTTTTATTTTTATTTTTATTTTTACTTTTTGGATGGTTAGTTTTTATCATTGTAAACTTTTGAGAATGCTTGAGAATGTTTTGGTGCAGATTCAGTTGCAGGGCAGAATTCAGGAGTCTGTCCAGGAGAACAGTGCGGTTATAGTGCGGGTCAGTCACCCGCACTCGTCCCGCACTCCGAAGGCATCAGGTAATAAAGTACGGGTAAAGTGCGGGTCAGTCACCCGCACTCCACCCGCACTTTGGTCGAGCAGTATATATACTGCATGTCGTTCTCTAGGGCTCCACTTGCCACAAAAACAAAACAAAACAGCAAAATTTCAAATTTTTCCCTCTTCTCAACTGAAAGGTATTCCGTGTGTGCCACGTTTTCGATTTTTCGGCAACCAAGGTATGGATTCTTACTCTAATTTCATTACATATCTCTCTAATCCAAACCCTAACCCTCTTTATCACAATTCTTTTTCCTCTTATGCATGGACTTCATTAGTTAGGGTTTTGACCCCTTATTTTTGTTTTTGCTAATGTCTAAGAGAATGGATTGGTGGGTGTTATCTAATTATGCATGTGATTGACAAAGACCTTTTTCCCTTATGTCGTTTTTAAAAGATCAGTCCGTCAATAATATTTTAAGAAACCTCACTAAGCCTAAATCAGTTTGAAAACGTAAATATAGTGGCAAGTGGGTGTCGTCCACAGGGAGCGGAGTTAGCCAAATTAGTTAATGCTAAAGCAATGGTACGTATATATATATATAATAGCAAAACATGAATAGGTGAAAATGTAGATTGTGAACCAACTCTAAATAATACTAAATTAAATATGTAAATAGAATGAAATGGGAATATGGAGTGAAGGATATATAGATGATGGAAACTAAGGAGTTAATGGATTCGAAAGCAAATACTGGGCAATGCAACAAACTTGTCAATAGCACGGCTTTTCAAGGTAACCGACCTAGGATGTATAGAGTTGGTTATTTATCCCTAAAAGGTGGCCAGCCTAGGATGTATAGTGCGAACCACCTATTAGGGATTAATCCTTGTAAACTACCAACCTAGGATGTATAGAGTTGATTGTTTACCGGATTCTAGAAATGAAGCTCGTCTACCTAACATTGACTCAACCGATTAAAGATAGTCACCCTATGATGTATAGTGATGACTTCTAACTCTCTCACGGTTCCGACCTAGGATGTATAGTGCCGGAAACACGATCGAGGTTAGATTAAAACCGCGGTTTAAGAGTCGGATTTCATGACTTTCCGTCCATTCCTTAGAGCATTAAACAACTAAACATCATGTATATCTAGATGGAATACTCATACATAATACAAAGACATCTTGCAAAGATCATGTATCTACACAAGAAATCAATGATAAACATTCACAACAAGAATAGATCAATGGAAGATAGACATGAATATCAATATAATATCAAGTTTATGTACAAGCCCAATATTAAACTAACTACTCCATCAACCCCTTAGAGGGGATTTAGCTACTCATTACAACTAGGAAATCAGTAGAGAGGAGAAAGAAATAACCCTTGGAGAACATCTCCTTCCTTGAAGTGGCTCCAATCTCCTAACTTCCTTGAGGTTGAGTAGAGAATGTGTGGATGAGAGGTAGAGAGAGAAACTAGATCTAAGAATGTCTAATCTGCCTAAAACGGAGTTAAAAGCTCCTTAACACGTTTCTATACTTTTCTATTTATACTAAATACAAAAATAGGTCACTTAAGCTCTGAAAATCAGACTGGCGCGCTCGAAGTGCGGGTGGAGTGCGGGTGATTTACCCGCACTGTACCCGCACTGTATGGGTTATCTGTAACTTCAGTTCTCGGAGTATGGCAGGAGTGCGGGTGGAGTGCGGTTGAATTACCCGCACTGTACCTGCACTTGGAGTCGCACTGTGGTCGCACTGTGATCGCACTTCCCTGTCAGGTTAAAGATCTACCTTCTGTCTTGAGCCAAAGTGCGGGTATAGTGCGGTTGGATGACCCGCACAGTACCTGCACTCTAGTGTCAGGTGCAATCTGCTCTTCTGTTTTTGATACAAGTGCGGGTAGAGTGCGGTTAGATGACCCGCACAGTACCCGCACTCTGATGTCAGGTGCAACTCTGCTCTTCTGTTCTTGATACAAGTGCGGGTGGAGTGCGGTTGGATAACCCGTACAGTACCCGCACTCTGATCTCAGGTGGGTGATCAGCTTCTCTGGTTTGGCATTAGTACGGGTGGAGTGCAGTTAGCTGACCCGCACTGTACCCGCACTTTATCTCTGTACTTGCACTCTTCCCCGGCTTTGCACATGAGTGCGGCTGGAGTGCAGCTGGAGTGCGATTGCGACCCGCACTTGACCCGCACTGTAGAGGTGTTTGTGCTCCTTTTCTGCTGGAATCACCACATATTCTTCCAAACCTGTCCTTACATCATTTCCTATAAATAAGCATAAAACAACCCATGAGAGATACAAAAACACCCGAGAACAGAACAAAAGGTAAGGATCTGAGGGCCTAAATATACAACATATTTGGCCCGATCAGTGATGTATTCATTGTTAATTGATTTTCTATTGCAATTTGATTTCAAACTATGATATTGGGTTTATATGGTTAATTGGAAGCCTATACTTGAGTTAGAATCATAGTGGTGTTTTCACGGACATTTGGGGCAACCTCACGGACATGAGGGAGGCACTCAGTCTTCCAAGTTATCCGCAGAAGAAGAAGAGGCCAGCTGCTTTCTCACCTCCTTCAAGGGGTCCAGGCATTGACCCATATGGGGAAGAGCTTAGAGCTGCTATGGAGAGATCCAGGAGGGAGCATGAAGAGCGGATCAGATCAGAGATCGACCCCAAGGGCAAAGGGATCGCCAGTGAACCGGAGAGGGAGTTTTCCGACTATGATTGACCATCCATTCCTGTTCTTTATTATTATTCAGAACTTTTATTGCTTGTATTTGTATTTGTATTTTCTTTTAAACAGCTTAGACTCATTATTCTTTTCTTTTCTCATTTGATAGCTATTTGGTAGAGTTGTTGTGTGGTTTTAAGCTAGGTTGTGCATCTTTTGGGAAGCACACAACAACACGCATGGACATCGAACGATCTTCCTTCTAAAGGGAGTTTTCTACCTTCGGTTTTGTACTTAAGCTTTCAATGAATGCGATTTAGTTTTTGTTATTATGAATGAGCATGGTTGAATGTATGTCTAGATTCGGTTTGGGGGTGTTGATCCCTCATTCCGCCATTTATTGCGATTATGCTTATTATTTCCAACAATGGGGACATAGTTGAGTTTTGGTTTGGGGGTGCATCACGCCTCCGCCTTGTACAGTTTAGTGTCCATTTTTTCAATTTTGTCGCTTGTCCATTTTTCAAACTGTATTCCAGTATAGGTTGATGCCTCTAGAGTGTGTTTTTGACGAGTTCCTTATATGTGCTCTGACCTTGTGATATATTTTGGTGCCACTTGAGGGTTAGCTTGCACCATCATGGGTTCGTCCCACCCGTTGGTGCTAAGTATTGGGGACTCATTGTTCCCATGTCTTGTTCTAATAGTGGAGATTCCCGTGAGATCACAAACACAAGCATGAAAATGCGTTTTCTGAGTGCATTATTGATTATTCTTAAACACGCCTCTCGTCATGTATGTCATGTGCCATAGGACTTGCATCATTTTATGAATTGCGTGATGGATGCTTTCATTCCCTTTTTAGATGGTTGTGGAAGTGATATTAGGGAATGTATGTGTATTAAATTACCTCTATAGCCTAAACACCACTTACCATATTGTGTGCTCCAAAGCCAAGTTGAGGCCAAACACTTACCCTTTCATTTGGTACCACATTCAACCATATATCCAATAGCCTAAACACATGCCTACCCTTGTACTAATCATGTTAGGATGGGAAATGGTAGTGATGAAAAGGGTCAAAATGGTCCCACAGCGGGTAAAATGAAATAGTTATTGAAAATATGCAAGGAAAGAGGTAAGTTATGCACCCTAAATGCCTAAGAAAGGGAAATTGTAACAACTCAAATGGAGTACAACATTGTAATTAGGAAATTGTTAAAAGAAAAATTTAAAGAAAGATTATACTTGAAGTGCTATAATGAGAGTGTTTTATGCTAAAAACGCCCAAACGAAATGCAACGTTAAAGGCACAAATGTGGGTTAAATGGTTTCCTAGAGGGTTGCATTTAAGCGAGAAAAGAACATGGTGTGGGAGTAGGGATATATTCTAGCATGATTGGTGAGTTTGAACTCCTAAATTTCCATATTTTTTGTGTAAACTCATTCAACCCCACAGCCACACTATAACAGGTTGAAAAGCCCTATTTGATCCATGTAATTCTAGTTTTGGAATGTAGGTTGAAGCACGATCTTTCGCATCCATGGCATGGTGTCTCGTTCCTAGGATAGTTCATTGCTTAAATCTTATGCAAAATCTTCTTTGCATACTTGTTGTGTGGAACTTAGGACTCTTGAGGAAAGAAAAGAGAGGATCCATGTGAGCTTTAGAATTGAAGCGAATTATGCTCAAGGTATGGGAGTAAGTGGTCCTAAATTCATGAATGCCTTTAGGTGTGGGATTCGTGTTCGTACGAGCCTCCCTCGGGTGTCTCCAAATTGCTCTTGATCTTGTGCATATGTTTTTCTCCTCTCTATCACATCTATTTGTATCATATCACACATGGGACTTGCGGCATTATTGATGTTTTGTTTAGGTATCTAGAAATTACTTTCAGCTGGCGTCTTATTGTTTCGATTAGATTTGCTCGAGGACGAGCAAAGGTTTGGTTTGGGGGTGTTTGATCGGGCAAAATATGTAGTATATTTAGGCCCTCAGATCCTTACCTTATGTTCTGTTTTCATGCATTTTTGTATCTCTTATGGGTGGGTTTGTGCTTATTTGTAGGAAATGATGCAGAGACAGGCTTGGAGGCATATTGTGGTGATTCCAGCAGAAAAAGGGCGAAAGCGAAGGCAAAGGAGCACAAACTGCTCTACAGTGCGGGTCCAGTGCGGGTCGTAACTGCACTCCAGCCGCACTCATGTGCATAGCCGGGGCAGAATGCAAGTACAGAGATAAAGTACGGGTGCAGTGCGGGTCAGCTAACCGCACTCCACCCGCACTAATGCCAAACCAGAAAGCTGATGTTGTACCTGAAGATAAAGTGCGGGTACTGTGCGGGTAATCCAACCGCACTCTACCCGCACTAATGCCAATCCAGAGAAGCTGATCATACACCTGACATCAGAGTGCGGGTACTGTGCGGGTCAGCAAACTGCACTCCACCCGCACTTGCACCAAGAACAGAAGAGCAGAACCGCATCTGACATTAGAGTGCGGGTACTGTGCCGTTCATCAAACCACACTCTACCAGCACTTGCATCAAGAACAGAAGAGCAGAATTGCACCTGACATTAGAGTGCGGGTACTGTGTGGGTCATCCAACCACACTCTACCCGCACTGTTGCTCAAGACAGAAGGTAGATTTTGCACCTGATAGGGAAGTGCGATTCAAGTGCGATGCCAAGTGCGGGTCAAGTGCGGGTAATTCAACCGCACTCCACCCACACTAATGCCCTGATCTGAGAACTGAAGTTGCAGACAACCCATACAGTGCGGGTAAATCACCCGCACTCCACCCGCACTCCGAGCGTGCCAGTTTGATTTTCAAAGCTTAAGTGACCTATTTTTGTATCTAGTATAAATAGAAAAGTATAGAAATGTTTTAAGGAGCTTTTTGACTCCGTTTAGCACAGATTAAGCACTCTTAGATCTAGTTTCTCTCTCTCTCTCATCCTTACATTCTCTACTCAACTTCAAGGAAGTTTGGAGATTGGAGCCACTACAAGGAAGGAGATGTTCTCCAAGGATTATTTCTATCTCCTCTCTCTTGGTTTCCTAGTTGTAATGAGTAGCTAAATCCTCTCTAAGGGGTTGATGGAGTAGTTAGTGGAATATTGGGCTTGTACATAAAATTGATATTATATTGATATTCTTGTCTATCTTCCATTGATCTATTCTTGTTGTGAATGTTTATCATTGATTTCTTGTGTAGATACATCCTCTTTGCAAGATATCTTTGTATTATGTATGAGTATTGCATCTAGATATACATCCTATTTAGTTGTATAATGCTCTAAAGAATAGACGGAAAGTCCTGAATTCTGATTCTTGAACCGCGGTTTTAATCTAACCTCGATCGTGTTTTCCAGCACTATACATCCTAGGTCGGAATCCGTGAGAGAGTTAGAAGTCATCACTATACATCCTAGGCTGACTATTTGTAATCGGTTGAGTCATTGTTAGGTAGACGAGCTTCATTTCCAGAATCCGATAAACCATCAACTCTATACATCCTAGGTTGGTAGTATACAAGGATTAATCCCTAATAGGTGGTCCGCACTAAACATCCTAGGTTGGCCACCTTCTAGGGATAAATAACCGACTCTATACATCCTAGGTCTGTTACCTTGAATAGCCGTGCTATTGACAGGTTTGTTACATTGCCCAGTATTTACTTTCGTATCCATTAATTCCTTAGTTTCCATTATCTATATATCCTTCATTCCATTTCCCCCTTCATTTTATTTACATATTTAATTTAGTGTTATTTAGAGTTGGTTCACAATCTACATTTTCACAAATTCATGTTTGGCTATTATATATATATATATATATATATATATATATACATAACATTGCTTTAGCATTAACTAATTTAGCTAACTCCGCTCCCTGTGCACGACACCCCACTTGCCACTATATTTATGTTTCAAACTGATTTAGGCTTTGTGAGGTTTTATTAAATATTATTGACGGACTGATCTTTTAAAACGACTAGAAGAAAAATGGGTTATGTCAAGAATGAGTCCATAAAACTCAAAATTTTATTTCCGGATGTGGAGTCAACCAACTGGTCGATCTTTGGTAATGGAAAACTGTCTTTCGAACAAGCCCAGTTGAGGTCGGTGTAATCGACACACATACGCCATTTCCCATTTGCCTTCGTGACCATGACCACGTTGGCGATCCATTCGGGGTAACGCACCTCTCTGACGAACCCTGTTTTGATCAATTTATTAACCTCTTCCTGCACCGCCGCGTTCCTATCAGCATTGAAGTGACGCCTCTTCTGCTTGACGGGCTTGACTGTTGGATCTACTGCTAGTCAGTGGGTGGCCAACGATGCCGGGATTCCAGGCATTTGATCATGGTTCCAGGCAAAGATGTCGTTGAATTGCCTGAGAAGGTCAATCAGTCATCTTTTTACTTCTAGATCAAGGGTGGCTCCGACCTTGATGACCTTGGAGGGATCGTCATTCCTGATAGGTATCTCTTCTAGTTTGTCAACGTGCTGCCCGCTGGCCCATTCCTTACTCAGTTCTTCCTCGTAGGGCATGATAGGTTCACTCTCTGGATGCCCAGAATGCTCCGCGGGCTCCTTCTCCTCCTGGATTATCCGGGACGTATCCATGTCTTCCTGGACTAATGTCACATGTACACATTATTTTGCTAAAGCTGAAGGATTGGCAGATACTACGTAGCATTTCCTGGCTGCCTGCTGGTCTCCGCGTACCTCTCCTACTTTGGTTCCAACCGGGAATTTCAGGACATTGTGGTATATGGACAAGACTCCCTTCAAGGAGGACAGGAAAGGTCTCCCTAGGATGGCGTTGTAGGTCGATGGGGTGTCCACCATAACAAAGTCGGTCATAACATTCTGTTGGAGCGGGGTGATCCCGATGATTACTGGGAGGATCATTGACCCCACTGGTATGATCGAGTCCCAGTGAAACCGTAAAGCAGAGTGGTACAGCTGTTGTAACAACGTTGCTTCAGGTTCAATTTTTCCAGGGTATCCTTGAAGAGGATATCTACACTGCTACCTGTATCCACCAGCACGCGATGGACTAGACAGTTGGCGATTTGTATCGTGATTACCATAGGATCATCATGAGGTTGCATAGTGTTGAAGACATCTGCTTCAGTGAATACGATCTGTGCTGATTGGGAGGGCTCTGTCGGGCTCTGGCTGACTTCAAAGATCCCTCGGCTTTCTCCGATGTGGGGAACCTTTCTTGCGTGGTTTTTTCGGGAGTTATTGGAAACGCCAGCCAGTGTAGGACCTCCGCTGATAGTGTGTATCACCTGGATCTGTTGCATTAAGTCAGCCTGCTCCCCTTTCCACTTTTCTGCGTCCTTACGGATTTCGGCTTGTACCTCCCTTCCAGTCCTGATATTATCTCTGACCTGTTGTAAGAACTCAATCAGGCATCCTCCCCTTATCAGGGCCTCAATCTGGTTGCGCAAATTATAGCACTCTGAGGTGTTGTGGCCCACGTCTTCGTGGAAGTCGCAGTATTTGTGCCGGTTTCTCTTGTCAGCTGGGGCCTTCATGGGAGCGGACTTTTGGAGCAACCCTTTATCTCGTATGGCAAGGTAGACTGTTTCCCTGGAAGCATTCAAAAGGGTGTATTAGTCATACCCTTTTTCCCCTTGCATTACTGGAGCCACGGTCTTGGGAGGCGGCGAAGCCCGGGGAGGGGTTCATTTTGCTGGATATCTTTTTGGCCTATGCAGAGGAGCAAGGAGGCGATAGGTCGACCTGTTAGGAGGTTTATTCTGAGTTTTCTGCACTTGCTCAAATTTGGGGGCTTCTTTCTTCAGACGCTTTACCGTTCTCATGTCATCGTGTTCCATCTTGACCTTGAGTTGTTCGTCGATCTCGACCTGCTCAAGAGCCCGGTCATAGGCCTCCTGGTAAGTCTCGGGAGGTCTCTTGGAGAAGGAACGGAAAAGCTTTCCTGCCCATAGATTTCACCTGAAGTTGGCGAGGGTTTCTTTTTCAGTGAAGACTCCCATTTGTATGACCTCCTTGTGAAATCGCTCCACATACGATCGAAGAGTTTCACTCCGTTCCTGGATCACATATTGGAGGTGTATGGGATCTTTCGGGCGAGGTTTGACTCCTTGGAATTATGAGCAAAAATCTGTTGATAATTTCGTGAAAGAATCCATGCTACCAACTGGCAGTTTCCTAAACCAGGTTTTCGCATAGTCGGTTAAGGTCTTTGGAAACATTCTGCACATAGCTGCTCTGGTAGTGTTCTGGACCTCCATATGTTGAACGAAGCTCTCTAGGTGGCTTAGAGGATCTTCCGTTCCAGAGAACTTATCTGCTGGCATTTTGAATTTTAGGGGGAGCTCTGCTTCCCGGATCCTCCTAGTGAAGGGAGCGTTCATCTCGCTCAGGGGATCCTTTTCATCCTTCTTATTCTTTCCCTTCCTTATCTGCTGGACCTCTTTTTGTAGCTTTGCCAGCTGATCCCTCAGTCACTTATTCCCAGGTCTCTTTGAGTTAACCTCAGATTCCTCACAGTCAAATCTTTCTGATGAACTGGCAATTTCTATCCGGTTCTCCTCCTGGACATGATCCACTCGGGGAGTTTGTCTACTTTCCTCCTCTATGGCCTGGGCAGTTCTCCTGTATGTAGTTGAATGAGATAGCCCTCGTGGCTTCCGGGTAAAAGCATCCGCGGCAGACTTAACTAGCCTGGGTTGATATTGTGAAAGTCTTTTCAGAAATGGGGGCATGGGTCTCAGCCTATCCCGGATCAAACGTTGGGGCCCTCATCTATCTCGAGCCGGCTCTGGAAGAGGAGGTCCTAGGCGATCGAAAGCAGGCGATGGAAGAGGAGGTCCTCGGATCTCCCTGATCATTCAGGTTGGTTGGCTGGTTCGTGATACCTTCAGCGAGAAGACGGATGTGGATGGATTCTACGAAGGCATCCGTTTGTTGGTCGAGCGCTGCCTGGCTTACTATAGGGTGGCCAGTAGCCCGCGTATTGGTTTTCTGGATCGGAGCTTGACTACTATATTGATCGGGCCAAATATGTTGTATATTTAGGCCCTCAGAACCTTACCTTTTGTTCTGTTCTCGGGTGTTTTTGTATCTCTCATGGGTTGTTTTATGCTTATTTATAGGAAATGATGTAAGGACAGGTTTGGAAGCATATGGTGGTGATTCTAGCAGAAAAGAAGCACAAACACCTCTACAGTGCGGGTCAAGTGCGGGTCCAGTACAGGTCTCAACCGCACTCCAGCCGCACTCCAGCCGCACTCATGTGCAAAGCCGGGGAAGAGTGCAAGTACAGAGATAATGTGCGGGTACAGTGCGGGTCAGCTAACCGCACTCCACCCGCACTAATGCCAAACTAGAGAAGCTGATCACCCACCTGACATTAGAGTGCGGGTACTGTACGGGTTATCCAACAGCACTCCACCCGCACTTGTATCAAGAACAGAAGAGTAGAGTTGCACCTGACATCACAGTGCGGGTACTGTGCGGGTTATCCAACCGCACTCCACCCGCACTTGTATCAAGAACAGAAGAGTAGAGTTGCACCTGACATCAGAGTGCGGGTACTGTGCGGGTCATCTACCGCACTCTACCCGCACTTGTATCAAGAACAGAAGAGCAGATTGCACCTGACACTAGAGTGCAGGTACTGTGCGGGTCATCCAACCGCACTATACCCGTACTTTGGCTCAAGACAGAAGGTAGATCTTTCACCTGACAGGGAAGTGCGATCAAAGTGCGACCACAGTGCGAATCCAAGTGCGGGTACATTGCGGGTAATTCAACTGCACTCCACCCTCACTCCTGCCATGCTCTGAGAACTGAAGTTGCAGACAGCCCATACAGTGCGGGTACAGTGCGGGTAAATCACCCGCACTCCACTCGGACTTCGAGCGCGCCTGTCTGATTTTCAAAGCTTAAGTAACCTATTTTTGTATTTAGTATAAATAGAAAAGTATAGAAACGTTTTAAGGAGCTTTTGACTCCGTTTTAGACAAATTAAGCATTCTTAGATCTAGTTTCTCTCTCTACCTCTCATCCACACATTCTCTACTCAACTTCAAGGAAGTTAGGAGATTGGAGCCACTTCAAGGAAGGAGATGTTCTCCAAGGGTTATTTCTTTCTCCTCTCTACTGATTTCCTAGTTGTAATGAGTAGCTAAATCCCCTCTAAGGGATTGATGGAGTAGTTAGTTTAATATTGGGCTTGTACATAAACTTGATATTATATTGATATTAATGTCTATCTTCCATTGATCTATTCTTTTTGTGAATGTTTATCATTGATTTCTTGTATAGATACATGATCTTTGCAAGATGTCTTTGTATTATGTATGAGTATTGCATCTAGATATACATGATGTTTAGTTGTTTAATGCTCTAAGGAATGGACGGAAAGTCATGAATTCCGACTCTTAAACCGCGGTTTTAATCTAACCTCGATCGTGTTTCCGGCACTATACATCCTAGGTCGGAACCGTGAGAGAGTTAGAAGTCATCACTATACATCCTAGGGTGACTATCTTTAATCGGTTGAGTCAATGTTAGGTAGACGAGCTTCATTTCTAGAATCCGGTAAACAATCAACTCTATACATCCTAGGTTGGTAGTTTACAAGGATTAATCCCTAATAGGTGGTCCGCACTATACATCCTAGGCTGGCCACCTTCTAGGGATAAATAACCGACTCTATACATCCTAGGTCGGTTACCTTGAAAAGCCGTGCTATTGACAAGTTTGTTGCATTGCCCAGTATTTGCTTTCGAATCCATTAACTCCTTAGTTTCCATCATCTATATATCCTTCACTCCATATTCCCCTTTCATTCTATTTACGTATTTAATTTAGTATTATTTAGAGTTGGTTCACAATCTACATTTTCACCAATTCATGTTTTGCTATTATATATATACATACCATTGCTTTAGCATTAATTATTTTGGCTAACTCCGCTCCCTGTGGACGACACCCACTTGCCACTATATTTACGTTTTCAAACTGATTTAGGCTTAGTGAGGTTTCTTAAAATATTATTGACGGACTGATCTTTTAAAAATGACATAAGGGAAAAAGGTCTTTGTCATATATCCAGACTTTCTCCCCTTTCTTGGGGCTTTTCGTGTTAGCCTCGCCGGAGGTTGCTCCGGGACTCTATGCTGGCCTTGGGAGGAGCGGAGCCTCATAGTTCCTGTAAAACAACTGAAATGTAAATGCAAATAACTGGTTAATTGGGTGTAGGGTAATTTCCCACAGACGGCGCCAGAAAGTGTTAACGGAAATTTTGCTCAAGGTGAGAAATCTCAGTTAACACCCTCAAGACCACTACCACGTAGTTGGTGGCCAAGGTTTATTGTATGTGTAGCAATGATTTATAAAATGACAAGAAAGCAAGAACATTTTATTGAACATGCATGGTATACAAGTACAGAAATTCTTTTATCTTTGCTCTCAACTCTCTCTAGGGAATGGTTGATTGTTTTTCGTATGCGTGTCCAATAGTAGTCTCCTCTTTTTCATTCTCTTTCTTTTCTATTTATACATAGTTTGTAGGTCAAACAGACTGATTCTCCCATTGATTTTCTCAGTCTCTTCCCTCCTTATCGGGCAGGATTTCTTGTTTAAATGTCATTGACTTTGCTGAATTGAGAGTATCGTGGTGGAGATCAGCTTATTTCCTTTTTGGATTCTATTACTTGTTCTGCATATAGGTACCGTTTCCATATATGATTCAGTGTATCCCTCATATCCTTTCAGCATGATCCTTTATAGAGGTCGTTGAATATGGCATGGTGTGGTGCATAGAGGTCGTTAAATATGGCATGGTGTGGTGCACCAACCAGTGAGGTTGGTTAGTGTTCTGACCTTGATATCTGAGAAGTTTCATCCAGCTGGGAGCCAGATCTGGCTTCCCTTGACCCTTTCGAAGCTAGGTATGGCTTTCCCTGACCTTTCGAAGCTAGGTGCGGCCTTCCTTCACCCAGCTTGGAGCTAGGTCTGGCTTCCCTTGACCCTTTCGAAGCTAGGTATGGCTTCCCCTGACCTTTCGAAGCTAGGTGCGGCCTTCTAGGGACATTCTTCTGTGTTAATCGAGGTACAGGCGAGTCTCTGGAGCGTATGCGAGGTGACCTCGACTTAGGGGAGCTTCTAGCTTTGGTGATGCGGGCTAGATCTGATCGTTCCGGGCTCTATCCCGGATGTTTCCGGAGCCCGTCCTTGTTCCTGGGGTGATATCATAGTTCGGCTCTAGATAGAGAGGTCTCCTGGTGGAAACTCTCGGGTATGGAACCAGGTATGGGAGGTGGAAAATTTTCCTTTGGTCCTTAGCCAATTTTGGCTATTAACAATATATGTATAATAAATGAAATATTAATGCTTTTAAATCTAAAAGCTCCATGACATGTGGGTTCCATTTTTTAAAAAAATAAACTCATTTCTGAATATAAATTTTTTCACCAATCTTTCACATAGATGATTTAATAAAATAAATATAAATGTGAAGACTCTAATGGATAAACAAATAGTAGTGGAGTTATTTTTTTTATTATCTTACAAAAAAAATTATATGTTACCATTTATAAAAAGAAAGTATGAGTGAATTTTCATATATTTTGAAAAAGAATATATTGAATTTGAATGTAATAATTAATGTTTTTAATGTTTACTATAATATTTGATTTAAACTTATTATTTTAATTTTTTGTTATAATACCATTAATATATTACCATTGATATATTTTTAAAATTTACCATTAATTCTGTACAAAACGAATTATCATTATTATGATATTACAATTGATATTTTAATTTGTTTTGAAAGATAATTATTTATTATCACTTATAAGAATAGTTAAATTCAAAAACATTTATTTTTGGAAATAATCATTAAAAAAGAAAAGAAAACTGAAAGGTTAAAAATAGAAAGAATAAAACACCGTAGAAATGGTGTTTTTAAAATCTCTAAATACACCCCAATTTACTTAGAAATACCTTTTCTATAAATTTTTTTTATATAAAAACGTTTATTCTAAAAATACTTGTTGAACTATTCAATTTAAAAAAAAAAAACTCCCTGGAAGTTATTGTCAAGTTATTAATAAATTAATTTATTTTTCCATACTTATTTTCTAAAGACATTCCATCTTTTTTAATACACTTATTTCTAGAAGAAAAAACAAATCCATGCGTCACTCTCCTAAATGATTCAATAACAAAAAAAAGTGAAGACTTTTATGGAGATGCAAAGAGTATTGGATTTTTTTTAATTTACTTACAAAAATAATTTATTAATAACCATTTAAAAAAAATTATGGGTGAATTTCATATATTTAGAAAAACAATCCACTTAATTGAATGTAATAAGTAATGTTTTAATGTGTTTCCATTAATGTTTAATTAGATATTGTTGTTTTAACTTTTTGTTTTGTTATCATTAATATATCACCGTTAATATTTTTTAAAACAATTTACCATTAATTCCATAAAAAAAATGGATTACCATTAATTTATTATTACAGTTGATATTTTAATTTGTTTTGAAAAATATTTATTTATAACAATTTATAAGAATAATTAAAATTAAAAAAACATTTATTTTTGAATATAATCATTGTGCATTTAATGCATATTTAATACATTTTAGAAAACCAAAAAGAAAAGGAAACAAAGGGGTTAAAAATAGAAAAGAAAAAAAAACCGGAAAAAAGTATGTGTAAATTTCCTTTAAAAACAAAATATGCCTGAGGATAGACTTTTAGGGTGTATAAATTAAATTTAATGATTTAATTAAAAGTCAAATTATCAATTTTTAATCCCAGTAACGGGTGCATTTATCAATTGAAATATAGGCAGTGATTGAATAATTTTGACCAATTCAACATTTTAAAACTATTTAATGCTCTATTAAATTTGAATAAATTTCTTTAAAAAATTGAATTAAATAATCAAAAATATATATATTCATGTGGTGTATTAAATACCACGTTTACATCATCTTCTCAATCTTATGTTCGTCTTTCTTCATTCCTTATATTTCTTTTTTTTATATAGATTCCTTTCTCACTCATTTTAATTTGTTTCTCTCTCAAAATCTCCATCTCTATTTCTCAAGATTCTTCTCCCCATATCTCTTCTCTCTTTCTCTGTATAATCTCTACGTAATTTTACATCATCTTCTCAATCTTATGTTCATCTTTCTTCATTCCTTATATTTCTTTTTTTTATATAGATTCCTTTCTCACTCATTTTAATTTGTTTCTCTCTCAAAATCTCCATCTCTATTTCTCAAGATTCTTCACCCCATATCTCTTCTCTCTTTCTCTGTATAATCTCTACGTGATTTTTCATGGTGATGGGCTTGGTGGCCAGTGGTCGGCGACTTGAATTGGTTCATGGCTAGGTGAGGTAACCGTTGGGGTGGTGGTTGATTGTCGATTCACCTAACTACTTCTATAAAAAAAAAATCTGACAAACAACGATACATAGTAATTTTATCAAATTGACATAACAATTTTTGCATACCTCCGTGGTGTATATGCCCTGTCATCTATGTAGCAGTTGAGAGTTGTCATAAGCTAAGCCTTGCTCCTTGGTGTCCAAGTCTGCACATAATGGGTAGCATTTTGTTTCTCCACACATCCATCCTGCTTGTCTTTATATATAGGAATTGTTTGGGTAAGATCAAAAGCCAAAATGCATTGTAAAAAAATTATTAATCAAAAATTATATTAGTTTTGGACACCCAAAAGTTAGTATTGAATAGCCAAATGTTATGCATTCAATTGATTATACCCAAAATAATCATCATTATTTATTACTTCTTTAAAAGAATTTTCAATTTATTAAAAAAAATGTATTACTAATATATATAATTGTATAGATTAATGCATTTAAATCCAAAGCTCCCTTACGATGACACATGGCGCTGTGAGGGTCAACATTTATATGTGCGGGCACGGCAAAACATAATGCAATCGTTATTGAATTTATATTTTAAAAAACATTATTTGTGTGCATTCCTTTGTTTTTACTTTCGTTTATAATCTTACTGTTGGAATTAACATATATTAGAAAAAGAAAAGGCACTAAGAAATAAATCGTCTACAAATTTCTGCAATTATATTTGAAATATACAAAATAAAGTTTTCAACCACAAATTTAACAATTTTCTGAAATTTTGAATTCAAATCATTCAACCCATTGCTTTATACTCTCTAAATTGATGTTCTAATTCAATCCTAGATCTGTGATGAAATAAGACTGCGAAGAAAATCAAGTTAAACAAATTTATCGCAACTTAAAAATATTAATAATAATAATAATAATAATAAATAAATAAATAAAATAAGAGCTTTAAAACCTATATTATTTGTATAAATATCTAAATACATTGGTAGCTAGAGCACTTGTTCAATAAATACATCAACATTATAGTTTTAGCTGAAGCCGAAAAGTTTAAAAAAAAATACCAAGATGATTTTGTGATGAGCAATACCCAAAACCGTTTCTTTGATTTTCTAGCTGACCTAAATCTGAAATTTTAAAGATGAAGTCAAATGAATATGATTCAATACAAAACAAATATGAGATATTACACAGAGAAATGCGTGACAATGTATTGTAATTTGTATTACATGAATTATACACAGATATATAAATAAAATAAAATAACTCAAATACCCAAATCAAATCACATACTTACACTTAGAACCTACCATGAAGATCCATTAATCGTAAACAGACACACAAAAAAAGGATACAACAAAATATAACATGTCAAAATATAAGTGTTTAAAAAATTGAAATAGAAAAATGTGAAATCATAAATTATGAACCTTTAGTAGATTTCATGGGTTGTGGGATTTGGACAGGTGATGACCGGTGAGGTGGAACCATGAGATGTCGGATAAACATTGGTGTCAAAGTGTATAGATTGAGCGATAAACAAAAAACAAATAAATCCATAAATAGAGAAAGAGAGTTTTTGACCTTTTATTTTGAGTAGAAATTAGCAGGATTTTCAAACTCAACAAAAATTATATAAAAGGTAATAAAAATGAGATAATTGAATAGGAAATGTTTTATTTTTTACTAAATTGAATATGAAGGGTCAGATTGTGATTTATTATTTTTAATTAATTAATGGGATAATAAATAAAAAGTAAGAGTCAATTCCGTAACAAATGAGATAATGAATCAATTCTCTTAATTAACCAAAAACATTAACTTACCAAATATTATAATATTAATGCTACTTTGTCTAAATTTGGTGTCCAAATGATGTGGTAACACTCAAATACATTAATTTAAATTATGCAAATCTAATTCAATTTAAATGAATAGATTAGAGTGTTGTCACATCATTTGAGTACCAAATTTGGGTAGCATTATTGCCACATTGTATATATAACTAATTAACAATATTTTTTTATAAATATTACAACTAATAAACAATACTTTTACAAAAACTAATTAATACAAATTTATGGCTAGTTGGCAAAAAAAAAATGGCTTGTCTTTTAAAATTACCAAATGTAATACTTAAAAAAAAATACTTAATAATTAAAAATCAATTATGAGATTGGTAAAGAGAATTTATTCACTATCCCATTAATTATGTGATTGCCTATTAATTATCTATATATTTTTTATTTAGGAAAAAATATATATTATTAAAAATTATTACAATTAATAACTTACCAAATATTATAATATATATTATATAGATAACTAATTAACAATACTTTTGTTTTGAAATATTACTACTACAATTAACAATAAATAAAAAAACTAATTAATACAAATTTATGGTTTGTTGGCAAAGAAAATAAAATTATCACATGCCTTTTAAACTTACCAAATAATGTAATACTTCAAAAAAATAATACTTAATAATTAAAAATGAGATTGGTCAAGAGAATTTATTCATTATCTTATTAATTAAGTGATTGCCTCTTGATTACCTATAGATTTTTGATTTAGGAAAAAAATTATATTATTAAAAATTAATACAATTAATAACATACCAAATATTATAATATATATTATATAGATAACCAATTAGCATCACTTTTTTTTTGAAATATTACAACTGGTGCAATTAGACCCGTCCACGGTTTCGGTTCGGGCCGGTTTTGGTTCCGTGGAGAGGGCGAACCGAAACCGAACCGAAAAATTTCGGTTTTGGTTCGGTTTTTAACTGGCGGTTTGGCGGTTTTGGACTGTTTTCCACGGTTTTGGGTAGTTTTGGACGGTTTTTTTTTTTTATATGTAAACCGCCGGTTTTGGACGTTTTGGCCGGTTTTTGGGCGGTTTTTCCAAAGGCTAAACCGAAACCGAACCGGCTTCAACCGGTTTCCAACCGGTTTTGTAACCGCCGGTTTCGGTTTCGGTTTCGGTTCTGGTTTTTCAATTTCGGTTTCGGTTTTTAACCAAACCGTGGACACCTCTAGGTGCAATTAACAATACTTAAAAAAAAAACTAATTAATATGAATTTATGTCATGTTGGTAAAAAAATAAACTAATTTATGGCTTTTCATTTAAACTTACCAAATAATGTAATACTTAAAAAAAATACTTAATGATTAAAAATCAATTTTGAGATTGGTCAACAGAATTTACTCAGTATGCCATTAGTTACGTGATTTTTTATTTAGAAAAAGAATTATATTATTAAAAATTATTACAATTAATAACTTACCAAATATTATAATACATATTATATAGATAACTAATTAAAAATATTTTTTTTAATATTACAAATAATTAACAACATTTAAAAAAAATTAATGCTAATGTATGGCATGTTGGCAAAAAACAATTACGGCTTATCTTTTAAACTTACCAAACAACATAATACTAAACAAAACTTAATAATTAAAAATCAATTATGAGATTGGTTAAGAGAACTTATTCAATACCCCATTAATTACATGATTGTCTCTTGATTATATATAGATTCTTGATTTAGGAAAAAAACAATATTATGAATAATTATTCAAATTAATAACTACTTAATAGCTTTTGAAAAAAAAAATTTATGGTTTGTCTTTTAAACTTTTTGATAAAATTAAACTTAACCAAATAAACACTTATCAAGATTGGTTAAGAGAATTTATTCACTATCTCATTGATTATGAGATTGTGTTTTGATTACCTATTGATATGTGATTTACGAAAAAAATTTAGCAAAAAAAAAAAAAAAATTAAGGCTTGTCTTTTAAACTTACCAAATAATGTAATATTACAAAAAAAAATTGATAATTAAAAATCAATTATGACACTGGCTAAGATAATTTATTCACTATCACATTAACTACTGGATTGCATCCTCATGACCTATAGATTTTTTAATTACAAAAAAAATTGTTAACGAAAAATATGCTCTGGGCGAAAAATCTCAATTAACACCCTCAAGACCACTACCATGTAGGTGGTGGCCGGGATTAGATATCTTTGGTATTTAGTTTGCAACGGGAGTTTGAAAAATAATGCTAACAAAAGGTAAAAGGGAATACAATGGCTTTATCATTCATCAGGCATAACCTTACAAAGATCTCCCCAATAATCTCAATCTCACTGGGATACAATCAAATGGCACTCTCGTGCCTGTCGAAAAGTCTTCCCCTCATTCTATTCATGCTTGATCATTTTATACATAGTTTAGGTTGGTTCCATTTGCGACTTTCCCACCATGATTTTCTCAATCCTTTCCCTCCTTATCGGGCGGGGTCTTTTTATTTAAAAGTCATTGACTTTGGTTTAATGACGGATTCAAGAGTATCGTAGGCGGAGATAAATTTGTTTCCTTTTTGGATTCAATCACTTGTTCTACACGTAGTGTTTCCATGTTTGTAATAGGTATGATCTCGTGTATCTCCATGGTATGATTCTTCATGGAGGATGGCGAGTATGGCACTTATTATTTAGTAGAGCGACATGTCCTGGTCTTGGTGCTAGGAGCTTGGTCTGACCTTTCCAGGTCCCTTGGAGCTTTAAATGGCTCACTGTGGGCGCTCTTCGATGGCAATAAGCTTTGACGAGCTTCCTTCTACCCATCTTAATAGGTCCGAAACTCCGTTCGGCAAGGTGGTGAAACATTGTGATACGAGCTTAAAACCTAACAGTTTCTCTTTGAATTTGGAGAGGAAGGCGGGCTTTTAGAGAGGTTGCAAGGTAATCTCTACCTCGGTGTCGGAAGCTCGATCCGAATGTGTCGGGCTCCTTCTCGGGTGTTTCCATAGCTCGATGACCCTTCCTCATTTTTTGCGAGGTGGCTCTGTGGCCTGACCCCGGGAAGCGTTCCATGGTGGATAAGTTTTGGGCCTGGATTCGAGCTAGGAGGAGGGAGGATTTTCCTTTGGTCCATAGCCAAATTTGGCTATTAACAGAAGTCCGATCTGACTTGAACACTGGTGATTGAGTTTGGGGTTAGAGTCAGATTCCCTATTTTAATTGGGAAATTTTTCCTCCATTACCGTTACCAGAATCCCGGTGGAAAGCTTTTCATTAATTGCCCAAGTGAGGTGGCGAATGTAGACTAGGGTATTCTCAAAATAATCCAGCTACGTTGCGGCCATTCCGTGATTGGAGGCAACCCCCCACCAAAGATTTTGCTCTTGGGTTGCCTATGTCATTGCTCTGTCCGCTTCTATTTAAACCCGACAACTCTACCGCCCTCTTCACACTTTCGCTTCTTTCAAGTTTCAAACTTTCTTTTGATAAAAATTTCCTCTTGTTTTCGTTGACTTCGCCAAACTCTCTCTACCATGTCGAAAAACAGCCGCTACTCCGTCAACTATATTGTCGATGGCGAGGAGGTCGCCAGTCACGCCCGCAGAAAGTGAGCACACAGGATTTTTGATAGTGAGGACTCTCCATCGGGTCCCAAACACCGGCGGTCAACCACAAACGTAGCCATTGGGACCAGTTTCTCTAATGGACCTGACAATCCTCTGGATTTGGTTGACGAAGGCTCTGATGGAGAGAACAGGGAGGATGCTGTCGGGATGGGTCAAGTCACGGTTACTGGTCCTCCCCTGGAGAGGCTTCCTCCTTATGACTTCAGGGTTATCCCCAACTCTATCTTTGATTCGAACTCGATTGACGGCTTGAAGTCCAAGTACGGCATCCCTGATAGTGTTTCTATCTTGGTTCCTCCCAAAGGCTATGACGTCTTCAATCCTTCCGGCGGTGTGCTTCCGATTCATGTAGCTGCTCTCGAGAATGGGGTCAGGCTTCCCCTTCATCCTACCCTTCGACGAGCTCTCAACACCATTCAACTAGCTCCTCTCCAGTTTACGCCTGGCTTCTGAAGGCACTTGATTGGCTTCCTCATGTTGTGGAGCGAGCAATGCCAGCAGAGCAAGGTGGCGAGGGAGCCTGGAGCAGAGGAGCTAGCCTACCTTTTTCAAATTGGGAGTCTATCCGGTGCTCCCCGAGGTCAGTTCTATGCAAAAGCGAAAAATAAGCTCAACTTCATCATTCCTGGTGCTTCGAAGAAAGACCCCGCCTAGAAGGAAGAGTGGATCCTGGCAGAGGGTGACTAGGGAAGCTCGATTTTTATTGGAGGGCACGAGTTCAGGGTCCCCACTGCTTTCAATGACAAACCATCGTGGGACCTAAACTCCCTGCCACCTGAGTCAGAAACTGTTTTGAAGGCTGTCCTTGCCAGGAACTACTTGAACCTGAAGTTCCCAACCGCAGAAGCCTTCGCTTCTCATAGGGTGAATCAATATCTGCGGATCTCCAATGCTGCTTCTCGTAAGTAACACTGAATCATCTTGCTTTGTCTTATTGACTAGCTCAGTTCTGACGTTTTCCTTTTTATTTTATTTATTTATAGTTTTTTTCGTTGAGCCAGCTTCTCACGAAGCCCATCAATCCTGGCAAGCTCGCGCTCATCTTCTATCCACCGGGGTCGCGCCAGCTTCTGCTTTGCCTCTTTCCCCGGGTGGGTCTAGGATGGCCAACCTCGCATCGCAGGCTTCTAGGGCATTGAATAGGGGGACCTCTGCTCCCCAGGCCGCTAATATAACTACTTCTGTCCCCTCTACTATTGTTACTACTGCTGTTGCTTCTACGATTAACCCACCCGATGCCTCTGTGCTTCTAACTCCTCAAGCTTCGGAGGACTTTGAGGCGGGCATTGCATGGATTCCTCCTAGCCGCTCCCGCCTTCAGTCGAGCTCGACGGGGCAGGATGAGGTTTTGGAAAAATTTATCGCTTCCTGCCCGGGTGGTGGGCTCTCCAGGATGGCCTTAATGCCTATCTTAGCTGAGGCTCTCCAGGTGGACGAGGTTAGCTTGATCGTTCCCTAACCTTGGCTCTGTATTCTATAGACCTTCAAATTAAACGTAGCTATGGGTCATCAAGTAACCTCCCTCCATGATCGGGCCATGAAGGCTGAGGCCGAGGCTGAGAAAGCCACGGAGTTACTCAAGCGAGCTCAGACAGTAGTGTAGGAGATGACCTCCAGTTAAAAGGGAATGGAGGACGAGCTCCGCTGCGATTATGAGAGGATCAAGCGATCTTTCAATCTAAACAATGGGCTAGGCAAAGGGATTCTTGGATAGCCAAGGCTGAGAAGTTGGACCCCGAGATTCAGGACCTGCATGCTCAGGTGGCCAAGCTACAAACTGAGGCAGATGCCTCCTTTAGCAATGGGTACTTTTACGCTTCCTTCCAGGTTCTAGAAGCTCTCCCTATTCCCTTTAACCTATCGAGTATCGCCGACTGGGATAAAGAAGAGATATTGGCCAGAGCCGTCGAAATGTCTCACCCTGACGGTGATGGGGTGGTACCTTCTAGTCAGGCAGGAACTAGGAAACAACCTATCAAGGCAGATCCTTCCCTTCCTTCCCCTCATTCCCCTTGCTTCCATGTCTCAGTTCTCGAGAATCCTCTAGTGGTGTTCTACCCCTGTAACTTATGGGAGGCCCATCAGAAGCTCGAGAGGGAGCGAGAGACCAACTGGAAGAACTCTCTAGAGTAGAATCAGGGGTTGAACCAAGCGAGACGAGATCCATGGCTACCCTTCTTGATTCAGCCATCCCTCCTGAGGTTATGGCGGTGATCAATAAAGTCTTGGAGGAGGACCCAGCTGGGCAGCAGGAGGAACCTTTGGAAGAAGAGATAGTTGGTGAGGGTAACCAAGACGGGCAACCACTTGGAGTAGGAGTTGATGGTGAGGATCCAAATGGAGGAGAAGTAGCAGGAGGGAATCAGAAAGGTGTCGGAGCTTAATGTGATCTATTCATGACTAGCTTTGATTGCCCGCTTTACTCATAATTCATTTAGTTAATCTTTCACCTCTCCATGTAACCCAGAACCGGGGGTTGGGCTCCTTGTTTGACGATTGTAGCCTTTATTAGGGGATAGGCTCCCTTACAGTTAATGAAAATTTCATTGTGATTTCCTTGACACTAGTTTTGATTGATCTTAATAGCGAGCTTCCACCTTGCTTGAGAACTCCTTGCTTCATTCCCGATTTCTATCATGATGCGACCTTTGAGATAACTTTGACTTAATGGAATTTGGTACGGAAAAACTAAGAATTTATTAAACGTAAATATGCTAGCTGGGTGGTTGCCTAACTCTGGATTTCCAGCATTTGGCAAGAATTCCTATCTTTGGGAAAGGGTCTTATCGTACCCTACTGACAGGACACGTTTTTCCTCTAGTCGTTTTAAAAGATCAGTCCGTCAATAATATTTAATAAAACCTCACAAAGCCTAAATCATTTTGAAAACATAAATATAGTGGCAAGTGGGGTGTCGTCCACAGGGAGCGGAGTTAGCTAAATTAGTTAATGCTAAAGCAATGTTATGTATATATATATAATAGCCAAACATGAATTGGTGAAAATGTAGATTGTGAACCAACTCTAAATAACACTAAATTAAATATGTAAATAAAATGAAGGGGGAAATGGAATGAAGGATATATAGATGATGGAAACTAAGGAGTTAATGGATACGAAAGTAAATACTGGGCAATGTAACAAACTTATCAATAGCACAGCTATTCAAGGTAACCGACCTAGGATGTATAGAGTCGGTTATTTATCCCTAGAAGGTGGCAAACCTAGGATGTATAGTGCAGACCACCTATTAGGGATTAATCCTTGTAAACTGCCAACCTAGGATGTATAGAGTTGGTGGTTTATCGGATTCTAGAAATGAAGCTCGTCTACCTAACAATGACTCAACCGATTACAAATAGTCACCCTAGGATGTATAGTGATTACTTCTAACTCTCTCACGGATTCCGACCTAGGATGTATAGTGCCGGAAAACAAGATCGAGGTTAGATTAAAACCGCGGTTCAAGAGTCGGAATTCATGACTTTCCATCTATTCTTTAGAGCATTATACAACTAAATAGGATGTATATCTAGATGCAATACTCATACATAATACAAAGATATCTTGCAAAGAGGATGTATCTACACAAGAAATCAATGATAAACATTCACAACAAGAATAGATCAATGGAAGATAGACATGAATATTCCACTAACTACTCCATCAACCCCTTAGAGGGGATTTAGTTACTCATTACAACTAGGAAACCAAGAGAGAGGAGATAGAAATAACCCTTGGAGAACATCTCCTTCCTTGTAGTGGCTCCAATCTCCAAACTTCCTTGAAGTTGAGTAGAGAATGTAAGGATGAGAGAGAGAGAGAGAAAACTAGATCTAAGAATGCTTAATCTGTGCTAAACGGAGTCAAAAGCTCCTTAAAACGTTTCTATACTTTTCTATTTATACTAGATACAAAAATAGGTTACTTAAGCTTTAAAAATCAAATTGGCGTTCTCGGAGTGCGGGTGGAGTAATAACGCGATGTAGGCCTGACCATCTTGATTTCAACTTTCCAGGAAACAACTTCAAACGAGACTCATAAAGTAACACCAGCATTCCCAGTTGGAAATCCTTCTTTACCAATCGTTTGTCATGAATAGCTTTTGTTTTTTCCTTGTAAAGTTGTGAACTCTCATAGGCTTCCAATCTGAATTCATCTAACTCGTTCAACTGATTGCATCTTTCTTCACCTGCCTTGTCATACTCCCAATTCAGCTTTTTGATTGCCCACCAAGCTTTATGTTCCAGTTCTACCGGAAGGTGACAAGCCTTACCAAAAACCAACCTATACGGGCTCATCCCAGTAGGAGTTTTGAAAGCCGTTCGGTACGCCCATAAGGCGTCAGATAGTTTCAATGCCCAATCCTTCCTAATGGAGGAGACTGTCTTCTCCAGAATCTGCTTGATGTGCCTGTTACTTACTTCAACTTGTCCTGATGTCTGAGGGTTGTATGGTGTGGCCACCTTGTGACGCACTCCATACTTCTTCAATAGATTTCCTAGGACTTTGTTACAGAAATGGCTCCCTCCGTCACTAATGATCACCCTTGGGATCCCAAATCGGGTCAGGATATGTTCCTTTACGAATTTAACCACCACATTACTGTCATTGGTCTTTGTGGCAACTGCCTCAACCCATTTGGAAACATAGTCAACCCCTACTAAAATATAGCTATTCCCACAAGAAGGTGGGAACAGCCCCATAAAATCAAGACCCTAAGTGTCAAATACTTCAACCACCAAAATTCCAGTTTGTGGCATCTCATTCCGTTTACCAATGTTCCCTGTGCGCTGGCATCTATCACAAGCCACACAAAACTGATAAGCATCTTTAAACAGTGATACCCAGAAGAAACCTGACTGCAACACCTTCAGCCTTGCGCTGAAATGGCCTCCACACTGTAAGTCATGGCAGAATCGCAACGCATCATACTGCTCATTTTCTGGCACACACCTCCTAATCACCTGATCTGCCTCATGTTTGAAAAGGTAAGGCTCGTCCCAGAAGTATTCTCTTGATCTCCTAGCAAACCTTTTCTTACCCTGCCAATCTAGTTCAGTGGGGAAAACTCCATGTGTCAGATAGTTTGCCAGATCTGCATACCACGGTTCCTTATCCTGTACGGCCCACAGATGTTCGTCATGGAAATTTTCTCTCAACGGAATCTCGTCCCCATCTATTTGACTCTCATGAACAATCCTGCTAAGATGATCGGCGACCACATTCTCGCACCCATTCTTGTCCCGAATTTCTAAATCAAACTCTTGTAACATCAACACCCACCTAATCAGCCTGGGTTTTGCATCTTTCTTTTGGAGTAGATATCGCAAAGCCGCGTGATCTGAGTATACCACAACCTTGGCACCTACCAAGTACTGCCTGAATTTCTCAAGAGCAAAAATGACCACCAATAATTCCTTCTCTGTTGTCGAATAGTTCATCTGTGCGTCATTCAAAATCCGGGATGAGTAATATATGACATGTGGGTCTTTGCCAAACCTTTGACCCAAAACTGTACCTACAGCGAAGTCAGAGGCATCACACATTATTTCAAATGGTAAATCCCAAACTGGTGGCGCAATTACTGGAGATGAGGTCAAAGCCTCCTTTAAAGATTCAAATGCCACCACACATTCTGAACTAAACACAAAATCTTTGTCCTTTTGTAGCAACAAGCATAGTGGTCTGGAGATCTTTGAAAAATCTTTGATGAATCTCCTGTAGAAACCTGCATGACCAAGAAATGACCGAATGTCTTTGACATTGCGATGAGGTGGCAAACTCTTGATAACTTCAACCTTTGCCTTGCCTATTTCAATCCCCTTCTCAGATATTATGTGACCCAAGACAATCCCTTGTTGTACCATTAAGTGACATTTCTCCCAATTTAAAACCAAGTTGTTTTTCATGCATCTTTGTAGCACTAACGATAAGTTATCAAGGCATGACTTGAACGAGTCCCCGAATACTGAGAAGTCGTCCATGAAAACTTCAATAATCTCTCCCACCATATCCGAAAACAACGAAACCATACACCTTTGAAATGTACCTAGGGCATTGTAAAGGCCAAAGGGCATTCTTCGGAAGGCATAGGTTCCATAGGGACAGGTAAACGTGGTCTTCTCTTGGTCTTCTGGAGCAATAACTATCTGATTGTACCAGGAATACCCATCTAGAAAGCAGTAGAACTGATGCCCTGCCAACCGCTCTAGGACTTGGTCGATGAAAGGTAAGGGAAAATGGTCCTTCTTGGTGACCGCATTTAACTTCCGGTAGTTTACACAAACACGCCACCCTGTCTGGAGTCTTTGTGCTACTAACTCACTCCTCGCATTCTTCACTACTGTAAGTCCTGATTTCTTTGGGATGACATGAATGGGACTAACCCATCTACTATCTGATATTGGGTAGATAATCCCTGCATCAAGAAGCTTCAATATCTCTTTTTTTACTACCTCTTGCATGATTGGATTCAGCCTCCTTTGTGCCTCCCGTGTAGGTTTGGCGTTTTCTTCTAGCAAAATCTTATGCATACACATGGTAGGACTTATTCCCTTAATGTCATCTATGAACCAACCAATGGCTTCTCTGTACTCTTTCAACACTCCAAGTAGTTCCTCTTCTTGACTGCCCTCCAAATTAGCGGAAATGATCACTGGGTTCAACCTTTCTTTGTCGAGAAACACATACTTCAAGTTCGACGGGAGTGCTTTCAATTCAACTCTTTGAGGAAGTTCTTCTAATGGTACCAGGTCATCTGCATTTCCTTCTCTTTCGAATTCCTCCTCAATAGTTGTATCCAACTCCTCCTCCAAGAAATTCACAGAGTTACAGTCATGGGAACCCACTGGGTATGATAAAGAGTCAAAGATGTTGAACTCCACGGTTTCGTCTACTACCTTCATGGTCAGCTTGCCTGCATGCATATCAATCACTACCCTAGCGGTTGCCATGAAAGGTCTACCCAAAAGCAACTTCACATCTCTTTCGTCTCTTCCTTTATCCATGTCAATCACCACGAAGTCAGCAGGTATGATTAACTTTTCTATCTGTATTAACACATCTTCGACAATGCCCTTAGGGCTTCTAGCAGAAGCATCTGCTAAGACAAGGGACATAGTGGTTTTTCTGAGGTCATTCAAACCTAGCTTCTTGTAGACCGAGAACGGCATGAGATTAATGCTTGCTCCTGAGTCCAACATTGCTCTTTCTCGATTTGACCCGCCAATCGTAATGTCAATTATAAAACTCCCTGGGTTTTTCATTTTCTGGGGAAATGATTGTTGAATTACTGCACTGTCATTCTCATTTAGATGCTCATGTTGTTTCGGTCTGAACCGCTCTTTATCCTTACTCAAGTCTTTGAAAAATTTACCATAAGCCGGCATTTTCTCAATGGCATCTAATAGTGGTAAGTTGACGGTTACCTTGGAAAGGAGATCATAGATTTTCTGATGTGATTTCTCCAACTTAGAGTTTTTCAGCCTCCCTGGGAATGGTATAGGCGGTACATAGGGGTTGGATGACTTATGTAGCTGAGGTCTTGGTTCTAGGTCTGCTAACTGGACATTTTTCTCCTTTTCTAACTCTTTGTCATTCTTTACTTCCGTATGAACCACCTCGTCTTCTTCTTCTGTGACGGTGCCCTTATCCTTTTCTCCCAAAACCCTTCCGTTTTTGAGGATTTTCTTTACACTAGCCTGTTCCAGTTGACTTGGGAATTTCCCTTTTTCTCTTTCCTGTAATAATTCAGACAACTGATCTATCTGAAACTCGATCCTGTGAATAGATGCATCCATCTCGTTTGATTTCCTATCATTCTTCCACATGTATGTCTCCCAACTCTCTAAATGTGCCTGTTGTAGCATCTGGACCTCTTGCGTATCCTGGTTGGCTGACTGCATGAACTCTCCTATCCATTCATCAAACGTTCCCATATTCAGCTGACTTGCATTAATGTCTTCTGGACTCTGTGTCGCTTGCATAATTTCTTATGTTCTCTGCTCTACTAATGTTGTCTCTTCATTCTCTTGTAAGTAGTCCTTTTAGCAACACTGTTAGTCTCTCTTCGGTCGAAAACTCTTCGCCCACATTGCATCCCTCCTGGAAATCTTGATCACATCCCCAGTCTTGGTTATATGGGTCAATACTGGGTTCATACTCGGATCCTGAATTTTTCCTGAGGGTATCCATGAACCTAGGATATCAAGAAACAAAAACTTCCGCACAACGTAAAAATATACATGCAAAGAAGTATCAGGAAAATAAGTAACTATAAACTTTACTTATGCAAAAATAATTAAACTAAACATGCCGTTCCCCGGCAGCGGAGCCATTTGACAGGACACGTTTTTCCTCTAGTCGTTTTAAAAGATCAGTCCGTCAATAATATTTAATAAAACCTCACAAAGCCTAAATCAGTTTGAAAACATAAATATAGTGGCAAGTGGGGTGTCGTCCACAGGGAGCGGAGTTAGCTAAATAAGTTAATGCTAAAGCAATGTTATGTATATATATATAATAGCCAAACATGAATTGGTGAAAATGTAGATTGTGAACCAACTCTAAATAACACTAAATTAAATATGTAAATAAAATGAAGGGGGAAATGGAATGAAGGATATATAGATGATGGAAACTAAGGAGTTAATGGATACGAAAGTAAATACTGGGCAATGTAACAAACTTTTCAATAGCACGGCTATTCAAGGTAACCGACCTAGGATGTATAGAGTCGGTTATTTATCCCTAGAAGGTGGCCAACCTAGGATGTATAGTGCAGACCACCTATTAGGGATTAATCCTTGTAAACTACCAACCTAGGATGTATAGAGTTGGTAGTTTATCAGATTCTAGAAATGAAGCTCGTCTACCTAACAATGACTCAACCGATTACAAATAGTCACCCTAGGATGTATAGTGATGACTTCTAACTCTCTCACGGATTCCGACCTAGGATGTATAGTGCCGGAAAACACGATCGAGGTTAGATTAAAACCGCGGTTCAAGAGTCGGAATTCATGACTTTCCGTCTATTCTTTAGAGCATTATACAACTAAATAGGATGTATATCTAGATGCAATACTCATACATAATACAAAGATATCTTGCAAAGAGGATGTATCTACACAAGAAATCAATGATAAACATTCACAACAAGAATAGATCAATGGAAGATAGACATGAATATTCCCCTAACTACTCCATCAACCCCTTAGAGGGGATTTAGTTACTCATTACAGCTAGGAAACCAAGAGAGAGGAGATATAAATAACCCTTGGAGAACATCTCCTTCCTTGTAGTGGCTCCAATCTCCAAACTTCCTTGAAGTTGAGTAGAGAATATAAGGATGAGAGAGAGAGAGAGAGAGAGAAAACTAGATCTAAGAATGCTTAATCTGTGCTAAACGAAGTCAAAAGCTCCTTAAAACGTTTCTATACTTTTCTATTTATACTAGATACAAAAATAGGTTACTTAAGCTTTTAATCAAACTGGCGCGCTCGGAGTGCGGGTGGAGTGCGGGTGATTTACCAGCACTGTACCCGCACTTTATGGGTTGTCTGCAACTTCAGTTCTCGGATCAGGGCATTAGTGCAGTTGGAGTGCGGTTGAATTACCCGCACTTGACCTGTACTTGGCATCGCACTGTGATTGCACTTGAATCGCACTTCCCTGTCAGGTGCCAAATCTACCTTCTGTCTTGAGCAACAGTACGGGTAGAGTGCTGTTGGATGACCCGCACAGTACCCGCACTCTAATGTCAGGTGCAATTCTGCTCTTCTGTTCTTGATGCAAGTGCGGGTAGAGTGTGGTTTGATGACTCGCACAGTACCCGCACTCTAATGTCAGATGCGGTTCTGCTCTTCTGTTCTTGGTGCAAGTGCAGGTGGAGTGCGGTTTGCTGACCCGCACAGTACCCACACTCTGATGTCAGGTGTATGATCAGCTTCTCTGGATTGGCATTAGTGCGGGTAGAGTGCGGTTGGATTACCCGCACAGTACCCGTACTTTATCTTCACGTGCAACATCAGCTTTCTGGTTTGGCATTAGTGCGGGTGGAGTGCGGTTAGCTGACCCGCACTGTACCCGCACTTTATCTCTGTACGTGCATTCTGCCCCGGCTATGCACATGCGTGCGGCTGGAGTACGGCTGGAGTGCGGTTGCGACCCGCACTAGACCCGCACTGTAGAGCAGTTTGTGCTCCTTGCCTTCGCTTTCACCCATTTTCTGCTGGAATCACCACAATATGCCTCCAAGCCTGTCTCTGCATCATTTCCTACAAATAAGCACAAAACCACCTATAAGAGATACAAAAACGCACGAAAACAGAACATAAGGTAAGGATCTGAGGGCCTAAATATACTACATATTTGGTCCGATCACCTACGTCTTTGATGATAATTGATTCACATTTTGAACCGGCTTTATAAGAGATTCTTATCATGACGACCTTAAATCCGTTTCTGGAGAGGTAGCCTGATCGAGATATCATGAGGGATGTCTAGCTATTTCCTGGTCTCGATATCTGGATGACAACTATGCTCTTACACTCAGACCCTTTTTGGGGGTGGTAGCCTAACTAAGGCATCAGGAGGGCTGTCTAGCTATCTCCTGGTCTCGAGATCTGGATGGCAACTATACTCTTACACTCAGACCCTTCTTAGGGGTGGTAGCCCGACCAAGGCATCAGGGGTAGCGAGGGGGCTTCCCCGGCTAGTCCCTGGTCTTGAGATCCTGCTGGCAACTATGCTTTTACACTCGGACCCTTCTTGGCAGGGGGTGGTGCCCGGCCAAGGCATCAGGGGCAGCGAGAGGGCTTCCCCAGCTAATCCCTGGTCTTGGGGTGACTATGGCGAATTTATCCTAGTCATATATGGAGAAATAAATGTAGAACATAGTCGGAGATAAGGAAATAACAGACTTTATTGATGATCGAAATGTAGTACATCGTTACTAGGGACTTTATTGAAACCTTAGTGGGGGTAATCCGCTTCAAAGTCCCCTGCTTAGAGGTAAAACTTTCTCAAGTGATCTGTGTTCCAGGTGTGGTCGATGGGTCGACCATCCATGTCTACGAGCTTATAAGCCTCACTGCGAGATACTATCTTTACCAAGTATGGCCCTTCCCAATTGGGACCTAGAACTCTGTCTGACCTTTTCTGGGTATTCGAGGTCACCTTCCTGAGCACCAAATCCCCTTCTTTGAAGTTCTGGGCTTTGACCTTTCGGTTGAAATACCTAGCGATCTTGCTCTGGTAAATCGCCACTTTCTCAGCTACCCAGTCTTGTTTCTCTTCCAGGAGATCTAGATTAGCTCAGAGCTTGACCTCATTGCTTTCAGGTTCAAAGTGTTGTACCCTAAATGAGGTTAATTTATGCTCGATGGGGAGGACCGCTTCAACCCCGAAGGCTAAGGAGTAGGGTGTCTCCCCGGTAGCTGTCCTCTTTGTAGTCCGGTATGCCTAGAGGACCTCGGGCAACTCCTCGATCCATTTTCCTTTCTTATGTTGTAATTTCTTCTTCAGCAGCCTCTTGATAGTCTTATTGGTGGATTCCACCAGCCCGTTGGTCTGAGGATGGGCTACTGAAACAAAACTGAGGTCGATTCCCTAACCTTCGCAAAAGTCCTTGAATCAGGCGTTGTCGAACTGCTTACCCAGGTCGGCTACAATGACGAAAGGGGTTCCGAATCTGCAGACCACGTTAGTTTTGATGAACTTAGTCGTATTCTTCTCTGATATTCGGGAGAGAGCCTCTGCTCCGACCCATCTTGTGAAATAATTGATGGCCACGATAGCATATTTAGCTTGCCCCGGTACGGGGGGAAGTGGTCCAATTAGGTCGATCCCCCACATGGCAAAGGGGTAGGGTGAACTGAGAGAGGACAGTCGCTCTGGCGGGAGATGACTCAAACTCGAGGTCCTTTGGCACGGTTCACAAGATTGTACAAAGCTTCTTGCGTCTTGGTAGACGGTTGGCCAGTAGTGCCCCATGTGAAGTACTTGATACGAAAAGCTTCACCACCGATGTGGTTCCCGCTGTCCCCAGAATGAACCTCTCTTAACCCCCATCTGGTATCATCAGGATGCAAACACCGAAGCAAAGGGAAGGACCTTCCCCTCTTGTAAAGGTATCTATCTGTCTATCAAGCAATATCAGACATAAAGCCTTTTAATTCTTCGGGCTTGATCGGGCTCTTCGGGAAGCTTTCCCTCTTAGAGATAGGCAACGATCGGATCCATCCAGCAAGGCTGACGATCCAGGGAGTAAATTTCTTTACCTGTGGTTATGCTTGGTTGGGGGATCACTTGGAGAGGAACTTCCCGTGGTAGGGCTTGGCCTCTATTTGCTGCTATCTTTGCTAAAACATCCGTGCGATGGTTCCGGTGTCGAGGCACCTACTCGATTTTAAATCCATTGAATCTATCCTTAAGCGGCTGAACTAATTTTTGGTAGGCGACCAAGTTATCCCATTTTGCCTGGTAAATCCTGGAAACCTAATTGACTAAGAGCAATGAGTCACTCGTGACCTGTAGGTAGTCGGTTTTAAGCTCAATGGCCACCTTCATCCCAGCTATGTGGGCTTCATATTCTGCCTCATTGTTCGTGGCCTTAAACTCGAATCTAAAGCAATGACATAATTTAGTTCCTTCTGGATCTATTAAGACTACGCCAGCTCCTCCCCCTGCTTGCCCGAACACTCCATCTCTGTAGAGGATCCATGATTTGCAGTCTTCTGGCCAATTATCGATCTCTAAAATTTTCTCAAGGGTTGCATTCCTTGCCGGGGAGATCGCTTGGCCTGGGAGTGCCGAGAATTCTGCCACGAAGTCTGCCAGAGCCTGAGCTTTGATTGTGGTTCTGGGTTTATACTTCAAATCGAATTGGGTGAGCTCTAGGGCCTATAGAACTAGCCTTCCAGACACGTCCGGCCTTTGTAAAAACTAGCGGAGAGGTTGGTCTGTCACCATCGCTATTGAGTGAGCTGGGAAATAGGGACGGAGCTTTCTTACAAAGGTCACCAGAGCATAGGCGAGCTTCTCCAAGAGGGTATAATTTTTCTCTGGCTTGGTTAGGGCATGACTCACATAGTACACGGGCCGTTGAACCCTGTCTCCACACTCCTCGATTAAAGCCCCACTTACTGCAGTCTTTAAGACAGCCAAGTAGATTTGCAGTTTCTCTCTGGGAACTGGCGTGACTAGTAATGGAGGGCTTGTTAGGTACCTCTTCAAGGCTTGCTCACTCTCCTAGCTCCATTTCATATTTTTCCCTTGTTTGATAGCTTTGAAGAAAGGGATACATTTATCGGTGGAGCGTGAAATGAATCTGTTGAGCGCTGCTACACACCCTTGCAAGACTGTCCAAGTGATGTAGAGGATTCCAGGTCCAAGATAGCCTTGATTTTTTCTGGGTTAGCCTCTTTGCCTCTCTCATGAACCATGAAACCTAAAAACTTCCCCGCAGTCACCCTAAAAGCACATTTTGAGGGTTTAACCGCATCTGGTTTTCTCCTAGGATTATAAATGTCTTACGAAGGTCTTCCTGATGTCCTTCTGCGGTTGGTGACTTTGTGATCATGTCGTCGATGTATACCTCTATAGTTCTTTCAATCTCGGGCTTGAACAGTTTGTTATAGCCCATTCTTAAGGCCGAATGGCATCACCTCGTAGCAGTACAGGCCCTGCCCGGTAATGAAGCTGGTCTTATCTTGGTCAGCTAGGTGCATCTTAATCTTGTTATACCCCGAGAAAGCGTCAATGAAACTAAGAAGCTTATTTCCAGATGTGGAGTCGACCAGCTGGTCGATCTTTGGTAGAGGAAAGCTGTCTTTTGGACATGCCCGGTTGAGGTCGGTGTAGTCGACACACATACGCCATTTCCCATTTGCCTTCATAACCATGACCACGTTGGCGATCCACTCGGGGTAGCGCACTTCTATGATAAAACCTTCCCTAATCAATTTGTCTACTTCCTCTTGTACCGCAGTGTTTCTCTCGGCGTTAAAGTGATGCCTCTTTTGTTTTACGGGCTTGAATGTTGGATCCACTACTAATCTGTGAGCGGCCAAAGATATCGGGATCCCAGGCATTTTGTCATGGCTCCAAGCGAAGATGTCGCTGAATTCCTTGAGAAGCTCAATCAAGCCTTCTTTCACTTTCAGTTTGAGGGTGGCTCCGACCTTGACAACCTTGGAGGGATCGTCATTTCTGATAGGTATCTCCTCTAGTTTATCCATGGCTTGCCCGCTTGTCCATTCCTTGCTCTGTTCTTCGTTATCAGGCATTATGGGCTCGTTCTCTGGATTATCTGCGGACTCCATATCTTCATGAATCACCCCAGGTGCTTCCATAACCTGGACCATTGCAACTTGCACAAACTATTTTGCTAAAGCTGTCGGATTAGCAGACACTGTGTAGCATTTCCTAGCTGCTTGCTAGTCCCCACGTACCTCTCCGACCTGGGTTCCCACTGGGAATTTTAGGACATTATGGTAGATAGATAGGACTCCCTTCAAGGATGATAGGAATGGTCTCCCTAGTATGGCGTTATAGGCCGATGGGATGTCGACCACAACGAAATCTGTCATAACATTTTATTGGAGAGGTGAGGTTCCAACAATCACTGGGAGGATCTTTGATCTCACTGGTATGATCGAATCCCCAGTTAATCCATAGAGCGGAGTCATACAACTATTGTAAAACCATTGTTTCAAATTCAGCCCTTCCAAGATGTCTTTGAAGAGAATGTCTACGCTGCTACCCGTGTCAACTAACACCTGGTGGACCATGCAGTTGGCAATTTGTATCGTGATCACCATAGGATCATCATGCGGTTGTACGCTATTGAAAACATCTGCCTTGGTGAAAATAATCTTAGCTGATTGAGAGGGTCCAGCTGGGCTTTAGCTGACCTTGAAGATACCCCGACTTTCATCCACACGGGAAATTTTCCTTGCATGGTTTTTTCAGGAATTATTGGAGGTGCCAGCCAGTGTGGGCCCTCCGCTGATGGTGTGTATTACCTAGATTTGCTGCATTAAATCAGTTTGTTCCCCCTTTCTGTTCTCCGCATGCTCGCGGATCTTGGCTTGTACCTCTATTCCAATCTGAATATTATCTCTGACCTGCTGCAAGAACTCGATCAAGCATCCTCCCCTTATCAGGGCCTCAATCTAATTGTGTAAATTATAACATTCTGAAGTGGTGTGGCCCACATCCTAGTGGAAGTCACACTACTTGTACCGGTTCCTCCTGTCGATTGAGGCTTTCATGGGTGTGGGCTTCTGGAGTAACCCCTTGTCCTGTATTGCAAGGTAGATTGTTTCCCATGAGGCATTCAAGGGAGTGTAGTAATCATACCCTTTCTCACCTCGCATTATGGAGGCTATAATCCTAGGAGGAGGTGAAGCTCGTGGAGGGGTTCGTCTTGCTGGATACCTTTCTTGCCTAAGCTGAGCAGCGGGGAAGCGGTATGTCGACCTATTGGGAGGTTTGTTCTGATTTTTCTGAGTTGGCTTAGATCTGGGAGCTTATTATTTCTGGCACTTTGCCATTCTCATATCGTCATTTTCCATCTTGACTTTGAGCTGTTCGTCGATCTCGACCTGCTCAAGAGCCCGATCATAAGCCTCTTGATAGGTCTCTGGAGGTCTCTTGGCAAAGGAAAGGAAAAGCTTTCCTGCCCACAGGTTCCGCCTGAAATTGGCGAGAGTTTCCTTCTTGGCGAAGACTCCCATTTGGATGACTTCCTTGTGAAAGCGTTCCACATAAGACCGAAGTGTTTCCCCTCGCTCTTGAATCACATACTGAAGATGTATGGGATCCTTTGGACGAGGTTTGACTCCTTGGAACTGCGAACAAAAATATGTCGATAACTTTGTGAAAGAATCCACACTACCAGCAGGCAGCTTCCTGAACTAAGTATTTGCGTAGTCGGTCAGGGTTGTAGGGAATACTCTGCATTTGGAAGCCTTGGTGGTATTCTGGACTTCCATCTGCTAGACGAAGCCCTCCAGGTGACTCAAAAGGTCTTCTGTTCCGGAGAACTTATCTATAGGCATTTTAAATTTCGGTATGATCTCCGCTTCTCGGATTCTTCTAGTGAAGGGAGCGTTCATCTCGCTTAATGGATCCTTTTTATCCTCCCTATTCTTTTCCTTTCTTATTTGCTGGACCTCTTTCTGTATCTTTTCCAGCTGATCCCTCAATCTCTTGTTCCTAGGCTTTTTTGAATCGACCTCGGATTCTCCACTATCAGATCCCTCTGATGAACCGGTGATCTCAACCCGGCCCCCTTCTTGAGCGGGGTCTATCCGGGAGATTTGCCGGCTATCCTCCTCTTTGGCCCGGGCTTCCCTCCTTGAAGCCGTCGGGTGAGGGGCCTCTCGTTGCTCCCGGGTCAAAGCATCTATTGTGGACTTAACTTGCCTGGGTTGATATTGTGATGGCCTTCTAGGAACTGGGGGCGTGGGCCCTAGCCTATCCCGGATCGAAGGTTGAAGCCCGGTTTTATCACGGGCTGGTTCTAGAGGAGGAGGTCTCAGGCGATCAAAGGCAGGCTGCCTAGTGCCGGTCCTGCTCGGCTTTCCCTGGTCATTTGGATTTGTCGGTTCGACTGTGATGCCTTCAGCGAGTAGGCGAAGACGAACGTTTTCTACGAAGGCCGCCGCTTGTTGATCGAGCCCGGCCTGGCTCACCATAGGACAGCCAGAAGTCTGTGCATTAGTTGTTTGGATCAAGATTTGGCTGCGGTGTCCGGGCTTCTTTCCCCTCTTTGGGGCTTTTCACGTTGGGGTCGCCGAAGGTTGTTCTGAAGCCTCGGGATGTCCTTACGAGGAGCGGAGCCTCATGATTCCAATAAGACATCCAAAAGATAGATTGTTGATTTGATTAGCGAGGTGTGGGTTTTCCCCACAGACGACGCTAGAAAGTATTAACAAAAAATTCACTCGGAGCGAAAAATCTCAGTTAACACCCTCGAGACCACTGCCATGTAGGTGGTGGCCGGGGTTAGAAACCTTTGGTATTTAGTTTGCAATCGGAGTTTGAAAAATAATTCTAACAAAAGGTAAAAGGGAATACAATGGCTTTATCATTCATCAGGCATAACCTTACAAAGATCTCCTCAATAATCTCAATCTCTCTGGGATACAATCAAATGACACTCTCGTGCCTGTCGAAAAGTCGTCCCCTCATTTTGTTCATTCTTGATCGTTTTATACATAGTCTAGGTTGGTTCCATTTGCGACTTTCCCGCCATGATTTTCTCAATCCATTCCCTTCTTATCGGGCGGGATCTTTTTATTTAAAATTCATTGACTTTGGTTTAATGACGGATTCGAGAGCATCGTAGGCGGAGATAAGTTTGTTTCCTTTTTGGATTCAATCACTTGTTCTACACGTAGTGTTTCCATGTTTGTCGTAGGTATGATCTTGTGTATCTCCATGGTATGATTCTTTATGGAGGATGGCGAGTATGGCACTTATTATTTAGTAGAGTGACATGTCCTGGTCTTGGTGCTAGGAGCTTGGTCCGACCTTTCCAGGTCCCTTGGAGCTTTAAACAGCTCACTGTGGGCGCTCTTCGATGGCAGTAGGCTTTGAAGAGCTTCCTCCTACCCATCTTAATATGTCTGAAACTCCGTTCGGCGAGGTGGTGAAACATTGTGATACGAGCTTAAAGCCTAATAGTTTCTCTTTGAATTTGGAGAGGAAGGCGGGCTTCCAGGGAGGTTGCGAGGTAATCTCGACCTCGGTGTCAGAAGCTCGATCTGATTGTGTCGGGCTTCGTCTCGGGTGTTTCCATAGCTTGATGACCCTTCCTCATTTTTTACGAGGTGGCTCAGTGGCCTGACCCCGAGAAGCGTTCCATGGTGGATCATTTTTGGGCCTGGATTCGGGCTATGAGGGGGGAGAATTTTCCATTGGTCCCTAGCCAAATTTGACTATTAACAAAAATTATTACAATTAATAACTACTTAATAGCTTTGGCTAAACAAAGAAGAAGAAATTTATGGCTTATCTTTTAAACTTACCAAATAATGTAATACTTCAAAACAAAACTTAATAATTAAAATCAATTATAAGATTGGCAAATAATAAGCATAACATCAGAGAAAGACAGTTTTTGACTTTTTATTTTGGGTAGAGATTAACAGGTTGTTCAAACACAACAAAACTTATATAAAAGTTAATAAAAATGAGAAAATTGAATAAGAAATAATTTTTTTTATTACTAAATTGAATAATGAATATGAAAGGTTAGTTTGGATTTATTATTTTTTACAAATTAAAGTCTTATATAAAAATCAAGAGCCAATCCCATTATTAATGGGATAATGAATATAAATCAAGAGCCAATTTCATAAATAAATAAGAATTTATAGCTTGATTTTTAAACTTACAAAATATTATAATGTGTGTATTTATATATAACTAATTAATAATACTATATAGTTAAAGAAAGCAATTATGGGATTGTTTTAGAAAATTATCAATTGATTACCTATTGATTTGTGACTTGTGGATTAAAAACTATATTTATTTTATTGATTAACTTCTTATTAATTAGTATATAAAAATCAAGAGTTAATCCCATTTTTAATGGGATAATGAATAAAAATCAAGAATGAATTCCATAAATAATTAAGAATTTATAGGTTGGCTTTTAAACTTACCAAATATTACAATATATAAAATAATTAATAGTACTTAATAATTAAAAATCAGTTCTGAAAAAAGGTAAGAGAATTATCCATTAATTACGGGATTGCCTTTTGATTACCTATTGATTTTTGATTTAAAGATTAAAAAAAACCATAATAATTAAAAAATATTACAATTAATAACAATCAAAAGTGCGCGCGCGCACACACACACACACACACACACACACACACACACATATATATATATATATATATATATATATATATATATATATATATATATATAACCTCTAAACGCAAATTTGCGAGAAATCAACACTAATTTTAATAAGTAGTTATACCACTAACCAAATGTTGATTTTCCACTAATCATTTTAATAAATTAAAATTTTAAAACCTCTAAATACACCCCAATTAACTCGAATGTACCATTTTCATAGTTTTTTTAATATAAACACGCGTATTCTATAAATACTTGTAGAAGTACTCAATTTTTTAATTAAAAAAATCTTCACAGAGGTTATTGTCAAGCCTAGTGATAAATTAATTATTTTTCAACACTTATTTTCTGAGGACATTTCATTTGTTTTTTAATAAACTCATTTCTAGATTTTTTTTTTCACATGTCCGTATCATAAATGATTCAATAAAAAAATATAAAGGTGAAGACTTTTATGGAGATATAAATAGTAGGAGTTATTTTTTTTACTATCTTACAAAAATAAATTATTTATTGCCATTTACGAAAAAAAAAATTATGAGTGAATTTCATATATTTAGAAAATGAATCTATTGAATTGAATGAGTAATTAATGTTTTTTATGTGTTACCATGGATTACAATTAATTTGGTATTGCATTGATATTTTAATTTTTTTTGAAAAATATTTATTTATTACCATTTATAAGAATAATTAAGATTCAAAACTATTTTTAGGATATTATCGGATTGTATTTAATGCATATTTAATTTAATCTTAAAAAAAGGATAAAAATAGAAAGAAAAAAAGAGGGAAAAAATAATCTATGTAAATTTCATTTAAAAGAAATTCCGGTATTGGATACACCAAACCTGAGTAGGTACAATGTTTTTTTTTTTAAAGATAAACCAAAGACTATAACCCTAACATTTAACTGTTGTAGTAGTTTGTCTGTCTATTGAATCCATCATCCAAGTACATAGCACCTCACAATTCTACACCGGTCTATTAATTTTTTACATTGATGGTGATGAGTCGGTTGCTAGCCTTATTAGAGAGTTGTATAGCGAACAAAATAATAAACACCTCAGTAAAGATATCAAAATACATCACAACAATAATCAATCAAAAATTACATTTTAAACTACTAAAGTGTTTCCTAAAAAAAACAATAAACAAAAAATTCTAAAGTGTTTGAATCAAAGAACATATAGAGATGCTTCATTTTGATAAGGAATTGACATCTAAAATTGGTATATGCTAAAGATACATTTGGCGGTCATCACAAAATGAACAAAAAAAAACTAAACAAAACTAAAATATTAAAATGAATCAACCAAATATATACATAAAAAAATATAGAAATTACTCTCACCACCTAACGACATCCAATTCCCCACCGTTTGAGTGTTTTCAGTTTAACTGTGAGGAAGAGTCGATTAAATGAGATGGAAGAAAAAGTGAGATTTTGGTTGGTTTTTATAGAGAAAATTGAGAGAGATACGAATGCTTTTAAGTCTAATTTAAAGGAGAATATGATGGGGTTTAAATTGATTTAGGGTGAGTAACGAAATCTTTGCAAATAATTTTTGAATTATGAATAGGCCAAGTGTCTATTCATCTGGTTTGTTAATATATATTGAAATTAATGCATTTAAATAAATGTCAATGATTTCAGTTTTAAATTATCAAGAAGACATATGTGTGGAAGAAATGATTTATAACGTAATCGTTGCATTTAATTACAGAATCATGCAATTAGGCCACACATTCATCTGATTTTGTTAATATAGATTGCAGTTAATGCTAACTAATAGAAGTCATATTAATTAATTAATTCCAAAGCTCTCTCACGGCTACACGTGGCACCGTGAGGGTCAACTTTTATATTATATATATATATATATATATATGGGATAATGGTAGACATCCAACCTTTTTATCCATCTTTTGTATCCATGTGGCAGCTGACATAGTACTTCATTATCAGCTGCCACATCATCACATTGCCACGTCATCACACCTTTTAAATATAAAATTATTTACAAATTTAAAGGAGTTAAAAAATTAGGGTTTGGAAAAATTAAAAGGTGCAATGATGTGACAATGTGATGATGTGGCAGCTAACAAAGAAGTGTCATGTAAGCTGCCACATCAAGTTGGATACAAAAGATGGATAAAAAAGTTGGATGTCTACCATTATCCATAGATGTGGGTACTAATTGATTTATGAATTCATTTATCCATGTCCAATTGTGAAATTTGTATTCAAAATATGTGCAAGTTATAGTACATATGCAGGTTTGGTGCATGAGATGAAGATATGACTAATTTTAGTCTCATCTCCAATGTTTGTTGCTTGTATGGGATGTGATTATTTAATCCCATGCAAGCAACTTATTCTCACCATAGAGATGACAATGAGTCAGGTTCACTACAACTAAATTGAGCTATAGGGATGAGACTTTTAGGGACAATTTTTTTTGTTTTGTCCAATTGAGATGCAATAAATTATTCATCCATAAGAGTGCAAACCTGGCAAGATTTTTAGGGACGAAAAATATTTGTCCTATTATAATGTTTATTGGGACGAAATAAATTATTCGTCCCTAAAAAGTGCAAACCTAACGAGTCTTATAGGGACGAAAAAAATTTGTCCCAATAGGATGTCTATTGAAACGAAATTAATTATTCATCACTAAAAATTTTGAGATTTGAGGACTTATTGAGAAAAAAATAATATTTGTTGTTAATGATAATTTATCAAGACTATATTTTTAATTTATAGTTTTAATAATTAATTAATTTTAATGAAATTCTAAATTAGTTTTGTTTTTTTTTTAAGTTTTTCCTACTAAGTTTCACATTAAGAATTCAATTACCATATAAATTTGAAAATGAGACAATAGGGACCATTTTGTTCATCCCAAGTGGTTCTCTATCAAGGAAAATTTATTTTATCCGAATAAGCTCTCTATTATGACCAATTACTTCTAGTCCCAAAAGTTTTTTCTCCTTATTTTATTTAAAATTTAATTAATTAACTAACTCTGTTGAGAATGGTAATTAAAGTTTTTTTTTTCACTTGTCTATATTAATTAATATATATATATATATTAATACATAAAATTATGAAAAATTATATTATTTTTATTTGTAAATATAATAATAAATTAATAACAATCTTAAATATGTTGTGACCATAAATATTGTAATGCACAACCACTTTTAGGAACGTGCTTGCACATTTTCCCATCTCTTTTGTGATAGGAATTTGAGTTTTATATTTGTTCATTAAATCACAAGATGTAGAGAAACATATCCCAGAGTTGCATTTCAAATCGTGCTTATAACAATTGATGTCACTAGGTTCCGATAGACCCCTAATTCGACTGTATATGTTACAAAAAATATATATTTTTATTAAATGATCCAACAAACGTTTATTTAATATATGTCAACTATAGAAATTAAGATTTTGATTAGTGGAATGAATTTAAATTTATTTAACAAGTTTTTTTTTAATTTTTCTAATAAAATTTGATTTAAAATAATCAACAAAAATTTAATAACTTATAGAGGTTATATATATAAACATTGTGCAATTAATAACAAAGTATAACTTGTAACCAAGTGGTAAAGGTATACCACCTTGACCATAAGGTTGTGATTTCGAGTCCGGCCACAAACTTATGGTCAAGGTGGTATGCATTTACCATTTGGTTACAAGTTATAAATGATCTTTCGGTGATTCTAAAGAGATCAAGTTTTCTACATTTTGGTCCTTTGGGCTTGGTTTACCAATAATTTGGAATTATTAAATCCGCATAATAATCCAACTTAAACACAACATTTCATTTGCGGGTGTAACTAAAACCCCAACCCACCATTTAATTACATTGGTTCGTAATTTTTACGAGTTCAAGTTTGGGTTTGATTAGGGATGACAAAAATCTCCGACCCACCCCAATTCGACGGGGATCCAATCCGTTTGGGGTGGGTGTGGGTCGAATGACTATGATCTGACTAGCCTCGGTTGATATGATGTTTATAAAATTATTTTTTAAAATATAAAAAATATAAATGGAAAAATAAACTCTAATCTTTTTATGTGTTTGTCTAATCGTATTTTATGTTTGAATTTAAGGTTTATATAATTTAGAGGTTATATTATATTAAATATAAGTTTATATATGAATTTTAAGTATACGTTAAACTTTAAATTTTAATATTTATGTGTCATTTATGTTTAAATTTAAATGCATACATGCTTATATATTTTAATTTAAGTGTATTTTTAAATTTGATTGAATATTAAATTCAAGATCTTATCCTAAAATTCAAATGTATGGTAAAATTTGTATATTTAAATGTTTGAATATATATATATATATATATGAAATGGGTCAGCTAGGGACTGGTTTGGGGCACCTCCGTCTCATTCAGGTCAAGTTTGGGGAGGAAACCAGAAACTTGTTTGGGTCATGGGCTGGGTTTTGGACAACTTGCTAAAATCAGGATTCGAGTTTGGGGCATGCAGATCTGTTTCCTATCCGACCTGCTGTCATCCCTAAGTTTGACAAAACGTGCTTGAACTAGCTAAACCTGCTTGAACCACTACAAGAAAGAAAAAACATTTATAAGGACGATTATGTTTTGTCCAATAGCCCAAAATTCATCCCTAGTAACCTACTGAGATGAAAACTAATTTGTTCCAAATTACGTTGTTTTGGGTGGGTAGCAATAAGTCTATTGGAACGAAAATTCAAATTCGTCATCCAAGAGTATCTATTGCGACGAAACACATTTGTTTTTAAAAAAAGAATTTGGGATGAAAACTGAATTTCGTCCCCTTTGATAAGTTATAGGGACGAAATAATTTCGTTCCCATTGATAAGCTATAGGGCCATAGGGGCGAAATATTTCTTCCCTTTAAATAACTTGTATGGAAAAGAAAAAAAAACACATCCCTACCAAGTCACTCCGCCATATCCCACACCAAACCACACCTTAACACCACACCCATGATACACCTTTAAATTATGTGGACCCTTGAATAAAATACAATGTATAGTTTCATCCCAGCAATTGTACAATTATTGTATTATAGTTTTTTTCTTTTACATTATTTATTCATCTATCTAGATCTGGTATTTTTTTGATGTTTTTTACCATTGGTAGGATTCGAGCAGCTAACTTGAGTCATTTATCCAAGCCCCAAGCTCATTCATCTACTAGCTAAACTACACCACTAGGGGCATTTATTGTATTATAGTTAAACTTAATATATACGGGTACAGATATTACCATCCATAAATATGATAAGCACACCCATATTTTTAAGTACACCCATGTCTGAAATTTAAAATTAAATCATTACTATAAGCATCCATCTTAATGACAATAGTACATGTTATCCAGAAAAATCAGGTATGACCTTTGGGACACCAGTTGACCACTGAGTACAGGCGCTCCGCAGTTGGTTTGGACCGGGTAGGAGATCTGCTCGGTTCGATCGGGGGTGTGTCAAGGATACTACCAGGTCTCATCTGGTCAAGTTAACCGGGACTGACGTTGGGGTGCTAGGACTGGTCCTGACAGTGATATGAGATGGTAGAAGAGGCGATATAATCGAGTTCGATAGGTTTTCATTAATTGTGCATGTAAAGTTACATCATAAATCGCCTATGGGATTACAATTCTCTTGTTCACTTGGAGGTGTGATAGAATAGCATAAGGATTACTAAAATGACCAAGATAGAGGTAGGTGTATGAGGGTAGTAGCCAAGTCGGATTACCAAAATAGAGGTGGGAGTAGGAGGGTAGTAGCCAAGTAGGATTACCAAAATGGAGACGAGTATATGAGGGTAGTAGCCAATTATAACTTTCTCTTAGGTGCTGAAAATTCTTAACCCTTTTTCTCTCGTTGAGTTAAGATATTTATAGGGTGACTTAATGGTGGTAGGTAAGGGGGATCCCCTTAGGCGGTAAAGGTCTGACATGATCATCACTGTTCCTTTGAATTGGGAAACAGGTAAGGTGTTTTGAAGGGTTGGGATTGATCTACTTGGACCCTTTTTGCTGACTAGGCGCTTCTACGAGTAGGTAAGGATCCTGGATTTTGGGTTTGAAGGACCGTCAACGAATCCTTTCAAGTGGATCTGGTCCGTAGGTGGCACACGCTCTGGAGGGTTGTGATTGATCCACATATGCCTTACGATGATTTAGGCTCTTTGGTGGCGTCAATGTGGTGCTTCAGTGGTGGTTCGTGTCGCTCTGGCTGGCTAGAGATGCTCCTAGCCGGTGAGACCTATCGCTTTCACTGTTCCAACTAGTAAAAGACAGCGTCAACATTTGTCCCACTGCACCTGTCACACAATTTTCACTAAGCTTTCCTTTCTTCACTTAGAGACCTTCTGCAACCCTTTTGCTAGAAAAATGCAGATTCTTTCTTCATGAATAAGGTAGTTGATATCGAGTAGAAGTTCTGACTATTGAGGAGGCACAGCTATGGATGGATCTTGTCTGTTGATCCCTTATATTTCCCTTTTCATGTCTTCATTCCTGGCATTAATTTCCCAACAACCCACTGCAAGTTGCCCTAGTTTCCCCTTCTCCCATGTGACATTGCCTTAATGTTGTCATCAGCCCTGACCGTAGTCCAAAACTGGTAAGTGAGTTTGAATTTTTTTTGAGAAGGTTCTGTGAGGAACTGGAGCTCTCTGGAGGTCCAGGGCATTGGTTGATGCTTTAGAGGGGGACTTGAAACGCACCGTTCGGCTCTTTGGCGGCAGATCCCAAACAAAGGGAACTGTGCCCTAATTGGTCTGGGTCTGATCGTTGAGGCTTTTTACTCTTGGACACCGGGTATTGGTGCGGCAGGTCGGATCCTCTTAGGTATCTAATGGTATTTGAGCTGGATTTTATCGGGACCGGGTTCTAGAAAGATCGGGAACCGGGTCCCATTGGGGACCTGATTCTGTCGTGGCTTTATCAGGACCGGATCCTGTTTTGGCTCCATCAGGACGAGCTTTAGAAAGACCAGATCTTATCGTGGCTATATCGGGACCGGGTTCTAGAAGGACCGGGTCTTGTTGGGGATCAGATCCCTTCATGGCTCTGGTCTTTAGTTGCAAGGAAAATACTTCTTTGGATTGGTCATTTAGTTTGGTCGTTTAGTTTGGTAGTTAATAGTACCCTTATCTAAATTAATGTTTTCATTTTAATACAATTTATTTATAAACCCTTTTAAGTTAATGTTGATGATGATTTTTGGATTACGTAAAGTTGATCACTCGTCACACAAAATATGCAAAGTTGAAGATAATGTAATAAATTGAAAAGAATGAAAGAAACTTTGAAAGCAAGATTTTACATGGTAAAACCTCAAGGTGAAGAAACAACCACGGTTGCCGGTGACGGCGAGAGAAAATTCACTATGTATAACACGAGTACACACTCGGCCTTACTTGCTCTCTTGAATATCTAAGGATTCGTTAACCCCTTGTTGGGTATTTTCTAGGTCTATTTATACATACATAGAACCCTAGTTCTTGGAATACAAGAAAGAGAAAGGTAGTAGTGATTTAATAGAATTTTGACTTGTTGGAGTCGTTGTAATCATATCAGGACTTTTGCTTATTTTGGGTTCTGATAACTATAAGGAAATTTGTTTCCTTATCAGAGTATGCTTCTTAGGACCTTATTTAAAGAGGATTCTTCTTTATGTGTTTGAGTCGTTATAATGTTATCAACATGCCAAGCGTCCGATCGTATCTAGACTTTATCCACGTGTCGCTTAACCGATCGTCTTTCAAACCCGATCAGATCTATTTTACCCCCGACCAAGGATCTTCACCTGATTAAGTAGTTATGCCCGATCATTCAGTTTTCCCTCGATCATTCAGTTTTTCCCCGATCATTGTTTGGATAACCCGATCAATCTAGTTACCTTGGTCGGATTTTCCTAACCCGACCATCTAAGTAACTCTGATCCGTATTGTAGGGATATTTTCTTATCATTTTAGGTTGGTTCAATTTAGTTGACATTTGTTGATACGTCACTTTTTGTTTCCATGCTACACGGCGTTTATGCTGACATGCCACCTTTCTAAATTGTACCAATAACAATTCCCCCTTAAACATTTAAACCGAGTATCTTACTCAGTGAAGATAACTCACTCGGTGAAACATGTTTAATTCGGAAGTCTTTTGTCGTGTAGCTCATAAATGCTTCATGCTTCTAAGTGGCTAGCTTTTATTCTCACCCAGAAATGTTTGATTTGTCTAGATGATTTAACATGAATGACGCAACCGTTAACAGCGGTTCAAATTTCAAATGGCTCGTGATCTTCAGGATTCGCACACCAACCACTACTCTCATGACGTCATCTTCGTATATATATTTCAAAAATCTCTCTACTTCCCCTCTCACGCGATCTTTCTTCCTTTGCCCTTCATAACTCTTCATCTTCTCAACCCTTTTCCTAAATCTACATTCTTCCAGATTTCATCGTTTTCGTAGATCTTCGTCACTCTGAGAGTTCTTCTCTTTCTTCAATCATCAGGTATGGATTCTGCTACCCGTCATCATTACGTTGAGTTGTTGATTCATTATATCGAGATAGGTGTTAGACAAAATATTGCCAAGGTTGAATCTATATTAGGAGGATTTTTTCAAGATTTCTCTCTTCCACCTCAACCCATTCCTCTTAACGTTGATTATTCAAGGGTTATTCCTGAATTCCAACCTTCTCCTTTTGAATCGAATATTGCTAATCCTTCCGTTTCTTCTCTAAATGCATACCCAGATATATCGAAGACGTCAAGATCTGGTTAGGAAAACAGGCCCAGCTCAAAAGATTCACCTCTAATAGATCTAAAAATTCCATCACAACTTTTGAAGATGGAAGATATTCCTATAGAACGGCGAGCATTTTTGATGAAATTTTCTGCCGAACATCCCAGTGCTTTTGATTTGGAAATAAATGCTGTTGATACACCAGAACTAGTCAAGTACAGCGAGAGATTCGATCTTCCTCGCTCGGTAAAACTTTTCCTCGATGAGGGGCGTGCTATGTTGAATCCCCCTCGTGGTGCAGTGGCTATCTATGGGGCAATGCTCACATCATGGGTCACACTTCCCTTCCAGCCTTTTATTGCTTGATTTTTAACCGATGCTGGAATTGCTCCTGCTCAGCTTTCACCGAACACCTACTGAGTGCTGATGAGCCTATGGCACCTGTGGAAACAAATCGGTGCCAAGTACCCCCCGACCCCACAAGAGATTCGTAATTTCTACACCCTAGGATGATCAGATAATGGGGGTACATTTTACCTTCAATCTCTTTCTATGAGCCATTGGATTCTCGAGGGATATGACCAACGGCCTTTACCCCTATCTAACAAGGACCACAAAGGCTTTATCTGGGGATTTCCCACTTCTAACAAATACTGGAAGAATAGCTGGTTCTTCGTCCAAGGTGACTGAGGCGAAATAGTGGTAGCGGATGGTCGCCAAGAATTAGCTAGAAGCGCAGTTCCCCGACATTTCTATATTCCCGAACTGTGGAATAAAACTTCTGCTATGCTGACCGAGTCCCAAGCTCAGAATGTTGTCAAGGCTGCTCAAACAACATGGGAGGCTAGGGACCGAAGCGCCTTGTTCATCGAAAAGGCTCTTTAAGACTCGGGATTGTTCCCTCCAATTTCATGCCGGCAAAAACGCTGTGAGTACTCCTTCTCTGAGTCTTGGTTTTATTTTGAGTTTAACTTCGTTTATTCTGACGCTCTTTTGTTGGCTTCAGTGTACAAGATGGACATCGTAGCTGGCGAGCAGGCTGAGAAGATCAAAAATGTTGACAAAGTCAGTCGAGCTGAGGCTGCTTCTCAAATAGCTCAAGGGATCGCCCCCCCTGAACAAGTTATGGTTGAACATGTTTATCAGCCTGACCCCAATATACCTCCAAACTCTCTTGATGAAGAAAGGGGAAATAAGCCCTCTGACCCGGATAATGAACAGAAAATACCTCCTAGAGGTTTAAAGAGGAAACATGCCAAAGAAACGGTTGGTCGTCTATCCAACCTTCAGCGAGATCACCAGTCAGTAAAGTGACTAAGACTGTTGCTGGCTTTTCTACTCCTGATGCTGCTTAGGGAAAAGCGAAGGCCAAATCAACGATGAACCTAGGAGCTCATCGGACTGGAATCAAACCATTTATTAACGAGGAAGAAGAAGGGGATCAAGATACTCTGACCGATCTGGTCCGAAGGGAACATCGATCGAAAAAAGGAAACGACCATGCATTTGCTCCATTAGCAGTTCCACATCCTAAGCCCCGAACTGATGATCAAGCCACTGTTTTGTCAGCAGTAATACCTCCCGATCAGCCCCGAACTATTGATCAAGCCGCCATAGGGGCTACCAAGCAGTCCTCCTATCAGCAGGTTCACCCTCCAATGTTGACTGATTCGGTTTCTCTTCAAACTACCCATTCAACTGATTGTGATCCTACTGGGTCTTTTATTCATCGAGATGGCAAAGCTTCAATGCAACTCTCAATTAAGCATCAGATAGTCTTCACTGACTCAGATTCTAACGGTGAGCAAGCCAGTCCTAACAAGGTATCAACCTATCAGCCTGTTCCTGAAGATAATCTATCCAACCACGAGGTGGACCGTTCCCGTAAGTTTACTACAGGACTTTTGCCCGATGTAAGCAGGATCTCCCTTGCAGGAAGTATTGAAGCGGGCCCATCAGGGGTTTCTGGTTGGAAACAACCTATTGCCACACCTTTGGTGGCCGCTCCTAGATCCATTACCATCATAAGTCCAATCTCCACCGACCAACAGCCTCAATGCCCCGAAATGATAAAGCTTTCACTGCTAGCGAGGGCCTTGACTCAAGCAAAACATCAGCCGACCCTCTTGATATGTTAAAATCCATGTCTTCTGGAAGGGGCTACGTTGGTGAAGGTTACTGGACTAATTTTTGGAATGCAAACGATTGGGAGCGAGTTCGTGCCATTTATAATAACGGTGTATATGTACGTGCTTTCCATTCTCTTTACCAATTCTTTTCATCTCAAGTTTAGCTATAACGTGTTTCTTTCCTTTTCTAAGGTTGTAGAGAAGATGGCTAGGGCTACGGTGTCTCAAAGGAAACAGGCTGCCAAAATTTCTCGTTTAGAAAGGGAGCTTGAGAAGAGAAAAGAAACGATCAGTTTTGTTTTAGCCTCAGAGTCAAAACTGAAAGTATCTTTCGAAGAGAAGTTAAGATAGCATGACGAGACCGAATCTGCCCTTAGAGAGGCTGTATCTAATGCTGAAACCTGAGCGGATAAAGCATCAGCTAGCCAGATGAAACTCTCAGTGAAGAACACCGAGATTGAAGTAAAACTGGTAGAAGCCATACAACAGTGCGCAGATATGGAGCAGAAGCTTTCCTTGGCTAAACGAGCAGCTGCAGACCAAGAGAAGGAGGCTCGAACTGCAAAGCAGACTCTGACTGCCTCACAGCAATCTATGCTTAAGGCTCACCATGCATCTGAAGAAGCCAAACTTTGTTATGAGAGGTTAACTGAAGATGTAAAACAACAAAAGGTCAGCGTGGAAGTTCTATCTCAGGAAGCTAAGTTGGCCCTTGAAGTTTAAAGTGTTGATCATTATAATATATCTCCCCCGTTTGAGGCGGTCATGTTAAGGGAGCTTGAGAGAGGGCTTGCCACTGCTCGGATTTTTTTCGGGGGTAAGGAGAGGGCCATTGATAAGGCTCGCTTGAAATGGGATCAGACGATTAAAAAGCATAAGGCTGAGTCTCTGAATGCTATAAGGAATCAGAGGATGAGATAGAGGGCTTATTGCAGATCTATAGGGAAGGACCCCCATGCAATGCATCTGGAACTGCCATCCAAATTCTCCTTGATTTCCTTCCACTCGGATGATTCTGCATCTAAAGGCGTTGACGTTGGCCCCTTGCCTAAAACAGATTATTCTTCCTTCATGGTCGAAGGCCCTGACGATGACATTTATTGGCCTGATTTTTGTGATTTGACCAAGGGCAATGGAGAAGAAGACCAACCCCTGAGTAGTTCCGGTCCTGGCGGTCCCTCATATATCTCTAGAGCTTAACTTTCCTCATGTCACTAAGTGTATCACATATTTTTGTAAACTTTTGTCATACAAGTGATTAAATCATTATCAATGATATAAATTTTATTTTACTTGTGTGACAACTATTGATATTTGTTATTCGATCAATTATTTGATTAACTGATCACGACCGATCGACTTTAAATGATACATATTAACCCGTTTAGCTGTTTCATTAACTGATCGAACTTAGTTAATTTAATTATCATCCTCCGCTGGTTTGACTGCTATCTAGCTTCTTGCCATCCTGATCGATTATCTGATGAACCGATCGGCTTTATTTTAGCTTTTAGTTATGTTCGGATAGTGTTCTTCCACTGGATCATATACATGGTGTCCTTTTTTATAGAGTCTTGTCTTTTATCAGGCAACTAAGTCACCAGGACGTCTCCCAGTAGTTTGTTACTCAAGATTCATTACAATGAGGGTTTCGTTTATCCCATTAACTTATCTTAACCGAGCATCTGATTAGCTGGTGTTAAGGTATGAGAGTTTATAGATTACCTCATCCAACTTTCTACGCATCTCATCAGGTATATCACCCGAAGGCGCTCTAACAGTGCTTTTATCGCACCCGGTTAGTTTCCGTGAAAGTGCACTGTCTTTACAACATGTGGTTTCTGCCCCATCACTGGGCCCCTCGATAACCCGTTCGGGGTTTAATGAGATTTGCTTTTTGTAATCGAAAGCAGAGTCAGAACACTATTATTTGAACAACGTTTTCCCTCGAAGGGCTTTTATTAATATCTCTGACAGACTATAAGAAGAGACAAATGGTTAATTATAACTGTAATTTGTAATTATTTTAAACTGTAATAAAATATCTAAAAGTTCTGAAAGAAATCAAAACAAGAGAAACCCCTCAAGGGCAAAATATCTTCAAATATTGAGCGTTGCATGGTTTGGGTAACTCTCCCCCTTCTGGTCGGACACGACGATATGCTCCATGCCCAACTAGCCCGACCACCTGATAAGGCCCTTCCCATTTGTCTGCTAAAGATCCAGCTGCCTTATCTTTTGTGTTTGGTGATACCCTTCTGAGAACCAGATCCCCGAGTTGGAACTTTCTCTCCTGAACATGCGAATTGTAATATCTAGCAACCCTTTGCTGGTAGGCTGCATTTCTTACCACCGCTATGTCCCTTTTTTCTTCCAACTCATCTAAGTTCTATTCTAGCATCCCCACATTTGAGTCTTGTTGGTAAAGCTGGACTCTGGGAGAGGTATAGGTTACTTCGATCGGGATAACAGCTTCAGTCCCGAACGCTAAAGAATAGGGAGTTTCTCCTGTTGATGTTCTTTGAGTTGTGCGATATGCCCAGAGCAACTCATGCAACTTGTCTGCCCAATTCCCTTTCTTTCCATCGAGCTTTGCCTTCAAGGTATGCTTGATGATCTTGTTGACTGCTTCGGTCTGACCATTTGTCTAAGGGTGAGCTGGTGTAGCATAATAGTTCTTGATGTGGAATTTTTGACACTTCTCCCTGAAATTGTCATTACCGAATTGGGTTCCATTGTCTGTGACAATTGTATCTGGGATCCCAAATCGATAAATGATGTTTTTTTTTCACAAAGCTAGTGGTATTGGCTTCGGTTATGTGTACCAATGCTTTCGCTTCAGCCCACTTTGTGAAATAATCTACTGCCACAATGGCATGCTTCGCACCACACTTAGTTGTTGTTGGCATAGGACCGATCAAGTCCAACCCCCACATCGCAAATGGCCATGGGGAGGTCAGATTCCTTAAATGTTCGAGGGGTTGTTTGATGTCATTTCCAGTTTTTTGACAGGTACTGCACTGCTCTGCCATTAATTTGGCATCCTGAAACAGTGTTGGCCAGTAAAAACCTTGCCTAGGGGTTTTATGAGCTAAACTTTTTCCCCCAGTATGGTTTCCACATATACCCCCATGCACGCTAGCCAGAATTTTATCTCATTTTTCCCGACTAACACATCTCTACAGGATCTTAGAAAACCCCCTTCTGTAAAGATCACCGCCTATTATTGAGTATCGGGCTGCCCTGTATCTGACAGGTTTTGCCTCAGCTGTATCCTTGGGGAGTATACCATTTTTTAGGTATTGTTTGATCGGGGTCGCCCATGTGGTCAGCCCTTCTTTCACTGTTTCCACCCTCGGCTTTCCTTCTTCTTTAATGCTGGGTTCCTTGAGGTGAGCTACTGGAATCATTCTGGACCAAATACCGGTGGTCGCCGATGTTAATCTTGATAGTGCGTCGGCCTTCTCATTCTTTTCCCTCGGGATCTGAGTGATTCTGTAGTTTTTGAATCTTCTGAGGAGCATCTTGACTATCTCCAGGTAAGCTATCATGTTGGAATCTTTTGCCTGATACTCGTCTAGGACCTGGTTAACCACAATCTGGGAATCACTAAATATCTCCACTTCGTCCGCTCCCAATGTTGTGCATACCCTAAGTCCAGCCAACAATGCCTTATACTCGACCATATTGTTGGTAGCGTTGAAATCAAAACGAAGGGCACATTCCACCTGATCGCGTTCCGGGGTCGATATTACTATGCCTGCCCCGCTGCCGTGCTTGTTTGATGACCCGTCTACGTGCAGCTTCCAGTTGAAGGCCCTTCTTTCCTTTTCCTCTAGTACTCTGATTACCTCACTGTTTGGCTTAGTGAACTCGACAATCAGATCTGCTATTGCTTGACCTTTTATTGTTTCTCTTGGTAGATAAACTATATCGAACTCACTCAGTTCGACTACCCACTTTGTTAATCTTCCAGATACTTTCGGCTTTGATAAAATCTACTTCAAGGGGCAATCAGTATATACTTCAATTGTGTGAGCTTGGAAGTAGGGTCTTAGCTTTCTTGCAACTGTTACCAATGCCAGTGCCATCTATTCAGCTGTCGAGTATCTCGTTTCTGCTGGCAGCAAAGCCTTGCTGGTGTAATATAACTGGCTTCTGTATTCCGCCATCCAGTCTGATCATAACTGATCCCGTTGCTACTGCTATGACTGATAGGTATAGACACAATATTTCCCCATTTAGGGGTTTTGACAAGATAGGGGCCTTGCCCAAATATTCTTTAATCTTCTGGAATGCTTGTTCACACTCTTCGTTCCAATCTACTCTCTTACCTTTCCTTATTGCTTTAAAGAAAGGCAAGCATCTATCAGTTGACTTACTGATGATTCAGTTTAGTGAGGTGAGGTAGCCTGTCAATCTTTGGATTTCTTTCAAGGTGACTGGGGATCTCATCTTTTCCAGGGCCTTTATTTTTTTAAGATTCACCTCAATTCCCCTTTCATGGACTTGGAATCCTAGGAATCTTCCCGCCGGTACCCCGAAAACACATTTGTTCGGGTTGAGCTTCATCCCATACAGTCTCAACACTTCGAATGTTTCCTGGAGGTTTGTTGCATGTTTATCTGCTGTGACGTTTTTGTTAACATATCATCTATATAGAGGTCCATGTTTCTACCGATCTGTCGAGCGAATATCTTATTTACCAGTCTTTGGTAAGTCGCCCCGGCATTTTTGAGACCAAAAGGAATTACTCTGTAACAGTAAAGACCTTGATCTGTTATAAAAGCTGTTTTTTCTTCATCTAGTCCAAACATCCTTATCTAATTGTATCCTAAATATGCATCCATGAAGCTCAGTAACTCGTGCCTCGCAGTTGCGTCAACCAACTGATTTATCCGGGGTAGAGGGAAGCTATCTTTCAGGCATGCTTTGTTCAGGTCTGTGTAATCCACACACATTCTCCACTGTCCATTCTTCTTCTTGACGAGCACCACATTGGCAACCCACTCGGAGTATTGGACCTCCCTGATTGATCCTGCTGCCAATAATCTATGGACTTCTTCTTTAATCGCTTGACTTCTTTCAGGATTGAATCTTCGCCTCTTCTGTATTACCGGCTTTCGCTTGGGGTCAACGGTCAGAGCATGAGCGATTATTTTAGCGTCGATTCATGGCATGTCTTCATGGTTCCAGGCGAATACATTCTTGTACTCTTTCAACAGATTAATTAACTGACCTTGTACAAGATCGGTCAAATGTGCTCCTAATTTGACTGTCTGTACGGGTCTTTCGTCGTCCATCACAACCTCAATAGTTGATTTGCCTTCCATATTTTTCCCTCTTCTGGTGATGGCTCTATGGGGTCAAGATCGAAACGAGTCGGTGTTTTTGCCTTTTCCTCAATCTCATCCTCTTTCAAGTGGTTCTAATGCTCGGCGAGATCAATCTGTATTACGTCCGGCTCAGCCTTCTCTCTGTAGACCGCTAGATTAGCTTTCTTTGCCCATTCTTGGGATCCCCTTAGTACTCCAACTCCGGCATCGATTGGGAACTTGACTGTCAGGGCATAAGTTGTTGTGACTGCCTCTATTTTATTCAAGAATGGTCTCCCTAGTAAGGCGTTGTACGGCCAATTTTCGATATCTACGACCACGAAGTCAAGCAGTACTATTTTATGGCGTGGAAAATTTGCTATCTCAACCGGCAGTTTGACCGTTCCAAGAGATCTCAATTCTGCTCCGCCAAATCCTCTATGGGGAATTGCTAACGGCTGTAGATCTTTCCTTTGGAGTCCTAATTGGTCAAACACCGAAACGCTCAGGTCCATTATCGATTAGCACCCTTCTCACTTCATGGTGGCCGATACGAACTGATACAATAATTCCGTCATTTGGCTTGACTTCTAATCCATAAATATCTGCTTCGGAGAAGGTGATTGGATCCCAACCCTATTTGAGCTTCTTCTGGTCGGGACCTACCAAGTTTATTTCCAAGCTTCTTTGACAATCTATGGCCTCTCCGACCTCTGTCATTCTCTCCCTGCTACTTCTCCCCGTATATGGCCCACCAAAAATGGTGTTGATAGCTCCGGCATCTGAATTTTCCTTTGGACCATCCTTTCTATCCGGTCAGCTTTCGTGGGGTCATTTTGCCGATCATCTCCCCCTCTGAGGACCACATCCTTAAGGTGTCTATCTCTGATTAATTTTTCAATGTCGTCCTTTAACTGGTAGCATTTGGATGTTTCATGGCTATTCTCTCGGTGAAAAAGGTAGTATGTAGAAGTATATCTTCGAGCAAAACTGGACTGTTTTGGAGGCTTTTTATACAAACTCTTATCTTCAATTACGTTAAGAATTTCTTCCTATCTCTGAGCCAAAGGAGTATAGTTCGTATGCTGCCTCTTATAAGTCTTGTTGCTCTTCTGATCATCTTCCTTGCGACCTTCCTTACCTCTCCCAGAATTACTTTTCTGGTCACCTTTGGAATTTCCCTTCGGGCCGCTGTCTTTGGACTTCGGATTTTCTCCTGGTCGGCCTCCATGTATCAATTCCCCTCCATGGGCTATCGGCCATCGTATATGCTCCTACATCATCCACCAAATTAGCATAAGTGGTCGGGCCCTTTTGTCTTAGACTGAGTGACAATTAGCTATGCTGCAAACTGTTGACGAATGCTGCTACAACTGTATCATCATTGGGGTCATGCACCTCTGAGACTTCCTATGAAAAACGGGCAAGGTAGTCCTTTAACTTTTTATCCTTTCTTTGTTTCATGGTTGAAAGGACGGATATTGACTTCCTGCGTTGGATGTTACCCATGAACTGCCTAGTGAAGGCATGTATTAGTTCCTCAAAATTCCAGATCGACCCGCTCGCAAGGCCACCGAACCATCTAGACCACTGATCACCTAATGTCTGGGGGAACATTGACAAGATGTATTTCTAGTGTCGTTTTAAAAGATCAATCCATCAACAATATTTGTTAAAACCTCACGAAGCCTAAATTAGTTTGAAAACACAAATATGGTGGCAAGTGGGGGATCGTCCACAGAGAGCGGAGTTAGCTAAAATTAGTTATTGCTAAAGTAATGTTAATGTATATATATATATAATAAACTAAACGTAAATGATGAAGATGTAGATGGTGAATTATGCTATTAATAACACTAAATTAATTATGCAAACTAAATGAAGGGGGAAATGGGATGAAGGATATATATAGATGATGGAAACTAAGGAGTTAATGGATACGAAAGTAAACACTGGACAATGCAACAAACTTGTCAATAGCACGGCTATTCGAGGGAACCCTACCTAGGATGTATAGAGTCGGTTATTTATCCCCAGAAGGTGGCCAACCTAGGATGTATAGTGCGGACCACCTATTAGGGACTAATCCGTCGTAAACCACCAACCTAGGATGTATAGTGTTGGTTGTTTATCAGATTCTGGAAATGAAGCTCGTCTACCCAACAATGACTCAACCGATTAAACGTAGTCACCCTAGGATGTATAGTGACGACTTCTAACTCTCACACGGGTTCCGACCTAGGATGTATAGTGCCGTAAACTCGATCGAGGTTAGATTAAGACAGCGGTTTAAGAGTCGGAATTCATGACGGTCCGTCCATTCATTAGAGCATTAAACAACTAAATAGGATGTACATCTAGATGCAATACTCATACATAATACAAAGAAATCGTACAAAGAGGATGTATCTACACAAGAAATCAATGATAAACATTCATAACAAGAATAGATCAATGAAAGATAGACATGAATATCAATATAATATCAAGTTTATGTACAAGCCTAATATTCGACTAACTACTCCATCAACCTCTTAGAGGGGATTTAGCTACTCATTACAACTAGGAAACTAAGAGAAAGGAAAGAGAAAGAACCCTTGGAGAACATCTCCTTCCTTGAAATGGCTTCAATCTCCTAACTTCCTTGAAGTTGAGTAGAGAATGTAAGGATGAGAGAGAGAGAGAGAGATTCTAGATCTAAGTGTGTAAAACCTCTGAAAAACGGAGTCAAAAGCTCCTCAAAACATTTTCATTGTTTTCTATTTATACAACCAACAAAAATAGGTCACTTAAACTTCAAAAATTAATCTGGCGCGCGTGGAGTGCGGGTGGAGTGCGGGTGAATTACCCACACTGTACTCGCACAGTATGGGTTGTCTTCGTCTTCAGTTCTTGGATCTGGGCAATAGTGCGGGTGGAGTGCGGTTGAATTACCCGCACTTGACCAGCACTTGTAACCGCACTGTGATCGCACTTGACTCGCACTTCCCTGTCAGGTGCAAAATCTACCTTCTGTCTTGAGCAACAGTGCGGGTAGAGTGCGGTTGGATGACTCACACAGTACCCGCACTCTAATGTCAGGTGCAATTCTGCTCTTCTGGTCTTGGTAACGGTGCGAGTAGAGTGTGGTTGGATGATTTGCACAGTACCCGCACTCTAATGTCAGGTGCATCTTGCAACTTCTCTGGTTTGGCATTAGTGCGGGTACAATGCGGTTGGATGACCCGTACAGTACCCGCACTTTAACGTCAGGTGCAGCTTCAGCTTCTCTGGTTTGGCAACAGTGCGGGTGGAGTGCGGTTGGATGACCCATACTATACCCGCACTTTATCTCTTCACTTGCATCCTATCCCGGCTATGAGCATGAGTGCGGCTGGAGTGCGGTTGCGACCCGCATTTGACCCGCACTGTAGAGCTACTTATGCTCCTTTGTCTTTCCTTTTGCCCATTTTCTGCCGAAATCACCGTAACATGCTTCCAAACCCATCTTTGCACCATTTCCTACAATTACGCACAAAACAACCCGTCAGAGATACAAAAACGCAAGAAAACAGAACACAAGGTAAGGATTTGAGGGCCTAAATATACTACATATTTGGCCCGATCAAACACCCCCAAACCAAACCTTTGCTCGTCCTCGACAAACATAGTCAAAAACAATAAGACGCCAACTGAATGTAATTTCTAGACACCTAAACAATAATTCAACAATGCCACAAGTCCATATGTGATATGATACAAATAGGTGTGATCGAGAGGAGAAAAACATATGCACAAGATCAAGAGAAATTTGGAGACACCCAAGGGAGGCTCGTACGAACACGAATCCCACACCTAAAGGCATTCATGAATTAGGGACAACTTACTCTCATACCTTGAGCATAATTTGCATCAATTCTAAAACTCACATGGATTCTCTCTTTTCTTTCCTCACAGAGTCCTAAGTTCCACACAAACAAGTATGCAAAGAAGATTCTGCACAAAATTTAAGCAATGAACTATCCTAGGAACGAGTCACTATTCCATGGATGTGAAAGATCGTGCTTTAACCGACATTCCCAAACTAGACTTATATGGATCAAATAGGGTTTTTCAACCGGTTATAGTGTGGATGTGGGGTTGAATGAGTTTAACCAAAGAATATGGACATTTGGAGTTCAAACTCACCAATCATGCTAGAATATATTCCTACTCCCACACCATGTTCTTTTATCACTTAAACGCAAACCTCTAGGAAATCATTTAACCCACATTTGTGCCTTCAATGTTGCATTCCATTTAAGCGTATTTAGCATAATACAATCCCCAATATGGCACTTCAAGTACAATTTCTCTTTTAATTTTCTTTTTACAATTTCCCAATCACAATGTTGTACTCCATTTTGAGTTGTTACAATTTCCCTTTCTTGGGCATTTATGGCACACAACTACAGTTCTTACCCCTTTCCTTGCATATTTTCAACAATTATTTCGTTTTACCCGCTGTTGGACCATTTAGAACTTAACTCCTTTCATCACCACCATTTCCCATCCTAACATGATTAGTACAAGGGTAGGCATGCGTGTAGGCTATTGGGTATATGGTTGAATGTGGTACCAAATGAAAGAGTAAGTGTTTGGCCTCAAACTTGGCTTTGGAGCACACAATATGGTATGTGGTGTTTAGGCTATAGAGGTAATTCAATACACATACATTCCCTAGTATCACTTTCACAACCATCTAAAAAGGGAATGAAAGCATCCATCATGCAATTCACAAAATGATATGCAAGTCCTATGTCACATGACATAAATGACGAGAGGCGTGTTTAAGAATAATCAATAATACACTCAGAAAACACACTTTAATGCTTGTGTTTGTGATCTCACAGGTATCTCCACTATTAGAACAAGACATGGGAACATTGAGTCCTCAATACTTAACACCAACAGGTGGGACAACCCCATGGTTGTGCAAGCGAACCCTCAAGTAGCACCAAACTATATCACAATGTCAAAGCACATACAAAGAACTCGCCAAAAGCACACTCTAGAGGCATCATACCCATACTGGTTGCAGTTTGAAAATTGGCAAACGATAAAATTGAAAAATTGGACACTACAAAGCCATAATAACGACTGAACAAGGCGTAACACACCCCCAAACCAAAACTCAACAATGTCCCCATTGTTGGAAACCACAAGGTATGTCCGAAAGGGGAAGCATAATCTCAATAATTGGCGGAATGAGGGTTCAACACCCCCAAACAGAATCTAGACATATGCTCGACCATGCTCATTCATAATAACAAAATCTAAATCGCATTCATTGAAAGCTCAAGTAAAAAATCGAAGGTAGAAAACTCCCTTTAGAAGAAAGCTAGTTCGTTGTCCATGCATGTTGTTGTGTGCTTCCCAAAAGATGCACAACCTAGCTTAAAACCACACAACAACTCTACCAAACGAAAAATCAAATGCGAAAAGAAAAGAAAAATAAGTCCAAGCCGTTAAAGGAAATTACAAATACAAGAAATAAGAGTAAATAGTCCTAGAATAATAGCAATAAACAAAAAGGAACGGATGGTTAATCATCATCTGAAAACTCTTTCTCCGGTTCACTAGAGATCCATTTCTCCTTGGGGTCGAGCTCTGATCTGATCTGATCTTCATGTTCCCTCCTGGATCTCTCCATTGTAGCTCGGAGCTCTACCCCATATGGGTCAATGTCTGGGCCCCCTGAAGGAGGTGAGAAAGCAGCGGGCCTCTTCTTCTTTTGTGGATAACTTGGGAGACTGAGTACCTCCCTCATGTTAGTGAGGTTGCCCCAAATGTCAGTAAAATACTCATTGGCTTCCACTCTGCTTTCAACAATCTGTTTCCTGTTTTCGACGACCTCGGTTCTGAGGTTCTCCAATCCTATAAGCAAGGTCTGCCAAGGGACCTCTCCAAAAGTCTCCTGCAGGGGTGGGGAAGTAGCGGGCCTGTAATCACCGTATTCTAGATAAACCGGCTCCAAATCTAGTTGTTTCGGAATGTCTTCAGCCTGTCTGCTTGTGCTTCCCCCTCGAGCAGATTTCTTTCTCCCTGTTCTGACTCTGACACTAGAGGGGTCTCTCTCTCTCACTTGGTCATTCCATGTGAACCGCCCAACAGGCCCCAAACCACATTCGAAGGGATCGGATCCAAAATCCACCCCTGTATTTCTGCAAAGTGCGATTATTAGGCTAGGGAAGATGATTGGCTGCTTGTCTACTCTGACACCTCCCAGTTCAAGTATCTCTCTTTTGACCAAAAAGCCTATGTCGACCAACTGATTCTGCAGTATACAGTACAGGATCATTGCTGCATTGAAGTTCACTAAAGTTCTGTGCTTCCTAGGGATCAATGAGTGGGAGATGAACACATGCCAAAACCCAACTCACTCTTCGAGTTGGTGTGCTTCATGCGGTGATCTGGTGCCACCCAAAATTCCATTGGACGGATCACCAACTGATTGGCAAAATCCATATTTTGTGTCACAAAGAATTCATTCCAAGTCACCCCCTGCCTTAGTCGTCTGACCGCCTTGGGATCAACTGGAAGCTCTGTCTTATAGCACTTGTTAATGTCTGCTATAGTCATTCGGACCTCCACCCCTCGGACCAGAACAGAAGAAGTGCGCTGAAAAGTTTCAGGTACCATTCCAGCAAAGAATTCCTCAACCACACTTCTGAAATACATCGGGGAGGGCTAACGAAGGTTTCCCATCCCCTCGTTTCTACCATTAGAGGGATTAAGGTGCCCTCCAGCTCTTCAACTGCTATCCCCTTTTCCACCACGACGTCTCGTTCCCTGAAATATTCTAAACGGTCCTCGAACTCTGGGTGCCCGATGCATGGTGGTGGAACTTAAGGTCCCCTCATCGGTCTTCGTTCGGAACCCTGACTGCCTTGCCTAGTTGATTGCCTGGTTCTTCCTGACATCTGCATAATAAACAATAGTTTTAAGGGAATACTCATATCAAGGAACAATGAGGTTATGATGAAAGAATTTGAAAGAACACATATTCTGCCAGGATAATAAAGTGCGGGTGAAGTGCGGGTGACTTACCCGCACTGTACCCGTACTCTAACACTTTCCCAGATACCAGCACATGAAGAATAGCCATTAATGTATACACTTCATAATCTCAACACATCATCGACCGAATTCACACTAATATGACTCTAACTCATGTATAGGATTCCATTCAACCATATAAACCCTAAATTCATATTTTGAATATCCAATTGCAATAGATAATTAATGTAACAATGAACACTTCACATGCATAATTAGACAACAACCCATCATTCCATCCTCATAGATATTCAATAGACAGTTCGACAATAGCAAAGGCAAAAGTACAAAACCTTGAATCATGAAGTTCATGCAAAAGAGGAAGAAAATTTTGATAAAAGGGTTTAGGGTTTGAGATTAGAGAGATATATAGTGAAATTAGGGGAAGAATTCATACCTTGGTTGCCGAAAATCTAAAACGTGGCACACACGGAATACTTTTCAGTTGAGAAGAGGGAAAAATTTGAAAGTTTCTATATTGTTTTGTTTTTGTGACCAAGTGGATCCCTACAGACCGACAGGCAGTATATATACTGCGCGACCAAAGTGCGAGTGGAGTGCGGGTGACTGACCCGCACTTTACCCGCACTTTATTACCTGATGTCTTCGGAGTGCGGGACGAGTGCGGGTGACTGACCCGCACTAACCGCACTGTTTCCCTGGACTGATTCCTGGACTCTACCCTGCAACTGTATCTGCACCAAAACTACACATAACACATTAACAAGCACTATGTACCAAAAATTTACAAAGACAAAAACTAACCATTCAAAAAGTAAAAATACTAAAACGAATTCAAAAGTGAGTGCAACACACTCAAAGTGGGACCCGTTCAACCAAATGAGGTTTGACCCGAATGGGGAGCATATTCAACTTGGCCACCTAAACCGGTGCCAAATGCCTATGTACTGCATCTCTCCCCACTTTCCTCACTTGTCTAACTAGGTCCTTTCTAACCCATATTAGTTTGACCTTTGGTGGGTTCATCCTAGACCAAACTCTACTTGCCTTGAACCTTTGGAAACTAAAGTAATAAGCCTTAATGTGCCCTCTTTTGGCAGAAAAGTAACAAGTAACATGACAGTTAGGGAAACTCCATGTTCGGTTGTTGGTGTGGGCCCTTTTTTGTTGTCCGTATCTGAGGGATTTGACCTCGTTTTCTATCACATCGAGTTGCTCACTCAAATCACACTCCTTGACCTTGGCCCGCTTCAACTCATCTTCTTTTGTGCTCAACCGTTCTTGCAATTCCTTTACCGCTTTTACGGACTCCTCAACACCTAGCTGAAGTTTTCTTGACCTTCTCCCATTATCTTTCTCAAATTCTTCTAAGAGCCTTGCCAACTCTTCTAGGTTCTTGGAGAATAACTTCTCTTTTGTAGCAAGCTCCACTACTTGCTCCTTTAAACTGTTGTTCAATGTTGAGAGGTCATGCAATTTCTTCTTCAACAGTCCATTCTCAACCTTGAGCAAATAAACCTCTAGTTTGAGCTTCGTGTTGTCTTGCTCAAGCTCACCTAACTGTTCTAAAATTTCAGTACTTGATTCATCCTCTTCAAATTCAGATTATTGCCTTTCCTTAATGCATTCTTGGTTTCCCAATTCCATCTCCTTCACACCCTCAAGAGCTTGCACAAGGGTGAGCACCCAGCTTCTTTTCTTTCTCGAATTTGGTGCTTCCAAGACCAAACAATCTTCGACTTGGCTTGCCCCGGGGGATGTTACCTTGAAGTTAACACTTTTACCTCCAAAGCTGAAGGAAATGTCCCTATAACAAATATCGACTACCATACCTGCTGTGGCCATGAATGACCTCCCCAAAAGAAATTTCAAGTCACTACCACTGGATTCTCCTCGCTTGCAATCCAACACAACAAATTCTACTAGCACCATCAAACCGTGGACATTCACGTAAACTTCCTCCACAATACCAACTAGGGTGATGGAAGAATTGTCCACTATGATGAGAGTCTGGGAAGTAGGCTTGATTGACTGAATCTTCAACTGTTCATATACCTCTAATGGCATCATATTGATGCTAGCCCCCATATCAAGCACTGCTCCCATCCTTGGTGAATTCTCAATTCGTACCTCTATGACGAAACTTCCAGGGTCCGAAAGTTTAATGAGGGAGTCTATGCCACTTCCCCTATCTTCATTAACTGTGACCTCTACCACACTTTTCTCGGTCTCTTCAACTCCCAACTTGACAACCTCCAACACGTTAACATGCTCATCGGTGCTTGATGCCTTCCCCTTGTTCTTGACCAATGCATCAAAAATTTGTGCCAACTGAGCTTCCATCTTCTTCAGTGACGCTCCATGACTATTTGCCCTCTGATCATTGGACTGCATGTAGGCGGTCATTCGTTGCTTAGAGACATGCAAGGTGTTCTTGAGGGCTTCTGACCCGATACCAACAGTTTTGATTACTGTGCTCACTATCTCCTCTAGGGACTTGTCCTTTTGTTGGCTAGCGGATGCTTGGGAATTAAAGTTGGATTGTGGGTTACTACTTGAACTTCCCCATTGGTTGTTGTTGTTAGGCCGTCCTTGGTTGTACCTATTGTACCCACGGTTTTGGTACCCCTGAGTGTTGTTTCCACCTTGGAAATTGTTGTTGCCACCTTGGTAATTTGTTGCCCCTAGGTGGTTGTTGTTGGACCAAGACAAGTTTGAGTGGTTTCTCAACCCTGGGTTGTACGTGTTTGAATACGGGTCATTCCTTGGCCTTGGAAATTCCCCAAGGGCCTGGGTTTGCTCTTTTTGACCAAACTGCCATTCTTCTCCTTCTATCTCCCCCATCACTTGACTCACTCCTTGGGAGGACCCTGGTTTTCCAGTTATAAGCTCCTTGATCGATTGGAGCTCTTTGTTCATTCTGGACATCTGAATTTGAACTTTGGTATCCTGACCTACTTCTATCCTTCCGCCCCTTCTCACGTGTGATGTCCTCTGCTGTGAGTTCCGGGCAATCTTCTCCAAGATGTCATACGCCTCAACTGCTCTCTTGTCTGCTATTGTACCTCTGCATGCATTGTCCACTAGCATTTGTGTGATCGGTGAAAGTCCACTATAAAAGAAATTAACCTTCAACTCTGGGTGGTATGTATGCGGCGGCATTTGTGCTAACAACAAGTTAAACCTCTCCCATGCCACATGGAAGGGTTTACCGTCCTCCTCAACAAAGGATGTTATTTTCAACCTTAGGTCCTTTGCTTTTTACGACGGAAAATACTTGTTGAAAAAGACCTTGCACACCTGACTCCATGTTACCAGTGATCCTGGCCTCAAATTCATATACCATGTCATGGCAGCATCTTTCAGACAGTACTGGAAACACTTGAGGTGGAGCTGCTCTCTTGTAAGAACTGCTTGGCGAGCCATTACCGGAAAGGTTTCTAGGGTGGCTCCATACTGTTTCATAAATTGAAGGCAATCCTCGGTAATTCTCCCACTAAAAGATGGTAGGAGGCTAATATGCATAGTCTTCAACTCATACTGCCTTGTCACATCATCAAGTACTATGGCAGTGGGCACATTACCTACAAACGGAAGAGTGTACTCGCCCATGGCGAGACCTAGCTATTCATCTCCATGTACACTTCCCTCATGCTCTCGAGCCTACTGTTCATTCTGATTCTGATCGTTCCTGTCTTCCCTATTCTGCCCAGGGTCATCCATAGGAACACTGGCTTCCATGTTTCCCTCTAACTGACCGGTTCTTCTACCCAACTGATTTAAGTTGTCGATAACTGGCAACATTGTTCCTCTTAATGATCTTCTTCCGTGCATATACCTAGAATCCTGAAATTTCATAACAAATAACGCACAACGTAAACGAGAAACAGATAAGGTAGATCAGAAATGTTACTAGACTAACTATTACTCATGCAAAACTAATCAAACTAAACATGCCGCTCCCCGGAAGAGGCACCATTTGAAAAGACGTATTTCTAGTGTCGTTTTAAAAGATCAATCCGTCAACAATATTTGTTAAAACCTCACGAAGCCTAATTAGTTTGAAAACACAAATATGGTGGCAAATGGGGGATCGTCCACAGAGAGCGGAGTTAGCTAAAATTAGTTATTGCTAAAGTAATGTTAATGTATATATATATAATAAACTAAACGTAAATGATGAAGATGTAGATGGTGAATTATGCTATTAATAACACTAAATTAATTATGCAAACTAAATGAATGGGGAAATGGGATGAAGGATATATATAGATGATGGAAACTAAGGAGTTAATGGATACGAAAGTAAATACTGGGCAATGCAACAAACTTGTCAATAGCACGGCTATTCAAGGTAACCGACCTAGAATGTATAGAGTCGGTTATTTATCCCCAGAATGTGGCCAACCTAGGATGTATAGTGCGGACCACCTATTAGGGATTAATCCATCGTAAACCACCAACCTAGGATGTATAGTGTTGGTTGTTTATCAGATTCTGGAAATGAAGCTCGTCTACCTAACAATGACTCAACCGATTAAACGTAGTCACTCTAGGATGTATAGTGATGACTTCTAACTCTCTCACGGGTTCCGACCTAGGATGTATAGTGCCGTAAACTCGATCGAGGTTAGATTAAGACCGCGGTTTTAGAGTCGGAATTCATGATGTTCCGTCCATTAATTAGAGCATTAAACAACTAAATATGATGTATATCTAGATGCAATACTCATACATAATACAAAGAAATCTTGCAAAGAGGATGTATCTACACAAGAAATCAATGGTAAACATTCATAACAAGAATAGATCAATGAAAGACAGACATGAATATCAATATAATATCAAGTTTATGTACAAGCCCAATATTCGACTAACTACTCCATCAACCCCTTAGAGGGGATTTAGCTACTCATTACAACTAGGAAACTAAGAGAAAGGAAAGAGAAAGAACCCTTGGAGAACATCTCATTCCTTGAAGTGGCTTCAATCTCCTAACTTCTTTGAAGTTGAGTAGAGAATGTAAGGATGAGAGAGAGAGAGAAAGATTCTAGATCTAAGTGTGTAAAAACTCTGAAAAACAGAGTCAAAAGCTCCTCAAAACATTTTCATCGTTGTCTATTTATACAACAAACAAAAATAGGTCATTTAAACTTCAAAAATTAATCTGGCGCGCGTGGAGTGCGGGTGGAGTGTGGGTGAATTACCAGAACTGTACCCGCACTGTATGGGTTGTCTTCATCTTCAGTTCTCTGATCTGGGAAATAGTGCAGGTGGAGTGCGGTTGAATTACCCGTACTTGACCCGCTCTTGGAACCGCACTGTGATCGCACTTGAGTCGCACTTCCCTATCAGGTGCAAAATCTACCTTCTGTCTTGAGCAACAATGCGGGTAGAGTGCAGTTGGATGACCCGCACAGTACCCGTACTCTAATGTCAAGTGCAATTTTGCTCTTCTAGTCTTAGTAACGGTGCGGGTAGAGTACGGTTGGATGACCCACACAGTACCCGCACTCTAATGTCAGGTGCATCTTACAATTTCTCTTGTTTGGCATTAGTGCCGGTGGAGTGCGGTTGGATGACCTCCAAAGTACCCGTACTTTAAAGTCAGGTGCAACTTCAGCTTCTCTGGTATGGCAACAGTGCGGGTGGAGTGCGGTTAGATTACCCGCACTATACCCGCACTTTATCTCTTCACTTGCATCCTGTCCCGGTTATGAGCATGACTGCGGCTGAAGTGCGGTTGCGACCCGCACTTGACCTGCACTTGACCCGCACTATAGAGCTGCTTATGCTCCTTTGTCTTTCCTTTTGCCCCTTTTCTGCCAGAATCACCGCAACATGCTTCCAAACCCATCTTTGCACCATTTCCTACAATTACACACAAAACAACATGTCAGAGATACAAAAACGCACGAAAACAGAACACAAGGTAAGGATTTGAGGGCCTAAATATACTACATATTTGGCCCGATCAAACATTCTACATAAGAGCACGTCATTATAATCATACTGTGCCATCGCGCTCTGATATCTCCTGACATGCTCCTGGGGGTCGGTGTTGGCCTTGAATTGTTCCACATGCGGCATCCTGAATTTTTTTGAAAAACTGGCTTACCTTATGAAAGAGGTAAACGGACTTCCGGAATTGCATATCAGCAAATTTCCTCGTCGCTGTCTTCGTTCCAACGCTTCTATCTTTCTTAGTAGAACTTTGCACTCTCCTTCTGGCTCACCGCGCTCGTCAAATTTTTGACGGATGATGATACCATAGGGGTCTCTAGATGTTGGCTCGATGACTTCAGTATCTCGAACATTGTATCTGGGAGCGGGGGTAGTCTCTCTATGCCTTCTTGGGGGTTCCTCTTTGTCAGTTGAAGTCGATCGGGACCTCCTCGTGTGTCCTTCATATCTGTCCCCTCGGTCATAACTCACTTCCGGTTCTTGACTTCTTATGAGATCATCATACGGGCTGTGCTCCCTTTTTTTCTGGCTGGTTTGGTGTCCATTCCCTATGTGGTCTTAGTAACCACGCTGGCCATCATTCTTTTGGGATCGATCCCTCTTTTCGTAGGGATTTACCTTATTTTTGCCAGTTTTCTATAAGGCGTCTGGAGTTGGAACTACTATCTCAGACTGTATTCTGGGATCCCGTGCCACCACAGACGTGTGTAACTGGAATGGTGAAGTTAAATTTGCATTAGCAGTCATGTTGATTCTCTGTCTAGCGGCATTTTTGACGACTTTCCGGAGGGACTTTTGAACCTGTTGGAATGCATCCAGAGAGATTGTTGGGAGAGTGTTTGTGGAAGTTATGGCGGCTTGACCAATCGAAGTTGGAGTCACCGAAGTTAAGCTTCCACTAGTGATACTGGCGTTCACTGGATTGGAGCCGTTGATATCGCTCAGGGTACCAGTGTGACGTGGGGATCGACTTCCATCCCTGTTGTCTGCCATATTGCTGCTTCACAAGTTCTTCAAGGTTAGTTTCTTCAACACTATCCAGCTCCCTCCTTCTAGCGCCAATTGTTGACGGTAATTTTTGGATTACGTAAAGTTGATCACTCGTCACACAAAATATGCAAAGTTGATGATTATGTAATAAATTGAAAAGAATGAAAGAAATTGTGAAAGCAAGATTTTATGTGGTAAAACCTGAAGATGAGGAAACATCCACGGTTGCCGGTGACGGCGAGAGAAAATTCACTATGTATAACACGATTACACACTCGGCCTTACTTGCTCTCTTGAATATCTAAGGATCGTTAACCCCTTGTTGGGTATTTTCTAGGTCTATGTATACATGCATAGAACCCAAGTAAGAGAAAGGTAGTAGTGATTTAATAGAATTCTGACTTGTTGGAGTCGTTGTAATCATATCAGGACTTTTGCTTATTTTGGGTTCTGATAACTATAAGGAAATTTGTTTCCTTATCAGAGTATGCTTCTTGGGACCTTATTTAAAGAAGATTTTTCTTTATGTGTTTGAGTCGTTATAACGTTATCAACATGCCAAGCGTCTAATCATATCTAGACTTTATCCACGTGTCGCTTAACCGACCATCTTTCAAACCTGATCAAATCTATTTTACCCCCGACCAGGGATCTTCACCTGATCAAGTAGCTATGCCAGATCATTGTTTGGATAACCCGATCACTCTAGTTACCTTGGTCGGATTTTCCTAACCCGACCATTTAAGTAACTCTGATCCATATTGTAGGGATATTTTCTGATCATTTTAGGTTGGTTCAATTTAGTTGACATTTGTTGATACGTCACTTGTTGTTTCCATGCTACACGGCGTTTATGCTGACATGCCACCTTTCCAAATTGTACCAATAACAGTTATTAATATACCAAATTTCACAAATGATAAATTCTTAAGTTCTCTAGGCTCGAAAACACAGTACGGTCGTAGTAAGTTCTTTGCCATCAACAATTGCATCAAATATCTTATCAACTTTTATAAATCTCAAGTATCATCCATGTTAATAATAATCTTATTCCACAAAGTTTGAGAAACGAGAGGTGATGCTCTTGACATCATGGCCAATCACAAATTTGAACTCAGTTAAGCGATGGGAATTCCATGCTATGCTTTTTTGAAGGAATAGTTCGAGAAGCTCTACTTCAGTGAAATGAAAACAGAGAGAACTTAACCCTGTGAAGTTGCTGATATCTATTACAACAGATTTCACATCCTCAAACCACCGTTGATCTCCTAGATACACAACGCTATGTATTGCTATCTTTTTAAATATATATATATATATATATATATATATCACCTTTTTTTATCGATAAAGTTCATAAAAAAATAATAATAAAGAAATACGTATCTCTGTATGATCAGAGTCCTCTGATTTTTTTTTTCAATTACTTTGTTATATGATAATGGGAGATTTTGATACTTGAAATAGAATAAGGATTTAATTAGGCTTTAGTTTTTTTTTTTATAAAGAAATATAGTTGAAGATATGGGTGTAATTAATACGTGTATATAGTATTTAGTTTATTTTTAATTAAACTAATTTGTCCTTATTAGCAAATTTCTATTGGGATATTTTTACAATTAAATTTTTTTACTTATCATATTTATGGGTTGAATATCGACCCACAGAAATTTCTTGTTAGGTAAAGACGGGGTATTATGTAACAGTGACTTACAAGATATGGGCTATGGCTATGTTTGTATTCCAAAACCCATTTAATATAGAATTTTGAACCATAATAAGAATTTAGACACCCATAGTCCTTGTAGCCAGTGGCGGAAGGTGTTTCATGGGTGGGGTGTTGAGGACTTAAGGTGTGGTCTGGTGTGAGGTATGGGGGAGAGACCTGGTAGGGAAAGGGGTAATTTTTTGTATATATTTTTTTTAATATTTTGTCCTATAGGTTATTTAAAGGGACAAACGGAATATTTCTTCTCTATAGCTTATCAAAGGGGATAAAATTCAGTTTTCATCCCTAAATTATTATTATTATTTTATATATAAAAATGTGTTTCGTAGCTATAGGTACTCTTTGGGGACGGATTTGAATTTTTATCCTAATAGACTTGTTGCGACCCATCTGAGGCGACTTAATTTGGTACGAATTAGTTTTCATCATAGTAGGTTTCTAGGAAATAATTTTAGGCTATTTGGATGAAAAATAATCGTACCTATCGAGGTTTTTTCTTATAGTGGTTCAAGCAGGTTTTGTCAAACCCAAACTTGAACCGTAAAAATTGTTAACACCCAAACCCACAAAACCATCGAAATTAAACGGGTTAGGTTTCCACCCACGGGTTTTTGTTGTGTTTAAACTGGATTAGAGTCACAATTATTTACATCCTTAAAAAACTGTATGTGCACCTATATTAATATATTTTCAGAAATTTCAATATCACCCTAGATAAAATTATAAAAATGATTAAAATAAATATATTTCATACAACATGTTAATATAATATTTAATATTTTTGATCATTTAAAACAAACATTGATTATAATTAGTCAAACAATCAAGATTTTAATTTTTTTTGAAAATATTAAATAAATCTTAAATAGTTTTATTTTAAATTATAAATATTAAGTAACTATTAAAAAAATAAGAAGAAAAAAAACATTGAATTTAATTAAAAAACCTAAATTAAATAAAAAAGAAAAGAAAAGATGTTGGCATATTGTTGCCAATCTGGTTTATTTTAATTATTTATAACTTATTAATTTAATATATTTTTTCAAAAATTAAATTAGTAAAAAAAAAGGGCATATTTGGTGTAAGAACAATTAAAAGGTATATTTGTAATATGAGGGGGTGTATTTAGAGACATACCTTTGTGGGGGCTAGCCCACCCTAGCTCCACTAAGATAATAGTAATTAAAAATAATGAATTGCATTTAATATTCAAAGTAGAAAAAATAATTTTCTTTTTCTTTTTCTTTTTCTTCTTTTATAATAACAATTCATTTCCCCAATTCTCCCAATTTTCTCAAATTTGACTCAATTCTTTTATCCAAATCAACAATTAGTCTTCAAATTAATCTGTTTTGGTGAATATTATGGTTTAAAATACTTTATTTTGTTTTCAAATTTTAGGGTTACCATAATTTTTAGTTAATGAGATTTTAGGAGTAATCAAATTCTTAGTTAATCCAATCTTAAATTTACAAATTAACGATATTGTTAAATGAACTTCATTAAATTTCTACAAACATTGTATTAGTATATTTCGAATGAATCAAACAAATATAATAATATAAGAATATTGTATATTTAAATTATTATTTTTCAGCAAATGAAACTTATCAAAACATTATTTTGCATTAAGATGAAAATGAATTTTTAATAAACACCATGGTTGTCTATATTGAAAGAGAGATTGTCGTTATCATTGATCCTGATTTCATTATTGATAAGTTTTATCTTTTGAAAAATCAGATGATATAATTTAATTGGTATTCGTATTTACATTTCATATTCCTCTATTAATTAGTTTTGACATATTAAAATCAAATTTGGTAACGTACTTATTTAGAATATATATTTTCAAAGACATCTCACTATGTTCTCCTAACTAGGTGATGTCGACATTTAGTAAAAAAGAACAAAAAATTCTAAGGGTATTATCACTAAAGTCCCTATTTTTTCATGAATTGTCACATTTTTAAAAGTCTTTGTCATACTAGTGTCTCTTGTTTTTTTAAAATGTATCACTTTAGTCTATTTGACCAAAAAATAATGGTCAACTATAACAGAATGTGTGAAAATTGTAAAACGCCTCCAACAAGATTCAAAACCTTCAACCTTAAGGTTAAAAGCCACAAGTTTTAACCAGCTAAGCTACTCTAGCTCTTTGTTGAATGTTTTTTGATTTAAATGTATATATAGTTATATAATTTGTTTAAACTAATTTAAATTTATTTATATCATTTAAAATAAACTCATATTTAATAATAATATATAAAAACATATTTATGAAAATAAAAATGAAAATAACAAAACAAAATGAAACCCAGAAAATCAACGCCCATAAATTTTGTTTTTCTTTCTTTTTTGGATTTTTTTCGTTTCAAAAAATATATTATTTCAATTTGATAAAAAAAAAACAAATCCAGAAAATCAAATCATATAAATTGAAAAGGGAAAAATATCAACAAAAAGAAAATTTAAACTCATATTTATATAATTTAAAATAAACTCATATATAATAATAATAATATAGAAAAAACATATTTATGAAAATGAAAAAGAAAATAACAAAACAAAAGGAAAAAAAGGGAAAAAAAGAAATTTTCAATTTATGGGATTTGATTTTCTGGGTTTTTTTATCAAATTGAAATAATATTGTTTTAAAGAAAAAAATTCCAAAAAAAGAAAGAAAAACAAAATTTACAGGCGTTGATTTTCTGGGTTTCATTTTTTTTTTGTTATTTTCTTTTTCATTTTCATAAATATGTTTTTATATATTATTATTAAATATGAGTTTATTTTAAATTATATAAACAGATTTAAATTTGTTTAAACAAATTATATAACTATATATATATTTAAATCAACAAACATTCAACAATAAGCTAGAGTAGCTCAGTTGGTTTAACTTGTGGCTTTTAACCTTAAGGTTGAACGTTTGAATCATGTTGTTAATTTTTGGTCAAATGGAATAAAGTGATGTATTTTAAAAAAATATGGGACTAAAGTGACTAATATGTCAAAGATGATATGACAGAGATGTTTTAAAATGTGACAATTCATGAAAAAGTATGGACTTTAGTAATAATACTCCAAAATTCTAGCTCACACTGATTTTCAATCCTGGTTATGTCTATGGGTGTATTTTTAAATTATAATATCCTTAAAAAAAATTAATAGAGTGTACATATAGAAGGAGGTGTAAATATTATTTTTTAGGAGTGCAAATATCGATACGTGGTAGATTATTATGCCCGATTTAATAATTCCAAATATTGCAAAACCAAGCCCAAAGGACCAAAATGTTGAATAACTGACTCTTTAGAATCACCAAACGTCATTCATAACAAGTGGTGATAGAATAAAGCATAAGGTTTTTCAATGAGAGGTAAAAGACGAATGAATATACATATGGAAGGAGATGTAATTTCTATTTTCTAATCCTCTTCACTTTCAATGCGTGATTCAGGTAAAATAGTTCGGAAACCAAATTCCACAACCGTGGTACATGAAATTAGAATTCATATGTTGTTTGCATATATATATATATATATATATATATATATATATATATATATATATATATATATATATTCATATATAAATATATATTCGAATGAAGATTTTTTAAAATGTACACTTTAAACATCGATTTTTTGTATTCACCCTAAAAAAATTAAAATAAACATTTGGTAAAAATTTTGAAATTTTTTAGATTTGAGAAATATTTTTTCTTATATTTTCCTATTTTTAAATGTTTTATCTTCAAAAAAGTTGGAAAATATTAGGATCCATTATGTAAGCGTTTTTCAGTTGATGTTTTTCGAAAAGAAAAATGAAAATGAAAATGAAAACAATGTTTTTTGTTTCATTTTTTAAATCTGAAAACGCGTCTGGTAGCGTATATTGAAATCCGTATTTAAAAAATAAAAACAGGAAAAACACGTCTGGTAGGCTAACTGAAAACTATTGAAAATTGAAATATCAATTTTTAATTTTTGTTTAATATTATAACAATTATAAATAAATTGATTAAACAATTAACCAATAAACAAAATGTAATCAATTGATCCAGAAAAAGAAGAAGACGACCAGCTGATCGACCGGCGGTGGCGAATGGATCGGCAGCAGCTGCGATCGGCCAAGGAAGGAAGAAGAAGAAGAAAGAAAGAAGATGATGATGATCGGCCGGCGGCAGCTGAGATCGACAATGGAAGGAAGGAAGGAAGGAAGAAGAAGACCAGCTGATCGGTCGGCGGTGGCTACGATCGGTGAAGGAAGGAAGAAGAAGAATGAAAGAAGTTGATGATCGACCAGCGGCGGCGAGCAGATCGGCAGCGAGCAGATGGAGATGAGGAAGAAATTCGATGATGTCTGGTCTTGGTGGATGAGGAAAAAAGAAAACAAAAATTAACTAATTTTTTTGAAAAACAAAAACGAAAACGAAAAACAAGTATTTTGTGTTTTTCAAATATTTCATTGTTAACACTAGTTTTGTTTTTTAGTTTTGTTTTTTGTTTTTATTTTTTTTATTTTTTGTGATTTTTGAAAATAAAATGAAAAACGGTTAACGAACGCGAATTCGAAATTGTTTTTGCAAAACAAAAACGAAAACGGACTGAAAAACAGGTACAAGATGGGGCTTTAGTTCTTGGACCCGATTTTTTTTTCCATAAATGTATTTTAATAATTTTATCATCCATACAAAAAATCAAATCAAGATTAAATATATTTTATTAAATTTCATCAAAGGTGCTTAAAGTGGCCATTGTAAAAAGTCATAATTAGAAAATTACTATATATATATATATATATATATATATATATATATGTATATATTCATTTCACTTTTGACCCACGTCTAAAAAAACCTTAAAATTTAGTCTCATCACCACTTGTATATAGACATGCCACCGGTTCTGATTCAGTTCGGTCCCGGTTAGGAACCGACGGTTTTGGTTCCTCGGTTCCAGTCCAGTTCTGACGGTTCTTCCGGTTCGGTTTCCTTTTTGTTATGATATTTATTATTATTTAAAAAAATATTTAAACATGTAAAAATTGTAAATGCATTTTATTGGTTCACCCGAAATTAAAATAAAATAAATACATGACAAATTAAAATAAAAACTAAAAATATAAATTGACCTTGCACTTAATTCTTACTACAATTAAGTTGCCTACGGATTCTCTTAGGGTTTAGAGGAATCAAAGGCCACGTATTTCTCTTATCTTTTATTGCAGTTGGCCTGTTTGGTGATGACGTGGTGTGAGGTGGCACCGTAACTAATTGTTGTCATGATCATCATCCATTGCAGCTTGGTCATCTTTGAAGAAATTGTAAGGTGCTTCTTGATCTATTTCTTGTTGTTTGTTTTGTGCCTTGGTCCAATCATCAACATAAGCTTGTATCTGAATTGATTGTGGATTCAAAAGCGAATGTATTGTGTCCAGAATATTTCCACCGGTGATAAATTCTTGTTCCACAGCCACCGCAGAAACTAGTGTTGAAATAACTTGTTTGGCTATAATAGCCAAGATTGGAAAGTACCTTTTATGCTAATTCCACCAGTGTAGAATATCAAAATTTTTAACATCACTGTCTTCCATAAACTCAAAAGTGGTATCTAGATAAGATTCAAGCTCGGAATACGAGGTCGAGCTTGATTAAGAAGAACCTCGTAATTTTTTGGTTTTTTTGGATAACAGATTATACCCTAAATTCATAAATCCGAGGAATGATTAGGAATGAGATACATTTTGAGTTTGTGGAACATCTATATTCAGTGATGGACCATAAACTCTATGAGATTCATTATATAACTCATACAATAATGTCTTAATTGTAGAAGAAGACATATCATCATCATAATCTATTTCTAAACATTGATAATAAACAGTTAAATATTCAGATAAATTATAATCTACAACGTGGATCAAAACACATTACAATCAAATAAATATTTGGAAATTCCTCATAATTGTCTAACCATTTTGTTTTCATATCAGCGTGTTAGAACATCACGAGAAAATCTAATGGCACATCTACCATTTTGTTTACAAAAATTTGCCCATTCTTTCATTACATAAGGATGTTTCCACAAATAATAAAGGGCATCTTTAGCAGGTTTAATAAAATCTTGAAGAGTTTCTAAACCTTTTTGAACACATAAATTAAAAACATGGTCTGCACACCTTTGATGAAAATATTTACCACCAAAATAAGCTTTGCATAAATCAATTAAAACAGGAATAACTGCAATAATGCTGGAAGCATTATCAAAACCAATCGTAAAAATTTTATTTGAAATTTTATTCTCTTTAAAAATAATTTTAAGCAATCTAAAAATATTAACAATAGTATGTGCATCATCAAAAAGTCTAAATGCAAGAATTATTTTTTGGATAGTCCATACATTATCCATATAATGGCAAGTGACACCTAAGTATGAATGCATTCGCCAATGATCATTCCATATGTCGGCACATACGAAAACACGACCATTATATTTTTCAAAATATTTTTCCAACTTCCTTTTTTCTTTGTCATAAATGTTAGAAAGTGTTTCTATGAGGGTGGTTCTAGGAACACAACATGCAGCAGGATTTAATGCTCTTTGACAATAATTAATAAAACCAACATTTTCACCAAAACTAAATGGTAACTGTTCTACTACAACTATTTTAGCTAATTCTTCTCTATTTTTTTCATCACTATATTTAAATAACTGTTGGTTAAGGGTAGCGAACTATGAAATTTGGGCTTGCAAACTCGATCTGGCCTGTGCGTTTGGATGAGTGTTCGTTATATGCTTTCGATATGAACCATATCCTCCATATTTGCTCAATTTAAATACTTTTTGTAATAATTGCAACTGCTACAGTGGTTCCATCTGCTTGCATTACTTTCTTCATATGAAGTACGAAGGGATCAGATTTGAGCTGCTTCTATAACTTCTCTTCCGTAGGTGGTTAAAATCAAAATCTGGAGGGGGATCAGACATATTTTTTGATTGGCTTGTCAAATGGGGGGTGGCATCGGGATTGGGTTCAGAAATTTTTAGAGGGGGATGACTTGGATGAGGAGAGTTTAGGGATTTGGCATAGGCTTGGGCTTGCAAGAATTCATGATATGCAGTGTCGTCATAATCGACATTGTCAATGTTCGGCATACGACCCTTACCTTTCATCGAAATGGAACGCCTTGGACCGTCTCCACTTCCACTTGCTATTTAAAAAAATTGAATTGTAAAAATCCTTGAAGAAAAAATGTGAAAAAATTGATGTAAATAAATTGTTGGAATTAAATTTGAAAATTTTATTGGAACTTGGAAATTAATTTTAAATGAGTAAAAAAACTAAAAACAAATGTAATTGCAAATATAATAAATTATTAAAAACTATAATCGCAAATAAAATAAATTACTAAAAACTAAAAAATAAATGTAATTGCCAATAAAATAAATTAATAAAAACTAAAGTCTCGTTTGATTTTTTAACTATGCTGAATGTTACTGAAAACTGAATAGTGACTGGAAACTGAAAACTGAAAAACATGTTTATTTTTTTTTACTGAAAACTGAATATAAGTGATAAGCTATTTGTTTTTTTAAGTTACAAATATCTGAAAATAAATATTTTTACATATATGCCCTTCTAATTATTATTTGGTACATATTTATATTTTAATATATCAAGGACAATTATAACAAGTAATTTAATAATTTTAAAATAAAATTATTTAGTTATTAATAATATTTCAAATTTACATAAATAATTAAAAAATTAATCTGAATTTTTTTTAGTGAAGTCCAACAACAGAATACAAAAACTTGAATGACACATATATAGTACTTACCAAACCAATAAGGCATGCGTTTTCCTGGTAATCAAAATGATATTTTATAATGATTCATTAGTTGAAGCACATAACATATAACCTGCGAATGCAAGATATACTAAATAACCTCAAAAATGTAGCCACATTTTATTATCCTGAGTTGGCACAATATTAAAGAAAATCTAAACAAAATTCGTAAAACTTCAAACAACACAGTAGATATACACGAGTTTTAGGAACATCACGCAATTCCATCAGAGGGAGCAAACCATGCTAGGTAACAAACCTTACTTTCATCTAGACTTGCACTGATGTCCATTTTGTGAAAAAAGTATTAATAATTTGTATTAAATTGGAAATAAGTTAGATAAATGAGGATAGTTTTGGAAATAATAAATTGTATTAAATTCCGGTGGATTTTTGCTAAGTGAAAAGTGACAATTTTTTACTTTTCTAAACAAGTGGTTCTAGAGGTTTTTTAAGTGATTTTATCACTTAAAAAATCAAACAAAATAACTTAATAGAGTATATTAGGTGTCATTAAGTATTATGTAGAAAAATCAAACATGACCTAAGTAATTGACTAATTGAGATTTGAGAGAGAATTGGAAATTTGGAGATTTGAGACTTGAGAGAGAAATGAGAAATAGAGAGAATTGAGAGAATATTGAAGTGAGGAAAATTGAATTGGGTTCCAGTTCCGTTCTTCATTTTTTGGAACCTGAATCAAAACCTCCCTAGAAAACCGGTTCTGAAGGCCATGGTTCCGGTTCGGTTTCACAGCTGGAACTGAACCGACATCATGTCTACTTGTGTATAAGTGGCATTTGGTCATTGTCTATGCCTTATGGGCATGCTTTTGCGAGTTGAAAATTGATTTTCCATACTTTTTTTTTTAGTTTTTATTTTTCCATTTAATGTCTTGAAAATTTATAGTAATTGAATTTATTTATAATATTAAACTCCAATTAGTAGATGATCTTAGTTCAAGTTTGCTGTTCTGTAATAGCCACTCTTTGCTACGTAAAACATATCAATGTAGAGTTAAAATCGAGAAAACTTTGAATTTGGTATTCATCAATTTAGAAGAAAACAAATTATAGAATTGAACAATTATCCTATCCTAAACAATAAAACATAATTCCACTTAATACAAAAAAAAAAAATAATAATTATATAAATAAAGAACTAATTACATAGAGTTTATCTAAGCTTGATTGTTCTGTCATTTGAATGAAGCTTCTCCTCATGAGATCTAATACCTTCCATCTTCAACATCTCAAGCAAGAAATCATTCCAAGTGTCAATGGGTCCAGGCAAGCACCAATGCACACAATCATTATACACTGTAATATTTTCATTCTGAGAATGTCCATATTTACTTGGATGACCATCTGGCCTCAACAGCATTGCTTGTGTTGTGTCAAGTAACCTGAATCTCAACCCTCTTTTCTTCCCTTGTTTCTCAGCAATCTTGAACTCCTCCAATTGAGTCATATACAGTTCCAAATCTACACCCTCCAAAGCTGTCTCATTGCTCTTAAATGGCTTTGTTCTCACACAATCTCCACCTTGATCCCACGACCCGTTTTCCAAATGTGACGGTGCAAACGTCCTGAGGAATGTTATCCCCTTGAATTTTTCCAGGCTGTTTATGGCCTTAAAAGCAGTTCTGAATGCCTTTCTATACCCAAAATACATTGGAAGATCTGTTACGTTGTCTAAGCGGCAGTATTTGCAGCCAACTACTTGGTTATTCTCATAGTAAACCATCGGTCGATAGAACCATTGGCCTGCAGAGATTATGAGATAATCGAAATCGTCAATCTGGGTATTCCAATTTTCATCAGACTCATCAAGGTAGAGATTGTAGAGGCCAGTGTTGGTTGGTCCAGAGGCGTCTGCTTCTTTGGACTTCACCAAATGGGGTGTAAAGAAAGTGGCAAGAGTGAAGTTGTAGCTTGTGTATTTCCAGCGCATGAATCTTTCATCTGCTATGGTTGAGGCATCTATTGGATATTCCACCTGCAAATCAAAAATAAGATCATTGTGTAAATAATCTCAAGTATATAGTGATACACATTAAAGGAAGATTTTATCAACGAAATTTTGACAGAAAAATTATATTTTTTAAAAATAATATGCTTTTGATACACTCTTAAATCTTAATATATTATCGAAATCTCCCCTCTAGTTTAACCTATAACCCGTTGTCCCTCCTCTAGTTTCATTAATGGCCAATATCCCTCTAGTTTATCCAATTCCCCATTATGACCTTTCCGTTAGCATTTGATGTTAAAAAGGTGAATTCTAACACATTCAAAGTATGGGTTCTTAAAATTAATAGCACTCTAAAGAGTTTTTTGTGGGCTTGACACCACTTTAATAAGTTAAATTTAAATAGAACCAAAAGTTGTTTTGTTCCAATAATACCCCTCAAATACAAAACACATGTTTTTTTTTTAAAAGGTAAAGAGAACATTAGAAAGAGAAAATGAAAAAACACAACAATGAACCGGAAGATAGAGAAAGTAAATCTTCAAATTATAACTAGATGAGAGAGGAATTAGATGTAAAAACTAGAAAAGGAAGATGAGAGATAAAATAGATTTCGAAACCAAAAGGTTTTTATCATAGATTCAAAACATTTTTTCTCTAAGAAAAATGACATTTGTAGAGAGAGAATGTGAGAATCAAGATTGCTAGAGGAGAAATGGTAAGAGAAAGAGGAAAGGGAAAAAGGTTAGGAAAAGGGGAATGAGGTCTTTAATGTAAGTCGATGAGCATGAGCATTTTTGTTGGTTACATTACTTTGGTGCTATTAAAACTCAACTTATTAACATAGTGCCAAGCCCACAAAATCATCTAAAAAATATGCTATTTCCATCCATTTTCACTTCATAGTATTAAAAAACAACTCCGCCCTTGAATAGTTCAGATTACCGAGAAAACATTTATGCCCTCAAATCATACCCCAATGGATCTATAACAGCTTTTCCCCTCCAACACACACTTATCATTTTCCCTTTCAACACAACACGGTCTAATAAAAATAAAAAGCATCATCCATCTCTAAGATGAACGAGAGATCTATCTCTTTTTATTTCTTATTTAACTTTAAATAAGAGAAAGAAAAAAAAAAACGAAAAAATGAAAAAAAAACAAGAAGAGAAAAAAAAAACATCATGATATTCACTCATAAAATTTAAAGAAAAATTGAAATATCTATAATTAACACCACACATCAAATTCATCCACAATCATTGTATTCATTCACAATCTTCCACAAACACTTTGAGAAAAGAATTGAAAAAAAAAAAATAGACTCATCAAATCCATTTGACACCAACCACATTCAACATCATCACAAAACCCTATCCCACAAACACACCACTTCCCCCACCATCATCCACCCCTAACCCAAACCCAACCCCTCTACTCTTAAACCCAAACCCCAACAAAATCAAACCCAAACATCCTTACCAGAAACCACACCACTAGAGTCGGTCTCCTCTCAACGAAGGAGAACCATGCCTAATCTGGTTGGCGGCCAAATCAAACAAAAACCGGTGAAGTCTAAACCCCTCCATTTTCAACTTCAATTCAATCAACCCAATAACAATTCAATCAAACTCCCCACAACACGCAATACTTGATCTTTTAACTCTAATTGTCCACACACAAAAAGCACACGCATGAACCAAAACACACGAGAAAAAAGAAAAAATCTAGGCCGCAAATATTGGTGGGTGTGAAGAGTTTGAGAATATTAGGATTTTGGATAAATTAATATAAATATGGTGTTATTCAAGTGAGGTGTATCAATGTCATCCATCCATCCATCCATTTATTTTTGTTTTTAATTTATGAGAGCTTCTTTTGACAATCCAATTTTTTGGTCTTACACTTCTTTTCTAAAGACAATTCATTTTCAAAATTTAAATTTAAAAAAATTCTAAAGACACTTCCTTTTATTCAAAGATTATCTTTTTTATCTTTTGACACTCATATTCTAAAGACACTCTATTTTAAAAAATAAATTTCTAAAGACTTTCCATTTTATTTTAATAAAAGTTAGGACGAACTATTGTAGCCTTTGGATTCATCCGATGAGTAATCTTTTCTGAATTAAATTATTTAAAAAAGAAATTATCTCTCCAAAATCATTAGATTCAATATTATATATTAAACATGGTCTCCTAAATTTTTAATTACCATATTAAATTCTTTCTCCTCCAATACATATCTCAAATTTTCTCTCTATTCCTTCTCAAGCAAGACAACAGTTAAAAAAAAAAATTACGCATAAGCTTGATTTTTATGAACCGTATATATGTATATATCTAACAAAAAACTCAAAAAACAAGTACCTTGTTTTTAATTCTTTCATTAGTCTTAGAAATTATGAGTTTAATCAAATCTAGTTGCAACAAATCAAGTTTTCATGTATCTATTTATTTTTTTTTTAAATTGAATTTTCAATATATATATATATATATTAATGTTAGTAAAAAGTAAAAAATATTCATAAGTTTTTTTTTCTTAAACTATTAATCGAGAAAGTATGGAGATAGGATTTGTTTTTTTTTTTTAAATGGAGAGAGAGAGAGAATAATTAAGAGATAGTGTTTAGTATGGTAATAACAGATTTAGGAGAGAGATAGTTTAATATGAAATATTTAATCTAATGATTTAAGAGAGAATTTTTTTTAATAATTTAATTAGTTTGTAGTGTTAAGAATTTTTTTTTTCTCTTGATTAGTAATTTTAGTTTAGGTTAAAATTGTCATTAATTAAAAAAAAATTGGAGTGTAAATATTTAATTTGTGGATTGTAAGGAGAAACTCTCTTAATTTATTAGCATTAAATGCATAATTTTTTTATTTTATTCGTTCGCCCTTCAAAATTAATGCCCTTAGATTTCTCAATTTACTTTTTTACCATTAGAGATGATGGCCATTTACTATTTTTTTTCCTTCACAATTAACGGACAATATGTCCTTTTAACGGCAAAAGTAACAAAAATCTGAATATTGGGGAATAGGGTAAACTTGAGGGGATATTGGTCATTAATGAAACTAAAGTGGGAAAAACGGGGAATAAGTTAAACTACAGAAGGGATTTTGATAATATCCCCATTATTATAATATAAAGTGTTTAATGTATGAATGTATGAATGTTCACACCTAACTTTGTTGACAACAAATTTAAAACTTTCCAACTGTATTAAAAGACAAGATCCTATATAAAGCTAGGAAAACACAATGGGAGTCAGTAATAAGTGGGTGTTTGTCGGACCGAATTATTGACCTAATCGAATTGAAAAATTTTCAAAGCAATCAAATCTAATTACAATTTACAAGTAGAATACAAACCTATCAAATCAAATTTCGAAAAGATCGGAATGTAAACCCTACCTTTTAGGGTTTCATGTGAAAATTAGGATGATCTCGAAAAGAAATTTCCAATTTTTTTTCTTTTGTTTTTATTTATTTATTTTTTTCTTATGAGTTTTATGCTTCACGAGTTCACGGAGATCTTGAGATGACAAAAGCGACATATTATAGAATATTAGTTGTGATCAATCTCACCTACTTCTTGCACATGGCACTGTATATAATATGCCACGATCGAGGCAAAGAGGCAGAACATGGCATGTGACTGCCATGTTACATCATTTTCAAGTTTCAACCCAACATAACAATATTAAATCTAAGAATAATGAAAGAATTTAAAATTCTAATTTAGTTAAATTCAATATGAGTCCTAATCCTAAAGAATTTAGTGGGCGATTACCAATCTCACTTGTCCGAATAATTACTTATCCGAATAAAATCAATTGAGAATCTGATGATTACGTGGTCTCACAAACAAATCATGAAAGGGAAAGGGAAGTTAGATTCGCACTCTAACCTTCTTTTCTATAGATCTCGATTCCCATTCATAATGGTTTACTGTACCCGGAAATGATAATTAAATAATAAAAAATAAACATGGAAGCTAATTAAATTGATTGAGGAGAGTTACCCTAGATAGGAGGCAAATCAATGATTGCACTTGGTTTGTAGTCATAGAGTCTCCAATGAAAGCCAGAGACTTGCCTCTAACAATTTCAAGGAACTGAACAGGATTGAAAATAGGAAGATCACACCCATCTGGTTTCCACCTCCATTTCATGAAATCAGTGTCTGGTCTTCCATACTTCATACAGTTTTGGTTCTCATGAATGGCCCAACATGTTGTGTTTGTGTAATATGGAGCTTCTGGATTTGGGATCCATTCTCCAGAAAATAGATCACATATTTTCTCACTTTCCAGTGCCTTGAGTAAATCTTTTCTAGATATTTGCGATGGTGGTGATGAGGAAGAGGAATTAGAAGGCTCAGGCTCAGAAGTAGAAGATGAAGAAGACGAAGTAATTTTGTGGAAAAAATTGGGTGAACCTAATAAAGGATAATAGAGAGGAATGATCGCAAGAATAACTAAAGTTAATGTTATTTGTAGAACTACTTTTGGTGTCTGGTTTTTAACAAATGGAAGCTCCATGGCTTACACAGGTCAGAGAGAGTGAGAGAAAATGATAGCATGGACTGAGAGAATGAGAGGCTTTGCTCTAGTCTTGTATTATATGTGGTAACTGGTAAGCGATGAACATGTTACTTTTTTAATCATTTTTTTATATATGGAATTCTGTATTGACCGACAATCAACACCAACATCACGCCATTATTTTCGCATTTCAAGACAAAAAGCACACGTGAAGCCAACTACTAAAAAAGATCTAACTAAATAGGGAAATAATATTTTTTGTCCCTGCAGTTTTTATTATTATCCACTTTCTCCCCTTTGTTTCAATATTTCATAAAATTTCCCCTATAAAATCATTTTATCTCCTGTGGAGTGTGGACTGCAATCACATTTTTCATTAAAAGGTGACAGTAGACACTTTCAGTGTTAAGAGACCGATATACCCTTAATTCATAAGGTTATTGTTAAAATACACTTACAAAATAAATAAAAAATACAAAAATACAAAAACAAATTAGGTTTCAAAATCAAAACCAAACTTCAAGAACTAGATTCACAAACCAAATGTAAAAAGTTACCACCACCAAATTGCCATCGACCAGATTCACAAATAAAAAAAAGCAAGAAAATTTTAAAAAGAAAAAAGAAACTGTTAACGGAAAATTCACTCAGGGCGAAAAATCTCAGCTACCACCCTCGAGACCACGACCACGTAGGTGGTGGCTGGGGCTAAATACCCTCGTTGCTTAGTTTGCAATAGATGTAGAAAGATAATGCTAACACACGGCAAAAAGGAATACAATGACTTTATCATTCATCTGAAATAAGTTACAAATATCTCTCCAATACTCTCAATCTCTCTTGGATACAATGAAATGGCACTCTCCTGCCTGTCGAAAAGTAGTTCCCCTCCTCTCTTCTCGTTTCTGTTTGATCGTTTTATACACAGTCTAGGTAGGTTCCATTTACGACTTTCCTGCCATGATTTTCTCTGTCCCCCCCTATCGAGCGGGATCCTTTTATTTAAGAGTCATTGACTTTGGCTTAATGACGGATTCGAGAATATCGTAGGCGGAGATAAGTTTGTTTCCTTTTTGGATTCAATCACTTGTTCCACACGTAGTGTTTCCATGTTTGTAGTAGGTATGATCGTATGTATCTCCATGGTATGATTCTTCATAGAGGAGGGCGGATATGGCACTTATTGCTTGGTAGAGTGAAGTGTCCTGGTCTTGGTGCTAGGAGTTTGGTCCGACCTTTCCAGGCCCCTTGGAGCTTTAAACAGCTTACTGTGGGTGTTTTTCGATAGTAACGGGCTCTGACGAGCTTCCTCCTATCCATCCCAATAGGTCCGGAACTCCGTTCGGCAAGGTAGTGAAACATACGAACTTAAAGCCTAATAGTCTCTCTTTGAATTTAGAGAGAATAACGGGCTTCCAGGGAGGTTGCGAGGTATTCTTGACCTTGGTGTCGGAAGCTCGATCCGATCATGTCGGGCTTCGTCTCGGGTGTTTCTATAGCTTGATGACCATTCCTTGTTTTTTGCGAGGTGGCTTCGTGGCCTGACTCGGGAGGGGCATTCCACGGTAGATGGATCCAGGCTAATGAGGGGGGAAGCATTTTCCTTTGGTCCCTAGCCAAATTTGGCTATTAACACGAAGAAAAAAAAATATCCAAAGTCCAAACACCGTCATCACCAAAAAAATAAGAAAAAAATCAAAATTGAAAAATAAAAAATGTCAAACACAAATGATGATGATGATGGGGAGATAGGATTTTGGTATTTGAGTTTATGTTAAGGTTTATTATTATTATTATTATTATTATTATTGTTTATTGATTTTTAAATGTTTAATTATTATTATTATTATTAAATATATTTTTTATTTTTATATTTGTAAACAATTTTTAATTTAAGTTTTTTGCTACTTTAACTATTTATCCTTGTGTCTTTCAAGAAATTATTATTTACTAATAGGGGGAGAATGGAAAAAATTCAATTTACTTCGGGGATTTTGGCGAATTTTAAAACAAGGTGTGGAGTGAATAATAGTCCAAACTACAGAGGAAAATTAACGACTTCCCAAATAATAAATAAGGGAGGGAGAAAATTAAAGTTCTCTATAGTAAAACTCCTATAAAATAATATTATTGGGACTGGAGAAAATTATTATTTTAGAGTGGTTATTTATTTATGGATAAATGAACAGTTTATTAATTTATGGATAAATAAATATTTATTAATTTAAAAAGAGTTCTCTCGTTGTGACCATGTTTTGACACGATCATATTAAAATTTTGTTTTGTTTTGATATGATTACATGCAATCCATATGCAATTAGTGACCGGTGTAAAATAGAATGCTCTTATTATTATTATTTAATTTGACAGATGTTGAACATCTTTTGAATTATCCTAGTGAAAATGACACAATAATGAAATTGCATACTGATTAAGAGATTATGATTGTTTTCTAGATGACAATTGTGTTTTACCAACGATTTCTCAAAAAGAAGTATTTAAAACAGTAGTAACCATAAATAACCACTTGCTACAAAATGAAAAAAAAAATCAAATATGGTGTATGCATTGCAAAAAATTAAGGATGGTGTTTAATTCAGTTTAGGTTTAGAGAAAATACAAATGACTTGAGATGTTTTTTATGAGATTAGCTGAATTGAGAAAAGATAAGTTATATGCAAAAAAAGTTCATTCATATGTGCTATTTATTTTATGTAATTAACCAATTATTAATTTATATATTAGTGGACGTGCATTTTGCAATGAATGCAATATCCAAACAAATTTAAAATCCCAAGATGCACTAAACAAGAATAAACCTAGTGTATGGAAAATAGGGGTATCGTTCCACAAAGATTGTGATAGTTATGATCGAATTCTACTCTAATGTTAAACACAATAAAGGTAAATTGAAATTGATGAAGATAAAAACTAAATGAAAATGCAAATTCAACTAAACTAAGGTAACTAAATAGAACTAAGATAGTAAGGATGTGTGTGTAAAGAGTATGATGATATATATGGGAGTTGATGCAATATGGACACAAATAGTGGGAGTTCCGCTTGTGAAGCCCGACTCGATTTAAACATATGACTTATCTTCCTAGGTCGAGTTTCAGGGATGACTCGGATTGGAATGCTCACAATCCACCCCTTTCACTTTTGCTTTGGATTGATATAGGGAAGCCAGGATAGCTTGGATTGGAATACTCACAATCCACCCCTTTTTCCTAGCCAAGATATGTTGGATTAGAATGCTCAGAACATATCATTTCCAATTCAATTGAGCTTGATTGCACACCTTAAGTGTAGATGGTTAAAAGTATAGTTTGGTATCTAATGAGAACCAAGAGTTGGAATGCCTACTTGGCTCACAAAGAAACCACAATTCAATCTCTACAAAAGGTTAAGAGTTGGAATGGCTACCCAACCCAAAATGAGTATTAAATGCATGTAAGAGCAAATTCAACCACAAAGTTAAATGGGAGTTGGAATGCCTACCCATTTTCACAAAGATTTCATTTAAAGATTAATTACTCTAATAAGTTCAATTAATCTACAAAAATCAATAGTTGGAATGCCTACTTAATTCAAGGGATAATCAAACACAATTAAGTAAATTGAATGTAAATATATTAATAAAGTCAAAATGGTGGAAATCCCACAATTTATGAGTTAATTACATCAACCCCCAATTTGGGTTTAACTACTCATGAAAAATGTAAAAAAAAAAATACAAAGAGGAGAGTAATAGAAAAGACCCATATGAGCCCATATGAGACCTCCTTTCTTCAAGCTTGATTACACCTTCAATGTCCAATTGAGTAGCAATTTGATGAAGAAAATGGATGGGTTTGGATGGGTTTTGGGAGAGAATGAGTTTTTCGATTTAGAGAGAGAAAAATATGATGTAAATGGGTGTGTGTTGGTGTGGCTGACCTAACATATGAAACTATATATATATATATATATATATAGTTTCCACGAAATGGGTCTGAAACAGATGACATGGCTGCACCTGATGCACGTAGTGCACGGGTAAGGTACCCTGGTTTGGTGAATTGCACTGGTAGTGCACGGTTAGGTCACTCGTGCTATACCCGTGCTATCTCTTTTTTCTTTCTAGGCTGATGCAATTACATGGGTAGTGCACGGGTGAGGCATCCGTGTAGTACCCGTGCACTGAGCTCTTCCTAAAATCCATCTTCCAGTGCACGTCGTGCACTGGTATGCTACCCATGCACTATGGCCTTCAATGCACCACTTTTTGCACCACTTTTCTCCTTGTTATCTCGCTTCTTGATATTTCACCTAATGCCTGCAACATCAACAAAAGAGCCATAAATATACATAAAAACACTCAAGAATGAGATAAAGAATAAGGATATGAGGGTCAAAATATATAACAATTTTGGCGCGATCAATTCGTTGGGCCTTAAAGGATTTTTTTTAAAAAATTATTAGAGTGTCGATATTTGCACCACTAAAAAACTATATGTACACCCATTTTTTTAATGTACACCCCATTAATATTTAAAAAATGTTTAGTTTGTATGGGCACCCCCATATATTACCAAAATATTAGACATTTTACCCTCTAACTGTTAGGAATTCTGTTAGTCTACTTCGTTGACAGTCAAAAAATCAATTAAATGATATTATTATCCTTGAACGCATGAGTTGTGCCCCATAATGATACCACTAATTATTTTTAAAGAAAACAAAATCATAATTAAAAAAATAAAAACTAATAAATTATTTTTAAAAATAGAATTGAAAATAAAAAATTTAAAATTAGCAACAAAAAAATTCAATATTTCAAAAAAAAAACAATTCAATAATTCAAAATAAAATTTAATATTGTTTTACTTTTTTACAATTATATTATTTTATTATTCTTTAATTTAATGTTTTTTAAATAATTTTTTTATTTTTACATTTCATTCTTTGTATGAATGTTATTTAAATAAACTTTTTATTTATACATTTAATTCGTTATATTCATTTTTGTTTAAATAATTTTTTTTAATTCTTTATTTTCAATTCTATTTTCTTAAAATACTTTTATTAGTTTTTATTTTATTAATTCTGATTTTTTTCTTTAAAAACAATTAGTGGTATCATTAGAGGGCATAACTCAAGTATTCAAGGGTAATATAGTCATTTAATTGATTTTTTGACGGTCAAAGAAGTAGACTAACGGAATTCCTAACAGATAGGGGGTAAAATGTATAATATTTTGGTTTTCAGGGGGGAGAATGACCATTGCTGAAACTAGATGGGATAAAATGTCTAATATTTTGGTTTTCAGGGGGAAGAATGACCATTACTGAAACTAGAGAGGGCAAAGTGTCTAATAAGACAAACTATTATATCCCAAAAAATATCTCTATATTCAAAATATTAAATATTGTATTAATATGATAGATGGGTGATATTTATAATTATTGTAATCCTTTTAATAATTTTATTTAAGGGTAATATTGGAATTTTGTTAAAATTCTTAATTTTTGGTGTACATACAGTTTTAGATGGGTACAAATATCATCACTTAAATTATTATTTTATGCATTTAGTGAGGTTATTATTTTAGTCCATTGGCACGAGTCGAGACTGAAAGATTTTATTATTTAAACGAGATTATTAATTTATCGAACATTCATTTATCAAGGATTTACTGTAATTGGCTTTACTTAATCCTAATAGTCCATTAAAACGGGGCAAAATGCACAAGCACCTAACATTAGGCCTAATTGCACATGTGTCTAGCTTTTGTTCATAATTGCACATGCATCTTTTACTGTCAATAGGCTTTTGTTAGAAGTTACCGGATGAGGGATAAAAACGTCTTTTTATCTATCAATATGATAAAATTATTATTAATAATTTATATAATACTAAATAAATTACTTTATAAAGATGGAGATCATATATTTTTCATCCATTACAATCTCTATCATTAAAAAATAATTATAAAAATAAAAAAATAAAAGAGAGATGGAATCTTCCAAGAGCTTCATCATCTCCATAAAACAAAATAATTAAAGAAAAAATAAAAAAGTTGAAGAGATTTGGATCTTTCCAAATCTGTATAAAGTTGACTAGCCCCCATTATTAAATAAATAATGGTTTTGGATATGTTATTATCTTATTCTTATCTCTAATTTCGTTTGTATATATCCGTAAAGAGCCAAAGACTTGGAAATGCATAATTCAAAATTGGGTTTAAATTAAAATATCTGCCTCGATTTTTCAACTATTATTGTATGGGTAGAAAAAAAGGGTGGAAATAGAGGGAAATACACTTTTTTTTGTCCACATTTAATAGTAACACAAGTTTAAGAAGTTAAGTTTAAATGACACCGATAAACAAAAACACCTTTATCTCCTTCTTCTATTACGTTTTTACCATTTTTAGGTTTTTTTTTTCAAAAGCCTTCATTAATGGAGAACCAAGAATAAAGATGGAACACAAACCTCCATTGGAGGTTTGTTCGTTCGAGGTCGAAATTGATCTCCAATGGAGCTCGAACGATAAAGAAGATGAACAAAAAAGTAATTGAAAATTTTCATTTTTGCCCAATAAATCTCTAAATTTAAAATATACCTAATAAGTCTCGAAAATACATAATGAGTCTCTAAAATACAAAATGAGTCTCGGAAACACCAAAATAAGTCTCGAAAACAAGAAGCACAAGACTTATTTTTGTGAGTGTATTTTAAAAGTATTTTTGGTAGATCCACACTTTAAGTGCTATTAAAACTTAAGTTATTAAGCTGGTAATATTCTTATAACCCACTCTTTAAAAAATGCTATTAAATTTTCGAACCCTAGAAAAAAAATATTTTTACTCAAAATCATCCCCTTAATTGTAACAACGTTAAAAGTTTTATTGGGATTTGGGATAGTGGGGGAAATTTTTTATATTCAGTAATAAAAGCTAAACACTAAAAAATCTATGGCTTTTTTCTCCTCCTTACAGTCATATCATCTCTGCCTTCCTATCCCTTCTCATTTCTTCTCTGTTCTCTTTGTGGTTGAATTTAGAGTGGTGTTTTATTATATTTGTGTTATGTATAGTTGGATTTGCAATTTTGATTGGCTATTTTTGTTGTTGAACTCAAAAGGGAAATAATGATGGTGATGGAAGTCGAAGACGGTGGAGTTGTTAAGGATGAAGTTCGGCAACGGTGGTTCGTCGATAATGAAGTCAGTGACAGTGAGGCGCATGTAAGAGCTGAGGCAGATCTCATCGTGTGATGGAGGTCTGACAAAGCCGTTTTTGGTATGAAATTGTTTGTCAAAAATTATTTGTAAAGGACCTAGAAATGTGCTCAAAATGTTTTCAAAAACAAGTATAATGACAATTGAGGTATCGTTCCACATGGATCGAATGGTAGCAATGATTAAATTGGCACTCTAATACTAGTTATGCTAAACAATAAAATGTGATGGTTGGTTTTTGGAATTATAAACTAAGATGCAAATGACAATTAAGCTAAAAACTAAAATTAAACTAAAATTAAACTAAAGTTAGCAAGAATGCGGGGTGAAAAGATATGAGACGGATATGGGAGTCAATGCAATCACAACACAAATAATAGGCAATCCAATTAATCATTTAAGAACCTATTCAATCATTTAGGGCCAAATCTATCTTTAGGTGTGATTTGAAAATCACTAAACCTTCTACTACACAACAACTAAGGTTAGATTGAGTGTAAAGAGAGTTTCTCTCTAAGCATAGATAGATTTAAATGGTTAGGATGGCTTGGAAGGGCATATTCTCAAACCTTCCCTCCCATTATAGCTGGGGTGTATCAGATTGGCATATTCTTGACACATCCCTTTCATTCAAGATAGCTTGTTTATCACCTTAAAAGTGTGTATGTAAACATGAATTAAGAGTTGGCATATCTACTTAATCCAAGAAAATATTTAATCCTTTTATAAAAACATCAAATTAATTTGATCCTAAACATGAATTAATAGAGGGCATATCTACTCAATCCAAGAAAGAATCAAATGCATTAAAAACATTGAATGAAATTAAATAAATCAAATACTAAAGATATGGTGGATTACCCACAATTCATGTACAATTACATTAACTCCCACTTGGGGTTTAGCTACTCATAATCAAAGTACAAAGAAGAATTAAAGAAGCAAGAGATTAGAAGAAACCCATTGGCATATTGTGATCTCTCTACTCTTCAAGCTCCTCTTATCCTCCTATGTGTGAAATTCTTGCTCCTTGAGTGGGTGTTTGTGTTTGAGTTAAATTGAAGTGAAAATAATGGTGTATGAATGATTTTGGTGAAGAAATTGGGTAGGAAATGGTGTAGATGTTGGAGATATTCTTAGATCCAATGCGAGGTGAGGGTGTGTGTGTAAAAATCCAATGTTAGGTCGTGTCAAGACCTGTGAGGGTGTGTGTGTAAAAATCAAAAGTGACGTATTTATAGTGTTGCCAAAAATAGGTCTGAGTTTGCTGACGTCATTTAATCTAGGCAACTCCGTTGCCCGTAATGTGCGAGTTGGGACCCGTGAAGTAGACTAGCAAACTGCAACTTAAGGATTTTTGACTCTCGGTCCATGGGTCAGTTCGCTGGTGTGAACCCGCGAAGTAGACTATCGTAGTCTGATTGAGGCAATTCTGGCTCTTGGTCAGCGGGTCCTTGTGCTAGTATGGACCTGCGAAGTCTACTTGGCAAACTTAGTTATGGATAATTTGGTGTCAGTTCGCTGGTAACCATGTGCGGGTAGGGACCAGTGAACTGCGATGAAATATTTTGTAGGCGATTTCGGGGGTAATGACGCACTCCGAGCGTACCTTTGAAATAATGGAGCTTTAAAAACTAAATGAAATGAAATGGAGTGTGCGAGTCTAGATGACCCTTCGCAAGTGTATGAATCGCTGTCGAGTATAACGGACACACGTAAGGGTATCGTTCCCACGAGGAACTTGAACATGTTCTAGTTACTGATCTAGTATAATTCACCAAAAATTAAGCTAATGAGAAATTGCTTGTAAAATGCGTAGTTTAAAGATTCTAAAGATATGCTGAGGAGATAATGATGCAATATGCTAATAATTTACAACCTAGTTTCTATCCTTAAGCAATCTATATATAGGAGTTTTAAGTGCAAACTACTCAAGATTGGTCAACCAAGAGATAGACCCACCATTCATGCACAACAATTCATGCTTAGATGTTAAGTAAAGTTCATACCCAACAATTAACATGTGAATGAATTGAGCACAAGTGCAAACTCAAAAATAGATAAAAGATAGAATAGATTATTACTAAAAGTGTTTACATATATACAATCACTAAATCCTCAACAAAAGGATTTAGCCACTCATTATCAAATAAATACAAGTAAAGTAAAGAGAAAGATAAAGAAAGCTCATGGTGTTCTTGATGCTCCCCTCTAGCTTGCTCAAAAAAACCTTGCTTGATTGGCAAAGAGTTGATCTACTTACCACTAGTTAGAAGATTCTAATTCTAATTTATGCAATTTAAGTGTTTAATCTAAAGTACAAGATCAAAGTAAATTGATTGTGAAAAATGATGTTTTTAACTCTAGCTACAAAGATCACATATACTATCACTCTTGCAATCTTACTTTTCTACAAACTTTCACACACTTTTTCTGAAAAGAAAAAGGTACTTATATAGTGGGAAAAAGTCTTGGATGAAATCCACTTGCAGCGTCACGTGTAATAGCTTCTGCGACCTTAATCTGCGACTTGGACCTCGCAGTCTCATGTCGCAGTTAAGTTGGCTCAATATCTGCCACCCCATTCTGCTGGTTGTAATCACAGATCTTCATTGGTGTTTGTTCTGTGACTTAACTCTGCGACATTGACATCGCAGTCTATGCTTACAGTATCTTCTGGTGCTGTTCTGCATGATGATTCTTCTAGGATGAACTCGCAATCTCATGTTGCAGTCTTTTTTGAAACTGAACTGCTAGATTCCTCTACGAGGTCGAACTCGCATTCGTGTGTCGTAATCTTTTCTGGAACTAATCTGTCAGACAGAACTCGCAGTAAGGATGTCATAAAAAAAATATCTGGTTTGGCTGCTACCTCCTTCTGCTAGGTCTTAATCACAGTGTCTTCTGGCAGTGCTCTCTGCCTTTGCTCTGTTGCCTTGGTCTGCGAGTTGTAGCTCGCAATATGAACTCGCATATTTGTTCTGCTAGGCCAATGTCGCATCTTGAATTGTCAGAGTCTTCTGTACTTGAACTGCAACTTGATTCCGCGAGGTGGAACTCGTAGATTGCTCAAAAATGCAATTTTAACTTCGTTTTCTCCCATATTCTTTATCAAGTCCTAAATTTCTCCTGAATAACAAGAATACCTGCAAAGGACTCAAAGAGATAATTAAAACACACAAATGTTCGATAAACAGACACAAAAAGGATGAATTAGACGCTCAAAATATATACAAATTTAGAGCGATCAAAACCCCCAAACCTAACCTTTACTTGCCCTCGAGCAAAACTACTAAAAAGAAATTAACAAAAATAAACTTCTAAAAGGTTACAAGAGCCAATATTTCAAAAGATTTGTATATTGTGATACATGTGAATGAAGAGATCAGTGTGAAAGATACTTAGTAGAAAATAACAAAATGTCATTCGATATGAAATAACACACAAATGAATCCCACATTCTTATTTCGAAGTTTCAAAGACTCTGAACTGGAATGCATGGATATAATTCACCTTGACTCTAATCCTCACTGGATTTTAGTCGATTTTTCTCTCAGAATCCTAGGCTCACTCTTTATCAACATATGCAAAGTTTAATATATGTGTGAATGTATTTGCATAAGATATATTTTTCATGGAAACATATTTCTAAACATGGATCTCAAGAAAGAGTTGAAAAACCAAGAACGTTGAAAGAGCATGTATCGATGAGTATTCCCAAGTTAGACACCCTAAAGATCAATTAGGACTTCTCTTGATTTCAACTGGTAAGTGGAGTTTGCTATACTTTGCTCATTGCCCATACTGAGTTTTTGTATTGTAGTACTTTGGCAATTTGTGATTTCCCTATTATGACTCAAACACTTTTCACATTGAATGCCTAGGCTTTACTCACATTTTCTTGTGCTAAAATGTCACTTGTATTTTGGGTGACATATATATATAGATGAATGAACAAGGGTTTCAAGTGCTTAATTATTTTGACACTTATTTCTTTTCTTCTTTTGACACTACCCTTCTTTGCACAATCTCATAGGATGCCTAAGTACACGCTATTGCTCATGTTTTTATGAGATAAGGACTGTGTTTATGAATTTAGTGGGAGTGGCTTGTGTTTTGACCTTGCAGTTTTTCTTTCTTAGGGATATGTGTTTGGGCTGACTAGAAATTAAGAGCACACACTGCCTAAAATCATATTCAAAATTCTATCTAACATGGGAATACAAATTTTAGTTAGCAGTCCACATGCATGTTCAATGGCATTCAATATGTATAATGCTTAATGAGATCAACATAAGCATAGAACATTTTAAAACACAGTTTGGAAGAGTAGAATTAAACCCTAAAAAATAAGCAATTTAGGAACAAATTGTCACTTTGGTAGCCTCCACTATTGATCCTAACATTTTAGTACAAAATCTCTTTCACTAAGTCATAAAGAGAACATGGCCTAACTCAATTTGAGTGATCAATCATAGATTGATACAAAGTTATCCAGAACTTAGAAACTAGTGCAATGCACGGTACTACTCAACAACTCAAACATCACATTCAAAATAAAAATTTTGTTTTGTGAAAGGCTCAATTCGCAACACTATGCCCACACCCTCAAACCTAAACTCAACATTGCCTCCAATGTTTTAAACAATAAAGAACATGGGCACGAGTTCAAAAGTTTGGTTGTACGAACACAAAAGCATTACTATCATATATATAGAAACACATCCTATTCCCTAATCACAAGGCAACCACACACTTAGGCTAAACAATATATATAAAAACTTAAATAATTAACTAACTATATACAAAGATAGAGTGTACCTAGGTGGTTTGAATATCACCAAGCATTGCTTTGGAGCTCTCTGGCTCTGTAAGTTCAATTTGTTCTAGCATTCTTGCTTCTTTAATCCCTTGCAAATATGGTTTAACTCTATGCCCATTGACTTTGAAAGTGTCCCCACTTCTTAAATCTTCTAGAACCACCGCTCCATAGGGGAAAAATTCTTTGATTCGATACTGACTGAACCATTTTGATCTCAACTTTTCCCGAAACATCTTTAGCCGAGAGTTGAAAAGTAGTGCCAACGTTCCTGGATGCAAATCCTTTATAATGATCATTTTATCATGCACTCTTTTTGTTCTCTCCTCATAGAGCTTTGCATTCTCATATGCTTCATCCCTAAGCTCTTCAAGTTCATTTAATTGTAACTTCAGTTGCTCTCCCGCTTGGTCAAAGTCAAAGTTGAGTGACTTAATCGCCTAATAGGCATGGTGCTCTAAATCCACTGGTAGGTGACATGCTTTTCCAAAAATCTACCGGAATGGAGTCATACCGATTGGAGTCTTGAAAGCTGTCCTATATGCCCATAATGCATCATTTAACTTGGAAGCCCAATCTCTTCGGTTTGGCTTGACTATCTTCTCTAGAATCTGCTTGATATGCCGATTACTGACTTCTACTTGGTTTGAGGTTTGCAGATGATATGGAGTCGCTACCTTATGCCTCACATTGTACTGCTTCATCAATGTTACGAATACTCTATTACAAAAATGGCTTCCTCCATCACTGATTATACATCTAGGAGTCCCGAACCTTGTGAAAATATACTCCTTCACAAACTTGATTACAACCTTGCTATCGTTTTTTTTTGTGGCCTTTGCTTCTATCCATTTGGACACATAGTCCACTGCCACCAAAATATACAAGTTGCCCTCTGAAGGTGGGAATGGTCCTATGAAGTCGATTTCCCAACAATCGAATATTTCAACCGCCATATTCATAGATCATGGCATCTCATTCCTCTTTCCAATATTCCCCGACCTTTGGCATCTATCACAAGTCATGAAAAAATGATAAGAATCCTTAAAAATAGAAGGCCAATAAAAACCTGTTTGAAGAACCTTTATAGCCGTAGTTTTTGCACTAAAATGGCCTCCACAACTCAACTCATGACAAACTTCAAAATGTCCATTTGCTCACTTTTCGGAATACACCGCCTAATAATCTGATATGCTCCATACTTGAACAAATAGAGGTCATTCAACAAATACTGCCTTGCTTGCCATCTGAATCTCTTCTTGCTTTGGTATGACAAATCTGGGGGTATGATGTTATTTGTCAAGAAGTTGACAATATTCGCATACCATGGCTCTTTATTTGCAATGGCCAATAATTGCTCATCCGAAAAGTCATCTCTTAATGGAAGTGAGTCTTCCTCTTGCTTGGATTCATGCATCAACCTACTCAAATGATCCACATTCTGGCTTCCTTTCTTATCTCAAATTTTGAGATTAAACTTTTGTAATAAAAGTATGTACCAGATAAGTCGTGGTTTGCTGTCTTTCTTTTGTAGGAGATACCGGAGTGCCGAGTGATCCGTAAATACAACTATCTTTGCCTTTATCAAATATGACCTAAATTTCTCCAAGGTAAAAATTACTGCTAGCAACTTCTTTTCCGTGGTTGAGTAGTTGAGTTGAGCATCATTCAACGTACGAGATGCATAATATATTGCATGCAGAATCTTCTCTACTCGTTGCCCAAGCACTGCCACTATTGCATAATCTGATGCATCACACATAAGTTCGAAAGTTAGATTCCAATCTGGTGGTTGCATTACCGGTGCTGATGTCAATAATGTCTTAAGCTTCTCAAAAGCTTCTATGCATTTATCGTCGAAGTCGAACTCAATGTCATTTTGCAACAACCTACATAAAGGTCTCGAAATCTAGGAGAAATCTCTAATGAATCTTCTATAAAACCCCGCATGCCCTAAGAATGAACAGATTTCCCTCACCGTCCTAGGGGGTTGCAAACTCTTCATCACATCAATCTTCCCCTTATCCACTTCTATTCCTCTCTTAGAAATTATATGCCCCAAAACTATCCCTTGACGCACCATAAAGTGGCTATTCTCCCAATTTAACACAAGATTGGCTTCATTACACCTCCTTAACATTGAAATAAGATTGAGAAGACAATCACTGAATGAACTTCCTGTTACTGAGAAGTCATCCATAAAGACTTCTATAACTCCTTTCACCATGTCGAAAAGATCGACATCATGCACCATTGAAAAGTTCCGGGTCCATTGCATAACCCAAATGGCATACGTCGAAAAGCAAATGTCCTGAATGGACATGTGAAAGTAGTCTTCTCTTGATCTTCTGGATAGATTGCTATTTGATTGTATCCTAAATATCCGTCCAAGAAACAATCATGGTTATGTCTTGTAAGGCGCTCCAACATCTGATCTATAAAAGGCAAATGGTAATGATCCTTGCGAGTGGCATTGTTAAGCTTCCGGTAATCTATGCAAACTCTTCACTCGGTTTGAGCTCTCTAAGGTACCAACTCATTAACCTTATTCAGTATGACTGTAATTCCTGATTTCTATGGCACCACATGTATCAGACTAATCCACTATCCGAAATTGGATAAATGATACCATTCTCTAACAGCTTGAGAACTTCTTTCTTGACCACTTCCTTCATAATTGGGTTGAGCCTTCATTGAGCTTCTATTGACTGGTTGCACCCATTTTCAAGAAGAATTTTATGCATGCAAGTGGTAGAACTAATTCTCATTAGATCATCCAAACTCCATCCGATTGCTCCCTTATAATGCCTTAAAACTTCTATGAGTTCTGCCTCCTCTGTTGGACTCAAGTCTGATTCTACAATTACTGGTAGTGACTCATTCTCCCTAAGAAAAACATACTTCAATGAAGATGGTAGAGGCTTCAATTCGCACTTTGGAGTGGAACTAGAGCTTGGAATTGATCCCTTGACAGGGATCTCTTCATTGTTTTCTTTTATTGTAATTGAACCACTTGCTCATACTAGAGTCTCGATCCAATTATCTTCGGGATCAACTTATGTAACAATCTCCTTGCTCATAAGTGCTCCCATTTAGCAAAATTGTTCATAATCAGACATCTCTTCATCTAAGAATTCATCCATTCTCCTACAAACAAAACAATTGTAGTCGAAAGAGTGCATACACAACTACCTTTGTACAACTATAAACTAATGTATTTAAGGGAAGTTACTAGTGCAAGTTTTTAGAATACACAAGAGTTGATCATATTAGTCATCATGCTAGACATCTTAATTATCTTAATCTTCTCATGCAAAAATATTTAAATGGCATAATATCTCCTAAAGAATTGATATTCTAGACTTCCTTCATGAATAAAACAAACTATTAAAATGATAAAGGAAGTTATTGATGAAGACTAAAGAGAAAAGAGATTTAGTTAAAGAGTTACCTTGGATAAGAAGATATAAGATATTTTTGAGAAAAAGTGAAGGATTGGATAACCAAACTTGGACTTAGAAATTGAAATGAGTCGGTTCCCTATTTTTAGGGAGATATTTTACAAATTTGCGAGTTTGAACTAGCACTTCCATGTCGCAAATGCTGATGTGGAATCTGATATGAGCTAAAATATCGTCTTGGGAACTGTACTGGGAACTATCTGAGACTTCTTACTCGTAGTTTCAACTCTCAGAATCTATCCAGAACTCGCTGCTAGCTCTTCCTCTCAACCTCTATTGGCAGACTCTACCCAGAAATTTTCTGCTACCTTCTGCTCGCAGATTCTACTTGTAAAAACTCCTCAAAAATGTGTTGTGACTCTTTGCTTTAACAACTGCGACTTCATCTTTGCAGAAATAACTCACAGATTTCTCTCAAAATGTGCTGCGACCTCTTGTTTCTTCCTCTGCGAGTTCCTACTTACAAATTTGGGTAGTAGATTTTTCCATTATGACTTCTTGCTCGCATATCCATGTCGTATATCTACTTCAGGAGATACTGCTACTTGTAACTTTTCACTGCAATGTCTTACTCACAGTCCTTACTCACAAATGATCTCTAGAATGCGTTGCGAGTTGACTCTGTAAGGTTAAACTCGCAGATGCAGCTCACAGATTTGACCTTTTTCTCCTTATGCAAACTCTACTGATTCTCTTGCTTCCTAACCTGTACTAACAAAATATTTACTATCACTATGGCTTCACCAGCAATCTAACATCGAATTCATTCCAAAATTGCACTTGCTTGACAAGCGACTTCTTATATCCACACAAACAAAATAGTCAAAAAGTTCATGCAATCAATGGTAGAGTAACTCCACTTGTGCTACCATGATGACTAACAATGGGATGAAGAGACAAATCAAGGGTTTCCCTTCTTTTCAAGATGTACACCTTTGGAATAGGTGTTGATTTTATTGTATCAAAAAATATACCTTTGGTTTGGTCACTCTTATCCTTTTGGATCCATATAGGAGTGACCCTTATTTGGTTCCCCACAACATTTTCATGCCTATTTTTGCGACTCTTGATGTACTTATTGCACTGGGTCTTTTTGTGACCCTTAACAAGGCAAAAATAGCATTTATAAGGGAAATAAGGAACATTACCATTCATCTTCCATGTGCGTGTTCCGTTGTTGCTTACTCTGGTGGATTTTAAGGTGGATCCTTCTTTCTTCCTAGTTGTCTCCTTTATCAAGACTTTGATGGTGTGCTCGACTTGCTTGAGTTCCGATATCAAATCGCATTCCTTGATCTTAGAGGCCTTGCATGTACATTCTTTTGCTTCTAAGGCATCCTCAAAAGCTTGATGCTTCTTATCTTTCATTTCTACCTCCAAAATCATCTTTCCTATTTTCCTTATGAACTATTCCTCTTGATTCTTGACAACTAGTGCCAATTCGTCACCTTTCTTGAGGGCTTCATCCCTCTTCTTTTCCAGTGTATCAATCTTTAAAGCAAGGTTGATATCTATCACAACTAGCTTCTCATCGTCCTTGATGAGGTCATTCTCTAGTTTCACCTTCTTTTCTTCTTCAAGCATCCTTACTTCATCTTGAAATGTTTGAAAGAAGTCTTCCAAATCATCCATCGGTTCTTCAGTTGTTGCCTTGGTTTCTTTCGTTATCACGTTGAAACAAGTGTTCAACTCCTTTTCTTCTCTCCCTGAAAACATATCAAACTCAACTACCTCTCCTAAGACTGTCATGGTTAGCTTTCCGTGATGCATATCAACTGTGGTTCTTGCTATAGCCATGAATGGCCTTTTAAGAAGTATGTGTTGTTCTCTACTTATGTATTTTCTCCAACATCATAGACAACAAAATCTGTAGGGATGATTAGCTTATCCACTTCTAGGAGCACATCTTCAACAATCTCGAGAGAGTGTCGTGAAGATTGGTCCTCCAAAACTAAAGAAATGGAAGTGTGCTTGAGCTCTCCCAACTTCAACCGCTTGTAGACTGAAGAAGGCAACAAGTTGATTCCCGATCCCAAGTCTAACATGGCTTTCTCCCTTGAAGTGCCCTCAACCGATATATCGACGGTGAAACTTCTGGGATCTTTAAGCTTTGTAGGGAAACCTTTCTGAATGACTGCACTGATATTGCCTTTAAGATGCTCTTGGTGGTTTGGTCCCAATTTATGCTCCATCTTACTAACTTCTTCACTCATTTTGAGCTTATTTTTGGTTTGGGTATTTGAGGTTTTGTAAGGGTTCTTTGCTTTATGAAGGCGCGGATGCTCCTTTCCTGTTGCAACTCCTTCCTTGTTTCCCACCACGGTTACCATGTTTATCCCTTCTGTGTGGTTAATAGGAACCTTCCCCTTATCTTGCCGTTTGGAATTTTCTTGCAATTGAGCCAATTACATATAAATCTTCTTAATGGAGGCCTTAAAGCTAACTATCCATTGGTCTTGCTCTGGATTGTAAACTTGAGCTTGCTGATTATTTCAGCTTGATTATGTATGGTTCTGATTCCCATATTGGTTTCCTCCATACCCTTGGTAGTTCAAATTGTTTCCGTACTATTGATTTCCTCCTTGGAATTGCTCTCTATTGTAATTACCACCCCATTGATCGTTTCTCCAATTAGGGTTGTAATTATTTCCATTTGGGTTATTCCATTGATGATTCTGATTATATTGGTAAAATGCTTGTGCTTCCTCTTCTTGAGGTGTTAAACGTTGACTGGGGCACATGTCCACCTAATGTTAGTTTTGCCCACACACTTAACATACTACCGCTTGTACTTGTTGTTTCTCGGAATTACTTGCCAATCCTCGCATCTCTTTTGTGAGATTGTCTAAATGGGTCACTAATTCTGTACGCCTCTTTCCTTCTTTGTCTTGCCCTCTTAAACTATGTTGTTGGGAGTTTTGCCCCAACATTTCATATCTCTCTAACACTTCTTCCGCCGTCTTTTCTCCCATTGCTTCCCCGCAAGCATTGTCAACTATTGCTTGGGTGAGCCCTAGAAGTCCATCTTAAAATGACTGCACTCGACTGACTAGTGTAAACTCAGGGTGAGGCCATTGAGCTAGGAGCAACTTAAATCTTTCCCATACCTCGTGAAAAGGTTCTCCGTCCTCTTCTACGAATATGGCAATCTTTCCCCGGATCTCCTTGGTCTTCCACGCTAGAAAGTACTTATGAAAGAACTTTCGCTCAACCTCATCCCACGTGGTGAGTGATTCAGATGCTAAGGCCATAAGCCACTGCTTAGCCTTATCCTTCATGTAATATGAGAAACATCGCATCCTGAGTTGATTCTCTAACAATTTTCCTAAGTGAATGGTTGTCATCACATTATAATACTCTTTCATAAACTAAAGAGCATCTTCCCTATCTTTCCTTAGTATGTGGGGAGAGTATTATAATGTTGGTTTTTTAATTCATAATTACTTTGTGCCGTATTCAACAAGATTGCCGAAGAGTGAGATCCGATTCTTGGCAAGGAATTATCCTTCATATACATATGGTGTTCACCATTGTGTGATCTGACCGGTGGCATACGTCATTCTCCATCCCGTGACCTAGCAAGTGACGTATCACGACTTGCCATTTCAAATGGTATCCTGAAAATTGACAATTACAAACTGATCAAAGATTTGAGTAACAAGTTGATTAACTCTACAACTAAGATGGCAAATTGTACTAAAAGAAACACAACAAAACAACACTACGGAGAGGTTCTCCTGCAGTGGCGCCCAGATTTTGACACACTCCGAGCCTACCTCTGAAATGATGGAGCTCTAAAAACAAAAGGAAATGAAATGGAGTGCGTGAGTCTGGATGACCCTTCACAAGTGTATGAATCGCTGTAGAGTATAGCGAACACAAGTAAGGGCATCGTTCCCATGAGGAACTTGAACGTGTTCTAGTCATTGATCTAATATAATTAACTGAAAATTAAGCTAATAAGAAATTGCTTGTAAAATGTATAGTTTAAAGATTATAAAGATATGCCGAGGAGATAAAGATGCAATATGCTAATAACAAAGTTCACAACCTAGTTTCTATCCTTAAACAATCTATATGTAAGAGTTTCAAGTGCAAACTACTCAAGATTGGTCAACCAAGAGATAGATCCACCATTCACGCAAAACAATTCATGCTTAGATGTTAAGTAAAGTTCATACCCAACAATTAACATGTGAATGAATTAAGCACAAGCGCAAACTCAAAAATAGATAAAAGATAGAATAGATTATTACTAAAAGTGTTCACATATATACAATCACTAAATCCTCAAAGAAAGGATTTAGCCACTCATTATCAAATAAATACAAGTAAAGTAAAGAGAAAGATAAAGAAAGCTCATGGTGTTCTTGATGCTCCCCTCTAGCTTGCTCAACAAAACCTTGCTTGATTGATAAATAGTAGATCTACTTACCACTAGTTAAAAGAATCTAATTCTAATTTATGCAATATAAGTGTTTAATCTAAAGTACGAGATCAAAGTAAAGTGATTGTGAAAAATGATGTTCTTAACTCTAGCTACAAAGATCACATATACTATCACTTTTGCACTCTTACTTTTCTACAAACTTTCACACACTTTCTCTGAAAATAAAAAGGTACTTATATAGTGGGAAAAAGTCTTGGATGAAATCCACTTGCAGGGTGACGTGTAATAGCTTCTGCAACCTTAATTTGCGACTTGGACCTCGCAGTCTCATGTAGCAGTTAAGTCGGTTCAATATCTACCACCCCATTCTGCTGGTTGTAACTAGCAGATCTTCTTCGGTGTTTGTTATGTTACTTGACTCTGCGACTATGACGTCGTAGTCTATGCTCGTAGTATCTTCTGGTGCTGTTCTGCATGATGATTTTACAAATCTCTCTTTCAAGCTCATAGCTTTTGACTTCTTCTTCAGGCATCTTATCATCAAAAATTATTTCTTCCATATTCTTTTCTTCCTCTTTTTCCTGGACCAAATCTTGATGACTGTCTGCATTTTAGATGCTACTTCAAAGGCTCTCACAATGTCACCAACCTTGTTTTTCTTCTTGCGGCTCTTTAGCACCTCTAAAATGAAGCATCCTTCAAAGAGTCTTTCATCCAGCCGGTCAACATAGAATTTGACCTTACACCCACCACAACTGAAGGATAAATGCCTAGAAACTACCTTCACCTCCATCCCAGCTGTGGCCATAAATGATCTTCCAAGAAGCAACTTCCACTCCCTCTCATGGGATTCATCATCCTTTACTTCCAACACCACAAAGTCCACTGGAACCTTGGGTCCATGTATGTCAAGCTGTGCATCCTCAATTACTCCACAAGAAGTCTTTGGAGAGTTATTTGCCCCATCTTGAGTTCAATTGGAGTGGCCTTCATAGACTGTAGCTTCAACTGCCTGTATACCTTCAAGGGCATCATGTTGACACTAGATCCCATATCTAGCACTGTTCCCTTTTTTTCCAACTCTCCTATGGTGACTGGAATGATGAAATCACCTGGATCCTCCAGCTTCAATGGACTAGCATCTCTTGACTCATCTAACTTTTCTTTTACAAAATCTTCAACAATAGTTTGAGTGTCTTGTGTTGTCTCACTTTATGCCAATCCCTCACTCTTCTTTTGAAGTACCTCCATCACCTTAATGTTCTCATTATTGCTCTGAGATTTTCCCTTGTCCTGCCTATGCAGAGCCTCTGCAATTTGAGTGACTTGGGTCTCCAATCTCCTAATAGAAGCATCCATGATATTTACCCACTGGCTATTGGATTGGATGTAGTTCTTCAACATTTGCTCATTTACGCTTTGAGAGTTTCTAATGGCTATCGAAGCCTCATCCATAGCCTTGATAAAATCCCTTAATTCTTCCCCAAGTGATCTAACCTTCGGTTGATAAGCATTCGCCTAGGTGTTGAAATTGCCTTGTGGGTTGTTACTTGAGCTCCCCCATTGGTTGTTGTTTGATCCTTCTTGATTTTTGTACCTATTATATCCATGGTTCTGATAACCTTGGTTGCTGGCATTGTTGTTGTTGTTTCTCCACGAGAAATTTGGGTGATTCCTCTACCCAGGATTGTATTGGTTGGAGTAGGGATCATTCCTCTATCTTTGGAATCCTCCTAACATCTGAGCTTCTTCATGCTCCAACTGTCCATCAACTCCATTCAATGTATCTTTAGAAATTTGACTCACTTGAGCGGTTGGCTTGAACGTATTCTTCATCAAATCTTTCACTAAATGCATTTCCTTAGCTATTCTGGACATTTCTATGGCTATTCCTGTGTTCCCATCAATTTCTAGCTTTCAACCCCTCCTTATGTTTGAGAACCTTTGTTGTGAATTTTGGGCTAGCTTCTCCATGATCTCATATGCCTTTTGAGCTCTCTTATCGGCAATCGTACCTCCACAAGCATTGTCCACCATTATCTGAGTGATTTTAGAGAGACCTTGGTAGAAGGAAGTGACCTTCAATTCCTCAGGATAGGTGTATGGTGGAACCTGTGCAAGCAATAGATGAAATCTTTCCCATGCTTCATGAAATGGTTCACCATCTTCATCGCTAAAAGTGGCGATCTTGATCTTCAATTCTCTTGCCTTTGCCATTAGGAAAAACATTTTTGTAAAACACCTTACAAACTTAGGGCCTTGATGTGACCGTACCCGACCTCAATGCCATGTACCATTGCTTGGCATGATCCTTCAAACAATACTGGAAACAACGCATCTATAGTTGTGCCATTATCAATACTCTATCCCGGACTACTATAGGAAATGTTTCCAACACTGCACTATACTCCTTCAAGGATTGAAGACAATCCTCAATTGGAAGCCCATGAAAAGATGGCAACAAGTTCACATGCATTCCCTTCCGCTCATATAGCCTAACAATGTCATCCAAGACAATAGTTGTTGGTTGTTCATCTCCCACTGACGGAAGAGTATACTCCCCAATTGTAAGTACCAAATTTTCATCATTTGTTCCTTGTTCCTCAACTGGCATATTAGGTGGATTTTCTTCAGCCATTTCTTCTTCAAAATTATTGTTCTCAAACTGTCTAATCAATCTTCCAATCCGGTGGATGTTGTCTTGAACAGGAAAAAGTGTTCCTCTGAGTGAACGCCTCCCGTGCATAAACCTAACAACCTAAAAATTCCACAAACAACCACCGCAAGGTAAAAGAAACAAAAACAATACAAAAATAAATAACTAACTAACTAAAGCAAAAATCTAAACACAACTATGTACGCTGATCCCTGGTGGCGGTGCCATTTTTGACACACATTTTGCCGTGCTATGCAATATCAAAACAAATTTATGAAATCCCAAGATGCACTCAAACAAGTATAAAACTGGTATGTGGCAAGTATGGGTATCGTTCCACAGGGATCAAGCGATAGCTATGACTAAATCCTACTTTAATGCTAACTACAAAAAAGAATTAAATGAAATGATTGATGATTGATGATTGGAGATTAACTGAAATGCAAGCTAAATATAAACTAACTAAATGCACTAAGATAGTACGTGATAATAGATGACAAATGACTAAGGAATTGACGGATTCATTAAGGCAAACTATGGGCAAGATGAACTCTCATTAATGAACTTTAGTCAAATATAATCAAACTAGAGTGTATAGCTTGATTGTATATCACTTATGAGCTTCCAATCTAGAGTGTATAGTATTGGCCACCCATAAATGATTGTTCATTGATCGGTCATTATTTGTATATGTTTTTTATCCTTATTCCTCCAATAAATTTCTTGTTTCTCAAGTTATTTAGGTGTTTAATTTGTGTGTTTGAGCATTTTCAGGTTATTGGATCTAAGTGATGTGTTTGGAGAATTTTAGACGAAAAGAGCAATTATTGAAGAATTGAGGGACTTATATGCAATTTTTCTTGATCGCTGTCAAGATCGCTGTTAATTATGATAGCGGTACCAAAGGCGCTTAAAAAGGTAGAAGAACATGCTTCAAAAGGTTGTCACACCACTATGTATTTCCATAGCGGTAGTCACAGTGGTTCCCGAGACAGTGCAGATGAGCCATGTTACGAGGCCATATCTCTCAACTCCAATTGAACTGTGTGTCCTGCCACCTATGGAGTTGAAGCCCCGGAAGTCTAGTTTCCAACCCAATTTATGGCTTGTAGATCCGAAATTTCTAGAAGAAGTTAAATCTATTTGAGTACTTGTTGTTGCGCAGATCAGTCAGTCATAAAATCCATGAATAGTGACGTGATCTGTTTTGCAAGTTGTTGTAACTAGAAATATTACCTTCTTGGACATGAGTGGGAGTCTTGGGAAGCAAGTTGTTACCTAATCCTTATCTTTCTTCAATAAATCAATTTGGATGGTTTAGGAAATAAATAAAATACCAAAAAGGTAGAGTTTTAAAAGGGAATTGATTTCCTTGTTGTTTAAGGACATGACCTAGTATCTACACCTATTTAAACCCCTTTGAATCCTAATTTCAAGATATATGAGCCAAGGGAGGTCCCAAGCCACCAAGGGGGCCGTCCCCCATCACACCACCACCATTGTTGCACTTGGAAGCTTGAAGAAGACATTCATGGGTTTTATCAACTCTTTCTCCTCTTCTTTAAATCTTTTCATGTGTAATTAATTCCATACTAGGGAATCGATGTGAACCTATGTGATGCTCTTGTTTTGATTTAATTCTATATTTATTCATCAATTCGAATTTAGATTTGTTCAATTCATTATATGTCTTGATTCTTGACTTGTGTTGATCTATGGAAATTAATTGATACTTGTCTAGGGTTTTGATAATTTATTAATTGAGATTGGGCTATAGGAATATAGGTAGTCTTAATTACTTTTTAATTGAATGAGTATAATTGTTCTTGACATAGGAATATGGGAGACAATTTTTGTTCACAAATTCTTGCACGTAATGGGTTTTTGGCTATGGCTTACACCTTGGAAAAGGGTGAGTAGTGGTTGAAAGCACTTGGTTAAACCCGAGTAGGAATTGAAATTACACAAAGTGTGTCTAATACAACCTAGAGGGGGGGGGGGGGGGGGGGGTGAATAGGCTTTAGTCGATTTCTTGCCAACTTTTCGACTTAATCAATTTTAATAATCCTACCTCATATTTGAAATCAACCAATCCAACATAAACATGCGGAAAACAATAAAAACACAAGGATTGAGTTATGTGAGAAACCCTCCACTAGGCAAAACTCACGGGCTATCCTTCTAGCCACATACGGTCCTCAAATCCACTATTTGAATGAAAGTTTACAACCTAGGTTGACCTCAAGTCACATCTACTCGGTCACTAACCCTTTCACTCTACTCAACGGGCCTTTAATAGTGATTCTAGACCACAAGCTTGTGCACTAATCCACTTAGCCACAAAGCTTAACAATCAATGAAGAGATAAAGCAACCTATGTGAATATGTGACAATATTCTATCATGAAATTAATGCTAGGCTACACCAAGTGCTTATCTAGGGATTTAAAGATGTCAATAAATGCAAATCCTAGATATTAATATCTAAATGCAAATGCATGAAGATTTAGCTAGAAGGGTAAAATCGTCCTAAATGCTAGCTATCAATGAACAAAGCTCTCAACCAATAAACAACAACTCAAACATGTTATAAATGCCAATAAACATAAAGATATGCAATAAAATCATATAAAAGAGCTAACCCTAGGCAAACAAGAACATAAATAAATACAAAGAGATTTAGGGCATGTTCAAGTTGCCTAGTCAATGAAAGCAAGAAGAATCCATGATGAGATAATGCTTGTAAGATGTTAGATGCACATGGATTTGTGTTTGGTTGAGTAAATATGAGTTCTTGAGAGTTTCTCTCTCTAAAGGAAGCTTGGCCTGTCAAAAATGGCTTCTTGACCTCACAAAAAATGAGCAAGGAAGAAAAGAGAATATATATATATATGGGAGCCCTAGTCAAAACTGCGTCATTTTGAACTTAGGGCACAAAATCCCGTCAATACCGCTTGATGGACCGCGTTGCAGGCAAGTGTCTAGACCGCTGTACACACAAAAGTGCATCGTCTGGACAGCAACGCAGTGTAGGGCGCTGTGCATGCAGATGCACAAGTCACGGTATGGGCAACAGTTGCCTACTGGACAACATCGCGACTTGGACCGCCATGCGTGCAAGTGCACATGAAGCGGTGCACGAGGCATGACCCTACTGAGGTATACCGCTCTGTATGCTACGGTGCAGGCATGTCTTGCCAAGCGGTCTAGGCCGCGCTAAGAGAATAAATTTTCTTTTCGGGGCAAACTCAACACACTAAGAGATGAGCAAAAAGTGCAAGTGTGGAGTGTGATAAGTGGCATACAATGCATCATTAAATTACATGAAAATAAGAACATAATGCATGCAAGTGAGTGTGTGCAACTAGATCTCTTCAAAGAGAGTTAAACAAGTGAGATACCTTGGAAGTCCTCTTGAGAAAGATGACCCCCTTGAAAATTGATCACACCAAATGAGGCCTAATTTACCCTTACAAAATTAATCCCCAATATGGTTTGTCAACGAAATAAGCCAATCAAAATATGAGGAACTTACAATCTCCCACTTTGGCTATTTCGTGACAAAACCACCACTCACAAATCATCCTCACAAAAAAGAATAAAAACTAGAGGTCAACAAAAGATATTCTACATTACAAATAGATACCTAGATGCTAAGTCTTCAAATCTTCAAGCTCTTGTAGAATAGTCGTCCCTACAAAACAATGAGACTACACTTTCTAAGACAAGTTGTTAACGGAAATTTTGCTCGGGATGAGAAACCTCAGTTAACACCCTCGAGACCACTACCACGTAGGTGGTGGCCAAGATTGATTGTATGTGTAGCGATGATTTATAAAATGACAAGGAATGGTGATACCATTCACCCAAAAGAAAGCAAAAATATTTTTATTGAACGTGCCTGGTATACAAATACAAGTTTCTTTATTTTTTCTCTCAACTCTCTCTAGGGTGTGGTTGAGTATTTGTCGTATGCCTGTCGAATAGTAGTCTCCTCTTTTTCATTTTCTTTCTTTCTATTTATACATAGTTTTGTAGGTTAAACAAACTGATTCTCCCCTTGATTTTCTCATTCTCTCCCCTTCTTATCGGGCGGGATTTCTCGCTTAAATGTCATTGACTTTGAGTTAACAGCCGAATTGAGAATATCGTGGTGGAGATCAGTTTGTTTCCTCTTTGGATTCTATTACTTGTTCTGCATATAGGTAATGTTTCCAGATATGATCCAGTGTACCTTCGTATCTTTTCAGCATGATCTTTTATAGAGGTCGTTGAATATGGCATGGTGTGGTGCATCAACTAGCGAGGTTGATCAATTTTCTGACCTCGATATCTGAGAAGTTTCATCCAGCTTGGAGTTAGATCTGGCTTCCCTTGACCTTTTCGAAGCTAGGTGTGGCTTCCCCTGACCTTTCGAAGCTAGGTGCGGCCTTCTACGGACATTCTTCTGTGTCAGCGAGGTATATGCGAGTTTCTGGAGCATTTGCGAGGTGACCTCAACTTTGGGGAGCTTCTAGTTTTGGTGATGCGGGCTAGATCTGATCATTCCAGGCTCTATCCCGGATGTTTCTGGAGCCCGTCCTTGTTCCTGGGGTGGTATCGTAGTTCGGCTCTGGATAGAATGGTCTCCAGGTGGAAACTCTCGGGTATAGAACCAGGTCTGGGAGGTGGAAAATTTTCCTTTGGTCCTTAGCCAATTTTAGCTATTAACAGAAGTCCCCTCTGACTTGAACACGAGACGTCGAGCTTGGGGTTGAGGTCAGATTTTTACTTTATTTGGGAAATCTTCCTCTTTTTATCGTTACCGAAATATTGGGGAAATTTCTTCATTTAGAGTGACGTGATGCGAACTAACTAATTTATCTCCGAATTAATTTGATTGCATTACGGCAGTCCCCGAGATTTTTTACCATTACCAGAATCTTAGGAGATCCTCCTCTTAATTGCGTAAGTGATGTGGCGTGAGATGATTAGCCTGCTTCTGAGTTTAATCTGGTTACGTTACTGTAGTCCCCGAGATTTTTTACCGTTACCAAACGAGTATCTCGGTAGCTCGTGTTGTTGCCCTCCTGCCTATATATATATATATATATATATATATATATATCTATTTTTCTCCTCGTCTTCCTTACATCCCTCGAACTGAAATTTTTTGCTGAGAAATATTTTCATAGCCTTTCCTCCAAGCTTGCTTTTTTCTTCATCCTTCGTCTTTTTTTGGCTTTTACTATGTCGAAAACCAGTCGCGACTCAGCTGATTCCATAATCGACGACGAGGAGGTCGTCAGTTTTACTCTGGAGAAGCGGGCTAGGAGGAGTTCTGAAGGCGACGATTCCTTGCCCACCTCGCAACGTCGGCAGTCAAGTAGGAATGTATCCATTGGGACTGGGTTCTCCAACCATCCTGACCATCCTTTGGATATCGTCGACGAAGATTTCGATAAAGAAGAGGATGATGGCGCCGCGGGGGAGCATCAGGTCTCGGCTCCTGGTCCCCTTGTGGAGAGGCTCCCTCCTTATGATTTCTGGGTTATCCCATATTCCATCGTTGACCCAGTCTCGATTGACCGCTTGAGGTCGAAGTTTGGCATCCCCGACAGCGTATCCATCTCGGTGCCTCCCAAATATTACGAGTTCTTCAACCCTCCCAAAGGCGTGCTTCCGATTCATGTGGCCGCTCTTGAGAACGGGGTCAGGCTTCCCCTTCATCCGACTCTTCGGCGGGCTCTTAACGCCATCCAGCTCACTCCCCTCCAGTTGACGCCTGGCTTCTGGAGGCATCTGATTGGTTTCCTTGTACTATGGAGGGAACAATGTCAGATGAGTAAGGTGACGAGGGAGCCGGATGCAGAGGAGTTGGCCTATCTCTTCCAGATTGGGAGCTTGTCTGGCGCTTGTCGAGGCCAGTTCTATGCCAAGGCCAAGAACAAGCTCAACTTCATCATTCCTGGTCCTTCGAAGAAGGACCCCGCTAGGAAAGAAGAATGGATGCTTGCGGGGGATGATTGGGGGAGCTCGATTTTCATCGGAGGGCATGAATTCGAGGTTCCCACGGCTTTTAGTGACAAGCCCTCATGGGACCGGGACTCCCTACCTTCTAAGTCCGAAGACGTCTTGAAGGCTATTCTAGCCCGGAATTATTTGAATCTGAAGTTCCCTACTACTGAAGCCTTTAATCCTCGTAGGGTGAACAAATATTTGCGGATCTCAGACGCTATTCCTCGTAAGTGTCATTGAGTTGCTTTGCCTTATTACTCAGCTTGGTTCTAACATTTTCCTTTTTAATCTGCTTATTCACAGTTTTTGTCGTGGAACCGGCCACCCGTCATGCCTCACACTCTCCTCCAGGTGGAGTTTCTCTTCCCTCTTCTGAGGTCGAACCTGCTCTAGCTTCATCTATCTCTCTGGCTGGGTCTAAGATGGCCACTCTTGCCTCGCGGGCTTTTCGGGGGCTTTGGGTAAAGCTCCCTAGAAGGTTGGTCCGGCTGCTTCTGTCCCTTCGGTAGTGGTCGCTAAAGTTGCTACCCCCTTGACTCAAACTCCTGATTCCGCTGCGCTTCCAACAGCTAAAGCTTCAGAGGTTTCTAGAAAAGGTGTCGCGAGGGGTCCTTCTAGCCGTTCCCGGCCTCAGTCGAGCTCGGCAGGGCGGGATGAAGTCATGGAGCAATTCATAGAGTCTTGTCCGGGCGGTGGGATCTCTAAAATGGCTTCCATGCCTGTGGACGTCCTTATTACCAAGAGGTCTGCTATTTTAGCTGAGGTAATTGTATTTCCTTCGTGCTACTCTTGTTAATTCGTTCAGTTTCTAACTCGGGTTCTGTATTTTGTAGGCCTTCAAGTTTAATTTTGCGATGAGCCAACAGATAGCCCTCCTCTACGACCGGGCTGCAAAAGCTGAAGCTGAAGCCGAAGCCGAAGCCTAGAAAGCCGGGGAACTGCTCAAGCAGGCTCGGTCTTTAGTGGAAGAGGTGACTTCCAACAAGGGAAAGGTCGAGGCTGAGATGGCCGAGCTTCGCTGCGATCATGAGAGGATGAAGCAATCTTATGATTAGGAGCGTCTTCAATCTCTCCGGTGGGCAAGACAACGGGATTCCTAGAGATTTGAGGCTAAAAAAGTAGACCTCGAGAACCAGTCTCTGATTACTAAGGTGACCAAGCTGCAAGCTGACGCGGAGACCTCTTTCAGCGACGGATATTTCTATGCTTCCTTTCAGGCCGCATAAGCTCTTCCTTCTCCCTTTGATTTGTCATCTATTGCTGGCTGGGATGGACAGGAAATAATGCTCAAGGTTGCCAAGCTATCTCACCCTGAAGGCGACAAGGTGGTCCCTTCGAGCCAAACAGGAGCTGGGAAACAGCCCGCTCAGACAGATCCTCCATTCCATCTTCCTACCTTTACCACCTTAGGTCTTGGGGAGTTTTCTAGTAAAGCGATGTCCTCTCGATCCGAGGAGGGCCAGTTGGGAGCTGGTGAAGAGGTTAGGAGCCCGTCTGAGGATCCCCCTTTAACAGAGATGAGGGTCGACAGGAGCCAAACGGGGTCCATGGCTGCCCTTCTTGACGTGGCTATACCGCCTGAGGTTATGGACGTGATTAATGAGGTTTTAGAGGAAGATCTTACTGATCAACCGATGGAGCCTCTAAATAGAGGAGCGGTCGGTGAGGATAACCAAGATGGACAGCTATCTGTAGAGGGGGTTGATAGCAAAGATCAGCAAGAAGGAGGAGGGCCAGCGGAGGGGAGCCAAGAGAGTCCCAAAGCTTGAAGCAGTTCATCATGACTTGTTTTTGATTACCCGGAAAAGGGGGTGGGCACCCCGTTTTGCCCTTATTAGCTTTTTTTAAAGCCCGAGCTCGGGGGTTGGGCTCCCCGTTTGGTGGATGTAGCCTTATCGGGGGATAGGCTCCCTCTGTCCTTAAATGAAAAGTCGAATCGCTTTTGAGAATTCTTGTTTTATTTCTGGTCTTGAATAGGATCCAGAGTAGCATATGTAGCAACAATTAAGATTCGTGTAGGGAATTATGATGATTTTGATCCTGCACACGAAAGCAAACATTATATATATATATATATATATGGGGCGATAGCCATACCATGACATCAGGAGGGCTACTTAGCTATTTCCTGGTCTTTGAGATCTGGAGGGCAATTATGCTCTTACACTCAGACCCTTCTTGGGGGTGGTAGTCCGACCAAGTCATCATGAGGGCTACTGAGCTATTTCTTGGTCTCGAGATCTTGAGGGCAACTATGCTCTTACACTCAGATCCTTCTTGGGGGTGGTAGCCCGACCAAGGCATCAGGAGGGCTATCGAGCTATTTCCTGGTCTCGGGATCTGGAGGGCAACTATGCTCTTACACTCAGATCCTTCTTAGGGGTGGTAGCCCGACCAAGGCACCAGGAGGGCTATCGAGTTATTTCCTAGTCTCGGGATCTGGAGGGCAACTATGCTCTTACACTTTGATCCTTCTAGGGGGTGGTAGCCCGACCAAGGCATCAAGAGGGCTATCGAGCTATTTTCTGGTCTCGAGATCTGGAGGGCAACTATGCTCTTACACTCAGATCCTTCTTGGGGGTGGTAGCCCGACCAGGGCATCAGGAGGGCTATCGAGCTATTTCCTGGTCTCGAGATCTGGAGGGCAACTATGCTCTTACACTCAGGTCCTTCTTGGTGGTGTAGCCCGACCAAGGCATCAAGAGGGCTATCGAGCTATTTCCTGGTCTCGAGATGTTTATGTTGAATTTCCCATACAAGGGTATAGTCACTAATGTTGAACAAAGTTGGAGACAAAGATGGAAGAGAAAAGGAAAATGACTTTATTGATGATCGAGATGTAGTACATCTTTATTAGGGTCTGTAATGAAAACTAAGTGGGGGTAGACTGCTTGAGAACTCCTTTCAATGGTAGACTTTCCTCAAATGATCTGCATTCCAAGTGTGGTCGATGGATCGTCCGTCCATGTCTTCGAGTTTATAAGCTCCATTGCGAACAACTAGCTTTATCAAATATGGCCCTTCCCAATTGGGACTTAAGACTCCATCCGACCTTTTTCGAGTGTTCAGGGTCACTTTCCTAAGTACCAGGTCCCCTTCTTTGAATTCCTGGGCTCTAACCTTTTGGTTGAAGTATCTAGCGATCTTGCTCTGGTAGATCGCTACTTTCTCTGCTACCCGGTCTTGTTTTTCTTCTAAGAGGTCTAGATTAGCCCGGAGCTTGACTTCATTACTTTCGGGCTCAAAGTGTTGTACCCTGAATGAGGTTAATTTATGCTCGATAGGGAGGACTGCTTCAACCCCAAAAGCCAGGGAGTAAGGTGTCTCCCCGGTAGCTGTTCTCTTTGTAGTCCGGTATGCCCAGAGGACTTCTGGTAGCTCTTCGGCCCATTTACCTTTCTTCTACTGTAGCTTCTTTTTTAGAATTTTCTTGATAGTCTTGTTGGTGGATTCTACCAGCCTATTTGTCTGGGGATGAGCCACTGAAGCGAGCCTGAGGTTGATCCCCAATCCCTTGCAGATGTCTTTGAACCGAGCGTTGTCGAATTGCTTCCCTAGGTCGGCTATAATGATGAGAGGGGTCCCGAATCTGCACACCACGTTAGTCTTGATGAACTTGGTTGTATTCTTTTCTGATATTCGGGAAAGAGGTCCTGCCTCGACCCATCTTGTGATTTAGTCGATAGCCACGATAGCATGTTTCATCTGTCCTGGAGCGGTAGGAAATGGCCCAATTAGGTCGATTCCCCACATGGCAAAGGGGTAAGGTGAACTGAGGGACGACAGTCGCTCAGGTGGCTGGTGGTTCAAGTTTGAAGTTCTTTGACAAGGTTCGCAAGATTGTACAAAACTCTTTGCGTCTTGGTGGATGGTCGGCCAATAGTACCCCATACGAAGCACCTGATAGGCTAGAGCTTCCCCACCTATGTGGTTCCTACAGTCCCCAAAGTGGACCTCTCTCAATGCCCACTTAGCATCATCGGGATGCAAGCACCTAAGTAAGGGGAGGGATCTGCCCCTCCTGTAGAGGTACCCGTCCACCATACAGTATCGGACTGAGAGTCTCTTAATTCTTCGGGCTAGGTCAGGCCCTTCGGGAAGCTCTCCTTCAAAGAGGTAGGCGACAATTGGGTCCATCCAGCAAGGCAGGCGATCCACAGAACAAATTTCTCCATTTGTGGCTATGCTTGGTTGGGTGATTACTTGGAGGGGAATTCCCCGTGGTAGGGACTGGCCTCTGTTCGCCGCTATTTTAGCCAGAACATCTGCGCGATGGTATTGGTGTCGAGGCACCTGATCGATCTTGAGTCCCTTAAATTTGCTTTTTAGCAGCTGAGCTAGATTTAGGTAGGCAGCCATATTATCTCCCTTTGCCTGGTAGACCCCAGTCACCTGGTTTACAACAAGCAATGAATCGCTCTTGATTTGCAGGTAGTCGGCCTTTAGTTCAATTGCTACCTTCATCTCGGCTAGGAGGGCTTCATATTCCGCTTCCTTGTTGGTAGCTTTAAACTCAAATCTGAAACAGTGATAGAATTCGGTCCCTTCCGGATCTATTAAAACTATGCCAGCTCCTCCCCCGGCTTGCCCGGATGCTCCATCTGCAAAGAGAGTCCATGGCTTACAGCCTTCCAGCCAATTGTCGGCCTCAGATATCTTCTCAGGGACCTCATTTGATACTGAGGGATCATCTGGATCTGGGATCGCTGAGAATTCTGCCACGAAGTCGGCCAAAGCCTATGCCTTAATCGTAGTCCGGGGCTTATACTTTAGGTCGAACTAAGTGAGCTCTAGTGCCCATAAGACTAGCCTTCCAGACACGTCTGGTCTTTGCAAGAATTGGCGGAGGGGTTGGTCTGTCACCACTGCTATTGTGTGAGCTTGAAAATAGGGACAGAGTTTCCTCGCTGAGATCACCAGAGCATAAGCGAGCTTTTCAAAGAGAATGTAATTCTTTTCTGATTTGGTCAAAGCATGACTCACATGGTATATGGGTCTTTGAAAACCGTCGCTACAATCCTTGGCCAAAGCCCTGCTTCCTGCAGTTTCTGATACGGCCAGGTAGATCTGCAACTCATCTCCGAGAACCGGCTTGACTAACAATGAGGGGCTTATTAGGTATTCTTTCAAAGCTTGAAAAGCCTGTTCGCTCACCTAGCTCCATTTCATGTTTTTCCCTTGTTTGATGGCCTTGAAAAAAGGGAGACATTTATCGGTGGAGCGAGAGATAAACCTGTTGAGTGCCGCCACCCGTTCAGTCAGAATCTGTACTTGCTTGAGCGAGGTTGGGGATTCCAAGTCCAAGATAGCTTTGATTTTTTCTGGGTTGGCTTCTATACCTCTCTCATGAACCATGAAGCCCAGAACTTCCCTGCCGTTATCCCAAAGGCACATTTGGAGGGGTTCAAACGCATATGGTTTTCCCTCAGTATGAGGAAGGTTTTGTGAAGGTCTTCCTGATGTCCTTTTACAGTTGGGGATTCCGTGATCATGTCGTCGACATACACTTCCATCGTTCTTCCTATCTCGGGCTTGAACAGTTTGTTAACCAACCGCTGGTATGTGGCCCCCGCATTCTTCAAACCAAACGGCATCACCTTGTAGCAGTATAAGCCCCGCCCAGTAATGAAACTGGTCTTATCTTGGTCAGCCGGGTGCATTTTAATTTGGTTGTATCCTGAGAATGCATCCATAAAACTTAAAAGTTTATTTCCGGACATGGAGTCAACCAGCTGGTCGATCTTTGGTAAAGGAAAACTGTCTTTCGGACAAGCCCGGTTGAGGTCGGTGTAATCGACACACATACGCCACTTCACATTCGCCTTCGTAACCATGACCACGTTGGCGATCCATTCGGGGTAACGTACTTCTCTGATGAACCCTGCTTTGATCAATTTATCAATCTCTTCCGGCACCGCAGCGTTCCTATCAACGTTGAAATGACGCCTCTTCTGCTTGACGGGCTTGACTGTTGGATATACTGCTAGTCGGTAGGCGGCCAATGATGCCGGGATTCCAGGCATTTCATCATGGTTCCAGGCGAAGATGTCGCTGAACTCTTTGAGAAGGTCAATCAGTCCTCTTTTTACTTCTGGATCAAGAGTGGCTCCGACCTTGACGACCTTGGAGGGATCGTCATTCCTGATAGGTATCTCTTCTAGTTTATCTATGCGCTGCCCGCTGGCCCATTCCTTACTCCGTTCTTCCTCGTAGGGCATAATAGGTTCGCTCTCCGGATGCCTAGGATGTTCCGCCGGCTCCTTCTCCTCCTGGATTATCCGGGATGTATCCATGTCCTCCTGGATTAATGTCACCTGTACACACTATTTCGCTAAGGCTGTAGGATTGGCAGATACTGCGTTGCATTTCCTGGCTGCCTGCTTGTATCCGCGTACCTCTCCTACTTTGGTTCCAACCGGGAATTTCAGGACGTTGTGGTATATGGACAAGACTCCCTTCAAGGAAGACAGGAAAGGTCTCCCTAGGATGGCATTGTAGGCCGATGGGGTGTCCACCATAACAAAGTCGGTCATAACATTCTGTTGGAGAGGGGTGATTCCGATGATTATTGGGAGGATCATCGACCCCACTGGTATGATCGAATCTCCAGTGAAACCGTAAAGCGGAGTGGTACAGCTGTTGTAACAACGTTGCTTCAGGTTCAATTTTTCCAGGGTATCCTTGAAAAGGATATCTACACTGCTACCTGTATCCACGAGCACGCGATGGACCGGACAGTTGGCGATCTGTATCACGATTACCATAGGATCATCATGAGGTTGCACAGTGTTGAAGACATCTACTTCGGTGAATACGATCTGCGCTGACTGGGAGGGCTCTGTCGAGCTCTAGCTGACTTCGAAGATCCCCCGGCTTTCTCCAATGCGGGGAACCTTTCTTTCGTGGTTTTTCCGGGAGTTATTGGAAACGCCAGCCAGTGTAGGACCTCCTCTGATAGTGTGTATCACCTGGATCTGTTGCATTAAGTCAGCATGTTCCCCTTTCCTCTTTTCTGCGTCTCCACGGATTTCAGCTTGTACCTCCCTTCCAGTCCTGATGTTATCTCTGACCTGTTGTAAGAACTCAATCAGGCATCCTCCCCTTATCAGGGCCTCAATCTGGTTGCCCAAATTATAGCACTCTGAGGTGTTGTGGCCCACGTCTTCGTGGAAGTCGCAGTACTTGTACCAGTTTCTCCTGTCAGCTGGGGCCTTCATGGGAGCGGGCTTTTGGAGCAACCCTTTATCTCGTATGGCAAGGTAGACTGTTTCCCTGGAAGCATTCAAAGGGGTGTAGTAGTCATACCCTTTTCCCCTTGAATTACTGGAGCCACGATCCTGGGAGGCGGCGAAGCCCGGGGAGGGGTTCGTTTTGCTGGATATCTTTCTTGCCTATGCAGAGGAGCAGGGAGGCGATAGGTCGACCTGTTGGGAGGTTTATTCTGAGTTTTCTGCACTGGCTCAAATTTGGGGCTTCTTTCTTCAGACGCTTTGCCGTTCTTATGTAGTCGTGTTCCATCTTGACCTTGAGTTGTTCATCGATCTCGACCTGCTCAAGAGCCCGGTCGTAGGCCTCTTGGTAAGTCTTGGGAGGTCTCTTGGCGAAGGAACGGAAAAGCTTTCCTGCCCATAGGTTTCGCCTGAAGTTGGCGAGGGTTTCTTTTTCGGTGAAAACTCCTATTTGTATGACCTCCTTGTGAAATCGTTCCACGTACGACCGAAGAGTTTCACTCCATTCCTGGATCACATATTGGAGGTGTATGGGATCTTTCGGACGAGGTTTGACTCCTTGGAATTGTGAACAAAAATCTGTTGATAATTTTGTGAAAGAATCCATGCTGCCAACGGGCAGTTTCCTGAACCAGGTTTTCACATAGTCGGTTAGGATCGTTGGAAACATTCTGCACATAGCTGCTCTGGTAGTGTTCTGGACCTCCATCTGTTGAACGAAGCTCTGTAGGTGGCTTAGAGGATCTTCCATTCCAGAAAACTTATCTGCTGGCATTTTGAATTTTAGGGGGAGCTCTGCTTCCCGGATCCTCCTAGTGAAGAGAGCGTTCATCTCGCTCAGGGGATCCTTTTTGTACTCCTTATTCTTTCCCTTCCTTATCTGCTGGACCTCTTTTTGTAACTTTGCCAGCTGATCCCTCAGTCGCTTGTTCCCAAGTCTCTTCGAGTTAACCTCAGATTCCTCACTGTCGAATCTTTCCGATGAACTGGCAATTTCTATCTGATCCTCCTCCTGGATAGGATCCACTCGGGGAGTTTGTCTACTTTCCTCCTCTAGGGCCCGGGCTGTTCTCCTAGATGTAGTTGGATGAGATAGCCCTCGTGGCTTCCGGGTAAAAGCATCCGCGGCAGACTTAACTAGCCTGGGTTGATATTGTGAAAGTCTTTTCGGAACTGGGGGCATGGGTCCCAGCCTATCCCGGATCGAATGTTGGGGCCCTAATCTATCTCGGGCTGGCTCTGGAAGTGGAGGTCCTAGGCGATCGAAAGTAGGTGGCCTAGCTCCGAGCCTGCTCGGCTCTCCCTGATCATTCAGGTTGGTTGGCTGGATTGTGATGCCTTCAGCGAGCAGGCGGACGCGGATCGATTCTATGAAGGCCGCCGCTTGTTGGTCGAGCGTGGCCTGGCTCACTGTAGGGTGGCCAGTAGCCCGCGCATTGGTTGTTTGGACCGAAGCTTGACTATTATACCCAGACTTTCTCCCCTTTCTTAGGGCCTTTCGTGTTAGCCTCGCCGGAGGTTGCTCCGAGATTCTATGTTGGCCTTGGGAGGAGCGGAGCGGAGCCTCATAGTTCATGTAAAACAACGAAAATGTAAATGCAAATAATTGGTTAATTGGGTGTAAGGTTTTCCCCACAGACGGCGCCAGAAAGTGTTAACGGAAATTTTGCTCGGGATGAGAAACCTCAGTTAACACCCTCGAGACCACTACCACGTAGGTGGTGGCCAAGATTGATTGTATGTGTAGCGATGATTTATAAAATGACAAGGAATGGTGATACCATTCACCCAAAAGAAAGCAAAAATATTTTTATTGAACGTGCCTGGTATACAAATACAAGTTTCTTTATTTTTGCTCTCAACTCTCTCTAGGGTTTGGTTGAGTATTTGTCGTATGCCTGTCGAATAGTAGTCTCCTCTTTTTCATTTTCTTTCTTTCTATTTATACATAGTTTTGTAGGTTAAACAAACTGATTCTCCCCTTGATTTTCTCAGTCTCTCCCCTCCTTATCGGGCTGGATTTCTCGCTTAAATGTCATTGACTTTGAGTTAACAGCCGAATTGAGAATATCGTGGTGGAGATTAGTTTGTTTCCTCTTTGGATTCTATTACTTGTTCTGCATATAGGTAACGTTTCCAGATATGATCCAGTGTACCTTCGTATCTTTTCAGCATGATCCTTTATAGAGGTCGTTGAATATGGCATGGTGTGGTGCATCAACTAGCGAGGTTGATCAGTGTTCCGACCTCGATATCTGAGAAGTTTCATCCTGCTTGGAGCTAGATCTGGCTTCCCTTGACCTTTTCGAAGCTAGGTGTGGCTTCCCCTTACCTTTCGAAGCTAGGTGCGGCCTTCTAGGGACATTCTTCTGTGTCAGCGAGGTATATGCGAGTTTCTGGAGCATTTGCTAGGTGACCTCAACTTCGGGGAGCTTCTAGTTTTGGTGATGCGGGTTAGATCTGATCATTCCGGGCTCTATCCCAGATGTTTCCGGAGCCCGTCCTTGTTCCTGGGGTGGTATCGTAGTTCGGCTCTGGATAGAATGGTCTCCAGGTGGAAACTCTCGGGTATAGAACCAGGTCTGGGAGGTAGAAAATTTTCCTTTGGTTCTTAGCCAATTTTGGCTATTAAAACAAGTGAATGTGAGGTGATCAAGTGAAAACATAACAGACAAGCGTTTGCATTAGAAAACATAATAAACCATGCAATGAAGTGCAATGCAAATGCTCCCGCTAAATAGGTTACTCCCCCTCAATGGGACAATCTCTCCAAAAATGTAACCCCCTTAAAAATCCACACTACTCCCCCTTTTTGTCACTTGGATGTTTTCCAATCTTAATGAGAGTTTCTATTTTGTTAGAACTAGATGACATTTTGTTTATCACCTTATTAGCCTTATTAAACATGTCATTAAGCACTCTCTCTTGATTCTCATGCTCACTATGTTTGACTTTAAGCACATTCTCAATTCTCCTAGCACGATTAAGAGAGTCATCTCTTAGCTTAATTTCATGTTTCAAAACCCCTAGTCTTTCATTACTATCTGTCAAGTTATTCTCAAGACTAAGAATTTTGTCTTTAAGCTATGTTCACAAATTTTTTCTATTTCCTCATTAAGAGACCTATTCAACCTAGAGATTCTCTTATTCACTTTGGCAAGATCTTTCATCTTTTGATCACCTAGGTTAATAGGCTTATTTTCAACACTAGAAGACATGAAGGAGAAAACTTCCTTAAACATGATTCTATCACAAACAAACCCAAACACTATAAAAATGATCTATCTAATTACCTCTAGACACCCGCTCCGATACCAAATGAAATTCCCTTAATCTTATAGTGTCAAATATACCTAGGGGGGGGGGGGGGGGGGGGGGGGCGGAGGCTGGGGTGAATAGGTATAATTTCAAAATTCTTGCAATTTCTTTTTCTTCACAAGATATACAATTTCACAAGCAAGCTTTAACAAGTATATTGATTCAATAAGACAATATAAATTCAATAAAGCAATGAATGAATCAATACAAATTCAAAGTAAGTAAAGACAATAAAACAAAAATCAACACAAAGTATTTTAACGTGGTAAAACCTCTGAAATGAGGAAACATCCACAGGTTGATACCACAACCACCGGTAAAAGCAATCCACTATGACAAATAGGAGTTACACACTCAAGAGGCAATCAACACAAGATTCACTCTCTAAGCTATCAACGCCTATTTTACCATCGGGCCTAGTGAACTTACTATGCCAACTTCCTATCCTATCCCTTGCTTGTCTATCCAAGTCACCCCGACTCTAGACAAGACTTGCTTGTTTAGCTATCCTAATCACCTCGATCCCAACGAAGACTTCCTTGCTTAGCTATCCGGATCACCCTGATCCTAGCTAAGACTTCCAATGCACAAAATGAAGATCCCCTCTCCAAAATGTGACTTCCAATGCTCAATCCAAAGAATCACTCTAAAGAATGAGACTTCCATCCTCTTTACAAGGCAAATGATCTAAGTGAATGAAAATAATGTCAGCACAAGCAAATAGAGCAAGTCGATCAAACACACTCTATGAAGAATTAACTTTTGCACAAAACAAGCTCACAATCAAATGTAGGTAATTATTATGAACATGTGATAGGAAATCTAGACTAAGCAATCAAATATTATTCACAAAAATATCTAGAGACCTATTCATGTCAATCAAAGCTAGAGTAACAAGTTTTCAATAAAAATCACACAACTAACTTTGAACTCAAGTGAGCAAGTTAACACTTGAAGTATTCAACATATTCAACAAACAAAAAACAAAAAACAAGAACTAGATCATGGAAAATCAAAATCTCAATTAAGAAATTCTAGTTCTAAAAACACGTAATCAAATATACAAATCAACAATCAATTTCAAATACACAAAGAGATTCTAAATTCAAACTCATGTTCTTCAAGATTAGCAAAAATGATCAAAAATAAACTAATCTTGAAACTTAATCAAATAAGTCCTTATATTGGAATCAAAATCATTCTAAACATTTCTTTCAACTCATATAAGAAGAATCAACAAGTAGATCATGAAAGAAAAATGAAAAAGAATTGATTCACTTACAAACAATGACTCACGAACTGAAATCAGATCATCACGAAATATCTGCGCGATGTTTGACTCTGAAAATGCTTTGACCTTGTTCCTCGTTTCAAGAAAAACAATTTCGGCTTTTAAAAATCTAAAATCGGTGTTGATTTGAGAGAGTTATGGTGTTTGGAAGGTAAGAAACCTTTGATAGAAAATTCTGCACAATTTTTGCACACCCACAACTTATTTGAAAATGAGAGGGAAAGTGATATTTAAAGGAGAGGGAAAGAGAAGGATTTGAAGGACCAGTAGGGGCAAGCCACCTCTGCTTCCCGTGGAGGCACGTGGCCCCCATGGGGGCAGAAGGCAGCCCTTCCCGTGGAGGCCACGCGCCTCCACGGGGAGAGGTGCAAGATTGCCCATTTTGCCTACCTTGAACTCCCCTCACGCACTGAAGTATTCTTCGACCGTTCTCTGGCCTCCGAACTCCGAATTTGAATCCATTTTCTGATTATGAACTGGGACTCCCTCTTGTACAAAAGACATCAAGACAACTTTCATAAAAAATATAGAATTCAACTTGAAAAACAAGGACGAAAACCATGTACGATAAAATCACGGAAAGTTTCTTAACTTCTTAGTTTGAACTTGAAACTTATTAAATGAGTGACCGAAATGAATGAAACTCAATGAAGCATAATATAAGCTCAAATTCAAGTTCAATAACATAAAACCACAAACAAATAAATACAAAGAACACACAAGTATGCCATTTCCTAGATATAGTCCTAGAACTTGCAATTTTATAAATGTTGTCAAATTAAATCAATTGCATGTGCATACTTCAATAAGTGTCTGAATGTGTTATACAAATTCGGCACAACGATGCAGGGACACATATGAATGCCATGTGTGTGTGTGTGCTAACACCTTGCAAGAGGAAGAAAGATCTCGACACCTTAGCATCCAAGAAAGCACATTTCCGCTTAAAGACGAGCTTTGCATGAGAAGTTGATTTTCTTCTTTGAAGCTTGTTCCAATCATGAACCACCTAAGCAACTAAACATGACAAAGAAGGAGAGTTTTGTCATGGAATCAAGCTAACACAAATGTAAAACCTAACAGTAGGTAGTGATGTTGTCATCGTTATTCAGGATATTTTCATCATTGGAATTATTTTCCCGGGTCTCAATTCCAGCTTCATTGTTCTTCTTCCGAAGCTGAGGGACTTGATTTCGATTGATCATTTTTGATTGATTATGCTTAGTAACTTTCTGTTCAAAATTTCTTTGAAGATTTTGGCTGATTGTTTAGCTCGGGTTGCAGCCAGGATTATTTCTCCTCAACAGTTCAGATTCATTCGAGACCGGCATATCGAGGATTGTATTACTTTGCCTTCTAACTGTGTGAATGTGTTGCAGAAGAAGTGCCATGAGGGTAACTTGGCCATGAAGTTTGATATCCGCAAGACTTTAGACACCTTGGATTAGTCTTTCCTTTGTAGAGTGCTTAAGGCTTTTAGGTTTTCTTTTGTTTTGTTGATTGGATAAACTGCATTCTTCGTTCTATTGAATGGATTAGAAAGATCCATTGCTCTAGACTTTCCATTGCTCCAGGCTTTCAGTTATATTGAATGGATCAGAGAGACCCGCTCTTTCCACTTTTGTTTGGTATTGCAGAGGACTTCCTTAGTAGATTATTGACGAGGATGGTGGATTCTTCTAAGATTATTGACGAGGATGTTGGAGAGAAAAACAGTTATATAGAGGCATAAACGTATTTTTACAATAACCTAAATTATTCAAGGGTAAAGATGTCTTTTTATGTTAGAATTCACTTTCTTAACGAAAAAAGTACCGGAATGAGGGATAATGGGGAATAGTGTGAACTAAAGGGGATAATGATCATTAATAGAACTTGAGGGAGATAATGCAAAATAGGTCAAACTACAAGGGAGATTAAGTACCGGAATGAGGGATAATGGGGAATAGTGTGAACTAAAGGGGATAATGATCGTTAATAGAACTTGAGTGAGATAATGGAAAATAGGTCAAACTAAAAAGGAGATTATCAAACTACAAAGGAGATTCTTCTTCCTCTTCTTCACCGACCTCCATTAAAAAGTTTTTTTCTTAAAAAAAAGCCGACATCCATTAAAAAGTTTTCTTTCAAAAAAATGTATTCTTATTTTAGAATCATTAAGGGTATTTCTGCCTCTTCAATGGAAAGTTTGGTAAAAACAATCAAAACACTAGTGCTAGGTAAAAATTAAAACTCCACTAATTATATTGTTAGTTTCAATTTTAACCATATAATTTAATATGGTTCGGATAGTTTACCTTTGTTCGAGGTTTGAGGCCCAAGCACTAGGGGTGGGCAAAGAACCATTAAACCAAACTGAACCGATTCAATCGGTTTTTTTATGTTGATCGGTTCAATTCGGTTCAGTTCATTTTTTGAAAACCGATTGGATCAGTTTTTTTCCTGGTTCGGTATCCTAAACCAGAAAACCGAACTGAGATCCAACATTTAAAAAAAAACCTTAGTTTAATGTTTAATAGTCCATGAAACTATAAAACTATGAAAGTGTGTCACATCATATTTTTTTTCTTAGTGTTTTTTTTATGAATATTATTTTAAACTAGTATTTTCAATTTTTTTAAGCCCATAACTTAATTTGGTCCAATGCCCAAAAGGATTAAAATATGAAAATATTTGTAATAATTAAAGCCTAAGAATTTGGCCAAGTTGGCCCAAAATTGGAAAAACCGAACTAAACCCAACCGAACCGGTCCAATTCAATCGGTTTTTGATCAGTTCACAATTGTTAAGTTGATCGGATCGGTTCACTTTTTCAAAAACCGAGCATTATCGATTTTTTATCGGTTCACTCAAAAAAGTGAATCGATCCATTAAACACCCACCCCTATCAAGCACTATAACATCCTCCCAAAAAGGGAGATTTGGATAATATCCTTTAAATAAAGTCCGGCAAGCTCTCTTTTTAGAAGGATTTTATAGTGCTTGATACTCAAACCTCGAACAAAGGTAAAGTATCCGAACCATATTAAACTATAGGATTAAAATTGAAATTAACCATATAATTAGTGAAGTTTTTATTTTTATCTAGCATTAGTATTTTGATTGTTTTTACCAAACTTTTCACTAAAGAGACAAAAATGCCCTTATTGATTCCAAAATAAAAATACTTAAAAAAAAACTTTTTAATGGAGGTCCGACCTCCATTGGAGGTAGAAGGAGAGGGAGGAGGAGTTTTCTTCAATAAAAAAAATCCAGATCCGAACACCAGTCTTGTTTAATTAAACACACCATCAGTCTTCTTCAATTTAAGCACATAAGTTTTCTTCAATTAAACACATAAGTTTTCTTCAATTAAACATACCACCAGTTTTAATCAATTAAACACACAATCGTTCTTCTTCAATTAAACACACCACCAGTTTTTCAACAATTAAATACACCACTAGTTTATTTCCTAACGTGTTTAATTCCCAATGTGTTTAATTTGGTGCGTTTAATCACCTTATTCTTCACAGTTTTTTTTTCTTTCTTCCCAGTTTTTTTTTTTGTGTGGCAAGTGACCTCCATTGGCGGTCCCGGACCTCCATCAGAGGTTACCCAAACCTCAATTGGAGGTCACACAGACCTCCAATGGAGGTTGCGATCTTCATCGGAGGTCGCCAAGATCTCTATTGGAGGTATGTGTGACCTCCAATGGAGGTTGCATCCTCCATTGCAGATGCTCCAATAATTTTAAAATAAAATTTTAAAAAAATAGTTTTTTTTTTAAGAAAATTAGTTTTAAAAAATAAAAATAAATAGAAAAGGTAGGAGTAAATTTATCTCTTAAGTGGAAAGCTTAGTAAAAACAATGAAAACACTGATTCCGGTTAAAAATAGAAACCCACTTAATTATTTTGTTGAAAAGTGCTATTTCCTCGTCTTTTTGGGAGGATTTTATAGTGCTTGATACTCAAACCTCGCTTGGCCAAAGGTAAAGTATCAGAACCATATTAAACTACACTCAATTATGAACACATGAATAAACTTTTACAAGCAAATACAATCCTCAATCACATCAGCAAAGAACCATTATTTTACATTTAAAAAAGTGAAAAACAAAATGTGCGAAATGAACCTATCTAAACATCAAAAAAAAAAATTTGTCTTTGGAATGAAGCTTCTCATCATGATAAGATCTAATACCCTCCATCTTTAACATTTCCAGCAAGAAATCGCTCCAAGTGTCAATGGGTCCAGGCAAGCACCAGTGCACACAATCATTATACATTGTTACAATTTCATTCTTCAAATGACCATATCTACTTGGATGACCATCTGGCCTCAATAACGTTGCTTGTGTCGTGTCAAGTAACCTGAATTTCAATCCTCTTTTGTTCCCTTGTTTCTCAGCAATCTTGAATTCCTCCAATTGTGTCATATAAAACTCGAAATCATTACCCTCCAAAGATGTTTCATTGCTCCTCAATGGCTTCGTTCTCACACAATCCCCACCTTGATTCCACAACCCATTTTCAAAATGTGATGGTGCAAAAGTCCTCAGAAATGTTATGCCCTTGAAATTTTCTAGGCTGTTTATGGCTTTAAAAGCAGTCCTGAAAGCTTTTCTATATCCATAAGAAATGGGCAAGTCAGTCACATTGTCTTTGAAACAGTAACGGCAACCAACTACTTGGTTATTTTCGTATAATATCATCGGCCGGAAAAACCAGTGGCCGGCAGAGATGACGATGTAATCGAAATCTTCAATATGGGTCGTCCATTCCTCATCAAACTCATCAAGGTAGAGATCATTGAAGAGGCCAGTGTGGGTTAGACCATTGGAGTCAGCTTCCTTGGCCTTGACCAAATGTGGTGACCAATAATTGGCAAGAGTGAAGTTGTAGGTTGTGTATTTCCAGCGTTTGAATCTCTCATCTGGCATGTATGAAACATCTAAAGGGTATTCCACCTGGAGATATCATGCATAAAATCATTGAGTTGATCAGTCAAAGACACAATTAGAATCAAGGTTGATATATAATACACTTGGACAGTTGTATAGATAAGCATCATCATCAATATTTTTTTTTTAATTTCATAAACCAAAACTATCATGCATAACAATATTCGATTGAGAGGAAATAGCCCTTTTTAATCAAAAAATTAAGGGGGTTTATATTTTTATCCAAAATTAATGTTTTCATTTTTTTTACCAATCTTTTCACCGAAAAAACAAGTTTATCCTTACCGTTTCAATTTATTTTTATTTTTTAAAACTATTTTTCTTTAATTTTTTTATTTTAATCATAGGTGGTCTGCAAATCTCCATTAATGGAGGTCTGGCCTCTATTGGAGGTCGGTGAGACCTCCAAGCGAGATCTTGTGAACCTCCAATGGAGGTCGGGCCTCCGATCTAAAAAAATGAAGAAGAAGAAGAAATTCCAAATCCATAAAAAAAATTTCCACAAAAGAAAGTTGCATTTAACTGATTTGGACTGGTGCGTTTAAATGATTTAGACTGGTGCATTTAATTGATTCGAAATGGGATGTGCGTTAATTGATTCGAAGTGGTGATGCGTTTAAATGATGTGGACAAGTACGTTTAATTGATTCGAAGTGGTGTGTGCGTTTAATTTATTCGAATTGGTGTGTGCATTTAAATGATTTGAACTTATACGTTTAATTGAAGTGAACTTGTGCATTTAATTGAAGCGAACTGAAGCATTTAAATGATTTGGGCTGGTTCGTTTTCAAAAAAAAAAATTCTAGATCTGTGAAATTTCTTTTTATCAAATATGGAATTTCTTCTTCTTCTTCTTTTACATTTTTTTTAGATTAGAGGTCGGCAAGATCTCGCTTGGAGGTCTGCAAACGTCCAATCATTAAAAAAAAGGTATTTTTATTTCAGAAATCATTAAGGGTATTCTTGTCTGTTCAATGGAAAGTTTGGTAAAAAATAATCAAAACACTAATGCTGGATAAAAATAAAAATTTAACTAATTATATGGTTAGTTTCAATTTGAACCCTTATTTGATTTGTTGTTTATATATATATATATATATATATATATATATATATATATAGTCATTTTCATGTTAGTTCGCACCGATAGAATTATATAAGGACATTGAATGTGAGCCACTAATTTATAAAAGAGTTTTGACAAGTGCATACATACCAAGTCAAAATATGTAAAATGAGTGGTTCATATTCAATGTTTTTATATAATTCTATAAGTGAGCACTTATGTGAAAATTATTATTATTATATATATATATATATATATATATATATATATATATATATATATATAAAGGCTAGACACCCCTCTTTAGCATTATAAACAAGGGATGTTCTATTTTTATTAAAAATTATGGTTTTGATTGTTCTTATCAATCTTTTTCCTAAACCGATAAAAATACTTTCAACTTTAATATACTTTCATTTTTTAAAATTAAAAAAAGAAAAAAGAAGACTTCCATGGAGGTATATGGATTTTTTTTAAAAACATTACAATTTTTTTAACGTGTTTAATCATGGAAGAAGAAGTTTAGCATGTTTAATCTAAAAAATTGAGACCCTAGCATGTTTAATAAAAAAAAGTTTAGCGTGATTAATTTAAAACCCTAGAGTGCTTGATCTAAAACTATATCGTGTTTAATGATCTGTGTAAGGAATTTTGTAAGTTTCCAAAGAAACAAAACATCAACATGTTTAATCCCAAAAAAAAAAAAACTGGCATGTTTATTGTTTAATCTCGGATAAACACTTCGGTTTACTTTTTTTTTTCTTCTTCTTTCCTAATATTTTTTAGGGGTTCCAAACCTCTATAATTATATTTATATTTTTTTCAAAATAAAAGTTTTTTTTTATTTATAAATTCGACGATGGTATTTTCATCCAAAAAGTGGTTTGTTTGTTAAAAACAATCAAAGTTTTGGAAAGTGACAAATATAGAAACTATCCTAATTTTATGACTATTTATGGATTTGACCCAAAAAAATTCATTATTTAATTTGTTTCTAGCTAGCAAATATTTCATGGGGATAGTCCACAATTTATATATCAGATGCCGTGCAAGAAATTCAACATTGTTGGGTGATTATACAAAAACAAAAATTTAGTGGCCAAAGTGTAAAGTGTTTAAACTTTAAAGTATAATAATAATTATTTTTAGGGAAGGAGGGCAGTGGCCCTATGCGAATTTGTAGTTAGTAGGTACGTATTAAGCAACAACAAAGACAACTAATAAATCTTGTGAGTTGGTTGCAATGTCAAATAGGCAAACCATTGTACGGCAATCCTAATCCTGCAAATTTATTATTCTCTTCGACCAGAGAGTCTTGGGTGCATCATTTGATGATATGGCAGTATCAAGGTGGGAGATGCATGGTGCATCATGCTGCACCTAAGTTTTAATCCTCTTAGACAGTGTGAGACCTCTCAACAATATTTTAATACTTCTTTTAATCTTTTGATAGCTAGATTGTTCACCCATAACACTACTCCAGACCGGGCACGATTAGGTGTCGTGGCTCACTGGCTCAATAGTTTTGTGCCCCATAATTTCGTATTATGTATGACTGAGGTAATCAGCCGTGAGGTATTATTTATTTGGGCCATTGAACCTCACAATTTTATTTTAAAAATAACTTTTATAGGATTAAGGATATCCTTCACTTGTTCATATGTAAACTAGTCTTAAATGAAAACCCCACCTGACAACATACTTCGCCTACAAATTTACAATATTTAATATTTTTGTTTTGTTTTTGTTTTTTCAATGTCTAAGTAACTAAAAATTGTAGTGAGGACGTTTCTTTTCAATTATTTTTATTTACCTCACCCCAACTCTCACTCAAAACAGAACCACCAAGTCCATCCCAAGTCCCAACTTTGGTGAGACGTGAGTTCAAATCTTCTTCCTCTCTCAATTAATGGACTTAATTATTTATTTTTATATATATAAAAAATTAATATTTAGATCCTTTTAATTAAAATGGTTTTTTAAAGGTTAAAAGATGCAAAGAGAACAACTGTAAAACTGTTTCCTTAAAAAGATATGCAAATATGCAATGCACTAAGATTCCACATAGTGTTTCCCAATTACTATTTCACCCAATCTTTGATTTACATAGATAATGGCTTGGGTCAAATAACTTTCAAGTAGTTATTATAAGTAATTATAGGATTGTTAACATATTTACAGCTAAGAATTAATTACATTCTAAAAATATTATATTGGAATTATACATTTAGGGTCTGTTTGTAAGTAAGAGCTTCTTCAAATAACAGTTTGAAAGAAAGTTGTTGCACGATTGTTATTTAATTAAAAAACTCTTTTACATATAAGATTACCGAAATACTTAAAAATATTTAAATGATAAGGTTATATTAGACATTTTGGTGTTATAAAAAAGTACTAAAATATATCGACTCAGAAAAGCCTTAAATTTGAGCTTGTCTCAGTAGACGTAAAACAACATTTTTAATCATTTAAAAACTTTACTGAGTAACAACAAAGTGACAAATATTTTTTTTTTTGAAAAAGGCTTTTCTAAAAGAACTTTTTTTTTCTAAAAAAAAACCTTTTTTAGCTAGCTCTTCCAAACGGACATTTATTCTAGCAATTTCATAGTAATTCATCTTGACTGGTCCGGTAGACTCATGACCCATGCAGTGTCGGATTTTTTTTTTTATCAAAAAATTAAAAGTTATTTTAACACTTAGATAAGATTGTCTTCCATACACTACAAAAGAAAAGAGTCTATTAGCGATGAATTAGTACCATTGGAAATGATGAAAAAGGTAAGACCACATTTCCGATGGCCCAATGGCAGCCGGAAATAGTCAAATAGGCCGTCAATGTTACACACATTTTCGACGGTAGAGACAATGCCGTCGAAAATGATGAAAAAGGTAGTATCACATTTTCGACGGTCATTTGGCCGTCAGAAATAGTCAAATAACCTGTCAATGTTGCCCACATTTCTGACGGCACAAAAATTACCGTTGGAAATGATGAAAAAATTTGTACAACATTTCTGATGACCTAATGGCCGTCGGAAATAGTCGAATAAGCAGTTACTGTTGCCCACATTTTCGACTTTTAAGGACTATTGCATTGTTGAAAATGTAGTACTATTTTCTACGTCATTTGTTACGGTATTGTCATGGAAAAAATAATTAATTTATTATTGTAATATTAATTAATAAATTATAATTGAATGTATGTAATAATTTGTATATTACAAAAGCAAAAGTGACTTGTAAGTCAATATTTTAAATGAATCATGAACTATTTTGTTATTTGTCACTATCTTTTTTTATCGAAATCACTCAATGAAATTTCCTGCCACATATTTTGGTTCAATTTGAATTTTTTAAATATTACCGCATAATTAATTAAAAACTGATAATTTGTGACGATCACTGTAAGAAAGTTAGGCAATATAGATCAAAATTTTGGGAAAAAACGATACTAATAAGAAGTCTACTTTAATGGTACATCTACTAAATTAACTAAATATAAAATATAGCAAATTTTTTAGTAATTAATAGAACCTTTAGTTATTTTTAATTATTTAAAAAAATAATAATATTTTTCTATTAAAAAAATGATTTAATAAATATTTTTAATATTATTTGTATATTATATAAAATAATTACAAATTTTACTGAAATGAATTTAATTAATTAATTAATAAAAATTAAGTGAAATGTTGATTATGAAAAATTAAATCAATAAGAATATAATAAACATGTCTTATTGAAAGATGAAGATACAGTTAAATGGTAAAAATTACAAGTCATGCTTTCCTATTATATAGGGTAATATTTTTATAAAATATTAATTAAAAAAATAAGATATATAGTTATGTTTGAATAGTATGTAAAATATATTTAATCATATAGTTTGCAAAACATATCAATAGTTTATATATTTAAATAGTATGTAAAAAATATTAGATATAAAATTATAGTTAAACGGTAAAGCTTTATCTTATCATTATCAAGTCATGGGTTCGAACCATAGAAAATACATATAATTTAAATGATTTTCATTTGAGCGCAATTGGCCTGGGTGGTGTGGTTGTGTACTTGTATCACGTTCGATGGCCTCTTACCCGTGGGAAACGAAATCATCTTTTCCTACGGCATAATGCCAACGCAAAAGACTACTATTTTGTTCAGTGATAATTTCTCATATTATGCATAACTTTTATTCGTAAGTGCCACGTTTGAATTTCAAGTGAAAAAGATGCATATAATTATGAGAAAACTAATATTAGAAGAAGACTTACCCTAGATAGGAGGCATATCAATGATTGCATTTGGTTTCTAGCCACAGAGTCTCCAATGAATGCAAGAGACTTGCCTCTAACAATTTCTAGGAACTGAGCTGGGTTAAAAATAGGAAGATCACACCCATCTGGTTTCCACCTCCATTTCATGAAGTCGGTGTCTGGTCTTCCAAATTTCATGCAGTTTTGGTGATTATGAATGGCCCAACATGTTGTGTTTGTGTAATATGGTCCTTCAGGATTCGGCACCCATTCACCTGAAAATATATCACATATTTTCTCACCTTCCACTTCTCTTCTTGAATCATCTGATGATGGTGAATGATCAGAAAAGGTATTACAAGAGTTTTTCAACAAGAGTAAAGGGTAACCTAGTAGAGGGTAACAGAGAGGAATGATTGCAAGAACAATTAAGGTTAAGGTTATTTGTACAACAATTCTTGGAGTATTGTTTTTTGCAAGAGGAAGCTCCATGGAATCAAGCTTCGTTTTGAAACGAGGATATGCAATTAGAAAGAGACCTTGATTGCATATGTATATTTATAGATGGGATACCTTGATTATGTAGAGAACAATTTAATGGTTAGATTATATATAATTATATATATATATATATATATATATAATTTTTCACTCCTCATGCCCGAACTGAACTATTAATATTAGGACGAGACTTGTGAATCATTGATTAAAGTTTAAGAAGACTTTGATTAAGTTGAAATATGTGAATCTAATGGTTGATAGTTGTGGAACAGATAGAAATACAATTAGTTCATTTTGAGAAGATATATATATATATATATATATATATAAAATTTATTAGACTAACCATATGTCAGAAAGAGGCAAAAACTTAAATAGCACTTTTTGGGATGAATCTTGTGCAAATAACATCACATTAATAACTCTTGTTTTTATAGCACTAAAGTTTACTGTCAAACAAAAATACCCTCAAATTAGAAATTAGAGCAACAAGTCTTTAGGTTCTTTTATTTATTTATTTTTTTTCTTTCTTTTGTTTTTGTACCTTCATTGTCTAACAAGAAAGAAGAAAGAAGAAACAAGAAAGAAGGAATCGACGGCGACAACTGCTACGGCACCGACAGACAACCGCGAAGACTTCGACGGCACCACAAGACTCCGATGCATGTCAACGAGAGTTCCCAGCCACATAAAACCGCCACAATCAAAGGTATTTTCGTTAGGGTTTTCTTTTCAACTTTGATTTTGTTGATTTTCCGAAAAAAATTTCGTTTTGGTTGATTTGGATTTAGTTTTGCTGATGTTTTGTTGTTTGCGTCTGAATGTCGATTCATATTTAGTTTGAATATGAATTTTGATTTAGTTTTTTGTTATTTTGCTTTGAATTTGTGTTGTTGTTTTGTAGATTTGGATTTTTGTTACTTTGTTTGAATTTGTTTTGTTGTTTGGTAGATTTCGATTCGTTTTATCAAAAAAAAAAAAGAATCTGAATGGTGGTGTTGGTGGGTTAGGGTTTTTCGATTTGGAGAAGATGGTGAACAGTGTTAATCCACAATTAGGGAATTTTCCAGAAATAGCCGCCTTTTTCGAGACTTATTAAGACTTTTCGAGACTTAATTATATTTTTCGAGACTTATATATTTATTTTCGAGACTTAAATATGCCTTTTCGAGACTTAAATATGTATTTTAGAGACTTAGATATGCCTTTTCGAGACTTATTTAACATGTATTCGAGAAATAAATCATGTTTATCCGAGACTTATTAACATAATTTCGAGACTTACTGGTGTATATAAGTTCCTGAAACAATTGTTTCATTGGAGACTTACTGTGCTAAGTAGTTATGATTGTATGTTTTGTTTGTAACATTATATATACAGATGGTGAATTTTAAGAGGCAACTGAAAACTCCCGAGTCGAATCGGTACGATGGAACAATCACTCGCCAGATAGAGAATGGGGAGGTCCAAAAGTAGAGGTTCATGGACTCATGTCCAGTGAATGCATTTATTATGAATTATGTTATGGATTTTTAAACTCCTCCATCAGATATATTATGGATTTTTTGTTTATTATGGATGGATCTTTTTGTTTATTATGGATTGATGATTGAATGTATTTATAATGAATTATGTTGTGTTTGACAGGGAATTGAATTTGTTGATTATTTTTGAATGGTTATGTTGAATGGAATTGACATGGACTATATGCTGGATACTTGGATGTGTTTATAATAAATAATAAATTATGTTGTGTTTCCAATAAGTCTGATCCTGATCCAGGGAAAACATTATTATCATATTACCGTGTTTCCACGAGATTTTGATTGATTTGAATGTCATCACCTATGACACGTTCCTCGTATCTTCTTTCAACAAGTGTAACACACTTTCAGGATTACCTTATCTTTCCCTAGTAGAAACCTAACATCATCATCATCCGCTATCATAGTGCGACATGTAATGTCTGGATCAACAACTATTGATTCTATGTCAATTTCATATATGTTTGGATCATGTTAGACAATGGCTTTTACAACCCCCAACAGTTCTTCGTAAGTTAAATTCTTCCGGACATATACACCTTTATTAACGGCGTCGACATATCTCTAGCTTCTATCCGGTAGTTCATTGTCTAACGAAAAACTGTTGGGGGTTGTAAAGGCCATTGTCTAACATGATCCAAACATATATGAAATTGACATAGAATCAATAGTTGTTGGTCCAGACATTACATGTCGCACTATGATAGCGGATGATGATGATGTTAAGTTCCTACTAGGGAAAGATAAGGTAATTCTGCAAGTGTGTGTTACACTTGTTGAAAGAAGATACGAGGAACGTGTCATAGGTGATGGCATTCAAATCAAGCAAAATCCCGTAGAAACACGGTAATATGGTAATATGATAATAATGTTTTCCCTGGATCAGAGTCATTTTCGTTTGGCGACATGAGCACCACGGGTTATCCCTGGATCAGACTTATTGGAAACACAACATAATTTATTATTTATTATAAACACATCAAAGTATCCAGCATATAGTCCATGTCAATTCCATTCAACATAACCATTCAAAAATAATCAACAAATTCAATTCCTTGTCAAACACAACATAATTCATTATAAATACATTCAATCATCAATCCATAATAAACAAAAAGATACATCCATAATAAACAAAAAATCCATAATATATCTGATGGAGGAGTTTAAAAATCCATATCATAATTCATAATAAATGCATTCATTGGACATGAGTCCATGAACCTCTACTTTTGGACCTCCCCATTCTCTATCTGGCGAGTGATTGTTCCATCGTACCGATTCGACTCGGGAGTTTTCAGTTGCCACTTAAAATTCACCATCTGCATATATAATGTTACAAACAAAACATACAATCATAACTACACATCACAGTAAGTCTCCAATGAAACAATTGTTTTAGGAAAATATATACACCAGTAAGTCTCGAAATTATGTTAATAAGTCTCGAATAAACATGATTTATTTCTCGAATACATGTTAAATAAGTCTCGAAAATAAATATATAAGTCTCGAAAAACATAATTAAGTCTCGAAAATAAATATATAAGTCTCGAAAAACATAATTAAGTCTCAAAAATAAATATATAAGTCTCGAAAAACATAATTAAGTCTCGAAAAGTCTTAATAAGTCTCGAAAAAAGGCGGCTATTTCTGGAAAAATCCCTAATTGTGGATAACACTATTCACCATCTTCTTCAAATTGAAAAACAGTAACCCACCAACACCACCAGTCAGATTCTTTTTTTTTTTGATATAATGAATCGAAATCTACCAAACAACAAAACAAATTCAAAGCAAAGTAACAAAAATCGAAATCTACCAAACAACAACACAAATTCAAAGAAAAATAATAAAAAAACTAAATCAAAATTCATATTCAAACTAAATATGAATCCACATTCAGACGCAAACAACAAAACATCAGCAAAACTAAATCCAAATCAACCAAAATGAATTTTTTTTTGGAGAATCAACAAAATCAAAGTTGAAAAGAAAACCCTAACAAAAATACCTTCAATTGTGACGGTTTTCTGTGGTTGAGAACTCTCATGGACATGCACCGGAGTCTTGCGGTTGCCGTCGAAGTCTTTGCGAAATTAAAAGAAAATAAAAAAAATCAAGGAGAGAAGTGTTTCTGTGAAGGAACAAGAGAGAAAACTAGAGAAAAATTGTAAATGAAAAGTAAAGTTGTAAAAGTAAAAGGAGGGGCATTTTGGTCAGCACACCATTTTAGGTGCTAATAAAACAAGTGCTAATAAAACAAGAGCTAATAAAACAAGACTTATTAAAGTTGTGATAGTTGCACAACTCAATGTTGAAAATATGCTATTTTGAACCATTCCCTCATGTTACAAACAGGCAATGATTAATGAAATTATAGACAAGATGAGATGGGTCCAGTGGTATTGCCCATCACACCCACGCCACGAGATTGTGGGTTTGAGTGTCTCTTCTTCCTCAAAACCCTAAATAATGTACTGGGTGTCAATATTGCAACCCGTAAATATGATTTGTACATCTATATTTTATTAAAAATTTTAATTACAAAAATATCTCAACACAAAGGGTGACTCTAATCCACCTACAAAATATCTTCCTACACCCATTTTTCTTCTTAGACATATATTATTAAATTTAAATTATTAATTTTACTCTCTACACCCTTTAAAATACCAAAACTATCCTTTAAGTATATATTATTTTTTAATTTTAAACATTTATTTTTTTATCATTACATATATTTTTTTTATTTTACCCAATTTTCTCATTACTACACATATTCAAATTCAACCATAGTTTACTCGATCCTTTTAACAAATATTATTGAATGTACTCACATAAAAAAATATTATGTTCTAATAAAAACTCTACAATTAAGATTTTATTTTGACAAAAATAAAATACAAATTCAATGGTAAAACTAATTCTGTTTTTGCATTGTTATTTGAGGAATCAATGTATTGAATTATCTTAAAAACCATGAAATCGTAATGGTTTACACATTTAATCATTGTCCTAGAAAACAAATAATTAAACAAACAACAATATACATCTTCTTTTGTCCTCAAAAAAATATTATATTATATTATATTTCCTGATTGATATTGGGGTTGATTAAATATATATTATTAGGGTTTATGATAGATTGAGTGTTCAACTTAGGTGGCAATAGAGCCACTCTTACACCCCAACACAAATTAACCAATAGAAACATATTACTTTAATTAAAAATAAAACAAATATTAAATACACCCATTAATTACACTCATCATATTTTCAACTATATTAAACTCTTTTTTTTTTTGAAAAAAATATATATTATACTCTTTATTTAAAAATAAAAAGTAAAGTAAAGCACATGATAAATCTTAATTAAACCCTAAATCTATACCAAGTATCAAAATTTCACCATAAAAAAAGCCAATGATAAAACCTAATTAAATCATAATTCTAAAACCTAATTCTGTTTTGTTTTAACTTTTTTTTTTCATTTCCATCTGTAAGTCTCAGAAAGACTAAAATGAGTCTCGGAAATAGACTTATGTTCTTGAATCCGAGACTTTAGTTTTTGGAAATTTTTTAAGATCCGTTTCTTCATTTTTTTTTATACTTAGACTTATTCCCCAATTTTTGTTTTTGTTTTTTATTTTCTTTTTCAGCAACCTCCAATGAAGGTTTGTTCGACTTCCATTGGAGGTCGAGTTACTTTCGACTTCCAATGGAGGTCTATTCGACTTCCGTTGATGGAGGTCATCTACAATAATGGAGGGTTTTCAAAATTAAAAACAAAGTTCGTGTGAAAGGAGAGGAAGAAAGGGAGAGAAAAAGAGAAAATTAAAAAGTAAAAAAATAAAGCAAAAGGGAAAGTGGGGTATTTTGGTCTCACAACTTATTTTGGTGCCAATTAAACATGAGTTATTAATATAGTGTTACTTTCAAAAGTCAAGATGGATTTGGTGTTATTTGCCCCTATTCTCTCATTCTGAAACTGTTAAATAATAAAAAAAAAAAACAAAAAAAAACAAAAAAACAGGTTCTACGCATTTTTTATTTTTCTTAGATTGTCTAAAACAATTATTCTAAAATACCCCATAAAAAATAATATGATACCAGTGAAGTGAATAACAAGAAGAAAGTCAAAATCCTTCTTGACAAGAAGACATCAATATTTGAAGTGATATTGTCTTTCTCATAATCCACCCAAACAATAAGTAACATATTAGACGAAAAAATGAGCAAGTAGAGAACAAATGAACAAGTGATGTGATGTTAAACAAGTTATTGTCGAAAGAGGTGATGTTGGTCTGGTGGTAAACCCATCACACTTACACCATAAGATTGTATATTCGAATCCTCTCCTCCTTAAAAAAAAATTCAAAAATTTATGTAATACTTAAAAATGAAGAAACAAGTTATTGTTTTAAATTATGTATACAAACATGAGCACCCTGATATGATATGCAGGAACTAGGATGGTGATGTAAAGACTAAATTGGTTGTATTAATAATTTAAGAGGATTTACAAATACAATGGTTTAAAATAAGTATATTCATTTTAATAAGGGTATTATTGGCATTATGATGAGTACTTATAGTAATTGTTTAATTTTCAAATTTTATACATATGTATACTTATAAAATGAGTGTTTAAATCATATATGGGTGGCAATATCAACTCCCTATTATAATGTTTCAAAAAAATATTAATGAAATTATAATATTCATTCATATATATATATATATATATATAGTCCTTCTCTGTACAAGTCAGTCTGAAAATTTTCTTCAGATCTTTAAAATTTTAATAGTTTGAATTAGTGTAAAATTTTCTTGTACTTATTCCAACCGGTTGGAATTCTAAGGACATGTCGAAAAATTTCAGCACCAGATCTGACCAGAATTTTATATATATATATATAACCTAACCCTTATATTTATACTCATCATTATTAATTTTTTTTTATAATTATGCTGTGATATTATTGTACATGAACATTATTTAATTAAAGTTTCAAATCTGATGGTCACCACGTCTGACATGAATTTGTCAGAAATGATTTGTAAAAATAAGTAATTAGAGGAATTAATGGATACGCACTATGCATTATCATGTGAAGACAGGACCATTTACGGAGTTAAGAGATGCTTCTCAACAACTTAATTTAAAAAATAAAATTAAATGAATATTCGGTGCAAGGGCGTACATCTTTTCTTATTAGAGCATAAATATTGATCTCGATTTGTTATGATTTTAGTTGAATTTGATATTCACATTTAACGTAATTAATAATACTTATCATTATGCATGTAACTCCTATGCATTTGTAATTTGATAAGAGGGAAAAAAAATACAATAATAATATAATATAGATTCACTGTTTGATATGTTATCCTTGATGTTTATGTTTTGTTCTTTCACTTATTTTTAATGATTGTGATTGGTTAAAAGTCATGTAGATCAGTAGATCAAGAGGGGTCGAGTTATATTATCATGACACATTTTAAGAGTATCATTCCAATTTAAATCAATTCAACGTTAAATCGATAAACTTTAACATTAATGTTTTTTTTTTTAATGTTTAACATCAATTACACAACTACCATGTTCAAACCGGTACGTAAATCTCACATGAGAATAATTTTACCTTTAGAGGAATTGTTTCTGATCACAGTCCTACTCCTTCGTAATACTGCATTGTTTCTTAAAAGTTTATTAGAGAAAGTTCTCCTAATCTGGCTTTCATAACATTTCCAACGTCTTTCCCATATCTCCAACCACTTTTTGCTATGTAAAATCATTTTCTAGGACCGATTGGAAAAAGTTTATTTCCAACAATATTTTTTTTAGGTAACGAGGATTCCGAACTTCGTCCGGACACAAATCTGTCCGTCCTCCTTCAACTGTGTGACACACGTCTGGCCTGTATACCATATCGGTATGTATGTTGGATACAGAGTAGAACATATAAGAAACATCGGCCTGCACCACTGGCCCCACAACGAAGCAAGCAGGTAAATCAGGACTCGCCCCGCCTGGGTAGGATTCGAACCGCTGACTTTAGTCCTATGTCCGTCCTTCCACCAGCAGGACTAAGCGCCCTGAAGGCTGGCCTCAAGGTAATTGCCAAGAGTAGAACCAAGGACTTGGGTTTCATCCCAAGCCTTGGACCACCAAGGCAACCACCTTTTGGTTTATTTCCAACAATATATATATATATATATATATATATATATATATATTGTTTTTGGTAACGAGGATCCCGAACTTCATCCGGACACAAATCCGTCCGTCCTCCTTCAACTGCGTGACACACGTCTGGCCTGTATACCCTACCGGTCTGTATGTTGGATACAGAGTAGGACAGATAAGAAACCTCGGCCTACACCACTGGCCCCACAACGATACAAGCGGGTAAATCAGGACTCGCCCTCGCTTGGGTAGGATTCGAACTGCTGACGTTAGCCCGATGCCCGTCCTTCCACCAGCAAGGCTAAACACCCTAAAGGCTGGCCTCAAAATAATTACCAAGAGTAGAAGTAGAACCAAAACTTAGGTTTCATCCCAAGCCTTGGACAATATTATTTTCAAAGAAGACCAACAAATTACTGTTCCCGGGGAAAATAAAAAAACATTCAGGAAAAATATGCATTTCATAAGACTTTTAAACGTCATTTCCGACATCGTTTGACTTTTGGAAAAGACCCTGTCTCTCGTAGTGAACTTAGCAAAACCCACATAAGATTTCATTATTAATTATTATATAGTTTGAGAGGGAGATAAGTGAGATTAGGTTATGATGGAATCTCGTGGATATGAGTATATGACAATCAAAACGAGATATCGCCTTTACATATCTCAAATATTATTTCGTTTTGATTGTGGCCCAGAAATGGGTTAAAGTAAGCTATTAATATGTATATTGAATTATTGATATGAAATGATTCCTTTACTTTATTTAACTCCATGTCTTTCTTTAAGTTCAAATCATTGTCTTTCCAACTCATTTTATCAACTTTAACTTCTACTTTCTTTCTAATCTCAGATTTTGATGTCTCAATAACAGTTTTCAGAAAAAAAAGTGGATGTATGTGAAACCAACTGATCAAAAACTTTCCCATCAAAATTAGCTGCCCATGCAAATGCAATATATGCTATTATTACATTCTAATTCTTAGGATATCAAAGGAAACGAATCTATTTTATTTTTGCACTTACTCATCATTTTTACTACTATAAATTCTTATAATGGTAAATTTTTAATGATGACGATATTCGAACTAAATTTAAGTAGAATTTTATTTTATTTTGTTTGTATTTATTTATTTTGTATAATACCACCGAAGTCATTTGTTATTTGGCACTACTGATCAACAAGGAAAAGTTGTGCTTACCCACTCACTATTTTGTCTCCTTCACTCTCTCATCACGATTCACGAATAATTTCCAACGGTACATATATTATATATTCTTTTTTTTTTAATTACATATATTATATATTTTATTTCTATAAAAAATGGCTGAATTTTAGAACCTTAATAAAAAAAATTGCGAAAGTTGAGATGCTTTACTAGTAAATTAATCTATCACAATTTTATAAATGATATTGCTGGTTTAAATCATGTCCTACTTCTCTAACTTTCAAATTTATAATGATAATAATAATAATAATAATAATAATAATAATAATAATAATTGTTTGGGTTAATTTTATTCGGTTTGACACATTAGCATGGGGCTCAAAATTTGGGTAATTGGATCTCCACGACGTTAGGCCACGTCAGCTCGACAGGCCACGCAAAGCAGTGGCAAATTGACAAGTGAAGACCAAGTCGCCCATTGGAGGAATCTGCTCGCCAGAGAAACCCCAGACAGGCGAAATAACTCGAACTCGCCACCCACACATATAATGTAAATCATCATTAACAAACAGGATTTTAGCGCATCTTCCAACAAACTCGGTTTCATATTAGGCAAGGCAATCGCCTGAAATCCAAAAGTTGACAAATCCAGAAATAAATGCAGGAATACTCCCACTAGGAATGAAGATCATGGCACCATAAATGCACGAAGACTCAATTCACCAAGAATCTCGCCAAGATATGAACCTCCTAGGATCTCGCCCATCAATAACCTTTGCTTGCACGACAACAGCTAGGGCAACACCCTAACCCCTATATAAACACATGTATCAAGCAAAAAGTAGAAAAAAAAACAAGCAATACATCACTTGTAGATTGTAAGTACTCCTTTTATAGTGAAAGATCCTTTTCCTGTCATCACAACGACCGTGGTTTTTCTCTGTATTAAGGGTTTTCCATTTAAAAATTTCGGTGTGTTTACTATTACTGCACTTATCTTTCGTTTATCATTAATTTATCAATTCACACACCTATAAGTGAGGCGACTTGGTCACTACCTATAAGTTTCACCATGCGACGATCTGTATACATGTCATTGTTGACTAGATCATCCAACAATCAACGTCAACAATTGACACTAGAAAGATGGATCGAACATCCGATCTTGTAAAAGATGGATAATGACCTAAGCGGAGACTGCCAATTATCACCCGTCACTTAGTAAGATGCCGGCCCCTAAGGTTCCTCAGATATCTCAAGTGGAAAGAGCAAAAGAAAAATGAAAGCAAAGAAGCCCCAAGAGAACTTGAATTCTACCCTAGGGAAGCCCTTAAGGAAGAAAGTAGCGAAAAACCAGTTGAAGAAATAATATTAGACCCATCGCAACCCATTAAGATGATTAAGATAGCGCACAACTAACAACATCGATAAAAGATGATCTAATCTCGCTTTTACGGGAATATAGGGACATCTTTGACCATGCCAAATTAGTGTATGATTTTGGCCACTAATTTTGACTCTTTTTTATGTGTTCTGGGGTAAAACCAGGGAATTTAATAGCTTAAATCGAGCTTTGCAGGAAAAATGGCATCACATGGGCTTTTGAGCATACATTGAAGAGTTTGAAGTAAATAGCACAAAAGGAGGGAAGTTTTGAAGTAGATCATTAATGTTGCTAACAAGGTCGGTAGTCGAAGCTAGCGAACCCAAAACAAGTGGATGTCACCCCCAATGCGTCGCTATGAGGAGATCACGATAATTACAGAGCAAGCCAGTGAATCCTAAAGTAGAGGATGTCGCCCCCAATCCGTCGATATGGGGCGAAGGCGACAATGAAATAAGAAGACATGTAAGATCAAATCTAGAGAAAGTTGCTCTCATTGCGTCTCTAGGATAAAACCACGACATCTGTAGCGACATTCTAGATCTGAGGTGTCGCCCCCAATGTTGCTAGGCAGAAGACAGCAAAAATTAATCAGATATCTGTATAACCGTTTGTATCTATTGATGTCACCATGCCAAGACTGCGATATCCGGGCCACGACATTTGCCAATCAGTGAATCTGACGGTTACAAGCTTGCTTTTTAGACCACTATATATACATTCCTTAGTTTCATTTGTAGATATCCATACATACACCCATATTCGACCTTCTCTCCATATACATCACCATTTCATATCTTAATCTCATCTTTTCAATCCAAAAACTCAACACCCAAATCTAGAACTTCTCTAACTTAATCAATCCTTTCTACCCATCTTCGCCACCACTTTCCTTTGTCACTTTCCATTTGACTCGAGCACACTACACATCTTATCTTCCATTCTTTAACACAAATATTCAAGGCAAGTACTTGTTGATTTATGTTTTTGAGTATTATCACTTCACTTGCAAATTGTAGACATTTGACTAAACATGATCAATTGAATATGCTTGTAAATAGTCTATATGTGCTTTCATGTACTTTAAGTGTTGTAATAGAAGCTATCTAGAGGGACACATATTGGTTTGTTTCAAGGGATTGAAAAAGGGAAAAACAACCTATTCACCCCCTCCCCCCTCTAGGTTAACTTTAGGCAATTTAACCGTGATTGTATATTTCACTATGTCGTATGCCTCGATCAAATTCTCACCGTAATCACCAGCATGTTTGGCAGACGCTGGCAATTCTCCTTCTGGCATAGTCTCTGTGAAACCAGGAGCAGGGTACAAATTGTAAGCCTTAGAGTCGCGTAGCGGAATGAGAATTTTAAAACTTTTGAAAATCGTATGTGTAAGAACCTCTATTTTATGATTGGCTTATTTTATGACAAACCACACAACATTGGGGATGATCTTGTAATGGGTAGCTTAGGTCTTCGTTGGCAAGCTTCCAAGCAACTCCGAGACTTCAAAATCAAGAGCAAGAGCGAAATGTATATTCACTTGACTTTGTCTCTTGAAGAGCTTAGGTGCACATACTTCATGCATGCTTTTTTCATCTTGCATTTGTGTTCTAATTGTTTATATGTGTGCATTCATTACACATTTCACACTTGCACCTCATTGTTAGATCTAAGTGTGGTTTTGTGTGGTGTAATTCATTTTCATTTGTGTGATCGGAAACGTCCGCACTGGCACAATGGTGTGCATGTCTTAGCGCGATGGTTGACCAATTGAGAAGGTCCCATTCTTCTCTTGGTTAAGTGTTAGTTTTGGTTTGGTTGTTTGGAGTAAAGTGTCTAGTTTCAAAAGAGTGGTTTTCAATGTTTTAAATGTTTTTTAAAACTGAACTTTGTATGGTCTTGTGACCATAACGTTTTATAAAAAGATCCAAAATGAGTTTTAAAAATATTTGGATAAACTAGACACCCATACATTTTCAACGGTATATTATTCGTAATATTTCATGACCGTTTTTTGTCCGAATCTGAGCTTTGGTCACTCTTTTAATCATAACTCTTTCTAAAAAAAATCAAAACCTCATTCTGTAAAAAGGAGTAGAAAGTAGACTTCCATACCTTTCTAATGGTATATTATTCGAAAGGTTTCACTATCGTTTAGCTTTGTTTTGGGTCACTTGAAACTGGAGTAGTTGTGTTGTTCAGTGAGTAAAGTGACTTCCAAATCAACTTTGTGCAAGTCGCCTTGAAAGTCGCCTTAGACATATAGTTTTTCTCCAGAACATAAAGCGACTTGCAAGGCTACATGTGCATGTAGCCTTGGAAGTCACCTTTTAACACTAGAAATCAGTTTTCTCTTCAAAACGGCGTAGTTTCACTTGGGCACCTATAAATACACCTCTTTCTCATCTTCTTCTTCCAAGCCACGAAAATTAAACCCTAGAGAGAGAAGTTTCATTGTTCTAGCGAGAGAAAGCTTCAAGCTTTGTTCTTTGACTCTCCAAACCCAAAAACCCATGCATCCATGACATCTATTGCATCAATAACACATGGGTCTTCATCAATTTTGACTTGGTAAGTAAGAACAAATATCTCATCTTCATTTATTGTTCTTTAAGTCCAAGATTTCGTTTTTAATGCATAGGATTTCTAGAAATCATTTTTGAATGCATTATTGTGTTGATTGATAACATGATTGGGTTTGTTTTGTGATAGCTAAATTGATTAGGTCATTTTTGCCTAAAAGCTAGGTCATAAATATTCATGTGTGATTTATTGATAACTAGGTTGAGAAATTGTGTTTTAATCAACTAGTTAATGTTCATGAATATTTAATTGGGTTTGTTTGTGATAGCTAGCATTTAGGACATTATTGCCCTCTAGCTAAGTCTTTATGCTTTGCATTTAGACATTGTTGTTTATGCCTCATTAATTTCATTTCTTGATTGCATATTTATTGCCCTTGTTATATATTGTGACAACTTGTGTTGGTTGGACTTTATTTGACAATTAGTTGCTAGAATCCCTTTGCATCTAATTGAGTCCTTAATTATGGGCATGTAGGCATTATTTGATAACTAGGTTGTTAATATTGCACTATAACATCTAGTTAAGCATTGTATGTTTGGTCTAACATATTTTGTATTGAGCATTCATTGATTGTTCACTTAGACCTTTATACTCTTCATGAGTCAAAGTCTTGTAGCTTCTAGGTGAAATTGCACATGCAAGTAAAGCCTTGCAACCAAGGGTGGGTTGGCAAACATTGGTCAAGTGCCACTGTAAAAGGACTGCGGGGTAGAGTAGGAGGTGCTCAAGCCAAGAGTAGTGGATCAGGGGATATCACTAGGGATTGAACCAAGAGTGGTGAGTGGTAGTGTCCATAGCCTGAGGTTGTCGAGAGTGAGAGTCCGAGTATCACTTGAGGGTGTAACCTTTTATTCATATAGTGGATTTCGGTGATTGTGTGTGGCTAGAAGGATAGCCATTGGTTTTTCCTTTGCTAAAGGGTTTCCATGTAAAAATCAAGTGTTCTTTATATTTCCGTACTTTACTTGATTTTGCATGTTTGTTTTGTTGGGTTAATTGTTATTAATATTGACTAATCAAGAAAAATTGGTAATAATCGATTAACAACCCATTCACCCCCCCCCCCCCCCCCCCTCTAGGTTGTTAGACACACGCTTGAGTAGTATTTTCAGTATGAATCGTATTCATACAAAAATGGTCTTTTAAAAACAAATATTTAGGCGATATATAAGAATAAATTAAAGGTAAGATTCGTAATCATACCTCAAGGCTAACTCCTTCGTTCTTTCACTTTTTAATTTTGCTTTCCGATTTGTACTACCTGATCTTCCTCGCTATCTCTCAGATTCCGGCAGCAGCGTGTGGGCTCGTCACTGGCTTTAGGAGATTGAAAAGGAGGTATATAGAAACAACACAAAACAACTCTTGCTTTGTGTATGGAGAATTCGGCCACACTTGTATATTAAAGAACAGAAAAAAAAAATTTGTTTCTTATTTTTTCCTTTTTGTTAGCCGCACACCCCTCTTTGACTTTTTTTTTTTCTTTTTCGTTTTCTACTTAATATAATTTCAATTACTTTAATTGAGAGATATATATTAGGTTACCCAAAATACATGATAAGATAGAAAGATTTTTAAATATAAAATATTTAAAAATAACTTAATATCATTTATCTTGTTTAAAATATCTAATATTAAAAATAAAAAATAATTATATCTTATATCAGTATTTGAAACCATGATAGGGTTACAAGTGACGTAGATTAAATATGATTCCAAATCTCAATTCATTTCAAGTGGTCACTGTGACTTGAACCTATGACCTACTAAAGATTAAAAGATAAAATAATCAATATTATTTTTTTATCTTTGCTTTGGTCTTGGTTCGAACCCTTGACCTCCATAAAATAATTAATTCAATTAATAATTCATAATTATGAATATAATTAAATAATCACATTATTTAATTTAATTAATCATTAATCCCTTAATCAAATAGTCACATTATTTAATTAATTGCCTGAATAAAATTCTTGTCACTTTCGTAATATAATTAATTGGACCATCCAATTAATTAATCATGACCTTTATTACCATCAATGTTCCGGGCTAGTAAAGGGACCTAATAGTCCCACAGTCTTGAGGGCTGCAATAATCCTTAGAAAAATTAATTAAAGTCTTTAATTAATATTTGATCGAGCCACGATAACACTAGATTTTTGGTCCCCCTTCCTATACTTATTGCTAAATTCTCGGGTAAAATCGAGTGTTTAATGGATCGATGAGTTGTTTTGGAGATTTTTAGATAGCAGGGGCATTTTTGTGAAGAACGAAGAATTTGGAGCTTAAAGCGCAAAATTGGAAGCTAGAGATAAAGGAAGAAGTCTCATGGTGGAAACACTGTCTTTGACAACCGTGACACCTTTGGCGACAACAACTCTCGTGGGGAAAATGTCACGAATGTCGTATGAAGAAAAAGGCTCGGAATCAGTAAGAAAAAGTGTCGTGGTCGAGCTGTCATTCTGAACGACCGCGACAACCCAAGCGGCAGGAACCCTCGGGCCCAAAGTGTCGCTGCTGTTGTCGCGACGTGAGGAATGGCCTATCCAGAATCCTCGCGGTCGAAGTGTCATCTCGCAAGGCCGCGACAGTCAAGATCGTGACTGTCCGTCAGCTCGAGTTTCAAGATTGCACTACAAAAAAATGGTCTTTTTCGACGGCCAAATACCGTCGAAAAATACTCTTTCCCGTATAAAATACGCTTTTCAGATGGAAAAAAGCTGTCGGAGGCCGTCACAAATACGCTTGTCGCAAATAACCATTTACCGACGAGCCGTCATAAATACTACCATTTCCGACGGCCAGGGCTGTCGGAAAAAAATAAAAATACCGTCGGTAATATTAACTGAAGGTGGTCAAAATTACTAGTATTTCCGACGGCTTACCTTTATTTCCGACGGGGAATAGCCGACGGAACAAGTTCATTAAAAAAGAAAAATGACGCGCCTTCGACTTGATAACGCCACATCACCCCATCACACAAGCTAAATTCCCTGCATTTTATGTGGCTCGAACCCGTGACCTGGATGATTGATAGTAAAGGTTACTCTCATCCTTTTGTTATAACTTTGTATCTGATATCTTTTCCATACTAATTATATATAAGCTATTGATATGTTTGCATACTATCTAATTAAATATATTTTTTTTGTATAATATTTAAATATAACTATTGATATTGTTTTTAAAATAATATTTTATTAAAATATTTCCCTTATTTGATAGGAAATTACACTTTACTAGTACTTTATCTTGAAATAGGATATGTATATTATATCCTTGTTGATTTTATTTTTTATAACCAACATTTTACTAAAAAATTAATAATTTTTATTAATTAATAATTTAAAATTATTTTAGTAAAATAATTTTGCTATATTTTATATTTATTTAATTTAGTCAGATGTACACATAAAGTAGACTTCTTATTAGTACCATTTTTTTGTCCCTAAAGTCTGGTCCCTATTGTCTAATTTTCTTGCAGTGATCGCCATAAATTTTAATTTTTTTTAACATTACCTATGACATTATTTGAAAAATTCAAAATTAAATCAAAATATTTGGCGAAAAATTTAACAGAGTGATTTCGCTAAAAAAATAGTGATAAATACAAAAATAAAACATACAGTGATACATTTAAAATATTGACCAACAAATCACATTTTTTTGTAGTGTATAAATTATCACATACATTCCATTATAATTTATTATTATAATAAATTTATTAATTACTATTATAATAATAAATTAATTATTTTTTCCATAACAAAGCCATAACAAATAATGTAGGAAAAAGTACTGCATTTTTGATAGCGTAATTGCCCTTAAAAATTAAGTAGAATTAAATTTTATCATTTCCAACGGCATAAAATAAGCCGTCAGAAATGTTGTATTACTTTTCTTCATTTCCGACGGCATAAGGACTATTTATAACGGTTATTGGGCCGTTGGAAATGTGGTACTATATTTTTGCTCATTTCCGACGGCACTAATATGGCAGTCGAAAAAGGTACCATTACCGACGGAAATTAGTGCCGTTGGAAATAGTTCGTCACTAATAGACATTTTTTTGTAGTGTTGTTTTTTGCCCTTTTTGGAATTCATTTAAATACCTTTTTTTGTTCTGTGACCCAAGGATCAGCCACACAGAGAATATCCACCCAAAAACCTTTCACACACTCTCTCTTACATACATCACCCATCCATCATTAGAGATTGAAGTCAAGAAGAGGAAACTCAATAGTCAAGACGCCTTGATGACAAACCTTGGTTTTTTTCTTTAACTCTCCTATGTTTTCTTTCACTCCCTTGATGTGTAACTAATCTTCTATGTTAGGGAATTGATGTAACCAATTGAACAACTCTTTGTACCCCAAAAGTCTAATATTTTTAATTCAATTCATCATTAGACTGTTTTATTGAAATATTTGATTTAGTTCTTTACTCATATTCAGTTGTGACCTCAATGAATGTGTGTTTTGGGATTAGTTTATATATGAGGTTGAGAACTAAGTGTGGGTGACTATCCCATTTAGGCCTTACCAAAAGTTTGATAATTGAGAGAATTTTCATATGCATGACCATGCGATGTTTAATTCGGCTTAGAGTTTTAATTAAATGTTGGTTATAACTATTGCTCTTTACATGACCATGTGTGAGTAGTGGAAAGGATTAAGAGCTACATGGTCCATCAAAACAAGCCCTAATAATCGGATTGAAGAGCTTAACGAGACTTAAGGATTGCATTGAGTGGTTAAATTAGGTTGCATTGATTCCCTAGCGTTTTTCTCCATATTAATCTATTTGTGTGTGCTTTGTGATAGTTAGTTTATTACTACTTGCAAATTAGTTCATCAATTGATTTTCTTCCAAAAACAAGCATTATGCCATTTAAATTTCATGCACTTAGATTAGTTTTCAACTACATTAACTAGTTTTCAACCAATTGAATCACCGATCCCAGTGAACAAACTTTCTTTAAATTGAGTAGAGATAAAATACTCCATCAATTTTGGCGCCGCTGTCGGGGATCGGCATAGATTTGTTAGTTGAATCTAGTTAATTTAGTTTAGGTAGTGTGAGTCATTTATTTTATTAGATTAGTTTACTTTAATTTAGTTTCTTTTTTCCTTCGTTGGTATTGTTGTTTTTGGTGTTTCAGGGCCACAGGTGCATGCACGGTCGCCGTTCGCTTGGAGGAAATTTGTTCTCGGCTAATGACAACATAAATCGTGTAGGCCGAATTGCTAGAAGATTCGAAGGTTTAGATATCTTTGTTGATTTGGAGGGAACTTCTATTCCGAAAATGGCCGAGCAAGAAGAGCATATAAGCCCGCCGGGGTCACCAACACATGAGGTTGACGAGAGGATCTTAGCTATGAGAGAGTCGGGAAAACCAATGATTGAGAGTCAACCATCACCAATTGTGTTGAATGCGGGGGCTAGGAGTTATGAGTTGAAGAGACTCCATGTGGCTATGCTTCCATCTTTCAATGGCCTTCCAAATGAAAATTGTTTGCAATTCATGAAGGACTACCAATCCATCTTGGAAGTTTTTCCGATAGGCCGACTCTTAGAGGAACAGTTAAAGATGATGTGTTTTAGATACTGCATGAAGGATAAAGCCAAGGTGTGGTTCACTTTGTTGAAGCCTAGTTCTTTGAGATCATGGGATGAGGAGTGCCAAGCTTTCTTCAGTAGATTCTTCCCAGCTGCAAAGACAAAGGAAATTCGGATCCACATTGCAAGTTTCACCGAGGATGATAATGAGTCCTTCCATGAAGCATGGGCTCGATATAGAATGCTTTTGGAGCAATGCGCCCCACACTTGATATCCGAAGAGTACAAGGTATGTATCTTTTATGATGGATTGACGGAATTCACACACAAGCTTTGGTAGATAATGCATGTAGAGGTGCACTCACAAAGAAATCTGCTCGTGAGATTTTTGAGATATATGAGACATTGGCTCTTAACTCCCAACATAGACGCTCAACTTCAAGAAGAGGAAGAAAGCATGTTGTTAGTCAGGATACATATATGGCTATTCAAATGGATAGGCTAACCAAGCAAGTGGAGGCAATGGCAAGGAATATGGGTCAATAACAAGGAAGAGCATACATGGTATATGAAGGATACCATCAATGTAGAGAAATTGTGCCATTTGAGACAGAGGAAGTTCAAGCCTTGAACTATTAAAGAGGAAGAAATGATCCATACTCCAACTTCTACAATCCGGGTTGGCAAAATCACCCCAATTTCCCATGGTCAAATCTGAACAATTCCTTGAACAACCAACAAATTACTGAAGGAGCAATTTAGAGAGGACTCAATAAGGGAAATTACTAGGGCCAAGGATCAAGTGGTCAACAGTGGAACAATTCAGGAAACAGAGATATGTCTTCATATCAGCCTAGGAAACCTTTTTTGGAAGACCTAGTGACCAACCTTGCTCTGAGTTTGCAGCAAACTGATCAGAACTTGAACAACTTCATTCAAGCAAGTGGGCAGAGATTTACCAATCTAGAGGCATCTATGAAGAAGCTGGAGACACAGTTAGGCAGGTAGCCGACACTATCCACAAGACTGAGCCGGGTAGATTTCCTAGTTAACCAGAACAAGCTAAGGCAATGACAGTATTGAGGAGTGGCAGGGTTCTAGACATTGGAGATGTTGGTGAACCGAAGAGAAAGAAGGCTAAGGAGTCGGAAGAAGGGAGTGGGGAAAAGACTAGAGTAGAAGAGGAAGAGATAGTAGTTGAGAAAATTCCCGAGAAGACATCCCTCTTACACAAGTCACCTAACCCATACATTCCACCGGTTCCATTTCAGGGGAGGTTGAAGCAAGACAAGATGAACAAGGCTTTCAAGGAGATTTTTGTTGTCCTATCCAAAGTGCATGTAAACCTACCCTTACTAGAGATGATCGAGAAAATGCCAACATATGCTAAGTTTTTTAAGAGTTTTCACATCAATCGGCAAAAGTTTGGGCCAAACCACCAATAATATATAGCAGGCATTGCTAGTGTTGTTCTACAGAAGGAACTTCCACCAAAGATGAAGGATCTGGGTAGTTTTTGCATCAACATCACAGTTGGGGATACGAAGCTTGATAGAGCTATGATAGAGTTGTGAGCAAGCATCAACTTGATGCCTTCAGGCATTTACAAGCAGCTTGGTCTGAATGAACTCAAGCTAACAACAATGTCCTTCTACAAGCCGATGGTTCAGTAAGGTATCCGAGAGGGATTGTGGAGGACGTGTTAGTCCAAGTTGACAAACTCATCATCCCAGCAGATTTTATGGTCTTAGACATGGACGATGTGAGTGAGGAAACGAATATGAGGCCTATTCTTTTAGGGAGACCATTCTTGGCCACAGCTAAGACCTACATTGACGTGCAAAATGGGAAGCTTACTATGACAATGTTCAATGAAACTGTAGAATTCAAGTTGTTTGATGCCCTATCCTACCCATCAGGAGCCGATGATTGTGCTTTCATCGAGGTATTAGACCTAGGGCTAGACAATATTTTCAAGGATGAAGATTTGGAGGCATTGACGGAATGGGACTGGCAAGATCAAGCTAAATGAGTAGAAGATAACTCCAAACCAGCTGAAGAAGATGTAAGAGGCGAAGAGTTTGAAGAGCTTGTGGTGTCAAATGTGAACCTTGCAAAGGAACCACCACCAATGGTAGAACTCAAGGAGTTGCCAGCTTCTTTGAAGTATGTGTAAGTTCCTCATATTTTGATTGGCTTATTTCGTTGACAAACCACATTGGGGATTATTCTTTGTAAGGGTAATTTAGGCCTCGTAAGTGTGATCAAGCTTCAAGGATATCATCTCTCTCAAAGAGCACTTCAAAGGTATCTCACTAGTTTAACTTTCTTTGAAGAGATCTAGTTGCACACACTCACTTGCATGCATTATTGTTCTTATCTTCATGTTATTGAATGATGTATTGTATGTCTCTTCTCACACTCCACACTTGCACATTTTGCACATCTCTTAGTGTGTTGAGTTTGCCTAGAAAAGAGAATTTCTTCTCTTAGCGCGGCCTAGACCACTTGGCAAGACATGCTTGCACCGCGGCATACAGAGCGGTATACCTCAGCAGGGTCATGCTCCCTGTACCGCTTCCTGTGCACTTGCACGCAAAGCGACCCAAGTCGCGGTGTTGTCCACTAAGCCTCTGTTGCCCATACCGCGGCTTGTGCACCTGCATGCACAGCGCCCTGCACCGCATTGTTGTCCAGACGGTGCACTGCTGTGTGTACCGCGGTCTGGACACTTGCCTGCGACGCGGTCCATCTAGCGGTATTGACGGGATTTTGTGCCCTAAGTTCAAAACGACGCTGTTTCAACTAGGGCTCCCTTATATATGCTCTATCTTCTTTCTTGCTCGTTTTTATGAGTTCAAGAAGCCATTATTGAGAGGCCAAGCTTCCCTTAGAGAGAGAAACTCCCAAGAACTCATCTTTACTCAACCAAACACAAATCCAGGTGCATTTAACCTCTTCAAGCATTATCTCATCATGGATTCTTCTTGCTTTCATTGACTAGGTAACTTGAACATGCCCTAAATCTCTTTGTATTTATTTATGTTCTTGCTTGCCTAGGGTTAGCTCTTTTATGTGACTTTATTGCATATCTTTTATGTTTATTGGCATTTATAACATGATTGAGTAGTTGTGTGTTAGTTGAGAGCCTTGTTAATTAATAGCTAGCATTTAGGACGATTTTACCCTTCTAGCTAAATCTTCATGCATTTGCATTTAGATATTGATATCTAGGATTTACACTTATTGACATCTTTAAATCCTTAGATAAGCATTTATTGTTGCCTAGCATTAATTGCATACTTGAATATCTTTTACATATTCACTTAGGTTGTTTAACCTCTTCATTGATTGTTAAGCTTTGTGACTAAGTGAGTTAGTGCACAAGCTTGTGGTCAAGAATCACTATTAAAGGCCCGTTGGGTAGAGTGAAAGGGTTAGTGACCAAGTAGGTGTGACTTGAGGTCAACCTAGGTTGTAAACTTTCGTTCAAATAGTGGATTTGAGGACCGTTTGTGGCTAGGAGGATAGCCCGTGAGTTTTGCCAAGTTGGAAGGTTTCTCACGTAAATCAATCCTTGTGTTTTTATTGTTTTCCGCATATTTATATTGGATTGATTGATTGTTAATATGGAGTAGGATTATTAAAATTGATTAAGTCGAAAAGTTGGTAATAAATCAACTAAAACCTATTCACCCCCCCTCTAGGTTGTATTAGACACACTTTGTGTATTTTCAGTATGCTTACTTGGGTGAGAATGAGACGTATCCAGTGATAGTAGCTTCAGAGTTGAATAAACATAAGGAAGAAAAGCTTCTTGAAGTTTTTAGAAGGAACAAGTCGGTAATAGGATGGTCCATTGAAGACATCGGAGGGATTTGTCCAAAAATTTGCATGCATAAGATTTACTTTGAAGATGAAGCTAAACCCACAAGAGAAGCTCAAAAGAGGTTGAATCCTATCATGAATGACGTGGTGAAGAAAGAAGTCTTGAAGCTTTTAGAGGTGGGAATCATCTACCCCATATCCGATAGCAAGTGGGTCAGCTCAATCCACGTGGTTCCTAAGAAGTCAGGTATAACAGTGGTTCGAAATGCGTAGAACGAGTTGGTTCCCCAGAGGTTTCAGACGGGATGAAGGGTGTGCATTGATTAGAGGAAGCTGAACTAAGCTACTAGAAATGACCATTTTCCTCCCTCATTTATCGATCAGATGCTAGAACGTTTGGCAGGGCACAACAACTACTGTTTCCTTGATGGATACTCAGGGTACAATCATATTGCCACAGCACTAAAAAATCAAGAGAAGACCCCGGTACCTTTCAGAGATGCATGATGTCGATATTCTCAGATATGGTGGAGGAGATCATAGAAGTGTTCAAGGACAATTTCTCAGTCTTTGGAGACTCTTTTGAATTATTCTTGGAGAATCTAGCTTCAGTCCTTCAGAGATGTGAGGAGAACAACTTTTTCATAAATTGGGAGAAGTGCCACTTTATGGTGCAACAGGGGATAATCCTCGAACACGTGATCTCAAAGAAGGGGATTGAGGTAGACAAAGCTAAGGTGGAAGTGATCTGAAGTCTACAGCCTCCAAATTCTGTGAAGGATGTGAGATCATTTCTGGGGCATGCAAGGTTTTACATGCATTTCATTCAGGACTTCTCAAAGATAACAAGACCCTTGTGTGCACTTTTTCAGAAAGATATAGAGTTTCAGTTAAGTGAAGAGTTTATGGTTGCTTTTAATACTTTGAAGAATGCATTGACAACTGCACCGGTCATGGTTCCACCAAATTGGTAGTTGCCCTTTGAGCTCATGCGCGACGCTTCAGATTATGCCATTGGGGCGGTTTTAGGACAGAGGGTTGATAAGGTTCCTTATGTCATTTATTATGCTTCAAGAACCTTGAATGATGCCTAGTTGAACTACTCAACAACTGAGAAAGAGCTTCTAGCAGTGGTGTTTGCCTTGGAGAAGTTTAAAGCTTATTTAGTGGGTGCCAAGGTGATCGTGTTCTCTAACTATGCAACCTTTAGATATCCTTAGATATCTTCTTCAGAAGAAGGATGCCAAACCAAAATTGATTCAGTGGATCATACTCTTGCAAGAGTTTGACTTAGAAATACGAGACAAGAAGGGCAGTGAGAACGTGGTTGCGGATCACTTGAGTAGGTTAGTGCAGGAAAATCCGGAAGAGGTGGATGAGTTACCATTACGGGAGGATTTTCCTGATGAGCAATTATGGAGTGTGTAAGAAAGAGAGCTTTGGTTTATCGATTGGGTTAACTACTTGGTTAGTGTAGTGATTCCGGCAGACTTGAACTCTCAAGAAAGGAAAAGATTCATATGGAGGGCTAAGAGATACTTTTGGGATGACCCATACTTGTACATACATGGACCCGATGTATTCATTAGGAGATGCGTTCCCGAGGCAAAGCAGGGTGACATTCTTAGGTTTTGTCACGAACTATAGTATGGATGTCATTTCGGAGCAAGGAAGACAACTTTGAAGGTATTGCAATCGGGGTTCTTTTGGCAGTCATTGTTTAAGGACGCAGTCCGATTTTGCTCGTTGGTGATAGATGCCAACGGACGGGGAACAAAAGTAAGAGAATTGAGATGCCCTTAGTTAGAGAGTCAGTGATTGAGCTATTTGATGTATAGGGCATCGATTTTATGGGACCATTCCCATCATCTTGTGGACATAGCTACATCCTCGTGGCCGTCGATTATGTGTCTAAATGGGTAGAACCAAAGGCTACAAGAACCAACGATGGGCAAAATGTGGTGAAGTTTGTGAAGGAGACCATATTTGCTAGATTTGGGACTCCTAGGGCCATCATTAGCGATGGGGGAACACACTTTTGTAACAAGTCATTTGTTGCACTTCTGAGGAAATAAGGTGTGAGGCATAAGATAGCAACCTCATACCACCCATAGACATTGGGCCAAGTTGAAGTTAGCAATAAGCAAATCAAGAACATCCTAGAGAAGACTGTAAATTCAACTAGGAAGGATTGGGCATTGAAGTTGGATGACGCCTTATGGGCATATAGGACAGCATTTAAGACACCTATTGGGATGAGTCCATATAGGTTGGTCTTTAGGAAGGCATGCCACCTTCCTGTGGAGCTAGAACTCCGAGCCTTTTGGGCAGTCAAGAAGTCAAACTTCGACTATGACAAGGCCGGTGAGGAGAGAAAACTGCAACTTTGCGAACTAGAAGAGTTTCGATTAGAAGCATATGAAAGCTCGAGGTTGTATAAAGAGAAAACCAAGATGATCCATGGCAAGATGATTGTGCGAACAGACCTTCACCCAGGTATGCTAGTTCTCGTTTTTAACTCCCGCCTGAAAGTGTTTCCCGAAAAATTAAAGTCGATATGGTTCAGACCGTTCCAGTTGACAAAAGTTCTCTCAAATGGATCAGTAGAGGTAGAAAACGAGAATAATGGTGATAAATTTTTAATCAATGGGCAAAGAGTCGAACCTTATGTGAAAGGGATGGGAGACATCACTTGGTTGGAGGAGTTTGAGCTTAAAGAGTCGTAGTGCTCTCACCATGTCTTGCATAGACGTTAAATAGTGCGTTTGGTGGGAGGCAACCCACCTAGGTACCTTTCTATTCAATAATCATTTAAATTCTAGTAATAAATGTGAATGGTAGTGATTCTACTTCACTCCTAGGTCTACATAGATCAACACCTTATATTTTGAGATAAGTGGTGTTTTTGTACAAGGTGTGGGAAAATGTAGGTTTGGGGGTGACTTTTATTTTGTTTCAAGACTAGTAGCTTAGTTGAGCTTACCAAATTGTTTTCTACAAGCAAATGCCTTCGACATGTTGTATGTTGAGTATGTGTGCAGTGTAGGAACATTTTGATTCTTGGCAGCCTTTTCAAGTAGAGAAAATCCAGGTATGTCGCTGTCATGATGCCATTCTAAAAGGTCGCGACAGTTCAATCGCAAGAATTACTGTCGCTTGGAGGTCGCTAGAGGTGTCGCTTGGTAGGAGACTGCGACAATGCCAAAGAAGAGTGTGCACGAAGGTGTCGCGGACATGATGTCATCTCCAAAGGCCGCGACACTTCAGCCGTGGGAATTGCGGTCGCGAGGATGTCGTGTGGCATGAGGGCCGCCACAGGTACCCAACTAAATAAAACGAGGGTGTTTTAGGGTTACGGTACATGTTTCCATCTTGGAAGACAGCGACTATCGGGTCGCGACACCTCGTGGGTATAAACACCCCCTGTTCGTGGTAGGACACCACTTCACCAATAATTTCAAAAAGAAACTGCTCCCTCCTCGCAACGCGACGCCTTCCGTCGCACGTAATCGGTATTCTCTTCTTCTTTCTACTTGTTTTAGATTGTTAATAGTGTCGAATCACTCTAAGCCCCTTATTTGTGCATTCTAGGTTTAAATTGGGTGATTGGGTTAATTTTTTTATTGTGGAAGGGTTGGTTGTGCAAATTGGTGTGAGGCCAGAGAACGGTCGAATAATGAGAGAGAAGCGCGAGGGAGAAGAGGAGTGGAAAATTGCCACTTTACCCCTTCTCCAGTGGAGGCGTGTGGCCTCCACGGGAAGAAGAGGGCTCTACCCCCGTGTAGGCCATACGCCTCCATGAGAAGCCCACATGGAGTACCTCTATTGGCTGGTCGTGGTCCCTCTTCTCTCCACACCATCTCCCTCCTATTCTCTTTTAAATACTCTCTCCCTCTTATCTTTCAAATCAAGAAAACTTAGGCAGAACATTTCTTAGATTTTCTCTTATCCAAGTGGTCTTGAAGTCTTTTGTTCAAGTATTTTGGTGTTCTACATCAATTTCATGGCTACACTCAAATTGACAAGGTATTTTATCTTTTGTGTTTTAAGCTTTCTAATGCTCAAATATCTTGGCTCTTCTTCTCATTTTAGTGTTTGTGACTTGAAAAAAATGTTATTAGAAGATAGAGCCTCGATTTGTCTAATTAGAGACTTAAATGTGATTTAAGTTTTCTTAAATCTAAAATTTCACAAGTTTGGGAGTTATGTTGTGACTAGCTTATAATCTAGGGCTATTTGTGTGTTAATTGAATTTATCTTGATGATTGATAGCCTTAACATGTGCTAGGATTCTTTAGTTGAATATATTTAGGATTAGCACATTTAATTTTATATTTAGAGCCTTTTGAGATTTAATTGATTATTTTGTGAATATGTGCTCTAAAAGTTTGCTAGAGAGTTTTATTGAACATATCTTTGATTCTAGCATTTTTGGTTTTAGTTCTAAAGTCTTGAATATGTGCTTAATGAATATGTTATGATTCAAGCTTTAGTTTGCATGAACAATATCTATGACTTATTTGTGTATTGATTAGAATTGCATATTCTAGGTTTTTGTTCATGTATAAGAACTAGGCAACTTTGTTTATGAACTTTGATGCCTATGTCTAGTCTTCATATAGTGTACTGAAATCTCTCTTTTGCTATGTCGTCAATAGAAAATATGGTTCAAAAGAAATTTATAAAAGACCTTGAAATATGCTCAAAATGTTTTCAAAAACAAGTATAATGGCAAGTGAGGTATCGTTCCACATGGATCGAATGGTAGTGATGATCAAATTAATAATAAAATACTAGTAATGGTTAAAAGTAAAATGTGATAATTGGTTTTTGGTAATTAACAACTAAAATGCAATTAACAAATAAACTAAAACTAAAATGTAACCAAGAAAGCAAGAATGTGGAGTGTAAAGATAAGAGATGAACATGGGGGTCGATGCAATCACAACACAAATAGTGGGCAATCCAATTAATCCTTTAAGCACCTATTCAATCATTTGGGGCTAAATCTACCTTTAGGTGGGATATGAAAACAACTAAACTCTCTACTACACAACAACTAAGGGCATATTAGATTGAGTATAGAGAGAGTTTCTCTTTGAAGAATATGTAGATTTAAATGGTTAGGTTGGCTTGGAAGGGAATATTCTCAAACCTTCCTTCCCATTATAGCCAGGATGTATCAGATTGGCTTATTCTCTACACATCCATTCCATTCAAGATAGATTGTTTATCACCTTCAAGTGTGTATCTAACCTGAATCAAGAGTTGGCATATCTACTTAATCCAAGAAGACATTTAATCCTTTAATAAAAACATCTTAATTTGATCCAAAACATGAATTAAGAGATGGCATATCTACTCAATCCAATAAGGAATCAAATGTATTAAAAACATTGAATGGAACTAAATAGATCAAATAATAATAATATGGTGGATTACCCACAATTCATGTATAGTTACATCAACTCCCGCATGGGGTTTAGCTACTCTTACTTAAAAAACAAAGAAGAACTAAAGAAGCAAGAGATAAGAAGAAACTTATTGGCATATCGTGGTCTCTCAAGTCTTCAAGCTCCTCTCCTCCTCCTATGAGTGAAATTCCTTCTCCTTGAGTGGGTGTTTGGTTTAGAGTGAAATTGAAGTGAACAGGATGATGTAGGAAGGTATTTGGTGACTAAATTTGGTAGGAAATGGTGTAGGATTGGTTTGGATGTGTGGGAGAGATTTCTTAGATCTAGATGAGGTAAGAAAGGGTGTGAGTTCGTGTGTAGCCTTGTCAGGGTGTATGGGTAAAAATTAGAAGTGATGTATTTATAGTGTTGCAAAAATTAGGTCTAGGTTTGTTGATGTCATCAGATCTAGGCAACTTCGTTGTCTGACATTCGTGGGTAGGTACCCGCGAAGTGGACTTTGAGACATTCTGGCTCTAGGTTCGTAGGTAGATTTGCTGGTGTGGACACGCGAAGTAGACCAGCGATGTCTGATTGAGGCAATTCTAGCTCTCGGTCCACGGGTGTGCATCCGTGAGTCCTCTTGGCAAAGTCATTTTAGGCAAAAATTGGTCCCAATTTGCAGGTAACCAATCGCCGATGTAGACCAGCGAACTCTTCTGAGTGAAGACATCGTTGGGAAAAATTGATCCCAAATCGCGGGTAGGGTATCATGGGTGTGGACCAGCACACTACCGGCGAACTGGGCACTCTTCCTTGAAACTTTAACTTGTCTTATGCCCGAAAGTCGCGTTTTTGATATCCATTGTTTGAAATACACTGTATGCCTGTATTGACTAGAATTTAGCCATTAAATTTAAGAATTCACGCGGAATCGAGCCAAAGGATGAGGAAATGGGGGACAAAATGTAAAACAAAATTGGCTCAATCAAATACCCCCAAACCAAACCTCTGGTCGTCCTCGAGCAAACTCTAAACAACAAGACACATACAAAAATATGCAAGACTCAACAAAAAGACCATAATCTAAAAGTTTTCTAACACACTCCAAGGGCACATGCACAATATTCTAAAATAACTCCAGGGCACTCCAAAGGAAACTCGCACATGCACAATATTCTAAAATCATTCCAGAGCACTCCAAGGGAAACTCGTACAACATGAATCTCACACTTAAAAGTACCCAGCCTTAGATACTACTCACTCTCACGCCTCTAGCATAATTTGCTTCGACTCTAGGTTCTCACATGGAATCTCTCTTATCTTTCTTCTCAGAACATAGGTTCACACTCATGCAAGATGTATGTAAATGAGTTTATGTAATGGAATCAAATTAGTTGCAGGCACTCAGTATAGAAAAATGCTCTTTTTAGTGAATGAGTCTCATGAAGGAATCAATTGCCATGAACGTGGAAAGAGCATATATCGACTAATATTTCTAAGCTAGACTTCCCCTAAGATCAACTAGGTCTTTCCATTTGGTTGTAATGAGGCCAATGTGATTGGTGATTAGATCGAATGAGAAATAAGGCACAATGCACAATGCAATACATTCTACACTTAAGCATGTAATTTCACATGCAACACTACTTCAAAACACAATTTGGCGTCAAGGCTTACAATTAGATTCCAAGTGCTTTTATTACCCATTTGAGTAGCTTTTACAATTTAAACACGGTAATGAATCATTTTTTTTCTTTTTTCTTTTTTTTCTTCTTGCTTCTTTTTTTGTCTTGCCTTTGACTCTTGCACACTTTTACAACTCATCATTACTTGCCTAGGTACACACCATTAGTCAAATTAGAGCTCATTTTTTCATTCAATCCTAAGCCTCAACAAGATCAATTGAGTGAGGGTTGGCTTACTATTTAGGTTGCTTGGGTTATGGATAATGTGGTGATAGAATGAAAAATTCTAGATGTGTTTGGCTTCAAAATTGGCTTAGGAGCACACACATTTTGGGAATGGGAAGTATTTGGTCTTTTTAAGTGGCTAAAACACACATTGCCTAATATCACTACAAAGATTCTATCTATCAAGGGAATAAAAGTCTCAAGCAAGCAGTCCACTTATATGATGCATGTTCTATGGCATATGATGATGTTGATGTAATGAGACTATGCATGGTGTTTAAGAGATGAATAGTGTTTAAAGAATTGAAAAAACATTTTCCTCATATTGACACGCTTTTGGCTTGTGTTTGTGAAACTCATAAGGGAAATCTCCACTATTAGAACAAGGCGCTTGACCACTGAGTCCCCCCAGCTTGGATACTAAAAGATGAGACTAACCCATGAAGTGCAAGTGAGGCCCATGAAGTGACAAAGAGTTACTTGACTCAGTACACTAAGCATACACAAATTCGTCACAAACACTTGCTCAAGGTATCTCACCAAGAAAAATTTCTGACTCAAAGACTCAAAACAAAGGCGTCTACACCCCCAAACAAAAATTCAACATTGTCCTCAATGTTGGACAAGAGAGCCCGGCAAGACGACGCACACCTAACACATACACACAAAACATAAAACCTAGGCACTAATCATGCACAATCAATGCCCAACAACAAAAATTAAACAAACAAATAACGGCTCATCAAGAATAAGGCATGAAAATGAATCGTATCCATTAAAGTTCATGGCACACAAATTCCCAACATGTAAAAATGACATCAAGCATTCAAACACAATTGCAACCCCTAAACCGATTTGGTCTATACATGGCAATTAAAACATGTACAATCACATGCATTGGATCACATTCATTCAAGCACAAGAGCCTCCAGCTCAATCATCACCTAAAATTTCATATCCAAATCAAAAAGTAAATCACCAAAATAGAATCCAACCATCAAAATATCTAAACATCCACAAAATTATTCAATGAACAAAATAAAACTAAAAAGTAGGGAATTAGTTCAATATTTAAAGCATCCTAACAAATATTAAATATCAAATAAGCAGTTCAATATTGAAAGCAAATAGCACACAAGGCAAGGTAATATAGGTCTCAGTCATCATCCTTTGACTCATCTTCTTCATCAACCATCGCTCTCTTTCTCTTCGGATCCATCTTCGTTCTAGCTCTCTCATCGGCCTCTCTTCTGGATAAATCCACTACTGCACGAAATGGAGCTGCATTGTCATTAATTGTTAAATCACTGTCACATGCATCAATAAGCAAAACGCATCATCTAAACATGAGAATACATCAAAAATAGGGAAATTTTCATGGGTCACTCAATGTTCTTCAAGTTCATGCATAAAGATGAAAATAGATAGAGATTAAGATGGAAAGTAAAGGATGAGACAAGTAAATTGTGTTTAAGATAAAGAAATCATACCTTTTTGGTCTTGAGTTGATGACGTGTGAGGGAAGAAATTGTACCGTTTGAGTGAGAGGGAAAAGGGAAAAAGAGAAGAGTTGTTTAAATGTGGTGGTAGAGCCCTACCACAAAAACGATGAATATTTATAGTGTGCAGTTCACGGCCCTGATGTTCAGGGGTATGGACCCACGAAATCCACCCGCAAAGTCTGAAACACTGTCGTTTGACTTACTCTTGTTCCTCCTAGTTTGGGGGTCTGTATCGGCGAACTACCCGCGAATTCCTTGCGTGAAGTCTTGGGCAGTGGATCCTAAGCTTGGACTTCGCTGGTAATGACCAACGAAGTGATACCTGTGAATCTTGAATTTCACTTCCTTGATTTCATGGGTCCTTATCAGCGAATCATGTAGCATGATTAGTTTCACATGTATGAATTTCAACAAAAATATCAATTAACCTGCCTTATTAACTTTATTATAAACACTAAACAAAAATTTAAAATCATGACAAACACTAAAAAAAGATTCCACAATAAATTTTCTCCCCCAAACCTAGATCTTCTCATACATTCATATGCACATGATAACAAATTTAAAGACAATAACATAGTTCATAAGAGAAAATGAATTGTGTAATCTAACATGCGACAAGATATTCAATTCATGCATCCCAAATGGGACTTGGTTCAACTAAGGGTGGTTTAGCTAAGTTGGGAACTGCACTCTTCTTCACAACCCAAATGGGTGCTAATGACTCTTCCACATTTTGTTGCCTTTGTTTCTCACTTGGTTCACAAGGTCTTTCCTTACCCAAATCTTCTTTACCCTAGGTAAACTCTTCCTAGTCCTAGCTTCTCTCATCTTTCTATGCTTGTGAAATTTAAAAAAAATAAGCTTTAATGTGCCCATCTTGTGGGCAAAAAATAGCAAATAGGAGAATGGTAAAGTGCACTCCCTCTTGGCGAGTGACTATATGGCCTTTGGTTTTGCCTTATTTGAAGTGATTTGACCACTTTCTCAACCTTTTCTAGTTCAACAATGTAGTTACATTCCTTCATCTTCGCTATCTTGAATGTCTTCTCTTTCTTACTAAGTGCTTCCTTCATTTCCTCTAAAGCTCTTGTCTTTCGCTCGACTTCCATGAGTAACTTTCTTGTTTTCCTTGCATATTCTTCTTCATATTTCTCTGATAATTTTGCAAGTTCCTTCAAATCTTTTGACGTATAATTTTTCTCTACTTCAAGGCTCTCAACTTGCTCTCCCAATTCCTTGTTGATGGAAGAGAATTCTTGTATATTCTTTCTAAGCTAACCATTCTCCGCCTGAAGTAGCTTCACCACAACTAGAAGCTTCTTGTTCTCTCTTTCAATTCCATCGACTTTCTCAAGAACTTGTTGATTGAGCACTATCTTTTCAATGTTAATTACTTCCTCATGAAGTAATTCTTTTTCTAGCTCAACACTTTTCACTTTCTCTTGTTGTTGTTGGTTCTTTTGTTGTTTTTCCTCCTTCTTGGTATCATTCTCAAAGGCCTTGACAAGATCACAAACTCAATTTTTTTTTCTTTCTTCGTTTTTGAACCTCAATCACAAAGCATCCTTCTTTATCAACTCTCTCATCTGGCTTGTGGACATAGAACTCCACAATTCTTTCAAGATAGCTAAAAGATATCCTCATTGTAACAACATCCACTTTCATGCTAGCTGTAGCCATGAGGGGTCTTCCAAAAAGTAGATTCCAATATCTCTCATGAGATGAATCTTCCTCAATATCTAAAACTACACAATCTGCCGAAACTTCAAGACTATTAACATTTAGACAAATATTTTCTACAATTTCATGTGGAAGTTTTGGAGAATTGTCTGCCATTCGGAGAGTCATCTTGGTTCGCTTGATTGAGATAATCTTCAATTGCTTATACAATTTGAAAGGCATCATGTTGATGCTTGCTCCCATATCAAGCATCCAGGATCTTCAAGTTTGAGGGGAACACTCTCATTCACAACTTGATCAACTCTTCATAATTGCTTCACTACTTTCTCCTTGTTTTGGTTTTCTCCGTTCTTCTCCTCTCTCACCACCTCAACTGACTCTGATGAGATTTCTTCTTCCTCCAAACTCTCACACTCATCCTCATAGATAGCATTAATCACCTTTGCATGCTCTCTATTGCTCGGAAACTTCCCATTCTCTTGCTCGTGGAAAGCATATGAAATCTATCCCAACTGTGTCTCGCTCTGGTCAATGGATTGGATGTAGTTTTCAAAATCTGCTTAGTTGATCTTTGAGAGTGAATAATGGCATGAGATGCATGTTGAGCTGTCTGAATGAACTCTCATTTCTTCTTCAAAGGTATTGCTTCTCGGTTGGTATGCATTCGGTTGTGTATTGTTGAAATTTTTTGACTGATTGTTGTTGGTGTTACTCCACTGGTTGTTACCACTTCCACTTGCTTGGTTGTAACTTCGGTTGATGTACCCTAGGTTCTAAAATCCCTTAGTGTTGTTGGTGTTGTTATTGTTGGACCATGAGAAGTTTGGGTGATTCCTCCAACCGAGATTGTAGGAGTTCGAGAACGGGTCATTCCTATGTCTCTAAAAACCCCCCAGAACTTGGGCTTTCTCTTGCTGTCCCAGAAATCCATCTCCTCAACTTATTCCTTCTTCGATCACTTGGATTGCACTAGGAATTGGCTTGATCATTGTCTTCATGTATTCCTTCATAGACTGAAGTTCCTTGGCCATTCTAGACATCTCAATGGCAATTCCCGTGTCAGCATATATCTCAATCATCTCTCATATTTTATTACTCGACGTCCTCTGTTGTGAGTTCTGACCTAACCTCTCAATATCATGTGCTTCGGCTGCTCTCTTATCTGCAATGGTGCCCTTACACATATTATCAACAATCATATGAATAATAAGAGTCAAACCACTATAAAATGATGTCACTTTAAGCACCTCAGGATATGTGTGAGGTGGAATCTGAGCAAGTAGAATCTGGAAACTCTCCCACACCTCGTGAAAGGGTGCACCATCTTCCTCACTAAATGTAGCAATCTTTACCTTCAGATTATTGGCCTTGGTTACTAGAAAAAACTTGTTATAGAAGGTCTTGCATACTTTGGCCCATGTTGTAAGCGATCCGACTCTCAAAGCCATATACCATTGCTTTGCTTGATCTTTAACGCAATATTGGAAACACCTCAAATGTAACTGCTCCCTAGTCAGAAATGCAGTGCAGGCTACAATAGGAAAGGTCTCAAGTACTGCACTATACTCCTTCATGAACCACAGGCAGTTTTTAGAAGGCAGTCCAAAGAATGAAGGAAGTAGGTTGATGTGCATTCCTTTCAACTCAAATTACCAAGCAACATCATCAAGTACAATCACTTGGAGAACCCGGTAGTACTTCTTTTGCCATGTCTTTTTCAAGCTGATTTCTCTCGAATCGACGAACTAATCTTCCCACACAGTGAATGTTGTCGTAAGTTGGAAACAGTGCACCTCCCAACCAGCGACGTCCGTGCATATATTTAAGAACCTGAAAAATGCATAAACACAAATACCAAATGAAATAAAAGACATTAAAGAAAACCAAAACTATATTAAAACTAATATTAAAACTAATCTAATCACTACTACACTTGCTTATCCCCAGCAGCAGTGCCATTTTTGAAATTTCTCTTTTGCTAAGTCGTCAATAGAAAATGTAGTTCAAAAGAAATTTATAATAAAAGATCTCGAAATATGCTTAGAAAGTTTTCAAAAGCAGGTATAATGTCAAGTGAGGTAGCATTCAATAGGGATCGAATGGTAGTGATGATCAAATTAATAATCTAATATTAGCAATGCTTAAAAGTAAAATGTGTTGACTGGTTTTTGGTAATTAACAACTGATCGAGCCAAAATTGTTATATATTTTGGCCCTCTTATTCTTATCCTTTGTTTCATTTTCGGGTGTTTTAATGTGTGTCTTATGGCTTTTTGTTACAATAGCAAGCATGACGTATGTATTTTTGTGTCGTTGAAAGCATCATCAAAATATTTATAATAAAATCAACCTTGCTATAAGGCACGAGTCAAAATACATATGTAGTAATAAAACTAGCATAGCGTTCAAGCAAGGGTATCGTTCTGCAGGGATGTGTTTGTTAACCGTTTCAAGTTTTAGAGTTTAGGGAAAGCATGTAAATGGAATGTGGATGAGGTGAGAATGGTGTGTATGTGTGTGTTGTGTGGTCTGCAGAAAGTGAAGATGGAAATATAAAAATAAACAAGAGAATATGGAGGGGTGAGAATGGTGATTAATTGAGAAATAATAAAAGGGTGGATAGGAGAGCTGTATGAAAGTGGTCACACAAGGGTTTACAAGTTCACCAAACATAAGTGCACACAAGTGGGTTGTTATACATTAAGTTCATCCAATTTAAGTTAAGGGTTCGTTCTTGCCTCAATCCAATTTATACCCATTCATAGAGCTAACAATTGAAGAGTGTGTTGAGAGCCCCTCAAACACAAAACCGCAACCAACATATATGAACCAATCCTACAAAACGATGCTAGATTGAGCCTCAAAACTAATATGGTAATGTAAAACGACAACGTTAAGTCTAATGAATGTGGAAAGAGTAATTGTTCCTGCAACCATAACTTGCGTAGAGCCCCTAGCGCAAGAAATAGCTGAATTCCCAATTATTGTATCTCTAATCATAACTCACCTAGAGCCCCTAGCGTGAGAAATAACTAAAGACCAATGTATAACAAAAACAATGAACCAAACCTCTTTAAATATGGCAATTAACAAGTTCATTCATTCTTTCTAGCTAATTAGCCAAGTCTATGCCTGGAATGGCCTTTCCAATGGCACAATCCTAACTCTAATTCACTCTAATCCATCCATACACATGCAAATTCGACTTTCCATCCACATACACACACAAATGGGACATTTGATTACAACTACTCCTACAATTACATTAATCTACTCCTAATCCCATTCATGAACATATATTAATATCCAATCTCCATACACAAGCATTTCAAGATAGATATATATTCAATAAAAGCCAGCATGAATCAAAACACAAATTAGATATAAAAACAACCACACATTATATTGAGCACAAATTAGGTTTACAAATATTTCCAAGTGGGGGTTTACACAATTAAGAAAACATTAAAAAATACAAAGAGAACGAGTTTAAAGGAGACAACCCTTGAAGAAACCCCTCTAAGAGCTCCATAAATGCCTAGCTCGAAATTGGTCATAGGACACTCCTATCTCCTTGCAATCAACTCTCAAATGTGGTGGGTGATGTGTAGAAATGGTGTGGGAGAGGCATCCATGGAGGAAACCTCCATGGATGCTCTTGAAAGCTCTCTGGCTCTCTCTCTCTCTCTCTTAATTGGTGAAGAAGATTGAAGAAGATGAAGTTTGGGTCTCAAAAATTCTGAAGAGAGGAGAGGAAGAGGTGTTTATATAGTGTTGGGAGGTTAGGGTATGAAATGGTAGTGAAAGGAACAAACTGCCCCTCAATTTCGGGCAAAAATCCGACCTCCAGGTCCCGTTAGGTGGTCAGAACGGTGGCCATATAGTGCCAGCCGAATTGACAGCCAAATTGGTGATGAACCTACTGTCCTAATTCGGCTGTCAGAACGGCTGTTAGCTTGCTCGCCAAATTGCATTTCTGCTCTGCGCACCAGTTACTCAAACAAGCATAACTTCCTCCCGAAAGGTCGGAATTGCAATTTGTAAAACATTATGAAAACTAGACTTCCATACCTTTTCAAATATATAAATATCTCTTCGTGGGTCGATAGGAGGAGGGAGTTATGGCCCCCACAATTCGGACGTTCTGCACAGGCCCATACAATTTCAACCCATAAGCTGTCGGAAAATCAAAGGGGTTCATGCACGCGGTCTTGGTGTTGCATTCTTGCTTGAAGATGGATCAACCGTGGAAAAATATAGATTTTATTGGCCACGATTTGGCTTAGATCACGTCGTGGTCTGTATCAACGGTGAGGCACGGCACTCTGAATACTTCCATTTATTCTCGTTTTTGGCTCCTTTTGCCTCCCAATCTAATCTTTACGCTCAAAACCATGAAATATGGAATATGTACCTACACATGGCTCAACAAACACATAATATATAAAAATACGCTCGAAAACGAGAACAAAAGATAGGAAATTGGGGACCTAAAATATGTATAACATGAAAATGCAAAAACACAAATACCAAACGAAATAAAAGACATTAAAGAAAACCAAAACTATATTAAAACTAATATTAAAACTAATCTAATTACTACTACACTTGCTTATCCCCAGCAACAGTGCCATTTTTGAAATCGCTCTTTTGCTAAGTCGTCAATAGAAAATGTAGTTCAAAAGAAATTTATAATAAAAGATCTCGAAATATGCTCAGAAAGTTTTCAAAAGCAGGTATAATGTCAAGTGATGTAGCATTCAACAGGGATCGAATAATAGTGATGATCAAATTAATAATCTAATATTAGCAATGCTTAAAAGTAAAATGTGTTGACTGGTTTTTGGTTATTAACAACTGATCGAGCCAAAATTGTTATATATTTTGGCTCTCTTATCCTTATCCTTTGTTTCATTTTCTGGTGTTTTAATGTGTGTCTTATGGCTCTTTGTTACAATAGCAAGCATTAGATGAAAATCAGGAATCAGAATCGAAGAGGGACAAATTGGTCCAAAAAGGAAACTCTTAAAGACCTTAGTGCATAGGTACCTTACCCGTGCACAACTCGTGCACCGAAGGATGGAAATCAGATAAGACCTCAATGCATGGGTATCGCATGGGTACCTTACCTGTGCACAACCCGTGCACTTGTCCAAACCAGGGAGTAGACCAGACAGGAAGACATCAGTGCACGGGTACTGCATGGGTACCTACCCGTGCATAACCTGTGCACATTGGCCAAACCATAAAGCAAGAAGAAGACTGCATGGGTATGGCATGTGTACCTTACCCGTGCACTACCCATGCGCTATTTGCGTCAGGTGCAACCATGTCAGCAAAATCATACCTATTTCAGGGAACCTGTATATAGAATCTTATGTTAGGCCAGCCACAAGCCCACACACCATTTTACATCAAATTTTCTCTCTCTGGATCTAAAACCATTCTCTCCCAAATCATCCAAAACCCATACATCATCATCATCATTTGCTACTCAAGAAGGACATTGGAGGTGGATTCAAGCTTGAAGGAAGGTCTCACATGGGTCCTTTCAATTTCTCTCCTCTTTGTCATTTTCTTACATTTTTCATGAGTAGGTAAACCCAAATTGGGAGTTGATGTAGTTAATTCATAGATTGTAGGACTTCCACCATTTTGATTTGATTAATATAGTTACGTTCAATTTGCTTAATTGTGTTTAATTATCTCTTGAATTAAGTAGGCACTCCAACACTTCATTCTTGATGATTAATTGAACTTATTAGAGTAACTAAGCTTTAATTGAAATCTCTGTGAAGTGGGTAGGCACTCCAAATCCCTTTGAACTTAGTGGTTGAATTTTCTCTTTAATGCATTTAATACTCACCTTGGGTTGGGTAGGCACTCCAACTCCCAACTCATTATGGAGATAAAATTGTGGTTTCTTTGTGAGCCAAGTAGGCACTCCAACTCTTGGTTTACATTATATACCAATTTATATTTCTAACCATCTACACCTAAGGTGTTTAACCAAGCTCAATTGAATTGGAATGAGTATATTGTGAGCACTCCAATCTGACATAAGCTGCCTAGGTAAAAGGGGTGGATTGTGATCACTCCAATCCAAGTCATCCCGGCTACCTTACATCTATCCAAAGAAAAACTTAAAGGGGTGGATTGTGTAAGTGCCTCATTTTATGATTGGCTTATTTCATTGACAAAATCACAATTGGGGTCAAATATTGTAAAGGGTAGATTACGAATTGAAGATCTCCCATCATCAAGGCATTGGACTCCAAGTGCATCAAGGAAGGTAGATTACTTGACTCTACTTCTATTTGAAGAGATGTAGTTGCACACACTCACTTGCATGCGTTATATTCCTGTTTTCATGTTTTTGTATGATGCATTGTACTTGCACATTTTGCACATTAGATTAGTGTGTTGAGATTTTCTGGAAAGGAGGATTTTCCTCTTCATCGCGGTGTAGGTCGCTGGCTAGGCACTTGCCTTTGCCGCAGTCCTAACAATGGTTGGCTCCAGAAGGTGCATGCTTTGAGGACCACAGTCTGTGCACTTGTATGCACAATGGTCTATCTCGCGGTATACATCAGTATGCCCCTGCTGCCTAGACCACGGCATATGCTCTTGCATGCACAGCGGTCCCCGTCGCGATATTGTCCAGACGATGCACTGCTGTGTGTACCGCGGTCTGGACAACTTGCCCGGGCCGCGGTCCATCGAGCGGTAATGAAGGGATTTTGTTGATGTTTTTCAAAACGGTGTCATTTCATCTAGGGCTCCATATATATATATATATATATATATATATATATGTTCTTTTTCCTTCTTTGCCTCTTTAAAGCTTCAGAATCCATCTTTTCTCATTCCTTTTAGAGCTCAAGAGTGACTTGAAAGAAAAGTTAGCAAGATACCATTTTTATTGTCCAAAACCCAATCACCCATCATTCATTCATGATTCAAGCATTATCTAGCTTCATCTAGGATGTTTCTAAGCATGGGTCTTTATCAACATAGTTGACTTGGTAAGTAAAACACCATTCTCATCCATCTCTGTGTTCTTGCTTAACAAAAAATCTCTTTTATACTTGTTTGCATCTAGATTAGAATTTTTTTTAATTACAAATAGAGATGTTTGTTGATGTTTGGGTTGTTGTATTGTGATAGGTACTGCATCTAGGAATGCTTTGATTTCATATAGCTAAAGTATGAGCATGTCATATAGCAACATGATATCTAGGAATGTTCTACATGTCATTATTAATTCCTAGATAAGCTTTAAATGTGTTGACCTAGCATAGCATTTGTGCATTTAGAATATTTTTCATATTCACATTAGGTTGCATATCTCTTTAGTTGAGAGTTGAGTCTTGTATGTGACGTTGGTAGTGTACAACCAAGAGCCTATAATCACTATTAAAGGCCCGCGAGTAGCAAAGACGGATTAGTAACCTATTAGGAGTGATGTGGTCAACCTAGGTTCTAGTCGTATTTGTAAATAGTGGATTTGAGGGTTCGAGTGGCTTTTAAGCCCGTGAGTTTCTACCCTATTGGGTTTTCTCACGTAAAACAAATCATTGTGTCTTTAATTTTTTTTCTGCACCTTGGTACAATGATTGCTTATTAGGGGTTTGTGTGTTAAATCTTGACTAATTGAAAGATGGCAATTATTTTGGTTAAAACCTATTCACCCCCCCCCCCCCCCCCCCCCCCCTTTAGGTTAGTTTAATCACTCTTAGTGTAATTTCAGATTGTGAGCACTCTGATCCAAGCCATCACGGAAACTCTAGCTAGGAAGATAAGCCCTAAATCTAAATCGAATCAGGCTTCATAAGCGGAACTCCCACAATTTGTGTCTATATTGCAACTAAGTTAGAAAGAATGTGGAGTGTAACGATATTAGATGAACATGGGAGTCGATGCAATCACAACACAAACAGTGGGCAATACAATTAATCCTTTAAGAACCTATTCAATCATTTAGGGCTTAATCTACCATTAGGTATGATTTGAAATTCACTAAACTCTTTACCACACAACAACTAAGGGAATATTAGATTGAGTATAGATAGAGTTTCTCTTTGAAGTGTAGGTAGATTTAAATGGTTAGGTTGGCTTGGAAGGGAATATTCTCAAACCTTCCTTCCCATTATAGCGGGGATATATCGGATTGGCATATTCTCCACACATCCCTTCCATTCAAGATAGCTTGTTTATCACCTTAAAATGTGTATCTAACATGAATCAAGAGTTGGCATATCTATTTAATCCAAGAAGACATTTAATCCTTTAATAAAAACATCAAATTAATTTGATCCTAAACATGAATTAAGAGAGGGCATATCTACTCAATCCAATAAGGAATCAAATGCATTAAAAACATTGAATGGAAATAAATAGATCAAATAATAAGAATATGGTGGATTACCCACAATTCCTGGACAGTTACATCAACTCCCACATGGGGTTTAGCTACTTATAATCAAAGAACAAAAAGGAATTAAATAAGCAAGAGAAAAGAAAAAACCCATTGTCATATTGTGGTCTCTAGGTCTTCAAGCTCCTCTCCTCCTTCTATATGTAAAATTCGTGCTCCTTGAGTGGGGTTTTGGTTTAGAGTGAAATTGAAGTAAAAATGATGGTGTAGGAAGTTACTTGGTGAGAAAATATGGTAGCAAATGGTGTAGGATTGGTTTGGATATATGGGAGAGATTCCTAGATCTAGATGAGGTAAGAAAGGGTGTGAGTTCGTGTGTAGCCTTGTCAGGGCGTGTGGGTAAAAAATCAGAAGTGATGTATTTATAGTGTTGCAAAAATTAGGTCTGGGTTTGCTGATGTCATCAGATCTGGGCAACTTCGCTACCCGACATTCGTGGGTAGGTAACCGTGAAGTGGACCAGCGAACTGGACTTTGAGACTTTCTAGCTTTCGATTCGCGGGTAGCTTTGATGGTGTGCATCCGTGAATCTTCTTAGCGAAGTCAATTTGGGCAAGAATTGGTCCCAGTTCGCGGGTAACCCTTTGCTAGCATAGACCAGCGAACTCTGGTTGGCGATATGGAGAGGCTTCACGGGTAACCCATCGCTAGTGTAGACCAGTGAACTCATCTGGGCAAAGACATCTTTGGGAAAAATTGGTCCCAGTTTGCTGGTAGCGTATCGTGGGTGTGGACCAGCACACTACCAACAAACTATACACTATTCCTTGAAACTTTGACTTGTCATATGCTGTCAAACTCTGTCTAAAATTTTTATTAATCATAAAAACTAAAATCCCTGTGTTAGGGTACAATGCTGTTAAATAGGAAAACTAAAAACCTAAAAGAAACCAAAACAATTATGAAAGAAATAAACTAGAATCTTAAAACATTAAAAACCTATCTAATAAGGAAATTAGAAATACGCCCAAAATATGATAAAACAATGTAATAATTAAAACCCATATATTTGGCCCATTATGCCCTAACCGAATAAAATCGAACCGGTCTAATTCGTTTGGTTTTTGATCGGTTGACAATTGTAAATTTTGTTGGATCAGTTCACTTTTTCAAAAACCGAACTTTATCGGTTCTACTAAAATATGAACCGATCTATTAAATGCTCACCCCTACACCTGACCAATGAACATATTTTGGCGTGACATTTGTCATGCCACACACATATGGTCCACGTGGCCAAATGTGGCACTTTGACATGACGTATCTCACGGCACATCAATCCCAGTCACGCCACTACCTTGTGACTTGGAATCCGAACCTAGTTTCCGATCAAAACACATAATATCCCAAACATCTCGAAAACCCTCCGAAACACATGAGAAGACTCGAAATTCGAACCCATATTTTTACCAAACCTAGAATACCCTCGAATAATAAACTAACCTGGAAAGGCTCGTAAACAGTTGAAAACACTTGTGTGAGGCACCGAATTGCTCGGAACTCAACTAGGGAAAAATCCACATATGGTTGAACCAGTAATAATGGAAAATCTCAGAAATATATAATTATTCTGTTTAGATATTCAACCTACAAATAAAATCAAACAAACATAAAAATTCACAAACATGAAAATCAAACATTAACAATGCACAAACACATTCAAGTATGCCATTCCTTAATTCTAATTCCTAGAACATGTTCAACTAGGAATATTAACGAATTAATGAATGAACATAAAAAATATGAACATGAGTGCTACATATAGTTTTCACAACAATGCATCGACACATATGCATGGAATGTGTGTGTGCGCGCCCCTATGCCCTGTCAAGGGGAAAAAGTCTCAATATCTCAATAAGCATCGAAGCTACATCCTCTTGAAGACATGTTTGCATGTGAAACCATCATCCATTCTTGAAGCTCGAAATCGTACAAACCACCTAGGCAACTAATCAACACAAACAAATAGCGTTTTCTTATGGAATCAAGCCAACGTAAATCTAATACCTAGCAGAAACCACATGGAATGTTAAACTTATGTGTGTTAAGACTTTAGGGTCCCAGCTAAAAACAACATCATTATAGAAGAAAAAAAATTAATAATGATTGATAATGATAATGAGAAACTAAAAAAACCAATACTTTCAAGTTTAATAATACACCACCTCAAAATCTTAATTTGCAAGTAAAAAACCAAAGAAATCAAAACTTACACGGAATACACTATCTTATGTCATAGGCAAAAGCTTCTTTTCATCAATCACATCTTATGTGCTAGAGAGAAAACTGAGAGATAACCAAGAGAAAAGTCGCATTTTGTAAATAGTTAGGGTTAGGTTTGATATAAATATGAAGTACGGTGTATAGCTCAGATCGAAGTAAGTTGGATAATTTAAAATGGGTGAAATAAAGATAGGTCAAATGGATCCATGAATTTTTTTTAAAGGGATCCATGATTTAAGCTATGCATACATGGCAAAATAGTGATGAGCTGTATATGTATGCTATAAATATGCCTAAAAAATGTGCCTACCCAATAAAAATTGGTCTTTTTACAAAGTTTATTTATGATTCAAAGTGTTGACATACTAGGAAACCAAAATATATATATATATATATATATATATATATAGATTTAGGAGAACAAAGCTTTCTCATACAAGTTAGAACTTGTGATTGGGTTCATCAAGATTCCCATGACGATTCTAGGTTAAAATAAGGAACCAGATCTAGTTTTTTTTTTTTTTACTTCTCGAAAAAATCTAGGAATCTTTTTTATTCATTTTTAAAGTTTTTTTTATCAAAACTTTAAAGATTTTTATTTCTCCAATTTCTTTAATTTTTTTAAAAAGATTTTATTATAAGTTTATTTGTTTGTTTAGTAGTTTATAATTTAGTATTTTAATTATTAAATAAAAAATAATTGATTATTTTAAGAGTAAAAGGTAATTATGATTCTTAATATACATTGTAGGGTATTTTTGACTTTTTTGAGTCAAACCTCAGTCAACCGTTAAATAAGATTGAAGTCAACCGTCGAAGAGAGGTCTGCTGTAATTAAGGCAATTAATTGAATATCAAGCCTTTTAGGTAAAACTCAGGATAAGTTATTGCAATTACCCTAGTTTCAATTAATAGACAAAAAACAAACATTCTCCTTTGTCTCTCTACATTCATTCATTCTCTCTCTCTCTCTCTCTCTCTAGTTGTGGTGGTTATCAGTTAATAGTATTGGTGTGTTGTTTGGTTTGGTGGGTACGGTTGGGTTTGACTAGAGTTTGGGTTTGACGGTTGGTGTGGTAGTGTGTAGTTGATGTTAAGTGTGGATGACGATGAATGTAAGGATGGATGGTTGTGAATGAATGAATCTAGAGAGTTTTTTTTTATGATTTATCAATTTTTGTTTTCAAAATGTTTTTTGCCAATTCGAAGAATCTAATGTTTGGGGTAACATTAATTTTTTTTCAATTTTTCTTTGAATCTTTTGTTAGGTTTTTGAGTCTTGTGTTGGCATAATTCTATATCAAAATGAAATTTCCTTTGTATTGATTAGTTGTCTAGGATTCATGGTTTGTCAAGCTTCAAGGAAGTTGGACAACAATTCAAGCAAAGTGATGGCTACAAGAGGAACAAGCTTTATTGCATACAAAAAATATATCTAGACCTCTTTCCTCCTACAAAGCCTATAGGTGCACACAAACATATTGCATCCATTTGTGTCCCTGCATCATTGTGCTCAAATGGTATAACACATACACACACATATTATTGTATGCACATGCATTAGATTTAATTTGACAACTTTTGTAAAATTGCATGTTCCAGGACTATATCTAGGAAACGGCATACTTGTGTATTCATGTGTTTATTTGTTTGTGTTTGTGTGATATTGGACTTGAATATTTTCTTATATTATTCCTCATTGAGTTCCGGTCATTTCGGTTACTCATTCGTTAGTTTTCAAGTTCCGTATTGGAAGTTACGAAACTTTCCGTACATGTATGTATCGTACATGGTTTTCATCTTTGTGTATCGAGTTGATTTCCATATTTTTTGTAAAATTTTTGTTGATATCCATATGCATGAGGGAGTCCTAGTTTGTAATCCGAAAACATATTAGAAATCGTAGTTCGGAGGCCGGAGAACTGTCGAAGAACGCGAGGGTGCGCGAAGGGAAGAGGAGATGCCTTGCACCCCTCCCCGTGGAGGCGCGTGGCCTCCACGGGAAGGAGTGTCCTCTGCTCCCATGGAGGACACATGCCTCCACGGGATGCAGAGGTGGCACTCCCACATTGGTGGCTTTTAAATCTTCTTTATTCCCTCTCCTTTAAATTGATTTTCCCTCCCACTTTTCATTATAAGAAGAAAATTGAAAACTTGTGCAGAAAATTTTCTCTCAACTTACTTAACTTCCAAACACCATATCTCACTCATTCGAAGTCCGATTTGAGTGATTTTAGTTGAAGAATCTTTTTCTACCAGTCCTCTATCATCTGCATAAGAGTTTGAGGTCATTTGATCAAGGTTTCTAGTATCTCTACACCTAAATCTAAAACTGCACGTTTTTCTTAAGGTATTGATTCATCTCTTGAGTTTTGTTCTTCAAAGCCTTCAATTACCTTGGGTTTTCTTCTTCTATATGTGTATGTTTGATGTGTAAACATTAAGTAGAGTTAGAGACTCTAATGAAGCTAGTTTGTGCTTAATTAGAAACTTGTATGTTGAGTTAGGTTTTCTTAAAACCTATGTTTTCACATGCTTGAGAGTTGTATTGTGCTAGCTCATTATCTAGGGCTATTTGTGTGTTGATTGATCCTATTTTGATGATTAATAGACTTTATATGTGCTAGAACTATTTAACTGAACATTTTTAGGAATAGCACATTTTTTGTATATTTAGAGCCAATTAGGATTTAATTGATCATTTTATGAATATATGCTCTAAATGTTTGCTAGAGATTTATATTGAACATACTAATTATTTCTAGCATTTTTGTTTTAGTTCTAAAATCTTGAAAATGTGCTTCATAAATATGTGCTGTTTTCAAGCTTTAGTGACATGAATGGAATCTAGGTCTTAGTACATGTATTTGGTGTTTTGCATGTTCTAGATTGTTGTTCATGTTTTTAAGGCTACATTATCTTGAATGTTTTCACACCTTTTTCTAGTTCTCCATGAAGTGTAATTGATCCATGTATTTCATATGTACATTCATCATTTGTGTGATGACATGATTTTAGGATTGTAAACTAGAAATTCATACTTTGTGTGCTCATTATTCATTTCTAGTTTCCATAGGATATATAGATCACATATTCTATGTTGCATGTGTTTGCATCATTTGCATTACACTTAGATCATTTACCTTGCAAAAGGTAGAAGTCTCGTTTGGAGTGTGAAGCTTTAATTTGAGCAAGGAAATCTCTTGTTAAGGTGTGAAGCATTAACTTGATCAAGGAGTCAATTTTGGAGTGTGAACCTTCAAATTGATCAAGGGGGTCTTGGCTAGGATTGTGAAGATCTAGATAGTCAAGCAAGGAAATCTTCCTAGAGGCATGTGAAGTGTCTTGGATAGGGAGTTGCTCTCTAGTAGCATGTGGAGTGCTATGGATAAAGAGTAGGCAAAGATTTCATTAGTAAAATGTAGGGAAAAACACGCGGCGGAAGCGAAAAATAGGATTGGTATATTTTAAAAAAATCCTTTTAAAAGAAAGAACCTTAACCCTTGATTAATTAACATATAATTTAAAGTATCATACCTTTTTCACATGACGATTGATATAGCATCGATTTGAATCCGCAAGATCTTCTAATCCAATCACGAACGTGAATCACCTAAGAGTGTGGGCTCCCTTTCTTTGAATTCTATACCTGATGATGGAAAACAAAAACCTTTTTCTTTTGTTTGTCACAATAACCCTCGTAGAGAAAACAAAGAACGTTTGGTCACTTGTGAATTCTTAATCTTTAAATCGAAACTCGAGTGAGTCCTAATTCGATATTGTGCACAAATCCTTTTGATATAAAAGCTACTAGTGTACTATCAAAAACAAAAACACTCTTTCTATATTTTCCTCTTGGCCGAATTCTATGAGTTGGATGTTGTTTTTTTTATATATATATATTCTAAAGCAAAAGAATAAAAAAAATTTCTCTAAAAAAAACTTCCCTTAAAAACACACACCACTGATCGAATTCTCTTTATAGGTATTTATAGGTTGTGGCCGAATCCTCACACAAGGAGGATTCATGTCTTGTGGCCGAATCGTCACACAAGGAGGAATTGTGTTTCACCTAAACTCCTATCAACCATTAGAATTCAATCCTATTCCAATTCATTAGAGTATTATCCAAGAATAAATTATTGAATATGAATTAAATTGTGACTTAATCAAAACTTCCTAATTTGACCACTTGTCAATTAGAGTTTTGATTGATATCAAATACTTACTAATTTGATTAAATAAATAAAACCTTTTTATTTATCTACTTATCAAATGAAGTATTTGATATTTATCATACTACTAACAATAGTATGACACTAAGAGTTCTACTCCTAGTTAGAGAAAGATTTTGACTTTTAATTAAATAATTAATTAATTAATTAATTTCCATTTAATTAAATAATAAAATAATAAATTATACTAGGCTAAAATTCTTAGCCTTACCGCCCAAGTATAAAACATGTGCAATATATTATTTTTCCATTTCGTTAAATCCATTGGACTTTAATAAAAAAGTCCACATGTGAACTAGACTCATTCTTACTACAAAAGAAACAAGTCCACATGCCTCAAATTATTACATTAATATAATTTAACAGCCCATTTAATTAAAATGTGCAAATTATATTCTTAATGTATTAATGGAATGCTAATTTCACCCCATTAGGGCCGCCCAAGGATTCACACATCCTTGGCCACCCATCCCAGGCATTTAAAGAGTTACCGCATGTGTTGTTCATACATGACCGCACCTCTCCAAAACGTTTGGATTCTGAAATCCAAAAACAATTCTAGATGGACCCAAAAATTGGTCCGGTAGAATAAATCAAGTGATTCATTCAAGTTCGTGCGGATTGGGGATCTTGGCAGGCTATCTAAAATTAAGCTCCAATAGACATAACCTAATTACAATCAACAAATGATTCCCTTAGGTTCGATCTATTAATTTTAGCTCATTCCACTAAAGAGCTAAAATTGAACTCTTAAATAAAGATAGAATAAGTTTATCTTTCTCATTCGTACCCTAGACAACCTTAATGGAGATAGTGTATCCTCGTGAAAAATATCAGTAATCACCAAGAGCTCATAGACCGCCTATAGCTCTGCTAGTTACTATATTTACTCATATGACCACATTTTGAACTTGGATATTTTGACTTGTCCAGAAGCCATGTTTCAATAGACACTATTGAAAACTTAACTTTAAGATTTAATATCCAATACCTCAAAATATCCATATGATGATATTCTACTCACATTTAATAAATGGAGCCATGATGTCCATATCTATAAATGAAGTCCTCTATCGATTAACAAATGAATACCACCAAACCATCGAGGATAGACTATGCTGTATAATCGTACTCGTTGATAGCTCAAGCGATAACACTTGTAACCATAAGTCCATCATTTATCTCAGGATTGAAATAGACTATCTGATTGTTCTTAAGTGAACTTTTTATCCATTGACAGTTCTGGGATAAAGTGTTTCACTGTGTTCATATTCAATGCACCTAGTGCACTAGATTCTTTTGCCCAAAGACACTACACTTTGATGATTTTAGACTCATCATAACACATTTGATCCCACTCAAATTCTAGCAAAGAATCTACAACTTTAACAAGGTAAAGGAGCCCAACTTTTATCTTAAGTTGTGAATATTGTTCAAGACTAACTAAAGAATTGTGTCTACCTCATACATATCCAGATGTACGAACAATTCTTCATTTCTTATAGTCTTTTGACCTTATGATTATTTACTTTTGACAATTATAATAATTAAACTATAAATTCTATAAGATTTGTTAAACTAGAAATCACTTTATTAATATGAAAAGATTGTCAAATACAATATTACACTCTTGCTATTGAGCATAATCCTAAAAATCTCCATTTTCGCTATAACAAGTGTGTCATATCTCTCATTCCCATGTTCTCTAAGTGCCTATCAAAACTCTTCTATGGTGGAGTCTTTGTAAAAGGGTTCGCTCAATTTTCTGTTGAGGCGATGTTGGTAATCGTCACATCACCCATATGCACAACTTCCGTCAGAAGGTGATACTTCCTTTCAATATGTTTCCATCTCTTAGACTTCTTGGTTCTCTCAAATTAGCCACTGCTCCACTGTTGTCAGGGTAGATAGTTACCTGCTTATTCGCATTAGGAACCACTTCCAAGCCAATCAATAAATGGCGGAGCCAGACAGCCTCTTTACCAGCTTCGCATGCAGCAATATACTCAGCTTCCATGGTGGAATCAATAATACAATATTGCTTGATACTCCTCCACATGACTGCGCCTCCTCCAAGAGTCAACACAGATCCTGATGTGGATCTCCTAGAGTCAAAATCTGACTGAAAATCAGAATCTATATACCCAACGAGAATTAAATCCCTTCCAGAGTATACAAGCATATGATCTCTCATTCTCCTAAGATACTTGAAAATATGCTTGACTGCCATCCAATGATCAGGACCAGGTTTCGATTGAAACCTGCTAACTATCCCAACAACAAAAGAAATATCAGGTCTAGTGCAGAGCATTGCATACATGAGACTTCCAACTGCTGAGGCATATGGAACCCTACTCATGAATTGCTCTTCATGCTCATTCTTAGGAACTTGTTTCTTAGAAAGTTTGATTCCATGTCTGAAAGGTAACATACCTTTCTTGTAATCTTGCATGAAGAACCTAGCCAAGATTTCATCTATGTATGAAGCTTGGGATAATACAATCGTTCTATTCTTTCTATCCCTTATTACTTGGATACTAAGAATATAACTTGCTTCTCCTAAGTCCTTCATATCAAATTTTTTTGCTAACCATTCTTTTACTGATGTCAATACACCTATATCATTTCTGATGAGTAGTATATCATCACATAAGGAACTAGAAAAACCAATTTGTCGCCTTTAATCCTTTTGTATGCACAGGGTTGGAAAAGGTTTTGAGTAAATCCAAAACCTTTCACAGCTTGATCGAACCTTATGTTACAGGATATGGATGCTTACTTTAGTCCATATATGGATCTTTGCAACTTGCATACCCTTTCCTCTTGGCCTTTTTCAATGAATCTTTCTAGTTGCATCATATATATGCTTTCGTCAAGACTTCCATTAAGGAAAGCCGTCTTGACGTCCATTTGCCGAATCTCTAGGTCTAGAGATGCTGTAATAGATAAGAGTATCCTAATGGATTTAAGCATGGCCACATGAGAGAAGGTTTACTCATAATCGATACATTCCTTCTATGCGTAACCTTTAACTACTAATCTAGCTTTAAAGGTTTCCACCTTTCCATCCATACCACTTTTCCCCTTGTATACCCACTTGCACCCAATGGATTTTATCCCTTTAGGCAAGCCTACAAGAGATTAAACTTTGTTTGTGAACATAGACTCAATTTCAGATTGCATTGCCTTTTGCCAATGGCGACAATCAGCATCTTCTATAGCTTCCTTATACGTGTACGGATCATCGTCGTTTGTGAGATTTTCCACTGATTCTCCTAGACCGATGTATCTCTTGGGTTGTCTACTAACCCTCCCACTATGACAAGGAATGGTAGGTTGTTGATCTTGTGATGGTATGGAGCTTACAATTGGGCTAGGTTGTGAAATCTCTTGTGGAATTGTATCTCTAGAAAGCTCATTCAGGACAATTCTACTCTTAGGCACAAAATCAATCTTATAGTTCTTTTCTAAAAAAATTAGCATTTTTCGAAACAAATACTTTAATATTTGAAGGACTATAGAAATAATATCCTTTAGTTCCTTTTGGATACCCCACAAATATGCATGTTTCTGAATGAGACTCCATCTTTTCTGTCTTTCCTTTTAACACGTGCGCAGGACATCCAAATATCCTTAAGTGTTGTAAACTAGGCTTTCGCCCAGTCCATAACTCATGCGGTGTTTGAGAAACCTACTTGGATGGTATATTGTTTCGAATGTACATAGCAGTTTGTAAAGCATATCCTCAAAAAGAAATATGAAGTGTTAAATAACTCAACATAGACCTAACCATGTCCAAAAGAGTCTTATTTCTCTTTTCTGCCACCCCATTCTGTTGAGGTGTACCTGGCGCAGAAAGCTGAGAAATTATCCCAATATCAATAAGATATTCCTGAAACTCACCAAATAGATATTCTACACCACGATCAGATCTCAAGATTTTTATGTGATTCACAAGCTGATTTTTTATTTCAGCTTTAAATGCTTTGAACATGTCAAAAGCATCTGACTTATTTCTCATGAGATACACATAGCCAAATCTAGAGTAATCATCCTTGAAAGTGATAAAGTACTCATATCCACCTCTAGCTTGAATAGCCATATGTCCACACACATCAGTGTGTAGTAATCCTAAACATTCAGTGGCTCTTATGCCTTTGATTGTGAACAGTCTTTTGGTCATCTTACCTTCTAAACAGGACTCACAAGTTGGTAGATCATCAACCTTTAAGTCAATTAAAGGTCCATCACTAACCAATCTTTTAATCCTATCAAGGTTAATATGACCTAGGCGCAAATGTCATAGGTAGGTTTCATCTTTTGATAATATCACTTTTTAATGATTAGGTTCGTTGATTCCGTGTCTAACAAGTGAGAGATATTTTTATACAAATAGAATAAACTATTTTCCAACGTACCTTTGCAAACAAATTTGTTATTCCTACTAATAATAAAACCTTTATTAAAAGTAACCGAATATCCAAATTTATTTAAACAAGAAAATGAAATTAAATTCCTCTTGAGTTGAGGTACATAATAAACGTCTATCAAATCCAAATGCCTACTAGAATCTAGATTCATTCTAACATCTCCCACTGCACAAGCAGACACCAACGCTTCGTTGCCTAAACGCAAGTTGAATTCATTCTCATTCAGTCTTTTCCTTTCTGGAACCCATTCTTCCTTTATTTTCTGAGACTTTAGGCAATTTCTTTTCCAATGTCCCTTTTCACCACAAAGGAAACATTTTCCTTTGATCTTGGTTACTTTCTTGGTCTCCTTCTTGGTAGGCCCAAGTTGCTTTTTCTTTTGTTGTTTCTTGACCTTCTTACGGGTTTTAGCAGTAGCAACTTTACCAACCGTATGAATCTCTTGACCCTTGCCTTTCACAAGGATCTTCTCAACTCTTTGAACATCTTACATCAGGCCCTACAAGGTGTATTCCTTATTGTTCAAGGTGTAGTCCAACTTGAACTAATCAATGGAATCTGATAGTGAGTTGACAATCATGTCAATTTTTGTCTCACCATCTATCTCAGCACCATTGAGTTCAGTAATGTTGAGATGTGCTATGACTTTCATCATGTGATCTTTCACAGCCTATCCAGGTTTCATCCTAAGATTCAACAAAGCAGTCACTGCCTCTCTCTTAATCATCATAGACCTCATAGCAAACATATCCTCTAGAGACATAATTATATCAGCAGCAATACTCATTCATTCATGTTGCTGTTGCAACACGTCGGAGATGGTGGCCATAATGTAACATTTGGCCATCTCATCTGAGGTCTCCCACTACTTATACTTGTCTCTTTAAACCTCAGTAGATTCATCGGTAGGAGCAGGTGGTTTAGGGGTAGACAAAACAAACTTATGCTTTTCAGATTGCAACAACAGCCCCATTTTCCTTTTCCATGTGACATAATTATCACTAGTTAAAGTATTATCTTTTAGGATGTTGATTAGAGATGGGGTCATGATTTCTGAATGAAAAAAAAAATTATATAAGTAAACAATCATGATAAAGCACTTTCGAATATTTATCTTGAATTAAATAAAATAATTCAATCGTAAAATTCAACGGTGATCCAACATCCATAAATGTTACACCTCCTTTGGGAGTTCGTACCATTTGCTAGTTGGACTAGGTCCTACCTAATTGTTAACATAACAAACAGCGTTTCAATTTAGCCTTGCCATTTATATTGACAAGAACTCTTAGGGGGATATCAATAAAACCACATTGAGCTTGTTACCAAGTTATCGACCTTCAATATATTCCTTCACGAAAATTCCTCCTTTGAGAGTAGATACCGCTTGAGTCAATTTTCTAGTCTATCCTTGTAAGGAAGTATCTTGTTAAATTCCATTCATGTATACACCTTGGGGGGTTATCACACGAAACATAAAGCTCAACTAATCTTGAAGGCCATAGGTGTTCAAAACACCTTCTCCCAGTCAATTGTTTAAAGCATGTGATTGAATTCCATAGAATGATTTACCAAGTAATCTAGATGCCAATTAGATACCTAAACCATTCAATGCTTGTTCATACCAAATGAGATATATGAGTGGCATTCCTATTCTATATGACATGTTATCAAACAATGATAAACATTGCAATATTTATGAAAATTAAATAGCCTAAATTTTGGTCCATCCTAAAAAAGCAAGTAAATTACATTTGGTTGAAAAGCAAAAACCCTAATCCTAACTTGGTGAACAAGTCATCAAGCGGTAATCCGTCAAAAGTCTTGCTAACCTGAAGCCATGCACAGCTGCCCGGTGCACAGAACCACTCGCCCGAAGCCATGTGCAACTGCCTTGTTTTTTTTTCCTTTTTTATAAAGGGGTGCATTGCTGAACTGTAACAAGCGCAGTTGCGCGCTTGCTGCTCGGTCCGCCCGGGCTACCCTGAGCTATTCCACTGCTTTTTTTTTTCTGCTTCCAATTCTTCAATTATTCGATACTTCAAAACTTGAATATATTAGACCAGATTTTTTTATTACAACTTTTAACAGAAATCTTGCTCGGGGCAATATATCTCAGTTAGCACCCTCAAGATCATTACCACGTAGGTGATGACCAATGGTAGAATATATATGTGTATAAAACAATGCGTAATGAAATGACATGGAGATAACGATTTGGTTAGGTACTCAAAAGAAATAAAAATCTTTCTTTATTGATGACATATGATATACATCTTTCTATCTTTCTTTCGAATTACTCTCACTTTTTTCTGGGAGATAGTTGGGTATTTTTTGTATGCCTGTCGAATAGCAGTCTCTTCTTCCTGAAGGAGGAAGTCCCTCATTTATACAATGTCTTCATAGGTTTAAACTCATTGATTTCCCCTTGATTTTCTCATCCTCCTTTTATCGGACGGGATTTTTACCTTTAAATGTCGTTGACTTTGAGTTAATTGCTCAGTTGAGGGTATCTTGGTAGAAATCAATTTGTTTCTCATTTAGACTCTATTACTTGTTCTGCACGTGTATAATGTATGTAGATGTGATACTGTGTATCTTCGGGTCTGGCATGATTCCCATATGGGTCGTTGAATGTATCATGGTGTGGTGCATCAATTAGTGAGGTCTATCAGTGTTCCGACCTCGATATCTGAGAAGTTTCATCCAGCTAGGAGCCAAGTCTGGCTTCCCTCGACCTTTCGAAGCTAGGTATGGCCTCCTATGGACATCCCCCTGTATCAGCGAGGTATAGGTGAGTTTCTGGAGAAATTACGAGGCGACCTCGACTTCGGGGAATTTCTTGTTTTTAGGTTTGGTGATGCGGGCTTAGATCTGATCATTCCGGGCTCTATTTCGGATGTTTCTGGAGCCCGTCCTTGTTCCTGCGGGAGGTATCGTAGCTCGGCTTTGGGTAGAATGGTCTCCTGGTGGAAACTCTCGGGCATGGAGCCAGGTCTGGAAGGTGAAAAATTTCCCTTTGATCCTTAGCCAATTTTGGCTATTAACAGAAGTCGAGCTTGGGGTTGGGGTCAGATTTTTACTTTATTTGGGAAATCTTTCCTTTTTTACCGTTACTAGAATATTGGGGAAATCTCCTCATTAACTGCGTAAGCGACGTGGCGTGAACTGAGTAATTTATCTCCGAATTAGTCTGATTGCGTTACGGCAGTCCCTGAGATTTTTTACTGTTACCAGAATCTTGGGGAGATCTTCTTCTTAACTGCGTAAGTGACGTGGCATGAGCTGACTAGCTTATTTTTTAGTTAATCCGGTTACGTTACGGCAGTCCCCGAGATTCTTTGCGATCTCAACCGAGGATCTCGACAGCTGGTGTTGTTGCCCTCTTGCCTATATATATCTATTCATCTCCACGTCTTCCTCACATCTTTCGAACTAAAATTTTTGCGAAGAAATATTTTCTCTCATAGCCTTTCTTTCAAGCTTGTCTTTTTCTTCATTCTTATCTTTCTCTTCATTCTTCATCCTTACTGATTTCACCATGTCGAAAACCAGTCATGATTCAGTTGACTCCATAGTTGACGGCGAGGAGGTCGTTAGTCTTGCCCTGGGGAAACGGGCTAGGAGGAGTTTAGACAGCGACGATTCCCCACCCAACCCGCAACGTCGGTGGTCAAATAGGAATGTGTCCATTGGGACTTGGTTCTCCAACCATCCTGACCATCCTTTGGATATCGCCGACGAAGATTCTGACAAAGAAGTGGGCGGTGACGCCGCAGGAGAACATCGGGTCACGGCTTCTGGCCCCATTTTAGAGAGGCTCCCTTCTTATTACTTCAGGGTTGTCCCTGACTCCATCGTCGATCCAGTCGGGATTGACCGTTTGAGGTCAAAATTTGGCATTTCCGACAGAGTTTCCATCTCGGTGCCCCCTAAGGGTTACGAGTTCTTTAACCCCAATAAAGGCATGCTACCAATTCATTTGGAGGCTCTCAAAAATGGGGTTAGGCTTCCCCTTCATCCGACTCTTCGGCGGGCTCTTAACGCCATCTAGCTCGCTCCCCTCCAGTTAACGCCTGGCTTCTAAAGGCATCTGATTGGTTTCCTCGTACTATGGAGGGAACAATGTCAGTTGAGTAAGGTGATGAGAGAGCCAGGAGCAGAAGAGCTGGCCTATCTTTTCCAGATTGGGAGCCTGTCTGGCGCTCCTCGAGGCCAGTTTTATGCTAAGGCCAAGAACAAGCTCAGCTTCGTTATTCCTGGCGCTTCGAAGAAGGACCCCCCTGGAAAGAAGAATGGATCCTTACGGGGGATGATTGGGGGAGCTTGATTTTCATTGGAGGGCATGAATTCGAGGTTCCCACAGCTTTCAGTGACAAACCCTCATGGGACCGGAACTCCCTGCCTTATGAGTCTGAAGCCATTTTGAAGGCTATTTTAGCCAGGAATTACTTGAACCTGAAGTTCCCCACTGCTGAAGCCTTCGATCCTCGTAGGGTGAACCAATACTTGCGGATCTCAGATGCTACTCCTCATAAGTCTCATTGAATTGCCTTGCCTTGCCTTGTTGCTCAGCTTGGTTCTGACATTTTCCTTTTTAATTTGTTTATTCACAGTTTTTGTCGTTGAACCAGCTACCCGCCACGTCTCACGCTCTCCTCAAGCTAGAATTTCTCTTCCCTTCGTTGGGGTCAAACTTGCTCTTGCTTCATCTACCTCCCCAGCTGGGTCTAAGATGGCCAATCTTGCTTCGCGGGCTTTCCGGGCTTTGGGTAAAGCTCCCCAGGTTGTTGGTCCGACTGCTTCTGTCCCTTCTGCTGTGGTTGCTAAAGTTTCTACCCCCTTGATTCGACCTCCTGATTCCGCTGCGCTTCCAACCTCTCAAGCTTCGGAGGATTCTGGGAAGGGTGTCGCAAGGGTTCCTTCCAGTCGTTCCCGGCCTCAGTCAAGCTCGACAAGGCAGGACTAAGTCCTGGAATAATTCATCACGTCTTGTCCGGGCAGTGGGATCTCCAGGATGGCTTCTATGTCTGTGGATGTCCTGATTACCAAGGGGTCTACTATTTTAGCTGAGGTAATTGCATTTCCTTCGTACTACTCTTGTTAATTTGTTCAGATTCTTACTCTGGTTCTGTATTTTGTAGGCCTTCAAATTTAATGTAGCGATGAGCCAGCAAGTAGCCCTCATTGGCGACCAGGCTGCAAAAGCCGAAGTCGAGAAAGCCATCAAATTGCTCAAGCAGGCTCAGTCTTTAGTGGAAGAGATGACCTCCAACCAGGGAAAGGTTGAGATCGAGATGGCTGAGCTTCGCTGTGACCATGAGAGGATGAAGCAATCTTATGATTAGGAGCGTCTTCAGTCTATCTGGTGGGCTAGACAGAGGGATTCTTGGAGATCTGAGGCTAAAAAGTTGGACCTCGAGAATCAGTCTTTGATTGCTCAGGTGACCAAGCTGCAAGCTGACGCGGAGACCTCCTTCAGCAATGGATATTTCTACTCTTCCTTTCTGGCCACAGAAGCTCTCCCTCTTCCCTTTGACTTGTCATCTATTGCCGGCTGGGATAGACAGGAAATAATAATTAAGGCTGCTGAGCTATCTTGCCCTGATGGTGGCGAGGTGGTTCCTTCGAGCCAAGCAGGAGCTGGAAAACAACCCGCCCAGACAGATCCTCCATTTCCTCCTCCTACCTTTACTACCTCAGGTCCCGGGGAGTCTTCCAGTAAAGTTTTGTCTTCTCAATCCGAGGAGGACCAGTTAGGAGCTGGGGAAGAGGTTAGTAGCCCATCTGAGGAACCCCCCACAATGGAGATTGAGGTCGACAGGAGCCAGACGGGGTCCATGGCTGCCCTTCTTGATGCGGCTATCCCGCCTGAGGTTATGGAAGTGATTAATGAGGTCTTGGAGGAAGATCCTGCTGACCAACAGGTAGAGCCTCTAAATGGAGGGGTGATTGGTGAGGATAATCGAGGTGGACAACTACCTGAAGGGGGGGTCGACGGCGAAAATCAGCATGAAGGAGGAGGACCTGCAGAGGAAAACCAAGAGAGTCCCAAAGCTTGACACAGTTCGTTCATAGCTTGTTTCGATTGCCCGGAAAAGGAGGTGGGCACCTTGTTTTACTCTTATTTAGCTTAGCTTTTTTTTTATATAGCCCGAGCTCGGGGGTTGGGCTTCCCGTTGGATGGATGTATCCTTACCGGGGGATAGGCTCCTCTTATCTTTAATGAGAAATCGAATTGCTTTTGAGAAATCTTGTTTCATTTTTGGTCTTGAATAGGAACCAGAATTGCATCCGTAGCAACAATTTGTTCATACTTCATTAAAACTTTGGTAGGGAATTATGATGATCTTGATCCTGCACACGAAAACAAACATTTTATTTATTATATTTTTTTTTGTCTTGGGGGTGGTAGCTCGACCAAGGCATCAGGAGGGCTGTTTAGCTATTTCTTGATCTCGGGATCTGGATAGCAACTATGCTTTTACACTCAGATCCTTCTTAGGGGTGGAAACCCGACCAAGGCATCATGAGGGCTATTTAGTTATTTCCTGGTCTTGAGATCTGGATGGCAACTATGCTCTTACACTCAGACCCTTCTTGGGGGTGGTAGCCCGACCAAGGCATCAAGAGGGCTATTTAGCTATTTCTTGGTCTCGAGATCTGGATGGCAACTATGCTCTTACACTCAGACCCTTCTTGGGGGTGGTAGCTCGACCAAGGCATCATGAGGGCTATTTAGCTATTTCCTGGTCTCGAGATCTGGATGGCAACTATGCTCTTACACTCAGACCCTTCTTGGGGGTGATAGCCCGACCAAGGCATCAGGAGGGCTATTTAGCTATTTCCTGGTCTCGAGATGTGGATGGCAAATATGCCCTTACACTCAGATCCTCATTAAGGGTGGTAGCCCGACCAAGGCATCAAGAGGGCTATTTAGCTATTTCCTGTCTCGAAGTGTTCATGTTGAGCTTCCCACTCAAGGGTGTAGTCACTAATGTTGAACCTAGTTGGAGATAAAGATGGAAAAGAAAAAATGACTTTATTGATGATCAAGATGTAGTACATCTTTATTAGGGACTCTAATGAAAACTAAATGGGGGTAGTCTGCTTGAGAACTCCCTACTCAAGGGTAGAATTTCCTCAAATGATCCGCATTCCAATTGCGGTCGATGGATCGGCCGTCCATGTCTTCGAGTTTGTAAGCTCCATTGCGAACAACTAGCTTTATCAAATATGGCCCCTCCCAATTGGGACTTAAGACTCCATCTGACCTTTTCCGAGTATTCAGGGTCACTTTCCTAAGTACCAGATCTCCTTCTTTGAAATTCTGGGCTCTGACCTTTCGGTTGAAGTATCTAGCGATCTTGCTCTGGTAGATCACTACTTTCTCTTCTACCCAGTCTTATTTTTCTTCTAAGAGGTCTAGATTAGCCCAGAGCTTGACTTCGTTACTTTCAGGCTCAAAGTACTGTACCCTGAATGAGGTCAATTTATGCTCGATGGGGAGGACCGCTTCAACCCTAAAAGCCAGGGAGTACGGTGTCTCCCCAGTAGTTGTTATCTTTATAGTCCGGTATGCCCAGAGGACTTCTGGTTGCTCTTCGGCCCATTTGCCTTTTTTATGCTGTAGCTTCTTCTTTTGAAGTTTCTTGGTAGTCTTGTTGGTGGATTCAACCAGTTCGTTAGTCTGGGTATGAGCCACTGAAGCGAGCCTGAGGTCGATCCCCAATCCCTTACAGAAGTCTTTGAATCGGGCGTTGTCGAACTGCTTCCCTAGGTCAGCTATAATGATAAGAGGGGTTCCAAATCTGCATACCACGTTAGTTTTGATGAACTTGGTCGTATTCTTTTCTGATATCCGAGAAAGAGGCATTGCCTCGACCCATCTTGTGAAGTAGTCGATAGCCACGATAGCATGTTTCATCTGTCCGGGAGCGGTAGGAAGTGGTCCGATTAGGTCGATTCCCCACATGGCAAAGGGGTAAGGCGAACTAAGAGACGACAGTCGCTCGGGTGGCTGGTGGGTCAAGTTTGAAGTTCTTTGACATGGCTCGCAAGATTGCACAAAACTCCTTGCATCTTGGTGGATGGTCGGCCAATAATACCCCATACGAAGCACCTGATATGCTAGAGCTTCCCCACCTATATGGTTCCCACAGTCCCCAGAGTGGACCTCTCTCAATGCCCATTTAGCATCATCAGGATGCAAGCACCTAAGTAAGGGGAGGGATCTGCTCCTTCTATAGAGGTACCTGTCTACCATACAGTATCAGACTGAGAGTCTTTTAATTCTTCAGGCTTGGTCGGGCTCTTCGGTAAGCTCTCCTTCAAGGAGGTAGGCAACAATTGTGTCCATCCAGCAAGGCAGGCGATCCAGGGAGCATATTTCTCTATTTTTGGCTATGCTTGGTTGGGTGATCACTTGGAGGGGAATTCCCCGTGGTAGGGATTGGCTTCCGTTCGCCGCTATTTTAGCCAGAACATCTGCGCGATGGTTTTGGTATCGAGGTACCTGATCGATCTTGAACCCCTTCAACTTATTTTTTAGCAACTGGGCTAGCTTTAGATAAGCAACCATATTATCTCCATTTGCCTGATACATCCCAGTCACCTAATTGACAACAAGCAATGAGTCGCTCTTGATTTTCAGGTAATCGGCCTTTAGTTTGATTGCTACCTTCATCCCGGCTATGAGGGCTTCATACTCTGCTTCATTATTGGTGGCTTTAAACTCGAATCTGAAACAGTGACAGAATTCATTCCCCTCCAGATTTATTAAAACTATGCCAGCTCCTCCCCCAGCTTACCCAGATGCTCCATCTATAAAGAGGGTCAATGGCTTGCAGCCTTCCGGCCAATTGTCGACCTCAGATGTCTTTTCAGGGATCTCATTTGGTACTGAGGGATCCTTTTAATCTGGGATCGCTGAAAATTCTGCCACGAAGTCGGCCAAAGCCTGTGCCTTAATCTTGGTCCGGGGCTTATACTTTAAATCGAACTGAGTGAGCTCTAGGGCCCATAAGACTAGCCTTCCAGACATTTATGGTCTTTGCAAGAATTGGCGGAGAGGTTGGTCCGTCACCACTGCTATTGTGTGAGCTTGAAAATACGGACGGAGCTTCCTCGCTGAGATCACCAGAGCATAAGCGAGCTTTTCCAGGAGAATGTAATTCCTTTCTGATTTGGTCAAACCATGACTCACATAGTATATGAGTCTTTGAAAACCATCGCCATACTCCTAGGCCAAAGCCTCGCTTACTGCAGTTTCTGATACGGCAAGGTAGATCTATAACTCATCTCCGAGAACTGGCTTGACTAACAACGGTGGGCTTGTTAGGTATTCTTTAAAAGCTTGGAAAGCCCGTTCGCTCTCATGGCTCTACTTCATGTTTCTCCCTTGTTTGATGGCTTTGAAGAAAGGGAGACATTTATCGGTGGAGCGAGAGATAAACCTGTTGAACGCCACCACACGTCCAGTCAGAATCTGTACCTGTTTGAGTGAGGTTGGGGATTCCAGGTCCAAGATAGCTTTGAATTTTTCTTGGTTTGCTTCTATGCCTCTCTCATGAACCATGAAGCCCAGAAACTTCCCCGCTGTTACCCCAAAGGCACATTTGGAGGGGTTCAACAGCATCTGGTTTTCCCTCAGTATGAAGAAGGTTTTGCCAAGGTCTTCCCGATGTCCTTTTACGGTTGGGGATTTCGTGACCATGTCATCGATATATACCTCTATCGTCCTTCCTATCTCGGGCTTGAACAGTTTGTTAACCAGCCGCTAGTATGTAGCCCCCTTGTTCTTCAAACCAAACGGCATCACCTTGTAGCAGTACAAGCCCTACCTAGTAATGAAACTGGTTTTATCCTGGTCAGCCGGGTGCATTTTAATTTGGTTGTATCCTGAGAATGCGTCCATAAAACTTAAAAGTTTATTTCTGGATGTGGAGTCAACCAGCTGGTCGATCTTTGGTAAAGGAAAACTGTCTTTTGAACAAGTGATGGCCTAAATTGTTGTATATTTCGGCCCTAATTCCTATTCTTTTGTCTCGTTCTTGAGTGTATTTTCTATATATTTTATGTCTTCTATGTCTAATAGGCTCGTTGGTGCTAATTGTAGGCAATAGATGTAATTATGGTGTTAGAAGCTAGTTGCAGTGGTTCAAGCAGAAAAGGGGCAAAAGGAAAAACAAAGGATCATAACCAGCTCTACAATACGGGTCAAGTGCGGGTCGCAACCGCACTCCAACCGCACTCCTTCCCACAGCTAGGACCTGAATCATGAAGGAAAGATAAAGTGCGGGTTAAGTGCGGGTCATCCAACCGCACTTCACCCACACTATTGCTCAAGACAGAGGAGCTGATTCGCACCTGACAGATAAAGTGCGGGTAAAGTGCGGGTAATCCAACCGCACTCCACCCACACTGTTGCTCAAGATAGAGGAGCTGATTCGTACCTGACAGATAAAGTGCGGGTAAAGTGCGGGTAATCCAACCGCACTCTACCCGCACTGTTGCTCAAGACAGAGGAGTGGATTTACACCTGACACCAGAGTGCGAGTACAGTGCGGGTAAAGTGAGGGTAATCCAACCGCACTCCACCCGCACTGTTGCCCAGATCAGAGAACTGAAGATGAAGAAAACCTTTACAGTGCGGGTACAGTACGGGTAATTCACCTGCACTCGACCCGCACTCTGGCGCGACAGCTTCTGGTTTCAAGCTTAAGTGACCTATTTTTCCATCCTCTATAAATAGAAAAGGATGTGAACGAACCAAAACATCACCATACCTCCCAACACTTGTAGTCTAAGCTAGAAACACATCTCCCTCTCATCCAAACCATCTCTACTCAATCAAAGGCAACTAGGAGACTTGGATTCAAGCTTCAAGGAAGGAGATTAATCTTCAAGGGTTCTCTCTACACTCTATCTTAGTTTATTTGTTTGTAATAGAACATGAGTAGCTAAAATACCCCACTATGGGGTTGATGTTATTTGTATAATGGATATTTGGGCTTTGTAAATAAACTCTATGTGTTATATTTATTCTATCTCTATATTTCATTCCATTGCTTGAATTGATTTCCATTATTGATTTGCTTGGATACACCCTCTTTGCATGATTGATTTGGATTACTTGAGTAGGTAATTAGGTTGTCTAATGCTCAATTGAATGGAAGGATTTCTGGAAATCCGGCTCTACAACCATGCCCTTAATCTAATCTTGAATTAGTGGCTTTCACTATACATCCTAGGTTAGCCACTTGTGAGAGAATTAGAAGCCTCCACTATACACCCTAGGTTGGCTACTTTAGTGATTCTACGAGAACTAACCTTCGTGCAGAATTCGGTTGATAACCTAAAGCCTCATCCAATCTCAAACGGGTGGCCTTCACTATACATCCTAGGTTGGCCACTTCTGAGGGAATTGGAAGCCATCATTATACATCCTAGGATGGCTACATTAGTAATAGGTTGAGCCATAGCTAGATAGATGAGCATTCATGAAACAAGTCCTAATTGAGTAACTAGCCACTGTTGGTTGCTTAGGAGGGATTAATCTCTAGTAGGAGGTCTTCGCTATACACCCAAGGTTGACCTCTTGCTATATATATATACCAACACTATACACCCTAGGTTGGTTACATTTGTCAAAACGTGCTTAATTGAGAGTTTGCTGCAATTGCCCCAATATTCACTTACGATTACATCAACTCCGTAGTTCCATCATCGTTCATTCATCACTCCATTGTCATCCCATTTTATTTGCTTTCATAGTTTAGTTTATAGTGTATTTTCATTCATCATCATTTTACTCTTATGCATGCTAGTTATATTAATCCTAATCTTATCACCGCTACCCCGATCTCAGTGGACGACACCCGTGCTTACCGCTTTACTTGTATTTCTACTTGTGAACGCATCGCATAGGTTTTATAAATTGTTTTGACAGACGGTTTTCTAACGGCAAAAACCTTCTCATCAACAAGCTCAGTTGAGGTCTGTGTAATCGACATACATACGCCACTTCCCATTTGCTTTCGTAACCATGACCACATTGGCGATCCATTCGGGGTAGCGTACTTCTCTGATAAACCCTGCCTTGATCAATTTATCTACCTCTTCCTGCACCGCAGCGTTCCTATCAGCGTTGAAGTGACGCCTCTTCTGTTTGACAGGCTTGACTGTTGGATCTACCGCTAGTCGATGGGTGGCCAATTACACCGGGATTCCAGGCATTTCATCATGGTTCCAAGCGAAGATGTCGCTGAACTCCTTAAGAAGATCAATTAGTCCTTTTTTCACTTCTGGTTCAAGGGTGGCCCGACCTTGACAACCTTGGAGGGATCGTCTTTTCTGATGGGTATCTCTTCTAGTTTATCTACGGGCTACCCACTGGCCCACTCCTTACTTCGTTCCTCCTCATAAGGCATAATAGGTTCGGTTTCCGGATTCTCAGGATGTTCCGCGGGCTCCTTCTCCTCCTGGATTATCCGGGATGTTTCCATGTCTTCCTAGACTAATGCCACATGTACACACTATTTTGTTAGGGCTGTAGGATTGGCAGACATTGCGTAGCATTTCCTGGCTGCCTGTTGGTCTCCCTGTACCTCTCCTACCTTGGTTCCAACCAGGAATTTCAGGACGTTGTGGTATATGGACAAGACTCCCTTCAAGGAGGACAAGAATGGTCTCCCTAGAATGGCATTATAGGCTGATAAGGTGTCGACCACAACAAAGTCAGTCATAACATTCTGTTGGAGAGTGGTGATTCCGATGATTACTGGGAGGATCATCGACCCCACAGGTATGATCGAATCACTAGTGAACCCATAAAGTGGAGTGGTACAGCTGTTGTAACAATGTTGCTTCAGGTTTAATTTTTCCAAGGTATCCTTGAAGAGGACATCTACAATGCTACATGTATCCACGAGCACACGATGGACCAGACAATTGGCAATCTGTATTGTGATTACCATGGGATCATCATGAGGTTGCACGGTGTTGACGACATCTGCTTCAGTTAAAACGATCTGCGTTGACTGAGAGGGTTCTATCGGGCTCTAGCTGACTTTAAAGATCCCCCGGCTTTCTTGGATGTGGGGAATATCCCTCACGTGGTTTTTTTTTGGGAGTTATTGGAAATGCCAGCCAGTGTAGGACCTCCGTTGATGGTGTGTATCACCTGGATCTGTTGCATTAAGTTAGCCTGTTCCCCCTTCCTCTTTTCTGCGTCCTCACGGATTTTAGCTTGTACCTCCCTTCCAGTCCGAATGTTATCTCTGATCTGTTGTAAGAATTCAATCAAGCATCCCCCCCTTATCAGGGCTTCAATCTGGTTGCGCAATTTATAGCACTCTGAAGTGTTGTGGCCCACGTCTTCGTGGAAGTCGCAGTACTTGTACCGGTTCCTCTTGTCAGCTGGGGCCTTCATGGGATCAGGCTTTTGGAGCAGCCCTTTATCTCGTATAGCAAGGTAGACCGTTTCCCTGGAAGCGTTCAAAGGGGTGTAGTAGTCATACCCTTTCTCCCCTTGCATTACGGGGGCCATGGTCCTGCGAGGTGCAAAGCCCGGGGAAGGGTTCGTCTTGCTAGATATTTTTCTTGCCTGTGCTGAGGAGAAGGGATGCGATACGTCGACATGTTGGGAGGTTTATTCTGAGTTTTCTGAACTGGCTCAAATTTGGGGGCTTTTTTTTTCAGACGCATTGCTGTTCTCATGTCGTCGTGTTCCATCTTGACTTTGAGTTGTTCGTCCATCTCGACCTGCTCAAGAGCCCGGTCGTAGGCCTCTTGGTAAGTCTCGGGAGGTCTCTTGGTGAAGGAATGGAAAAGCTTTCCCGCCCATAGGTTCTGCCTGAAGTTGGCGAGAGTTTCTTTCTCAGTGAAAACTCCCATTTGTATAACCTCATTGTGAAAACGTTCAACGTACGACCGAAGTGTCTCACTCCATTCCTGAATCACTTATTGGAGGTGTATGGGATCTTTCGGAAGAGGTTTGACCTCTTGGAACTGTGAGCAAAAATCTATTGATAATTTCATGAAAGAATCCACGCTGCCAACAGGCAGCTTCCTGAACCAAGTTTTCACGTAGTCGGTTAGGGTCGTTGGAAACATCGTGCACATAGCTGCTCTGGTAGTGTTCTGGACCTCCATCTGTTGAACGATGCTCTCTAGGTGGCTTAGAGGATCTTCCGTTCCGGAGAACTTATCTGCTGGCATTTTGAATTTTGGTGAGAGATTCGCTTCCCGGATCCTCCTAGTGAAGGGACCGTTCATCTTGCTCAGGGGATCATTCTTATCCTCCTTATTCTTTCCTTTTCTTATCTGCTGGACCTCCTTCTGTAGCTTTGCCAGCTGATCCCTCAGTCGCTTGTTCCCAGGTTTCTTTGAATTGACCTCAGATTCTTCACTGTCGAGTCTCTCTGATGAACTGGCAACCTCTATCCGGTCCCCCTCATGGACAGGATCCATTTAGAAAGTTTGTCTACTCTCCTCCTCTTGGGCCCGGGCGGTCCTCCTTGATGCAGTTTGATGGGATAGCTCTCGTTGCTTCTGGGTAAAAGCATCTGCGGCAGATTTTACTCGCCTGGGTTGATATTATGAAGGTCTTTTTGGAACTGGGGGCATGGCTCCCAGCCTATCCCGGATCGAAAGTTAGGGCCCCGACCTATCTCGAGCTGGTTCTGGAAGAGGAGGTCTCAGGTGATCGAAAGCAGGCTGTCTAGCTCCGAGCCTACTTGGCTCTCCCTGATCATTCAGGTTGGTTGGCTGGATTGTGATGCCTTCAGCGAGCAGGCGGATGCGGACGGTTTCTACGAAGGCTGCCACTTGCTGGTCGAGCGCGGCCTGGCTCACTATAGGGTGGCCAGAAGCCCCCGCATTAGTTGCTTGGACCGGAGCTTGACTGCCATATCCAGATTTTCTCCCCTTTCTTGGGGACTTTCGCGTAGGCCTTACCGGGGTTGCTCTGAAACTCTATATTGGCCTTGGGAAGAGTGGAGCCTCATAATTCCTGTAAAACAACGAAAATGTAAATGCAAGTAGTTGATTAATTGAGTGTAAGGCCTTTCCCACAGACGGCGCCAGAAAGTGTTAACAGAAATCTTGCTCGGGGCAATAAATCTCAATTAGCACCCTTAAGATCATTACCACGTAGGTGATGACCAATGGCAGAATATATATGTGTATAAAACAATGCCTAATGAAATGACATGGAGATAACGATTTCGTGAGCTACTCAAAAGAAAAATAAAATCTTTCTTTATTGATAACATATGATATACATCTCTCTATCTTTCTTTCGAATTGCTCTCACTTTTTTTCTGGGAGACAGTTAGGTGTTTTTTATATACCTGTCGAATAGTAGTCTCCTTTTCCTGAAGGAGGAAGTCCCTCCTTTATACAATGTCTTCATAGGTTTAAACTCGTTGATTTCCCCTTGATTTTCTCATCCCCCTCTTATAGGACGGAATTTTTACCTTTAAATGTCGTTGACTTTGAGTTAATTGCTCAGTTGAGGGTATCTTGGTAGAAATCAATTTGTTTCCCATTTAGACTCTATTACTTGTTCTGCACGTGTATAATGTCTGTAGATGTGATACTGTGTATCTTCGGGTCTGGCATGATTCCCATAGGGGTCGTTGAATGTATCATGGTGTGGTGCATCAATTAGAGAGGTCGATCAGTGTTCCGACCTCGATATCTGAGAAGTTTCGTCCAGCTAGGAGCCAGGTCTGGCTTCCCTTGACCTTTCGAAGCTAGGTGCTGCTTCCTATGGACATCCCCCTGTATCAGTGAGGTATAGGTGAGTTTCTGGAGAAATTACGAGGCGACCTCGACTTTGGGGAATTTCCTGTTTTCAGATTTGGTGATGCGGGCTTAGATCTGATCATTCCGGGCTCTATTCCTGATGTTTCTGGAGCCCGTCCTTGTTCCTGCGGGGCGGTATCGTAGCTTGGCTTTGGGTAGAATGGTCTCCTGGTGGAAACTCTCGGGCATGGAGCCAGGTCTGGAAGGTGGAAAATTTCCCTTTGGTCCTTAGCCAATTTTGGCTATTAACATAAATCATCAACAATCTTCTCTATAAAGATATTACTCATGTTTAACACATCATTATTGCCATCAACAAAGATATCATCAAGACTATGCATATGATCATGTGAAACACTCTTTTTCACCCAAATCTTCTTGACATTCTTTTTCACATGACTGTCACTATCATATACAACACTCAAAGTGTTATCATTAGAAACATGTTTACAAGGATGACTAGGAACCTTTTTTACATCATACATTTTAATCCAAGATTTCCTAGTACATTTCTTTACATGATAATTGACAATATGCACATTATACAAAGCATCAAAGCAATTAACATGTTTAGAAACATTCAAAGAAGATTTTCTCATCTCACTAGCATGCATCTTATTCCCTAGTTTGGATTGTCTAATATACTCTAGGCATCTAGTTTTATTATGCTCTACAACATTGTAAAAATGGCAAACCGGGATAAGTTTGGAGATGTTATGGTAGGGAAAAATTGATTAAAACCGCAGCGGAAGGCGAAAATATAATTTTCGTATAGTTTAAAATTTTTCTAAATATTTGAACCTTAACCCTTTAATTAATTAAACTCAAATATACGGTTAGAGTTAAATACCTCTTGTCGCGTGATCCGATTGACTTACGTCGATGGTAATCCGCAAGATCTTCAATCCTAGCACGTATGTGAATCACCTAGGAGCATGGTCTCCCTTTTTCTTTGAATTGCTTACCTTAGAATGGATGTATGGAATTTCTGATCTTGATCTTCAATAGTAAAACACCAAGAGCCTAAAAAAATAGTTCCGGTCACTTTTGAATTCACAATCAATATGATTGAAACTCGCGTAACCCTAAATCGAAAGTGTGCACAAAACCTTTTGATGTTAACGGCTTGTAAGTGCACTATCGAATGAGAACTTATTTTCTTTTTCTCTCTTGGCCGAAAATCTATGTGTATAGAGTAGGATTTTTTATTTTCAAAACAAACAAAAATCTCTCTCTATTTTTCTTCTTTCTGGCCGAAAATTCATAACCTTATATTTATAGGTTGGTCGAATTTTCTCCTTCACCAAGTAGGGTTGGCCGAATTCATTGAATAGGAAATCTAGGGTTGGTTAATTTCCTTACTTGAAAAGGAATTAACCTTTTTCCTAATTCCTTTTGTTAACGAAAATTTTGCTCGGGATGAGAAATCTCTGTTAACGCCCTCGAGACCACTACCACGTAGGTGGTGGCCAAAATTCTTTATATATGTGACAGTGGTTTATATAGTGACAAATAAACAAGAACGTTTTTATTTAGCATGCATGGTACACGAATACAAAGATTCTTCTCTCTTTTCTCTCAACTCTCTTTGGTGAATGGTCGATTGCTAGTCGTATGCCTGTCGAATAGTAGTCTCTTCTTTTCATTTCTTTTCTTTTCTATTTATACATGGTTTGTAGGTCAACAGACTGATTCTCCCTTGATTATCTCAGTGATTGTCTCAGTCTCTTCCTTATCGGGTGGCATTTCTTGCGTTAATATCATTTGACTTTTAGATTGACGCCTGAATTGAGAGTATCGAGGTGGAGATCAATTTGTTTCCTTTTTGGATTTCATTACTTGTTCTGCAGTTATTTAATGCATTCCTCGTATCCTTTCAGTATGATCCTTATAGAAGTCGCGGGACATGACGATATGGTATGATGCATTAACCATGGAGGTTGTTTAGTATTTCGACCTTGATGTCTGAGAAGTTTCATCCAGCTTGGAGCCAGATCTAGCTTCTCTTGACTTTTTCGAAGCTAGATGTGGCCTCGACTGACCTTTTTAAAGCTAGGTGTGGCTTCGAATGACCTCGCGGCCTTCTAGGGACATTCTTCTGTGTCAATCGAGGTACAGACGGGTTTCTTGAGCATTTGCGAGATGACCTTGACTTCGGGGAGCTTCTAGTTTTGATGATGCAGGCTAAGTCTGATCATTCTGGGCTCTATCCCGGATGTTTCCGGAGCCCGCCCTTGTTCCTGAGGTGGTATAGCAGTTCGGCCCTGGATAAAGAGGTCTCCTGGTGGAAGCTCTCGGGTCAGGGCTTTATCCCAGATGTTTCTGGAGCCCGCCCTTGTGCCTAGGGTGGTATCGTAGCTTGGCTCTGGATATAGAGGTCTTTAGGTGAAACTTTTGGGTATGGAACCAGGTCTAGGAAGTGGAAAATTTTCCTTTGGTCCTTAGCCAATTTTGGCTATTAACAGAAGTCCCCTCTGACTTGAACACCAGACGTCGAGCTTGGGGTTGGGGTCAGATTCTCACTTTATTTGGGAAATCTTCCTCTTTATACCGTTACCAAAATTTTGGGAAATTTCTTCATTTGAGTGGCGTGTTGTGAACCGACTATTTTATTTTTGAATTAATCTGATCACGTTACGGCAGTCCCCGAGATTTTTTTTACCGTTACCAGAATCTTGGGGAGATCTTCCTCTTAACTGCGTAAATGATGTGGCATGAGATGATTAGGTCACTTTCGAGTTTAATCCGGTTACGTTACCGAGTCAATTTTTTACAGTTACCAAACGAGTATCCTGGTAACTTGAGCTGTTGCCCTCCTGCCTATATATATGTCTGTTTTCCTCCTCATCTTCCTTACATCTTCTCGAGCTAAAAGAACCTTTTGTTGAGAAATATTTCCACAGTTTTTCCTCCAAGCTTGCTTCTTTCTTCATTCTTCGTCTTCTATTCTTTCTTCATTCTTCGTCTTCTATAATGTCGAAAAATAGTCCTGATTCAAATGATTCCATATTCGACGCGAGGAGGTCGTCAGTCTTAGTCTGGGAAGCGGGCTAGGAGGAGTTCTGACGGTGATGATTCCCCACCCACATCACAACGTCGGCGATCCAGTAGGAATGTATCTATCGGGACTGGGTTCTACAATCATCCCGACCACCCTTTAGATATTGTTGATGATGATTCCGACAAAGAAATGATCGGTGGCGCTGTGGGGGAGCTTCGGGTCTCGGCTCCTGGTCCCCTTGGGGAGAGGCTCCCTCCCTACGATTTTCAGGTTATCCCAGATTCCACCGTTGACCCGGTGTAGATCGACCGCTTGAGGTCAAAGTTTGGCATCCCCGACAATGTATCCATCTCGGTGCCTCCCAAGAACTTTGAGTTTTTCAACCCCCCTAAAGGGGTGCTTCCGATCCATGTGGCCGCTCTTGAGAACGAGGTCAGGCTTCCCCTCCATCCGACCCTTCGGCGGGCTCTAAACGCCATCCAACTCGCTCCCCTTCAGTTAACGCCGGGCTTCTGGAGCCATTTGATCAGTTTCCTTGTGTTATGGAGGGAACAATGCCAGATGAGTAAAGTGACGAGGGAGCCAGGTGCAGAGGAGCTGGCTTATCTTTTTCAGATTGGGAGTTTGTCTGGGGCTCCTCGGGGTCAGTTCTAAGCCAAGGCCAAGAATAAGCTCAATTTCATCGTTCATGGTGCTTCGAAGAAGGATCCCGCGTGGAAAGAAGAATGGATCCTGGCGGGGGATGACTGGGGGAGCTCGATTTTCATCAGAGGGCATGAATTCGAGGTTCCTACAGCTTTCAGTGACAAGCCCTCTTGGGACCAGGATTCCTTGCCTGCAGAGTCCGAAGCCGTTTTAAAGGCCATTCTAGCCCGGAATTACCTGAATTCGAAGTTCCCTACCGTTGAAGCTTTTGACCCTCGTAGGGTGAACAAATATCTGCGGATTTCAGACGCTATTCCTCGTAAGTATCCTTGTGTTGCTTCGTCTTATTACTTAGCATGGTTCTAAAATTTTCTTCTTTAATCTGCTTATTCACAGTTTTTGTCGTGGAGCCAGCCACCCGACACGTCTCACGCTCTCCTCAAGGTGGAGCTTCTTTTCCCTCCTCTGGGGTCAAACCTGCCTTGGCTTCTTCTGTCTCTCCGGCTGGGTCCAAGACGGCCACTCTGGCCTCGCGGGCTTTCCGGGCTTTGGGCAAAGCTCCCCAGGTGGTTGGCCCGGCTGTTTCTGCCCCATCGGCCGTGGCCGCTAAAGTCGCTACCCCTTTGACTCAAACACCTGATTCTACGGTGCTTCCAACAACCAAAGCCTCAGAGGTTTCTGGGAAAGATGTCGCGAGGGCTCCTTCCAGCCGCTCCCGACCTCAGTCGAGCTCGACAGGGCGGGACGAGGTCTTGGAGCAGTTCATAGCGTCCTGTCCAGGTGGCGGGATCTCCAAGATGGCTTCTATGCCTGTGGATGTCCTTATAACCAAGGGGTCCACTATCTTAGCTGAGGTAATTGTATTTCCTTCGCGCTATTTTTGTTAACTCGTTCAGTTTCTAACTCGGGTTTTATATTTGTAGGCCTTTAAGGTCAATGTCGCGATGGGCCATCATGTAGCCCTTCTCCTTGATAGGGCTGCAAAAGCCGAAGCTGAAGCCGAGAAGGCCGGGGAACTGCATAAGCAGGCTCGGTTTCTAGTGGAAGAGGTGACTTCCAGCCAGGGCAAAATTGAGCTCGAGATGGCTGAGCTTCGCTGCGATCATGAGAGGATGAAGCAATCTTTCGATCAGGAGCGTCTTCAATCTCTCCGGCGGGCTAGGCAGCGAGACTCTTGGAGATCTGAGGCTAAGAAGCTGGACCTTGAGAACCGGTCTCTGATTACTCAGGTGGCCAAGCTGTAAGCTGATGCGGAGACCTCCTTCAGCGATGGGTATTTTTATGTTTCCTTTCAGGCCGCGGAAGCTCTTCCTCCTCCTTTTGATTTGTCGTCTATTGTGAGCTGGGACAGACAGGAAATAATGCTCAAAGCTGCCGAGTTATCTCGTCCTGAAGGCGACAAGGTGGTCCCTTCTAGCCCGGCAAGAACTGGGAAGCAGCCCACTCAGTCAGATCCCTCCTTCCATCTTCCTTCCTTTATCCCCTCAGATCCTGGGGAATCGTCCAGCAAAGTGATGTCCTCTCAATCCGAGGAGGACCAATCGAGAGCCGGTGAAGAGGTTAGGAGCCCATCTGATGATCCAGCTTTAACAGAGATGGAGGTCGACAGGAGCCAGATGGGGCCCTTGGCTGCTCTTCTCGACGCGGCTATTCCTCCTGAAGTTATAGATGTAATCAATGAAGTTTTGGAGGAAGATCCAGCTGATCATCCGATAGAGCCTTTAAATGGAGGAGCGGTCGACGAGGATGACCCAGATGGACAGCTACCTGTTGAGGGGGTTGATGCTGAGGATTAGTAGGAAGGAGGAGGGCCAGAGGAGGGGAGCCATGATAGCCCCAAAGCTTGAAGCGGATAACTTGTTTCTGATTGCCAGGAAAAGGGGGTGGGCACCCTGCTTTGCCATTGTCAGTTCTTTTATTTTTCCTTCTTCTTTTTGTAGCCCGAATTCGGGGGTTGGGCTCCCCATTTGGATGTAGCCTTATCGGGGGATAGGTTCCCCTTGCCCTTAATGATAAATTGCCGCGCCTTTTTGAGAACTTTATTCTGCTTCTGGTCTTGAATGGTCTCTAGAGTAGCATCTGTAGCATCAATTAAGATTCGTGTAGACAATTATGATGATTTTGATCCTGCACACGAAAGTAAACATTATATATATGGGGCGATAACCCAACCAAGACATCAGGAATGCTACTTAGCTATTTCCTAGTCTTTGAGATCTGGCGGGCAACTATGCCTTTACACTCAGATCCTTCTTGGGGGTGGTAGCCCGACCAAGGCATCAGGAGGGCTATCGAGCTATTTCCTGGTCTCGAGATCTGGAAGGCAACTATGCTCTTACACTCAGACCCTTCTTGGGGGTGGTAGCCCGACCAAGGCATCAGGAGGGCTATGGAGCTATTTCTTGGTCTCGAGATCTGGAGGGCAACTATACTCTTACACTCAGACCTTTCTTGGGGGTGGTAGCCCGACCAAGGCAGCAGGAGGGCTATTGAGCTATTTCTTGGTCTCGAGATCTGGAGGGCAGCTATGCTCTTACACTCAGACCCTTCTTGGGGGTGGTAGCCCGACCAAGGCATCAAGAGGGCTATCGAGCTATTTCCTGGTCTCGTGATCTGGAAGGCAACTATGGTCTTACACTCAGATTCTTCTTGGGGGTGGTAGCCCGACCAAGGCATCAGGAGGGCTATCGAGCTATTTCCTGGTCTCAAGATCTGGAAGGCAACTATGCTCTTACACTCTGATCCTTCTTGGGGGTGGTAGCCCGACCAAGGCATCAGGAGGGCTATCGAGCTATCTTCTGGTTTCGAGAGGTTTGTGCCGAATTCCCATACAAGGGTATAGTCTCTAACGTTGGACATAGTTGGAGACAAAGATGGAAGAGAAAAGGAAAATGACTTTATTGATGATGGAGATGTAGTACATCTTTATTAAGACCTGTAATGAAAACTAAGTGGGGATAGTCTGCTTGAGAACTCCTTTCAAGGGTAGAATTTCTTCAAATGGTCTGCATTCCAAGTGTGGTTGATGGGTCGTCCGTCCATGTCTTCGAGTTTATAAGCTCCATTGCGGACAACTAGCTTTATTAAATATGGCCCTTCCCAATTTGGACTTAAGACTCCATCCGACCTTTTTCGAGTATTCAGTGTTACTTTCCTAAGTACCAAATCCCCTTCCTTGAATTTTCGGGCTCTAACCTTTTGGTTGAAGTATCTAGCGATCCTGCTATGGTAGATCGCTACTTTCTCTGCTACCCGGTCTTGCTTTTCTTCTAAGAGGTCTAGACTAGCCTGGAGCTTGACTTCGTTACTTTCGGGCTCAAAGTGCTGTACCCTGAACGAGGTCAATTTATGCTCGATGGGGAGGACTGCTTCAATCCCGAAGGCCAGGGAGTAAGGCGTTTCTCCAGTAGCTGTTCTTTTGGTAGTCCGGTATGCCCAAATGACTTCTGGTAGCTCTTCGGCCCATTTACCTTTCCTCTGCTGAAGCTTCTTCTTTTGAAGTTTCTTGATTGTCTTGTTGGTGGATTCCACCAACCCGTTAGTCTGGGGATGAGCCACTGAAGCGAGCCTGAGGTCGATCCCCAATCCCTTGCAGAAGTCTTTGAATTGGGCGTTGTCGAATTGCTTTCCTAGGTCGGCTACAATGATGAGAGGGGTCCCGAACCTACATACCACGTTAGTCTTGATGAACTTGGTTGTATTCTTTTCTGATATTCGAGCAAGAGGCCCTACCTCGACCTATCTTGTGAAGTAGTCAATAGCCACGATAGCATGTTTCATCTGTCCAGGAGCGGTAGGAAGTTGCCCAATTAGGTCGATTCCCCACATGGCAAAGGGGTAAGGTGAGCTAAGGGACGAAAGTCGCTCGGGTGGCTGGTGGCTCAAGTTTGATGTTCTTTGACAAGGTTCGCAAGATTGCATAAAACTCTTTGCATCTCGATGGATGGTCGGCCAGTAGTACCCCATACGAACCACCTGATAGGCTAGAGCTTCCCCACCTATGTGGTTCCCACAGTCCCTAGAATGGACCTCTCTCAATGCCCACTTAGCATCATCGGGATGCAAGCACCTAAGTAAGGGGAGGGATCTGCCCCTCCTGTAGAGGTATCCGTCCACCATACAGTATCGAACTGAGAGTATCTTAACTCTTCGGGCTTGGTCGGACTCTTCAGGAAGCTCTCCTTCAAGGAGATAGGTGACAACTGGGTACATCCAACAAGGTAGGCGATCTAGGGAACAAATTTCTCCATTTGTGGCTATGCTTGGCTGGGTGATTACTTGGAGGGGAATTCCCCTTGGTAGGGATTGGCCTCCGTTCACCGCTATTTTAGCCAGAACATCTACGCAATGGTTTTGGTGTCGAGGCACCTGATCGATCTTGAGTCCCTTAAATTTGCTTTTCAGCAACCGAGCTAGATTTAAGTAGGCAACCATATTATCTCCCTTTGCCTGGTAGACCCCAGTCACCTGGTTTACAACAAGCAGTGAATCGCTCTTGACCTACAAGTAGTCGGCCTTTAGCTCGATGGCTACCTTCATCCCGGCTAGGAGGGCTTCATATTCCGCTTCGTTGTTGGTAGCTTTAAACTCGAATCTGAAATAGTGACAGAATTCAGTCCCCTCCGGATCTATCAAAACTATGCCAGCTCCTCCCCCAGCTCGTTCGGATGCTCCGTCTGAAAAGAGGATCCATGGCTTGCAGCCCTCAGGCCAATTTTTGACCTCGGATATCTTTTCAGGGACCTCGTTTGATACTGAAGGATCAACTGGATCTGGGATCACTGAGAATTCTACCACGAAGTCAGCTAAAGCCTGTGCCTTAATCGTAGTCCGGGGCTTATACTTTAAGTCGAACTGAGTGAGCTCTAGTGCCCATAGAACTAACCTTCCTGACACATCTGGTCTTTGTAAGAATTGACGGAGGGGTTGGTCTGTCACCACTACTATTGTGTGAGCTTGAAAATAGGGACGGAGTTTCCTCGCTGAGATCACCAGAGCATAAGTGAGCTTCTCCAGGAGAACGTAGTTCCTTTCTGATTTGGTCAAGGCATGACTCACATAGTATATGGGTCTTTGAAAACCGTCACTACAATCCTTGGCCAAAGCCCTGCTTACTTCAGTTTTTGATACAGCCAGGTAAATCTGCAGCTTATCTCCGAGAACCGGCTTGACTAACAAAGGGGGGCTTGTTAGGTATTCCTTCAAAGCTTGAAACGCCTGCTCGCTTTCCTGGCTCCATTTCATGTTCTTTCCTTGTTTGATGGCCTTGAAGAAAGGGAGGCATTTATCGGTGGAGCGAGAGATAAACCTGTTGAGTGCTGCCACCCATCCAGTCAGAATCTGTACTTGCTTGAGCGAGGTCGGGGATTCCAAGTCCAGGATAGCTTTGATTTTTTCTGGGTTGGCTTCGATACCTCTCTCATGAACCATGAAGCCCAGAAACTTTCCTGCCGTTACCCCAAAAGCACATTTGGAGGGGTTCAAACGCATCTGGTTTTCTCTCAGTATGAGGAGGGTTTTGCGAAGGTCTTCTTGATGTCCCTTTACGGTTGGGGATTTCGTGATCATGTCGTCGATATATACTTCCATCGTCCTTCCTATCTCAGGCTTGAACAATTTGTTAACCAGCCGCTGGTATGTGGCCCCTGCATTCTTCAAACCAAACGACATCACCTTGTAGCAGTATAAGCCCTGCCCAGTAATGAAACTGGTCTTATCTTGGTCAGCCGGGTGCATTTTAATTTGGTTGTATCCTGAGAATGCGTCCATAAAACTCAAAAGTTTATTTCCGGATGTGGAGTCAACCAGCTGGTCGATCTTTGGCAAAGGAAAACTGTCTTTCGGACAAGGCCGGTTGAGGTCAGTGTAGTCGACACACATACGCCATTTTCCATTCGCCTTCATGACCATGACTACGTTGGCGATCCATTCGGGGTAACGTATCTCTCTGACGAACCCCGCTTTAATCAATTTATCAACCTCTTCCAGTACCGCCGCGTTCCTATAAGTGTTGAAATGACGCCTCTTCTGCTTGACGGGCTTGACTGTTGGATCTACTGCTTGTAGGTGGGTGGCCAACGATGCCGGGATTCCAGGCATTTCATTATGGTTCCAAGCGAAGATGTTGCTGAATTCCCTGAGAAGATCAATCAGTCCTCTTTTAACTTCTGGATCAAGGGCGGCTCCGACCTTGACGACCTTGGAGGGATCATCTTTTCTGACGGATATCTCTTCTAGTTTATCCACGGGCTACCCACTGGCCCATTCCTTACCCCTTTCTTCCTCGTAGGGCATGATAGGTTCATCCTCTGGATGCCCAGTATGTTCTGCGGGCTCCTTCTCCTCCTGGATTATCCGGGATGTTTCCATTTCTTCCTGGATTACTGTCACCTGTACATACTGCTGTGCTAGGGCTGTAGGATTGGCAGATACTACGTAGCATTTCCTGGTTGCGTGCTGGTCTCCGCGTACCTCTCCTACCTTGGTTCCAACAGGGAATTTCAAAACGTTGTGGTATATGGACAAGACTCCCTTCAAAGAGGACAGGAAAGGTCTCCCTAAGATGGCGTTGTAGGCCGATGGGGTGTCCACCACAACAAAGTCGGTCATTATGTTCTGTTGGAGCGGGGTGACCCCGATGATTATTGGGAGGATCATTGACCCCACTGGTATGATCGAGTGGAGTGGTACAGCTGTTGTAGCAATGTTGCTTCAGGTTCAGTTTTTCCAGGGTATCTTTGAAGACGATATCTACACTGCTTCCTGTATCCACGAGCACGCGAAGGACAAGACAGTTGGTGATCTGTATCGTGATGACCATAGAATCATCATGAGGTTGCACAGTGTTGAAGACATCTGCTTCGGTGAACACGATCTGAGCTGACTGGTCGGGCTCTGGCTGACTTCGAAGATCCCCCCGGCTCTCTCCAAGGCGGGGAACCTTTCTTGCGTGGTTTTTTCGGGAGTTATTGGAAACGCCGGCCAATGTAGGACCTCCGCTGATAGTGTGTATCACCTGGATCTGTTGCATTAAGTCAGCCTGCTCCCCTTTCCTCTTTTCTGCGTCCTCTCGGATTTCAGCTTGTACCTCCCTTCCAGTTCTGATATTATCTCTGACCTGTTGTAAAAATTCAATCAGGCATCCTCCCCTTATCAAGGCCTCAATCTGGTTGCGCAAGTTATAGCACTCCGAAGTGTTGTGGCCCACGTCTTTGTGAAAGTCATACTACTTGTACCGGTTTCTCCTGTCAGCTGGGGCCTTCATATGAGCGGGCTTTTGGAGCAACCCTTTATCCCGTATGGCAAGGTAGACCGTTTCCGTGGATGCATTCAACGGGGTATAGTGGTCAAACCCTTTTTCCCCTTGCATTACTGGAGCCACGGTCCTGGGAGGCGGCGAAGCCCGGGGAGGGGTTCGTTTTGCTGGATATCTTTCTTGCCTATGCGGAGGAGCAGGGGGGTGATTGGTCGACCTGTTGGGAGGTTTCTTCTGAGCTCTCTGCACCGGCTCAAATTTGGGGGGTTTCTTTCTTCAAACGTTTTGCCGTTCTCATGTCGTCATGTTCTATCTTGACCTTGAGTTGTTCGTCGATCTCGACCTGCTCAAGAGCCCGGTCATAGGCCTCCTGGTAAGTCTCGGGAGGTCTTTTGGCAAAAGAACGGAAAAGCTTTCCTGCCCAGAGGTTTCTTCTGAAGTTGGAGAGGGTTTCTTTTTCAGTGAAAACTCCCATCTGTATGACCTCCTTGTGAAACCGCTCCACGTATGATCGAAGAGTTTCACTCCATTCCTGGATCACATATTGGAGGTGTATGGGATCTTTCGGGCGAGGTTTAACTCCCTGGAATTGTGAGCAAAAATCGGTTGACAATTTTGTGAAAGAATCCACGCTACCAACGGGCAGTTTCCTGAACCAGGTTTTCGCATGGTCGGTCAAGGTTGTTGGAAACATTCTGCACATAGCTGCTCTGGTTGTGTTCTGGACCTCCATCTGTTGAACGAAGCTCTCTAAATGGCTTAGAGGATCTTCTGTTCCTGAGAACTTATCTGCTGGCATTTTGAATTTTCGGGGGAGCTCTGCTTCCCGGATCCTCCTAGTGAAAGGAGCTTTCATCTCGCTTAGGGGATTCTTTTTGTCCTCCTTACTCTTTCCCTTCCTTATCTGCTGGACCTCTTTTTGTAGCTTTGCCAGCTGATCCCTCAGTCACTTATTTCCAGGTCTCTTCGAGTTAGCCTCAGATTCCTCACTATCGAACCTTTCTGATGAACTGGCAATTTCTATCCGGTCCTCCTCCTGGACATGATCCATTCGGGGAGTTTGTCTACTTTCCTCCTCTAGGGCCCGGATAGTTCTTCTAGATGTAGTCGGATGAGATAGCCCTCGCGGCTTCCGGGTAAAAACATCCGCGGCTGACTTAACTAGCCGGGGTTGATATTGTGAAAGTCTTTTAGGAATTGGGGGCATGGGTCCCAGTCTATCCCGGATCGAACATTGGGGACCTGATCTATCTCGAGCCGGCTCGGGAGGAGGAGGGCCTAGGCGATCGAAAGCAGGTGGTCTAGCCCCGAGCCTGCTCGGCTCTCCCTGATCGTTCAGGTTGGTCGGCTGGACTGTGATGCCTTCAGCGAGGAGGCGGATGCGGATGGATTCTACGAAGGCCGCCGCTTGTTGGTCGAGCGCTGCCTGGCTCACTATGGGGTGGCCAGTAGTCCGTGTATTGGTTGTCTGGATCGGAGCTCGACTACTATATCCAGACTTTCTCCCCCTTCTTGGAGCCTTTCGGGTTGGCCTCGCCGGAGATTACTCCGGGACTCTGTGTTGGCCTTGGGAGGAGCGGAGCCTTATAGTTCCTATAAAACAATGAAAATATAAATACAAACGATTGGTTAGTTGGGTGTAGGATTTTTCCCTACAGACGGCACCAGAAAGTGTTAACGGAAATTTTGCTCGGGATGAGAAATCTCTGTTAACGCCCTCGAGACCACTACCACGTAGGTGGTGGACAAAATTCTTTATATATGTGACAGTGGTTTATATAGTGACAAATAAACAAGAACGTTTTTATTTAGCATGCATGGTACACGAATACAAAGATTCTTCTCTCTTTTCTCTCAACTCTCTTTGGTGAATGGTCGATTGCTAGTCGTATGCCTGTCGAATAGTAGTTTATTCTTTTCATTTCTTTTCTTTTCTATTTATACATGGTTTGTAGGTCAACAGACTGATTCTCCCTTGATTGTCTCAGTCTCTTCCTTATCGGGCGGGATTTCTTGCGTTAATATCATTTGACTTTTAGATTGACTCCCGAATTGAGAGTATCGTGGTAGAGATCAGTTTGTTTCCTTTTTCGATTTCATTACTTGTTCTGCATGTAGATAACGCTTCCAGGTATGATTTAATGCATTCCTCGTATCCTTTCAGTATGATCCTTATAGAAGTCGCGGGACATGACGATATGGTATGATGCATCAACCAGGGAGGTTGTTTAGAATTTCGACCTTGATGTCTGAGAAGTTTCATCCAGCTTGGAGCCAGATCTGGCTTCTCTTGACTTTTCCGAAGCTAGATGTGGCCTCGACTGACCTTTTTGAAGCTAGGTGTGGCTTCGACTGACCTCGCGGCCTTCTAGGGACATTCTTCTGTGTCAATCGAGGTACAGACGGGTTTCTTGAGCATTTGCGAGATGACCTTGACTTCGAAGAGCTTCTAGTTTTGATGATGCGGGCTAAGTCCGATCATTCCGGGCTCTATCCCGGATGTTTCCGGAGCCCGCCCTTGTTCCTGAGGTGGTATCGCAGTATGCCCCTGGATAAAGAGGTCTCCTGGTGGAAGCTCTCGGATCAGGGCTTTATCCCAGATGTTTCTGGAGACCGCCCTTGTGCCTGGGGTGGTATCGTAGCTTGGCTCTGGATATAGAGGTCTTTAGGTGAAACTTTCGGGTATGGAACCAGGTCTAGGAAGTGGAAAATTTCCCTTTGGTCCCTAGCCAATTTTGGCTATTAACACCTATCAATTCAAGAATCCTAACCCTTGTAGGACTAGTGGTGGCCGAATTCTTTGTATAATAAGGAGTGTATGTGGACTTAATCCTTACCACATTAGGACTCCTATCACTTAAAAGAATTCCATCCCTAATCCAACACATAGTATTTATTTTACTGATCATGAAAAGATTTTGATTTAAACTATTAATTAATTAAATAATTAATTAATTCCCATTTAATCAAAACAATAAAATAAAATAATATCTTGGGCTATTTTATTTAGCCTTGCCGCCCACACCATGTATATATGGGCCCAATATTATTTTTCTTATTTTATTTAATCCATTAGACTTTAAATAAAAGTCCACATGTGAACCAGACTTATTCTTACTAAAAGAAACAAGCCTACATGTCTCATTTTAATATATTAATATAATAGTGCAGCCCATTAAATAAATAATAGACATATTATATTCTTAATATATTAAATGCAATTCTAGATGGACCCATAAATTGGTCTGGTAGAATATATCAAGTGATCCATGCAAGTACGTGTGGATTGTGGATCTTGGCGGGCTATCTAAATTTAAGCTTCAATAGACATAACCTAATCACAATCAACAAATGATTTACTTAGGTCCGATCTATTAATTTTAACTTATTCCACTAAAGAGCTAAAATTGAACTCTTAAATAAAGATAGAATAAGGAGATGTTTCTCATTCATACCCTAGACAATCTTGTAGGAGATGGTGTATCCTCGTGAATAATATCAGTAATCGCCAAGAGCTCATAGACCGCCTATAGCTCTCCAAGTTACCATATTTCCTCATATGACCACATTTTAAACTTGGATATTTTGACTTGTCCAGAAGCCATATCTTCAATAATCATTATTGAAAACTCAACGTTGAGATTTAATATCCAATACCTCAAAACATCCATATGCTGATATTATACTCTCATTTAATAAATGGAGCCACGATGTCCATATCTATAAATGAAGTCCTCTATCGATTAACAAATGAATATCACCAAACTATCGAGGATAGACTATGCTATATAATCGTACTCATTGATAGTTCAAATGATAACACTTGCAACCATAAGTCCATCATTTATCTCAGGATTTAGACAGACTCTCCGATTGTCCTGATAATGAAAAGACTTATATCTAGTGACGGTTCTAGATAAAGTATTTCATTGTGATCCAGTTCAATGCACCCAGTGCACTAGATTCTTTTACTCGAAAACCTTTCGATTATTTTAGACTCATCATAACTCATTTGATCCCCTCAAATGCTAGTAAAAGAATTCTACAACTTTATCAAGATAGAGGTGCCCAACCTTTAACTTAAGTTGTGAACGTTATTCAAGACTAACTAAAAAATTGTGTCTACCTCATACATATCCGGATGTACAAACAATTATTCATATCTCGTAGTCTTTTGACCTTATGATTATTTACCTTGACAATTATAATTATAAATGCTATAAGATTTTGCAGAATCAGAAATCACTTTATTTATATGAAAATATTGTCAATTACAATATTACACTCTTGCTATTGAGCATAATCCTAACAATCTGCCACTTGCGCTATAGCAAATGTGTCATATCTCTCATTCCCATGTTCTCTAGATGCCCATCAAAACTCTTCTGAGGTAGAGCCTTTGTGAAGGGATCTGCTAGATTTTCTGCCGAGGCGATTTTGGTAATCGTCACGTCTCCCCTATGAACAATCTCCCTTAAAAGATGATACTTTCTTTCAATGTGTTTTCCTCTCTTATGACTTCTTGGTTCTTTCGAATTAGCCACTGCTCCACTGTTGTCACAGTAGATAGTGATCTGCTTATTCGCACTAGGAACTACTTCTAAGTCAATCAAGAATTGGCGAAGCCAAACAGCCTCCTTGGCAGCTTCGCATGCAGCTACATACTCTGCTTCCATGGTGGAGTCAGAATACAAGATTGCTTGATACTCCTCCAAATGACTGCTCCTCCTCCAAGAGTAAACACAGATCCTGATGTGGATTTTCTAGAGTTAGAATCTGATTGGAAATCAGAATCTGTATACCCAACGGGGATTAAATCCCCTCCAGAGTATACAAGCATATTATCTTTCGTTCTCATAAGATACTTGAAAAAATGTTTGACTGCCGTCCAGTGATCAGGACCAGGTTTTGATTGAAACATGCTAACTATGCCAACAGCAAAACAAATATCTGGTCTAGTACAGGGCATTGGATACATGAGACTTCCAACTGCCGAGGCATATGGAATTCTACTCATGAATTGCTCTTCATGCTCATTCTTAGGAACTTGTTCCTTAGAAAGTTTGATTCCATGCCTAAACGGTAACATACCTTTCTTGGAATCTTGCATGGAAAACCTAGACAAGATTTTGTCTATGTATGAAGCTTGGGATAGTGCAATCGTTTTATTCTTTCTATCCTTTATTACTTGGATACCAAGAATAAAACTTGTTTCTCCTAAGTCATTCATATCAAATTGTTTTGCTAACCATTCTTTTACTGATGTCAATACTCCCACATCGTTTCAAATGAGTAATATATCATCTACGTAAAGAATAAGGAAAACCAACTTGTCACCTTTGATCCTTTTGTATACACAAGGTTCTTCAAGGTTCTGTAAAAATACAAAACCTTTTACAGCTTGGTCGAACCTTATGTTCCAGGATCTGGATGCTTGCTTTAATCCATAAATTGATTTCTGTAACTTGCATACCTTTTCCATTTGGCCCTTTTTCAATGAATCCTTCTGGTTGCATCATATAGATGCTTTCGTCAAGACTTCCATTAAGGAAAGCTGTCTTGACGTCCATTTGCCAAATCTCTAAATCTAAAGATGCTGCAATGGATAAGAGTATCCTAATGGATTTAAGCATGGCCACAGGAGAGAATGTTTCCTCGTAATCGATACCTTCTTTCTGTGTGTAACCTTTAGCTACCAATCTAGCTTTAAAAGTTTCCACCTTTCCATCCATACCTCTTTTCCTCTTGTATACCCACTTGCACCCAATAGGTTTTATCCCTTTTGGCAAGTCTACAAGGGACCAGACTTTGTTATCGAACATGGATTCAATCTCAGATTGCATTGCCTTTTGCCAATAGTGACAATCAACATCCTCCATCGCTTCCTTGTACGTGTAGGGATCATCGTCGTCAGGGAGATTCTCAACAGATTCTCCTAGACCGATGTATCTTTCAGGTTGGGTTCTAACCCTCCCACTACGATGAGGAACGGTAGGTTGTTGATTTTGTGTTAGAGTGGAAATTACAATTGGGTTAGGTTGTGAAACCTCTTGTGGAATTGTATCTCCTGACATATCATTCAGGACAATTCTACTTTTGGGAACAAAATCATTCATATATTCATTTTCTAGAAATGTAGCATTTGTTGAAACAAACACTTTTAGATCTGAAGGACTATAGAAATAATATCCTTTAGTTCCTTTTCGATACCCCACAAATATGCATGTTTCCGAACGGGACTCCATCTTTTCTGTCTTTCCTTTTAACACATGTGCAGGACAACCAAATATCCTTATGTGTTGTAAACTAGGCTTTCGCCCAGTCTACAACTCATATGGTGTTCCAGGAACCGACTTCGATTGTACCACGTTTAGAATATATATTGCAGTTTGTAGAGCATATCCCCAAAAAGAAATAGGAAGTGTTGAATAACTCAACATAGACCTAACCATGTTCAAAAGAGTTCTATTTCTCCTTTCTGCTACCCCATTTTGTTGAGGTGTACCTGGTGCAGAAAACTGAGAAACTATCCCATTATCAATAAGATATTGCTGAAACTCACTAGATAGATATTCTCCACCATGATCAGATCTCAAGATTTTTATGCGTTTCTCAAGCTGATTTTCTACTTCAGCTTTGAATGCTTTGAACATGTCAAAAGCATCCGACTTATGTCTCATGAGATACACATAACCAAATTTTGAGTAATCATCTGTGAAGGTGATGAAGTACTCATATCCACCTTTAGCTTATATGCTCATAGGACCACATACATCAGTGTGTATTAGTCCTAAACATTCAGTGGCTCTTGCACCTTTGGTATTGAATGGCCTTTGGTCATTTTACCTTCCAAGCAAGATTCACAAGTTGGTAGATCATCAACCTTTAAGTCACTTAAAGGTCCGTCACATACCAATCTTTTAATCCTATTAAGGTTAATGTGACCTAGGCGTAAATGCCAAAGGTAGGTTTCATCTTTTGATAATTTTACTCTTTTATGATTAGGTTCCGTTATTTTTGTGTCTAACGAGTGAGAGATATTTCTATGCAAAAAGAATAGACCGTTTTCCAATGTACCTTTGCAAACAATTTTGTCATTCTTACTAATAATAAAAGCTTTATTAAAAGTAACCGAATATCCAAATTTATTTAAACAAGAAACTGAAATTAAATTTCTCTTGAATTGAGGTACATAATAAACGTCTATTAAATCTAAATGCCTACTAGAATCTATAATAACTCTAATATCTCCCATTGCACTTGCAGACACTAACGATCCGTTGCCCAAGCGCAAATTGATTTCGTTCTTATTCTGCCTTCTCATTTCTTGGAACCCCTTCTTCCTTCTTGTTCAGGGACTTTGGGCAATTTCTTTTCCAATGTCCTTTTTCACCACAAAGGAAGCATTTCCCTTTGATCTTGGTTACTTTCTTGGTCTCCTTCTTGGTAGGCCCAAGTTGCTTTTTCTTCTGTTGTTTCTTGACCTTCTCAGGGGTCTTAACAGTAGCAACTTTACCAACCATATGAATCTCTTGACCTTTGCTTTTCACAAGGATCTTTTCAACGCTTTGAACATCTTGCATCAGGCCCTGCAAGGTGTATTCCTTTTTGTTCAAGGTGTAGTCCAACTTGAACTGATCAAAGGAATCTGATAGTGAGTTGACAACCATATCAATTTTGGTCTCACCATCTATCTCAGCGCCATTTAATTCTGCAATATTTAGATGTGCTATGACTTTCATCATGTGATCTTTCACAGCCTGTCCAGGTTTCATCCTAAGATTCATAAAAGTAGTCACTGCCTCTCTCTTAGTCGTCCTAGACCTCATAGCAAACATTTCTTCCAAAGACATCATAATATCAGCAGCAGACCCCATTCCTTCATGCTGCTGTTGCAACACGTCGGAGATAGTAGCCATATTGTAACATTTGGCCATATCATCTGAGGTTTTCCACTGCTCATACTCATCTCTTTGCAAAATACTTGATTCATTATTAGGAGCAGGTGGTTTAGGAGTAGTTAGAACAAACTTATGTTTTTCACTTTGCAGCAACAACCCAATTTTCCTTTTCCATGTGACATAATTATCTCCAGTTAAAGTGTTATCTTTCACGATGTTCATAAGTGATGGGGTCATGATTTCTGAATACAACAAAAGCATATATAAGTAAATAATCATGATAAAGCACTTTCGAATATTTATCTTGAATTAATTAAATAACTCAATCATGAAACATTCAACGGTGATCCAACACCCATAAATGTTACGCCTCCTTTGGGAGTTCGCACCATTTACTTGTTGGACTAGGTCCCACCTAATTGTAAACATAACAACCAGCATTTTCAATTTTAGCCTTGCAATTTTATTAACAAGAACTCTCGAGAGGATATTAATAAAATTACATTGAGTGTGTTACCAAGATATCGACCCTCAATTTTCTCTCACGAAAATCCCTCCTCTGGGAGTAGATCTCGTTTGAGTCAATTGTCTAGTCTATCCTTGTAAGGAAGTATTTTGCTAAATTCCATTTATGGACGCCCCTCGGGGGGATTACCAATAAATAATAAAGCTCAACTAACCTTGGAGGCCATAGGTGTTCTAACACACCTTCTCCCACTCAATTATTTAAGGCATGTGATTAAATTCCAAAGAATGATTTTACCAAGTTATCTAGATGCCAATTAGATACCTAAATCATTCAATGCATGTTCATACCAAAAGAGATATATGAGTGGCACTCCTATTCTATATGACATGTTATCATACAATAACAAATATTGTAATATTTATACATAAAAATAAATAGCCACAATTTTGGTCCATCCTAGAAAAGCATGTAAATTACAATTGTACAGAATACAAAAAACTCCTTTCTTGGCAAACAAGACTTCAAGCGGCCATCTCGCGCACGTAACTCGCGTGCCCGAAGATCACCAAGCAGCCCATGCGCACGCCTAGCCCATGCAAGGGCATGAGCTGCCGCATGGCCAGCCCATGCATGGGTTGCGCGCGCTGCTGCACCGCAACAAGCGCAGCTGCACGCTTGGTTGCTTGCGCGCTTGTTGTCTCGGTGCGCGCGGGTGCCAAGCTCGGTTCCGGATGCTCCAATTTCTTCAAATCTTTGAGTCTTCGAATCTTGAATATATTACAACTTATTTTATACAATAAAATATTGCAGAAATATTTTTTTTTATTTACAAATAAAAAACTGCACTAAAAAAACTGCAGTATTTTTAATACATTAAAAAAAAGCACTATTTTATATAACAAAAAAAAAAATAAGCAACTATCAAGAAGGAACTTGTGACGATAATAGGCCACCCTTCTTGTTACAATTCCAAAACAAAAATTACATGGAAAATCTAGGACCAAAATTGAGCAATAACAATTCACTTTATAACAACATATATAAATCCATACATTCGACATGTAATTATATATGCGAATACCTAGAGTGCCATCTCTTTCTAAAACATGCATAATCACAATAAAAAGAAATAGATTCACGTATATATACGTTAATTAATTAAAGGGTACAACCAAGGCTTTGATACCAATTGTAGGGAAAAATTGCTTAAAACCGCAGCGGAAGGCGAAAAAATAATTTTCGTATAGTTTTAAATTTTTCTAAAGATTTGAACCTTAACCCTTTAATTAATTAAACTCAAATATACGGTTAGAGTTAAATACCTCTTGTCGCGTGATCCGATTAACTTACGTCGATGGTAATCCGCAAGATCTTCAATCCTAGCACGTACGTGAATCACCTAGGAGCGTGGTCTCCCTTTTTCTTTGAATTGCTTACCTTAGAATGGATGTATGGAATTTCTAATCTTGATCTTCAATAGTAAAACACCAAGAGCCTAAAAAAATAGTTCCGGTCACTTTTGAATTCACAATCAATATGATTGAAACTCGCGTAACCTTAAATCGAAAGTGTGCACAAAACCTTTTGATGTTAAAGGCTTGTAAGTGCACTATCGAATGAGAACTTATTTTCTTTTTCTCTCTTGGCCGAAAATCTATGTGTATAGAGTAGGATTTTTTATTTTCAAAACAAACAAAAATCTCTCTCTATTTTTCTTCTTTGTGGCCGAAAATTCATAACCTTATATTTATAGGTTGGCCGAATTTTCTCCTTCACCAAGTAGGGTTGGCCGAATTCATTGAATAGGAAATCTAGGGTTAGTTAATTTCCTTACTTGAAAAAGAATTATCCTTTTCCCTAATTCCTATCAATTCAAGAATCCTAACCCTTGTAGGACTAGTGGTGGCCGAATTCTTTGTATAATAAGGAGTGTATGTGGACTTAATCCTTACCACATTAGGACTCCTATCACTTAAAAGAATTCCATCCCTAATCCAACACATAGTATTTATTTTACTGATCAGGAAAAAATTTTGATTTAAACTATTAATTAATTAAATAATTAATTAATTCCCATTTAATCAAAACAATTAAATAAAATAATATCTTGGGCTATTTTATTTAGCCTTGCCGCCCACACCATGTGTATATGGGCCCAATATTATTTTTATTATTTTATTTAATCCATTAAACTTTAAATAAAAGCCCACATGTGAACCAGACTTATTCTTACTAAAAGAAACAAGCCTACATGTCTCATTTTAATATATTAATATAATAGTGCAGCCCATTAAATAAATAATAGACATATTATATTCTTAATATATTAAATGCAATTCTAGATGGACCAATAAATTGGTCCGGTAGAATATATCAAGTGATCCATGCAAGTACGTGTGGATTGTGGATCTTGGCGGGCTATCTAAATTTAAGCTTCAATAGACATAACCTAATCACAATCAACAAATGATTCACTTAGGTCCGATCTATTAATTTTAACTCATTCCACTAAAGAGCTAAAATTGAACTCTTAAATAAAGATAGAATAAAGAGATGTTTCTCATTCATACCATAGACAATCTTATAGGAGATGGTGTATCCTCGTGAATAATATCAGTAATCGCCAAGAGCTCATAGACCGCCTATAGCTCTCCAAGTTACCATATTTCCTCATATGACCACATTTTGAACTTGGATATTTTGACTTGTCCAAAAGCCATGTCTTCAATAATCATTATTGAAAACTCAACGTTGAGATTTAATATCCAATACCTCAAAACATCCATATGATGATATTATACTCTCATTTAATAAATGGAGCCACGATGTCCATATCTATAAATGAAGTCCTCTATCGATTAACAAATGAATACCACCAAACTATCGAGGATAGACTATGCTATATAATCGTACTCATTGATAGCTCAAATGATAACACTTGCAACCATAAGTCCATCATTTATCTCAGGATTTAGATAGACTCTCCGATTGTCCTGATAATGAAAAGACTTATATCTAGTGACGGTTCTAGATAAAGTATTTCATTGTGATCCAGTTCAATGCACCCAGTGCACTAGATTCTTTTACTCGAAAACCTTTCGATGATTTTAGACTCATCATAACTCATTTGATCCCACTCAAATGCTAGTAAAAGAATTCTAAAACTTTATCAAGATAGAGGTGTCCAACCTTTAACTTAAGTTGTGAATGTTATTCAAGACTAACTAAAGAATTGTGTCTACCTCATACATATCCGGATGTACAAACAATTATTCATATCTCGTAGTCTTTTGACCTTATGATTATTTACCTTGACAATTATAATTATAAATGCTATAAGATTTTGCAGAATCAGAAATCACTTTATTTATATGAAAAGATTGTCAATTACAATATTACACTTTTGCTATTGAGCATAATCCTAACAGTTATTTAGGTGAGAGTGTACCAACATTGAAGGCTCATTTCTCTTCTTGATTTTGCTCTTGACCTTGGAAGGATTTGCTTTTGAATTCTTCTTGTTCCTTGGTGACTTACTTTTAGTTGTAGAAGACTCCTTTTGCTCATTTACAAAGCCTAAGTCACTTGAATCTCCATGAAGTATACCAAGCTCTTTGGCCTTCATGATTTCCAATTCCTCTTCCTTGCCTTTGATTGTTTCCTTTAAGAAAAACAAATAATTAACAAAATCATTTATTAAATTTTCTAACACATGAGCATCTTCAACCGTCTTCTTTTCAAGACATTTGGTCACTTCACTCTTCACATTAACTTCCTTCAAAGCTTCATCTCTTTCCTTCTCAAGAGTTTGAACTCTTGCCATCAAGTTGAAGTTGGTGGTCTTTGACTTGCAATTCTCTTCATTGAGTTGCTTGAGTAAGTGATCATGTCTAAATCGATCATCCTCTAGGAAAACTTCTTCTTCTTTGCTTTTGTCACTAACATTCTTTTCAAGTTTATCAACAAAATTGTTAGTAGACAAATGAAATATAAAATAAGATTTTTTTTTCACTAATAGCTTGGAATCTATTCATTGCCTATTTTGCCATATTAGTATCTTTATTAAGAGAAAGGTGTTTAAGACTTACACTACTATGAATGGCAAAAAGGTCTAAAGGTTTCAACTTCTCAGAATAAACCTCATTCATACTCCATGAACATTTTGGTTTTGGAGAAACTACTCCATCAAATATAAGACTCAGAGAAATGAAACCTTTCTTGACAACCAACCAAGCTCGCTCATCACTAGACTTAATATAGTCTTTCATGAGCACCTTCTACAAAACATAGTTTTTCCCAAACAATAAAGAAGGACAACTATAACAAATACTATTAGACTTAAGGTTGCTATCCATAGCTAGTAAATAACCTTGTAGATCCCAAATTACACTAATTACCATAAGTGACCCGCTCTGATACCAATTGAAATTCTTACAAGGTTATGAACTAAACAACCTAGAGAGGGGGGGGGGGGGGTGTGAATAGATTGAGACTCTATTTTTAAAACTTTTTCAATGCTCTTGTCAAACACTTGGTGAGCATACAATTGAGCTCTTAAAAAAATTGTTATTATAAACAATTATCACAAGTATGCTCAATACACCACCCTTAGTCTACAAACATACAATCACAAATGTGAAAGTATGTGATACACTTAACACATATAGAAAACAAGAAACAATGTATTTTATATACAAGTATATTCAATGCAAAGCCAATTCCACAAGTTGTACTTTGAATATTACAATGTAAATTCACTAAGTAGAATCTTACAACTTGACATAAAATTTCACAAGATACAATGTTAAAACACTAAAAAGATACAAGAGACAAATATGGAATCAACAAAGTGTTTTCTACTCAAACGTGTCAAGAATCTTGTTTACAAAGATATTCAATATAGATACAACAAGATATAATCAATCACATATACAAATATAAAAGAGTTTGAGTTAGAGACATTTGACACATTGTTTTTACAGGGTAAAAACTCGTAAGAGGAAACATCCATGGGTTGATACCATAACCACAGGCAAAACAACTTTCACTAGTTGGATAAAACTACACCCTCATAAGTGACCAATCCACATGATACATTTCCTATTGGATATCCCTCATACCCTACCTTCGGGCTTTTTATGTTAGGATTATGCTCAATAGTAAGAGTGTAATAATATATTTGACAATCTTTTCATATTAATAAAGTAATTTCTAGTTTAACAAATCTTATAGCATTTACAGTTTAATTATTATAATTGTCAAAAGTAAATAAATAAGGTCAAAAGACTATGAGAAATGAAGAATTGTTTGTACATCTGGATATGTATGAGGTAGACACAATTCTTTTGTTAGTCTTGAACAATACTCACAAGTTATGATAAAAGTTGGGCTCATTTACCTTGTTGAAGTTGTAGATTCTTTGCTAGCATTTGAGTTGGATCAAACGTGTTATGATGAGTCTAAAATCATCAAAATGTAGTGCACTAGGTGCATTGAATAGGATCACAGTGAAATACTTTATCCAAAACCGTCGATGGATAAAAGTTTTCACTTAAGGACAATCAGATAGTCTATCTCAATCCTGAGATAAATGATGGACTTATAGTTACAAGTGTTATCGTTTGAGCTGTCAGTGAGTACGATTATATATCATAGTCTATCCTCGATGGTTTGATGGTATTCATTTGTTAATCGATAGAGGACTTCAATTATAGATATGGACATCGTGGCTCAATTTATTAAATGTGAGTAGAATATCATCATATGGATATTTTGAGGTATTGGATATTAAATCTTAACGTTAATTTTTTGATAGTGTCTATTGAAACATGGTTTCTGGACAAGTCAACATATCCAAGTTCAAAATGTGGTCATATTAGTAAATATTGTAACTAGGAGAGCTATAGGCGGTCTATGAGCTCTTGGCGATTACTGGTATTTTTCACGAGGATACACTATCTCCAATAAGATTGTCTACGGTACGAATGAGAAATATAAACTTATTCTATCTTTATTTAAGAGTTCAATTTTAGCTCTTTAATGGATTGAGTTAAAATTAATAGATCGAACCTAAAGGAATCATTTGTTGATTGTAATTAGGTTATGTCTATTAGAGCTTAAATTTAGATAGCCAGCCAAGATCCCCAATCCTCATGAACTTGAATGGATCACTTGATATATTCTACCAAACAAATTTCTAGGTCCATCTACAATTGTTTTTGGATTTCAGAATCCAAAAGTTTTGGAGAGGTGCGGTCATGTGTGAACAAGACACGCGGTAACTCTTCAAATGCCTGGGATGGGTAGCAAAGGATGTGTGAATCCTTGGGCGGCGCTAATGGGGTGCAATTAGCATTCCATTAATACATTAAGAATATAATTTGCACATTTTAATTAAATTTTTATTAAATTATATTAATGTATTAATTTAAGGCATGTGGACTTGTTTCTTTTGTAGTAAGAATGAGTCTAGTTCACATGTGGACTTTTTTTTTAAAGTTCAATGGATTTAATAAAATGGAAAATAATATATTACACATGTTTTATACTTGGGCAGCAAGGCTAAGAATTTTAGCCTAGTATATTGTTTTATTTTATTATTTAATTAAATAGAAATTAATTAATTATTTATTTAATTAAAAGTCAAAATCTTTTTTCTAACTCGGAGTAGAACTGTTAGTATCATACTATTGTTAGTAGTATGATAAGTATCAAATACCTTATTTGATAAGTAGATAAATAAAAAGGTTTTATTTATTTAGTCAAATTAGTAAGTATTTGATATCTATCAAAACTCTAATTGACAAGTGGTCAAATTAGGAAGTTTTGATTAAGTCACAATTTAATTTATATTCAATAATTTATTATTGGATAATACTCTAATGATTTGGAATAGGATTGAATTCTAAAGGTTGATAGGAGTTTAGGTGAAACACAATTCCTTATTGTGTGAGGATTCGACCACAAGACATGAATCCTCCTTGTGTGAGGATTCGACCTCCACCTATATGTACCTATCAAGAGAATTCGATCAATAGTGTGTTTTTAAGGGAAGTTTTTTTTTTAGAGAAAGAATTTTTATTCTTTTGCTTTTGAAAATATAAAAAAAAAACAACATCCACTCATTGAATTCGGCCAATAGGAAAATAAACAAAGAGCGTTTTTGTTTTCGATAGTGCACTAGTAGCTTTTATATCAAAAGGCTTTGTGCACAACATCGAATTAGGGTTCACGCGAGTTTTCGATTAAAAGCTTGAGAATTCATAAGTGACTAAACGTTCTTTGTTTTCTCTAGGAGGGTTATTGTGACTAACAAAAGAAAAATGTTTTTGTTTTCCATCCTCAGGTATAGAATTCAACGAAAGGGAGTCAACAGTCTTAGGTGATTCACGTTTGTGATCGGAATGGAAGATTTTACGGATTCAAATAGACGCTATATCAATCGTCACGTGAAAAAAGTATGATACTTTTAATTATATGTTAATTAATCAAGGGTTAAGGTTCTTTCTTTTATAAGGAAAACTTTTTAAAATATACCAATCCTATTTTTCGCTTCTGCCGCATGTTTTTCTTTACAGTTGGTATGAGAGTCTGGTTGTACCCTTGATTAATTGCTGTATATATAATTGGAACTAATTCTTTTTATTTTAAATATGCATGTTTTAGAAAGAGATGACACTCTAGGTATTCACATATATAATTACATTGGAATGTATTGATACATATATGTTTTATAATATGATTTGTTATTGCTCGATTTTGGTCATAGAATTTCAATGTATTTTTTGTTTGAAGTTGTAACAAGAAGGGTGGTCTATCATTGCCATAATTTCCTTCTTGATAGTTGTTAAGTTTTGTTAATAGCCAAATTCGGCTAGGGACCAACGGGAAATTTTCCACCCTCTAAACCTGGCTCCATGCCCGAGGTCATCCACCAGGAGACCATTTTACCCGAAGCCGAGCTACGATACCGCCCCACAGGAATAAGGACGGGCTCCAGGAACACCCAGAGTAGAGCCCGACTCGGTCAGATCGAGCCCGCATCACTGAACCTGAAACACGTAAATCCCCCCGAAGTCGGGATTACCTCGCAATTTCTCCAGAAGCTCCCATATACCTCGCTGACATAGTGGGGGGGGGGGGGGGGTTCGAAGGAGGCCGCACCTAGCTCTAAAAGGTCAAGGGAGGCCAGACCTAGCTCCTAGCTAGACGAAACTCCTGAATATCGGGGCTAGGACACTGATCGACCTCACTATCTGATGTACCTCACCATAATATACACCATATTCAACGACCCCTATGGGGGATCATGCTAAACCTGAAGACACACAGGATCACATCTTGAGACGTTACATACGTACAAAACAAGTAATAGAGTCCAAGTAGGAAATAAATTGATCTCCACCAAGATATCCTCAACTCAGCAATTAACTCATAGTCAATGACATTTAAATATAAAATCCCGTCCGATAAGGAGGGAAGGGATGGAGAAAATCAAGTGGAGAATCAATCAGTTTAACCTATGAAGATAATGTATAAAAGAAGGACTTCTGCCTTCTGAAAGAAGAGACTACTTTTCGACAGGCATACGACAAGTACCCGACTACACCCTAGAGAAAATTGAGAGCAATTTGAGAGAGATTTGTATATCACACACTATCAATAAAGAAAGTGTTTTTGATTCTTTTGGGTGGTTAATAGTATTAATGTTCCTTGTCATTTTATTAGACACTGTTACACATACGTTCAACCTTGGCCACCACCTATGTGGTAGTGGTCTCGAGGGTGCTAACTGAGATTTCTCGTCCTGAGCAAAATTTCTGTTAACAAGTTTTTTTTATTGTTGTTGTTAACAGCCAAAATTGGCTAAGGACCAAAGGGAAATTTTCCACCTTCCAGACCTGGCTTCATGCCCCAGAGTTTCCACAAGGAGACCATTCTACCCAAAGCCAAGCTACGATACCGCCCCGCATGAACAAGGACGGGCTCCAGAAACATCCGGAATAGAGCCCGGAATGATCAGATCTAAGCCCGCATCACCAAACCTGAAAACAGGAAATTCCCCGAAGTCGAGGTCGCCTCGTAATTTCTCCAAAAACTCACCTATACCTCGCTGATACATGGGGATGTCCATAGGAGGCCTCACCTAGCTTCGAAAGGTCGAGGGAAGCCAGACCTGGCTCCTAGCTAAACGAAACTTCTCAGATATCGAGGTCGGAACACTGATCGACCTCTCTAATTGATGCACCACACCATGATACATTCAACGACCCCTATGGGAATCATGCCAAACCCGAAGATACACAGTATTACATCTACAGACATTATACACGTGCAGAACAAGTAATAGAGTCTTAATGGGAAACAAATTGATTTCTACCAAGATACCCTCAACTGAGCAATTAACTCAAAGTCAACGACATTTAAAGGTAAAAATCCTGTCCGAAAAGAGGGGGATGAGAAAATGAAGGGGAAATCAATGAGTTTAAACCTATGAAGACATTGTATAAAGAAGAGACTTCCTCCTTTAGGAAGAAGAGACTACTATTTGACAGGCATACAAAAAACACCCAACTATCTCCCAGAAAAAAGTGAGAGCAATTCGAAAGAAAGATAGAGAGATGTATATCATATGTTATCAACAAAGAAAGATTTTTATTTCTTTTGAGTACCTAACGAAATTGTTATCTCCATGTCATTTCATTAGGCATTGTTTTATACACATATATATTCTACCATTGGTTATCACCTACGTGGTAATGATCTTGAAGGTGCTAATTGAGATTTATTGCCCCGAGCAAGATTTCTGTTAACACTTTCTGGCGCCGTCTATGGGAAAGGCCTTACACCCAATTAATCAACTATTTGCATTTACATTTTCATTGTTTTACAGGAACTATGAGGCTCCGCTCTTCCCAAGGCCAACATAGATTTTCAAAGCAACCCCCGGCAAGGCCTACGCGAAAGGCCTCAAGAAATGGGAGAAAATATGGATATGGCAGTCAAGCTCCGGTCCAAGCAACTAATGCGCGAGCTTCTGGCCACCCTATAATGAGCCAGGCTGCGCTCGACCAGCAAGCGGCAGCCTTCGTAGAAACCATCTGCATCCGCCTGCTCGCTGAAGGTATCACAATCCAGCCAACCAACCTGAATGATCAGGGATAGCCGAGCAGGCTCGGTGCTAGGCAGCCTGCTTTCGATCGCCAGGGACCTCCTCTTCCAGAGCCTGCTCGAGATAGGTCGGGGCCCCAACTTTCGATCCGAGATAGGCTGGGACCCATACCCCCAGTTCCAAAAAGACCTTCACAATATCAACCCTGGCGAGTAAAATCTGCCACAGATGCTTTTACCCAGAAGCAACGAGAGCTATCCCATCCAACTGCATCAAGGAGGACCGCCCGGGCCCAAGAGGAGGAGAGTAGACAAACTTCTCAAATGGATCTTGTCCATGAGGGGGACCGGATAGAGGTTGCCAGTTCATCAGAGAGACTCGACAGTAAAGAATCTGAGGTCAATTCAAAGAAACCTGGGAAGAAGAGACTGAGGGATCAGCTGGCAAAGCTACAGAAGGAGGTCCAGCAAATAAGAAAAGGAAAGAATAAGGAGGATAGGAAGGATCCCCTGAGCAAGATGAAAGGTCCCTTCACTAGGAGGATCCGGGAAGCGGAGCTCCCACCAAAATTCAAAATTTCAGCAGATAAGTTCTCCGGAATGGAAGATCCTCTAAGCCACCTAGAGAGCTTCGTTCAACAGATGGAGGTCCAGAACACTACCAGAGCAGCTATGTGCAGGGTGTTTCCAACGACCCTAACCGACTACGTAAAAACTTGGTTCAGGAGCTGCCTGTTGGCAGCGTGGATTCTTTCACGAAATTATCAACATATTTTTGCTCGCAGTTCCAAGGGGTCAAACCTCGTCCGAAAGATCCTATACACCTCTAATATGTTATTCAGGAACGAAGTGAGACACTTCGGTCGTACGTGGAATGTTTTCACAAGGAGGTTATACAAATTGGAGTTTTCACCGAGAAAGAAACTCTCGCCAACTTCAGGCGGAACCTATGGGCAGGAAAGCTTTTCTGTTCCTTTGCCAAGAGACCTCCTGAGACTTACCAGGAGGCCTACGACCGGGCTCTTAAGCTGGTTGAGATCGACGAAAAGCTCAAAGTCAAGATGGAACACGACGACATGAGAACTGCAAAGCTTCTGAAAAAAGAATCCCCCAAATTTGAGCCAGTTCAGAAAACTCAGAATAAACCTCCCAAGAGGTCGACCTATCGCATCCCTGCTCCTCGGCACAGGTAAGAAAAATATCCAGCAAGACCAACCCCTCCCCGGGCTTCGCCACCTCTCAGGACCGTGGCTCCCTTAATGCAAGGGGAGAAAGGGTATGACTAGTACACCCCTTTGAATGCTTCCAGGGAAATGGTCTACCTTGCTATACGAGATAAATGGCTACTCCAAAAGCCCGCTCCCATGAAGGCCCTAGCTGACAGGAGGAACCGGTACAATTACTGCGACTTCCACGAAGACTTGGGCACAACACTTCAGAGTGCCATAATTTGCGCAACCAGATTGAAGCCCTGATAAGGGGGGAATGCTTGATTGAATTCTTACAACAGATCAGAGATAAAATTCGGACTGGAAGAGAGGTACAAGCTGAAATCCGTGAGGATGCAGAAAAGAGAAAGGGGGAACAGGCTAACTTAATGCAACAGATCCAGGTGATACACACCATCAGCGGAGGTCCTACACTGGCTGGCATTTCCAATAACTCCTAAAAAAACCACACGAGGAAGATTCCCAGCATCGAAGAAAGCCGGGGGATCTTCAAAGTCATCCAGAGCCTGATAGAACCCTCCCAGTCAGCTCAGATCGTTTTCACTGAAGCAGATGTCTTCAACACCGTGCAACCTTATGATGATCTCATGGTAATCATAATACAGATTGCCAACTATCTGGTCCATCGCGTGCTAGTGGATACAGGTAGCAGTGTAGATATCCTCTTCAAGGATACTTTAGAAATATTAAACCTGAAGCAACATTGTTACAACAGCTATACTACTCCACTTTATGGGTTCAATGGAGATTCGATCATACCGGTGGGGTCGATGATCCTCCCAGTAATCATCGGAATCACCCCTCTCCAATAGAATGTTATGACCGACATTGTTGTGGTCGACACCCCATCGGCCTATAACGCCATCCTAGGGAGACCATTCCTGTCCTCCTTGAAGGGATTCTTGTCCATATACCACAACGTCCTGAAATTCCCGGTTGGAACCAAGGTAGGAGAGGTACGCGGAGACCAGCAGATAGCCAGGAAATGCTATGCAGTGTTTGCCAATCCTACAGCCCTAGCAAAACAGTGTGTACATGTGGCATTAGTCAAGGAAGACATGGAAACATCCCGGATAATCGAGGAGGAGAAGGATCCCGCGGAACATCCTGAGAATCTAGAAAGTGAACCTATTATGCCTTATAAGGAGGAACGGAGTAAGGAGTGGGCCAGCGGGCAGCCCGTAGATAAACTAGAAGAGATACCCATCAGAAAAGACGATCCCTCCAAGGTTGTCAAGGTCAAGGCCACCCTTGAACCAGAAGTGAAAAAAGGACTAATTGATCTTCTTAGGGAGTTCAGCAACATCTTCGCTTGGAACCATGATGAAATGCCTGGAATCCCGACGTCATTGGCGGCCCATCGACTAGTGGTAGATCCAACAGTCAAGCCCGTCAAACAGAAGAGGCGTCACTTTAATGCTGATAGGAACGCTGCGGTGTAGGAAGAGGTAGATAAATTGATCAAGGCAGGGTTTATCAGAGAAGTACGCTACCCCGAATGGATCGCCAACGTGGTCATGGTTACGAAGGCAAATGGGAAGTAGCGTATGTGTGTCGATTACACCGACCTCAACCAGGCTTGTCCAAAAGACAGTTTTCCTTTACCAAAGATCGACCAACTGGTTGACTCCACGTCCGGAAATAAACTTTTGAGTTTTATGGACGCATTCTCAGGACACAACAAAATTAAAATGCACCCGGCTGACCAGGACGCGGGGGCTACATACCAGCAGCTGGTTAACAAACTGTTCAAGCCCGAGATAGGAAGGACGATAGAGGTATATATCGACGACATGATCACGAAATCCCCAACCGTAAAAGGACATCGGGAAGAGCTTCGCAAAACCTTCCTCATACTGAGGGAAAACCAGATGCGGTTGAACCCCTCCAAATGTGCCTTTGGGGTAATAGCGGGAAAGTTTCCGGGCTTCATGGTTCATGAGAGAGGCATAGAAGCCAACCCAGAAAAAATCAAAGCTATCTTGGACCTGGAATCCCCTACCTCAGTCAAACAGGTACAGATTCTAACTGGACGTGTGGCGGCGCTCAACAGGTTTATCTCTTGCTCCACCGATAAATGTCTCCCTTTCTTCAAAGCCATCAAACAAGGGAGAAACATGAAGTGGAGCCATGAGAGTGAACGGGCTTTCCAAGCTTTGAAAGAATACCTAACAAGCCCACCGTTGTTAGTCAAGCCAGTTCTCGGAGATGAGTTACAGATCTACCTGGCCGTATCAGAAACTGCAGTAAGCGGGGCTTTGGACAAGGAGTGTGGCTATGGTTTTCAAAGAGCCATATACTATGTGAGTCATGCTTTGACCAAATTAGAAAGGAATTACATTCTCCTCGAAAAGCTTGATTATGCTCTGGTGATCTCAGCGAGGAAGCTCCGTCCATATTTTCAAGCTCACACAATAGCAGTGGTGACGGACCAACCTCTCCGCCAATTCTTGGAAAGACCAGGCGTGTCTGGAAGGCTAGTCTTATGGGCTCTAGAGCTGACTTAGTTCAATTTAAAGTATAAGCCCCGAACCACGATTAAGGCACAGGCTTTGGCCGACTTCGTGGCAGAATTTTCAGAGATCCCAGATCAAGAGGATCCCTCAGTACCAAATGAGATCCCTGAAAAGACATCTGAGGTCGACAATTGGCTAGAAGGCTGCAAGCCATGAACCCTCTTTACAGATGGAGCATCCGGGCAAGCTGGGGGAGGAGCTGGCATAGTTTTAATAGATCCGGAGGGGACTGAATTCTGTCAATGTTTCAGATTCGAGTTTAAAGCCACCAATAATGAAGCAGAGTATGAAGCCCTCCTAGCCGGGATGAAGGTAGCTATCGAACTAAAGGCCGATTACCTGAAAATCAAGAGCGACTCATTGCTTGTTGTCAATCAGGTGACTGGGATGTATCAGGCAAAGGGAGATAATATGGTTGCTTATCTAAAGCTAGCCCAGTTGCTAAAAAATAAGTTTAAGGGGTTCAAGATCGATCAGGTACCTCAACACCAAAACCATCGCGCAGATGTTCTGGCTAAAATAGAGGCGAACGGAGGCCAATCCCTACCACGGGGAATTCCCCTCCAAGTGATCACCTAACCAAGTAGAGCCACAAATAGAGAAATTTGCTCCCTGGATCGCCTGCCTTGCTGGATGGACCCAATTGTTGCCTACCTCTCTGAAGGAGAGCTTCCCGAAGAGCCCGACCAAGCCCGAAGAATTAAAAGACTCTTAGTCTGATACTGTATGGTAGACGGGTACCTCTACAGAAGGGGCAGATCCCTCCCCTTACTTAGGTGCTTGCATCCTGATGATGCTAAATGGGCATTGAGAGAGGTCCACTCTGGGGACTGTGGGAACCACATAGGTGGGGAAGCTCTAGCATATCAGGTGCTTCGTATGGGGTACTATTGGCCGACCATCCACCAAGACGCAAGGAGTTTTATGCAATCTTGCAAGCCAATGTCAAAGAACTTCAAACTTGACCCACCAGCCACCCGAGCGACTGTCGTCTCTTAGTTCGCCTTACCCCTTTGCCATGTAGGGAATCAACCTAATTGGACCACTTTCTACCGCTCCCGGACAGATGAAACATGTTATCGTGGCTATCGACTACTTCATAAGATGGATCGAGGCAGGGCCTCTTTCTAGGATATCAGAAAAGAATACGACCAAGTTCATCAAACCAATGTGGTATGCAGATTTGGAACCCCTCTCATCATTATAGCTGACCTAGGGAAGCAGTTCGACAACGCCTGATTCAAAGACTTCTGCAAGGGATTGAGGATCGACCTCAGGCTCGCTTCAGTGGCTCATCCCCAGACTAACGGGCTGGTGGAATCCACCAACAAGACTATCAAGACACTTCTAAAGAAGAAGCTACAGCATAAAAAAGGCAAATGGGCCGAAGAGCTACCAGAAGTCCTCTAGGCATACCGGACTACAAAGAGAACAGCTACCAGGGAGACACCGTACTCCCTGAGTTTCGGGGTTGAAGCGGTCCTCCCCATCGAGCATAAATTGACCTCATTCAGGGTACAGTACTTTGAGCCCGAAAGTAACGAAGTCAAGCTCTTGGCTAATCTAGACCTCTTAGAAGAAAAACAAGACTGGGTAGAAGAGAAAGTAGCGATCTACCAGAGCAAGATCGCTAGATACTTCAACCGAAAGGTCAGAGCCCGGAATTTCAAAGAAGGAGATCTGGTACTTAGGAAAGTTACCCTGAATACTCGGAAAAGGTCAGATGGAGTCTTAAGTCCCAATTGGGAGGGGCCATATTTGATAAAGCTAGTTGTTCGCAATGGAGCTTACAAACTCGAAGACCTGGACGGCCGATCCATCGACCACACTTGGAATGCGGATCATTTGAGGAAATTATACCCTTGAGCAGGGAGTTCTCAAGCAGACTACCCCCATTTAGTTTTCATTAGAGTCCCTAATAAAGATGTACTACATCTCGATCATCAATAAAGTCATTTTTTCTCTTCCGTCTTTATCTCCAACTAGGTTCAACATTAGTGACTACACCCTTGAGTGGGAAACTCAACATGAACACTTCGAGACATGAAATAGCTAAATAGCCCTCCTGATGCCTTGGTCGGGTTACCACCCCCAAGAAGGGTCTAAGTGTAAGAGCATAGTTGCCATCCAGATCTCGAGACCAGGAAATAGCTAAATAGCCATCCTGATGCCTTGGTTGGGCTACCACCCCCAAGAAGGGTCTGAGTGTAAGAGCATAGTTGCCATCCAGATCTCGAGACCAAGAAATAGCTAAATAGCCCTCCTGATGCCTTGGTCGGGCTACCACCCCCAAGAAGGGTCTGAGTGTAAGAGCATAGTTGCCATCCAGATCTAGAGACCAGAAAATAGCTAAATAGCCCTCCTGATGCCTTGGTCGGGTTTCCACCCCCAAGAAGGATCTGAGTGTAAAAGCATAGTTGCTATCCCGATCTCGAGATCAGGAAATAGCTAAACAGCCCTCATGATGCCTTGGTCGGGCTACCACCCCCAAGACAAAAAAAAAATTAATAAAATGTTTGTTTTCGTGTGCAGGATCAAGATCATCATAATTCCATACCAAAGTTTTAATAAAGTATGAACAAATTGTTGCTACAGATGCAACTCTGGTTCCTATTCAAGACCAGAAATGAAACAAGAGTTCTCAAAAGCAATTCGATTTCTCATGAAAGATAAGAGGAGCCTATCCCCCGGTAAGGCTACATCCATCCAACGGGGAGCCCAACCCTCGAGCTCGGGCTATATAAAAAAAAAGTTAAGCTAAATAAGAGTAAAACAAGGTGCCCATCCCCTTTTCCGGGCAATCGAAACAAGCCATGAACGAACTGCTTCAAGCTTTGGGACTCTCTTGGTTTTCCTCCGCCGGTCCTCCTCCTTCATGCTGATCTTCGCCGTCGACCCCCCCCCTTCAGGTAGTTGTCCACCTCGGTTATCCTCACCAATCACCCATCCATTTAGAGGCTCTACCTGTTGGTCAGCAGGATCTTCCTTTAAGACCTCATTAATCACATTCATAACCTCAGGCAGGATAGCCACATCAAGAAGGGCAGCCATGGACCCCGTCTGGCTCCTATTGACCTCCATCTCCATTGTGGGGGGTTCCTCAGACTGGCTCCTAACCTCTTCCCCAGTTCCTAACTGGTCCTCCTCAGATCAAGAAGACAAAACTTTACTGGAAGACTCCCCGGGACCTGAGGTAGTAAAGGTAGGAGGAGGAAATGGAGGATCTGTCAGGGCGGGCTGTGTTCCAGCTCCTGCTTGGCTTGAAGGAACCACCTCGTCGCCATCAGGGCGAGATAGCTCAGCAACCTCAATCATTATTTTCTGTCTATCCCAGCCGGCAATAGATGACAAGTCAAAGGGAAGAGGGAGAGCTTTTGCGGCCTGAAAGGAAGCGTAGAAATATTGACAGAACGTTTTTCTCAGTGTCGTTTTAAAAGATCAGTCCGTCAATAATATTTGATAAAACCTCACAAAGCCTAAATCAGTTTGAGAACATAAATATAGTGGCAAGTGGGGTGTTGTCTACAGGGATCGGAGTTAGCTAAACTAGTTAATGCTAAAGCAATGTTATGTATATAAATATAATAGCGAAACATGAATTGGTGAAAATGTAGATGTGAATCACACTCTAAATAACACTAAATTAAATATGTAAACAAAATGAAGGGGGAATATGGAGTGAAGGATATATATAGATGATGGAAACTAAGGAGTTAATGGATACGAAAGTAAATACTGGGCAATGCAACAAACTTGTCAATAGCACGTCTATTCAAGGTAACCGACCTAGGATGTATAGAGTCGGTTATTTATCCCTAGAAGGTGGCCAACCTAGGATGTATAGTGCGGACCACCTATTAGGGATTAATCCGTGTAAACTACCAACCTAGGATGTATAGAGTTGGTTGTTTATCGGATTCTAGAAATGAAGCTCGTCTACCTAACAATGACTCAACCGATTACAAATAGTCACCCTAGGATATATAGTGATGACTTCTAACTCTCTCACAGATTCCGACCTAGGATGTATAGTGCCGGAAAACACGATCGAGGTTAGATTAAAACCGCGGTTCCAGAGTCGGAATTCATGACTTTCCGTCTATTCTTTAGAGCATTAAACAACTAAATAGGATGTATATCTAGATGCAATACTCATACATAATACAAAGATATCTTGCAAAGAGGATGTATCTACACAAGAAATCAATGATAAACATTCACAACAAGAATAGATCAATGGAAGATAGACATGAATATCAATATAATATCAAGTTTATGTACAAGCCCAATATTTAACTAACTACTCCATCAACCCCTTAGAGGGGATTTAGCTACTCATTACAACTAGGAAACCAAGAGAAAGGAGAAAGAAATAACCCTTGGAGAACATCTCCTTCCTTGAAGTGGCTCCAATCTCCTAACTTCCTTGAAGTTGAGTAGAGAATGTAAGGATGAGAGAGAGGGAGAGAAACTAGATCTAAGAATGCTAAATCTCTGCTAAACGGAGTTAAAAACTACTTAAAACGTTTCTATACTTTTCTATTTATACTAGATACAAAAATAGGTCACTTAAGCTTTGAAAATCAGACTGGCGCGCTCTGAGTGCGGGTGAATTCCCCGCACTGTACCCGTACTGTACCCGCACTGTATGGGTTGTCTGCAACTTCAGTTCTCGGATCAGGGCATTAGTGCGGGTGGAGTGCAGTTGAATTACCCGCACTTGACCCGCACTTGGAATCGCACTGTGATCGCACTTGAATCGCACTTCCCTGTCAGGTGCAAAATCTACCTTCTGTTCTTGGTGCAAGTGCGGGTGAAGTACGGTTTGATGACCCGCACAGTACCCGCACTCTAATGTCAGGTACAATTCTGCTCTTGTCTTTGGTGCAAGTGCGGGTGGAGTGTGGTTTGATGACCCGCACAGTACCCGCACTTTAACGTCAGGTGCAATTCTGCTCTTCTGTTCTTGGTGTAAGTGCGGGTGGAGTGCGGTTTGATGACCCTCACAGTACTCGCACTCTAATGTCAGGTGCCTCTTCAACTTCTCTGGTTTAGCATTAGTGCGGATAGAGTGCGGTTGGATGACCAGCACAGTACCCGCACTTTATCGTCAGGTGTAACATCAGCTTCTCTGGTTTGGCAACGGTGCGGGTGGAGTGCGGTTGGATGACCCTCACTGTACCCGCACTTTATCTCTTTACTTGCAATCTTGCCATGGCTATGAACATGAGTGCGGCTGGAGTGTGGTTGGAGTGCGGTTGCGACCCGTACTGGACCCGCACTGGACCCGTACTGTAGAGCTGTTTGCACTCTTTTGCCTTTTCTTTCACCCTTTTTTCTGCCAGAATCACTGCAATATGCTTCCAAACCTGTCTCTGCATCATTTCCTACAAATAAGCACAAAACAACCCATAAGAGATACAAAAACGGACGAAAACAGAACATAAGGTAAGGATCTGAGGGCCTAAATATACAACATATTTGGCCCGATCAAATATCCATCGCCGAAGGAGGTCTCCACGTCAGCTTGCAGCTTGGTCACCTGTGCAATCAAAGACTGATTCTTGAGGTCTAACTTTTTAGCCTCAGATCTCCAAGAATCCCTCTGTCTAGCCCGCCGGATAGACTGAAGACGCTTTTGATCATAAGATTGCTTCGTCCTCTCATGGTCACAACGAAGCTCAGCCATCTCGATCTCAACCTTTTCCTTGTTGGAGGTCATCTCTTCCACTAAAGACTGAGCCTGCTTGAGCAATTCCCTAGCTTTCTCGGCTTCGGCTTCGGCTTTTACAGCCCGGTCCCGAAGGAGGGCTACTTGCTGGTCCATCGCTACATTAAATTTGAAGGCCAACAAAATACAGAACCAGAGTTAGAAACTGAACAAATTAGCAAGAGTAGTACGAAGGAAATGCAATTACCTCAGCTGAAATAGCAGACCCCTTGGTAATCAGGACATCCACAGGCATGGAAGCCATCCTGGAGATCCCACCGCCCGGACAAGACGCGATGAATTGTTCCAGGACTTCGTCCTACCCTGTCGAGCTCGACTGAGACCGAGAACGGCTGGAAGGAACCCTTGCGACACCCTTCCTAGAATCCTCCGAAGCTTGGGGGGTTGGAAGCATAGCAGAATCAGAAGGTCGAATCGAGGGGGTAGAAACTTTAGCAACCACAGCAGAAGGGACATTAGCAGTCGGACCAACAACCTGGGGAGCTTTACCCAAAGCCTAGAAAGCCCGCGAAGCAAGATTGGCCATCTTTGACCCATCTGGGGAGGTAGATGAAGCAAGAGCAGGTTCGACCCCAGCGAAGGGAAGAGAAATTCTAGCTTGAGGAGAGCGTGAGATGTGGCGGGTAGCTGGTTCAACGACAAAAACTGTGAATAAACAAATTAAAAAGGAAAATGTCAGAACCAAGCTGAGCAGCAAGGCAAGGCAAGGCAATTCAATGACACTTACGAGGAGTAGCATCTGAGATCCGCAAGTATTGGTTCACCCTATGGGATCGAAGGCTTCAGCAGTGGGGAACTTCAGGTTCAAGTAATTCCTGGCTAAAATAGCCTTCAAAATGGCTTTAGACTCAGAAGGCAGGGAGTCCCGGTCCAATGAGGATTTGTCACTGAAAGCTGTGGGAACCTCGAATTCATGCCCTCCAATGAAAATCGAGCTCCCCCAATCATCCCCCGTAAGGATCCATTCTTCTTTCCAGGGGGAGGGTCCTTCTTCGAAGCGCCAGGAATAACGAAGTTGAGCTTGTTCTTGGCGTTAGCATAAAACTGGCCTCGAGGAGCGCCAGACAGGCTCCCAATCTGGAAAAGATAGGCCAGCTCCTCTGCTTCTGGCTCTCTCGTCACCTTACTCAACTGACATTGTTCCCTCCATAGTACGAGGAAACCAATCAGATGCCTCCAGAAGCCAGGCGTCAATTGGAGGGGAGCGAGCTAGATAGCGTTAAGAGCCCACCGAAGAGTCGGATGAAGGGGAAGCCTAACCCCATTTTCAAGAGCCGCCACAAGAATTGGTAGCACGCCTTTAGGGGGGTTAAAGAGCTCGTAACCCTTAGGGGGCACCGAGATGGAAACATTGTCGGGAATGCCAAATTTTGACCTCAAACGGTCAATCCCGACTGGATCGACGATGGAGTTAAGGATAACCCTGAAGTAATAAGAAGGGAGCCTCTCCAAAAGGGGGCCAGAAGCCGGGACCCGATGTTCTCCCGCGGTGTCACCGCCCACTTCTTTGTCGGAATCTTCGTCGGCGATATCCAAAGGATGGTCAGGATGGTTGGAGAACCCAGTCCCAATGGACACATTCCTATTTGACCGTCGGCGTTGCAGGTTGGGCGGTCTAAACTCCTCCTAGCCCGTTTCCCCAGGGCAAGACTAACGACCTCCTTGCCGTCAACTATGGAGTCAACTGAATCATGACTGGTTTTCGACATGGTGAAATCAGTAAGGATGAAGAATGAAGAGAAAGATAAGAATGAAGAAAAAGACAAGCTTGAAAGAAAGGCTATAAGAGAAAATATTTCTTAGCAAAAAATTTAGTTCGAAAGATGTGAGGAAGACGTGGAGATAAATAGATATATATAGGCAAGAGGGCAACAGCACGAGCTGTCGAGATCCTCGGTTGAGATCGCAAAGAATCTCAGGGACTGCCGTAACATAACCGGATTAACTCAAAAACAAGCTAGTCAGCTCACGCCACGTCACTTACGCAGTTAAGAAGGAGATCTCCCCAAGATTCTGGTAACGGTAAAAAATTTCGGGGTAGCCGTAACGCAATCAGACTATTTCGGAGATAAATTAGTCAGTTCACGCCATGTCGCTTACGCAGTTAATGAGGAGATTTCCCCAATATTCTAGTAACGGTTAAAAAGGAAATATTTCCCAAATAAATTAAAAATCTAACCCCAACCCCAAGCTCGACGTCTGGTGTTCAAGTCAGAGGGAACTTATGTTAATAGCCAAAATTGGCTAAGGACCAAAAGGAAATTTTCCACCTTCCAGACCTGGCTCCATGCCCGAGAGTTTCCACCAGGTGATCATTCTACCCAAAGCTGAGCTACGATACTGCCCCGCAGGAACAAGGACGGGCTCCAGAAACATCCGGAATAGAGCCCATAATGATTAGATCTAAGCCCGCATCACCAAATCTGAAAACAGGAAATGCCCCGAAGTCGAGGTCGCCTCGTAATTTCTCCAGAAACTCACATATACCTCGCTGATACAGGGGGATGTCCATAGGAGGCAGCACCTAGCTTCGAAAGGTCAAGGGAAGCCAGATCTAGCTCCTAGCTGGATGAAACTTCTCAGATATCGAGGTCGGAACACTGATCGACCTCTCTAATTGATGCACCACACCATGATACATTCAAAGACCCCTATGAGAATCATGCCAGACCCGAAGATACACAGTATCACATCTACAGACATTATACACGTGCAGAACAAGTAATAGAGTCTAAATGGGAAACAAATTGATTTCTACCAAGATACCCTCAACTGAGCAATTAACTCAAAGTCAACGACATTTAAAGGTAAAAATCCCGTCCGATAAGAGGGGGATGAGAAAATCAAGGGGAAATCAATGAGTTTAAACCTATGAAGACATTGTATAAAGGAGGGACTTCCTCCTTCAGGAAAAGGAGACTACTATTCGACAGGCATACAAAAAACACCCAACTGTCTCCTAGAAAAAAGTGAGAGAAATTCGAAAGAAAGATAGAGAAATGTATATCATATATTATCAATAAGGAAAGATTTTTATTTCTTTTGAGTACCTAACCAAATCGTTATCTCCATGTCATTTCATTAGGCATTGTTTTATACACATATATATATTCTACCATTGGTCATCACCTACGTGGTAATGATCTTGAGGGTGCTAACTGAGATTTATTGCCCCGAGCAAGATTTCTATTAACAATTTATTTTCTAGATATAATATTGCCATGAGAAATGATCATGATGGTTTATGTGTTTGTGCACCCAAGACAAAATGGGTCAACAATTAGTGCTCTTACCATTAGTGTAAGTTGCACATGTGAGTTAGCTTCGAGATTAGTGTCAAGTTGTTGAGAGATTTAGCTAGCTAGCTTTGTTTCTCTATAACTTGACATGAACTTAGCTACCTCACATATTTGCTATGATAGTCGAAATCTGTTGATTGACTTTATGAGAAGTTAATTTTTGGAATCTATATGGTGTTGATTGTTTGTTAAGACTTTTAGAGAAAGTCATTTATTTTGTGTGTTTGAGTTGAATTATTAAGTTTTTATTCTCTTGGGAGGACACACCAACAACTTGGTGTCATGAGGACAAACAAGTCAAGAGAGCTCATAAAAAGTTCGAAGACTTTGCATTTGATGAAAATGCTTGCTAAGGTATTTCTATATCCTGATGCTTGCATACTTTGTTTTTCATCTCTCAAGTCGTTATTTGCAGTACATCATGAAGCATGACATTTTAGAGAACTAAGTATAGTGTTCATATGGTTCTCATTCAGATTTGATTTCTAAAGATCTTATGGTGATGTTGTTTACAAAGGTCTTATACATGATGTGTGAATTGTTTGTTTGATTGTTGAGTTGCATGTTTTAAAAAATATGGGCTTCATATTCTTTGAAAGCTTCTCTCTTGAGAAGTAATGATCTTAAGTAAATCTCTTTGTACTGCTTTTAGATCATGCTTGTGAGCCATAAAACTTGGTTTTCAAAAATGCACTTTGCTTCTCTTGTATGTTTTGTTGTAGTAAGTTGAGTTTGATAATATGTAAGTTGTGGATACACCCTGAAGTCTTATGACTAGTACATCAAAAATGATCTATGGTTAGTATCTATTTTGCTTTAGTAACTACATAGAACTCAACGAGCACCTTCATGAAAAAGGCTGCACATTTTGGTTGTGCGCCGCCCAATGTAAGAAAGGGCTATATCATTATGATGAGTGAAAGCTGTCATGAAGTGTATATGTTTATGTTTGAAAAATCAAAGAAGTGTTGAAAAAGAAATAATCAATAAAAATCTTTGATTCAAGCCTAAAATAAAATAAAAAGCTTAAAGGAGTATAGTTGAAAATCATGAATGCTCGGGTTGAAAAATAGAAATGGGATGAAGAGCCACATGCGCGCGCGCGCGCGCGCACACACACACACACACACACACACACACACACACACACATACACACACACACACACATATGTTGAAATCTATTCTCTTAAAAGCAAAAATTGTCGGATGATAATCGGTTTGACCTTTTATGGAAAAGCTTAAGATGAATAGATGTGGATATGATCTGCATGTTGATTATCAAATTACTCTTCTACATATGCTTGAAGCAAAATTCACACACACACACACACTTTTGTTTATAAGTATTTTGATATTCTAGCAATTTAAGAAGAATTATGAGAGAGATTGAAAATCTTGGTGTATCTCTCATAGTCTGTGGAGCTTATTTTGTTAAATTTCTTTTCAAATTGCTTGAATGTGTGATTGTGTGAATATAACTGTGAACAATATCCTATCTTGATCTTGGATAGAGCATTTATCAAGTGGGAGCATAGTATGCTACACTTTGTTCTCTTATATGATATGTTCACATGCTTTAATTGGTTTATTTGTTGGCATATTGATTATTCAAAACTTTGAATCTTGTATTGCATAGTACTTAACTTAAATTTTCTTAATATGCTTCAAGATTCATTATTTCATTATATGCCTTTGTATATTTGATTGCTAACTCACTTTGATTTTTTCCACTCATGTGTTTTTGTGTTTTAGTGTTCACTATGGGAAGAAACAAGGTTTCCATTATTATCCATTCACCAAAACCCATAGATAAACACAAATCTACCTCTTCAACCTCTAAAAAGACCAAAACCAATACACTGAAACCTTAAGGTGTCATGGGAACAAAGAAACTTATCCAAGATAGAGGTGTAGATTTGTGTGAGGGTTCTTACATTCATCGTATTATTCTTGAAAGGCAATGGGGTACATGGTTAAATTCTATTGAGGTTGTAAATGAGAGCTTAGTTAGAAAATTCTATCTTGAATATAAGGAGAGTACAACCTTTGAGAATGCCTTGATGAATGTTAGAGGAAAAATATTTAGAGTCTCCTCGGATAGTATCAATTAGTTCCTTGGACTTTCAAATAATACCGGCGGCTATGTATTCCCCCTCAGCCGTGGATAGGGAAATTGAGTTTTGCTTCTTGCAAAACCAAGATACCAAGTTGTTGCCTAGAAAAAAACCAACCACCCAATGTACTCTTCCTATCATCACAATTTTCCGCCCAATCGGCATCACTAAATCCAACAAGACTTGGATTAGTATCAAAGGAGTATCAAATCCCATGATTGGAGGTACCATTCACAAATCGAATGATCCTCTTCACCACAACAAGGTGAGATTCTTTGGGATTGGCTTGGTACCTAGCACAAACACCCACACTAAAGGAGATATCGGGCCTACTTGCCGTCAAGTATAGCAAACTACCTATCATGCCACGATATAAGATTTGATCAACACTTTTACCACTAGCATCCTTGCTTAGCTTCAAAGTGGTACTCATGGGTGTGTCACAATGTTTGGCATTGTCAAGACCAAACTTCTTCACTAGGCTTTTGGCATACTTAGCATGGGATATGAAAATCCCATCATGCATTTGCTTAATTTGCAAGCCTAGGAAGTAATTTAGTTCACCAACCATGCTCATTTCAAATTCAAGAGACATGGCAGCAACAAATTGTCTCACTTTTGACTCATTTGTGGAACCAAATACAATATCATCAACATAAATTTGAGCTATGAAAAGCTCATCTTTGTTGCACTTGATGAACAAGGTCTTGTCAACACTACCTCTTGAGTAGCCATTTTCAACAAGATAAAGAGTGAGGCGCTCATACCAAGCCCTCGGTGCTTGTTTCAACCCATAAAGTGCCTTTTTGAGGCGATAGACATGATTGGGGTGGTGTGGATCCACAAACCCCTTGGGTTGTTCAACAAACACTTCCTCATGCAAGAAGCCATTGAGGAAGGCACTCTTAACAGCCATTTGGTATAGTTTGAACTTGTATACACAAGAAATGGATAAGATAAGCCTTAAAGACTAAAGACGGGCAACGGGAGCAAAAGTCTCCTCAAAGTCAATACCCTCAATTTGAGAGTATCCTTGTGCCACAAGCCTAGCCTTGTTGCGCACACTGTTGCCATCCTCATCCGACTTGTTCCTATACACCCATTTGTTGCCTATGACATTAGTATCCTTGGGTCTAGGAACTAGAGTCCAAACCTCATTTCTTTCAAATTGGTTTAGCTTTTCTTGCATGGCAAGAACCCAAAACTCATCATTCAAGGCTTCATCAACCTTTTTGGGTTCAACTTGAGAGATGTAACAAGTATAGCTAATTTGATTAGCTATTTGATGCATAGTCCTAACACCTTCATTCACATCTCTAAGAATATCATTCTTGTTGTGGAGATGTCTAACCTATGAAGCAGGTTCTTTAGAGTCCAAAAATGGATCTATATCAAGAGGTTGATCATCCTCTCCACTATGATTTGACTTCACATCACTTAAAGTCTCACCACACTTCTTTAAAGGAAGGTCACCATTCTCACAAAAATCCTCCTCATGGTCAACATTTTTGGGCCTACAATCATCAATGACAACATTTGATGATTCCATGACACTTCAAGTTTTTAGATTGTAAACTCTATAGGCCTTGCTATTGACTGCATATCCAATGAAAATACCCTCATCACTCTTGGCATCAAACTTTCCAAGTTGATCACGGTCATTAAGAATATAGCACTTTCTACCAAAGATATGGAAATAGCTAACATTGGGTTTTCTTCCCTTCCATAACTCAAAGGATGTTTGTTTGGTCCCGGGTCTAAGGAAAACTCTATTCCCTATATAACAAGCTGTATTAACGGTTTCGGCCCATAAATTCCTAGGAACCTTGTTGCTAAGCAACATCACCCGAGCCATCTCTTGTAAAACCCTATTCTTCCTTTCCACAACTCCATTTTGTTGGGGAGTTCTAGGAGCCAAGAATTCATGGGAAATACCTAGACCATCACAAAAGCTCTCAAAGCTACTATTCTCAAATTCTTTCCCATGATCACTTCTAATTCTCTTAATGCTCCTAATGTGAGAATTTTTCTCATTTTGAATTTTGACACATAGCATTTTGAATTTCTCAAAAGCTTCGGACTTCTCTCTAAGGAAGTAAGTCCATGTGAACCTAGAGAAGTCATCAACCACTATAAGGATATACCTTTTACCACATAGACTCTCGGTTTGAATGGGACCCATGAGGTCCATATGAAGGAGTTCCAATGGCTCCTTGGTAGAAAGGAATTTTCCCTTCTTGTGCACACTTTTGGTTTGCTTCCCTTGTTAACAAGGTCCACAAACTCCCTCAAACCTCTTCCCAAGCTTGGGAAGGCCTCTCACAACATTCAAACTCTCAATGACTTTCAAGACACTATAATTCATGTGGCCAAATCTTTGATGCCACAACTCAACTTGCTCACAACTAGACAAGTTACAAGAGATGTTACTAGACTCAAGACAATAACAATTGTCACTTTATCTCTTGCCTTTTAAAAGAACTTGCCTGTTTTCCTTAAGAATAGAGCAATCAACTTTTCCAAACATAACTGAAAGCCCTTCATCACTTAAATGTGATATACTTATGAGATTGGCTTGCAAGCCATCTACATAGAGAGCATTTAGCAAGGAGGGCAAACCGGGAATAGATATATTACCTTTCCCTATGACCTTTTTTCGTGAACCATCACAAAAGGTGACAAATCCACCATTCTCCATCATAAGAGTCTCAAAGAAACTCTTGTTTCCGGTCATGTGCCTAGAACACCCACTATCAAGATACCAAGTGTTGGAGGCCTTGGCTTTCAAAGCCACTTGAGCCAAATAGCAAAAATATTCATTTTTTCTAGTCCACCTAGGAGCAACATTTTCAATCCTAGGAGCCTTTGGTTCATTTACTCTAAGTTCCCTAGGTGCATGCTTTTTGGCTCTTCGAAGCATATTTTTCTCAATCATGTTCTCAAATCTACACAATTTGATATACTTAAAGCAATTAGGCCTTATATGGCCTTCGATACCACAATAATGACAAGTAGGAGTAAAGTAAGAGTTCATACCATATCCTTCTGCAACCATTTGAGGTTTCCTTCTCCTTTGAGTAGTCCTTTGATGTTGAACAAACTCTCTCCTTTATGGTTGAGCCAAAGTAGCATGTCTTCCTTGTTGAGCATACATGATCCTTGATTGTTGAGGAGGGATCCTTTCATGTGGAGATCTTGATTGAAATGCTCTAACTTGTTGTGGTTGAGCCCTTGTTGGAATCTTGGCTTGAGCATGTTTTAAGGATTCTCCAATTTCGATCCTTCTTGTAACTGTTGTGGGACTTTGACTTCTTCAACTTCTTGACTCTTGACAAACGTAGTCTTTTTCAAAGAGGTGGTACTCACATTTTCCTCATATCCCAAACCCATCTTATCACTAGGGCTCTTTCCAATTGATAGCATCTTTTCAAGCTTCTCGGTTTCGGAGGTTATCTTGGCAATTACTCTTTTTGCCTATTCAAGCTCCTTCCTTAAGCATTCTTCACTTTTCTTGACCACAACAAGTTCCAACTTCAAGCTTTATTCCCTTTCTCTTGCTCTTTTCACTTCTTCACTCAACTGAATCATCTTGGAGGTAAATTCAAGGTTCTTCCTTTTCAACTCTTGAATCCCTTTTTTTCTTCTTAGCTCTAGAACTTTTGAAGTATTCCATGAAGTCTTCATAGTCCATCTCCTTATCAAATTCATGCTTGAACTCGGATGAAGTACTCCCATTACTTGAGTCATCTTCTTCTTCTTCTAGTTTGTCATTCTCCTCTTCTTGGTCACTCATAACTTCCTTGCTATTGTGAGATGATGAGAAGGCAATGAAGTTTGCAACTTGGTCTTCATCATCCGAAGACTTTTCTTCCTCCTCTAAGTCTTCACTATCACTCCAAGTAGCAGCCATCACCTTTCCTTTCTTCTTCTTCTTTAAGTTGGCACATTCGGGGGCAATGTGACCATACCCACTACACTCATAGCATTGAATACTCTTCTTGGAGTCCTTCTCTTCACTTTTCTTCACCTTATTAAAAGGAGTCTTCTTCTTCACAAATTTTCCCTTGGAGCCCATCCCCTTCTTCTCAAACTTCATGAATTGCTTGAACCTCTTCACCATAAGAGCCATTTCTTCATCTGAATCTTCTTCCTCTCTTTTTTCCTTGCAGGTCTTCAATGCAATGCTCTTTTGCTTCTTTTGAGTTGTTGTTGAATTAGGGGCTCTTCTTGACTCAAAAGCCATCAACTTGCCAATGATCTCATTTGGCTTCATCTTCTTATATTCGTTATTCTCCTCAATAGCGGTCAACTTTGCATCAAATCTCTCCGGGAGAGACCTCATAATTTTTTTGGTTTATCCTTTTATCCGTATATGGATCGCCTAATTGATGACTTTGGTTGATGATATCCATTACCCTCACTTGGAAGTCATTGAAGCACTCGTGATCTTCCATCTTTAAGGACTCAAATTGATTTTGAAGGACTTGTAGTTTGGAGTCTTTTATTACATCCGTTCCTTCATGTGCCATCTCCAATATTGTCCATGCTTCATATGCATTCCTTGTGGTTTGGATTAGCTTGTGTTGATTCTCATCCACTGCATACAAGATTGCATACATGGCCTTGTTGTTCCATTTGGAGGCTTCAAAGTCTTTAGTATCCCATTCCGATTTAGGCTTGGGCACGATGCTTTCATCTTCAAGAGTCTTGGTAGGTGATGTGTAACCATCCTCAATCACCATCCAAACTCGATCGTCAATTTGGCATAGGTAGGATTCCATTTTTCCTTTCCATGATGAGTAATTAACCCCCGTCAGAAGTGGAGGTCTTGAACTCGATGCTCTCTTTCGCTCATATGTGTTTCCACCCATGGTGTTTAAGGGTAAATGAGATGAATGCAATCAATCAAACAAAAAGAAAAGGAAAACAAGCAAGACACACTAACCAAAAGGAAATCTAATGCAAAACACTCATAGAGAGCAAAGGATCTCCGAATTATGTTAAGGAACCTGCTCTAATACCAACTGAAAATACACTAAGAGTGATAAAACTAACCTAGAGTGGGGGTGAATAGGTTTTAGTTAATTTAAATGTCATCTTTTTGATTAATCAAAATTAAACAACACAACCCCTAATCTCTAACACAATCAATCATTGCCATAATAAAAATGCGGAATAAACAAAAAGACACAATGATATGATTTACGTGAGAAACCCTCCACATGGGTAAAAACTCACGGGCCTAATTGCCAATCGAACCCTTACCACTATTTGCATAAATGATTACAACCTAGGTTGACAACATCACACCTAATTGGTTACTAATCCATCCTTGCTACCTGCATGCCTTTAATAGTGATTTTAGGCTCTTGCTTGTATACTACCAAAGGCAAATACAAGACTTAACTCTTAAATGAAGAGATATGAAACCTAAAATGAATATGATGATATTCTAAATGCACAAAATGCAAGTTCAGCACATTTAATGCTTATCTAGTCGTGTATGAATGCTTCAAACAATCCTAGATATCATGTTGCTATATGACACACATATAACCTAGCTATATGAAATCAAAGCATTCCTAGATGCAATAGCTATCACAATACAACAACCCAAACATCAACAAAAATCTCTATTTATAATGAAAAATTATAATCTAGATGCAAAGGAAACATAAAAGAGATTTCTTGTTAAGCAAGAACACAAAGATGGATGAGAGTGGTGTTCTACGTACCGCGGCTCAGGCAAGTTGTCCAAACCGTGGTACACGCAGAGTGTGCCTACTGGACAACATCGCGGTTGGGACCGCTGTGCGTGCAGTGCATAGGCCGCGGTCAAGGCAGCAGGGTCCTACTGATGTGTACTGCGTCAGAGACCGCTGGGCGTACATGTGTACAGGACGCAGTCCAAGCAGCATAGGCCAACTGATGTTTACCGCTCTGTAAGCAGCGGTGCAAGCAGAGCTTGCCAAGCGGTCTAGGCCGCGGTAAGAAAAGAAACTCTCTTTTCCAGGCAGACTCAACACACTAAGTATTGTCCAAAATGTGCAAGTGTGGAGTGTGATAAATGGTATACAATGCATCATCAAATTACATGTAAACAAGAATATAATGCATGCAAGTGAGTGTGTGCAACTATATCCCTTCAAGTAAAAGTAGAGTCAAGTAATCTACCTTCCTTGAAGCACCTGGAGTCCAATGGAAGATCTTCAATTCTTAATCTACCCTTTTACAATGATTAACCCCAATTGTGATTTTGTCAACGAAAGAAGCCAATAATAAAGTGAGGCACTTACAGTATGCATATGCATTAGATTTAATTTGACATCTTTTGTAAATTGCATGTTCTAGGACTATATCTAGGAAACAGCATACTTATGTCTTCATGTGTTTGTTTGTTTGTGTTTGTGTGATATTGGAATTGAATTTGTTCTTATATTATTCCCCATTGAGTTTTGGTCATTTCGGTTACTCATTCATTTGTTTTCAAGTTCCGTATTGGAAGTTACGAAACTTTCCGTACATTTATCGTACATGGTTTTTGTCCTTGTGTATTGAGTTGATTTCCATATTTTTGTGAAATTTTTGTTGATGTCCATGTGCACAAGGGAGTTCCGATTCATAATCCGAAAACGGATTCAAAATCGAAGTTCAAAGGCCGGAGAACGGTCAAAGAACATGAGGGCTGCGCGAAGGGAAGAGGAGGTGCCTTGCACCCGTCCCCGTGGAGGCGAGTGGCCTCCACGGGAAGGAGTGCCCTCTGCCCCCGTGGAGACCACGCACCTCCACGGGATGCAGAGGTGGCAGTCCCTCATTTGTGGCCTTTAAATCTTCTTCATTCCCTCTCTGAAAATACAACTCTTAGCATGTGTCTAACAACCTAGAGGGGGGGTGAATGGGTTGTTAATCGATTATTACCAACTTTTTTGATTAGTCAAAATTAATCACAATTAACCTAAACAATCAAACAATAAAAATCAAGTAAAGTGCGGAAATATAAAGAACACTTGATTTTTACGTGGAAACCCTCCAAACGGGAAAAACCACGGGACTAGCCATGCTAGCCACTTGAGCCACAGAAATCCACTATATGAAAAGAAAGTTACACCCTCAAGTGATACTCGGACTCTCACTCTCGATAACCTCAGGCTATAGACACTACCACTTGCTACTCTTGGTTCAATCCCTAGTGATATCCCCCGATTCACTACTCTTAGTGTGAGCACCTCCTAATCTACCCCACGGGCCTTTTACAGTGGCTCTTGGCAACCAATGCTTGCCAACCAACCTTTGGTTGCAAGACTTCAATGCTTGTGAAACTTCACCTCGAAGCCACAAGACTTTGAATCAATGAAGAGTATGAACTGTCTATGTGACCATGTGAAATGTTGCTCAATGCAATTTATGCTAGACTACACAAATTGCTCAACTAGGAGTTTGTAGAAACAAATCCAAGTTGTTAAATGTCTAAATGCAAAGCATAAAGACTTAGCTAGATGTTATCAATAACAACCATCCTAGCTATCACAAATAATCACAATGAATCAACAAATATGCTCACAATCTATTCAACATAAACTTAGCATATATTCATATGATTGAGACAAGACATTTAATCATTCACTAAATACAAGTCTTAGACAAAAGTCTATCAACAAACAAACTCAATTAGATTTGTAGAGAATTTCCAACAAACTAATTGTTACACAAAATATGCATAAACATTCAATAAGCTTAACTAGTTGATTAAGAATCAATATTTCAACCTAGTTATCAATGAATCACAAATGAATGTTTATGACCTAGCTTTTAGGCAAAAATGACCTAATCAATTTAGCTATCACAAAACAAACACACATAAATGTTCAAGAACTTGACTAGATGCACAAAGTCAACCAAATCATCAATTAAGCATACATGAACATTTATGGATTAGCTATTTAGGCATAAATGACCTAATAATGAAAGCTATCACAAACAAACCCAATCATGCAATTTAGACTCATAAATATATGCAATAAAGTTAGTCAAGGTATTTAATTAAGCAATAAATACCTAATCTAGAGTAAGAAGAACAATAAATGATATTCAAAGAAGTTCTTGCTTACCTAGTCATGAAACAATGAAGACTCATGCTCAAATGATGTGGAATGATGCAAGAATGAGATGGGTTTTGGGTTTGGAGAGTCAAGGAACAAAGCTTGAAGCTTTCTCTCTCTAGGGGAGCTCTTTCTCTCACTAGGAATGTAAATTTCAGAGCTCTAGGTCTGATTGGGGAAGAAGATGATGTATTTATATGATCCAAGTGAAGCCACGTCATTTTGGATAAGGAAAAACTGTTTTCTGGCATCAAAAGGCGACTTGTCAGGTGACATGCACAAGTGGCCTTGCATGTCGCCTAACACACTGGACAGCACAACAGCTCTGGTTTCGAGCGACACAAAACATGACCAAACGATATCAAAACCTTTCAAATAATATACTGTTGGAAAGGTATGGAAGTCTAATTTCTAATCCTTTTTATAGAATCAGATTTTGATCTCTATAAAAAAATGTTATGGTCATTTTAGTGACCAAGGGTCAAAAACAGATAACAGCAGAGATGCTCTGTTTCAGTGGTCTCTTTGGAGACTTCAAAACCAAACCAAATGGTCATGAAATATTATGAATAATATACCGTTGGAAATATATGGAAGTCTAATTTCTACTCCAATTAACAAGATAAGATTTGGATTGCTGTAGAAAGAGTTATGATCAAAAGAGTGACCAAAGGTCAGAATGGTTCAATAACAAAAATCCCCAAGCTCATGGTATAAGACCATGTAACCAAATACCAATCCAAGAGAGCACAAATGGAGCCTCTCTATGGTCACAAATCGCACTAAGACTCAAGCACACCAACGTGCTAGCGTGGACACAACACAAGCACACCATCGTGCGAGTGAGGACGTTTCCAAACACACAATGAAAACGTAAAACAAAACAACCACACATAAAGACAAACAAAGACGTGCTCGTGTGAGTTGTGTAACGGATGCGCACATATACACAATAAAGAACACAAATGCAAGATGAACAAAGCATGCATGAAGTGTGTGTGTGCACCTAAACTCTTCAAGAGACAAAGTCAAGGAAGTATACCTTTTGCTCTTGAAGTCATAGAGATGCTTGGAAGCTTGCCGACAAGGACCTAGGCTACCCATTACACAATCATCCCCAATGTAGTGTGGTTTGTCATGAAATAAGCCAATCATAAAATCAAGGTCCTTACACTCTCCTTTAAATTGATTTTCCCTCCCACTTTTCTTTCTAAGAAGAAAATTGAAAAACTTGTGCAGAAATTTTCTCTCAACTTTCTTAACTTCAAAACACCATATCTCACTCATTCGAAGTCCGATTTGAGTGATTCAAGTTGGAGAATATTTTTCTACCAATCCTCTATTATCTTGAAAAGAGTTTGAGGTCATTTGATCAAGGTTTCTGGTAGCTCTACACCTAAATCTGAAACTGCACGTTTTTCTTAAGGTATTGATTCATCTCTTGAATTTTGTTCTTCAAAGCCTTCAATTACCTTGGGTTTTCTTCTTATATATGTGTATGTTTGATGTGTAAACATTGATTAGAGTTAGAGACTCTAATGAAGCGATTTTGTGCTTAGTTAGAAACTTGTATGTTGAGTTAGATTTTCTTAAAACCAATGTTTTCACATGCTTGAGAGTTGTATTGTGCTAGCTCATTATCTAGGGCTATTTGTGTGTTGGTTGATCCTATTTTGATGATTAATAGACTTTATATGTGCTAGAACTATTTAACTGAACATTTGTAGGAATAGCTCATTTGTTTGTATATTTAGAGCCAATTAGGATTTAATTGATCATTTTATGAATATATGCTCTAAATGTTTGCTAGAGATTTATATTGAACATACTAATTGTTACTAGCATTTTTGTTTTAGTTCTAAAATCTTGAAAATGTGCTTCATTAATATGTACTGTTTTCAAGCTTTAGTGACATGAATGGAATCTAGGTCTTAGTACATGTATTTGGTGTTTTGCATATTCTAGATTGTTGTTCATGTTTTTAAGAGCTAGGCTACATTATCTTGAATGTTTTCATGCCTATGTCTAGTTCTTCATGAAGTGTAATTGATCCATACATTTCATATGTACATGCATCATTTCTGTGATGACATGATTTTAGGATTGTAAACTAGAAATTCATACTTTGTGTGCTCATTGTTCATTTCTAGTTTCCATAGGATATATTGATCACATATCCTATGTTGCATGTGTTTTCATCTTTTGCATTACACTTAGATCGTTTGCCTTGCGAAAGGTAGAAGTCTCATTTGGAGTGTGAAGCTTCAATTTGAGCAAGGAAGTATATTGTTAAGGTGTGAAGTATTATCATTTGGAGTGTGAAGCTTCAAATTGAGCAAGGGAGTCTTGGCTAGGATTGTGAAGATCTTGATAGTCAAGTAAGGAAATCTTCCTAGAGGCATGTGAAGTGTCTTGGATATCGGTTGCTCTCTAGTGGCGTGTGCAGTGCTACGGTCAGAGAGTAGGCAAAGCTTTCATTAATAAAAGGCCGAGGGTAAGATAGGAGGGATATCCAATAAGAAGTGTATCGTATGGATTGGTCACTTATGAGGGTGTACTTTTATCCAACTAGTGAAACTTCTTTTACCGGTGGTTGTAGTATCAACCCGTGGATGTTTCCTCTTAGAAAGTTTAACCACGTAAAAACATTGTGTAAATGTCTCTAACTCAAACTCTTTTATATTTGTATATGTGATTGATTGTAACTTGTTGTATCTGTAAGTTCCTCATTTTGTGATTGGCTTATTTTGTTTGACAAACCACACGGGGACAATTTGTAAGGGTAGACTAAGCATTCTCAATACCTCAAGATCAAGAGCACACTTCAAAGGTATATCACTAGTGCGTAACTCTTTGAAGAGATTTAGTTGCACACACACACACACACACACACACACACACACACACACACACACTCTCATGCATGTTTTATTCATCTTGCTTTGGTGCTTAATTGTTTACATGTGTGCATTATTACCCTATCTCTCCTTTGCCTGTTTTTGTTGTTTATTGGTCTTGCATTGTCCCTTTGAAAATCTTGTTGGTATGCATTTTCTTCCTTTTATGTGGGACAGTCCGTCTAGCCTCCCGCGGAGAAACCTCCAGAAGGTTTCGTGAGACAAGTCTCCACAGGTCATCCTATGAAGTCTCCAGTAGAGAAACCCTCAGTGGTTTCTGCTAGACAAGTTTCCGTGGATCATTTCGTGAAGCTTCCCGCTGAGAAACCATCAGTGGTTTTCGCGGGACAAGTCTCTGCGGGTCATCATGCGGAACGTCCCACAGAGGACGCTGATTTTAGAGGCATTTTTCATGTTTTCACATGGTGTCATTTTTCCCCATATAAATTCGTCTTCTTCTTCACCATTTCTGGGTGGGATTCTAGAAACCAAACCTAAAGAGAGAAAGTTTCTTTTCAAGAGAGAGAGTCTATAAGAACCCACCTTTATTCAACCAAACACCAATCCATGTGCATTTAGCATCTCCCAAGCATCATCTCATCATAGATTCTTCTTGCCTATATTGACTAGGTAATATGAACATGCCCTAAATCTCCATTGCATCTCTTTGTGTTCTCATTTGCCTAGATTTAGTCTTACATGTTGATTTAATGCATGTCTTTTGTATTTAGTTATAATTATAACATGCTTGAGGTGTTGTTTGTTGGTCGAGAATATATGTTCATTGATAGCTAGCATTTAGGACTATTTTGCCCTCTAGCTAAATCTATTTGTTTTGCATTTAGATATTGATATCTAGGATTTGCACTTACTAATGTAAGGACCTCGATTTTATGATTGGCTTATTTCATCACAAAACACACCACATTGGGGATGATTGTGTAATGGGTAGCTTAGGTCCTTGTCGGTAAGCTTCCAAGCATCTCCATGACTTCAAGAGCAAAAGGTATACTCACTTGACTTTGTCTCCTGAAGAGTTTAGGTGCACACACACACACACACACACTTCATGCATGCTTTGTTCATCTTGCATTTGTGTTCTTTATTGTGTATATGTGTGCATCCGTTACAGAACTCACACGAGCACGTCTTTGTTTGTCTTTACGTGTAGTTGTTTTATTTTACGTTTTCCTTCGTGTGTTCAGAAACGTCCTCACTAACACGATGGTGTGCTTGTATTGTGTCTGCGCTTGCACATTGGTGTGCTTGAGTCTTAGCACGATTTGTGACCATAGAGAGGCTCCATTTGTGCTCTCTTGGATTGTTATTTGGTTACATGGTTTTATACCATGATTATGGGATGTTTATTATTGACTAATTCTGGCCTTTGGTCACTCTTTTGACCATAATTCTTTCTACGGTTATCCAAATCATGTTTTGTTAATTGGAGTAGAAAGTAGACTTCCATACCTTTCCAACGGTATATCATACGAAAGGTTTAGATGTCGTTTGGTAGTGTTTTGGGTCGCTTGTTTTCGGAGCTGGTGTGTTGTCCAGTGTGTTAGGCGACATGCAAGGCTACTTGTATATGTCGCCTCATAAGTCGCCTTAGACATGTAATTTTTCACTAGAACATTATGTGACATGTGCATGTCACCTTTGACGTCGCCTCAGACATGTTCTTCTTCTCTATAACATTAGGCGACATGATAGGTGACTTGTTCATGTTGCCTTAGGCCGCTCTGTTTCTTTCCAAAACAGAAGGCGACATGCTAGGCGACTTGGGCATGTCGCCTGGCACCAAAAAATAGGGTATTTTGGTGTTTTTGCATCATCTCATTTTTCCCCACTATTTATACATCCTTATCTCTTCTTCTTCATGAAGACCTCCACATTTTGTCGAAACCCTAGAGAGAGATAGAGAGAGTCTAGAGAGAGAAAGCTTCAAGCCTTGTTCTTTCACTCTCCAAACCCAAAACCCATCTCTATCTTGCATCATTCAACATCATTTGAGCATGGGTCTTCATGGTTTCATGACTAGGTAATTTAGAACTTCATTGAATATCATTTATTGTTCTACTTACTCTAGATTAGGTATTTATTGCTTGATTAAATACCTTGAATCACTTTATTGCATATGTTTATGAGTCAAAATTGCATGATTGAGTTTGTTTGTGATAGCTTGCATTATTAGGTCATTTATGCCTAAATAGCTAATCCATAAATGTTCATGTATGCTTAATTGATGATTAGGTTGACTTTGTGTATCTAGTCAAGTTCTTGAATATTTATGTGAGTTTTATTTGACAATTAGGTTGTTAGAATTTATCTACAACTAATTGAGACCTCATGTGTGTACATGTAGGCATTGTTTGATAACTAGGTTGTTCAATTGCATTATAATATCTAGTTAAGCATTTTGTGTTTGATCTTGCACATTATTGCATTGAGTATACTGTCATATATATAATTAGACTTTTATACTCTTCATTGAGTCAAAGTCTTGTGGCTTCAGGGTGAAGTTGCACAAGCATTCGAGTCTTGCAACCATGGTATGGTTGGCAAGCATTGGTCAAGTACCACTGTAAAAGGCCCGTTGGGTAGAGTAGGAGGTGCTCACTCCAAGAGTAGTGGATCAGGGGGGATAGCACTAGGGATTGAATCAAGAGTGGCGAGTGGTAGTGTCCATAGCCTGGGGTTGTCGAGAGTGAGAGTCCGAGAATCACTTGAGGGTGTAACTTTTTACTCATGTAGTGGATTTTTGTTATCATGTGTGGCTAGAAGGATAGCCCATGGTTTTTCCCTTGTTGAAGGGTTTCCATGTAAAACTCAAGTGTTCTTTATATTTCCGCACATTATACTTGATTTTATTGTTTGATTGTTTGGGTTAATTGTGTTTAATATTAACAAATCGAAAAGTTGGTAATAATCGATTAATAACCCATTCACTCCCCCTCTAGGTTTTTTAGACACACGCTTTATTTGTATTTTCAATTGGTGTCAGAGCGGGTTCCTAAACATACCTAGGAGATCGTCGCTATTTTTGTGTGTCTTGCATTTGTGTGCATTTGTTCTTTGCATTCATTTGCATTCACTCATTCACTAAACACTATGTGTGAGAGTGAAAAACCTAGAGAGGAAATTTTTGGAGGAAGGAATGTTTGCCTCTCTGTTGATGTTGAGGATGCTCCAACCCTTAGAGGTTCTATGAGCACTCGCTCCAACATCCTTGCTTCTACTTCACATAGTGACTCCGATGAGGATATGGCCCTCACGGTAATAAAGTTTAGAAGATTTTTGAAGCTTGAGAAGAAAAAGAATAACTCAAGAAGAAATGACTTCAAGAAGAAGATTTTGCTCAAAAAGAGTGAAGAGGACTCTTCCAATGGTGAAAAGCATGTGCTTCACTTCACGGCCTATGGTGCTTCCTATGTGGAAGTTTTGTATGAAGGAAACATGGCCTTGAATCTTGACTGTAATATAGAGGAAAGTGTTGGTGTGACAACAAGTGACCAAGGCAAAGGCCTTGATGAGGGAATTGACTCAATTGAGGAGTGTCAAGTGATCCTTCTCAAAGTTTTGAAGCAAAATGAAGAGCTTTCCAAGGAGAATGAGACTTTAAGAATGTGGAAGATTTCCTCGGAGGAAAAGATCCGTACCCTTGAAGAAAACAAGCAAAATTGTCAAAATCAACATCAACGGTACAAAGAGATCACTAATGAGCAAATGGAAGACATCTCCATTCTTTCTCAAAATTGAAGACCATGGAGAAGGAGACCTCCACTGATAACTCCTTGAAGACGGATATGATTGATGTGTCCAAGTATGAGAAAGAGATTGAAGATTGCCACCAAAGGATGAAGGCAATGAAAGATGAACTTGCCAACAAAGACATCACCTTGAAGATTTCAAGGATAGAGAGATGAGGCGCCTTGAAGAATTAAACAAGCCCAAGATCAAGAAACCTCAAGCTCATGGCAAGATCAAAGCTTCATTCAAGCAATCTTCCACTCAAGGAAAGTTTACACAAGCCTTAGCAACTCAACCAAAGCCTAGGCAATCCAAGAAGAAAGGACAAGTCCTTGAGAAGTCAATCACCTCCTCCAACAAGCCAACTATGAAGAAATGAGCTGATCACAAGAGGCATGTTCAACCAAGGAGACAAGTTCAACCGCCTCCACCACCTCAACAAGCTCAACCACAAAGGTATCACCAATCGGCTTAAGTTCCAAGGACAAGCCAACCGGTGCATCATCAAAGACAACCTCATCAACATGGCAACGACTCGATGATATCACAATGTAATGGTATAAATTCTTACTTTGTACCTACTTGTCATTTTTATGGTATGATTGGTCATTTAAGACCAAATTGCTTTAAATACATTAAGATGTGTAGGTTAGAGAGCATAAAAGAAAAACTGTTGAAAAATAAGGCAAGTTTACATAAACCTAGGGAATTTAGAAGCATGTCTATGACCACTAAAAATGTTAAAGTGGAACCTAGGTGGGTTAGAAAGAATGAACCCGCTTGCCTTAGTGCCCATGTGACTCCCATAGATGAAACTAGGTCAATTGGACTTGGTAGGTCTATAGGGGCTCATGTCTCCCATTGACTTGGTTGGATTTGACTCCATTTTGGGAGCTCAAGCAAAGAGAGCGAGCTTGCATGATTTGCTATGTGTAAAAAGTTGATTTATTTTATGCTCTTTTGTAATTGCTTGAGATTCATGGTTACACATACATGCTTATATGATTTTTTTTTTAACAAGTGTGCGTCGTTGCTTTGTTTGTAATCCATGTCATATTTTGGTTCAACAATGCATTTTTGGACTAAGAGAATTGATTGGGAAGTACATTTGAATGACCTACAATTTATCTCCATGACATATGAACTTGAGTTTATGACATGCTTTAAATGATATGCATGATATACTTTTGATGGCTTTAATGCAAAAATATGTGTGAAAAAGAAAATGAGAAGACTAAACTAAGTAAAGACCTTGTGTCCATTCAATAAATAAGGATGTCTCATCCAAATTTAGTCTTCTCTCTCTCTTTATTAGTTGAACAAGGCTACTATCATACGGGTATCCTACCCAGAAAAATCAAAAAGGGTGCAAAAGTCACTCATGTCTTGTTTCGCTTATAAAGTTTGATATAGTTGCTCTTTAAATTGAAATTCTTTAGAAAAACTATATCTTGTTTACTTATGACAAAAGGGTACAAATTGGTTTGAATTCTCTTGGAAACCCTTTTGATGTTTGCTTTGCCAAATACCATTGCTTGAACTTGAATGCTATATGTCTTGCATGCAAAGCAACAATTCCACACATTTTTCTTTAAATAAAACTCCTTGAATCTCTCTTAGTTACTTAAGTTGCATAAAATTTGTGTATATGATTATGCATCACATTTGTGCTAATAGCTCTCTTTGCTAAAGCAACCCGATAGGGGGAGCTCCTTTGCCTATCTCATGACAAAATGGGGGAGAATCATTGGTCAAGTGCCACTGTAAAAAGCCTGTCGGGTAGAGTAGGAGGTGCTCACGCCAAGAGTAGTGGATCAGGGGATCTCACTAGGGACTGAACCAAGAGTGGCGAGTGGTAGTGTCCATAGCCTGAGGTTGTCGAGAGTGAGAGTCCGTGTATCACTAGAGGGTGTAACTTTTTACCCATATAGTGGATTTTTGTGATCGTGTGTGGCTAGAAGGATAACCCGTAGTTTTTCCCTTGTTGAAGGGTTTCCACATAAAAATCAAGTGTTCTTTATATTTCCGCACTTTATACTTGATTTTATTGTTTGATTGTTTGGGTTAATTGTGTTTAATATTGACTAATTGAAAAGTTGGTAATAATCGATTAACAACCCATTCACCCCTCTAGGTTGGTTAGGCACACGCTTTATTTGTATTTTCAACTAACATCCTTAAATCTCTAGATAAGCACTTAGTGTAGCCTAGCATTAATTGCATATTAGAATATTATCACATATTCACATAGGTTTCTTAATCTTTTCGTGGATTGTTAAGCCTTGTGACTAAGTGGATTAGTGCACAAGCAATTGGTCTAGAATCACTAATAAAGGTCCGTTGGGTAGAGTGAAAGGGTTAGTGATCAAGAATGGTGTGACTAGAGGTCTACCTAGGTTGTAAACTTTCATTCAAATAGTGGATTTGAGGACTGTGTGTGGCTAGAAGGATAGCCCGTGAGTTTTGTCCAGTTTGAGGGTTTCTCACGTAAATCAATCCTTGTGTTTTTATTTTTTTCGCATGTTTATTTTGGATTGATTGATTGCTAATAAAATTGATTAACTAGAAAAGTTGGTAATAAATCAACTAAAACCTATTCACCCTCCCCCCCACCCCTCCCTTTTTCTAGGCTAGTAGACACACGTGTGTGTGTATTTTCAGTATCTATATTGAATATCTTTGTAAACAAGATTCTTGACAAGTTTGAGTAGAAAACACTTTGTTGATTCCATATTTGTCTCTTGTATCTTTTTAGTGTTTGAACATTGTATCTTGTGAAATTCTATATCAAGTTGTAAGATTCTACTTAGTGAATTTATATTGTAATATTCAAAGTACAACTTGTGGAATTTGCTTTGCATTGAATATACTTGTATATAAGATACATTGTTTCTTGTTTTCTATATGTGTTAAGTGTGTCACATACTTTCACATTTGTGAATGTATATTTGTAGACAAAGGGTGGTGTATTGAGCATATATGTGATAATTGTTTTATAATAACAATTTTTTTAAGAGTTCAATTGTATGCTCACCAAGTGTTTGACAAGAGCATCTATAAAGTTTTAAAATTAGTATCAACCTATCCCCCCCTCCAAGGTTGTTTAGTGCTTAACCTTGTAGGAATTAAATTTAATGATTGATTTTTGTTTTTCAAAAAAATCTGACGATGAGTGTTGTTTAAAAAAAAGTCGATAATGATTATGAATGAATCTGTTGTTCAATATGATTTTATATTTCAATTTTGCTTTTTATTTTTAATTTTTTTAATTAATGTTTCCTAAAATTAAATAGGAAATAAAAAGATATGGATGTCAATCGTTCATTTGAGTTGGACGGTTGAAATCCATCTCTTTTTATTTTCATTAGACATTGTGTTGGAGGGGAAAAGCAAATATTTAGGGGCTTAAATGTATTTTTATAATGATCTCAATTATGCAAGGCCAATGGCAAAGATATTTTTTAATGTCAGAATTCACTTTCTTACCGGAAAAAATAACGGATTGAGGGATAATGGGGAGTAGTGTGAACTATAGGGATAATGGTCATTAATAAAATTATAGGGAAATAATGGTGAATAAGTCAAACTACAAGGGAATTTTGATAATATCCTTCATATGAAATCGGCTTAATTGCACAAACATCCCCTAAGTTTAGATGAAATTGCACTCATATACAACCTTTCCATTTATTGCACAAACATCCCCTATAAAGCGTTGACCAAAAGTTGACCAAAATGGAATGAAAAATTTACCCTTTCACGAAATTATCAATTCTGGTCCCTCTATTTTTTATAATAGCAGGTCAACCACTGAAAACCTTTGATCTTTAATTAAAAAAATTAGTTGCCTTCATCAAGTATTGAACCTCTAACCTTATGGATAAAAACCACAAGCCTTAACCAATTGAGCTACTCGAACTCATTGTTAGAAATTTGTTGATTTAAATGTATATATCTAGGTATTTAGTCTTTCTACTGTCAGTTCGAGCTGATATAAAATATATCAGTTTATTACATGAGGGCCATTGGATTTAAAAGATGCTTTGACAAGTGCATGCAGCCAAGTTAAAGCATTTAAATCTGTATATGTAGAAAAATTGTCTAGTTATTTAATGTATATATGTATATGTAGATATATGTAAATATATGTATATGTATATGTATATTGTTATATAATTATATTTTAAAGCTTAATTGGCAAAATAATTAAAATCTGTTTCTTTCCAAAATTTTAACAAATTTAAAATAATAATTTTCCTTTTGTTTTCATATTTTTTTCATTTTAATAAATCTATATTTTATATATTATTATTAAATATGAGTTTATTTTAAATATATATTATATGTATGAGTTCATTTTATATTATATAAACATATTTAGATTATTTTAAACAAGTTAGTTAACTATATATATACATTTAAAATAAACTCATATATATATATATAAGAAAAATATTTAAATTATTTTAATAAATTTATGAAACAGATTTAGACAATTTAAAAAATATTTATCAATTTTAAAAAAAAGATTATTATATAATATTTAGATGTGGGAGATAGGATCTCTCCCATCTTTTTTTAATAAACAATTGATAAATATTATGTAAATAAATGATAATAATTTTGTCCATTGACCATCAAATTAATATAATACATTAAGCCTTAAAATAATTTAAATCTATTTATATAATTTAAAATAAACTCATATATATATAATATATATTTTAAATAAATTCATTTTTAATAATTGTATATAAAAAACAGATTTATGAAAAAGAAAAAGAAAATAAGAAAACAAAAGGGAAATAATTATTTTAAATATGTTAAAATTATGGAAAGAAACATATTTAAATTATTTTGTCAATTAAGCTTTAAAATTTAATTATATAACTATATACATACATACATATATATATATATACATTTATATACATATATGATAATTTTCACCTCAGTACGCACTGATAAATATTTATCAGCGCATTGCATGTGGACCATTAGATTCAATTGCTTTGACCTAGTCTGTATGCACTTGTCAGTGATTATCCATAATTTAAGGCCCACATGCAATGCACTGATATATTTTATATCAGTATGCACTAAGGAGAAAAGGACTATATACATATATATATATACATATATATATATATATATCTATATATATACAGTCTTTTTACAGTTAGTTCGTCCTGATATAAAATATATAAGGAAGAAGAATGTGGACCACGGATTATAGAGAAGTTTTGACAAGTGCATACATTTTGAGTTAAAGTATATAAATCTAATGGTCCACATTCTTGGTCCTGATATATTTTATATCAGGACGAACTGATAATAGAAAAATTGTATATATATATATATATACATGTATACATTATATAACTAGATATATACATTTAAATCAACAAACTTATATTAATGTGTTTGAGTAGCTTAGTTGGTTAAGGCTTGTGGTTTCTAATTATAAGTAGGGATAGCAATTTGACCCGCACCCGCGAGCACCCTCCCGAACCCGACCCTGTAGGGTCGGGTTTGAGTGGTGAATTTATGACCCGCAAACCTGTGAACCCGTTTAAAGATAAACCCAGCAGGTTCGGGTGCGGGTGTGGGTGTGGGTTGAAAAAAACAAATATGCAGGTGAACCCGCGAACCCGCGAACCCGCATAAATTAAATTGATTTAATATTTATTATTTAAAATATTATAAATTTAAACTCCAATAGAAACATTTTAACTATATAGAGAGTAAAATATAAACACTTCACTCATTCTAAATTTAACAATTACGATTCTCAACTTTCATTTATATATAGCTAATAGTAGAACCTTACACTCTTGTTTTTTTAATGTGGGACTTTTGAAAGTCCCACATTGTAAAAACAAAAGTACAAGTTCCACCATTAGCTTATATATGTAATGTGTTTTGCCTCTTGTCTCAACTAAAAAATACACATGAAATGAGTTGAAATTTTTACTGTACTAAGTGTTTTTAATTTTTAAAATCACAATATTTCATATATTTAAATAATTTAAAAATATTATTAAAAAAAATTTGCGGGTTTGCGGGTGTGGGTGTGGGTGTCCACAAAACCCACTGGTGAAACCCGCCCGTGAACTCGTGAAAATAAACAGGTTTGCGGGCGGGTGTGGGTGACAGAAAGTTTCGCGGGTGCGGGTTTGGATTTTACAAAACCAGCCTGAACCTGACTCGTTGCCATCCCTAATTATAAGGTTAGAGGTTCAATACTTATTGAAGGCAACTAATTTTTTTAATTAAAGGTAAAAGGTTTTCAGTAGTTGACCTACTTTTATAAAAAAATAAAGGGACCAGAATTGACAATTTCGTGTAAGGGTAAATTCGTCATTCCATTTTGGTCAACTTTTGGTCAACACTTTACAGTGGATGTTTGTGCAATAAATGAAAAGGTTGTATATGAGTACAATTTCATCTAAACTTAGGGGAGTTTGTGCAATTAAGCCTACAAAATCTGGCAATCTCTCTTTTTGGGAGGATTTTAAGTGCCTGATACTCAAACGGTCAACCCTACAAAGATAAGGTATCAGAACCAAATATTAAACTACACTCAATTATGAACACATGAACAAACTTTTACAAGCAAATACAACCCTAAATCACAACAACAAAGAACCATTTTACATACAAAAACAAAATGTGTGAAATGAATCTAACTAAGCATCTTTTTTTTTTTCTTTGGAATGAAGCTTCTCATCATTATAAGATCTAATACCCTCCAACTTCAACATTTCCAGCAAGAAATCGCTCCAAGTGTCAATGGGTCCAGGCAAGCACCAGTGCACACAATCATTATACAATGTTACATTTTCATTCTGGAAATGGCCATATCTACTTGGATGACCATCTGGTCTCAATAACGTTGCTTGTGTTGTGTCAAGTAACCTGAATTTCAATCCTCGTTTGTTCCCTTGTTTCTCAGCAATCTTGAATTCCTCCAATTGTGTCATATAAAGCTCAAAATCAATACCCTCTAAAGCTGTTTCATTGCTTCTAAATGGCTTTGTTCTCACACAATTCCCACCTTCATTCCACAACCCATTTTCAAAATGTGACGGTGCAAAAGTCCTCAGAAATGTTATGCCCTTGAAATTTTCTAGGCTATTAATGGCTTTGAAAGCAGTCTTGAAAGCCTTTCTATATCCATAAGACATGGGCAAGTCAGTCACATTGTCTTTAAGACAGTAACGGCAACCGACAACTTGGTTATTTTCGTAGAATACCATCGGCCGGAAAAACCAGTGACCGGCAGAGATGATAATGTAATCGAAATCTTCAATCTGGGTCGTCCATTCCTCATCAAACTCATCAACGTAGAGATTGAAGAGGCCAGTGTGAGTTGGACCATTGGAGTCAGCTTCCTTGGCCTTGACCAAATGTGGTGTCCAATAAATAGCAAGAGTGAAATTGTAGGTTGTGTATTTCCATCGTTTGAATCTCTCATCTGGCGTGTATGAAACATCTACAGGGTATTCCACCTGGAGATATCATGGATACATAAAATCATTGAATTGATCAGTCAAAGACACAATTAGATCAAGGTTGATATATAAGACACTTAGACAGTTGTCTTGATAAGCATCATTATCGTGCTGTGATGATACAATTGTTTGAAAAAAATAATCATCAATTTTTTTTTTATTTTTACTTTTTGACAAAATCTATCTTTACTAGACCACGTATTTCTTTGAAACTATCAATTTTTTTAATAGTAATTGTCAAATATGTACATCTGAATTACAGATTTTTATCATATTATGTTTTTTTTTAAATAACTTTATAAATTATCTCGTAATATATTAATGAATACCGAGAGATAAACATTTGACATTTATATCCTTATAAATTAATCCATTACAAACTCAGTAGTTGAAACATTTGACATTTTGATATTTCGTGGATCGTTTGTTTTTTTGTCATAAAACTGAACAGTCCTGATTTTTTCTGAAAACTGAATAATGATTGAAATCTGAACTTAAATAACATTTTTTTTCCTCACATCTAAATGTACTGTCAACATATTTGTTTTTTAAAATTAAAATTGTTTGAAACTAACTAATTTTACATTTATGCCCACGTTAAACAATTATACATGTAATATGGAATAAAAACAATTCAAAAACAATAATTATACATGAACACATATGATCATGATATGATCATGATCTTCGTTTTAAATTACAAATAAACTTCATTTTTATTAAGAAAATGAATTTTTTTTTTCATAAATAATTTTTTTTTTTCATAAATAAAATGGCCAATAGGAAAACTCACACAAAACACTCTAAAAAATAATATATAAATACATCACCCTAATATCATAACAAAGTATTGATATTAAACACCAATATGAGAAGTGATTAGGGTTCTTTTTCATTTTTAAAGTTATTTAAAATAAACAGTATATTAAAATAAAGATTTTTGTACCATATATAATTATGACAATTGGAAATATGTTATATATAGGGGATAGTATCTGAAGAAAAGATTTTGGATTGCATTTAATGCAATTCAGTGATTTGCAATTAAGTGAAAAATCAGGATTTTTTACCTTTTATTTTATGTGTTTTTTGAGCATTTTTAAGTTGTTTGACCACATATAAAAACAAACAAAACAACTTAATAATTATGACTCAGACTCATTAAGTTTTAAGTGGAAAAAACAAACGACCACGAACTTTAAATCAATTAGTATAACTAACTACAGTGTTTTATTATTATTATTATTATTGAAAAAAAAAGGAATTTTAGTATACAATTAGGGTGTTCTTTAATTTGAAATTATAAAGTATTTTTGGTATACAATAAAGAATTTTCAATTAGAAATAAAATTAAAGGCTTATTTTTAAAAGAAACATCAAATCTCATGAGGGTCTTTTACAATTCTACCATAAGAATATTATTGGGAAATGAGAATAGTAATTAGTATCTAGGAACGTATTAAGCAATGACAACGACAACTAAACAATCTTATGCGGATTGGTTGCAATGTCAAATATTCAAATCAGTGTACAGCAATATCATAATCTTGCAAGGTTAATATTAATTTATTCTCTGAGAGAGAGAGAGACCTCTCAACAATATTTTAAAGCTTCTTTTTATGTTTGTACAGCTAGATTGTTGACCCACAAAACAGTACACAAGTGCACGATTAGGTGTCGTGGCTCCTTCACTTCAACAGTTTCTCACCGCCGAAATTTCCCATTGTGTATACACGATGCTGAGGACTTGAGGTATTGTCAGTATTGGATCTCACTATTTTATCCCTAATATGGTTTTTATGAAGTTAAGTTCAGCCTGTATTTATTTGTATATAGAGTAGTCATGATTTCATCCGAAATGGAGAAAAACACACTTCATTGACTATATTTAATATTTTTCTTTTTCTTTTTCTGTTTTTTCAATATATTAAGTTATTAAAAATTGCAGTAATGACTTTTCTTTTTGTAATTATTATTTACCTCACCCGAACTCTCACTCAAAACTAAAAACTCAGTCCATCACAACTTTGGTGAGGCGTGGGTATTGTTAGAGAGCTTGAATGCTATTGTTGGGTTATTTCCTATCGGTTTAAGTTTTTAGATTTGTTGGTCACTAATATGGATCAGACCATTTGGTCTTGCACACGTGAGAAAGTGTGTTAGAGAGTTTGAATACTATTGTTAGACCATTTCCTATCAATTTAAACTTTTGGGTACGTTGTTACTAACAAGTACAACTCTTATTTCTCTCTAAAATGGGCTTTGTTTTTTTATAAAAAGAAAAATATTTAGATCTTGTTAATATTAAAAAGGTTTCTTAAAAAATTTAAAAGGTTAAAAGATATATAAAGAGAACACTGTTTCTTTATAAAGATGTACGCAGACTTTCAATGCACTAAGATTCCACATAGTGTCTCCCAATTATTATTTCACCTAATCTTTGATTTACATAATGGCTGGGTAAAATAACTTCCAACTTGTTCTTATAAATAGTTATATGATTATTAGCTATTTACCATTAAGAATTACATTCTAAAAATAATATATATGAATTATGCTAATTCTAGCAAAATCTAATTTTTTTATAAATTAAACTTGATATATCCAGAGCAAATATGTAGTAATTAATCTTAAAAGGTTTAGCAAACCCGCCCTTAATAAGATTATCTTTCATAATTTATCATATTAAGATTAGCTTTTATTCATAATTGCCACGTTGGAATTTGTCAAAAAGTTAAAGTGAAAAAGATGCATGTAATTAAGAGAAAACTAATATTAGAAGAGGACTTACCCTAGATAGGAGGCATATCAATGATTGCATTTGGTTTCTAGCCACAGAGTCGCCAACAAATGCAAGAGACTTGCCTCTGACAATTTCTAGGAACTGACCTGGGTTAAAAATAGGCAAATCACACCCATCTGGTTTCCACCTCCATTTCATGAAGTCTGTGTCTGGTCTTCCATATTTCATACAGTTTTGGTGCTCATGAATGGCCCAACATGTTGTGTTTGCGTAATATGGTGCTTCAGGATTCGGCACCCATTCACCTGAAAATATATCACATCTTTTCTCCCTCTGCAGTTCCCTTATCAATCCTTCTCTTGAATCATGTGATGATGGTGAATGATCAGAAGAATTATTAGAAGAGTTTTTCAACAAGAATAAAGGGTAACCTAATAGAGGGTAACATAGAGGAATGGTTGCAAGAACAATTAAGGTTAAGGTTATTTGTAGAACAATTCTTGGTGTTTGGTTTTTGGCAAGAGGATGCTCCATGGCATCAAACTTCATTTTGAGAGAGAGAGAGAGAGAGAGAGAGAGAGAGAGAGAGAGAGTTTAAGGACATACAATTAGAAAGAAAACTTAATTGCTTATGTATATTTATGGATGGGATACATTCGTGTAGAGAACAATTGAATGGTTAGATTAATTTTATATATAATTTATTTATTTCGGTTGGTATAACTTGGACTAATGATGCTACTACAAATAATATTGAATAATGAAATTATGATAGTCGTAATTATACATATATAACGGCCATGCAATATTTGTTGGCATCTAATTATTATTTACTTGATTTTTGTAATGTTTATCAACTTCATATTGTCATATGCGCCAGACCTGCCCCACTATGGCAACATGTTCATGTGTAAGTTGTCATAAGTCACTTTTACAACATATACTGTCGTACATTGACGCTGTTGATTTTTGGTAACATGTAACTATTATGTACAGTATTGTTAATTGAATGTCGTGATAAATCAATTTTTTTATTGTGAATACTCTGCATTTATGAGTACTGTATGAACCGTTCATTCTATCATAAATTTCATGCAAGTGTCATTCATCCATTTCGAAAGGTGTCTAATTAGATTAGGGTATTTAAATGAAGCTTATAAAATTGTGTAGTAATATGTGATGTGATATATTTGACAAAGAGGTCATGCAAATTTGAATTAATTCTCTTTGTACGATTATATTTGAATTTTTATTTAACACTTACTGTGCATGACAAGTCGGTTAATTAAATCTACTGCACACCCATAAGAAATTATAATTATAAATTGATCAAACTTAAATGTCATTAATTATTATGCCACTCTAAAAATAAAGTGGTTATCTAACAACTATATATGCATCGGGTAAAGCAATAAAATCGCTCATTTAATCCGACAATATCTCAATTCAGGTTGTATATCATAAAAAATATTAGAAATATTAGAAAAGACCCCGTTGGATTTTAGTAGGATATTAGAATTAGATCTTCGGCTGGCTAGTAATTATTTATAGTAGTTCAATTGACGTTTTGAGCTGTCCTGGATAGACTGAATCTTCTTAAACTATACAACATTATTTATTAATTATGCTGTGATATTGTTTTATATAAACATTGATTAATTAATGTTTCAAATCTGATGGTCACCTACGTCTGACAAGAATTTGCCAGAAATTATTTATAAAAATAAGTAATTAGAGGAATTAATGAATATGCACTATGCAGTGCACCTCAGCATCATGTGAAGGGAGGACCATTTACGGAGTTGAGAGTAGTGGTGTAAATATGAGTCGGGCCTGGAGGGCCCGGTCCGGCCGGCCTGCCAAGGATGGTGGGCCGTGCCTGGCACGGCCCGTAACTGTAGCGGGCCGTGCCAGGCACGTGCCGAGTTAGGGTTCCAGGCACGGCGTGCCGGCCTGGCACGGCACGCCAGCACGGCGTGCCAGGCCCAACGGTAGGCACGCCGGGCCGGCATGCGTGCCGACCGTTGGGCCCGCGGAATATATATATATTTTTTTAAAATTTAAGTACATAACGGTATTTTTTTTAAAAAAAAAATAACCGTTGGCTGACGTCATGGCTGACGTCAGCCAACGGTTATGTTTTTAAAAAAACTATAAAAATTATAATTTGCCCCCTCAACTCTTGTGTTTTATATTTTTACCCACTTTTCTAATTTTTCTATAAATACTCCCATACATTCCACTTTTCATTCACTTTCTCTAATTCTCTCAATCTCTCCATTCTCAAACTCTCTATACAATTTCAATTATTCTTAATTTCATTCTTACTCTCTCTTTACTATTCTACACTACTAATATACTATTATAATATTTTATTAGTAATTTACTATTATTCTCTAATCTCTCCACCAAGACACCAAAGTTCAAACTTCAAAGGTACATTTTTATTTAAGTGTTATATTTTAAATTTAATATGTTTGTTTAGTTAGTAAATTTATCATTTTATGTTTATATCAGTTATTAATTTTATTTATTTAGTAAATTTATCATTTTTATGTGTAGGGGTTAATTTTTATTTTTATTTTTAGTAAATTAATCATTTTATGTGTAGGAGTTAATTTTAATATATTGTTTTAGTAAAAAAAAATCATTTTTATGTGTAGGGCTTAATTTTAATATAATTTTTTAGTAAAAAAATCATTTTATTTGTAGTAGTTAATTTTAATATATTTTGTTTGTAAAATAATCATTTTATGTGTAGGAGTTCATTTTAATATATTGTTTTAGTTTAAAAAAATCATTTTTATGTGTAGGGGTTAATTTTAATATATTGTTTTAGTAAATTAATCATTTTATGTGTAGGAATTAATTTTAATATATTGTTTGATTAAAAAAAATCATTTTTATGTGTAGGGGTTAATTTTAATATAATGTTTTAGTAAAAAAATCAATTTATTTTTAGTAGTTAATTTTAATATATTTTGTTTGTAAAATAATCATTTTATGTGTAGGAGTTCATTTTAATATATTGTTTTAGTAAAAAAAAATCATTTTTATGTGTAGGAGTTAATTTTAATATATTCTTTTAGTAAATTAACCATTTTATGTGTAGGAGTTAATTTTAATATATTGTTTTAGTAAAATAATCATTTTATGTGTAGGAGTTCATTTTAATATATTGTTTTAGTAAAAAAAAATCATTTTTATGTGTAGGAGTTAATTTTAATATAATTGTTTAGTAAAAAAATCATTTTATTTTTAGTTGTTAATTTTAATATATTTTGTTTGTAAAATAATCATTTTATGTGTAGGAGTTAATTTTAATATATTGTTTTAGTAAAAAAAAATCATTTTTTCGTGTAGGGGTTAATTTTAATACATTTTTTTAGTAAATTAATCATTTTATGTGTAGGAGTTAATTTTAATATATTGTTTTAGTAAAATAATCATTTTATGTGTAGGAGTTCATTTTAATATATTGTTTTAGTAAAAAAAAATCATTTTTATGTGTAGGAGTTAATTTTAATATATTTTTTTAGTAAAAAAATCATTTTATTTTTAGTAGTTAATTTTAATATATTTTGTTAGTAAAATAATCATTGTATGTGTAGGAGTTAATTTTAATATATATTTTTAGTAAAATAATCATTGTATGTGTATGAGTTAATTTTAATAACCTAAACTTTTTTTTTTCTAGGAAATGGATCCTACCCATCCTTATTTTCCAAACGGTCTAAACATGCTGAACGATGATTTTGATCTCTCCGGACCGGCAGAAACCGTAGTGGGACCTTCTGGTTCCGGCGCCACACCGACATCACGTACCAAATCTAAGAGGTTAACATCAGACGTATGGCAGTGTTTTGACGTAGTAGAAATGACACTTCCAGACGGTACGGTCGGCCCCAGAGCCAAATGTAAGTTTTGTCCTAAGAACTATACCACTACTAAGGGTGGAACCGGTCATTTGAGAAGGCATATGCTAAAATGCATGCCCAAACACGTACATGTACCCAATACAACCCAGACATAACTGCAACGGCACCCAGACGGGTCGGTTACGACGTGGCATTACGACGCCGCGCATGCTAGAGAATGTTTGGCACGGTACATTGCACAAACTGATCAACCTATTAATTTCAGTGACTGTGTTTTTTTTCAAGAATTTATCACATTTGCATTTTGCCCCCAAATGCAAATTGTTTCTAGAACCACCACTAGGAACGATTTGATAAAAATGTTTAAAACCCAACGAGATGACTTGACGGCTGAATTACAGCATCTAACTGTCTCAATTGCATTAACTTCCGATATTTGGAACGCATGTTCCAAACAGGACTATTTATGTGTCACAGGACACTATTTAGACTCTGAATGTAGGATACAAAAAAAATTCTTGGTTTTCGTCCTATGGATTTTGCACATACCGCAGACAATATTTTTGCTGTCATTCTTTCTGTTTTAGAAACTTATGACATAACTCATCGCATCCTCTCTATCACATTAGATAATGCATCGGCAAATACTAAGTCTATTGCATTGTTTACTGAAAGAAACATCCCGCAAGCTGGGGGTTATTTCTTCCACCAGCGTTATGCATGTCATATCATAAATTTAGTTGTACAGTCTGGTTTGAAGGAAGTAAGCAATCGTATAGATCGCATCAGAGATGTCATTTCTTGGATCGGTAGCTCTAATCCAAGATTTCAAGAATTTGGCAGACACTGTACATTAAACGGTCTACGACCCCGACGATTCCAAACTGATATGCCGGTAAGGTGGAACTCTACTTACTTAATGCTGAAAAATTGTTTGGAATATGATACAACTATTTCAGGTTTTTATAACATGAAATTGGCCGAAAGTGGATGTCCACCTGCTCAATCACTGACACCAGAGGATTGGTATGTGGCAAAGATTTTTGTTGAATTTTTACAGGTTTTTTACAATGCCACTGTAACCCTTTCTGGGGTCTACTACCCCACATCTTCCCAGGCAATCCATCAGATTGTGGAAATGTCTGACATGTTAAACACTTATAGGGAAGATGACTTGCTTTGCGATGCAGTTGTTGCCATGGAGACCAAGTTTAAAAAATACTGGTCTGAAATGCCTTTCCTTTATGCCTTAGGTGTTATAGTAGATCCTAGAATTAAATTAGCTGGTTTAGAATATTTGCTTGAGTTTACTGGTAATAAATTGTCAATAGATTATTCCGAACAGATTACTGACATTCGAAACAAGTTGTTCGAATATTTTAGTATTTATGAGCGCAGGTTTGGCGGCATTCACACGGAACCATCACCAGAACCGGACACACAACCGTTGCCGACAAGTTGGAGCATTCTCAAACGCCGGAAAAAAGACAAATCAGCAAGTTCTTCTTCTTCAACTACACGATCTGCTGCATCTTCTGGTGCCGAACTGAATAGGTTCCTTGAAGCACAGTTTGATGCCGACGAAAACACGGAGAATTTTGATCTGTTGTTATGGTGGAAGACCTATAGCTACAGGTATCCGGTCTTGTCACACTTAGCACGTGACATACTGGTTATCCCCGTGTCCACTGTGTCTTCAGAACAGGCATTCAGCACGAGTGGACGAATTATTGAACCAAGAAGAAATTGTTTGACTCCATAGATGGTGGAGGTATTAATATGCATTCGGGATTGAGAGCATGCTCGAAAGAGGATGCAAAATGAAACGGTAGATGAACAATTTATTCAAAATTTCTCCAATTTATATGTCGATGAGGGTTCCGGCAGTAACCAGGTCCAGAACTAGGTTGTACATGTACATTTACTTGTAATACGATTGCACTTTTTTTCCCTTACCAAGTTTTTATCCCACTGGGTTTTCTTGGTAAGGTTTTTAATGAGGCAATCATGTAAATATGTAATACTGAAAGTCCGAAATAAATAAAGAATTCTTCATTTCATATTTTTATCTACTTTTTTTTTTCTTTCATATTTTATCTTTATTTATTTTTTGAATTAATTCATTAAATAAAATAAAAAATGTATCTATAATATATTATTAATTTATTATAAACATTTTTTTTTATTATACTGAAATAATAATATATAAAAAAATTTTAAAAAATAAATAAAAATATGGGCCGGTCCATTTGGCCAGCCAAATTGGCCCACGTGCTGGCACGGCACGGCACGCGGTACGGCACGGAATGGCCGTGCCGGGCCCCCATTTAGGAAAACGGGCCGTGCCTGGCACGGCCCGTTTTCCTAAACGGGCCAGGGGGCCGTGCCGATGTGGGCCGGGCCGGCCCCCTTTTACACCATTAGTTGAGAGATGCTTCTCAACAACTACTTAAACAACTTTTAAGACAATAATAATAATAATATTCTTTCGACACTCTAGAATGGTGTGCATCTTTTCTATTTAGGGCAAAAATATTGATCTCGATTTGTTATGTTTTTTTGTTGAATTTGATATTCAAATTTAAAGCAAATATTGATCATCATGTAACTGATCCTATTCAATTCTAATTTGATAAGAGGGATAAAAAAACAATATTAATATATATTCATTGTTTGATATTATCCTTGATGTTTATTTATGTTTTGTTCTTTCACTTATTTTTAATGATTGTGGTTGGTTAAAAATCATGTAGAAGATGGGTCTAGCTATAGTTCTGACGACATATTTAATTAAGAGTATCAGTCCTATTTCAATCAACTTAAGGTTAAATCTATAAATTAAACTGTTTAACATTATTGTTTAAAAAGTGTAACATGCATCAATTACTTAGGGGCCGTTTGGTATGCAGTCATCCTTACATGGGAATGAGAATCTTATAACATTCTCATGTTTGGTAGGAGGTTTGGGTTTTTGGTTTCCCAGGAAAGTGAATCCCATGGGAATCACATTACCCTCCAAGGGGGTAATCTGAAACCCTTCCCAACAGGTGGGTTTCAGATTACCCTCCAAGGGGGTAATCTGAAACCCTTCCCAACAGGTGAGTTTCAGATTACCCTCCATCTAATTCCCACCGTGGGACCCACCCTCACTAAAAAAAATTATTTTTATTTTATTTTCTTCTTTTTTGTTCTTCAATGCTTCTGGAAATTAACACCAAAAATCCCCAATTTTTATTTTCTTACACTTTCTCACTACCCAAACACCAAATTTTCAAAATTTAAAACCTAATTTTCATCAATTAAACAATACCCAACAACATCAAACACCATCACCAACACAAACACCATCAAACAGCATCAAACACCATCATCAAACACAAAAAGGAAAAAATTGCAACAAGTGAAAATTTTTCGATGATGACGACGATGAAGATCCCGGCCGACGAAGGCGACGACGACGAAGATCCCGGCCCGACGGAGGCGACGACGACGAAGATCCCGACCAGAGGCGACGACGAAGATGACGACGTGGAGACAAGGACGACGACGGCGATGACAACAAGTGAAAGATCTGGGTTTTTTTTCTTGAGAGAGATGTAAGATGGATCTGGTTTTGTTTTTCTTGAAATTGACCTCTTTTCTTGAAAGAGATTAAAAATGGCAAAGACAACTGTGGGTTTTTTTTAACCATATATATAAAAGTGAACTTCAAATTTTTATTTTAGTTTTGTAGTTTTTAATAAATAAATAAAAAACAAATTCCCATGTAAAGCCAAACACCGTTATTTAATATTCTCAGGAATCCGTCATAATATTCCCATGCACAACCAAACACATGTATATAACTTTCCTAGGAATCATATTACTGGGTTTCACTTTTTCAGGAATCACATTATTTTAATTACCCCATACCAAACGGTCCCTTAACGTTCATGTTCAAACTCGTAAATCTCACATATGAGACTTATTTTACCTTTAGAGGAATTATTTCTGATCACAACCTCCCTCGGTGATATTGCATAGTTTCTATAATGGCAAATTCTCCCAATCTGGTTTTCATAATAGTTCCAACAACATCTTAATTATTCCTATTATCTGCAACCACTTTTTACTCTCAGAAAACAAATCATTTTCGATGACTCATTGGAAAAGGGTTATTTCCAACATTGGGCAAACCCACATTTAGATCAGGTGAGGCTCGTGTTCTGCCTCAAATTTAAGAATAAAATTGATAATATATAACTTAACAAATATATATATATATATATATATATATATATATATATATTAACACTTCCTATAAACAACCGTTACTGTTCTTTCCTACCATATTTGTGGTTATGGGTTCAAGCCCAACAATTCGCATTTTTCAAGTAAAATTAAAAAAAAATCAATTTTATCATATAATTTTAATATATTTTTTAGTTTCTTTTTCATTTTACCATATTTTTCAATTCTTTTCTTAAATTTTTATATTCTTCTAAAACAAAACAATTCACTTTCTCTTTTGTTGTATGTAAAATTCCTTGTGACGTGTCTTACAGAGATTGAAGTATGCCAAAATGCGACACATCATCTAGAATTGAGTTCTGTTCGCCAAAGACTTCTACTCGGCATAAACAGGAAAAATGATCCCACTACCTTATTAAGCGGAGTTTGATTTAGACTCGAATTCTGAGTATCGTACCTCAAAAGAGGAAATATCTATATCAGATACTTCTATTCAAGAAAGAATAGAGCTCCATTGGGAAGGATAAACATCAAACAAGAAACTATCCCTAATCGGTTCATTCTACCAGTATTTGAGTAGGATTCTAATTAACGAATTCAATACTTGTAAGACAAGAGTTAGGGCAACATTGGATAGACCCGTATAAATATTACCGGAATATGGATGTAAAGGATATGAAAAAACATGGTAACCATTATTCTCATAATGAATTATTTTCCTCGTCGCTAAGTGGCAACCGTGGTTGTTTCTCCGTTATTGGAGTTTTACCACGTAAAAACTCTTGTTCTCGTTAATTTCGTTTTTCTTATTCACAGATTGTTACACCAACACGTTGACCGGTTGACTTACCAAAAATCACTGTCAACAATTGGCACTTGAAGGAGGAGGTGAACCTTTGAATTTTTACATTCCAAAGAACCCTTGTGAACTATGGCCGACAATAGAGTTGGTAGTGGTTCCAGAAACAATCATACCATACCAGATGAGTCAGGAACAACTCAAGTTACCCCTGATGTCACATGTCCATAAGATGCTGTTACAGCTAGGAATCAACCTGCTGCTATCGCTAGTGTACAATTGTTCCCATAACCATTGACGAAATCGCTCAGCGATTTCACGAGTCGCTACAGCAACTAATAACAGATGCCGCAAGTCATGGAGTTACTCTTACAACCACTGCAGGATTAACTTTACCAAGTGATTTGCACACTCCAGACAGTCAACCTGGAAGGTTGCACACCATAGTAGTCGGCCCAACTCCGGACGCACCTCTGAAAATGAGCCGCAACCCAACGGATCACCCTGAAACTGAGTCAGAAAAACAAGCAAGAGATTCAAGAAAGCATGAAGAAGATGAGCACCCTCACAAATACAATCGGTATCAGGCTGAACAGGAACCGAACCGATCTGATAGGCGTATAGGACGAAGGGACCGGTCATCTTTTTCTGATGACAGTGATTGGCATCATCGTTGAAGGCTTCACATGGGTCAGTTGGCAACGTGAGTCACCACAAAGGACTCGTCAGCTGGACAGTAATCTTAGCGGCCAGGGACTGACCGTTAGGCCGAAATACAACCCCGAGGGGAAAGCCAGTTGGCGAGCGTGACGTACTCATACAAAAGCCGACCCAAGAACTGCAGAGCAACAGGCTGCAGATGGATGCCTTGGTTGGACGGTACGGGCGAACCGAACTATCAAATGATGAGTCGGATAGCCCTTTCACTAGCGACATCCTTTGGACACAATTCCCTGAGAGGTTCGGGATGCCTCACGTGGAACAGTTTAAAAAATATACTAACCTGAAAGAGCACGTAAGGAGATATAAAATCACGATAGCCCAATACGTCAGGAGTTATGTGCTGTCATGCTTAAACTTCCCTTAGACACTCAGAGACGTAGGTTCCAGATGGTTTGGGAAACTTCAACCGGGCAGCATTGGCAATTTCGGTGAGTTGAGCAAGGCGTTCACCCAACAATTCCTTATAAATGTGCACAGGAAGAAATCATTGGCTCACATTTCTCAGCTCAAACAAGAAAATGACGAATCATTGAAGAAATACCTGACTCGGTTCAGTCGGGAAGTATTGGGGAGATTGGAAGTGCCAACAATGAAGCCATCATAACAGCATCCATCAACAACTTACAGAACGGTTGATTATCTTTTGACCTCAAGCAAGCCCGCCTGACTAGCTACACTGACATGATGGATATGGCTGGTGGATACGCGTTAGCCGAGTAAGAGGAAATTATAATGGGTGGAAGTTTTTTGCATAGGGGATGCCCAGAAGAAGCTAAGACGAATGGTGGAAGTAAGACTCAGAAGGGAGACTCATTCACGTAGAAGAGTTACAAATAAAAAAGCAAAACTCAAGGAGGGAGTCGTGATAACGAACATAATGGTGATCAGACCAGATTCTAAGGGAAATACACCAACTACACTCCATTGAGTAAGAAATAAGATGAGATCCTTACAATCTTGGAAGAGAAGAACTTGTTAAAAGAATGGCCGATGCAGTTGAAGTATGCTCGCAGCGATACCACTAGTATTGTCGCTTCCACAAGGAGAATGGGCATGAAACCTGAAAGTGTTTCCAACTGAAGAACCACATCGAGACCCTTATCCGTGAGGGACACCTGAAATACATCATCCTTAAAAAGACTAATCATAGAGGTAACCAAGAAAAGGTCCAAGGAAAAAATCAGGAAAAGAAGCAGAGCCCGAAGAAGGCTGAGGATGAAGAAGCAATACACACCATCTTCGGAGGACCTTCAACCGAAAAAAGCAACAGGGAGAGAATGAAAGAACTCTGAGAAGCTATGGAAGCAAAAAGAGATTTGGATGTGAATTTGGTAGAACCCGATCCCAAGAGGATCAAAGAAGGATGGGACCCCATAACATTCAATGAGGTTGACTCCCACGGGGTAGACGTCAGGCCTAACGTCGCACTCGTGATAAGTGCTCGGATCGGGCATAGAGATGTGCACCAAATATTAGTTGACAATGGGAGTTTGGAGAACATACTGAGTGCAGAAGTATATGATCAGCTAAGATTGGATCGATGGGACCTGCAGCCTTTGCATACCCCACTCTGAGAATTTGGAAGAGCAAAGGTAAGGTCACTTGGAACTGTGAAGTTGCCAATGAAGATAAGGGAAGCACCTTGCCAGAAAAAGGTGCTACTAGACTTCGTCGTGGTAGACGCTAAAAACTGGCCCTACATCACCCTTTTAGGCCGACCATTCCTGAATAAAACCAAGCTGTCACAGCGACTTATGCACTTATGATGAAATTTCTGATAGAGTCGGGTGTAGGGGTGATCAAAGGGTCTCAAGAGATGGCCAGAAGGGAAAGCCTTTCGGTTTACAGAGATAGAGCAGAAAAAGAAGACCAACAGGTGTACATGGTACATGGGGTCAACCAGGGAGCGGACGGGTCCGAAGCCCAAGCGGAAGTACCTGTAGGGTTTAAGCTCGGCCCCCGGGAAGACCTCGAGGAGAAGAAAACCAAGAAGAAACTGAGCCAGCTATGTCGATAATACTTGATGATGGTGAGTCGAATGAACTAGTTCAGATAGGAGCAAACTTACATGAGAAAGTTATAATCGGTTTGACCCACTAACTAAGGGAGTATAAAGATGTGTTCATCTGGAGCCATGAATATATGTCGGGGATATATACTGGAGTTATATCTTACCACTTAGCAGTGGCCCAAGATGCAAAACCAGTAATCCAAAATATGTGGCTCTTTAATCCAGAGAGGAGCGCAACTATCAAAGAAGTAGTAAACAAATTGCTAGCTGCAGGGTCAATACGGGAAGTCAAGTACCCAAAGTGGGTGGTAAATGTCGTCTGGCTGAAAAAGAAGAATAAACAATGGCGAATGTGTGTTGACTTCACTGACTTGAACAAGACATGTCCCAAAGACAGCTTCCCTCTCCCGAGGAATGACTTATGAACAGGATTTTCTCCAACAAATAGGGAGAAACATGGAAGTGTACGTGGATGATATGCTAACCTTGTAGAGGACTCTCTTGATGAGAATAAGGGAGCCGTACCAGTGGATCCGTTGCATGTTCCGATTGCACCAAGAACAATGGTAAGGTCTAAGAGATTCAAAGAAGTACTCAATGGCCTGATTCAAGACACTTGGGCTGATGTTGAATTGTTGAAGTCCAAGATAAGCCCATATGAAGACCAAGACTTAATTAACATTATTAAGGCAATTGATTAGGCCGAATAAGAGAAGACTTGGGTGTGCGGCACAAGTTTGGGCTTGTGGCACAAGCTAGGCGTGTGGTGAGTGGCAAAAGGGTTGGAGGAGATTCAATTTCAGTTGATTTGTTTCCTTTTTAATTTTTAAAGAATAAGAGTTGATTTGTTTCCCAAATTAAGGGGCTGATTTGTTTCCAGATTTAGCCTTCCAAATAGGGAGTAAGTCAATAGTTGATTGTTTTAGTTTTTATGTATTTTCTTTCCCATTTGTAAGGCAATTATTGCCCAATTTAGTTTTCTGATTGTAAGGCCTTAATGGTTGAATATCTTGTTTCCTTTATAGAGATTGGTGTGTAGCCTTTCTTTTCGATTATGGTTTTAGTTTATAAGAAACCAACAGATGTAATTTTTAGTAGACTTGATTTTGAATGAAAAATAGAGAGAATTTTCTCTTTGGTTCCGAAAATTGAATTATCACTTACCTTTCTATCTTGTTCTTGAGTGTGGCGTCATTCACTTTCTTGATACCGTTGGTTCTTATCTCATTATAGATAACGGGTCACAGTCCTATATTGTTCTTGCTTACAAACTTGAATTTAGAAAATGATCCTTGCTACCATATATTGGTTCCGGGTTTTGCTGTTCTTGGTGAGGTTCACATCATCTCTGCCCCTATTTCCCTCCAACTAAGAACCAATTGTTCTTCCAGAATTTATTCAAGGAAGGAAGGCCACAAATGAAGCCTTTCATCTTCTCGTTGGGAGACACTTGGACTGTCTTAGATGAGTTAACGACTTTCGGGATCCAATGATCAAGTTGACAAGAGAAAAGAAAATAAATACCTGACCGACTCGATTGCCTACGTGTATGGAAGTGTCTGATCTCTCGAGAGTTCTTTGCTAGCAAGCCAAGCTTGTGCCAAATGCACCACATGCACATTAGGATCCGATAACCATTCGGAGCGAGCTGAGCCGGAGAGATGCAAGCTTCATCAAGGAAGCAAGCAAAAAAAGGTTGGAGTGGTAGAGTGACACCACAACTTAGCATGGCACCATAAATCGCCACGAACCCAGGCAGGGGGTTCCAAGCAGCACTTTCCCCCAACAGGTATCAGCTGAATAGTGTTTGTATCCATATCAAACCTGCCAGTGTATTGCCTGAATTCTCTTTCCCCGACTACATTTGGCCTGAAATCATATGTGCAAGCTTGTTTATCCGAGAAGGAAATTATAATGCTTTTATGCTCCTCTTCAACGTCAGACTCGAGAACCTCTTAACGCCTAATTCTGACTTCCCGAGAAGTGATACCCTTCTCACATGCGTGGGATGAGAAGTGTTTTGCCCTAGTCATTGGTGGACGAGTATTTCTGCAAGAGGAAACAAAAAGGTCTGTTGAAGGATCATCGTTACCAGGGTTGGCTCCAGCACGTGGTATGAGGTCAGCGAAAACTTCGATCCCAAATCAAGAAACATCTACCGACAGGAAAGGGGGTTGGTTGGAGGATTGGGGGTGGAGAAGCCTCTCAAAATGCTCAATCTCAAGAGTATCCCCTTGTTCGATCGCAATCATCATTTTGACAAAAATGCGATGCTTGGCCTCATGATCCATAATCTTCACCAGAAAATTCGTTTTAGCAGATTTAATGAGTGACAACAAACAGAAAAGAAGAGCAAGAAGTTACATCACCTGGAAAATGGAAGCTTGAGAGATACTAGGAAAATCGCTTAGGATTTTTGAGCAACGCCTTCGATTTTTCGAGCGTCAAAGGAAAAAAAACCGCTATTTCTTTGAAGGAGTCTGTACTGTCAAAAGAAAATGGAGACGATGAAAAGGTCCATAAGGTTTAAATACATAAATTTGAAATTAAACCTAGGTGACCTCATGTCCAGAAGAGGCAGGAAACTCGAGCGACGTGCATAAGTGATGTGGGAGCAGAAAAGTTGCACATTTCCATAAAAAATCCCTGACATCCCCTTTTAAGAGGTGACGCGTGGCAATGCTAAACGGCTTTAGGCTTCCAAATGCCACTGTCAATAAAGTCGTCATCATCACTCAATGGGATTTCTGTGGTGGAAATTAATTTTTGAAAAAGTAAGTGGGGGTGGAATTGATTAACCAAAATTAATTAATGATGGTTAATGAGGATAACAATAAAGTGATATTCTGATTAAATACCTCACACCGAGTAAGTAGGAGCTGCACCGAATACCAGTTGGCTAGTCAGGATAGCCGTTACTCGGGCAAATTATCAAGCGAGAGATACCCGGCTCAGATATTTAAGGGGGTATTGTTGTATGTAAAATTCCTTGTGACATGTCATACAGAGATTGAAGTATGCTAATACTCGGCTCTAGAATTGAGTTCTGCTCGCCAAAGACTTCTACTCGGCCTAAACATGAAAGACGATCCCACTACCTTATTAAGCGGAGTTTGACTTAGACACAAATTCTGTGTATCGTACCTCAAAAGAGGAAATATCTATATCAGAGACTTCTGTTCAATAAAGAATGGAGATCCCTTCGGAAGGATAAACATTAAACAAGAAACAAGCCTTAATTGGTTTATTCTACCAGTATTTGAGTAGGATTCTAATTAACGAATCCAATACTTGTACGACAAGAGTTAGGGCAACATTAGGTAGACCCGTATAAATATTATCCGAATATCGTTGTAAAGGATATGAAAAAGCTATATAACCATTATTCTCATAGTGAATTATTTTCCTCGTCGCTAAGCGGCAACCGTGGATGTTTCTCCGTTATCGGAGTTTTACCACGTAAAACCTCTTGTTCTTGTTACTTTCGTTTTTCTTATTCACAAATTGTTACACCAACACGTTGACCGGTTGACTTACCAAAAATCACAGTCAACATCTTTATAATCAACTTTTTAACTACCCAATTTATGGTTATTGAATTCAATTTTATTTTATATTATGATTCATTTTATTTTTTCCTTAGTATTTTACTTTATTTTAAAGTTTTAATTTATTTAGAATCAATAAATCAACAATTTACCAAAAAAAAGAAGAAAAAACAAACTCAAAAACATGTCTATTAATATTTATTAATCAATTATTTTTGTATAATTTTAAAGTGAATTCATTATTAATAAAATTATTATTATTATTATTATAAAATTAGATTGTAATTTATTATTTTAAGAATAAATATTGTTAATTTTCTTTTTTTTATGTTGTTTTTATTGTTATTATTTTTATTTTTTATTTTTTATTTTTATTTTTGAAGATTTCTTGTTATTATTTAGTTTTTAATATTGTGTTTTTGTTTTTATTTGTTTTGAATTTAATATTATTTAGTTCATCTTGAATAAATGTTTTATTTGTTTTATTTTATCTAAACTTCGTTATACTATCAATTTTTCTTTATATAAAAATACTCAATTTTGTTTTAAAAAAAAAACTCATTTCACTACAATTTTAATTTTTCAATAATTTTTTTATATAGTTATTATTTTATTTAAGTTTCCCATTTGGCCAAAACTCTTGGGTCAGCCACCAATAATATTATTTCCAATTAAGACCGATGAATCGTTCCCAGGGAAAATATGCATTTCCAAGGGGTTTTTGACATTTCCTAGACCTTTTGACCCTCGGAAAAGACCCTATCTCTTAATGTGAACAAAGGAAAACAAAGCAAACGCCAAAACCCAATTAAGATTTCATTATTAATTATTATATAGTTTGAGAGGGAGATGTAGGATTAATTAGGATGAGATCGGACATTGGACATAACAATTAGGCATAAAATCAGAACGAGATATCAACTTTACATCTCAAAGATTATTATTATTTTTTATTGTGGATTTGTGGCCCAGAAAAATGCGGGTTAAAGTAAGCAAGCATAATTTGATTAGATATAAATTTATTTAAGATAGGAAAGTGTTAACTTGTTTTCTAAGGGTAAAATTTAACAATAATTTTATTTTTATAAAAAGAAATAAAAATATATATCAATAATTGTATTGATTATCTTGTTACAATAAATATAGTGATTTTTTTTTTAATAAAGTCGTTATTAACATGTGCCAATAACACTACCATATGTTGATATGAAATGCTTCCTTTATTTAATTCCATGTCTTTTCTTTAGATCAAATCATTTTCTTTCCATCACATTTTATCAACTTTAACTTCTACTTTCTTTCTAATCACAGATTTTGATGTCTCAATAACAGTTTTCAGAAAAAGTGGATTCATGTGAAATCAATTGAATAATTTCCCATCAAAAGTTGTCCATACAAATGCAATATATGTTACTGTTGCATTCTAATTCTTAGAATATCAAAGGAAACGAATCTGTTTTATTTTTGAACCGACTCATCATTTTTTACTCCAATAAATTCTTAAATATTTAATGATGAAGATAATCCTATAACTAAAATTTTAGAAAATTGAATTAAAAAAAAATCTAAATGAAAAAATGTTTAAAAATAAATTAATTTTGGGATCAGGATAGTTTAGTCTTTGGACAGTCGGGTGTGAGTGCCAATTTATGATAAAGTTGTTTCCGGATGAAAGAGGATAAACCTCTGAAAGGTTTGCAATTTGCTCTATATTATATATATTTTCCTTTTTTTAATTAAATATATTATATATTCTATTTCTATAATAAATGGCTGAATTTTACAACCTTAAAAAGATGGCGGAAACAGTCAATATTAGGTTGATACAATGGTTTGCTCATCATACATATACCATGAGGTTATGAGTTCGAGTTTTCTCCCTCCTCAAATCCTGAATTATTGTAATATTCCAAAAAAATAGATGGTGGAAGTTGAAATGGTTTGAGTCATGTCCAGCTCCCCTAAATTTCAAATTTGTAATAATAATTATTATTATTATAAAATGAGACATTTACAAATGTACTTAGTATGTACAATAGCCACTAAACAAGTGATATGTACTCAATCAAATTTTGTAAAATTATTTTATATCTTGATTAAAGAATTCTAATATGGATGAGACTATCATAAATGACATGTCAAACGCCTGTAACAAGATTCCAACCTTCAACCTTAAAGCTAAGAGCACAAACTTTAACCAGTTAAGCTACTCTATTTTATTGTTCAATGTTTGTTGATTTATATATATATATAATTTGTTTAAACTAATTTAAATCTATTTATATAATTTAAAATAAACTCATATTTAATAATAATATATAAAAACATATTTATGAAAAAGAAAAAGAAAATAACAAAACAAAATGAAACCTAGAAAATCCAAAAAATCAACGCCTGCAAATTTTGTTTTTCTTTCTTTTTTTAGGTTTTTTCTTTTCCAAAAAATATATTATTTCAATTTGATAAAAAAAACCTAGAAAATCAAATACCATAAATTGAAAATTTCTTTTTTTTTCCTTTTTTTTCCCTTTTGTTTTGTTATTTTCTTTTTCTTTTTTATATATATGTTTTTATATATTATTATTATATATGAGTTTATTTTAAATTATATAAATATGAGTTTATTATTATTATTATTATTATTATTTGATATTTTTCCCTTTTCAATTTATGTGATTTGATTTTCTTGGTTATTTATCAATCTTCCCAGTATATGTGGTATTCTCAGAAATCCTCCCGAAATCCGGTTGTTATAATGAAGATCATTGAGAATCTTATTTTAGGCGTTGAAAGGCGTTTGAATGGAGCTGAAGGTGCGGGTTTGATCCCGTTAATCAATGGCGAATTCAAATTTTGATTCGGTTGACCATTGGGTCATTAATGGCGCTTTATTTTGGGGATAGAGTCAACTTTCCTTCTTCGTGGAGCTTGGAGGGAAATTCTGATTTTGAGTTCTGATGGAGTGTAAAGCTGGTACCTCATTTTGATAAGCTTGTTCTGTGTCATGCTGGAAGGGTGCTTGTGTCTTCGCGCTCCCTATCGTATTTCCTGGAAGGTAGGGTACTTGCCTTGGAGGAGTTCTGGATAGGCATACTAAGTACCAGGTGGGAGTCGGGGTGACACCAAGGCAAATATCGGGGTAGTACCAAGGTGGTATCGAGGTAGGTATCGGGGTAGGTATCGGGGTAGGTATCGAGGTACCAGGCGCCTTGATTGATGTCGAGATCTTTGCGGGATGCAAGTTGTCATCGTACTGGTCTCGAGCAGGTATCAGGAGCTTCAGTAGGGCGAGGTACAAGCTTTCGGAGCTGATGTCCTATCTAGATAGATGTATAGTCGAGGCTCTAACCTCGTTGGATATCAGTCCCATCAAGGTGGTAGTACCTATCTTGCTGGCTTCCTGGAGTATCTGGATGAGTCTTCCTAGGTAGGTCCCTGTTGGAAAATTCTCCCTTGGTCCCTTGCCAGAAAAATCTGTTAACAGAAGTCCCCCTTGACTTGAACACCGGTATCAGGTTGGGGTTGGAGTCAGGATAGATAGCACTTGGAGAATATTTCGCAACGTCTCATAGGAGGGAATCTTCTCTTTGCACGCTGATTTAAATGAAAATTCCACGTGGCTGACCAGGGTAGACCGAATTCAAAAAAAAGGAAATTTTTTTGGCTGCGAACGTTTCTCGAAACTGTTCCCTCCACGTCGCCGATTTTAGCGCGACATTGATTACCTTTTCTACCTGTTACAAGTAGCCATCTCTATATAAACTTTGGTGCTTCACATTAGGTTCATTCAAGCAAAAACTTTTTGATTAAGAGTTTCCAACAAAAAGAAACCCTAGCTTCAATCTTCAACTTCCCCTTTTTTTCTTAAGAAATCAGATTTCGAGGCTGTCATCATGTCTTCACCTGATGGCGATAGTATCGAGCGATTGTTCGACGGCGACGCGATGTCCAGCGGGAGCCTCGCCCCTAGAAAAAGGGCACGCGATAGTAGCGACAGCGGGGATGGCGTTCCCATTCAACGTCGTTGTTCCAATCGGGACGGGCTTCGCGAACAATCTCGAGACTCCGGTTGATGTCGACCAGGAGTCGAGTGAAGAAGCAGGTGCTGTCGGGATTGGTGGGAACCAGGCTGGTGAAACTACTGATACCGCGGGAAGGGTACTTGCCCTCCCCTACGAATATAGGTGCATCCCTGATTCGTCCAGTACCTTGGACACTGTGCGGTGCTTGCGGAGGGATTTTAAAATCCCTAAGAATATCATGATTGCTATACCTCCAAAAGGGTATTATATATATACCCCCAATCCCGGCGAGCTCCCAATTCATACGGCAGATTGACATTGCTGTCAGGCTACCTCTCTATCCTACCTTACGTATGTCATTGTATGCTCTGCAGCTTGCCCCTCTCCAACTGACGTCAGGGTTTTGGAGGCACCTGGTGGGTTTTTTGGTGTTGTGGAGTGACCAATACGACAGGGACAAAATTGACCTGGAGCCGGGGCCGGAAGAGCTCGGGTACGTGTTCCAGATTGCTGCCAACGCCTCAGGCCCGAAGGGGCAATTTTATGCTTGTGCTAAAAACAATCTGCAGTTTGTGGTGCCAGGGGCCACGAAGAAAGACAATTCCTGGAAGAAGGAATGGGTCATCGTCGGAGGCGAATGGGGTAATTCAGTCCACATTGGAGGAACCGAGTTCAAGGTTCCTACTGGCTTTAGTGGGAAGCCCGCTTTAGAGAAGAGCAGACTCTCTGCCGAGTCAGAGAGAATCTTGAAGGCCATTATGGCCCACAACTACACCAATCTGAGGTATTCTGCTGCTGATGCCTTCGAAGTAGGAAGGGTGGAGTTCTACCTTCATATCTCCAGCGCTCTTCCAGGTAATAAGCTTTCTTGATTATGCTTCAGTTATCTGATTATATTTATCCTGTGGATATTGACTCTGGTTGTCTTGGTAGTTTCAGCAGTGTCCCCTTCGGTTCCTGGGGGAGAGCTCAACCAGGCTGGTACTGAGGACTCACTGCAGACTTCTCCCATCAGGCTCCCTGCCAGTTCTGATTTTGATACAGGGGCTGGCGCATCTGCTGGATCGGGTAGTGTAGGGAAAAATTAAGTAAAACCACAGCGGAAGGCGAAAAGTAGATTTTCGTATAGTTTAAAATTTTCTAAAGATTTGAACCTTAACCCTTTAATTAATTAAACACAAATATACGATTAGAGTTAAATACCTCTTGTCGCGTGATCCGATTGACTTACGTCGATGGTAATCCGCAAGATCTTCAATCCTAGCACGTACGTGAATCACCTAGGAGTGTGGTCTCCCTTTTTTTTTCTTTGAATTGCTTACCTGAGAATGGATGTATGGAACTTCTGATCCTAATCTTCAATCCCAAAACACCAAGAGCCTAGAAAAGTAGTTCCGGTTACTTTTAAATTCACAATCGATATGATTGGAACTCGCGTAACTCTAAATCGAAAGTGTGCACAAAACCTTTTGATGTTAAAGGCTTGCAAGTGCACTCTCGAATAAGAACTTATTTTTCTTTTTCTCTCTTGGCCGAAATTCTATGTGTATTGAGTAAGATTTTTATTTTTCAAAGCAAACAAAAATCTCTCTCACTCAAGCTTCTTGGTGGCTAAAATTTATCACCTTATATTTATAAGGTGACCGAAATTTCTCCTTCTCAAAATAGGGTTGGCCGAATTCTTTGTGTAGGAAATCTAGGGTTGGCCAATTTCCTTACTTGAAAAGGAATTGTGCTTTTCCCTAATTCCTATCAATTTAAGAATCCTAACCCTTATAGGACTAGGGTGGCCGAATTCTTTGTGTGGTATGGAGTGTATGTGGACTTAATCCTTACCACATTAGGACTCCTATCACTTAAAAGAATTCTAACCCTAATCCAACACATAGTATTTTATTTACTGATCAGAAAAAGATTTTGATTTAAACTATTAATTAATTAAATAATTAATTAATTTCCATTTAATCAAAACAATAAAATAAAATAATATCTTGGGCTATTTTATTAGCCTTGCCACCCACACCATATATATATGGGCCTAATATTATTTTTTTTATTTTATTTAATCCATTAGACTTTAAATAAAAGCCCACATGTGAACCAGACTTATTCTCACTAAAAGAAACAAGCCCATATGTCTCCTTTTAATATATTAATATAATAGAGCAGCCCATTAAATAAATAATAGACATATTATATTCTTAATATATTAAATGCAATTCTAGATGAACCCATAAATTGGTCCAGTAGAATATATCAAATGATCCATGCAAGTACGTGTGGATTGTAGATCTTGGCGGGCTATCTAAATTTAAGCTTCAATAGACATAACCTAATCACAATCAACAAATGATTCACTTAGGTCTGATCTATTAATTTTAACTCATTCCACTAAAGAGCTAAAATTGAACTCTTAAATAAAGATAGAATAAGGAGATGTTTCTCATTCATACCCTAGACAATCTTATAGGAGATAGTGTATCCTCGTGAATAATATCAGTAATCACCAAGAGCTCATAGACCGCCTATAGCTCTCCAAGTTACCATATTTCCTTATATGACCACATTTTGAACTTGGATATTTTGACTTGTCCAGAAACCATGTCTTCAGTAATCATTATTGAAAGCTCAACGTTGAGATTTAATATCCAATACCTCAAAACATCCATATGATGATATTATACTCTCATTTAATAAATGGAGCCACGATGTCCATATCTATAAATGAAGTCCTTTATCGATTAACAAATGAATACCACCAAACTATAGAGCATAATCCTAACAGGTAGGACTCCATTTGGGATATCAAGATCACCAACTCCCCCTCTTCCTACCTCGGCTAGGTCATTGGAGGCTTTTACAGCTAGAGTGGGGAGGTACCGAGGTGCTTCCCGTTGGGTGCAGGATATGTCGCCCAACAAAACAATCGGAGCTGCAACTGTTACTGATACTGCTGCTTCAGCTCCTCTGGCCTCGCCCGCCGTGGTAACCGACCGCGGTAACTTGGTCGAGAAGAGTTATGGCCCTACTGCGGCTAAGCAGGCAGTACCTCGAGATAAGTCGTGATCGAGGTCCGGGGATAGCAACCAGGACGAAGTCTTGGCGCGCTTCGTCGATTCCTGCCCAAGTGGGAGTCTGGACGTCATGACAGCCATGCCCACTGAGCTTTTGATTAGAAGAGGATCTGCCCTTTTGGCTGAGGTAAACTGTTTCATTTTAATCTTCTATCCAGGTAGTTGGTTGGAAATATCCTGATAAGTGTTTTATTCTTGGCAGGCCTTCAAGTTCAATGTGGCCATGAGCCAACAGGTCGGCTCCCTCTTGGAGCAAGTTAGAGGCGCTACCACCGAGCTGGAGAAAACCAAGAGGAACTCGATAAGGCTTCTAGAGGCATGGTAGCTTTGAACGAGTCTCTGAACAGCTCGAGGAAAGAAGCAGTTGAAGTAAAAGTCGATTGGGAGCGGATACAATTTAACTATGACATATAGAGGCTCAGGTCTATCCGCCGCAGGGAGGAGAGAGAGATTCCAAAGGAAAGAATAGTGGAGCTAGAGAAAGAGGTTCAGTCCCTTCATGATCATGTGTCCGATTTGGATGCTCAAGTGGACATTGCCTTTGGGGATGGCTACTTCTTCGCAGGCTACCAAGTGGCGTTAGCTTTTCTTCCTCCGTTTGACTTGGGAGTTATTACGAGGTGTAACCGGGAGGAAATCATGGAGAAAGCTGCTGGACTTTCGGGAGCAGCACCTTCTAATGTGGCTGTAACTTCCCAGGTTGCTAGAGCTAGTGGAATGGTAGGAGGTGAATGCCAGAGTTCTGTCTCTCTTCCTCCCCCCAGCCAGGTTGCAGGAGATCCCAGTTTGATGGCCCCTGCAGTTGGAGCAGCTAGAGCTGAAGGAGGGGTTTCAGCCCCTTCTGTTTCTCTGTAAGAGCTCACCGAAGCTGTAAGGGATCTTTCTGCTGTTGATGGTGGAGAATCCGTCCTGCCTACCCCATCTTCTGATCCTGCCTAGGTAGTGGAAGGTCAGGCTACTTCGATCAAGGAAGTTGGAGAAAATTCTGATCAGGTAGCCGTAGGGGAGCCTCCGGTTACGGGAGATACCCAAGAGGCAGGCCAGGCTCTATCCAGTATTGAAGAAGAAAAATCCCTAACTGGTGAAGCCGGTGAGGAGACGGCAACTCAGGAGCAGGAGGATGCATGATCCAACTTGATCCCTCATTCTTTCGTACCCTTCCAGTCTTATATATATATATTTTTTGTAGCCCGTGATCGGGAATGGGCTCCCCAGTTTTAGAAATGAGAACCTTCTGGTTTTTTCCTTATCTTCATATATGTGTAGTTTAAACTCTTGATTGAACCTCGCCTTAATCTGAAATGAGATTCCCAATGCGATTTTGATTTCATAGATGCTCGTCTTTGAATAAAACATGATACCTAGGTATAGATTCGGCGATCCATCCTCTATTTGATCCTGATTTGATCAATGAAAGGAAAAATCCATTCTCATCCACATCTGCTGACTGAATTCTGCTGCACATTTTCTGATTGTAGCATCACTTCGAGCACCAGTCCCCAGCATAAACCTTACTTAATCAATACTTGGTAATGCAAGGAACCTAATAAAAAAGAAGTATATAGAGAAACTGCGGGTGACTAGTACCATGGTACCTCCTCAAAGACCCTTGGGGCCCTTTGATATCTTCGTAGAAATTTAGTCGAAAGTAATCTGGGTACCAGAGATCCTCATACTTTATGTTCCAGGATTCTTGGTTCCTTGATGATGGTGAGCATACCGGTGGACACTATCGCATTCTAGGTACCTCACATTCCCATTCCAGGATCCTCAGTAATATGGCAAGTAGTCTGGCGAAACTAGAAACCTTGTCGAATGATTGAGTACCTAGCTTTCCTGTTTCATGGAACCTAGGTCTCCAGGTGAGTATTCTGGCAAACTGGGCACCTCGCACCTCCATTTTTAGGAGCTTTAGTGCCTTGGCGAACAAATTTGGTGAATCTCAGTACCTCGCCTTCCTACCATAGGAATCTTGGTACTTTGGCGAAAACAATGGTGAAATAATACTGGCAGCAAGATCCAGGTAGGCAACTAAGGCCACTTTAGCACTTGGTCTTTCTTAGCGGGGGGTGGTACCTAGCCAAGGCCTTGATCTGGCTGGCAGCTATGCTCTTACTATCCAGATTCTTCCCGATGGGGGGTGACACCCAGCCAAGGTAGCAGGAAGGCCATACAGTTCTTTCTGGTCTTAAGGTGATCATATTTGGGTACCTCGCATTCCTGTTTGCAGGAATCTTGGTACTCTGGCGAAAACAATGGTGAAATAATACTAGCAGCAAGATCCAGGTAGGCAAATAAGTCCACTTTAGCACCCGGTCTTTCTTAGTGGGGGTTGGTACCAGGCCAAGGCCTTGATCTGGCTAGCAACTATGCTCTTACTATCCCGATCCTTCTTAGTGGGGGGTGGTGCCCGGCCAAGGTGTGATCCATCAGTCAACTATGCTCTTACGTACTGGATCCTTCCTAGCGGGGGGTGGTGCCCGGCTAGGGCATCAGGAGTGCTATGTAGCTTTCCTGGATTTATGGCGAGCCTCGTAGAGGGATCTACCCGGTCCAGGGTATCAGGATTGCTGTGTAGCTTTCTTGGATTCGTGGCGAGCCTCCTGGAGGGATCTACCCAGTCCAGGGCATCAGGATTGCTGTGTAGCTTTCCTAGATTCATGGCGAGCCTTCTGGAGGAATCTATCCGGTCCAGGGTATCAGGAGTGCTATATAGCTCTCCTGATCTTAAAGCAACAATCATGGCGGATTTAATTGGCGACATAAAGCAGATAGATGTAGACAAATGTAGGCAATGACAGATGGAGATCGAAACCTTCTTTATTGATGATCAAAGAAAAAAGAATACAAGCACTCACGATTACTAACATCTTCTGACAGTCATTTTGGAGTAATCATGGCCGATTTCCGTTACATGACTTATGGGTAGAACCTCTTGAGCTGATCAACATTCCAAGTGTGGTCTACTGGATGTCCATCCATGTCATCCAACTTGTAGACCCCACCCTGGATCACCATTTTGATTAGGTAAGGACCTTCCCAATTAGGTGACAGTACTCCGTCCGACCTCTTCCGGGTACTTTGGGTAACCTTTCTGAGTACTAGATCCCTTTCTTTGAAGCTTCAGATTCTCATTTTCTTTTTGGAGTAACGAGCAATCCGGTTCTGGTAGACTGCTACTCTTTATGCTATCTTGTCTTGTTTCTCCTCTAGAAGGTCCAGGCTGGCCCTCAGCTTGTCTTCATTTCCATCGGGGTCAAAATGATGTACCCGGAAAGAGACGAGCTTATGTTCTATAGGAAGGACAGCTTCTACCCCAAAAGCTAGTGAGTAGGGGGTTTCTCCGGTAGCGGTCCTTTTGGTAATGCGGTAAGCCCATAGCACATTCGGGAGTTCATCAGCCCATCTTCCTTTCTTTTGCTAAAGCTTTTTCTTAAGGAGCCTCTTGATAGTTTTATTTGTGGCCTCTACCTGGCCATTAGTTTTGGGGTGTGCTACGGATGCGAAGCGAAGTTCAATCCCCATACTACCGCAGAATTCCCGAAATCTGGCGTTATCGAACTGCTTACCCAGATATGTGATGATGACCATTGGAGTCCCAAACCGGCAAACCACATTTTTCTTGATGAACTTTGTTGTATTTGCTTCAGTAATTCTGGAGAGAGGTTTGCTTCCACCCACCTGGTGAATTAGTCAATAGCCACAATCGCATGCTTCTGCTGACCTGGCGTGGTTGGGAGAGGTCCAATTAGATCTACTCCCAGAATGCAAATGGATACAACGAGCTGATGGTTGATAACCGTTCTGGAGGTAGGTGATGCAGGTTGGCCATTTTCTGGCATGGTTCACAAGACTGTACGAAATGCCTCGCATCATGGTGTAAGGTCGGCCAGAAATATCCCATGCGTAGCACCTGGTAAGCCAATGCTTCTCCTCCGATGTGATTTCCACAGTCTCCCGAGTGCACTTCCCTCAATGCCCAATTTGCATCCTTTGGATGTAGGCACCTAAGCAAGGGGAGTGACCTACCTCTGCGGTAAAGGTGCCCCTCTACCAAGTAGTATCAGACTGAGGTTCTCTTGATCTTGCGAGCTTGATCGGGGTTCTCAGGGAGCTTTTCTGACTGAAGGTAGTCCGTGATAGGATCCATCCAGCATGGAAGCCGTTCCACGGGGTTGACTTCCTTGCTTTCAGAAATGCTTGATGCAGTGATTATCTAGAGCAGAACTCCTTTCGGCAGCGCTTGTCCTCCATTTACAGCTATCTTGTCTAGGATGTCAGCTCGATGATTCTGCTACCTAGGTATCTGCTCGATCCTGAAACCCTTGAAGCGGGGTAACAAGTCCTGCACTTTTTCGAGGTAGGCTGCCATGTTATCCCCTTTTGCCTGGTATAAACCGGTTACTTGGTTAACTACCAGTTACGAATCATATTTTGTAAGGAGGTAATCAGCTCCTAGCTCTGCTGTTGTTCTCATTCCTGCTAACAAGGCCTCATACTCAGCCTCGTTATTGGTGGTGTTAAACCCAAATTTGAAACAGTGGCAACATTCGACTTTCTCTGGGTCGGTTAGGATGATCCCACCCCCACTTCCTGCCTGATTCGATGCTCTATCGGTATACAGGATCCAGATGTTTCGATCGGTAGGCCAATTTGCAAGCTCTCGTTCCTTCGGAGGAGCTTGATTCAGGCTCGGGGTAGCATCTTGATCAGGAATCACACTGAATTCTACTAGGAAATCTGCCAAAGCCTGGGCCTTGATGGTAGTCCTGGCTTTGTATTTGATGTCGAACTGGTAAGCTCAATGGCCCACAACACGAGTCTTCCCGATACATCCGGCCTTTGAAGAAATTGTCGCAGAGGTTGATCAGTGACTACCAGGATTGTGTGAGCAAGGAAATAAGAGCGGAGCTTCCTGGCTGCCACCACCAATGCAAATGCGAGCTTTTCCAGTAGAATGTAGTTATTTTCTGATTTGGTTAGAGCACGGCTCACATAGTAGACGGGGCGCTGAGCTCCATCTCGACACTCTTTCACCAATGCTCCGCTGACGGCGATTTCAGACACTGACAGGTATGATTGTAATTCTTCTCCTGGTACCGGGCTAGCTAGCAGGGGTGGGCTAGCGAGGTACCTCTTTAATGACTGGAAAGCTAGCTCACTGTCTTGATCTCATTTCATGTTCTTCCCTTGTTTGATTGCCTTGAAGAACGGGGTACACTTGTTAGTGGACCGTGATATGAAATGGTTCAGGGATGCGATTCACCCAGTCAAACCTTGCACTTGTTTGAGTGATGTAGGAGATTCAAGATCTAGGATGGCTTTGATCTTTTCGGGATTAGCTTTGATCCTTCTCTCATGGACTATGAATCCGAGAAATTTCCCGGCTGTAACTTTGAAGGTGCATTTAGCAGGATTCAAGCACATCTGATTCTCTCTGACAATCTGGAAAGTCTGGCGGAGGTGGTCTTGGTGATGTTCAGCTACCTGAGACTTTGTGATCATATCGTCAATGTATACCTCAATTGACTTTCCTATCTGTCCCCTGAATAAGCAGTTGACCAGGCGCTGGTAGGTAGCCCCAGCGTTTTTGAGTCCGAAGGGCATGGCTCTATAGCAGTACAGGCCTTGCCCAGTTATGAAACTGGTTTTATCTTGGTCCGTTGGGTGCATCGTGATCTGGTTGTATCCTGAGAAGGCGTCCATAAAGCTTAGGAGTTTGTTGCCGGCGGTTGAATCTACCAGTTGGTCAATTTTCAATAGCGGGAAGCTATCTTTCGGGCAGGCGCGGTTGAGATCTGTGTAGTCAACGCATATGCGCCACTTCCCATTTGCTTTAGTCACCATGACTACGTTGGCAATCCATTCAGGGTACGGAGACTCCTTGATGAATTCTGCCTTTAGTAGTTTGTTTACCTCCCCTTGCACCGCTGCATTTCTCGCTTGGTTGAAATGCCTTCTCTTCTGCTTGACTGGCTTGAATGTGGGATCCACCGCTAACCTGTGTGTTGCTAAGGTAGCGGGTATCCCTGGCATCTCCTCATGACTCCATGCAAAGATGTCATGAAATTCTCGTATGAGCTTTATCAGAGCATGCTTTACCTCTATCTTCAATGTTGAACTTATCCTGACAACCTTGGAAGGATCGCCCTCCCTGATAGGTACCTCTTCTAATTTCTTCTGTAGGATGGCCACTGGCCCATCCCTTATCTTTATCTCCCCTGATTTCTACGTCGGGGAGTTCCGGCATGGATTCCATTTCAAAGGAGTCTGTTTCGCCTTCAAAATCTTCTTCTGAGAACTGGTGATCTTGGTTGATGGTTACCTATGCGCATTGCTTAGCCAGCGCTGCTGGATTGGTAGACACTGCGTAACATTTGCGTGCAACATGTTGATCTCCTCGCACTTCACCCACCATGTCTCCTACTGGGAATTTCAGGACGTTATGGTATATTGACAAGACTCCTTTGAGAGCATATAGGTAGGGTCTTCCGAGGATGGCGTTGTAGGCGGATAGGGTGTCTACCACAACAAAATCTGTCATCAGGTTCTGTTGGAGTGGCGCTGTCCCTACTATTACTGGTAGGATCATAGACCCGGTGGGAATCAGCAAGTCTCCTGTGAACCTGTATAATGGGGTAGTTCAGCTGTTGTAGCAAGGTCTCTTCAGGTTGAATTGCTCTAAAGCACTTTTGAAGAGGATATCTGTGTCAATCAAGACACGATGGACCAAGTTGTTGGCTATTTGCACAGTGATGACCATGGGGTCATCATGGGGCTGCACGGTGTTGTACACATCCTCTTTCGTGAAGATGTTTATACAGTAGGAGGAGATTGAGGTGACCCCCTAGTAACCTTGAATACACTCTGGCATACTTCCATTCTGGAGCTTTCTTGGCATGGTTCTTTTGAGCATTGTTGGAGGTTCCTACCAAGGTGGGACCTCCACTGATGGTATTGATAATGTGGATCTGCTCCATCAAATCATTCCCTTTTGCTTTCCTTCCTTCTTCATATGCTTTGATATCAGCTTGCACCTCATTTCCAGTGCGTATGTTGTCGCGTACCTATTGGAGGAATTCCTCCAAGTAACCTCCCCTAACCAAGGCTTCAATCTGGTTCCGCAGACTATAGCATTCTGAGGTATTATGACCTACATCCTCGTGGAAGTCACAATACTTGTAGCGGTTCCGCTGATCAGCTGGTACCTTTATTGGACCTGGCTTCCTGAGCAATCCCTTGTCGTGAATGGCGAGGTAGATAGTCTCGGGAGATGCATTCAAGGGGGTATAGTGGGAGTACCCTCTTTCATCTCTATCGACCCGGGCTACTTCCTATGGTGGAGGTGTGGCTCTAGGCGGAGTCCGTCTGACAGGGTACCGGTTCCTCGGGGGCTAGTAGTGCAGTGATCGATATGTAGATTTGTTAGGAGACCTGTTCTGATTTTTCTGAATGGGCGTAGGCTTGAGGGCCTCCTTCTTCTAGCGCTTGGCAGTTCTCATATCATCATGCTTCATTTTGATTCGAAGTTGTTCGTCTATTTCAACCTGCACTAGAGCTCTGTTGTAGGCTTCATGGTAAGTCTCTGGGGGATGCTTAGCGAAGGATCTGAATAGCCTGCCTGCCCATAGGTTCCTTTTGAAATTGGCCAAGGTCTCCTTTTCCGTGAAGACCCCCATCTGGATCACTTCCTTGTGGAATCTCTCTACATAAGCTTTGAGTGTTTCACCCCGCTCCTGGATCACGTATTGGAGGTGAATGGGATCCTTGGGGCGAGGTTTGATGCCCTGAAACTGAGCACAGAAGTCAGTAGTCAACGTTGTGAATGAATCAATGCTCCCTGCTGGTAGCTTCCTGAACCATGTTTTGGCATAGTCAGTCAGCGTGGTAGGGAACATTCTGCACATGGCGGCGCTGGTAGCATTCTGTACCTCCATCTGGTGAACAAAGCTTTCTAGATGGCTCAGGGGATCCTCGGTCCCTGAAAATTTATCGGTTGGCATCTTGAATTTGGGAGGTAGTTCTACCTTCTTGATCCTCCTAGAGAAGGGAACATTCATCTCTCCCAAAGGATCTTTCCGGTTTTCCCGGTGTTTATTCTTCAACTCCTGGATCTCCTTTTCCATTTTGGCGACATGGTCCCGGATACGTTTGTTATCATCATTTTTTGATTCCACCTCAGGATCTCTGTCGTCAGACCTCTCTGATGTCGCAGAAGTTTCATCCTGCTTCTCTCCATGAGGAGGATCTTCTCTGATGCCCTTGTTGCTACCTCCTGCCATTGAATGAGGGCGCATCCTGGTCGCCTCTTGTTGAGGCTCTCTAGAGGAAGCTCCTGGTTGGACCAGATGGCGGCGCTCCCTAGGCGGGAGATCGATGGCAGATCTAGCGCGTCGGGGTTGATAGCCTGTAAGATTCCCTGGAAACGGGGGCACTGGTCCAAGTCTGTCATGGATCGATGGTACTGGGGGCATGGGCCCGAGTCTATCATGGACAGGTACGAGAGGTGGTGGTCCCAACCTGTCTAAGGGAGGTACCCTAGTACCCTTTCGATTGCCGTCACCCCTGGGATCTAGTACGGCGTGTTAACTGGTACTACCTTCAGTGATCATTTGGAGGTGAATGCTCTCTATAAAGGCTACGACCTGCTGATCTAGATTGGTAGGTCCAGTTGACGGGGTGGTAGGTACCTGGAGGGTAGCCCGCGTGGTAGCTGACAGTTTTGAGGCGGGTTTGCGACCCTTTCCTCCCTTCTCCGGCTTCTGACCCTTTCGGGTTGAAGCTTTTGACTGATCTCCTGAAGGGTCAGGATGATCCTGAGAGGATCGGAGCCTCATTTCGATGATTAGATAAGAAAACGAGGCACGCTGGCTTTCTTTTGAGGGTGTGGTGTTTCCCACAGACGGCGCCAAAAAGTGTTAACGGAAAATTTCACTCGGGATGAAAATCTCAGTTAACACCCTCGCTCACTACCGGTTGCAATAGCGGGGTAGGTACCTTCGGTACCGGGGTCCCTTTCTATGATCAGGAGCAAGAGATCAAGTGATGGAGAAAGAACACACGGGACCGGAAGATGTAAAAGAACACTGTTTTATTTAATAAATCACTATAACATGATTACAATAAGTATACATACATTCTTCTCTCTATTTTCACTCTTTTACACATGATGGAGATGGAGAAAGCGTTCGTGTCGATAAGTGGATATTTTCCTCCAGTGATTGTCAATGGACTCTCACTAGCTTCGGGGAATTTCAGAGATAATTCTCCCGGAGTCCCTCTCGTTATGGCAATCAAGAATCCTTGAAGCAATGCCCCCCTCTCTTTGTCTTTCAATACCGTATATGTGGTATTCTTAGAAATCCTCCCGAAATCCGGTTGTCATAATGAAGATCATTGAGAATCTTATTTTAGGCGTTGAAAGGTGTTTGAGTGGAGCTGAAGGCACGGGATTTGATCCCGTTAATCAATGGCGAATTCAAATTCTAATTCGGTTGACCATTAGGTCATTATTGGCGCTTTATTTTGGCGATGGAGTCAAATTTCCTTCTTCATGGAGCTTGGAGGGAAATTCTGATTTTAAGTTCTGATGGAGTGTAACTCTGGTACCTCATTTTGATAAGCTTGTTCTGCATCCTGCTGGAACGGTGCTTGTGTCTTCGCGCTCCCTATCGTATTGCCTGGAAGGTAAGGTACTTGCCTTGGAGGAGTTCTGGATAGGCATACTAAGTACCAGGTGGGAGTTGGGGTGAAACCAAGGCAAATATCGGGGTAGTACCAAGGTGGTATCGAGGTAGGTATCGAGGTAGGTATCGAGGTACCAGGCGCCTTGATTGATGTCGAGATCCTTGCGGGATGCAAGTTATCATTGTACTGGTCTCGAGCTGGTATCAGGAGCTCCAGTTGGGCGAGGTACAAGCTTTCAGAGCCGATGACCTATCTAGATAGATGTATAGTCGAGGCTCCAACCTCGTTGGATATCGGTCCCATCTAGGTGGTGGTACCGATCTTGCTGGCTTCCTGGAGTATTTGGATGAGTCTTCCTGGGTAGGTCCCTTGTAAGTTCCTCATATTTTGATTGGCTTATTTCGTTGACAAACCACATTGGGGATTTTTCTTTGTAAGGGTAATTTAGGCCTCTTGAGTGTGATCAAGCTTCAAGGACATCATCTCTCTCAAAGAGCACTTCAAAGGTATCTGACTAGTATAACTTTCTTTGAAGAGATCTAGTTGCACACACTCACTTGAATGCATTATGTTCCTATCTTCATGTAATTGAATGATGTATTGTATGCCTCTTTTCACACTCCACACTTGCACATTTTGCACATCACTTAGTGTGTTGAGTTTGCCCAGAAAAGAGAATTTCTTCTCTTAGCGCGGCCTAGATCGCTTGGCAAGACATGCTTGCACCGCGGCATACAGAGCAGTATACCTCAGCAGAGTCATGCTTCCTGTACCGCTTCCTGTTCACTTGCACGCATAGCGACCCAAGTCGCGGTGTTGTCAAGTTAGCCTCTGTTGCCCATACCGCGGCCTGTGCACCTGCATGCACAGCGCCCTGCACCGCGTTGTTGTCCAGACGGTGCACTGCTGTGTGTACCGCGGTCTGGACACTTGCCTGAGATGCGGTCCATCTAGCGGTATTGACAGGATTTTGTGTCCTAAGTTCAAAACGACGCTGTTTTAACTAGGCCTCCCTTATATATACTCTCTCTTCTTCCTTACTCGTCTTTATGAGTTCAAGAAGCCATTATTGAGAGGCCAAGCTTCCCTTAGAGAGAGAAACTCCCAAGAACTCATCTTTACTCAACCAAACACAAATCCATGTGCATTTAACCTCTTCAAGCATCATCTCATCATGGATCCTTCTTGCTTTCATTGACTAGGTAACTTGAACATGCTCTAAATCTCATTGTATTTATTTATGTTCTTGTTTGCCTAGGGTTAGCTCTTTTATGTGATTTTATTGCATATCTTTATGTTTATTGGCATTTATAACATGATTGAGTTGTTGTTTGTTGGTTGAGAGCTTTGTTCATTAATAGCTAGCATTTAGGACGATTTTACACTTCTAGCTAAATCTTCATGCATTTGCATTTAGATATTGATATCTAGGATTTGAATTTGTTGACATCTTTAAATCCTTGGATAAGCATTTATTGTATGTTTGAATATCTTTTACATATTCACATAGGTTGTTTAACCTCTTCATTGATTGTTAAGCTTTGTGACTAAGTGAGTTAGTGCACAAGCTTGTGGTCAAGAATCACTATTAAAGGCCCGTTGGGTAGAGTGAAAGGGTTAGTGACCAAGTAGGTGTGACTTGAGGTCAACCTAGGTTGTAAACTTTCGTTCAAATAGTGGATTTGAGGACCGTATGTGGCTAGAAGGATAGCTCGTGAGTTTTGCCCAGTTAGAGGGTTTCTCACGTAAATCAATCCTTGTGTTTTTATTGTTTTCCGCATATTTATGTTGGATTGATTGATTGCTAATATGGAGTAGGATTATTAAAATTGATTAAGTCTTAAAGTTGGTAATAAATCAACTAAAACCTATTCACCCCCCTCTAGGTTGTATTAGACACGCTTTGTGTATTTTCATCCCTGTTGGAAGATTCTCCCTTGGTCCCTTGCCAGAAAAACCTGTTAACAATAAGTTTGTTCACTTTTTGGATTCACTCACTTGTTCTACACGTAATTTTTTCATGTTTGTTGTAGGTATGATCTCGTGTGTCTCCATGGTATAATTCTTCATGGAGGATGGCGAGTATGGCACTTATTATTTAGTAGAGTGACATGTCCTGGTCTTGGTGGTAAGAGCTTGGTCCGACCTTTCCAGGTCTCTTGGAGCTTTAAACGACTCACTGTAGGCGCTTTTTTAGATGGCAACAGGCTTTGATGAGATTCCTCCTACCCATCCTAATTGGTCCGAAACTCCATTCGGTGAGGTGGTGAAACATTGTAATACGAGCTTAAAGCCTAACAGTTTCTCTTTGAATTTGGAGAGGAAGGCCGGCTTCCAGGGAGGTTGCGAGGTAGTCTTGACCTCGATGTCGGAAGCTCGATCCGGTTGTGTCGGGCTTCGTCTCGGGTGTTTCCATAGCTCGGTGACCCGTCTTAATTTTTTACGAGGTGGCTTCGTGGCCTGACCCCGGGAGCCGCTCCATGGTGGATAATTTTTGGGCCTGGATTCAGGCTAGGAGGGAGGAGAGTTTTCCTTTGATCCTTAGCCAAATTTGGCTATTAACAGAAGTCCCATCTGACTTGAACACTGGTGATTGAGTTTGGGGTTGGAGTCAGATTCTCTGTTTTAATTGGGAAATTTTCCCTCCATTACCGTTACCAGGATCTCGGAGGAAATCTTTTCATCAATTTCCCAAGTGACGTGGCAAACGTAGACAATGGTATTCTCAAAATTATCCGGCTACGTTACGGCCATTCAATGATTCGAGGCAACCCCCTATCAAAGATTTTGCTCTTGGGTTACCGACGTCATGGCTTTGTCCGCTTCTATTTAAACCCGACAGCTCTACCACATTCTTCATACTTTTGCTTCTTTTAAGTTTCAAACTTTCTTTTGATAAAAAAATTTCTCTTCGAAAACAGCCGCGACTTCGTCAACTCTATTTTAGATGGCAAGGAGGTCGCTAGTCTCACCCACGGAAAGAGAGCACGCAAGAGTTTCGATAGTGAGGACTCTCCACCAAGTCCCCAACGTCTGCGGTCAACCAGAAACGTAGCCATTGGGGCCGGTTTCTCTAATCGACCAGACAATCCTCTGGATTTGGTTGACGAAGGCTCTGATGGAGAGAATATGGAGGATGCTGCCGGGATGGGTCAAGTCATGGTTTGTTGGTCCTCCCTTGGAGAGGCTTCCTCCTTATGACTTCAACGTTATTCCCGACTCTATCTTTGATTTGAACTCGATTGACCGCCTGAAGTCCAAGTACGGCATCCCTGATAGTGTTTCTATCTCGATTCCTTCCAAAGGTTATGATGTCTTCAATCCTTCTGGTTGTGTGCTTCTGATTCATGTGTCGGCTCTCGAGAATGGGGTCAGGCTTCCCCTTCATCTTACCCTTCGACGAGCTCTCAATGCCATTCAGCTAGCTCTTCTCTAGTTGACGCCCGGCTTCTGGAGGCACTTGATTAGCTTCCTCGTGCTGTGGAGGTAACAATGCCAGCTGAGCAAGGTGGCGAGGGAGCCCGGAGCAGAGGAGCTAGCCTACCTTTTTCAAATCCGGAGTCTATCCGGTGCTCCCCGAGATCAGTTCTATGCAAAAGCCAAAAATAAGCTCAACTTCATCATTCCTGGTGCTTCGAAAAAGGATCCCGCCTGGAAGGAAGAGTGGATCCTGGCAGAGGTAACTGGGGAAGCTCAATATTTATTGGAGGGCATGAGTTCAGGGTCCCCACGTCTTTTAATGACAAACCATCGTGGGATAGAGACTCTCTGCCACCTGAGTCCGAAACTGTCTTGAAGCCTGTCCTTGCCAAGAAGTACTTGAACCTGAAGTTCCCAACCGTTGATGCCTTCGATTCCTGCAGGGTGAATCAATATCTGTGGATCTCCGATGCTGCTCCTCATAAGTAACACTGAATCGTCTTGCTTTGTCTTGTTGACTAGCTCAGTTCTGACATTTTCCATTTTGTTTTATTTATTTATATTTATTGTCGTTGAGCCAGCTTCTCGTGAAGCCCAACCATCCCGGTAAGCTCGCGTTCCTCTTTCCTCTGCTGGGGTCGCTCCCACTCCTGCTTTGCCACTTTCCCCGGCTGGGTCTAGGATGGCCAACCTCGTATCGCGAGCTTCTCGGGTATGGAATAGGGGAACCTCTGCTCCCCAGGCCGCTGATACAACTGTTTCTGCACCTTCTGTTGTTGTTGCTACCACTGCTTCTCCTAAGATTAATCCACCTGATGCCTCTGTGCTTCCAACTCCCCGAGCTTCGGAGGACTTCGAGGCAGTTGTGGCAGGGATTCCTCCTAGCCGCTCCCGCCCTCAGTCGAGCTCGACGAGGCAGGACGAGGTCTTGGAACAATTTATCGCGTCCTGCTCGGGTGGTGGGCTCTCCAGGATGGCCTCAATGCCTATCGATGTTTTGCTCACCAAGGAGTCCGTTGTCTTAACTAAGGTAATTATTTTTCCTTTGAACCATCCCTGCAACTATTAGCTTGATCATTCCCTAATCCTGGCTCTGTATTTTGTAGGCCTTCAAATTAAACGTGGCTATGGGTCATCAAGTAACCTCCCACAGTGATTGAGCCGTGAAGGCTAAGGCCGAGGCTGAGAAAGCCATTGAGTTACTTAAGTGAGCTCAGACAGTGGTGCAAGAGATGACCTCCAGTCAAAAGGGAATGGAGGACGAGCTAAACAAGCTCTGCTGCGATTTCGAGAGGATCAAGCGATCTTTTGATCAAGAGATCCTTCAATCTAAACGACGGACTAGGCAAAGGGATTCTTGGAAAGCCGAGACCGAGAAGTTGGATCTCGAGAATCAGGATCTGCATGCTCAAGTGGCCAAGCTGCAAGCTGAGGCGGATGCCTCCTTTAAAGATGGGGACTTTTACGCTTCCTTCTAGGTTGCGGAAGCTCTCCCTCTTCCCTTTGACCTATCGAGTATTGCCGGTTTGGATAAGGAGGAGATATTGGCCAAAGCCGCTGAAATGTCTCACCGTAAGGGTGATGGGGCGGTACCTTCTAGTTAGGCGGGAACTGGGAAGCAACATATCGAGGCAAATCCTTCCCTTCCTTTACCTTCCTTCCCTGTCTTAACTCCTAGAGAATCCTCTAGTGGTGTTCTACCCCTGCAACCCCGTGGGAGGCCTATCAGAAGTTCGGGAGGGAGCAAGAGACCGCCTGGAAGAACCCTCTAGAGTAGATTCGGGGGTTGAACCAAGCGAGATGAGATCCATGGCTGCCCTTCTTGATGCGGCCATCCCTCATGAGGTTATGGCAGTGATCAATGAAGTCTTGGAGAAGGACCCGGCTGGGCAGCAGGAGGAACCTTTGGAAAAAGAGATGGTTGGTGAGAGTAACCAAGACGTGAACCACCTGGAGGAGGAGCTGATGGTGAGGATCCAAATAAAGGAGAAGTAGCATGAGGGAATCAGGAGGATGCCGGAGCTTAATGAGATCTATTCATGACTAGCTTTGATTGCCCACTTTACTTGTGATTCATTTAGTCAATCTTTCATTTTTCCATGTAGCCCGGAACCGGGGGTTGGGCTCCTCGTTTGATGATTGTAGCCTTTCTTAGGGGATAGGCTCCCTTATAGTTAATGAAAATTTCGTTCTGATTTTCTTGACACTTGTTTTGATTGATCTTGATAGCGAGTTTCCACCCTGTTTGGGGACTCCTTGCTTCATTCCTGATTTCGACCATGATGCGACCTTTGAGATAATTTTGACTTAATGGAATTTGGTAAGGAAAAACCCAGAATTTATTAAACGTGAATCTTCTAACGGGGTGGTCGCCCAGCTCTGGATTTCCAGCACTTGGCAAGAACTCCTATCTTTGGGAAAAGGTCCTACCGTACCCTGCATTTTTGACGATAACTTGTTCACATTTTGAACCGACTTTGTGGGAGATTCTTATCATGACGACCTTAAGTCCATATCTGGAGAGGTAGCCTGATCGAGATATTAGGAGGTCTGTCTAGCTATTTTCTAATCTCAAGATCTGGATGGCAATTATGCTCTTACACTCAGATCCTTTTTAGGGGTGGTAGCCCGACCAAGGCATCAGGAGGGCTGTCTAGCTTTTTCCTGGTCTCAAGATATGGATGAAAACTATGTTCTTACACTCAGACCCTTCTTGGGGGTGGTAGCCCGACCACGGCATCATGAGGGCTGTCTAGCTATTTCCTGGTCTCGAGAATTGGATGGAAACTATGCTCTTACACTCAGACCCTTCTTAGGGGTGGTAGCCCGACCAAGGCATCAGGGGTAGCCAGGGTGCTTCCCTGGCTAGTCCCTGGTCTCGAGGCGATTATGGCGAATTCATCCGTGGATAACCTAGTCATATATGGAGAAATAAATGTAGAACATGGTCGGAGATAAGAAAATAGAAGACTTTATTGATGATCGAAATGTAGTACATTGTTACTAGGGATCTTATTGAAACCTAAGTGGGGGTAATCTGCTTCAGAGCCCCCTGCTTAGGGGTAAAACTTCCTCAAGTGATCTGCGTTCCAGGTGTGGTCGATGGGTCGACCATCCATGTCTTCGAGCTTGTAAGCCTCATTACGAGCTACTACATTTGCCAAGTATGGCCCTTCCCAATTGGGACCTAGGACTCCGTCCGAACTTTTCAAGATATTTGAGGTCACTTTCCTGAGCACCAAATCCCCTTCCTTGAAATTCCAGGCTTTGACCTTTCGGTTGAAATACCTAGCGATCTTGCTCTGGTAAATTGCCACTTTCTCAGCTACCCGGTCTTGTTTCTTTTCCAGGAGATCTAGATTAGCTCAGAGCTTGACCTCGTTGCTTTCAGGTTCATAGTGTTGTACCCTCAATGAGGTCAATTTATGCTCGATGGGGAGGACCGCTTTAACTCCGAAGGCTAGGGAGTAGGGTGTCTCCCCGGTAGCTGTCCTCTTTGTAGTCCGGTATGCCGAAAAAGACCTCGGGAAACTCCTCAGCCCATTTGCCTTTCTTCTGCTGTAATTTCTTCTTCAGCAGCCTCTTGATAGTCTTGTTGGTGGATTCCACCAGCTCGTTGATCTGAGAATGGGCTACTGAAGCGAACCTGAGGTCGATTCCCAAAACTTCACAAAAGTCCTTGAATCGGTTGTTGTCGAACTGCTTGTCCAGGTCGGCTACAATGATGAGAGGGGTTCCGAATCTACAGACTATGTTGGTTTTTATTAACTTAGTCGTATTCTTCTCTGATATTTGGGAGAGAGGCCCTGCTTCGACCCACTTAGTGAAAAAATCGATGGCCACGATAGCATATTTAGCTTTCCACGAAGCGGTGGGAAGTGGTCCAATTAGGTCGATCCCCCACATGGCCAAGGGGTAGGGCAAACTGAGAGAGGATAGTCGCTCTGGCAGGAGATGACTCAAGCTCGAGGTCATTTGGCAAGGTTCACAAGATTGTACAAAGTTTCTTGCGTCTTGGTGGACGGTTGGCCAGTAGTACCCCATGCGAAGCACTTGATACGCTAAAGCTTCACTGCCGATGTGGTTCCCGCAGTCCCCAGAATGAACCTCTCTGAACGCTCATTTGGCATCATCAGGATGCAAACACCGAAGAAAAGGAAGGGACAGTCCCCTCTTGTAAAGGTATCCATCCATCAAGCAATATCGGACATAGAGCCTTCTAATTCTTCGGGCTTGATCGAGCTCTTCGAGAAGCTTTCCCTCTTGGAGATAGGCAACGATTGGATCCATCAAGCTAGGCTGACGATCCAGGGAGCAGATTTCCTTACCCGTGGTTATGCTTGGTTGGGAGATCACTTTGAGAGGAACTCCTCATGGTAAGGCTTAGCCTCCATTTGCAGCTATCTTTGCTAAGACATTCGCGCGATGGTTCTAGTGTCGAGGCACCTGCTCGATTTTAAATCCATTGAATCTATCCTTAAGCGACTGAACTAATTTTAGGTAGGCTACCATGTTATCCCTTTTTGCCTGGTAAATCCCATAAACCTAATTGACTATGAGCAACGAGTCACTCTTGAATTGTAGGTAGTCCGTTTTAAGTTCAATGGCCGCCTTCATCCCGTCTATGAGGGCTTCATATTCTACCTCATTGTTTGTGGCCTTAAACTTGAATCTGAAGCAGTGACAGAATTCAGTTCCTTTAGGATCTATTAAGACTACGCCAGCTCCTCCCTCAGCTTGCCCGGACGCTCCATCTGTGTAGAGGATCCGGGACTTGCAATCTTCTGGTCAATTGTCGATCTCTGAAATTTTCTCAGGGGCTGGATTCCTTGCTGGGGAGATCGCTTGGCCTTGGAGTGCCTAGAATTCTGCCACAAAGTCCACCAGAGCCTGAGCTTTGATTATGGTTTTGGGTTTATTTTTCAAATTGAATTGGGTGAGCTCTAAATCCTATAGAACTAGCCTTCCAGACACGTTCGGCCTTTGTAAAAACTGACGAAGAGGTTGGTCTGTCACCACCGCTATTGAGTGAGCTTGGAAATATGGACGGAGCTTTCTCGCCGAGGTCACCAGAGCATAGGTGAGTTTTCCAAGAGGGTATAATTTTTCTCTGGCTTTGTTAGGGCATGAATCACGTAGTACATAGGCCGTTGAACCCTGTCTCCATATTCCTTGATCAAAGCCCCACTTACTGTAGTCTTTGAGACAACCAGGCAGATTTGCAGTTCCTCTCCGGGAACTGGCTTGACTAGCAATGGATGGCTTGTTAGGTACCTCTTCAAGGCTTGAAAGGCTTGCTCGCTCTCTTGGCTCCATTTCATGTTTTTCCCTTGTTTGATATCTTTGAAGAAGGGGAGGCATTTATCGGTAGATCGTGAAATGAATCTGTTGAGCGCTGCTACACGCCCTGCCAAGACTTGTACCTGTCAGAGTGATGTAAGGGATTCCAGGTCCAAGATAGCCTTGATTTTTTCTGGGTTAGCCTGTATGCCTCTCTCATGAACCATGAAACCTAAAAACTTCCCCGTAGTCACCCCGAAAGCACATTTGGAGGGGTTCAACCGCATTTGGTTTTCTCTTAGGATTAGAAATGTCTTACGAAGGTCTTCCTGATGTCCTACTGCGGTTGGTGATTTTGTGATCAGGTCGTCGATGTATACCTCCATCGTCCTTCCAATCTCGGGCTTGAATAGTTTGTTAACCAGACGTTGGTATGTAGCCCCCGCATTCTTAAAGCAAAATGGCATCACCTTGTAGCAGTACAGGCCTTGCCTGGTAATGAAGCTGGTCTTATCTTGGTCAGCTGGGTGCATCTTAATCTGGTTATACCCCTAGAACGCGTCCATGAAACTAAGAAGCTTATTTCCGGATGTGGAGTCGACCAGCTGGTCGATCTTTGGTAGAGGAAAGCTATCTTTTGGACATGCCCGGTTGAGGTCGGTGTAGTCGACGCACATACGCCATTTCTCATTCGCCTTTGTAACCATGACCACATTGTCATTGGCGATCCACTCGGGGTAGCGTACTTCTCTGATGAAACCTGCCCTGATCAATTTGTCTACTTCTTCTTGTACCGTAGCGTTTCTCTAGGCATTAAAGTGACGCCTCTTTTGTTTGACAGGCTTGAATGTTGGATCCACTGCTAATCGGTGAGCGGCCAAAGATTTCAGGATCCCGGGCATCTCATTATGGCTCCAAGCGAAGATGTCACTGAATTCCTTGAGAAGCTCAATCAAGCCTATTTTTACTTTCGGTTCGAGGGCGGCTCCGACCTTGACAACCTTGGAGGGATCGTCGTTCCTAATAGGTATCTCCTTTAGTTTATCCACGGGTTGCCCGCTAGTCCATTTCTTGCTCTGTTCTTCGTTATCGGCATTATGGGCTCGTTCTTAAGATGATCTGCGGGCTCCACATCTTTCTGAATCACCCCGGGTGCTTCCGTATCCTGGACCGTTGCAACTTGTACAAACTGTTTTGCTAAAGTTATAGGATTAGCACACACTACGTAGCATTTCCTAGCTGCTTGCTGGTCCCCACGTACCTCTACGACCTGCGTTCCCACTGGAAATTTTAGGACATTATGGTAGATAGATAAGACTCCCCTCAAGGATGATAGGAAAGGTCTCCCCAGTATGGCGTTATAGGTAGATGGGACGTTGACCACAGCGAAATCCGTCATAACATTCTGTTAGAGAGGTGAGGTTCCAACGATCACTGAGAGGATCTTTGATCCCACTGGTATGATCGAATCCCCAGTGAATTCGTAGAGCGGAGTTGTGCAACTATTGTTACACCATTGCTTCAAATTTAGCCTTTCCAAGGTGTCCTTGAAGAAAATGTCTACGCTGCTGCCCGGGTCAACTAACACCCCGGTGGACCATGCAGTTGGCAATTTGTATAGTGATCACCATGGGATCATCATGCCCCTGTACGGTGTTGAAAACATCTGCCTTGGTGAAAATAATCTGAGCTGACTGGGAAGGTTCAGCCGGGCTTTGGCCCCTGAAGATACCCCGACCTTAAAGGTCCAGCATGGTTTTTTCTGGAATTTTTGGAGGTGCCAGCTAGTGTGGGCCCTCCACTGATGGTGTGTATCACCTGGATTTGCTGCATTAAATCAGTCTATTCCCCCTTTCTCTTCTTCCATGCTCACAGATCTCGGCTTGTACCTCTTTTCTAGTCTGAATATTATCTCTGACCTGCTACAAGAAATTGATCAAACATCCTCCCCTTATCAGGGCCTTGATCTGACTGCACAAATTATAACATTCTGAAGTGTTGTGGCCCACGTCCTCATGGAAGTCACAGTACTTGTACCGGTTCCTCCTTTCGACTGGGGCTTTCATAGGTGCGGGCTTCTAGAGAAGCCCCTTGTCCCGTATATCAAGGTAGATTGTTTCCCGAGAGGCATTCAAGGGGGTGTAGTAATCATACCCTTTCTCACCTCGCATTATGAGGGCTACAGTTCTAGGAATAGGTGAAGCTCATGGAGGGGTTTGTCTTGCTGGATACCTTTCTTGCCTGAGCTGAGCAGCGGGGAAGCAGTATGTCGACCTATTGGGAGGTTTGTTCTGATTTTTCTGAGTAGGCTCAGATCTGGGGGATTCGTTTTTTTTGGCACTTTACTATTCTCATATCGTCGTGTTCTATCTTGACTTTGAGCTATTCGTCGATCTCGACATGCTCAAGAGCCCGATCATAAGCCTCCTGATAGGTCTCTGGAGGTCTCTTGGCAAAGGAATGGAAAAGCTTTCCTGCCCACAGGTTCCGCCTGAAATTGGCTAGAGTTTCCTTCTCGATGAAGACTCTCATTTGGATGACTTCCTTGTGAAAACATTCCATGTAAGACCGAAGTGTTTCCCCTCGTTCTTGAATCACATACTGAAGATGTATGGGATCCTTTGGATGAGGTTTGACTTCTTGGAACTGGGAACAAAAATATGTCGATAACTTTGTGAAAGAATCCATGCTACTAACAGGCAGCTTCCTGAACCAAGTTTTTACGTAGTTGGTCACGGTTGTAGGGAACATCCTGCATATAGCAGGCTTGGTGGTATTCTACACTTCCATCTGCTGGACGAAATTCTCCAGGTGACTCAAAGGGTCTTCTGTTCCAGAGAATTTATCTGTAGGCAATTTAAACTTCGGCAGGAGATCCGCTTCTCGGATCCTTCTAGTGAAGGGAGTGTTCATCTCACTTAATGGATCCTTCTTATCCTCCATATTCTTTTCCTTTCTTATCTGCTGGACCTCTTTCTGTAGCCTTTCCAGCTGATCCCTCAATCGCTTGTTCCTGGGCTTTTTTAAATCAACCTCGGATTCTCTGCTACTAGATCCCTCCGATGAACCGGTGATCTTAACCCGGCTTTCTTTGTGAGCGGGATCTATCCAGAAGATTTGCCGGCTACCCTCCTCTTGGGCACGGGCTTGCCTCTTTAAAGCCGTCGGGCGAGGGGCCTCTCGTTGCTCCTAGGTCAGAGTGTCTGCTGCGGACTTAACCTGCCTGGGTTGATACTGTGATGGCCTTCTAGGAACTAGAGGCATGGGCCCTAGCCTATCCTGGATTGAAGGTTGAAGCCCGATCCTACCCCGGGCTGGTTCTGAAGGAGGAGGTCTCAGGCGATCAAAGGCAGGCTGCCTGGTCCTGGTCCTGGTCCTGCTCGGCTTTCACTGGTCATTTGAATTTGTCGGCTGGACTGCAATGCCTTCAACGTGCTGGCGGAGGTGAATATTTTCCACGAAGGCCGCCGCTTGTTGATCGAGCGTGGCCTGGCTTACCATGGGAGGGCCAGAAGCCCGTGTATTAGTTGTTTGGACCGGAACTTGGTTGCGGTGTCCGGGTTTCTTTCCCCTCATTGGGGCTTTTGGCGTTGGAGTCGTCAAAGGTTGTTGCGAAGCCACGGGCTTTCCTTGGGAGGAGCGGAGCCTCATGATTCCTGTAAGACAACAAAATCTCAGTTAACACCCTCAAGACCACAACCACGTAGGTGGTGGCCGGGGTTAGATACCTTCGGTATTTAGTTTGAAAAATGACGCTCACAAAAGGTAAAAGGGAATACAATGGTTTTATCATTCATCAGGCATAACCTTACAAAGATTTCTCCAACACTCTCAATCTCTCTGGGATACCATTAAGTGGTACTCTCGTGCCTATCGAAAAGTAGTCTCCATTCTTCAGCTCAAGCTTGATCGTTTTATACATAGTCTGGGTTGGTTCCATTTGCGACTTTACCGCCATGATTTTCTCAATCCTTTTCCTCCTTATCAGGCGGGATCTTTTTATTTAAAAGTCATTGACTTTGGTTTAATGACGGATTTGAGAGTATCGTAGGCGAAGATAAGTTTGTTTCCTTTTTGGATTCAATCACTTGTTCTACAAGTAATTTTTTGATGTTTATTGTAGGTATGATCTCGTGTGTCTCCATGGTATGATTCTTCATGGAGGATTGTGAGTATGGCACTTATTATTTAGTAGAGCGACATGTCCAGGTCTTGGTGCTAGGAGCTTGGTGCGACCTTTCCAAGTCCCTTGGAGCTTTAAACGGCTTATTGTAGGCGCTTTTCGATGGCAACAGGCCTTGACGAGCTTCCTCCTACCCATCCTAATAGGTCAGAAACTCTGTTCGGTGAGGTGGTGAAACATTGTAATACGAGCTTAAAGCCTAACAGTTTCTCTTTGAATCTGGAGAGGAAGGCTGGCTTCCAGGGAGGTTGCGAGGTAGTCTCGACCTCGGTGTCAGAAGCTCTATCCGGTTGTATCGGGCTTCGTCTCGGATGTTTCCAAAGCTCGGTGACCCTTCTTAATTTTTTACGAGGTGGCTTCGTGGCCTGACCCCGGGAGGCGCTCCATGGTGGATAATTTTTGGGCCTGGATTCGGGCTAGGAGGAAGGAGAATTTTCCTTTGGTCCTTAGCAAAATTTGGCTATTAACAGTAGTAAAAGACCCCCACTCTTCCCTTCACTTTCTACTTGCAACACCCTCTCAAATCCCAGTAGATGTCTAAACCTGTCCGCCTCTCCCTTATGAAGCTTAGTTTCACACAAAAAGACCAAATTAGGGGAAGGTCTTTTCAGAGCTCTTTTCAGGGCTTGGAATGCCCGAGGATTCCCCAATCCACGGACATTCCAGCATAAGATACTCATAATGCTCGGCGGGCTTGGACCCCAGGCTTCACTGCTTCCATAGTCACCAAGTCACTCATAGCCACCTTCTGTTTCTTCTCCTTTATCACCTCATTCCACAACAAGTTATCAAGCTTGCGCTTCGTCCCCCCTTCCTGCTTTATTTTCATAGGTGACGTCTTGCTCTCACCTCTAGATTGTCCTTTCCCTGATAGAAAGGGGCTGCCTTGCCATATCTTACTTTTAATGATCTGGCGAGCTTCAAGGAATCTCTTAATCAGACTAGATACCCCTTCCATATTTCTAACGCCCGGTTTCTTTCTCGCTGCCCTCCTCCATTTACGAGCTGAAAATTTCCCCGGGCTTGATGTCTTACCCTCCACATTTTCCTCTACTGCCTCCACCACACTTTTGTCCCCTTCTAAACCTTCTATGAGGACCTCCCTCGAGTCCTTATCACCAACTTCAGCTTCGTCCTGTCTATCCCTGTGGACAGTTAACATTTCCTTACATAGGCTGGCCCCCAAACTCTGGCCCGTCTCAAAGTGCTCATAGCTGGTTCCCACTATCTGCTCTCTCTGATTACTTTGTTCCATTCCGACCATTTGTCCCTCTGTAACCATAATACCCATGTTATCTCCATTCTCAATTCTACCAATAATTGTATCCCCCAGAATACTCCCACACTCCTCCCCGGCTCTTCTCTCAATTACCAGGTTCTCCACCACAGTTTCCCCACCTTTAGTGCTAGTACAAATAGTGCCCACTATAAGTACCATTTCTTTCTCCATAAATTGGCCCTCTCTCTGTTCTAAAATGGGTATCCCCATTCTTAGAGTTATGGGAATATGCTCTGGAGCGATCAGGCATAGTCGCTTTCAGCCATGGGCCATACCTAGTTATCTATCCTTTGAGGGCTTCTTTCTTTGATATGTCATCATTGCAGTCCCTCATGACATGACCTATTATCCCACACGCAAAGCAGAATTCTGGTAGCCTTTCATAATGGAGTGGAGCCACAATAGCCATTTCCAGTCCCTCTTCTTCTTCTTTTTTCTTTTTTCTTTTACTTTCTAAATTTGATGCTTTCGATTGTCATTAGTGAATAATAATTGTATTTGGTAATTAATTGTTGTTTCATGGTGAACCCACCTGTGTATGATATGAAGATCAAATGTTCATTTGAGATTGTTAACAGAAATTTTGCTCGGGGCAATAAATCTCAGTTAGCACTCTTAAGATCATTACCACATAGGCGATGACCAAGGTAGAATGTATATGTATATGACAATGCCTAATGAAATGACAAGGAGACAATGATATTGTTAGTTACTCGAAAGAAATAAAAGTCTTTCTTTATTGATAACATATGGTATACATCTCTCTTTCTCTTTCAAATTGCTCTCACTTTTCTCTGGGGGATTGTTAGGTACTTGTTGTGTGCCTGTCGAATAGTAGTCTCCTCTTTTCAGAAGGAGGAAGTCCCTAATTTATACAATGTCTTCATAGGTTCAACTAATTGATTCTCCCTTTGAGTTTCTCCATCTCTCCCCTCCTTATCGGAAGGGATTTTTATTTTTAAATGTCATTGACTTTGAGTTAATTGCTCAGTTGAGGATATCTTGGTGGAAATCAATTTGTTTCCTACTTAGACTCTATTACTTATTCTATACGTATGTAACGTCTTTAGATGTGATCCTGTGTATCTTCGGGTATAGCATGATTCCATGGTGGTCGTTAAATGTAACACGGTGTGGTACATCAGTTTTCTGGCCCCGATATTGAGAAGTTTCGTCCAGCTAGGAGATAGGTCTGGCCTCCCTTGACCTTTCGAAGCTAGGCGGGCCCCCCTATGGACACCCCCCTATATCAGCGAGGTATAGGCGAGCTTCTGGAGAAATTACGAGGTAACCTTGACTTCGGGGGGTTTTCCTGTTTTCAGGTTTGGTGACGCGGGATTGATCTGACCATTCCGGGCTCTATTCCGGATGTTTCTAGAGCCTACCCTTATTCCTGCGAGGCGGTATCGTAGCTCGGCTTTGGGTAACATGGTCTCCAGGTGGAAAATCTCAGGCATGGAGCAAGGTCTGGAGGGTGGAAAATTTCTCTTTGGTCCTTAGCAAATTTGGCTATTAACATAAGTCCCCTCTGACTTGAACACTAGACGTCGAGCTTGGGGTTGGGGTCAGATTTTTATTTTATTTGGGAAATCTTTCCTTTTATACCGTTACCAGAATATTGGGGAAATCTTCTCATTAACTGCGTAAGTGACGTGGCGTGAACTGACTAATTTATTTCTGAATTAATCCAGTTGCGTTACGGCAGTCCCCGAGATTCTTTACCGTTACCAGAATCTTAGGGAGATCTCCTTATTAACTATGCAAGTGACGTGGCGTGAGCTGACTAGCTTGTTTCTGAGTTAATCCAGTTACGTTACGGCAGTCCCCGAGATTCTTTGCGATCTCAACCAAAGATCTCGACAGCTCGTGCTGCTGCCCTCTTGCCTATATATATATATATATATATATATATATCCATTTATCTCAACGACTTCCTCACATCTTTCAAACTCAAATTTTTCCCAAGATATACTTTCTCTCATAACCTTTCTCTCAAGCTTATCCTTTTCCTCATTCTTCATCCTTACTGACTTCACCATGTCGAAAACCAGTCATGATTCAATTTACTCCATAGTTGATGACGAGGAGGTCTTTAGCCTTGCCCCGGGGAAACGGGCAAGGAGGAGCTTAGACAGCGACGATTCCCCGCCCAACCCGCAGCGTGGGCGGTCAAACAGGAATGTATCCATTGGGACCGGGTTTTCCAACCACCCTGACCATTCTTTGGATATTGCCGATGAAGACTCCGACAAAGAAGTGGGCGGCGAAGCCGCGGGAGAACATCAAGTCCCAGCTTCTGGCCCACTTTTGGAGCGGCTCCCTCCTTATGACTTTAGGGTTGTCCCTGATTCCATCGTCGATCCAGTCGCCATTGACCGTTTGAGGTCGAAGTATGGCATCCCCGACGGCGTTTCCATCTCGGTGCCCCCTATGGGTTACGAGTTCTTCAACCCCCCTAAGGGCGTGCTTCCAATTCATGTGGCGGCTCTCGAGAATAGGGTTAGGCTTCCCCTTCATCGGACTCTTCGGTGGGCTCTTAACGCCATCCAGCTTGCTCCCCTCCAGTTGACACCTGGCTTTTGGAGGCATCTAATTGGCTTCCTCGTGCTTTGGAGGGAACAATGTCAGTTGAGCAAGGTAACGAGAGAGTCGGGGGCAGAGGAGCTGGCATATCTTTTCCAGATTGGGAGCCTGTCTTACGCTCCTCGAGGCCATTTTTATGCTAAGGCCAAGAACAAACTCAACTTTGTTATTCCTGGCGCTTCGAAGAAAAACCCAGCCTGGAAGGAAGAATGGATCCTTACCGGGGATGATTGGGGGAGCTCGATTTTCATTGGAGGGCATGAGTTCGAGGTTCCCACAGCTTTCAGTGGCAAACCCTCGTGGGACTGGGACTCCCTGCCCGCTGAATCTGAAGCCATTTTGAAGGCTATTTTATCCAGGAATTACTTGAACCTGAAGTTCCCCACTGCTGAAGCCTTCGATCCTCGTAGGGTGAACCAATACCTGCAGATCTCAGACGCTACTCCTTGTAAGTGTCATTGAATTGCCTTGCCTTGCCTTATTGATCAGCTTGGTTCTAACATTTTCCTTTTTAATTTGTTTATTCACAGTTTTTGTCGTTGAACCAGCTTCCCGCAACGTCTCACGCTCTCCTCAAGCTGGAATTTCTCTTCCTTTTGCTGGGGTCGAACCAGCTCTTGCTCCATCTGCCTCCCCAGCTGGGTCCAAGATGGCCAACCTTACGTCGCGGGCTTTGGGTAAAGCTCCCCAGGTTGTCGGTCTGACTGCTTCTGCCCCTTCTGCTGTAGTCGCTAAAGCTGCTACCCTCTCGATTTGCCCGCCTAATTCCGCTGAGCTTCCAACCCCCCAAGCTTCGGAGGATTCTGGAAAGGGTGTCACAAGGATTCCTTCCAGCCGTTCCCGGCCTCAGTCGAGCTCGACGGGGCAGGATGAAGTCCTGGAACAATTCATCGCGTCTTGTCCGGGCGGTGGGATCTCCAGGATGGCTTCCATGCTCGTGGATGTCCTTATTACCAAGGGGTCTGCTATTTTAGCTAAGGTAATTGCATTTCCTTCGTACTGCTTTTGCTAATTTGTTCAGTGTCTAACTCTGGCTTTGTATTTTATAGGCCTTCAAATTTAATGTAGCGATGGGCCAGCAAGTAGCCCTCCTCCGCGATCGGGCTGCAAAACCCGAAGCCGAATCCAAGAGAGCCATGGGATTGCTTAAGCAGACTCAGTCCTTAGTGGAAGAGATGACCTCCAACTAGGGAAAGGTCGAGATCGAGATGGCTGGGCTTCGTTGTGACCATGAGAGGACGAAGCAATCTTATGATCAAGAGCGTCTTCAATCTACCCGGCGGGCCAGACAGAGGGATTCTTGGAAAGCTGAGGCAAAAAAGTTGGACCTTGAGAATCAGTCTTTGATTGCTCAGGTGACCAAGCTGCAAGCTGACGCGGAGACCTCTTTTAGCGATGGATACTTCTATGCTTCCTTTCAAGCCGCTGAAGCTCTCCCTCTTCCATTTGATCTGTCATCTATTGCCGGCTGGGATAGACAGGAAATAATCATTAAGGCTACAGAGTTATCTCGCCCTGATGGCGAAGAGGCGGTTCCTTTGAACCCAACAGGAGCCGAAAAATAGCCCTCCCAGACAGATCCTCCATTTCCACCTCCTCCCTTTACTACTTCAAGTCCCGGGGAGTCATCCAGTAAGGTTCTGTCTTCTCGATCCGAGGGGGACCAGTCAGGAGCTGGGGAAGGAGCTAGGAGCCCGTCTGAGGAGCCCCCTGTAATGGAGATGGAGGTCGACAGGAGCCAAACGGGGTCCATGGCTGCCCTTCTCGATGCGGCTATCCCACCTGAGGTTATGGAAATGATCAATGAAGTCCTGAGGAAGATCTTGTTGATCAACAGATGGAGCCTCTAAATGGAAGGGCGGTTGGTGAGGATAACAAAGATGTACAACTACCAGAAGGGGGGGTCAGTGGCGAGGATCAGCGTGAAGGAGGAGGACCGGCAGAGGAAAACCCAGGGAGTCCCAAAGCTTGAAGCAGTTCCTTCATGGCTTGTCTTGATTGCCTGGAAAAGGGGGTGGGCACCTCGTTTTGCCTTTATTTAGCTTAGCTTTCCTTTTTTTTATAACCCGAGCTCGGGGGTCGGGCTCCCCGTTGGATGGATGTAGCCTTACCAGGGATAGGCTCCTCTCATAATGAGAAATCAAATCGCTTTGAGAACTCTTGTTTCATTCCTGGTCTTGAATAGGAACCAGAATTGTATCCGCAACAACAATTTGTTCGTACTTCATTAAAACCTTGGTAAGGAATTCTTATTATGATGATCTTGATTCTGCACACGAAAACAAACATTTGTTTTTAAATTCGTCTTGGGGGTGGTAGCCCGACCAAGGCATCATGAGGGCTATTTAGTTATTTCCTGGTCTTGAGATCTGGATGGCAACTATGCTCTTACACTCAGACCCTTCTTGGGGGTGGTAGCACGACCAAGGCATCAGGAGGGCTATTTAGCGATTTCCTGGTCTCGAGGTCTGGATGGCAACTATGCTCTTACACTCAAACCCTTCTTGGGGGTGGTAGCCCGACCAAGGCATCAAGAGGGCTATTTAGCAATTTCCTGGTCTCGAGATCTGGATGGCAACTATGCTCTTACACTTAGACCCTTCTTGGGGGTGGTAGCCCGACCAAGGCGGCAGAAGGGCTATTTAGGGATTTCCTGGTCTCGAGGTCTGGATGGAAACTATGCTCTTACACTCAGACCTTTCTTGGCGGTGGTAGCCCGACTAAGGCATCAAGAGGGCTATTTAGCTATTTCATGGTCTTGAGATCTGGATGGCAACTATGCTCTTACGCTCAGACCCTTCTGGGGGGTGGTAGCCCGACCAAGGCATCAGGAGTGCTATTTAGCTATTTCCTTGTCTTGAGATCTGGATGGAAACTATGCTCTTACACTCAGAACCTTCTTGGGGGTGGTAGCCTAACCAAGGCATCATGAGGGCTATTTAGCTATTTCCTAGTCTTGAGATCTAGATGGTAACTATGCTCTTACGCTCAGACCCTTCTTGGGGGTAATAGCCCGACCGAGGCATAAGGAGGGCTATTTAGCTATTTCCTGGTCTCGAAGTGTTTATGTTGAACTTCCCACTAAAGGGTGTAGACACTACTGTTGAACATAGTTGGAGATAAAGATGAAAGAGAAAAATGACTTTATTGATGATCAAGATGTAGTACATCTTTATTAGGGATTCTAATGAAACCTAAATGGGGGTAGTCTGCTTGAGAAATCCCTACTCAAGGGTAGAATTTCCTCAAATGATCTGCATTCCAAGTGTGGTCGATGGGTCGTCCGTCCGTCCATGTCTTCGAGTTTGTAGGCTCCATTGCAAGCAACTAGCTTTATCAAATATGGCCCTTCCCAATTGGGACTTAAGACTCCATCCGACCTTTTCCGAGTATTCAGGGTCACTTTTCTAAGCAGCAGATCCACTTCCTTGAAATTCTGGGCTCTGACCTTTTGGTTGAAATAACTAGCAATCTTGCTTTGGTAGATTGCCACTTTCTCCGCTACCCGGTCTTGTTTCTCTTCTAGGAGGTCCAGGTTAGCCCGGAGCTTGACCTCGTTACTTTCGAGCTCAAAGTGTTGTACCCTGAACGAGGTTGATTTATGCTCGATGGGGAGGACCGCTTCAACTCCGAAAGCCAGGGAGTAAGGTGTCTCACTGGTAACTGTTCTCTTTGTAGTCCGATATGCCTAGAGGATTTCTGGCAGTTCTTCGGCCCATTTGCCTTTTTTCTGCTGTAGTTTCTTCTTTAGAAATTTCTTGATAGTCTTGTTGGTGGATTCCACCAGCCTGTTAGTCTGGGGATGGGCTACTGAAGCGAGCCTGAGGTCGATCCCCAATCCTTTGCAAAAATCATTGAATCGGGCGTTGTCGAACTGCTTCCCTAGATCAGCTATAATGATGAGAGGGGTCCCGAATCTACATACCACGTTGGTTTTGATGAACTTGGTCGTATTCTTTTCTGATATCCAAGAAAGAGGCCCTGCTTCGACCCATCTTGTGAAGTAGTCGATAGCCACGATGACATGTTTCATTTTTCCGGGAACGGTAGGGAGTGGTCCAATTAGGTCGATTCCCTACATGGCAAAAGGGTAAGGTGAACTGAGGGACGATAGTCGCTCAGGTGGCTGGTGGTTCAAGTTTGATGTTCTTTGACATGGCTCGCAAGATTGAACAAAACTCCTTGCATCTTGGTGGATGGTCGGCCAATAGTACCCCATACGAAGCACCTGATATGCTAGAACTTCCCCACCTATGTGGTTCCCGCAGTCCCCAGAGTGGACCTCTCTTAGTGCCCATTTAGCATCATCAGGATGCAAGCACCTAAGTAAGGGGAGGGATCTGCCCCTTCTGTAGAGGTACCCCTCTACCAAACAAAATCAGACCGAGAGTCTTTTAATTCTTAGGGCTTGGTGGGCTCATCGGGGAAGCTCCCCCTCAAAAAGGTAGGCGACGATCGGGTCCATCCAGCAAGGCTGGCGATCTAGGGAGCAGATTTCTTTATTTATGGCTATGCTTTGTTGGGAGATCCTTGGAGGGGAATTCCCCGTGGTAAGGATTGGCCTCAGTTTGCTGCTATTTTAGCCAGAACATCTGCGCGATGGTTTTGGTGTCGAGGGACCTGATTGATCGTGCCAAAATTGTTGTATATTTCGGCCCTCATTCCTATTCCTTTGTCTCGTTCTTGTGTGTATTTTCTATATATTTTATGTCTAATAGGCTCATTACTGCTAATTGCAGGCAAAAGATGTAATTCTGGGTTTGGAAGCATGTTGCGGTGATTCTGGCAGAAAATGGGCAAAAGGAAAGATAAAGGATCATAAGCAACTCTACAGTGCGGGTCAAGTGCTTGTCAACTGCGGGTTGCAACCACACTCCAACCGCACTCATGATCATAGCCGGGACTTGATACAGGAGAAGAGTTAATGTGCGGGTCCAGTGCGGGTCATCCAACCGCACTCCACCGGCACTGTTGCCAAAGCCAGAGAAGCTGAGTTGCACCTGACGTTAAAGTGCGGGTACAGTGCGGGTCATCCAACCGTACTCCACCCGCACTATTGCCAAACCAGCAAAAGCTGAAGTTGCACCTAACATTTGAGTGCGGGTACAGTGCGAGTCATCCACCAGCACTCCACCCGCACTATTGCTCAAAACAGAGGAGGGATTTTGCACCTGACAGTAAAGTACGACTCAAGTGCGACTCCGGTGCGGGTCAAGTGTGAGTCAAGTGCGGGTAATCCAACCGCACTCCACCCGCACTATTGCCCAGATCAGAGAACTGAAGATGAAGAACACTTTTAGAGTACGGGTAATTCACCCACACTCTGCGCGCGACAGCTTCTGGTTTCAAGCTTAAGTGACCTATTTTTCCATCCTCAATAAATAGAAAAGGATGGGAACGAACCAAAATATCACCATATCTCCCAACACTTGTATTCTAAGCTAGTAACACATCTCCCTATCATCCAAACCATCTCTACTCAATCAAAGGCAACTAGGAGATTTGGATTCAAGCTTCAACGAAGGAGATCAATCTTCAAGGGTTATCTCTCTACTCTCTCTTAGTTTATTGGTTTGTAATAGAACATGAGTAGCTAAAATACCCCACTATGGGGTTGATGTTATTTGTTTGATGGATATTTGGGCTTTGTAAATAAACTCTATGTGTTATATTTATTCTATCTCTATGTTTTATTCCATTGCTTGGATTGATTTCCATTATTGATTTGCTTGGATACACCCTCTTTGCATGATTGATTTGGATTATTTGAGTAGGCAATTAGGTTGTCTAATGCTCAATTGAATGGAAGGATTTTCGGAAATCCGGCTCTACAACCATGCCCTTAATCTAATCTTGAATTAGTTGCTTTCACTATACACTCTAGGTTAGCCACTTGTGAGAGAATTAGAAGCCTCCACTATACACCCTAGGTTGGCTACTTTAGTGATTCTACGAGAACTAACCTTCGAGTAGAATTCGGTTGATAACCTAAAGTCTCATCCAATCTCAAACGGGTGGCCTTCACTATACATGCTAGGTCGGCCACTTGTGAGGGAATTGGAAGCCATCACTATACACCCTAGGATGGCTACATTAGTAATAGGTGGAGCCATAGCTAGATAGATAAGCATTCATGGAAAAAGTCCCGATTGAGTAACTAGCCATTGTTGGTTGCTTAGGAGGGATTAATCGCTAGTAGGAGGTATTCACTATACACCCTAGGTTGACCTCTTACTAGAGATATATACCAACGCTATACACCCTAGGTTGGTTACATTTGTCAATACATGCTTAATTGAGAGTTTGTTGCAATTGCCCCAATATTCACTTACAAGTCCATCAACTCTATAGTTCCGTCATCATTCATTCATCACTCCATTGTCATCCCATTTTATTTGCTTTTATAGTTTAGTTTATATTGTATTTTCATTCACCATCACTTTTACTTTTATGCCTACTAGTTATATTAATCCTAATCTTATCACCGCTACCCCGATCTTAGTGGACAACACCCGTGCTTACCGCTTTACTTGTATTACTACTTGTGAACGCATCGCATAGGTTTTATAAATTGTTTTGACAGACGGTTTTCTGACGGCAAAAACCTTCCCATCACTGATCGATCTTGAACCCTTTAAACTTATTTTTTATCAACTGAGCTAGCTTTAGATAGGCAGCCATATTATCTCCATTTGCCTGGTACACCCTAGTCACCTGATTGACAACAAGCAATGAGTCGCTCTTGACTTGTAGGTAATCGGCCTCTAGTTCGATGGCTACCTTCATCCCAGCTAGGAGGGCTTCATACTCTGCTTCATTATTGGTGGCTTTAAACTTGAATCTGAAACCGTGACAGAAATCAGTCCCCTCCGGGTCTATTAAAATTATGCCAGCTCCTCCCCCAGCTTGCCCGGATGCTCCATCTGTAAAGAGGGTCCATGGCTTGCCGCCTTCCGGCCAATTGTCGATCTCGGATGTCTTTTCAGGGATCTCATTTGGTGCTGAGGGATCCTCTTGATCTGAGAGCGCCGAAAATTCTGCCACGAAGTCAGCCAAAGCCTGTGCCTTAATCATGGTTCAGGGCTTATACTTTAAATCAAACTGAGTGAGCTCTAGGGCCCATAAGACTAGCCTTCCAGACACGTCTGGTCTTTGCAAGAATTGGCGGAGAGGTTGGTCTGTCACCACTGCTATTGTGTGAGCTTGAAAATAGGGATGGAGCTTCCTCGCTGAGATCACCAGAGCATAAGCGAGCTTTTCCAGGAGAATGTAATTCCTCTCTGACTTGGTCAAAGCATGACTCACATAGTATATGGGTCTTTGAAAACCATCGCCACACTCCTTGGCCAAAGCTCCGCTTACTGCAATTTCTGATACGACTAGGTAAATCTGCAGCTCATCTCCGAGAACTGGCTTGACTAACAACGGTGGGCTTGTTAGGTATTCTTTCAAAGCTTGGAAAGCTTGTTCGCTCTCCTGGCTCCACTTCATGTTTTTCCCTTGTTTGATGGCTTTGAAGAAAGGGAGACATTTATCGGTGGAGCGAGAGATAAACCTGTTGAGCGCCGCTACGCGTCCAGTCAGAATTTGTACCTGTTTGAGTGATGTTGGGGATTCCAGGTCCAAGATAGCTTTGACTTTTTTTGGGTTGGCCTCTATGCCTCTCTCATGAACCATGTAGCCTATAAACTTCCCCGCTGTTACCCCGAAGGCATACTTGGAGGGGTTCAACCGCATCTGGTTTTTTCTCAGTATGATAAAGGTTTTACGAAAGTCTTCCCGATGTCCTTCTGCGGTTGGTGATTATGTGATCATGTCGTCGATATATACCTCCATCGTCCTTCCTATCTCGGGCTTGAACAGCTTGTTAACCAGTCGCTGGTATGTAGCCCTCGCATTCTTCAAACCAAACTGCATCACCTTGTAGCAGTACAAGCCCTGCCCAGTAATGAAACTGGTTTTATCCTAGTCAGCCGGGTGCATTTTAATTTGGTTGTATCCTGAGAATGCATCCATAAAACTCAAAAGTTTATTTCCGGACGTGGAGTCAACCAGCTGATCGATCTTTGGTAAAGGAAAACTATCTTTTGGACAAGCCCGGTTGAGGTCGGTGTAATCGACACACATACGCCACTTCCCATTCTCCTTCGTAACCATGACCACGTTGGCGATCCATTCGGGATAGCGTACTTCTCTGATAAACCCTGCCTTGATCAATTATCTACCTCTTCCTGCACCGCAGCGTTCCTATCAGCGTTGAAGTGACGCCTCTCCTGTTTGACGGGCTTGACTGTTGAATCTACAGCTAGTCGATGTGCAGCCAATGATGCCGGGATTCCAGGCATTTCGCCATGGCTCCAAGCGAAGATGTCGCTGAATTCCCTGAGAAGATTAATTAAACCTTCTTTCACTTCTGGTTCAAGGGTGGCCCCGACCTTGACAACCTTGGAGGGATCGTCATTTTTGATGGGTATCTCTTCAAGTCTATCTACGGGCTGTCCGATGGCCCACTCCTTGCTCTGTTCCTCTTTATAAGGCATAATAAGTTCGCTTTCTGGATGATGAGGATGCTCCACGGGCTCCATTTCTTCCTGGATTATCTGGGATGTTTCCATGTCTTCCTGGACTAATGCCACCTGTACACATTGTTTTGCTAAAGCTGTAGGATTGGCAGACACTGCGTAGCATTTCCTGGCTGCCTGCTGGTCTCCGCGTACCTCTCCCACCTTGGTTCCAACTGGGAATTTCAGGACATTATGGTATATGGACAAGACTCCCTTCAAGGAGGACATGAATGGTCTCCCTAGGATGGCGTTGTAGGCCGATGGGGTGTCAACCACAACAAAGTCGGTCATAACATTCTGTTGGATAGGGGTGATTCCAATGATTACTGGGAGGATCATCGACCCCACCGGTATGATCGAATCTCCAGTGAACCCATAAAGTGGAGTGGTACAGCTATTGTAACAATGTTGCTTCAGGTTTAATTTTTTCAAAGTATCCTTGAAGAGGATATCTACACTGCTACCTGTATCTACGAGCACGTGATGGACCAGACAGTTGGCAATCTGTATTGTGATTACCATGGGATCATCATGAGGTTGCACGGTGTTGAAGACATCTGCTTCAGTGAAAACGATCTGTACCGACTGGGAGGGCTCCATCGGGCTCTGGCTGACCTTGAAGATCCCCCAGCTTTCTTTGATGCGGGGAATCTTCCTCGCGTGGTTTTTTCGAGGATTATTGGAAATGCCAGCCAGTGTGGGACCTCCGCTGATGGTGTGGATCACCTGGATCTGTTGCATTAAGTCAGTCTGTTCCCCCTTCCTCTTCTCTGCGTCCTCACGGATCTCGGCTTGTACCTCCCTTCCAGTCTGAATGTTATCTCTGATCTATTGTAAGAATTCAATCAAGCATCCCCCCCTTATCAGGGCTTCAATCTGGTTGCGTAAATTATAGTACTCTGAAGTGTTGTGGCCCACGTCTTCGTGGAAGTCGCAGTACTTGTACCAGTTCCTCTTATTAGCTGGGGCTTTCATGGGAGCTGGCTTTTGGAGCAGCCCTTTATCCCGTATAGCAAGGTAGACCGTTTCCCTGGAAGCGTTCAAAGGAGTGTAGTAGTCATACCCTTTCTCCCCTTGCATTACGGGGGCCACGATCCGGGGAGGTGGCGAAGCCTGGGGAGGGGTTCTTCTTGCTGGATATGTTTCTTGCTTGTGCTGAGGAGCGGGGATGCGATAGGTCGACCTATTGGGAGGTTTATTCTGTGTTTTCTGAACTGGCTCAAATTTGGGGGCTTCTTTTTTCAGACGCTTCGCCGTTCTCATGTCGTCGTGTTCCATCTTGACTTTAAGTCGCTCGTCGATCTCGACCTGCTCAAGAGCCTGATCATAGGCCTCATGGTAAGTCTCGTTAGGACTCTTGGCGAAGGAACGGAAAAGCTTTTCCACCCATAGGTTCCGCCTGAAATTGGCGAGAGTTTCTTTCTCGGTGAAAACTCTCATTTGTATGACCTCCTTGTGAAAACGTTCCACGTACGATCTAAGTGTCTCACTCTGTTCCTGAATCACATATTGGAGGTGTATGGGATCTTTCGGACAAGGTTTGACCCCTTGGAATTGCGACCAAAAATCTGTTGATAATTTCGTGAAAGAATCCACGCTGCCAGCAGGCAGCTTCCTGAACTAAGTTTTCACGTAGTCGGTTAGGGTCGTTGGAAACAACCTACACATAGCTGCTCTGGTAGTGTTCTGGACCTCCATCTGTTGAACGAAGCTCTCCAGGTGGCTTAGAGGATCCTCCGTTCTAGAGAACTTATCTACTGGCATTTTGAATTTTGGTGGGACCTCCGCTTCCCGGATCCTCCTAGTGAAGGAAGCGTTCATCTCGCTCAGGGGATACTTTTTATCCTCCTTTTTCCTTCCTTTTCTTATCTGCTGGACCTCCTTCTGTAGCTTTGCCAGCTGATCCCTCAGTCGCTTGTTCCCAAGCTTCTTTGAATTGACCTCGGATTCTTCACTATCAAGTCTCTCTGATGAACTGGCAACCTCTATCCAGTCCCCCTCATGGACATGATCCATTTGGAAAGTTTGTCTACTCTCCTCCTCTTGGGCCCGTGCATTCCTCCTTGATGGAATTGGATGGGATAGCTCTCGTTGCTTCCGGGTAAAAGCATATGCGGCAGATTTAACTCGCCTGGGTTGATATTGTGAAGGTCCTTTCGGAACTGGGGGTATGGGTCCAAGCCTATCCCGGATCAAAAGTTGGGGCCCCGACCTGTCTCGAGCAGGCTCTAGAAGAGGAGGTCCCAGGCGATCGAAGGCAGGCTGCCTAGCTCCGAACCTACTAGGCCCTCTCTGATCATTCAGGTTGGTTGGCTGGACCGTGATGCCTTCAGCGAGCAGATGGATGCGGACGGTTTCCACGAAGGCTGCCGCTTGTTGGTCGAGCGCGGCCTGGCTCACTATAGAGTGGCCAGAAGCCCGTGCATTAGTTGTTTGGACCGGAGCTTGACTGCCATATCCTGACTTTCTCCCCTTTCTTCAGGCTTTTCGCTTAGGCCTCCCCGGGGGTTGCTCTGAAACTCCATGTTGGCCTTGGGAAGAGCGGAGCCTCATAGTTCCTGTAAAACAATGAAAATGTAAATGCAAATAAGTTGATCTGATTAACTGGGTGTAGGCTTTAGTTCCTACAGACGGCGCCATAAAGTGTTAACAGAAATTTTGCTCGGGGCAATAAATCTCAGTTAGCACCCTTAAGATCATTACCACGTAGGCGATGACTAAGGTAGAATGTATATGTATATGACAATGCCTAATGAAATGACAAAGAGACAATGATATTGTTAGCTACTTGAAAGAAATAAAAGTCTTCCTTTATTGATAACATATGGTATACATCTCTCTTTCAAATTGCTCTCACTTTTCTCTGGGGGATTGTTGGGTACTTATTGTGTGCCTGTCGAATAGTAGCCTCCTCTTTTCAGAAGGAAGAAGTCTCTCCTTTATACAATGTCTTCATAGGTTAAACTAATTGATTCTCCCATTGAGTTTCTCCATCTCTCCCCTCCTTATCGGACGGGATTTTTATTTTTAAATGTCATTGACTTTGAGTTAATTGCTCAGTTGAGGATATCTTGGTGGAAATCAATTTGTTTCCTACTTAGACTCTATTACTTGTTCTATACGTATGTAATGTCTTTAGATGTGATCCTATGTATCTTCGGGTCTAGCATGATTCCATGGTGGTCGTTGAATGTAACACGGTGTGGTACATCAGTTTAGTAAGGTCGATCAGTGTTCTGGCCCCGATATTGAGAAGTTTCGTCCAACTAGGAGCTAGGTATGGCCTCCTTTGACCTTTTGAAGCTAGGCGGGGCCCCCTATGGACACCCCCCCTGTATCAGCGAGGTATAGGCGAGCTTCTGGAGAAATTACGAGGTAACCTTGACTTCGGGGGGTTTTTCTTTTTTCAGGTTCGGTGACGCGGGCTTGATCTGACCATTCCGGGCTGTATTCCAGATGTTTCTGGAGCCTGCCCTTATTCCTGCGGGGAGGTATCGTAGCTCGGCTTTGGGTAACATGGTCTCCCGGTGGAAAATCTCGGGCATGGAGCCAGGTCTGGAGGGTGGAAAATTTCCCTTTGGTCCTTAGCCAATTTTGGCTATTAACAGAGATATTGAGGTTTTGCATATAAAACAAAATACTCGCGCATAAAGCTGTTGAATCGCTCCTTTTATAAAGATTTTGTTAACTGAAAATTTGCTCTTGGTGATAAATCTCAATTAACACCCTCGAGACCACTACCACGGAGGTGGTGGTTAGGGTCATATATATTTTATGCCAAGTTAGTTCAGATGATAAGCTAATGTTGATACAACCGAAAAAGAATAAAGATGATTTTATTATCAAGGGTATATCATGTACAAATATCTCTCAAATGCTCTCAATTTCTCTAGGTCTAGTAGGGTGATTCTCGTTTGTCTGTCGAAAAGTAGTCCCTTTTCCCTTTCTCTTTCTCTCTTATTTATACATAATTTTGGTAGGTTAAAACAATCGATTCTCCCATTATTTTCTCAACCTCTTCCCTCCTTATCAGACTGGATTTTTCATTTAAACGTCATTGACTTTGTGTTAATAGTCGAGTTGAGAATATCTTGGTGGAGATCAGTTTATTTCCTCTTCAGACTCTATTACTTGTTCTACACGTACGTAATGTTTCCAGATATGATCCAGTGTATCTTCGTATCTTCATAGCGTGATCCCTCATAGAAGTCGTTGAATCTGGTATGTATTGTCTCGTATAGCGAGGTAGATCAGTGTCTTGGCTTCGGTATTCAGGAGCTTAGTCTAGCTAGGAGCTTGGTCTGACCTCCCTTGATCTCTTGGAGCTTGATGCGGCCCCCTGCGGACACTCCTCTGTGACAGCGGGGTTTTGGCGAGCTTTCGGAGTAGTTGCGAGGTAATCTCGACCCCGAGGAGCTTCCCGATTTCTGGTTTGGTAGCGGGGGCTCGATCTGATCGCGCCAGGCTCTTTTCCGGGTGTTTCTGGAGCTCGCCTTCTATTTCTGTAGGGTGGTACCGTAGCTTGACTTCGGGAACCGTGGTCCCCTGGTGGATACCCTTGGGCTTGGAGCCTGACTAATAGGGTGGAAAATTTCCCTTTACTCCCTAGCCAAATTTGGCTGTTAACAAATATAAATTGCTACTAAATCTGAATTTTTTATTAGATTTATGGAGAGAGACAACAAATTAGCTGCCAATAAAAAGGAAAAAAAATCCTTCTTCACTCACATTGTCTCCGGTAAGTTCACTCTTAATTTCAAATATTATACGATTTTTTATATGTTTAGCTTCGATTTTTTATTATTGTTACAATTACCGAATTGTTATTTTTTGAATGATTATGGTTTTATAGGAAACAATTGTCAAATTACGATTAAGGTTTATCAGAAAGTTTGATTGTGGTTTGTATATCAAGGAAGACAACATACTTGGATGCTACTGTGATACACTTCAAATTCTTATCTTCACAGTTAAAGTGCTTTTTTTTTTAATATGACCTTTTAGTTTATTAGAAATGACGAGTTATTGTAATTGTTTTATATTTATTTGATTCATTTAGTTAGTTGTGTGTTGGTGGGAATGGATCTGGATAATCAAAAGGTAAATAATAAGATAATGAATAAATACTATTAACTAATTTCATAATTGATTTGTAATTATAAATTATTATAGAATTGGCTCTTGATTTTTATTCACTATCCCATTAATTATAGTAATAACTCTTGATTTTTATATACTTTTAATTATTTTATTAAATCCTTATTAATTAGTAGATGAAAATCAAGTAGTCAATCACATAGTTAATTAAAAATAATAAAATCCCAAATTAACCTTTCATGTTCAATTTGTTCTAAAGAAGTCAGTTATAAATATTAGATTTTAATTCTAAGTCTACAAAATTCAAAGATTAAAAAAAATAAAAAATAAATAAATAACTAATTTTTGTTGAGTTTGAAAAGTCTACTAATCTATATTAATTACATAGGGAATTTGAGTTTAATTAGTATCTCATACCACTATTATGGATTATGGGCCAGTTTGGTATTGCTATAACTTTTATAATAATCACTATTAGCTATGCTGAATGAATAATCAGCTGTGAAGTTAATCAGTAGATGTTTGGTTAATTATATTTTTAAAACTACAATATAGTTCAAAAGAAATATACATAAGTTTAGTAATTTTATTACAAAAGTGCTGAGATTAGTTACAATGACTAAAATATGCATGAGTTTAGGACCCTATTTCATTTTTTTTCATTAATTATATATATTAAATCAATTTTAAATAGAACATTAAAATTAGAAAAACAAAATCCATAAGAACAATAAAAATATTATTAAAATATTTTATAAATCAAATCAATATTTAAATAGAATATTTAATTTTGAGATGAAATTAGGTATATACATGATTTTTACTTGATTTATAATGATATTAATAATAATATTTTAAAAGATGCATTAAATGCTGAAATAGATTATTCCATAATCACTTTCAAAAACAACCCCTATATGCTTCTCACAATCATTGTCAAAACTTGCCAGATTATCAATTAATCACTTTTGGAAGTTTTACCAAACATCATTTTATGTCAAAATTATAAAATAATTTGATTTTAACTTTTCAAAAGTAATACCAAACTGGTCTTATGATTATAAAATTGAAGGAGTGGTAAAATATCTTGGGTACCTAAGAGTTTACAAAAAAAAAGTGTTTGAATAAAATTTGTGAGAGAAAGATTTAAGAATTAACTATCATAACAAAAATTATATATTTTAAAAACAGAATTTGAATACAGATTATTACTAGCATATATAGAGATTATTATTAAATAATTATAGAGCAAATTCAAGAGAAAATAATTGTAATATACTTCAATGTAATAATAATAATAATAATAATAATAATAATAATTATAAAATAATAATAATTATTATTATTATTATTATTATTATATTAAAATAATATAATACTATTTTAATATAATAATAATTATTATTGTGTTCCGATATTTCCACCCATAAATAATATGTTTTTTAGACACCCAAAAGTTCAGTACACCAATTATTAAAATTTTAAAATCAAGCAGTTACCAAAATAATATACCAAGATTGTAAAATATTACATTTAACATTTAACAACTACTATCTTAATTCACTATATAAGCCACCATTTAATTTTAATTTCCTAACTTAAAAAAAATCACATTGCTTTTTAATTTTGTTTTCAAGATCTATCTTAGATGCTGTTTTTTTTTTTTCATGATGATCAGCATCTCACAGTATCATATTGAGACCTATCCAGCTCGCATAGTGTTCCTGATTTCCTTTCATAACAATTTACCAACTTTAACATAAAAGTAAATGATTCATGACCAATTGGAAAATTAAAAAGATCAAGTCATAAAAAAAAAACAATAAAGTAGAAACTAAGTACCAATATGCTAGACATTTGTTTCAAAAATTAAAGTAAAAATATGCTAGACATTGAAATGGTGCATATTTATCATATATTTCTTCAACAACACTTTCAATTGAATATACTTGTAATCAAACAACAAACATGCAATAGAAATTAAGAATTGTAGCTACTTAATTGTTATAGAAATATAGAATATTATAAATATTTGTTTTATAAAATTAATGGTGAATCAAACCTTTTATAGAATCTTGAGATCGAGTTTCAGAATCAATAGGGATGTTGTGATAAAGCCCTAACTAAGATGACATGCACATGTATTCACAGTTTCACACTTGACTATATTTAAGAATATTAACAAATATTTAAAATTCTTTAGATAATCTTTAAAAAAATGTATCATAATGTTAACTATTTAATATATTTTAGACTATTAATAAATATTTCAAGCTTTAGTCTTAAATTCTTATTAATATTAATATTATAATCACCAATAATACATACATGCACCTCTTTACTCACTTAAATATATTTAAGAATACTAATAAATATTAAAATTATTTTGTCATTTCTCTAATTTAATATGTGATTAAATTTATTTTTTAAGGATATTAGTAAATCTATTTATCTATATCTATGTCTAAAAAATAACCTTGAATTGTCATGTCTAGGACTATTACCTCATGTTTAAAAACATTTTAATTTGTTTTATTTATATCACTGAATTCTAATTTAGTAAATAAAAAGAATTTTCTATTAAGAACATGATCATAGTCTGAGATCAAAATTTCATTTTTTTTCTTTCTTAAAGTTGTTGGAGATCATAATCAGTAGGTGCACTATTAATTAAATAAATTTATTGATCAAAATTTCATATTCTTCCTTCAACATCAAAGGGTAATGCATGCATGACTTTTAAATTGCAGAACAAATAGTAGTAGATGACTTTAATACTCTTTGAAACACTCAAAGAATAACTCTTAGATCTTTTCAAAAGTAATTTACTATTATCTGTATTTTTTTTTAGTTTTTTTACAAGAACTATTGTCTACATTTTTTTTACAAGAACTTGTTCGCATTTAGTCCTCATCAAACCTGCCAAAAAGATTGATTTGATGGGTATGAATGAAGTTATCGAGAGGTTGATATTATTATTTAACTCTTCATGTAGTTTCAATTATGGTTTGATTTGGTTAATAAGTATTTTCATGTGATATCAATTTTTCTTTGTTTTGATTACTATGTATTTTTTTAATATAATTTTACCTTCAAATTATAATAACTATAATAAAGAAAAACACAAATCTCTAATTATGATATAGTGATCATATTTTATTTTATGTGCATTTTTTTGTTATCGTTTGTTTCTTCCAAATCAAGTAGTTTACACTATAATAAATTGGTAATGAAAAGATAAAAACTATCACAAATATAGTTGAAAAGGCTGATATAAGAAACTTAAGAAATAATATATTGAAAGAAAAAAAATAAGAATATGAAATTTTAAAATATAAATTCGATGAAGATTGCGTTAAAACTTACCATGTCCGCATATCGTGTGGGTTGCAAACTCGTTTTAAGAATGTTTTTGGATATTACATTAAATACATTTCCAATCCCGCAAACTAAAAATAGTAAGAATACAATTTATGTTTTTATTATTGCATGTATTTTAAATTTAAAGGCTATTTTTTGATCACAAACTTAAAAATGTTACCTCTTCATTATAATTTTTTTATAAAACAATAAACAAAATAAACAAAAAATAACTGTGGAACCGACATATAAATTAGTTTAGTAGAAAGCTTTATTTGTTTTTGTTTGTTTTAAACATTATTATAATACTCACGAATTTGCTAATACTAACAAATTTGATACAACTTATTTCTATTAATGAAAACAATAAATCTGATCATCAACAGAAAAAAAGAAATAATTGGATGGGTGGGATCCACGTACAGAATCTAATTAATTTAAATATAATTTATAGTGAATTAATTTAAATATAATTTGTCTCACTATATGAATTATGCCGATTAGTTTGGTATAACATAACAATCATAAACTTTTTTAAAAATGGAACAATATAGGTGGCTTCTCATTATCACAACCACCATATGTATAATTTACTTTTAAATTGATTTCTTTTAATTAGTGTCCTACAAATAGCCAGCTGATCAACTCTTTCAATTCTAATGTGTCTACTTGTGATCAAGAAACAGTGACATATATGTCTTTTGCCGAATTTTGATTTAATTAATTTATTATGCTTCCATGTTTCACAAGCTATGATGTGATAAGGGAATTTTGATTTAACTTATAAATTATATGTCACAAGCTATGACATATAATTTGTTTTTTCAAAATTATGCTTTCACAAGCTAGAAAAATTAACTATTTATCTTTTGCAGAATTATGATTTAACTAAAAAAAGCTCTCAATTCTAATGTAACATATAGTCTCAATTCTAGTGCTTTCAAAAGTTGTGTACACGTAAGGCCTATGACCTTATTCTGACCACAATTTGCAAGTTTATGCAAAACTTATTATGCCTAATTTGATCAAGTAAGAGACGAATTAATATGATCAAAATATATATATATATATTTACGTGACCACATGCAAAAGATTGGGTGTGCCAAAGTGCACCACAGAGATGGTGCACATACACAAACAAACATGTCTGTTTCAAAGAGACATACGGCTCGGCGAATGGACATGGTCGTCCATGAAAAGATTCGATGGCACTTGAAAAGCAATTGGATTTGCCTTTGCCTCCAATTGCCGCCCAGAAAGGTCTGTAAATAGACACATTACAAGACCAATACTCTTTTTGCAATGTCATTTAAACGTCACCAAAGCTTAACTCTACATCATCAAACGATTTTAACGAAGCCAAAGCAAGTGTCTCCACCTCGTCGCCGATCCTAACTGTTAGGGATGTATTGGCTTATGGAATATGCACAATCAAATCACACAAGCAAAAGAAACAAAATAAGAGACGAGATTTTACATGGTTCAGCCTAAGCTTACGTCAACGGAGCACACCTGCACTCAACTTCCACTATGAAATCAGTGTTTACAATAGTGAAGCACTATCTTTCTCTGATTACGGCTCTCAATATTCTTCTCTCTCTTCTCTATGCAGCACACATTACACACAAGAATTACATGAGTATTTATAATAGGTCTAGTCTAAAACTAGTAGGAATCCTTTCCTAAATAAAACAATAAAACACTCTTAAGTAGAATAGAGAACCAATCCTAAACATAATGGGATTCAGGTAGCTGAACATGACCAGGACCATCTCTGTCAGAGGTTCCAGATAATCAGAGAAAATCAGATGCGATTGAATCCGGATAAGTGCGCCTTCGGAGTTGTAGTCGGGAAATTTCTCGGGTTTATGGTCCATGAGAGGGGGATCGAAGCTAATTCCGAGAAGATCAAAGTCATCCTAGATCTTGAGTCCCCCACCTCACTTAGACAAGTGCAAGGTTTGACTGGATGAATTGCAGCCCTGAACCATTTCATATCACGATCCACTGATAAGTGTATCCCGTTCTTCAAGGCAATCAAACAAGGGAAGAACATGAAGTGGGACCAGGACAGTGAGCTGGCTTTCCAATCGCTGAAGAAGTACCTTGCTAGCCCGCCCCTGCTAGCTAGCCTAGTACCAGGAAAAGAACGGCAGTTATACCTGGCAGTATCTGAAACCGCTGTCAGCGGAGCATTGGTAAAAGAATGTGGAGATGGGGTCCAGCGCCCTATCTACTACGTGAGCCGGGCCTTAAACCAAATCAGAAAGGAATTACATCCTTCTGGAAAAGCTCGCTTTCGCCTTGGTGGTTGCTTCTAGGAAGCTCCGCCCTTATTTCCTTGCCCAAACAGTCGTGGTAGTCAATGATCAACCTCTGCGTCAATTTCTCCAAAGGCCGGACGTATCAGGGAGACTTGTGTTGTGGGCACTTGAGCTCACCCAGTTCGACATCAAGTACAAAGCCATGACAACCATCAAAGCCCAAGCTTTGGAAGATTTCGTGGTAGAATTAATTGCAATTCCTGATCAAGATGCTATCCCGGCCCTGAGTCAAGCTCTTCAGAAAGAGCAAGAGCCTGTAGATTGGCCTATCAATCAAGTCTGGATCTTATATACCGATGGGGCATCCAATCAAGCAGCAAGGGGAGGTGGGATCATTCTAACCGACCCCGAAAAGGTCGAGTGCTATCACTGTTTCAGATTCGAGTTCAATACCACCAACAACGAAGCTGAATATGAAGCCTTGTTAGCAGGAATGAGAATAACGGATGAACTAGGGGCTGATTACCTCCTTGCCAAATGTGACTCGCAACTGGTAGTTAATCAAATAACCGGTCTGTACCAGGCCAGAGAGGATAACATGGAAACCTACCTCGAAAAATTCCAGGAACTGTTGCCCCGTTCAAAGGTTTCAGGATCGAGCAGGTACCTAGGCAACAGAATCATCGAGCTGACGTCCTAGCTAAGATAGCTGCCTGTGGAGGACAAGCTTTAACGAAATGAGTACCACTCTAGATAATCACTACATCGAGCATAGCTGAAGGTAGGGAATTCAACCACGTGGCACGACTTCCATGCTGGATGGATCCCATCGAGAATTATCTTCAGTCAGGAAAGCTCCCTGAAACCCCTGATCAAGCTCGCAAGATCAAGCGAACCTCGGTACGATACTGCTTCGTAGAGGGGCACCTTTACCGCAGAGGTAGGTCACTCCCCTTGCTTAGATGCCTGTATCCCGACGATGCAGACTGGGCATTGAGAGGCGTGCATTCAGGAGACTGTGGAAATCATGCCGGGGGGGAAGCGCTGACTTATCAGGTGCTACGCATGGGATATTTTTGGCCAACCTTACACCTTGATGCGAGGCAGTTCGTACAGTCATGTGAACCATGTCAGAAAATGGCCAACCTGCATCACCTACCTCCAGAATGACTATCTACCATCAGCTCGCCATATTCGTTTGCCTTCTGGGGAGTAGACCTAATTGGGCCTCTACCAACCGCGCTAGGTTAGCAGAAGCATGCGATCTTGGCTATTGATTACTTCACAAAATGGGTGGAAGCAGAACCCCTCTCTAGAATTACTGAAGCAAATACAACAGAATTCATCAAGAAAAATGTGGTATGCCAGTTCGGTACCCCGATTGTCATCATCACCGATCTGGGTAAGCAGTTTGATAACGCTAGGTTCGGGGAATTCTGCGAGAGTCTAGGGATTGAACTTCGCTTCGCATCTGTAGCACACCCTTAGACTAATGGCCTGGTAGAGGCCACAAATAAAATTATCAAGAAGCTCCTGAAGAAAAAACTTTAAAAGAAGAAAGGAAGATGGGCTGATGAACTCCCAGACGTGCTATGGGCTTATCGCACCACCAAGAGGACCGCTACTAGAGAAACCCCCTACCCACTATCTTTCGGGGTAGAAGTTGTCTTTCCTATAGAGCATAAGCTCACTTCTTTCTCGGTTCAACATTTCGACCTAGATGAAAACGAAGACAAGCTGAGAGCCAACCTGGACCTCCTGGAGGAAAAACAAGACAGGGTTACATAAAGGGTAGCAGTTTACCAGAGCCGGATTGCTCGTTACTTCAACAGGAGAGTAAAAGCCTGGAGCTCTAAAGAAGGGGACTTGGTTCTCAGGAAGGTTACTCAGAATACCCGGAAGAGGTCAGACGGGGTACTGTCACCTAATTGGGATGGTCACTACCTAATCAGAATGGTGATCCAATGTGGGGCATACAAGCTGGACGACATGAATGGGCATCCTGTAGACCACAATTGGAATGCTGATCATCTCAAGAGGTTCTACCCATAAGACAGGCGGAAAAAGTAAGCCAAGACTGTCCCGTAAAAACACTAGAAGATGTTAGTAATCGTGAGTACTTGTATTCTCTCTTTTGATCATCAATAAAGAAGTTTTTTTCTTTCTCCATCTACTTTCTCTATGATTATCTACACCTATCTACTGTGTGTCACCAATTGTATCCATCATGGTCGCCTTAAAGACCAGGAAAGCCAGATGGCCCTCTTGATGCCCTGGACAGGATAAATCCCTCCAAGAGGATCTCCTCGGGACCAAGATAAGCAGCATGACATTCCTGATGCCCTGGCCGGACACCACCCCCCACTAGGAAGGATCCATTATATAAGAGCATAGTTTCCCTATGGATCAAACCTCGGCCGGGCACCACCCCCGGCTGAGAAGGGTCTGGATAGTAAGTGCATAGTTGCCCGCCAGATCAAGGCTTTAGCCGGGAACCACCCCCCGCTAAGAAAGACTTGGTGCTAAAGTGGCCTTAGTTGCCTACCAGGATCTTGTTGCCAGTATGATCACCTTATTTTTGCCAATAATCACCTGAAGACCAGACAGGACCATATGGCCTTCCTACTGCCTTGGCTGGGTGCCACCTCCCGCCATGAAGAATCTGGTTAGCGAGGACGTAGCCGCATGCCAGATAAAGGCCTTGGTCGGGTACTTACCCCTGCTAAGAAAGACCTGGTTCTAACATGGCCCTAGCCGCCTACCAGGATCTTGCTGCCAACATATTCTCCATCACATTCACCACGGTACCAAGATTTCCATAGCAGGAATGTAGGGTACCCCGATTCACCAAATTCATTCTCTAAGGCACCAAATGAGAATGCGAGGTGCCCTGTTTCGCCAGAATATCTGCCTAGAGACCTAGGTTCCTTGAAACAGAATGCTAGGTATCAGGTTATTCGTCGAAGTACTAAGATCCTTGTAAACAAGAATGCGAGGTACCCAGATTCTCCAGAATATTCGCCATAGTACCAAGATTCCTAAAATAGGAAGGCTAGGTACCTAGATTGCAAGATTATTCGCCGGAACGTTCATTATCATTAAGGAACCAAGATTCTCAGAACTAGAGTGCGAGGTACCATGGTACCAGTCAACTGCTGTTCCTCTACTTTACTCTCATCAGGGTTCTCGCGTTACCAAGTATTGATTAAGTCAAGTTTAAGCTGGAGACTTTTGCCCGAATTTATCCTACAATCAGAAGCGTGCGACGGAATTCAATCGACAGATACATATGGAAATGAGTTTTCTTTTCATTGATCAAATCAGAGAACCTAACCCTTATTTTAAGCTACAAACAAGATACAAGAGAGAAAGTGAAGAGTCTGAAAAAGCCAGCTTCCTCTTTAACTTCTCACCTACTTTCTAGATCTGCCTACCTAGCAATATTGATCTTAATCAGAATCTATGTTGACGATGCTGCCACGAACCCCGGAGGTAGGAACAGAGGCCGTGTTGGGGTCAACAAAATAAGAGGGAATAAGGATTCCCCCCACGTCCAAGATGCAATGGGGCTCGAAGCTGCAACTCGACTGGGTAATGTTTACACCAGTAGCAAGGCTGCAGGACCAGAACCCACCATTCATCTTGATCCTGGGAATCTCTACCATTCCTGTTCCTCTGGTAGTTAAATCCACCGAGCACAGTTCCTTCCACAATACCAAGCATCCTGCCAGTCACAGAGCCGACATCTCCTCCTCCTCCCATAGTGTTAGTTAATACGACGATCATCGGTCAACCTATGGGGGGTTGCCTACTAAAAGGGAAAAGAGATTGTTTGAAGATCCATCTAACAGATAAGGGATATTTATAGAAAGAAAGATCGAGTATCGAGAGCAAGAGGATAAAGTCATTTATGGACACAACATTCGATACATGGGAATGGCTAGCCTAGCAAAGTGTGCCTCCCCCCGAGGCTTAATACTTAGGACAATCGAACCTATCCTGGATTGACATCTGGAAGGGCAGTTGAATACAGAATTCGAACCAATAATGTCTACGCGGGAATCCATAAAAAATGAGTACCCTAATCTATATCCGGTTGAGGTCTTGGTACCTCTCTCGGACCACTTATGATATCAAGTACATCGAGCTCAATAGTGGATGGACCACCGAATCCCCACCTAGGTACCTAGAGTCATCCAAGAGCAAGCATTTAGAGAATCGAGATTAAATCGAAGATCCTACTTCAGATTTAGGCAAGTTTTAACCTGGGGTGTAATAAACTACACACGCATGAAGTTAAGGAAAATAAAAAAAATATTCTCATTACTAAAACTGGGGAGCCCATCCCCCGATCATGGGCTACAGAGAGATAAAATTATCTGGGTACTCCTGGGTAAGGGATTTAGCTGGGTCATGCATCCTTGTGCTCCTGATTGGCCGTCTCCTCGCCAACTCCGCCAGTTAGAGTTTCTCCCTCTTCAACACTAGACAGAACCCCGCCTGCTTCTTGGGTGACCACCATAACCAGAAGCTCCACCTGGGACAGATCGCCCCGAAGTTCTCCCGCTGCTTGTTCAGAATCTCCTCCAACTTCCTTGATCAAAGTAGCCTGACCTTCCTCTATCTGGACATGGTCAGAAGATGAGATAGGCGGGGCAGATTCTCCATCATCAGTAGCAGGCTGATTCCCTACCTCCTTTACAGGCTCTGATGGAGGAGCAGAAGGGGCAGAAATCCCTCCTTCACCCTGAGCCACACCAGCCTCAAGATCCTTCAAACTAGGAGTTGCTCTAGTATTGCTTGGTGGAAGAAGGGAGATATAACTCTGGTCTGCCCCTCCAACCACTCCACTGGCTCCAGCAACCTAAGAGGGTTTAGCCACATCAGAAGGCGCTACCCCCTCCAATTCAGCAGCCTTTGCCATAATCTCCTCCTGGTTCCATCCAGCGATGGCACTCAGATCGAGCGGATGAGGGAAAGCAAGGGCCACCTGGTAGCAGGTAAAAAAGTAACCATCCCCGAAGGCGCTGTCTACTTGGGCACTCAGGTCGGCCACGCTACCACGGAGGGATAGAACATCTTTCTCCAGCTCCACCACATTTCCGTAGCAACATCCCTCTCCTCCTTGCGGCGAAGGGACCTGAGCCTCTTAGTATCCAAAGCATGCTGCATCCTCTCCATGTCAACCTTCACCTCATCAACTTCCTTTTGGGCATTTACCAGCGACTGATTCAGAGCTTCCATTCCATTAGCAGCCTTAGCGAGCTCCTCTTTAGACTTCTCCAGCTCGGCAGTAGCACCTCTAACTTGATCCAAGAGGGAGCTAACCTGCTGACTCATGGCCACGTTGAACTTAAAATCCTAACAAGAACAAAGCGCTAATCAGGATATCTCCCACACTCAATTGGGATAGAAGACTAAAATGAGACAATTTACCTCAGCTAGAAGAGCAGATTCCCTTCTAATTAATAGCTCAATGGGCATGGCCGTCATGACAGCCAAGCTCTCACCAGGGCAGGAGACAACGAAGTGGGCAAAGACTTCATCCTGGCTGCTATCCTTCGACTTCGATCGCGCCTTATCCCGAGGTACTGCCAGCCTCGCCATAGCAGGGTGGTCAGAACTCTTCTCGACTGGTTTAGATTAGCCAGTTACCACGACGGGAGAAGCAGAAGGATCTGAGGCACCAACATTAGCAACACTGGCAACATTGACTGGTCTGATGGATGACGTATCCTGCACCCGACCAGATGCACCTCGATACCTCCCCACTCTAGCTGTAAAGGCCTCTAGTGATCTAACCGAAACATGGGGAGGGGGAAGTGGAGATCCAGATACCTCGGCTGGGACCCTACCAGGTCCAGTAGATATGCCAACTCATGTATTGAGAATAGAGCTAGCAGAAAGCCTGGCAGGGGAGGATGGAGGAGAATCGACGGAGGCCCCAGCCTGGGTAAGCTCCACCTCAGGGATCAGTGAAGGTACTGCTGAAACTACAAAGACAGCACAAGTTAATATCAGGAAAATTAATAAAGCAGTACATCGAAAGGAGAATTAGAAAGATGTTTACCAGGAAATGCGTCGGAAATATGGAGGGAATATTCCACCCTCCCTACATCGAACGTATACGAGGTAGAATTCTTTTGCTGGCATTTGAGTGGGATCAAATGAGTTATGATGAGTCTAAAATCATCGAAAGGGTCTTCGAGTAAATGAATCTAGTGCACTAGGTGCATTGAACATGATCACAATGAAATATTTTATCTAATGCCCTGATCCGAGAATTGAAGTTGCAGACAACCCATACAGTGCGGGTAAATCACCCGCACTCCACCCGCACTCCGAGCGCGCCAGTTTGATTTTCAAAGCTTAAGTGACCTATTTTTGTATCTAGTATAAATAGAAAAGTATAAAAACATTTTAAGTAGCTTTTGACTCCGTTTAGCAGAGATTAAGCACTCTTAGATCTAGTTTCTCTCTCTCTCTCATCCTCACATTCTCTACTCAACTTCAAGGAAGTTTGGAGATTGGAGCCACTACAAGGAAGGAGATGTTCTCCAAGGGTTATTTCTATCTCCTCTCTCTTGGTTTCCTAGTTGTAATGAGTAGCTAAATCCCCTCTAAGGGGTTGATGGAGTAGTTAGTGGAATATTGGGCTTGTACATAAACTTGATATTATATTGATATTCATGTCTATCTTCCATTGATCTATTCTTGTTGTGAATGTTTATCATTGATTTCTTGTGTAGATACATCCTCTTTGCAAGATATCTTTGTATTATGTATGAGTATTGCATCTAGATATACATCCTATTTAGTTGTATAATGCTCTAAAAGAATAGACGGAAAGTCATGAATTCCGACTCTTGAACCGCGGTTTTAATCTAACCTCGATCGTGTTTTCCGGCACTATACATCCTAGGTCGGAATCCGTGAGAGAGTTAGAAGTCATCACTATACATCCTAGGGTGACTATTTGTAATCGGTTGAGTCATTGTTAGGTAGACGAGCTTCATTTCCAGAATCCGATAAACCACCAACTCTATACATCCTAGGTTGGTAGTTTACAAGGATTAATCCCTAATAGGTGGTCCGCACTATACATCCTAGGTTGGCCACCTTCTAGGGATAAATAACCGACTCTATACATCCTAGGTCGGTTACCTTGAATAGCCGCGCTATTGACAGGTTTGTTACATTGCCCAGTATTTACTTTCGTATCCATTAACTCCTTAGTTTCCATCAACTATATATCCTTCATTCCATTTCCCCATTCATTTTATTTACATATTTAATTTAGTGTTATTTAGAGTTGGTTCACAATCTACATTTTCACCAAATCATGTTTGGCTATTATATATATATACATAACATTGCTTTAGCATTAACTAATTTAGCTAACTCCGCTCCCTGTGGACAACACCCCACTTGCCACTATATTTATGTTTTCAAACTGATTTAGGTTTGTGAGGTTTTATTAAATATTATTGACGGACTGATCTTTTAAAATGACTAGAGGAAAAATGTGTTCTGTCAAATGGCGCCGCTGCCGGGGAGCGGCATGTTTAGTTTAATTAGTTTTGCTTAAGTAAAGTTTATAGTTACTTATTTTCCTGATACTTCTTTGCTTGTATATTGTTACGTTGTGCGGTAGTTTTTGTTTCTTGATATCCTAGGTTCATGGATACCCTCTGGAAAAATTCAGGATCCGAGTATGAACCCAGTATTGACCCATATAACCAAGACTGGGGATGTGATCAAGATTTCCAGGAGGGATGCAATATGGGCGAAGAGTTTTCGACCGAAGAAAGACTAGCAGTGTTGCTAAAGGACTACTTACAAGAGAATGAAGAGACAACATTAGTAGAGCAGAGAACAGAAGAAATTGTGCAAGCGACACAGAGTCGAAAAGACATTAATGCAAGTCAGCTGAATATGGGAACATTTGATGAATGGATAGGAGAGTTCATGCAGTCAGCCAACCAGGATACGCAAGAGGTCCAGATGCTACAACAGGCTCATTTAGAGAGTTGGGAGACATACATGTGGAAGAATGATAGGCAATCAAACGAGATGGATGCATCTATTCACAGGATCGAGTTTCAGATAGGCCAGTTGGCTAAATTATTACAGGAAAGAGAAAAAGGGAAATTCCCAAGTCAACCGGAACAGGCTAGTGCAAAGAAAATCCTCAGAAGTGGAAGGGTTTTGGGAGAAAAGGATAAGGGCACAGTAACAGAAGAAGAAGACGAGGTGGTTCATACGGAAGTAAAGAATGACAAAGAGTTAGAAAAGGAGAAAAATATCCAGTTAGCAGACCCAGAACCAAGACCTTAGGTACATAAGTCATCCAACCCCTATGTACCGCCTATACCATTCCCAGGGAGGCTGAAAAACTCTAAGTTGGAGAAATCACATCAGGAAATCTATGATCTCCTTTCCAAGGTAACCGTCAACTTACCACTATTAGATGCCATTGAGAAAATGCCGGCGTATAGTAAATTTTTCAAAGACTTGAGTAAGGATAAAGAGCGGTTCAGACCGAAACAACATGAGAGTCTAAATGAGAATGTCAGTGCAGTAATTCAACGGTCATTGCCCAGAAAATAAAGGACCCAGGGAGTTTTATAATTGACATTACGATTGGCGGGTCAAATCGAGAAAGAGCGATGTTGGACTCAGGAGCTAGCATTAATCTCATGCCGTTCTCGGTCTACAAGAAGCTAGGTTTGAATGACCTCAGAAAAACCACTATGTCCCTTGTCTTGGCAGATGCTTCTGCTAAAAGCCCTAAGGGCATTGTCGAAGATGTGTTAATACAGATAGAAAAGTTAATCATACCTGCTAACTTCGTGGTGATTGACATGGATGAAGGAAGAGACGAAAGAGATGTGAAGTTGCTTTTTGGTAGACCTTTCATGGCAACCGCTAGGATAGTGATTGATATGCATGCATGCAAGCTGACCATGAAGGTAGTAGACGAAACTGTGTAGTTCAACATCTTTGACTCTTTATCATACCCAGTGGGTTCCCATGACTGTAACTCTGTGAATTTCTTGGAGGAGGAGTTGGATACCACTATTGAGGAGGAATTCGAAAGAGAAGGAAATGCAGATGACCTGGTACCATTAGAAGAACTTCCTCAAAGAGTTGAATTGAAAGCACTCCCGTCAAACTTGAAGTATGTGTTTCTCGACAAAGAAAGGTTGAACCCAGTGATCATTTCCGCTAATTTGGAAGGCAGTCAAGAAGAGGAACTACTTGGAGTGTTGAAAGAGTACAGAGAAGCCATTGGTTGGTTCATAGATGAAATTAAGGGAATAAGTCCTACCATGTGTATGCATAAGATTTTGCTAGAAGAAAACGCCAAACCTACACGGGAGGCACAAAGGAGGCTGAATCCAATCATGCAAGAGGTAGTAAAAAAAGAGATATTGAAGCTTCTTGATGCAGGGATTATCTACCCAATATCAGATAGTAGATGGGTTAGTCCCATTCATGTCGTCCCAAAGAAATCAGGACTTACAGTAGTGAAGAATGAGAGGAGTGAGTTAGTAGCACAAAGACTCCAGACAGGGTGGCGTGTTTGTGTAGACTACCAGAAGTTAAATGCGGTCACCAAGAAGGACCATTTTCCCTTACCTTTCATCGACCAAGTCCTAGAGCGGTTGGCAGGGAATCAGTTCTACTGCTTTCTAGATGGGTATTCCGGGTACAATCAGATAGTTATTGCTCCAGAAGACCAAGAGAAGACCACGTTTACCTGTCCTTATGGAACCTATGCCTTCCGAAGAATGCCCTTTGGCCTTTGCAATGCCCCAGGTACATTTCAAAGGTGTATGGTTTCGTTGTTTTCGGACATGGTGAGAGAGATTATTGAGGTTTTCATGGACGACTTCTCAGTATTCGGGGACTCGTTCAAGTCATGCCTTGATAACTTATCGTTAGTGCTACAAAGATGCATGAAAAACAACTTGGTTTTGAATTGGGAGAAATGTCACTTCGTGGTACAACAAGGGATTGTCTTGGGTCACATAATATCTAAGAAGGGGATTGAAGTAGACAAGGCAAAGGTTGAAGTTATCAAGAGTTTGCCACCTCCTCGCAATGTCAAAGACATTCGGTCATTTCTTGGTCATGCAGGTTTCTACAGGAGATTCATCAAAGATTTTTCAAAGATCTCCAGACCGCTATGCTTGTTGCTACAAAAGGACAAAGATTTTGTGTTTAGTTCAGAATGTGTGGTGGCATTTGAATCTTTAAAGGATGCTTTGACCTCATCTCCAGTAATTGCACCACCAGTTTAGGATTTACCATTTGAAATAATGTGTGATGCCTCTGACTTCGCTGTAGGTGCAGTTTTGGGTCAAAGGTTTGGCAAAGACCCACATGTCATATATTACTCATCCCAGATTTTGAATGACGCACAGATGAACTATTCGACAATAGAGAAGGAATTATTGGCGGTCATTTTTGCTCTTGAGAAATTCAGGCAGTACTTGGTAGGTGCCAAGATTGTGGTATACTCAGATCACGCGGCTTTGCGATATCTGCTCCAAAAGAAAGATGCAAAACCCAGGCTGATTAGGTGGGTGTTGCTGTTGCAAGAGTTTGATTTAGAAATCCGGGACAATAAGGGGTGCGAGAATGTGGTCGCCGATCATCTTAGCAGGATAGTTCATGAGAGTCAAATAGATGGGGACGAGATTCCGTTGAGAGAAAATTTCCCTGACGAACATCTGTGGGCCGTACAGGATAAGGAACCGTGGTATGCAGATCTGGCAAATTATCTGACACATGGGGTTTTCCCCCCTAAACTAAATTGGAAGGATAAGAAAAGGTTTGCTAGGAGATCAAGAGAATACTTCTAGGACGAGCCTTACCTTTTCAAACATGGGGCATATCAGGTAATTAGGAGGTGTGTGCCAGAAAATGAGCAGTATGATGTGTTGCGATTCTGCCATGACTTACAGTGTGGAGGCCATTTCAGCGCAAGGAAGACATCACTGAAGGTGTTGCAGTCAGGTTTCTTCTGGGTATCACTGTTTAAAGATGCTTATCAGTTTTGTGTGGCTTGTGATAGATGCCAGCGCACAGGGAACATTGGTAAACGGAATGAGATGCCACAAACTGGAATCTTGGTGGTTGAAGTATTTGACACTTGGGGTCTTGATTTTATGGGGCTGTTCCCACCTTCTTGTGGGAATAGCTATATTTTAGTAGGGGTTGACTATGTTTCCAAATGGGTTGAGGCAATGACAGTAATGTGGTGGTTAAATTCGTAAAGGAACATATCCTGACCCGATTTGGGATCCTAAGGGTGATCATTAGTGACGGAGGGAGCCATTTCTGTAACAAAGTCCTAGGAAATCTATTGAAGAAGTATGGAGTGCGTCACAAGGTGGCCACACCATACCACCCTCAGACATCAGGACAAGTTGAAGTAAGTAACAGGCACATCAAGCAGATTCTGGAGAACACAGTCTCCTCCACTAGGAAGAATTGGGCATTGAAACTATCTGACGCCTTATGGGCATACCGAACGGCTTTCAAAACTCCTATTGGGATGAGCCCGTATAGGTTGGTTTTTGGTAAGGCTTGTCACCTTCCGGTAGAACTGGAACATAAAGCTTGGTGGGCAATCAAAAAGCTGAATTGGGAGTATGACAAGCTAGGTGAAGAAAGATGCAATCAGTTGAACGAGTTAGATGAATTCAGATTAGAAGCCTATGAGAGTTCACGACTCTACAAGGAAAAAACAAAAGCTATTCATGACAAACGATTGGTAATGAAGGATTTCCAACCGGGAATGTTGGTGTTACTTTATGAGTCTCGTTTGAAGTTGTTTCCTGGAAAGTTGAAATCAAGATGGTCAGGCCAACATCACGTTATTAATGTCTCTCCTAATGGAGCTGTAGACATTCAAAATTTGAGGAACGATGGGATATTCAAGGTTAATGGGCATATGCTAAAACTGTATTTTGGACCAGAGACCTGCTGCAAGGGTGTTGGGTCCATGGAACTTGCTGAACCATAGCACATCTATCATTTCTGAGCACCGGTGAGAAGCAGCCTGCTCAGGTCATTTTTAAACTATTCGCCTTTGGAAGTTTAATTTCGTAGAGTTATTTTTCTTTTCTTTTCGCATTTAATATTCGTTTGGTAGAGTTGTTGTGTGGTTTTAAGCTAGGTTGTGTATCTTTTGGGAAGCACACAACAACACGCATGGACATCGAACGATCTTCCTTCTAAAGGGAGTTTTCTACCTTCGATTTTGTACTTAAGCTTTCAATGAATACGATTTAGTTTTTGTTATTATGAATGAGCATGGTTGAATGTATGTCTAGATTTGGTTTGGGGGTGCTGATCCCTAATTCCGCCATTTATTGCGATTATGCTTATTCTTTCCAACAATGGGGACATTGTTGAGTTTTGGTTTGGGGGTGCATCACGCCTCCGCCTTGTACAGTTTAGTGTCCATTTTTTCAATTTTTTCGCTTGTCCATTTTTCAAACTGTAATCCAGTATGGGTATGATGCCTCTAGAGTGTGTTTTTGACGAGTTCCTTATATGTGCTCTGACCTTGTGATATAGTTTGGTGCCACTTGAGGGTTAGCTTGCACCATCATGGGTTCGTCCCAACCGTTGGTGCTAAGTATTGGGGACTCATTGTTCCCATGTCTTGTTCTAATAGTGGAGATACCCGTGAGATCACAAACACAAGCATGAAAGTGCATTTTCTGAGTGCATTATCGATTATTCTTAAACACGCCTCTCGTCATGTATGTCATGTGCCATAGGACTTGCATCATTTTGTGAATTGTGTGATGGATGCTTTCATTCCCTTTTTACATGGTTGTGGAAGTGATATTAGGGAATGTATGTGTATTGAATTACCTCTATAGCCTAAACACCACTTACCATATTGTGTGCTCCAAAGCCAAGTTGAGGCCAAACACTTACCCTTTCATTTGGTACCACATTCAACCATATACCCAATAGCCTAAACACATGCCTACCCTTGTACTAATCATGTTAGGATGGGAAATGGTAGTGATGAAAAGGGTCAAAATGGTCCCACAGCGGGTAAAATGAAATAGTTATTGAAAATATGCAAGGAAAGAGATAAGTTATGCACCCTAAATGCCTAAGAAAGGGAAATTGTAACAACTCAAATGGAGTACAACATTGTAATTGGAAAATTGTTAAAAGAAAAATTTAAAGAAAGATTGTACTTGAAGTGCTATAATGAGAGTGTTTTATGCTAAAAACGCCCAAACGGAATGCAACGTTAAAGGCCCAAATGTGGGTTAAATGGTTTCCTAGAGGGTTGCATTTAAGTGAGAAAAGAACATGATGTGGGAGTAAGGATATATTCTAGCATGATTGGTGAGTTTGAACTCCTAAATTTTCATATTTTTTGTGTAAACTCATTCAACCCCACAGCCACACTATAACCGGTTGAAAAGCCCTATTTGATCCATGTAAGTCTAGTTTGGGAATGTAGGTTGAAGCACAATCTTTCGATCCATGGCATGGTGACTCGTTCCTAGGATAGTTCATTGCTTAAATCTTATGCAAAATCTTCTTTGCATACTTGTTGTGTGGAACTTAGGACTCTTGAGGAAAGAAAAGAGAGGATCCATGTGAGCTTTAGAATTAAAGCGAATTATGCTCAAGGTATAGGAGTAAGTGGTCCAAAATTCATGAATGCCTTTAGGTGTGGGATTCGTGTTCGTACAAGCCTCCCTTGGGTGTCTCCAAATTGCTCTTCATCTTCTGCATATGTTTTTCTCCTCTCTATCACACCTATTTGTATCATATCACACATGGGACTTGCGGCATTATTGATGTTTTGTTTAGGTATCTAGAAATTACTTTCAGCTGGTGTCTTGTTGTTTCGATTAGATTTGCTCGAGGACGAGCAAAGGTTTGGTTTGGGGGTGTTTGATCGGGCCAAATATGTAGTATATTTAGGCCCTCAGATCCTTACCTTATGTTCTGTTTTCGTGCGTTTTTGTATCTCTTATGGGTAGTTTTGTGCTTATTTGTAGGAAATGATGCAGAGACATGCTTGGAGGCATATTGTGGTGATTCCAACAGAAAAGGGGCGAAAGCGAAGGCAAAGGAGCACAAACTGCTCTTCAGTGCGGGTCCAGTGCGGGTCCAGTGCGAGTCGCAACAGCACTCCAGCAGCACTCCAGCCGTACTTATGTGCATAGCCGGGGCAGAATGCAAGTACAGAGATAAAGTGCGGGTACAGTGCGGGTCAGCTAACCGCACTCCACCCGTACTAATGCCAAACCAGAAAGCTGATGTTGCACCTGAAGATAAAGTGCGGGTACTGTGCTGGTAATCCAACCGCACTCTACCAGCACTAATGCCAATCCAGAGAAGCTGATCATACACCTGACATCAGAGTGCGGGTACTGTACGGGTCAGCAAACCGCACTCCACCCGCACTTGCACCAAGAACAGAAGAGCAGAACCGCATCTGACATTAGAGTGCGGGTACTGTGCGGGTCATCAAACCGCACTCTACCCGCACTTGCATCAAGAACAGAATAGCAGAATTGCACCTGACATTAGAGTGCTGGTACTGTGCAGGTCATCCAACCGCACTATACCCGCACTGTTGCTCAAGACAGAAGGTAGATTTTGCACCTGACAGGGAAGTGCGATTCAAGTGCGATCACAGTGAGATGCCAAGTGCGGGTCAAGTGCGGGTAATTCAACCGCACTCCACCCACACTAATGCCTTGATCCGAGAACTGAAGTTGCAGACAACCCATACAGTGCGGGTACAGTGCGGGTAAATCACTCGCACTCCACCCACACTCCGAGCGCACCAGTTTGATTTTCAAAGCTTAAGTGACCTATTTTTGTATCTAGTATAAATAGAAAAGTATAGAAACGTTTTAAGCAGCTTTTGACTCCATTTAGCAGAGATTAAGCACTCTTAGATCTAGTTTCTCTCTCTCTCTCTCTCTCATCCTTACATTCTCTACTCAACTTCAAGGAAGTTCTGAGATTTGAGCCACTACAAGGAAGGAGATGTTCTCCAAGGGTTATTTCTATCTCCTCTCTCTTGGTTTCCTAGTTGTAATGAGTAGCTAAATCCCCTCTAAGGGGTTGATGGAGTAGTTAGTGGAATATTGGGCTTGTACATAAACTTGATATTATATTGATATTCATGTTTATCTTCCATTGATCTATTCTTGTTGTGAATGTTTATCATTGATTTCTTGTGTAGATACATCCTCTTTGCAAGATATCTTTGTATTATGTATGAGTATTGCATCTAGATATACATCCTATTTAGTTGTATAATGCTCTAAAGAATAGACGGAAAGTCATGAATTCCGACTCTTGAACCGCGGTTTTAATCTAACCTCGATCGTGTTTTCCGGCACTATACATCCTAGGTCGGAATCCGTGAGAGAGTTAGAAGTCATCACTATACATCCTAGGGTGACTATTTATAATCAGTTGAGTCATTGTTAGGTAGACGAGCTTCATTTCCAGAATCCGATAAACCACCAACTCTATACATCCTGGGTTGGTAGTTTACAAGGATTAATCCCTAATAGGTGGTCCGCACTATAAATCCTAGGTTGGCCACCTTCTAGGGATAAATAACCGACTCTATACATCCTAGGTCGGTTACCTTGAATAGCCGTGTTATTGACATGTTTGTTACATTGCCCAGTATTTACTTTCGTATCCATTAACTCCTTAGTTTCCATCATCTATATATCCTTCATTCCATTTCCCCCTTCATTTTATTTACATATTTAATTTAGTATTATTTAGAGTTGGTTCACAATCTACATTTTCACCAATTCATGTTTGGCTATTATATATATATACATAACATTGCTTTAGCATTAACTAAATTAGCTAACTCCGCTTCCTATGGACGACACCCCACTTGCCATTATATTTATGTTTTCAAACTGATTTAGGTTTGTGAGGTTTTATTAAATATTATTGACGGACTGATCTTTTAAAACGACTAGAGGAAAAATGTGTTCTGTCAATCTTTAGGAAACATTCTCTCCTATGGCCATGCTTAAATCCATTAAGATACTCTTATCCATTGCAGGATCTTTAGATCTAGAGATTTGGCAAACGGACGTCAAGACAGATTTCCTTAATGGAAATCTTGACCAAAGCATCTATATGAAGCAACCAAAAGGATTCATTGAAAAGGGCCAAATGGAAAAGGTATGCAAGTTGCAGAAATCCATATATGGATTAAAACAGGTATCCAGACCCTGGAACATAAGGTTCGATCAAGCTGTGAAAGGTTTTGGATTTATTCAGAATCCTGACGAACCTTCGATCAACTAGGTCTTTTCCATTTGGTTGTAACGTGGCCACGGTGAATGGTGATTAGAAGAATGACAAATTTAGGCACAAGCACTAATCAACCAAGTTAAGGCAGTACATTCTACACTTAAGCATCTAATTTCTCGTGCAACTCCACTTCCAAATACAATATGGCGTCTGGGCATACAATTAGACTCTACATGCAATCTTTAAATACTCATGTTACCCATTTGAGTAGCATTTACAATTTACACAAGGCATTTGAAGCATATTTTTCTTAGTGTCATTTTAAAAGATCAATCCGTCAACAATATTTGATAAAACCTCACAAAGCATAAATTAGTTTGAAAACACAAATATATTGGCAAGTGGGGTGTCGTCCACAGGGAGCGGAGTTAGCTAAAATTAGTAATTGCTAAAGTAATGTTATATATATATAATAACGAAACATGAGTTGGTGAAAATGTAGATGGTGAATTACACTATAAATAATACTAAATTAATTATGCAAACTAAATGAAAGGGGAAATGAGATGAAGGATATATATAGATGATGGAAACTAAGGAGTTAATGGATACGAAAGTAAATACTGGGCAATGCAACAAACTTGTCAATAGCACGGCTATTCAAGGTAACCGACCTAGGATGTATAGTGCCGGTTATTTATCCCTAGAAGGTGGCCAACCTAGGATGTATAGTGCGGACCACCTATTAGGGATTAATCCGTCATAAACTACAACTAGGATGTATAGTGTTGGTTGTTTATCGGATTCTGGAAATAAAGCTCGTCTACCTAACAATGACTCAACTGATTAAACATAGTCACCCTAGGATGTATAGTGATGACTTCTAACTCTCTCACGGGTTCCGACATAGGATGTATAGTGCCGGAAACTCGATCGAGGTTAGATTAAAATTGCGGTTTAAGAGTCGGAATTCATGACTTTCCGTCCATTCTTTAGAGCATTAAACAACTAAATAGGATGTATATCTAGATGCAATACTCATACATAATACAAAGACATCTTGCAAAGAGGATGTATCTACACAAGAAATCAATGGTAAACATTCAAAACAAGAATAGATCAATGAAAGATAGACATGAATATCAATATAATATCAAGTTTATGTACAAGCCCAATATTCAACTAACTACTCCATCAACCCCTTAGAAAGGATTTAGCTACTCATTACAACTAGGAAACTAAGAGAAAGGAAAGAGAAGGAACCCTTGGAGAACATCTCCTTCCTTGAAGTGGCTTCAATCTCCTAATTTCCTTGAAGTTGAGTAGAGAATGTAAGGATGAGAGAGAGAGAGAGAGATTCTAGGTCTAAATGTGTTTAACCTCTGCAAAACGAAGTCCAAAGCTTGCTAAAACATTTCCATACTATTCTATTTATACAACATACAAAAAATAGGTCACTTAAGCTTCAAAAATCAAACTGGCATGCGCGGAGTGCGGGTGGAGTGCGGGTAGATTACCCGCACTGTACCCGCACTGTATGGGTTGTCTTCATCTTCAGTTCTCGGATCAGGGCAATAGTGCGGGTGGAGTGCGGTTGAATTACCCGCACTTGACCCGCACTTGGAATCGCACTGTGATCGCACTTGAATCGCACTTCCCTGTCAGGTGCAAAATCTACCTTCTGTCATGAGCAACAGTGCGGGTAGAGTGCGGTTGGATGACCCGCACATTACCCGCACTCTAATGTCAGGTACAATTCTGGTCTTCTGTTCTTGGTGACAGTGCGGGTGGAGTGCGGCTTGATGACCCGCACAGTACCCGCACTCTAATGTCAGGTGCATCTTCAATTTCTCTGGTTTGGCAGTAGTGCGGGTAGAGTGCGGTTGGATAACCCGCACAGTACCGGCACAGTACCCGCACTATATCGTCAGGTGCAACATCAGCTTCTCTGGTTTGGTAACAGTGCGGGTGGAGTGCTGTTGGATGACCCGCACTGTACCCGCACTTTATCTCTTCACTTGCATCCTACCCCGGCTATGAACATGAGTGAGGCTGGAGTGCGGTCGGAGTGCGGTTGCGACCCGCACTTGACCCGCACACTGGAGCTGTTTGTGCTCTTTTGCCTTTACTTTCACCCCTTTTCTGCCGGAATCACCTCAGTATGCTTCCAAACCTGTCTTTGCACCATTTCCTAGAAATACGCACAAAACAACCCATCAGAGATACAAAAACGCATGAAAACAGAACATAAGGTAAGGATTTGAGGGCCTTAATATACTACATATTTGGCCCGATCAAACACCCCCAAACCAAACCTTTGCTCGTCCTCGAGCAAATATAATCTAAACAATAAGACGCCAACTGATTTTAATCCCTAGACACCTAAACAATACTTCAACAATGCCGCAAGTCCAATGTGTGATATGATACAAATAGGTGTGATAGAGAGGAGAAAAACATATGCATAAGATCAAAAGCAGTTTGGAGACACCCAAGGAAGGCTCGTACGAACATGAATCCCACACCTGAAGGCATTCATGAATTAGGGACAACTTACTCCCATACCTTGAGCATAATTCGCTTCAATTCTAAAACTCACATGGATTCTCTCTTTTCTTTCCTCAAGAGTCCTAACTTCCACACAAACAAGTATGCAAAGAAGATTCTGCATAAAATTTAAGCAATGAACTATCCTAGGAACGAGTCACCATGCCATGGATGTGAAAGATCGTGCTTCAACCGACATTCCCAAACTAGACTTATATGGATCAAATATGGCTTTTCAACCGGTTATACTGTGGCTGTGTGGTCGAATGATGTTACACAAAGAATATGGACATTTGGAGTTCAAACTCACCAATCATGCTAGAATATATCCCTATTCCCACACCATGTTCTTTTATCACTTAAACACAACCCTCTAGGAAATCATTTAACCCACATTTGTGCCTTCAACGTTGCATTCCGTTTGAGCGTATTTAGCATAATACAATCCCCATTATGGCACTTCAAGTACAATTTTACTTTTAATTTTTTCTTTTAACAATTTCTCAATCACAATGTTGTACTCCATTTGAGTTGTTACAATTTCCCTTTCTTAGGCATTTATGGCACACAACTATGGTTCTTACCCCTGTCCTTGCATATTTTCAACAATTATTTCATTTTACCCGCTGTAGGACCATCTTAACTCTTTTCATCACTACCATTTCCCATCCTAACATGATTAGTACAAGGGTAGGCATGTGTTTAGGCTATTGGGTATATGGTTGAATGTGATACCAAATGAAAGAGTAAGTGTTTGGCCTCAACTTGGCTTTGGAGCACACAATATGATATGAGGTGTTTAGGCTATAGAGGTAATTCAATACACATACATTCCCTAATATCACTTCCACAACCATCTAAAAAGGGAATGAAAGCATCCATCACGCAATTCACAAAATGATATGCAAGTCCTATAGCACATGACCTAAATGACGAGAGGCATGTTTAAGAATAATCAATAATGCACTCAAAAAATACACTTTCACGCTTGTGTTTGTGATCTCATAGGTATCTCCACTATTAGAATAAGACCAGGGAACAATGAGTCCTAATACTTAACACCAACAGGTGGGACGACCCCATGGTGGTGCAAGCGAACCCTCAAGTAGCACCAAACTATATCACAAGGTCAGAGCACATATAAAGAACTCGTCAAAAGCACACTCTAGAGGCATCATACCTATACTGGATACAGTTTGAAAAATGGACAAGCGAAAAAATTGAAAAATTGGACGCTAAACTGTAAAAGGCGTAGGCGTAATACACCCCCAAACCAAAACTCAACAATGTCCCCATTGTTTGAAATAACAAGCATAATCTCAATAAATGGAGGAATGAGGGTTCAACACCCCCAAACTGAATCTAGACATACACTCGACCATGCTCATTCATAATAACAAACATTAAATCGCATTCATTGAAAGTTTAAGTACAAAATCGAAGGTAGAAAACTCCCTTTAGAAGGAAGCTAGTTCGTTGTCCATGCGTGTTGTTGTGTGCTTCCCAAAAGATGCACAACCTATCTTAAAACCACATAACAACTCTACCAAACAAAAATCTAATGCGAAAAGAAAAGAAAACTAAGTCCAAGCCGTTTAAAGGAAATTACAAATACAAGCAATAAGAGTAAGTAGTCCTAGAATAATAACAATAAACAAAAAGGAATGGATGGTTAATCTTCGTCGGAAAAATCCCTCTCCAGTTCACTGGCGATCCCTTTTCCCTTGAGGTCGATCTCTGATCTGATCCAATCTTCATGCTCCCTCTTGGATCTCTTCATTGTAGCTCGGAGCTCTCCCCCATATGGGTCAATGTCTGGGCCCCCTGAAGGAGGTGAGAAAGCAGCGGGCCTCTTCTTCTTCTGTGGATAACTTAAAAGATTGAGTGCCTCCCTTATGTCAGTGAGGTTGCCCCAAATGTCAGTAAAATACTCATTGGCTTCCGCTCTGTTCTCAGTAATCTGCCTCCTATTTTCGATGACCTCGGTCCTGAGGTTCTCCAATCCTGTAAGCAAGGTCTGCCAAGGGACCTCTCCAAACGTCTCCTGCGTGGGTGGGGAAACAGCGGCCATGTAATCACCATATTCTAGGTAAACCGGCTCGAAATCTGGTTGTTCCGGGATGTCTTCAGCCTGTCTACGGTGTGCTTCCCCCTCGAGCAGGTTTCTTCCTCCCTGTTCGGACCCTGACACCAGAGGGGTCCCACTCTTTGACTTGGTCATTCCATGTGAAACGCCCAACTGGCCCCAGACCACATTCGAAAGGATCGGATCCAAAATCCACCCCGGCAGTTCTGTAAAATGCGGTGATGAGGCTGGGGAAGATGAGTGGCTGCTTGTCTACTCTGACACCTCCCAACTCAAGTATCTCTCTTTTGACCAGAAAGCCTATGTCGACCAACTGATTCTGCAGTATACAGTACATGATCATTGCTGCATTGAAGTTCACTGAAGTCCTGTGCTTTCTGGGGATCAATGAATGAGAGATGAATACATGCTAGAAACCCAACTCACTCTTCAAGTTGGTGTGCTTCATGCGGTGATCTGGTGCCACCCAAAAGTCCATTGGACGGATCACTAATTGATTTGCAAAATCCACATTTTGTGTCACAAAGAATTTATTCCAAGTCACCCCCTGCCTTAAACGTCCGACTGCTTCGGGATCAACTAGAAGCTCTGTCCTATAGTACCTGTTAATGTCTGTTATAGTCATCCGGACCTTTAACCCCTCGGACCAGAACTGAAGAAGTGCGCTGAAAAGTTTCAGTTACCATTCCTGAAAAGAATTCTTCGACCACACGTCTACAATACATCGGGGGGGGGGGGGCTAACAAAGGTTTCCCATCCCCTTGTTTCCACCATTAGAGGGATTGAGGTGCCTTCCAGCTCTTCAACTGCTATCCCTCATTCCATTACGACGTCTCGTTCCCTGAAATATTCTAAATGGTCCTCGAAATATGGGTGTCTGATGCATGGTGGTGGAACTTGGGGTCCCCTCCTCGGTCTTCGTTCAGAACCCTGACTGCCTTGCCTAGTTAATTGCCTGGTTCTTCCTGACATCTGCACAATAAACAACAGTTTTAATGGAATATTCAGATCAAGGAACCATGAGGTTATGATTAAGGAATTTGAAAGAACACATATTCTACCAGGAGGATAAAGTGCGGGTGGATGACCCGCACTGTACCCGCACTCTAACTCGTTCCCAGATACCAGCACACGCAGAATTGCCACTCATGTATACATTTCATAATCTCAGCACATCATCGACCGAATTCACACCAATATGACTCTAACTCTTGTACAGGATTTCATTCAACCATATAAACCCTAAATTCATAATTTGAATATCCAATTGCAATAGAAAATCAATGTAACAATGAACACATCACATGCCTAATTAGACAAAACCCATCATTCCATCCTCATAGACAGTCAATAGGTAGTTAGACATTAGCAAAAGCAAAAACAAAATTTCAAAACCTTGAATCATGAAGTTCATGCAAAAGAGGAAAAATAATTTTGATAAAAAAAGGGTTAGGGTTTTGGATTAGAGAGATATGTAATGAAATTAGAGGAAGAATTCATACCTTGGTTGCCAAAAAATCGAAAACGTGGCACACACGGAATACCTTTCAGTTGAGACGAGGGAAAAATTTGAAATTTGTTGTTTTGTTTTGCTTTTGTGGCAAAGTGGAACCCTAGAGAATGACAGGCAGTATATATACTGGGCGACCAAAGTGCGGGTAGAGTCCGGGTGACTGACCCGCACTATAACCGCACTGTTCCCCTGGACTGACTCCTGGACTCTACCCTGCAACTATATATGTACCAAAACTAAAACATTTACACATTATCAAGCATTATGTACCAAAAGTTTACAAAGACAAAACTAACCATCCGAAAAATAAAAATACTAAAATGAATTCAAAAGTGAGTGCAATGCACTCAAAGTGGGACCCGATCAACCAAATGAGGTTTGACCGGAATGGGGAGCACATTCAATTTGGCCACCCAAACTGGTGCAAAATGCATATGCACTGCATCTCTCCCCACTTTCCTCATTTGTCCAACTAGGTCCTTTCGAACCCATATTTGTTTAACCCTTGGTGGGTTCATCCTAGACCCCACTCTACTTGCCTTAAACCTTTGGAAACTAAAGCAATAAGCCTTAGTGTGCCCTCTTTTGGCACAAAAGTAACAAGTAACATGACGGTTAGGGAAACTTCTTGTTCGGTTGTTGGCGTGGGCCCCTTTTTGTTATCCGTATCTGAGGGATTTGACATCGTTTTCTATCACATCAAGTTGCTCAATCAAATTACACTCATTGACCTTGGCCCGCTTCAACTCATCTTCTTTTGTGCTCAACCGTTCTTGCAATTCCCGTACCGCTTTTGCGGACTCCTCCACACCTAGTTGAAGTTTTCATGTCCTTCTCCCATTGTCTTCCTCAAATTCTTCTGAGAGTTTTGCCAACTCTTCTAAGTTCTTGGAGACTAACTCCTCTTTGGTAGCAAGCTCCACTACTTGCTCCTTTAAACCATTGTTCAATGTTAAGAGGTCAAGCAATTTCTTCCTCAACTGTCCATTCTCAGCCTTGAGCAAATAAACCTCCAGTTTGAGCTTCGTATTGTCTTGCTCAAGCTCACCTAATTGTTCAAAAATTTCAGTACTTGATTCCTCCTCTTCAAATTCTGACTCTTTCCTTTCCTTAATGCAGTCTTGGTTTCCTAATTCCATCTCCTTTACACCCTCAAAAGCTTGCATAAGGGTGAGCACCCGGCTTCTTTTCTTTCTGGAATTTGGTGCCTCCAAGACCAAACAATCTCTGACTTGGCTTGTTCCGGAGGAGGTTACCTTGAAGTTAACACTTCTGCCTCCACAACTGAAGGAAATGTCCCTAGAACAAATATCAACTACCATACCCGATGTGGCCATGAATGACCTCCCTAAAAGTAATTTCCATTCCCTACCACTGGATTCTCCTCGCTTGCAATTCAACACAACAAATTCTACAGGCACCATCAAACCGTGCACATTCACGTAAACTTCCTCCATAATACCAACTGGGGTGATGGAAGAATTGTCCGCCATGATGAGAGTCTGGGAAGTAGGCTTGATTGACCGAATCTTCAGCTGTTCATATACCTCTAATGGCATCATATTGATGCTAGCCCCCATATCAAGCACTGCTCCCATCCTTGGTGAATTCTCAATTTGCACCTCTATGACGAAACTTCCGAGGTCTGCAAGTTTAATGGGGGAGTCTATGCCACTTCCCCTATCTTCATTAATTGTGACCTCTACCACACCTTCCTCGGTTTCTTCAACTCCCAACTTGACTACCTCGAACACGTTAACGTGTTCATCGGTGTTTGATGCCTTCCCCCTATTCTTGACCAATGCATCAAAAATTTATGCCAACTGAGTTTCCATCTTCTTCAGTGACGCTCCATGACTATTTGCTCTCTGATCATTGGACTGCATGCAAGCGGTCATTCGTTGCTCAGAGGCATGCAAGGTGTTCTTAAGGGTTTCTGATCAGATACTAACCGTTTTGATTACTGTGCTCACTATCTCCTCTAGAGACTTGTCCTTTGGTTGGCTAGCGGATGCTTGGGAATTAAAGTTTGATTGTGGGTTACTACTTGAACTTCCCCACTGGTTGTTGTTGTTTGCTCCTCCTTGGTTGTATCTATTGTACCTACGGTTTTGGTACCCTTGATTGTTGTTTCCACCTTGGAAATTGTTGTTGCCACCTTGGTAAGTTATTGCTCCTAGGTGGTTGTTGTTGGACCAAGACAAGTTTGGGTGGTTTCTCAACCCTGGGTTGTATATGTTTGAATATGAGTCATTCCTTGGCCTTGGAAATTCCCCAAGGGCTTGGGCTTGCTCTTCTTGACTGAACTGCCCTTCTCCTCCTTCTATCTCCCCCATGACTTGGCTCACTCCTTGGGAGGACCCTGGTTTTTCGATTATAAGCTCTTTGATCGATTGGAGCTTCTTGTTCATTCTGGACATCTGAATTTGAACTTGGGTATCCTGACCCACTTCTATTCTTCCACCCATTCTCACATGTGATGTCCTCTGCTGTGAGTTCTGGGCAATCTTCTCTAAGATGTCATATGCCTCAACTGCTCTCTTGTCTGCTATTGTACCTCCGCACGCATTGTCCACTAGCATTTGTGTTATCGGTGAAAGTCCACTATAGAAGGAATTAACCTTCAACTCTGGGTGGTATGTATGTGGTGGCATTTGTGCTAACAACAAGTTAAACCTCTCCCATGCCTCATGGAATGGTTCACCGTCCTCCTCAACAAAGGATGATATCTTCAACCTTAGGTCATTTGCTTTCTGCTACAGAAAGTACTTGTTGAAAAAGACCTTGCACACCTGACTCCATGTCACCAGTGATCCTAGCCTCAAGTTCATGTACCATGTCATGGCGGTATCTTTCAGACAATACTGGAAACACCTGAGATGAAGCTACTCTCTTGTCAGTACTGCTTAACGAGCCATTACCGGGAAGGTTTCTAGGGTGGCTCCATACTGTTTCATAAATTGGAGGCAATCCACGGTAATTCGCCCATTAAACGATGGTCGGAGGCTAATATGTATAGTCTTCAACTCATACTGCCTTGTTACATCATCTAGTACTATGGCAGTGGGCACATTACCTACAAACGGGAGAGTGTACTCGCCCATGGTGAGACCTAGCTGTTCATCCCCATGTACACTTCCCTCATGCTCTCGAGCCTGCTGCTCATTCTGATTCTGATCGTTCCTGTCTTTCCTATTCTGCCCAGGGTAATCCATAGGAACAACGGCTTCCATGTTTTCCTCTAACTGACCGGTTCTTCTACCCAACTGATTGATGTTATCGATAACTGGCAATACTGTTCCTCTTAACGATCTTCTTCCATGCATATACCTAGAATCCTGAAATTTCACAACAAATAACGCACAATGTAAACGAGAAACAAATAGGGTAGAACAAAAATGTTACTAGACTAACTATTGCCTATGCAAAACTAATCAAACTAAACATGCCGCTCCCCGGCAGTGGCGCCATTCGACAGGACGGTTTTTCTTAGTGTCGTTTTAAAAGATCAATTCGTCAACAATATTTGATAAAACCTCACAAAGCCTAAATTAGTTTGAAAATACAAATATATTGGCAAGTGGGGTGTCTTCCACAGGGAGCGGAGTTAGCTGAAATTAGTTATTGCTAAAGTAATGTTATGTATATATATATAATGATGAAACATGAGTTGGTGAAAATGTAGATGGTGAATTACACTATAAATAACACTAAATTAATTATGCAAACTAAATGAAAGAGGAAATAGGATGAAGGATATATATAGATGATGGAAACTAAGGAGTTAATGGATACGAAAGTAAATACTGGACAATGCAACAAACTTGTCAATAGCACAGCTATTCAAGGTAACCGACCTAGGATGTATAGTGCCGGTTATTTATCCCTAGAAGGTGGCCAACCTAGGATGTATAGTGCGGACAACCTATTAGAGATTAATCCGTCATAAACTACCAACCTAGGATGTATAATGTTGGTTCTTTATCGGATTCTGGAAATAAAGCTCGTCTACCTAACAATGACTCAACCGATTAAACATAGTCACCCTAGGATGTATAGTGATAACTTCTAACTCTCTCACAGGTTCCGACCTAGGATGTATAGTGCTGGAAACTCGATCGAGGTTAGATTAAAATCACGGTTTAAGAGTCGGAATTCATGACTTTCCGTCCATTCTTTAGAGCATTAAACAACTAAATAGGATGTATATCTAGATGCAATACTCATACATAATACAAAGAGATCTTGGAAAGAGGATGTATCTACACAAGAAATCAATGGTAAACATTCACAACAAGAATAGATCAATGAAAGATAGACATGAATATCAATATAATATCAAGTTTATGTACAAGCCCAATATTCAACTAACTACTCCATCAACCCCTTAGAGGGGATTTAGCTACTCATTACAACAAGGAAACTAAGAGAAAGGAAAGAGAAAGAACCCACCCTTGGAGAACATCTCCTTCCTTGAAGTGGCTTCAATCTCCTAACTTTCTTGAAGTTGAGTAGAGAATGTAAGGATGAAAGAGAGAGAGAGAGAGATATTCTAGGTCTAAATGTGTTTAACCTCTGCAAAACAGAGTCCAAAGCTTGCTAAAACATTTCCATACTATTCTATTTATACAACATACAAAAAATAGGTCACTTAAGCTTCAAAAATCAAACTAGCGCGCGCAGAGTGCGGGTGGAGTGCGGGTGGATTACCCGCACTGTAGCCGCACTGTATGGGTTGTCTTCATCTTCAGTTCTCGGATCAGGGCAATAGTGCGGGTGGAGTGCGGTTGAATTACCCGCATTTGACCCGCACTTGGAATCACACTTGAATCGCACTCCCTGGTCAGGTGTAAAATCTACCTTCTGTCTTGAGCAACAGTGCGGGTAGAGTACGATTGGATGACCCGTACAGTACCCGCACTCTAATGTCAGGTACAATTCTGCTCTTCTGTTCTTAGTGACGGTGCGGGTGGAGTGCGGCTTGATGACCCGCACAGTACCCGCACTCTAATGTGAGGTGCATCTTCAACTTCTCTGGTTTGGCATTAGTGAGGGTAGAGTGCGGTTGGATGACCCACACAGTACCCGCACTATATCGTCAGGTGCAACATCAGCTTCTCTGGTTTGGTAACAGTGCGGGTGGAGTGCGGTTGGATGACCTGCACTGTACCCGCACTTTATCTCTTCACTTGCATCTTGCTCCGGCTATAAACATGAGTGCGGATGGAGTGCGGTCGGAATGCGGTTACGACCCATACTTGACCCGCACTTGACCCGCACACTGGAGCTGTTTGTGCTTCTTTGCCTTTATTTTCACCCATTTTTTGTCGGAATCACCGCAATATTCTTCCAAACTCTTCTTTGCACCATTTCTTACAAATACGCATAAAACAACCCATCAGAGATACAAAAATGCATGAAAACAGAACATAAGGTAAGGATTTGAGGGCCTAAATATACTACATATTTGGCCTGATCATGAACTCCTCACAGACGGTGCCAAAAAGTGTTGACGGGAAAATTAGCTATGGGTGAAATTCGGATCAACACCCTCAACCCGCTACCCCGGAGGTCGCAGCGGGGGTAGGTACTTTGTACCGTGGTTCTGGTAAGGTTAAACAGCAAGGTGCGGTGGGTAGGAGAACAATCATCCCGCCCGTCGGCCCTTCGAAGATAGGTAGAAGAGATGGTGCTTAAGCTCTTCTTACTTGTATGAGAGGCTAGTCCTGGATCCGGTCCTAGTCCCTGGTCCATGATACCTGGTCCTAAACGAGGCACCAGAATTATGAACCTGGAAGAGCAGGTACATCTACCCCGACACCTGGTGAAGTTGGTACCACGATACCATGCACCCAGTACCTCGCATATACTCGGTGCCTCCTACTTCGCACGCATATACCGCGACATGTATCCAGTACCCCAAGGTGCCTCAACATCTACCTGGTGCCCGAATACCTCGATATCGGCTTGGTACCCAATACCTTGACATCAACCCGGAATCCACCATAGACAGGTATCCTACTCACCGAGCAGGAAGAATGTCGCCACGAAGCCACTAGCATGTTAGAACAAGCCCCATGCCAGCGAGAAGGGGCTGGTACACCAGAGTACCTCGCCTGAAAGGAAGAAGCATGCAACACCATCTGACCTCATTAATGGCCATTCACAATTCCATTAATGAGGGAATCAGTCAACTCAATTAATGGCCATTCACAACTCCATTAATGAAGGAAGCGGTCAACTCCATTAATGGCCATTCATAACGCCATTAATAAGGGAATCAGTCAACTCTATTAATGGAGATAATCAGCCCCATTTATGAGAAGATCAGTCAACTCCTTTAATGGCAATTCACAACGCCATTAATGAAGGAATCAGTCAATTTTATTAATGGAGATAATCAGCCCCATTAACGAGAAGATCAGTCAACTCTTTAATGGCCATTCCCAACGCCATTAATGAGAGAATATTCAACTATACTAATGCCATGTCAACACTCCTTTGATTGTGAATTAATTAGTGGAGTGGGCAACAAGAATCAGAACATATAAATATGATCAAGTTCTCTCCAAGAAGAGGGTCCTGACTTCTTCACCAGCTCTCTCGAATTTCTCCATCTCAGGGGTTCCAACATTTTCTCTGGCCCGACATTCTCTCCAACATTCTCCAACAGCTTTCCAACATCTCCATGTCTCCAAAATGTCTCTGATCCCAGATTTCGTCCATTTCTCCACCAGAAATACAGTTAGATATCTCCTACCATTGTCTCGACTATTAAGCACATTAATTTTCTCCAGAAATGTATCGGTACCAAGTGGTACCCCTCCAACTATGACCTATCAGGTCTTAGTTTGTATTGATGTAAGCTCTCTGGAGCACCTCTCGAGATATATTAAAATAAAGAAGTGTCTTTCTCCCTTCCTATAGATACTGCCTGGGGGTTTTTCAGCATGTGATCAATCGTGATGCTTTTTCCCCCTAGGTCAGTCCACCATTACTAAAAGAGTTGTCATTCTCCTATTTATCTCCTTGTTAAGAATGCATGTATGCGTGCTAGGCACTGACCATGTTGGCCCTAGCTCTCATGTGTTAGGATTATGCTCAATAGCAAGAGTGTAATATTGTAATTGACAATCTTTTCATATTAATCAAGTGATTATTGGTTTTACAAAATCTTATAGCATTTATAATGATAATTGTCAAAGTAAATAATCATAAGGTCAAAAGACTATGAAAAAGGAAGAATTGTTCGTACATCTGGATATGTATGAGGTAGACACAATTCTTTAGTTAATCTTGAATAAACTTTCACAACTTAAATTAAAGGTTGGGCACCTTTATCTTAATAAGATTGTAGAATTCATTTGCTGGCATTTGAGTGGGATCAAATGAGTTATGATGAGTCTAAAATTATCGAAAGGGTCTTCGAGTAAAAGAATCTAGTGCACAGGGTGCATTGAACAGGATCACAATGAAATATTTTATCTAGAACCGTCAGTAGATACAAGTCTTTTCATTATGAGGACAATCGGAGAGTCTATCTTAATCCTGAGATAAATGATGGACTTATGATTGCAAGTGTTATCATTTGAGCTATCAATGAGTATGATTATATAGCATAGTCTATCCTCGATAGTTTTGTGGTATTCATTTGTTAATCGATAGAGGACTTCATTTATAGATATGGACATCGTGGCTCAATTTATTGAATGAGAGTATAATATTATCATATGGATATTTTGAGGTATTGGATATTAAATCTCAACGTTGATTTTTTGATAATGTCTATTGAAAACATGGCTTCTGGACAAGTCAAAATATCCAAGTTCAAAACGTGGTCGTATGAGTAAATATGGTAACTAGGAGAGCTATATGCGGTCTATGAGCTCTTGGCGATTACTGATATTATACACGAGGATACACTATCTCCAATAAGATTGTCTAGGGTATGAATGAGAAACAACTTCTTATTCTATCTTTATTTAAGGGTTCAATTTTAGCTCTTTAGTGGAATGAGCTAAAATTAATAGATCGGACTAAGTGAATCATTTGTTGATTGTGATTAGGTTATGTCTATTGAAGCTTAAATTTAGATAGCCCGTCAAGATCCCCAATCCACACGGACTTACATGGATCACTTGATATATTCTACCGGACTAATTTATGGGTCCATCTAGAATTGTATTTAATATATTAAGAACATAATTTGCACATTATTTATTTAATGGGCTGCTCAAATTATATTAATATATTAATGAGAGGCATGTGGGCTTGTTTCTTTTAGTAAGAATGGGTCTGGTTCATATGTGGGCTTTTATTTAAAGCCTGAATGAATTAAATAAAACAAGAAAATAATATTAGGCCCATATTTTTTGTGTGTGGGCGGCAAGGCTATAATAATAGCCTAAAATATTATTTTATTTTATTGTTTGATTAAATGGAAATTAATTAACTGATTAATTAATTATATAATTAAAAATCAAAATCTTTTTCTGACTAGGAATTATGTTTCCTAGTAGTATACTATTATAGTAGTATAATAAATATAAAAGACATAATTTGGTAAGTAGATAAATAAAGAATTTATTTATCTAATCAAATAAGGAAGTCTTTAATATAATCACAAATACACTATTTGAGTTGGATAAGGAAAGGATTTGTATACCTATATATATTATTAATTTCGGAATTAATAGGGACAGGAAGAAAAAAAAAGTTTTTTTTTTAGATAAAGAATTTTTTTGTTCTCTTGCTTTTGAATAAAAAAAAATTCCAACTCTAGAACATAGTGAAAATTCGGCCAAGAGGAAGAGAGAAAGATAGTTCTAAATTTGATAGTGCACTTGCAAGCCTTTACATAAAAAGGTTTTGTGCACACTTTCGATTTAGGTTCATGCGAGTTTCAATCATAATGATTATGAATTCAAAAGTGACCGGAACGATCTTTCTAGGCTCTTGGAGTTTTTGTGATTAACGATAAGGAAAGAAGATTTCGTTTTTCCATTCTCAAGTACGCAATTCAAAGAATAGGGAGATCACGTTCCTAGATGATTCACGTTCGTGATCGGATTGGAAGATCTTGCGGATTACCATCGACGCTAAGTCAATCGGATCTCGCGACAAGAGGTATGATATCTTTTGTATATATGTATGTTTAATTAATTAAAGGATTAAGGTTCAAATATTGGAAAATTTTTAAACTATACTAAATTTTTTTAGTCACGCTTCCGCTGCGTTTTCGTCTTTTTCCCTACAATTGGTATCAGAGCCAGGTTATACCCTTTAATTAATTAACGTATATATATGTTAATCTATTTCTTTTTATTGTGATTATGCATGTTTTAGAAAGAGATGGCACTCTAGGTATTCGCATATATAATTACATGTGGTATGTATGGATTTATATATGTTATTATAAAGTGAATTGTTTTTGCTCGATTTTGGTCCTAGAATTTCAATGTATTTTTGTTTCGGAATTGTAACAAGAAGGGTGGCCTATTATCATTATAAGTTCCTTCTTGGTAGTTGCTAGATTCTCTATTTTTTATTGTATTAAAAAATACTGCAGTTTTTTTTTGTATAAGATAGTGCAGTTTTTCTTGTGTAAAAATTACTGCAGTGAATTAAAAAAAATACTGCAGTAATTTATTGTGTAAAATCTGCTGTAATATATTCAAGTTTCGAAGATTCGAAGAGTTGAAGAATTAGAAGCGGAAGAGGAAGCAATCCGAACAAGCTTGGTACCGTGCGCACCATGGCAACAAGCGTGCGTGCACGTTAGCGCGTAGCTACGCTTGTTAGGTGCATGGGCTGCACACGGCAGCCACTTATGTGTCATGGGCTGCGCATGACAGTCCTTTGGGCATAATGGGCTGCGCATGGTGGCCCTTTATGGACCCAAGGGGTGTGCACGCCCAAAGGTGGCAGCCGAGGGGTGAGGAAGTGGATGATGGCAGCTTGAAGACTTGTTCGCCATGAAAGAATATTTTCTATTCCAAACAAATGTAATTTACTTGCTTTTCTCGGATGGACCAAAATTGTAGCTATTTATATTTCCGTAAATATTACAATATTTGTTGTTGTATGATAACATGTCATATAGAATAGGAGTGTCACTCATATATCTCTTTTGGTATGAGCATGCATTGAATGATTTAGGTATCTAATTGGCATCTAGATAACTTGGTAAAATCATTCTATGGAATTTAATCACATGCCTTAAATAATTGAGTGGGAGAAGGTATGTTAGAACACCTATGGCCTCCAAGGTTAGTTGAGCTTTATTATTTATTGGTAATCCCCCCGAGGGGCATCAATAAATGGAATTTAGAAAAATACTTCCTTACAATGATAGACTAGACAATTGACTTAAACGAAATCTACTCCCAGAAGAGGGATTTTCGTGAGAGAAAATTGAGGGTCGATATCTTGGTAACACACTCAATGTGATTTTATTAATATCATTTCGAGAGTTCTTGTTAATAAAATTGCAAGGCTAAATTTGAAAACGTTGGTTGTTATGTTAACAATTAGGTAGGACCTAGTCGAACTGGTAAATGGTACGTACTCCCAGAGGAGGCGTAACTTTTATGGGTGTTGGATCACCGTTGAATTTTTATGATTGAATTATTTATTTAATTCAAGATAAATATTTAAAAAGTGATTTATCATGATTATTTGCTCATATATAATTTTGTTTTATTCAGAAATCATGACTCCATCACTTATGAACATTCTGAAAGATAACACTTTAACTGGAGATAATTATGTCACATGGAAAAGGAAAATTGGGTTGTTGCTGCAAAGTGAAAAGCATAAGTTTGTTCTGACTACTCCTAAACCACCCCTTCCTAATAATAAATCTACTATTTTGCAAAGAGATGAGTATGAGCAGTGGAAGACTTCAGATGATATGGCCAAATGTTACATTATGGCCACTCTCTCTGACGTGTTGCAACAGTAGCATGAAGGAATGGAGCCTCCTGCTGATATAATGATGTCTCTGGAAGAGATGTTTGCTATGAGGTCTAGGTCGACTAAGAGAGAGGCAGTAACTGCTTTTATGAATCTTAGGATGAAACCTGGACAGGCTGTGAAAGATCACATGATGAAAGTCATAGCACATCTCAATGTTCCTGAACTTAATGGTGCTGAGATAGATGGTGAGACAAAAATTGACATGATTGTCAACTCACTATCAGATTCCTTTGATCAGTTCAAGTTGGACTACACCTTGAACAATACGGAATACACCTTGCAAGGCCTAATGCAAGATGTTCAAAGCGCTGAAAAGATCCTTGTGAAAAACAAAGGTCAAGAGATTCATTCGGTTGGTAAAGTTGCTACTGTTAAGACCCGTCAGAAGGTCAAAAAATAACATAAGAAAAAGCAACTTGGGCCTACCAAGAAGGAAACCAAGAAAGTAATCAAGATCAAAGGGAAATGCTTCCTTTGTGGTGAAAAGGGACATTGGAAAAAAAATTGCTCAAAGTCCCAGAATAAGAAGGAAGAAGGTAATATTAATTATCTTGAAACATGTTATCTGGCAGATTCTACAGATTCTACAGATTCTTGGATCATAGACTTTGGAGCCACTAATCATGTTTGTTATTCCTTACAGGGGTTCCAAGAAAGGAGAAGGCTGAATAAAGATGAAATCAACTTGTGCTTGGGCAACGAAACGTTAGTGTCTGCATGTGCAGTGGGAGATATTAGAATTATTTTAGATTCTAGTAGGCATTTAGATTTAATAGACATTTATTATGTACCTCAATTCAAGAAGAATTTAATTTCAGTTTCTTGTTTAAATAAATTTGGATATTCGGTTACTTTTAATAAAGCTTTTATTATTAGTAAGAATGACAAAATTATTTGCAAAGGTTCATTGGAAAACGGTCTATTCTTTTTGCATAGAAATATCTCACTCGTTAGACATAGAATTAACGGAACCTAATCACAAAAGAGTAAAATTATCAAAAGATGAACCTACCTTTGGCATTTATGCCTAGGTCATATTAACCTTAATAGGATTAAAAGATTGATATGTGACGGACCTTTAAGTGACTTAAAGGTTGATGATCTACCAACTTGTGAATCTTGTTTGGAAGGTAAAATGACCAAAAGGCCGTTCACAACCAAAGGTGCAAGAGCCACTGAATGTTTAAGATTAATACACACTGATGTATGTGGTCCTATGAGCATTTGGGCTAGAGGTGGATATGAGTACTTCATCACCTTCACAGATGATTACTCGAGATTTGACTATTTGTATCTCATGAGACATAAGTCGGATGCTTTTGACATGTTCAAAGCATTCAAGGCTGAAGTAGAAAATCAACTTGAGAAACACATAAAAATCTTGAGATCTGATCGTGGTGGAGAATATCTATCTGGTGAGTTTCAGCAATATCTTATTGATAATGGGATAGTTTCTCAGTTTTCTGCACCAGATTCACCTCAACAAATTAGGGTGGCAGAAATGAGAAATAGAACTCTTTTAGACATGGTTAGGTCAATGTTGAGTTATTCAACGGTTCCTATTTCATTTTGGGGATATGCTCTACAAACTGCAATATACATTCTAAACGCAGTACCATCTAAGTCGGTTCCTGAAACACCATATGAGTTGTGGACTAGGCGAAAGCCTAGTTTACAACACTTGAGGATATTTGGTTGTCCTGCACATGTGTTAAAAGAAAAGACAGAAAAGATGGAGTCCCGTTCGGAAACATGTATATTTGTGGGGTATCCAAAAGTAACTTAAGGATATTATTTCTATAGTCCTTCAGATCTAAAAGTATTTGTTTCAACAAATGCTTCATTTCGAGAAAAGGACTATATGAATAATTTTGTGCCCAAAAGTAGAATTGTCCTGAATGAGATGTTAGGAGATACAATTCCACAAGAGGTTTTACAACCTAGCCCAATTGTAAGTTCCACTCCAACACAAAATCAACAACCTACCATTCCTCGTCGTAGTGGGAGGGTTAGTAAACAACCCGAGAGATACATCGGTCTGGGAGAATCAGTGGAGAATCTCCCAGACGACGATGATCCCTACACTTATAAGGAAGCAATGGAGGATGTTGATTGTCGTCATTGGCAAAAGGCAATGCAATCTGAGATTGAATCCATGTTCGATAACAAAGTCTGGTCCCTTGTAGACTTGCCTAAAGGGATAAAACCCATTGGGTGCAAGTGGGTATACAAGAGGAAAAGAGGTATGGATGAAAATGTGGAAACTTTTAAAGCTAGATTGGTACCTAAAGGTTACACACAGAAAGAAGGTATCGATTACGAGGAAACCTTCTCTCCTGTGGCAATGCTTAAATCCATTAGGATACTTTTATCCATTGCATCATCTTTAGATCTAGAGATTTGGCAAATGGATGTCAAGACAGCTTTCCTTAATGGAAATCTTGACGAAAGCATCTATATGATGCAACCAGAAGGATTCATTGAAAAGGGCCAAATGGAAAAGGTATGCAAGTTGCAGAAATCCATATATGGATTAAAACAGGCATCCAGATCCTGGAACATAAGGTTTGATCAAGCTGTGAAAGGTTTTGGATTTATTCAGAATCATGACGAACCTTGTGTATATAAAAGGATAAAGGGCGACAAGTTGGTTTTCCTAATTCTTTATGTTGATGATATACTACTCATTGGAAACGATGTAGGTGTATTGACATCAGTAAAAGAATGTGTTAATAGCCAAAATTGGCTAAGGACCAAAGGGAAATTTTCCACCCTCCAAGCCTGGCTCCATGCCCGAGATCATCCACCAGGAGACCATGTTACCCAAAGCCGAGCTACGGCACCACCCCGCAGGAACAAGGACGGGCTCCAGAAACATCCGGAATAGAGCCAGAAATGATCAGATCAAGCCAGCATCACCGAACCTAAAAACAGGAGATCCCCCCCCTCCCCCCGAAGTCGGGAGTACCTCGTAATTTCTCCAGAAGCTCACCAGCACCTCGTTGACATAGTAAAGTGTCCGCAGGAGGCCGCACCTAACTTCAAAAGGTCAATGGAGGATAGACCTAGCTTCTAACTAGACGAAATTCATTTATATCAGGACTAGAACACTAATCGACCTCACTACCTGATGTATCCCGCCACATTACATGCCATATTCGACGACCCCTACGGGAGAACATGCTAGACCTGAAGATACACATGATCGCATCTAACGACGTTACATACGTACAGAACAAGTAATAGAGTCTAAGTAGGAAACAAATTGATTTCCACCAAGATATCCTCAACTGAGCAATTAACTCAAAGTCAATGACATTTAAAGATAAAAATCTCGTCCAATAAGGAGGGGAGGGATGAGAAAATCAAGGGGGAATCAATGAGTTTAAACCTATGAACACATTGTATAAAGGGAGGACTTCCTCCTTCTGAAAAAAGGGGACTACTATTCGACAGGCACACAACAAGTACCCAACGACACCCTAGAGAAAAATGAGAGCAATTTGAGAGAGAGAGAGACATGTATATCACATATTATCAATAGAGGAAGCCTTTTTTTGATTCTCTTGAGTAGCTAATAATATCGTTGTATTCCTTGTCATTTCATTCGGCATTGTTATATATAAATGTTCTACCTTGGTCATCACCTACGTGGTAATGATCTCAAGGGTGCTAACTGAAATTTACTGCCCCGAGCAAAATTTCCGTTAAAACCTTCTGGCGCCGTCTGTGGGAAGAAACCTACACCCAGTTAATCAGATCAACTATTTGCATTTACATTTTCGTTGTTTTACAGGAACTATGTGGCTCCGCTCTTCCCAAGGCCAACATGGAGTTTCGGAACAACCCCCGGTGAGGCCTACGCGAAAAGCCACAAGAAAGGGGAGAAAGTCAGGGTATGGCAGTCAAGCTCCGGTCCAAACAACTAATGTGCGGGCTTCTAGCCACCCTATAGTGAGCCAGGCCCAGCTCGACCAATAAGCGGTAGCCTTCGTGGAAACCGTCCGCATCCGCCTGCTCGCTGAAGGCATCATGGTCTAGCCAACCAACCTGAATGATCAGGGAGAGCGGAGCAGGTTCGGAGCTAGGCAGCCTGCTTTCGATCGCCTGGGACCTCCTCTTCATGAGCCAGCTCGAGACAGGTCTGGGCCCCAACTTTCGATCCGGGATAGACTGGGACCCATGCCCCCAGTTCCGAAAAGACCTTCACAATATCAACCCAAGCGAATTAAGTCCGCCGTAGATGCTTTGACCCGGGAGCAACAAGAGCTATCCCACCCAACTGCATCAAAGAGGAACGCTCGGGCCCAAGAGGAGGAGAGTAGACAAACTTCCCAAATGGATCATGTCCATGAAGGGGACCAGATAGAGGTTGCCAGTTCATCAGAGAGACTCGATAGTGAAGAATCCTAGGTCAATTCAAAGAAACCTGGGAACAAGCGACTGAGGGATCAGCTGGCAAAGCTACAGGAGGAGGTCCAGCAGATAAGAAAATGAAAGAATAAGGAGGATAAAAAGGATCCTTTGAGTGAGATGAACGATCCCTTCACTAGGAGGATCCGAGAAGCGGAGCTCCCACCAAAATTTAAAATGCCAGCAGATAAGTTCTCAAGAACGAAAGATCCTCTAAGCCACCTAGAGAGCTTCATTCAACAGATGGAGGTCCAGAACACTACCAGAGCGGCTATGTGTAGGATGTTTCCAACGACCCTAACCCACTACGCTAAAACTTGGTTCAGGAAGCTGCCCGCTGGTAGCGTGGACTCTTTCACGAAGTTATCAACAAATTTTTGCTCGTAGTTCCAAAGGGTCAAACCTCGTCCGAAAGATCCCATACACCTCCAATATGTGATTCAGGAACGAAGTGAGACACTTCAATCGTACGTGGAACATTTTCACAATGAGGTCATACAAATGGGAGTTTTCACTGAGAAAGAAACTCTCGCCAACTTCAGGCGAAACCTATGGGCAGGAAAGCTTTTCCGCTCCTTCGCCAAGAGACCTCCCGAGACTTACTAGGAGGCCTATGATCGGGCTCTTGAGCAGGTCGAGATCAACGAGCAACTTAAAGTCAAGATGGAACACGACGACATGAGAACGGCGAAGCGTCTGAAAAAAGAAGCCCCCAAATGTGAGCCAGCCTAGAAAGCTCAGAATAAACCTCCCAATAGGTCGACCTATCGCATTCTGGCTCCTCAGCACAAGCAAGAAAAATATCCAGCAAGACGAACCCCTCATCGGGCTTCGCCACCTCCCAGGACCGTGGCCCCCGTAATGCAAGGGGAGAAAGGGTATGACGACTACACTTCTTTGAACGCTTCCAGGGAAACGGTCTACCTTGCTATACGAGACAAGGGGCTACTCCAAAAGCCCGATCCCATGAAAGCCCCAGCTGACATTAGGAACAGGTACAAGTACTGCGACTTCCATGAAGACGTGGGCCATAACACTTCAGAGTGTTATAATTTGCACAACCAGATTGAAGCCCTGATAAGGGGGGGTTGCTTGATTGAGTTTCTACAGCAGATCAGAGATAATATTCAGACTGGAAGGGAGGTACAAGCCGAGATCCGTGAGGATGCGGAGAAGAGAAAGGGGGAACAGACTGACTTAATGCAACAGATCTAGGTGATACACACCATCAGCGGAGGTCCCACACTGGCTGGCACTTCCAATAATTCCTGAAAAACCACACAAGGAAGATTCCTCGCATAGAAGAAAGACGGGGAGTCTTTAAGGTCAGCCAGAGCTCGATGGAGCCCTCCCAGTCAGCACAGATCGTTTTCATCGAAGCAGATGTCTTCAACACCGTGCAACCTCATGATGATCCCATGGTGATCACAATACAGATTGCCAACTGTCTGGTCCATCGCGTGCTCGTAGATACGGGTAATAGTGTAGATATCCTCTTCAAGGATACTTTGGAAAAATTAAATCTGAAGCAATGGTGTTACAATAGCTGTACAACTCCACTTTATGGGTTCACGGGAGATTCGATCATACCAGTGGGGTCAATGATCCTCCCAGTAATCATCGGAACCACCCCTCTCCAACAGAATATTATGACCAACTTTGTTGTGGTTGACACCCCATCGGCCTACAATGCCATCCTAGGGAGACCATTCATATCCTCCTTAAAGGGAGTCTTGTCCATATATCACAACGTCCTGAAATTCCCGGTTGGAACCAAGGTGGGGGAGGTACGCGGAGACCAGCAGGCAGCTAGGAAGTGCTACGCAGTGTCTGCCAATCCTACAGCTTTAGGAAAACAATGCGTACAGGTGGAATTAGTCCAGGAGGACATGGAAACATCCCAGATAATCCAGGAAGAGATGGAGCCCGTGGAGCATCCCAAGCATCCAGAGAGCGAACCTATTATGCCTTATGAGGAGGAACGGAGCAAGGAGTGGGCCAACAGACAGCCCGTAGATAGACTAGAAGAGATACCCATCAGAGATGACGATCCCTCCAAGGTTGTCAAGGTCAGGGCCACCCTTGAACCAGAAATAAAAGAAGGTTTAATTAATCTTCTCAGAGAGTTCAGCGACATCTTCGCTTGGAGCCATGATGAAATGCCTAGAATCCCGTCATCATTGGCCGCCCATCGACTAGCGGTAGATCAAACGGTGAAGCCCGTCAAACAGTAGAGGTGTCACTTCAACGCTGAGAGGAACGATGCGGTACAGGAAGAGGTAGATAAAGTGATCAAGGCAGGGTTTATCAGAGAAGTACGCTATCCCAAATGGATCGCCAACGTGGTCATGGTTACAAAGGCGAATGGGAAGTGGTGTATGTGTGTCGATTACACCGACCTCAATCGGGCCTGTCCAAAAGACAGTTTTCCTTTACCAAAGATCTACCAACTGCTTGACTCCACGTCCAGGAATAAACTCTTGAGTTTTATGGACGCGTTCTCAGGATACAACAAAATTAAAATGCACCTGGTTGACCAAGATAAAAACCAGTTTCATTACTGGGCAAGGCTTGTATTGTTACAAGGTGATGCCGTTTGGTTTGAAGAACGCAGGGGCTACATACCAGCGGCTGGTTAACAAGTTGTTCAAGCCCGAGATAGGAAGGACGATGGAAGTATACATCGATGACATGATCACAAAGTCACCAACCGTAGAAGGACATCGGGAAGACCTTCACAAGACCTTTCTCATACTGAGAGAAAACCAGATGCGGTTGAACCCCTCCAAGTGTGCTTTCGGGGTAACAGCGGGGAAGTTTCTAGGCTTCATTGTTCATAAGAGAGGCATAGAGGCCAACCCAGAAAAAAATCAAAGCTATCTTGGACCTGGAATCCCCAATATCACTTAAAACAGTACAAATTCTAACTGGACGTGTAGCGGCGCTCAACAGGTTTATCGCTCGCTCCACCGATAAATGTCTCCCTTTCTTCAAAGCCATCAAACAAGGGAAAACATGAAGTGGAGCCAGGAGAGCGAGCAAGCCTTCCAAGCCTTGAAAGAATACATAACAAGCTCAACGTTATTAGTCAAGCTAGTTCTTGGAGAAGAGCTGCAGATCTACCTAGCAGTCTCAGAAACTGCAGTAAGCAGAGCTTTGACCAAGGAATGTGGCGATGGTTTTCAAAGACCCATATACTATGAGAGTCAGGCTTTAACCAAGTCAGAGAGGAATTACGTTCTCCTGGAAAAGCTCGCTTATGCTCTAGTGATCTCAGCGAGGAAGCTCTGTCCCTATTATCAAGCTCACACAATAGCAGTGGTGACGGACCAACCTCTCCGCCAATTCTTACAAAGACCAGACGTGTCCGGAAGGCTAGTCTTATGGGCCCTAGAGCACACTCAGTTCGATTTAAAGTATAAGCCCCGGACCACGATTAAGGCACAGGCTTTGGCTGACTTCGTGGCAGAATTTTCAGCGCTCCCAGATCAAGAGAATCCCTCAGCACCAAATGAGACTCCTGTAAAGACATCCGAGATCGACAATTGGTCGGAAGACTGCAAGCCATGGACCCTCTTTACAGATGGAGCATCCGGGCAAGCTGGGGGAGGGGCTAGCATAGTTTTAATAGACCCAGATGGGACTGAATTCTGCCATTATTTCAGATTCGAGTTTAAAGCCACCAATAATGAAGCAGAGTACGAAGCCCTCCTAGCCGGGATGACGGTAGCCATCAAACGAGAGGTCAATTACCTGCAAATCAAGAGCGACTCATTGCTTGTTGTCAATCAGGTGACTGGGGTGTACCAGGCAAAGGGAGATAATATGGTTGCCTACCTAAAGCTAGCCCAGTTGCTAAAAAATATGTTTAAGGGGTTTAAGATCGATCAGGTGCCTCGACATCAAAACCACGGTGCAAATGTTCTGGCTAAGATAGCTGCAAAATAAGGCCAATCCTTACCACGGGGAATTCCCCTCCAAGTGATCTCCCAACAAAGCATAGCCACAAATAAAGAAATCTGCTCCCTAGATCGCCATCCTTGCTGGATGGACCCGATCGCTGCCTACCTTCTTGAGGGAGAGCTCCCAAAGAGCCTGACCATCGGTCCGATATTGTTTGGTAGACGGGGTACCTCTACAGAAGGGGCAGATCCCTCCCCTTACTTAGATGCTTGCATCCTGATGATGCTAAATGGGCACTAAGAGAGGTCCACTCTGGGGACTATGGGAACCACATAGGTGGGTAAGCTCTAGCATATCAGGTACTTCGTATAGGGTACTATTGGCCGACCATCCACCAAGACGCAAGGAGTTTTGTTCAATCTTGCGAGCCATATCAAAGAACTTCAAACTTGAACCACCAGCCACCTGAGCGATTGTCGTCCCTCAGTTCACCTTACCCCTTTGCCATATGGGGAATCGACCTAATTGGACCACTCCCCACCGCTCCTGGACAAATGAAACATTCTATCGTGGCTATCGACTACTTCACAAGATGGGTAGAGACAGGGCCTCTTTCTCGGATATCAAAAAAGAATACGACCAAGTTCATCAAAACCAACGTGGTATATAGATTCGAGACCCCTCTCATCATTATAGCTGACCTGGGGAAGCAGTTCGACAATGGCCGATTCAAAGATTTTTGCAAAGGATTGGGGATCGACCTTAGGCTCGCTTCAGTAGCCCATCCTCAGACTAACGGGCTGGTGGAATCCACCAACAAGACTATCAAAAAATTTCTAAAGAAGAAGCTACAGCAGAAAAAAGGCAAATGAGCCGAAGAACTGCCAGAAGTCCTATGGAAATACCGGACTATAAAGAGAACAGCTACCGGGTAGACACCTTACTCCCTGGCATTTGGAGTCGAAGCGGTCCTCCCTATCGAGCATAAATTAACCTCGTTCAGGGTATAACACTTTGAGCCCGAAAGTAATGAGGTCAAGCTCTGGGCTAATTTGGACCTCCTAGAAGAGAAACAAGACTGGGTAGCGGAGAAAGTGGCAATCTACCAAAGCAAGATCGCTAGATATTTCAACTGAAAGGTCAGAGCCCAGAATTTCAAAGAAGGGGATCTGGTGCTTAGGAAAGTGACCCTGAATACTCGAAAAAGGTCAGATAGAGTCTTAAGCCCCAATTAGGAAGGGACATATTTGATAAAGCTAGTTGCTCGCAATGGAGCCTATAAACTCGAAGACATGGACGGACGACCCATCGACCACACTTGGAATGTAGATCACTTGAGGAAATTCTACCCTTGAGCAGGGAGTGTTTCAAGCAGACTACCCCCATTTAGGTTTCATTAGAATCCCTAATAAAGATGTACTATATCTCGATCATCAATAAAGTCATTTTTCTTTTTTCATCTTTACCTCCAATTATGTTCAACATTAGTGTCTACATCCTTGAGTGGGAAATTCAACATGGACACTTCAAGACCAGTGATTAGCCAGGGAAGCCCCCTCGCTACATCTTGATACCTTGGTCTGGCTACCACCCCCAAGAATGATCTAAGTGTAAGAGCATAGTTGCCATCCAGATCTCGAGACCAGGAAATAGCTAAATAGCCCTCCTGATGCCTTGGTTGGGCTACCACCCCCAAGAAGGGTCTGAGTATAAGAGCATAGTTGCCATCCAGATCTCAAGACAAGGAAATAGCTAAATAGCCCTCATGATGCCTTGGTCGGGCTACCACCCCCAAGAAGGGTCTGAGTATAAGAGCATAGTTGCCATCCAGATCTCGAGACCAGAAAATAGCTAAATAGCCCTCCTGATGCCTTGGTCGGGCTACCACCCCCAAGAAAGATCTGAGTGTAAGAGCATAGTTGCCATCTAGATCTCGAGACCAGAAAATAGCTAAATAGCCCTCCTGATGCCTTGGTCGGGCTACCACCCCCAAGAAGGGTCTGAGTAAAAGAGCATAGTTGCCATCCAGATCTTAAGACCAGGAAATAGCTAAATAGCCCTCCTGATGCCTTGGTTGGGCTACCACCCCCAAGAAGGGTCTGAGTATAAGAGCATAGTTGTCATCTAGATCTCAAGACCAAGAAATAGTTAAATAGCCCTCATGATGCCTTGGTCGGGCTACCACCCCCAAGAAGGGTCTGAGTATAAGAGCGTAGTTGCCATCCAGATCTTGAGACCAGTAAATAGCTAAATAGCCCTCATGATGCCTCGGTCGGGCTACCACCCCCAAGAAGGGTCTGAGTGTAAGGGCATAGTTGCCATCCAGATCCCGAGACCAGGAAATAGCTAAATAGCCTTTCTGATGCCTTGGTCAGGCTACCACCCCCAAGAAGGGTCTGAGTGTAAGAGCATAGTTACCCTTCAGACCTCGAGACCAGGAAATAGCTGAATAGCCTTCCTGATGCCTCAATCGGGCTACCTCTCCTTCTAAGACGAATTTAAAAACAAATATTTGTTTTCGTGTGCAGAATCTAGATCATCATAATAAGAATTCCCTACCAAAGTTTTAAGGAAGTATGAACAAACTGTTGTTGCGGATGTAATTCTGGTTCCTATTCAAGACCAGGAATGAAATAAGAGTTCTCAAAGCGAGTTGATTTCTCATTAAAGATAAGAGGAGCCTATCCCTCAGTAAGGCTACATCTATCCAACGGGGAGCCCAACCCCCGAGCTTGGGCTATATATAAAAAAAAGAGAAAGTTAAACTAAATAAGAGCAAAACAAGGTGCCCACCCCCTTTTCCGGGCAATCAAGACAAGTCATGAATGAACTACTTCAAGCTTTGGAACTTTCTCGATTTTCCTCTGCTGATCCTCCTCCTTCACGCCGATCCTTGCCATCGACCCCCCTTCAGATAGTTGTCCATCTTGGTTATCCTCGCCAACCATCCCTCCATTTAAAGGCTCTACCTGTTGGTCAGCGGGATCTTCCTCCAGGACTTCATTAATCACTTCCATAACCTCAGGCGGGATAGCCGCATCAAGAAGGGCAGCCATAGACCCCGTCTGGCTCCTGTCGACCTCCATCTCTATTTTCCTCAGACGGGCTCCTAGCCCCTTCCTTAGCTCCTGACTGGTCCCCCTCGGATCGAGAGGACAGAACTTTACTGGAAGACTCCCCGGGACCTGAAGTAGTAAAGGTAGGAGGAGGAAATAGAGGATCTGTCTAGACGGGCTATTTTCCAGCTTCTGCTTGGCTCGAAGGAACCGCCTCGTCGCCTTCAGGGTGAGATAGCTCAGCAGCCTTAATCATTATTTCCTCTCTATCCCAGCCGGCAATAGATGACAAGTCAAAGGGAAGAGGGAGAGCTTCTGCGGCCTGAAAGGAAGCGTAGAAGTATCCATCGCTGAAAAAGGTCTCCGCGTCAGCTTGCAACTTGGTCACCTGAGCAATCAAAGCCTGATTCTCGAGGTCCAACTTTTTGGCTTCAGCTTTCCAAGAATCCCTCTGTTTGGCCCGCCGGATAGATTGAAGACGCTCTTGATCATAAGATTGCTTCGTCCTCTCATGGTCACAACGAAGCTCAGCCATTTCGATCTCAACCTTTCCCTGGTTGGAGGTCATATCTTCCACTAAAGACTGAGCCTACTTGAGCAATCCCATAGCTTTCTCGGTTTCGGCTTCAACTCTTGCAGCTCGGTCGCGAATGAGGGCTACTTGCTGACCCATCGCTACATTAAACTTGAAGGCCTACAAAAGACAAAGCCAGAGTTAGAGACTGAACAAATTATCAAAAGCAGTATGAAGGAAATGCAATTACCTCAGCTAAGATAGCAGACCCCTTGGTGATCAGGGCATCCACGGGCATGGAGGCCATCCTAGAGATCCCACCTCCCGGACAAGACACGATGAATTGTTCCATGACTTTGTCCAGCCCCGTCGAGCTTGACTGAGGGTGGGAACGGCTGGAAGGAATCCTTGCGACACCCCTTCCAAAATCCTGCGAAGCTTGGGGGGTTGGAAGCGCAGCGAAATCAGAAGGGTGAATCGAGGGGGTAGCAACTTTAGTGACTACAGCAGAAGGGGCAGAAGAGTTAGACCAACATCCTGGGGAGCTTTACCCAAAGCCCGCAACACAAGGTTGGCCATCTTGGACCCAGCTGGGGAGGTAGATGAAGCAAGAGCTGGTGCGACCCCACCAAAGGGAAGATGAATTCTAGCTTGAGGAGAACGGCGGGCGTCACGGGAAACTGGCTCAACGATAAAAACTATGAGTAAACAAATCAAAAAGGAAAATGTCAGAACCAAACTAATCAACAAGACAAAACAAGGCAATTCAATGACACTTACAAAGAGTAGCGTCTGAGATCTGCGGGTATTGGTTCACCCTACGAGGATTGAAGGCTTCAGCAGTTGGGAACTTCAGGTTCAAGTAGTTCCTGGCTAAAATAGCCTTCAAAATAGCTTCAGACTCAGAAGGCAGGGAGTCCCGGTCCCATGAGGGTTTGTCACTGAAAGCTGTGGGAACCTCGAACTCATGCCCTCCAATGAAAATCGAGCTCCCCCAGTCATCCTCCACAAGGATCCATTCTTCCTTCTAGGCCGGGTCCTTCTTCGAAGTACCGGGAATAACAAAGTTGAGCTTGTTCTTGGCCTTAGCGTAAAACTGACCTCGAGGAGTGCCAGATAGACTCCCGATTTGGAAAGGATAGGCTAACTCCTAAGCTCTAGGCTCTCTCGTCACCTTGTCTAGCTGGCATTGTTCCCTCTATAGTACGAGGAAACCGATCAAATGCCTCCAGAAGCCGGGCGTCAACTGGAGGGGAGCAAGCTGGATGGCGTTGAGGGCTCGCTGAAGAGTAGGATGGAGGGGGAGCCTAACCTCATTCTCAAGAGCCGTAACATGAATTGGAAGGTCGCCCTTAGGGGGGTCGAAGAACTCATAACCCTTGGGAGGTACAAAGATGGAAACGCTGTCGGGAATACCATACTTCGACCTCAAACTATTAATCACGACCGGATCGACGATGGAATCAGGGATAACCCTGAAATCATAGGGAGGAAGCCTCTCCAAGGGGGGGCCAGAAGCTAGGAATCGATGCTCCCCCGCGATGTCGACGCCCACCTCTCTATCGGAGTCGTCGTCGGCTATATCCAAAGGGTGATCATGATGGTTAGAAAACCCGGCCCTAATGGACACATTCCTGTTTGACCACCGACGTTGCGGGTTGGGCGGGGAATCATCGCTGTCTAAGCTCCTCCTTGCCTTTTTCCCCAAGGTAAGGCTAAAGACCTCATCGCCATTAACTATGGAGTCAACTGAATCATGACTAGATTTCGACATGGGGAAGTCAGTAAGGATGAAGAATGAAGAAAAAGATAAGCTTGAGAGAAAGGCTATGAGAGAAAGTATATCTTGGGAAAAATTTGAGTTTGAAAGATGTGAGGAAGACGTTGAGATGAACAGGTATATATAGGCAAGAGGGCAGCAGCGCGAGCTATCGAGATCTTCAGTTGAGATCACAAAGAATCTCGGGGACTGCCGTAACGTAACCGGATTAACTCGGAAATAAGTTAGTCAGCTCACGCCATGTCACTTGCACAGTCAATGAGGAGATCTCCCCAAGATTCTAGTAACGGTAAAGAATCTCGGGGACTGCCGTAACACAACCGGATTAATTCAGAAATAAATTAGTCAGTTCATGCCACGTCACTTACGCAGTTAATGAAAAGATTTCCCCAATATTCTGATAACGGTAAAGAAAGAAATATTTCCCAAATAAAATAAAAAATCTGACCCCAACCCCAAGCTCGACAACTGATGTTCAAGTCAGAGGGGACTTCTGTTAATAACCAAAATTGGCTAAGAACTAAAGGGAAATTTTCCACCCTCCAGGCCTGGCTCTATGCTGGAGATCATCCACCATGAGACCATGTTACCCAAAGCCGAGCTACGGCACTGCCCCGTAGGAACAAGGACGGGCTCCAGAAACATCTGGAATAGAGCCAGAAATGATCAGATCAAGCCCGCGTCACCGAACCTAAAAACAGGAGATCCCCCCCCCCCCCAAAGTCGGGATTACCTTGTAATTTCTCCAGAAGCTTGCCAGCACCTCGCTGACATAGTAAAGTGTCCGCAAGAGGCCACACCTAGCTTCAAAAGGTCAATGGAGGATAGACCTACCTTCTAACTAGACGAAATTCCTTTATATCAGGACTAGAACACAGATCGACCTCACGACCTGATGTATCCTGCCACTTTACATGCCATATTCGACGACCCCTACGGGAGAACATGCTAGACTTGAAGATACACAGGATCGCATCTAACGACGTTACATACGTACAGAACAAGTAATAGAGTCTAAGTAGAAAACAAATTGATTTCCACCAAGATATCCTCAACTGAGCAATTAACTCAAAGTCAATGACATTTAGAGATAAAAATCTCGTCCGATAAGGAGGAGAGGGATGAGAAAATCAAGGGGGAATCAATGAGTTTAAACCTATGAACACATTGTATAAAGGGAGGACTTCCTCCTTCTGAAAAAAGGGGACTACTATTCGACAGGCACACAACAAGTACCCAACGATACCCTAGAGAAAAATGAGAGCAATTTGAGAGAGAGAGAGACATGTATATCACATATTATCAATAAAGGAAGCCTTTTTTTGATTCTCTTGAGTAGCTAATAATATCGTTGTATTCCTTGTCATTTCATTCGGCATTGTTATATATATATGTTCTACCTTGGTCATCACCTACGTGGTAATGATCTCAAGGGTGCTACCTGAAATTTACTGCCCCAAGCAAAATTTCCGTTAACAGAATGGTTAGCAAAATAATTTGATATGAAGAACTTAGGAGAAGCTAGTTTTATTCTAGTTATCCAAGTAATAAGGGATAGAAAGAATAAAACAATTGCATTATCCCAAGCTTCATATATAGACAAAATATTGTCTAGGTTTTCCATGCAGGATTCCAAGAAAGGTATGTTACCTTTCAGACATGGAATCAAACTTTCTAAGGAACAAGTTTCTAAGAATCAGCATAAAGAGTAATTCATGAGTAGAGTTCCATATGCTTCGACAGTTGGAAGTCTCATATATGCAATGCTCTGCACCAGACCAGACATTTATTTTGTTTTTGGCATAGTTAGCAGGTTTCAATCGAAACCTGGTTCTGATCACTGGATGGCAGTCAAGCATATTTTCAAGTATCTCAAGAGAACAAGAGATTATATGCATGTATACTCTAGAGGGAATTTAATTCCCATTGGGTATACTGATTCTGATTTCCAGTCAGATTCTGACTCTAGAAAATCCATATCAGGATCTGTGTTTACTATAGGAGGAGGAGCAGTTATATGGAGGAGTATCAAGCAATCCCGTATTGCTGATTCCACCATGGAAACTGAGTATGTTGCTGCATGCGAAGCTGCCAAAGAGGCTGTTTGGCTCTGCCAATTATGCTCAATAGCAAGAGTATAATATTGTAATTGACAGTCTTTTCATATTAATAAAGTGATTTCTGGTTTTACAAAATCTTATAGCATTTATAATGATAATTGTCAAAGTAAATAATCATAAGGTCAAAAAACTATGAGAAAGGAAGAATTGTTCATACATCTGGATATGTATGAGGTAGACACAATTCTTTAGTTAGTCTTGAATAAACGTTCACAACTTAAATTAAAGGTTGGGCACCTTTATCTTGATAAAGTTGTAGAATTCTTTTGCTGGCATTTGAGTGGGATCAAATGAGTTATGATGAGTCTAAAATCATTGAAAGGGTCTTTGAGTAAAAGAATCTAGTGCACTGGGTGCATTGAACAGGATCACAATGAAATATTTTATCTAGAACCGTTAGTAGATACAAGTCTTTTCATTATGAGGACAATCGGAGAGTCTATCTTAATCCTGAGATAAATGATGGACGTATGATTGCAAGTGTTATCATTTGAGCTATCAATGAGTACGATTATATAGCATAGTCTATCCTCGATAGTTTGGTGGTATTCATTTGTTAATCGATAAAGGACTTCATTTATAGATATGGACATCGTGGCTCAATTTATTGAATGAGAGTATAATATTATCATATGGATATTTTGAGGTATTGGATATTAAATCTCAACGTTGAGTTTTCGATAATGTCTAGTGAAAACATGGCTTCTGGACAAGTCAAAATATCCAAGTTCAAAACGTGGTCATATGAGTAAATATGGTAACTAGGAGAGCTATGGGCGGTCTATGAGCTCTTGGCGATTACTGATATTATACACGAGGATGCAATTTTTCCAATAAGATTGTCTAGGGTATGAATGAGAAACAACTTCTTATTCTATCTTTATTTAAGAGTTCAATTTTGGCTCTTTAGTGGAATGAGCTAAAATTAATAGATCGGACCTAAGTGAATCATTTGTTGATTGTGATTAGGGTATGTCTATTGAAGCTTAAATTTAGATAGGCCGCCAAGATCCCCAATCCACACGGACTTGCATGGATCACTTGATATATTCTACCGGACTAATTTATGAGTCCATCTAGAATTGTATTTAATATATTAAGAATATAATTTGCACATTATTTATTTCATGGGCTGCTCAAATTATATTAATATATTAATAAGAGGCATGTGGGCTTGTTTCTATTAATGGAAATTTAGCTCGGGGCAATAAATCTCAGTTAGCACCCTCGAGATCATTACCACGTAGGTGATGACCAAGGTATAACGTATATATATAACAATGCCTAATGAAATGACAAGGAAACAACGATATTATTAGCTACTCAAAAGAATCAAAAAAGGCTTCCTCTATTGATAATATGTGATATACATCTCTCTCTCTCTCAAATTGATCTCACTTTTCTCTAGGGTGCAGTTGGGTACTTGTTTTGTGCTTGTCGAATAGTAGTCTCCTCTTTTCAGAAGGAGGAAGTCCCTCCTTTATACAATGTCTTCGTAGGTTAAACTAATTGATTCTTGCCTTGAGTTTCCCATCTCTCCCCTCCTTATCGGACGGGATTTTCATTTTAAATGTTATTGACTTTGAGTTAATTGCTGAATCGTGAATATCTTGGCGGAGATCAATTTGTTTCCTACTTGGACTCTATTATTTGTTCTGTACGCATGTAATGTTTAAAGATATGATCCTGTGTGTCTTCAGGTCTAGCATGTTCTCCCGTAGGGATCGTCGAATATGGCATGTAATGTGGCGGGGTACATCAGGTAGTGAGGTCGATCAGTGTTCTAGCCATGATATAAAGGAATTTTGTCTAATTAGAAGCTAAGTCTATCCTCCATTGACCTTTTGAAGCTAGGTGCGGCCTCCTGCGGACACCTTACTATGTCAGCGAGGTAGTGGCAAGCTTCTGGAGAAGTTACGAGGTAATCCCGACTTCGGGGGGATTTCTTGGTTTCAGGTTCGGTGATGCGGGCTTGATCTGATCATTCCTGGCTCTATCCCGGATGTTTCTGGAGCCCGTCCTTGTTCCTGCGGGGCGGTACCATAGGTCGGCTTTGGGTAACATGGTCTCCTGGTAGATGATCTCGGGCATGGAGCCAGGCCTGGAGGGTGGAAAATTTCCCTTTGGTCCTTAGCCAATTTTGGCTGTTAACAGAGGTCCCCTCTGACTTGAACACCGGTTGTCGAGCTTGGGGAGGCTTCCTCCCTATGATTTCAGGGTTATCCCTGATTCCATCGTCGATCCGGTCGTGATTAACAGTTTGAGGTCGAAGTATGGTAATCCCGACAATGTTTCCATCTCTGTACCTCCCAAGGGTTATGAGTTCTTTGACCCCCCTAAGGGCATCCTTCCAATTCATGTCGTGGCTCTCGAGAATGGGGTTAGGATCCCCCTCCATCCTACTCTTCGGCGAGCCCTCAACGCCATCCAGCTTGCTCTCCTCCAGTTAATGCCCGGCTTCAGGAGGCATTTGATCGGTTTCCTCGTGCTATGGAGGGAACAATGCCAGCTAAACAAGGTGACGAGAGAGCCTGGAGCGGAGGAACTAGCCTATCTTTTCCAAATCGGGAGTCTATCTGGCGCTCCTCGAGGTCAGTTTTATGCTAAGGCCAAGAACAAGCTCAACTTTGTTATTCCCGGCACTTCGAAGAAGGACCCCGCCTGGAAGGAAGAATGGATCCTTGCGGGGGATGATTGGGGGAGCTCAATTTTCATTTGAGGGCATGAATTCGAGGTTCCCATAGCTTTCAATGACAAACCCTCGTGGGACCGGGACTCCCTGCCCTCTGAATCTGAAGCTATTTTAAAGGCTATTTTAGCCAAGAACTACTTGAACCTGAAGTTCCCAACCGCTTAAGCCTTCGATCCTCGTAGGGTGAACCAATACATGCGGATCTCAAACGCTACTCCTCGTAAGTGTCATTGAATTGCCTTGCCTTGTCTTGTTGATTAGCTTGGTTCTGACATTTTCCTTTTTGATTTGTTTACTTACAATTTTTGTCGTTGAACCAGCTTCCTGCGACGTCCAACGTTCTCCTCAAGCTAGAATTCCTCTTCCCTTTGTGTCTAACCAACTGTGAAATATGAATTTTGAATTTTGAAATATGAATTTTGAATTATGAAATATGAATTCCTCTCTAGAATTATGAAATATGAATTTTGAATTGGACTCAAATCAACTGTTCAAAAATAATGTGTCAATTTGTGTCTAACCAACCAAATTGGAATATTTGTTACATTTAAATATTTTTTTTCAACTTCTTCTATAAATATAGACACATGTCTCAATTTGGTTGGGTAGACGCAAATTGGAACACCATTTTTAGACAGCCGATTTGAGTCTGAATTAGACTTGTGAGGTTACCTATTTCTAACTAATTTCTTATATTTGTGTTAAACTCAACTAGTTAAAGATAATTCAATACATTTAAATCTCGATCATTAATTACAAATGACACTACATCTGTTGAGATTGGTACAAAGATGAGCTCATGATATAATATAATTTTTCATTCTCTATGTTTTGGGCTTACCTTTTTTATAATTATTATTTTCTTTAATCCCAACCCCCAACTTATTATTATTTTTATAAACAAGGGTTAAGAATATCTCCAATGCAATGCTATTTTATTGTGTCAATACTATAATTTAGTACAAAGTAAAAAAAATATATATCCTCTAATATAATGTCAAATTTGGCATATGTTATACTTTGTGCTAAATTTAAACAAAGTACGGCATATACCAAATTTGACACAACAATAAATACTATTTTTTTTATTTACAAAAATGTCAATTTCTAATTATATTGAATGCATTAATTGTTGACTTTTATAATTTTAATTAATTAAAATATTATTTAAATTAAATGTATTAATTGTATTTGTCGACTTTAATAATATTAAATAATAAAAAATAAATAAAAAATAGCTTTTCAAATAAATTGTGCATTGGAGTACAATTCCAAATATAACATTTTACTATTTTTTTAATACTAAATTTGGCATTGGCATTGACATTGGAGAAGGTCTAACTGCAATAACATACCATATGTTTTCCCTAGGATGGCAATGGGGCGGGTTCGGGGCGGGGTGGCCTTCCCCGCACCCCACCCCATTTATTTTTTGAAAACTCATCCTCTTATAAAACCCCACCATAGATGGAGCACGTTGGGGCGGGGCGGGGTACAATGGGGAGTGCTTTCCCCATCCCCACCCATTAACCCCATATATAATTTTTTTATTTATTAAAATAACAAATATATAACCATTGAATATGATAAAAAATACAAAGTAATAAATAATTCCAAGAAACTATTTGTTAACAGAAATTTTGTTCGGGGCAATAAATCTCAGTTAGCACCCTCAAGATCATTACCACGTAGGTGATGACCAAGGTAGAATATATATGTATATGACAGTGCCTAATGGAATGACACGGAGACAATGATATTGTTAGCTACTCGAAAGAAATAAATGTCTTTATTGATAACATATGGTATACATCTCTCTCTCTCTCTCTCAATTTACTCTCACTTTTTTCCTGAGGGATAGTTGGGTACTTGTTGTCTGCCTGTTGAATAGTAGTCTCCTCTTTTCAGAGGGAGGAAGTCCTCCCTTTATACAATGTCTTCATAGGTTTAAACTCATTGATTCCCCCTTGATTTTCTCATCCCTCCCCTCCTTATCGGACGGGATTTTTATCTTTAAATGCCATTAACTTTGATTTAATTGCTCAGTTGAGGATGTCTCGGTGGTAATCAATTTGTTTCCTACTTAGACTCTATTTATTTGTTCTGTACATTTGTAACGTCTTTAGATGTGATCATGTGTATCTTCGGGTCTAGCAGGTTCTCTCGTAGGGATCGTTGAATATATCACAGTGAGGTACATCAGTTTAGTGTGGTCGATCAGTGTCCTGGCCTCGATATTGAGAAGTTTCGTCTAGCTAGGAGCTTGATTTGACCTCCATTGACCTTTCAAAGTTAGGTGTGGCCCCCTATGGACACCCCCCTGTATCAGCGAGGTATAGGCGTGCTTCTGGAGAAATTACGAGGTAACCACGGTTTGGCATCCCTTGACCTTTCGAAGTTAGGTGCGGCCCCCTATGGACACCCCCCTGTATCAGCGAGGTATAGGCGAGCTTCTGGAGAAATTACTAGGTAACCTCGACTTTGGGGGGATTCCCTATTTTCGGGTTCGATGACGCGGGCTTGATCTAACCGTTCCGGGCTCTATCTGACCATTCCTGGCTTTATTCCAGATGTTTCTGGGGCCTACCCTTGTTCCTACGGGGTGGTATCGTAGCTCAGCTTTGGGTAACATGGTCTCCTGGTGGAAAATTTCCCTTTGGTCCTTAGCCAATTTTGGCTATTAACAGAAGTCCCCTCTGACTTGAACACCAGATGTCGAGCTTGGGGTTGCGGTCAGATTTTTTATTTTATTTGGGAAATCTTTCCTTTTTTACCGTTACCAGAATATTGGGGAAATCTTCTCATTAACTGCGTAAGTGACGTGGCGTGACCTGACTAATTTATCTCTGAATTAATATGGTTGCGTTACGGCAGTCCCTGAGATTTTTTTACCATTACCAGAATCTTGGGGAGATCTCCTCCTTAACTGCGCAAGTTACGTGGCGTGAGCTGACTAGCTTGTTTTTGAGTTAATCCGGTTACGTTACGGCAGTCCCCGAGATTCTTTGCGATCTCAACCAAAGATCTCGACAGCTCGTGCTATTGCCCTCTTGCCTATATATATCTATTTATCTCAACGTCTTCCTCACATCTTTCAAACTAAAATTTTTGCTAAGATATACTTTCTCTCATAGCCTTTCTCTCAAGCTTGCCTTTTTCTTCATTCTTCATCCTTATTGACTTCACTATGTCGAAAACCAGTCATGATTCAGTTGACTCCATAGTTGATGGTGAAGAGATCTTTAGCCTTGCCCCAGGGAAACAGGCACGGGGGAGTTTAGATAGCGACGATTCCCCGCCCAACCCGCAACGTCGGCGGTCAAGCAGGAATGTGTCCATTAGGATCAGGTTTTCCAACCACCCTGACCATCCTTTGGATATCGCCGATAAAGACTCCAAAAAATAAGTGGGTGGCGACACCGCGGGAGAACATCGAGTCCCGGCTTCTGGACCCCTTTTGGAGAGGCTTCCTCCTTATGACTTCAGTTTTGTCCCTGATTCCATCGTCGATCCAGTCGCGATTGATCGTTTGAGGTCGAAGTATGGCATCCCAGACAGCATATCCATCTCGATGCCTCCCAAGGGTTATGAGTTCTTCAATCCCCCTAAAGGCATGCTTCCAATTCATGTGGCGGCTCTTGAGAACAGGGTTAGGCTTCCCCTTCATCCGACTCTTCGGCTGGCTCTTAACGCCATCCAGCTTGCTCCCCTTCAGTTGACGCCTGGCTTCTGGAGGCATCTAATTGGCTTCCTCATGTTATGGAGGGAACAATGTCAGTTGAGCAAGGTGACGAGAGAGCCGGGAGCAGAGGAGCTGGCCTATCTTTTCCAGATTGGGAGCCTGTCAGGCGCTCCTCGAGGCCAGTTTTATGCTAAGGCCAAGAACAAGCTCAACTTTGTTATTCCTGGCGCTTTGAAGAAGGACCTTGCCTGGAAGAAATAATGGATCCTTACGGGGGATGATTGGGGGAGCTCGATTTTCATTGGAGGGCATGAGTTCGAGGTTCCCACGGCTTTCAGTGACAAACCCTCGTGGGACGGGGACTCCCTGCCCTCTGAATCTGAAGCCATTTTGAAGGATATTTTAGCCAGGAATTACTTGAACCTGAAGTTCCCCACTGCTGAAGCCTTCGATCCTCGTAAGGTGAACCAATACCTGCGGATCTCAGACGCTACTCCTCGTAAGTGTCATTGAATTACCTTGCCTTGCCTTGTTGATCAGTTTGGTTCTGACATTTTCCTTTTTAATTTATTTATTCACAGTTTTTGTCGTTGAACCAGCTTCCCGTAACGTCTCACGCTCTACTCAAGCTAGAATTTCTCTTCCCTTTACTGGGGTCGAACCAGCTCTTGCTTCATCTACCTCCTCAGCTGGGTCCAAGATGGTCAACCTTGAGTCGTGGGCTTTCCGGGCTTTGGGTAAAGCTTCCCAAGTTGTTGGCCCGGCTGCTTCTACCCCTGCTGCTGTAGTCACTAAAGCTGCTACCCCCTCGATTCGCCCGCCTGATTCTGCTGGGCTTCCAACCCCCCAAGCTTCGGAGGATTCTGGAAGGGGTGTCGTAAAGATTCCTTCCAGCCGTTCCCGGCCCCAGTCGAGCTCGACGGGACAGGACGAAGTCTTGGAACAATTCATCGCGTCTTGTCCGGGCGGTGGGATCTCCATGATGGCTTCCATGCCCGTGGATGTCATGATGACCAAGGGGTCTGCTATTTTAGCTGAGGTAATTGCATTTCCTTCATACTGCTTTTGCTAATTTATCCAGCTTCTAACTCTGGCTTTGTATTTTGTAGGCCTTCAAATTTAATGTAGCGATGGGCCAACAAGTAGCCCTCCTCCACGATCGAGCTGCAAGAGCCAAAGCCGAAGCCGAGAGAGTCATGGGATTGCTCAAGCAGGCTCAGTCCTTAGTGGAAGAGATGACCTCTAACCAGGGAAAGGTCAAGATCGAGATGGCTGAGCTTCGTTGTGACCATAAGGGGACGAAGCAATCTTATGATCAAGAGCGTCTTCAATCTATCCGGCAGGCTAGACAAAGGGATTCTAAGAGATCTGAGGCTAAAAAGTTGGACCTCAAGAATCAGGCTTTGATTGCTCAGGTGACCAAGCTGCAACTCGCGCGGAGATCTCCTTCAGCGATGGATACTTCTATGCTTCCTTTCAGGCCGTAGAAGCTCTCCCTCTTCCCTTTGACCTGTCATCTATTACCGGCTGGGATAGACAGGAAATAATGATTAAGGGTGCTGAGATATCTCGCCCTGATGGCGATGAGGCGGTTCCTTCGAGCCAAGTAGGAGCTGGAAAACAGCCCGTCCAGACAGATCCTCCATTTCCACCTCCTCCCTTTACTACTTCAGGTCCCGGGGATTCATCCAGTAAGGTTCTGTCTTCTCGATCCGAGGGGGACCAGTCAGGAGCTGGGGAAGGAACCCCCTATAATGGAGATGGAGGTCGACAGGAGTCAGACGGGGTCTATGGCTGCCCTTCTCGATGCGGCTATCCCGTCCGAGGTTATGGAAGTGATTAATGAAGTCCTGGAGGAAGATCCTGCTGATCAATAGATGGAGCCTCTAGATGGAGGGGAGGTTGGCGAGGATCAGCGTGAAGGAGGAGGACCGGCAGAGGAAAACGCAGAGAGTCCCAAAACTTGAAGCAGTTCGTTCATGGCTTATTTTGATTGCCCGGAAAAGGGGGTGGGCACCTCGTTTTGCCCTTATTTATCTTAGCTTTCCCTTTTCTTTTTTTTATATATAGCCCAAGCTCGGGGGTTGGGCTCCTCGTTGGATGGATGTAGCCTTACCGAGGAATAGGCTCCTCTTACCTTTAATGAGAAATCAAATCGCTTTAAGAATTCTTGTTTCATTCCTGGTCTTGAATAGGAAACATAATTGCATCCGCAACACCAATTTGTTCATACTTCATTAAATCTTTGGTAAGGAATTCTTATTGTGATGATCTTGATTCTGCACACGAAAATAAATATTTGTTTTTAAATTCGTCTTGGGGGTGGTAGCCCGACCAAGGCATCAAGAGGGCTATTTAGCTATTTCCTGATCTCGAGATCTGGATGGCAACTGTGCTCTTATACCCAGACCCTTCTTGGGGGTGGTAGCCCGACCAAGGCATCAGGAGGGCTATTTAGCTATTTCCTGGTCTTGAGATCTGGATGGCAACTATGCTCTTACACTCAGACCCTTCTTGGGGGTGGTAGCCCGACCAAGGCATCAGGAGGGCTATTTAGCTATTTCCTGGTCTTGAGATTTGGATGGCAACTATGCTCTTACACTCAGACCCTTTTTGGGGGTGGTAGCCCGACCAAGGCATCAGAAGGGCTATTTAGCTATTTCCTGGTCTTGAGATCTGGATGGCAACTATGCTCTTACACTCTGACCCTTCTTCGGGGTGGTAGCCCGACCAAGGCGTCAGGAGGGCTATTTAGCTATTTCCTGGTCTTGAGATCTGGATGGCAACTATGCTCTTATACTCAGACCCTTCTTGGGGGTGGTAGCCCGACCAAGGCATCAGGAGGGCTATTTAGCTATTTCCTGGTCTTGAAGTGTCGATGTCGAATTTCTCAATCAAGGGTGTAAGCACTACTGTTGAGCATAGTTGGAGATAAAGATGAAAGAGAAAAATGACTTTATTGATGATCGAGATGTAGTACATCTTTATTAGGGATTCTAATAGAACCTAAATGGGGGTAGTCTACTTGAGAACTCCCTCCTAAAGGGTAGAATTTCCTCAAATGATCTGCATTCCAAGTGTGGTCGATGGGTCGTCCGTTCATGTCTTCGAGTTTGTAGGCTCCATTGCGAGCAACTAGCTTTATCAATGGCCCTTCCCAATTGGGACTTAAGACTCCATCAGAACTTTTCCGCGTATTCAGGGTCACTTTTCTAAGCACCAGATCACCTTCCTTGAAATTCTGGGCTTTGACCTTTTGGTTGAAATATCTAGCGATCTTGCTTTGGTAGATTGTCACTTTCTCTGCTACCCGGTTCTGTTTCTCTTCTAGGAGGTCCAGATTAGCCAGGAGCTTGACCTCGTTACTTTCGGGCTCGAAGTGCTGTACCTTAAACGAGGTTAATTTATGCTCGATAGGGAGGACCGCTTCAACCCCGAAAGCCAGGGAGTAAGGTGTCTCCCCGGTAGCTGTTCTCTTTGTAGTCCGGTATGCCCAGAGGACTTCTGGCAGCTCTTCGGCCCATTTGCCTTTTTCTGCTGTAGTTTCTTCTTTAAAAGTTTCTTGATAGTCTTGTTGGTGGATTCCACCAGTCCGTTAGTCTGGGGATGGGCTACTGAAGTGAGTCTGAGGTCGATCCCCAATCCTTTACAGAAATCTTTGAAACTGGCGTTGTCGAACTGCTTCCCAAGGTCAGCTATAATGATGAGAGGGGTCCTAAATCTACATACCATATTGGTTTTGATGAACTTGGTTGTATTCTTTTCTGATATCCGAGAAAGAGGCCCTGCCTCGACCCATCTTGTGAAGTAGTCGATAGCCACGATAGCATGTTTCATTTGTCCATGAGCGGTAGGGAGTGGCCCAATTAGGTCGATCCCTCACATGGCAAAAGGGTAAGGTGAACTGAAAGACGACAGTCGCTCAGGTGGCTGGTGGTTCAAGTTTGATGTTTTTTGACATGGCTCGCAAGATTGAACAAAACTCCTTGCATCTTGGTGGATGGTCGGCCAATAGTACCCTATACGAAGCACCTGATATGCTAGATCTTCCCCACCTATGTGGTTCCCACAGTCCCCATAGTGGACCTCTCTTAGTGCCCATTTAGCATCATCAGGATGCAAACACCTAAGTAAGGGAGGGATCTGCCCCTTCTGTAGAGGTACCCCCCTCTACCAAACAATATCGGACCGAGAGTCTTTTAATTCTTCGAGCTGGCGCCAGAAAGTGTTAACAGAAATTTTGCTCGGGGCAATAAATCTCAGTTAGCACCCTCAAGATCATTACCACGTAGGTGATGACCAAGGTAGAATGTATATGTATATGACAGTGCCTGATGGAATGACATGGAGACAATGATATTGTTAGCTACTCGAAAGAAATAAAAGTCTTTATTGATAACATATGCTATACATCTCTCTCTCTCTCTCTCAAATTACTCTCACTTTTTCTTGAGGGATAGTTGGGTACTTGCTGTGTGCCTGTCGAATAGTAGTCTCCTCTTTTCAGAGGGAGGAAGTCATCCCTTTATACAATGTCTTCATAGGTTTAAACTCATTGATTCCCCCTTGATTTTCTCATCCCTCCCCTCCTTATCGGACGGGATTTTTATCTTTAAATGCCATTGACTTTGATTTAATTGCTCAGTTGAGGATGTCTCGGTGGTAATCAATTTGTTTCCTACTTAGACTCTATGTACTTGTTCTGTACGTTTGTAACGTCTTTAGATGTGATCATGTGTATCTTCAGGTCTAGCAGGTTCTCTCGTAGGGATCGTTGATTATATCACGGTGAGGTACATCAGTTTAGTGAGGTCGATCAGTGTCCTGGCCTCGATATTGAGAAGTTTCGTCTAGCTAGGAGCTTGGTTTGACCTCCCTTGACCTTTCGAAGTTAGGTGTGGCCCCCTATGGACACCCCCCTGTATCAGTGAGGTATAGGCGAGCTTCTGGAGAAATTATGAGGTAACCTCGGTTTGGCCTCCCTTGACCTTTCGAAGTTAGGTGCGGCCCCCTATGGACACCCCCTTGTATCAGCGAGGTATAGGCGAGCTTCTGGAGAAATTACGAGGTAACCTCGACTTTAGGGGGATTCCCTATATTCGGGTTTGATGACACGGGCTTGATCTGACCATTCCGGGCTCTATTCCGGATGTTTCTGGGGCCTACCCTTGTTCCTACGGGGCGGTATCGTAGCTCGGCTTTGGGTAACATGGTCTCCTGGTGGAAAATCTCGGGCATTGAGCCAGGTCTGGAGGGTGGAAAATTTCCCTTTTGTCCTTAGCCAATTTTGGCTACTAACACTTTTAAAAAAAAATCTCATAAAATTCAATCATTTTCAAACATAAACATAATGTATGAGGTCAAAATGTTCGAAATCCATAACGCTAATCATCTAATAGTTGCATTTATTTCTCTAGTTCTCTCTTCGTACGATCAACTACATTTAGGGATGGTGATTCGAGTTGTTTGAGGATTAGAGACTTAGAGTTACAGTTAGCGGCTAGGGTTTTTTTAATAGTATTTTGTTTTGTCACTTTATGTTAAATAACGGTGAAGAGATGTAAAGTTAGAGTTAATGTATTTACATATTTCCTTTTTTAGATATTTTTTTTTTGAAACTACGTAGTTTAACTAAGTATTATTTTAAGTGGGATGGGGCGGGGCGGGGAGTATAAATCCCCGCCCCATACCCATTGCGGGGTAGACTATACATCCCCATCCTCACCCCATCCCCACCCCAAAAGTGCGGGTCCCCGAGGGCCCCGTCCCCGCGGGTAATTTTGTCATCCCTAGTTTTCCCATTAAGACTCAAAATTCAACAAATCCCATTAATTGATACAGCCCCCTCTCAACAGTTGATTTCCATTGCAATTAACGGTTGACTGGGGTTTGGATAGCAAAGGTCAAAAATGCCCCTACACTTTATTTTAAAAAGTCTTAATTGCCATTCACTTTTAAAATAATCAATTTTTAAATTCTAATTAAATAATAAAAACTTATATTAAAAATATATAATCAATTTTCTTTTCAATAAATATATATATAATCAACTTTACAAAATTAAACTATAAAAAAATATCATTTTTTTTAAAAAGAGGGCACACTAGCGGCCTCAAGCCTCCTCCATCGCACAAAATGGAGGAAGCTATGAGCCTCTTCCTAATTAGAGGAGGTTGCAACAGCAACGCCTTCTCTTATAAGGAGGTCGTGACCGTGATGCCTCTTTTATAGCAAATGGAGGAGACCGTAAGCCTCCTCTTACTAAGGAGGCCACCAAGCACCTCCTCTGTGTCGGAAGAGGTTGGTGCCAGTGGCCTCCATTTTCTATTTTTTTTTTTTTGCGTTTTAAAGCTAAAATTAAATTAAATATCTCTATAGAAAATTACGATTTTACCCCTAAAAATTTTGTCAACCATTATTTCCAATAGAATTTGACTAGACTTGGGAGGTTACAACAATTAAAGAAACTATTTGAATATTAAGCTTTTAATAAAAACAAGCAGGGTATGTTATTGAAATTAATCCTAAAAACAATTATTAATAGGGTTAATACTTAATACTTTAATAGAGAGGAAAGATTTTTTTTTTTCTTAAGAAATAAACACACATAGAAAACCCCTTATAAATCACCCCAAAAAAAAACCAGAAAATGATCATCTTCATTCTTCAATGACATGCATGATGTTAAACTTCGATCTCGTTATTCTCTAGTTTTCATAATGCTTCACTCTAGTCTACAAGTGATCAAGAATGATTTGGTATGGATTTACAAGACTTGCTGATAGAGAGCTTGTTTGGTTCGAACCAAATATAGAGAAGATGAACGGGTCAGAAATGAGAATGGGTGAATGGGAAAGAGAAGAAGAATTGGTGTCATGCTCATGTAGGCATAAATGACTTGATGTGAATCATGTGATGATATTTAACGATAGTCGTTAATATCTTTTTTAAGAATCATTAAATTATTTATTCTATCTCGATTAACGTGCCATTGGAATTTTAAATAATTTAATGTACTGTACACATCCGGATGACAACTTTACCCTTAAAACATTACTTTTAGGGGCCGTTTGGTATGCAATCATCTTTACATGGGAATGGGAATCTCATAACATTCTTATGTTTGGTAGGAGGTTTGGGTTTTTGGTTTCCCGGGAAAGTGAATCCCATGGGAATTACATTACCCTCCAAAGGGGTAATCTGAAACTCTTCCCTACAAGTGGGTTTCATATTACCCTCCATCTGATTCCCACCGTGGAACCCACCCTCATTAAAAAAAATTATTTTTATTTTATTTTATTTTATTCTTCTTTGTTCTTCACGATGCTTCTGGAAATTAACACCAAAAATTCCCAATTTTTATTTTCTTACACTTTCTCACTACCCAAACACCAAATTTTCAGATTTTAAAACCTAATTTTCATCAATTAAACAATACCCAACAACATCAAACACCATCACCAACACAAACACCATCAAACAGCATCAAACACCATCACCAAACACAAAAAGGAAAAAAATTGCAACAGGTGAAAAATTTTCGATGATGATGACGATGAAGATCCCGGCCGACGAAGGCAACGACGACAAAGATCCTGACCGGAGGCAACGACAAAGATGACGACGTGGAGGCAAGGACGACGACGGTGATGACAACAAGTGAAAGATCTGGGTTTGTTTTCTTGACAGAGATGAAAGATGGATCTGGGTTTTTTTTTCTTGAAATGGATCTCTTTTCTTGAAAGAGATTAAAGATGGAAAGACAACATGTGGGTTTTTTTTTAACCATATATATAAAAGTGAACTTCGAATTTTTATTTTAGTTTTTTAGTTTTTAATTAAAAATAAATAAATTTCCATGTACAACCAAACACCGTTACTTAATATTCACAGGAATCTGACATAATATTCTCATGCACAACCAAACACATGTATACAACTTTCCCAGGAATCATATTACTGGGTTTCACTTTCCCATGAATCACATTATTTTGATTACCCCATACCAAACGACCACTTACGGTTGATCAAATGTTAGGCCATCTCCAACAGAGAGCTATACGATTATTTTAAGTCTCAAAACCATCCCTAATAGAGAGTTAAAGTGAGAGTGGGGTCGTTTATTTTTTTGTCTGAAGACTGAACAATCCTGAATTTTTCTGAAGACTGAATAGAGACTGGAATCTAAACTTGAATGATATTTTTTTTCTTCACATCTGAATGTATTGTCAACACGTTTGTTTTTTTAAAGTAAAATTGTCTAAAACTAATTAATTTTACATTTATACCCACGTCAAACAATTATAAATATACTATGGAATAAAAACAACCCAAAAATAATAATTATATATGAACACATATGATCATGATCTTCTTCTTCAATTACAAATAAACTTCATTTTTACTAAGAAAAGAAATGTTTTTTAAAAAATAAAATAAAACGGACGGCAAGAAAACTCACACAAAACACAAAATATATATATATAATATATATATATATATAAATACATCACCCTAATATCATAATAAAGTATTGATTTTAAACACCAATATGAGAAGTGATTAGGTTTATTTTTTATTTTTAAAGCTATTTAAAATAAGCTGTATATTAAAATAAAGATTTTTGTACCATATATAATTATGATGAAATTGAAAATATGTTATATATGGGGGATAGTATGGGAAGAAAATATTTTGGATTACATTTAATGCAATTCAGTGATTTGCAATTAAGTGAAAAGTCAGGATTTTTTACTTTTTATTTTAAGTTATTTTTTGGTATTTTTAAGTTGTTTGACCACTTATAAAAACAAACAAAACAACTTAATAATTATGATTCAGATTCATTAAGTTTTAAGTAAAAAAAACAAACGACCTCTTAAAATAAGTTGAGAATTATTTGATTGAATTATATTTAGTAAAGGTGAGAGTGAGAGTTATATGGTGGGACCCATGTGTAAGGTGGTGAGACCTATGTGTTGGATGAATAAAATAGTGATATTTTTGGTTTTTTGTGGGACCTGATTTATTTGTGATTTACATTTATGTTTGTACTTTTGATTATGCATATAATTTTTCTTTATGTATGTGTTTATGTTAAGTGTATTTTAATCTATGAAATTTAAATTTTACGATGTTTCCTTATTTAAAAATTAAAATTTTCAATATTATCAAATTTGGTGATAATTTAAAAATATTTAAATATGTTAAATATTAGTATCATTTTAAAGATCTCATTGAGAAATTGACAATGGTATTATTTTTATCAACATTAAGGTTGCGTTTGATTTTTCGTCTGAATACTGAACAATACTGAATTATACTGAAGACTGAATAGTGACTGAAAACTGAAACTAAAAAATATGTTTGTTTTTTTTCACTAAAAACTGAATATAAGTGATAAGTTGTTTGTTTTTTTAAGTTACAAATATCTTAAAATAAATACTTTTACATATATACCCTTTCAACTATTATTTGTTATATATTTATATTTTAATATATTAAAGACAACTAAAAAATTAATATAATAATGTAATAACAAATTTATAAAAAAATTACCATATAAAATATAACCCTTATTGTATAAAATTGAACAAATTAATTGAAGTTTAGTTTAAAAAATAACAGTAGATTAGAGTCCGCCATTAATAATCCGTACAATATTTATACTATACATGTGGAATAATAATATAATGAAATCTATATCTCTATCATTTTTTTTTGTGAAAGTGGCTGCTAAAGTTTTTTAAATAGTAAGAAAAAAATATATTAATATAGAAGGGGTGTAAGAGAAGAGTAAATTGGAAATAAATAAGATTTGTAAGGATAAATTTGGAAGTAATAAATTAATATTTATTTCAGCCATTTTTCATTAAATGAAAAGTGAAAAAATTTCACTTTTTATAAAAAGTGGTTTTAGGAGTTCATTCAGTGGTTTTATAACTTAGAAAATCAAACGAAACAACTTAATCACACACATTAAGTGCCATTAAGTGTTCAGTGGAAAAATCAAACAGACCCTAAGTTTATAAATTACAATTTATTGACCGCTTATTATAAATTAGGCATAATTAAATTTGTTACAAAATTATCACTCTCAACACCACTGAAGCAAAAGTACATATAAACATCACTATTGGCACTATTTGAGACCCAAATATAACTATAACTCTCACTCTCCATTGAAGACGGCCTTACCTTTACGGTTGGTCAACTGTTTGATAAATGTTTTCCAAGAAAGATTTATGTAATAAAAGGAAATGTTGAATATTCGTGCAATTTCACTAAAACTAGGATATGTTTGCGCAATTAACCTTTATTACTAATTTGATATTTGTAAATGGAATATGACTCGAACCCATAATGCCCATAATGTCTGGTGCGTAAATGAGCTAGTCAACCTAGATATAGGAAAAAACAAAGGGCAAATTACACTGAACCCCTTGAGGTTTGGACAAGTTACACTTAGATGGATAAGTTTCTTTATTATACATTAACACCCCCAAAATTTAAATTTGACTTTAAAAATACCTAAAATGCCCTTAGTTATATTATTTTACACTTTATTTTTTTTACCTTTTAATCAAATACTTTATAAACTTTAATAAAATAAAAAAATTAAATAAAAGATATGATTCATTATATAAATAAATAGTTTAAATAAATAAATAGTTTTTTTGAATAAATAAATGAATAGTTTTTAAAAATAAAATAAATAAATAGTTTTAAAAAATAAAATAAATAATTTTTTAAAAAAAATATAAATAAATAAATTTAAAATATAAATAAATAAGTGAAAAACTTAAAAACATTAAATTTGTTAAGGATATTCATTAATAGGGACAAAAAAACTCTAAATATCTAAACTTTTACTGTAAAGATGATGGTGAGAGAAGCTTCAAGGTTCCCAACATTCCTTAGATATTTAGAGCTTATAATGTCCATTTTAATAAATATTCTTAAAAAAAATTAATTTTTTTAATTTTTTCACTCATTTTTTAAACTATTTATTTATTTATTTATTTAAAACTATTTATTTATTTGATTTTTTAAAACTTTTTTTATTTAATGTTTTAAATTATTTATTTACTTAATTTTTTAAAAATATTTATATATTTAATTTTTTCAAACTATTTATTTATTTAATTTTTAAAACTATTTATTTTTTAAAAAAACTATTTATTTATTTAATGAATCATATCTTTTATTTAGTTTTTTTTATTTTATTAAAGTTTATAAAGTGTTTGATTAAAAGGTAAAAAAATAAAGTGTAAAATAATATAACTAGGGGCGTTTTAGGTATTTTCAAAGTCAAATTTAAATTTTAGGGGTGTTAGTGTATAATAAAGAAACTTATCCATCTAAGTGTAACTTGTCCTAGAGGTGTCCACGGTTTGGTTAAACCGGAGGTTAAAAACCGAAACCGAAATTGGAAAACCGAAACCGAAACCGGCGGTTACAAAACCGGTTGGAAACCGGTTGAAGCCGGTTCGGTTTTGGTTTGGCCTTGCGAAAAACCGACCAAAACCGGATAAAAACCGTCCGAAACCGGCGAAAACTGCCCGAAATCGGCGGTTTACAATAAAAAAAAAAATTTAAAAATGAACCAATTACAAGACGACACGTGTCCTTCAATTTGAAAAAACTTATCAAAATTTGACCGTTGGGTTGGACCGTTGGACACCAAGGGTTAAAAATTTTAAAATATATATATATGTCACCCAATGAGAAGCCGACATGTGTCACTATAATTGTGAAAAAAATTGAAATTGTGACAATGTGACCATTCTGAAGACTTCATCTATTCTGACTTCCTCCGACGGCCAAAAAAAAATTTTCCCTTATTTTAATTTAATTGTAAATATGCCCCTCCACCTAAATTCTATAAATACCACCTCATATTTCATTCTTTTTCACACTTCAATACTTCATTCTTCTCTCATTCTCTCTCAAATCTCAATCTAAAATTTTCAATTCTCTCTACATTCAACATTTTTATTTTATTTTCATTTTCTCATATAAATTAATAAATATATATTTCTTTTATTTTTTACAAGCATCTGTTATATTTACTTACAATTATCAATTTTTTTACTATTAGTATTTAATTATTTATAATTTATTTTTTAATGGCAAGTGGGGGAGACGATTCAAGTCTAAGAAATTTGGACAAAGGAAAGGGTCCATTGCAAGATTTGTTTGAACACGAAGGTGATGACGTCAATTACAATGACCGAATTTACCACGAGTTCCTTCAAAGAGAATTTGGATCCGATCTCTCTCCTAATTCTAATCCCCCTCTAATAATTTCTGAGCCAAATCTCAATACCCCCACTAGTAATGAAAATATATCTACCCCTTCTACCATGCCACCCTCTTCAGATGATTTTTATACAGGTGAAGAAGAAAAGCCGTTGAAGTCCGATCTGTTCAAAACCCATATGAAGAAAACTGAGTTAGATGACGGAACGATCAAAATCAAGTGCAACTACTGCCCCAAAACATACAAGACCAGTAAAAACTTCGGATATGGCACGTATTGGGCTCATATTAGGAAAAATCATCCGACCAAAATGGTGAAGGCTAGTAACCAAGCCCAAATCTCCAGGTACGGAACTCCTAACAATCAATTATTTCATTATACGTGTGAAAAAAATAAGGAAGAATTAGCAATAATGGTTGCAGTAGAACACTTACTTTTTAGTTTTGGTGAGAAAATTGGTTTTGTTAATTATTGTCAAAATGCATTAAATCCTGCAATGCAACGTGTTCCTAGAGTCACTCTCACACGTGCACTGTTTTCCATTTACAAAAAAGAAAAACACAAATTGAAATCATTTTTTTATCAATTTGAAGGTCGCGTTTCTGTATGTGCCGACATATGGACCGACAATTTTGGTAGCCACCATTACATAGGTGTGACATGTCATTATATTGATAATGATTGGGTCATGCAAAAAAAGAATTATTGCATTTCATGTTTTCGATGAATCACATACAGCTGTAAATATTTTTTCGACACCCTAAAATTATTTTTGAAGAGTTTCATATCTAAAACAAAATTTTTGCAATTGGTTTTGATAATGCTGCAAGCAATACCGCATCTATTCCTATGTTAAAGGAATTGTGCAATCCTTATTTTGCGGGTAAATTATTTCATCAAAGATGTGCATGCCATGTTTTAAATTTGTGTGTTTAAGTTGGATTACAAATTCTTTCTATTTATATTAAACCAATTAGAGATAGTATTAACTATATCTGGAAGCATAACAAAATCCAGAAACAATGGTTGAGATTTTGCTCTCAAAATAATAGGCGTCCCATTAAATTTTCTCGGGATATTAGTACTCGTTGGAATTCTACTTATAAGTTGCTTAGTGAAAGTGTTGAATATAATGAATTATTAGTTTCTTTTATTACTTATAATGTTCCTTCAATTTCTCTTCAATTGAAGCATTGGGATGTATGTATAAAAATTCTTAAATTGTTACGTGTTTTTAATGATGCTACCAATGTTTTATCTGGTGTTTACTATCCCACTACTCATTTATTTCTTATTCAAAGTGTTAATATTGCCGGTGCAATCAGTGAGTGTGAATTAGATATTCAATTGAGTCAATGTGTTGCTGCAATGAAAACAAAATGGCTAAATTATTATGAGGAGATTCCAATTATTTACTTGCTTGCATCATGTTTTGATCCACACTTTAAATTAGAATGTTTGCAGGATTATTTAACTCATTACTACAATAGTTTAGGAATAGAAGTTGATATTCTTAATTATTGTAATTCTGTTAAGACTTTGCTATATGAATTATATGATGAATATCTTAAAATATATGGTCCGTCTTTGAACATTTCGGTTTCACAACCACAACCCACATCTGATGGTACTACTTCTTCCTCAAGATTTAAATTAAAGGGTTTAGGGGATCGATTGTTTTCCGATAGAGCCAAAAAATTACGAACATCTTCTTCATCCTCATCTGGCTCGATTTCTGATCTTGACCGGTATTTACAAACCAATCATGAATTTTTAGAAGATAGTGAATTTAGTATCCAGGTTTGGTGGAAGGATCATGAAAAAGTATTTCCAATTTTAGCTATTATTGCCAAACAAATTCTTGGAACGCCGGTTTCTACTGTTGCTATGGAACAAGAATTTAGTGCAGGTGGAAATATTTTGGAACCAAGACTGTCGGTTCTGTGTCCACAATCACTTGAAGCCCAAGCGTGTGTTGATGATTGGACAAAGGTAAAATTCAGACAACAAGAACTAGAGCCGGAGATAGTGAATGATTTCTTCGAAGATGACCAAACCACGGGAACAAAAGGCAGCGAATAGAATCCATTCCAACTTCCAACCTCCAACACCGAGCATCTAATTAAAGGTAAAAGAACTACGTAGCCTTTGATTCCTCTACATTGGTGGAGGATACGTAGGCAACTTAATTGTGGTCAAAATTAACTGCAAGGCCAATATATATATATATATATATATATATATATATATGTATATATATATATATATATTCATTCAATTGTAAATTTTTATTTATTAATCAATGTCAATTTCTTTTAGTTTACACATTGATTGTAAAACACTTCAACAGTTCAATTGTATATTGAGATAATTGTAATATTTTATTGAATATTTAATATGAATATCGAATACAATAGACTAATAGAGTGATAGACCTTATGTTATAAATGAAGTTTGATTACAAATAAAAATGTTTGTGCAAATTTTTATATTTAAGCTTTGTCAAATTTTAATTAGTATTAATTATACTATAGTAGTATAGTTGTTATATGTTAAGTTTGATTAATTTGATATGTATTTGAAATTGAAAAAAAAGTTAAAAATTTTTCCAATTTTTTATATGTATTTTGAAATTAAAAAAAAATATAAACTTTGATATTTTAAATCCAAAAAAAAACCAAAAAAAAAAACCAAAACCAAAAAAACTAAAAAAACCAAAAAAATAAAAAAAAAACCGGCCGAAACCGAAACCGAACCGGAACCGGCCGGTTTTGAAACCGAAACCGAACTCATATCGCCAAACCGCCGGTTAAAAACCGAACAAAAACCGAAAATTACCGGTTCGGTTTCGGTTTGCCCTCTCCACGGAACCGGAACCGCCGGTTTCGAACCGAAACCGGCCCGGAACCGAACCGTGGACGGGTCTAACTGGTCCAAACCTTAAGGGGTTCAGTGTAATTTGCCCAAAAACAAATTAGCAAATGAACGCATGTTCTCTCTCTCTCTCTCTCTCTCTCTCTCTCTCTCTCTCTCTCTCTCTCTCTCTCCCTCTTATAAATTGCGTGGTCTGCCTTCCAAGGTCTAATACTTGGTATGTGAAATACAACCGTTTTGGATCATTCATATTCTCATCCTCACTTAGTTCTTCCCTAACACTTCACTCTTCTCTCTACTTTTTATCCTCTCAAAAATCAAAATTACTACTCACGAAAACTCTTGCTTTACAAAACACCGTAACTTCCTTGAGGTTAATTAATTTACACTTGTTTTTTACTTGTATATACTCTCTGCTTCTTTTGTTTCTTGATCATCATATCAGTACTGATTCTTGGTTGTTTTTAATTGGTTTACTGTTTGTTATCAGGTTTAGTGGTGGTGATAATTAAACTGAAATGGGTTTTGAGAGGTTGATAGTGAACTTGAAGTCAAAAATAAGCAGGTCTTTGAAGATGAAGATCAATAAACATTATGACAAGATTGAGAAGAGTGAGAGCATGAGAGTTGAAATCAGAAGCAGGAAGGCTCGCAAGCTTGTTGAACAGACCATGAAAATTGCTGACTCTCCCAACACCAAAACTTATGTTTTTTGATGTTTTAATACCCAACATATGGAATTTAAACAACAAAGATTAACACTTTTTTTGCTCTTTTAGTTGTGTTTTTCCTATCTCTCAGGCCAATTACTTATCAAAGATACATGGTCCATATGCTTCATGGATTTGGTTAAGAAGACGGGTATTTTTATTTTTTCTCTTTTTTTCTCTTTTTAAATCTTCTTTTTCTATTGAGATAAATTTCATAAAGCTCTCTAGAATTATGAATTATGAACTTGTGAGGTCATCTATTTCTAACTAATTTCTTATATTTGTGCTTACGTTAAATAGTTAAAGATAATCCATTATATTCATTAGTTACAAATGAGACTAAAACTGGTGAGGCACAAGATTACCGGAGAATGCTAATCCACTGAGAAGCTAAAGAATTTTGTTTTGTTTCTACTCTTTTATATGTTATAGAAAAAGAGTCACCAAAGTAATCTTCAATCTTCAATGATGGAGACTAATCAATACGCACGATTTCATTCCCATTCAGGCCATCATCTTTTATAATTAATCACTTAGATATCATGTCTACTACTCATATATGCTTCAAAAATTGACTTACTATTCAAAATCATTGTTAGTTATCCGTACTCAAAAGGGTCCAATCCAAAGATTAATTATGTGTTCAATTAAGTTAGGGAAAAATTCATAATTGGCCCCCTAAAATTTTTACTATTTTTTTAGCCACTTCTGAAATTTTATTTATTTTTAACTTAATAGGAGGTTGAAAGTATACAAATACCCTAGTTAAAATTACCATTGGAATTGTATCACGGAAAACTAATGAAGACTGAATCATGGAAAAAAGCATAAGAGTAAAAAAAAAAAAAAAACTTGAAAAGATGAGAGAAAAACTGCCATTATAAAATCCAACTCCTTTGTTTTTAATTACATGTCCATTTGGAAAGTGATGACTAGTACATTTATCATATTATCGAGAGTATACAATCATTCCTCGTTAACCCTTATCTTTTTTCTCTTTGATTTGTGCAAATATATATTTATTTATTGTTTGACGTTTGCACAAACATTTAAGAAAACGCCTTTGATTCTATTCAATCAAATACAGCAGAAAAATAACAAAAGCACTTTAGAGTATTAGTTAGAAACAATCTTGCTTATATCTAGAGTGCTTTGTTCATCATCTTTCTTTTCACTAGTCAAACTAATTAGTTGGGCAAGATTAGGAGTCAGGAGCGATGAATTATATAAACAAAAAGGAATGAAAATGCAGTACCAAAAAGAATATGGGTGACGTAGTCCTTTCTCCTTTAAATAAAGTAGGGTAAATTACACTAACTTACCATGATTATATGTATAATTACACTTAAACCTATAAAAATATAATAATAACACAAACATACCTTATGACCTGTTGACTAACGATGGAAAACCGTTGACCACCGTTAGTTAGAAACAACAAAGGGGCAAAGCTGTCTTTTTATTCAATGTTATCAATAAATAAAAAATGAAACAGTTTGTCGAATCACATCTCGCCACATCAGCTCCAAGAAGTTTATATTAATTAAAACTAAACAACTAATTATATGTAAAATAAATATTAATTGAAAAAAGTATCATTTTCATCTTCATCTTCCCCAAATATCCCCCAACATCTTTTTCACCCAAATGTTGTAACTATATCTTTTCCTTGCCCAAACATTAACTCTTTAATAAAGAGATTAAAAATAAAACCAACTACACCACCAGTGAAAGGAGCAATTCGGTCCTCCACGAAGAGCAAATTTGCTCCTCGTAGAGGAGTGGTCTACTTTTCGCGAATGTGCAACATCTCATTTTTTTAATTTTGTTTTTTTTTTTTTTGACAATGATGTGGAACTGATTTGAATTGTGGGTCTATAGAGAGACTTTGTGTTTTAAGAGATTTTGGGGTTGCCTATTAAGGGGTTGTTTGTTTTTTTGTCTGAAGACTGAATAGTCCTGAATTTTTTTGAAGACTGAATAAAAACTGAAATCTGAACTTGAATGACATGTTTGTTTTTTTTTCCTCACATCTGAATGTATTGTCAACATGTTTGTTTTTTAAAAGTAAAATTGTCTGAAACCAAGTAATTTTACATTTATACCCACGTTAAACAATTATACATATAATATGGAATAAAAACAATCTAAAAATAATAATTATATATGAACACATATGATCATGATCTTCTTCTTCAATTACAAATATACTTCATTTTTATTAAGAAAAGAAAGTTTTTTTTTCAAAAAATAAAATGGGCAGCAGGAAAACTCAGGCAAAACACTGTAAAAAATTAATATATAAATACATCACCATAATATCATAATAAAGTATTGATATTAAACACTAATATGAAAAGTGATTAGGGTTCTTTTTTATTTTTAAAGATATTTAAAATAAACAATATATTAAAATAAAGATTTTTGTACCATATATAATTATGATGAAATTGGAAATATGTTATAAAAAGAGGATAGTATCAAAAAAAAAAGATTTTGGATTGCATTTAATGCAATTTAGTGATTTGCAATTAAGTGAAAAATCAGGATTTTTTACTTTTTAGTTTAAGTTGTTTTTTGGCATTTTTAAGTTGTTTGACCACTTATAAAAACAAACAAAACAACTTAATAATTATAATTCAGACCCATTAAGTTTTAAGTGGAAAAAACAAACGAACCCTAAGTGTTTGATAATTTTGATGAGACAAGTAAATGAGAGGGGAGAAGTTGAGTGGATGAAATGCAACATTTTCTATTTGATATTTCCACATATATATTTTCTGTAATGTCATTTTTTTATACATAAATGATATTGTAGCTTCGTAAATCATGAAGATTTGAGAGTCTTTGTTTTTGGGTGTGTTCTATTTGATTTCAGTTTTAGTTGATTTTGATATGAGATTTTTTTCAGATCTCATTTCAATGACTTGTATCAATATTGTTTTAAGGTTTTCATTGTTAGATCTAATACTCAATTGTAAGTCAAGTTTGGATTTTTGTGTTTGAAGAAAAAAAGCAATCACTATCTTTTTTATATTTTTTAATATTTTTATTTTTAATTAATTATTTGATTTTATATAATTAAATATTATTTCTATAAGGGCAAAGATGACATTGCCCCTTATTTGTGGCTAACTAACGGTGGTCAACGGTTGACATCCGTTAGTCAACGGATCAGAAGGTATGTTTGTGTTATTATATTATTTTTATGGGTTTTAGTGTAATTATATATATAATCAAGGTATGTTTGTGCAATTTGTCCAATAAAATATCGACGAAGAAAGAAAGTAAAAAACTGACAAATAGATATGAGGCTGAGGATGAGGCTGAGGATACAAGACAAAAATAAAAAGGTTGGTCCCCAAAGATGTTTGTCTGCACATCAATACGAAGCTTTGATGGACATTAAAGTTTTAATGCCGTACATCATTCATTTGTTTATTTCAACAAAAAGTACATGCACATTGATTCCCACTAAGTTTTGTGGCAAAGAATGTTCACATTATAAAAAATAAAATAAAAAATAGTGCAAAAGGTTAAGGGCCACAAAGATTGATGCTTTTAGAAAATCCAGTTCTCATCTACGACCAGACTAAAACTTGGGTGCAGCATGATGCATCATATATCTTCCACCCTGATGCTGTCACATCAGTACACATCAGTAAAATTACTGATGTGGCAGCATCAGGGTGGGAGATGCATGGTGCATTGGATGCACCCAAGACTCTCCTACAACCAAAGAGTATCTAAACAGTATAAATCCCTAATCATTGGAATCTACATGCTAATTGCTATTTCTCCAAAATGAAATGTGCATCTCCAATACAACTTGATCAATACAAGAACCTGTATATAAAGTTAAGATGTGTGATCATGGGACCAGTGACCTTATTATTGGTCACTGAAAAATATATATATATATATATATATATATATATATGAAATCCCTAACGAAAAGCTCACGTCATTCTACCGAAAGAGTTTCGGTTATTTGGTCAGAGATGGTTTTAGTGGGGTAGCCTTCATTTGCTTTATATAAGAAATAAGACACTATTGATTCAGCTTGAGATCATCTCTTTTAGAGACCACTAAAATATTTGATACCTTATACTGTATATATAATTTTAATGGGTGTAAACATAACATCTGGAGATAATCCTGTGAATTCCTGATACAGGTTCAGAGTAAGTTATATCAAGGACCGTCTACAAAAAATGACAATCTCAAATAATATGGCATGCAACAGTGCAAAATTTAAGCTAAAAAATTCTCTATAATGTATAGAGAATTAAGTCAGCTTTGCTCATTACATAGAAGTATACTCACTAGTAGCTGCGATGGTAAAGTATTTGGAGGTCCTGGCAATGAAGGCATGTCCATGGAAACAATGGAGGGTCCAAACAGTAGGAATGAATGCATCGAATTTTGCAGACATCGCATATGATGAGAAGGTCCACTGGTTCCTGAGAACGGCATTTACTACATGCTGGAGCCAAGAGCTCCTAAACACCCATAGAACAAAGAAAAGGATTAAGCGCAAGAATAAACTTTTACAGAGATTAATCACATTGAAAAAATATGTTCTTAAAGCTGTCATTAGAAAGAAACAATTACTAAGAAACGCAAATAGTTAGGTAGCACCGCAAGAAAAACCATGTTTATGTCACACACACCAAAGTTATCAGACCCATATAACAAATGTCATGAGTCAACTATTAAATGCTTTGGACAGCTTCTGAGGGCAGAAAGTAATGGCATTCTATCCATTTCAATTAAGATACTAGCAAAGAAAACATCGTGATGATTTATACTTGATTATTATAAAGCTAAAGGCTACCATTTCAAACATGCAAGATATACCTATGACTTAGAATCTTATGATCATTCATGTTGACAAACATCTTAATCCCGAAAGCTTAAATCTATAGGAAATATCATTCATGGAAAATTAGAAAATCTAAATTATAACACATCTCATTCATGGAAAATTAGTTAATAAATTTGTCACGTGGGTACAAACATGAACGGATTTCTCTTGTACAGTAATTTAAATATCATAATGGAGGATTTTTCAAGATTCGAACATAGGACCTCTTGGTCAAGTAGGTTATGATATTATACTGAATAACTATTAATATCATAAACTTAAAATTGTAGGAAAAGGAGCAACAACAGTATGTAAACTATAGCAATGTTATGCACATACTCCTGTCCATATATCTCTTAAAACAGTGAAGTATGATATCTCATTGAGTAAGAAGGCATTAACTACCCCTGTTAATCCTGCACAATTCTAATTTAAAAATGAAAAAAAAAAATCATGACTAATCAGATGAACTACTAGCAAACGTTATGCAGTCTCAAAGAGAAGAAACATGTATGTTTAAGTTTATTGTCCAAAATCGAGATGGAATGGACACTGATGATTAAATATTACCTGAGCACCGATACTGGGTCTATCTCGATCCCCAAGCATGACAATATCCATAGTTAACAAGGCACCTGGAACTGTTTGGGAGTAAATTTTCTGATCAGAAGCAGCAGCATCCTTCACCTTAGTAATTCTCACAAAACTAGCCTTGCACAAAGGACAAGATGAAACCTTTGTCATTTTATCCTACATACAAAATCACCAACATAACAATATCAAAATTGAAATAATTCCAAAAAGCATAAAGTAGTACATGAAAGAAAAAAAGGAAAAAGCTTAATTATCAAATGTAATTTAAATCCTCGTCGATCAGAAACTTCCACATGTTAATGCATTAAAACACGGCAAACTCATATATGAAAAAAATAATATGGTCTTCCGATCATAATCAAGGAAGCTGCACATTGAATATTATTTTAAGACGCGAAGAAAACAATATTACACACTATAGCACACTATATGAAATTTAATAATACTATTGCAAAAATTAATCAAAATTTGGAGAAAACGAGAAATACCATATGATCAGCCCATTCCTGGATGCATGAATAACAAAATCGATGTCCACATGGCAAAACCCCTCTGGTAGAACTAAATTCTGTCCAACATATAGCACAGGATACATCCTCCGAAGTAGGTAATCTGTTAACATGATCAATCTCACTAGTATCATTGACCTCCCCATTTAAGTTCTCAAACTCAGAGCACCCATCTTGTGTAACTCCTTCCAGGGCTGGTGGATGATTTCTCTCTTCTAATTCTTCAAAATCTTTGAAACATTCAGTTGCTCCCCTGTGATTATGGAACCTGTCATCAGATGTTCCTCCAGTTCTGGGTTGCTCATCTTGATCAGAATCCAAAAGTACAGATTCCAAGGCATCTCTACCAATAGTCTTCAAAAGTCTTCGCCCTTTCCCTAAAGGTTTAGCCAATGAAGTACTGCAGACATCCTTGGAAATCTTCTTCTCTCTTGTCGAGGGGATAGAAGAATGAGAATGTGACTCTTCATGCATCAAAATCTTCCTTTTAACTCTCAATGAATGGATAGAAAAATCAGAGCTTGACTGTTCACACTATCAACCAAGTCCAAGAGAAACAATATGATAAGAAAGAAATCATAAGCATGAATAGCAATAAAAATTGGGCAAATATCTCTATGGTAAACAAACTGAAATGGAAGAAATACCAGGTATAGTTAAGAACTGAAAAATAAACAGATTGCCAAATTAAACCAAGCAATTCTAAATGAGAAGATTCTAAAGTTCATAAGTTGTCAGATGCTTTGAAAGATATCATATAACAATACCAGTTGACACTATGAGCAGCAAGGTAAATGTAGTAAAGTAAATTGTACTTGTATACTGTGATCTTGTTTTCAAATTCGCTTCCCCCACAACGAAGTTGTAACTCTGATTTTAAAATTCCTTTTCAACTCAACGAATTGTAAAAAGCATGTAATATCAGAAGAAATTATTCAAATCATTTGACTAAATTCTGATTTCGTTAAGAGTAAGATTATAACAGCAAGATGAACTGATTAAAATAAAGATTCCTAAGAATATAAATGAACACTAGATACAGCTTCATCATTCTGTCCAGTTGATCTGTTAGCATAATTTAGAATCTCCATTCTCCATATAAGTTGAAGAAAATATCTAGTGCATGTGCCTCTGACCCCAAAAGTGGAATAATTTGCATCATGTTTGATAAACCAAACATAGAACAACTCAGATGGCCCAACTTCCAGTTCATTCCACTAATTTGTCTCAGTTATCATGAAATGTTTCATTTGATCACCAAATGGTCCTTTCTACTTCAGGATTATGTTTGAGAAATGTTTCATTTTAATAGCTTGAATACCATCCAGAATTGTGGCTGAAGTTTATAGAATGTAGAGAACAGCCTTTTCTAAGAGAAACCGGAAAGGTAGATAAAATTTAAATATAACAAAAACTGTAAAGAATTGGAAAGGTAGATAAAAATTAAGTATAACACAAACTATAAAGAAACAAAGTTTAAAAATTATAAAGATGAGAAGCAAAAAATAATAATTTTTGAACTCATTACCTCCACCCTAACTAATCCAGATAAAGGAGGCTCTTGAAAACAATATTCGATATTAGACCGTTGTCCCCACTTTGATGTTTTCTTAAACTGCTTTGGCTTCGATTCATGAAGCTTACCTTTGCTTTTTCCAAAATTAGGTAATAAGTTCTGCAATAAGAGTGACAGAAAAAGAAGGTAAATATTGTAAGATGGATGTTAGATGCTTAATAACTATTGTTGAATGAAGTGTCCAACTAAATGTATATAAATATGAGTGGTTCAAAAAATTCATTGGAGTTCATTAACTTCTCAGTGATTCAAGAAATGCATAAGAAAAAAACATAGCCTCCAGTCTAACAAATCTCCACCATAACTTGAAATCTAAGGAAAGAAATATAGAAGAGTATAAACCATTTATAGAGCAAGTGGTTCATTTCTGCAGTGCCACAACTAAAAAGATCAACTCAACAGTGTAGCATGCAAAATAGTTCATCAAATTAACCTCCATTGCACCTTAAAATTATTCACGTTATTAATAATAGGACGAGGTCTAAAAATATAATAATACTCAAACCAGATATAGAGTAAAACTGTATCACAACATTTTCATTGATACCGAAAGGCTTGCTGACCACATTGGGTAAACACCTTTACGTTAGACTCACCTAGAAAGTGCATCCATCAAATTAAACTGTGACTACCACATACGGTAACTGGAAACCTAAGTGGAAATTCCAGTGAACCATAGAGCTTTGCAGCATCTAAGAGTATGCAGTTGGTTTTCAATGTCCTCTGTTAAGATTTATAACTATGGTGTATAATCACGATTGCTTCTTTCTTTAAGCACACAAGAGTGTAAAAATCAATAGTGTCAATTGATTTCCATTTAAATATCTGTAGTGTTAGATTATCACCAGAAGGCTTTAGCGCCAGTATAACCATAAAAATCATCATTTGCCTGTGTGAGACACCTACATGCAAACCTGCAAACCCGCTCCCCCTGTGGAAATTCCAGTGAACCATAGAGCTTTGCAGCATATAAGAGTGTGCAGTTGGTTGGTTTTCAATGTCCTCTGTTAAGATTTATAACTATGGTGTATAATCACGATTGCTTCTTTTTTTACGCACACAAGAGTTATGTATAAATCAATATATCAATTGCTGAATGACATTAGTGTCAATTGATTTCCATTTAAATATCTGTAGTGTCAGATTATCACCGGAAGGCTTTAGCGCCACCGCAACACCCCCACCCCCCCACACACACACACAGAGGAATTAATCTGTTTATATTGTAACCTCTTTCAGCAAAAACGAATCAGTCCAAACTGCTGGGCCAGAACCTCCACATTGCATATCAGTTTCTTCTTTTTCAGAGTCAAGAGAGTAGGATTGGTCAGAAAATACTGTATCTTTCTTGGTGAACAGTGGGATTTCCAGCAACAAAGGCCCAACCTCTTGTCCACTGCAAAGAATCAATACCTACAAGTTTAGGTTTCGGATCATAATTCACAAGTTGAATTCAAGCCATACCAAATTGAGCAGCAGTGACAAGTAGCTTACTAAATATAATAAATGACAAATGAAATTAGGTTTAAGTGCTAACCAAACAATCGAAAAATTCACCGTAGTGAATAATGAAATAATTGAGGGATGAAAAGACAGACTTAAAAAATGAGGAACAGATTTCAAATCTTACAGATAAAATCTCAGATCATGATGATACAAAACCAGGCTTTTCTGATATGTGAGTTAAATGATCTAAAAGTATACTAACAGACTAACAGTTATATGAACAAAAAAGTACCATAGATTCTAACCGATTGGGTAGTAAAATCTTATAAGGTCAGTCAAATTGTGTTATCATATTATTTCCCAGTCGATGATATTTGACTTTTCTCAACCCAAAAAAGTGTCAAATGAACTTTCTTATCAAACATTTGAAGTGCGAAGGCTACATTTGATTGCATGGTTAATACCATGTCATATCAGAGGACAAAGAAGCAAAAATTCATTGCAAATAAAACAAGCAAAGCCCTTTCTAATGCTTTATCTAAGACACAATATGCATCATTGTATAGTCAACATAGCCAAATAAGAAGAACAAACAACTAAATAAATATACTAACACATATAAATATAATGACTATACTGTTCACCTCTCAAGCAATACTATAGATCTGATATTCATCTCAACTTCCATATAACATATTGGTTTCTATGGGTTAATATTACCACTAAGTTGCACTGTCACAATATAGAAACCATAAATTAAATGGAGAGTGTAAAAACAATGGTGATTATACTGAAAATATAACTTGAGCAACATAACTAATGCCTAACCTAGGTAGTCACCTGCATGAGAACGTTTTCTAACTCCTGTTAGTCAAATTATTAGGTTTTATACTTTTTTGTCATTAAGTACCACATTGCAAATACTTTGCTAGTGATGCATTAGTATGCAGATGACTACAAACCAGATCATACAACAGTCCCACTACACAACTCCCACGCATTTCCCAAATGTTCTAAGAACAAGAAAATGAATTTAATATTTCATAATTTAAATATAAAATTCAAACTCAAATATCATTCTTGAAACGACCCTCACAACTTAACAACTTCAAAATTTAGATAAATAAGATAACTATTCATAAAAGGAAAAAAAACTGCATTGACAAGAAAATCAATAATAAACATCAAACTCTACTGAAATTCATTTGATTTAGATAATTAAAAATTTACCTTTGCAACATATAATGTCGCTCAGAAACAGGTTTGCCATGCTTTACGCAATCTTCAACCCACTTATGATTAACAACTATCATTTTAAACTTCTTTGCAAGCTCGTATTTTTTCCCTTCAAATTTCCAACACACCTATTCATCCAATCACATTATAAATAAATAAATAAAATCATGAACAAGCAACCAAATATAGAAGATATAAATGAGTACAAAATTAAAGGTCCGTACCAAATGCGTAGTCGATCTTGACATGGCACCTACGTAATTAGCACCGGCCTGAGTAATTAGCTTGATGAGATTGAACCGCTCCGAACCATGGTAACCACTCACTGTCGCCACCACCGACTCCATGTCTCCGATGGACCCAACTGTAATCGCCAAATATAAATTATAATTAAATCTTTTACGATAGGATTAGCGTCAGATCTGTTCAAGAGAATCGACTTCTGTGTATAAAACAAAATGCCGGGAATTTGAAAATTTTTGAATTCCTCTTTTTCTTTTTTTTCTTTTTTGGGAAAGTATCATTTTATCCCTTGATGTTTACCCTATTGTTAAAACGAGGACAGGGTTTGGCCATATTGGCCGTTTTTCCCCTTAAAATCAAAGAAACGTTAAAAACGCCCCTTCTGTTAACTTTCCATCCATTAAATGTATAATATGCCCCTTTGACCGTTAAATGGGAAGGGCATTAGCGTCATTTAGCATGTGGGACAGAACCTTGAAGGTTATTTCAGACAATTCTAATTTTGAATTAAATAATATAACTAATTAAAAAACAAGTGGAATAAAAAATAATGAAATAAATAAAAAATTTAAAACAAAACAAATAATTGAATACCAGATCCACCACCACCAAGCGATTTTCTTCTTCTTGATCAAAGGGATTCATCATCTTCTTCGTCATTCAAAAAAATATTCAGAAACAATTCCTTAAAAAAAAATTGGAAAACCATTAATCAAAGAGATCTTCTTCTCCACCATCACCATTTTCCTCTTCTCCACCATCATCTCCTAACACCCAAACTCTAGCCGCCACCCTACGACCGCCGGTCGTCATCTTCTCGCCGCCGATCGGGGTTCGATCTCCTCCCGGAAGCGCAGATCGGCACTTTATGTCCTTCTAAACAAGGAGATCGGCGTTCGATCGATCCCCTCTCTCCGCCAATCATCTATTTTTTTTTCTCCTTCTCTTCTCCATTTGCTTTCATTTGACAGAGGTTTGGGTGCTACTGGGTTGTGGGATGGTGGTGGATTGTTTGGTGAATTTGTGATGGATTGATGAATTTGGTGAATTTTTGATGGATTGATAGAGACCACTTGTGAATTTGCTTGTCTGAATGTTGATTTTTGTATTTTAGATCTATTATTTGTGATGGGTTCTTGCAAATCTGAATGTTTATTTTTGTATATCTTGGTTCGAATTTTTGAGCACTAAAGAATTCAATTGGGTTTGTGATGGGTTCTTGCAAATCTGAATGTTGAATTTTGTATATCTGGATTCGAATTTTTGAGCACTACAGAAATCAATTGGTTTTGTGATGGGTTCTTGCAAATCTGAAACTGGAGAAGAAAAGTTTTAAAAATCTGGGTTGGGTTCTTGCAAATCTGGGTTCTTTGCTCATAGAAAATAAAAAAAATGAAATTATTCCAAGAAAGACAATTTATTTATATGTTTTTTTTTACTTTTATGTTTAATTGATGATCTGGGTTTCCTATTTTCAACAAAAAAAAATCTGGTTCTTATTATTATTATTTTTTAAAATCTGGGTATGATTTTGTATATCAGTAATAAAGTTTAGTTTAGTGATTTTGATTTTGAATTGAATGAAAGTTTCTCTTAAAAACAAAATTGAAAGAAATTTTCGTTTGTTTCTCTTATATACAGTATATAAATATATATATATATATATATATATTTATACACATATTTTGAAGTAAAGATTTTTTTTATTAAATAAAATAATTAGAAAAAAGAGATATCTCCATCGTACGTCTTTTGAGATGGACGGTGGAGATCCATCTTTTTTTAATTGATTTATTTTATTTTTGTTTTTTGTTTTTTTTAATATTTTTATTTAATAAATATTTTAAGGGTTAAATGGTAATTATAAGGAGCAAATTGAAGGATAAAACGGTCATTTGCTTCCCATTTAACGGTCAAAGGGGCATATTATACATTTAATGGATGGAAAGTTAACAGAAGGGGCGTTTTTAACGTTTCTTTGATTTTAGGGGGAAAAACGGCCAATATGGCCAAACCCTGTCCTCGTCTTAACAATAGGGTAAACGTCAAGGGGTAAAATGATATTTTCCCTTCTTTTTTTAAAGAAAACAGCAGCGATTTATTAAGTATGTTCCAAAAGTTGAACCATCAACCGGAAACTTATGGTTGAAACCAGTTCCATTTTTTCTTTTTCTTTTTTTATTAACATAAACATCGCACTAGTACTGTCAATATGGGCCGGGTCTGGCATCCCCGGCCAGGCCGAGCCCAGGCACATCACATTTGTAGGCGTGCCTGGCATGGCACAGCCCCAATGCATATGTCGTGCTGGGCCTTGGGTCGGGGCACGCCAGTTCGTCATGACATGTCCAACTGTAGGTACAGCGGGCCGACTGTTGGCCAATCGAATTTTTTTTTTTAAAATTTTGACCTTTGGCTGACATAAAACATTAAAACCTAAGAATAAATATCAAAATTAATAACTATGCATAAATATATTAAGCATAAATATAAAATTTAAAAACTAAAATATAAAATTTAAAAACTAAAACATAAAATTAAATAATAACACTTAAAGAAAAAAAAAGTACATTTGTACTTTAGTGTCTTGGTTGAGAGATTATAGAATAATAGTTAGAATGTTAGATGATAGTAATATAGTACTAAAATTAGAATAGTAGATTAGTAGTGTAGATAATAGAGAGAGAGAGAGAGAGAGAGAGAGAGAGAGAGAGAGAGAGAAATTATGAAAATATGAAATGATGTAGAGAATAGAGATTAGAGAGAGTAATGGAGAATAGAGAGATTGAGAGAAAGTGTATGAAAATTGGGGTGAGTGGGGGTATTTATAGAAAATTTAAAATGTAGGTAAAAATATAAAATAGAAGAGATGAGGGGAATATATGGTAATTTTCCAAACAAAATTTTGAATTTATCTTTAATATTTATAGCTTTATGCTTAATATATTTATGAGTTTATATTTTTATGCTTTGTTATAAATTTTAATATTTATTCTTTTAATATTTTTTATTAGTAAATTTATCATTTTATGTTCTTGTTTAGTAATTAATTTTAATAATTTTTGTTAGTAAATTTATCATTTTATGTTTAGTAATTAATTTTAATAATTTTAGTTAGTAAATTTGTGAATTTATATCTAGTAATTAATTTTAATATTTGTGGTTGGTAAATTTATCATTATATGTTTAGTAATCAATTTTAAAGTTTTTGGTTAATAAATTTATCATTTTATGTTTAGTAATTACTTTTAATAATTTTGGTTAGTAAATTTATCATTTTATGTTTAGTAATTAATTTTAATATTTGTGGTTAGTAAATTTATCATTTTATATTTGACAATTAATTTTAATGTTTTTGGTTAGTATATTTATGAATTTATGTCTAGTAATTAATTTTAATATTTATGGTTGGTAAAATTATCATTTTATGTTTAGTAATTAATTATAATAAATTTTGGTTAGTAAATTTATGAATTTATGTCTAGTAATTAATATTAATATTTGTTGTTAGTAAATTTATCATTTTATGTTTAGTAATTAATTATAATAATTTTGGTAGTAAATTTATGAATTTATGTCTAGTAATTTATTTTAATATTTGTGGTTAGTAAATTTATCATTTTATGTTTAGTAATTAATTATAATAATTTTGGTTAATAAATTTATGAATTTATGTCTAGTAATTAATTTTAATATTTGTGGTTAGTAAATTTATCATTTTATATTTAGTAATTAATTTTAATATTTATGGTTAGTAAATTTAACATTTTATGTAATTAATTTTAATATATTTTGGTTAGTAAATTTATGAATTTATGTCTAGTAATTAATTTTAATATTTGTGGTTAGTAAATTTATCATTTTATGTTTAATAATTAATTTTAATATTTGTGGTTAGTAAATTTATCATTTTATGTGTAGTAATTAATGTTAATATTTTTTGTTAGTAAATTTATCATTTTATGGCTTTTATAGTTTTATGCTTAGTATATTAATGATTTTATGCTTAGTTTTAATTATTAATGAGTTTATTTTCGTGACGGTCTTAACACGGACAACAATGATTTTGACCTTTCCGGACCGATAGAAATGACAACGGGACCTTCCGGCGCCACACCGACATCACGTCCCAAATCTAAAAAGTTGACATTAGAAGTGTGGCAGTGTTTTGACTCAATACCAAACCCAAACGATATGTTGACAACAAAAGCTAAATGTAAGTTTTGTCACAAGATATATTCCTCTTCTAGGGGGGAATGGGTCATTTGAAAAGGCATATGGACAAATGAATGTCTGCACACGGACATGTAGACATTACAACCTAGACAAAACTACAACGGAACCCAGACAGGTTTGTTACGACGTGGTGTTACGACCACGCGTATGCTAGAAATTGCACGGCACGTTACATTACACAAACTGATCAACCTATTAATTTCGGTGACAATTTTTTATGAAGAATTTCTCCAAAATGCATACAACCCCCCATTTAAAGCTGTTTCTAGAAACACCATTATGAGCGATTTGTTAAAATGTTTTAAAACTGAACGAGATCACTTGATGGCTGAATTACAGCATCTAAATGTCTCTATTACATTAACTTCTGATATTTGGAACGTATGTTCCAAACTGGACTATTTATGTGTCACATGACACTATTTAGACTCTAATTAGAAGTTACAAAAAAAAATTCTTGGTTTTCGTACTATGAATTTTCAACATACTGCAGAAAATATTTATAATGTTATTCTTTTTTATTTAGAAACTTATGAAATAACTCATTGCATTGTTTCTATCACATTAGATAATACATCGACAAATACTAGCTCATTGCATTGTTTTTTCGAAACAATATCCTGTAAGATGGGGGTTATTTCTTACATCAATGTTATGCATGTCATATCATAAATTTAGTTGTACAGTCTGGTCTGAAGGTTGTAAGCGATCGTATAGATCGCATCAGATATGCCCTTTCTTGGATCAACAGCTCTAATCCAAGATTGTAAGAATTCAGTAGATATTGTCACGCTAACTCTCTACGACCTCGACGATTCCAAACAGATATGCCGGTAAGGTAGAACTCTATTACTTAATGCTGCAAAATTGTATGGGTTATGCTGCAATTATTTCAGGTTTTTATAATATGAAAATGACCAAAATTGGCTGTCCATTACTGACCACATATGATTGGTTTATGGTAAAGATTTTTCTTGAATTTTTAAAGGTTTTTTACAATGTTACTTTAACTCTTTACGGGGTTTATTACCCTACATCTTCCCAGGCAATCCATCAGACTGTGGAAATGTCTGAAATGTTAAACATGTATATGGCAAATAATATCTTAGGCACTGTAGTTGTTGCCATGGAAAAACAAGTTTAAAAAATACTGGTTTATAATTTCTTTCCTTTATGCCTAAGGTGTTATAGTAGATCCTTTGGTTAAATTATCTTGTTTAGAAACTTTACTTGAGTATATTGGTTGTAATTTAAGCATAGATTATTCTAAATAGGTTACTGACATTCGAACCAAGTTGTTCGAAGTTTTTAATATTTATGAGAGCAGATTTGGCGGGGTTGACACGCAACCATCAGTAGAACCGGACACACTCCCGTTGAAGAAGAGTTAGAGCATTCTCAAACGTCAAAAAAAAGATGGCCTATCAAGTTCTTCTTCTTCATCCCAAGCTCCACGAGCTACTGCAATTGGAAGTGTCGAACTAAACAGGTTCCTTGAAGCTCAGTTCGATTCAGTCGAAAACACCGAGGAATTTGATATGCTGTTATGGTGGAAGAACTATAGATATATATCTGATCCTGTCACACCTAGCACGTGACGTACTCGTTATCCCCGTGTCCACTGTTTCTTCATAGCAGGCATTCAGCACGAGTGGATGTATAATTGAACCAAGAAAAAGTCCTTTGTCTCATGAGATGGTGGAGGTATTAACATACCTTCGGGATTGGGAGCATGCTCGAAAGAGGATGCAAAATGAAATGGTAGATCAAGTACTTATTCAAAATTTCTCTAATTTATATATCGATGAGGGTTCCGGCAGTAACCAGGTCCAGCAGGACTAGGAGTGAAGAGTGAAGGCTGAAGAGTTATTGATTGCATTGCACTCTTTTTGACTACTTGTAAGTTTTAATACGATTGCACTCTTTTTTCCTTACTAAGTTTTTATCCCACTGGGTTTTTCTTGGTAAGGTTTTTAATGAGGCAATCATGTAATACTGAAAGTCTAAAATAAATAAATAATTCTTCATTTCATATTTTCATAATTTCATCTATTTTTTATTTTCTTTAATCTTTAAATTATTTCATTAAATAAAATAATAAATAAATCTATCTATTTTCTACATATTTTTATTAGACTAAAATAATAAATAAAGTAAACAAATTATGATTAAAATACATAAGTTAAATTGTTAAAACAATATTATAACAAAAAAAATTAAAAACTTAAAAATCAATAAAAAATTGAAAATGGGTTTGGGGCTGGCCATTTTAGACTCACCTAAGCCGACACACGGGCTAACACGGCACGGCCTGCCGGCATGGCCCATCATGGCCGTGCAGGTGTGCTATACCATGCCCTTTTTTTTCTAAATGTGTAGTGTTGTGCCCGGCCCGGTTAGAAAAAAAGGGCCCGACATGCCAGGCCTAAAGGGGTCAGACCGGCATGTATTTACAGCAATACCTTGCCAAAGGTCACACTCTCCCACAAATTTAAATAAATCTCACAATAATATTATAATATGATAAAATTATTTTAGAAACATAATCCAATGTAATTATATGAACAAAACCAATTGCTTTTATAATTACATTAATTATGTTTCTAATATATTTTTTTATCATATTATTATAATATGATAAAATCAAACTTTCTAGGTAGGTGTAATTTCGTCTTTTCAACAGATAATAGTTAGAGATTTTCTTTTTAAAATCCATTTTTATCTTTTAACACTCATTTGTTAAAAACAGTGTTGCACAGTCAATTCCTACGTTTACTATGTAGGGAGCTTAGTTCCCTGAGTGAGTTTCGTCTTCCCACTACTCTATGTAGGGAGCTTAGTTTTATGTTGGCTCAGTTTTGATGGGGCTCCACTTCTACAGCTCGAAAGAGGCACTGTATTGCTTGGGATAAGCTTTGTAAACTGAAAGAGCAAGGGGGTTTGGGATTCCGGGACTTAACTTTTTTTTAATCAGGCTCTCTTGGCAAAGAAAGCATGGAGATTGTTGCATTCCACCTCTTCCCTGACATATTCAGTTCTTAAGGGGAAATATTTCCCACACTCAGATTTTTTGGAAGCCAATTTGGGCTGGTCGCCTTCTCTTATTTGGCAAAGCATTATTTGGGGCAGGCAGTTGTTAGTCAAAGGCCTTGTTGGCAATGGTGCTTCCATCAAAGTTTTCTCATATATACCCGTGGCTTCCTAGGAAACCATCTTTCTTACCAGCAGTTTATTCGAATGTTCATGCAGATTTGAGGGTTTGTGATTTAATTCTACCTTATGCTGGTGGGTGGAATGTTGGGGCTATCTTCCAGCACCTGTTATCAGTTGATAAAGAAATTGTTCTCTCAGTTCCTATCTCTCGCAAACCTTGTGTTGACAAATTGATATGACACTATGACAAGAGAGACGATTATTCTGTTAAAAGTGGCTACAAACTTGTCATTTCTTCTCCTTCATTGGTGTGTTCGAGTTCTCCTATTATTAATTTATGGTGGAAAATTATTTGGCACCTCTCCGTTCCGCCAAAGGTTTGTATTTTCTTACGGCGTGCCTGTCTGAATGCTTAATGCTTTACCAACAATGGAAAACCTTGTTAGGAGGGGGGTTTCTGTGGTTTCTACGTGTCCGTGTTGCTGTGAGAAAATGAATCTTATGTTCACACTACAACAGAATCATCGACCCATTTTGTTGGTCGTGTAATGAACTTTCACGACCCATAAGAAATGTCATGTATTGATATGGGTGTAAACTCAATCATGACATGCACCTGCATGTCGTTAATGTCTTTTAAAAATATATTACATTGTATTTAAAGCACCTCATCCCATACACCCACCCCCACCGAATCCATTCCTACCTCCCCCTCTCATTTCACACCATTTAATAATTCGTTCACATCAGTCCTCGAACCTAAGACCTCATAGTGTTCAAGCAAAGCTTTGACCATCTCGGCTACTCATTCGAATTTGTTAATAATTGCATAATGTTTATATATAAACTATAGATGTTATTAAATTTTTATTGATTATTTTTAAATCAAAATTTTATTTCCAATAATATAAATTTTATTTTACATGATAGACAAGTTAACATTTAATTTAAAAATATTAAATCATATATTGTTGAATCAAAGGAAATTCGGTAATCGTACCCGAGATAGAGAGATGTTTCTCTACATTTTACAATTTAATAGATAAATGTCAGACTTGAATCCCTATTACAAAAGGGAAGAGTAAATGTAAATGGACTTTTGTAAAAAGTGGTTTTGCATTTTAGATTCTCATTATTATATTTTTTTCATAAAATTTTGAATTAATCTATAATAATTAATATACAAAATTGACGAAAATTTAATTATTAATTTGTCTCTTAGGCAAAACTTACAAAAAAAAATCAAGATAAAAAAAGGAAAATGTAGTCCCTAAAATCATTATCATCAACAAATATTATTTTTGTCACAAAACACCCGTCTAACAAAAAATTAAGTTTTAACCTTAGTGTTCCTTTTAGGAGCCAAAAAGCTTGTTTCTGAAAAATGTATACATGACTTGAATTGTATGTCGTAAAAGACTCTCAAATAAGACACACAATAGGTAAGTCGTAAATAGTCATTTTTTAAGACGTTCCTCAAATGCACGCCGTCTTTGAGAAATTATGTATCACTATTATGACTAGCAATGAATGCAATAAATAGTCATTCACTTGTTTCTGAAAAATGTATACAAGACGTGAGTTGTATGTCTTAAAAGACTCTCAAATAAGACACGCAACAGGTAAGCCGTAAATAATCATTTTTTACGGCGTTCTTCAAATGTGCACCGTCTTTGAGAAATTATGCATCACTATTACGACTTGCACTGAACATAAGTCGTGAATAATAACATTTACGACGCGCCATTTATGTGCGCCGTAAAACTCAAGCCGTAAATGACCCAATCTGTTGTAGTGTCATGCTTTGTTTACGTGTGAACATGCTGAAGCTGTCTGGGTTGCAGCTGGATGGTGGTATGCGGTTTCTTCTGCTCTTCATTCACAAGTTCATATGGTTCCTGTTCGTCTAAAGGAAGTGCTTGGTTGTGAGGTCTTCCCTCTCGTCTGTATGTTGGCTTGGAGTATTTGGAATTCCTGTATTTTTGAGAGTCATATAAAGAATCCTAATGGTGTGGTTCGGCTGGCCAATAAATGAGTATTTGTTTGGATTTATAAAAAAAGACAAATAAATACATAAATAAATATATACTATGGTTCATTTTCAATGATTTTGGTTCATTTGTAATTTTGTTATTTTTAGGGATAAAATTGTCCACAAAATAATTTATCCTTTGCAAGTTAACATTTTTACCTTTTGTATCATTTTACTAATTCATTCGGTAAAATTTTGAGGGTATAATGGTCTATTTATACAATTAAAGCTTAAATATGAACATTTTAGACTTTTTAATGGTTAAATTTACTCAACACAAATAAATGCTAACGTTGTTAATCAACATGAGAGGTTTCTAAAATAAAAGCATTTGTAACTATATATCCAATAATAGTTAAAGGTGATGGGATGTTTTTAATATTAACCCCAATATGTATGTCTGTATGTGTATTTGTAGTCTCCTTTTTAGTAATTTTAATTAAGTTAAAGCTATCATGAACAAAATAAATTAAAATACAATATAAAAAGATATTTAATGGATTGTGAACGATATCACTTCAACAGTTAACTCTAAAATGGTGTCGACCAACAGCAGATGGTGTTTTTGTCAGTTTCATACATTTGTTTGAAATTCTGTTTGATTCAACATACTCAGGTTATGGTAGTGCAATTAACCCAAATCACTTAAGATGATGTCATACAAACCATAATACAAATTTAAATCACTATATCGCTACACTTGGTGATATTATTTCTTTTTTGAAAAATGAGATTACTTCTTATATGCAGTAATATACATTTAATATTACTCGTAAATAATGCTGTAAAAATGGTGAGGTCCGGCACGTTTTGGAAAAATGTGACCTGGCACGGAATAGGCGTGCCGTGCCGGTACACGGGCTGGTGTAAAATTTTTTTTAAGAAAATTTAATTATATAAAAGTAATTGTGTCAAGTTATTTATAATATTGTTTTAACAATGTAATAATCTAATTTTGATTGCAATTGGTTTATCTCAATTTTAATTTTAGTGTAATAAAAAATTGTTGGTAATAGATAGATTTACTATGTTTGTTAATAAAGTAATTCAAAGAATGGATAAAGATAAAGTATTAAAGAAAATAAAAAATAGATGAAGACATAATGTTATGAAAATATAAAATTATTTAATTATTTTTGACTTTCGGAATTAAGTATTACATATTTACATGATTGCCTCATTAAAAACCTTACCAAGAAAAACTCAGTGGGATAAAAACTTGGTAAGGGAAAAAGAGTGCAGTCGTATTACAAGTAAATGTACATGCATAACCTATTTCTGGACCTGGTTACTACCGGAACTCTCATCAACAAATAAATTGGAGAAATTTTGCATAATTTCTTCGTCTACCATTTGATTTTGCAACCTCTTTCGAGAATGCTCCCAATCCCGAACGCATGTTAATACCTCCACCATCTCCGGAGTCAACTTCTTCTTGGTTCAATAATCCGTCCCCTCGTGTTGAATGTTTGTTCTGAAGACACAGTGGACACGGGGATAACCAGTACGTCACGTGCTAGGTGTGACATGACCGGATACCTGCAGCTATAAGTCTTCCACCATAACAACAAATCAAATTTCTTCGTTTCTTCGTATGCATCGAACTGTACTTCAAGGTATCTATTCAGTTCGGCTCCAGAAGATGCAGCAGATTGTTGCGTTGAAGAAGAACTTGATGATTTTTTACGCCGTTTCAAAATGCTGCAACTTGTTTGCATGGGTTGTGTCTACGGTTCTGCTGATGGCTGCGTGTCAACGCCGCCAAACCTACACTCATAAATACTAAAAACTTCGAACAACTTGTTTCGAATGTCAGTAATCTGTTCTGAATAATTTATTGACATTTTTTTTCCAATAAACTCAAACAAAAAGTCTAAACCAGATAATTTAACCATAGAATCTACTATAAGACCTAAGGCATAGAGAAAATGAATCGTAGACCAATATTTTTTCAACTTTGTCTCCATGGCAACAACTGCAGTGCATAAGATGGTATCTTCACGATAAGTGTTTAAGACTTCAGACATTTCCACTATCTAATGGATTGCCTGGGAAGATGTGAGGTAATAGACCCCGGAAAGAGTTACAGTGACATTATAAAAAATCTTTAAAAATTCAATAAAAACCCTTGCCACATACCAATCGTCTGAGGTGAGTGATTATGCTTGTGCTTGTGAAGAACTAATTTCGGCCAATTTCATGTTAAAAAAACCTGTAATAGTTGTATCATAGTCCAAACAATTTTGCCGCATTAAGTAAGTAGAGTTCCACCTTACCGGCATATAAGTTTGGAATCGTCGGGGCCGTAGACCGTTTAATGTACAGTGTCTGCCGAATTCTCGAAATCTTGGATTAGAGCTCCCAATCCAAGAAATGGCAGATCAGATGCGATCTATACGAGCACTTACTTCCTTTAAACCAGACTGTACAATTAAATTTATGATATGACAAGCACACCGTTGATGGATGAAATAACCCCTAGTTTGCGCGATATTTCTTTCAGTAAACAATGCAACAGAGCTAGTATTTGCATATGCATTATCTAATGTGATAGAAATAATGCGATCAGTTATTCCATAAGTTTCTAAAACCTCAATAATGACATTAAAAATATTTTCTGCGGTATGTGAAAAATCCATAAGACGAAAACCGAGAATTTTTTTTGTTAACCTCCAATTAGAATCTAAATAGTGTCCCGTAACACATAAATAGTCTCATTTGGAACATGCGTTCCAAATATCAGAAGTTAATGCAACAGAGACTATTTAGTGTCCCGTAACACATAAATAATCCCGTTTGGAACATACGTTCCAAATATCAGAAGTTAATGCTGTAATTAAGTGTTAATAGAAAATTAATAACCAAGTATTAGACATTGTGTAGAAGAAGAGAGTAAGAAAATTGTGTAGAGAATTAAAGAATGGAGAATTGGAGAGATTGAGAGAATAAGAGAAAGGGAGAAAGTGAATAAAAATTGGAAATGGTGGGAGTATTTACAGGAAAATTTAAATTGTAGGTCAAAATATAAATATTTTTAGGGGTTAAATGGTAATTTTTTTAAACCAACGGTTGAATTTTGAAATTCAACCCTTGAACGTTGGTTGAAAAAAAAAATTTGACATGGCCCAACCGTCGACACAGCGTGCCCACCGTTGGCTTGGCATGCCGGCTTGGCATGCCGGCTAGGCATGCCGTGCCGGCCGGCACAACGAACCTTATACTAAGGCCTAGCACGCAACCCGCATATGTGTCGGGCCAGGCACGGCACTCCCACATTTTGGGCCGTGCCTGGAGCAGCCTGCCTTCCTTGGCAGGCAATGCATGCCAGCCCCTTTAGGCCCGGCCAAGATTTACAGCACTACTCGTAAACTAGAATAGTCAATCATTTAAAAAGAATTAATATATTAATTTTCACTTCTGTCATTAATTATGGAGTCAAGTCTTTTTTTTTCCTGTAGTTGATTTCATACGAAAAAAAGAAAAAAAAATGAGAAGTTGATGAATTTGCAACACAGGCAATTCTTAATAACATAGACCATTAGTATTTGATTTTTGAGCAATCATCCAAAATTTAAACCCACAGATCAGCTGTAATATCATTGCAATTAGTATCAATTCTCTTACATTTTGTGTATTCCTATTTCAGATCACATCCAATGCCATGGCATATATTGCTCAATGCTCACTGCCCATGCATTTCTGTTAATCATAAGAAAAACGGATGCAATAGCTTGAAAGTGAGACATGCAAGTGTTGATACACTCCCCACAAAGAAGGGGCAGTATACTCTGCAAGGGCTGGAAAGGAAACAATTATAAACCAGCTAATGAAAGAAGGCTCGTAATTACAAACCATTTTTGAAAGGATGATGCTTAGTGTATGTATCAGTCCAATGTCTCATGCTCATCTCCGGACAGGGTTTCCACCTCGATGTGGTGGTTCGTACCCACTTCCAGAACGAGCAGGTGGTGTTGCAGACCCATAAGGTACATTGTTCAAAGGTGCTACTTGTCCATGTGGTCCACCAACACCTCTAGCCAGTCCATCATATCCCCTTGAATCATAACCCAGTCCTCTTTGCACATCATAACCAGCTACTCTTTGCGGATCATAACCAGCTCCTCTCTGTGCATCGTATCCAAAACCTCTCTGCAAGTCATAACCAGGACCTCTCTGTGTATCATAAGCCGGACCTCTCGGTGCATCATAACCAGGCCCCCTCTGTGTATCGTAATTAGTGCCCCCCCTTTGTGTATCATAACCAGGTCCTTTGGATGCTTCATAACCAGGCCCCTTGGATGATCCATCATAACCAGGTGCTTTTGGTGCATCGTAACCAGCTCTTGCAGGAGGGGCAGATTGAGCTCCGACATAAGCAGGAGTGCCTGCTTTCACATTGGCACCTGCCCCGGCACCAGCATTAGAAGCAGGGGGGAGAGGTGCATTCCCCTATAGCACAAAAAGTTAAAAGAAATGAGTCATCAGTCTTCACATCCATCTAAAAACAAATCGAATTTTTTCCTTGATCAATATTACGAGGCATCCCTTCCAGCAGAATGAAAAGGTTTTTTTAAATAGCTGTCATATTTAGACGAGAGTTCAACACCATCTACCTATTCTAAGTTCAAATAATTTTATGAAGTCAACTTTCAGACTATTTTATAAATGTCTGTATTATATTAGTTTATCTAAACATTCTAACTACTTGAGGATAAGCAAAGCAACATTATCAAATACAACATACTAACCTTAGATGGTGATTTAATTTAATTTGTGTTTGTGAATAGGATGTAAGGTTTGGTAAAGTAAAATAAAATAATAATAATTAAATACAAAGAAGAAAAAAACAGAGAGGGAAACCCCATCATTTTACAGTTTTTAGACATTTTGATTTTTTTCACTTGGAAGAACCAAAAACAAATTTGTAAAATACACAAAACAGAACTCTTGAAACCAGTGAAAAATTTGTAATCATTGAATTTGAAGTTAGGCATAACAAACAATTTTGAATATATGTGTCCCAACAATCAACAATTTTTAGAATTTTTTTTATATACTACTATATGCATTCTTGAATCTTGAAAATGCATAATTTGCCATTCTTGTTTTACATTGTTTAACTGCTGTTGAGATTTAAAGCTCTCCTCTATTTGATCATCTTCTTCTCTATCTTCATCTAAATTATGGTGTTTTTATAAGATATATTACAAGTTTAAAAATACTTTTGAAAAATGTCTTGAACTAACAATCACAAGTGCTTGGATTCAAGCCTTGGAGTAGCCATGCAAGTAGGACACATCTGTATTATCCCTACTAGGACCCTGCTGAAACAGCATCAGTTCCTCTAGTATTTTTATTTGTTTGTTTCCATTCTTATGACGGTTGAAACAATTTTCAACTATCCTAGCTGAAAAGCAAGGTTAAGTTTTTGTGTGTTTTTATATTCATTTGGGGAAAAAGAATGTCGCTCTTTTAGGAAAATGTCTTTGGAGATTCCCATCGGAGAAACACTCCTTGTGGCATGCTATCATCAAGGGTATCTAAGGTCATCAAAAATGAGAGATTCAAATATAGTTCCTTGGAAGGCCATCTCAAATGAATAGCCTAATTTCATTCCTAATACTTCTTTGGTGGTGGGAAATGAAGAAAATATATGCATTTGGGAAGATATTTCATTCGGAGATTCGTCCTTATAGATTGTCTTTCTCTCACATTGTATCTATCAAGTCTAAAATGATCATTTCTTCTCAATAGTGTTCTAAAAATCGCTAGGCACTAGGTGGGCCGGCGCATAGTGCTGCGGGAGCCTTGGGACGCCTAGATAATTCCTCAGCGGACGTGGCTGGTGGAGTGGTCTAGTGGAGGTGTCGAGTCGAACGAACAGAGAAGAAGAACTAAATGGCTTTTGGGTTGTAAATGAATCCCAAATCGACGTCGTTTTGGGGTTTTTGGCTTTTGGGCTGTAAATGAATCCCAAAACGATGTCATTCTGGGGTTTTTTAAAAACCCAAAAACGACGTCGTTTTGACGATTCACTTTAAATATATATATATATATATATATATTTGCCTAGGCAACCAACGCCGCCATCGGCCTCATTGCCGCCTAGGCAAAGCATTAGGCACCTTTCCACCTAGGCTCGCCGATTACCACCTATTCGGTGCGGCCGACGGCCGCCTAGGCCAATTTTTAGAACACTGCTTCTCAATCTTTCGGATTCGGATGGCATTGGGATTTAAACTTTAGGAGTAATTTATTTGAAAGAGAGTGACAATAATAGGCAGACCTTTGACAAAACTCAATTCCTTTTCATTTAATGATATGAGGGAATATAGAAGAGTTTGGAATCTTGAGCCTAATGGGAACTTTTCAAGCAAATCGTATCTCTCTTATGGCTAAGTAATGATAGATACTTCAATGAATTCAATCCCTTAGCAATGATTTGGAAAGACAAAGTTCTCAGCTAAGATTCAAAATCTTTGTTTGGGCTTTAACTCAAAGCAAAATAAAAAAACCGAGATGTCACTCAGATATTTTTCATTCTCCTTCTTGTTGTATTACGTGTAAAAAGAGTGAGGATTCCATTGATCACTTGTTTCTTCATTGTAACACTGCATTTAGAGTTCTAGACTTAGGGTTAGGTCGATTAAGGACGCAAAGATTATGTGGGTGGCTTCGGCTTCATGTGGCTCATTAAAAGGAGACAAAGCTAGAGTATTATGGAAATGTGTTGTTCATGCATTGTTGTGGGTAATTTGGCAAACGAGAAATAGTAGAATCTTTGACGAAAAACACAAGTAAGACATTAATTGCTTATGGGATAGAATCAAATTCTTAGCTTCGCTTTAGAGCATATCTAATGTAAAAGTGGCTTGGATACCAAAAATCGTTGACATGACAACAATGTCAAGAGACTTGCTTTCTATGTAGCATAAAGATTGACTTGATAGACAATCAACTCAAAATTTGGTCTCCAATACTTCTATTTAAAACATATTTATTTTTAATGACGTGTCCAATTTTTTTTTCCTTTTTTATTTTATTTCCTTACCAAAAATAGATTAAAAGTTAATATTAATTTTAAATACTTGCTAAGTCAACTGCAAAAATAGCAACGCAACAGGCCGTCTGAAAGTAGACGGTCATGTTGACAATGTCTTATATTTTTTTTGCCACATCAGCATGAGATTAAATATGCACAACTGCATTGGAGATACATTTTTTAATAGATTGTCTATTTATCCTATGTGACTTCTCTTTTTTTCACAAACCACTCTTGCATTGGAGATTATCTTAGGCTTCCGTCTCTATAGAATTCCAAGATACTTCATATTTATTTCCAACTTTTTAAATTGGGAAACGGTTTTATCGCGCGTTTCTAATCAGGAATCCTACTTCGGGAATGGAAATTAAGTTTCTGATTTGTGAATTCCGATATACTTCATATTTATTTTCATCCTTTTAAATTGGGAAACGGTTTTAATGGGCGTTTACTAACCAAGAATCCTACTTAGGGAAAGGGAATTAAGTTCCGGATTTGTGTGTTCCGGTGTTTTCTAATTTTGTGCGGAATTAAGTTCCATGGACCCTACACACAAATCAGGAATTAACTTCCTGAAGGAAATGTAACTTGAGTCCCCCACTCACCTTAGGAATCAAGTTCCGTGTGTGTGTGCGGCTATTTTTTGTACACAATGGTATTCTTGTAATCAACTTTGTACAAATTTGATTTCATATCGAATTCTTACAAAATTAGTAAACAGTGGAATGGAATTTCATAACTTAATTCTGATGCCCCTTCCATTCCTTTCCGGTGGAACCTGATTCCGTAACTTTCATTCCCGATTAGTAAATGCACCTTTAGGGTAACTTTGTATTCAAGACTTTTGAATACAAAATTAGTAAACAGTGGAATGGAATTTCATAACTTAATTCTGATGCCCCTTCCATTCCTTTCCGGTGGAACCTGATTCCGTAACTTTCATTCCCGATTAGTAAATGCACCTTTAGGGTAACTTTGTATTCAAGACTTTTGAAAAGCAATACTTTTCCTAGAGACATTTTTTGGGTTTGGGGACTTAGGGTAAAGATTAGGGATGACAATGGGGCGGGTTCGGGGCGGGGTGGCCTTCCCCACACCCCACCCCATTTATTTTTTGAAAACCCATCCCCTTATAAAACCCCACCATAGATGGAGCGGGTTGGGCGGGGCGAGGTACAACGGGGAGTGCTTTTCCCATCCCAACCCATTAACCCCATTTATAATTTTTTTTTATTAAAATAACAAATATATAACCATTGAATATGATAAAAAATATAAAGTAATAAATAATTTCAAGAAACTATTAAAAAACATCTCTTAAAATTCAATCATTTTCAAACATAAACATAAAGTATGAGGTCAAAATATTCGAAACTCATAACGCTAATCATCTAATAGTTGCATTTATTTCTCTAGTTCTCTCTTCGTACGATCAACTACATTTAGAGATGGCGATTCGAGTTGTTTGAGGATTAGAGACTTAGAGTTACAGTTAGCGGCTAGGGTTTTTTTAATAGTATTTTATTTTGTCACTTTATGTTAAATAACAGTGAAGAGATGTAAAGTTAGGGTTAATGTATTTACATATTTCCTTTTTTAGATATATTTTTTTTTTTGAAACTACGTAGTTTAACTAAATATTATTTTAAACGGGACGGGGCGGGGCGTGGAGTATAAAACCCATCCCCGCCTCATACCCATTGCGGGTTAGACTATACATCCCCATCCCCGCCCCATCCTCACCAAATTGAAACTCATCCCTACCCCAAAAGTGCCGGTCCCCGGGGGAATTTTGCCATCCCTAGTAAAGATCATACAAGTTTCCATACGTGTTATTTTGTAGTCCACAAAAGGGTTTTGAGTCGTGGACAGCTTTTTGTTAGAGTATAATTATTAGCCTTGATTTTTGGGATTATTTTGACCCTTAATAATAGCCATGATCCCCTGATTCTAGCCTAATCATGTACAATCCCTTAATCCTGGCTAATCATGTATAATCTCCATTTCTAGGCTAATTATGTATAATTCCTTAATTCTATGCCAATTATGTGTAATCAAAAGTTACCATAACTTTGTGGGTCAGCAACTATATAAACCCATCCTGTTGTAAATTTCTAACATATTGAAATGCAACGTTTGCTTATATTCTCTCTTTTCTCTCTTTCTTTTCTATTTTTAATCTTGATAGAGTTTTCACTTGTTCACCTTTGTATTATCTTTATTCAATAAATCATTCTAGCTTCCTATTAAAAAAAAAAATATTAATATCTTATTATTATCTTTGAACTAAAAAATATAGTACATCACATGAGCAGGTAACACGTGCTTCTATAAACAGAATCATTCTTGACAGTCTGACACAAAATAAATTGCTAAAAAGGACCACATGGACTATTTTATTCATCATTTAATAAAATCTTTCCAGTTCCATTGAGATTCACTAAGGGAAAAGAAATAAAAATAAAAAGTAGAGGGAACATCAAATTCCGCAAATTTTGTTTTCCAAGAAACGATTATGCATGACTTGTCATAAAATTCTTGACAAATAAACCTTTGATTCTTTGGCAGGCAAAGCCAAGCAAACAGGATATTACAAAACAACAAGATAGAGGAGCCAGTGTAAGTGCAACACAAAATGAGAAAGATTAACACACCTGTGTAGCACCATAGCCATCTTCATAAGCATTTTGTCCCGCAGGATGCCCTGAAGTCTCAGTCTCATTGTTCGCATTTACACCACCATAAGATCCACCTGCACTTGATTGCCAAATTTGAACCATAAATAACATGAAAGAAAGATGAGAAACGAGAAAATACAAAAAGATGAAAAGAGTGCTCCAAAACAGAAGAAGAAAAATTGGAAAGAATACCAGTTCTTCTATCGATATTAGCAGGATTCGTCAACTCTGCTCGAAGCTTTTCCACTTCCCGGGACATAGTCATATAATTCTTCTCCATCACTTGAAGTGACTCCAGGTGATCATTGTAAAATTTCTTTTCAAATTCATAAGTTCCCCTGCATGATCAAAATAATAACATGTTATTGCTTGTGCATAACTAAAAGAAAATTAGGTGTTCAAATATAAAACAGACATGCTATAAAAACAGCTCTAAAAAAGAATGATCAATAATAGAACTTCTGGGGAAGTTCAAAAAGTAATGACTCATAACAAATACACCTATTTATAGAAGTTTAGCATGCACCTGCAATGATGATATTCTTGTCTGAGGCTCTCAAGTTCTGACATGAGAGCTGGTATATGCTGCACATCAGTGTGAGTCCTCTGAAGATCCTGATTCAGTTGATGGACTTTAGCAATAAGTTCCTCTCTTGCTACAGCCAACTTCTGAGCATCTGCCCTTGCCTGCTGCAACTCTAACTTAACAGGGTCAGCGGCTTTTAGTTCGGATTCCATCTTGGCAATCTTGTCTGTTAGATTCCCCATCTGCTGTTCCCTTTCAGACTTGATAGCTCCTATCTGAGCATGCAATATCTGCAACTCATGCTGAGCTGCAGCAAGTTCTTGTCTCAAGGTACCTTGGCTAGAAGCAAGCCTCTGGTTCTCTGTTGCAAGCTTTTGCATCTCCACATGTTGTGCAGCAATTTTTTGTTCCATAACTTCTCGAGGTGGCAAAATATCAAAAGGAGGAAAGGGACCCGACATTGGTCGTATTCCAGATCCAAAAGGTTCAGGATGCATTATTCCAGGGCCTGGAAGAGGACGCCTCTGATGAAGAGGCGGGATTCGACCTTTGCTTCCCATTGAAATTTGAAGGTAGCCTTGTAAAATTAACAATTTTGAGCCAAGTAATAATATCTACAACAACACAGATAACTGCATTAAAGAAGTTTGGGACTGAAATCAAAGTGCATGCCTTCGAAAAGCTCTAATTCAATGTATCTAACAAATAACTCTAATCTCAAATAAATAAAAGCCTTCAAAAATAGGTATTGATTGTAAGAGCAATGCAGTCGTATAGAGGGTCAAGCGCAACAGAAACAATATCGAAGAAAAAATTGCAGATATTTCTAACCCCGAAAGCTAAACCATAGGCACAAGTGTTCAACATCTGAGAAGACAGAGAAATACATTGCAAAAACAAAACCCTAGACCAGTTCTCTGTCTGTCTCTCAAAAGAAGAAAAAAGAATATTAAAAGAATGAGAAGCCCACCGTTGCTATTGTCTTTGACAGTTGACAAAGCTGTGCTTCATCTCTCCCACATCTCCGATCTATCTCATCTCCGGTTGCGGCAACGGACAGGACGAGTGGCTGGTCTGCGGTCTCTCGTTAGGTCGAATGGAGGTCGGAGAGAAGTAAAAGTAAATTTTCTCTTTCAATGAAACCCCAATTCGTTTTTGGGATTAATTAGGGACGGAAATGGGGCGGGTTCGGGACGGGATGACCTTCCGCACTTCCTACTCTATTTACTTTTTAAAAACTCATCCCCTTATAAAACCCCAAAATAGATGGAATGAGTTGGGACGGGACGGGGTATAACGAGAAGTGTTTTCCCATCTCTAACAATTAACCCCATTTATAATTTTTTATTTATTAAAATAACAAACATATAACTATCGAATATGATATAAAATATAAAGTAATAAATAATTTTAAGAAACTATTAAAAAAACATCTCATAAAATTCAATCATTTTCAAATATAAACATAAAGTATGAAGTCAAAATGTTCGAAATTTATAACCGTGAAGAGATGTAAAGTTAGGGTTAATGTATTTATATATTTCCTTTTTTAGATATATTTATTTTCTTTGAAACTACGTAGTTTAACTAAATATTATTTTAAATGAGGCGGGGTGGGGCGGGGCGGGGCGGGGTGGGGTGAGGAGTATAAAACCCATCCCCGCCCCATACCCATTGCGGGTTACACTATATATCTCATTCCCCGTCCTATCCCTACCAAATTGAAACTCATCCCCACCATAAAAGTGCGGGTCCCCACGAGGTCCGGTCTCCGTGGGGGATTTTGCCATCCCTAGATTCGTTTTTTTTTTATAAAAAAAAATCTATGTTGTTTTTGGGGTTACAATTAAAAAATAAAAAAATATATATATTTATAAAAATGGTCGGGCTATATCAACTTAAATTTATGATTTAATTTTTTTAATTCAATATCTCAATCATTAAATTAAAAAACATATGAACATTTAAAATGGTTGACATGTTAAAATTAAATTCAAAAATATTAAATCAAAAATTAAAATTGATATAATAGGACTCATCCTAAAATGTGAGGATTAAAGAAGCTGATATATCAAATTCAAGTAAAACTTTGACATTATCCAAAAATTAATGACCAAAATGAAAATCCCCCCTAAAATTTATAATAGTTCATATATCCAGTAAAACGTCATGTCATTTAGAATCCAAAAATTGATTTTTTATTATTATTATTATTATTATTATTAGTATTATTTTATTTTGTTTACTTCTAACATTAACTAGAGTTGTGAAAGGGGTGACTGCTATACAGAGGATTCAAAAATCGAGTTCATTTATTCTCACTTAAAAGGGGTGAGTATTACCCCCCTCCTCACTAATGTTGTCAAAACGTGTTGGCCTGGCCTCTTTAGGCACGACCCCATAAGGTTTGGTCGGCTAAACAGGCCGTGTTGTGCCGGCAAGCTATTATGGTGTGTTGTACCGGGCATGGCACAATAGGGATATGGGGGCACGACACGGCATGCCGGCACGGCACTAGAGGCCATATTATGCCTTCCCGCGTACCAGCTTGTTGGGCCTTAAGGGGCCGGCTCGCCATTTAATTTTTTTAAGTTTTGAAATCTATTTGGTGTTATTTATTTAGATTTTTAGAGAAAGTCATTTTTATTTATTTATTTGAATTGAGATATTTGATCTTTATTATTTTGGAAAAAAAACACCAACAACTTGTTGTCATACGGACAAACAAGCCAAGAGAGCTCATAAAAGGGGCAAACATCTTATATTGATGAAAATGCTAGCTAAGGTACATCTTTACTCTTAAGCTTGCTTTCTTGATTCATCTTTTCAACTCTATGTGCAAGACATCATGTGGCATGTCATTTTAGAGAATCTTAGTTAAGATACACATGTTTCTCTTTAATAGTTGTCATCTAGAGATCATTTAGTTAAATTGTTCACAAAGAAGTTATACATGATGCATGTGTTATACTCTTGTACTTGTGTGTATGATGAGTGGCATATTTTTGAAAAATATGAGCTTCATATTCTTTGAAAGCTACTCTCTTGAGAAGTAGTGATATGGAGTAAATCTTTATGTATCGCTCTTAGATCATGCGTTTTTATGCCTTAAAATTTGGTTTTCAAAAGTGCACATATTGCTTTTCTCATATGTTTAGTATGAGTAAGTTGAGTTTGAAAATATGTAAGTTATGGATACACCTTGTAGTCTTATGACTAGTACATGAAAGATGATCTATGGTTAGTATTCATTTTGTTTCGCCACTATATAGAACTCAATAAGCACCTTCATGGAAATGGCTACAAATAGTGGTCGTGCAGCCGCCAAATGTAAGAAAGGGCTAGACCATTATGATGAGTGAAAGCCACCATGAAGTGTATTAAAAAAATGAATCAAAGAGGTGTTGAAAAAGAATCAATAAAAAAAAAATTGATTCAAAAGCTTCAAAAAACTTAAAAGAGTTTAGTTATAAATTGGAAATTCTCAGGTTGAAAAATAGAAATGGGTTGACGAGCAATATGTACACACACGCTCATATGTTGAGATCTATTCTCTTAAAGCAAAAATTCCAGATGATAATCGGTTTGACCTTTGTAAGTTCCTCGTTTCGTGATTGGCTTATTTCGTTTGACAAACCACACAGGGACAATGTGTAAGGGTAGACTAAGCATTCTCAAGACCTCAAGATCAAGAGCACACTTCAAAGGTATATCTCAACCTAGAGAGAGAAAGTATTTTTCTAAGAGAGAGAGTCTCCCAAGAACCCACCTTTACTCAACCAAACACCCAAGCATCATCTCATCATAGATTCTTCTTGCTTTTATTGACTAGGTAATTTGAACATGCCCTAAACCTTTTTTACAACTCTTTGCATTTATTTGTGTTCTTATTTGTCTAGGTTTAGCCTCACATGTTGGTTTAATGCATGTCTTTGTGTTTAATGGCATTTATAACATGATTGAGTTATTGTTTGTTGGTTGAGAATATATGTTCATTAATAGCTAGCATTTATGACTATTTTCCCCTCATTTTGCCCCCCTCTAGCTAAATCTTTTTGCTTTGCATTTGGATATTGTTATCTATGATTTGCACTTATTGATATCCTTAAATCTCTAGATAAGCACTTAGTGTAGCTTAGCATTAATTGCATATTAGAATATTGTCATGTATTCACATAGGTTGCTTAATCTCTTCATTGATCGTTAAGTCTTGTGACTAAGTGGATTAGTGCACAAGCAATTGGTCTAGAATCACTATTAAAGGCCTGTTGGGTAGAGTTAAAGGGTTAATGACCAAGAATGTTGTGACTAGAGGTCAACATAGGTTGTAAACTTTCATTCAAATAGTGGATTTGAGGATCGTGTGTGGCTAGAAGGATAGCCCGTGAGTTTTGCCCAGTTGGAGGGTTTCTCATGTAAATCAATCATTGTGTTTTTAGTGTCTTCCGCATTTTATCTTTGATTGATTGATTGCTAATATAGGGTAACATTATTAAAATTGATTAAGTCGAAAAGTTGGTGATAAATCAACTAAAACCTATTTACCCCTTCTAGGTTATTAGACTCACGTGTTTGTGTATTTTTAATTAGTATCAGAGCGGGTTCCTAAACATACTTAGATGATCCTTGCTCTTGTTGTGTGTGTCTTGCATTTCTGCATTTTGACTGTTGCATACATTAGCATTCATATCATTTATACCCAAACACCATGAGTGGGAACAGAGGTGGACATGAAAGAGCTTCTAGCATAACACTCTCTTTGCTTACCGGGGTAAACTATGCCTCATGGAAATGTAAGATGGAGTTGTACATTTGACAAATAGATAACCGACAATGGATGGCAATAGATGATGGCTACATTCCACCGGAAACAACTCTTGAATACGAAAGTGTGGTTCATAAACCAAAGTCGGAATTGTTATCTAAGAGTTCAAAGCATCCAAGTGGAACAACAAGGCCATGCATGCCATTCTCTGTGCAATGGATGACAATAAATACAAGTTGATTCAAACAACTAGAATTGCAAAAAAGGCATGAACGATTCTAGAGACGGCCCATGAGGGAACCGAGGTGGTCAAAGACTCCAAGCTTCAAGTCCTCCAAACACAATTTGAGCAGATTAGAATGGAGGATCATGAATGTTTCAACGACTTTCAATTGAAGTTGATGGACATCGTCAATCAAAGCCATCAATTAGACGACCCTTACTCGGATAGGAGAATCAAGCAAAAGATTATGAGGTCGCTTCCAGAGAGATTTGAGTCTAAGGTGATGGCACTCGAAGAAAATAGTGACTTCAAGACCATGAAGCCAAGTGAAATGATTAGAAGGCTTCTAGCATATGAGTCAAGAAAGGGTCCTACACCTTCACCACCTAAAAAGCAAAAGAGCATAGCCTTGAAGACCTCTAAAGTAGAGAAGGAGGAGGATGACTCGGATGAAGAGATGGCCCTTATGGTGAAAAGGTTCAAGAAGTTCATCAAGTTTGAATATAAGGGGTTTGGCTCCAAGGGAATAGAGTTAAAGAATAAGACTCATTTCAAGAAAGTTGAGCCAAGCCAAGAGAATACCACAAGAAAAGGAATTCAATGCTTTAAATGTGGAGGATTTGGACTTATCTCCACTGATTGTGGCAACTTGAAAAATATGAAAAGGGAAAGGCAATGACCACCACGTGGAGCGATGGTGATGACTTTGAAGAGGAAGAAGAATCCTCGGATGATGAAGACCATATGGCAAATTTCATTGCCTGCACATCCTCTCTCAAAAGCAAAGAAGCATGAGATGATGAAGAGGAAGAGAAACAAAATGAAGATAACTCAAGTGATGGTGACTCCTCATCTCATTCCATTAATAGAGATGTAGAAGGCATGGACCTTGATGGGTTCATTGAGCACTTTCAAAGATCAAGGTTGAAAATGAAGAAGGAGATTAGAAGACTCAAAGAAGAAAATCTTAAGCTATCAACCGAAGTGAATCACTTGAATGGAGAAGTGAAGATAGCAAAGAGGAATGAGGAAAGGATGGAGAAGGACCTTGAAGAAGCCTTGGAGAAAATTGTCAAGATAACCTCAAGCACCAAAAAGCTTGACCACATGTTGGAAGTTGGTAAGTGGTCAAGTGACAAGAGACGTATTGGCTATGAAGATGACAAGGAGACCACTTCTTCAAGCAAGCCAATGTTTGTGAAGAGCTTGGGCACTAAAGAACTCCTATAACCACAACATCCTAGGAAAAAGATTGATCTAGGAGAATGTTCAAAAGGTGCCCAAGTAAAGATGGCACCAAGAGGTCAAGCTCAAGCTCAAGCTCAAGCTCAACCAATGAAAGCTCCACAAGCAAGTTTTCCACAACCCAAATCCCACCAACCGAAATGACAAGTCATGCATACTCAACCTAGGAGGCAATCTCAAACGGTTCAACAACAAAGAAAAAGAGAACTGATTCAACACCCAAGGCCAACTCAAAGACATGGGAAAGCTCTAATGCACCCTCAAGGGAATGGTATGACTTCTTACTTTCTTCCCATTTGTCATTTTTGTGGTGTTGATGGTCACATTAGACCTAATTACTTCAAATACATTAAGATGTGTAGAATTAATAGCATGATTGAAAGAAATAGAGGTAGAGCCATAATGCACGCTCCTAGGAAATCTAGAGTCAATTTGCATGATCCTAGGAAATCTAGAGCCAGTGTGACTAAGACCACTAGGAAAGAGAATATTTCACCTAGGTGGATTAGAAGAGATGGATACTTTTTCCATGTGGCCCAAATTGCCTTGAAGGCAAATGCTTATAACACTTGGAATTTGGATAGTGGGTGCTCTAGGTGTATGATAGGGAACAAGAGTTTATTTGGATCTCTTGTCATGGAGGATGGTGGATTTGTCACCTTTGGTGATGGATCTAGAAAGAAAGTTATAGGGAAATGAACCATTTCCATTCTTGATTTACCCTCATTGTCCAATGCTTTATTTGTTGATGGCTTGCAAGCCAATCTTATAAGTATTTCTCATCTTAATAATGATGGACTCTCTGTTTTGTTCAACAAGAATGATTGCTCTATCTTGAAGCCTAATGGACAAACCTTGTTAAAAGGAAAGAGATCTAGTGACAATTGCTATTGTCTTAAAGCTAGTGTTATCTCTTGCAATATGTCCAAGTGTGAGGAAGTTGAGTTGTGGCATCAAAGACTTAGCCATATGAACTATCGAGATTTGAGGATCTTAGATAAGTTCGAGGTTGTGTGTGGCCTTCCCAAGCTTGGGAAGAAGTCGATGGTGTTTGTGGACCTTATCAACAAGGGAAACAAACCAAAAGCATGCACAAGAAAGGCAAGTATCTCACCACCAATGAGCCATTAGAGCTTCTACATATGGAATTTGTAGGTCCCATGCAAACCGAGAGTCTCGGTGGCAAGAGATACATTTTGTATGTGTAGATGATTTCTCTAGATTTACATGGACATATTTTCTTAGAGAAAAATCTGAAACGTTTGAAAATTTTTAAATGCTTTTCAGTAAAATTCAAAATGAGAAGAGTTCATACATTAAAAGCATCAAAAGAATTATGAGTGATCATATAGAGAGAAATTGAGAATAATTGTTTTGAAAGCTATTGCAATAGCTAAGGCATCTCCGATGAGTTTTTGACCCCTAGGACTCCTCAACAAAATGAGGTTGTTGAGAGAAAGAATAAGGTCCTTCAAGAGATGAATCGTGTGATGTTGCTAAGTGACAATGTCCCTAGGAACCTTTGGGCCAAGGCCGTCAATACGGCTTGCTACATAGGAAATAAAGTCTTCCTATAACCCGGTACTAGGCAAACCTCCTATGAATTGTGGAAGGGTAGGAAGCCAAATGTTAGCTACTTCCACACATTTGGAAGCAAATGTTACATCCTTAATGACTGAGATCAACTTGGCAAGTTTGATGCCAAGAGTGATGAGGGAATTTTTATTGGATATGCCCTTTATAGTAAGGCCTATAGAGTGTTCAATTTGAAAACTCATAGTGTCATGGAATCATCCAGTGTTGTCATAGATGATTGTAGGCCTAGAACTAGTGACCATGATAAGGAGGTTGATGTGGTTCATGATTCTCCTTTGGAGAAGAATGATTAGACTTCAATTGAGGTGAAGTCAAGTTCTGATAAAGATGTCATTCAACCTCTTGATAAAGATTCATCTTTGAACTCTAAAGAACTCACTCTATGGGTTATACATCTCCACAACAAGAATGATATTCTTGGAGATGTGAATGAGGGTGTTAGGACTAGGCGTCAAATAGCTAATCAAATTAGCTATACTTGTTACACCTCTCAAATTGAACCCAAAAGGTTGATGAAGCCTTGAATGATGAGTTTTGGGTTCTTGCCATGCAAGAAGAGGTAAACCAATGTGAAAGAAATGAGGTTTGGACTCTAGTTCCTAGACCTAAGGATACTAATGTCATAGGCACCAAATGTGTGTATAGGAACAAGTCAGATGAGAATGGCAACATTTTTTGCAACAAGGCTAGACTTGTAGCACAAGGATACTCTCAAATTGAGGGTATCGACATTGAGGAGACTTTTGCTCAGGTTGCCCGTTTTGAGTCCATAAGGCTTCTCTTGTCCATATCATGTGTGCACAAGTTCAATTTGCACCAAATGGATGTTAAGAGTGCCTTCCTAAATGGCTTCTTGCATGATGAAATGTTTATTGAGCAACCCAAGGGGTTTATGGATCCACACCACCCCAATCATGTCTATCGCCTTAAAAAGGCTCTATATGGGTTGAAATAAGCATCGAGAGCTTGTTATGAGCGCCTCACTCAAGTTATTGTTGATAATGACTACTCTAGGGGTAGTGTTGACAAGACCTAGTTCATCAAGAGAAACAAAGATGAGCTATTTATAGCTCCAAAATATGTTGATGATATTGTGTTTGGCTCCACCAACAAATCCAAACTCCAACAATTTGTTGACGTCATGTCTCATGAATTTGAGATGAGTTTGGTTGGTGAGCTCAATTATTTCCTAGGTTTGTAAATCAAGCAATTGCATGATGGGATCTCCATATCCCAAGCTAAGTATGCTAAGAACCTAGAGAAGAAGTTTGGCCTTGAGAATGCCAAACACACCCATGAGTACCACATTGAAACTAAGCAAGGATGCTAGTGGTAAGAGTATGGACCAAAGTCTTTATCATGGCATGATAGGTAGCTTGCTTTACTTGACCGTAAGTAAGCCCGATATATCCTTTAGTGTGGGTGTATGTGCTAAGTACCAAGCGGATCCCAAGGAGTTTCATCTCTCCTCTGTGAAGAGAATCATTCGATATGTGAATAAGACATCCAACTATGGCATTAAAGGAAAAAATATGCGGCGGAAGCGAAAAATTAGGTGGTATATTTCAAAAAAAAAATTCCTTTTAAAAGAGAGAACCTTAACCCTTGATTAATTAATATATAATAAAAGTATCATACCTTTTTCACGTGACGATTGATGTTACGTCGAATTGAATCCGCTTATGTCGAATTGAATCCGTAAGATCTTCCAATCCAATCACGAATGTGAATCACCTAGGAGTGTGGGCTCCCTCTCTTTGAATTGTAAACATGAGGATGGAAAAACAAACATTTTTCTTTTGTTAGTCACAATAATCCTCGTAGAGGAAATAAAAAATGTTTGGTCACTTGTGAATTCTCAATCTTTTAATCGAAAACTCGCGTGAACCCTAATTCAATCTTGTATACAAAGCCTTTTGATGTAAAAGCTTCTAGTACACTATCGAAAATAAAATGCTCCTTATTCTTGTTCTCTTTGGCCGAATTCTACACCCCTTTCTTGAGTTGAAATTTTTTTTTTATTCAAAAGCAAGAGAATAATAATTTTCTCTTTTAAAAAAAACTTCTTCCAAAAACTAATTGCCTTGGCCGAACTCTATCTTGATATATATAGGGTGGCCGAAATTCTCCTACATTGTGGATGATTTTGTTTCACCTAAACCTTATCAACTTAGTAGTTCAAATATATTCCAACTCGTGAGTGTATTATCCAATAATTAATTATTGAATATTAATTAGAAAATTGTGACTTTATCAATAACTTCCTAATTGACTAACAATTAGAGTTTTGATAGATATCAAATACTTCATAATTTGACTGGATAAATAATGTCTTTTTATTTATCTACTTATCAAATAAAGTATTTGATACTTATCATACTACTAACAATAGTATGACACTAAGAGTCCTTCTCCTAGTATACTACCAACAATAGTATGACACTAAGAGTCCTACTCCTATTTAGAAAAAGATTTTGACTTTTAATCAAATAATTAATTAATTATTAAATTAATTTCCATTTGATTAAATAAAAAAAATAAAACAATATATTTGGCCAATAAATAGCCTTGCTGCCCAAGTATATATATATATATATATATATATTGTTTTTCCATTTTATTAAATCCATTGGACTTTAATAAAAAGTCCACATGTGAACTAGACTCATTCTTACTACAAAAGAAACAAGTCCACATGCCTTAATTTAATACATTAATATAATATAGCAGCCCATTTATTTAAAATGTGCAAATCATATTCTTAATGTATCAATGGAATGCTAAACGCACCCCATTAGTGCCGCCCAAGGATTCCTACATCTTTGGCCGTCCATTCTAGGCTTTTGAAGAGTTACCGCGTGTCCTGATCACACATGACTGCACCTCTCCGAAACTTATGGATTTCGAAAAAAAAAACAGTTCTAGATTGACCCAGAAATTGGTTTGGTAGAATATATCAAATGATTCATTCAAGTTCGTGTGGATTGTGGATCTTAGCGGGCTATCTAAATTTAAGCTTCAATAGACATAACCTAATCACAATCAACAAATGATTCACTTAGGTTCGATCTATTAATTTTAGTTAATTCCACTAAAGATCTAACATTGAACTCTTAAATAAAAATAGAATAAGGTAATATTTTTCATTCGTACCCTAGACAACCTTATTGGAGAAAGTGTATCCTCGTGAAAAATATCAGTAATCGCTAAGAGCTCATAGACCGTCTATAGCTCTCCTAGTTACCTTATTTACTCATATGACCATATTTTGAATATGAATATTTTGACTTGTCCAGATGCCATGTTTCAATAGACACTATCGAAAACTTAACGTTAAGATTTAATATCCAATACCTCAAAATATCCATATGATGATATCCTACTCACATTTAATAAATGGAGCCATGATGTCTATATCTATAAATGAAGTCTTCTATCGATTAACAAATGAATACCATCAAACTATCGAGGATAAACTATGCTATATAATCGTACTCATTGATAGCTCAAATGATAACACTTGTAACCATAAGTCCATCATTTATCTCGGGATTGAGATAGACTCTCCGATTGTCCTCAAGTGAAAACTTTTATCCACTGACGGTTCTGGATAAAGTATTTCACTGTGATCCTAATCAATGCACCTAGTGCACTAGATTCTTTTGCCTAAAGACACTACACTTTGATGATTTTAGACTCATCATAACACATTTGATCCCACTCAAATGCTAGCAAAAGAATCTACAAATTTAACAAGGTAAAGACGCCCAACCTTTATCTTAAGTTGTGAATATTGTTCAAGACTAACTAAAGAATTATGTCTACCTCAGACATATCCAGGTGTACGAACAATTCTTCATCTTTTATAGTCTTTTGACCTTATGATTATTTACTTTTGACAATTATAATAATTAAAATATAAATGCTATAAGATTTGTTAAACTAGAAATCACTTTATTAATATGAAAAGATAGTCAAATACATTATTACACTCTTGCTATAGAGCATAATCTTAACAGGGATATGATACTCTTTTGACACTAATGCTAGCTTAGTTGGCTTTAGTGATGCAGATTTGGTAGGAAATTGTGATGATAGGAAGAGTACATCGGGCAGTTGCTTCTTCTTAGAAAACAACTTAGTCTCATGGTTTTGTAAGAATCAAAATTCCATCTCCTTATCCACAACCGAGGCCGAGTACATAGCAGCCGGAAGTGCTTGCACACAACCCCTTTGGATGAAGTAAATGCTTGTAGATTACGGCTTTGATCAAGGTACTCTAACCCTTTATTGTGATAACTTGAGTGCAATTAATATTTCAAAGAATCCGGTTTAGCACTCTAAAACTAAGCATATAGACATTAGGCATCACTTTATTAGGGAGTTAGTTGAAAACAAATGCATTACACTTGAACATGTTAGTACAAATGATCAACTAGCGGATTTATTCACAAAGCCCTTAGATTCAACTAGGTTCATGACACTTAGTAGGTCTATTGGGATTTGTCATATGCCTTGATATGTTTTGGTGATTGACCCCATACGGGGAGCTCAAGCAAATAGAGCAACCTTGCATAGTTGAAATAAGCAAAATTTTGATCAACTTTATGCTTCTTCATTTATTGCTTGAGCATATTGGATGTGCTTATATAATTATATGGCTCTTTATTCAATAAGTGTTCCCTTGCTTTATTTGTAATCCATGTCACACTTATGTTCAAACATGCATTTTTAGACAAGGAGAATTGATTGGGAAATACATTTGAATAACCTATAATTTATCTCCATGACATGTGAACTTGATTTTGACATGCTTAAATATTATGCATGAGTTATATGTGTGCAAATGTGTGTGAAAGCAATTTGACAAGGTTGAACTCAATAAGGATCTTGTGTCCATTCAATAAATAAGGATGTCTCATCCAATTTAGCTTTATCTCTCTTTTTAATGGTTAAACAAAACAACAACCAATAAGGATTTTATACCCATTGTATTAATACCATGTCTTGATTGAGCACTAAGGATTGACATGGCTGCTTGTGTGTGTTTCAAAGTTTTTAAAGCTATATCTTGTTTATTTATGACAAAAGAGTACAAATTGGTTTGAATTCCTTTAGAAACTCTTTTGATGTTTGCTTTGCCAAATACCATTGCTTGAACTTTGATGTTGCATGTCTTGCATCCAAAGCAACAATCTCACACATCTCTTTCCAATAAAACCTCATTGACTCTGTCTCAATAAATTAAGTTGCATAAGGTTGTTGTATATGATTATGCATTTATCTTGTAAATAGCTCTGTTTGTTAAAGTGAGCCAATTGGGGGATACTCTTTTGCCTATCTCATGACAAAAATGGAGAGTAGTGTGAAGTTTAGGTAATGCACATTTCGGGGAGATTGACTTATAGTGTGAAGTTTAGGTGATGCACATTTCTGGGAGGTTGACTTGTTGAAGGGGAGTAACCTATTTAGGGGAAGCATTTGCATTGCACTTCATTTCATGGTGTGCCATTTTTCTTCTTGCAATGCTTGTTGTTTTTTTTTGTTCTCTTGATCACCTCAAATACACTTGTCTTAGAAAGTGTAGTTATCTTGTTTTTTGTATGGATGATTATTCTACAAGAGATTGAAGGCTTGAAGATCTAGATCTTAGATATCTCTTTGTAATGTAGAATATATCTTGTTGACCTTAGTTTTTGTGTGTGTGTGTGTGTGTGTTTTTGTGAGGATCAATTGTGAGTGACGGTTTTGTCACGAAACAGCCAAAGGGGGAGATTGTAAGTTCCTTGTTTTGTGATTGGCTTATTTGGTTTGACAAACCACACGGGGGCAATGTGTAAGGGTAGACTAAGCATTCTCAAGACCTCAAGATCAAGAGCACACTTCAAAGGTATATCACTTGTGCTTAACTCTTTGAAGAGATTTATTTGCACATACACACTTACTCACATGCATGTTTTATTCATCTTGCTTTGGTGTTTAAGTGCTTACATTTATGGATTATTACCCAATCTCTTCCTTGCTTGTTTTTGGTGTTTATTGGTCTTGCATTGTCCTTTGAAAACCAAGTTGGTATGCATTTTGTGCATCCTCCACAGGACAATCCATCCTGGCCTCCCGTAGAGTCTTCCGCGGAGAAACCTCCAATAGATTCCGAGGGACATTTCTCTGTCTCCTCTCCCGCGAGCTCTCTCGTGAATTTTTGTCCAGGCGTTTCCGCTAGAAAAGTCTCCGCATGTTGTCCCGTAGAACATCCCGTGAATTTTCTCTCAGTGGTTTCCGCAGGACAGGTCTCCGCGGGTCATCCCGCAGAACGTCACGCGGAGGATGCAAATTTTAGGGCAGTTTCATCTTTTCCATTGCAGCTCGTTTTTCGTAATATAAATACTTCATCTTCTTCACCATTCCTGGTGGGATTCTAGAAATCACAACTTAGAGAGAGAAATTATTTTTCTAAGAGAGAGAGTCTCCCAAGAACCCACCTTTACTCAACCAAACACCAATCCATGTGCATTTAGCATCTCCCAAGCATCATCTCATCATGGATTCTTCTTGCTTTTATTGACTAGGTAATTTGAACATGCCCTAAACCTTTTTTGCAACTATTTGCACTTATTTGTGTTCTTATTTGCCTAGGTTTAGCCTCATATGTTGATTTAATGCATGTCTTTGTGTTTAATGGAATTTATAACATGATTGAGTTGTTGTTTGTTGGTTAAGAATATATGTTCATTGATAGCTAGCATTTATGACCATTTTTCCCTCTAGCTAAATCTTCTTGCTTTGCATTTAGATATTGATATCTATGATTTGCACTTATTGACATCCTTAAATCTCTAGATAAGCACTTAGTGTAGCCTAACATTAATTGCATATTAGAATATTGTCACATATTCACATATGTTGCTTAATCTCTTCATTAATCGTTAAGTCTTGTGACTAAGTGGATTAGTGCACAAGCAATTGGTCTAGAATCACCATTAGAGGCCCGTTGGGTAGAGTGAAAGGGTTAGTGACCAAGAATGGTTTGACTAGAGGTCAACCTAAGTTGTAAACTTTCATTCAAATAGTGGATTTGAGGACCATGTGTGGCTAGAAAGATAGCCAGTGAGTTTTGCCCGGTTGGAGGTTTTCTCACGTAAATCAATCCTTGTGTTTTTAGGGTTTTCCGCATTTTATTTTGGATTGATTGATTGCTAATATGGTGTAGCATTATTAAAACTGATTAAGTCGAAAAGTTGGTTATAAATCAACAAAAACCTAGTCACCCGCCCTGTAGGTTATTAGACACACATGTTTGTGTATTTTCAACATTTTACGGAAAAGCTTAAGATGAATAGTTGTTGGTATGGTTTGCATGTTGATGATCCAATTACACCTTTATATATGCTTGAAGCCATCTCACACACACACACACACTTGTTTTGCTTTTAAGTGTATTTGGTTTGATAGCAATTTTAGAAGAATTATGAGAGTGATTGAAAATCTTGGTGTATCTCTCATAGTTTGTAGAGCTTATTTTGTTTGATCTCTTTAAAATTGCTTGAGTGTGTGATTGTATGCATATCATTGTGAACAATATCCTATCTTGATCTTAGATAGTGCATTTATTAAGGGGGAGCATTGTATACTAAATTTTGTTCTCTTTTATGATATGTTCACATGTTTGTCTTTGATATTTTTTTTGGCATATTGATTGTTTGAAATGTTGAATCTTGAGAATGCATGAAACTTATCTTGAAATATTTCTATAATTGTGTTGGAAATCAATTTCTCCTAGTTTGAGGTTGATAGTAGTTGAGATTGTAATCAATTCCTTCATACTTGAGGTTGACATGATTGTGGTTGCAATCAATTCCTCTTTGTTTGGGGTCGATTTAGTTCCTCCTTGCTTCGGGTTAATAGTAGTTATTTTTGCAATCCTGGAAGGAAGAATGGATCATTGTATGAGGCGACTAAAGGAGCTTGGTCCACATTGGGGGTTCCGAGTTCGTGGTCTCTACTTGGTTCAGTGATAGGACTGGGTGGGAGAAAAGTAGCATCTCCGCTGAGTCAGAGAAAATCTGGAAGAAAATCATGGCTCAGTTCTAAATCAACATGAGGTATCCCATCTCGGATGCCTTTGAGCCAGGGAGGGTAGACCTCTATCTCCGTATCTCCAATGCTTCACCAGGTAGCTTGATTTCTTATTTATGCTCTTTGGAATTTGCTGTGAATTGCAGGTACTAACTCCTTTATCTTGGCAATTTCTGCAGTGCCTCTACTTGTTCCAAAGGTATCCATCCTATTTGAGGATCGGTCTTATCCTCAAGAAACCTCTCTTTCCAGGCTCCTACCTCGCCCCAAATTTGCATTAGGGGCCGGTACCTCGACAGGATCTGCCAAAACTACAGCGGTTCAGGTTTCGGTTCCAAGAAGATCACCTTCACCTCCTTCTTATTCGACTAGATCCAACTTTACAGAGATGGAAGCAAGGCTTGCAAGAATCAGTGGATCTTCAGGCCAGGTATGAAGCCAAGTTCCCTGTTTCTACACCGCCAGTCCCCTTTCCCCATTTTGTTGTGGTGACCGGTCAATCAGCTAGAGTTGGGAGGAGCCCTGACCCTGTCTTTGCTTCTCCGATTGTTCCCCAGGATTGGCCTCGCTCGCAGTCGAGGGGTAGCAACCAAGACGAGGTATTGGCTCAGTTTACGGCTTCTTGCCCAGGTGGGGGGCTGCAAGCCATGACCTCGAAACCCGTCGATGTCCTGATCTCTAGAGGGTCTACTCTCATGGCTGAGGTATGTTACTTCACCAAGTATTCTATCTTGATTAGGTATCAGTAACATTTTAACCTGTGTTTTGTATTTGGCAGGCCTTCAAGTTCAATGTGGCAATGAGCCATCAGGTGACGGTTTTTTAAAAGCAGCATAGTACTGTCAAGACCGAGCTTGTGCAGGCCGATGAGGAGCTGACCAAGGCTGAAAGGGGCATGATCATTCTGAATAAAGCTCTTACCCAAGTTGAGAAAACCGTGGCTAAGGCGCAGGTAGATAGGGAACTGATTCGGCATGCATATGACATGAAGAAACTCAAGTCCGTGCACCGTGCCTCCCACAGGAACGCTCTAAAGGAGGTGAAGAAATAGTTGGAGGTGCAAAACTAGATTCTGTGTAGCAGGGTAGCTGCTTTGAGAGCCAAGGTTGATGCTTCCTTTACTGAAGGATATTTCTTTGCTTCCTACCATGTCGCCCAAGCACTCCCTCCCCTCTTTGATTTGAGCTTGTTCAGGTGGGATAGGAAGGAGATCATGGAGAAAGCTGCAGAGCTAGTTGGGCATGCTTCCACTGAAGCTGGTCATTCTTGGATTGTCGGGGGAGATCCTGTCTTGAATCTTCCCATTGTTGCAGAGGTTCAGTATAAGGAAGGTGCTTCAGACTTACCTATCTCTCCATCTAGACCTGCTAAGGAGGTAGGGGACCAGGCTGAACCTACCGAGGAAGGGGAGATCCTGATTGGTCTGGTTAAGGGGGAGGATATGCAGACTGATCCTGTCCCAGTGGGAGTCGATCCTGAGTAGCAGTGCAGGTGGAAGGTGAGCCCTCTATCGTTATAGTAGTTGGGACCCTGGAGGAAGAAGCTGCTCCTGTTGGGGAGGATGATCAAAGAGTTAAAGCAGGAGTATATGAGGTCAACCGGTAGGAGGAGGTAGCGTGAAGTAGAGCTTTGATCATTTTAGTTATTTTTTTATCATTTCATTTTCATTTTCATTTTTTTTTGGATGTTGCCCACAGATGGGGGATGGGCTCCCTGATTTATGAGTTATGAAAACAGTCTTTCTCTTTTTCATTACCTAGTTAACCTCTACTCTGACACCCTTAGTTGAATTCTGTTGCATGTCCCTAATTCTGATGTAGCACTATTGTACATGTTGTATCAGTGGTTCTGGTATCCTTAGTTGTTACTTGCATTGTTGTTGTTGCTCTAGGAGAAATTAGGATGATTTCTTCAACCAGGACTGTAACTGTTGGAGTAAGGGTCATTCATTTGCCTCTAGTATCCACCTAGCACTTGAGCTTATTCTTGCTCCTTCTGTCCCTCAGCTCCATTCATCGTATAATCTAAGATTTGACTAACTTGGGCTATTGGTTTGAACATATTCTTCACTAAGTCTTTAACTGACTACATCTCCTTGGCCATTCTAGACATTTATATTGATATGCCTTTGCTTCCATCAATATCTAACCTTCCACCCCTCATTGTATTCGATGTCCTCTGCTGCGATTTCTGGGCCAACTTCTTCAATATTTCATAAGCTTTCGAAGCTCTCTTATCTGTTATTGTTCCCCCACAAGCATTGCCAACCATCATTTGGGTGATAGCAGAGAGACCTCCATAGAATGAAGTGACCTTTAACTCATCCGAGTAAGTGTGTGGTGGAACTTGTGCTAGCAATATATGGAACCTCTCCCACGCTTTATGGAAGGGCTCCCCATCTTCCTCACTGATGGTATCAATCTTTATCTTCAAGTCTCTCGCCTTGGCAGTCTGAAAAAACTTGTTATAGAACATTTTGCACACATGGGCCCATGTTTTTACTGACCCTAACCTTAGTGTTATACCATTGTTTCGCCCTGGCCTTCAATCAATACTAAATACATCGAAAATGCAACTGCTCCCTTGAAAGTACCGAATTCCTAGCTATTATCGGAAATGTCTCGAGTACAACACTATTCTCCTTCATAAACTGCAAGCCATCCTTAGTTGGTAACCCATAAAATGAAGGAAGGAGATTTATGTGCATACCCTTCAGTTCATACTACCTCGCTACATCATTCAGAATAATTGCTTTAGGCTGTTGGTTTCCTATGGATGAGAGGGTATATTCTCTGATAGTGAGCCCTAATTCTTCTTTAAGATTGATCTCATTTTCTTCAAGTGGTACTGCTAGTGGAACTTCTTCAGCCATTTCTTCTTCAAAATGACTACCTTCAAATTGCCTAATCAACCTCCTTATCCGGTGAATGTTATCAACTGTTGGAACTAATTCACTTCTTAAAGAACGTCTTCCATGCATGTACCTATGCACCTGAAATTTCAAAACCACAAATACGAAAAAAGTAAAAGAAACTAAAACAATAAATGACGAAACTAAAGCTAAACCTAATCACAACTATATACGCCGATCTCCGGCAGCGACACCATTTTTGACACGCATCTATCGTATATTCAATATCAAAACAAAAATTTATAAAACTGCAACTATGCACTCAAATGTATTAAACAAGTAGTGTGTCAAGTTAAGGTATTGTCCACAGAGATCGAGATATAGTTATGATCAAATCTTTACTCTAGTAATAAATGCAATAAAACAAAATGCAATAAAAGTAAATTGAAATGGTTGATGATTTGGAATTAACTAATATGCAAACTAAGTTTAACTAAATAAAATGCAACTAAGTTAAAAGATGAAAATGAATAATAAATGGACTAAGGAATTGATGGATCCATAAAGCAAACAATGGACAAAGATGAACTCACAATAATGAACATTAGCCAAATGCAACCAATCTAGAGTGTATAGTATTGGTTGTATATCCCTTATGGGTTTCCAATCTAGGGTGTATAGTATTGACTACCCATAGGTGATTGTTCATAAATGTGCATCTATCAAAATAAGGGATTAATCACTTAATAAAATCACCAATCCTATAGTGTATAGAATTGACGCTTAATCTATCACAAGCAACCAACCTAGAGTGTATAGAATTGATTACCCTTTAAAGATTAGATAAAGATTGAGATTAATAAATCTGGATTTCACTCAAAGAGTGTACTCTCGTTCAATCCTTCCATTCAAATGAGCTTAAGAGAATCAAACAGAGTGTATACCCAATTCTCTACTCAAGTAATTTCTCAAACAATTTGCAAAGAGAGGAGTGTACAATCTAAGACAAATTATCTTTAAAATCAATTAAAACAATGAATGAAGCATATTTGATAGATTGATAGAAAAGATTAGAGTTCATTACAATACCCATGGTTCACAAATGAATCACATCAACCCCTTAGTGGGGATTTAACTACTCATGTATATTACAAGAAATAAGCAAGAAGAAAAGGATAGAAGTAAACCCATAGAAGACTCCTTCTTTAAACTCAAAAATGATCTCATTACTTCCTTTTGTTAAGTAGAAAATCAAGAAATGATGTGTGGGTTTTGGATGTGAAGGGAGAGAATGATTCCTAGATCTAGAGAGAGAAAATATGGTGTAAGATGGTGTGTGGGCCTATGGCTAAAGTCAAAAATGAATCCTTATATAGCCTTTCCTAAGATATGTCTGATTGCTGATGTGGTCTTCAAAATGAACGTAGTGAACATGTATATATGCGCGGGTTGGTTACCCGTGTAGTAACCTGCTCACATACTCTCTAGCAGCTTCCTTCTTCTGTTTGTTGGTAACTACGCTGGTAGGGACCTGCGCAGTACCAACGAACTGGGCACTTGGACAATATTTGATGATTTCTGACCTCCGGTTTGTGGGTAGGTTCCCTAATGTGACCAGTAAAGGTCTGAAGCTTGGATTGCGCGGGTAAGGGTACCTGCGCACACACCAGAGCACTGCATTATTCTTCTTGCTTCAATTGGCTTGCTTTGCTCCTGAATTCTCCACTTTCTTCTCCATGACCGAGATTAATGCCTGCAAACATGATAAAAGAGCCCATAAGACACGAAAACAAGACAAGGGATAATCAATGAGGGATAAAATATATAACAATTTTGGCTGATCAACTAGCACAAGTAGAGACTATCAATCATCAAAATCAATCAATTAAAACACAAATAGTCCTAAATAGAAAGCTAGCACTATACAACTCACAAGCATGGGAAAACATAGGTTTTGAGAAAACCTAACTCAACATACATGTTTCTAATCAAGTTCAAACTACAGTAACTTAAAAAGAGTCTCAAACTCTAATCAAAGTTTACACAAATAACATACATATATAGAAGAAGAAAACCTAAGGTGATTGAAGGCTTTGAAGAGCAAGAAAACCAAGAGACGAATCAATACCTTAAAGAAAGACATGCAGTTTTGGACTTTGATGTAGAGCCACTAGAAAGCTTGAACAAATGACCTCAAACTCTCTTAAAGATGATAGAGGACTGGTAGAAAAAGATTCTTCAACTTGAATCACTCAAATTGGACTTCAAATGACTGAGATATGGTGTTTGGAAGTTGACAAAGTTGGAGAGAAAATTTCTGCACTTATTTTTCAAATTTTCTTCTTGAATGAAAAATGAGAGGGAAATTGGTTTTAAAGGAGAGGGAATAGCGAGCATTCAAAGACCACCAATAAGGGATTGCAACCTGGCTTCCTGTGGAGGTGCATGCACCACTCGCGTTCTTCGACCGTATTTCGACCTCCGAACACCGATTTGGAATCTGTTTTCGAATTACGAACGAGGACTCCCTCACGCACATGGACGTCAACAAAAATTTCATAACAGATATGGAAATCTACTCGATAAACAAAGACGAAAACCATGCACGATAAAGACACGAAAAGTTTCGTAACTTCCAACTCAGAACTTGAAAACTAATGAATGAGAAACCGAAATGACCGGAACTCAATAAGGAATAATATGAGAACACATACAAGTCCAATATCACACAAAAATAAACAAATAAACACAAAAACACACAAGTATGTCGTTTCCTAGATATAGTCCTAGAACATGCAATTTTACGGAAGTTGTCAAATTAAATATAATGCATATGCATACTTCAATGAGTGTGTGAATGTGTTATACTAATTTGGCACATCGATGCAGGGACACATATGGATGCAATGTGCGTGTGTGTGCACCTAAGCCTTGTAAGAGGAATGAGGTCTTTGTTGGGGTTTATGCCCTAAAGATGTAATTTGTAAATGGATTTATGAAATAAATAAAAAGAAAAGTTCAATTCATTCTTGTTGTGTTGTTTATTTTATAACTTGTGCATATATTAACATCCTAGATTACCGGATGTAATCTCGAACTGTGTATATGAGTGTCATATACGGATGGATACAGTAAGAGACGTGCAATCTAAAGAGTCCATAGATAACAAATAAAGCTGGGTACTTTATTTGTGGTTAATCTATAGCTGCGGTCCATTCCGTAATGTACAGTGATTCTATCCTGAATCATTCATATGAGATATGGGAATGGAGGCACCTTGTATGATGTGATCATATAAGACTGGGCCATGATCTATATGAATCTCTCACCAAGATCCGTTTACTGATGAGATTCATATATATCAACTAATGATGGCTATATGTGGGTGATCTTAATCCTGAGTGTCTTATCGACTCCTTCAGGTTAGATCGTGGTCTTTGATATACCATGGGTGAGGTCAGATGCAGTTCCTGATCAATATACTCCATATGTTGGGATTGCGATTTGGCTTGTGGCTAGGAATGTATGTACACAATAGTGGAATCCACTCATTCTTGTGAGAAGTAGATGGTAGTTCCCTTAAGGGTTGATTCGGGACTTGGACAATATGAGCGCTCTCCTAATTCCATGAGGAAATATGATTTATTGTCCATTAGAGAATCAACGGTACTTAAAGGATATATGTAATTAGAGGGGTATAACGGACATTATGACCCAGCTTTAATTATGAACTACTGTGGAGGATCACACCATGTGTAATAGCTATATCGATGGACACCGAGTTGTATCAGTCTGTGTAAAAACGTCTGCAGTTGAGAGAGTGCAGCTTCGGGTTTTTAGTGGAATAACACCGGAGTTAATAATCAAGGAATATTAATTAAAGAGTTTAATTAATGATTCCAAAAATTATTGGAGCTCAAAATACTGTGGGTCCATTAGGTCCCCTTGCTAGCCCGATCAATTTAGGTAACAAGGGTCACGGTTAATTAATTGGATTGTCCAATTAATTGTGTTACGAAAATAACACGTATTTATTCAGGAATTAATTGAATAATGAGATTATTTGATTAATGAATAATGATGATTAATTAAATTAAATAATAAGATTATTTAATCATGTTATTAATCACTAAATGGAGGATGTTTGTTGATATTTGTTTTTTGAATAAATAAGATAATATGATTATTTTATTTTATTAAATTAAATTTTGAATTTTGAATTTAAATAGTTTGAATTCAAATCATATTAAATAAAATAAATATTAATCAATATCTTTAAAGATATTTGATATCTTAAAAGATTAGATTGATTTGTTTTTTGATTAAAATTTGATTTTGAATTTAAATAAAAAAAAAACAAGAGTAACACACAGCACAAAATTGGTGTGTGAAATAAGAGAGAAAATGTGAAAACACAAGTGTTGTGCGTGAGAAACAAAGAGAGAAAAAGGCACTATTTGAATAAAATAAAATAAAATAAAATTATATATATTTTTTAAAGAACAAGAGTTGTTCTTAGTTATTTTTTTGGAAGAAATAGTTTCTTCATATTCTCTCTACATCCTCCTAAATTCTTGAGTACGTGACTCGCTTGCACGCAGTTACCAGTTCCAGGATATAGCTCGGAAGATCGGTGGTACAGACCAAGAGCATATCGTAAAGTAAATGAGCCTCCAAACGTTGGTAAGGTTCTATATATTTTTATATTGATTACAATTTCCTGAGTTTACATATTGTATGTATTATTAGTTCCAGAAAAATAATTACGGTCTCAAGTTCACTGGTTCCAGATCCTTAATGATCTGTATTAAAAATTTTAAAACATATTTCCGCTGCGTTACTAGTGAACGGGGTTCCAACAATTGGTATCAGAGCCAATTGTTTTTTCGGAACAGGAAATTGTTTTCGATGCTCCTGTATGTATGATTATGTAGGCACTATGTAAATTGATTGTATGTTGTTTTTGTATGTATATTAAATTTGTTAATTTACAAAAACATGATTGATCGTTAATTATATGGTACTGTGGATTTAGGGTTTATGGGTTGTATAATTTATTTTATTATTATTATTATTATTATTTTTTTCTGTTATTGTATTATATAAAAAAATGTAACCTATATTGAAGACCTGGAAAAATTGAGAAGTCGGAAGGGCGAAATCGGAAATACGCGTGACAGGTACTGTTCATGCGGTACTGTTCACAATTACTGTTCCCCATCACTTTTCATGCGGGGGTACTGTTCACGCGGACGTTGTTGGGCACTGTTCACATATTTTTGCACAGTTCCGTTGGCAAGTGTTGCCTAGTGCGTTCCGTGCGGATTTCTTATTTCGGATTTCCTATTTCGGATTCATGAGATGAATCGGAGTGACCTGAAGAGACTGGAAGACTCGAAAATTACAAGAAGACCAAGGAATGCCTTGGGGATATTTCTGTAATTTTAGATTCCTATTTTTTTTAGGTTAAATAATCCACAGTACTCGGTCAATTCATGTATGCTTTATATTATGTGATGATAAAAGCATTGTCATGCATACTTATGTCATTTAGATTAGATTTGCCTACACAAATATATTTGATATGTCATACATGCATCATAGCCTAATTTTTATGTATTTTTTTAATATGATTAAAATCAGTAAATACATTATTGGCTATGAAAATGAGATTAGTTTTTTAATTGTTAGAAAACTTGTTAATTCTCATTAATATTAATCTGGTTATTAAAGTGTTTAATAAGTTAGATTAATAGGGTCATTTATTGTAATTAGTATTAATACGATTAATGACCTAATAATAAATGAACCGAAAAATGTTAGAGTTTTAATAGTTAAAACTTGGTAAACACTATCATAATAATCCGAGCTTAGTAAATAGTTTACAAAAGCTTAGATTATTCACTAATAGATTAGATTTTTAATAGTTAAAAATCATTAATAATTTATTAGTTAATTAGAATTTATTTCTAATAATGAATTTGTTAATGCGCTAGATAACTTGATTAAAGTTAGCCGTTTGATCCAGTAGAGTCTAGGTACATTAACGGATAATAGAAAAGCCTAATTTTTAAATAGTGAGTGGGAGAGGGATATATGACATATATATCCCACAGTCTCCATCATTAGTTCAACACCGTGAGATCCGAGTGGGGCCTCGTGACGGCTTTGCTTTCGTCCTCCCTAAGGAGGGTTTCCACAAAGATCAATAGCAAGGTTGACTTCCTAACAGATAGGATTTCTGAGGGTATTTCGGGATTGACCAACCCTAAGGCGGCAATTCTCGAGTTAAGCTCGTAAGATCTGAAATGGTGGGTTACACTCACAAAGGTTTTGATTAAGTTTTGTTAATTAAAAACCTGACTGAATAAACGATGGTCGAATGATATGGAATAAGAGTTATTCTAGATTATCATTTGATTGAGAATGTCTCGGTCCAACATGCAAAGACTTGACCGACCCTAAGGCGGCACTTCTTTGTGGTATGTTGGATTGTCGTGGTATAGTAACTGTTTTTTGGGTATTTCTAGTTCGTTAAACATGTTCATGCATCATGTTTAAATTTATGCCAAAGCACTCGCATTTGTTTTAATAAATGACTGAATGAATGTTTTATTTATTTTAGCAATTATGTCTTCTGCATTACTTAAAATTCTCGCAAACGACAAATTAACTGGTGATAACTACACTAAGTGAAAGCTTAATATTAATGCAATATTGGTCACCAAAGACCTCAAGTTTGTGCTTACGGAGGAATGTCCTCCGGTGCCTACTGCCAATGCCACACGAACTGTTCGTGAGGCATACCAGCGATGGGTCTCATCTGATGAGAAGGCCCGAACATATCTGTTAGCTTCTATGACAGACGTGCTTGTCACAAAGCACGAAGCAATGACTACATCAGTCGAAATTATGGAGTCATTGTAAGCTATGTTCGGGCAGCCCTCCGAGCAAAAGCGACATGAAGCTGTTCGTTCCGCTATGCTCTCTCGCATGAAGGAAGGTACATCAGTTCGGGAACATGTCCTGAGCATGATGTCCTACTTCAACACGGCAGAAGTCAATGGCGGGGCCATTGACGAACCCAGTCAAGTGAGCATCATACTGACGACTCTTCCGAATAGTTTCGATCAGTTTAAGAACAACTACGAGATGAACAAATTAAGGTTTAGTCTTACACAGTTGCTCAATGAGCTCGCTACTTTTGAGTCCTTGACTAAGGACAGCAAAAGTAAGACCGGTGAGGCAAATGTTGCCGAACCATCTTATTCCAATAATAAGAAGAGGATGAGGTCTGCTGGAAAGGCGAAGGGTAAGCCCAAACCCAAGAAGTCCCAAAGCAAAAAGAAGGGCACCTCCACCGACCAAGACAAAGGAAAATGTTTCCATTGTAACAAGGTCGGGCACTGGAAGAGGAACTGTCCTCAGTACCTTGAGGAGGTAGCCAAGAAGAAGAAGAAGAAAGGTAAATATGATTTACTTGTTCTTGAATCTTGTTTAGTGGAAGATGATTCTTCACCTTGGATTGTTGATTCGGGGGCCACTAACCATGTTTGTTCTTCTTTGCAGTGGACTGATTCTTGGACACAGCTAGATGAGGGAGCCTTCTCTATGCGTGTGGGGTCGGGGGATGTCGTGTCGGCCAAAGCAGTGGGAGCAATAAGATTGTAATTTTGTAATAATAATAGTTTTTTTATTATTGAACAATGTTTTTTATATTCCTGGATTTACACGGAATTTGATTTCCGTTTCTAAGTTGTTAGAACAATTATATTCTGTTTCTTTTAATATTAAGTTTGTTATTCTTGGAAAGAATGATCTGAATATTTGTTTAGGAATTAATGAAAACAATTTGTATGTGTTAAGACCGTTAATACATACTACACTGCTTAACACCGAAATGTTTAAAATTGAAAAAACCTAAAACTAAACGACATAAGATTTCTCCAGATAATGACACGTATCTCTAGCATCTAAGGCTTGGTCATATCAACCTTGACCGGATAGACAGACTAGTAAAAAGTGGACCTTAAAGTGAGTTAAAGGTTGGCACCTTACCTATCTACGAATCCTGTTTAGAAGGTAAGATGACTAAGAGACCTTTTACTGGAAAAATGGCTTAGAGCTATAGAGCCACTAGAATTCATACATACAGACGTCTGCGGACCGATGATTGTTAGAGCTAGGGGCGGCTATGAGTATTATGTCACCTTTATAGATGACTACTCAAGATACAGATATGTCTACCTGATGCAACGAAAGTCGAAAACATTTGAAAAGTTCAAGGAATTCTGAGCTGAAGTTAAGAATCAATTAGGCAGGACTATCAAGTCACTACGATCAGATCGTGGAGGTGAGTACCTTGACCAAGAGTTTGAAGACTTCATGGTCGAGCATGGGATAGTTTCCCAACTCACAGCTCCTGGTACACCTCAGCAAAATGGTGTAGCATAGAGGAGAAATAGAACCCTGATAGAAATGGTGAGATCTATGATTAGTTTCTCATCATTACCAAATTCCTTCTGGGGATATGCGTTACAAACAGCGGCATACATTTTGAATGTAGTGCTATCCAAATCTGTTCCTAAGATTCCCCTAGAGTTGTGGAATGGTCGTAAAGCTAGTTTGTGACATTTCCACGTATGGGGGTGTCCAGCACACGTGCTGAAAAACAGAAGTGGAAAGCTAGACTCCAAGTCTGTGGTCTGCCTGTTTGTAGGATACTCTAAGGACACCAGAGGTGGACACTTCTATAGTCCCAAAGATAACAAAGTATTTATATCGACAAATGCAACGTTTCTTGAGGACAATTATATTAGTGACCATAAACCTCCTTCTAAGATTGTATTGAATGAGTTGGAGCCTGGTGAGACTAGTGCATCATCAACAAGAGTTGTTGATCCACAAACATCTGAGAGTCAGATGGTTCCTGATCAGGATACACTATCACCTAGACGTAGTGGGAGGGTTGTAAGACAACCTGAAAGCTATTTAGATATAGGTGAGGGACAAAGTGTTGTCTCTGCTGATAGTGTGGATGATCTATTGACATTTAAGAATGCAATGGAAGATCCTGATAAAGAGGAATGGCTTAAAGCCATGAATCTCGAGATGGAGTCCATGTACTCTAACTCGGTCTGGGATCTTGTAGACTTACCGGATGGGGTAAAACCCATAGGATGTAAGTGGATCTACAAGAGAAAGAGAGGAGTAAACGGGAAGGTAGAGACCTTCAAAGCAAGGCTAGTGGCTAAGGGTTATACCTAGAAAGGGGGTAATTTACCTTCTAGGCATGGAGTTTACTTGTCTAAGGAACATTGTCCTAAGACACCTCAAGAAGTTGAGGATATGCGACGTGTACCCTATGCATCAGCAGTAGGTAGTCTCATGTATGCTATGTTATGCACGAGTCCAGACATCTGCTATGCAGTGGGAGTAGTCAGCAGGTACCAGTCCAACCCAGGATTGGATCATTGGGTTGCTGTCAAGGCTATTCTCAAGTATCTTCGTAGAACGAGAAACTATATGCTAGTGTATTCCGGACAGGATTTGATCCCGTTAGGATACACAGATTCTGATTTTTAGTCAGACAGGGATTCTAGAAAATCCACGTTTGGATCAGTTTTCACCCTAGGTGGTGGAGCCATTGTGTGGAGAAGTATAAAGCAATCTTGCATTGCTGACTCTACCATGGAAGCCGAATATGTAGCCGCTTGTGAAGCTGCTAAAGAGGCTGTTTGACTCCGTAAATTCTTGAGTGATCTGGAAGTTGTTCCAGATCTGGATAAGCCCATCACACTTTATTGTGATAATAGTGGTGCTGTGGCTAATTCCAAAGAACCAAGAAGCCACAAGAGAGGGAAGCATATAGAGAGAAAGTATCATCTCATTAGAGAGATAGTGCAGAGAGGAGATGTGATCGTCACCAAGATAGCCTTACAAGACAATCATGCTGATCCATTTACGAAGACCTTACCGGCTAAAGAGTTTTCGGGTCACCTAGATGGTCTAGGGTTACGAGACATGCCTCACATGCTTTAGTACAAGTGGGAGATTGTTGGGGTTTATGCCCTAAAGATATAATTTGTAAATGGATTTATGAAATAAATAAAAAGAAAAGTTCAATTCATTCTTGTTGTATTGTTTATTTTATAACTTGTGCATATATTAATATCCTAGATTGCCGGATGTAATCTCGAACTGTGTATATGAGTGTCATATACGGATGGATACAGTAAGAGACGTGCAATCTAAATAGTCCATAGATAATAAATAAAGCTGGGTACTTTATTTGTGGTTAATCTATAGCTGCGGTCCATTCCGTAATATACGGTGATTCTATCCTGAATCATTCATATGAGATATGGGAATGGAGGCACCTTGTATGATGTGATCATATAAGACTGGGCCATGATCTATATGAATCTCTCACCAAGATCCGTTTACTGATGAGATTCATATATATCAACTAATGATGGCTATATGTGGGTGATCTTAATCCTGAGTGTCTTATCGACTCCTTCAGGTTAGATCGTGGTCTTTGATATACCATGGGTGAGGTCAGATGCAGTTCCTGATCAATATACTCTGTATGTTGGGATTGCGGTTTGGCTTGTGGCTGGGAAGGTATGTACACAATAGTGGAATCCACTCCTTCTTGTGAGAAGTAGATGTTAGTTCCCTTAAGGGTTGATTCGGGACTTGGACAATATGAGCGCTCTCCTAATTCCGTGAGGAAATAGGATTTATTGTCCATTAGAGAATCAACGGTACTTAAAGGATATATGTAATTAGAGGGGTATAACGGACATTATGACCCAGCTCTAATTATGAACTACTGTGGAGGATCACACCATATGTAATAGCTATATCGATGGACACCGAGTTGTATCGGTCTGTGTAAAAACGTCTGCAGTTGAGAGAGCGCAGCTTCGGGTTTTTAGTGGAATAACACCGGAGTTAATAATCAAGGAATATTAATTAAAGAGTTAATTAATGATTCCAAAAATTATTGGAGCTCAAAATACTGTGGGTCCATTAGGTCCCCTTGCTAGCCCGATCAATTTAGGCAACAAGGGTCACGGTTAATTAATTGGATTGTCCAATTAATTGTGTTACGAAAGTGACACGTATTTATTCGGGAATTAATTGAATAATGAGATTATTTGATTAATGAATAATGATGATTAATTAAATTAAATAATAAGATTATTTAATCATGTTATTAATCACTAAAAGGAGGATGTTTGTTGATATTTGTTTTTTGAATAAATAAGATAATATGATTATTTTATTTTATTAAATTAAATTTTGAATTTTGAATTTAAATAGTTTGAATTCAAATCATATTCAATAAAATAAATATTAATCAATATCTTTAAAGATATTTGATATCTTAAAAGATTAGATTGATTTGTTTTTTGATTAAAATTTGATTTTGAATTTAAGAAAAAAAAAAACAAGAGTAACACACAACACAAAATTGGTGTATGAAATTAGAGAGAAAATGTGAAAGCACAAGTGTTGTGCGTGAGAAACAAAGAGAGAAAAAAGCACTATTTGAATAAAATAAAATAAAATTATATATATTTTTTAAAGAACAAGAGTTGTTCTTAGTTATTTTTTTGGAAGAAATAGTTTCTTCATATTCTCTCTACATCCTCATAAGTTTCTGAGTACGTGACACACCCACACACAGTTACCAGTTCCGGGATATAGCTCGGAAGATCAGTGGTACAGACCATGAACATATCGTAAAGTGAAGGAGGCTCCAAACGTTGGTAAGGTTCTATATATTTTTATATTGATTACAATTTCCTGAGTTTACATATTGTATGTATTATTAGTTCCGGAAAAATACTTACGGTCTCAAGTTCACTGGTTCCAGATCATTTATGATCTATATTAAAAATTTTAAAACATATTTCCGCTGCGTTACCAGTGAACGGGGTTCCAACAGTCTTAATATACCTTTATTAAGCAATGAAGCTCGTTCCTCTTGAAGACTTCTCTTTGCTTGACATGTTGTCCAACTTCCTTGAAACTTGATAAACCGTGAGTCTTAGACAACTAATCAATACAAAGGAAATGTTGTTTTGGTATGGAATTATGCCAACAAGACTCAAGAACCTAACACTAATGGTTCGAATTTGTCAATTAAAGCATACTATTTATATTTAATCTCTAAATGTTATTAAATTTTTATTGTAAATTAATTCCAATGATTTAAATTTTGTTTTTATATGATAAACAAATTGATATTAAAAAAACGTTTATTTTAGCATTTAATTAAACCATTTTTTTTGAAATATTACAAGAACTATTACAATAGGACTGCCGGGACCTGTTGAGATCAAACAATATATGTGTGGCCATGATATCTACTCCTATAATGGGAGATAACTACTTCCCAAAACCTGGGAAGAAAACTTCCCACACATGCTTGTAAAATAGGCATGGTGTGGTTTGAACCCCTTACCATTTATATAGAAGAGAGGTGCACTACCATTTCTACTAAGAAGTGATGTGCAATTAAACTATTTTTTTAAAACATATATTGTCAGATCAAATGGTCTATCGTTAATCGTACATGAAATTAATATATATATATATATATATATATATATTTTCATAATTTTTTGAATTAATCTATAGTAATTAATATTAAAAGTGAAGCAAATTTAATTATTAATATGTCTCTTAGGAAAAACTTAAAAAAATAATGATAAAAAAGAAAAATATAATCCCAATAAATCATTATCAACAACAGATATTATGTTTGTCTTAATACGTCCCAAAGTCTATAATTTTTTTTAATGTCAAACTTTTAGGGACGAATAATTTTCGTCCCAATAGACATCCTATTGGGACGAATAATTTATTACGTCCCAATACACATTATATTGGGACAACTTGTTTTCGCCCCTAAAAGTCTCGTTATTTTTGCATTTTTAAGGGACGAATAATTTTTTTCGTCCTAATAGACATTCTATTGGGACAAATATTTTCGTCCCTAAAAGTTTTGTCAGGTTTGTCCTCTTTATAGACCGATAATTTGTTTCATCCCTTTAGACGTTGTAGTGGGATGAATTTTTTCGTCCCTAAAGGTTTCTTTAGGTTTGAAATTTTTAGGGACGAATATTTTATTACGTCCTAATAGACGTTCTATTGAGATGAATAAAATTCGTTCCAAAAACTTTCGTCCTTGTAGCCCAATTTTCTTGTAGTGAGTGAGGGGATTTAGCTACACATGATTGAATTACAAGAAAAATGAGAAAAAGTAGAGAATAAACCCATAGTGATATCCTAAAGTTTCTCTTCTTCTAGCTTGAGTCCAGATGTAGGGGCTCCTTGCCTTGATCAAGTGGTTCGTGTGTAGAGAATGGTGAATTAAATGAGAGGTGTGTGTGGGTTTTTAGTAGAGAATTGATGAATTGATATAAGGGAAATGTGTAAAGAGATGGGATGGGAATTGAGAGAAAGTTTCCTAGATTTGGTTGTTATTTCACGATGCAAGAGTCTGTAGTAAGAGAATCTAAGAGGAGTATTTATATGTGGTCCAAAAAGTAGGGTTGTAACCGTCACAATTAGGGGTTGACATCCATTGGATCTGTTCATATTTCAAACAAACCGATTAAAAACTGATACTATTCTTTTTTTGAAAAAACGAACCGATCAAATAAAATTAAGATTTGTCGCAAAAACAAACCGAACTGGACCGGTCCGATTTCGTTCGGTTATTTTGGTTTTGGGTCTATTGGGCCAAATTACTGTTCTTACACATTTTTTACATATTTAATCAATTTGGCCCAATTTTGACAAAATTATTTTTAAAGGAAATTTCATTATGGGCTTGAACAAATAGTTTTTACTAGGTGAAAATAATATTTACAACAAAAAAAGTGAAAATATTTGCACCCCTGTAAAATCATATGTGCAACCCAAATCAGTACTGTAAGTTCCTTATGTTTTGATTGGCTCATTTCGTTGACAAACCACATTGAGGGATTTGCTTATAAAGGTAGATTAGGTCTCATTGTTCGTGTTCAAGCTTTGATGACATCTTCATGTTCACGAGCACGTCAAAGGTATATCACTTGTTTAACTCTCTTTGAAGAGATCTAGTTGCATACACTCACTTGCATGCATTATATTCTTGTTTACATGTAATTGAATGATGCATTGTATGCCATTTATCACACTCCACACTTTCACATTTTGAACATTACTTAGTGTGTTGAGTTTGCCTGGAAAAGAGAATTTCTTCTCTTAGAGAGGCCTTGACCGCTTGGCAAGCTATGCTTGCACCATGGCATACAGAGCGATATACCTCAGTAGGGTCATGCTTCTTGTAACGCGACATGTGCACTTGCAAGCACAGCAGTCCAAGTCACGGTGTAGTCCAGCAGGCCTCTGTTGCTTATACCGCGGCCTATGAACCTGCATACACAGCGGCCTGCTCCTCGGTGTTGTCCAGTAGGTGCACTGATGTTTGTACCGCGGTCTGGACAACCTGCCTAAGTCGCGGTAAGCAGAGCGGTATTGACGGGACTTTGTTCCCTAAGTTCAAAACAACATAGTTTTGTCTAGGACTTCCATATATATGTTCTCTCTTCTTCCTTACTCGTTTTTAGTGAGTTCAAGAAGCCATTTTTGAGAGACCAAGCCTCCTTAAGAGAGAGAAACTCGTAAGAACCCACCTTTAATCAACCAAACATCAATCCATGAGCATCTAGCATCTCACAAGCATTATCTCATCATGGATTCTTCTTGCATCTATTGACTAGGTATTTTGAACAAGCCCTAAATCCCCATAGCAATTTTTGTGTTCTTATATGCCTAGGTTTAGCTTTAAATGTTGATTTAATGTATGTCTTTATGTTTAATGGTATTTGTAACATGCTTGAGTTGTTGTTTGTTGGTTGAGAATATATGTTCATTGAGCGCTAGCATTTAGGACCATTTTACCATTCTAGCTAAATCTACTTGCTTTGCATTTAGATATTGATATCTAGGATTTGCAGTTATTGTCATCTTTAAATTCCTAGATAAGTATTTAGTATAGCCTAGCATTAATTGAATATTAGAATATTCATATATTCATATATTCACATAGGTTGCTATATCTCTTCATTGATTGTTAAGCTTTGTGACTAAATGGATTAATGCACAAGCTTTTGGTCTAGAATCATTATGAAAGGCCCATTGGGTAGAGTGAAAGGGTTGGTGACCAAGAATGGTGTGATGAGAGATCAACCTAGGTTGTAAACTTTCATTCAAATAGTGGATTTGAGGATCGTGTGTGGCTGGAAGGATAGCCCGTGAGTTTTGCCCAGTTGGAGGGTTTCTCACGTAAATCAATCTTTGTGTTTTTATTATTTTTCCGCAATTTATTTTTGGATTGATTGATTGCTAATATGAGGTAGCCTTATTAAAATTGACTAAGTCAAAAAGTTGGTAATAGATCAACTAAAACCTATTCATCCCCATCTAGGTTAATGGACACACGTTTGTAGTATTTTCAATTGGTATCAGAGCGGGTTCCTAGACATACTTAGGTGATCCTTGCTCTTGTTGTGTGTGTGTCTTGCATTCTTGCATTTTGTTTGCTGCATACATTAGCATTCATCTCATTCACACCCAAACACTATGAGTGGGAACTAAAGTGGGCATGAATGAGCCTCTAGCACAATACCCTATTTGCTTACCGGGGTAAACTATGCCTCATGGAAAGGCAAGATGGAATCATACATTTTCCAAATAGATGACCGAGCATGGATGGCAATAGAAGACGGCTACACTCCTCCGGAAATAACTCTTGAAGACGATAGTGTAGTTCCCAAGCCAAAGTCGGAATGGTCATCTCAAGAGTTCGAAGCTTCCAAATGGAACAATAAGGCCATGCATGCCATTCTTTGTGCAATGCATGACAATCAATACAAGTTGATTCAAATAACTAGGACTGCAAAAGAATCATGGGAGATTCTAGAGACGGCTCATGAAGGAACTGAGGTAGTCAAGGACTCCAAGCTTCAAGTCCTCCAAACACAATTCGAACAAATTAGAATGGAGGATCATGAGTGCTTTAATGATCTTCATGTGAAGTTGATGGACATCGTCAATCAAAGCCATCAACTAGGCGACCCTTACTCGGATAGGAGGATCAAGCAAAAGATCATGAGGTCACTTCTAGAAAGGTTCGAGTCTAAGGTGACGGCACTTGAAGAAAATAGTGATTACAAGAACATGAAGCCAAGTGAAGTTATTGGAAGACTTCTAGCATATGAGTCTAGGTGGACTCCCACATACACCTCCAAAGAAGCAAAAGAGTATTGCATTGAAGACCTCTAAGGTTGAGAAGGAGGAGGAAGACTCGGATGAAGAGATGGCCCTCATGGTCAAGAGGTTCAAGAAATTCATCAAATTTGAAAAGAAGGACTTTGGATCCAAAGGAAAGGAAATGAAGAAGAAGACTCCTTTCAAGAAGGTTAAATCAAGTCAAGACAAGCCCACAAGGAAAGGAATTCAATGTTTTGAATATGGAGGTTTTGGACACATCTCCACGGATTATGGCAATTTGAAGAACAAGAAGAAAGGAAAGGCAATGGCCGCCACGTAAAGTGATAGTGATGACTTAGAAGAGGAAAGAGAATCCTCGGATGATGAAGACCATGTGGTAAATTTTATTGCCTTTGCATCCTCACTCAAGAGTAAGAAAGCAATGGATGATGAAGAAGAAGAGAAACAAAGTGAAGATGACTCAAGTGATGGTGACTCTACAACCCATTCAATCGACATAGATATGGAAGGCATGGACCTTGAAGGGTTTATTGAGCATTTTCAAAACTCAAGGTTGAAGATAAAGAAAGAGATTCAAATGTTAAAAAGAGAGAATCTCAAGCTATCTGCCGAAGTAACTCACTTAAATGGAGAAGTGATGATAGCAAAGAGGAATGAGGCATTGATGGAAAATGAGCTTGAAGAAGTAAGAGAGATCATTGCTAAGATGAATTCAAGCACAAAGAAACTTGACCACATGCTGGGAGTTGGCAAGAGGCCAACTGATAAGAAAGGTCTTGGCTATGAGAAGAACAAAGAGACCTCATCCTCAAGAAAGACCATATTTGTCAAGAGCATGGAAATCAAAGAGTCATCACCTTCACAACATCCTAGGAAGAAAATTAAACTAGGAGAGTGTTCAAAGAATGTTCAAGTGAATACCACATCAAGGGTAAAAGCAACCAATGAGAGCTCATCAAGCTAACTTTCCTCAACCCAAATACCATCAAGCCAAGAAGCAATCCATGCAAGGTCAATCCAAGAAGCAATCTTCTCCAACTCAACAACAAAGGAGGAGAGAACCAATCCAACACCAAAGGCAAGCACAAAGACATGGGAAAACTTATTTGTACTCACAAAGGAATGGTATAATCTCTTATTTCATTCCTACTTGTCACTTTTGTGGTGTTGATGGCCATATTAGACCAAATTGCTTGAAGTATATTGACAAACGTAGAACTAACAGCATGATTGAAAGAAGTAGGGCTAAAGCCAATATGCATGTCCCTAGGAAATCTAGAGCCAGTATGTATGCTCCTAGGAAACATAGAGATAATGAGCCTAAGACCACTAGGAAAGAGAATATGTCACCTAGGTGGATTAAAAGAGATGAATACTCTTGCTATGTGGCCCAAATTGGCTTGAAGACATATGCTTCTAACACTTGGTATTTGGATAGTGGGTGCTTTAGGCACATGACGGGGGACAAGAGTTTCTTTGAATCTCTTGTAATGGAGGATGTAGGATGGAGGATTTGTCACCTTCGGTGATGGATCTAGAAAGAAAGTTATAGGGAAAAGAACCATTTCCATTCCCGATTTACCCTCCTTGTCCAATGCTTTACTTGTTGATGGCTTGCAAGCCAATCTTATAAGCATTTCTCATCCAAATGATGATGGACTCTCCGTATTGTTTAACAAAAATGATTGCTCTATTTTAATTCCAAATGGACAAACCTTGCTAAAAGGAAAGAGATCTAGTGATAATTGCTATTATCTTGAAGCTAGTGCTATCTCTTGTAATATGTCCAAGTGTGAGGAAGTTGAGTTGTGGCATCAAAGACTTGGCCATATGAACTATCAAGATTTGAGGATCTTAGATAAGTTTAAGGTTGTGTGTGGCCTCCCTAAGCTTGGGAAGAAAGTCAAAGGTGTTTGTGGACCTTGTCAACAAGGAAAACAAACCAAAAGCATGCACAAGAAAGACAAGTATCTCGCCATGAATGCCACTAGAGCTTCTACATATGGACCTTATGGGTCCCATGCAAACCGAGAGTCTCGGTGGCAAGAGATACATTTTTGTTTGTGTTGATGATTTCTCTAGATTTAATGTACATATTTTCTTAGAGAAAAATCTGAAACATTTGAAAATTTTAAAATGCTTTGCACTAAAATTCAAAATGAAAAGAACTCACACATTAAAAGCATTAGAAGAATTTGGAGTGACCACATGAAGGAATTTGAAAATGCTTGTTTTGAAAGCTATTGTAATAGCTTTGGCATTTCCCATGATTTCTCGACACCTCGAACTCCTCAACAAAATGGGGTAGTAGAGAGGAAGAATAGGGTCCTTTAAGAGATGGCTCGTGTGATGTTGCTTAACAACAATGTCCCTAGGAACCTTTGGGCCAAGGCTGTCAATACGGCTTGCTACATAGGAAATAAAGTCTTATTAAGGCCATGTACTAGGCGAACCTCCTATGAATTGTTGAATGGTAGGAAGCCAAATGTTAGCTACTTCCTCTCATTTGGAAGCAAATGCTACATAATTAATGACCGTGATCAACTTGGCAAGTTTGAGCCACGAGTGATGAGGGAATTTTTATTGGCTATGCCCTTAATAGTAAGGTCTACCGAGTATTCAATTTGAAAACTCATAGTGTCATGGAATCATCCAATGTTGTTACAGATGATTGTAGGCTTAGAATTACTAACCACGATGAGGAGGTTGATGTGGTTCATGTGTTAGGATTATGCTCAATACCAAGAGTGTAATAATTTATTTGACAATTTTTTCATATTAATAAAGTGATTTCTAGTTTAACAAATCTTATAGCATTTATAGTTTAATTATTATAATTGTCAAAAGTAAATAATCATAAGGTCAAAAGGCTATGAGAAAAGAAGAATTGTTCGTACATCTGGATATGTATGAGGTAGACACAATTCTTTAGTTAGTCTTGAATAAAATTCATAACTGACAAAGACCTTTTTCCCTTATGTCGTTTTTAAAAGATCAGTCCGTCAATAATATTTTAAGAAACCTCACTAAGCCTAAATCAGTTTGAAAACGTAAATATAGTGGCAAGTGGGTGTCGTCCACAGGGAGCGGAGTTAGCCAAATTAGTTAATGCTAAAGCAATGGTATGTATATATATATAATAGCAAAACATGAATTGGTGAAAATGTAGATTGTGAACAAACTCTAAATAATACTAAATTAAATATGTAAATAGAATGAAAGGGGAATATGGAGTGAAGGATATATAGATGATGGAAACTAAGGAGTTAATGGATTCGAAAGCAAATACTGGGCAATGCAACAAACTTGTCAATAACACGGCTTTTCAAGGTAACCGACCTAGGATGTATAGAGTCGGTTATTTATCCCTAGAAGGTGGACAGCCTAGGATGTATAGTGCGGACCACCTATTAGGGATTAATCCTTGTAAACTACCAACCTAGGATGTATAGAGTTGATTGTTTACCGGATTCTAGAAATGAAGCTCGTCTACCTAACATTGACTCAACCGATTAAAGATAGTCACCCTAGGATGTATAGTGATGACTTCTAACTCTCTCACGGTTCCGACCTAGGATGTATAGTGCCGAAAACACGATCGAGGTTAGATTAAAACCGCGGTTTAAGAGTCGGAATTCATGACTTTCCGTCCATTCCTTAGAGCATTATACAACTAAACATCATGTATATCTAGATGGAATACTCATACATAATACAAAGACATCTTGCAAAGATCATGTATCTACACAAGAAATCAATGATAAACATTCACAACAAGAATAGATCAATGGAAGATAAACATGAATATCAATATAATATCAAGTTTATGTACAAGCCCAATATTAAACTAACTACTCCATCAACCCCTTAGAGGGGATTTAGCAACTTATTACAACTAGGAAATTAGTAGAGAGGAGAAAGAAATAACCCTTGGAGAACATCTCCTTCCTTGAAGTGGCTCCAATCTCCTAACTTCCTTGAAGTTGAGTAGAGAATGTGTGGATGAGACGTAGAGAGAGAAACTAGATCTAAGAATGTCTAATCTGCCTAAAACGGAGTTAAAAGCTACTTAAAACGTTTCTATACTTTTGTATTTATACTAAATACAAAAATAGGTCACTTAAGCTTTGAAAATCAGACTGGCGCGCTCGAAGTGCGGGTGGAGTACGGGTGATTTACCCGCACTGTACCCGTACTGTATGGGTTGTCTGCAACTTCAGTTCTCGGAGCTTGGCAGGAGTGCGGGTGGAGTGCGGTTGAATTACCCGCACTGTACCCACACTTGGAGTCGCACTGTGATCGCACTTCCCTGTCAGGTGAAAGATCTACCTTCTGTCTTGAGCCAAAGTGCGGGTATAGTGCGGTTGGATGACCCGCACAGTACTCGCACTCTAGTGTCAGGTGCAATCTGCTCTTCTGTTCTTGATACAAGTGCGGGTAGAGTGCGGTTAGATGACCCGCACAGTACCCGCACTCTGATGTCAGGTGCAACTCTACTCTTCTGTTTTTGATACAAGTGCGGGTGGAGTGCGGTTGGATAACCTGCACAGTACCCGCACTCTGATGTTAGGTGCAACTCTGCTCTTCTGTTCTTGATACAAGTGCGGGTGGAGTGCGGTTGGATAACCCGCACAGTACCCGCACTCTAATGTCAGGTGGGTGATCAGCTTCTCTGGTTTGGCATTAGTGCGGGTGGAGTGCGGTTAGCTGACCCGCACTTTATCTCTGTACTTGCATTCTTCCCCAGCTTTGCACATGAGTGCGGCTGGAGTGCGGCTGGAGTGCGGTTGCGACCCGTACTGGACCCGCACTTGACCTGCACTGTAGAGGTGTTTGTGCTTCTTTTCTGCTGGAATCACCACCATATGCTTCCAAACCTGTCCTTACATCATTTCCTATAAATAAGTATAAAACAACCCATGAGAGATACAAAAACACCCGAGAACAGAACAAAAGGTAAGGATCTGAGGGCCTAAATATACAACATATTTGGCCCGATCAAACACCCCCAAACCAAACCTTTGCTCGTCCTCGAGCAAATCAATTCGAAAAATAAGACGCCAACTGAAATCAAATTCTAGATACCTAAACAATCAATCAACCATGCCGCAAGTCCAATGTGTGATATGATACAAATAAGTGCGATAGAGAGGAGGAAAGCATATGCACAAGATCAAGAGCAATTTGGAGACACCCAAGGGAGGCTCGTACGAACACGAATCCCACACCTAAAGGTATTCATGAATTTAAGACCACTTACTCCCATACCCTGAGCATAATTCGCTTCAATTCTAAAGCTCACATGGATCCTCTCTTTTCTTTCCTCAAGAGTCCTAAGTTCCACACAACAAGTATGCAAAGAAGATTTTTGCATAAGATTTAAGCAATGAACTATCCTAGGAACGAGTCACCATGCCATGGATGCGAAAGATCGTGCTTCAACCTAAATTCCCAAACTAGACTTACATGGATCAAATAGGGCTTTTAACCGGTTATAGTGTGGCTGTGGGGTTGAATGAGTTTACACAAACAATATGGAAATTTAGGAGTTCAAACTCACCAATCATGCTAGAATATACCTCTACTCCCACACCATGTTCTTTTCTTACTTTAAATTCACCCCTCTAGTAACCATTTAACCCACATTTTTGTGTCTTTAATGTTGCATTCTATTTGGGTGTTTTTAACATAAAACACTCTCATTATGGCACTTCAAATACAATCTTTCTTTAAATTTTTCTTTTGATAATTTCCCAATTGCAATGTTTGTACTCCATTTGAGTTGTTACCATATTCCCTTTCTTAGGCATTTAGAGTGCATAATTTACCCTTTTCTTTCATATTTTCAACATCTATCTCCTTTTACCCACTGTGGGACCATTTTAACCCTTTTCATCACTACCATTTCCCATCCTAACATGATTAGTACAAGGGTAGGCATGTGTTTAGGCCATTGGGTATATGGTTGAATGTGGTACCAAATGAAAGGGTAAGTGTTTGGCCTCAACTTGGCTTTGGAGCACACAATATGGTAAGTGGTGTTTAGGCTATAGAGGTACTTCAATAAACATGCATTCCCTACTATCACTTCCACAACCATCTAAAAAGGGAATGAAAGCATCCATCACGCATTCACAAAATAATGCAAGTCCTATGACACATGACATACATGACGAGAGGCGTATTTAAGAATAATCAATAATGCACTCAGAAAACGCACTTTCATGCTTGTGTTTGTGATCTCATGGGTATCTCCACTATTAGAACAAGACATGGGAACAATGAGTCCCCAATACTTCATACCAACGGGTGGGACTAACCCATGATGGTGCAAGCTAAACCTCAAGTGGCACAAAACTATATCACAAGGTCAGAGCACATATAAGGAACTCGTCAAAAGCACACTCTAGAGGCATCATATCCATACTGGATTATAGTTTGAAAAATGGACAAGCGACAAAATTGAAAAATTGGACTGAAAAATGTACACGGCGGAGGCGTGATGCACCCCCAAACCAAAACTCAACAATGTCCTCATTGTTGGAAAGAATAAGCATAATTGCGATAAATGGAGGAATGAGGGATCAACACCCCCAAACCCAATCTAAACATACATACAAACATGCGCATTCAAAATAACAAAAAACTAAATTGAAATCGAAAGTAGAAAACTCCCTTTGAAAGGAAGATTGTTCGATGTCTGTGCGTGTTGCTGTGTGCTTCCCAAAGATGTACAACCTAGCTTAAATCCACACAACAACTCTACCAACGAATATTAAATGCGAAAAGAGAAACAAAATAAGTCTACGCCGTTTAAAAGAAAATACAAATACAAATACAAATAATAAAAGTTCTGAATAACAATAAAGAACAAAAATGGATGGTCAATCATTGTCTGAAAACTCCCTCTCTAGTTCGCTAGCGATCCCTTTGCCCTTGGGGTCGATCTCTGATCGGATACGCTCTTCATGCTCCCTACTGGATCTCTCCATAGCATCTCTGAGCTCTGCCCCATATGGGTCAATGTCTGGACCCCCTGAAGGAGGTGAGAAAGCAGCTGGCCTCTTCTTTTTCTGTGGATAACTCGGAAGACTGAGTGCATCCCTCATGTCCGTGAGGTTGCCCCAAATGTCCGTGAAGTACTCATTTGCTTCCGCCCTGCTCTCAGTGATCTGTCTCCTGTTATCGGCGACCTCGGTCTTGAGGTTCTCCAATCCGGTCAGCAAAGTCTGCCAAGGGACCTCTCCATATGTCTCCTGTTGGGGTGAGGAAGCAGCGGGCCTATAATCACCATAATCGATGTAAACCGGCTCCACATCTGGTGGTTCCGGGATGTCTTCCGGCTGCCTGCTCGTGCTGCCCCCTTGAGCAGGTTTCCGCCTCCCTGTTCGGACACTGACACCAGATGGGTCCCGCTCTCGGACTTGGTCGTTCCATGTGAATCGCCCAACTGGCCCCAAACCGCATTTGAAAGGGTCGGATCCGAAATCCACTCCGGCAGTTCTGCAGAATGCGGTGATGAGGCTAGGGAAGATGAGTGGTTGCTTGTCCACCCTGACCCCTCCCATCTCAAGGATTTCTCGTTTGACCAAAAAGCCGATGTCTACCAACTGATTTTGTAGTATACAGTACATGATCATGGCTGCATTGAAGTTCACTGAGGTCATGTGCTTTCTGGGATCAAGGAGTGGGATATGAATACATGCCAGAAACCCAACTCACTCCTTAAGTTGGTGTGCTTCATACGGTGATCAAGGGCCACCCAAAAATCCATCGGACGGATCACTAACTGATTTGCAAAGTCCACATTTTGGGTCACAAAAAATTCGCTCCAAGTCACCCCTTGCCTTAGACGTCCGACTGCTTCGGGATCAACTGGAAGCTCAGTCCGATAATATCTGTTGATGTCCGCTATAGTCATACTGACTTCTACCCCTCGGACCAGAACCGTACTAGAGCGCTGAAAAGTTTCCGCTACCATCCCAGCAAAGAACTCTTCGACTATACGTCGACAATACATCGGGGGGGGCTAACAAAGGTTTCCCATCCCCTTGCTTCAATCATTTGAGGAATTGGGGTCCCCTCCAGCTCTTCAACCGCTATCCCCCTCTCCACCACAATGTCTCGCTCCCTGAAATAGTCTAAACGTTCCACGAAATCCGGGTGCCTGATGCACGGTGGTGGAACTTGGGGGCCTCTCCTCGGTCGTCGTTCGGAACCCTGACTGCTTTGCTTAGGCGTTCTCCTGGGTCTACCTGACATCTGCATATTAAACACAGTTTTAAGGCAATATTCGGATCAAAGAAACAGGAGGTTACGATGCAGGGATTTGAAAGGACAAAAATTCTGCCAAGAGGATAAAGTGCGGGTGGAGTGCGGGCGACTGACCCGCACTGTACCCGCACTCTAACTCGTTTCCAGACACCAGCAAATGCAGAGTTCAATTCATGCATACATCTCAAAATCCCAGTTCATCATCGAACGAATCAACAACAAAATGACTCTAACTCATATATAGGCTTTCATTCAACCATATATAAACCCTAATTCATAATTCGAATATCTAAATGCAAAAGAAAATCAATGTAACAATTAAACCATCACATGCATAATTAGATAACACCCATCATTTCATTCTCTTAGATATTAGTAAAGGCACAAACAAAAGTTCAAAACCCCTAACTAATGAAGTTCATGCATAGAGGAAAAGAATTTGTGATAGAGAGGGTTAGGGTTTGGATTGGAGAGAAATGTAATGAAATTAAAGTAAGAATCCATACCTTGGTTGCAGAAAAATCGAAAACGTGGCACACACGGAATACCTTTAGTTGAGAAGAGGGAACAAATTTTAAGTTTGCGGTTGGTTTTGTTCTTTTGTGGCAAGTGGAGCCCTAGAGAACGACAGGTATATATATACTGCGCGACAAAAGTGCGGGTGGAGTGCGGGTGATTTACCCGCACTTTACCCGCACTCTATTACCTGATGCCTTCAGAGTGCGGGACGAGTGCGGGTGACTGACCCGCACTCTAACCGCACTGTTCCCCTGGACAGACTCCTGAATTCTGCCCTGCAACTGTATCTGCACCAAAACAATCTCAAACAGCCTCAAAAGTTAACAGCAACAAAACTAACCATCCAAAAAGTAAAAACAAAAAATAAAAACAATATAATAAATTCAAAAGCGAGTGCAATGCACTCAAAGTGGGACCCGGTCGACCAAAGGAGGTTTGACCGGAATGGGGAGCGCATTCAACTTGGCCACCCAAACCGGTGCCACATGCCTATGCACTACATCTCTCCCCACTGTCCTCATGTGTCCAACTCGGTCCTTTCTAACCCATATTTGTTTAACCTTTGATGGGTTCATCCTAGATCCTACTCTACTTGCTTTTAATCTTTGGAAACTAAAGCAATAAGCTTTAGTGTGCCCTCTTTTGGCACAAAAATAACAAGTAATAGGGCGGTTAGGGAAACTCCCTGATCGATTGTCGGCTCGGGCCACTTTCTGTTGTCCGAATCGGAGGGACTTGACATTTTTGTCCATTTCAGCGAGTTGCTCTATCAAGTCACACTCCTTGACCTTGGCCCACTTCAACTCATCATCTTTCATGTTCAATTGGTCTTGCAATTCCCTTACCGCTTTTTCGGACTCCTCCATACCAAGTTGAAGTTTCCTTGTCCTTCTCCCATAGTCTTCTTCAAACTCTTCTGAGAGCTTTGCCAATGCATCTAAGTTCTTGGAGACTGACTCCTTTTTGGTGGCAAGCTCCACTACTTGCTCATTCAACCCGTTGTTGACTGATGAGAGATCATGCAATTTCGCCTTCAACTGTACAGTCTCTGTCTTCAGCAAATAAACCTCTAGTTTGAGCTTCGTGTTGTCTCGCTCAAGCTCACCCAATTGTTCAAAAAGTTCGGTATTTGCTTCCCCCTCTTCGAATTCTAATTCTTGCCTCTCCTTGATGCAGTCTTGGTTTCCCAATTCCATCTCCTTGACACCCTCAAAGGCTTGTACAAGGGTGAGCACCCGGCTCCTTTTCTTTCTGGAAAGTGGTGCCTCCAAGACTAAACAATCTCTGACTTGGCTTGTTCTGGGGGGTATTACCTCAAAGTTCACACTCTTCCCTCCACAGCTGAAGGAAATATCCCTAGAACATATATCAACCACCATACTTGCTGTCGCCATGAATGGCCTCCCCAATAGTAGTTTCCAGTCTCTACCACTGGATTCTCCTCTTTTGCAGTCCAACACAACAAATTCTGCTGGCACCATCAAACCGTGCACATTCACATATATTTGGTCCACGATAGCAACTGGGGTGACGGGAGAATTGTCCGCCATAATGAGAGTCTGGGAGGTGGGCTTGATTGACTGAATCTTTAGCTGTTTGTAGACCTCTAAAGGCATCATATTGATGCTAGCCCCCATATCAAGGACCGCTCCCATCATTGGTGAATTCTCAATCTGTACCTCTATGACGAAACTCCCCGGGTCTTCAAGTTTAATGGGGGAGCCTATGTTACTTCCCCTATCTTCTTTATCCGCGACCTCTACCATACTTGCTTCGGTTTCCTCACCTCCTAACTGAACAACCTCTAACATGTTAACATGTTCATCGGAGCTTGATGCCTTCTCCTTAATCTTCATCAATGCAACAAAAATCTGTGCCAACTGAGTTTCCATCTTCTTCAGTGACGCTCCATGACTGTTGGCTCTCTGATCATTGGACTGCATGTAAGCTGACATTCGTTGCTCAGAGGCATGTAAGGTGTTCTTGAGGGCTTCCGACCCGATACTAACAGTTTTGATAACTGTACTCACTATCTCCTCTAGAGACTTGTCCTTTGGTTGGCTAGCGGAAGCGTGGGAATTGAAGTTGGATGGTGGGTTACTACTTGAACCTCCCCATTGATTGTTGTTGTTTCCCCCTTGATTGTATCTATTGTACCCCCGGTTTTGGTACCCTTGGTTGTTGTTTCCACCTTGGTAATTGTTGTTGCCACCTTGGTGAGTGGTTGCTCCTAGGTGGTTGTTGTTGGACCAAGACAAGTTTGGGTGATTTCTCAACCCTGGATTGTATGTATTCGAATATGGGTTATTCCTAGGCTGCCTTGGGAATTCTCCAAGGGCTTGGGCTTGCTCTTCCTGGCTGAAATGTCCTTCTCCCCCTTCAATCTCCCCCATGACTTGACTAACTCCTTGGGAGGGCCCTGGTTTTCTGGTTATCAGCTCCTTGATTGATTGAAGCTCCTTGTTCATTCTAGACATCTGGATTTGCACTTGGGTATCCTGACCCACTTCTATTCTTCCACCCCTTCTCACATGTGATGTCCTCTGTTGTGAGTTCTGGGCAATCTTCTCCAGAATGTCATAAGCTTCAACTGCCCTCTTGTCTGCAATGGTACCTCCGCATGCATTATCCACCATCATTTGGGTTATTGATGAAAGTCCACTATAGAAGGAGTTAACCTTCAGTTCTGGATGGTATGTATGCGGTGGCATTTGTGCTAACAATAAGTTGAACCTCTCCCATGCCTCATGGAATGGTTCACCGTCCTCTTCGACAAAAGAAGCTATCTTCAACCTTAGGTCTTTAGCCTTCTGTGACGGAAAATACTTGTTGAAGAAAACCTTGCAGACTTGGCTCCATGTCATCAGTGATCCCGGCCTCAAGTTCATGTACCAAGTCATGGCTGCGTCTTTCAGACAATATTGGAAACACCTCAGATGAAGCTGCTCCCTTGTCAATACTGCTTGGCGACCCATTACAGGGAAGGTTTCTAGGGTGGCTCCATATTGTTTCATAAATTGGAGGCAATCTTCCGTACTTCGCCCACTAAACGACGGTAGGAGGCTGATGTGCATAGTTTTCAACTCGTACTGCCTTGTTACATCATCCAGTACTATAGCAGTGGGCACATTCCCTACAAACGGGAGAGTGTACTCGCCCATGGTGAGGCCTAGCTCTTTATCCCCATGTACACTTCACTCATTCTCTCGAGCCTGTTGCTCATTCTCTCTAGCATGCTGCTCATGTTGATTACGCTCGTCCATATTTCCCTCTAACTGCTCTATTCTTCTACCCAACCGATTGATGTTATCTCTAACTGGAAACACTGTTCCTCTCAACGATCTTCGTCCGTGCATATACCTAAAATCCTGAAATTTCACAACAAATAAAGCACAACGTAAACGAGGAAAAGATAGGGCAGAGCAGGAATATTACTAGACTAGCCTTACTCATGCATAACTAATTAAACTAACATGCCGCATCCCCGGCAACGGCGCCATTTGACAAAGACCTTTTTCCCTTATGTCGTTTTTAAAAGATCAGTCCGTCAATAATATTTTAAGAAACCTCACTAAGCCTAAATCAGTTTGAAAACATAAATATAGTGGCAAGTGGGTGTCGTCCACAGGGAGCGGAGTTAGCCAAATTAGTTAATGCTAAAGCAATGGTATGTATATATATATATATAATAGCAAAACATGAATTGGTGAAAATGTAGATTGTGAACCAACTCTAAATAATACTAAATTAAATATGTAAATAGAATGAAAGGGGAATATGGAGTGAAGGATATATAGATAATGGAAACTAAGGAGTTAATGGATTCGAAAGCAAATACTGGGCAATGCAACAAACTTGTCAATAGCACGGCTTTTCAAGGTAATCGACCTAGGATGTATAGAGTCGGTTATTTATCCCTAGAAGGTGGACAGCCTAGGATGTATAGTGCGGACCACCTATTAGGGATTAATCCTTGTAAACTACCAACCTAGGATGTATAGAGTTGATTGTTTACCGGATTCTAGAAATGAAGTTCGTCTACCTAACATTGACTCAACCGATTAAAGATAGTCACCCTAGGATGTAGAGTGATGACTTCTAACTCTCTCATGGTTCCGACCTAGGATGTATAATGCCGGAAACACGATCGAGGTTAGATTAAAACCGCGGTTTAAGAGTCGGAATTCATGACTTTTCGTCCATTCCTTAGAGCATTAAACAACTAAACATCATGTATATCTAGATGGAATACTCATACATAATACAAAGACATCTTGCAAAGATCATGTATCTACACAAGAAATCAATGATAAACATTCACAACAAGAATAGATCAATGGAAGATAGACATGAATATCAATATAATATCAAGTTTATGTACAAGCCCAATATTAAACTAACTACTCCATCAACCCCTTAGAGGGGATTTAGCTACTCATTACAACTAGGAAATCAGTAGAGAGGAGAAAGAAATAACCCTTGGAGAACATCTCCTTCCTTGAAGTGGCTCCAATCTCCTAACTTCCTTGAAGTTGAGTAGAGAATGTGTGGATGAGAGGTAGAGAGAGAAACTAGATCTAAGAATGTCTAATCTGCCTAAAACGGAGTTAAAAGCTACTTAAAACGTTTCTATACTTTTGTATTTATACTAAATACAAAAATAGGTCACTTAAGCTTTGAAAATCAGACTGGCGCGCTCGAAGTGCGGGTAGAGTGCGGGTGATTTACCCGCACTGTACCCGCACTGTATGGGTTGTCTGCAACTTCAGTTCTCGGAGCATGGCAGGAGTGTGGGTGGAGTGCGGTTGAATTACCCGTACTGTACCCGTACTTGGAGTCGCACTGTGGTCGCACTGTGATCGCACTTCCCTATCAGGAGAAAGATCTACCTTCTGTCTTGAGCCAAAGTGTGGGTATAGTGCGGTTGGATGACCCGCACAGTACCCGCACTCTAGTGTCAGGTGCAATCTGCTCTTCTGTTCTTGATACAAGTGCGGGTAGAGTGCGGTTAGATGACCCGCACAGTACCCGCACTCTGATGTCAGGTGCAACTCTGCTTTTCTGTTCTTGATACAAGTGCGGGTGGAGTGCGGTTGGATAACCCGCACAGTACCCGCACTCTGATGTCAGGTGCAACTCTGCTCTTCTGTTCTTGATACAAGTGCGGGTGGAGTGCGGTTGGATAACCCGTACAGTACCCGCACTCTAATGTCAGGTGGGTGGTCAGCTTCTCTGGTTTGGCATTAGTGCGGGTGGAGTGCGGTTAGCTGACCCGCACTGTACCCGCACTTTATCTCTGTACTTGCATTCTTCCCCGGCTTTTCACATGAGTGCGGCTGGAGTGCGGCTGGAGTGCGGTTGCGACCCGCACTGGACCTGCACTTGACCCGCACTGTAGAGGTGTTTGTGCTTCTTTTCTGCTGGAATCACCACCATATGCTTCCAAACCTGTCCTTACATCATTTCCTATAAATAAGCATAAACAACCCATGAGAGATACAAAAACACCTGAGAACAGAACAAAAGGTAAGGATCTGAGGGCATAAATATACAACATATTTGGCCCGATCAATAACTTAAGATAAAGGTTGGGCGCCTTTATCTTGTTAAAGTTGTAGATTCTTTTGCTAGCATTTGAGTGGGATCAAATGTGTTATGATGAGTCTAAAATCATCAAAGTGTGGTGTCTTTGTGCAAAAGAATCTAGTGCACTGGGTGCATTAAATAGGATCATAGTGAAATACTTTATCCAGAACCGTCAATGGATAAAAGTTTTCACTTGAAGACAATCGGAAAGTCTATCTTAATCCTAAGATAAATGATGGACTTATGGTTGCAAGTGTTATCATTTGAGCTATCGATGAGTACGATTATATAGCATAGTCTATCCTCGATAGTTTGGTGGTATTCATTTGTTAATCGATAGAGGACTTCATTTATAGATATGGACATCGTGGCTCATTTATTAAATGAGAGTAGAATATCTTCATATGGATGTTTTGAGGTATTGGATATTAAATCTTAATGTTAAGTTTTCAATAGTGTCTATTGAAATATGGCTTCTGGACAAGTCAAAATATCCAAGTTCAAAATATGGTCATATAGATATGGTGGTATTCATTTGTTAATCGATAGAGGACTTCATTTATAGATATGGACATCGTGGCTCATTTATTAAATGAGAGTAGAATATCTTCATATGGATGTTTTGAGGTATTGGATATTAAATCTTAATGTTAAGTTTTCAATAGTGTCTATTGAAATATGGCTTCTGGACAAGTCAAAATATCCAAGTTCAAAATATGGTCATATAGGTAAATATGGTAACTTGGAGAGCTATAGGCGGTCTATGAGCTCTTGGCAATTACTGGTATTCTTCACGAGGATACACTATCTCCATTAAGATTGTCTAGGATATGAATGTACAATATTAACTTATTCTATCTTTATTTAAGAGTTCAATTTTAGTTCTTTAGTGGAATGAACTAAAATTAATTGATGGAACCTAAGTGAATCATTTGTTGATTACGATTAGGTTATGTCTATTGGAGCTTAAATTTAGATAGCCTGCCAAGATCCTCAATTCACATGAACTTGCATGGATCACTTGATATATTCTACCGGACTAATTTATGGGTCCATCTACAATTGTATTAAGGTATGTTAACTTGTTTCTTTTAGTAAGAATGGGTATAGTTCACAAGTGGACTTTTTATTAAGGTCCAATAGATTCAATAAAATAGAAAAAAACAAAAAAACAAAATTGGCCCTTATATATTGGCTTGGGCGGCAAGGGACTATTTATTAGTTTTATATATTGTTTTTATTTTATTATTTAATTAAATGGAAATTAATTAATTTATTAATAATTAATTATTTAATTAAAAGTCAAAATCTTTTTCTAACTAGGAGAAAGATTTCTAGTGTCATACTATTGCTGGTAGTATGATAAGTACCAAAGACTATATTTGATAAGTAGATAAATAAAAGTATTTTATTTATCTAGTCAAATTAGAAAGTTTTTGATATAGTCACAATTTTTATATTCAATAATTTATTATTGGATAATATACTCATGAGTTGGAATAAGGTTAAAACTCAAAGTTGATAGGAGACTTGGAGAAGAAGTAATCATACTTGTGTGAGGATTTGACTACAAGGTAGAAATCCTACTTGTGTTAGGATTTGACTACAAGGTAGAAATCTTACTTGAGTGAGGATTATGCCTTCACCTATATATATATATATATATATATATATATATATATATATATGTTATTAAATTCGTTTTTGAATAGTAGTTTAAAAAAAGTTTTTTTTTTAGAGAAAGTATTTTTTATTCTCTTGCTTTTGAATAAAAAAAAAACTTCCAACTCAAGAAAGGGGTGTATTGAATTCGGCCAAAGAGTAGAGAAAATGGGAACGTTTTTGTTTTCGATAGTACACAAGTATCCTTTACATCAAAAAGGATTTTGTGTACAAAATCGAATCGGGTTCACGCGAGTTTCAATCAAATAGATTGATAATTCACAAGTGACCGGACGTTCTTGGGTTTTCTCTTGGAGGATTATTGTGACTAACAAAGAAGAAGAATTTGTTTGTTTCATCCTCAGGTATACAATTAAAGAAAGGGAGCCCACACTCCTAGGTGATTCACGTTCGTGATTGGATTGGAAGATCTTGCGGATCCAATTCGACGCTAGTTCAATCGTCAAGAGAAAAAGGTACGATACTTTAACTATATGTTAATTAATCTAGGGTTAAGGTTCTTTCTTTTTAAGGAAATTTTTTTAAAATATACCACCCTATTTTTCGCTTCCGCCGCGTTTTGAACCGTTCTTCCCTACAATTGGTTTCAAAGCCTGGTTGAACTCTTGATTAATTGATATATATATACGTGAATCTTTTTCTTTTTATTGTATATATGTATGTTTTAGAAAGAGATGACACTCTAGGTATTCGCATATATATTTACATTGGAATGTATGGATATATATATATATATATGTTTTATATGTGGATTGTTATTGCTCAATTTTGGTCATAGAATCTGGTTATGATACGTCCGGGTCCATGGGTTCATTGGGGACTCACTAATCCCCACCGGGTCCATGATCCTACCGGTGATAGCAGTAACAACCTCCATCCAATAGAATCTCATGACAGATTTCGTCGTGGTAGATACTCCATCCGCGTACAATTCCATCCTTGGGAGACCTTACTTATCCGCTCTCAAGGGCGTCATGTCGCTCTACCATAATGTCCTGAAATTCCCGATAAGGGACAAGGTAGGCGAGGTGCAGGGAGTTTAGCAGGTAGCCCGTAAGTGTTATGCAGTGTCCACCAACGCAGCGACGCTTGCCAAGCAGTGTGCACAGATAACTGTTGTGCAGGATCATAAGCTATCATAAAAGGACCTTGAAGATGAAACAAATGCAGTAGAGAAAGAACCTGTGGCAGAATTCCCAAATATGGAAGGTAGGAAAGAGGAAGAAAGAGGATGGGCCAATGGCCATCCTATAGATGAGTTAGAAGAAATATCTATCTGGAAGGATGACCCTTCCAAGGTTGTCATGATAGGTTCAAAGCTGGAAATAGGAGTGAAGGAGGGTCTGGTAAAGCTCTTACATGAATACAGTGACATCTTCGCCTGAAGTCAGAATAGATACCGGGGATACCAGTTACCTTGGCAGCTCATAGGTTGGCTGTAGATCCTACCTTCAAGCTGGTTAAATAGAAGATGAAGCATTTCAACCCAGAAAGGAATGCCGCAGTACAAGAGGAGGTAAACAAGCTACTAAAAGCAAAGTTCATCAGGGAGTCCCGGTACCTCAAATGGATTGCCAACGTAGTCATGGTGACCAAAGCAAACGGTAAATGGCGCATGTGCGTTTATTACATTGATCTCAACCGCGCCTGCCCGAAGGATAGCTTCTCCCTACCGAAAATCGACCAGCTAGTAGATTCGACTGTGGGTAACAAGCTCCTAAGCTTCATTGACGCCTTTTCAAGGTACAACCATATTATGATGCACCCTGTTGATCAGGATAAAACTAGTTTCATAACCGGGCACGGCCTATATTGTTACAAGGTCATGCCCTTCGGACTCAAGAACGCAGGGGCTACCTACCGGCGTCTGGTCAACCGTTTGTTTAGGGAGCTGATAGGAAAGTCAATGGAGGTATACATCGATGACATGATCATGAATTCCTAGGTAGCTTTCCAATCAATAAAGAGATATCTTGCTAGCCCACCACTGCTAGCTAACCCGGTACTAGGAGAAGAGTTACTGCTGTACATGGCTGTGTCCGAGACAGCTGTTAGCAGGGCCTTGGTAAAATAATGTGGAGGTGGAATTCAGGGGCTTGTCTACTATGTGAGCCGCGCCCTGACCAAGTTAGAAAAGAAGTACACTTTCCTGGAGAAGCTCGCTTGTGTATTAATAACCATCGCCAGGTAGCTCCGCATCTACTTCCTAGCTCATACAATTGCGATGGTCACTAATCAGCCCCTGCGACAATTTCTCCAAAGGCCGGACGTATTAGGAAGACTTATACTATGTGCCCGGTTATGAAACTGGTTTTATCTTGATCAGCATGGTGCATCATAATCTGGTTGTACCCCGAGAAGGCGTTCATAAAGCTTAGGAGCTTGTTACCCGCGGTCAAATCTTGGACCTTTTCGAGGTAGATTGCCATGTTTTCTCCTTTGGCCTGGTATAGACCTATTATCTGATTAAATACCAGTTGCGAGTCACACTTAGCAAAGAGGTAATCAGCTCCCAACTTTGCTGCTGTTCTTATTCCTGCTAACAAAGCTTCATACTCAGCTTCGTTGTTGGTGGTGTTAAACTCGAATCTGAATCAGTGACAGCATTGGACTTTTTCTGGATTGGTTAGACAATTCCGCCCTTGCTTGCAGCTTGATTGGATACCCCATCTGTGTATAAGACCCAGGTTTCTCGATTGATGGCCAATCTTCAGGTTCTTGCTCCTTCTGAGGGGTCAGATCCGAGATCGATGTGGTATCGTGATCTAGCATTGTACTGAATTCTACCATGAAATCTACCAAAGCTTAGGCCTTGATGGTAGTTCTGGATTTATACTTGATGTCTAACTGGGTGAGCTCGAGGGCCTATAGTACAAGTCTTCCTGATACGTATGGCCTTTGGAGGAATTGGCGTAGGGGCTGATCGGTGACCATCGTGATTGTATGAGCTAGGAAGTAAGAGCGGAGCTTCCAGGCGGTGGTTATTAATGCAAAAGCGAGCTTCTCTAAGAGAGTGTAATTCTTTTCTGACTTGGTCAGGGCACATCTTACATAGTAGACAGGCCGCTGAATTCCATCTCCATATTCTTTTATCAAGGCACCGTTAACAGACATCTCGGACATAGCCAGGTACAGCTGTAACTCTTCTCCTGGTACAGGGTTAGCTAGCAGTGGTGGGCTAGCAAGATATCTTTTTAATGATTGGAAAGATAACTCGCTGTTTATGTCCCACTTCATATTCTTCCCTTGTTTGATGGCTTTGAAGAAGGGAATGCACTTATTAGTCGATCGTGATATGAAGCAGTTCAAGGCTGCTATCAGTCTGGTCAGGCCTTGTACCTGTTTGAGTGAGCTAGGAGATTCGAGGTCCAGGATGGCCTTAATCTTCTCTAGTTTTTCTTCAATCCCTCTCTCATGGACCATAAACCAGAGGGATTTCCCGGTTGTAACCCAGAAGGCACACTTAAGTGGATTTAACCGCATATGATTTTCTCTGACTATCTGGAAAGTCAGACGGAAGTGATCCTGGTGCTGCTCGGCTACCTGGGACTTCATTATTATGTCATCAATGTATACCTCCATTGACTTTCCTATCAGCTCCTTGAATAAACAATTGACCAGACGCTGGTAGGTAGCCTGGTTATGAAACTGGTTTTATCCTAATCAGCAGGGTGCATCATAATCTGGTTGTACCCTAAGAAGGCATCCATGAAGTTTATGAGCTTGTTACCCAAGGTCGAATCTACCAGCTGGTCGATTTTTTGTAGCTGGAAGCTGTCCTTCCGGCAGGCGCCGTTGAGATCAGTGTAATCAACGCACATACGCCATTTCCCGTTCGCTTTTGTCACCATGACTACGTTGGCAATCCATTCGGGGTACCGGGACTGCCTGGTGAACTTTGCCTTTAGTAGCTTGCTTACCTCCTCTTGTACTGTGGCATTCCTTTCCTGGTGGAAATGCCTCCTCTTCTATTTAACCAGCTTGAAGGTAGGATCTACAGCCAACCTGTGAGCTGCCAAGGTAACTGGTATCCCCTGCATCTCTTCGTGACTCTAGGCGAAGATGTCACCGTATTCTTATAGGAGCTTCACCAGACCCTCTTTCACTCATGTTTCCAGCTTCGAACATATCCTGACAACCTTGGAAGGGTTGTCCTTCCTGATAGATATTTCTTCCATCTCATCTACAGGATGGCCACTGGCCCATCCTCTTTCTTCTTCTTTCCTATCTTCTTTCTCTAGAACCCCTACCTCAGGTTCCACTACACCCATCCCATCTTCAAAGTCCTCCTCTGGTAGGGTCTGATCTTGCACGATAGTTACCTGTGCACACTACTTGGCCAGCGTTGTGGGGTTGGCAGACACTGTGTAACACTTGCGTCCTGCCTGCTGGTCTCCCTGTATCTCGCCTACCTTGTCCCCCACCGGGAATTTCAGGACATTGTGGTAGATTGACAGGACACCCTTGAAAGCAGATAAGTAAGGTCTCCCAAGGATGGCGTTGTAGGCAGATGGGGTGTCTACCACGATGAAATCTGTCATGAGATTCTGCTGGAGCGGTGTTGTCCCTACTATCACTGGTAGGATCATGGAACCGGTGGGGATTATTGAGTCCTTCGTGAATCCATACACTGGTGCGGTGCAGCTGTTATAGCAAGGATATTTTAAGTTGAATTGCTCCAAAGCACCCTTGAGGAGAATGTCGACACTGCTACCGGTGTCAATTAGGTCACGATGGACCAAATTGTTAGCTATTTGCACAGTGACGACTATGTGGTCATCATGGGGTTGCACAGTGTTATACACATCCTCCTCAGTAAAGATAATCTGGGCGATTCTCTGGTGACCTTGAAGACATCTTGGCCCGTATCTATCCTGGGCACTTTCCACAACACAAGGAACTTGACCAGATGCCTACAGAACCTGAGAGTAAGATGAAGGGGGGCAAGTTGTAATGCATATAGTGCCCTGTGCAGGGTAGGATGGAACAGCAGCCTGACTCCACTGTCGAAGGATGCCATATGAATAAGGAGCTCGTCGGAATGAGGGGAGTACATGTCGTACCCCCAGAGGGTATGGTGATCTCAATGTCAGAAGGGGTCGAAAAATTCTTCCTCAAATCTAGAATGGTATCAGCGGTGCAAGAGGAGTCGAGAATGCACTGGTATTTATAAGGAAGGGCGAGCACCCTCCCTATCGAGTCAGTAACTTCTCCAACCCGATCTCTACCTACCCCGACACCGTTTGAATTCCAACTCGACTCTTTGTCAACATCAACAGGGGCATTAGGGTCATTAGTGAAACCCGATCGAATCGCGATATTCCGATTCGATCGATGGCATTGGGAAGCCGAAGCGTCTTCACCGCTGTCGTCAGTTCGACGAGCCCTCTTATCTAAGCAATGCTCATAGAAACGTCATCAAAAATCTGGTCCAGACTGGCCCGGGTACCTCGATGTCGACCTAGAATCCAACAAAGATGGGCATCATATCCTCCGAATAAGAAGAATGTCGATACAAAGATACCAACATGTTGGAACAAGAACCATACCAACAAGAGAAGACCGGTACATTAGTGCACCATACCATCGAGATACAGAGAAGAACAAGCACCACGCCAGCGAAAGCAGACCAATATCCCAACATACCCCGCCACAAGAGTATGGAGCCAAGATACTCATCCAAGCAACGCAAACAAGGAAAGTTGACTCCTTTGCAAGTTAAAGCGCCACAAATGAGACCAAATGGTCAACCAAGTCAGAGTTTAAATATGACAGTAATTAATGGGATCAAATCTCATGCCTTTAGCCTCACTCAACGTCTTTCAAAGCCTAAAAAGAGACTCCAAATAATCCTCATTAATACAAACAGATTCTCAGGAATATTGGAGGTTTATATATATGGCCATGAAGGACGAAGAGGGGAGGAGGATTTTTTGGGGAACACTAGAGAGATAATTTTTTCCCAGAGAAACTTCTTCTGTGTTCTCTGAAGCCAGTGAGAGTTTTAAACAATCATTGGAAGGTTTTTAGCCACTTATTTACATAAACGAGTACGCCATCTCCATCCCGTGTTGAACGAGAGAAAATAGAGTGTATTGTATTACCCATACAAATAAATATTCAATAAAACAGTGTCTTTCGTATTCATCTTATATTTTGCCTTCTCCTCTCTCTATCTCCCACATAAAAAAAATAAACCCGGTACCGAAGGTACCTACCCCTACCACCTATCGGTAGTGGACAATGGTGCTAACTGGAATTCTACTCCCTGAGTGGATTTTTCTATGAACAACATGGTTGATCGTTAATTGTATGGTACAATGGGTTTAGAGTTCTTATTAAAGTTTGTAATATTTCTTTTATGTAATATTAATGTCGGGATGTTTTTTTTTTCTTCTGCTGTATTTTCTTTGTTGTATTTTTTTTCTACTATGTATTTTATTGTAAAATATGTATGAAGAAATCAAACGAAGAAGACACAAGGCGGAAGAACGAAATCGAAAACGCGTTCGCACGTGAGACTCGTCTAGGCGTGCTGTTCGGACTGCCGCGCAGTAGCCAGGTAGCGCGCCAAGGCACGCTATGCGCACAGTAGCCAGGTAGCGTACCTGTGCGTGCTGCGCACACAATGGCCATGCTACGGACCTAGGCTGCTGGCAGCACACGTCCGCTGCGCACAGACTGACTGACTGGGTGCGGAACAGCTTTATAATGTCTTCGTGCGCAGCTGGTTGGCTCGTGTGCGGATGGCTATTTGCACATGCTTTCTGTGACTTGATTGTCACGTGTGCTGTTGCGGGGAGCCCATGCGTGCGAATGATGACCACGAATGAAAGTGCTAGGGTTTCGCATTTGCAATGCTAGGGTTTCCAAATTTGAAAAGAATTTTGGGCTGAATTTTATTTTAATATTATTTTATGCCTTGGGCCTCCAATAAGTGTTAGAGTAACACTTGGGCTTTAGGTTTGATTCATGAGATGGGTCATAACATAATATATATATTTAATCAAGTTGGACTTGGATAAAAGCCCAAAATAAGAAGAACCCATAGCCTGGAAAAATATTGGAATTACTTAAAGACCAAGGAACGCATTGGATAACTTTTGTAATTAGATATTGTTAACAGGAAAATTCATTCAGGGAGTCAAATTCCAATTAACACCCTCAATTGTTACCGGTAGGTGGCAACGGGGATAGGTGCCTTAGGTACCGGGATTTCGTTTAACTAGAGAGTGAGGGATAAAACCTCAAATAAGAGAAATCTTATGAAAGAATGATATATGTGGAGATAATGAAGGTGGCATTTATTTTATTGATCACTGGATTGTTTGTAAAAGAAGAAAGGTTTTGGTAACAATAAAATAATGTCACTTTCTCGTCTCTCTCTCTCTCTCTCGCTCTCTCTCTACACAGAATGGCGATGGCCAAATCGTACGTGTCGATAAGTGACTAAAATCCTCTTAGTGGTGGCTAAAATCATACCCCCATCTGGATTACCTCTTTGCGGAACCTCTCCACTTCAGTTCTAAGAGACTCACCCCACTCTTGGATCACGTATTGAAGGTGTATGGGATCCTTAGGGCGAGGTTTGATGCCCTGGAATTGAGCACATAAATCTATGGTTAACTTGGTAAAGGAATCAACAATACCCGCCGGTAACTTCCTGAACCACGTCTTGGCATAATCAGTTAGTGTGGTTGGGAACATCCTGCACATAGTTGTCCGGGTTGCGTTTTGGACGTCTATCTGTTGAACGAAGCTCTCTAGGTGCCTCAAGGGGTCCTCTGTCCCAGAGTACTTATCGGTTGGCATTTTAAACTTAGGAGGTAGCTCTGCCTCTATGATCCATCTGGAGAATGGAGCATTCATCTCTCCTATGGGATCCTTCCGGCTTTCCTGGTGTTTGCCCTTCTTCAGCTCATGGATCTCCATCGCCATTCTGGCTACCTGGTCCCGGAGGCGCTTATTACCATAATTTTCGGACTCTACCTCAGAGGCTTCATTGCCACATCCCTCTGAAGCTATCTAGGCTTCGTCTCGGTTCTCCCCCTATGGAGGGTCTTCCCGGGCACTTCTTTAATGGTGGGTGCTACCTCCTGCCGCTGAGCAAGGTTGCCACTTGGAACCCTCTGGTTGGGCTGGGTGGCAATGCTCCCTAGGTGGAATGTTGAAGGTTGACTTCACCTGTAAGGTTCAATAGTTTGTAGGTCAATCTATACCTTGGGGCATAGGCCCAAGCCTATCGCGGACCGGTACTCGAGGTGGAGGGCCCAACTGGTCAAAGGCAGGTATCCTTATACCTGGTATCTGGCTGTCTGGTATTTCCCTTGGCATTTTGCATTACAGACTGAGGGATGCTGCCCTTCGCGACCATTTGGAGGCGGATACTCTCTAGGAAGGCCATGACTTGTTGGTCCAGGTTGGCCTGGTTAGCTATCGGGCCTACAAGGATCTGAGGGGTAGCCTGTGCGACGGCTGCAGGTGCTGGAGTGGGGTTGGGATTCTTCGCCCCTTTCTTTTGCTTCTAACTCTTTCAGGTTGAAGCGATAGATCGGTGCCCTAATGGATCGAGCTGCCATTGAGAAGATCGGAGTCTCATATTGATATCCTGTAAAAAAAATCAAATTCACAGGCTTTTTATTAAAGGGTGTGGAAACTTCCCACAGATGGCACCAAAAATTGTTAACCAGAAAATTCACTCAGGGAGTAAAATTCCAATTAACACCATCAACCGCTACTGGTAGGTCGCAGTGGGGTAGGTACCTTCGGTACCAGGATTTTGTTTAACTAAAGAGTGAGGGATAAAACCTCAAATAAGAGAAATCTTATGAAAGAATGATATATGTGGAGATAGTGAATGTGGCGTTTATTTTATTGATCACTGGATTGTTTATACAAGAAGACAGGTTTTGATAACAATAAATGACTGTCACTTTCTCGTCTCTCTCTCTCTACACAGAATGGCGACGCCGAAATCGTACGTGTCAATAAGTGGCTAAAATCCTCTCAGTGTTGGTTAATAACCTCTCACTGACTTCAAAAACCTCATACGCAAGCTTCTGAAGAGATCTCCCTCTCTTCTTCCTTCATGGCGGTATTTATAGATATCCAATATCCCTCAGAATCAGATCATTAATGAGGATTATTTGGAGTCCTTCTTTAGGCTTTGAAAGACGTTGAGTGAGGCTAAAGGTACATGATTTGATCTCTCCAATTACTGTCGTATATAAACTTTGATTCAGTTGACCATTTGGTCTCATTTATGGCGCTTTAAATGGTGACGAATTCAACTCTTCCCTCTTACATTGCTTGGAAGGAGAACCTGCCTATGTACCCTGGTGTCGTGGTACACTGGTGTACCAGTCTGCTTTTGCTGGTCGTGGCACTTGTTCTATTCTACATCTCGATGGCGTGCTGGTGTCTTCGTGGCGACATTCTCCTCGTTTGGCGGGCAGAATGCCTATCTTGGTTGGATTCTAGGCTGATACCGAGGTACTCAGGTACTGGGGGTATGTCGCATTATCTAGGTACCAGGTAAGAGATACTAGGTACATGCGAGGTACTGGATACGTGGTGTCGCAATACTCTTTCATCTTGACTCGTAGCTCAGGTGCTTCGTCTGGGTAGATAGATAGATAAGGCAGTCGCGGTATTGATGTTGCTGGGTATCTGGAAGCTGGGAGTGGTTCCTACCAGGTAGTAACTTAGTGGAAAATTCTTCTTTGGACCCCTTCCAACCGCACCCGGTCAACAGAAGCATGCAGTTATAGCCGTTGATTATTTTACCAAGTGGGTGGAAGTGGAACCCCTCTCCAAAATCACAGAAGCAAACACGACAGAGTTCATCAAGAAGAATGTGATCTGCCGATTCGGTACCCCGATAGTAATCATCACAGATCTGGGTAAGTAATTCGACAATGCTAGATTCTGGGGATTCTGCGGGGACCTATGGATCGATCTCTGGTTTGCTTCAGTAGCACATCCTCAGAATAACGGTCTAGCGGAGGCCACGAACAAGACCATTAAGAGACTCCTGAAGAAGAAGCTCCAATAGAAGAAGGGTTGGTGGGCAGAAGAGCTCCCGGACGTGCTATGGGCATACCGTACCACAAGAAGGACAGCCACCGGAGAAACCCCCTATTCATTAGCCTTCAGGGTAGAAGCTGTTCTTCCTATCGAGCATAAACTCATCTCCTTCTGGGTTCAACACTTTGACCCAGAAGGTAACGAAGGTAAATTGAGGGCTAACCTAGACCTCCTGGAGGAGAAACAGGAAAGGGTTGCAGGAAAAGTAGAGGTATATCAAAGCCGAATTGCCCAATGTTTCAACAAGAAAGTCAGAAACCGAAGTTTCAAGGAGGGAAATCTGGTTCTTAGGAAGGTCACCCAGAACACCCAAAAAAGGTCTGACAGGGTGCTATCACCCAATTGGGAATATCCATATCTAATTAAAATGGTGATCTGAAGCGAGGCCTACAAGTTGGAGGACATGGAAGGACGTCCTATTGACCACACCTGGAATGCAAATCACCTGAAGAGGTTCTACCCGTAGGGCCTACAATGAACACCAACCAGTATCACCCCAGATAGATACCAGAAGATGTTGGAGCTCATGAGTATTTGTATTCCTTTTTGATTCATCAATAAAAGAAGATCTTTTCTCCATCTACGTTTTCCTACATTTGTCTACATTTATATCGCTATATTTCACCATGATCATCACCAAGACCAGGAAAGCAATATAGCTCTCCTGATGCCCTGGACCGGACTAGTCCCTCTAGGAGGACCTCCTTGAAACCAGGATAGACCACATGGCTTTCCTGATACCCTGGCAGGGCACCACCCCCCGCTAGGAAGGATCCGATACGTAAGAGCATAGTTGCCCAACGAATCTAACCTCAGCCGGGCACCACCCCCCGCCGAGAAGGGTCTGGATAGTAAGAGCATAGTTTCCTTCCAGATCAAGGCTTTGGCCGGGTACCACCCTCCGCTAAGAAAGACCTTGTGCTAAAGTGGCCTTAGTAGCCTACCAAGATCTTGTTAACAAAATTTTCGCCATTATTCTCGCCACGGTACTGAGATTCCTGGGACAGGAATGTGAGGTACCCGTGCTCGCCTCATTCTCACCTTGGTACTAAGACTCCTTAAAATAGGAAAGCGAGGTACCACAGGTCACCTGGACCTTTCGCCTATATACCTAGGTTCCTAGCAACAGGAAGTCTAGCTACCAATGTATTCGCCAAGGTACCAAGATTCTTGAGACAGGAATGTGAGGTACGTAAATTTTAGGCGGTATCTCCACCAAGGTGTCAAGATTCCTAAAATAGGAATGCTAGATACCTAGATCAAGACCTTGACCAGATACAACCCCCCTGCCAGGATGTACCTGGAGTTGAAGTGGCCGTAATCGCCCACCAGGACTCATGGAAAACAAAAGAAGCAAGAGAACCCCTTGAGATCTAAGGATCGGATATTGTGGTTTCATGGTATTGTATCACGCTGGGGGCCTACCTACTTCATTACCTGATATTGATTAATTCAGTTTCGTGCTGGGGACTGACTCCCCCAGATTCTTACGACGTCAGAATTATAAGCAGGCAACAAGAATATACTAGGGATGTATCTATATATAGGGCTGATAAAAAAGAAAGGAAAAGCTTCATTGATCAAATCAGGGAGCCCAACCCTTTATTTCAGGTTACATACATTCAAGCTACATACAAGAATGATGAAGACAACGATAACAGAACCAAATGCGTTGATTTCTACCCTAACTTCCTAATCGACTAGTTAGCCCAACATAACAGATCTTCCTGGAATCAGGCATTGGACACGTCGTTATTGTCACCGGAGGTAGGGGCAAAGAGGCAGCTTTGAAATCATCCACGTTCAAGATGCAACTGGACAGGAAGCTGCAACCTGGTTAGGCAACGTGTACGCCAATGGTAAAAGTACAAAGCCGTGAACCACCCTTCCTCCTAGTTCTGGGAATTATGAGCCGATCCAGTCAAGATTCTTTGGAAAATTAATCCATCTTCTGTTGCTCTTTCCACAATACCAATACCTCGACCGGAGTCTTGCCATAGCAAAAGCATACTCGGGCAGCAATAGCCTCCAACGACCTAGATAGAAGAGAAGTTGAAGCCCAGATACCTCGACCGAAGTCTTGCCAGGTTGAGTAGGAGTACCCATCCCTCCATCAGGATCAGAGCCGGCTGAAGCTGGAAACCTGATGAGGGAGGTCGGTGAAGACTCGTTGATACTCACAGCCTGGTTGAACCCTTTCGCTGGGATCGGCAAAGGCACTGAAGAGACTACCAAAACAGATAACTTTAGTATCTACAAAGCCACATGATAGGAGCAAGGTTAAGAATATTTATTACCTGGGAAAGCACTGGAGATACAGAGTTAGAATTCCACCCTTCCCGCTTCAAAGACGTCCGCAGTGGGATACTTCAGATTGGTATAATTACGAGCCATGATAGCTCTCAAAATCTTCTCCGACTCCGCAGAGAGTCTGTTCTTCTCCAACGAAGGTGTCCTACTGAAACAAGTACGAACCTTGAACTCGGTTCCTCCGATGTGGACTGAACTGCCCTATTCACCTTTAATGATAACCCATTCCTCCATCCATGAGGTATCCTTCTTCGCGGCCCCAGGTACCACAAATTTCAAATTGTTCTTCGCCCGAGCATAGAATTGCCCCTTTGGGCAGGGAGAATTGGCAGCAATCTGGAACACGCACCTAAGCTCGTCCGATCCCGATTCCCAATAGATGTTATCTCTCTCGCACCGCTCTCTCCACAGTACCAAGAACCCTTCTAGGTGTCTCCAAAACCCTGGTGTCAGTTGAGGTGGGGTAAGCTGCAAGGCATACAATGCCCTACGCAAGGTAGGGTGGAGAGGTAGCCTGACTCTACTATCGAAAGCCGCCATATGAATTGGAAGCTCGCGAGGATTGAGGGTATATACATCATACATAGGAGAAGGTATGACGATCGAGATATCCTTAGGGATCTTAAAGTCCCTCCGCAGACGCCTGATGGTATAGTCAGTGCTGATCCAATCAGGAATACACTGATATTCATAAGGGAGGGTGAGTACCCATCATCAATGTCGTGGGATAATCGGTGACGTGGGGGAAACGGTTTCGAAAAACGCGCGCCTCTAAATTTCCCTTTTGAATTTAGCCTAAAAAATACCCATATATATATATTTAAGTATAACTAGTACTAATTATACTTAAATATATATATATATATATATATATGGGTATTTGGTCACCCACGTGGAAGATTCATTTAAACCAGCGTGCAAAGGGAAGATTCTATTCTACGAGTCGGTTACAGGAAAATTCTCCATATGTTATGAATCCTGACTCCAACCCCGACCCAGAACTGGTGTTCAAGTTAGGGGGGACTTCTGTTAACAGGGTTTTTTGGCAAGGGTCTAAAGGAGAATTTTCCACCAAGAATCTACCTGGTAGGAACCAATCCCGGCTCCCAGGTACCTAGCAGGGCCAGTACCATGACCTCAAGGGAAGCAACCCGAAGTTTGACTACCCACCTACCTGGATAAGGCACCATAAATGTTCAACCAGAGGATCAGGTACCTCACTGTACATCCATACTAGCACCAGGTGGAAGGGATATCGCGGTATCATACTTCTAGTACCTCGCGGGAACCTGATACTTCCCTTCTGATGTCTCGGTACCGCGGGCTAGCACCCGATATCCCAAAACACCTTGACGTCAGCCCAGAATCCAATCGGGATAGGTATTCTATCCGTCTCTCGGGACAAATACCATTACAAGGTCGCCAGGAAGAGTAAAATAGGCACCACGCTAGGAAGTCAGATTAGTATATCAGTGAACCGCATTACCAAGACGACGAACCAGTATTCATCTCCAAATAATACCAGTAGAAATGGTTGACTCCCTCGCCATTTAAAGCGCCATAAATGAGACCAAACGGTCAACCAAAATCAGGATTTAAATATGACAATAATCAATGGGATCAAATCTCGCGCCTTTAGCCCCACTTAACGCCTTTTCAACGTCTAAAATAGGACTTCCAATAATCCTCATGAATACGACCAGATACTGAGGGGATTTTCTAGGAAGCCTATATATACAGCCTTGAAGGATAAAGAAAGGGATCGAAAAAATCATTTCTTATCGCCAGAAAAGAGAGTTTAATTTCCAGAGGAATTCACTTTGAATTCTCTGAAGCTAGTGAGAGTCCATTAACAATCACTGAAAGAATATATCTACTTATCGACTTAAATGAAGGTTCCACCACCTTCCTGTGTAAAAACAAAAAGAGAGCTAAGTGAGGGGAGTGTACGTATTGTAACCATAATTTCAATACTCTTTCAATTAGACAGTGTTATTTCATACCTCGTTGTTCCCTTTTATTTCTTTTTCGTTCATTTTTATCTACATTACGAAGAGGGACCTCGGTACCGAAGGTACCTATCCTGCTACTGTCTACCGGTAGTGGGCGAGGGTGTTAACCAAAATTTTGCTTCCCGAGTGAATTTTTCCGTTAACACTAATAATTTATTATATATGCCCAAGACATTTAGATTGAAATTAGCCGTTTAATCTTAGTAATATCTAGGTGCATTAATCGAAAACCCTAATTATAAAATAAAGAGTGGGAGAGGGATATATAACATTATATCCTACGGTCTCCATCACTAGTTCAACACCGTGAGATTCGAGTGGGGCCTCGTGACGGCTTTGCTTTCGTTCTCCCTAAGGAGGGTTTCCATAAGAATCAATACCAAGGTTGACTCTCAAATAAATAGGATTTCTGAGGGTATTTCAGGATTGACCAACCCTAAGGCGGTAATTCTCGAGTTAAGCTCATGAGATCTGAAATGATTGGTTACACTCATAAGATTTTAATTAAAATAGTTAATATAAAGAATAAATAAACGATGGTTGAATGATATTGGAATAATAGTTATTCTGGTATATCATTTGATTAAGAAGGTCTAAATCTAACATGCAAGAATTTGACAGACCCTAAGGCAGCACTTGCTTGTGGTATGTTGGATTGTCGTAGCATAGAAACATTGTTTTTTTAGGGTTTTTCTTGTTCATTAAACATTTTCATGCATCATGTTTAATTTTATGCTGAACATTCGCACATGTTTTAAATGTATGATTGAATGAATTCTTAATTTATGTTTTTTCAGCCATGTAATCTGCACTGTTACAAATCCTTGCCAATGACAAATTAACTGATAATAACTACTTGTTAACAGGAAAATTCACTTAGAGAGTAAAATTCCAATTAACACCCTCAACCGCTATCAGTAGGTGGCAGCAGGGTAGGTACCTTTGGTACCGGGATTTCTTTTAACTGGAGAGTGAGGGATAAAACCTCCAATGAGAGAAATATTATGAAAGAATGATATATGGGGAGATAATGAAGGTGGCGTTTATTTTATTGATCACTGGATTGTTTATAAAATAAGAAAGGTTTTGATAACAACAAAAGACCGTCACTTTCTCGTCTCTCTCTCTCTCTCTCTACACAGAATGGCGACGGTGAAATCATACGTGTCGATAAGTGGCTAAAATCCTCTCGGTGGTGGTTAAAAACCTCTCACTGACTTCAGAAAACTCAAACGAAAGCTTTTGAAGAGATCCCACTCTCTTCATCCTTCATGGCCGTATTTATAGATATCCAATGTCACTCAGAATCAGGTCATATTAATGAGGATTATTTGGAGTCCTTCTTTAGGCGTTGAAAGACGTTGAGTGAGGCTAAAGGCATGGGATTTGATCTCTATAATTACTGTTGTATTTAAACTTTGATTCGGTTGACCATTTGGTCTCATTTATGGAGCTTTAAATGACCAAAAAGTTAGCTCTTCCCTCCTACGTTGTTTGGAAGGAGAACTTGGCTCTATATCCTAATGTTGTGGTACACTGGTGTACCGGTCTGCTTTTGCTGATCGTGGCGCTTATTCTATTCTGCATCTCGATGGTGTGTTACTGTCTTTGTAGCTACATTCTCCTCGTTTGAAGGGTAGGATGCCTATCTTGGTTGGATTCTAGGCTGATATCGAGGTACTCGAGTACCGGGGGTATGTCACAGTATCTAGGTGCCAGGTAGGAGGTACTAGGTACATGCGAGTTACTGGCTACGCGGTGTCACGGTACTTGGTATCAGAAATGTAAGCCTAACACGGTACTTGTTCTTTTTGGCTAGTAACTCAGATGCTTCGTCTAGGTAAATAGGTAGATAAGGCAGCAGTGGTATCGATGTATTGGGTATCTGGGAGCTGGGACTGGTTCCCACCAGGTAGTAATTTAGTGGAAAATTCTCCTTTGGACCCCTGCCAGAAAAGGCTATTAACACTACTCTAAATGGAAACATAAAAAAAATGCAATCTTGGTCACCAAAGACCTAAAGTTTGTGCTTACCGAGGAATGTCCTCCAGTGCCTACTGCCAATGCCACACGAATTGTTCGTGAGGCATATGAAAAACGGGTCTCATTAGATGAGAAAGCCCGAACATATCTGTTAGCCAGTATAACAGACGTGATTGTCACTAAGCACGAAGCAATAGGTACTGCGTTTGAAATAATGGAGTCATTGCAGGCTATGTTCGAGCAGCCCTCTGAGCAAAAGCAGCACGAAGCTGTTCGTTCTGCAATGCTTGCTCGGATGAAAAATGGCACATATGTTCTGGAACATGTCCTGAGCATGATGTCCTATTTCAACACGACAGAGATCAATGGCGGGGCCATTGATGAACCCAGTCAGGTGAGCATCATACTGACGACTTTTCTGAAGAATTTCGATCAGTTCAAGAGTAAGGGGTCGTTTGTTTTTTTGTCTGAAGACTGAGCGGTACTGAATTTTTCTGAAGACTGAATATGGACTGAAATCTGAACTTGAATGACATGTTTGTTTGTTTGTTTGTTTTTTTCCCTCACATCTGAATATACTGTCAACACGTTTGCTTTTTAAAAGTAAAATTGTCTGAAACTAAATAATTTTACTTTTATACCCATGTTAAACAATTATACATATAATATGGAATTAAAACAATCCAAAAATAATAATTATATATGAACACATATGATCATGATGTTCTTCTTCGATTACAAATAAAATTCATTTTTACTAAGAAAAGAAAATATATTTTTTTTCAAAAAGTAAAAAGGACAGTAGGAAAACTCACGCAAAACACTCTAAAAAAATAATATATAAATACATCACCCTAATATCATAATAAAGTATTGATATTAAACACCATTATGAGAAGTTATTTAAAATAAACAATACAATAAAACAAAGATTTCTATACCATATATAATTACGATGAAATTGAAAATATGTTATATATGGGGATAGTATCGGAAAAAAAAAATTTGGATTGTATTTAATGCAATTAAGTGATTTGCAATTAAGTGAAAAGTCATGATTTTTTACTTTTTATTTTATGTTGTTTTTTGGTATTTTTAAGTTGTTTGACCATTTAAAAAAACAAACAAAACAACTTAATAATTATGATTCAGACCCATTAAGTTTTAAGTGGAAAAAATAAACAACCCCTAACTATGAGATGAACAAGCAAAGGTTCAGTCTCACCTAGTTGCACAATGAGCTCACTACTTTTGAGTCCTTGACTAAGGACAGCAAAAGTAAGACCGGTGAGGCAAATGTTGCCGAACCATCTTTCTCTGGAAATAAATAGAGGAAGAGGTCTGCTGGGAAGGCAAAGGGTAAGCCCAGGTCCAAGAAAGCCCAAGGTAAGACGCCTCCACCAACCAAGGCAAAGGAAAATGTTTCCATTGCGACAAGGTTGGACACTGGAAGAGGAACCGTCCTCAATATCTAATGGAAGTTGCCAAGGAGAAGAAAACGAAAGGTGAATATGATTTACTTGTTCTTGAGTCATGTTTAGTGGAAGATGATTCTTTACCCTGGATAGTTGATTCGGGGGCCACTAACCATGTTTGTTCTTCTATGTAGTGGACTGATTCTTGAACACAGCTTGAGGAGGGAGCCTTCTCTATGTGTGTTGGGTCGGGGGATATTGTGTCAGCAAGAGTAGTGGGTGTAGTTATACTACATTTTGGAAGTTGTTTTATTGTTTTGAACAATGTATTTTTTATTCCTGGATTCACAAGAAATTTGATTTCTGTTTCAAAGTTGTTAGAATAATTATATTCTGTTTCTTTTAATAATAAGTCTGTTATTATTGCAAAGAATGGTTTGAATATATGTTCATGATTAAACGAAAACAATTTGTATGTTTTAATGCCTAAATGTAGGGAAAAACAAGCGGCGGAAGCGAAAAATTGGGTTTGTATATTTTAAAAATTTTCCTTTTAAAAGAAAGAACCTTAACCCTTGATTAATTAACATATAGTAAAAGTATCGTACCTTTTTCACGTGGCAATTGATTTTGGGACGATTTGAATCTGCTTGCTTCGAATTGAATCAGCAAGATCTTCCAATCCAATCACGAACGTGAATCACCTAGGAGTGTGGGCTCCCTTTTCTTTGAATTGTAAACCTGAGGATGGAAAAAACAAACATTTTTCTTTTGTTAGTCACAATAATTCTCTTAGAGAAAATAAAGAACGTTTGGTCAGTTGTGAATTCTTAGGGGGGTATATTGGTTCAAGATTTTATTAGACAATTTGGGGAAGTAAAAGTCTGGTGGTATTGGATTGAGACTTTTTAACAAGTTAGATAAGTCTAGTGGTATTCGATCAAGACTTTTAAATTGTTTTTAAAAGTCCATATTGTCTTGTGGTATTGGATCTAGACTTTCAAAAGGCAGTAAATTGTCTGATGGTATTGGATTGAGATCAAGATTTTTAGGATTTCATGACAAAATAGATTTTCCAGACTTTTTAGTGATATTTATAAATAGCTTAAACGCAAAATTGTCTTGCCCTCTCCCTCAATACTTTCTTGACTTTTTATTTGATTTTAGATATTTGGTGGGTGTATTGGTATATAATAAATGTGGCTTCCAAACATGCAGAAGACAGCATAAAACTACACTTAATAGTCTAGTACCAAATGACTGATAAAATGCCTATGTGAGTTAAAAAATAGTTTTATGCTAGATTTGCATGATCCCACCACCACCGATATCTAAAATCTTTAGGACCACTAGTAAAAATTGATCAAATACTTTATCTACGTCTATAAAAGATGAATTTGGCAAAAAATAAAGATAAAGAGGAAGTTGATTTTTTTTTAATATATATATATATATACACACACACACACACCTGATAAAAAGAGCCGGCCCATTACTGATAATATCGCCATTTGTGTAGATTGAGTTCAAAGACAAAAGAAGATGATCACCATTTCTATTGATTTATTGCCTGAGCGAGTTAAAAAGATATGTGTCTCGCATAAACCATGCTTCTATAAAACTTAGATACATGTTTTTTTTTTTTGAAATCTGATAACGAAAGGGTATGTCGAAACTTGTCGAGAGCAAGCACTAGTTGACCGTTTGGAGTTATTTTTTTTAACATATGTATAGTTATATCTTATATATCAATTTTTTTTTGTTATTTACATAAATATTAAAACAAATTCTTATCATGCCCCGACCCTCCAAATTTAACCAATGCATGCATAGTCTATATATCAACTCATCTCACCGGACTTGAATCATCTATCACTAACATGAAATGGGGACATAGACTGTACACACACCTAGAGAAAAAAAAAGATATTAAAGAACTATGAATATTGGAGTTTGATAACATATGAATTAATGAAGTCCAACAAGCCAAACGGAAATACTTCAATGTTCAAGCTATTGTTTTTCCTTGTTTCATGTCATTTCTAGTGAGGTAGTGGGGGATGGGTTGTTGGTTATTATATTTATTTCATATAGTGACATTTTCTGCACCATATGAACCAGCTGAATGTTATGTGTTAGGTGGTGGTATTTTAAAATTTTATTACATCTCTTCATAGCTTATACATGTTTTTTATTCAACTTTTGTTATTCAGTGACTGCCCTCAACAAGATTATAGAGCGCTGGAACTTGGGGAGCAAATTGAATACTACAATTGACTCTTGAAAGTCCATATTTTTAAAAGTCTAAAAATTCTTGAAATAAAATCTAGATAATCCTAATAGTCTATAAATAAAGTCCAAAGACTCTTTCAGAATCCTAAAAGTCTAGTCCATATAATCTTAATAATCCTAAAAGTATAGTCCTAACAATCCTAATAATCCTAATAGTCTTGCAAATCCATAAAATCCTTGCACTCCAAAATTGTCTATTAAAATCTCAATCCAATACACCCCTCTTAATCTTTTTAATCAAGAACTCGTGTGAACCCTGATTCGATCTTGTGCATAAAACATTTTGATGTAAAAGCTTCTAGTGCACTATCGAAAATATAACGCTCCTTATTCTTCTTCTCTTTGGCAGAATTCTACACCCCTTTCTTGAGTTGAAAGTTTTTTTTTTATTCTTTTTTTTATTCAAAAGCAAGAGAATAAAAATTTTCTAAAAAAAACTTCTTCTTTGAACTACCATTATTAATTCCGAATTTAATAATAATAATAATAATAATATATATATATATATATATATATATGTGTGTGTGTGTGTGTGTGTGTGTGTGTGTGTGTGTGTGTGTGTAATGGTTTAATCCTCACTCAAGTAGGATTTCTACCTTGTAGTCAAATCCTCACACAAGTAGGATTACTTTTTCACCAAGTCTCCTATTAACTTTGAGTTTTAACCATATTCTAACTCATGAGTGTATTATCTAATAATAAATTATTGAATATAATATTGTGACTATATTAAAAACTTCCTAATTTGACTAGATAAATAAAATACCTTTATTTATCTACTTATCAAATATAGTATTTGATACTTATCATACTACCAAAAATAGTATGACACTAGGAATCCTTCTCCTAGTTAGAAAAAGATTTTGACTTTTAATCAAACAATTAATTAATTAATTTCCATTTGATTAATAAAATAAAATAAAATGATATATTAGACTAATTAATTTAGCCTTGCCACCCAAGTAAATACTTGTGCAATATATTATTTTTCCATTTTATTAAATCCATTGAACTTTAATAAAAAGTCCACATGTGAACTAGATATATTCTTACTATAAAAGAAACAAGTCCACATACCTTAAATTTAATACATTAATATAAACTAGCAGCCCATTTAATTAAAATGTGCAAGTTATATTCTTAATGTATTAATGGAATGCTAAACGCACCCCATTAGGGCCACCATAGGATTCCTACATCCTTGGCCGCTCATTCCAGGCCTTTTTGAAGAGTTACCGCATGTCTTGATCACACATGACCACACCTCTCTAAAAAATTTTGGATTCCGAAATCCAAAAACAATTCTAGATGGACCCAGAAATTGGTCCGGTAGAATATATCAAGTGATTCATGAAAGTTCGTGCCGATTGAGGATCTTAGCAGGCTATCTAATTTAAGCTTTAATAGACATAACTTAATCACAATCAACAAATGATTCACTTAGGTCCAATCTATTAACTTTAGCTCATTCAACTTGTAAGGACCTCTATTTATGATTGGTTTATTTCATGATAAACCACATTGAGATTATTTGTAATGGGTAGCTTAGGTCTTATTGTGATTCTTCATCAATAAGCTTCAAAGATCCCAAAGAACTTCAAGAGAGGTAGTTCACATGTCCTTGACTCTTGAGGAGATTAGGCACACACACATATCATATATTGGGCTCAAAAAATAAATAGCACTTTTTGGTGGTGGTATTTCAACAATGTCACTGCTTTAATAACTTATGTTTAAAAGGCACCTATTATGGTGAACGGACAAAAATACCCCCAATTGTTGTTCCACATCAGCTTTCTTTCATTCAGTTTATAGTGACAAAGTTGTGAAGTAGAGAGAGAAAGTCCGGTTGAAACTCAGGCAATAACTTGAACGGTGACAGAGTGGCGCTATGCAGACGCATTCGGGGGTCGAGCTCAGAGCTTTTTTTTAGTTCATGAAAAAGCTCGGAGCTTTTATGAAAAAGCTCGGAAAAAGCTCGGAGCCTTATGCAAAAAGCTCGGGCAGAGCAATTCATGAAAAATCTCGAGCAGTTCATGAAAAAGCTCGGAGCTTTTATGAAAAAGCTCGAAAAAATCTCGGAGCCTTATGCAAAAAGCTCGGGCAGGGCAATTCATGAAAAATCTCGGGCAGTTCATAAAAAAGCTCGGAGCTTTTATGAAAAAGCTCGGAGCCTTATCCAAAAAGCTCGAGCAGGGCAATTCATGAAAAAACTCGGGCAGTTTAAGAAAAAGCTCGGAAAAAGCTATGAAAAAGCTCTAAGACTTATTAAAAATGCTCGGAGATTCAAAATTGACAAAACTAATATCCTTGAAAAAAGCTCGGACAACAATTTAAAAGGCTCGGATAGTTTTACAAAAGGCTCAGACACAGTGTTAAAAGTCTTGGACCCAGATCTTCATCATCTTATACATAAATTTTACCAACTCAATTTTCAGACAAGTTTATTGTAGAGAGAGAGAGAGGAGTTGCTGAGTTCATTGTTTGAAGTGTGGAGATGGAAGTACAAACAGAATAAAAAAATTGATTATTTAAGGGCAATTTTGGTAGTTCACCATAATAGGTGTCTTTTAAACATAACTTATTAAAGCAGTGATGTTGGTGCAACACACCTCCAAAAAAGTGACATTTATCACCATTTCCACATCATATATTTGTGTCCCCGCATTGTTGTGCAATTTATTTGTAGCACACAGGTTCACAATAAATATGTCCATGCATTAGAAATCATGTTCTAGGAAATAGATTTAAGGAATAGCATATTTCGAATGTAGTTGTGCATTTTAATATTTGTGTTTGTTTTGGTATGGTAAGTAAAATCTCATTGTATCTTTAAAGAATTATATTTTTGAGATTTTTCATTTTTTATGAGTCCAACCGTGAGTGGATTTATCCTTAGATGAGTTCTGATCAATTTGGAGATTTGTCTTTGTGTTTCGGATGATTTCCGAGACATTTGGGACATTCCCTGTTTTTGTCGGAAATCAGAATCGAATTCCAAGTTCCAATGAAAAGTTATGTAATTTTTTGTATTTGTGATTAAGTTTGGGTTTATATTCCGAAGACGGAATCGAATTCCGAGTTCCGAGATCAAAACTGGACTGAAGAACACTCAGATCGGAAGTCGGCTTGGCATGGCATGAAAGCCATACCAAGAGAGGGTTTGCCGTGGAGGCGCGCGACCAACACGCCACCACAGCCTCTCTGTTCACGTGAAAGCCCGTGTAGCCAACTCTAGCCATTTGATTTTTTAAAATTGTTAAGGCTTTTTATTCAGTGCTTTGCATCCACGTGCAACCTTTTGTGTTGTGATTCTTTTGCTGCACGTGTGGATTTGATGTGCTCTATTATTGGAGTGCTTGAATTCTACTCATGTGAGCTCATCGCACCAGATAACTCTTTTTCACTTTTTCTCCTGCCCACGTGGAATCTTATCTCAAGACTAATGGGTTTTAGTTGTGTGAAATGCATGAACATTAGCCTTGGCGTATCATGCTCTTTCCATTGCATGTGTTGCCTTGTCGTGAATTTCCATTGGCGTGCGAATGTCTTCTCGTGTGGGCTCACCTCACTGGATAACTATCATTTGCTTTCTCCAAAACGTTGCAGCTTTCAATTTACCTAATATATATTTGTTCTCTTCTCTTCACTTAGTTTTTCAATGAGTCAAAAAAAAAAATCCATTTTTAAGTGAAGCCAAGTGACTCTTTGAGAGAGATTCAACACTCCATTTTTACCGAATCAAACTCAAAACCCATGCATCTATGGCATCTATTGCATCAATAACATATGGGTCTTCATCTATCTTGACTTGGTAAGTAAGAACAAGTATCTCATCTTTATTTATTGTTCTTTAAGTCCAAGATTTCATTTTTAATGCATAGGATATTTAGAAATCATTTTTGAATGCGTTATTATATTGATTGATAACATGATTGGGTTTGTTTTCTGATATCTTAATTAATTAGGTCATTTTTGCCTAAAAGCTAGGTCATAAATATTCATGTGTGATTTATTGATAACTAGGTTGAGAAATTGTGTTTTAATCAACTAGTTAATGTTCATGAATATTTGATTGGGTTTGTTTGTGATAGCTAGCATTTAGGACACTATTGCCCTCTAGCTAAGTCTTTATGTTTTGCATTTAGACATTGTTGATTAGGACTTGTTGATTGCATTTGATAATTGCATTTGTTGTTCTTGCCATGATTAATGACAACTTAGGTTGATTTGGCTTGTTTGATAATTAGGTTGTTAGATTTGCATCTTCACATCTAATTAAGCTTTTAGTGTCTTGTCTTGCACTCTATTGCATTTAGAATATTCATATATTCACTTAGACTTTTTTTTATCTCTTCTATGAGTTAAGTCTTGTGACTACTAGGGATAGTGCACAAGCAAGTGAAGTCTTGCAACCAAGGTGTGGTTGGCAAGCAAAGTGATCAAGAATTCACTATGAAGGCCCGTTGGGTGGTAGTGGTGGGTTAGTAACCGAGAATGGTGTGACTAGAGGTCAACCTAGGTTGTAAACATCATTACAATAGTGGATTTGAGGATTGGAGTGGCTAAGTGGTTAGCCTGTGGTTTTTCTCTTGTTTAAGGGTTTCCACGTAAAAATCATATGTCATTTAATTTCTGCACTTTACTTGATTTTTATTATTGGTTGAATTGGGTTTTGCTTGTTAATATTGACTAATCGAAAAGTTGGCAATAATCGATTAACAATCCATTCACCCCTATCTAGGTTGTTTAAACACACGTTTGAATTGTATTTTCAATTGGTATCAGAGTCAGTTCCTAAACATACTTAGGTGATCCTTGCTCTTGTTTGTGTGTCTTGCATTTTTGTGCATTTTTTTTATATTTGCATTTCATTTGCATTCATTCATTCACTAAACACCATGTGTGAGAGTAAAATACTTAGAGTGGGTATTTCTTTGATGACCTCCAATGTTGTGAGGGAGATAGATGACTCTGATGAGGAGATGACTCTCATGATTGATAAATTTATGAGATTTGTGAAATCTCAAAAGAAGGGTGTGACCTCCAAAGTCAAAGAGGAAAAGAAAATGTCAAGGAAAGATGTCCCTTGCCGTGAGTGTGGTGGAATTGGCCACATTGCCTCCAAGTGTGGTAAATTGAAGTACAAGAATGAAGGAGTTGCTACGATTGCTACTCGGTGTGATAGTGAAGTTGAAGTAGTTGAAGAGTGCTCCACAAGCTCGATTGCTAGTGAGATCAACTACTTCACATTTCTGGTTTCTTACCACGAAGAAACTCAAGCCATCACCAAATGTTTATTGCTTGAAGATTTCAAGATGGGTGGCCTTGAATGTGGGAACCGAAAAGGAGCATGCTTGAGAGAAGCAAGCCTTTATGATATGACTCTCACAAGCACAAGTGGGAGAAGCTTTGATAGTGTTGATTAATGCTCCGGATACTCTTGTGATAATGTGGTGGATTATCAAGAGTTGATTGATTCTCTTCAAAAGTCTTTGAAGGATAAGGAAAATGATATCCTTATATCGAAAAATGATAATCTTCAACTACAAGCCAAGATGAATCACTTGAATGATGAAGTGAGATGTGTAAAAGAAAGTGAAGGCAAGTTGAAGATGGAACTTAAAGATGCAAGAAGTACACTTGCTAAGATGACTTCGGGTCCGAAAATGATTGGCATTGAATTGAAGCCAAATGACAAGCAAGGGCTTGTTCTTGTACATGATGAGACCACACCTTCCTTGGGCAAGCCTAAACTTGTGAATGAGATTGCTCCTACTTATCCACCTAGGTCTAAACACCCCAAGAAAGTTCTTGTTGTGGATGAATCATCTAAGAGCTCATCCTTGAAAATGCTTCCAAGGAAACAAGTTCAAGCTCAACCTCAACCTTTGAGGATGCCTCAACCAAAACTCAATCAACCTTTGAGGCAAGCTAATCAAATTAATCATGCTCAACCACAAAGGCACCAAAATCCGGCTAATGCTCCTAAGAAAAGCCAACCGGTGCAACATCAAAGACAAACTCATCAACATGACCATGCCTCGATGAGAGCTAAAAGTAATGGTATGAATTCTTCTTTTATACATAATTGTCATTATTGTGGTATGATTGGTCACATTCGACCAAAGTGCATTAACTACATTAGAATGTGTAGAATTGAAAGCATGAGAGAAAAGAAAATGAACCGTAGGGCTAATTTGCATGATCCTAGGGAACCTAGAGACTTGAAGATTTTGACCACTAAAATTAAAAAGGTGGAATCTAGGTGGGTTAGAAAGATTGAACCTGATTGCAATCATGATCATACAGCACCCTTGGATACTATTGAGTCCAATGGACTTGGTATGTCTAGTGGGACTTGTCTGTTGCCTTGATACGGTACGGTTTTGACCCCATGAAGGGAGCTCAAGCAAAGAGAGCGAACTTGCATAATTTGATATGTGCAAAAAATTGACTTATTTTATGCTCTTTTGATAATTGCTTGAGATTTTTGATTGCACATATATGCTTATATGGTATTTTTTTTAATAAGTGTGCACTATTGCTTTGTGTGTAATCCATGTCATATTTTGGTTCAACAATGCATTTTTTGACTAGAAGAATTATTTGGGAAAGTATATTTGAATGACCTATAATTTATCTCCATGACATGTGAACTTGATTTTATGACATGCTTAAAATGATATGCATGAAATGTTTTTGATTGCTTATATGCAAAATATGTGTGAAAGTAAATGAGAATACTAAAATCAATAAGGATCTAGTATCCATTCAATCAATAAGGATTTCATATCCAAATTAGTCTTTTCTCTCTTCATAATGGTTAAACAAGACTACTATCATACGGATATTTATCCGGAAAAATCTAATAGGATCTCTTGATCCAACGTCTTGGTTTCCCTTTAAGAATTAATATAGTTGCTTTTAACTCGTAAATATCTTTTGAAAAACTGTTTGCTTATGACAAAAGGGTACAAATTGGTTTGAATTCTCTTGGAAACCCTTTTGATATTTGCTTTGCCAAATACCATTGCTTGAACTTGAATGCTATATGTCTTGCATGCAAAGCAACAATTTTTCACACTTTTTCATTAAATAAAACTCCTTGAATCTCTCTCAATTACTTAAGTTGCATAAAATTTGTGTATATGATTATGCATCGTATTTGTACTAATAGCTCTTTTTGCTGAAGCAACCCGATAAGGGAAGCTCATTTGTCTATCTCATGACAAAAAGGGGGAGAAGTCTTGAGAGATATAGGGGGAGCAATTTTTTATGCTTTGGGGAGAAGTCTTGGGAGAGAGTAACCTTTTAGAGGGAGCATTGTATTGCACTACATTTTATTGATTGTATTGTTTTCTTAATGCATATGTGTTTTATACTTGTTCACCTCACATGCACTTGTTCTTGGAAAGTGCTTTCTTACTATTGTGTGTAGGTACGATGATCTACGAAGAGATTGAAGACCTCGAAGAATTAGATCTTAGGTTTATCTTATTGTAACGTAGAATATACTTTGTTGACCAATAGCCTTGGTTTTTTTTTTTTTTATGAGTGGTTGTTTTGTCATAAAATAGCCAAAGGGGGAGATTGTAAGGACCTCTATTTATGATTGTCTTATTTCATGACAAACCACATTGGAATTATTTGTTATTGGGTAGCTTAGGTCTTATTGTGATTCTTCATCAACAAGATCCCAAAGAGCTTCAAGAGAGGTAGTTCACTTGTTCTTGATTCTTGAGGAGATTAGGCACACACACATATCATATATTTGTGTCCATGCATTGTTGTGCAATTTATTTGTAGCACACACGTTCATAATATATATGTCCATGCATTAGAAATCATGTTCTAGGAAATTAATTTAAGGAATAGCATATTTCGAATGTGGTTGTGCATATTAATATTTGTGTTTGTTTTGGCAAGGTTGGTAAAATCTCATTGTATCTTTAAAGAATTATATTTTTGGGATTTTTCATTTTTTTTACGAGTCCAACCGTGTGTGGATTTGTCCTTATATGAGTTCCGATCGATTCGGAGACTTGCCTTTGTGTTTCGGATGATTTTCGAAACATTTGGGATGTTCCGTGTTTTTGTTGGAAATCGAAATTGAATTCCGAGTTCCAAATGAAAAGTTATGTAATTTTTTGTATTTATGCTTAAGTTTGGGTTTATATTCCGAAGACGGAATCGAATTCCAAATTCTGAAGTCAAAACTGGACAGAAGAACGCTTAGATCGGAAGTCGGCTTAGCATGGCATGAAAGCCACGCCAAGAGAGGGTTTGCCGTGGAGGCTTGCGACCAACACGCCACCACATCCTCTCTGTTAACGTGAAAGCCCGTGTAGCCAACTCCAGCCATTTGAATTTTTGAAATTGTTAAGGTTTTTATTGAGTGCTTTGCATCCACGTGCAATTTTTTGTGCTGTTATTCTTTTGCTGCACATGTGGATTTGATGTACTTTATTATTAGAGTGCTTGAATTCTACTTTCGTGAGCTCATCTCACCAGATAATTCGCTTTCACTTTTTCCATCCCACGTGAAATCTTCAGTAGGGCTATTGAAACCTACTGATCTATTCATACCCCTTTTTTTTAGTTATATAATATTCTTTTTTCTCCTTTATCAAAATTACTTAAAGAGACATACAATTTATAAAAGAAATCTTCTAAAAAGTAAATTTATTAAAATCTCATATTCCTTTTCAAAAAAGAAAAAACCCAGTAATCTATTTCCTAAAAAAAAAAAAATTAACTCTTAAACCCTAAAAAATGCTTATTACATACATATAAAATATTATGAAAGAGTTTGAGAACGATATCAAGAATATGAAAGAATTATCTAAGAATGATATTAAACATCTTGAAGAATTGTCTAAGAATGACATAAAGCAAGAATTGTCTGACAATGACAGTAAGCATCTGAAAACAATTCATTCTCTGGAGATAAGTTTGAAGTTTATTTTTTTTTTCTTTAGAATAATATCAAGATGTCGTTGTGTTGAAGTACCCTATTATTTTTTATTTTTTCGTTTCCACCATGAAATAAGAAGAAATAAAAACTAAAAAAAGAAATAAGAAGAAAAAAATTAAATAAATCAATGGAGGTGAGAGAGATGTATACAGATACAGAGATAAGAGATAGAGAAATCATAAATTGTATGTATTAAGTTTGAAAAATAAGTAAAATGGATAGTTTTGAAAATAAACCAAAAAATTTAATAAATACATTTAATTTTATTTAATTAAATCAAAATTTTAAAAAGTTGAGCATGAATAGATCAGTAGGGGTGTGCCAATAACACCACTCGATATCTTATTTCAAGACTAATGGGTTTTTATTGTGTGAAATGCATGAACATTAGTCTTGGTGTGTCATGCTCTTTCCATTGCATGTGTTGCCTTGTCGTGACTTTCCATTAGGTGTGCGAATATCTTCTAGTGTGAGCTCAGCTCACTAGATAACTATCCTTTGCTTTCCAGCTTTCATTTTACCTATAATATATATATTAGTTCTCCTCTTCGCTTCGTTTTTCAATTAGTCAAAAAAAAAAGTCCATTTTTAAGTGAAGCCAAGTGACTCTTTGAGAGAGAGATTCAACACTCCATTTTTACCAAATCAAACCCAAAACCCATGCATCTATGGCACCCATTGCATCAATAACATATGGGTCTTCATCTATCTTGACTTAGTAAGTAAGAACAAGTATCTCATATTTATTTATTGTTCTTTAAGTCCAAGATTTCATTTTTAATGCATAGGATATTTAGAAATCATTTTTGAATACGTTATTATATTGATTGATAACATGATTGGGTTTGTTTTCTGATAGCTTAATTAATTAGGTCATTTTTATCTAAAAGTTAGGTCATAAATATTTATGTGTGATTTATTGATAACTAGGTTGAGAAATTGTGTTTTAATCAACTAGTTAATGTTCATGAATATTTGATTGGGTTTGTTTGTGATAGCTAGCATTTAGGACACTATTGCCCTCTAGCTAAGTCTTTATGCTTTGCATTTAGACATTGTTGATTAGGACTTGTTGATTGTATTTGATGATTGCATTTGTTGTCCTTGCCATGATTAATGACAACTTAGGTTGATTTGGCTTGTTTGATAATTAGGTTGTTAGATTTGCATCTTAACATCTAATTAAGCTTTTAGTGTCTTGTCTTGCACTCTATTGCATTTAGAATATTCATATATTCACTTAGACTTTTTTTTATCTCTTCTATGAGTTAAGTCTTCTGACTACTAGGGATAGTGCACAAGCAAGTGAAGTCTTGCAACCAATGTGTGGTTGGCAAGCAAAGTGATCAAGAATTGACTATAAAAGCCCGTTTGGTTGTAATGGTGGGTTAGTAACTGAGAATGGTGAGACTAGAGGTCAACCTAGGTTGTAAACATCATTACAATAGTGGATTTGAGGATCGGAGTGGCTAAGTGGTTAGCCCATGGTTTTTCCCTTGTTTAAGGGTTTCCACATAAAAATCATGTGTCATTTAATTTCCACACTTTACTTGATTTTTATTATTGGTTGAATTGGGTTTTGCTTGTTAATATTGACTAATCGAAAAAGTTGATAATAATCGATTAACAACCCATTCACTCCCCCTCTAGGTTGTTTAAACACACGCTTGAGTTGTATTTTCACCACTAAAGAGCTAAAATTGAACTCTTAAATAAAGATAGAATAAGATAATATTTCTCATTCGTACCCTAGATAATCTTATTGAAGATACTGTATCCTCGTGAAGAATATCAGTAATCGCCAAGAGCTCATAGACCGACTATAGCTCTCATAGTTACCATATTTACTCATATGACCACATTTTGAACTTAGATATTTTGACTTGTCCAGAAGTCATGTTTCAATAGACACTATTAAAAACTTAACGTTAAGATTTAATATCCAATACCTCAAAATATCCATATGATGATATTCTATTCACATTTAATAAATAGAGCCACGATGTCCATATCTATAAATGAAGTCCTCTATCGATTAACAAATGAATACCATCAAACTATAGAGGATAGACTATGCTATATAATCGTACTCATTGATAGCTCAAATGATAACACTTGTAACCATAAGTCCATCATTTATCTCAGGATTGAGATAGACTCTCCAATTGTCCTCAAGTGAAAAATTTTATCTATTGATGGTTTTGGATAAAGTATTTCACTGTGATCTTATTCAATGCACCTAGTGCACTAGATTCTTTTGCCCAAAGAAACTACACTTTGATGATTTTAGACTCATCATAACACATTTGATCCCACTCCAATGCTAGCAAAAGAATCTACAACTTTAGCAAGATAAATGTGCCCAACCTTTATCTTAAGTTGTGAACATTGTTCAAGACTAACTAAATAATTGTGTCTACCTCATACATATCTTGATGTACGAACAATTATTCATCTTTTATAGTCTTTTGACCTTATGATTATTTACTTTTGACAATTATAATAATTAAACTATAAATGCTATAAGATTTGTTAAACTAGAAATCACTTTATTATTATGAAAAAGATTGTCAAATACATCATTACACTCTTGCTATTGAGCATAATCCTAACAGTAAATACATACAATACCGCTCAACGCTGAAATGTTTAAAGTTGAAACACCAAAAACAAAATGACAAAAGATTTCTCCAGAAAATGAAATATATCTGTGGCATCTAAGACTTGGCCACATTAACCTTGACATGATAGATAGACTAGTTAAAAGCGGACATTTAAATGAGTTAAAGGTTGGCACTTTACCTGTTTGCGAATCCTGTTTTGAAGGTGAAATGACCAAAAGACTTTTTACTAGAAAATGGCTTAGAGCTAAAGAACCACTAGAGCTTATACATTCAAACTTCTGTGGACCGATGAATGTTAAAGCAAGGGGTGGCTATGAGTATTATGTCACCTTTATAGATGACTACTCTAGATACAATATGTCTACCTAATGTAATGGAAGTTGGAAACTTTTGAAAAGTTCAAAGAGTTCCGAGCTGAAGTTGAGATTCAGTTAGGAAAGACTATCAAGTCTCTACGATTGGATCGTGGAGGTGAGTACATTGACCAAGAGTTTGAAGGCTTTATGGTTGAGCATGGGATAGTGTCCCAACTCACAACTCCTGGAACACTACAACAGAATGGTGTCACAGAGAAGAGAAATAGAACCCTTATGGAAATGGTAAGATCTATGATTAGTGTTTCATCATTGCCAAATTCTTTTTGGGGATATACGTTACAAACCGCGGGATACATTTTGAATGTAGTCCCATCCAAATCTGTTCCTAAGACTCCATTAGAGTTGTGGAATGGTTGTAAAGCTAGTTTGAAATATTTCCTTATATGGGGGTGTCCAGCACATGTGCTAAAAAACAGAAGTGGAAAGCTAGACCCCAAGTCTGTGGTCTGCTTGTTTGTAGGATACTCCAAGGAAGACCAGAGGTGGATACTTCTATAGTCCTAAAGAGAACAAAATGTTTGTATCGACAAATGCAACGTTTCTTGAGGATAACTATATTAGTGATCATAGACCTTGTAGCAAAATTGTATTGAATGAAATGGAGCCTGGTATGACTAGTGCTTAGTCAACAAGAGTTGTTGATCCATTGACATCTGATAGTCAAATGATTCCTAGTCAGGATACACCACCACCTAGATGTAGTGGGAGGGTTGTGAGACAACCTGAACACTATTTGAGTATAGGTGAGGAACGAGATGTCGTCTCTACTAGTAGTGTGGATGATCCATTGATATTTAAAAATGCAATGGAAGATCCTGACAAAGAGGAATGGCTTAAAGCCATGAATCTCGAGATGGAGTCCATGTACTCTAACTCAGTCTGGGAACTTGTAGACTTACCAGATGGGGTAAAACCCATAGGGTGTAAGTGGATCTACAAGAGAAAGAGATGAGTAGACGGGAAGGTAGAGACCTTCAAGGCAAGGCTAGTGACCAAGGGTTATACCAGAAAGAAGGGTCGATTATGAAGAGACCTTCTCGCTAATAGCAGTGTTTAAGTCTATTAAGATTCTCTTATCCATTGCTGCCTATTTCGATTATGAAATTTGGAAAATGGACGTCAAGACTGCATTCTTGAATGGCAATCTTGATGAGAGCATCTACATGATGTAACCAGAAGAATTCGTGTCTCCGGATCAAGAGCAAAAGGTTTGCAAGTTGCAAAGGTCCATTTATGGACTGAAGCAAGCATCTAGATCTTGGAACATATGGTTTGATGATGTGATTAAAACCTATGGCTTCGAGCAAAATGCTGATGAGCCTTGTGTCTACAAGCGCATCTTTGACAAGAAAGTAGTTTTCTTAGTCCTATACGTAGATGATATCTTACTCATTGGGAATGATGTAGAGGTATTATCGGAAGTAAAGGGCTGGATGTCTAGTCAATTCCAAATGAAAGATTTGGGAGATACGAGTTATGTTCTAGGGATCCAACTCTTAAGGGATCTTAAGAACAAACTTCTAGCATTGTCTCAGGCATCATATATCGACAAGATACTTGTGCGATTTTCGATGCAGAATTCCAAGAAAGGTAATTTACTTTCTAGGCATGGAGTTCACTTGTGTAAGGAATAGTGTCCTAAGACACCTCACGAAGTTGAGGATATGAGACGTGTTCCCTATGCGTCTGCGGTAGGCAGTCTCATGTATGATATGTTATGCACGAGACCGGACATCTGATTCGTAGTGGGAGTAGCTAGTAGGTACCAGTCCAACTCAGGATTGGATCATTGGGTTGCTGTCAAGACTATTCTCAAATATCTTTGGAGAACAAGAAACTATATGATAGTGTATTCTGGACAGGATTTGATCCCGTTAGAATACACAGATTCTAATTTTCAGTCAGACAGGGATTCTAGGAAATCCACGTCTGGATCAATATTTACCCTTGGTGGTGGAGCCATTGTGTGGAGTAGTGTTAAGCAATCTTATATTGCTGACTCCACCATGGAAGTTGAATATGTAGCCGCTTGTGAAGCTGCTAAAGAAGATGTTTGGCTCTGAAAATTCTTGAGTGATCTGGAAGTTGTTCCAGATCTGGATAAGCCCATCACACTTTATTGTGATAACAATGGTGCTATGACTAAGTCCAAAGAATCAAGAAGCCACAAGAGATGGAAGCATATACAGAGGAAATATCATCTCATCAGAGAGATAATGCAGAGAGGAGATGTGACCGTGACCAAGATAGCGTCACAGGGCAATCATGCTGATCCATTTACGAAGACCTTACCGGCTAAAGTGTTTACGGGTCACCTAGAGGGTCTAGGTTTACGAGACATGTCTCACATGCTTTAGTGCAAGTGGGAGATTGTTGGGGTTTTTACCCTATAGTTTATAATTTGTAAATATGAATTGAACATAAATAAAAGAAGTAGTTTATTCATTCAAATTGTTTCATACTTTTATATAACATGTGTATTTTTAACATCCAAGATTGCCGAATGTAATTTCGAACTGAGTATATGAATGTCATATACAGATGGATTCAGTTTGAGATGAGCAATCTAAAGAGTCCGTAGATAGTAAATAGAGTTGGGTACGTTATTTGTAGTTAATCTACAGTTACGGTCCATTCCCTAATGTACGGTAGTCTTATCCTAGACTATTCATATGGTGATATGAGAATGGAGGCACCTTATATGATGTGATCATATAGGACTGGCCCACGATCTATATGAATCTCTCACCAAGATCCGTTACATGATGAGATTCATATATATTAACTAATGACGGCTATATATGGGTGATCTTAATCTTGAGTGTTTTATCGACTCATTTAGGTTAAATCGTGGTTTTTGATATACCATGAGTGAGATCGGAGTTGTATTCCCGGTCAATAACTTCATATGTTGGAATCACGGCTTGGCTTGTGGCTGGGAAGGTCTGTACACAATAGTGGAATCCGCTCCTTCTTGTAAGAAGTAGATAGTAGTTCCCTTAAGGGTTGATTCGGGTCATGAACATTATGAGCGCTCTCCTTCTTCCGTAAAGAAAGTTAGGGTTTATTGTTCATTAGAGAATCAATGATACTTAATGGAAAAAAATAATTAGATGGGTATAACGGACTATATGACATTGCTCTAATTATGAACTACTTGTGGAAGATCATACCGTATGCAATAGCTATATCGATGAACAATTGTAATTTTGGTTTGTGTAATACATCTACAGTTGCGAGAGTGTAGCCTCGGTTTTTTAGTGGAATAGCTCTAAGGTTAATAATCATGAAATATTAATTAAAGAGTTTAATTAATTATTTCTAAGTATTATTGGAGCTCAAAACTGTGGGTCCATTAGATCCCCTCTCTAGCCCGATTGATTAAAGGTAACAAAGGTCACGGTTAATTAATTGGATTGTCCAATTAATTGTGTTACGAAAGTGACACATATAAATTCAGGGATTAATTGAATAATGAGATTATTTAATTAATTAAATTAATTATATAATTAGATTATTTAATTAATGAATTAATAATTATGAATTATTATTAATTATTAATTGGAGGTTGCAGATTCAAATCATGACTGTAATAAAGATTATATAATTAGATTAAATAATCAGATTATTTTATTCTTTACAAAATCTAGTATTTAAGTACAAGTCAACTAGGGTTATATGGGAGTTAGAATCATACTCTACCTAAGACACTTAAATACTGATTATCCTTTTAATATATGGAAATATATTTTGAAAAGGATTTGTATCAAGTATAAATATATATATATATATATATATATATATATATATATATTTACATAACTAGAAAAAAAGACTGACTGTCATTGATTGAACTAAAAACACAAAAAACCCTAGAGTGTCTAAGGAAGAATTTCGGCCAATAAAGAAAACAAAAGAACGATTGTCATTGATTGAACCAAAAACACGAAAAACCCTATAGTGTCTAAGGAAGAATTTCGGCCAAGAAAGAAAAAAAAAATTCTTTCCTCTTGTGATGGCCGAATTTTGTGAGGAAGAAAAGGAGTTTTCTTCAAGCCTCTGCATCCTCCTCTCAGTTCCTAGAAGATCGCGACGTGCCCACACACAGTTACCGGATCGCGGGACATAGCGAGGAAGACGTGGTGGTTCATAATCGGAATAAAACTTAAAGAAACGAAGGAGTTAGCATCAAGGGTATGATCTAAATCCATCTTTATATATTCTTATATGTTGTATACGGTTTACAAGTTGCATAAAAATTTTAAAACTCCCTTTCCGCTGCGCAATGTACATTCGGGTCCCAACATCGCATTCAAACATTAGTGCATCCGTCATGTTGTTTAGCATCGTAATACGAGCTAGATTGTTCTTCCTTTTCCAGGTCTGATATGTCTCCATATCTCTCATGTGTTGGGCAGTGCTATCATTTTGTGGTTCAACCATGGTATTTGTTAGAGTTTCAAGTGCTTCTTGCTCTTCAAGGATTAACAGAACTTTGATGTGCCACATTTCATAATTGTCACCGTTTAGTTTTTCTCCCTTGTTCAACTTAGCAACAATTGTCTTAGATGCAGAAGCCATTTCCTGAAATTTTATTTAACACATAGTTTTAATGAATAGTTATTCTAGCATATTTTTCTAAAATTTCACACTTAGTACATTTTATGTAGCAAACATACACACAAAAATATAACAAAAGGAATATTAGGATAGGAATCGAAAAAAAGGTCAAGGCTCCTAATCATCATCCAAGTCCACAATATTCACTAGTTTATATTCATTAGTGTTTTCGCACAAATCGGTTCTAACATTATCTCTTACAATTTAGAACATCCACATTTAAATAAGCACAAGTATAGAAAACATTGCAATTCAGGTAAACGATCATCCCTTTCTCTTAATAATTAATAAGGAGTATTTACAAAATATATACATCCTAAGAGATACAAGATCAATCAACAATTCTAAATTTTTCTGGGATTTCGTACAAAATTCTCTCATAATGGGCCCCTCTGTCTGAATCTTGCCTTTTTACAATCGATCGAAACAAATAACTCATTCTTGGTTGCATCATCTACTGTAATTTCTCTTAACATGAGGTTGTGCACAATCCTAGCGTTGAATGCACAATAGTGCAAGTGTGTGTGTCATCTTACGTTCTCTCAATTATTGAAAACTTATGATTTTGAAGCTACATACATTTTCAAATATCTTAGAGAGTCTGTGTTGCTCGTCATATTGATTGAGTCCAATGAGTCTTCGAGACGTATTATTCCAAACATTTATAATATTAAGCAACTATCAAAATCAACCAGAGTGTTTTTCTCTCATAATCAAGTCAACACAACATCTAGACTTTAAACTTGTAAAGTTATTCAATCCCAACATGTGATAACAAATCTAAGCAACTAATTAATATTACAAGCAAAAAGTTTTTGCTACAAAAGCCAACATAAAACTTTTGACCTATATTAAACTGTTTGGGGGGAGGTATCCTCATCCCTCCTCGTTTCCCATGTTAGGTTTTTAAGTCATGTTGGCATATTTCCATATCAAAACGACATTTCCTTTGTATTGATTAGTTGTCTAGGTTCATGTTGACTCAAGCTTCAAAGAGGAAGGACAACTCATCATACAAAGTTAAGTCTTCAAGAAGAGCAAACGTTGTTACACATCAAAGGTACATCTAGACCTTATTCCTCTTGTAAGGCGTTTAGGCACACACACATTGCATAACATTTAAATTGACAATGTATATGAAAAATGCATATTCTAGGACTAATTCTAGGAAATAGCATACTTATGTGTTCTTTTATTTATTTGTTTGTGTTTTATTGATATTGGACTTGGATATGTTCTTATATTGTTTCTTATTGAGTTTCGAACATTTCGGTTACCCATTCATAGGTTTTTGAGTTCCGAGTAGGATTTTTTAAAACTTTTCGTGTGTTTATCGTACATAGTTTTCGTCTTTTTGTATTGAGTTGAATTCTAAGTTTTTAGTTAAAATTTCATAGATGTTCATCTCTGTGGGTGAGTTAGAGTTAGTAATCTGAAGACGGAATTGAATTTCGAGTTCTAAGGTCAAAACATGACCGAAGAATACGCAGAACAGAAGTCGGCTTGGCATGGCATGAAAGCAACACCAAAAAGAGGGAGTGACGTGGAGGCGCATGGCCACCACGGCCAAATCAACCCCTCCGTCCATGTGAAGGCAAATGTTGTGCCACACTAAATCATATTTCAAGACTAATGGGCTTTTGTTGTGTGCATTGCATGTATATAAGTCTTGGTGTGTCATGCTATATCCATTTTATGTGTAGATTTGGCGTGACTTCCCATTGGACTTGTGAGTGTCTTCTCATGTGAGCTCACCATCTCATGTGAGCTCACCACACTGGATAAATATTAAATATAAAACCTAATAAAAATACTAAACATAAATATTAAAAATAAAACCTAAAATATTAAAAATAAAACCTAAACATAAATATACTAACTACTAAGCATAAATATTTAATATAAGACCTAAGAATGAATATACTAAGCATTAATATTAAAGAGAGAAACTAAGTATAAATATCAAATTTAAAAACTAAACATAAATAATAAAATTTAAATATAAATGAAATTACCTTTGTAGTTTGTACTTTGTAAAAGAAATGTCTAGACTTGAGAGAATGAGAGTAGAGAAATATTTGATGGAGAGATTAGAGAGTAGAGATAGAGAATTATTGAATTAATTATATTAGAGATTAGAGTGTAATAGTGTGTAGAGAAGAGAGAGAGAGAGAGAAAGAGTAGAGAGAGAATGAGAATTTAGAGATAGTGTAGAGGGTGTAAAATATTTGAAAATGGAATGAGTATTTATAGTGAAAGTGAGATGAGGGTAAAATTGTAAATAGGTTGGAATTTGAATTTTTTTATTAAAAAATTAGGGCAAAGCGACCAACGGTCATATTCAACATATATATATATACAGTCATTTTCTCCTAAGTGCGCACTAGAGGTGCCCACGGTTCGGTTAAACCATGTGTATAAAACCGAAACCAGACCCTAAGAACCGAAACCGTAACCGTAACCGAAACCGCTGTTTACGAAACCGGTTTCGAGCCGGTTCGGTTACAGTTAGGCATGACCGAAAACCGACCAAAATCGGCAGTTAAACCGACGGTTTAACAGCCGGTTTTGGTCGGTTTTCTGCGGTGTATATATATAAAAAAAAATTGCCAACCAATAAGAAAGCGCCACGTGAACAAAAAATTGAAAAAATAAAAATAAAAAACGAAACTGAAACCGGCCCAAACCGAAACCGAAACTGAAAACCAAACCGGTTTCTCTCGGTTCGGTTACGATTTGGGTGGCCACAAAACCGAAACCGCCCCGAAACCGAACCGTGGCCACTATTAGTGCGCACTGATATAACTTATATCAGTGCGTTGTATGTAGACCACTGATTATAGAGAAGTTCTGACAAGTGCATACACTTTGAGTCAAAATATATAAATCTAATAGTCCATATCCAACGCACTTATAAGTTATTTAAGTGCTTACTGACTTGAAAATTTCTGTATATATATATAGGACAACAGTCAAAATGGGGGCAAACGTTCGACCCCAGCCGAATGTTGGTCCCAACACGTGAAACAAGCAAGTCGTGCCGGCAAACTCAGCCCTGCACGGCACGCCCCATCATTCCTTGCTTAGCCGGCACGGCCCACTTCCTTCACGTGCCTAACGGGCCAGGCCCCCCAAGCCCGGCCCTAATTTACACCATTATACTCGAGGGAGAGAGATTTGAGCTTGTAACCTCAATATTTGTTGAGATGTGTGTTTATCTCTAGGCTATGTTTGGAAACACCTGAACTTGTTATTTCGGTGCCCTCAAGTTCTAACTACTTTTTTTCAATCTTTTCCAAAACCATGCAGCAATTTTTGATCTCTCAATTCACGCCAACAGTCATTAGAAATTTAGAACCCAAATCCAAATGGATGAATAAATAGTAGAAATACTAATAAATCTCATAAAGAAGATGAATGATCTTTTATATTCCAAATTTCAGCCTACATAACATTTTACTCAATTGTTCTGGCTTGATGCAATCACTTGAGGAATTTTGGCCAGGGATTCTTTGATGTTCTCCTCTTCAAATGACAAATCAACCATATTCCCTTGCAAATACTTTTCATAAGCTGTAAGGTCAAAATGACCATGGCCACACATGGCCATCAGAATCACTTTTGCTTCTCTGGTCTCTCTGCAACGGAGAGCTTCCCTGATCGTGGCTGCAATTGCATGAGTTGGCTCCGGTGCTGGTATTAGTCCTTCGCTCCTAGCAAATTGTATGGCACCTGCACAAAACCAAACACTTTTCTAATCTTAATATGAAGTTTTTTAGTCAAATCTTACCAAATAAACCCAAAAGTGCTTTCAACAATCTGAAAGAGTTTTGGTATCACCAAAAGCACTCTTAAATGCACCATTTTAAGTCTAGACGAAGAAACATATATACAAACCTTGAAAGCACTCAGTTTGTGGAATTGAAATTGCTTCCATATGACCCAATTCATAGACATGTGAAAGCAATGGTGCCATACCATGGTAACGCAGTCCTCCTATAGAACAAACAATGAATCAATAAAAAACAAAGCGAAATTAATCGAACCCCACCATAACAGCAATAACGTTACCTGCATGAATCGGATCAGGGATGAAGTTGTGCCCAAGTGTATGCATCTTCATCAATGGAGTCATCCCTGCTGTATCACCGTAATCATATGTGTATACACCTTTGGTTAGGGAAGGACATGCAGCTGGTTCAACTGCTCTTATGACAGGATTAATCTTCCCACTGAGTTTCTCTCGAATGAACGGAAAACTTAGCCCAGCAAGATTGGAGCCACCACCAGCACACCCTATGATAAAATCAGGGGTTTCACCGAAAGCCTCCATTTGTTTTAGACACTCTTCACCTATAACAGTCTGATGTAGCAAAACGTGATTGAGAACGCTACCTAGACAATACTTAGTATCGGCATTCATAGCTGCAACCTCTACAGCTTCTGAAATAGCTATTCCTAAACTTCCCGGGCTGTATGGATCCATTTGAAGAATTTTCCGACCTGTTTCAGTAATGCTAGATGGAGATGGGTGTACCTTTGCACCCCAAGTCTCCATCATTAATCTTCGATATGGTTTCTGATCAAAAGAAGCACGGACTTGCCACACCTGTACAAAATTCAAAATTAAAATAACTCAAAATTAAGAATGAAACAAACTCAATGCGACTTGGAATCTAATCCTTCAATGTGCAGGACTAAACATGATCCATCGATCAACTGGAATATCAGAATATCAATCAACTAGAGGGCATCATGGAAAGGATCAACACATTACACGTACTCATAAAATTCGGCTACATCTTCTAGACAGTAGAAAAGAAATGAAGATGCAAATGAATGCAAGCAATATGGAAAAATTGAAAAACAATTCTAATTGAGCCAACCGAGCTAATCCACAAGCCAAATTTGGTTCAACCTATTTGAAAGGATAGACATTGATGTAAAGATTATGAATTGCTTTAGTATATCCCACCTCACAGTCAAGGCCAAATAAGCTGCAAGCGAAGGCCAATGAGCTCCCCCACTGGCCAGCACCGGTTTCAGTGACAATTTTTTTGATTCCTTGTTGTGCATTATAATAAACTTGTGGAACTGCAGTGTTCGGTTTGTGTGATCCAGCCGGGCTGACACCCTCATATTTGTAGTAAATTCTGGCTGGTGTGTCAAGAAGCTTCTCCAACCTCTTGGCTCTTAAATTCAAGTCAAGAATATCAAAATAAATACAAGTAGCTCATGATATAGAGATATTTTCAAAAGATTATACACTATGCAGTAGTTGAGCGAACCTTATTAGAGGCGTTGGGCGCCAAAGCCCGTATATATCAAGAACTTCATCTGGGATGTCTATGAACCTGTCATTGCTTGCCTCCTGCTTAATCAACGCATCAGGAAAGAGTGGAGACAAATCTTCAGGCTTGATTGGTTCAAAAGTTTTAGGATGCAACGGAGGGGGAGGTTTTACTGATAGATCCGCAATCAAATTGTACCATTGACGCGGAATTTCTAGTGGTTTTACATCAGCATTCCATGCTGCTCTTGCTCTACAACCATTTGAAAGCAGCCTCAGATGTTTTGTTTTTATCTTTAAAGCAGAACACCCAAAAAGTTGTTCCCCTGCTATGTGATTTACAAATTAAGCAATATCAGAAATTACAATTAAAGAAAGAAAAGAAAAATTAGATTAAGCAGTCCATCAGCTACATAGTAGTAACATATAATGGGAGAATTAAAACTAGCACAAAGTAATGTCAAATCATTTTACAATGAACAACTTCTAATTACGGTTACCTCGGAGTAAAAGTTGTAATGTCGATTTGTTTGTAAAGTTGAAATAGAAGAACCTGGTTTAGTCATGATGCATATTTGCAAAATTTCATAGAACATATTACTAGCTCAAACAATAACGCCTACTGTGGTTTGGTGGTGTGGTTTGGTGGTGAATGACGAGCAATCAACCAGGTTTGAGTCGCCGCCACCAAAAGAGATATGTACATATATATATATATATATATATATATATATATATATAAAATAATTACTAGCTCAAACAGAAATCAACCTAGCATTCTCGACAGAGAGCATTCTTTTTTCTTTCTTCTAGCAATAGTATAAGTCGAAATCGTTTACCAAGACCTTTCAATTTTCATATAAGGTAGATAATGTTGACAAATATATTTTACAATTCGTTTGAAAGTGAACTCCTAATGTTTTAGCTAGATGGGATTTTGTTTTCAGATCATGCCACTATACAAATCAAATACAAAAGGTTTAATTAAATTATTAGAAAAAAAAACTGCAACGATTTGAGATCCTGTATTCCCATTTATATTTTAAGCTAAGTTTAAGCTGCCAAGTCGTTAAACGGCATTGTATCTGCTCAAATCAATCACTGACAAGAGAATCAAAATCAGAGCACAAGTATGTGACAGTTGTACCTAAATTTTGTAAACTTTTCTATATTGGGGTTAGATTTCAGTTTACTTAAATCTACAACTTGTAAATGCTTGTACCACTTTACAACACAAGTAAAAAGTGAATTTAGAGCAGAAACAAGTATTCAAAATCCGCACCCACTTGTTCAATTAACAACCAAATGAAAGAGAAGGTTAAAGTAAATGTTACCTTTGACCTTAGTTGTTGAAAGTGGAAGTGGGTCTGCATAATAAAATGATTGCTTGGCCATTTTCACTTTTCAGCAGCCGGAAATGATGAGAGATGAGAAAAGCAAATTCCAGATCTTGGGACCGTACAAGAATTAATGAGGGCCGAGGACGACGGTAGTAGAAGACAAATTGAATTTGACTTCGGACCAGTTCAACAAGGTATTTAGATTCTCATTCTCTAATGGCACCAAACTATTCAGCCCTGCACAAACATGTACAAAAACTCTTTCCAAGGTAGTCAGTCTTGTTCCTGTATATTGTGGGCTAGTTTAATCATATTCCTATTTTCTACATAATGTCAAACATTCGAGAGCAATTCATTTGATTTGCGATCACTTTTGTTAATGCCAATACTATGATTAGGGGTGGGCACGGTTCGGTTCGGTTCGGTTTTGGGCAAAACCGAACTGAACCGAAAATATTTCGGTTTACCTAAAATTGAACCGGTTTAAACCGAATAAGAAATGGTAACCGAACTGAACCGAACTGATTTTAATCGGTTCGGTTCATTTTGGTTTTGGGCCTAATGAGCCTTATGGGCTTGATGGGTTTAATGAGTCATTTTAATATGTTTTAAAATTTGATGGGTTGTTGGATTCTAATTTTGGGCCAAAGTTTCATAAATTTTAATAGTCCAATCCCAAAAAAACCCAAATCAAACCTAACTAATAAATAATAATATTTAATGAAAGAAAAGAAGTAGGTTAGGGTTTTTTTTTACTTATATAGGCGGTTTAATCGGTTCAAACCGGTTTTTGGGAAACCAAACCGGTTTGAACCGAAAACTTTTCGGTTTTCAATTTTTTAAACCGGTTTAAACCGAATTCTTTTTATGAACCGAACCGAACACCCTTTTTTTGGTTCGGTTCGATTCGGTTCGATTCGGTTCCGAACTTGGTGCCCACCCCTAACTATGATTTTTAACTCATACAGTTGCACATAACGGGATCCATCTCCCATTTGTGGGTAAAAACGTAAAATGATGGGGATCCATCTTGCTCCGTCTCTCGTTTATTTATTTTTTTTAATTACTTTGTTTATATTCAGTATCCAAATAACGTTGGATCTTTGATTTCTTTGTAATTCTTTTTTTTTTCTCTGTATTAAAATTGGATGATCTAAATCATTGGGTTTTAAGAATGACACATTATTTGGACTCTAAATTTAGGCAAAATAAATTTACTAAAAGTAGAAAAATATTTATTACAAATGTATATTTATTAAATTGATTAAAACAGTAAATATAATTAATAGTTTCCTTTTTAGGAATTACTTTCATTGTTACCTTTTTTTTTATAAAAAAAAACACATATCTCTCTTTATCTCTTACACCCTCTTAATTTCGTTTTCTTTATCTCTTACATGTAATTCAATATTTGGTTTTTTTTATTATTATTCTTTTGATCGTACATGCAAATGCAATTGAATATTGGATATTTCTTTTTCTTTGGATCGTACATGCAATTAGATTTAAGTTTTTGTTTGGGAAGAACAACAAATTTTTTATTGTTTGAATCTTGTATATGTGTGATATCCTATTATATCTCTATAGTCTCCTTATTTCTCTTTCCGAACCATAAATTTATTCTTGACTTACGTAAATTCAGGGTTTTATATAGAGGATGAATGAACGCTCTTATCAATTAGACACATTGGACCGGCATTACTAACCTGTTTTTCATCATAAACTTGACTGAGTTCTCTTCCAGATAAAAATTTATAATATTTCGATTTTCTAATTAATATTTTGTAAAATATAAATTTACAAATTGGGTCTAAATGAATCACTAACTCAAACATTCTAAAATGGACTTAAAATTGTTTAAAAATCAGTATTTATCTCAAAATTTAAAAAGACCCATAACCGATAAAACCGGACCGAACCGATCCCGTTTGGTTTGAGTCGGTTTTCACCTCCTAAAATAACAAGTTCGTTTGAAATTTGGATTGATTTTAAATAATTTATTCATACCGAGCTTGTGCCAATGAATTGGATGAGGGGGGGCTCATGACTTGTATCAAATCTTACCATTAATCTGTATTGATATAAATATTTACATACAAATATTATACTGTTATGATTTTTGTTGACTATTCGGGAAATTTTGAGATATGAACCAAATAAATCTTGATATACGATTTCATTAAAACACGTAGCAAATCCTTGAAAAAAAAAGTTAGGATTGATATACTATTTCTTAATAAACATGTGGTAGCAAATACTTATAAGAGCGAGTTATGATCATTTCTTTGTCGTCTTTTTTTTTTCCCGGTCCATTCAGAGTTTCCCTGATTTATGGATCCAAGCTGGGAAATTTTGTGTGAGAGTTAAATCTTGTTGGGGTATGTGTCTTCAATGAGGAATAAAATATCTGCATTGATATCGGTATCATATCGGATTTCTAAATTTATAGATATTTTGGAATAATATCGATATCGGTAGATATTCTATCAAAAATTAATAAAATGATGGATATTTACACATCTAAAGTTAGAAATTTTTTGTGAAATTTTATAACAAGCTTAAACAAGTAATTATACATCAAATGAATCATATTTTAATGATAAATTAGCTTAGTTATGAGTTTATTATAAATTATAACATAGATAAAGTCTGTATATAATTTTTAAAATTGAGTATTTAATAGAATAATATTTTGTTTCACTTTTACAAAATTATAGACAATATAAAGAGATTAAATATTTAATAAACAAAATTATCATTAATATATATATATATATATGAAGTTCCATATTTCCAAGATTCTATCATAAATCTTAATTCATACATAATAATACATTGCATGTCTGAAATTTAAAACCAAAATGAATTCCTTACTGGTTCAAATACATAAGATGCATTTCCATATTGATTCGAACAATAATTTTTCTAGGAAAATGTGCTTACATAGTTTTGAAGATAGTTATTAATATGTCATGTGTATGTTGTTTGATCTCTTCCAACTGATCCATGAATTAGGTAGTTTTGATTTACCCAAATTGGTGGATATTGCTGATATACATTCATAGGTATTGCATAAGCATTTGTTAAGAAGGATAATCAAATATATTGCAGCCACCATAACTACCATATTATGGTACATGAGAACCTGACATTGTATGTGAATCACCCAAAGAGCTATTTTCTATGTCTATACTCACTAAGGAGAGAGTCATACTCAAAGAATCTTCATCAATTTGAGTCGATCCTCCTTGTTGTCTACCACGATTTTGATCAAAATTATCTGCATAAGCATCTTAACCTGCCGCACTAGCATTCCAACTTGTTGCACTAGCATCCCAACCTTCGGAATGAACATCCCAACTTGTTGCACTAGAATTCCAACGTTCTATACCAGAATCCCAACTTCTTGTCTCATCCCCACCATTCCATCACCTTCACTATCTTTTCCTCCACTATTTCCATCAGAGGTATGTTGGTCATCGGAAGAGCCGATAACAATAACTCCACGATCTACACCAACTTCTTCTCTAATCACTTATTCAACATTTATTCTCACGTCTCAAGCATGAAAAGCAATAAGTGGATTAGGATTTCCCTCGTCATCATCCAAGGAGGCAGGTCTAACACAGTCAAAAATAGGATTGTCATTATCGTTCCCCTACTCCAATAGTTACTTGAAGTAAATCCATAAAATCAGTTTCATTTACTTTATCTTTTTCAGTTGTCATATCCCTAAGTTTCAACTTTATATTATAATAACAATAAACAAGTTGTTCAAACTTAGAATAGACAAGACAGTTCCTTTGTTTTGCGTGGATTTTAGCAAAAGTGGACCAATTTCTTTCTCAGGTAGAAGATGATGATGTTTGCAACAGTATACGAATTGTTATTGCATGCAATGATGAAACACATTTTCCATACATTACCCACCAATTAGCTGCAATAAAAATTATTAAGTAATATAAGTATGAATATTATTTTAATGATATTATTATTTATTATTAATAGGTAAATTTTTGTAATAAAAGTTATATACCCGGTTGCATTTTGCTTATAGCCGCAATGATTGCCCGTCAACTGAAACTTTTCCTTCCATCCTTAAAGTATATGAGCTACATTCATGAGATCGATACATAAATAATATATATTAATATGACACAATACTCCAATGCAAAGAATTTATAATCTTGGAATTATAAAATTGGTTGTAAATTATAACTTTTTACGCCTTTTCCAAAATTAGCAATCCATGTAGGTTCAGGGTCTAATTGCGCATAGATATTATATACGGCTTTCAGGATATCTGAATTATCCTCAATATTGTCTCTATATTGGTACTTTGGATTCAAATAGTAAGCTAGAAGAAGAAAAAAAAATGAATAATTTTAGTACATATTTATAAATTGATTGGTATATATTTAATATTATATGGAATGAGCTTTAAACATGTTAGTCACTAATATTTTTTTTTCAGAATTCTTTTACAAAATTTTATATATTTTACACATTCACTTTTTGATTTTTTGTCCAATTTTACTTCAAGTCTTCAATAATTCTACTATTGACTAATATATTGGAATTTTTTTATAAATTTGATAATGCTTCTTCTAAAATAATTTTCAATCTAAATTATTTTTGAAAATTATTTTAACAATAATTTAATTGTTTAGGATTAAAAAATAATTTTAATAATATGCAAAATATCTGTAAGTTCCTCATATTTTGATTGGCTTATTTCGTTGACAAACCACATTGTGGATTAATTTTGTAAGGGTAAATTAGGCCTCATTGGGTGTGATCAAGCGTCAAGGGCATCATCTTTCTCAAGAGCACTTCAAAGGTATATCACATGCTTAATTCTCTTTGAAGAGGTTTTAGTTGCACACACTCACATCCACTGCATTTGTATTGACATGCATGTATGGTTGCACACTCACACTTCTTGCATTTTGGAGTTGATGGGCTACACAGTGGGTTAGGCGACATACAAGGCCACTTGTGCATGTCGCCTGACAAGTCGCCTTAGCCTTGAATTTTTCCCACAGTGTATTAGGCGACATGCAAAGCCACTTGTGCATATCGCCTCAGATGTCGCCCTAGTCTTTTAATTTTCCCACAGTGTGTTAGGCGACTTCATAGGCGACCTGGGCATGTCGCCTTACATGTCGCATCTGACATCTTGATTTTTCCCCAGTGAGTTAGGCGACTTGGGAATGTCGCCTTACATGTCGCCTCAGGCAACGTGTTTTCTCACAGTGTGTTAGGCGACTTCCAAGGCGACTTGCTCATGTCGCCTTGCATGTCGCCTTTTTCACCCGAACTGGGCTTTTTGGGTATTTCACACCAGCTCATTTTTTGGTCCCTATAAATATATCTTCTTCTCCACTATTTAGACCTAGAGCTCTGAAAATATATCCCTAAGTGAGAGAAAGTAAATCCAAGAAAGAGAGAGCTCCAAGAAGTTCTTTTCACTCAACCAAACTCATACCCATGTGCATATACGCTCCATTCTTGCATCTATTCTTCATGGGTCTTCATGCTCTTCTTGACTAGGTAATCAAACAAGTCTTAGAACTTCATTTTCATCTCTATGTTCTTGTTTACCTAGGGTTAGTAATTATTTGTTAATTAAATGCATGATTATTTGGTTTAGCATGATTTGAGTATGTTTGTGATTATGTTTGTGATTATGTTTGTTGGTTGAGATTGTATGTTCATTGGTTGAGATTGTATGTTCATTGATAGCTATCTTTTAGGACCATTTTTCCTTTTAGCTAAATCTTCATGCATTTGCATTTAGATATTGATATCTGGGATTTGCACTCATTGACATCTTTAAATCCTTAGATAAGCATTTAGTGTTGCCTAGCATTAATTGCATGTTAGAATATTTTTACATATTCACATAGGTTGTTTAACCTCTTCATTGATTGTTAAGTCTTGTGACTAAGTGGATTAGTGCATAAGCTTGTTGGTCTAGGATCACTATTAAAGGCCCGTTGGGTAGAGTGAAAGAGTTAGTGACCAAGTATGATGTGACTTGAGGTCAACCTAGGTTGTAAACTTTCATTCAAATAGTGGATTTGAGGACCGTGTGTGGCTAGAAGGATAGCCCGTGAGTTTTGCCTAGTTAGAGGGTTTCTCACGTAAATCAATCCTTGTGTTTTTATTGTTTTCCGCATGTTTATTTTGGATTGATTGATTGCTAATATGGGGTAGCATTATTAAAATTGAGTAAGTCAAAAAGTTGGTAATAAATCAACTAAAACATATTCACCCCGCCTCCCATCTAGGTTAGTAGACACACGCTTTATAGCATTTTCAATATCCATAGACTTTCGGGGTGAAATTCACAATATTTCGGGAATATCGGGATATTTCAGAAATATCGAGAAATTTTTATGGATATTTCGAAATATATTCTACAGGATATTGGTTATTTGCCTGCTTCGATATCAGTCCCTCCAAAATACGGATATATTGGTAGATATTTCGGTATATCTATCGATATTCAGTTCCTTGGTCTTCTGTCTTGACCTTCCTACATACCAAAATTTGGAGACCTCCCACTCTTCCCTTTTCCAAGCCAACCAAATTCTATAAACCACCACCAAACTCAAACACCCCAATCCCTCAAAATTTACCCAAGCATAAGCCCAAGTCAACCTGATCTTTAATTGGATCTCCACCATCCATATTTGAGATGGACGGTGGAGATCATTTTTTTAAAAATATATGTTTTTATTAAAAAAAATTGATCTCTACCATCCATCTCTGAGATCAACAATGGATATCCATTTCTTTTTTCATATTTTTAAAATTTTAAAATTTTAGGAGGGTTTTGGTATTTTAAATAGTCAAATTTGATTAACAGTTAATTTGATTAACTTAAACTAATGGCAGGGAAGGACTAAAAAGTCATTCTCCTTTAATAATAGAGTTGTTTCGGGTTGTTAAAGAGCAAACCTCAAAAAGATTGGCCTTAGTTTATTCACTTTCTAGTTACCACAATATTTAGATTAAATTTTTGAGTTGTATAGTTCTAACTATGTACTCTGTTAAATAAGCATGCAAATGATGTGAAGTATCTTACGCATAAAATATTTTTTTTGAACTACATGGACAAACCGTCTATAGTTGTTTTATATTATGAAATAAAAACCCAACGTCACAGATTTTTTACTAGGTTAGGTATATTCCTAGAACCTTACTAACTATAAAATACATTTTTTTAGGGATATTATCATTTGAGTCCCTATATTTTTTGAATTATCCCTTTTTTACTCACTTATTCATTTTTCACTGGATTGGTCCCTATATTTTCAAAAATCACTCAATTTGATCCCTCTGACCAGAATTTTGACGGTCAACCGTTACTGAAAAACAAAATGACACTTTACCCTTAACTTTAAAATCAATATAAAATAAATGGGTATTAACTTTAAAATCCAAATTAAAATGCCCCTCTTTTAAAATAAAAAATAAAAAACAAAAATAAAAACTCCACCCTTTACAAATCCAGATCACTTTTTTTTTTCTTGATAAAAATCAATAACCTTCACAAACCAATCTTCATCGATCTTCAATCTTTATAGACCCAGATTTTCCCCTCCAACATCCAACATATATCATCAATCAAACCAGTATCTCAACTTCACACACAAATATCTTTCCATCCCAAAGACAAATTGAATTCCAAAACACAAACCATATACCAAAATAAATCCACAAATTAACTTAAGAATCCAAAAGAAAAAAAGGTTAACTCACTTGTGGAACATATCTGTTCAAACAAAATAGGACAGAAAGATAAACACAGAAATGGCAATAAGAGATAAAATCAAAAATCAAAAATCAAAAATCAAAATTAAAAAGCTTGAGATCTGATAATCTGATATGATTGATGTATATATACTAAAATAAAACATGGAAAAAGAAAATGAAGAAACTAAAAGAACCCAAAAATTAATTTAAAAAATGTCATCTAGTTTTCCTTCTTTTACACCCTGTTGAAAAAAAAAAACTCTTGTACTTTGCTTGCTGCTCTGTTCAATTTTGTAATTACATTTAGAATCTGAATAATGATATATCAATCAATCTCTTCTTTTGATGGGGTTGATAGCATCAAAAAATAGAAAAACAAAAGAAAGGAAAAAAAAGATAATAATTCACTAATGAGTTGAAATAATATACCAAGATCTGCAAAAAAATTGATCCTCTGTTTTTTCGATCCAATTACGAACAGATACTCTGTTTTTCTATTTTGTTGATGGTGGGTTTGTTGAAATTGATCCAGTAGTTCAAGAATCGCCATGTTTGTGCCAATAAATGAGCATCGATCACTTGTTCTTTTCAACTCAGCGATCCTTGGTTTAAGAAAAGTTACAAGGAGATCAAATTCTATCACGAGGATTTGGATTTCAAAAGATTATACAGAGTCGAAGAATAGACAAATTGGACATCTACCTTTTCTCTTTGCTCTCTTCCTCGACCCCGGTTGTGGGCCCAGGTTGTGAAACCGGAGCCTCTAACCTAAATCGGCCGTCGGCCTCTCTTCAAGGAGATCCAGATTGATCAGCGATAGTTTTCCATCGTCGATGAGCAGATCCAACGATTTTTTTTTTGTTTTTTTTAGATCCAGATGGGTTTCGTTTTTCTTTTTTCTTTTTTCCAATTTTTTTTGTAATTTGATTACCACCATCCATATCTGAGATGGACGGTAGTGATCAATCTACCTTTTAAAAAAATTAATTTTTTTATTTAAATTATTTTTTGTTATATGATATAAATATTAAAAAAATTTGTTATTTATTGTTTGGTGTTGACACGTGGCATCTGTTTGTTTAAAGACATAAATACCCTTAAAACCGTTAACTTTAACTAACCGTTGACTCACAGGGGGACCAAATTGAGTGGTTTTTTAAAAATATAAGGATCAATTCAGTGAAAAATGAATAAGTGAGTAAAAAAGAGATAATTCAAAAAAATATAAGGACTCAAATGATAATATCCTTTTTTTAAGAACTATAAAATACATTTAAACACGAAAGAGTCCAAAAACTTTAATATAGTATTTATTTGTTTTCACTATAATATTTATTTTTATTATAATATATCATGTCTAGTTATTATCTCCGGTAAACGTGTACAAAATTTCAAACTTTACAAGATTACGGAAATTTTAATCACAACTTTCTATTATTTAATATCGGATAATGTTAATATATGTCCAGGCTGGATAAAAATATAAAAAGATAATATTTTATACGAAACTAAACCAAATGCAACAAGATAATAAAATAAATGCAGTGATTAATTTTCCTTTTATAATAAGTTTTATGTTTTTATCTTTAGGGGTCGTTTGTTTTTTCACTTAAAACTTAATGGGTTTGAATTGAACTCATTAAATTGTTTTGTTTGTTTTTTTAAGTGGTAAAAAAACTTAAAAATATCAAAAAACAACTTAAAATAAAAAGTAAGAAATCCCGACTTTTAACTTAATTCCAAATCACTGGATTACAATTAAAATATTTTCTTCCAAGTCTATCCTCTAAAAAAAGATATATTTCCAAATTTATATTAATTTAATATGGTGTGAAAAAATTTCTTTTAATATATATCTCATTTTAAACATGTTTTAGAAAAGAAAAAAAACCCTAATTACTTCTCATAATGAAAATTTTCAGGGATTAAACAATTGAATTTCTCTTCTGCCAAATCCTGGTAAGAACTCTTCTTTTATTTATTTTTATCTAAATATTCGTATAGTGCTCAATAAATTTGTCTATCATACTGAGTAGATTTCGTGGCTCGAAAATGTTATAGAATTGTCGTATATAAAAAATTCAAGAACCTTTTTTTTTTGGTTTCCGGTGCATATGATCTAGGAAACCAAAAAAACAAAAATTGTTTCATGAATTATATTCACCGGAAACGTGAACAACATATAAAATTGAACTTGAACTCGAACTCTTTTTTGACAATAAATTTAACTTAAACTTTGTTTGCAGACTAAGCAAATTTATATTCTTTGATTAATTTTTTATTTTGTTAAATTGAACCTTGTTTGCAAAAAAAAAAAACATACAAAATGTTATAAAGAATGGTGCATGTTAAATAACTTCTTTTAATTAGTATGAGTATAAATGTAAAATTATTTATTTTAGACAGTTTTATTTTTAAAAAATAAACATGTTAACAGTACATTCAGATGTGAGAAAAAACAAACAAACATGTCATTCAGATTCAGATTTTAATCCTTATTCAGTCTTCATAAAAATTCAGGACTGTTCAGTGTTCAGACAAAAAAACAAACGGCCCCTTACTTACATTAGTTAGAGCCAAATATTAAGGTCCAATGGAAGACAGACACAACGTAAGTCCAAATAGTTACAGCCTATGACCAAGTCAGTAAAGAATAAGTTAGTTTGACATATCACATGTCTAACTCATTCAAATATATTAGAATGCCAAGAATCTCGAGATATGGGAGATTATCTCGTTCCACGATCTCAGGCCGAGATTGTTGGGAGGATATCAACTGACTCCTCTCTAAGTGGACACTTTCTAGCTATAAATAGGTGTACACCCTCCACTCACTGAATCGGTGAGCATTCTCATTCACTAAAAACAATTAAGTGATAGGACCATAATCTGACTCATGTTAATCTTCCTCTGCTCTCCATTCATTAATTATAGTTTTCAAGCAATTTTAACTTTATTATAGCACCAGTCGAAGCCGCTCGAGTAACACCCACACTCATTCTACAAATTCACTTGACCAGCACCCATTCAACAAGACCATTCAATCTACACTAATTTTCTACATCATATAAAATTCATTCGACAATGATCGACGACGGCCTAGCCTCATCCCAACAATTTAATTTACTAAACGCTCAACCCAAGAGAACATAAGGCTCTCCGAACAACACCACTCAGGACTCGATCATTTAATCTATGCTTTGATTTAGATTTTATTCAGTTTAATTGTTGATTGGAAATTATTTTTATTTATCGATAAATTGTCTAACTCGAGCATCGGAGTGTCTCCAATGGGACACCCACTCTTCCACGGTTCTATCTTATTTTTTACAGGATATCGTAGCGCACGATCTACTAATTTTTGCTCAACCTTTGTCAGTGCCCACCGACTTACGAAAATTCAACTGGAGATTTTTGGGCTCTTCAGTTTGGCGCCCACCGTGGGGCCCTGACAATTATTTTGCAAAACTAACAAATATGCAGGAATATACACCAGACTAAATGGCTTAAACACCCTCTCCAATGAATCTCACTACTCAACTCGTTAGACAAGAGTAGACGTCGACATACCCTCATACAACCATGATAAACCATGTACAACATGCAACCATTCTACAAGTTACAGTGCAGAAAAAATTAAATTCACGCGAGAGCCCAATGTCGAGATACGTTTAGCAAACTATTGCTCTGTCTAGCCATGGCATTTAATCACACTACAAAAGTTATTACTTTGTATCAGTCGAATTACCTTTGAAGGTATCGAAATGCATTTTTTCAACTTACATTATAGTAATGAGCTACTTGTTTATATCAAACTACAATAGCTATCTTCTCTATTTTCGGACTACGGCTGTAAATGGAGCCATATATTCTGTTCTATGTCAAAGTTTATGCTCCAAGTCAAGCTATGAATTTTCAAATTTACAAACTTAGATGCCAGCTCCACTTTGTGTAGACCACTTGCTTCGCTGATCGAGCCACAATGTTAATTAAAACTAATTTAACATTTCGTGCTCCAAATAGAGCCGAAATTCTCCACGTAAAGGCTCTCCGTCGAGCTACATGTCTAGCCAAAATTCTCCATGTAATGGCTCTCTGTCGAGCTATATTTCGTGCTCCGAGTCGAGCTGAAATTCACCATGTAATGGCTCTCCGTCCAGCTACATGTCGAACCAAAAATCTCCATGTAATGGCTCTCTGTCGAGCTACATGTCGAACCGAAAATCTCTATGTAATGGCTCTCTATCGAGCTACATGTCGAGCAGAAATTCTCCAAGTAATGGCTCTCCGTCGAGCTACATTTCGTGCTCCAAATTGAGCTGAAATTCTATATGTAATGGCTCTCTGTCGAGCTACATTTCGTTCTCCAAGTCGAGCCGAAATTCGCGCTATATGTCAAACCAAAATTCTCCATGTAATGGCTCTCCGTCGAGCTACATTTTGTGCTCCAAGTCGAGCCAAAATTCTCCAAGTAAAGGCTCTCTGTCTAGCTACATGTCGATCCAAAATTCTCCATGTAATGGCTCTCCGTCGAGCTACATTTTGTGCTCCAAGTCTAGTTGAAATTCACCATGTAATGGCTCTCCGTCGAGCTATATGTCGAATAGAAATTCTCTATGTAATGGCTTTCCGTCAAGCTACATGTCGAGCCAAAATTCTCCATGTAATGGCTCTCCGTGGAGCTACATTTTGCGCTCCGAGTTGAGCTGAAATTCTCCACGTAAAGGTCCTCCATCAAGCTACATTTCATGCTCCAAGTCGAGCCGAAATTCACCATGTAATGGCTCTCCATCGAGCTCTATGTCGAGCCCAAATTTTGCTACATGTCGAGCTCAAATTTTGGTCTATGACGAGCTCTGTAAGTCTCGCTCCATGTCGAGTCGAGCCAAAATTTGCTCCATGTCGAGATCAAACTTTGCTCTATGACCAGCTCTTCAAGTCTCGCTCTGTGTCGAGTCGAGTCCAAATTTTGCTCCATGTCGAGCCCAAATGCTCTATGATGAGCTCTCCAAGTCTCTCTTATGTTGAGTCGAGCCAAAATTTTGCTCTATGTCGAGCCCAAATGTTTCTCTATGATGAGCTCTCCAAGTCTCGCTCCATGTTGAGTCGAGCCGAGCCCAAATTTCGCTCCGTGTCGAGCTCAAATTTTGCTCTATAACGAGCTCTCCAAGTCTCACTCCAAGTCTCACTCCAAGTCGAGTCGATCCTAAATTTTGCTCCATGTTGAGCTCAAATTTTGCTCTATGACAAGCTCTCCAAGTCTCGCTCCATGTCGAGTTGAGCTTAAATTTACTTCATGTCAAGCTCAAACTTTGCTCTATGACGAGCTCTCAAAGTCTCGCTCCGTGTCGAGTCGAGACCAAATTTTGCTCCATTTCAAGCCCAAATTTTGCTCCATGTCGAGCCCAAATTTTGCTCTATGATGAGCTTTCCAAGTCTCGCTCCATGTCGAATGGAGCCAAAATTTTGATCCATGTCAAGCCCAAATTTCTCTCTATATCGAGCTCAAATTTTGCTCTATGATGAGATCTCCAAGTCTCGTCCTATGTCGAGTCGAACCCAAATTTTGCTCCAAGTTGAGCCTAAATTTTGCTCCATGTCGAGCCCAAATTTCGCACCATTTCGAGCTCAAATTTTTCTCTATGACGAGCTCCCTAAGTCTCGCTCCAAATTGAATCGAGCCTAAATTGCGCTCCATGTCGAGCTCAAATTTTGCTCTAAGACGAGCTCTCCAAGTCTCGCTCCATGTCGAGTTGAGCTAAAATTTACTCCATGTCAAGCTCAAACTTTTCTCTATGACGAGCTCTCCAAGGCTTGCTCCGTCTCGAGTCGAGTCCAAATTTTACTCCATGTTGGGCCCAAATTTTGCTCTATGATGAGCTCTCCAAGTCTCTCTCAATGTCAATTCGTGCCCAAATTTTGCTCCATGTCGAGCCTAAATTTTGCTCTATGATGAGCTCTCCAAGTCTCCCTCAATGTCGAGTCGAGCCCAAATTTTACTCCATGTCGAGCTTAAACTTCGCTCTATGATGAGCTCTCCAAGTCTCGCTCCATGTCAGGTTGAGCCCTACTTTTGCTCCATTTCGAGCTCAAACTTCGCTCTATGATGAGCTCTCCAAGTCTGGCTCCATGTCGAGTCGAGCCCAAATTTCGCTCCATGTTGAGCTCAAATTTTGCTTTATGTCGAGCTCTCCAAATTTTGCCCCATGTCGATCCCAAATTTCGCTCCATATCGAGCTCAAGTTCTACTCTACGTCGAGTGCTCTACGATATCTGATCAAGTTATGATCCTTAGAAAAAATAAAAAATATAAAATATAAAATTCGTTCTACAAGTTTCACTCTACATCGAGCGTTCTACAAATTTTGCTCTACGTCGAGCTACAGATAATGCCCAACACCGTCGATCGAATAATGTCTTAAAAAAATGGAAAAAATGAACAAGTTCAAACTACTTCTTAGTAGTTCATTGCGAAAGAATGGGGCTACTGAATCTAACCCACGATTTTTCAATTCAACTAACATTGAAAACTACCAACAATTGTCTTGCAGGCCATTCGACGCAAGAATCCACTCTCTAAGTTGAAGGCTTCAACTCATAGAGTGGGGGGCTAACTGCGGTAGCCAAAAATATCACATCCTAAATATTAAGGCCCAACGGAAGACAGACCCAACGTAAGTCCAAATAGTTACAGCCCATGACCAAGTCAGCAAAGACCAAGTTAGTTTGACATAGCACATGTCTGACTCATTCAAATATATTTGAATGCCAAGAATCTTGCGATATGGGAGATTATCTTATTCCACGATCTCAGACCGATATTGTTGGGAGGATATCAACTAACTCCTTTTTTAAGTTGACACTTTCTAGCTATAAATAGGTGTACACCCTCCACTCACACGAGATCTTTTTTTGGGACTCCAGCTCACAAAGAAAAGAGGTCTGAGGTGAGCATTCCCATTCACTAAAAACAATTAAGTGATGGGACCACAATCTTACTCATGTTAATCTTCATCTGCTCTCCATTCATTAATTAAAGTTTTCAAGCAATTCTAACTTTATTATAGCCCCAGTTGAAGCCACTCGAGTAACACCCACACTCATTCTACAAATTCACTTGACCAGCACCCATTCAACATGACCATTCAATCTACACTAATTTTCTACATCATATAAAATTCATTCGACAACGATCGACGGCGGCCTAGCCTCCTCCCAGCAATTTAATTTGCTAAACGTTAAGCCCAAGCGAACATAAGGCTCTTCGAACGACACCACTCATGACTCGATCATTTTATCTATGGTTTGATTTAGATTTTATTCAGTTTAATTGTTGATTTGAAATTATTTTTTATTTATTGATAAATTGTCCAACTCAAGCATCGGAGAGTCTCTAACAGGACACCCCCTTCTTCCTCCGTTCTATCTTATTTTTTATAGGATATCGTAGCGCACGACCTACTAATTTTTGCTACAAGATATCGTAGCGCACGACCTACTAATTTTTGGTCTACCATTGTCAGTGCCCATTGACTTACGAAAATTCAACTGGAGATTTTCGGGCTCTTCACATGGTACCTATTAATACTACCCTTTTAATATTTAGAGGAGTGCTAGATACACTCTGTCAACTTACTCTTCCAACCCACTTTTCCTTCTCCTTTTGACAGTTGTCATATATTGACTTTTTAGAAATAAATTTTAGAGCCATCGTTAATGAATAATTTTTAAATGCTATTTAAAATTCAAATCATCTACATCTTCCCAAATTGCCCTTTTTTTACCCCAAAATTTCATTCACAAATATGTGAGCAAAAATCTTCAAAGGTAAAATGAGTTGAATAATATTTATTAAATTTATTATAAAAAGAAAATTAGCAAATATATTATCAACAATATTAAAGTTATTAAAATAAAATAAACATCGACATCTTGAGTTTTTTTAGTATATTTAAGTTTTCAATTATTAATGAATTTTTTTTAACTATATTTTTCAAATTGTGTAAAAATAATTACTTTATAAAATATAATGAACTTATGATAATATCGAGAAAAGGGATAATTTTTCAAGTGTAAATTGTGTTTGTTATGATATTTTAGAAAATAAAAAGAGTTATATAAAATAATAATATTATTAATATTTAAGAAAAGGGCTATAACAATCTGGTGTGAAAAAGGGCAATTTGGGAAGATATGATGGTTTGAATTTTAAATAACATGTAAAAACAATTCATTAAGAATGATTCTAAAATTTATTTCAAAAAAGTAAATAATTGACAAGTGTCAAAAGGAGAAAAGAGAGTAGCTTGGAAGCGTGACTTGAGTGAGTGATTCTAGCACTCCTGTTTATAAAAACCATCTCAAATAAGGTCAAAATATTGTTTAATTAATGACGTGATACTAACACAGTTAGGGGAAAATCTTCGATGGGACGATCTCATATCCATTTGGTGAGACCGTCAAATGAGATTGCACAATTTAATAGTTTATTAATACATATTTACATTCTCGAAATAAATTGTGCAATCTCATTGGGACAGTCTCACCAAATGGATATGAAACCGTCCCATTTAAGATTTTCTCCACACTTAGATGGATTTTATCGCATTTTGTATCTTACTTGGCATGAATGTGGGGACACACCATATTTGACAAATTGATTTGATTTTTTTATTTCTTATATCATTTGTAGTACGTTTGTGATGAACCTTAGAGTGTGTTAGGTAGGAATAGAAAATGAGAAGAAAGAAAAAGGGTGGAGGAAAAAGGGAGAAGAAAATTGGGAAGTATGTTGTTTGGTTTGAGAGAAAAATTAAAGAGAAAAATGAGAGGAAAAATTTATAGGTGAGACCCACCAATTTTAATCCTCCCAAAAGTGGAAGGAAAATGGAGAGAAAAGAGAGAAGGTTTTTGAATTTAATTGAAATTATAAATTTGTCCATATTTTTTAATCATCTCACAAGTCGTAGCTGAATAATGTAGGATAAAACAGTAAAATTGATAAAGAAGATTTTCTATCCTTTGACTTTTCCTCAACAATATCAAACGAGTTTACTAAACAATTCAAGGGAAAAAAAATTTCCTTTCTTTCCCTTATATTTTCTATCTCTCTAAATCTTTCTATCCTTCATATTTTCTTTCATTCCTACCAAACACATTCTAAAAGACTAATTCAACCGATAGTTCTAGTGGTGTAAATATGGGCCGGGCATGGAGGGCCCGGCACAGCCGGCCTGCCAAGGATGGCGGGTCATGCCTGACACGGCCCGCAACTGAGGCGGGCCGTGCCAGGCACGGCCCCCATTCTTGGCACGTGCCGGGTCAGGGTTCCAGGCACGGCGTGCCAGGCCCAACTGTCGGCACGCCGTGCCGACCGTTGGGCCCGCTGAATGTTTTTTTTTTAAATCTAACGGTTGTTTTAAAAAAAAATAACCGTTGGCTGATATCATGGCTGACGTCAGCCAACGGTTATGTTTTTAAAAAACTATAACAATTGCATTTTGCCCCCTTAACTCTTGTCTTTTATATTTTTACCCACTTTTCTAATTTTTCTATAAATACTCCCACCCATTCCACTTTTCATTCACTTTCTCTAATTCTCTCAATCTCTCCATTCTCAAACTCTCTATACAATTTCAATTATTCTTAATTTCATTCTTACTCTCTCTCTCTACTATTCTACACTACTAATATACTATTATAATACTTTATTAATAATTTACTATTATATAAATATTATTCTCTAATCTCTCCACCAAGACATCAAAGTTCAAACTTCAAAGGTACATTTTTATTTAAGTGTTATTATTTAATTTTATATTTTAAATTTAATATGTTTGTTTAGTTAGTAAATTTATCATTTTATGTTTATACTTCGGTTATTAATTTTATTGAGTTAGTAAATTTATCATTTTTATGTGTAGGGGTTAATTTTAATTTTTGTTTTTAGTAAATTAAACAATTTATTTTTAGTAGTTGATTTTAAAATTTTTTGTTAGTAAATTAAGCATTTTTATGTGTTGGAGTTAATTTTAATAATTAATGTTAGTAAAATAATCATTTTATTTGTAGGAGTTAATTTTAATGTATTTTGTTAGTAAAATAATCATTTTATGTATAGGAGTTAATTTTAATAATTAATGTTAGTAAAATAATCATTTTATGTGTAGGAGTTAATTTTAATAATTAATGTTAATCAAATAATCATTTTATGTGTAGGAGTTAATTTTAATATATTTTGTTAGTAAAATAATCATTTTATGTGTAGGAGTTAATTTTAATAATTAATGTTAGTAAAATAATCATTTTATGTGTAGGAGTTAATTTTAATAATTAATGTTAGTAAAATAATCATTTTATGTGTAGGAGTTAATTTTAATAATTAATGTTAGTAAAATAATCATTTTATGTGTATGAGTTAATTTTAATATATTTTGTTAGTAAAATAATCATTTTATGTATATGAGTTAATTTTAATAATTAATGTTAGTAAAATAATCATTTTATGTGTATGAGTTAATTTTAATAATTAATGTTAGTAAAATAATCATTTTATGTGTAGGAGTTAATTTTAATATATTTTTTTAGTAAAATAATCATTTTATGTGTATGAGTTAATTTTAATAATTAATGTTAGTAAAATAATCATTTTATGTGTAGGAGTTAATTTTAATATATTTTTTTTGTAAAATAATCATTTTATGTGTATGAGTTAATTTTAATATATTTTGTTAGTAAAATAACCATTTTATGTGTAGGAGTTAATTTTAATATATTTTTGTAATAAAATAATCATTTTATGTGTAGGAGTTAATTTTAATATATTGTTTTAGTAAAATAATCATTTTTATGTGTAGGAGTTAATTTTAATAATTTTTGTTAGTATATTAAGCATTTTTATGTGTTGGAGTTAATTTTAATAATTAATGTTAGTAAAATAATCATTTTATGTGTAGGAGTTAATTTTAATATATTTTGTTAGTAAAATAATCATTTTTTGTGTAGGAGTTAATTTTAATATATTTTGTTAGTAAAATAATCATTTTTTGTGTAGGAGTTAATTTTAATATATGTTTTTTTAGTAAAATAATCATTTTATGTGTAGGAGTTAATTTTAATAATTTTTGTTGGTAAAATAATCATTTTTATATGTGTGAGTTAATTTTAATAATTAATGTTAGTAAAATAATCATTTTATGTGTATGAGTTAATTTTAATATTTTTTGTTAGTAAAATAATCATTTTTATTTTAATATTTATTAATGACTAATCACTTGATATTTTTTTTTTCTAGAAAATGGATCCTACCCATCCTTATTTTCCAGACGGTCTAAACATGCTGAACGATGATTTTGATCTCTCCGGACCGGCAGAAACCGTAGCGGGACCTTCTGGTTCCGGCGCCATATCGACATCACGTACCAAATCTAAGAGGTTAACATCAGACGTATGACATTGTTTTGACGTAGTATAAATGACACTCCCAGACGGTTTGGTCGGTCCCAGAGCCAAATGTAAGTTTTGTCCTAAGAACTATACCACTACTAGGGGTGGAACCGGTCATTTGAGAAGGCATATGCTAAAATGCATGCCCAAACACGTACATGTACCCACTACAACCCAGACACAACTATAACAGCACCCAGACGGGTCGGTTACGACGTGGCATTACGACGCCGTGCATGCTAGAGAATGTTTGGCACGGTACATTGCACAAACTGATCAACCTATTAATTTCGGTGATTGTGTTTTTTTTTTCAAGAATTTATCACATCTGCATTTTGCCCCCAAATGCAAATTGTTTCTAGAACCACCACTAGGAAGGATTTGATAAGAATGTTTAAAACCCAACGAGATGACTTGTCGGCTGAATTACAGCATCTAACTATCTCAATTGCATTAACTTCCGATATTTAGAACGCATGTTCCAAACATGACTATTTATGTGTCACAGGACACTATTTAGACTCTTAATGTAGGATACAAAAAAAATTCTTGGTTTTCGTCCTATGGATTTTGCACATACCGCAAATAATATTTTTGTTGTCATTCCTTTTGTTTTAGAAACTTATGGCATAACTTATCGCATCCTCTCTATCACATTAGATAATGCATCGGCAAATACTAACTCTATTGCATTATTTACTGAAAGAAACATCCCGCAAGCTGGGGGTTATTTCTTCCACCAACGTTATGCATGTCATATCATAAATTTAGTTGTACAGTCTGGTTTGAAGGAAGTAAGCGATCGTATAGAACGCATCAGAGATGCCATTTCTTGGATCGGTAGCTCTAATCCAAGATTTCAAGAATTTGGCAGACACTGTACATTAAACGGTCTACGACCCCGATGATTCCAAACTGATATGCCGGTAAGGTGGAACTCTACTTACTTAATGCTGAAAAATTGTTTGGAATATGATACAACTATTTCAGGTTTTTATAACATGAAATTGGCCGAAAGTGGCTGTCCATCTGCTCAATCACTGACACCAGACAATTGGTATGTGGCAAAGATTTTTGTTGAATTTTTAAAGGTTTTTTACAATGCCACTGTAACTTTTTCTGGGGTCTGTTACCCCACATCTTCCCAGGCAATCCATCAGATTATGGAAATGTCTGACATGTTAAACACTTATAGGGAAGATGACTTGCTTGGCGATGCAGTTGTTGCCATGGAGACCAAGTTTAAAAAATACTGGTCTGAAAAGCCTTTCCTTTATGCCTTAGGTGTTATAGTAGATCCTAGAATTAAATTAGCTGGTTTAGAATATTTGCTTGAGTTTATTGGTAATAAATTGTCAATAGATTATTCCGACCAGATTACTGACATTCGAAACAAGTTGTTCGAAGTTTTTATTATTTATGAGCGCAGGTTTGGCGGCATTCACAAGGAACCATCACCAGAACCAGACACACAACCGTTGCCGACAAGTTGGAGCATTCTCAAACGCCGGAAAAAAGACAAATCAGCAAGTTCTTCTTCTTCAACTACACAATCTGCTGCATCTTCTGGTGCCGAACTGAATAGGTTCCTTGAAGCACAGTTTGATGCCGACGAAAACATGGAGAATTTTGATCTGTTGTTATGGTGGAAGACCTATAGCTACAGGTATCCGGTCTTGTCACACTTAGCACGTGACATACTGGTTATCCCCGTGTCCACTGTGTCTTCAGAACAGACATTCAGCATGAGTGGACGAATTATTGAACCAAGAAGAAATTGTTTGACTCCAGAGATGGTGAAGGTATTAATATGCGTTCGGGATTGGGAGCATGCTCGAAAGAGGATGCAAAATGAAACGGTAGACGAACAATTTATTCAAAATTTCTCCAATTTATATGTCGATGAGGGTTCCGGCAGTAACCAGGTCCAGAACTAGGTTGTACATGTACATTTACTTGTAATACGATTGCACTCTTTTTCCCTTACCAAGTTTTTATCCCACTGGGTTTTCTTGGTAAGGTTTTTAATGAGGCAATCATAGAAATATGTAATACTGAAAGTCCGAAATAAATAAAGAATTCTTCATTACATATTTTTATCTACTTTTATTTTCTTTCATGTTTTATCTTTATTTATTCTTTGAATTAATTCATTAAATAAAATAATAAATGTATCTATAATCTATTATTATAAACATTTTTTTTATTATACTAAAATAATAATATGTAAAAAATTAAAATATAAGAAAAAAACATTAGGTATGGGCCCCGTCTAATTGACCCACGGGCGGGCCCGGCACGGCACGCGGCTCGGCACGGAGGGGCCGTGCCGGGCCCCCATTTAGGAAAACGGGCCGTGCCAAGCACGGCCCGTTTTCATAAACAGGCCATGTGGGCCGTGCTGATGTGGGCCGGACCGGCCCCCTTTTACACTACTAGATAGTTCTCAAAATATCTTTTATAAATGCCCAACATATAATCATGAGTCATGACACCCGATACAATAAAAGTATAGTACCATCAACTTCATTAAATTTAAATTTGGGGGTTTGGGAATTGGGAGCCATGATAAAAACTTTAAAAAGAAAATGTAAATAATAAAACCTTGCGAGGTAAAAATTAAATAAAATTTAAGTATAATTTTTTTTTTTGAAAAAATGGACTCAAATTATTTTTTAAAAGTTGATTTCCCCATAGAGTTTATAATTTCGTCTTTAGTCATATTAATCTCTCACCGTAATAATAAGCTTCTGATATTTGATTATTGGATTTCAGTTGAAGAAAATTTATCGAAGAACATTGATAGAACAAAATGATTATTAATATTAGAAATTGGGTAGATGGAAAACAGAAGTAGATTAAGTTGAATTGTTTTGAAATTGAGGTTAAATAGTTGCTTAGATTGTTGAAACACTATGGTTAATCACAAACACCGAGTGTACTTGTAATTTTAAAAGGCACTTCCAAACTCAAATTAGTAAGTAAATATAAGGTCTGCTGCATTATTATTTCAATCAAGTTACTAACCCATTGAATTATAGAAAAATATAATTGAGCGATTGTATTTAATAAGAAAAGATATAATAAATTTTAAAATGGAAAAAATTGAAGTTACTTCATGGTAAACTTCTCATACTCACATATTGAATTGTTCGTTCAAGTTGTATCTTCCTCTCTTATATCTCAAATTTATACTTCAAAATAAAAAAAAATAGAAATATTATGAAAACTCTATTTCTACAAAAAAGAGGTTTCTTAAAAACCCAATCAAATAAGCTCTAAGTTTCTTTGGAAGTTTAGTTGAAAATAAAACTTATTTCTCAAAAAAAAAATGAAACTTATTAATTTTGTTATAAGTATAGAACTCACATTCTCTACATTGGTTTGATATTGTCCGTTTTGGGCCTAAGTCTACACAGATTTGCTTTTGGGGCACTTCTCAAAAGGCCTTATACCAATTGAGCTAATATCTGTACTTATATACCCACAATCATCCTCATGTCTTGCCAATGTGGGACTTTGGTCGCACACCCAACAATCCTCCCCTCGAATAAAGGACCATCATTATCTTCATGGTCCGGGCCTCCTTCCTTAAGCGATCTCCGTCAACATCTTCCCCATACTAGGAAGATCAAACGCTTCATCAAGGTCTGCCTCCTCGAGAGCTCAAAATACGGATCCATCACGAGCTAAACTAGGGCCCACCAACTCCTGGTTTGGATTGACTACAACTGCTAAGTCTAGGGTCTGACTCTGATACCACTTGTCATAAGTACCTACCAACTCATGGTTTAGATTGAATACAACTGCTAAGTCTAGGGTCTGACTCTGATGCCACTTGTCATAAGTACATAACCCACATTCTCCACATTGGTATGATATTGTCCGCTTTGAGCCTAAGCCATCACGGATTTGCTCTTGGGACACTTCCCAAAAGACCTCATACCAATGGAGCTAATATCTATACTTATATACCCACAATCATCCCCATATCTAGCCAATGTGGGACTTTGGTCCTAGTATGAGGTGGATTGTTGGGTGTGCAACCAAAATCCCACATTGGCTAGACATGGGGATGATTGTAGGCATATAAGTATAGACATTAGCTCCATTGGTATGAGGCCTTTTGGATAGAGACCTAATAGCAAATCCGTACGAGCTTATGCCCAAAGTGAACAATATTTTACCAATATGGAGAATGTGGGTTTCGTACTTATAACAAGTGGTATCAAAGCCAGACCCCAGACTTAGCAGTTGTAGTCAATTCACACAAGAAGTTGGTGGGCCCCAGTTTAGCTCACGATGGATCTGTAATTTGAGCTCTTGGGGAGATGGACCTTGATGAAGCATTTGATATTCCTAGTATGGGGAAGATGTTGATGGATGGAGATTGCTTGAGGAAGAAGGCTCGGACCATGAAGATAATGATGGTCCTTTGTTCGAGGGGAGGATTGTTGGGTGTGTGACCAAAGTCCCACATTGGCTAGATATGGAGATGCTTGTAGGTATATAAATATAGACATTAGCTCAATTGGTATGATGCCTTTTCGGAAGTGTCCCAAGAACAAATCAACAGACTTAGACTAAAGCGCACAATATCATACCATTGTGGAGATTGGGTTATATACTTATAGCATATTCCCACTCTCATTTATGGAATCAAATTCTCTTTTGGGATTCTCATTCCTCTTTATTATCTGTTAGTAAATGCATACCTTGTGTTAGAGTTCATTTTTTGTCATCTCCTCTTAACTAGAGGTGAGCATTACCCCCTCCCAATTTCTTGCCAAGTGTCCAAAATCTAACCCAGGGTTAATAAGAAAATAATAATAAGGGTAAATAGGTAAATTATTAAAAAAAATCCAATCATTTCACAAATGTTACAATAAAAAAATTAGATTTAATAATAATAAAAAATTAAAAAATTCTATACCCAAATCTCATCTTCATCGTTTCATGAGCTGGTTTTTATTTTTTATTTTTTACAGGAGTTGGTTTCATATAATCCTGCCATTGTCCATTGTTCATTGTCCATCAGAACTTAGACATAATACAATCTTAATCGGATGGTCCAGATGACATAAAAATCAAGTAATCAACGATTTCAACTCAAAAATTCAGATTAAAAAAAAAACACAAGAATTCATGATTTGAACATGAAATCAAATCTCGGGTCGAAAGCGGGTCATGGCTTTTCTTCCCAATCCGCAGCCGAATCTGCTTCTCCGGTGTGCCCGCGTCGTTCGCCGGTGTCCTAGTGACCTTCTCCGGGCTGTTCGCGGTCTATTTCTTTCTTCCTTTTTCTCTTTTATTTCTTCTACCATTTCGTTCCAGTCCGTCGCCCCACATCGTCGCCGATCCTCTCACCGTCGCTGGGCCTCCAAACCAGTTGCCGCCGCCACTCCAAACCCACAAAATCAAACCAACCGCCGCAATTGATCTCCTCTTTCCGCCGCTCCCGATCTCATCTTTACGCCACTGAAGGTTGCTTTTTGTATTTTCTGGAGAGGCAAAGAGGTTGGGTTTAGTTTTGGGGTGGTGGTGGTTGGATGTGAGGTAACATTGGGTGTGGTTGTGGTAGATTAAGATGGGTTCGGTCGGATTTTAGCCAATGGACGGTGTGGTTGATGGGTTTGGTGTGGCTGTTGGTGGGGTGTTTAGATTTGAGGGTTAGGGTTTGGTGATTGAGATGAACGGTGGTGTGATGATTTTCAATATTTGGTTTGTATTATTTTTTTTTTTAGGAAGGTTAGAATCACTCTCTCAACTCACTCTTTCTCTCTCCTTATAACATAACATGTGGACAACATTTATTTCTCTATATCAAATTTGAAGCCATTATAAATAACCTACTTTTTTTTCTATTTATTTACAAATCATGGCAATCATTAACTTCAAAAATTACCCTTTATTTATTTACCAAATTACCAACTAATACCAGATTAGTTTTTTTTTTTACAAAAAAGAAATATATAATAAAAACAAAAACAGTTTTTTAAAAGAAAATAACAAAGACATTTAATTCTTCATCTACATAGTGATATAAGGAAAACAAAAATTCAATATAGAAATTTAATACAAGACAATAACATTATTTAATAAAAAAACTATTACAAAAATTACATGTAACAATTGTGGAAGACAATTTATGTTTGAAAATGCTGAGAGTTGGAGTGAAAAAAAAAAGTTCAAAGGTTGACCAAGATTGATAATTTGGGATCCATTTGGACATAACTGCTATTATTTAAAAAATAAATTGATACAATATTAAATGGAAATTTGGTAAAATAAATAATGGGTAATTTAGAAAATTATTTATTGGTTTGATTTGTAAATAAATAAAAAAACTAGGTCATTTATAATGGTTTTAAATTGGATGTAGAGAAATAAATGTTGTCCACATTTCACATTATAAAGAGAGAGTGAGTTGAGAAAGTGATTCTAGCACTCTATTTTTTTTTGGATTCAGGTGTTAGGAATATTGAAAACAGAAACAGGACCAGAGGGGTAATATTAGTAAAACAAATCCTGAAATATATAATATTTATTTATTAACCTAGGGTTAATTATTGGACATGTGGCAAGATTTGAGGAGGGGGTAATGCTCACCCCCAGTTAAAGGGGGTGAGCAAAGATGAACCCCCTTATGTTATGTTATCTTATTAATTCGTAACGATAAAAATAAACGATTCAAATCCTCTAGAAACCTAAATTTTGGTGAGTGTTTATTGTCATGAATCATGATTTGCTATTGGAGAAGAAATGTTAAAAAAAGGAGCCCAATAAATCCTGATCATACGAAAATACGAAACGATTTGATAATAAAAATGACGTGGCATCAGAGGTTGGAAAATGGGTAACCAAATTGTGTCATTCTTTGGTTTCGGGTGCAATCAGTAATTAACGAAAACGGTGAGTTATTGGTAAATGTTAAGACATCACATGTGATAAATCATAAATATGGAGAAGATCAACAGCACAGCAAAATCCCACCACGTAAGAGATGAATCAGATTTAGATTCATGAATATCCAACCACTGAAAATTTTCTCGATACTCAGATCCAACCCATATTTCCAACAAACAAAGCAATGTCAGTGTCTGACTTCTGATCAATAGACCTAGTCATTCCCACGTTTTCCAGGTTGTTCTTGTTGTTACTTTATTACCAAACAAAGCAAGGACAACCCTAAACGACAAGATTAATTAAACGGGACAGATTCAATACAAACAGGATAAATTGTCAATCTCCTTCACGACTGAAGGAGATCCCTTCTTGTCGTGGAAAAGATCCGATCTCCACCGGCAGTGATAGCCATGGAGGTTATTTTTATTAGTTGCAGTTGTTTTCTAATTACATATATTTTTGGTTCCTTTTTGTAGCATTTCTCTAGTTAGATTTGTATTTATTAAAAGTTTCGATATTAGTTAAAAAACTGATTTTTATTTAATAGGTAAAATGACAGTTTTACCTTTTATTTTTAACCGTTCACTGTTAAAACACACAGTAAATTTATACAATTTATATATAAAAATAGGTCACTGTAAATTGAAAAGAATAATAGAATAATGCTAGGTCCAAAAAATTTACCTAAATCCATGTCTGGCTTACAATATAGAATAAGTGATCAAATGATATGGTCTTGACAACTCAAATACCCAAACGACGCGGAATGTGAGTTGTCAATATCCTATAAATCAATGAAATTATAATAAAATAAGTGATGTGACGTGGACAACTCATATACCATGTTATGTTGACAATTCATATGCCATATCATTTATATATGAATTTGAACTGGTTTTTTGGACGGACAAGTATTACTCAGCTGCAAATAATAAAAAAGCTCTGAGGAAATTGAAGTTAGTGAGTTTTATTACTATATATAAAAATCAACCAATTTTACACCACAGCAAAAAATGGTTTAGTCCCTATAAAGCCCCCCCACAAAGGCCAACAACCCCACAACCCACTTCCATAAGGCTTTGTAGAGAGAGGGAGAGACCAAGTAAAAAAACACTCTCACAAACAGCCCCTCCTCGTATGGCCACCCGTTTACTCCAATCAAAGCTCCTCCTCCACAACATCCTCCGTAGGCATCTCACCTCCGCCTCCTCGTCCTCCACCTTAACCGCCGTCCCCCCTCTCAATATCACCCAAAAGGCAGAGCCAACCACCACCGCTATAGAAACAGAAACAGCCAAACCGAATAACTCTATAATCGACATAAATGATCACCAAAAGCTATTCGGTTTGTTGTCGACGTCGAAGCTGTTGAGAGCGGCCTTTAACCTCCACTTGGCTGCAATAGAGTCCATCGTTGATCTGGGCACGTGGGTTATGAATTCTAAGATGATGGAGATAGAGTTGCCACGTGATGTCGTTCTTGGAACCGTAAAACATACTTTTTATGAACATTTTTGCGCCGGCGAGAGCGCGGCGGAGGTACGGAGGTGTGTCGGAAAAGTAAACGAAGCTGGCCTGAGAGCGATGCTTGTTTATGCCGTCGAACACACTAATGATAAAACAGAGTGTCAACAAAATTTACATGGATTTCTTCAAACTGTTCAATCTGTCAAGTCCCTGCCACCATCTTCTGTAAGTTTCATTTAAATTTTTTTTCAAGTTTTTTTGTTTTTTTTTTCTGGTAAAAGAACATGACAGTTGTTTATTATTTATTAAAACATTTAATTTTAATTTTAATTTTTTTTTCTCTATGTATACATAATTTGATCTTGATTGAATGATGAAATTGTAAAATATATGTTCGGGTTTGACTGTTACATTGAAAATTTAAAACCATGTTTTATATATGCAATCCCTGAAATCTTGGTAAACCGAGCATGGATTAATTCTCTGTTTCTTATTTTAAGGTGATTTCCATATACCTTCCTGAGGTTTATCTTAATTATAGGACAGTTTCTAGTAAATTTTACTAGTAGCTTATTTATTTATTTTTTAAATAAATATGAGTTAAAATTGTTTGTGATTTCTTAAACTTGAATAGAGATTAATATTATTAATTTATTTAAATATTTCCTACTAAAAGTAGGGATGGTGGAGATAATTGGAAAGTAGAAACAAACACAGCTAGCAAAGAATTATCGGTTGGGCAACCAACCTAGTCAAAACTTGATTAGTATGATGACAATGTAATAGCTGGATGATATTCATAAAAAAAGAAAAAGAAAAATCAAAATCAAAATATGGAGCAAAATTCCATGCAAGCCGATTCTTTGTAGGAGACCAATATGGAATTGTCCAGGAAAAAGATTTGCTTATCACCATCATGATGACGTCATTCTCCGGAAAAGCTGTTAATTAATTTGGGTCAACGGCCGACTTTGATAATGTTTTTGTAAATCAAGATCCAAAAATACGTAAAATGTTCCTTTGCGTAAGTTTTTCTTTTATAACACGTAACAGCTGTTTTGATTATGGGACACGTTCTCTAATTTTTCAAATTTAATTTGTCGTTTGTTTTGATCAGGTGAGCTTTGTAATTGTGAAAATATCAGCGATCTGCCCAATGAGCCTACTGGAGAGGGTCAGTGATTTACTTAGATGGCAACAAAAAGACCCATCTTTGCATCTTCCATGGAAGCTCAACACCTTCCCTATTTTCTCAGATTGTAGTCCTCTATATCACACACAAAAGAAACCTGATCCATTGACCCCAGAAGAAGAAACTGAACTGCAATTAGGCCACCAAAGGCTCCTAAAACTATGCCAAGAATGCGTCCACGCTAATGTCCCATTAGCAGTTGATGCAGAGGACACTCTGATTCAACCTGCCATTGATTACATGACATATTCCTCGGCCATTTTGTACAACAAAGACGATAGGCCGATTGTTTATAATACAATGCAAGCCTACTTGAAAGATGCAAAAGAGAGGCTGTTTTTGGCAACGAAAGACGCAGAGAAAATGAAGGTTCCAATGGGGTTTAAGCTAGTCAGAGGTGCTTATATGTCAAGTGAAACAAAATTTGCTTCCTCTTTGGGTTGTGAATCTCCAATTCATAATACCATTCAGGATACACATGCTTGCTATAATGATTGTGCTTCTTTAATGCTTGAAAAGATCGCTAATGGCTCTGGTGCTGTCGTTCTAGCAACCCACAACGTTGAATCAGGTAAAAAGTCTATCTGTATGTATGTATTTAACATGAACGTCACACGGTGTAATGTGATTTGGTGATGAAAGACGCTCATTCAGCTTGACAATCAGGGATTGGGGAAAACTTTAAAATTCATATGAAAAATTATAAAATTAATACAAAATTTTAAATTTTTACACTTTCCCCCCTAAAAACTTTGTTTTTGTATAACGACCCCTGAACTGGAATATCTGGCTTTGCCCTGACAATGTACTAAGTTCAAGTCACAAACATGAACTTCACATTTTCTTGGTTCTGTGTCTGATGAAAAGATGTTGATGCATGAATACAGGGCAATTGGCAGCAGCAAAAGCAAAAGAATTGGGGATTGATAAGGGAAACCAGAAACTTGAGTTTGCACAGCTATACGGAATGTCAGAGGCACTATCATATGGAATAAGAAATGCAGGGTTTCAGGTTAGTAAGTACATGCCATATGGACCTGTAGAGATGATCATACCGTATCTTCTAAGGAGAGCTGAAGAGAACAGAGGATTTTTATCTGCTTCAAACCTTGATAGACTACTCATCAGGTACAAAAATTAAACCCAATTAATTCTGTTTTTTTATATAGTTTGAACTGACATATAGGTTGATATGATGTGGATTAACTTCTTGTTCTTACATTTTTACATCTGTTGTGTGCAGGAAGGAGTTGAACAGGAGACTGAAAGCTGTAATTTTCTAATTGTTGGATTGGAGGAGTGATATCAAGCTAGGCAGATTGCTAAATTGTTAAAAAATAATTTAGAAAAAAAATATGCTGTAATTTACCGACCTTGAATGTATCAGTCTTGCTATTTTAAAGTAATGTTAGTTCATGTTAGTTCATGGTGGTGAGTGGTAACCGTGGCGGTGAATAAGCGTAATTTACCACCGAGCTACGTTGGGTGATCTTATGCGGACTTCATAAGAACTAAATCTTAAGATCAATATGAAGATCAATATGAAATATAAAATATTTGGACGTCTAAATTTAAAATACGAACACGATAGTACTTTTAGCAGTAAACTTCTCATACTCAAGTAGATATTTTTCTTTTGCACTATGTTTGGTTTGATAAAATAGGAGAGAAAGGAAACGAAATGATTTAGATGGATTTTTATTATCTCATTTGGATTGTTGGATTATTAAATGAGAGGGAAAGGAAATAAAAAGGAAGGAAAGAGAATGAAAATGAGGGAATAATTTCTTCTTTTTTTACTCAATTTAGTTTCCACCCAAATTAGGGAGGAAAAGTGATGTAGATCAAATTATGGGAGAATAGCATAAATCATGACAACAACATGATTTATACAATTTCATCAATCATCTATAATGAATGCAATTGCTTGATTTGTGGGATTTGATGATGGAGGCATATTTTTAGGAATCAAATTATGATTTTTATTGGTTTTTTCTATTCCTAAATAAGGGAGCTTTGTGGCCATTTGATGGCTGAGTTGAATTGATTAATAAATTTTCAATTATGAAATTTCTTGTGTTTGCTCTCTCGGTATTCATGTGAATCAACAAGTAAGCAATGCGTTCATAGTCCTGAGTATTCCCAGAATCAACATGGTTTGATCACCCATCACGCTGCATCATTTTTTTTTATCAGAATCAAATCGATTCATCATCGATTGTTGTGGTCTCTTAATCGTTTTTTAGCTATTTGTTGGTATTCGTTGCGAATCAACATCTAGTTCTTATTTTGTTTTCGGTATTCTCGAGAATCAACGGATCTACTTTCCGGGATTCTAAGAATTGAGGGATTGTTTCCGATATTCCAAGAATCAATGAAATCGAAATAGTTATCCCCATTATGTATATCAATTTAATTTCTTTAACATTTTTTTTCCTTTGTATTTATAATCTTTAATTAATTCGAGAACGAATTCTTTCGACCACGGTGGGAATGATGAAGATCAAGTTATGGGAGAATTGCATAAATCATGGTATTGACAACAGCTTGATTTATGCAATTTCATCAATCACCTATGATGAATGCAATTGCTTGATTTGTGGGATTTGATGATGGAGGCATATTTTCAGGATTCAAATTATGATTTTCTATTTGTTTTTTCTTGGCATAGTTGAATTGATTAATAAAATTTCAGTTATAAGATTTCTTGTTTTTGCTCTCTTGGCATTCGTATGAATCAACGAGTTAACAATGCGTTCATAGTTCTATGTATTCCCAGAATTAATAGGGCTTGATCACTCATCAGGCTGCATCAAAAAAGAAGGAAACGAATCAATAATTAATGATTTTTTCAATATCCTAAAACTAACCATATTAATATTGGGTATTCATATTATTGAAAGAATATTATTTTTTTAAATAGAATAAAATTTATTCATTTATTTCTCCCCTTCAAATAAAATTGATTTCATTTCCTTTCTTTTCTATTTATAACTATTTAAACAATAACCATTAAAAACATTTTCTTTTTCTTTTTTTGCCTTTTTTTTTTTCTTTCTCTCATATTCCGCTATAGGCAAAAGTGGTCCAAATGAATAGTTTGTTGCTATATAATGTTTTTTTTCCTTCAAAAAAAGAAGTGATGAGGATGACAGCTGATGCTAGAATGATGTGGAAGCCAGAGATCCCCCTAATAGTTTAGTTTCTGCTCAAAACAGAAGGATAGCAACTCACGTTTGGATGATGTGGAAATGGAAGCAAAGAAGGTCCACACCTTATAAAGTTATTAATGAGAATTGTTTTTTATAAAAATTATTGTATACTGATTTTCAAGATATATTACAAAATTACGTTGACACTCGTGCACAATGGCCATGTATCAAATTATTTAAAGAGGATCGGATAACGTTCAAATGGCATGTGCATTTCCATCTTTGACTGGAAAAAATAAATTTTATAAACTTGCAAAGAATCAAATAAATTATATGAGATTACATTAGAGACTCTTTTCTAGAATATATAATAGGGCAATTACCAATTATGTTCTGGATTTTTTTAAAATTCCAAGTTGTTTGCGATTTTTAAAAAAGTAACTAAATCGGTCCTTTCATTTTTCTCAAGTGCTAAATTAGTCCCCCTAATTAAGTTCTATCAGTCAACTTTAATTGTGTAGGGGTAAAATTGTACTTTACTTATAAACAATATAATAATGACATGCATAGTTTTTTCTAACACATGTATATTTTTATTTATTTTATTTATGGAATTTGATTTTAGAATAATTTTGACAATAATGCTTGTATAATATTAATAAAAAAAACAATTATATAAAAATTATAAAAGATTAAACGGGAAAAGAATGATAACTAAGGGAATAATTGACATTATCTTATTAAAATATTTTTAGATTTTTTTAAGAAAATTTTAATTAAAATGGTAAAAATAGTGTTTTATTAATAATATTTTTCAATTTTGTTGCAATTATAATGATGAATTTAATGAACAAAAGACAAAACAACTTTGCTTTAATATGATAAATAAGGGGTATTTATATAATTTAACTAAAATTGTTAAAGTCAACTGTTATATTTAATACCATTAAACAGTTAGATGTGCTAATTTGGTGACTTCTAAAAGGAGAGAGACTAATTTAACACTTGAAAAAAATGTAAGAACCAATTTAGTCACTTTTATAAAAGTCTCAAATAACTTGAAATTTAAAAAAAAGTCCAGAATCAAATTGGTAATTGCCCTATGTAATATAGGGAGATGTTAAAAAAAAACTCTATAGATGTTACAGAAGTCCATAATTAATCATCTAGTTTGAAATTAGATGAAATTGGTATTATTAATATTACCTAAACCTCTATGTCGTTAATCAACCAAATTTTTGTGACTGATACTATATAGTTTTTGTTTTATTATTTGTTTAGGTAAACTCTAACAACCCCTTGTTAATGACATAATAACATTGAGATGCTACTAATGGCTTATTATAAAGAGATATCCCTTATTATAAAGAGATATCCCTACAATCAAAAACATGAAAACCAAGTTTGAGTGAGTTAACATTGAGATACTACTAACGTCTCCTTGAGGTTTGTCCTTCCTTACTTAAGCACAAGATCGACCAAACAAGACCATTGAAGGATTGTGGGAAACACATGCCTAGAGGACTAATGCATCAATATTATCATTTTACAGGCAAATCAATTGAGGTTTATTTCGATGACATCTTGGTATTTAACAAAAACAATGAGGAACATATTGATCACTTTAGGCAAGTGTTGGAGACTCTACGTGCGAACAAACTGTTCTTGAATATTAAAAATGTGAGTTTCTCACCAACAAAAGTTGCTATTTTTGGAATTTATTATTAGTGAACATCGAGTGCAAACTAATGAGATGAAAGTACAAGCTGTTAGGGACTGGCCCCTCTATTACTATAAATGAGGTTAAAGTTTTCACGGTTTAGCAACGTTTTATCGTAGATTTATCAAATATTTTAGTATAATTGCTTTTCCAATTACAGATTGTTTGAAGCGGGGGAAGTTTCAGTTGGGGTCTCAACAAGAACAAAGTTTTGCTTTATTAAAGAAAAGCTTAGTTCAGCCCTTGTATTGGCATTACCTAATTTCGAGAAATCTTTCGTGGTGTAGATGGATGCTTCTATGACAAAGATATGTGCTGTATTGGTGCAAAAGGGCAGACCCATCGAGTTTTTCTTTATGGAAAAGTTTAGTGAAACAAGGCAAAACTTTACAACTTACGAGTAAGAGTTGTTTGCTATAGCGCTTGCTTTGCACCATTGGGAACATTACTTGATTTGCAAAGAGCTTATTCTACATAGTAACCATCAAGCTCTCTAATACATGAACTCCTAGAAAAGTTTAAGCCATATGCATACTTGTTGGATTCTATTCTTGCAAAAAATCAGTTTTGTTATCAAACATAGGGTTGGACAAATGAACAAGACTGCACATGCTTTGAGCAGGAGAGCTAGTCGGCTAGTTACCTTTCACACTGAAGTTTTTGGGTTTAAAAACTTAACATAGTAGTACTCAATGAATAAATATTTCCAAAAGGTTTGGGAGAGCTGTCTTAGTCATAAAGCAATGGGTAATTTCCACATTATGTAGGGATTCTTATTCAAAGATAACTAATTTTGTATTCCCAAAACTTCATTGCAGGAATATTTGATACGAGAAATGTATGCTGAGAGTCTTGACTCTAGCAACATTACCAATCTCTTCTTCCGAGAAGTTATTAAATTTCATGGCATTCATAAGTCTATAACCTCTGATCGTGATGTTAAGTTTGTTAGCCATTTTTGTCGTGTTCTTTGAAAGAAATTAGACACTGCTCTGAATTTTAGCAGCACACTTCACCCTCAAACCAACTATCAAACTGAAGTTGTTATTAGAACCTTAGGTGATATGATTCGTTGTGTGGGTGGAGATAAACCAAAATAATGGGATTTGGCCCTTGCTTAGATTGAACTTCCCTTTAATAGTATGAAAAATTGATTTACTGGAAAAGCTCCTTTTGTTGTTGTGTACTAAACCCCAAATGAAACTGTCGATTTGGTCAATCTTCCTAAAAGTAAGAGCCAAACTGCTGAAGCTTTGGCAGAGTAGATTTACCAAATGCATCAGGAAGTCAAGCAAAAGCTTGAAAAAACCAATGCACGTTACATGGTTAAAGCAAACCATCATAAGCATGAGAAGTTATTCAAAGATAGGGATTTGGTCATGATTCACCTCAACAAACACAAATACCATGCTGGCATCTATTACAAATTACAAGCAAAGAAGATATGTGACGCACTCCGAGCATACCTCTAAACTAATGGTGCTCTAGAAAATAAATGAAATGGAATGGAGTGTGCGAGTCTAATTAACCCTTCGCAAGTATACGAATCGTTGTCGAGTATAGCGGACACAAGTAAGGGTATCGTTCCCATAAGGAACTTGAGCATGTTCTAGTGATTGATCTAGTATAATTCAACGAAAATTAAGCTAATGAGAAATTGCTTGTAAAATGTTTAGTTTAAAGATTCTAAAGATATGCTGAGGAGATAATGATGCAAGATGCTAGTAGCAAAGTTCACTACCTAGTTTCTATCATTAAAGATCTATATGTAAGAGTTTCAAGTGTAAACTACTCAAGATTGGTCAACCAAGAGAGAGATTTACTATTCATTCACAACAATTCATGCTTAGATGTTAAGTAAAGTTCATACCCAACAATTAACATGAGAATCTATTAAGTACAAGTGCAAACTCAAAATAGATGAAATATAAAATAGATCATTACTAAAAGTGTTCACATATATACAAACATCAAATCCTCAACAAAAAGGATTTAGCTACTCATTATCAAATAAATACAAGTAAAGTAAAGAGAAAGATAAAGAAAGTTCATGGCTTTCTTGATGCTCCCCTCTAGCTGGTTCAACAAAACCTTGATTGATTGACAAAAAGTAGATGTACTTACCACTACTTAGAAGATTATAATTCTAATTTATGCAAACTAAAGTGTTTAATCTAAAGTACAAGATCAAAGTAAAGTGATCGTGAAAAAGGGTGTTTCTAACGCCAGCTACAAAGATCACATACTATCACTCTTGCACACTTTTTATGGAAAGAAATGTGTCTTTATATAGTGGGAAAAAGTTTTGGATGAGATCCATTTGCATGGTGACATGGAATAGCTTCTGTGACCATAATCTGCGACTTGGATCTCGCATTGATAAGTCTCAGTTAAGTCGGCTCAATATCTGCCACCCCATTCTGCTGGTTGTAACTCACAGATCTTCATTTATGTTTGTTCTGCGACTTTATTCTGCGACGTTGACAACAAAGTCTCTCATCACAGTATCTTCAGATGCTGATCTGAGTGATGCTTCTGCGAGATGGAACTCACAATCTCATGTTACAGTCTTTTCTGGAACTGAACTGCTAGACAGAACTCGCAGTAAGGATGTCGCAGAAAAATATCTGGTTTGGCTGCTACCTTCTTCTGCTAGATCTAACTCGGAGTTGCTTCTCGCAGTCTCCTCTGCCTCTGCTCTATTGCCTTGGTCTGCGAGTTGTAACTAGCAGTATGAACTCGTAGATTTGTTCTGCTAGGCTAAAGTCGCATCTTGAATTGGCAGAGTCTTCTGGACTCGATCTGCGACTTGATTCTGCGAAGTGCAACTCGCAGATTGCTCCAAAAATGCAATTTAACTTCGTTTTCTCCCACAATCTTCATTATGTCCTAAATTTCTCTTGAATAACAAAAATACCTGTAAAGGACTCAAATAGATAATTAAAACACACAAATGTCCGATAAACGGACTCAAAAGGGATGAATTAGATACTCAAAACATATAAAACTTAGAGCGATCAAAACTCCTAAACCTAACCTTTGCCTTTGCTTGCCCTCGAGCAAAACCACTTAAAAGAAATTAACAAAAATAAACTCCTAAAAGGTTATGAGAACCAATATTTCAAAAGATTTTTTTATTGTGATACATGTGAATGAAGAGATCAATGCGAAAGATACTGGATAGAAAATAACAAAATGTCATTCAATATGAAATAGCACAAAAATGAATCCCACACTCCAATTTCGAAGTTTCAAAGACTCTGAACTAGAATGCATGGATACAATTCCCCTTGACTCTAATCCTCACTGGATTTCAGTCGATTTTTCTCTCAGAATCCTAGACTCACTCTTTTTCAACATATGCGAAATTGAATATATGTGTGAATGTATTCGCATAAGATATATTTTTTCATGGAAGCATATTTCTAAAAATGGATCTCAAGAGAGAGTTGAAAAACCAAGAACGTGGAAAGAGCATGCATCGATGAGTATTCCTAAGTTAGACATCCTAAAGATGAATTAGGATTCCTCTTGACTTCAACTGGTAAATGGAGTTTGGTGTATTTTGATGATCATTGCCCATACAGAGTTTTTGTGTATTGTGGTACTTTGGCAATTTTTGATTTTCCTATTATGACTTAAACACTTTTCAACTTTAGCGTCTAGGCTTTACTTCAATTTTCTTGTGCTAAGATATCACTTGTATTTTGAGTGACATATATAGATGAATGAACAAGGGGTGCTTATTTATTTTGACACTTACTTCTTTTCTTCTTTTGACATTACCCTTCTTTGCACAATCTCATAGGATGCCTAAGTACACGCTATTCCTCATGTTTTGTGAGATAGGACAGTGTTTATGAATATAGTGGAGTGGCTTGTGTTTTGTCCTTGCAATTTCTCTTTCTTTGGGATATGTGTTTGTGCTAATTTGGAAATTAAGAGCACACACTACCTAAAATCATATTCAAAAGTCTATCTAACTGGGGAATACAAATTTTAGTAAGTAGTCCACATGCATGTTCAATGGCATTCAATATGTATCATGCTTGATGAGATCAACATAAGCATAGAACATTTTAAAACATAGTTTGGAAAAGTAGAATTAAACCCTCAAAAATAAGAAATTTAAGCACAAATTCTCACTTTGGTAGCCTCCACTATGGATCCTAACATTTTCGTACAAAATCTCTTTCACTAAGTCATAAAGAGAAAATGAACTAACTTAATTTGTGTGATCAATCATAGATTGATACAAAGTTATCCAATACTCATTTACTAGTGCAATCCATGATACTCCTCAACCTCATAAACATCACATTCAAATTTTATTTTTGTTCATGAAAATACAGCTCTTAACGTGTGTCTACAACCTAGAGAGGGGGGGGGGGGGGGGGGGGGGGGGTGAATGGGTTGTTAATCGATTATTACCAACTTTTCGATTAGTCAATATTAATAATATAACCCAACATAAACAAACATACAAAATCAAGTGTAAAGTGCGGAATAATAAATAACACTTGATTTTTACGTGGAAACCCTTCAACAAGGGAAAAACCACGGGCTATCCTTCTAGCCACACACGATCCTCAAATCCACTATGTGAGTAAAATGTTACACCCTCAAGTGATGCTCGGACTCTCACTCTAGATAACCTCAGGCTATGGACACTACCACTCGCCACTCTTGGTTCAATCCCTAGTGATATCCACTGATACACTACTATCGGCGTGAGCACCTCCTACTCTACCCGCAGGCCTTTTACAATGAATTCTTGACCAATGCTTGCCAACCACAACTTGGTTGCAAGACTACAATGCTTGTGCAACTTCACCCCGAAGCCACAAGACTTTGACTCAATGAAGAGAATTATATGTCTATGTGATCATGTAAATGATGCTCAATGCAAATTATGCTAGACAACACAAATTGCTCAACTAGGATTTTGTAGAAACAAATCCAAGTTGTCAAATGTCTAAATGCAAGGCATAAAGACTTAGCTAGATGTTATCAATAACAACCAATCCTAGCTATCACAAACAATCACAATGAATCAACAAATATGCTCACAATGTATTCAACATAAACTTAGCATATATTCATGTGATTAAGACAAGACATTTAATCATTCACTAAATGCAAGTCTTAGACAAAAGTCTATCAACAAACAAACTCAATTAGATTTGTAGAGAATTTCCAACAAACTAATTGTTACACAAAATATGCATAAACATTCAAGAAGCTTAACTAGTTGATTAAAGATCAATATTTCAACCTAGTTATCAATGAATCACAAATGAATGTTTATGACCTAGCTTTTAGGCAAAAATGACCTAATCAATTAAGCTATCAAAATACAAACCCAATCATGTTATCAAGACTCATAAATATGCAATAATAGAGTCTAGGTATTTAATCATGCAATAAATACCTAATCTAGAGTAAGAAGAACAATAAATGATATTCAAAGAAGTTCTTGCTTACCTAGTCATGAAACAATGAAGACCCATGCTCAAATGATGTTGAATGATGCAAGATGGAGATGGGTTTTGGGTTTGGAGAGTCAAATAAGCTTTCTTGAAGCTTTCTCTCTCTAGGAGCTCTAACCTCTCTCTAGAAATGAATTTTTGAGCTCTTGGTCGGCCAAGAAGAGAAAAGGAAGAATATATATGAAGCCCTAGATCAAACTACATCGTTTTGAACTTGGGAACCAGAATCCCGTCAAAACCGCTTGCTAGACCGCGGCACAGGTAAGTGTCCATACCGCGGTACATACAGCAGTGCACCGTCTGGACTACACCGCGGTTGGGACCGCTGTGCGTGCAAGTGCACAGGTCGCGGTCCACGTCGCGCATGACGCACTGGAGAATACCGCTCCGTGCGCCGCGGTGCAAGCAAAGCCTGCCGAGCGGTCTAGGCCGCGCCAAAGGGAAAAAAACCCTTTTTAACACTCAAGACAAAAGTCAATCTTACATGAATGTTGTGCAAGTGTGAAGTGAGTGATATGCACACAATGAAGCACACTTAACATGTCAACCATGTTATCAACTAAGCACAATGTAAGCTAGGAGTGTTTTAGAAAAGGATGCACACTTATACAAATAATAAAGAACACAAATGCAAGATAAACAAAACATGCATGAAGTGTGTGTGTGCACCTAAACTCTTCAAGAGACAAAGTCAAGTGAATATACCTTTTGCTCTTGAAGTCATGGAGATGCTTGGAAGCTTGCCAATACGGACCTAAGCTACCCATTACACAATCATCCCTAATGTGGTGGTTTGTCATGAAATAAGCCAATCATAAAATCGAGGTCCTTACAGTTCATGAAAAGCTCAAATCGTAACACTATGCCCACACCCCCAAACCTAAACTCAACATTGCCCCTAATGTTTTAAACAATAAAGAACATGGGCACGAGTTTGAAAGTTTGGTTGTACGAACAACAAAACCATTACTATCATATATGTACAATCACATCTTATCCACCAATCACAAGGCAACCACACTCTTAGGATAAACAATATATAATAAAAACTTAAATAATTAATAACTATATACAAAGATAGAGTGTACCAAGGTGGTTTGCCTACCACCAAGCGTTGCATTGGAGCTCTTTGGCTCTGTAAGTTCGATTTGCTCTAGCACTCTTGCTTCTTCAATCCCTTGCAAATATGGCTTAACTCTATGCTCGTTGACCTTGAAAGTGTCCCCACTTCTTAAATCTTCTAGAACCACCGCTCCATAGGGGAAAACTTCCTTGATTCGATATGGACCCAACCATTTTGACTTCAACTTTCCCGGAAACATCTTTAGCCGATAGTTGAAAAGTAGTGCCAACATTCCTGGATGCAAATCCTTTCTAATGATCATTTGTCATGTACTCTTTTTGATCTCTCCTTATAGAGCTTTGCACTCTCATATGCCTAATCCCGAAGTTCTTCAAGTTCATTCAATTGTAACTTCCGTTGCTCTCCCGCCTGGTCTAAGTCAAAGTTGAGCGACTTAATCGCCCAATAGGCATGGTGCTACAATTTCACCGGTAGGTGACATGCCTTTCCAAAAATCAACCGGAATGGAGTCATACCGATTGGAGTCTTGAAAGCTGTCATATATGCCCATAATTCATCATTTAACTTGGAAACGTAATCTCTTCGGTTTGGCTTGACTGTTTTCTCTAGAATTTGCTTGATATACTGATTACTGGATTTTACTTGGCTTGAGGTCTGAGGATGATATGGAGTCGCCACCTTGTGCCTCACATTGTATTGTTTCATCAATGTGGCGAAAACTCTATTACAAAAATGGCTTCCTCCATCACTAATCATACATCTAGGGGTCCCGAATCTTGTGAAAATATACTCCTTCACAAACTTCACAACAACCTTGCTATCATTTGTTTTAATGGCCTTTTCTTCTACCCATTTGGACATATAATCCACTGCCACCAAAATATACAAGTTGCCTCCGAAGGTGGGAATGGTCCCATGAAGTCGATTCCCCAACAATCAAATATTTCAACCGCCATATTCATAGATTGCGGCATCTCATTCCTCTTTCCAATCTTCCCCGACCTTTGGCATCTATCACAAGTCATGCAAAAATGATAAGAATCCTTAAAAATATAAGACCAATAAAATCCTGCTTGAAGAACCTTCATAGCTGTAGTTCTTGCACTAAAATGGCCTCCATAACTCAACTCATGATAAAACTTTAGAATGTCCATCTGCTCATTTTCCGTAATACACCGCCTAATAATCTGATCCGCTCCATGCTTGAACTGTAGGGAAAAATCGGTTCAAAAAAAAACGATGGAAGCGTGAAATAGGGTTTGATATATTTCAAAAAATTTTCCTTTAAAAGAAAGAACCTTAACCCTAGATTAATTGACATATAATTAAAAGTATCGTACCTTTTTCTCATGACGATTGAACTAGCGTCGAATTGAATCCGCAAGATCTTCCAATCCAATCACGAACATGAATCACCTAGGAGTGTGGGCTCCCTTTCTTTAATTGTATACCCGAGGATGAAACAAACAAAATCTTCTTCTTTGTTAGTCACAATAATCCTCCAAGAGAAAACCCAAGAACGTTCAGTCACTTGTGAATTATCAATCTATTTGATTGAAACTCGAGTAAACCCGATTCGATTTTGTACACAAAATCCTTTTTGATGTAAAGGATACTAGTGTACTATCGAAAAAAAAACGTTCCCCTTTTCTCTTCTCTTTGGCCGAATTCAATACACCCCTTTCTTGAGTTGGAAGTTTTTTTTTTTATTATTCAAAAGCAAGAGAATAAAAAATTCTTTCTCTCCAAAAAAAAAAACTTTTTTTTTCTTCCTATAAAATTAATTCCGAATTTAATAATATATATAGGTATACAAATCCTTTCCTAAAGAGGATTTACTTGGTGGTCAAGAATCCTATCTCTAGGTGGATTTACTTGGTGACAAAGAATCATTTTTCAAAAAAGATTTATTTTCCACATCAAGACTCCTAATCCAACTCAAATAGTGTATTTATTCAATAACCCATTATTGAATATAATTAAATTGTGACTAAATCAAAAAAACTTCCTAATAGAAATCAAATATTTCCTAATTTGACTAGATAAATAAATTCCTATTATTTATCTACTTATCAAATATAGTATTTGATACTTATTATATTACCAACAATAATATGACTCTAGGAGACAATCTCCTACTAGGAAAAAGATTTTGACTTTTAATTAAATAATTAATTAATTAATTTCTATTTAATTAAATAATAAAATAAAAACAATATATAAGACTAATAAATAGTCCCTTGCCGCCCAAGCCAATATATAAGGGCCAATATTGTTTTTCTATTTTATTAAATCCATTGGACCTTAATAAAAAGTCCACATGTGAACTAGACCCATTCTTACTAAAAGAAACAAGTCCATATGCCTTAATACAATTCTAGATGGACCCATAAATTGGTCTGGTAGAATATATCAAGTGATCCATGAAAGTTCGTGTGAATTGGGGATCTTGACGGGCTATTTAAATTTAAGCTCCAATAGACATAACCTAATCACAATCAACAAATGATTCACTTAGGTTCGATCTATTAATTTTAGTTCATTCCACTAAAGAACTAAAATTGAACTCTTAAATAAAGATAGAATAAGTTAATATTACTCATTCTTACCCTAGACAATCTTAATGGAGATAGTGTATCCTCGTGAAGAATGCCAGTAATCGCCAAGAGCTCATAGACCACCTATAGCTCTCCAAGTTACCATATTTACCCATATGACCACATTTTGACCTTGGATATTTTGACTTGTCCAGAAGCCATATTTCAATAGACACTATTGAAAACTTAACGTTAAGATTTAATATCCAATACCTCAAAACATCCATATGATGATATTCTATGTAACTTCCTCACTTTTTGATTGGCTTATTTCGTTGACAAACCACATTTGGGGCTTAAGTGTGTAAGGGTAGTTTAGGCCGTCTTTGTTCATGATCAAACTCAAGTGCGCTTCAAAGGTATATTACTTAACTTGACCTCTTGAAGAGATTAGTATCACACACACACACACACACACACACACACACACACACACATATCTCATGCATGTGTATTATCTTGCATTTGTGTCTTTTTGTTTGCATTTGGGTTAAATGGGCTTATACCATAAGTTTGGGCAATATTGTTATTGTCAAAATCCGACATTTGATCACTCATTTAACCATAAATCTTTCTACATACATCAAAATCTTGTTTTTTCAATTGGAATAGAAAGTAGACTTCCATACATTTCCAACAGTATATTATACGAAAGGTTTTGATATCGTTTGGTCACGTTTTGGGTCGCTCGAAACTGGAGCTGTTGTGCTGTCAGGTTTTTACCCGAGAGAATAGCGACCTTGGAGCGACCTGACCTTCAGGTCGCTTTTTCAAGCGTTTTTTGGCACCCAAACCCAAGAGCAAAGCGACCTTGAAGCGACCTGACCTCCAAGTCTTTTTTTGTCGCCAGAAACAAATTTTTCCTTATCCAAAACGTCGTGGCTTCTCTTGGATCCTATAAATATCCATCTTCTTCCCCATTTAGACCTAGAGCTCTGAAAATCATATCCTTAAGTGAGAGAAAGAAAATCCAAGAGAGAGAGAGAGAGCTCCAAGAAATCATTTTTTACTCAACCAAACTCATACCCATGTGCATCTAAGCTCCATTCTTGCATCTAAGCTCCATTCTTGCATCTATTCTTCATGGGTTTTCATGCTCTTCTTGACTAGGTAATCAAACATGTCTTAGAACTTCCTTTTTCATCTTTATGTTCTTATTTACCTAGGGTTAGCAATTATTTGTTAATTAATTGCATGTTTATTTGGTTTAGCATGATTTGAGTATGTTTGTGATTGTGTTTGTTGGTTGAGATTGCATGTTCATTGATAGCTAGCATTTATGACCTTTTTACCCTTTTAGCTAAATCTTCTTGCTTTGCATTTAGATATTGATATCTAGGATTTGCATCTATTGACATCTTTAAATCCTTAGATAAGCATTTAGTGTAGCCTAGCATTAATTGCATGATAGGATATTCTTACATATTCACATAGATTGCTTAATCTCTTCATGGATTGTTAAGCTTTGTGACTAAGTGGATTAGTGCACAAGCTTTTGGTCTAGAATCACTATTAAAGGCCCGTTGGGTAGAGAGAAAGAGTTAGTGACCAAGAATGGTGTGACTAGAAGTCAACCTAGATTGTAAACTTTCTTTTAAATAGTGGATTTAAGGACCGTGTGTGGCTAGAAGGATAGCCCTTGAGTTTTTACCCAATTGGAGGGTTTCTCACGTAAATCAATCCTTGTGTTTTTTAGTGTTTTCCGCATGTGTATTTTGGATTGATTAATTGCTAATATGGGGTAGCATTATTAAAATTGATTAAGTTGAAACGTTGGTAATAAATCAACTAAAACCTATTCACCCCCCCTCTAGGTTAGTAGACACACGCTTTAATAGTATTTTCATTCTACTCTCATTTATTAAATGGAGCCACGATGTCCATATCTATAAATGAAGTTCTCTATCGATTAACAAATGAATACCACCAAACTATCGAGGATAGACTATGCTATATAATCTTACTCATTGATAGCTCAAATGATAACACTTGTAACCATAAGTCCATCATTTATCTCAGGATTGAGATAGACTCTCTGATTGTCTTCAAGTGAAGACTTTTATCCATTGACGGTTCTGGATAAAGTATTTCACTATGATCCTATTCAATGCACCTAGTGCACTAGATTCTTTTGTCCGAAGACACCACACTTTGATGATTTTAGACTCATCATAACATATTTGATCTCACTCAAATGCTAGCAAAAGAATCTACAACTTTAACAAGATAAAGGCGCCCAACCTTTATCTTAAGTTGTGAATATTATTCAAGACTAACTAAAGAATTGTGTCTACCTCATACATATCCAGATGTACGAACAATTCTTCTTTTCTCATAGTCTTTTGACCTTATGATTAATTACTTTTGACAATTATAATAATTAAACTATAATGCTATAAGATTTGTTAAACTAGAAATCACTTTATTAATATGAAAAGATTGTAAAATACATTATTACACTCATGCTATTGAGCATAATCCTAACAATCTCTCACTTGCTCTATAGCAAATGTATCATATCTCTCATCCCCATGTTCTCTATATGCCCATCAAAACTCTTCTGTGGAAGAGTCTTTGTGAAGGGATCCGCTAGATTTTCTGCTGACGCGATCTTGGTAACCGTAACGTCACCCCTATGCACAATTTCCCTTAGAAGATGATACTCTCTTTCAATGTGTTTGCCTCTCTTATGACTTCTTGGTTCTCTCGAATTAGCCACTGCTCCACTATTGTCATAATAGATAGTGATTTGCTTATTCGCATCAGGAACCATGATGGGAAGGTTTTTGCCGTCAGAAAACCATCCGTCAAAATAATTTATAAAACCTATGCGATGCGTTTACAAGTAGAAATACAAGTAAAGCATTAAGCACGGGTGTCGTCCACTGAGATCGGGGTAGAAGTGATAAGATTATGATTATTATAACTAGTATGCATAAAAGTAAAGTGATGGTGAATGAAAATACAATATAAACTAAACTATGAAAGCAAATAAAATGGGATAACAATGGAGTGATGAATGAATGATGATGGAACTACGGAGTTAATGGACTCGTAAGTGATTATTGGGGCAATTGCAACAAACTCTCAATTAAGCATGTATTGACAAATGTAATCAACCTAGGGTGTATAGTGTTGGTATATATCTCTAGCAAGAGGTCAACCTAGGGTGTATAGTGAAGACCTCCTACTAGCGATTAATCCCTCCTAAGCAACCAACAATGGCTAGTTACTTAATCGGGACTTTTTCCATGATGCTCATCTATCTAGCTATGGCTCAACCTATTACTAATGTAGCCATCATAGAGTGTATAGTGATGGCTTCCAATTCCCTCACAAGTGGCCGACCTAGGATGTATAGTGAAGGTCACCCGTTTGAGATTAGATGAGGCTCGAGGTTATCAACCGAATTCTACTCGAAGGTTAGTTCTCGTAAAATCACTAAAGTAGCCAACCTAGGGTGTATAGTGGAGGCTTCTAATTCTCTCACAAGTGGTAAACTTAGGGTGTATAGTGAAAGCCACTAATTCAAGATTAGATTAAGGGCATGGTTATAGAGCCGGATTTTTGGAAATCCTTCCATTCAATGGAGCATTAGAAAACCCAATTGCCTACTCAAGTAATCCAAATCAATCATGCAAAGAGAGTGTATCCAAGCAAATCAATAATGGAAATCAATTCAAGCAATGGAATAAAACATAGAGATATTATAAATATAATACATAGAGTTTATTTACAAAGCCCAAATATCCATCAAACAAATAACATCAACCCCATAGTGGGGTATTTTAGCTACTCATGTTCTATTACAAACCAATAAACTAAGAGAGAGTGTAAAGAGAAAAACATTGAAGATTGATATCCTTCCTTGAAGCTTGAATCCAAGTCTCCTAGTTGCCTTTGATTGAGTAGAGATGGTTTGGATGAGAGGGAGATGTATTTCTAACTTAGACTAAGTAGAACAATAGAAAACACAAGTGTTGGGAGATATGGGGGATGATTTGGTTCGTTCCCATCCTTTTCTATTTATAGAGGATGGAAAAATGTCACTTAAGCTTGAAACCAGAAACTGTCGCGCGGAGAGTGCGGGTGGAGTGCGGGTGAATTACCCGTACTATATGGGTTTTCTTCATCTTCAATTCTCTGATCTGGGCAACAGTGCGGGTGGAGTGCAGTTGGATTACCCGAACTTTACCCGTACTTTACTCGTATTGTACTCGCACTCTGGTGTCATGTGTAAATCCACTCCTATGTCTCGAGCAACAGTGCGGGTGGAGTGCGGTTGGATTACCCGCATTTTACCCGCACTTTAGTGTCAGGTGGAGCTGTCTTGAGCAATAGTACGGGTGGAGTGCGGGTGTAGTGCGGGTGGAGTGCGGGTGAGTACGGGTGGAGTGCGGGTGGATGACACGTAATTTAATGAATCCAACTCTGTCTTGACCCGCACTTGACCCGCACTTTATCTGTCAGGTACGAATCAGCTCCTCTGTCTTGAGCAATAGTGCGGGTGGAGTGCTGTTGGATTACCCGCACTTTACCCCCACTTTATCTTTCCTTCATGATTCAGGTCCCGGCTGTGGGAAGGAGTGCGGTTGGAGTGCGGTTGTGACCCGCACTTGACCTGCACTGTAGAGCTGCTTATGATCCTTTTTCTTTCCTTTTGCCCTTTTTCTGCCAGAACCACTGCAATTAGCTTCTAACACCAGAATTACATCTATTGCCTGCAATTAGCACAAACGAGCCTATTAGACATAAAATATATAGAAAATACACACAAGAACTAGACAAAGGAATATGAATGAGGGCCGAAATATACAACAATTTAGGCACGATCAAACACCCCCAAACCAAACCTTTGCTCGTCCTTGAGCAAACATAATCTAAAACAAATAAGACCAAACTAAAAATGACTCGAACTAAGAACTTTCCTAGACACAAAGAAAAACTTGCTGCAGAACCAACTAACGGAGAGATATGCAAAAGCAAATGGGAGTGAGGATTGAGCATATGCAAAATGTTCTAAACAACTCGAAGGCACCCCAAGGGAAACTGGCACAACACGAATCCCACACTTAAAATGCCCTCGCCTCAGAAACTACTCACTCTCACACCTCGAGCATAATTCGCTTCGACGCTAGGTTCTCACATGGATTTTCTCTTATCTTTCCTCTCAGAACCTAGGTTCACACTCATGCAACATGTATGCCAATGAATTTATGTAACTGAATCAACTTAGTTGCATACATTTAGTGTAGAATAAACGCTGTTTTCAGTGAGTGAGTCTCATGAAAGAATCACGTGTCATGAACGTGGAAAGAGCATTCATTAACTAATATTCCCAATCTAGATGTCCCCTAAGATTAACTAGGTCTTTTCCATTTGGTTGTAACGTGGCCACGGTGAATAGTGATTAGAAGAATGAGAAATTTAGGCACAAGCACCAATAAACCAAGTTAAGGCAATACATTCTACACTTAAGCATTTAATTTCTCGTGCAACTCCACTTCCAAATACAATATGGCGTCCATGCATACAATTAGACTCTACGTGCAATCTTTAACTACTCATGTTACCCATTTGAATAGCATTTACAATTTACACAAGGCATTTGAAGCATATTTTTCTTTTGTAACTTTTTGCTTCTTTTCTTTTCTTTTCTTTTCATGCCTTTTTACTATGCACATTTTCACAACTCATTACTTTTGCCTAGGTACACGCCATTTATCAAATTAAAGAACAACTTTACATTCCTAAGCCTTAACAAGATCAATTAAGAGAGGATTGGCTAAGTGTTTAGGTTGCTTGGGTTATGGATACGTAGGTGTAGAATGGAAAAGTCTATATGTGTTTGGCTTCAAAATTTGCTTGGGAGCACACATATTACGGGAATGGGAAGTATTTAGGCTTTCTTTTTGAGTGGCTAAAACACACATTGCCTAATATCACTTCAAAGGATCAATCTACCAAAGGAATAAAAGTTTCCGTCAAGCAGTCCACATATATGATGCATGTTCAATGACAAATGATGATTTTTGATGTGGTGAGACTATGCATGATGTTTGAATAGTGTTTATAGATTTGAAAAACATTTTCCCTCAAATATACACGCTTTTGGCTTGTGTTTGTGATATCATAAGGGAAATCTCCACTATTAGAACAAGGCGCTTGAGCACCGAGTTCCCTAAACTTGGACACTAGAAGATGAGACTAGCCCATGAAGTGCAAGTGAGACCCCTACAGTTACTAAGAGTTATTGAATAAGCACACAAAGCATACACACATTCGCCACAAACACTATGCTCCAGGTATCTCACCAAGCTAAATAAGCTCAAAATTCTGGCTAAGCAGCAACTTTTTTGAAAATAAGACACAAAAATGACTCAAGACACAAAAGACGACTCAAAAAGGCGTCTACACCCCTAAACCAAAACCCAACATTGTCCTCAATGTTGAAGACAAGAGAATCCGGCCTAGCGGCACGCACCTAACATGACCCAAACAAACCTAAGCACTAATCAACCACAATCAATGCACCAACAAAATAAAAGTGACTCAAACAAGGCTCACAAAATAAAGGCAATTCATGCAATATATCATTGAAGCACAAGTCAAGCTTAACATCATGCATTTTATCAAAATTGACGGAATGGGGCATGAACAACCCCCAAACCGAATTAAACAATATAAAACACATGCATTCATACTTGCGCAAGAGCCTCCGACTCTTTCATCCACAAATATAATCAATAAATTCAATGTGCAAATATCCACAAAATATAACATTCGAACAAAAATATCCCAACATCACAATTTATTGAATTTAAACAACATAAAACATAAAACTAACTACATGCATCAAAATTATTCAATGGGATGCATTCATGGAGAGGCTAGGGTCCTCTAAGGGTGGTTTGACCAAGTTAGAAAATTCCCTATTTTTCACTACCCAAATAAATTTAGGTGACTTCATTATCTTTTCCCTTTTCATGTTTCTATATAAGTGCACTTGGTCTTTCCTTACCCATATTTGCTTGACCCTAGGCCGACTCCACCTATTCCTAGGACCTCTAGTTTTCCTATGTTGATTTGGCTTGTAATTTTTAGCCTTAAAATGCTCTATCCTAGAACATGCATAGCAAAAGATATTAGAGTTAGAGGAACTCCCCTTTGATGCGTGGGCTTGAGGACGTTTGATTTGTTTCACTTGTAACGCCTTGACCTCCTCCTCCTTTTTGCTTAGTCCTCTAAGGCATTGGCTTTTTGACCAACCTCCATTTGCATCTTCATTGACTTGTGAGCTATCTCATCTTCAAAATCTTTTGATAGCCTCACTAAGTTCTCCAAATCCTTTGATGCGGTACTCTTCTCGGCTTCAAATATCTCAAGTCGTTCCTCCAATTCTTTGTTCTTGTTGGAGACTTCACCATTTGTCTTCTTGAGAGTACCATTCTCAACCCTGAGCATCTTCACTTCAAATAATAGTTTCTTGTTCAACTCTTGGAGATTACTTGCCTTTTCCATTCCCAAGGCTTCTCTCTCTTGAAGTGCTTCATTCTCTTCCTTCAACACACCCCTTTCATACACTAGCTCTGTGCTCATGCTCATAAGCTCTTGGTTCATCTTGATCATCCTTTCCATCTCGTCCATTCTCTTGCTTCACTCCACTTCAAATTCTATTCGGAGCTTATACATGTCTTCTTTTGAGAAATTGGAGGAATCCACCGGCTTGGTTGCTTTAACTTGGAAACAACTCTGATTTACCGGGGTGGACTGCTGGGCGGATTCGAGCATTTGGGTGGTTTTCTCTTCTATGAAGGCTTGAGTCTCTTGTTGAGAAGCTATCATCTGCTCAGTCTCCCGCACATGATTCTTCATGAAATTTCGTAGTTGATCTTCAACGGAATTTGACTGGAATGATGAGATGTAGGTATTCTGGTTAGGCTCATAGCTTGACCCTGAATTTTGCCAAAAGGAATCCATAGAGTCATGAAACAAACAAAAACAAAAACTACCAAAGCAATAAAAAGAAACTAACAAAACTAAAAACAACTAATAAACTAATAGTATTAAAACTAATCTAATCACTACTACGCACACCGATCCCCGGCAGCGGCGCCATTTGATGGGAAGGTTTTTGCCGTCAGAAAACCATCCGTCAAAACAATTTATAAAACCTATGCGATGCGTTCACAAGTAGAAATACAAGTAAAGCGGTAAGCACGGGTGTCGTCCACTGAGATCGGGGTAGCAGTGATAAGATTATGATTAATATAACTAGTATGCATAAAAGTAAAGTGATGGTGAATGAAAATACAATATAAACTAAACTATGAAAGCAAATAAAATGGGATGACAATGGAGTGATGAATGAATGATGATGGAACTACTAACTTAATGGACTCGTAAGTGAATATTGGGGCAATTGCAACAAACTCTCAATTAAGCATGTATTGACAAATGTAACCAACTTAGGGTGTATAGTGTTGGTATATATCTCTAGCAAGAGGTCAACCTAGGGTGTATAGTGAAGACCTCCTACTAGCGATTAATCCCTCTTAAGCAACCAACAATGGCTAGTTACTCAATCGGGACTTTTTCCATGAATGCTCATCTATCTAGCTATGGCTCAACCTATTACTAATGTAGCCATCACAGGGTGTATAGTGATGGCTTCCAATTCCCCCATAAGTGGCCGACTTAGGATGTATAGTGAAGGTCACCCGTTTGAGATTGGATGAGGCTCGAGGTTATCAACCTAATTCTACTCGAAGGTTAGTTCTCGTAAAATCACTAAAGTAGCCAACCTAGGGTGTATAGTGGAGGCTTCTAATTCTCTCACAAGTGGCAAACCTAGGGTGTATAGTGAAAGGCATGGTTGTAGAGCCGGATTTTCAGAAATCCTTCCATTCAATGGAGCATTAGAAAACCTAATTGCCTACTCAAGTAATCCAAATCAATCATGCAAAGAGAGTGTATCCAAGCAAATCAATAATGGAAATCAATTCAAGCAATGGAATAAAACATAGAGATAGTATAAATATAATACATAGAGTTTATTTACAAAGCCCAAATATCCATCAAACAAATAACATCAACCCCATAGTGGGGTATTTTAGCTACTCATGTTCTATTACAAACCAATAAACTAAGAGAGAGTGTAAAGAGAAGACCCTTGAAGATTGATCTCCTTTCTTGAAGCTTGAATCCAAGTCTCCTAGTTGCCTTTGATTGAGTAGAGATGGTTTGGATGAGAGGGAGATGTATTTCTAACTTAGACTATGTAAAACAATAGAAAATATAAGTGTTGGGAGATATGGGGGATGATTTGGTTCGTTCCCATCCTTTTCTATTTATAGAGGATGGAAAAATATGTCACTTAAGCTTGAAACCAGAAACTGTCACGCGCAGAGTGCGGGTGGAGTACGGGTGAATTACCCGCACTGTACCCGCACTATATGGGTTTTCTTCATCTTCAGTTCTTTGATCTGGGAAACAGTGCGGGTGGAGTGCAGTTGGATTACCCGCACTTTACCCGAACTTTACTTGCACTGTACTCGCACTCTGATGTCATGTGTAAATCCACTCCTCTGTCTTGAGCAACAGTGCGGGTGGAGTGCGATTGGATTACCCGCACTTTACCCGCACTTTAGTGTCAGGTGGAGCTGTCTAGAGCAATAGTGCTGGTGGAGTGCGGTAGTGCGGTAGTACGGGTGGAGTGCGGGTGAGTGCGGGTGGAGTGTGGGTGGTGACCCACACTTTAATGAATCCAGCGCTGTCTTGACCCGCACTTGACCCGCACTTTATCTGTCAGGTACGAATCAGCTCCTCTGTCTTGAGCAATAGTGCGGGTGGAGTGCGGTTGGATGACCCGCACTTTACCCGCACTTTATCTTTCCTTCATGATTCAGGTCCCGGCTGTGGGAAGGAGTGCGGTTGGAGTGCGGTTGCGACCCGCACTTGACCCGCACTGTAGAGCTGCTTATGATCCTTTGTCTTTCCTTTTGCCCATTTTCTACCGGAACCACTGCAATTAGTTTCTAACACCAGAATTACATCTATTGCCTGCAATTTGCACCAACGAGCCTATTAGACATAAAATACATAGAAAATACGCACAAGAATGAGACAAAGGAATTGGAATGAGGGCCGAAATATACAACAATTTAGGCACTATCAAACCGCTTCCAAGTCAATCAAGAATTAGCGGAGCCAGATAGCGTCTTTAGCAGCATCACATGCGGCAACATACTTAGCTTCCAAGGTGGAATCAGCAATACATGATTGCTTGATACTCCTCCATATGACTGCCCCTCCTCCAAGAGTAAATACAGATCCTGATGTGGATCTTCTGGAGTCAGAATCCGACTGGAAATCAGAATCTGTATACCCAACGAGAATTAAATCCCCTCCATAGTATACAAGCATATGATCTCTCGTTCTCTTGAGATATTTGAAAATATGCTTGGCTGCCGTCCAATGATCAGGACCAGGTTTCGATTGAAACCTGCTAACTATTCCAACAGCAAAACAAATATCTGGTCTAGTGCAGAGCATTGCTTACATGAGACTTCCAACTGCCGAGGCAATATTTTTGGAACCCTACTCATGAATTGCTCTTCATGCTCATTCTTAGGAACTTGTTCCTTAGAAAGTTTGATTCCATATCTGAAAGGTAACATACCTTTCTTGAAATCTTGCATGGAGAACCTAGACAATATTTTATCTATGTATGAAGCTTTAGATAATGCAATTGTTCTATTCTTTCTATCCCTTGTTACTTGGATACCAAGAATATAACTTGCTTCTCCTAAGTCCTTTATATCAAATTGTTTTGCTAACCATTCTTTTACTGATGTCAATACACTTACATCGTTTTCGATGAGTAGTATATCAACAACGTAAAGAACTAGGAAAACCAACTTGTCGCCTTTAATCCTTTTGTACACACAGGGTTCATCAAGGTTTTGAATAAATCCAAAACTTTTCACAGCTTAATCAAACCTTATGTTCCAGGATCTGGATGCTTGCTTTAATCAATATATGGATCTTTGCAACTTGCATACCCTTTCCTCTTGGCCTTTTTCAATGAATCATTCTGGTTGCACCATATAGATGCTTTCGTCAAGACTTCCATTAAGGAAAGCTGTCTTGACGTCCATTTTCCAAATCTCTAGGTCTACAGATGCCGTAATGGATAAAAGTATCCTAATGGATTTAAGCATTGCCACAGGAGAGAAGGTTTCCTCATAATCGATACCTTCCTTCTGTGTGTAACCTTTAGCTACCAATCTAGCTTTAAAGGTTTCCACCTTTCCATCCATTCCTCTTTTCCTCTTGTATACCCACTTGCACCCAATGGGGTTTATCCCTTTAAGCAAGTCTACAAGAGACCAGACTTTGTTTGAATACATAGACTTAATTTCAGATTGCATTGCCTTTTACCAATGGCGACAATCAACATCCTCCATAGCTTCCTTGTACATGTAGGAATCATCGTCGTCTGGGAGATTCCCTATAGATTCTCCTAGACCGATGTATCTCTCAAGTTGTATACTAACCCTCCCACTACGACGAGGAATGGTAGGTTGTTGATCTTGTGATGGTGCGGAATTTACAATTGGGCTAGGTTGTGAAATCTCTTGTGGAATTGTATCTCCTGAAAACTCATTCAGGACAATTCTACTCTTAGGCAAAAATTATTCAAATAGTCTTTTTCCAGAAATTTAGCATTTGTCGAAACAAATACTTTAAGATCTGAAGGAGTATAGAAATAATATTCTTTGGTTCCTTTTGGATACCCCACAAATATGCATGTTTCTGAACGGGACTCCATCTTTTCTGTCTTTCATTTTAACACGTGTGCAGGACATCCAAATATCCTTTAATGTTGTAAACTAGGCTTTCGTCCAGTCCACAACTCATGCGGTGTTTTAGGAACCGACTTAGATGGTACATCGTTTAGAATGTACATAACAGTTTGTAAGGCATATCCCCAAAAAGAATTTGGAAGCGTTGAAAAACTCAACACAGACCTAACCATGTCCAAAAGAGTTCTATTTCTTCTTTCTGCCACCCCATTTTGTTGAGGTGTACCTGGCACAGAAAGCTGAGAAATTATACCATTATCAATAGGATATTGCTGAAACTCACCAAATAGATATTCTCCACCACGATCAGATCTCAAGAGTTTTATGTGTTTCTCAAGCTGATTTTCTACTTCGGCTTTAAATGCTTGGAACATGTCAAAAACATCCAACTTATGCCTTATGAGATACACATAGCCAAATCTTGAGTAATCATCCTGAAAATGATGAAGTACTCATATCCACCTCTAGCTTGAATGTTCATAGGACCACACACATCAGTGTGTATTAATCCTAAATATTTAGTGGCTCTTGCGCCTTTGGTCGTAAACGGCCTTTTGGTCATCTTACCTTCCAGACAAGATTCACAAGTTGGTAGATTATCGACCTTCAAGTCACTTAAAGGTCCATCACTAACCAATCTTTTGATCCTATCAAGGTTAATATGACCTAGGCGCAAATGCCATAGGTAGGTTTCATCTTTTGATAATTTTATTCTTTTATGATTAGGTTGCGTTGATTCCGTGTCTAACAAGTGAGAGCTATTTCTATACAAATGGAATAAGCCATTTTCCAATGTACCTTTGTAAACAAATTTGTCATTCTTACTAATAATAAAATCTTTTTTTAAAAGTAACCGAATATCCAAATTTATTTAAACAAGAAACTGGAATAAAATTCCTCTTGAATTGAGGTACATAATAAATGTCTATCAAATCTAAATGCCTACTAGAATCTAAATTAACTCTAATATCTCCCACTGCACTGGCAGACACCAACGCTCCGTTGCCTAAACGCAATTTGAATTCATTCTCATTCAGTCTTTTCCTTTACTGGAACCCCTTCTTGGTAGGCCCAAGTTTCTTTTTCTTTTATTTTTTTCTTGACCTTCTTACGAGTCTTAACAGTAGCAACTTTACCAACAGTATGAATCTCTTAACCCTTGCCTTTCACAAAGATCTTCTCGGGGCTTTGAACATCTTGCATCAGGGCCTACAAGGTGTATTCCTTATTGTTCAAGGAGTAGTCCAACTTAAACTGATCAAAGGAATCTGACAGTGAGTTGACAATCATGTCAATTTTCGTCTCACCGTCTATCTCAGCACCATTGAGTTCAGCAATGTTGAGATGTGCTATGACCTTCATCATGTGATCTTTCACAACCTATCCAGGTTTCATCCTAAGATTCATGAAAGCAGTCACTGCCTCTCTCTTAGTCGTCCTGGACCTCATAGAAAACATCTCCTCTAGAGACATCATTATATCGGCAGTAGAACTCATCCATTCATGTTGCTGTTGCAACACGTCGGAGATGGTGGCCATAATGTAACATTTGGCCATCTTATATGAGGTCTCCCACTACTTATACTCATCTCTTTGCACCTCATTAGATTCATTAGTAGGAGTAGGTGGTTTAGGTTTAGACAGAAAAAACTTATGCTTTTCATATTGTAACAACTGCCCAATTTTCCTTTTTCCATGTGACATAATTATCACTAGTTAAAGTATTATCTTTTAGGATGTTGATTAGGGATGGGATCATGATTTCTTAATAAAACAAAAAATATATAAGTAAACAATCATGATAAAGCACTTTTGAATATTTATCTTGAATTAAATTAAGTAATTCAATCATAAAATTCAACGGTGATCCAACATTCATAAATGTCATGCCTCCTTTGGGAGTTCGCACCATTTACTAGTTGGACTAGGTTCCACCTAATTGTTAATATAACAACCAGCGTTTTCAATTTAGTTTGCCATTTATATTGACAAGAACTCTTGGGTGGATATCAATAAAACCACATTGAGTGTATTACCAAGTTATCGACCTTCAATATATTCCCTCGTGAAAATCCCTCCTTTGAGAGTAGATATCATTTGAGTCAATTGTCTAGTCTATCCTTGTAAGGAAGTGTCTTGCTAAATTCCATTCATGGATACCCCTTGGTGGGTTATCATACAAAACATAAAGCTCAACTTATCTTGGAGGCCATAGGTGTTCAAAACACCTTCTCCCACACAATTGTTTAAGGCGTGTGATAGAATTCCATAGAATGATTTACCAAGTTATCTAGATGCCAATTAGATACCTAAACCATTCAATGCATGTTCATACCAAAAGAGATATATGAGTGGCACTCCTATTCTATATGACATGTTATCAAACAATGACAAACATTGTAATATTTACTAAAAATAAATAGCCACAATTTTGGTCCATCCTAGAAAAGCAAGTAAATTACATTTGTTTGAAATATAAAAAACCCTAACTTGGCGATCAAGTCATCAAGCTGTGGTCCATCAAAACTCTTGCGCGCCAAAATCCAGACGCAGCTGCCCCATGCGCAGCACCACGCTCGCACCCGAAGGCTTACACGGGCTACCGCGGCCTTCCTCCGTTGCTTCTTTTTCTGCTTCCAATTCTTCAATTTTTTGAATTTTCGAAACTTGAATATATTATAGCAGTATTTTTTTTATATTACAACGATAAAATTAAAAAAAAAATTGACAACTATCAAGAAGGAAATTATGGCGATGATAGATCACCCTTCTTGTTACAACTCCAAACAAAAATTGTATTGAAATTCTAGGACCAAAATCGAGCAATAACAAACCATATTATAAAACATATATATCCATACAATCTCATTTAATTATATATGCGAATACCTAGAGTGCCATCTCTTTTTAAAACATGCATATTTACAATAAAAAGAAATAGATCCACGTATATATACATCAATTAATCAAGGGTACAACCAGGCTCTGATACCAATTGTAGGGAAAAACGCGCGGCGGAAGCAAAAAACTTGGTTTGATATATTTCAAAAAATTTTCCTTTAAAAGAAAAAACCTTAACCCTAGATTAATTGATATATAATTAAAAGTATCGTACCTTTTTCTCCTGACGATTGAACTAGCGTCGAATTGAATCCGCAAGATCTTTCAATCATATCACGAACGTTAATCACCTAGGAGTGTGGGCTCTCTTTCTTTAATTGTATACCTGAGGATGAAACAAACAAAATCTTCTTCTTTGTTAGTCACAATAATCCTTCAAGAGAAAACCCAAGAACGTTCAGTCACTTTTGAATTATCAATCTATTTGATTGAAACTCGCGTGAACCCGATTCAATTTTGTACACAAAATCCTTTTTGATGTAAAGGATACTAGTGTACTATCGAAAACAAAAACGTTCCCCTTTTCTCTTCTTTTTGGCCGAATTCAATACACCTATTTCTTGAGTTGGAAGGTTTTTTTATTCAAAAGCAAGAGAATAAAAAATTCTCTCTCAAAAAAAAAAAATTTCTTCCTATAAAATTAATTCTGAATTTAATAATTTATATAGGTATACAAATCTTTGGTGGTCAAGAATCCTATCTGTAGGTGGATTTACTTGATGACAAAGAATCCTTTTTCAAAAAAGATTTATTTTCCACACCAAGACTCCTAATCCAACTCAAATAGTGTATTTATTCAATAACCAATCATTGAATATAATTAAATTGTGACTAAATCAAAAAAACTTCCTAATAGAAATCAAATACTTCCTAATTTGACTAGATAAATAAATTCTTATTATTTATCTACTTATCAAATATAGTATTTGATACTTATCATATTACCATCAATAATATGACTCTACGAGACAATCTCCTAGTAGGAAAAAGATTTTGACTTTTAATTAAATAATTAATTAATTAATTAATTTCTATTTAATTAAATAATAAAATAAAAACAATATATAAGACTAATAAATAGTCCCTTGCCGCCCAAGCCAATATATAAGGGCCAATATTGTTTTTCTATTTTATTAAATCCATTGGACCTTAATAAAAAGTCCACATGTGAACTAGACCCATTCTTACTAAAAGAAACAAGTCCACATGCCTTAATACAATTCTAGATGGACCCATAAATTGGTCCGGTAGAATATATCAAGTGATCCATGCAAGTTCATGTGAATTGGGGATCTTGGCGGGCTATCTAAATTTTAGCTCCAATAGACATAACCTAATCACAATCAACAAATGATTCACTTAGGTTCGATCTATTAATTTTAGTTCATTCCACTAAAGAACTAAAATTGAACTCTTAAATAAAGATAGAATAAGTTAATATTGCTCATTCTTACCCTGGACAATCTTAATGGAGATAGTGTATCCTCGTGAAGAATACCAGTAATCGCCAAGAGCTCATAGACCGCCTATAGCTCTCCAAGTTACCATGTCAAAAGCATCCAACTTATGTATCATGAGATACACATAGCCAAATCTTGAGTAATCATCCGTGAAAGTGATGAAGTACTCATATCCACCTCTAGCTTGAATGTTCATAGGACCACACACATCAGCGTGTATTAACCCTAAACATTCAGTGGCTCTTATGCCTTTGGTCGTGAACGGCCTTTTAGTCGTCTTACTTTCTAGAAAAGATTTACAAGTTGGTAGATCATCAACCTTTAAGTCACTTAATGGTCTATCACTAACCAATCTTTTGATCTTATCAAGGTCAATATGACATAGGCGCAAATGCCATAGGTAGGTTTCATCTTTTGATAATTTTACTCTTTTATGATTAGGTTGCGTTGATTCCGTGTCTAACAAGTGAGAGATATTTCTATGCAAATGGAATAAGCCATTTTCCAATGTACCTTTGCAAACAAATTTGTCATTCTTACTAAGAATGAATGGATTTCCCTCATCGTTCTAGGGGGTTGCAAACTCTTCATCACATCAATCTTCGCCTTATCCACCTCTATTCCTCACTCCGAAATTATATGCCCAAAAACTATCCCTTGACGTACCATAGAGTGGTTCTTCTGCCAATTTAACACAAGATTGGCTTCATTGCATCTCCTTAATATTGAAATGAGGTTGAGAAGACAATCATTGAACGAACTCCCTGTTACTGACAAGTCATCCACAAAGACTTTTATAACTCCTTCCACCATGTCTGAAAAGATCGACGTCATACACCGTTGAAATGTTCCGAGTGCATTGCACAAACCAAATGACAAATGTCGATATGCAAATATCTCGAATGGACATGTGAAAGTAGTATTCTCTTGATCTTCCGGGTCGATTGCTATTTGATTGTATCCCGAATATCCGTTCAAGAAACCATAATGGCTATGTCCCGCAAATGCGCTCCAATATCTGATCTATAAAAGGCAAAGGGTATGATCCATACGAGTGACATTGTTAAGCTTTCGGTAATCTATGCAAACTCTCCACCCGGTTTGAGTTCTCTAAGGCATCAACTCATTGTCCTCATTTCGCAAAACCGTAATTCCGGACTTCTTTGGCACCATATTTATCAGACTAATCCACTTACTATCCGAAATTAGATAGACGATACCATTCTCCAACAGTTTGAGAACTTCTTTCTTGACCACCTCCTTCATAATTGGGTTGAGCCTTCGTTGAGCTTCTATAAACGGCTTGGACCCTTCTTCAAGAAGACTCTTATGCATGTAAGTGGTAAGACTAATTCCCATTAGATCATCCAAACTCCATCTGATTGCTCTCTTGAAATGCCTCAAAACTTCTATGAGTTTGGCTTCCTCTAGTGGACTCAAGTATGATGCTACAATTACTGATAGTGACTCCTCCTTCCCAAGAAAAACATACTTCAATGTAGACGGTAGAGGTTTTAATTCAAACTTTTAAGTGGAACTAGAGCTCAGAATTGATCATTTGATAGGAATCTCTTCATTGATTTCTTTGAGTGTATTTAAATCACTTGCCCATACTAGAGTCTCGATCCAATCATCTTCTGGATCTACTTCTGTGACAATCTCCTTGCTCACAAATGCTCCCATCCAGCAAAGTTGTTCATAATCGAACATCTCTTCTTCTTCCAATTCTTCCAATCTCCTACAAACAAAACGATTAAAATCAAAAGAGTGCATACATAACTATCTTTGTACAACTATAAACTAATATAATTAAAGGTAGTTACTAGTGCACTAGAGCACACAAGAGTTGATCATATTTGTTATCATGATTGACATCTTAATTTTCTTAATCATCTTTCTTTTTTCATGCAAAATATTTAAATGGCATAATATCTCCTAAAGAATCAACATCATATACTTCCTTTGTGAATAAAATAAAATATTAAAATGATATAGGAAGTTAATGATGAGGACTAAAAAGAAAAGAGATTGAGTTAAAGAGTTACCTTGGATAAGAAGATATAAGATATTTCTGAGAAAAGGTGAAATAATGGATTACCAAATTTAGACTTAGAAGCTGAAAAGAGTCTGTTCCCTATTTTTGGGGAGATATTTTGCAAATATACGAGTTGAACCTCGTACTTCCACTTCGCAGATGCTGACGTGGCATCTGATCTGACCTAAAATATCTTCTTGGAAACTGTGTTAGGAACTGTCTGCGACTTATTACTCGCAGTCTCATCTCGCAGATTCTGTCCAGACCTCGCTGCTACTGCACACTGCTAGCTCTTACTCGCAACCTCTATTGGCAGAATCTACCCAGAAAATTTCTCGCAGATTCAACTCGCAGAAGCTCTCTTAGAATGTTCTGCGATTTCTAGTTCCTTCCTCTACGAGTTCCTACTCACAGTTTCATCTCGCATATTTGTCCACTGCGACTTCATGTTCCCAGTTCCATGTCGCATATCTACTTCAGAAGATGCTGCTACCTACAACTTTCCAGCTGCAACTTCATGCTCGCAGCCTTTACTTGCAAATGACCTCCAGAAAGCGCTGCGAGTTGTATCTGCGAGGTTTAACTTGCAGACGACGCTCGCATATGCGACATTTTTTTTCTTATGAAAACTTATTCTGATTCTCTTGCTTCTTAACCTGCACTAACAAAATATTTACAATTACCATGGCTCTACCAGCTATCAAACATCGATTTTTTTCCAAAATTGCGCTCGCTTGACAAGCGACTTCTTATCTGCACACAAACAAAATCAATCAAAAGGTTCCCTCAAACAATGGTGGAGTAACTCCACTTGTGCTACCATGATGACTAACAGTGGGGTGAGGAGACAAATCAAGGGTTTTCCTTCTTTTCAAAATGTACACCTTTGGAATAAGTGTTGATTTTGTTGTATCTAAAGAAGTCCCCTTGGTTTGGTCACTCTTCTACTTTCAAATCCATATAAGTGTGACCCTCATTTGGTTCCCCACAACATTTTCATGCCTATTTTTTGACTCTTGATGTACTCATTGCATTGGGTCTTTTTGTGACCCTTAACATGGAAAATATAGCATTTATAAGGGAAACAAGGAACACTACCCTTCATATTATATGGGCGAGTTCCGTTGTTGCTTACTTTGGTAGACTTTGAGGTGGATCCTTCTATCTTCCTGGTTGTCTCCTTCATCAAGACTTCGATGGCGGGCTCGGCTTGCTCGAGTTCTACTATCAAATCACATTCCTTAATCTTAGAGACAATGCATGCATATTCTTTTACTGCTAATGTATCCTTAAGAGCTTGATGCTCATTATCTTTCCTCTTTACCTCCATAAGCATCTTTCCTATTTTCCTTGTGAACTCTTCCTCTTGACTCTTGACAATCCTTGCCAATTCTTCACCTTTCTCGAGGGCTTCATCCATCTCCTTTTAAAGCGTATCAATCCTCAAAGCAAAGTTGATATTGACCCTAACTAGCTTCTTATCTTCCTTGATGAGCTCCTTCTCTAGTTTGGCCTTCTTCTCTTCTTCGAGCATCCTTACTTCATCCTGAAATGCTTGAAAGAAATCTTCCAAATCATCCATTGGTTCTTCGGTTGTTGCCTCGGTTTCTTCAATTGTCACGTTGAAACAAGTGTTCAACTCCTTTTCTTCTTTCCTTGAAAACACATCAAACTCAACAACCTCTCCCAAGACTGTCATGGTTAGCTTTCCGTGGGCACGTCAACTGTGTCGTAGCCATGAATAGCCTTCCGAGAAGTATGAGCTGTTCTTTACTTGAGTATTTCTCTCCAACATCAAGGACAACAAAATCAGTACAGATGATTAGCTTGTCCACTTCTAGGAGCATATCTTCAACAATCCCGAAGGGGTGTCGTGAAGATTGTTCTGTCAATACTAACAGCATTGAGGTGTGCTTGATTTCTCCTAACTTCAACCATTTGTAGACCGAGGAAGGCATCAAGTTGATACCCAATTCTAAGTCTAACATTGCTTTCTCCCTTGAAGTGCCCCCAACCAATATATCGACGGTGAAACTTCCTGGACCTTTAAGCTTTGGTGGGAGACCTTTTTGAATGATCGCACTGATATTGCCTCCAAGACGCTCTTAGTGGTTTGGTCACAATTCATTCTCCATCTTGTTAACTTCTTCACTCATCTTGAGCTTACTTTTGGTTTAAGTATTTAAAGGTTTGTAAGGGTTCTTTGCTTTATGAAGTCGTGGTTGCACTTTTCCTATTGCAACCCATTTCTTGTTTCCCACCATGGTCACCATGTTTATCCCTTCTGTGTGGTTAATAGGTACCTTCCTTTTATCTTGCTGCTTGAAATTTTCTTGCAATTGAGCCAATTGCACAGAAATCTTTTTAATGGATGCCTCCAAGCTAACTATCTGTTGGTCTTCCTCCGGCTTGTAGACTTGAACTTGTCGATTGTTCTGGCTTGATTGGGCATTGTTCTGTTGCCTCCATTGGTTTCCTCCGTACCCTTGGTAGTTCTGATTATTTCCGTACTGCTGATTTCCTCCTTGGAATTGCCCCCTATTGTAATTACCACCACATTGATTGTTTCTCCAATTAGGGTTGTAATTATTTCCATTTGGGTTATTCCGTTGACAATTCTGATTGTATTGGTAGAATGATTGTGCTTCCTCCTCTTGAGGTGCTAAACCTTGACCGGAGCACATGTCCGCCCAATGTCCGTTTTGCTCGCACACTTGACATACTACTGCTTGTACTTGTTGTTTCTCGGAATTGCTTGCCAATCCCCTCATCTCTTGTGTGAGATTGTCCAACTGGGTCGCCAATTCCGTATGCCTCTTTTTGTCTTGCCCTATCACTACAAGAAATATGGCTTTTTATAACATCAAGTTATAGCATTCTTTTGAAAGTGCTATGAATTATACACATATAATAGCAATCTATAATCATATGCTATGAAAGACACCATGTGATAGCATTTTATCTTTTAATAACATTTTGATGTAAATAAGATAACACTTTATGAATGTTACATGATAACATTAAACAATTTATTCAACTTTAAATTCATAGCATTCTAGATATGCTATAATATATGTTGAAATTATAAAATCTTCATATAATATTTTTATAGTATTTTATATTTATGTTATTAAATGAATTATTTTTATTAAAATATAATAAAAAACAATAATATTACAAATATATTATGTAGCATGCATGAATGCTATAGATTTAAAAAAAAAAAAGAATGCTACAGTATAAAAGTGTAACCCTAGTTAAAGAGGGAAAATAAAAAGTTAAAAGTAACTCAGAATTTTAAGAGAGAAAATAAAAATTTAGGTAACTCAAAAAATTTAAAAGGGAAAGTAAAATTCAATTTCCACCGATATGTTTCCCCAAACCCTAACTTTATATTTTTCAGTTTTTTTTTCTTTTAGATTGGTAGAAGCCACTCACAAATGAAACCCTTTTTTTTTTAATATATCAAATGAAACCCTTCTAGAGTTCTAGGCTTCCACTAATCATGTTGATTATTTTCTCGTGAAGTTCATTTTTTTTTGAAATTTCATTAAACTCTTCTACTCATGAGTTTTTCTTCTCTCGTTAATGACTATACTAGCTTGTTTGGTTGAGACTTTCTTCGGGTACTTGATGTTTATTTATATTTGTGTTATATTTGTTTATTTTTTATCTTTTTTGTTAGTAATTTATGTTTTCACGTTTTTATGTTAAATTCAAGTTTGTATAATTTTAATTTAATTTTAATTTTTAGTAGTTTTTCTTTTTGTTTTGGTTGCAGCAGTAGATGGGTATTAAAATCAAGGTATGTTTGATTAATTCGTTTGTCCCAAATGTCAGATATAAAAGTTTCTTTAATTATCCTTATATTTTCTTCAGCTGGGATTAAATTATAGAAATGGTAGTGGTGGTTACTTTAGCTTTTGATTTTGACTCTATTCCAATTTTCAAATTTTTTTTATGACATGAGAACAAGTTTTTTTGTTTCAGATTGTTTTGTAGGACTTTTGCAGTAAAGAAATTATTGGGGAATAATCTCACTCCTTACAACACAAACCATTTAGTGTAGACATTTGTATAATTACATTTTTTTTTCTTTTAAAGAGGTATATAGTTAAATTCAATGATAAATATTATTGTAAATGGATTATGTACTTCATTTTATTTGATAATGTAATTGATTTGTTTTATGAATGAAATGTGTTGATTTAATTGTATTTCTATATGGAGGTTTTGTTTTATGAATATAGATAAATAAATTACATCAATAAAATATAAATATTATATAAAAAAATTAAATGTATTTATTTTTTTATTTAATATATTTTAAATAATAACATTTCATAAATGCTATCAAATGGTTACAATAGCATTATTTTAGTGTTATATATGTATTATTATTATAATTATGTTATTGATATCTTAACATTGTATGAATGCTATCAAATAGAATATTATTGCATTCAATATAACATTTAGAAAATGTTATATCATGACATGTTGTGATTACATTACAAAAAATGCTATGAAAGGTGAAATTTTTTTAATCACATAGGCTGACATGACATTTTTAGAAATGCTGTTATAGGCTTGTGATAGCATTCAACACATGCTATTAGAGCTCATATTTGTTGTAGTGTCTTGAACTACGTTGTTGGGAATTTTGCCCCAACATTTCGTATCTCTCTAACACTTTTTCTGTCGTCTTTTCTCTCATCGCTCCCCCACAAGCATTGTCGACTATCGCTTGGGTGAGCCCTAGAAGTTCATCGTAAAATGACTGAACTCAACTGACTAGTGTAAACTCATGGTGAGGGCATTGAGCTAGGAGTAACTTGAATCTTTCCCATGCCTCGTGAAAAGGTTCTCCGTCCTCTTCCACGAATGTAGCAATTTTTCCTCAGATCTCCTTGGTCTTCCTCGCTGGAAAGTACTTATCAAAAAACTTTCGCTCAACCTCATCCCATGTGGTGAGTGATTCAGATGCTAAGGCCATAAGCCACTACTTAGCCTTATCTTTCATGCAATATGAGAAACATCGCATCTTGAGAAATTGCTTGTAAAATGTTTAGTTTAAAGATTCTAAAGATATGCTGAGGAGATAATGATGCAATATGCTAGTAGCAAAGTTCACAACCTAGTTTCTATCATTAAAGATCTATATGTAAGAGTTTCAAGTGTAGACTACTCAAGATTGATCAACCAAGAGATAGATCTACTATTCATGCACAACAATTCAGGCTTAGATGTTAAGTAAAGTTCATACCCAACAATTAACATGTGAATCTAGTAAGCACAAGTGCAAACTCAAAATAGATGAAAGATAGAATAGATCATTACTAAAAGTGTTCACATATATACAAACATCAAATCCTTAACAAAAAGGATTTAGCCACTCATTATCAAATAAATACAAGTAAAGTAAAGAGAAAGATAAAGAAAGCTCATGGTGTTCTTGATGCTCCCCTCTAGCTTGCTCAATAAAACCTTGATTGATTGACAAAGAGTAGATGTACTTACCACTACTTAGAAGATTCTAATTCTAATTTATGCAAACTAAAGTGTTTAATCAAAAGTACAAGATCAAAGTAATGTGATTGTGAAAAAAAGGGTGTTTCTAACTCCAGCTACAAAGATCACATACTATCACATTTGCACACTTTTTATGGAAAGAAAAGTGTCTTTATATAGTGGGAAAAAGTTTTGGATGAGATCCACTTGCATGGTGATGTGGAATAGCTTCTGCGACCATAATATGCTACTTAGATCTCGCAGTGATAAGTACCCGTTAAGTCGGCTCAATATCTGCCACCTCATTCTACTAATTGTAACTCACAGATCTTCATTTGTGTTTGTTCTGCGACTTCAATCTGCGATGTTGACAACGCAGTCTCTGCTCGCAGTATCTTCTGATGCTGATCTGCGTGATGCTTCTACGAGATGGAACTTGCAATCTCATGTTACAGTCTTTTCTAGAACTGAACTGCTAGATAGAACTCGCAGTAAGGATGTCGCAGAAAAATATCTGGTTTGGCTGCTACCTCCTTATGCTACATCTAACTCGCAGTTGCATCTCGCAGTCTCCTCTGCCTCTGCTCTGCAACCTTGGTCTGCGAGTTGTAACTAGCAGTATGAACTCGTAGATTTGTTATGCTTGGCTAAAGTGGCATCTTGAATTGGCAGTCTTTTAGACTTGATCCGCGACTTGATTCTGCGAGGTGCAACTCATAGATTGCTCCAAAAATGCAATTTAACTTCGTTTTCTACCACAATCTTCATTAAGTCCTAAATTTCTCCTGAATAACAAAAATACATGCAAATGACTCAAATAGATAATTAAAACACACAAATGTCCGATAAACAGACACAAAAGAGATGAATTAGATGCTCAAAACATATACAAGCTTAGAGCGATCAATATGCCCTTTTCATATCAAGAAGAAAATTAATAACAATGCATATGTTATTGATCTCCCTCCTCATTAGAAGATTTCTAACACATTCAATGTGAAAGATGTCTTTGAATTGTTACCACTAGATGAAGCTGAAGTTGAAGAATGTAACTCGGGGTCAAGTTCTTCCAAAGAATAAGAGAACTGATGTTGGGAATTTGAACCAATGAACGCGGAAACAACATGCTTAATATTCACCCATAACTCATCCAGATAGTAGGTGTTAACAGGTTTTTCTGGCAAGGGACCAAGAGAGAATTTTCCAACAGGGACCTACCTTGGAGGACTCATCCAGATACTCAAGGAAGCCAGTGAGATCGGTGCCACCACCTAGATAGGACCGATATCCAATGTGGTTGGAGCCTCGACTATACCTCTATCCAGATAAGAAATCGGCTTCAAAAACTTGTACCCTGCCCTACTGTAGCTCCTGATACCGGTTCGAGACCAGTACGGTGATAATTTGCATCCCCATAAGGATCTCGACATCAATCAAGGCCCCTGGTACCTCGATACCTACCTCGACACCACCTTGGCACTACCCCGATTATTTGCCTTAGTGTCACCCAGACTCCCATCTGGTACTTAGCATGCCTATCCGGAGCTCCTCCAAGGCAAGTACCCTACCTTCCAGGCAATACGATAGGTAGCACGAAGACATAAGCACCCTTCCAGCAGGACACAGAACAAGTTCATCAGAATGAGTTACCAGTGTTACACTCCATCGCCACCAGCTCCAACGAAGAAGGAAAGTTGACTCCATCGCCAAAATTAAGCGCCATTAATGACCCAATGGTCAACCGAATCAAAATTTTAATTCTCCATTGATTAACGGGATCAAATCCCATGCCCTTAGCTCCACTCAAATGCCTTTCAACGCCTAAAATAGGATTCTCAATGATCTTCATTATGACAACCGAATTTCAAGAGGATTTTGGAGAATACTACATATACGGTATTGAAAGACAAAGAAGAAAAGAAGGGGAATTGCTTGAAGGATTCTTGATCGCCATAACAAGAGAGACTCCGGGAGAATTATCTCTAAAAATTCCTTGAAGCCAGTGAGAGTCCATTGACAATCATTGGAGGAAAATACCCACTTATCGACATGAACGCTTTCTCCATCTCCATCCTGTGTAAAAGAGTGAAAATAGAGAGACGAGTGTATGTATACTTATTGCAATCCTGTTATAATGATTTATTAAATAAAACAGTGTTCTTTTACATCTCCCGGTCCCTTGTGTTCTTTCTCCATCACTTGATCTCTTGCTTCTGATCATAGAAAGGGACCCCGGTACCGAAGGTACCTACCCCGCTACTGCTACCGGTAGTGGGCGAGGGTGTTAATTGAGATTTTCATCCCGAGTGAATTTTTCTGTTAACACTTTTTGGCGCCGTCTGTGGGAAACACCACACCTTCAAAAGAAAGCATGTGTGTCTCGTTTTCTTGCTAGATTATCAGAATGAAGCTCCTATCCTCTTAGGATCATCCTGACCCGTCAGGACATCAGTCAAACGCTTCAACCTGAAATGGTCAGAAGCCGAAGAAGGGAGGAAAGGGTCGAAAACCCGTCTCGAAGCCGACAGCTACCGCACAGAATACCCCTCAGGTACCTGCTACCCCAGCAGCTGGACCTGCCAATCTAGACCAACAGGTCGCGGCCTTTATAGAGAGCATTCGCCTCCAAATGATCACTGAAGGTAATACCAGTCAGCCCGCCGTACCTGATCCCAGGAGAGACGCCAATCGGAAGGGTACCAGGATACCTCCCTTCGACAGGTTGGGACCAGCACCTCCCGTACCTGTCCATGATAGACTCGGGACCACACCCCTAGTACCATCGGTCCAAGGCAGACTCGGACCAGTGCCCCCGTTTCCAGGGAATCTTACAAGTTATCAACCCCGACGCGCTAGATCCACCATCGATCTCCCACCTAGGAAGCGCTGCCATCTGGTCCAACCAGAAGCTTCCTCTAGACAGCCTCAACTGGAGGCGACCAGGAGGCGCCCTCGTTCAGTGGCAGAAGGTACCAACATGGGCGTCAGAGAAGACCCTCCCCATGGAGAAAAGCAGGATGAAATTTCTGCGACATTGGAGAGGTCTGACGACAGAGATTCTGAGGTGGAATAAAAAAATGATGATAACAAACGTATCTGGGACCAGGTCGCCAGAATGGCGAATGAGATCCAGGAGCTGAAGAAGGGTAAACACCGGGAGAACCGGAAAGATCCTTTGGGAGAGATGAATGCTCCCTTCTCTAGGAGGATCAAGGAGGCAGAACTACCTTCCAAATTCAAGATGCCAACCGATAAATTTTCTGGGACCGAGGATCCCTTGAGCCATCTAGAAAGCTTTGTTCACCAGATGGAGGTCCAGAATGCTACCAGGGCCGCCATGTGCAGATGTTCCCTACCACTCTGACTGACCATGCCAAAATATGGTTCGGGAAGCTACCAGCAGGGAGCGTTGATTCATTCACCAGGTTGACTACTGACTTCTGTGTTCAGTTTCAGGGCATCAGGCCTCACCCCAGGGATCCCATTCACCTCCAATACGTGATCCAGGAGCGGGGTGAAATGCTCAGAGCTTATGTAGAGAGATTCCACAAGGAAGTGATCCAGATGAGGGTCTTTGCCGAAAATGAGACCTTGGACAATTTCAGAAGGAACCTATGGGCAGGCAGGCTATTCAGATCCTTCGCCAAGCATCCCCTGGAGACTTACCAGGAAGCCTACAACAGAGCTCTAGAGCAGGTTGAAATAGACGAACAACTCAGAGTCAAAATGGAGCATGATGATATGAGAATTGCCAAGCGCCAGAAGAAGAAGGCGCTCAAGCCGGCACCAGTTTAGAAAAGTCAGAACAGACCTCCCAACAAATCTACATATCGATCGCCGGACTACCAGCCCCCGTGGAACCGGTACCCTGTCAGGCGGACTCTGCCCAGAGCCACATCTCCACCCAAGGAAGTAGCCCGTGTCGATAGAGATGAAAGAGGGTACTCCCACTATACCCCCTTGAATGCATCTCGTGAGACTATCTACCTCGCCATCCGTGACAAGGGATTGCTCAGGAACCCAGGTCCAATAAAGGTACCAGCTGATCAGCGGAACCGCTACAAGTATTATGACTCCTATGAAGATGTAGGCCATAATACCTCGGAGTGCTATAGTCCGCGGAACCAGATTGAAGCCTTTGTCAGGGGAGGCTGCTTGGAGGAATTCCTCCAACAAGTGTGCGACAACATACGCACTGGAAATGAGGTGCAGACCGATATCAAAGCATATGAAGAAGGAAGGAAAGCAAAAGGGAAGGATCTGATGGTGCAGATCCACATTGTCAATACCATCAGTGGAGGTCCCACCCTGGCAGGAACTTCCAATAATGCTCGAAAGAACCACGCCAGGAAAGCTCCCAGAATGGAAGCATGCCAGAGTGTCTTCAAAGTTACTAGGGGGTCACCTTAGTCTCCTCCTACTGCACAAATCGTCTTCACGGAAAAGGATATGTACAACACCGTGCAGCCCCACGATGATCCCATAGTCATCACTGTGCAAATAGCCAACAACTTGGTCCATCGTGTCTTGATTGACATAGGTAGCAGCGTTGATATCCTTTTCAAAAGTGCTTTAGAGCAATTCAATCTGAAGAGACCTTGCTACAACAGCTGCACTACCCCATTGTATGGGTTCACTGGGGACTCGTTGATTCCAACCAGGTCTATGATCCTACCAGTGACAGTGGGAACAACGCCACTCCAGCAGAACCTAATGACAGACTTCATTGTGGTAGATACCCCGTCTGCCTACAACACTATACTAGGAAGGCCCTACTTGTCTGCCCTCAAAGGGGTCCTGCCAATATACCATAACGTCCTAAAATTCCCAGTGGGAGACAAAGTGGACGAAATACAGGGGGATCAGCAGGCTGCTTATAAGTGCTATGCAGTGTCAACCAACCCAATAGCGTTGGCCAAGCAATGTATGCAAATAACCATTAATCAAGATCACCACTCTCTAGAGGAAGACTTTGAAGATGAAACTAACTCGGTCGAGGGGACTTGGTTCTCAGGAAGGTTACTCAGAACACTCGGAAGAGGTCGGACGGAGTACTGTCACCTAATTAGGAAGGTCCTTACCTAATCAAAATGGTGATCCAGGGTGGGGCCTACAAGTTGGATGACATGGACGGACATCTAGTAGACTACACTTAGAATGCTGATTATCTCAAGAGGTTCTACCCATAAGTCATGCAATGGAAATCGGCCAGGATTACCCGGAAACGAATGTTAGAAGATGTTAATAATCATGAATACTTGTATTCATTTTTCTTTGGTCATCAATAAAGAAGATTTCGTTCTCCATCTTTCATTGCCTACATTTGTCTACATCTATCTGCTTTATGTCGCCAATTGAATCCGCCATGATTGTCAGTTTAAGATCGGGAAAGCTACATAGCACTCATGATACCCTAGATCGGGTAGATCACTCCAGGAGGCTCGCCATGAATCCAGGAAAGCTACACAGCAATCCTGATGCTCTGGACCCGGTAGATCCATCCAGGAGGCTTGCCATGAATCCAGGAAAGCTACATAGCAATCCTGATGCCCTGGACCAGGTAGATCCCTCCAGGAGGCTCGCCATGAATCCAGGAAAGCTACACAGCAATCCTGATGCGCTGGACAGGGTAGATCCCTCCAGGAGGCTCGCCATGAATCCAGGAAAGCTACATAGCAATCCTGATGCCCTGGACCGGGTAGATCCCTCCAGGAGGCTCGCCATGAATCCAGGAAAGCTACATAGCAATCCTGATGCCCTAGACCGGGTAGATCCCTCCAGGAGGTTCGCTATGAATCCATGAAAGCTACGCAGCACTCTTGATGCCCTAGATTGAATTAATCCATCTAGAAGGATCTCCCCGAGACCAAGAAAAGCCACATGGCACTCCTGTTGCCTTGGCCGGGCACCACCCCCTCTAGAAAGAATCCAGTACGTAAGAGCATAGTTGCCCGATGGATCAGACCTTGGCCGGGCACCAACCCCCACTAAGAAGGATCTGGATAGTAAGAGCATAGTTGCCAGCCAGATCAAGGCCTTGGCCGGGTACCACCCCCCGCTAAGAAAGACCAGCGCTAAAGTGGCCTTAGTTGCCTACCTGGATCTTGCTGCTAGTATTATTTAGCCATTGTTTTCGCCAGAGTACCAAGAATCCTACAAACAGGAATGCGAGGTACCCAATTATGATCACCTCAAGACCAGAAAGGACCGTATGGCCTTCCTGCTGCCTTGGCTGGGTGTCACCCCCCTACTGGAAAGAATCTAGATAGTAAGAGCATAGTTGCCAGCCAGATCAAGGCCTTGGCCGGGTACCACCCCCCGCTAAGAAAGACCAGGTGCTAAAGCGGCCTTAGTCACCTATCTGAATCTTGCTGCCAGTATATACTTGCCATTGTTTTCGCTAGGGTACCAAGATTCCTACCGCAGGATGGCGAGGTACTGAGATTCGCCAAATTTGCTCGCCAAGGAGTCAAAGCTCCTACAAACGGAGGTGCGAGGTGCCCAGTTTCACCAGAATACTCACCTGAAGACCTAGGTTCCATGAAACAGGAAAGCTAGGTACTCAATCATTCGAAAAGGTTTCTAGTTTCGTCAGACTACTCGCCATATTACCAAGGATCCTAGAATGGAAATGCGAGGTACCTAGAGTGAGAGAGTGTCCACCGGTATGCTGACCATTATCAAGGCACCAAGATTCCTGGAACAGAAAGTATAAGGACCTCCAGTACCTAGATTACTTTCGACTAAATTTCTGCGAGGCTATCAAAGGGCCCCAAGGTTCTTTGACAAGGTACCATGGTACCAGTCGCCCGCAGTTTCTCTATATACTTCTTTTTATCAGTTCCTTTCATTACCAAGTATTGATTAAGTCAGGTTTATGCTGGGGACTGGTGCTCGAAGTGATGCTACAAGTGCAACAGAATTAAGTCAGCAGATGTGGATGAGAATGGATTTTTTCCTTTCATTGATCAAATAAGGATCAAATAGAGGATGGATCGCCGAATCTATACCTACGTATTAGGATTCATCCGAGGACGAGTATCTATGAAATCGAAATCGCATTGGGGATCTCATTTCAGATTATGGCGAGGTTCGATCAAGAGTTTAAACTACACATATATGAAGCTAAGGAAAAAACCAGAAGGTTCTCATTTCTAAAACTAGGGAGCCCATTTCCCGATCACGGGCTACAAAAAAAAATAAAAAAAATATAAAAATAAGACTGGAAGGGTACTACTGAATGAGGGATCGAGCTGGATCATGCATCCACCTGCTCCTAAGTGGCCGTCTCCTCACCAGCTTCATCAGTTATGGATTTTTCTTCAATACTGGATGGAGCCCTGCCCGCCTCCTGGATACCTCCTGCAACCGGAGGCTCCCATGCGGCTACCTGATCAGAATTCTCTCCAACTTCCTGGATCGAAGCAGCCTGACCCTTTACTACCTTGGGAGGATCAGAAGATGGGGTAGGCAGGGCGGATTCTCCACCATCAACAGCAGACAGATCCCTTACAACCTCGGTGAGCTCTGATAGAGAAACAGAAGGGGTAGAAACCCCTCCTTCAGCTTGAGCCGCTCCAACTGCAGGGGCCATCAAACTGGGATCTCCTACGACCTGGCTAAGGGGAGGAAGGGAGACAGAACTCTGGCCTTCATCTCCTGCCATTCCACTGGCTCCAACAACCTGGGAAGTTCTGGCCACATCAGAAGGTGCTGCTCCCGAGAGTTCAACAGCTTTCGCCATGATTTCCTCCCGTTTTTACCCCGCAATAACTCCCAAGTCAAACTGAGGAGGGAAGGCTAACCCCACTTGGTAGCCTGCGTAGAAGTAGCCGTCCCCAAAGGCAGTGTCCACTTGAGCATCCAAATCGACCACATGATTGCGAAGGGACTGAACCTCTTTCTCTAGCTCCACTATTCTTCCCTTTGCAATCTCCCTCACCTCCCTACGGTGGATGGACCTGAGCCTCTCGATGTCGTAGTCAAATTGTATCCACTTCCGATCGGCTTTTGCTTCGTTTGCTTTTTTCTTCGAGCTGTTCAGAGACTCGTTCAAAGCTACCATGCCTCAAGCCTTGTCGAGTTCCTCCTTGGTTTTCTCCAGCTCGGTGGTAGCGCCTTCAGCTCGCTTTAAGAGGGAATCGACCTGCTGGCTTAACGCCACATTGAATTTGAAGGCCTGCTAAGAATAAAACACTTGTCAGGATATTTCCAACCAACTACCTGGATAGAAGATTAAAGTGAAACAGCTTACCTCAGCCAGAAGGGCAGATCCCTTTCTAATCAAAAGCTCAGTAGGCATGGCTGTCATGACGTCTAGACTCCCACCTGGGCAGGAATAGACGAAGCGGGCCAAGACTTCATCCCGGTTGCTGTCCCCTGACCTCGATCGCGACTTATCCCGAGGTACCACCCGCTTAACCGCAGTAGGGCCAGAACTCTTCTCGACCAAGTTATCGCGGTCGGTTGCCATGGCGGGCGAGGCCGGAGGGGCTGAAGTACCAGCATAAGTAACAGCCGCAACTCAGATTGTTTTGTTGGGTGACATATCCTGCACCCGACGGGAAGCACCTCGGTACCTCCCCACTCTAGCTATAAAAGCGTCCAACGACCTGGCCGAGGTAGAATGAGGGGGAGCTGGTGATCCCGATATCCCGACCGGGGTCCTACCCGATCCAGCAAATACGCCAGCCCCTACATCGAAATCAGAACTGACTGGGAGCCTGATGGGAGAAGTTGGCGGTGAGTCATCAGTACCAGCCTGGTTGAGCTCTCCCCTAGGAACCAAATGGGACACTGCTGAAACTACCAAGACAACCAGAGTCAATATCCATAGGATCAATATAATCAGATAACAGAAGCATAATCAAGAAAGCTTATTACCTGGAAGAGCGCTGGAGATATGAAGGTAGAACTCCACCCTTCCTGCTTTGAAGGCATCAGCAGCAGGATACCTCAGATTGGTGTAGTTGCGGGCCATAATGGCCTTCAAGACTCTCTCTGACTCAGTAAAGAGTCTGCTCTTCTCCAAAATGGGCTTCCCACTAAAGCCAGTAGGAACCTTGAACTCGGTTCCTCCAATGTGGACTGAATTACCCTATTCGCCTCCAACGACGACCCATTCCTCCTTCCAGGAATTGTCTTTTTTCGTGGCCCCTAGCACCACAAACTGGATATTGTTTTTAGCACGAGCATAAAATTTCCCCTTCGGGCCTGAGGCGTTGGCAGCAATCTGGAACACGTACCAGAGCTCTTCCGGCCCCAGCTCCCGGTCGATTTTGTCCCTGTCGCATTGCTCTCTCCACAACACTAGAAAACCCATCAGGTGCCTTCAAAATCCTGGCGTCAGCTAGAGAGGGGCAAGCTGCAGAGCATACAATGCCCTACGTAAAGTAAGATGGAGAGGTAGCCTGACCCCACTGTCAAAGGCTGCCGTATGAATTAGGAGCTCGCCGGGATTGGGGGTATATACATCATACCCTTTTGGAGGTATAGCGATCGTGATATCCTTACGGATTTTGAAATCCCTCCGCAAGTGCGCCACCGTATCTAAGGTACTGGACGAATCAGGGATGCACCTATATTCGTAGGGGAGGGCAAGTACCCTTCCAGCCGTATCAGTAACTTCACCAGCCTGGTTCCCACCAATCCCAACAACACCTGCTTCTTCACTCGACTCCTAGTCGACATCAACCGGAGTCTCAGGATTGTTCGTGAAGCCTGTCCCGATTGTAATGTTTCGATTGGAACGACGACGTTGAATGGGAATGTCGTCCCCGCTGTCGCTACTATCGCGTGCCCTTTTTCTAGGGGCAAGACTCCCACTAGCCACCGCGTCTCCGTCGAACAGCTACTCAATGCTATCGCCACCAGGTGAAGACATGATAACAAACTCAGGTTTCAGTTTCTGGAAGAAGAGAACTTAAAGGGTTGAAGACGAGAAGAAAAGCTAAGATCTTTTTGCTGCACTTGTAGATTGGGAAAGCTAAATGAAAGAAGAAAAGTCACAGTGAAGGAGCAAGGTTTACTTATATAGAGTTAGATGCTTGTAACGGGCATAGAGGGTAATTAATGTCGCGGGATAATCAGGACCGTGGAGGGAACGGTTTTGGGAAACGTGCGCCCCTAAAAATTTTGTTTTTCCTGTTTTGAATTCGGCCTACCCTGGTCAGCCACGTGGAATTTTCATTTAAATCAGCGTGCAAAGAGAAGATTCCCTCCTATGAGATGTTGCCAAAAATTCTCCAAGTGCTATCTATCCTGACTCCAACCCCAACCTAATACATGTGTTCAAGTCAGGAAGGACTTCTGTTAACAGGTTTTTTTGGCAAGGGACCAAGGGAGAATTTTCCAATAGGGACCTACCCTGGAGGACTCATCCAGATACTCAAGGAAGCCAGCGAGATCAGTACCACAACCTAGATGGGACCGATATCCAACGAGGTTGGAGCCTCGACTATACGTCTATCCAGATAGGACATCGGCTCCGAAAGCTTGTACCTCACCCTATTGAAGCTCCTGATACTGACTCGAGACCAGTACGATGATAATTTGCATCCCGTAAGGATCTCGACATCAATCAAGGCGCTTGGTACCTCGATACCTACCTCGACACCACCTTGGTACTACCCCGATTATTTGCCTTAGTGTCACCCCGACTCCCATCTGGTACTTAGTATGCCTATCCGGAGCTCCTCCAAGGCAAGTACCCTACCTTCCAGGCAATACGATAGGGAGCACGCAGACACAAGCACCCTTCCGCAGGACGCAGAACAAGCTCATCAGAATGAGGTACCAGCGTTACACTCCATCGCCACCAAGCTCCAACGAAGAAGGAAAGTTGACTCTATCGCCAAAATAAAGTGCCATTAATGACCCAATGGTCAACTGAATCAGAATTTTAATTCGCCATTGATTAACGGGATCAAATCCCGCGCCCTTAGCTCCACTCAAATGCCTTTCAATGCCTAAAATAGGATTCTCAATGATCTTCATTATGACAACCGGATTTCAAGAGGATTTTAGAGAATACTACATATACGATATTGAAAGACAAAGAAGAAAAAAAGGGAATTGCTTGAAGGATTCTTGATCGCCATAACAAGAAAGACTCCAGGAGAATAATCTATAAAAATTCCCTAAAGCCAGTGAGAGTTCATTGACAATCATTGGAGGAAATTGTTGGGGTTTATGCCCTAAAGATGTATTTTGTAAATGGATTTATGAAATAAATAAAAAGAAAAGTTTAATTCATTCTTGTTATGTTATTTATTTTATAACTTGTGCATATATTAACATCCTGGATTGCCGGATGTAATCTCGAACTGTGTATATGAGTGTCATATGTGGATGGATACAGTAAGAGACGTGCAATCTAAAGAGTCCATAGATAGCAAATAAAACTGGGTACTTTATTTGTAGTTAATCTATAGCTGCGGTCCATTCCGTAATGTATGGTGATTCTATCCTGAATCATTCATATGAGATATGGGAATGGAGGCACCTTGTATGATGTGATCATATAGGACTGGGCCATGATCTATATGAATCTCTCACCAAGATCCGTTTACTGATGAGATTCATATATATCAACTAATGATGGCTATATGTGGGTGATCTTAATCCTGAGTGTCTTATCGACTCCTTCAGGTTAGATCGTGGTCTTTGATATACCATGGGTGAGGTCAGATGCAGTTCCTGATCAATATACTCCATATGTTGGGATTGCGGTTTGGCTTGTGGCTGGGAAGGTATGTACACAATAGTGGAATCCACTCCTTCTTGTGAGAAGTAGATGGCAGTTCCCTTAAGGGTTGATTCGGGGCTTGGACAATATGAGCGCTCTCCTAATTCCGTGAGGAAATAAGATTTATTATTCATTAGAGAATCAATGGTACTTAAAGGATATATGTAATAAGAGGGGTATAACGGACATTATGACCCAGCTCTAATTATGAACTACTGTGGATGATCACACCATGTGTAATAGCTATATCGATGGGCACCGAGTTGTATCGGTGTGTGTAAAAACGTCTGCAGTTGAGAGAGTGCAGCTTCTTGTTTTTAGTGGAATAACACCGGAGTTAATAATCAAGGAATATTAATTAAAGAGTTTAATTAATAATTCCGAGGATTATTGGAGCTCAAAATACTGTAGGTCCATTAGGTCCCCTTGCTAGCCCGATCGATTTAGGTAACAAGGGTCACGGTTAATTAATTGGATTGTCCAATTAATTGTGTTACGAAAGTGACACGTATTTATTCGGGAAATAATTGAATAATGAGATTATTTAATTAATAAATAATGGTGATTAAATAAATTAAATAATAAGATTATTTAATTTTGTTATTAATCACTAAATGGATGATGTTAGTTGATATTTGATTTTAAATAGAATAAGATAATATGATTATTTTATTTTATTAAATTAAATATTTGAAATTGAATTTAAAATGTTTAAATTCAAAATAAATATTTAATTATCTTTTAAAATCTAAAGAGATATCAATTAAAGAGTTTTAGTTATAATAATATATATATGATATATATTGATAACAAAAATATAGCACACAAAGGATATACACAAGTGTTTGTATATGATACAAACTCATATTGTGTGTAACACAAAAAAGAGAAACAAGAGAGATAGTGTGCGGGTGATTAAAAGAAAAAAAAGAAAAAAAAAAGAGAATTAAAAACACACAGATGTGCGTGCGAAGCAAGAGAGAAAAAAAACAAAAGGGTTCATGCTGTGCACCATTAAGAAGAAAAAAAATATTATATTGAATATTTTTTTTAAGAACAAGAGTTGTTCTATGAAATATTCTCTTGGAAGAAATTGTTTCTTCTTCATTCTCTCTACATCCTCCTAAGTTCCTGTGTACGTGACGTGCCCACACGCAGTTACCAGTTTCGGGAATAGCTAGGAAGATCAGTGGTACAGACCAGGAGCATATCGTAAAGTGAAGGAGTCTCCAAACGTTGGTAAGGTTCTAAATTTTCTTTTAATGTATTGATTACAATTTCCTGTATTTACATATTGTATGTATTAGTTCCGGAAAAAGAATTACGATCCTAAATTCACTGGTTCCAGATCGTTTATGATCTGTATAAAATTTTTAAAACCTATTTCCGCCGCTTTACTAGTGAACGGGGTTCCAACAATTGGTATCAGAGCCAATTTTTTTTTTTCAGAACATGAAATTGTTTTCGATGCTCCTGTATGTATGATTGTGTAGGCACTATTTAAATTGATTGTATGTTGTTTTTGTATGTATATTGAATTTGTTAATTTACAAAAACATGATTGATCGTTAATTATATGGTACTGTGGATTTAGGGTTTATGGGTTGTATTATATTTTTTTATTATTATTATTATTTATTTTTTTTCTGTTATTGTAATGTAAAAAAAATGTAACCTATATTGAAGACCTGGAAAAATCGCGAAGTCGGAAGGGCGAAATCGAAAATAAGCGTGACGGGTACTGTTCATGTACTGTTCATGTGTGGTACTGTTTATTCGGATGCTATTCATGCAGGTACTGTTCATGTCGGGCACTATTCATGTCATCTTGCACGGTTCCGTTGGCAAGTGTTGCCTAGTGCGTTCCGTGCAGATTTCCTATTTCGGATTCATGAGATGAATCGGAGTGACCTGAAGAGATTAGAAGACTCGGAAATTACAAGAAGACCAAGGAATGCCTTGGGCGTATTTTTGTAATTTTTGATTCCAATTTTTTTTAGGCTAAATAATCCACAGTACTCGGTCAATTCATGTATGCTTTATATTATGTGATGATAAAAGCATTTCCATGCATACGTATGTCATTTTGATTAGATGTGCCTACACAAATATATTTGATATGTCATACATGCATCATAGCCTAATTTTTATGTTTTTTTTAATATGATTAAAATCAGTAAATACATTATTGGCTATGAAAATGAGATTAGTTTTTTAATTGTTAGAAAACTTGTTAATTCTTATTAATATTAATCAAGTTATTAAAGTGTTTAATAAGTTAGATTAATAGGGTAATTTATTGTAATTAGGATTAATATGATTAAAAACCTAATAATAAATGGACCGCATAAAGTGTTAGAGTTTTTATAGTTAAAACTTGGTAAACGCCTACATAATAATCTGACATTAGTAAAAAGTTTACAAAGATTTAGATTATTCACTAATAGATTAGATTTTTAATTGTTAAAAATCATTAATAATTTATTAGTTAAATTAGAATTTATTTCTAATAATAAATTTGTTAATGCGCTAGATAACTTGATTTAAATTAGCCGTTTGATCCTATAGAGTCTAGGTGCATTAACGGATAATAGAAAACCTTAATATTTAAATAGTGAGTGGGAGAGGGATATATTACATATATATCCCACAGTCTCCATTATTAGTTCAACACCGTGAGATCCGAGTGGGGCCTCGTGACGGCTTTGCTTTCGTCCTCCCTAATGAGGGTTTCCACAAAGATCAATACCAAGGTTGACTTCCTAACGGATAAGATTTCTGAGGGTATTTCGGGATTGACCGACCCTAAGGCGGCAATTCTCAAGTTAAGCTCATGAGATCTGAAATGGTGGGTTACACTCACGAAGGTTTTGATTAAGTTTTGTTAATTAAAAACCCGACTGAATAAACGATGGTTGAATGATATGGAATAAGAGTTATTCTAGAATATCATTTGATTGAGAATGTCTCAGTCCAACATGCAAGGACTTGACCGACCCTAAGGCGGCACTTCTTTGTGGTATGTTGGATTGTCGTGGTATAGTAACTGTTTTTTGGGTATTTCTAGTTCGTTAAACATGTTCAAGCATCATGTTTAAATTTATGCCAAAGCACTCGCACTTGTTTTAATAAATGACTGAATGAATGTTTTATTTATTTCAGCAATTATGTCTTCTGCATTACTTCAAATTCTCGCAAACGACAAATTAACTGGTGATAACTACACTAAGTGGAAACTTAATATTAATGCAATATTGGTCACCAAAGACCTCAAGTTTGTGCTTACGGAGGAATGTCCTCCGGTGCCTACTGCCAATGCCACACGAACTGTTCGTGAGGCATACCAGCGATGGGTCTCATCTGATGAGAAGGCCCGAACATATCTGTTAGCTTCTATGACAGACGTGCTTGTCACAAAGCACGAATCAATGACTACAGCATTCGAAATTATGGAGTCATACAAGCTATGTTCGGGCAGCCCTCCGAGCAAAAGCGACACGAAGCTGTTCGTTCCGCTATGCTCGCTCGCATGAAGGAAGGTACATCAGTTCGGGAACATGTCCTAAGCATGATGTCTTACTTCAACACGGCAGAAGTCAATGGCGGGGCCATTGACGAACCCAGTCAAGTGAGCATCATACTGACGACTCTTTCGAAGAGTTTTGATCAGTTTAAGAACAACTACGGGATGAACAAGTTAAGGTTTAGTCTCACACAGTTGCTCAATGAGCTCGCTACTTTTGAGTCCTTGACTAAGGACAGCAAAAGTAAGACCGGTGAGGTAAATGTTGCCGAACCATCTTCCTCCAATAATAAGAAGAGGAAGAGGTCTGCTGGAAAAGCGAAGGGTAAGCCCAAACCCAAGAAGGCCCAAAGCAAAAAGATGGGCACCTCCACCGACCAAGACAAAGGAAAATGTTTCCATTGTAATAAGGTCGGGCACTGGAAGAGGAACTGTCCTCAGTACCTGGAGGAGGTAGCCAAGAAGAAGAAGAAAGGTAAATATGATTTACTTGTTCTTGAATTTTGTTTAGTGGAAGATGATTCTTCACCTTGGATTGTTGATTCGGGGGCCACTAACCATGTTTGTTCTTCTTTGCAGTGGACTGATTCTTGGACACAGCTAGAGGAGGGAGCCTTCTCCATGCGTGTGGGGTCGGGGGATGTCGTGTCGGCCAAAGCAGTGGGAGCAATAAGATTGCAATTTTGTAATAATAATAGTTTTTTATTATTGAACAATGTTTTTATATTCCTGGATTTACACGGAATTTGATTTCCGTTTCTAAGTTGTTAGAACAATTGTATTCTGTTTCTTTTAATAAGAAGTTTGTTATTATTGGAAAGAATGGTCTGAATATTTGTTCAGGAATTAATGAAAACAATATGTATGTGTTAAGACCGTTAATACATACTACACTGCTTAACACCGAAATGTTTAAGGTTGAAAAACCTAAAACTAAACGACATAAGATTTCTCCAGATAATGACACGTAGCTTTGACATCTAAGGCTTGGTCATATCAACCTTGACCGGATAGACAGACTAGTAAAAAGTGGACCTTTAAGTGAGTTAAAGGTTGGCACCTTACCTATCTGCGAATCGTGTTTAGAAGGTAAGATGACTAAAAGACCTTTTACTGGAAAAGGGCTTAGAGCTATAGAGCCACTAGAACTCATACATACAGACGTCTGCGGACCGATGAATGTTAGAGCTAGGGGCGGCTATGAGTATTATGTCAACTTTATAGATGACTACTCAAGATACGTATATGTTTACCTAATGCAATGAAAGTCGGAAACATTTGAAAAGTTCAAAGAATTCTGAGCTGAAGTTGAGAATCAATTAGGTAGGACTATCAAGTCACTACGATCAGATCGTGGAGGTGAGTACCTTGACCAAGAGTTTGAAGACTTCATGGTCGAGCATGGGATAGTTTCCCAACTCACAGCTCCTGGTACACCTCAGCAAAATGGTGTAACAGAGAGGAGAAATAGAACCCTGATGGAAATGGTGAGATCTATGATTAGTTTCTCATCATTACCAAATTCCTTCTGGGGATATGCGTTACAAACAGCGGCATACATTTTGAATGTAGTGCCATCCAAATCTGTTCCTAAGACTTCCCTAGAGTTGTGGAATGGTTGTAAAGCTAGTTTGCGATATTTCCGCGTATGGGGGTGTCCAGCACATGTGCTAAAAAACAAAAGTGGAAAGTTAGAATCCAAGTCTGTGGTCTACCTGTTTATAGGATACTCCAAGGAGACTAGAGGTGGACACTTCTATAGTCCCGAAGATAACAAAGTATTTGTATCGACAAATGCAACGTTTCTTGAGGACAATTATATTAGTGACCATAAACCTCGTTCTAAGATTGTATTGAATGAGTTGGAGCCTGGTGAGACTAGTGCTTCATCAACAAGAGTTGTTGATCCACAAATAACTTAGAGTCAGATGGTTCCTGATTAGGATACACTATCACCTAGACGTAGTGGGAGGGTTGTAAGACAACCTGAACGCTATTTAGGTATAGGTGAGGGACAAAGTGTTATCTCTGCTGATAGTGTGGATGATCTATTGACATTTAAGAATGCAATGGAAGATCCTGATAAAGAGGAATGGCTTAAAGCCATGAATCTCGAGATGGAGTCCATGTACTCTAACTCAGTCTGGGATCTTGTAGACTTATCGGATGGGGTAAAACCCATAGGATGTAAGTGGATCTACAAGAGAAAGAGAGGAGTAGACGGGAAGGTAGAGACCTTCAAAGCAAGGCTAGTGGCTAAGGGTTATACCCAGAAAGAGAGGGTTGATTATGAAGAGACTTTCTTGCCAGTAGCCATGTTTAAGTCTATTAGGATTCTCTTATCCATTGCTGCCTATTTCGATTATGAAATTTGGCAAATGGACGTCAAGACTGCATTCTTGAATGGCAATCTTGACGAGAGCATCTATATGATGCAACCAGAGGGATTCATGTCTCCAGATCAAGAGCAAAAGGTTTACAAGTTGCAAAGGTCCATCTATGGACTTAAGCAATCATCTAGATCTTGGAACATCAGGTTTGATGATGTGATCAAAACCTATTGCTTTGAGCAGAACGTCGATGAGCCTTGTGTCTACAAGCGCATCATTGGCAAAAAGGTAGTTTTCTTGGTCATATACGTGGACGACATCCTACTCATTGGGAATGAAGTGGGAGTGTTATCTGTTGTAAAGGGCTGGCTGGCTAGCCAATTCCAAATGAAAGATTTGGGAGAGGCGAGTTATGTTCTAGGGATCCAACTTATAAGGGATGGTAAGAACAAACTCATAGCATTGTCTCAGGCATCATATATCGACAAGATTCTTGTGCGATTTTCGATGCAGAACTCTAAGAAAGGTAATTTACCTTCTAGACATGGGGTTCACTTGTCTAAGGAACAGTGTCCTAAGACAGCTCAAGAAGTTGAGGATATGAGACGTGTGCCATATGCATCAGCAGTAGGTAGTCTCATGTATGCTATGTTATGCACGAGACCGGACATCTGCTATGCAGTGGGAGTAGTCAGCAGGTACCAGTCCAACCCAGGATTAGATCATTGGGTTGCTGTCAAGACTATTCTCAAGTATCTTCGGAGAACGAGAAACTATATGCTAGTGTATTCCGGACAGGATTTGATCCCGTTAGGATACACAGATTCTGATTTTCAGTCAGACAAGGATTCTAGAAAATCCACGTCTGGATTAGTATTCACCCTAGGCGGTGGAGCCAATGTGTGGAGAAGTATAAAGCAATCTTACATTGCTGACTCCACCATGGAAGCCGAATATGTAGCCGCTTGTGAAGCTGCTATAGAGGCTGTTTGGCTCCGCAAGTTCTTGAGTGATCTGGAAGTTGTTCCAGATCTGGATAAGCCCATCACACTTCATTGTGATAACAGTGGTGCTGTGGCTAATTCTAAAGAACCAAGAAGCCACAAGAGAGGGAAGCATATAGAGAGAAAGTATCATCTCATTAGAGAGATAGTGCAGAGAGGAGATGTGATCGTCACCAAGATAGCCTCACAAGACAATCATGCTGATCCATTTACGAAGACCTTACCGACTAAAGTGTTTTAGGGTCACCTAGATGGTCTAGGGTTACGAGACATGCCTCACATGCTTTAGTGCAAGTGGGAGATTGTTGGAGTTTATGCCCTAAAGATGTATTTTGTAAATGGATTTATGAAATATATAAAAAGAAAAGTTCAATTCATTCTTGTTATGTTGTTTATTTTATAACTTGTGCATATATTAACATCCTGGATTGCCGGATGTAATCTCGAACTGTGTATATGAGTGTCATATGCGGATGGATACAGTAAGAGACGTGCAATCTAAAGAGTCCATAGATAGCAAATAAAGCTGGGTACTTTATTTGTGGTTAATCTTTAGCTGCGGTCCATTCCGTAATGTATGGTGATTCTATCCTGAATCATTCATATGAGATATGAGAATGGAAGCACCTTGTATGATGTGATCATATAGGACTGGGCCATGATCTATATGAATCTCTCACCAAGATCCGTTTACTGATGAGATTCATATATATCAACTAATGATGGCTATATGTGGGTGATCTTAATCCTGAGTGTCTTATCGACTCCTTCAGGTTAGATCGTGGTCTTTGATATACCATGGGTGAGGTCAGATGCAGTTCCTGATCAATATACTCCGTATGTTGGGATTGCGGTTTGTCTTGTGGCTGGGAAGGTATGTACACAATAGTGGAATCCACTCCTTCTTGTGAGAAGTAGATAGTAGTTCCCTTAAGGGTTGATTCGGGGCTTGGACAATATGAGCGCTCTCCTAATTCCGTGAGGAAATAGGATTTATTGTTCATTAGAGAATCAACGGTATTTAAAGGATATATGTAATAAGAGGGGTATAACGAACATTATGACTCAGCTCTAATTATGAACTACTGTGGAGGATCACACCATGTGTAATAGCTATATCGATGGACACCGAGTTGTATCGGTCTGTGTAAAAACGTCTGCAGTTGAGAGAGTGCAGCTTCGGGTTTTTAGTGGAATAACACCGGAGTTAATAATCAAGGAATATTAATTAAAGAGTTTAATTAATAATTACGAGGATTATTGGAGCTCAAAATACTGTAGGTCCATTAGGTCCCCTTGCTAGCCCGATCGATTTAGGTAACAAGGGTCACGGTTAATTAATTGGATTGTCCAATTAATTGTGTTACGAAAGTGACACGTATTTATTCGGGAAATAATTGAATAATGAGATTATTTAATTATTGAATAATGGTGATTAAATAAATTAAATAATAAGATTATTTAATTTTGTTATTAATCACTAAATAGAGGATGTTAGTTGATATTTGATTTTAAATAGAATAAGATAATATGATTATTTTATTTTATTAAATTAAATATTTGAAATTGAATTTAAAATGTTTAAATTCAAAATAAATATTTAATTATCTTTTAAAATCTAAAGAGATATCAATTAAAGAGTTTTAGTTATAATAATATATATATGATATATATTGATAACAAAAATATAGCACACAAAGGATATACACAAGTGTTTGTATATGATACAAACTCATATTGTGTGTAACACAAAAAAGAGAAACAAGAGAGATAGTGTGCGGGTGATTAAAAGAAAAAAAAGAAAAAAAAAGAGAATTAAAAACACACAGATGTGCGTGCGAAGCAAGAGAGAAAAAAAACAAAAGGGTTCATGCTGTGCACCATTAAGAAGAAAAAAAAATATTATATTGAATATTTTTTTTTAAGAACAAGAGTTGTTCTATGAAATATTCTCTTGGAAGAAATTGTTTCTTCTTCATTCTCTCTACATCCTCCTAAGTTCCTGTGTACGTGACGCGCCCACACGCAGTTACCAGTTTCGGGAATAGCTAGGAAGATCAGTGGTACAGACCAGGAGCATATCGTAAAGTGAAGGAGCCTCCAAACGTTGGTAAGGTTCTAAATTTTCTTTTAATGTATTGATTATAATTTTCTATGTTTACATATTGTATGTATTAGTTCCGGAAAAAGAATTACGATCCTAAGTTCACTGGTTCCAGATCGTTTATGATCTGTATAAAATTTTTAAAACCTATTTCCGCTGCTTTACCAGTGAACGGGGTTCCAACAGAAAATACCCACGTATCGACACTAACGCTTTCTCCATCTCCATCCTGTGTAAAAGAGTGAAAATAGAGAGACGGGTGTATGTATACTTATTGTAATCCTGTTATAGTGATTTATTAAATAAAACAGTGTTCTTTTACATCTCCCAGTCCCTTGTGTTCTTTCTCCATCACTTGATCTCTTGCTCCTGATCATAGAAAGGGATGTTGGAACCCCGTTCACTGGTAACGCAGCGGAAATATGTTTTAAAATTTTTAATACAGATCATAAATGATCTGGAACCAGTGAACTTGAGACCGTAATTATTTTTCCGGAACAAATAATACATACAATATGTAAACTCAGGAAATTGTAATCAATATAAAAATATATAGAACCTTACCAACGTTTGGAGGCTCCTTCACTTTATGATAGGCTCCTTCACTTTATGATATGCTCCTGGTCTGTACCACTGATCTTCCTAGCTATATCCCGGAACTGGTAACTGCCTGTGGGCACGTCACGTACTCAGGAACTTAGGAGGATGTAGAGAGAATATGAAGAAACTATTTCTTCCAAAAAAATAAAATAACCAAGAACAACTCTTGTTCTTTAAAATATATATATAATTTTATTTTATTTTTCAAATAGTGCCTTTTTCTCTCTTTGTTTCTCACGCACAACACTTGTGCTTTCACTTTTAGAAAAAATCAAACGCACACCATTTTGTGCTGACTACTATCTCTTGTTTTTATTTTCTTTTTAAATTCAAAATCAATTTTAATCAAAAAATAAATCAATCTAATCTTTTAAGATATCAAATATCTTTAAAGATATTGATTAATATTTATTTTATTTAATATGATTTGAATTCAAACTACTTAAATTCAAAATTCAAAACACTTTAGCCGGTAAGGTCTTCGTAAATGGATCAGCATGATTGTCTTGTGAGGCTATCTTGGTGACGATCACATCTACTCTCTGCATTATCTCTCTAATGAGATGATACTTTCTCTCTCTATATGCTTCCCTTTCTTGTGGCTTCTTGGTTCTTTGGAATTAGCCACAGCACCACTATTATCACAATAAAGTGTGATGTGCTTATCCAGATCTGGAACAACTTCCAGATCACTCAAGAATTTACGGAGCCAAACAGCCTCTTTAGCAGTTTCACAAGCGGCTACATATTCGGCTTCCATGGTGGAGTCAGCAATGCAAGATTGCTTTATACTTCTCCACACAATGGCTCCACCACCTAGGGTGAAAACTGATCCAGACGTGCATTTTCTAGAATCTCTGTCTGACTGAAAATCAGAATCTGTGTATCCTAACGGGATCAAATCCTGGTTGGAATACACTAGCATTTAGTTTCTCGTTCTCCGAAGATACTTGAGAATAGTCTTGACAGCAACCCAATGATCCAATCCTGGGTTGGACTGGTACCTGCTGACTACTCCCACTGTATAGCAGATGTCCGGTCTCATGCATAACATAGCATACATGAGACTACCTACTGCTGATGCATAGGGTACACGTCTCATATCCTCAACTTCTTGAGGTGTCTTAGGACAATGTTCCTTAGACAAGTGAACTCCATGCCTAGAAGGTAAATTACCTTTCTTAGAGTTCTGCATTGAAAAACGCACAAGAATCTTGTCGATATATGATGCCTATGACAGTGCTATGAGTTTGTTCTTACGATCCCTTATAAGTTGGATCCCTAGAACATAACTTGCCTCTCCCAAATCTTTCATTTGGAATTGGCTAGCCAGCCAGCCCTTTACATCAGATAACACTCCCATATCATTCCCAATGAGTAGGATGTCGTCCACGTATAAGACTAAGAAAACTACCTTTTTGTCAATGACGCGCTTGTAGACACAAGGCTCATCGACGTTCTGCTCAAAGCAATAGGTTTTGATCACATTATCAAACCTGATGTTTCAAGATCTAGATGCTTGCGTAAGTCCATATATGGACCTTTGCAACTTTCAAACCTTTTGCTCTTGATCTGGAGACACGAATCCCTCTGGTTGCATCATATAGACGCTCTCATCAAGATTGCCATTCAAGAATGCAGTCTTGACGTCCATTTACCAAATTTCATAATCGAAATAGGCAGCAATGGATAAGAGAATCCCGATAGACTTAAACATGGCTACTGGCGAGAAAGTCTCTTCATAATCAACCCTCTTTTTCTGGGTATAACCCTTAGCCACTAGCCTTGCTTTGAAGGTCTCTACCTTCCCGTCTACTCCTCTCTTTCTCTTATAGATCCACTTACATCCTATGGGTTTTACCCCATCCGGTAAGTCTACAAGATCCCAGACTGAGTTAGAGTACATGGACTCCATCTTGAGATTCATGACTTTAAGCCATTCATCTTTATCAGGATCTTCCATTGCATTCTTAAATGTCAATGGATCATTCACACTATTAGCAGAGACAACACTTTGTCCCTCACATATACCTAAATAGAGTTCAGTTTGTCTTACAACCCTCTCACTACGTCTAGGTAATAGTGTATCCTGATCAGGAACCATCTGACTCTCAGATGTTTGTGGATCAACAACTCTTGTTGATGAAGCACTAGTCTCACCAGGCTCCAACTCATTCAATACAATCTTAGAACGAGGTTTATGGTCACTAATATAATTGTCCTCAAGAAACGTTGCATTTGTCGATACAAATACTTTGTTATCTTCGGGACTATAGAAGTGTCCACCTCTGGTCTCCTTGGAGTATCCTACAAATAGGCAGACCATATACTTGGAGTCTAGCTTTCCACTTATGTTTTTCAGCACGTGTGCTGGACACCCCCATAAGCGGAAATGTCGCAAACTAGCTTTACGACCATTCCACAACTCTAGGGGAGTCTTAGGAACAGATTTTGATGGCACTACATTCAAAATGTATGCCGCTGTTTGTAACGCATATCCCCAGAAGGAATTTGGTAATGATGAGAAACTAATCATAGATCTCACCATTTCCATCAGGGTTCTATTTCTCATCTCCGCTACACCATTTTGCTGAGGTGTACCAGAAGCTGTTAGTTGGGAAACTATCCCATGCTCGACCATGAAGTCTTCAAACTCTTGGTCAAGGTACTCACCTCCACGATCTGATCGTAGTGACTTGATAGTCCTACCTAATTGATTCTCAACTTCAGCTCGGAATTCTTTGAACTTTTCAAATGTTTCCGACTTTCGTTGCATCAGGTAGACATATCAGTATCTTGAGTAGTCATCTATAAAGGTGACATAATACTCATAGCCGCCCCTAGCTCTAACATTCATCGGCCCGCAGACGTCTGTATGTATGAGTTCTAGTGGCTCTATAGCTCTAAGCCCTTTTCCAGTAAAAGGTCTCTTAGTAATCTTACCTTCTAAACAGGATTCGCAGACATGTAAGGTGCCAACCTTTAACTCACTTAAAGGTCCACTTTTTACTAGTCTGTCTATCCGGTCAAGGTTGATATGACAAAGCCTTAGATGCCAGAGATACGTGTCATTATCTGGAGAAATCTTATGTCGTTTAGTTTTAGGTTTTTCAACCTTAAACATTTCGGTGTTAAGCAGTGTAATATGTATTAACGGTCTTAACACATACAAATTGTTTTCATTAATTCATGAACAAATATTCAGACCATTCTTTCCAATAATAACAAACTTATTATTAAAAGAAACAGAATATAATTGTTCTAACAACTTAGAAACGGAAATCAAATTCCGTGTAAATCCAGGAATATAAAAAACATTGTTCAATAATAAAAAAACTATTATTATTACAAAATTGCAATCTTATTGCTTCCACTGCTTTGGTCGACACGACATTCCCCGACCCCACACGCATGGAGAAGGCTCCCTCCTTTAGCTGTGTCCAATAATCAGTCCACTGCAAAGAAGAACAAACATGGTTAGTAGCCCTCGAATCAACAATCTAGGGTGAAGAATCATCTTCCACTAAACAAGATTCAAGAACAAGTAAATCATATTTACCTTTCTTCTTCTTCTTGGCTACCTCCTCTAGGTACTGAGGACAGTTCCTCTTCCAGTGCCCGACCTTGTTACAATGGAAACATTTTCCTTTGTCTTGGTCAGTGGAGGTGCCATTCTTTTTGCTTTGGGCCTTCTTGGGTTTGGGCTTACCCTTCGCCTTTCCAGCAGACCTCTTCCTCTTATTATTATTGGAGGAAGATGGTTCAGCAACATTTGCCTCACCGGTCTTACTTTTGCTGTCCTTAGTCAAGGACTCAAAAGTAGCGAGCTCATTAAGCAACTGTGTGAGACTAAACCTTAACTTGTTCATCCCGTAGTTGCTCTTAAACTGATCAAAACTCTTCGAAAGAGTCGTCAGTATGATGCTCACTTGACTGGGTTCGTTAATGGCCCCGCTATTGACTTCTGCCATGTTGAAGTAGGACATCGTGCTCAGGACATGTTCTCGAACTGATGTACCTTCCTTCATCCGAGCGAGCATAGCGGAACGAACAGCTTCGTGTCGCTTTTGCTCGGAGGGCTGCCTGAACATAGCTTGCAATGACTCCATAATTTTGAATGCTGTAGTCATTGCTTCGTGCTTTGTGACAAACACGTCTGTCATAGAAGCTAACAGATATGTTCGGGCCTTCTCATCAGATGAGACCCATCGCTGGTATGCCTCACGAACAGTTCGTGTGGCATTGGCAGTAGGCACCGGAGGACATTCCTCCGTAAGCACAAACTTGAGGTCTTTGGTGACCAATATTGCATTAATATTAAGTTTCCACTTAGTGTAATTATCACCAGTTAATTTGTCGTTAGCGAGAATTTGAAGTAATGCAGAAGACATAATTGCTGAAATAAATAAAACATTCATTCAGTCATTTATTAAAACAAATGCGAGTGCTTTGGCATAAATTTAAACATGATGTGTGAACATGTTTGACGAACTAGTAATACCTAAAAAACAGTTACTATACAACGATAATCCAACATACCACAAAGAAGTGCCGCCTTAGGGTCGGTCAAGTCTTTGCATGTTGGACCGAGACATTCTCAATCAAATGATATTCTAGAATAACTCTTATTCCATATCATTCGACCATCGTTTATTCAGTCAGGTTTTTAATTAACAAAACTTAATCAAAACCTTCGTGAGTGTAACCCACCATTTCAGATCTCACGAGCTTAACTCGAGAATTACCGCCTTAGGGTCGGTCAATCCCGAAATACCCTCAGAAATCCTATCCGTTAGGAAATCAACCTTGGTATTGATCTTTGTGGAAACCCTCCTTAGGGAGGACGAAAGCAAAGTCGTCACGAGGTCCCACTCAGATCTCACAGTGTGGAACTAATGATGGAGACTGTGGGATATATGTCATATATCCCTCTCCCACTCACTAGTTAAAAAATAGGGTTTTCTATTATCTGTTAATGCACCTAGACTCTATTGGATCAAACGGCTAACTTTAATCAAGTTATCTAGCGCATTAACAAATTCATTATTAGAAAAAAAATTCTAATTAATTAATGATTTTTAACTATTAAAAATCTAATCTATTAGTGAATAATCTAAGCTTTTGTAAACTATTTACTAAGCTCGGATTATTATGATAGTGTTTACCAAGTTTTAACTATTAAAACTTTAACACTTTATACGGTTCATTTATTATTAGGTCATTAATCATATTAATACTAATTACAATAAATGACCCTATTTATCTAACTTATTAAACACTTTAATAACCAGATTAATATTAATAAGAATTAACAAGTTTTCTAACAATTAAAAAACTAATCTCATTTTCATAGCCAATAATGTATTTACTGATTTTAATCATATTAAAAAAAAATACATAAAAAATAGGCTATGATGCATGTGTGACATATCAAATATATTTGTGTAGGCAAATCTAATCTAAATGACATACGTATACATGACAATGCTTTTATCATCACATAATATAAAGCATACATGAATTGACCGAGTACTGTGGATTATTTAACCTAAAAAAATAGGAATCTAAAATTACAGAAATATCCCCAAGGCATTCCTTGGTCTTCTTGTTATTTTCGAGTCTTCCAGTCTCTTCAGGTCACTCTGATTCATCTCATGAATCCGAAATAGGAAATCCGCACGGAACGCACTAGGCAACACTTGCCAACGGAACCGTACAAAAATATGTGAACAGTGCCCAACAACGTCCGCGTGAACAGTACCCCCTGCATTAACAGTGATGGTGAACAATGTCGTGAACAGTACCGTGTGAACAGTGCCTGTCTCGCGTATTTCCGATTTCGCCCTTCCGAATTCTCGATTTTTCCTAGTCTTCAATATAAGTTACATTTTTTTTATATTACAATAATAGAAAAAAAATAAAAAATAATAATAATAATAATAAAAAAAGTATACAACCCATGAACCCTAAATCCACAGTACCATATTATTAACGATCAATCATATATTTTTTAAATTAACAAATTTAATATACATACAAAAACAACATACAGTCAATTTAAATAGTGCCTACACAATCATACATACCGGAGCATCGAAAACAATTTCCTGTTCCAGAAAAAAAAATTGGTTTGATACCAATTGTTGGAACCCCGTTCACTGGTAACGCAGCGGAAATATGTTTTAAAATTTTTAATACAGATCATAAATGATCTGGAACCAGTGAACTTGAGACCGTAATTATTTTTTCGGAACTAATAATACATACAATATGTAAACTCAGGAAATTGTAACCAATATAAAAATATATAGAACCTTACTAACGTTTGAAGGCTCCTTCACTTTACGATATGCTCCTGGTCTGTACCACTGATCTTCCTAGCTATATCCCAGAACTGGTAACTGCGTGTGGGCCCGTCACGTACTCAGGAACTTAGGAGGATGTAGATAGAATATGAAGAAACTATTTCTTCCACACAAAAAATAACCAAGAACAACTCTTGTTCTTTAAAAAATATATATTATTTTATTTTATTTTTCAAATAGTGCATTTTTCTCTCTTTGTCTCTATTTGTAGACCTTTTGAGGCCGTAGAAAGCTCAACCAAACGAGCATTTAGAGTGATTAAAATGTATTTTGGTAGGTTGATTTTAGAATTTTGAGTGATGGGTTGTTGAATTTTCGTGGTTTAGCTAAGATTTTGGGAAATATATTTTTTTTAATGAAACGGAACTTCATTTCTTAAATTGTCGATAAGGATCCAAAAGATGAGATTAAGGCTATGTTTGAGATTGCTTTGTTTAAGTTATAATCTGCTTATAGCTTAACCATAAACAATAATCAACTTAAGAAGAAAATAGGTTTTTGTTTCGAAAACTAAATTTAAAAATTGCTTAACTTTTAAAATGATGAAAATTTTATTGAACAAAATGACTAAAATAGACATCAATAAATATTATAAATATGAAGCATTTAAAAAGAAATAAACAACAAATTTAAACAAGAAATAAAATTATCATTGAGTCAACTCAGCCACTTCTCAATCAACTCATTCAAAAAACTGAGTCAACTCAGTTTATATCTAAAACACAACAAAAAACTTACCGAGTCGGCTCAGGCTCCTCTGTTGAGTCAACTCAGCCTCCTTCTTTACCAACACAGTCAACAACAACCTCTGCAAACTCCTCCATTTCTAGCTCCACCGAGATCGTCGTCAGCCTCCTTCACTTGCCGCCAATATCCTCTCTAGCGCCGGCGACAAACAAGTTGAAATCGCGAGATTCTTCGCTGATTAATTGCATCGTGACGGAATGAACCTATGCTCGCCAATTCTTCGTCGAAGTCGTCAGAGCAGAACCACTCGTTGCAACGGATCACGACTGGATTCTCGTCAAAGTCCTCCTCCATCAGTTTCGGCGGATGCCTCCTCCATTCTCGCCTCCTTCGCTGCCGGAGGAGCTGGTTTCCTCCGACAACTTCGTCGTTGGATAAATCCGATCCTCCTTCTCCGGCATCGACATTCGGCGGAAGCCACCTTCCCATTTTTAATTTTTTAAATTAAAAAAAAATTCTTAAAAAGAAATTTTTAATTTTTTATTATATTATTATTAAATATAAGGGTAATATTATCTTTTAATAAAATAGTGAGGGTATTCTAGATATTGTGTAAGCAATAAGCTAGCTTTTGCTTCAAAAAGCAACCCCCAGCCAACTTTTCAAAAGCTACTTATGGGAGGAGCAAATTAAAAAATAAGTTATTTTTGAAAAGTTTACCAAACACTTATTTGCTAAAAACTTGAGAAATAAGTAATTATTTCTCAAGTAAAAGCAATCCTAAACATAGCTTAAGTTGGATTTTTTCTTAATTATTTTAATTTCTTTAAGTTTTTGTTGTTATTAATTAAAAAAAAATATTTGTTTAAAGAATAATATTCTTATCATTCATAAAACATTGAAGGAAGGGCAATTTGGACAATTCACAATAAAGTGTTGGTCAACTATTAACTATATCATTAGTCAAAGTAGTTAATGGTATGTTGTCATAATAAATGTAAAAGTAGAATATAGCCATACTTTAAAATATCCATAGTTTCTTTGAGACATTTGTCTATATTTTTATAATTTAAGAGTATCGATATAGATATGGGATAACATTTTCCTTAAAATATCCGGAAAATATCTATAAAAATCCATGATATTTTCATAAAATATCCATATCGGTAAACTTGTGGTGTATTTTAATATAATATTGTGAATATTTCCGTGGCATATCCATGATATTCCCATATATTTCCGTTAATGTAAAGTGAAAAAATGATAATATTTTATAATGTTATTTTTATCTATTTTTTGTTTATTTTGTAAATTTGATGTAATATATTTTATGATATGAAAATTGAGTATGAAATGAAGATAAAATATAAAATTTAAATTATTCAAAAATGAAAAGTAAAGTTTGAAATTGTAAATTTGCAATAGGTATTGCTTATTCATAAAAAAAAACATGTAAGAATATACTTAAAAGAAAAAAAAATACAAGAAAACCATTCAAATTCTATGATATGGTATCGTGGAATCAAAATGGTAGCCACAATATGTTTGAACCACCCAGATCAGTTTGTCTGATACAAACTATTAGAGAATGAAGTTTTAATGGAATATTTTCAATTTTATTCACATCGTATGTGCATTATATTCATAGTATAGATATTATGTTTTTGAAACAATGTGTGTGTTTTTTTGTTGGATTATTGATTATTTTAACATTTTTTTAAGTTTCATTTGGTTTTTAGTTTTTAGCCAAATTTCCACACTATACGTAAATGCACGTCCAAATCCATCGATATCAATATTCCTACTAAATCATAGTACCGATATATCCATCTATATGAATATTTTCATCCTTGAATATAGCTGTCTTATTGCAAGATTTCAAATGTCATGGCATGCTATTGTAATTAACCCAAATAATTATTAGAAAAATGTGGTTTAGGATGCCTCTGAACAAAATCATGTCCACAGGGCTAATTAAAGGCTGCAGAAGTGGGTGTCAAAATCGCACCAAATGAGATTCCAACCACCTCAGGAGGTTATTGGCTCTTCGGCGAAGGTGGTATCTTCCTATATATGCAAACAAGAAAAGGAATCATTTCTGAAAATGACCTTCAACTATGGAATCAAACTCACTTTCCCACTTCTGATTTTGTCTCTTCCATCACTGAGCTACCCACCACCCAAAAATGCTGAAGTTGTTCAAGAGTAAAATTGACAACCTAAAAGTTAAAAGTAAAACATAAGGAAATATGGAGAATTAGTGGAAAACAAGATGCTATGATGCATTGATTTTTATTTTTCATATCAGCATCAAATAGTATTTGGAATTGCAGGAGATCAAGCATTATCAGCAGGTTGAACTTTGAATGATTGATTCTCTAATGCGTTGCCGTCATACTCAGAAATGCATTAGCTTGGAGATAAAAGATACTGACAGTGAAGCCAATCAAATCTATATAGATTGTCTAAGCTTGAGCTATTGGTTATGAATGTGAAGAGATATTACAATATGATGATATATTAATATTATCGATGATAGTTGCAGCAGCTATATTGATTGATGGTGACTTTAACGCTTGTATTGGTGGTGGCGATTGCTGGGCACCGATTCTGGCAGCAAAGTTACAGATGACAGGCTGATGAGAGAGCCTGAGAAATCAAGGCAACACTGGTTGGACTGGTTGTATTAGTAATCCTTGCACCATGGTAGTAAACTAATGCTGTGTTTTCAATTGCCACAACATTCAACAACAATTTCACCCTCTATGGTGTGTCCAATGCTAGTAAATTTATGATTTCACAATGAACAGTAAATAAAATGCATAATATTAGCAAAAAATGGACAGTTGGGTAAAACCATATCAAACATCCACAGACGGCCATTTTAACAGGAGCAATACAACAAGTTCAAGGAAAGGTTTGGCTAAATGAACTATTTTCGGTAACTTAAATTCTTGATTAGTGTTTGGAAGCAAGTTAACTCCAAACAATAATCACATGGAGAAGATGGAAAAAGAAAAAGAAAACCAATGTCATTGAAAAGAAAATAAATAATAGATAAAGATAATAAAAAATCAACTCTTACAGTTGAAGCAGTTTAAATACTTGACAAAACATAGAAAGCCAGTTACTACCAAAAAATAACTCAAATCAGCTTAAAGAAAGCTAAAGTTGTTCATCTGGGTGCCACGTTTAAATATACTACAAGAAACCAAGAGGGTCTGTACCATCAATAGACTAAACTAAACCAATCACAAGTTATTCTGACATCCTCTAGCCAGCGCAAACTACACTAGAACTGAGCCAGGCTGGTCCAAGTTCAAGTTGGTTCACTTTTTAGAATTTGTCTTTCACCTAGTCTATAGATCAATATCTCAATTCTCAAACAAGATACCTTATTTAAACATATATGGACTCACAGAAAATCTTCCTAATTTTAGTTGCGTTTTTCCTTTGGTGGAGCTCTTCCATTGATTGAGCCTTTTGATATTATTAGGCCAAGTAAGGCTAGTTACATTGATGTGTTATTTTAGGTATAATAGTTGTCCCCCCAACTCCTGAGACCAAGCTGTAATTCATTTTCATCACAAGAAATCATCATCGTAGTCTATAGATGACCATTTACCAACAAGGACATTGATTAGAACACATACTCTGGTGATTCCTACACCTATGAGGGAAATAACACAACTGTTTCACTCTTCTCTTGAGTAAAAGATTATAAACAGAAATCAAAATGTCTCACACATTCACATCTTAGAACAACCTCAAGAATCTGTATCTCAGGATTTCATTATAAGCACTGAGAAAGACACATACTCATCAGCTCAGAGTTTGATAGCCCGATGGCCCTTGCAAACCATCCTGTTTCATGTCATTTCTTCCCATGAGAGACGGCATCCATGGGAACAATTTCCCAAGCTCTTTGCTTATTGTACTGGGCTTAAGCTGTCTATCATTGATCCCAAACTTTGCTCTTTCTATAGCTTCCATTATATCTTCCCTTGTCACACTTCCACCACCTGCAAAACCCAGAAATTAGAGATTATGTTACTTTTTAATTGGTCACAATTGTATTGTTACAGAAAATTGTTATATAACCTAAAAAAAAAAAGCATAGCAAAGAAGACAAAGCTAACACTAGGTAATAAAGAAAACAGGAAGAGAGAAAGAGATAGGTAATAAACAGGACAAACTCTAAAAAAATGTTAGTGATATTTTTCCAGTGAGATTAAGGTTACTATATGCATGATACAATTTAATGCAATTGATGAAATAAAGCAGGTAACTACATGAACATGCAGTATACTTCAATCCCACCTCTACGAGCAGTAAGTAGAGCGGCTTCATTAACAATGTTTGCTAGATCAGCGCCCACAAAACCTGGGGTGAGAGAAGCAACTAGATCGCATATAAGATGTGTATCTTCTTCTAGAGGAACTCCTCTCAAATGCACAGCCAAGATCTTTCTCCTTCCTTCCTCGTCAGGTTCTCCTACAAATACTTTTCTAGAGAAACGACCTGGGCGACAAAGGGCTGGATCCAATGCTTCTGGTCTATTAGTTGCTGCAATAACAACCACCTTCATTTCCGACTCAAATCCATCCATTTCTGTCAGCAACTGAGAAAAGGCAGAAACAATATCTTAAAAACCATTTCAGAGCAGTAAATTGCTATTAGAAAACAATTAACATAAAATCTACATATCAAAATAAAATTAACATAAATTTCCAAGAATTAAAGTATGGAAAGATACTCGGTAGAAAACAAGAAAGCAAGAAGTTCAAAAACTTTTGGCAAAGAAGCTGCAAGATTCTTTTTATTTTTAGTTTTTGATAGGAAACAAAATTTTATTGCAAAAGAAAGAATGAAACAAAAGAGCCCTATACAAAAATCATAGGCTGTAGCACTGCAGCCCTATACAAGGATGTGAACAGCAGTCCACCTAGGGTGACAAAAACGACCTAAGGTAATAAAGAGGGCCTTCAAGACAAAAATAAGGCTACAAAACAAAAGGGAACTGAAAGCAGAACAAATTAACCCAGTACACCTTCCTAATTAAAGTGAATTAAGAAAAAGTAGAGTCCCTAAATTCATTAGACACGGAAGCCCATTAGGAAGCTAAGTAGCGAACCCGATCCCACAAGCCATCAATATGCTCTTCAATTTCTGCAGGATTAATTAAGGTTCTTAACATGAAACAAGAAGAAAGTTTATGATGTGATTCTGAAGTACTACACATAACTCAGTAATTTTTTTAATGACTTGTACTTCTGAACAATTAATTAATGATATTCAGGATTGGGTTACATACTAATGCAAGAAGTCATCCAAAACAGGATTCAATCAAGATTCAAAATGTCAGTCAATCTTATACAATACATAAGAAAAGTGAAAGAGATGGATGTAAGTTGAATATTAGATTACCTGATTCAGCGTTTGGTCACGTTCATCGTTAAAACTTCTACCACGCTTTCCTCCTACAGCATCAAGTTCATCAATGAATATAATTGCTGGCGCAGATTTCCTTGCAGCATTAAAAAGGTCTCTAATGCGTGCTGCCCCTCTTCCAACAAATAACTCCACAAATTCACTGGCAGAAACAGTGAAAAATGGCACTCCTGCTTCACCAGCAACTGCACGGGCAAGTAAAGTTTTCCCAGTTCCCGGGGGACCAACAAGCAACACACCTCTGGGTAACTTTGCTCCTAGTTTTTGGTAGTTAATAGCTCCTTGAAGGCATGAAACTATCTATAAACAAGAATTATGCCAATAAAGTTAAATGGCAAAATTTACTTGGAAAATCACAAGAGATACCTGTGAACTTAATATACAACACATATGATCAATACTAATATCTGCTAGGACAGCACACAAAAAACTTTAAACAAACTGGTCCTACCAATACAAACAATTAAAAGAGATTCTTGATATTTCAATAACTATTGTTTATCATTTAACATCCACAATGATCAAAACAGATGAGCCCACCCAGAGAGTCAGCAGCTTGTTTAAAGAGACTGCTGCATGCTCTACAAAATAAGTGCAACTGGAAGATCCAGATTATAATTATTGATACCTAGACATATATTTTCATGATTCAAACTATCACCAACAATTTAAGAATTCTCAGAATAGCTACAGAAGGAAAGACATCCTAGCCAAGAAGATTTGCTTGCAAAATTAAAATTTAGGTAAACTCTTTGTTCTCTTTTCAACCAAGAATCAAATTCATTTATCAATTGGAAGCACCAAACGTGGCCACTCTTCAACTCAGCATAAACCACATGACTATAATATTGAGAATACTATGTCACAATTCTTATCAGGAAAAAAGATGTATATTGTATCACCCTAATCAATTGGAAGCACCTGATGTTTGCTTATATTAAAAGCTTAAAATGCAATCAAAACTTCACTATAGATTGCAAAGGATCTTTGATCTGATGACAAACCATGCTACATAGTGTTAATGTCATAGTCTGCACTCAAGTGATGGAGCTCAGTACAATAAGTAATTTCCAAGAAATTACAGATACTGAACCATAAACAACATTTGTGTTTGTGTTTATGTTGCATGATGTCTACAAAATTTATTGATGATTCCATTCAAGATGAAGAATGAGTACCCTCAGAAAATAGGTAATCTTGATAGATACATTTGACTTCCGTAAGGGCAACAAAAAATTTTCATAGCTATCAGGATTGTTTTTATCAAGTTGATTATGTTGTTTTCACAAAATATTTCTCTAGGAATACCGAACAAGTTTGTAGATTACTAGCATAAACTTTTGAAACTATTTTCTGTAACACATTTGGAAACAAATTACACAATCTCTCTAGTGGATAAATTCTTAAAATTTCAAAATTAGAAAATTTTCTGTTTAAGAACCATGGAGTTATCTAAGAAGGCTAATTTTGCACGCCAATGTGACATGTGCCAAGGGGACAATCTACTACTAATCCCAGCTCCATTCCTTCAATGGGTTCATTTTTCCTTATCTCAACAATGCGAATATGAAAGATTTCTTAAAGCATTAAAGGGAAGGGTAACCCCAGAAAACCCCAATGTTTAATTTCTCATGTGTCTAGACAAAGTGGTAGCATCAGATTTAATATTAATAGAAGAGATACATACCTCCATAAGCTCTACCTTAGCAGCATCAACACCCTCCACATCATCAAAGCCAACCATGTGATTACTGGGGTGCCGCCTTTTTGCCGGACTATTAGCAGTAGAAAGTTGACGATAAAGAAGCCACATCAATGGTGTTAAGGGAATCCACAAAGATATAATGGTAATTAAAGTATTTCTCATTGACAACAACGGTGATTGAGGAGCTGAGCTATACGTTGTTCCCTTTTCTCTCATCAAACTAAGAAGAAATTTCTCATCATGATCTACTTTTCTAGTTGAAAATAGCCACTGTGGGGAAGAGGACCGAGTCCTTGAGAATTTCTTCAATACATCCATTTTCAATTTCTTCAATACATTCATATTCACCGCAACTCCAGCTTTTGCAACATCATCTTCTCTGGCAACTGTATTAGCCACATTTTCAATTGGACTATTATCTGTGAGTGACTTTTCTTCAACGATCTGAGTTTTATCAAGATCCTGAAAGTTTGTGTTGTAATATATGCGACGAGACCCCTCTTCAAGTAAAACTTTCGTTACAGAATTGCTCTGAAGACTCGTTATCAATTCCGAATATGGAACAATCTTAGGTGATGGCAATGCTGTTAATTTCTGAAGCAAATAGAACAACCCCAACACAACAAATACCAAAGTGGACAAACTCACTGTTCTTATATTCGTCCTTAAGACCATCCCAACATTACTGAAAACTGACCTAACAGAAACCCTGTTCAATATAATTTTTAACAACCTCAATCTTGGGCGCAATCTTAACGAAAATCTCTTTCTCAATTTCTCATTGCCTCTTTTCCCAAAATGGTTATCTTTATCTTCACTGTTTCCATTAACTACCGGCCTAATTTCATTGCTATAAGACGATCTATGCTGAGATTTACAAGAAACATACAATTTCAATAAGGGTATTCCTATTTTTCCACTATTAAGAAACCTAGAGTTATTGTTACAATGCAAGTGATGTTGGGAAGGAGAGCAAAATCTAGTGAATTTGCTCACAGAATTAGTTTTCTGACCATAAATTACTAAGTTTTCTTGAGTAGCCAAGAAGCCAGTATTGCAAACAACAGAAAAACAAGCCATTTTGCTTACAATAGATTAATTTTGCACGCATAATCTAAAAATACCCATTAAGTGAGACAGGTTTCACGAAATACAGAAACTTAAAACTGTGAAAGAAGAATGGAAAAGAAGAGTTTATGAGTACGAGAAGGATGTTACCCGGTAAAGCAATAGGTGGAATTATAGGACTATAGGAGTGAAGAAGATAAGAGAGGGTGGTTGATTGAGGTCGAGGCAAGTTTGAAATTTTTTTAAGGCATATAAGAGTGTCCACGTGTTAACTGGGACCGGACCATACCCGCATTAATTACGGGTCGGTTATGGTACCAGACCGGGTACCCGCAATGGAACCGCATTTAAAAGAAAAATTAGGTCATTTTCTCTCATTGTTCACTTCACGCCGCTTCAACTCTGCTCACCTCTGGTCTCTTTTTTGTCTGTGTTTTTGGTGTTGAAAATTTCGTAAATTGTTTTGATTTCAGCAGTTCGAGCTTCAAGTCCTAACTCTGAGTTCTCAACACTATGGCCAACAATCCTTCGCAGCTCCTCCCGTCAGGTACCTATACATATTCTTTCTCTGTTTCTCTCTCGAGCCGGAAAGGTTAATTGTATATTCTTGGTGGTGCAGAGCTGATAGATAGGTGCATTGGGTCCAAAATATGGGTCATAATGAAAGGAGACAAGGAGCTTGTTGGTACTCTCAGAGGTTTCGATGTCTATGTCAACATGGTACTTGAAGACGTCACTGAATAGTACGTCTTTTCTTTTCATGTTCTAAGGGTCAACATGCTTGCTTCTCTGCTTTTATTTATATGCTATTTTCTTTACCTGATTAGCTGTTAAACGATTGTTTTCCATTATTTATTCGATTGCGTTTAAGCTTTTCTTTCTTTAATGGGGCTACAAGGCAAAACAGGGGAGAGCAGTTCAAAATCAATGGCTCTGAAAATACCTGTAGGTTTTCTACAGGGTGCCCTGCCTTTTCATGCCCTACACATTGAAATTTCTATGGCATCATAGTACGGGTTTTGTGCTTTGATGGGTTGTTGTGGGACTTTTTTCCCACTCAACCCATCATTTTTTCCTCACAAATCCGCCTCCAAACGCCATTACATGTCTCCCCAATTAATCAATTTTTTTGACGAGATGAGGACATGGGTTCAGGTCTTCATCTTCCCAAACCCCGAATTTATGTAGTATATATTCTGTGTAGCATATATGGTTATCCTTTATGATCTAGCATTGTATACCTATACTTGTGTTTTTTGAAAGACTTCCGGAACTTCTATGTGATTGTTGTCTCTTTGCTTTTATATTTGTGTAACAGTGAGATCACGGCTGAAGGTAGACGGATCACAAAGCTTGATCAGATTTTGCTTAATGGAAACAACATTGCAATTGTGAGTATAACATAAATAGTTTTCATTTTCGCTCATGAACTGATTTTTGAATATGTTAGTATGTTAATAGTCATAATTGGAACATAATAACACACAATCCCTCTTGGCATTCTGTTAAGAATCACGGGCAAAGCAAAAGCTCAAAATATTTTGGAAAGAAAAAGATGTGTTATAAGCTGGGAGATGCTTTTGTAAGCTTCAGGTGGGTAGGCGGTTCATAATATGATTTAAAATGCTGCAACCCTACCCTGTGGTGAAGAAAGCCGAAGGGAAGAGGAAGATAGACATTGATTGAAGCATTGAATTCTTACTAACAATTTGTTTGCAATGCAGTTGGTTCCTGGTGGCTCACCTGATCCAGAATGAGGACATGGATTCTTGCTTGGATCCTGGAGGCTCGAGTATATCCTCAGTTTTAATGAGGACTATGGCCGCAGAGAAAGGCGGGCTCTTGTTATTACACCATTTACTTTCTAAGATTCTCCAGGATTCTTGTATTGCAATGAACTCATGTACTGAAATGTAGTAGACTTGAATGAAGTCTTGTTGGTAAACCTGTAAAATGTTTTATAGGTTGTTTTTAATGGTCTGCAACTATAAAGTTGTAGTATAAAACCAACCCAATACTTATACTAAATTGACTTAATAATATTTATTTACGTTCCAATTCAACCAACTATATTTATCTCGTAGATATTTTAAAAATATCAATGTCCTCTAAGGATTTGTACTGTTTTCGTTAATATATTTTTTGAACACGCCACACAATCTTTTATAGGAACTAAACAAATAAATCTAATTACCGTGGACAAAGTTGAAAAGAACATAAAAAGATGCATGACGTTTATTTCCTCTGCATTTTTTCTTGTTGTCAAACGATTTGATTTAAGCGTGAATTATCATTGCAGGCTTAGCCGCAGCAGTTTTGAAAAACGGACTGTGTTGGTGAGCTATGCAATATACGAATGTGTTGCCAAGAAACTCACGAAGGTCCAGACCAACTACCCAGCTAATGAAACTTCCAAATTGACTCACAAACTTTGGCGTTTGGAATTTCCAAAAGAAAACTATAGTTATTACTTATTACAACTCAATGAATGTATTGATTCATTCAAAACTGGATTCATTTTTGAACAAATTAATCCAGATGGAACTCTTGTAGGATGGATCAAAATTGAATAATTCGGTCAAATATATTGATTCATTTACATCCCTACCAATCTTGATGTTCCAGCTCCGACTTTGTTCTTTGCCATTGTTGATGTTCATTTTCCTTTTTCTTGTGGATACAAGTTCCATTTGTATGGTTTTACAACAATCTTGAGAGGTAGGGGTTCTGGCTAGGTGCTAGAAGCAATAGAGCATGTGGAGCTGCAACAGGATGCGCTCACATCAACTCTAGTCCTTAGATATTAGAAGAAAATCCCGAGGAAGAACATTTATACAAAAAGGAATATCAACTCCTATAATATATACCCTGTTCAACAGAAATATGAAGCTTGAAACTATACAAAGACCTGTGCCGTAGTTTTCTACACATCCTTGTATAACAACTGATATTTTGGTATTCGCTCTGGGGGCAGAGGGCAATTCACAATTAGCTTGCCTTTCATGGCACCCCTAAATATTGCCTGCAACAATGAAATGTGTTAATAAGCCTGTATCGATCATATGCAGAAGGTTAGAAACTAATAATCTCTGGCAGAAGGTTAGAAACTAATAATCTCACACAAATTATATAAATTTCTTGGCTAACCAATGACAGATTCTCACCCAAGAAAGCTAATTGTTGGTGCCAAATGATTGCATACTGCAGTATATGCATCGTTTTCTTTTCAGGGTAAACATATTTGGGAGACAAATACATAACTGGTCAAATAGTTCCATTATGAAAAGTGGGAGTTGGCCTCTTGTATGAAAAGTGGCATGGTCCCTTCTCAAGATCACTGGTTTTGAACTTTTGCAAAAAGCATAACGAGAGACAATACCGCACATGAGAAAGACGTCCAACAGTGGAAACAAATATAAGCAGAAATGCTTCTTTTCATGGATTTGAATTCAACTAAGAACAAAATATCACCAATCACTTCATTAAAGACCCTGAAAAGCAAACTAGCACCTTAGTATAAGAAAACCAATCCATGGTGAACTTCCCTGATCATAGGACAGACTGTTGTTTTGCTACTCAGTAATCTTTCCTTTATTCACATGCACTGTAGCATTTAAGTCACATGCCTATATAACCATTCTGTAATTCGACTATTTGATACATAGATCTTTATTCCTATTTTATTCTTAAACCAGCTACAACTATTGAGCACTGTGCCATGACTGCATTCAACTCAAATACATGATAACCATTTGCTAATTCTCCAACATTTGTGCTTAACTTCAACTGATATTAATAATGAAAGTTAAAAGTAGGCGTTGTCACCTAGGAAACACCGATATAGATACAGTAGGACACAAATACGCTAATACGGCTTTTTCCAAAAAAAAAAAAAAAACACACACGATACGGATATTTCTAATATATATATATGGACCAGGATTCTCTCCTCACCTAACTTGGTCCTAACCTTTCAATTATCTTTGTCCACTTGGCAACTAAGGAAATGAAGAGTTAGAATTTGTTAATATTTATTTCCACTAAAGCCAATGTAAAACGGATCAGAATCCTCTCCTCACATCTCATCTACGCTGATCCTAAGCTATTACTGATCTCCGTCCACTTGGCCACTAAGGAAATGAAGAGTCATGATTGTTTAATGTTTGTTTTCCACTAAAACAAGAAAAAAAAACGATATCGCATCTACTACAACTTGTATCTTGTAAGCCTTTTCTTCCATCTTCATCATTCGTGATTTACTTCATGAATTTCAAAAACTCCAATTACTCTGAAATCACAAAGCACTTTCCTACCTCACTGTCAATGCCTTCCAAAACGTGAAAAACTTTTAATTTCAATTTTACTCTTACTGTGTCTCACACTTGTTTTTTTTTTTTTTTCAATTTTCAAATATGCAGAAAAAGGATTGTTCTAAACTAAAAATTAAAACTTTGATAGGTATTTCTGTCAAAAAAATAAAAAAAAAACTTTAATGGTATTTTGAGAAAGTCTACAATCGAAACTTCTCTATATATTTATATATAGAGAGAACGCTAGAGTTTTAGAGAGAGAAATTGTGTTTAAGATCGAAACTTTCGATCACGAGTGAGGCGGAAAGAACAAATATGATTTTGAAACAAATTTCCTCTTCATTCAACAGATTTGTGTGTTAGTTTTTGGATGAGTATGAGGATCAACAGGATGGATGACATTAGAACGGTGTTGTTTGCAAGCTATTACATAAAATAGATTTTAAAAAATCAATCCTGGCCATTGATGTTTCCAATTGACATATGTCGATGGATCCTTAAAAGCTTAGTTAAAGCTTAGGTTAGGAGAGGATCCAAATCCAAAATGATCGGTATAAATTCTAGTTTACCGTAAAAGTAACTAGGCAACTATGTTATACCCATAGAGAAAGGTTAGCAATCTACAGTAACAGAGGAACCGAAGATGACATACCTCAACAACATCGATGAAGTCTTGTTTTCTGTGAAATGCACCCACCCATTTAGTGTGATCAGCAGTCCTGTATCATGGAGAAATAATGATAAACTTTAAAATGGTAGTCTCATAAACACAATTTGCTTCATGATGAAATGTTATACACACAACATAAATTTGGCACAAATTAAATAAGAGAATAAGACCTAGTTCTCTGTAAAGCATTGACAAAGTTATGCAATTCATTTCTAGCAGAAAAATTAGGCGATTGCCAAATAAGAAAGATTACCAAACTCAATCGGTTTCAAGAGAATAAAAAAATTGTCATGGAGTTCATCAAAATCTGGAGAGTGGAGGTTTTGAGAGACAGTGGCTCCAACTTTTCGTAAAAGAATATTACTCTTACACATTAATAGATTGTTTCAGGTCACATATTTACAAAAATAACAATGATTGATAAGGAAAATTTGAGATTATTTGATAAATTTTTTGAAGTAATGGTTAAATAAGAAAATTAGAGGTAGCAAATAATAGCAAAAACAACATGTTTGTCAATTCAGTTGTTTGTGATAGTGATGGAGTCATCAACTAATCTAAGCATTGATTCATTAAAAGAAAAGTAATAAAAAGTGTACGGACCCAGAATCCATCTTGATATGCTGAGCATTGAAGAAGAAAATCGTGGATGGAATCAAAGTGATATCGAAGTAGTTTACGTAAACCTGAACGTCCTCGGAATCAATGTCCACCATTGCCACAGTACCAAACTTGGAAAGCTCACGAGCTGATTTTGCAAGCTGAGAGAGAGAGAAAGAGAAGACATATTGTGAAGAACATTGAACCATAAATTAATCAAGAAAGAGAAGGAGAAAAGAGAAAGTACGGTATCATCGAGCTGGAGACAGAGAGAATCGGAGGAGCGACCAAATCGGAGGACGAGGACCTTGTCTATAGTGTCTCTGATAATGGTGTCTATTTCCTTCTTCTTTGTTAGGGTTTCTAATAGGTAACTCATCTTCTTCTGCTGCTAATTGAGATCTGGTAGTGAGCTAGGGTTTTAACGGTGGCCACCGATCGGGTTCGGATTATCTGATGCGATCCGGATCCAATCGAAATATATACAGTAAACACAAGAGTCAAGACAGTGACTGAATCAGTCAAAAGCTTCCCTGAAATCCAGCATGAAATACCTTTATTATCTCATGAATCAACACCACCAAATCATGCGTTTGCTTACACGGGCGAGTCTCCTCCAATGCAAAGGAAAGCAGTCGATTCGATTGAAGTCACCGTGATCCGTGACCGCTTCTTTACGTTGGACACAAGTGGGCCCCGCCGCTCACAGGTAATTGGATAGAGAACAAGATACGCAATATTTCTATATTCTTCCACGCAACTCGAGATAACTGAAAAAGAGCCGGCCTGCCTGCTCAACTACAATCATATCAAAAAAAATCCCACCCACAAACCTAATCTTCTGATCGCATCTCAATGGATGATAATATGAAGATGAAACCGACGGTTTCGATGGGTTTGAGTCCTACCGGTAACCAACAGATGCGGCGTCGAGCGTCGGCGAATCCCTTGGCGCCGCGTCGGCAGCCGTCCTTCCGTGAAGAGATTGAGCACGCTGCCGCCGAGACTTATCTCCTCACTCGGCTTACCTTTACTCTTCTCAGATGTCTTGGGTACTATTTTTATCTTATCTATTGTGTATGCTCACACTGTATATTTAGGTTTTGTTGCTGTCACATTGTAATGCTCCGATACCCTGTAGAGAGAAAAACTCTTGGTTGGCTCTGTTTGTTTGCCAAGAAATTTGGCTCTGATTTACAATACCTTTTATTATTATTATTTATTAAATTGTTGCCTTATTGTGTCTGCTAGAATCTTGCGTAAGTTACTTATGCAACATATATATTGTTATAATGATATATTTTCCTTCAGGGTAGGCTATCGGTGGATGACAAAATTGGCTGCCCTTGCTTGTTATGCTATGTTTCTTTTGCCCGGTTTTCTCCAAGGTATTGCAGAAAGCTTCATTTCTTGTTAGGTTTTCGTTATACAAGATTATGGAGGAACTTTAGGATTTGGGGTCCTGGTAGGAAATGTAAAATATTTTTAAGGGATGTCTTGACAAAATTGTTTTAAGTAGCCATAAATGAAGGTTTGATTTCTCAAAATTTTCAACAGTCTTTAGTATTTGTGGGCAGAGAATAAATCTTCAATTCTTCGAGCCATATACTCTCTCAGTAAAAGTGTAGGATTTCTATTTTGTAGGCTTTACTCCTTTGTGGCTCGAAGCATGCGAAATTTACCTAGGCAAAAACTACACCAGGTCTATCTATGAGAAACTGAAACATGCTTTAAGTATTTCTAATCCATTATTTGTGCTTGTATAAAAACCATAGCCATGGTGGGACTTTTCTTCTACCATACTTACTGGGTTACTGTAAATGAAAGGTTGATATTCACAATCCGTGTCCTCGTCTTGTAAATGTAACTCCACACATGGAATGCACCACACCATGTAGGAAAGACCTTAGAGTCAAGCTTTAAGGAAAGATGGCCCTCTCTGTGAATTTATATGGTAGGAAAGTTTTAGAATATGGGACTATTTTTCTGAAGTAAAAGTAGGCCATCGACGAATAACTTTCATTCCACTAATCATATACCCTTGAACTGTCAATTAAGTGTTTACTCCATTGACTTTGTTCAGGAAGAAATACTGAAAGAGTATTTGTCCATAAAGGCATGCATTATACATATTATTCAACCTTATGTTTTGCTCTTCTTCATTCTAGAATGGTCATGTTTCACTCTGTGAAATGGTATTTTCAGCAATTATATGATGGCTTTCTATTAACCTTTGAGCTCACCAACTGTCAGATCGAGAGGAAGGAATCTATTGGATCGTTTGATAGCGTACTAATAAGAAACATTTTAGATGTGATTCTGACTCTCAAAGGCAGTCTTCATAAAATCCATTATATTAGGTCATATAGATTACAAATTGGTGCACAACTGAGACATTAAAGATATGGAATCATTTTTTCTCTCTCTAGTTTTTGTGGTTTTACTCACAGTTGCACGTAGATCTATAGATCATTCTCTTATCAACTATATCATGTGAAGTTCTTCCCCTTAACATACCATGCTATTGTTCTTAACATACTGCAGCTTCTTCTCTTCCTATTATCATTCCTCATGAAACCTTCTAATATTCGTAAAGCCTGTTTTGATATTCAAGGTGGCATTCAAAACTCTTAATTCCATTAGATATTCATATCCATTGGCCGTGGACAACTATATGGATCAGTTAGCTTTCTGCTTTATGAAGAGTTTGATGATTTAACCTTTATCTTCATGTTTCAAAACCTCTTCCCTTGTCACTTTCCTTCCTTTTACACTGAGAAATCTTATTAGCAATCACCAGATCGTTTACTTCAGTTACTGCTGGCAGTATCTCTATCCTGACTACTTTCCTCTGCTGCTCCATTTAATGCTTGAGATTAAGTCCTTTCCTGAAGTCCCCTTGCATCCATCTGTCCTTGAACCTGACTATTGTAACCCAGTTTACTGTTGGAGATCGGGAGATAAAATGAACATTTATCAGCAAGCTTGTCATTTGACTTGAGTATGATAAAATGCATGAGACATCTGCTTTTAATCTTCTGCAGTTGCATATTATTATTTTTTCTCAAGCCAAGTCCAACGGAGTATTGTTTATGGAGATCAACCCAGAAATAGGTATGTGAAAGTGTAATATTGGTATTTATATATTTTCTCCTATTCTATGAAATTTTCCATGTCATGTATCATGAACTGATGCCTCTTTTGGCATTACATTACAGGTTGGATCTATATTTGCCAACACATATTGATGAGCCAAAACCAGTTGTGGTGTTTGTAACTGGTGGAGCCTGGATCATTGGGTGAGTGATCTAGACTGCTGCTTTTTTATACTGACATTTCTCCATAAGTTTTCTATATTTAACGTTATTTAATTTGTGTAGTTTTATTGATAACCTGCCTTCAGTACTTGTTATGAAGATACAAACTCAGCTATGCCTATTCCGTGCTCTAGAATATAGTTAGTGAATCTAGGGGAAAAGTTCAAGTAGGCCTTAAGTCCAATGGCTCCATAGGGTTTTGATTTTGATTTTGATTTTGGAAGACGATGATATAAAAAGAAACCGCATCATAGTAAGGACATGCAATATGACTTCAGAAAGTTCTTGAATTGGGGTTATTTCTAGTGTCTTGATACTAGGAGCTGTTTTGGAAGCTGAAATGAGGATGTATGGATGACTTTCTTGGATATGTCCTGTGATCGATGGAGAATAAGTTAGGAGTAAATTTTAGGGCCTTGGTGTGTACTTGCTTAACAGAGCTGACACAAACACACCATCCTTTTTATTTCGATGAGAACTAGCCAATTCCATGTCTTATTGAAGATGCATCTTTTTCCAGTTGTATATTTGTGTATTTTTAAAGATACCTCAAAACATTGAAACCGAAGGTGTTCATTTATTGGACTTCGTTGGCCCTACATTTGTTTCAAGGCATTGTAGAAAAATTAGTCATTCCCTTTCACATTATGAAGGTATTTGTGTTGGTCTTATGGCATTAAATTTGTGTAGTTTTGTGCTGGTGTAGGTATAAAGCATGGGGTTCTCTTTTAGGAAGGCAGTTGGCAGAAAGAGACATCATAGTTGCATGTGTTGATTACAGGTAAAGTGTTCAGTTTAAGCAGTACTATATTGCCATCTATAATTCACATCATTCAGATATGCTATCTTCTAAGATAGAAGAAGTATCAGTATTTTTATCAAGTGTTGGTAGGCAGATAATTTTGGAACATTATGTCCACACTGTATCAGTTGCTGGAGGCAGGTTTCTTTATACTCTTTCAGTAGTGTTGGAATATCTCAATATTATTATACATATCATATGTTTCCAATTATATTAGATTAAACTATCCATTAGACTTTTATATCTTATGTTGCCATCCTTATGTAATGTTATATGCCTATAAATAACCTCTTTACATGTTTTTTAATATGCGTATCTTTAATCGAGATACATTAAATCTTCATCTTGAGTTTTGCGGGCACTGTTATAATATGTATATTGTTATGATGCATGTTTGATTATATTTGATCTAATCATCAATCAGACCTTTCATATTTTTGTAATGTCATATGCCGTTAATAAGTAATTTAATTATTTTGTAATATATAGATTGGATATTGGTGGACGAAACATAAATTGCAATATTGGAAAGATCTATATAGTAACATGATTTCACATTTTATGAATGGCATAAATGGAATAAGTCTCCGCAATTTCTTGAGTTTTTGTGAGATAATACAAGAAAACAACTAAGCACGTTTGAGAAAACTTATTACTCCGTTTAGCCGTACATGTACTCAGTCCACCTTTAGCATACTTGATATTAATATAGTGAGCTTCTTCTGTTTTATAGATAAATATTTCTATATGTACTTGCAGAAATTTTCCCCAGGGAACTGTTAGCGACATGGTGAAAGATGTTTCTCAAGGGATCTCATTTATCTGCAACTACGTTGCTGATTATGGGGGTGATCCTAAGAGGTAACAGACTTATTCTATTTATTTATTTTTTGCATTCACAGTTTGATCCTCAAATTATGTCATTGATTTTTCTTGCTTATATGTATAGGATTTATCTAATGGGACAATCAGCTGGTGCACATATTTCTTCTTGTGCTCTCTTGGAGCAAGCAATCAAAGAATCTAGGGGAGGAGAGAGCATCTCGTGGAGCGTCTCCCAGATAAAAACTTATTTTGGTTTATCTGGAGGGTAATGTTTTTATTTGTTGCTTTATTATCAACCTTATTGAAGTTAGAGTTGAGGAAAGCATTCTTTACTATTTTCTTATTTATAACGGTTAATTATTACTCATGATTACCGTTAACAACCTCCAGACCCAAAAACTTAAGAGTGCAGGTAAATGCTTAAACAATATCACTCTAACACATCTTCTTACATGCAAGACCAATAAACTTGTTACGTGGCTAATGCCAAACACATGTAGATTTAAAAGCTAACACATAAAAAATCCATATCCAATCACATAGAGAGACTTGAACCCAACTATTTCGAGTAAATCGAACTGTGATATCATGTTAGGTAACTGCTAGAGTCAAACGCTGAAGCTTTTAGGTAAGACCTCATACAATAATATCTAAGCTCTCTAACAGTTACCACTTTCCTTTTTTTCTCATAAGTGTTGAGTCCATGACTTGATGCATGCTCAAATAGTCAAAAAATACTTTTCTTTTGGAGGATGGAAAGGGAAGTGCCATAAATTCATTAGTCCGACTATTGCTCTACTAAAATTTCCCATGCAAAGTAAATGGCTTAATACTGAGTAGGAGCAGGGAGTAAAATTAATTTTGTGTAATCTTTTAAATGATAGGCTAATATGTATGGCTAACAATGGAATTCCTTTAATCAGATTAGTGCTGTGCTTTAAATGCTTGACCTTGTAAACAACTGGCACCACTCTCCATCACTAGACAGATGGTGAGCTTTCTGTTATCCTGCTTCTCTCATGTGAAACATTTTCCTAAATGTTGAAGAGAAAAATAAAAAATGTTGCTACTAGATTTGATGATTAAGAAGTTGCTGAAAGCAATAATTTGCTTCTGAATATGTTGATTGATTTATTAATTACTGTTTCCGCATGCTTAAGTGCTTACCTTGTCGCACATAGTCATATTTTCCTTTCAAATCCTGTGAACAGATACAACTTATTTAATTTAGTAGACCATTTCCATAATCGAGGCCTGTATCGTTCCATTTTCCTAAGGTATTTAATGATATTCTTGTTGGTCACTAATCTGTACATATTTGTCATATTTTTTCCATTTATGTTTGGTGCTAATATAAGTTTTATTATAATGTATCAATACAGTATCATGGAAGGAGAAGAATCTTTAGAAAAATTTTCTCCCGAAGTTAGAATAAAGGATCCAAGCATTAGAGATGCTATTTCTCTTCTGCCTCCTATTATACTTTTTCATGGAACCTCAGATTACTCCATACCATCAGATGCCAGGTTAGCATGTGCTTCCCTAAATTCATTTGTGATGCAATAGTCAATACCTCCTTTAAAATGACTGATAATGTGTGGCTCACAGAACAGTTTACTTGTATTGATACCATTGCTATATTTATTTCTTGACACCCATCGCCCATGAAATGAGTGATAATATATTAAAGGTGTCTAATTGGAAATCTTTAATGGCATATCAGGCTCTTGTAGAATGAATGTTGATGTAAATATTGTTAATATCAAATTGGGTGTAATGAATGTCTATAGTAGACGAGCTACCTTCCTGTCCAATGTAATTTATTTGTTCTATAATGATTTAATGAAGATACCAGTGTCCGAGGTGCAGTAATGGAAACTTCTTACATATGGATTTGCTAAAGAAGAAAAATTGGAAACTGAAATTTTCATGAATTTTTTTCCTGACATTAAGAGTGTGTTTGGTATGGCTTTTCAAGCTAGAGTGGATCTTTTTATAGTAGAGCTTCTAATGAGTAGAGCTTCAAATAGACAATGTATTTTTAAAAATAGTTTTTGGTTGAGTGAATTATAAAAAAAGTGTTGACAATGTGTTTTAAAAATAGTTTTTGGTTGTGTGAATTACAAAAAGGTGTTGACAATGTATTTATAATGAAAGAGTTGTATGGTGCAATATCTAAAATTTATAAATGGTAGTTGAAACAATTCATATGTTTTAAAAAAGCTCAAAAAAACTTTTTGGAAAAACCCAGATTTTAGGCTTCTTCAAGTAGACATAAAATGACTTTTATAAAGGGTAATTGAGTCAATTCATATATTAAAAAAACTGTTTTGAGTTTTTCCAAACAACTAAAAAAAACTTTGAATTAGCTTCTAGCATTAAAACAACGCTTTTGATCCTTACAAAAGTCATACCAAACACACACTATCTTGTTATGTGCAGTAAAGCTTTTGCAGATGCTCTTCGGAGGTCAGGAGCCTCAACTGAGTTAATTTTATATGATGGGAAAACTCATACAGACTTGTTTCTGCAAGTAAGTTACAATTCAGCTGCTTTTGTAATTGTTATTAAATTTTAAATATTTCTCTTGGTTAAAATGCTTTTTATTACCATGATCTTGGTAGAGTGGCAAGATTGCACTGTTGTTCCTGTAGGAGAATAAAATGAATTAATGCCATTTGTCACTTTTGGTTAGCTACTAATAATTCAGACAGAATAATTGTTTTGTGCCTGACAATACTAAAGAGTTATGATTTCTACTCGCAGAAAACTATTTCTGTCAGCTAGTTTCTCTTTTTTCTCTTTTTTATTTTATTTTATTTTATTTATTTTTTATAGGAGCTAGTTTCTCTTCTGAATACATGTCTGGAGCATTTTTTTTGCTAAATTTTTGTGAAAACATTGTTATTGATGGGATGGAAGATTAAACTTAAATGTTACTTTTACTAATTGGTTTCAATTTTTACTTACTAATATGTTGCATCTATAGCCTAGTATATGTACTTGCTTATGTTCACAAATTATGTTCAAAATTCTCCATTTTCCAGTAGCTGTTTGATGTGCTAGGGTTATGTCTTATCCCCTGCTTTCAAACTCTCAAAAACATTTATATGTTTGTAATTTTTCCTTTGGACCATCTGAAATTATTGGTCATGTTATGCAGGATCCTCTCAGAGGTGGTAAAGATGAGTTATTTGACCATATTATTGCTGTGATACATTCCGACGATGAGGAGGCTCTTGCCAAGGATGATATGGCACCTCCAAGAGAACGCCTTGTTCCTGAACTTTTATTAACGATGGCTCGCCTTATTAGCCCCTTTTAGGCTTACAGTTGAGAAGGACGATCGCTTGAAGAGGGTCGGTCAAGTGGTGGTTGCATGTCTTGAAACGCCTTTGTTATCAGTCATTCATTGAACTTATGTTCTTTCTCGAAATTCTAACAATATTCACTTGTCAGCAGCCGATTCTTTTGTTGTTAGTATTATTTGAGTGATTACAGGCGTGATACTACTATTCTTTACTTGGATGATTCTTGTATTTATTTGAGGGATTACAAGTTGTCAAAGTTTTGTAAAGGAATGGTAGTGAAGATGGTAAAGCTGCCTAATTTACCAAATTTATTGTCTCCAGTTACTTGTCAAGTCAGGCTTCCTAAATGGGGCAACCTCAATCTCTATCTTTATCAAGAAAACATATCTGGCATTTGTGGTTATAGACATGTCTATCTACAGGATTAATTATGATATTTTGTTGATATGAACTAAATATGGAGTTTTAAAAGGGTAGGTAACACCTTTAAAAAAAAATAATAATAGCAAGCAAACTTGATCTTTATAGGTCATCAAAGTTCATATACGGTTGATTACGAGATTAGTTATTAGTCATTAGATTTTAATCGAATCAAAGATTTAAAAATTAAAATATAAAAGAAAATAACTTCGTCTCTTTACTACCTCTACAATTATGCAGGTCTCGTAAAACACATATTTGTAATGAAATTTTTTATATAAAATGTTACTTAGTGTTCAAACACATATATAAATTTTAATGAAGGTTCCCGCCAAATTGGAGCAGTTAAAGAAACGGTTACTCTTTTAAATGTAGAGTATAAAATAAAAGGCCTTTCTCTTTTTCTGGCTCTGGAATTTCACTCTCTTCAACCTCCACAATGCCACCGTTCCTATCTTCTTTCTCCCTTCTCTTCATTTTTTCATCGGTTTCGGTGTCTTCTCGTCTCACAAATTCATGGAACTACACCGGTGAGTGATCCTTTCGTTTCTCTGTTCATGAGTCTGTCTCTGGTTGCCTAAAAAAGTTTGAGAAACTAAAATGGAAGCTATAGGTTTTGTCTCTTGTTGCCTTTTCTATAGGAAACAAAATGAACCTTAACTTGGGAACATTAGTTCTGTGTTTTGGGAACCGAAAAGCTACTTGGGGTGTCTATGCAATTTGGAAATTGAAATTTTGGTTGTTGCTTACTATCATGCCCCTTTTTTTTTCTTTTTTTTCTATCAGCTAAAGTGCCTTTGGAAGGAACTCCTTTTAGGCTCTCAACGCCTTTGATCGGAGAAGATGGAAAGATTTATTCTTGTTCTGAGAAGACTTTATTTGCATTTGAAAGTAATGGGTTCATTGCTTGGTCCTTGGATTTAGATTTTAAATGCAATGTTAGTATGCCTCCTGTTCATGGGGGTAGAGGAACAGTAAGTACTTACTCTCACCAACAATAAGAAATTTATGTGTAATGAGCAAAAAAGTGCTTTCTTGTTAACAGCTTATTCACTTTTTTGGCAGATGTATTTAGTTGCAGAACAAAGAGTGCTCAAAGTCAATTTTCTGAAAATGGGTACATCTGAATCTGCTACACAAGTTTTCTTTGGTCCAGGGCCAGGTCAACATAAGCCAGGTGAAATTATTGGGGTGGCAGTAAGCACATTGAGTTCATTAGTTTTCATTAATGTTAAAAATCGGGGACTTTTTGCATTTGCGATGCATGGACAACTCCTCTGGAGTGTAGGACCTGTTCTTGATCAATTCGGATATCGTCAAGGATGTAGGAGAACTGTTACAGATTGTTATTTTACTTCTGTCCCAGTGATTGATCAATGTGAGGCTAGTATATATATCTCAAATTCTCAAGGTGAACTTTATTCATTGTCAATTCGCAGTCCTCACTTTAATTGGATCCAGGATTTTAGTTCATTTGATAAAGTCTACACTGTCACTCCGGGAAACAATGGGCGGTTGTATCTTATAATACCATTTAAGGCTTTTGTCTTGGCGCTAGATGCTTCTTCAGGAAATGTTCTTTGGCAGGGTAGTACTGGACCTTTATGCGCTGCAGAATATGCACCAGTAGTTGACTCTAATGGTAAGTATTCTTTAAGAATCTGCTACAGTTTGTCACTGTTCGGTTAATTCAATTGATGCTACAGGTTGGATATCCGTTGGTTCGTTGGATGGCTTCGTATACTCATTTTCACCAACTGGAACTCTTAAGAAATTCTCAAACTCAGCTACATTGGATTCAGTGATTCAAGTTAGTCCACTGCTTGCTTGTTCTGGCTATGCAATATATATATCTCAGACAAAGATGAGTGGAAAGATTATCCATACAAACGGTGGATTTACGTATGTTTCGGCAATGAAACCTAGAACTGCAGTCTTCTCCTTGTTGGTTCCAGCAACCGGGTCCATCTATTGGTCGGAAAGCTATCCTGGTATTTTTGGTTCTTCATTCAAACTTTGATTTTCATTGATTGGATTTCATTAGGCTTCTGGTTCTCATCTCACCGTGACTCTAAATTCAATGCAGGTCAATTCTCATCTTTACTGTCCCAGAGTGATCTGCAGCATTTTGTTCTCGATGAGAGTCTTCTTCTTGCTTTGGTTTCTGCTGCAAGTGAGAATCTCAACAAAGCATAGGCACATTCCTTTAAATTGTCATTATTGTTGGTATAATTTTTGTTGTTTTGAAATGGTGCAGAGACTGGCAACCCACTACTGTGCCGTAGTACACGTAATCAATGATACAACCTCCCTTTTGAAGTTAGTGTATGTTATGTTATGTTATGATGTGATTTGAATTTAATTCTTCATGTGTACCAGGTCAGAAACTTGCATCTAGTTGCTCACAAGCTAGGCCTAAGCCTCCTGGTTTATACACAGGCAAGTACTTGACAAGGTATATAAACTATGGAATTCTCAAATAGAAAACAAAGCAGGAATTCTTATCTAACATTTTCTGTGCAGGTAATCAGAGAGAAATACTGATGTTCCTCTTTTTCGAGTCTCTAGTCTTGCTCTTTTTAGTCGTGCTCGTGCCATTCTGTTGTAAATTTTGGAGGAAAAAGAAGCTTCAAGGCCAGCACCTAGGAAATTTTCTAGAGAAGCGAGTAAGTTTTATGCTGCTAGTTGCTTGGTTAGCAAGAAACCTGAAGATGTTATAATTATCTAGTACTTGTAAACCTTTCAAATTAAGAAAATTGATTGACACTCAGCTGTGGTAATATGTTTGTCATGTGTTTGTTGGGGTTATAAGCGTTGGCTCCAACTGAAGAAGAAAGCACTCAACAGGAGAATCGAAGAACTCGAGCAGAAGAAGGGTGCAGAGGAAGCAGTAGGCAATGAAAAACCAAGCAATTTGGTAGAAGAAAGACAGGGAACTCAGAGGAAGCTCTCCACAACTTACAGTTTAGGAAGGGATGGTGGTGCAGGATTACAATCGAAATCTCTCCTTCCACTGTATGATTTTAAAACAACAACAACAACAGGAAGAAGAAGCTATTCATTACGAAATGCGAAGAATGAGAGTGTTAAAATTTTCCAGACATTAAGTGATACATCATCATCATCTTCTAGAAAAAATAGTAGCAGTGATTCTGAAGAAGTTAAAGATTCAAAATCCAAAGCACCCCTTGAAGCAGAAAGTTCAAGTGATGAGGATGGAATTGTTGAGAAAAGTCCATCAGAGCCATCTTCAACTTTAAGAGTATGTACTAATCCATTATTTGTAGAGAAAGAGAAGCTGGAGGATCATGAGGCATTGTCAACTGATCATCTCAGAAGGATGTTTCTCAAGAGGAGGACTTTGTCTTAAACTCACTAGAGAATAGAGATTGCATACCGATTGATTATATACTTTTTATGTTAATTATCAGACGAGAGAGCATACATTTATTTTAGTCCAAATGATGTGATCTATCATGTCATTCAAAGCATCCTCCGATAATTTATATGATAAAAATAACCTACTTGAGAGAAAACGCTACCTAAAAAGGAAATTTCTGAATCTTCGAGTTGTCATCATTTTAAGGGAAAAACATAATAATCAAGGTGTCCTCTTGTAACATATATTTCTTGGTCCATCACTACTAATTGGTGTGTTAGGGATTTGAACCGATGATTACGGAATCGTCATGCCTAATATTCGCCCATAACTCATAGCAATTAATAACGTCTATAGTAGAAAAATATATGAGAGAAAATAAACCAATCACAACACAAGATATATGTGGAAAACCCAATCAGATAAAAAACCACGAGTAGTCAGGACGACAGAGAAAGTTCCACTATATGATAAATTGTTACAACCATATACTCCAGGATTCTCTCTCACATCTCAACCCCAAACCATTGAGCCTTACCAAGTCCCCAAGCTCACATCGAGCTTTACATCATGACTCTTAGCTTACAATGCTCACAAGATCCTCACTAAGAACCCCCAATATCCCCTAGGTCTCCTCTGAATATTACCCACGAATCTCTAACTTGATCCACTGATATTCCTCTGAATCCCTCCATGGACATTCCCTTGGGTCTCTCACCCGGACCTCACCACTCTCTAATGTTACATGATGTTTATTGACTCCACACACAATGACCTAATTACAAGGTTTATTTATACTAGTTACAGGGATTTTAAGATAAAAGGAAATCATACTTTTAAACGTACAAGAAATACTTGTTCTACATAAATACTATTTCCTATTTATGACATGTCTTTTTGTAAGTAGAAATCTTTTTCCTTCAAGCACAAGACTTTCCTATTTCGCACGAAGACAAACTCTTTTTCCTTTTCCGATAAACACAAGAACTTCCCAGAAGAAAACCTTTCCTATTTTCGGGCAACTTTCAGTACCTGTGCAAAATACGATGTCACCGCTGTCTGGGTCGCGGTTGGCCACCAGCGCCCTACACCGCAGAATACTTCTGGAAACGACCGCTCAGTAAACCGCGGTCTGCGTCTCTTGCCTCCGCCGCGATCTACACCGCGCTATACTTACTAGAATTAACCGCTCCCTGTGCCGTAGTCAATGCACCTTGCCCGCACTGCGGTCCACGCCACGGTACCTTTCGGAATCCGTTTCTTCAGTTCTTCTTCGGTCTTCAAATCTCTCTTAAACACCATCTTCGATCTTCCAAACGTATCCCATATCTCTAGGAAGTTTCAGATCAGTTGAGTCTTGTTTGGTTCACATTGTGTTCACTTGAGAATATGAGTCAAAATCTAACATGGTGTAGGTAGGGTTGCACATTTTCCCCCGGAGCCTCATTCCCCCACGACCCCATCCCCATTTGAGGGAAAATGGGGAAATGGGTGGTGATGGGTATGATTTTCATTCCAAAATTGAAATGGGGATGGGGATGGGGATGGGGAGACCCTCCCCCAACCTCATTTCCCCATTTCAGGGAAATGGGGAAATGGGGTTTGGGGGAGGTTCCTCCATCCCCATTTCCTCATTCCCCAAAAATATTATAAATATAATTATATATATATTGTTTTTTTTTTTGAAAACCTAACTATATATACCTCATTTTCTTTTGAAAACCCTAAATCTAAATAAGTCATGTCCTCTCTCTGTCTCTGACTCCTCTCAACTCTCAAGTGCTTCTTCGACCAAATAGCAACAACAACTTCTTGAAGTTGTTCTTCTTCTTCTATTCCGAGAAGTGTCGACGACATCAGATCTTCTTCTTCTGTCAACTCCGACGAGGACCAGCTCCGACGACATCAGGTCTTCTTCTTTTGTTGTTGTTGTTCTTCTTCTTTTCCGACGAGTGACGAGGACATCAGATCTTCTTCTTCAGTCAGCTCCGACGACGACCAGCTCCGACGATCTGTCACCTCCAACGCGACCAACTGCTTCTCCATCCGACCGACGACTGCAGTTCTTCTCAGCGCAATTGTAGTAATTGTTCTTCTTCTTCTATTCCGACAATGGAATGTTTTTTTTTATATATTTATAATTGTAGTAAAATGGGGAAATGGTGAAATTGGAAAAAACGGGGAAAAACAAGAAAAATGAGGAACTGGGGTTGATCATGGAGGTACCTCCCCCCAAAATTCCCTATCCCCATTTCTCCCAAATGGGGAAATGGGTGGGGATGGGGGAGGGTCTGGCAAGTGGGGATGAGGATAGGGATGGGGATAGGGATGGGGATGGAGATGGAGATGGGGGTGGCAAGTGGGGATGGGGATGGAGATTGGGGGACCTACATCCGGTCTCATTTCGCCGATGTGCATCCCTAGGTGTAGGGTATATCATTAAGCGAACATGATCTCATCTTACTAGACTTGCATGAATTGATTTTTTTTTTCTTTTTTTTTTTAAAAAAACAACACAACAACGTAAATTGAATTAAGTAATTATATGACGTATTTAAATTCCATTTCAACCATCATTTTCTCAATATCGTTGGACTTTGAATTGACTCCGAAATATTATCAAACTTTGGATTGAAAGATAGAAAAGTTCAACAGCATCCCCTGGTCCACTGCAACAATTTGCTGCCAGTTAAACCTTGCATTCCACGTGTCAAGTAATGAAGCGGTAATAAAAGTCTATAAATGTCACTGAGAATCATGAAATGTTCAGTACATTCTCAAATCTCAATTGTGTTAATTAATTACAAATCATAAATCTCAAAATGAACCAATCTCAGAATGCAAGCTTCCAAGCTGGCCAGGCAAAGGGCCAGACTCAGGTCCATTTTGATTACCTTTTATTTTTTTTCTTTCTTAAAATTGTTTGGTATAGAAGTGCTTATCAAAAGCACTTTTGAAATGAATGGGTTTCAGGAAAAGACTAACCAGATGATGGACAAGGCTAGCGATGCTATGCAATCTGCCAAGGAATCATGCCAAGAGGTTCATTTCATTTCTTTCTTTCTTTTTTCTTTGTTTTACTTATATCAATATAAATTTATATATATCGCCACCAACCAATGCTCTTTAGTGTGGTAATGGGTACTTAATACTCATTCAGCTTGGCAATATCTCAAGTTCCTCGTGAATGAATGTTACGAGATTGATTAAAGCGGTATAAGTGCAGGCTGGCCAGCAAATGAAGGCGAAAGCTCAAGGAGCAGCTGATGCAGTCAAGGACACTGTTGGAGTGAACAAATGAGACCAATACCACTTCCTACGGCACATGCTCTTCTCCTAAATAATTTTAATAAAGCTTTCACTTCTTCTTCAGTTTTTTTTTTTTTCCTTTTCAGAATTTGTTGATGAAGAGCAGTTTAATATTGTAGTTATGTTTGCAATTAATGATCAATGAGAATTTTCAATTAAGAAGAGAGATCTTTTTTTCTTTCTTTCACAATCTGATGCCTTAATGTTTCTTGCTTCATAACATCAGATAGCATAACCAGTCCAACATATTTAAAAGCTTTATACAATAAATTAAAAATGTCTTATATTAACAAGTAAACTCAAGCACATGTTAGCACCACTGTAAAAGGTAAATATCAATATTTTCACCTGTAAAACCAACCAATCGATAAGTAAATACATAATTATGTAATATTAAAAAAAATGTAAACACATAATTAAATTTTAAAAATCCAAATTTTACTTCAAGCACCCTTAACAATTTTTTATTCCAAGCATCCGTAAGTAGATCTAAATCTGGTTTTTTCGGATTTTTGGATATGGACCAAATTTGGCTTGCTAATCTGAAATTTCAATCTCAATCAAAGTTATTGTTTCAAATAACAGATTCTAAATTAAGCCAGATCGATAATAGTTCATAAATATATATATATATATATATATATATATATAATAAAACTTGAAAAAAAATATCTTTTAAAGAAATCCTGAATTTTCTTTTGATCGATAATATTTAGATGCATTGCTAAAAAAATAAATTTTCTTATTAGAATCTGTAACATGAGCTAATTTATTAAGATATTTTAATTATTTTTCTTTAAAATTAATGTTTCATTACTTATTTTTTAATTTTGTTTTATGAATTTACCAATTAATTTTGGATAAGCTTTATTAACTAAAATACACATAAGAAATCAAATAAAGAAGAGGGTATATTTGAACATAATGACAGTTCCTATTATCTACTAAATTTCCTATTTTATATTTGAGAGTCACCCATTTTCAGGCCACAACGTGTGACTTGTGGAGTCATTAACCATTTGTTCTTATAAATTCAATTATCAAGGCCTATTTAAAAAAATAAATAAATTCCAATATATTAAATTTTAAATTCAGATTTTTGGGTTTTTTCTCTGATCGAATTGGAACCAATTTTAGATTCGTATTGGATTAAGATTCAGACCAAATCTGAATCTAGATTTGAAATTTTATGGACTCAGATTTGTCTGATATGCATAGTGTTTAATGCTCCTCATATCCAGAAGTCGGATTCAGATGGTATTAGATTCAAATTTCCAAATGTCTAGTTTTTCCAAATCAGTTTAAAGTCGCATCGGATAATCCGAATCCAATTTACACCACTAATAATGAATCATGGCACAATATAAGTGAGTTGTAACCAAGGAACTAAATATCGAAAGATATACCGAAATATCGCCGATATTATTCATATTTTGAAGAGATCAATATTGAAACAGATAACTATCCAATATTCTACAAAATATTTGGACGTATATCACGTATCCTTTAATTTCCTGATATTTTTGAAATATTGTGATTTCGCCTTAAAAATTTATGGATATTTTTGTAAATTATTAAAAAAATTAATCTTAAAAACTTAAATTATTGTTCAAATAATATAGATTGAAAATTAATTAGGAAGAAGATGTAAGTCGCGCATCGGAAAAAAGATAGGTTTTTAAAAATTATCTTGGGCTTTTTCGGTATAGACCAATATGAGGAGGGATTTGTTTTCATACCTTTGAAGATCACTCATTCGTTTCTTTTTGATCCTTCACCACTAAGTCTTCCAAGCTTTGACCCGCGATCTAGCAATTGTGTGTAGGCATATCACAGACTCCGGAAATACTTGAATGGAGGCTACAGAGATCCGGAAGACAACCCATTGTCGTCTTCTTGAATTCGACCAAGCTTAAAAAAAAATTCTTTTCTTTTTCTTCTTCTCCTACGACACTCTCTCTATCTCTGTATTAAGGTTAGGTTATTTTTTTGTTTCATGATATCACACACACACACACACACACACACACACACACACACACACACACACACACACATATTTATATAATCATAAGACTAGGGTTTCAGTTACCCAGTTAATATAGGATTCCAAATCCTATATTAATACATATTGTCATTAAGACTTGAGCTTGTGACCTTTAGGATTTAAAATAATCTTTATTATTTTTTAATCCTTTTGTATTAGTCATGGTTCGAACTTCTAACCTCCAATTAACAATTAATAATTATTAATTATTAATTTCTCTAATAAATAATCATATTATTTAATTATATTTAATAAATCAATTAAATAATATATTACTTAAATAATCACATTATTTAATTAATTCTCAGAATAAATCCAAGTTACTTTCGTAACATAATTAATTGGACCATCCAATTATCCGTGAACCTTGTTACCAATAATCGTAAAGGGCTAGCAATGGGACCTAATGGACCCACAGTTTTGAGCTCCAATAATACTTAGAAAAAATTAATTAAAACTCTTTAATTAATAGTTCATGATTATAAACCTCGGAGTTGTTCCACTAAAAACTCGAGGTTGCACTTTCGTAACTGTAGATGTTTTACAAAAACCAAAATATCAGTCTCTATCAATATAGCTATTACATATGGTATGATCCTCCACAAGTTGTTCATAATTAGAGCTAGGTCATAAAGTCCGTTATACCTCTCTAATTATATATTTTTCTTTAAGTATCATTGATTGTCTAATGAACAGTTATATCCTTCCTTCCTTTACGGAAGAAGGAGAGCGCTCTTAATCGTTCAAGTCCCGAATCAACCCTAGGGAACTACTCATCTACTTCTCGCAAGAATGAGTAGATTCCTCTATTGTGTACATACATTCCCATCCACAAGCCAAACCGTGATTCCAATATACGAAGTTATTGATCGGGACTGCTACTCCGATCTTACCCATGGTATGTCAAAAACCACGATCTAACTTAAAGGAGTCAGCAAGACACTCAGGATTTAGATCACCCATATACAACCATCATTTGTCGATATATATATATGAATCTTTTCAATTAACGGATCTTGGTGATAGATTCATATAGATCGTGGCCCAATCCTATACGATCACATCATATAAGGTACCTCCATTCTCATATCACCATATGAATAGTCTAGGATAAGACCACCGCACATTATGGAATGGACCGACACTGTAGATTAACCACAAATACAGTACTTAGCTTTATTTGTTATCTACGGACTCTTTAGATTGCACGTCTCAAACCGAATTCCCCTGTATATGACTTTCATATACTCAGTTTGAGATTTACATGTAACAATCTTGGATGTTTAACACATATAATATAAATATATGAGTCATATATATTGAATGAAATTACTACTCATTTTATTAATGGTTACAAGCTTTAGGGCATAAATCCCAACAATCTTCCACTTGCACTAAAACAGGTAAGACATGTCTCATAATACCAGACCCTCTAGGTGACCTTCAAACACTTTAGCCATTAAGGTATTCGTAAATGGATCAGCATGATTATCCTGTGACGCGATCTTGGTCACAGTCACATCTCCTCTCTGCACAATCTCCCTAATGAGATGATATTTCCTCTTTATATGCTTCATTCTTTTGTGGCTTCTTGGTTCTTTTGAATTAGCCACAACACCACTATTATCACAATAAAGTGTCATGGGCTTATCTAAATCTGGAACAACGTCCAGTTCACTCAAAAACTTACAGAGCCATATAACTTATTTAGTGGCTTCACAAGCTGCTACATATTCGGCTTCCATGGTGGAATCAGCAATACAAGATTGCTTGATACTCTTCCACACTATGGCTCCACAACCAAAGGTGAACACTGACCCAGACGTGAACTTCCTAGAATCCTTGTCTGCCTGAAAGTTAGATTTTATATAACCTAACGGGATCAAATTTTGTCATGAATATACAAGTATATAGTTTCTCGTTCTCCGAAGATACTTGAGAATAACCTTCACAGTAACCCAATGATCCAATCATGGGTTTGACTGGAACCTGCTGGCTATTCCCACTGTGAAGCAGATGTCAGGTCTCGTGCATAACATAGCATACATAAGATTGCCTACTGTTGATGCATAGGGAACTTGTTTCATATCCTCAATTTCTTGAGGTGTCTTAGGACACTATTCTTTAGACAAGCGAACTTCATGTCTAGAAGGTAGGTTACCTTTCTTGGAGTTCTGCATCAAGAATCGTACAAGTATCTTGTTGATATACGATGCTTGAGACATTGCTAACTGTTTGTTCTTACGATCCCTTATTAATTAGATCCTAAGAACATAATTAGCCTCTCTCAAATCTTTCATTCGGAATTGGTTAGCAAGCCAACCCTTTACTTCCGATAATGTTCGTACGTCATTCCCAATGAGTAGGATATCATCCACGTAAAGGATCAGAAAATCTACTTTCTTGTCATTGATCCGTTTGTAGACACAAGGTTCATCAACGTTTTGCTCAAAACCATAGGTTTTGATAGCAGTATCAAACCTGATGTTCCAAGATCTAGATGCTTGCTTCAGTCCATAAATGGACCGTTGCAACTTGCAAACCTTTTGCTCTTGATCTCAGGACATGAATCCCTCTAGTTGCATCATGTAGATGCTCTCATAAAGATTGTCATTCAAGAATGCAGTCTAGACATCCATTTTCCAAATTTCATAATCGAAATAGGCCGTAATGGATAAGATTATCCTAATGGACTTAAACATAGCCACTGGCGAGAAGGTCCCTTCAAAATTGACCCCTTCCTTTTGGGTATAACCTTTTGTCACTAGCCTTGCTCTGAAGGTCTATATCTTCCCGTCTACTCCTTTCTTTCTCTTGTATATCCATTTACACCTTATGAGTTTTATCCCATCAGGTAAGTCTACAAGTTCCCAGATTGAGTTAGAGTACATGGACTTCATCTCGAGATTCATGGCTTTAAGCCATTCCTCTTTGTCAGAATCTTTTACTGCATGTTTAAATGATAATGGTTCATCCACACTATCATCAATGATGACGCTCTATGCCTCTCCAATACCTAAATAGCGATCAAATTGTCGTACAACCCTCCCACTATGTTTAGGTGGTAGTGTGATCTGACTAGAAGTCGTCTGACTATCAGACATTAATGGAATAACAACTTTGTCAGCAACTTTTGTTGATTGATCACTAGTCGAACCAGATTCTAATTCATTTAATACAATTTTACTCCAAGGCTTATGATCATTCATATACAAACACTTTGGTTTCTTAAGAACTATAGAAGTATCATCTTCTAGTCTCTTTAGAATAACCTACAAATAGGTATACTAGTGAACTAGGTTCTAACTTTCCAGATTTGTTCTTCAGTATATGTACTGGACACTCCCATATGCGAAATTGTCGCAAACTAGCTTTGCGACCATTCCATAACTCTAGAGGAGTCTTAAGAACAGATTTGGATAGAACTACATTCAATATGTAGGCCGCTGTTTGTAGTTCATATCCCCAAAAAGAGTTTGGCAATGATGAGAAACTAATCATAGATCTAACCATTTCCATTAGGGTTCTATTTCTCCTCTCCGCAGCATTCTGTTGTTGTGTTCCTGGAGATATGAGTTGGGAGACAATCCCATGCTCAACCATGTAGTCTTCAAACTCTTGGTCAATGTACTCACCTACACGATCCGATTGCAGAGTTTTGATTATTTTGCCTAATTGGTTCTCAACTTCAGCTCAGAATTCTTTAAACTTTTCAAAAGTTTCCGACTTATGTTTCATTAAGTAAACATATCCGTATCTAGAGTAATCGTCAATAAAGGTGACATAAACTCATAACCACCTCTAGCTTTAACATTCATAAGTCCGCAGACGTTTGAATGTATAAGCTCTATTGGTTTTGTAGCTCTAAGCTATTTTCCAGTAAAAGGTCTTTTGTTCATTTTACCTTATAAACAAGACTCATAGATATGGAAAGTGCTGATCTCTAACTGACTTAAAGATCCGCCTTTTACTAGTCTATTTATCCTGTAAAGGTTGATGTAGCCAAGTCTCAGATGCCACATATACGTTTCATTATCTGGAGAAACCTTTTGTTGTTTTGTTTTAGGTTTTTCAACTTTAAACATTTCAGTGTTGAGCAGTGATGTATGAATTAACGGTCTTAAACATACAAGTTGTTTTCAATTAAACTAGAACAAATATTCAATCTATTTCTAGAAATAATAACTGGTTTATTACTAAAATAAACTGAATATAATTGTTCTAATAACTTGGATACCGAAATCAAATTTCTGGTAAATCCAAGAATGTAATAAACATTGTTCAATAAAGGAAAACAAATATTAAAAACTAATTTAACTGTTCCCACTGCATAAGCTGAAACGACATCCCCCGATCCAACGCTCATCGAGAAGGCCCCCTTCTCTAACTCCGTCCAAGAATCAGTCCACTACAAAGAAGAACAAACATGGTTAGTGGCCCCTGAATCTACTATCCAAGGTAAAGAATCATTTTCTACTAAACAAGATTCAATGACAAGTAAATCTGATTTACCTTTCACTGTCTTCTCATTCTTAAGCTCCTCGAGGTACTGTGGACAGTTCCTCTTCCAGTGGTCGACCTTATCGCAATGGAAACATTTTCCTTTTGCTTTGTTAGTCATGGTGATCTTCTTCTTGCTTTGGATTTGCTTCTTCTTGGGCTAAGCTTTAGCCTTGCCATCTGACCTCTTCCTTTTCATAGTTCTAGAAGAACATGGTTCAGCAACATTTACCTCATAGGTCTTTCCTTTGTTGTCCTTTGTCATGGACTCAAAGTTTGTGAGCTCATTAAAAAACTGAGTCAGACTGAACCTCAACTTGTTTATCTCATAGTTGCTTTTAAACTGATCAAAACTCTTTGGAAGAGTTGTCAGTATGATGCTCACCTGGCTTGGCTCATCAATGGCCACACCATTGAGCTCACCGGTGTTGAAATGGGATATCATGCTCAGGACATGTTCCCAAACAGATGCTCCCTCCTTAATACGAGAAAGCATTGGGAACGAACAACTTCATGCCGCTTTTGCTTAGAAGGTTGCCCAAACATGTCCTGCAATGACTCCACAAATGCTGTAGCCATTGCTTCGTGCTTCGAAACGAGCATTTCGGTCATGTTATCCAAAAGGTAAGTTCGAGCCTTTTCATCAGTTGAGACCCATTTCTGGTGGGCCTCATGAACATTTCGTGTTGCGTTGGCTGCAGACTTTGGAGGACATTCCTCCGTAAGCACAAACTTCAGGTATTTGGTGACCAATATTGCATTAATGTTTTTTTTTTTCATTTTTTAAAGTTTTCCCTGGTTAATTTGTCATTAGGAAGTATTTGAAGTAATGCAGAAGACATTGCTAAAATAAACATAAATAAAAAATTCATTCATTTATACGTTTAAATCATATGTAAAATATTCGGCATATAAGTAAACATGATGCATGAAAATGTTTAATAAACAAGAAAATAATCCCTAAAAATTGTTACTACGCCATGACAATCCAACATACCACAAGCAAGTGCCACCTTAGGGTCGGTCAAGTACTTGCATGTTGGATCGAGATATTCTCAATCAAATGATACACCAAATAACTCTTAATTCTTATATCATTTAACCATCATTTATTTTAGTCAGGATTTTAATTAACCATTTAATTAAATCTTTGTGAGTGTAACCCATCATTCCTCAGGGTCAGTCAATCCCAAAATACATTTAGAAATCATATCCGTTAGGAAGTTAACCTTGGTCTTGACTCTTATGGAGACCCTCCTTAGGGAGGACGAAAACAAAGCCGTCTATAGGCCCCACTCGAATCTCACGGTGTTAAACTAATGATGGAGACAGCGGGATATAATGTTATATATCCCTCTCCCATTCACTATTTACGGTTAGGGATTTCTAATGCACCTAGATAAACGTAGATTAAATGGCCAAGAAGAATCTAGTTCTTTAGGTTATGTTACTAGAATCTTATCCTATTAACATTAAATAATAAACCAGATTTTTAACTGTTAAAAAACTAATTTATTATTCTAATTCTAATTTATGTAAACTATTTTAAATAGACTAGAATTAAATGTGAATTTTATCAAGTTTTAACTATTAAAACTAAAACCACAGTATTCGGTCGAATTATTATTAAGGCCTTAATCAAATTAATCTTAATAATAAGTGGGCTTTACTAATCTAACTAATTAAACTCTTTAATGAAAGATTAGTAATTAATGATAATTACCAAGTTTTTACTCCTAAAACTAATCTCATTATTAATAGCCAATTATGTGAATATACAATTTTAATCTTATTAAAAATAAAAACACATATATTGAATGGACTATTGTTCATGTATGATATATTATAATGCAAGTGTAGGCACTTCTAATCTATATGGCATATGTATGCATGACAATGCTTTAATCATCTCATTAATAAAACATACATGAGTTGACCGAGTACGATGAGTTATCTAACTTAAAAATTATTCTAATTACAAAAAAAAAAATTTAATCCAAGGCATGCCTTGGTTTTCTTGTAATCCCTCTATTCTTCAAGTCCATCAATTGCATCTTTTGGGCTTTTAACCAAGTCCAACTTGATTAATTTTTGTTTTTTGTTTAAAGTGATTCATCTCATGAATCAAAACCTAAAGGCCCAAGTGTTACCCTAACACTTATCGGAGGCCCAAAGTGTTAAAAAAACTATTAACCCATACGTGCTTCCGAATATGCAACCCTAGCATCGCGAACACTCGGCCCTTGCACTTTTGCATGTAGCCATCGTCTGCACGAAGGGGCACTCGGCCCTTGTGCATTCGCACGTAGCCATCGTCCGCACGAAGGGGCTGTCTGGAGTTGCTTGCGCGAAATGTGCGCTTTGCTGCCAGCCTTTGCGCTGCGCCAAGTGCGCAGGCACAACCGTGCATTGTGCCAAGCGCACGCAACAGCGTTGCTTTCGAGAAGCACGCGCAGATGCTGCCGTATGCACAAAGCGCACACAGCGGCTGCCGCTTGTGCCTTGCGCTCATGCGCGGCTACTGCTCATGCCTTTTGCACAAGGCTGCCGTTTGTGTGTCCAACGCACGCTCGGCTTCTTCATCTTCTCAAATCATCTTCTTCGTACAATATTACATTAATATATTACAAAAAAAATTACAAAAGAAAATTGACAACAGAAAAAAAAACTTATGGATATTTTTGCAAATTATTAAAAAATAATTAATCTTAAACACTTAAATTATTATTCAAATAATATAGATTGAAAATTAAATGAGAAGAAGATGTAAGTAAGTCGTGCAGCGGAAAAAAGATAGGATTTTAAAAAATTATCTTGGACTTTTTCGGTATACACGAATATGAGGAGGGGTTTGTTTTCATACCTTTGAAGATCACTCCTTTGTTTCTTTTCAATCCTTCACCACTAAGTCTTCCGAGCTATTACCCGCGATCTAGCAATTGTGTGTGGGCATGTCACGGACTCCAGCAATACTTAAATGGAGGCTATAGAGATCCAGAAGACAACCCCTTGTCTTATTCTTGAATTCGGCCAAGCTTAAAAAAAAATTCTTTTCTTTTTCTTCTTCTCTTACTGCACTCTATCTATCTCTGTACTAGGGTTAGATTATTTTTTTTGTTTCATGATATCACATATATATATATATATAAAAAATTATGAGACTAGGGTTTCAGTTACCCAGTTAATATAGGATTCCAAATCCTATATTAATACATATTGTCATTAACACTTGAACCTGTGACCTTTAGGATTTAAAATAATCTTTATTATTATTTTAATCCTTTCTTATTAGTCATGGTTCGAACCTGTAATCTCCAATTAACTATTAATAATTCTTAATTATTAATTTGTCAATTAAATAATCACATTACTTAATTATATTTAATTAATCAATTAAATAATATATTAATTAAATAATATATTAATTAAATAATCACATTATTTAATTAATTCCCAGAATAAATCCAAGTCACTTTCGTAACATAATTAATTGGACCATCTAATTATCAGTGAACCTTGTTACCAATAATCGTAAATGGCTAACGAGAGGACATAATGGACCCACAGTTTTGAGCAACAATAATACTTAGAAAAAATTAATTAAAACTCTTTAATTAATATTTCATGATTATTAACCTCGGAGTTATTCCCTTAAAAACCCAAGGTTGCACTCTCGTAACTGTAGATGTTTTACACAAACCAAAATATCAGTGTCCATCAATATAGCTATTACATATGGTTTGATCCTCTACAAGTAGTTTATAATTAGAGCTAGGTCATAAAGTCTGTTATACCTTTTTAATTATATATTTTCCTTTAAGTACCATTAATTCTCTAATGAACAATTATATCATTTCTTCCTTTACGGAAGAAGGAGATCGCTCTTAATCGTTCAAGTCCCGAATCAACCTCTAAGGGAACTACTCATCTACTTCTCGCAAGAAGGAGTGGATTTCTCTATTGTATACATACCTTCCTAGTGACATGCTAAACCGTGATTCCAATTTATGGAGTTATTGATCGGGAATGCTACTCCGATCTCACCCATAGTATGTCAAAAACCACGATCTAACTTAAAAGAATCAGCAAGACACTCAGGATTTAGATCACCCATATACAGCCATCATTTGTCGATATATATGAATCTTTTTGACTAACGGATCTTGGTGATAGATTCATATAGATCGTGGCATAGTCCTATATGATCACATCATATAAAGTGCATCCATTCTCATATCACTATATGAATAGTCTAGGATAAGACTACCTTACATTACAGAATGGACCGCAACTGTAGATTAACCACAAATAAAGTACCCAGCTTTATTTGCTTTCTACAGACTCTTTAGATTGCATGTCTCAAACCAAATTCCTCTGTATATGACATTCATATACTCGGTTTAAGATTTACATCTAGCAATCTAGGATGTTTAGCACATATTATATAATTGTATGAGTCATTTATATATATATATATATATATATTTATAATGAAATTACTTCTTCTTTCATTAATGGATTTATAACATTTACAAATTACAAGCTTTATAGCATAAATCCCAATAGAAGAACTATCAAATTTATAAAAATTTCTGAGACAATTAAAGAAAGTGAATTGTAATGTTTTCCAAAAGTTAGTGTATACCATAGAGTAGTATAATAGTAAAATGTGAACTAGTGTTTACAAAATACAGTACAAGTCATATCAAGGATTTACTTAGGGATATACAGCTTAAGAAGATAAAGTAAATGAAATTGTTTTCATAGATTTACTTCAAATAGATGCTAAAGCAGAGAATGATAATGAGAATCATATTTTTGTTTGGGTACATGCCTAATTGGACAATGACGAGGGAAATCTCGATCCATAAATCTCTCTCTCCCTCTCTTCTGTAAATCTTTCTCTCTCCCCCTCTCTCTCTCTGTATACCAGATATGATTGATAATAGAAAATTTTCATACTCACCATTTGATACACCAGATGTCATGGATCATCACAACCACACTACAAAGTAAAAATTATCGTGGGTGTGGTTTGCTTTACTTTGATTGCCCAAGTAACCATATGTTCCTTTTGTTGCAAGAAATAACAACCGTCAATGGAAGAGGCTCTTAAAGAACCAGAAACAGAGATGCAGTTTGTTCAGTGGCCTCTAGTTGTTGTTCAGCAGCCTTAAGTTGTTGATTCCGTGGTGCTTGAGAGGATTCACATGTTCATATTCTAGTCTACTTCTATGTTGCCGTAAAAAGAGCTAGTACGTTCGATGTGAAAAGTTCTAGTGTTTATGATAAGATAGACCAATGAGTCATTTCATAAATGCATTTATATTTATAATTATAATATATCATATATAATCATATAAAAATATCTTCTTTCAACTTGAAGCTGCCACGTGTCATTTCATTAATACCATTATAATTATAATTATCAGATCATATATTATCATATATAATAATACAATAATGTTACTTTGCCCAAATTTGATGCCAAAATCTGGTGCTCAAATGATGTGACAACATTATAATCCATTTATTTAGATTGTATTAGATTTGCTTGATTTAAATTAATGGATTAAAGTGTTGCCACATTATTTGGGCACCAAATTTAGATACATTAGCATTACTCAAAATAATATAAAAATAACTTATTTCATCTAGAAGCTACAACTAGGGGTGGCAATTTGGGTCACGACACGATCGGTCGACAAGACACGAATACCGTTGTTGCGGGTTTGGGTTGAAACTAAACAGGTCGTGTCAATAATTGTGATCCCATTTAACCCGTTTAATAAATGTGTCGTGTTCATATTTAGCTAATCGTGTCACGGATTGACACGATTAATTGGGGCACAACTGTAATTTTATGTTTAAGTGTTTTTGTGTAATTATCACGTTATGATATAAATTCAAATGGAAACCCTAAATCTCATTCATTTCACTAACCATCAGTCATTCTATTGCTCTGTCTCTCCTGTCTCACCTCACTCTCTCTCATGCCTCATCATTTCCTCTTTCTCTTCAGCCGGCACTACAGCTTCCAGCTCGTCCGTCGCCTCAACTCACCTCAAAATTTTTATTAATGTTTTTGATATCTTTTCTTCTTGTTTTGAACAGTTGTGCTTAGTTATTTGGTTTAATTTTAATGGAGATGAATCAATGTATTTTTTGTTTTGTCCCATCTTATGATGCTAAAGAATCTCTACAAATCTAAATTCAGAAGATCACCTAGGAAAAATATGTTATAATAAAATGGTGAGCGCTAACCCCCATCGGGTGAATACAAATTATAATAACAAAACAAAATCATTACATTTTACAAGAACAACAGCTGGGTTGATCACAATAACGTAGAAACCATCTATTAATAATAATTCTATTTGATATCGTTTTAGCAAAGACAAAGATTTATTGATGATCCATCTTCTTGTATGAGGTAGCTGCTGATGAGAAACTACATTTTGGGGCATATCTTGCCCTGCTCAATTGAAAACAATATAATAATTGGATCCTTTTGAAAATAAGCCATATCTTCCACATCCATGGTCACCTAGGCATCAATTGTATCGCTATCTCTTCCCTTTATAAGACATGTGTGCAAAACTCACCCAAGCAGGGTTTCCCCAACCAAAATATGCTTCATAAAAAGGTATTTTTCTGACACTACTAAATAGATGAACATCTCCATCTCCTTTTCTAATTCCTCCATAAATTTCTATTTGAGGTTTCATGCTCACCTTAGAGAAGAACTCATCATCTTCATTATCGTCAGGGCCTTTAGTTAATTTTGCATACTCCATGATGGAGTTCCTTATTGCACCACTCACTTGATCTATAAACTTATTCAACCCCCATATCTTGCTTTCTTTTGCTTGATCAAATCTTGTAGTAATCAATGTAATAAGGTTTCCACAACAATTCTCTGGTATTTTCTTGAGTTTCTTATCACCTCTCAAACCCATGAGCACTAACAATTGAGAACTCATGAGACGTCCATATCTTGCTCGAGCTGCATTGATTTGAGCCCTCCATATCAACACTATCAAAACAACGTTTGTTGAAGGTTAGCAATTGAGTCTCATAGCAGCCTCTTGATCTGCTTTCAAGTTTGATATTTTTTTCAAATCGAACACAAACCTTTTTGTAACAGCTTGAGATATGGATTTGAGAAGAGATGGAAGTTGGTACTTGGATAGATCTCTTGGTAGGAAAAGATTACCATATTCAAAGTTGGGGACAATGACATCATTTATATTCCCTACTTTGCATGCCTTTACCCATCGATTTACGAACATACACAATGTGTAACCGTCTAGTATTCAATGTGAAAATCACAAACCAATAGCGCCCACCACAATTGAAAATGTTAATTTGGATAGCATCAAAATGAGTTGTGGCAAATTCTTCTACTTCATCAGGAACAAAATGATTCAACTTGTTCGATTCAGTTTCTCCTTGGAGAATTTGAGATAGCTGGCCATTAACAAGAGCTTCAACATATTCGACCCTTTGTCGTTGCAATTGATCGAGTGATTCTCCTTGATATATCTTCCAGCTATAGGGTAGTACAAGGTCAAGATTTCAGACAACGATTTCTCTAACTTTTATCTTTGATCAACATGTTCAATTGAGTATGTGTGATGAAAGTTTCCAATATTGGACGAGTAGTAGAAAATCATTGGCACAATTCTTCGTGGAGACCTAATTTGATCAATGAATGAGATATTCACGTTTTGAAGGTGAGATAGAGTTGGAATTGCTGGTTTAATTAATTTCTTGGAAATAACTTGAACTTGTTGTTTGTAGATCAAAACAATCCTGGTTCGAATCTAGAGGAAATAGAAAGTGAAAAACCACCAAAACAACACGTTAGAAATAAGGTTAGGGAAATCGAGGTCCGTGTTTCACACGGTGTTCATAAGACAAATTAGCCGTGTAACCCCGTATGTGTATAGCGATTGTCTCCTATGATACAACGATTTAACAGGGGTAGTGCAAAGCACAAACTACTCTTAGCAAATTCAAATTGAGTTTCAACTGACTCAAATTGAATTTTTTGCTCTGTCTTTCATGATTCTGTGTGTATATTTCTTTGAAGAGAAGACTAGGGTTTATATAAAACCAAAACAAGAGGATTGTTTGGAAACAACTTGATAGTCACGTTTTTTTAATGATAAAGGAAATTAATTAAGGAATAATATCCAAAAAATCTATTCCTAATTAAACACAGATTCTATTTTCTTAGTGATCAAGTAAGTATCATAATACAAAATGAAATTAATACTTTCCTTATCATTAAAACATCTGACTTAGGGAAAACAATTTAAAATAGTAGCAAAAAGTCGGTTATACATGTACTCTCATGGTCCAATCGGTGCGACATTTGTGTACGCAGGACGCGGTCACACACGAATAGTTCAACCGAAGGTTCGAGGTCCGTGATTTGCACCCCGATGCGCGCGAGAGAGAGCCTCTATGTTACACACACACACACACACACACACACACACACACACACACACACACACACACACACACACACACATATATATATATATATATATATAAGCTACTATCACACAATCACTTATATACTACATATAAGTGTTTTCTCTAACTAATGTGGGATTCATATTTTTCTCTACACAATGGGCTCACCTAGAGACTCGATTTCTCATTCACCCATTAATCATTTTGGGAGTTTGAGTATACCAATTCGATGCTCTCACGGAGGATAATTCGAATATACTTCGATCTTCCATTTTCATGGGATCAATCATGCTCAAATAACGCTCTCAAAATGTGAGTTTATCACAAATTTTCCAATAATCCCTCACATGAATGAAATTGACGTAGAGACACGAGAGATGGCTTTTGGTAAGTTCAAAGGGTCGAAATATACATAGGATAGGTAGGTGTTAACCTTTGAACCTTCCTTCGTTAAGGTATGCATACTTTACTCGCTGATCAGTATATATAATATCCTTGAACTATTCTACCGATTATATATATGGCAGTACACCTCACACAGGTGTCTTCCAGACCCGACTTGGTTTTCATTGTTATGTTCATTTTGGCCATGCATAAGAGCTTGGTTCAGTGAGAGTCGATGGAGAATTTAACCCTTCGGTATTCTTTTTTAGAAACGTCATCATTTCTCTTTCACATATGTGATTTCTTAATTAAGAGTAACCAACATTACTTTGCTCGGATTTCCATTGCTTGGAATTTCGATGCATAAGATTCATTAAAAATGTAGTTTAACCTTTTCCCTACAGGCATCAATGTTTCATCATATGAATGGATTGAAGGGTAACCCCCACAGTGATCCAACTAAGTCTTATAACTTGGTTGTCCCATTGAACTTAGATCTTGGGATCTCCAGTCAACTAGGTTGGATTTCCATTGTATTGACTTATTGCTTCATGGGCTTTTGTCCCATTCCCCTCGATGACGTCTCAACTAATTCTTTATTTAACCCTTTGGTTAGCGGATCCACAATGTTATCTTTTGACTTTACATAGTCAATAGAGATAACTCCAGTTGAGAGTAGTTGTCTAATGGTATTATGTCTTCAACATATATGTCTAAACTTACCATTATACATGTTGCTCTATAGTCTTCCTATTGCGCTAATTGACTATCACAGTGGATGCAAATCGCCGTCACAAGCTTTGGCCATCTTGGAATATCCTCTTAGAATTGACGTAGTCATTTAGCCTCCTCACTACATTTATCTAAAACAATAAACTTAGATTCACTGGTGGATCTGGCTATACCAGTCTATTTGGAGGATTTTCAGGATACAGCCGCACCTTCTAGTGTGAACACATACCCACTTGTAGATTTTGAATCTTTCATGTCAGATATCCAGTTTGCATCAGTGTATCATTCTAGAACAATAAGATATTTGGTATAATGTAGCCCATAATTACGACTGAATCGTAAGTACCTTAATACCTCAGTACCCTTACTATTCATTTCTAGTGATCGGTTCCTGGATTACTCGTGTATCTACTTAATTTGCTGACTACATTAGCTTTGTTTGGTCTTATGCAACTAGTTAAGTACATCAGACTTCTTATCACTCTAGAATATTATAGTTGAGAGACGCTCTCACCTTTATTCTTGAATAGGTGTAGATTTGTATCTACTGGTGTGCTGGAAATTCCAGAATAGTTTTTGTTGAATTTTTTAAGAATCATGTCAATATAGTGTGACTAACTTAGAATGAGTCTGTTCGATGTCCTTGAGATTTTCATTCCCAACATTACATCAGCTGGTCCCATATCTTTCCTATCAAATCTTGATTTCAACATATCCTTGGTAGATTTGATCATTTTATAATAACTTCCAACAATAAACATGTCATCAACGTAAAGACATAAAATTACATAGCCATTTCTTGTGTTCTTGGCATAAACACATTTTTCACATTCGTTGATTTTAAAACCATTTGACATTATAGCATTGTCAAATTTCTCATGCCATTGTTTTGGTTCTTGCTTTAGACCGTATAAAGACTTCACCAACTTATAGACTTTCTTCCCTTGCCTTAGAGCCGAAAAATGCTCAGGTTGTTCTATGTAAATCCCTTCATCTAGATCTCCATTTAAGAAAGTTATTTTCACATCCATTTGATGTACTTCAAGATTTTGTAAAGATACGATTACAAGTATCATCCTAATTGAGGTTATTCTCGTCACACGAGACTATGTACCAAAGTAATCTAGGTCTTCTCGTTGATTGTAACCTTTAATTACAAGTCTAGCCTTATATTTATTGATTGATCCATCGACTTTCATTTTCCTTTTGAAAATCCATTTGGACCATAGCAGTTACATCCCGGAGGAAGATCCACTAATTCCCAAGTATGATTTTGTAGAATGGAATCAATTTTCACTCTTAATAGCCTATTTCCACAAGAGTCTTTCTGAAGAGCTCATCGCTTCTTTAAAAGTCTGAGGTTCACCTTCTAGTAAATAGGTCAGAAAATTTGGACCAAATGATGTTTCCATCCCAGCTCTTTTGTTTCGTCTAGGTTCTCCTCAACTTCATTTTCTTGTTCTTGGTCCTCACAACTATCAACATGTGTTCGTTTCGAAGAAATTGCTTCATCATTGGATTTACATCGAAATACATGTTCAAAGAACGATGCATTTCTAAATTCTATTATTGTGTTTTTCTGTATATTTGGGATGTCAGATTTCTACACCAAAAATCGATAAGCACTAATGTTTTGTGCATATCCAATGAAAATGCAATCAATGGTTTTCAGGCCTATTTTCACCTTCTTAAGTATAGGTACGATCATTTTCGCACGACACCCCCACAGTCGTAAGAATTTGTAGGCATACTTTCTTCCTTTCCATAGCTCATATGGGGTCTTGTCTTCTTTCTTTCGGGGTACCTTATTTAAAAGGTAATTGCTAGATAATATAGCTTCAGCCCACATGTTCTGAGGCAATCCAGAACTAATTAGCAATGCATTCATCATTTCTTTCAAGGTACGATTTTTTCGTTCTGCAACATCGTTTTGCTGAGGGGAATATGGTGCAATGGTTTGATGTATGCTTTCATGTTGTGGATAGAATTCACCAAACGGTGCTTCATACTCACCACCTCGGTCGCTTCTCAATACCTTGATTTTCTTGTTGAGTTGATTCTCAACTTCAATTTTATAGAGACTACACTTCTCTATAGCTTCATTTTTGCTTATCAACAAATATATATATATAGCAATATTTGGTGTTATCATCGATAAATTTGATAAAATATTTGTTGCCAGCTCTTGTTTGAACAAATTTTAAATCACATATATCACTATGAACTAAATCAAGGGGTTCAGATTTCCATTCAATAGTTTGAAATGATGACCTTGTCAGTTTTGATTCAACGCAAACTTCACATTTATGTTTGGGATCAATATCAAATGTAGAATATGATTGAAGTTAGTTAGTCTATGCAAAGTATCATAATTATCGTGTCCTAGTCTACCATGCCATAAATTGGAAGACTCAAGCAAATAAATTGAAACATTATCTTTATTGATAGTTCTTTTAACAATAGATACATTGAGCTTAAAAAGCCCTTCAGTTATATATCCTCTACCCACATGAGTTTCCTGCTTAGTCAAAACTACTTTGTTTGATTCAAACACCATCTTGAACCCATGCTAATTTAGCAACGAACCGGACATCAAGTTCTTACGGATTTCAGGTACATACAGCACATTGTTTAAGCTTATGATTATACCAGAAGTCATCTTGACAACGACTAGACCATTTCCCTCTACGTTAGATGTGAGTGAGTTACCCATTTATAACTTTTCCCCATTATCTACTGCTTCAAACGTATTAAACATCTCCCTTTCATAGCATATATGGCGAGTGACCCTAGTATCTAACTACCACTTATTCGAGTTTGACTCGACCGGGTTTGCTTATGTCACAACTGCAAACAGATTGATCTCTGAGACAACTTTTGCGATCCCAGCGACCACGTTTGCCTCATGGTTCTTCTTCTTCTTTGACAACCTGCACTCAGAAGATTTGTAACCTAACTTGTTACAGTTGAAGCATTTCCCCTGGAATCTTGGCTTCTAAGAGACTCCTCCATTTGGACCCAATTTGGATCCTTTACCAGGCTTGTTTTTCTTAGATTTGGAACTTTGCCCATGCTCCACAACATTAGTCTTTGCTTCAGGCAGACTAACATCTTTCTTCTCAGACTTCTTGTGATCTTCTTGAATACGAAGCCTGAGGATGAGATCCTCGATCTTCATCTCCTTTAGCTTGTATTTGAGATAGTTCTTGAACTCTTTCCATGAGGGAGGTAGCTTCTCAAAGATAACAGCCACCTAGAAGGTTTCACTCAGGGTCATCCCTTCGGCATGAATCTCAAGCAGTTACACCTGAAGCTCTTGGACTTGACTCATAACTGTCTTAGAGTCCACACTCTTGTAATTAAGAAACCAACCATCACAAACTTTTTTGATCCAGCATCCTCAGTCTTGTATTTCCGGTCTAATGACTCCTATAATTCTTTCACTGTTTTCTTTGTAGAGTATACACTATAAAGCGAATCTGACAGCCCGTTTAGTATGTAGCTTTAACATAAAAAATCTGAATGGTTCCATGCATCAATAGCACTCCATTCCTGAACATCTCGCTCTTCACCACTATTAGGTTTATGAGCTTCTTCAATCAAGAACCTAGCTAGGTTCAACGTGGTCAAATAAAGCAACATGTTCTGCTGCCACCGCTTTAAAAATATACAAACTCGGTTAAATTGCCTGAAGCTATCCTAGAGAGGGGAGGGGGTGAAACAAACAAGAGTTTGTCTCTCTAGCTAGCTTGAATCACAACACTTTGGATAATAAAGCATATGTAGACAATCAATATGTATTCTCATACAAAGTATTGTCAATCAAGTCTACAAGTTGCTAGTGAATAAATTATAATAAAACTAAAAATAAATAATATTTGTTTTCTCAATAATGTTCAATATGTACAAGTACTAATCAAAGATGATTATATACAAATAAAAAGATATTTACAACTTTGATCAAATGAAGTGTTTGCATCTCACACATTACAACAATCTTGTTTACAAGAATATTTAGAAATGAAGTTTGTGAAACAAGATACAAACATACACATACAAGTATAAAAGAGAGACAGGGAGAATTGACACAAGGTTTTTTTAACGTGGTAAAACCTCCTAAGAGGAAACATACACAGGTTGAATACAACCATCAAGTACTTTTATTATTGGAAAGTAGATATGACAGTCCTCAAAAGTGACCAACAAATGACACACTCTATATTGGACTCTACATCTACCCAATCCCTATTGGTAGATTGGAAATTCCTCAAAAGTGATCAACAAATGACAAACTCTCTATTGAACTCCACTTCTGCACAACACCATTGAGAGGTTGGAAATTCCTTAAGAGTGATCAACAAGTGACACACTCTCTGTTGGACACCATGTCAACTCAATATCCTGGGTCTACTAATAATATGGTCTACTTTCTAAGGCAATATTGCCTCTAGAAAGTCTCTCTTGCTTGATTATCCGGAACATATGTCCTAGCCAAGACTCCATGCCTTTTACAAGGACTTCCTAGTGTGATCAATGAATGCAAATAAGCACTCAACATAGAATATAAGATCAATACATTTTATGGGAACTAGACATAAGCATGTGAGTTCAAAAATCAAAATTGTCTAGTTACTAAACATGAACAAATTCTAAAACATGTGAAACACCTAAACTCATTAAATTCTTAGAATCATTCACGTAACTAAAACTTGAATCAATGATATACATTAAGCACACATTCAAGGTTTTAGGAACAAACATAAACATGCTAGATTCACAAGATATGATCAATGAATATTCTAGCAAATATTTAGAGCATGTATTTATGTACAAATCAATTAAATCCTAATTAGCTCTAAATAGGAAATCAAATGTGCTAATCCTAGATACGTTCAACTAATGAGTCATAGCACATGCTAAGGCTATCAATCATGAGAATAAAGTCAATCAAGGAACAAATAGCCCTAGATAATAAGCTAATCATAATACAACTCACAAACATGTGAAAACCTAGATTTCAAGAAAAACTAGTTTATATTCAAGTCTCTAATTAGACAAGATTAGCCTATAATTGAAGCTATACTTCTCAAATGCATTTTTCCAAGTAACACATACATATAGAAGAAGAAAACCCAAGGTAAATGAAGACTTTGAAGATCAAAACACAAAGAATAGATCAATACCTTGTAATCTCGTGCAGTTTTGGTTTTGAGTGTAGATCCACCACAAAACTTGAACAAATGGCTACAAACTAACTTGGAGAAGGTATGGACTTCAATACAAATATTCTCCAACTTGAATCACTCAAATCGGATAAAAAATGAGAGAGATATGGTGTTTGGAAGATGAGAAAATTGGAGAGAAAATTTCTGCAATTGTTTTTTAAATTTTCTTCTTTTTTGAATGAAATGAGAGAGGGAAAGATATATTTAAAAGAGAGGGAAAAGGGAATTTGGGGCAGCCAATGGCCACGCGCCTCCTCAGGGATGAATGGCAAATGGCCTTTGGCCATTTGCTTCCTCCCTCACGCACCTTCACATTCTTCAACTGTTATCCGGCATCTGAACTCCGAATTCAAATATGTTTTCAGATTACAAACCGAGACTCTCTCATTCACATGGAGAACTATGAAACTTTGTCCAAAAAATAAGAATTTGACTCGATACACGAAGACGAAGATAAGGCATGGCAAGTGACCAGAAAGTTTCATAACTTTTTACTCGGAACTTAAAAACTAATGAATGAGTAACCGAAACAATCGGAACTCAATAAGGAATAATATAAGATCAAATTCAAGTCCGAAGTCCATAAAACATAAACAATCAAACACATGAACACACAAGAATGTCATTTCCTAGATATAGTCCTAGAACATGTAATTTACAAAATTTGTCAATTTAAGTCTAATGCATGAGCATTCAATATCAAGTGTGTGAATGTGTTATACAAATTGAGAACAATGATGCAGGGACACATATGGATGCAATGTTTGTGTGTGTGCCTAAGCCTTGTAAGAGGAATGAGGTCTAAATATACCTTTGTTGAGCAATGAAGCATATTCCTCTTTGAAGACTCAATCTTGCTTGCTAAGTTGCCAAATCTTTTTTGAAACTTGAATCATCATCAATCTAAGACAACTAGTCAATACAAGTGAAACATTGTTTTGATATGGAATTAATGTCAACATGACTCAAAAACCTAACAATCTCCCCCTTTGGCAAATTCCATGTCAAAACCCTTATACATAAACTAAAAAAATTACAAAGAAGATTGGTCACAATGAGTTACAATGAGGTACAATGAATTACACATTCCTAGATTAATCTTCAACAAGTCTTGAACTTTTTCTTGATCCTCTCTTGTAATCACCTAAAATCAACTTGAAGCACAATTTATATACAAGAGACAACACATATGGCAATGTACATTTTGGCAAGAATAAAGTACTTAAAGTTCAAATGGATCATGTATGCTCCCCCTTAATACATGCTAATCCAAAATATTCTAACCAAGTTCAAAACAAATTATTACACGCCACAAAAGTTCATGGTTCCAAATGAAACATAAAATGAAAAATAAAACAAAGATTAAAACTTAAAAGATTGAAACTAAGTAAGCTTGGAATATCACATATTTCTACCCCTTTTTGACATGATATGAAGCCAAAAGGAAAAAAAAATTGAAATGTACCTCATGATAATTCTGTTGGGGTTTATGCCCTAAAGATGTAATTTGTAAATAGATTTATGAAATAAATAAAAAAGAAAAGTTCAATTCATTCTTGTTGTGTGTTTATTTTATAACTTGTGCATATATTAACATCCTAGATTGCCGGATGTAATCTCGAACTGTGTATATGAGTGTCATATACGGATGGATACAGTAAGAGACGTGCAATATAAAGAGTCCATAGATAACAAATAAAGCTGGGTACTTTATTTGTGGTTAATCTATAGTTGCGGTCCATTGCGTAATGTACGGTGATTCTATCCTGAATCATTCATATGAGATATGGGAATGGAGGCACCTTGTATGATGTGATCATATAGGACTGAGCCATGATCTATATGAATCTCTCACCAAGATCTGTTTACTGATGAGATTCATATATATCAACTAATGATGGCTATATGTGGGTGATCTTAATCCTGAGTGTCTTATCGACTCCTTCAGGTTAGATCGTGGTCTTTGATATACCATGGGTGAGGTCAGATGCAGTTCCTGATCAATATACTCTGTATGTTGGGATTGCGGTTTGGCTTGTGGCTAGGAAGGTATGTACACAATAGTGGAATCCACTCCTTCTTGTGAGAAGTAGATGGTAGTTCCCTTAAGGGTTGATTCGGGGCTTGGACAATATGAGCGCCCTCCTAATTCCGTGAGGAAATAGGATTTATTGTCCATTAGAGAATCAACGGTACTTAAAGGATATATGTAATTAGAGGGGTATAACGGACATTATGACCCAGCTTTAATTATGAACTACTGTGGAGGATCACACCATGTGATAGCTATATCGATGGACACCGAGTTGTATCGGTCTGTGTAAAAACGTCTGCAGTTGAGAGAGTGCAGCTTCGGGTTTTTAGTGGAATAACATCGGAGTTAATAATCAAGGAATATTAATTAAAGAGTTTAATTAATGATTCCAAAAATTATTGGAGCTCAAAATACTGTGGGTCCATTAGGTCCCCTTGCTAGCCTGGTCGATTTAGGTAACAAGGGTCATGGATAATTAATTGGAAAGTCCAATTAATTGTGTTACGAAAGTGACACGTATTTATTCAGAAATTAATTGAATAATGAGATTATTTAATTAATGAATAATGGTGATTAAATAAATTAAATAATAAGATTATTTAATCATGTTAATAATCACTAAATGGAGGATGTTTGTTAATATTTATTTTTTGAATAAATAATATAATATGATTATTTTATTTTATTAAATTAAATTTTGAATTTTGAATTTAAATAGTTTGAATTCAAATCATATTAAATAAAATAAATATTAATCAATATCTTTAAAGATATTTGATATCTTAAAAGATTAGATTAATTGGTTTTTGATTAAATTGATTTTGAATTTAAAAAAAAAAAAAAGCAAGAGAAACACACAGCAATTGGTGGCATGCGTGAGAATACAACAAAAGGAGAGAAAAAAGAGAGCTGTGCGTGGGTGCACAATTTGATACAAATATATATATATATATATATATATAAAAGATATATTTTTTTTTAACAACTAGAATTGTTCTAGTTTTGGTTTTCTCTTTTAAAGAAATAGTTTCTTCACATTCTCTCTACATCCTCCTAAGTTCCTGAGTACGTGACGCGCCCACACGCAGTTACCAGTTCCGCGATATAGCTAGGAAGATCAGTGGTACAGACCAGGAGCATATCGTAAAGTGAAGGAGCCTCCAAACGTTGGTAAGGTTCTATATATTTTTATATTGATTACAATTTCTTGAGTTTACATATTGTATGTATTATTAGTTTCGGAAAAATATTTACGGTCTCAAGTTCACTGGTTCCAGATCATTTATGATCTGTATTAAAAATTTCAAAACATGTTTCCGCTGCGTTACTAGTGAACGGGGTTCCAACAAATTCTACTAGCCATTGTGTCACTAAGGAACTTTGTGCGATTGGTCGATCTCTCATAATGCTTTAGAGTAGTTCTTTTGCTTGAGGAGATGCTTTCTTCCAATTCTTTGATCCTAGCATCTTGTTGAACTACCTTAGCATTTAGTTCTTCGATTTTCCTTTGTGATTCTTCAATCTTCATACTTAACTTCTGAACCTCATCCTTCAATTGTGTAGCCCATTCCGGAAGACGATTTGTGCTAAATACAAGGCTTGAATCTTGAGATTCACTAAAGAGCCTAAAAGTATCACAAGACATACCCTTGTCTTTGTATGACATAAAAGTCAAACGTTTATCACTAAACTTCTCTAAGGGAGGTAGTAACACATCTTCCTCATGTTTCTTCACACCTAGAGCCAAACAAAAATGAGTAATAAACCCCAAAAGTGCCAACTTTTTGTCCAACCGAGTTGAACAAGCCGCAATATCAATATGTTTTATAAGAACTTCTCCAAGGTTTATGGGTTTGTTAGTCACTAAGGCATACACAATCTTGATTTTCTCCTTGTTTAGCTCGGTAGAGTTAGAAGATCCCACAAGATTTGTACAAATAAAAAGATGTCAAAATGCACTAACCTTAGTCAACTCACTTTGGCTAATGAAAGCACGATTACCCCACTCAAAATCATTATAATCACATAGAGTTCTACCCATCACATTGAGATTCTCACTAATTTCAACATCAAGAAAGTCCGACTCAATATCATTGGATAACCCAAGGAATTTATTGATATTCTCTGATTTAACTCTAAAGACAATATCTCTCACATCCATCAAAGCATTTACATTGGTAGTACTATACTTGTACTCATGATAGAATTCTCTAACCAAGCTATCATTGACCATTCCAAGCATATTAACCCATGTACCCCAATTCCTATCAACTATAATCTGATGGACATAGGAGCCTCTACACTTACACAAATCTATACCTCTTTCTTGCAATAATTTTTCTTGGTTCCCATAATACCCAAAGGATTCAACCTAGTGGATTTGGATTTCTTAGAGGTAGATGAAGTAGATTTGGGTTTGTCTATGGGTTTAGCAGGATTACTAATCCCTGTAGCCTTGTTTCTTCAATTCCCATGACCTTGTGTAGAGAATAACTAAACACATAAAACAAACGTGAATGGAAACAATCAAAGCAAGTTAGTCATCAAAAATACAAAGGCATATGGTAATACAAAGAATCATCATGCAAATCAAGAAATATGAAATAACATCTACAAGATTCATTATATCAACCAAAGAATATGCCAACAAATGTCAACTTGAAACATGTGAACATATCATAAAAGAGAACAAAATTTAGCATACTATGCTCCTCCTTGATAAGTGCTCTAACTAGGATCAAGATAGCATATTGTTCACTATGAAATCCACACATTCAAGCAATTTAAAGAAATTCAACAAATTAAGCATCAAAAACTATGAGAGATACACTAAAATTTTCAATCTCTCTCATAATTCTTCTAAAATTGCTAGAATATCAACATGCTTATAAACAAAGTGTGTGTGTGAATTTTGCTTCAAGCATATATAAAGAAGTAATTTGATAATCAACATTCAAACCATATTAACATCTATTCATCTTAAGCTTTTCCATAAAAGGTCAAACCGATTATCATCTGGAATTTTTTCATTTCAGAGAATAGATTTCAGCATATGAGCATGTGTGTGCATGTGGCTCGTCATCCCATTTCTATTTGACAATCAGAGCAATTTTGATTTTCAATTATACTCTTTTAAGCCTTTTTTTATTTAGGCTTTGAATCAAAGATTTCTTTCATTGATTCTTTTCAACACTTCTTTGATTTTTCTAACATAAACATATACTCTTCATAACGGCTTTCACTCATCACAATGGTATGCCCTTTCCTACATTGGGCGGCTTCACAACCAAGGTGTGTAGCCATTTTCATGAAGGTACTTGTTGAGTTCTATGTAGTTGCCGAAGCAAAATGGATACTAACCATAAGTTATCTTTAATGTACTAGTCATAGGACTTCAAGGTGTATCCACAAATTAGATATACAAAGAGATTTACTTAAGATCATTACTTCTCAAGAGAGTAGCTTTCAAAGAATATGAAACTCATATTTTTCAAAAACATGCCGCTTATCAGTCAAACATATAATTCACACATCATGATCAAGATCAATGTGAACAATATCACTAAAAATTCTTAAAAGAGCAAATGTCAATGAGAATCATAAGAACACTATACTAGTTTTCTGATATGACATGTTCCATGATGTAGTACAAATATTGAGTTGAGAGATGAAAATCCAAGTAAGCAAGCACTAGGATATGTAAATACCTTAGCAAGCCTTTTGCATCAAATACAACGCCTTTGCCCTTTTTATGAGCTCTCTTGGCTTGTTTGTCCTCATGACAACAAGTTGTTAATGTGTCATCCCAAGATAATGAAAGCATAGCATTTCAACTCAAAACTAAAAACAACTTTCTCTAAAAGGTTTAATAAAATCATCAACATATAGATTTCAATAATACAACTTCTCTAAAGTTAATCAATGGATTTAGACTATCATAACAATTTGTGAGATAGCTAAGTCCATGTCAAGTTATAGAGAGACGAAGCTATAAAGCTAAGTTCTTCACAACTTGACACTAATCTTAAAGCTAACTCACATGTGCAACTTACACTAATGGTAAGAGCACTCACCCTTGACCCATTTGGTCTTGGGCAAACTTACACAAACACTATCAACATCTTTCTTGACAACAATGTTGAATTTTGAGTAAAGACCTTCTACAACTTGGTCCATATGAATAGCATTGATACTCTTCTTTTCAACATTAGTAACACATGCTTTATCAATATTAACAAGGTTTGCTTTCGTCTTATTCCAAACATTCTTAGCATGCTTTGCAACCACATCATGCTTTTCAACATCTAAAGCCTTAGTATGCTTGAAATGAAGTTCAATCTCTTTATAGCTAGATGCATTTCCTATTTTGTAATATTCAATGTATTTATAGCACTTGGGCTTGATATAACCTATAGTATTGCAAAAATAACAAATAGGAACGAAAGATGAGATTTTACCTTTCGGAATTGAAGTAGCAATAGTTGGAGTTTGTAGTGATACCTTGTCCTTCAATTTCTTTTTGGTTTTGGATCTTTTCTTCTTAGGAGGTTTCTTGTCAATGATGACATTTTCCTCGCTTATAGGAAGTGATGCTTCTATGAGCTTCTCCTCAACTACCAAGCCACTAGAAACCCCTTGAGGATTTTGCTCTATATCTTCCAAATTAGAAATGATCTTCTCTTTTTCAAGGACAATCTTTTCAACCTCTCTAAGCTTCTTAGAAATTTCATTCTTTTCACACAAGATCCTTTGAATAATTACTACAAACTCATCCACTTGTATCTTGATCAAATCATCCTTCTTCTCAACCTCTCTCTAAGCTTCATCTCTTTGCTTTTCAAGACTCTCTATCTTAGCCAATAGTTCAAGATTGGTTGAATTAGAACTAGAGCTCTCTTGATGATTTGAATCAATTTTCTTGTTCAAAAATGCTTGACAGTCTTCCTCTAGCATAGTGTGAGAAACCGTGAAAGCAACAAAGTTGCTAACTAACTCTTCCTCACTTAAGGACTTGTCACTTGAGCTTTCCTCATCACTAGAGTCATCATCACTCCATGTGGCCGCCATAGCTTTAGCTTTCTTATCCGTACTAGTCTACTCATTTGGACAATATGAGGCATAATGACCATACTTCTTACACTTGAAGCATTTAACCTTGTGATTGCTCTTAGCTTGACCACTCTTCTCATTTCTTGGAGTAGATGATTTCTTAACTTCCTTTTCCTTAGAGAATTTGCCACTTGGCTTGGCACCTCTTCTCATAAACTTTCTAAACTTTCTAACCAAAAGTGTCATCTCCTCATCATCGTCTTCACTTTCTTCATTGATGACTTTGAGAGCTATTCCCTTACTCTTGACTTTAGGTTTTAAGCTTGACTCATAGGTTTGAAGTGATCCAAGCAATTCATCGATGCTCGTGCTACTAATATCCTTTCTTTCTTCAATAGCCGCCACCTTAGCCTTGAACCGTTTAGGTAAAGATCTTAAGATCGTCCAATTAAGGAGCTCTCCGGAGATTGGTACACCAAGTGCTTGACATTGGTTGGCTATGTTTAGAAGCTTGAATTGGAAGTCATCAAACTTATCCTCTTCACTCATTTGCAACATTTCGAATTATGATCTGAGCATTTAAAGCCTTGACTTCCTAACCGCCTTAGTTCCCTCATTGGTAACTTGGAGAGCACCATATGCTTCCTTAGCGGTCTCTAGATTTGGATAGAGGAAAATTGCCTACTATCCACTCCTTTAAAAATAGCATTCACCGTCTGATGATGCCATTTTGCCAACTCAAATTCATTTGCATTCCATTCGCTTATAGGTTTAGAAACTATAGATCCATCTTCGAGCATCTTGTTAGAAGGATTGTAACCTTCCTCTACCATCATCCATGCCCTCTCATCAATTGAACGGATGTAAGCTTTCATCTGAAGTTTCCAAAAACTGTAGTTATGCCCTTTAAGTATCAAAGGTCTAGAGTTCGAAGCTCCTTCGGACATTGTCAGTTCTTGAAGGACTATGACTCCAAAAACCTAGCAATCAACTGTGAGTGTATCCCGTATCTCATTAAGCTCCTTCTAACAACCCGTTCTGATACCAATTGAAAATATATAAACGCGGTTCAATTGCCAGAAGCTAACCTAGAGGGGGTGAATAGGTTTTTATACATTTTTCAATCCCTTGAAACAAACAAGAGTTTGTCTCTCTATATAGCTTGAATCACAACACTTTGGATAATAAAGCATATATAGATAATCAATATGTATTCTCAAACAAAGTATTGTCAATCAAGTCTACAAGTTGCTAGTGAACGAATTATAATAAAACTAAAAACAAAGAATACTTGTTTTCTCAATAATGTTCAATATGTACAAGTACTAATCAAAGATGATTATATACAAATAAATCTATATACAAATAAATCTAAGTACAAATAAAATGATATTTACAACTTTGATCAAATGAAGTGTTTGCATCTCACACATTACAACAATCTTGTTTACAAGAATATCTAGAAATGAAGTTTGTGAAACAAGATACAAACATACACATACAAGTATAAAAGAGAGATAGGAAGAATTGACACAAGGTTTTTTTAACATGGTAAGACCTCCTAAGAGGAAACATCCACGGGTTGAATACAACCATCAGGTACTTTTATTATTGGAAAGTAGATATGACATTCCTCAAAAGTGACCAACAAATGACACACTCTATATTAGACTCTACATCTACCCAATCCCTATTGGTAGATTGGAAATTATTCCCCAAAAGTGATCAACAAATGACACACTCTCTATTGGACTCCACTTCTACACAACACCATTGAGAGGTTCGAAATTCCTTAAGAGTGATCAACAAATGACACACTCTCTATTGGACACCATGTCAACTCAATATCCTGGGTCTACCAATAATATAGTCTACTTTCTATCCAGGGCACTCTTACCTCTAGAAAGTGTCCCTTGTTTGATTATCTGGACCACTTGTCCTAACCAAGACTCTTTGCTTAGCTAACCGGACCACATGTCCTAACCAAGACTTCATGCCTTTTACAAGGATTTTCTTGTGTGACAATGAGTGCAAAATGCAAACAAGCACTCAACGTAGAATATGAGATCAATACACTCTATGAGAACTAGACATAAGCATGTGAGTTTATAAATCAAAATTGTCTAGTTACTAAACATGAACAAATTCTAGAACATGTGAAACACCTAAACACATTAAATTCCTAGAATCATTCATGTAACTAAAACTTGAATCAATAATATAAATTAAGCACATATTCAAGGTTTTAGTAACAAACATAAACATGCTAGATTCTCAAGATATGATCAATGAATATTCTAGCAAATATTTAGAGCATGTATTTATGTACAAATCAATTAAATCCTAATTCTCTCTAAATATGAAATCAAATGTGCTAATCCTAGATATGTTCAACTAATAAGTCCTAGCATATGATAAAGCTATCAATCAGGAGAATAAAGTCAATCAAGGAACAAATAGCCCTAGATAATAAGCTAATACAATACAACTCACAAACATGTGAAAACCTAGATTTCAAGAAAAACTAGTTCACATTCAAGTCTCTAATTAGACAAGATTAGCCTATAATTGAAACTCTACTTCTCAAATGCATTTGTCCAAGTAACACATACATATAGAAGAAGAAAACCCAAGGTAATTGAAGACTTCGAAGATCAAAACACAAAGAATAGATTAAGACCTTGTAATCTCGTGCAGTTTCTGTTTTGAGTGTAGAACCACGACAAAACTTGAACAAATGGCTGTAAACTAACTTAGAGAAGGTAGGAGACTTCAATACAAATATTCTTCAACTTGAATCACTCAAATCAAATAAGAAATGAGAGAGAGATATGGTGTTTGGAAGATGAGAAATTGGAGAGAAAATTAATGCACTTATTTTTTTAATTTTCTTCTTTTTTGAATGAAATGAAAGAGGGAAAGAGATATTTAAAAGAGAGGGGAAGAGGAAGTTGGGGCAACCAGTGGTCATACACCACCTCAGCTCCCCAAGGAGGCACGTGGCCATCTCGGGGGCAGGAGGCCCTCCTCCCCAAGATGGCCATGCCTCCTCGGGGATGGGTGGCAAATGGCATTTGGCCATTTGCTTCCTCCATCGTGCAACTTCGCGTTCTTCGACCGTTCTCCGACCTTTGAACTCCGAATTCGAATCCATTTTCGGATTATGAACCAAGACTCTCCAATGCACATTGACGACTATGAAATTTTGACCAGAAAATAAAAATTTGACTTGATACACGAAGACGAAGACAATACATGGTAAGTGAACGGGAAGTTTCATAACTTTTTACTCGGAACTTGAAAACTAATGAATGAGTAACAGGAATGACCAGAACTCAATAAAGAATAATATAAGATCAAATTCAAGTCTGAATTCTAGAAAACATTAAAAAAAACACATGAACACACAAGAATATCATTTCCTAGAAATAGTCCTAGAACATGCAATTTACAAAATTTGTCAATTTAAGTCTAATGCATGAGCATTCAATATCAAGTGTGTGAATATGCTATACCAATTGAGCACAATGATGCAGTGACACATATGGATTCAATGTGTGTGTGTGCCTAAGCCTTGTACGAGGAATGAGGTCTAAATATACCTTTTGTTGCGCAATGAAGCATATTCCTCTTTGAAGACTCAATCTTGCTTGATAAGTTGCCAAATCTTCTTTGTAGCTTGAATCATCATCAATCTAAGACAACTAATCAATATAAGTGAAACATTGTTTTGATATGGAATTAATTCCAACATGACTCAAAAACCTAACACACTTAAAGTTTGGTCCACTGAACTTATCGGTTTTCTCCATGTGATTCATCAGTATCAGAACCGAATTCATATAGGGGTTTTCTATCGGAACATTCCTTTAACTCACATACTAGCTCGTCACCGGATCTGACATGTTTCTCACGAATGAGCTGATGACCGGAGTCGTTTTTGCCACACTTAGCAACACAATAGGCACTTCACCCGGAAGTAAAGAGTTCACAACCTTAGTGTCTAATCCCAAACTTGGATTAGTATTCAGAGTCTCTAGTGGAACACTCGAGTTCATGTATGATTTATCCGCCGTAATATTTGAAACAAAACCATAATTGTTTTAGGATCACAAAAATATCATAATATATATATATATATATGACAACACGAATATCAATTAGTTGATATCACATAAGTGAATCAATAATTGATTCTAGATTTCACAATAGAAATCACAATCAGTGTCTAGTATTATAGACCCGATTACCCAGTCGAAATCACAATTGAATTCCAAATCAGTGTCTGTTAACAGACCTGATTTGCCAATATATAAATCAGATAAATAATTGAAATCAGTGTCTTAAAAAAGGCCAAATTTTCACAGATTAATGTTATTTATTAGCCCGAAACAGTGATGCTTGATGAACACAATAAGTAAACCAAGTTCGTCACAATTTGTATTGAAAATAAATAACTTATGTCTAAACAACCTAGAGAGAGGGTAAATGGGTTGTTAATCGATTACTTACCAACTTTTTCGATTAGTCAGTATTAAAAATAAAGTGCGGAAAGTAGAGAACACTTGATTGTTACGTGGAAACCCTACAACTGAAAAAAAAAACCACGGGACTAGCTACGCTATCCACTTGAGCCACAGAAATCCACTATATGAAAATAAGATTACACCCTCAACTGATACACGGAATCTCACTCTCGATAACCTCAAGATATGGACACTACCATTCACCACTCTTGATTCAATCCCTAGTGATATCCCTCGATCCACTATTCTTTGCATGAGCACCTCTTAATCTACCTGTTACAGTGGCATTTGGCGATGCTTGCCAACCAACCCATGGATGTAAAACTTTACTTGCTTGCACAACTTCACCTAGAAGCCACAAGACTTTGACTCTATGAAGAGTATTAAAGTTCTAAGTGAATAAATGACAATATCCAAAATGCAACAATGTGTAAGACCACACACAAAATGCCTAACTAGATGTTGTAATGCAATTTAACAACCTAATTATCAATAATGCCTACATGCAAATACATGAGGACTCAACTAGATGTAGAGAGAAACTCTAGCAACCTAATTGTCAATTAAAACTCACATAAACATTCAAGAACTTGACTAGTTGCATAAAGCTAACCTAATCATCAACAAAACATACATGAACATTTATGGATTAGCTATTTAGGTATATATGACCTAATAATGCAAGTTATCACAAACAAACCTAATCATGCTATCAAGACTCATAAATATATGCAATAAAAAGAGTCAAGGTATTTAATCAAGCAATAAGTACCTAATCTAGAGTAAGAGCAACAATAAATGAGATTTAATGTAGTTGTAACTTACCAAGTCATGAAACCAAGAAGACCCATGCTCAAATGATGATTGATGATGTTAGATGCACATGGGCTTTGGGTTTGAAGAGACAATAAATGAAGCTTGAAGCTTTCTCTCTCAAGGAAACACATAATCTCTCTAAGGTATGTTGAATGTGTGTTTCTTAGGGTTCAAAGAGAGAAGAAGATGAATTTATAAGGCAAAACACGAGTTGCTGAGAAATTACAAGCTTGCCCAGAAAACGAGCAATTTGGCGGTCGGTAGCCACTAAATGCTCAACCGCAGAATCCACTGGAAGCATTCGGCTGTTCAAAATCAGTAGTTGGTGCCCGCCGAATCTCGCCACAGCACACAGCTCAATATTCAAGGGCACAAAAACATAACCAAGCAACATCGAAACCTATCGTATAATATACTGTTGGAAAGGTATGGATGTCTAATTTCTACTATATTTTACAAAACAAGATTTTGATATCTATAGAAAGAGTTATGGTCATTTGAGTGACAAAATGTCAGATTTGAACAACAACAAGATTGCCCAAACTCATGGTATAAGACCATGTGACCCAAGACCAATCCAAGAGAGGAAAATAGAACCTCTCTAGTGGTCACACATCGCGCAAAAACAATCACACCATCGTGGAAGCGCAGACGTTTCCAATCTGGAAAGGAATTACACTACACAAAACCACACTTAGGTCTAACAACAAAGTGCATGTGTGAAATGCATAATAGATGCACATATATAAACAATTGGAACACAAATGCAAGATGTAAAAAGTATGCATGAAGTGTGTGTTTGCACCTAAACTCTTCAAGAGAAAAAGTCAAATGAATATACCTTTCGCTCTTGAAGTCACGGAGATGCTTGGAAGCTTGCCATCAAGATCCTAAGCTACCCATTACAAGATTATCCCCAATGTAGTTTGTCATGCAATAAGGCAATCATAAAATAGAGGTCCTTACATGTATCAAAATCTAGAAACCAGAAAGTTTTTAGAAGTAAAAGAAAACTGAAAATACAGCTCAAACGTGTGTCTAAACAACCTAGAGGGGGGGGGGGGGGGTGAATGGGTTGTTAATCGATTATTACCAACTTTTTTGATTAGTCAAAATTAATCATAATTAACCCAAACAATCAAACAATAAAAATCAAGTAAAGTGCGGAAATATAAAGAACACTTGATTTTTACGTGGAAACCCTCCAAACGGGAAAAACCACAGGACTAGCCATGCTAGCCAATTGAGCCACAGAAATCCACTATATGAAAAGAAAGTTACACCCTCAAGTGATATTCGGACTCTCACTCTCGATAACCTCAGGCTATGGACACTACCACTCGCCACTCTTTGTTCAATCCCCAGTGATATCCCCCGATACACTACTCTTGGCGTGAGCACCTCCTAATCTACCCCACGGGCCTTTTACAGTGGCTCTTGGCAACCAATGCTTGCCAACAAACCTTTGGTTGCAAGACTTCAATGTTTGTGCAACTTCACCCTGAAGCCACAAGACTTTGACTCAAGAAGAGTATAATAGTCTAAGTGAATGTGAGACAATATGCTCAAATGCAATAATGTGTAAGACCACACACAAAATGCTTAACTAGATGTTATAATGCAATTTAACAACCTAGTTATCAAACAATGCCTACATGCCCATACATAAGGACTCAATTAGATGAAAATGGATTCTAGCAACCTAATTGTCAAACAAGTCCAACCAACACAAGTTGTCACAATAAATAACAAGGGCAATAAATGTGTAATCAAGAAATGCAATCAATGAGGCATAAACAACAATGTCTAAATGCAAAACATAAAGACTTAGCTAGAAGGGCAATGTGGTCCCAAATTCTAGCTATCAATAAGAAACCCAATTAGTTGTGTAGAGATTTTCCAACAACCTAATTGTCAATTAAATCCACATGAACATTCAATAAAGCTTGACTAGATAAATAAACATTAATCTATCAACCTAATCATCAACCAATATCACAAGAATGTTCTAGGGTTAGCTATTTAGGGAAAATCAACCTAATCATGTAAGCTATCACAAACAAACCCAATCATGCAATTTAGACTCATAAATAAATGCAATAAAGTGATTCAAGGTATTTAATCAAGCAATAAATACCTAATCTAGAGTAAGAAGAACAATAAATGATATTCAAGGAAGTTATTGCTTACCTAGTCATGAAACAATGAAGACCCATGCTCAAATGATGTGGAATGATGCAAGAATGAGATGGGTTTTGGGTTTGGAGAGTTAATGAAGCTCAAGGAAGCTTTCTCTCTCAAGACTCTCTCTTTCTCTCTCTAGAGTTTCTGTGAAATTTAGGAGAGTTGGGGAAGAAGAAGAGAAAGAGGGGTTTTTAAAGGTGGGAAAAACAGGCTGATTCGAAAAGACCAAAATGCCCCGTTTTGGTGTCAGGCGACATGAGAGGCTATATGGAAGTCGCCTAACATGTTGCCTAATGTTCTGGAGAAGAAAAACATGTCTGAGCCGACATTGGAGGCGACATGCTCAAGTGGCCTTGCATGTCGCCTAACACACTGGACAGCACTCCAGCTCCAGAAACAAGCGACCCAAAACATGACCAAACGACATCGAAACCTTTCGTATGATATACCGTTGGAAAGGAATGGAAGTATAATTTCTACTCCAATTTACAGAATGAGGTTTTGATGTCTGTAGAAAGAGTTATGGTCATTTAAGTAACCAAAGGTCAAAACCGGATAACAACAGAGATGCTCTGTTTCAGTGGTCTCTTTGGAGACTTCAAAACCAACACAAACGGTCATCCAATATTACGAATAATATGTCGTTAGAAAGGTATGGAAGTCTACTTTCTAATTAAATTAACAAAATAAGATTTGGATAAATGTAGAAAGATTTATGGTCAAAAGAGTGACCAAAGGTCAGAAATGGTCAATAACAAAATTCCCACAATCATGGTATAAAACCATGTAACCAAATAACAATCCAAGAGAGGACAAATGGAACCTCTCTATGGTCACAAATCACGCTAAGACTCAAGCACACCAATGTGCAAGCGCGGACACAACACAAGCACACCATCGTGCGAGTGAGGACGTTTCCGAACACACACAGAAAACGTAGAACAAAAACAATCACACGTAAGGACAAACAAAGACGTGCTCGTGTGAGTTGTATAATGGATGCACACATATAAACAATAAAGACACACAAATGCAAGATGAACAAAGCATGCATGAAGTGTGTGTGTGCACCTAAACTCTTCAAGAGACAAAGTCAAGTGAGTATACCTTTTGCTCTTGAAGTCATGGAGATGCTTGGAAGCTTGCCAACACGGACCTAAGCTACCCATTACACAATCATCCCCAATGTGGTATGTCATGAAATAAGCCAATCACAAAATAAAGGTTCTTACAATCTTCCCCTTTGGCTATTTCATGACAAAATACCACTCACAATAAATTCCTCACAAAACAAAACAAAGCTATTGTCCATGAGATTAATTCTACATTACTAATGAGATTCCAATAATCTAAATCTTCAATATCTTCTATCTCCTTGTAGAATCATCAATGTACCTACACACAATAGCAAGAAGCACTTTCCAAGAACAAGTGCAAGTGAGGTGAACAAATAATAACAAGCAATGCACTAAAAAAAGCAATTAAAGAAATGCATGTGCAATGCTCCCCCTAAATGGGTTAACTCCCCCTCAATGGGACAATCCCCCTAAAAATGCAACCCCAGTAAATAAACCACATTACTTCCCCTTTTTGTCATGAGATAGGCAAAGGAGTATTTCCCAACCGGGTCACTTTAGCAAAGAGAGCTATTCACACAAAAACATTGCATAATCATATACACAAACTTTATGCAACTTAAATAATTGAGAGAGATTCAAGGAGATTATATTCAAAAAATGTGTGCGTGTGAAATGTTGCTTAGCATGTAATACAAAATACTATTATTCTTATGCATAAAAATCAATCAAAGCAACACTCAACAGGATTTCCAAATGAAGTCAAACCAATTAAGACCCTGTTGTTATGATAAGAAGATATATATCCAAGCATTTGTGTGCAAGTGTACTAATCACAACAAAAGTATATCATCTTTTCTTCATTGCAAGATACATCATCAATCAACAATTTTGATGTCAAAAATAAGCAATGCAACACCACACATAACAGTCATATAACAACATTTTCTATTTTTCTCCTTTTTCTGTTTTTCTCCATATTCCTAGCAAGCATGTATTTCTGTTTATCATGCTAATGTAACTCTCTTGATGGCTTTCACTCGTTTTCAAATGAGTAGCCTTTTCCAACATTGGGAGGCTCCACGTCATATTGCCAGTAGCCCTTTTCAAGAGAGCTTAAGAATGCATATCGAGGAATCATGAACATGGAGAATAATTTGAGGTCAATCAAATGTACTAACAAGTAGAACATTCCTCAAAAAGATAAGCATGCTCAAGCAATAATAGAAATCATGCATTATCATACAAAGCAACCGTGCAATGGTGTAATAAAAAACATTATACAATTATTAATCAATGTTATTCACCAAGCATACTCAAGCAATCATAAATGAGCATAAAATAAGTCAACTTTTTGCATATGAAGATTCATGCAAGTTTGCTCTCTTTGCTTGAGCTCCCCAAATGGGGTCAATTTCAACCAAGTCATTTGGAGACATGAGCTCCTATAAACCTACCAAGTCCAATGGACCTAATTGCATCTACGGGAGTCACATGGGCACTAAGGCAAGCGGGTTCATTCTTTCTAACCTGCCTAGGTTCCACTTTCACATTTTTAATGGTCATAGACATGTTTCTAGGTTCCCTATGTTTATGCAAACTTGCCCTATTTTTCAACCGTTTTTCTTTCATGCTCTCTAACCTACACCTCTTAATGTATTTAAAGCAATTTGGTCTTAAGTGACCAATCATACCACAATAATGACAAGTAGGTACAAAGTAAGGGTTTATACCATAGCATTGAGATCTCATCGAGGCATCGCCATGTTGATGAGGTTGTCTTTGATGGTGCATCGATTTGCTTTTCCTTGGAGCTTGAGCCGATTTGTGGCACCTTTGTGGTTTTGCTTGTAGAGGTGGTTGAGTCGGTTGATCATACCTTCTTGGTTGAGCATGCCACTTATGGTCACCTCCTTTCTTGATATTTGACTTGTTGGAGGAGGTGGTTGGCTTCTCAAGGACTTGTCCTTTCTTCTTGGATTGCCTAGGCTTTGGTTGGGATGCCAAGGCTTGTGTGGACTTTCCTTGAGTCAGAGATTGCTTGGATGAAACTTTGCTCTTGCCTTGAGCTTGAGGTTGTTTGACCTTGGCTTTCTTTAATTCTTCAAGGTACCTCATCTCTCTTTCCTTGACAATCTTTAAGGAGTTCTCTTTGTTGGCAAGTTCATCCTTCATTGCCTTTATCCTTTGGTGGCAATCTTCAATCTCTTTTTCGTACTTGGACACATCAATCATGTCTGTCTTCGAGGAGTCATCTAACTTAGCCTTTAATTGAAGATTTTCCTTCTTCAACAAATCTTCACTTTCCTTGACTCTCCTTACCTCATCGTCAAAGTGAGTCACTTTGGCTTTTAGTTGAAGATTATCCTTTTCTAATCTAAGGATATCATTTTCCTTCTCCTTCAAAGTCTTTTGAAGAGAATCAACCAACTCTTGATAATCCACCTTATTATCACAAGAGTTCTCGGAGCATGAGCCATCACTATCAAGGCTTCTCCCACTTGTGCTTGTGAGAGTCATATCATCAAGGCTTGCTTCACTCAAGCATGCTCCACTTCGGTTTCCAAACTCCAAGTCATCAATCTTGAAATCTTCAAGTGACACACATTTGGTGATGACTTGTGTTTCTTCATGGTAGGAAACCGGAAATGCAAAGTAGTTGTTCACACACTCACCCGAGCTTGTAGAACAACTTTCGACAACTTCAACTTCGCTATCACACCGATTAGCAATCATACTAACTCCTCCATTCTTGTACTTCAAGTTACCACACTTGGAGGCAATGTGGCCAATTCCACCACATTCAAGGCAAGGGTAATTTTCCTTGACATTTTCTTTTCCTCCTTGACTTTGGAGGTCATACACTTCTCCTCCTTCACTTTGGAGGTCAAACCCTTCTTTTGAGATTTGACAAATCTCCTAAATCTCTCAACCATGAGAGTCATCTCCTCATCGGAGTCATATATCTTCCTCTCAACATTAGAGGTCATCGAAGCAAATCCCACTCTAAGTGTTTCACTCTCACACATGGTGTTTAGGTGAATTGAGTGAATGAATGCAAATGAAATGCAAAGAACAAAATGCACACAAATGCAAGACACACAAACAAGAGCAAGGATCACCTAAGTATGTCTAGGAACCTGCTTTGATACCAATTGAAAATACAGCTCAAACGTGTGTCTAAACAACCTAGAGGGGGGGGGGGGGGGGGTGAATGGGTTGTTAATCGATTATTACCAACTTTTTTGATTAGTCAAAATTAATCACAATTAACCCAAACAATCAAACAATAAAAATCAAGTAAAGTGCGGAAATATAAAGAACACTTGATCTTTACGTGGAAACCCTCCAAACGGGAAAAACCACGGGACTAGCCATGCTAGCCACTTGAGCCACAGAAATCCACTATATGAAAAGAAAGTTACACCCTCAAGTGATATTCGGACTCTCACTCTCGATAACCTCAGGCTATGGACACTACCACTCGCCACTCTTTGTTCAATCCCCAGTGATATCCCCCGATACACTACTCTTGGCGTGAGCACCTCCTAATCTACCCCACGGGCCTTTTACAGTGGCTCTTGGCAACCAATGCTTGCCAACAAACCTTTGGTTGCAAGACTTCAATGTTTGTGCAACTTCACCCTGAAGCCACAAGACTTTGACTCAAGAAGAGTATAATAGTCTAAGTGAATGTGAGACAATATGCTCAAATGCAATAATGTGTAAGACCACACACAAAATGCTTAACTAGATGTTATAATGCAATTAAACAACCTAGTTATCAAACAATGCCTACATGCCCATACAAAAGGACTCAATTAGATGAAAATGGATTCTAGCAACCTAATTGTCAAACAAGTCCAACCAACACAAGTTGTCACAATAAATAACAAGGGCAATAAATGTGTAATCAAGAAATGCAATCAATGAGGCATAAACAACAATGTATAAATGCAAAACATAAAGACTTAGCTAGAAGGGCAATGTGGTCCCAAATTCTAGCTATCAATAAGAAACCCAATTAGTTGTGTAGAGATTTTTCAACAACCTAATTGTCAATTAAATCCACATGAACATTCAATAAAGCTTGACTAGATAAATAAACATTAATCTATCAACCTAATCATCAACCAATATCACAAGAATGTTCTAGGGTTAGCTATTTAGGGAAAATCAACCTAATCATGTAAGCTATCACAAACAAACCCAATCATGCAATTTAGACTCATAAATAAATGCAATAAAGTGATTCAAGGTATTTAATCAAGCAATAAATACCTAATCTAGAGTAAGAAGAACAATAAATGATATTCAAGGAAGTTATTGCTTACCTAGTCATGAAACAATGAAGACTCATGCTCAAATGATGTGGAATGATGCAAGAATGAGATGGGTTTTGGGTTTGGAGAGTTAATGAAGCTCAAGGAAGATTTTTCTCTCAAGACTCTCTCTTTCTCTCTCTAGAGTTTCTGTGAAATTTAGGAGAGTTGGGGAAGAAGAAGAGAAAGAGGGGTTTTTAAAGGTGGGAAAAACGGGCTGATTCGAAAAGACCAAAATGCCATGTTTTGGTGTCAGGCGACATGAGAGGCTACATGGAAGTCGCCTAAGAGGCTACATGGAAGTTGGCTAACATGTCGCCTAATGTTCTGGAGAAGAAAAACATGTCTGAGGCGACATTGGAGGCGACATGCTCAAGTGGCCTTGCATGTCGCCTAACACACTGGACAGCACTCTAGCTCCAGAAACAAGCGACCCAAAACATGACCAAACGACATCGAAACCTTTTGTATGATATACCGTTGGAAAGATATGGAAGTCTACTTTCTACTCCAATTTACATAATGAGGTTTTGAGGTCTGTAGAAAGAGTTATGGTCATTTAAGTGACCAAAGGTCATAACCGGATAACAACATAGATGCTCTGTTTCAGTGGTCTCTTTGGAGACTTCAAAACCAACCCAAACGGTCATCAAATATTATGAATAATATACCGTTAGAAAGGTATGGAAGTCTACTTTCTACTCAAATTAACAAAACAAGATTTGGATAAACGTAGAAAGATTTATAGTCAAAAGAGTGACCAAAAGTCAGAAATGGTCAATAACAAAATTCCCACAATCATGGTATAAAACCATGTAACAAAATAACAATCCAAGAGAGGACAAATGGAACCTCTCTATGGTCATAAATCACGCTAAGACTCAAGCACACCAATGTGCAAGCGCGGACACAACACAAGCACACCATCGTGCGAGTGAGGACGTTTCCGAACACACACGGAAAACGTAGAACAAAAACAACCACACGTAAGGACAAACAAAGACGTGCTCGTGTGAGTTGTATAATGGATGCACACATATAAACAATAAAGACACATAAATGCAAGATGAACAAAGCATGCATGAAGTGTGTGTGTGCACCTAAACTCTTCAAGAGACAAAGTCAAGTGAGTATACCTTTTGATCTTGAAGTCATGGAGATGCTTTGAAGCTTGCCAACACGGACCTAAGCTACCCATTACACAATCATCCCCAATGTGGTATGTCATGAAATAAGCCAATCACAAAATAAAGGTTCTTACAAAAACGATTTTAATAGTAAAGAATTTGTCTTAAAATTGTTTTTCTGTGGATCAAAACAATCTTGGTTCGAATCTGAAGGAAACAGAAAATGAAAAACCACCTAAACAACATGTTAGAAATCAAGTTAGGGAAATCGAGGCCCGTGTTTCACACGGTGTCCTTAAGACAAATTCTTCATGTAACCCCGTATGTGTATAGCGATTGTCTCCCATGATTCAATGATTTAATAGCAGTAGTGCAAAGCACAAACCACTCCCAGCAAACTCAAATTGAGTTTCAACTTACCAAAAAAACAAAGGAAATGAATCGAGAGAGAAAAGAATTATTTGCTCTGTCTTTTGTGATTATGTGTGTATATTTCTTTGAAGAGAAGACTAGGGTTTATATAAAACTGAAACAAGAGGATTATTTGGAAACAACTTGACAATCACATTTTTAATGATAAAGGAAATTAATTATGGAATAATCTCCAAAAGATCTATTCCTAATGAAACACTGATTATGTTTTCTTAGTGATCAAGTAAGTATCAAAATCCAAAACGAAATTAATTCTTTTCTTATCATTAAAACATCTGACTTAAGGAAAACATAATTCAAATAATAACAAAAAGTCGGTTATACTCTTACGGTCTAATCGGTGCGACATTCGTGTACGCAGGACGTGCCCGCACACGAGTCGTTCGACCGAAGGTTCAAGGTCTTTAATTTGCTTTGACGAATCTAGACCTTTAAGATTAGGACGAGACTTTCGCTTTGACAAAACTGAAATATGTAAATCTATTGGTTAATAGTTGTGAAACTGATATAAATAAAATCAGTTCGTCTTGAGGAGAGAAAAATTGCATATATATATATATATATATACACACACACACACACACACACACACACACACACACACACACACACACACACACACACACACACACACACACACACACACACACACACACACACACACACACACACACACACCTATATATAGTGGTTCTCTCATAAGAGATCCCTTATTTTAATCTCGGCAAGGACCTTGATGAAATCATGTCGACTTCTATGAATTTTGATCTAAAATTTTTTGTAGATGATAAATTCAATGAGATATAGCAATCAATAAAATTTAAGAATTTTTCAAGCACTACAACTATTGATCCTGATTTTGTTAAATATGAAAGCATATCGAAAAATGGGCAAAATATAGGAAAATTCAAGAAAAATAGTTGTAGTGCTTGAAAAATCATTAAATTGTTTTCATAGGTAGATTTCATTGAGCATATCATTCACACAAAAATTCATATCAAAATTCATAAAAATGGATGTAGTTTCATCAAAGTCCTTACCGAAATTAAAATAAGGAATCCCTTATGAGAGAACCACTATATATATATATATATATATATATATATATATTACTTGAAATTATGAGATTCCAAATTGGGTTCGAAAATTTTATAGTACATTTAAGACTATCACTAAATTAATAACTTAAATTTTAATTGTACCTAAAGTGTTGTTCTGACAAAATTACCCTTAAAACACACTCATAGAAATAAGTCTCGTACTTCTTTTTTTCAAGATTTATTTTCGTGTTTCTGAGACTTATTTAAATGCTTCAAAGGCTTATTTTGATGCTTCAGAGGCTTATTTTGGTGCTTCCGAAACTTATTTAGATTTGTAAAAAAATCTAAATAAAAAAAAAAGTTAGAACAATTTAATAAACTTCATCTGACAGAACCTACATTCAGTTACTACTCAAGCCAACATTTATGCAACGAAGTGATCATGGTTTACTACTGAGATTAAGTGGAACTAGTAACTTCCATATTCAGTTTTATTGATCCTATTTTATAGCATCAAATCAGCATGTATTTCCTTCGGTTTCTGATCCACGTTTAGTCAATTCAGTTTCTGTAACTCATGATATAAATATGAATAGAATCTCAGCAAAGATTATAATGGTAAGAATTCTCTTGTAGTAGGCAGTGGAAACAAGCTTGATATTATTCACATAGGTAACTCAAAATTACCTACTCAACAGAAGAATTTATTGCTTAATAATGTGTTATACCTAATATCACAAAGAATTTGTTGAGTATATCTCAATTGGTTGCTGATAATAATGTAAATGTTGAGTTTAACTCTTTTGGTTGTTTTGTGAAGGACAAGCTAACGGGACTAGTGATGCTATAAGGGAAGCTTGAAGATGGTTTGTACAAGCTTGAAGCTGTTTCCATTCCAAATCAGCCCAACATCACAAAATCAAAGTCTTTTTCATATTCTCCAGTCATTTCCCTTTCCTGCAAATTTCTCAAGTCCAGAGTCATGTGTCAGTTCTTTAAATTTCTCAAAATAGGATGAATGACATAGGAAATTAGGCCATCCATCTAAAAGAATATTGTTTCAAGTTTTAAAACAATGTAATGTTAATTCCAAATCAAATGAAATTAATTTCCGTGATGCTTGTCAATTTGGAAAATCACATGCTTTGCCTTTTAAAAATTCTGATTCACATGCAAAATCTGTATTGGAATTAATTCACACTGATCTTTGGGGGCCTGCTCCATTACTTTCATCATCTGGATATCCTTTTTATATACATTTTATTTATGATTGTAGTCATTTCACTTGGATTTATCCTCTCAAACACAAAAGTGATGCTGTTCAAGCTTTTAGTCATTTCAAAAATCTTGTTAAAAATCAATTTGGAACTAAAATAAAATAACTCTACTCGGACAGTGGAACCGAGTATCTACCATTTTCTCAAATAGTTCAACAGTCAGGAATCATTTTCAAACACACTTGTCCACATACCTCAGTCCAAAATGGTAGAGCCGAAAGAAAACATAGGCATATTGTTGAAATTGGGTTAACTCTCTTAGCACAAGCAAAAATGCCATTAAATTTCTGGTGGGAAGCATTTTAGAGTGCTGTTTTCTTGATAAATAGATTACCAGCCCCTATTCTTCAAGACATTTCACCAATGCAAAAATTATTTGACAAAGTTCCAGATTACTCCTTCCTAAAGGTTTTTGGTTGTAGTTGTTTCCCATATCAAACTCACAAATTCCAATTTCATTCAACAAAGTGTGTATTTCTTGGTTATAGTGAGTCTTTCAAGGGATATAGATGTCTCAGTTCCACAGAAAAAATCTCTCTCTAGACATGTAGTAAAAAAATGAAAAAGAATTTCCCTTCCATTTTGGGTTCCTAAATACCAAAACAACATCTAGTTCTGTCATTATTCCTTCACCATCATCATGGCACTCACTCACAAATATTTCTCGTCACACTGCAGATTCTGTTCATACAGACAATCATCAAATTTCCTTAATAACATCATCAAGTTCTCAAGGCTCAACTTCTATCTCACCAAGAGAATTATCTCGAGAATTTGCCACAGCCGATTCATCAAATTCAAAGTCTATGCAGCCTCAATTCAAGTAGAAAATGATGAGCAACAAGTTGAACCTGACACAGAAATTGCAGCTACGAATGCTCAGAAAACAGGTACAGACACCCAACAGATCAGACACTCAATGATGACTAGAGGGAAAAATGGAATTTTCAAGCCAAAATTGCCTGACATAGGAATTGTCGAGACCGTTGAAAGTCTGAATTCTATAGAACCTATGATTGTTTCAGCAACTCTCAGCAACAGTAATTGGAAGAAGGCCATGCAAACTGAATATACTGCTCTAATCCAGAATCTGACATGGCATCTAGTTCCAGCATCTGCAGCTCAGTCTCTAGTTTGAAGCAAATGGGTTTTCAAGCTCAAACACAACCCAGATGGGAAAATAAAACGTTACAAAGCGAGGTTAGTTGCAAAGGGATTCCACCAAACCCCTGGCATTGATTTCTTTGAGACATTTAGTCTTGTCATTAAACCTTATACAATCAGAATTGTGCTCACTCTAGTTGTCTCCAAATGATTGATTTCTTTGAGACATTTAGTCTTGTCATTAAACCTTATACAATCAGAATTGTGCTCACTCTAGTTGTCTCCAAATGATGTGAGGTAAGACAACTAGACATAAACAATGCATTTCATAATGGTTTGCTCATTGAAGATGTCTATATGGTGCAACCCGAGGGTTTTGTTGATCCTAAGAAACCAGATTTTGTTTGTAAACTGGACAAGGTTATCTATGGACTTAAACAAGCTCCACGTGCTTGGTTTGATAGGTTGAAGAACACTTTAAATGACTGGGGATTCTGTAATTCCAAATGTGACACTTCTCTCTTTTTCTTCAAGTCTAACACCAAAGTCTTGTTTATTCTCATCTATGTTGATGACATTTTGATAACAAGCAATGACAACAAACTTGTGCAAACTTTCATTCACAAGTTAAATAAGATTTTTGCTCTTAAAGACATGGGGTCTTTACACTATTTTCTCAGAATTAAAGTTTGTAGAGATGAAACTGGAATGTATCTTACACAATCAAGATGTATTCGAGAATTACTCAGCAAAGCTGGAATGGGACATGTCAAAGCTTGTTCAACACCACTTGCAGTAGGTAAAAATATGTCTAAACAAGATGGTGAAATCATGCGGAATTTGACATCCTGTAGATAGATTATAGGGGCTCTACAATATCTCACACACACTCGGCCAGGCATAGCTTTCACTGTCAACAAGTTGAGTCAATTTCTTCAACAACCAACAATGGTTCGTAGGCAATCAGTGAAGAGAGTACTCTGATATCTAAGTGGCACTGTTTCTGTCGGTTTACATATTAAGCACAATGACAAACTTCCTTTAAGTGGTTTCTCGGATGCAGATTGGGCTAGTTGCCCTGGTGATCGTCGCTCAGTAGCAGGTTATTGTGTTATTTTGGTGACACATTAGTTTCTTGGTCTTCTAAAAAACATGTAGTAGCTAGATCAAGCATAGAGTTTGAGTATAGATCACTCGCTAATCTTGCTGCAGAATTTTTATTTTTATTTTGAAGCTTATATGGACCCAAATATTTTTAAAGCTTATTTGTACCCATAATTACTAAAATAAATGAGATTCATTGAGTTTGGAAAAAGGTTGAAGAAGATGTGGAAGATACGTTGAAGAAGATAGAGAAAAGAAAAAGAAATAAAAAAAAATAAGACAAAAGGGGTATTTTTGTCACTCACTTACTTTGGTAGTTTGGTGCTTAATAAACTTAACTTATTAACTTCGTGATATTCACAAAACTCCAATTGGATATGGCGTTATTTAGACCCATTTCCACTTTCAAATTTGTCATCATATGTGGTACTTCTCATGATGCTAAATTATCGGCACAAATATAGAGATCATCTAGTAAAAATAGGTCAAAATAAAAGAGAGCGCTAATGCTAGTAAGTGAATACAAATTTCACTAACAATAATTATCTCTGAACAAATCTAAAATTTCAATTATCTTTTCATTAATGCCCTTATATCATATATCATATATAATAGGGGAATTATCATTTGGGTCCATATATTTTTTTTAATTTTCTGATTTTAACAATCTTTCCCTTTTCACTCGCGTCGTTCCTATGTTTTTAAAAACCCATCAATTCAGCCCCTCTATGAGTCAGACGTTAGTCAACTTCAGTGGAGTGTGAATTTGATGGGGTTTGAGATTTCGTGAGATGCCCGAAGGCTTAGCTATGATTCGCAGGGTGAAGCAGAGCTAAGGCGTAGGACAAATAGAGTGCAAATACATGAGTAACAACAAGTCACTCACTAGAACGAACATGCGAGACAAAAAGAGAAAGTTGGGCTAGGGATATGCCTACTTTCCTGGTCTGTTCATCGGAGGGAACCGGAGGGGCTGTGTACTGTTGTGAGCCCAAGAGAAGACTCCTTGCTCCGGCTTCGGTTAATAACATAAGCTTCGCTTACGAGCTTCCACCGCTCCATTAAGCCCTAGGCTCCGTTGGAACTCCGGTGTTCGGTGAAGAATGAATCTTCCCCTCCGTCTTTCATTTAGCCACTAGGCTTAGTCGATTCCAACTCCGAAGATAACAGATTTAGAGGTAATTTTGTCTTTAAACCAAGAACATAACAATTGTCAACAACAAAAATAGAATTTTTTTTAAAATATTTATATAATACAATAAGAAAAAAGTTATAAATCTCCACCATCCAAATCTTAGATAGATGGTGGAGATTTATTTATTTATTTATTAAAATAATTTATATAAAAAACTTAAAGAAAAAAAATAAAGAAGTAAAAGAAAATGGTGGAGATCCATCATCTTCTTCGTCAAAATTCTCGAAACCATTCATCAAAATTCATCTTCAAACACCAAAAATCCATCCAAATTTAACCATTTATCAATCAAACCGACCAGAAGTATCAATCAATCAAACCCTCCAAAAATCAAACCCAGAAATCATCAAACCCAGAAAAATATTTTCTAAGGGAGGGGGATGATTTTCAAATGTTAAACCTACAAAAATAAAAAGCAAAATTGAATCATCTATCCCTACCACAACCACTATTAGAATCCAAAATCCTCCCAGATCAGCAACCGAAAACACAAACATCAAAAACCCATAAGTCCAGAGCCCTCCCACCATCAATTGTTTCCTCCAACATCATTATCACCGCTCAAGGCTACGTTAATTGAAACCCATGGAGCCATTCGTGGTACTGGCTTTTCCAAAGAAGAGCCGCTGAGGAGACTGTCGACGAGGAGATTGACGCTGTTAAGGAGACCGTTAGTGAGGATATCGTCGGGGAGGAGATCGGGGCTACTAAGGAGACTGCTGAAGAGGAGAAATGGAGAGATACGAGAGATAGATGAGAGATGAGAAGAGAGAGACTTGAAAAGCCCGTTCCATCTGAGATGGAGGCGGCGCCACATCAAATGCAGAAGATGAAGTTTCTTTTCAACTTTTATTTATTTATTATTTGTTAGGGATATTATTATTTTCCGCCATAACTTTTGGAATATTAGTCATTTTGGTCCCCCTTATTTTGGTATTGGCTATTTAGCATCTTTTGTTAAGGTATTTTTAAATTATTAGTAACTTTTCTATGTGCAGTTACCATTATACCCTCACTAAACTAACAAAATATTTTATTGTTTAACGGAATAGTAACGGTAAGGGGCATAATGATAATTACATACAATCATATGGTGGAAAATAGCCAATACCAAAATAGGGGGGGACCAAAATGACTAATGCCTCAAAAGTTATGGTGGAAAATAATAATATACCTATTTTTTAAGTTGTTTTGGATTTTTAATTGAAACTGGTTTACTTTTTTTTGAGTTTTTTTTCTTTTAATTAATTGTTTTAAAAAATTTAAATTATTTGTTATTTTGGAAAGTAATTTTTTCAATTCTCTCCCCATGCATAATAAAATTGAAAAGTAATATACGGAGATGAAGATCCATCACTCCATGGAGGTGGATCTCCACCTAATTTATTATTATTATTATTATTATTATTCAATTTTGTTTTTGTTTTTGTTTTATTTTTTAAAATAAAATAATTGTCTAAAGGTAAAATAGTCATTCAACATTTTCAGTGACTGTTGACCGTTGAAAATCTGGTCAGAGAGACCAAATTAATGGGTTTTAAAAAATATAGGTACTACGTAAGTGAAAAAGGGAAAGATAGTTAAAAAAGTCATAACACACAAAATATAGGGATCAAAAATAATAATACCCATATATAATAATATAAAAATAGTTTTTTTATGTAGAAACCGCCATGTTTCATTTCATTAATGTATTTATAATTATAATTATCAAATCATATATTATCATATATAATAGGGATATTATTATTTTCCCTTTAACTTTTGAGGTATTGATCATTTTGCACATTTTAGATTCAGTAATGACCATCTTACACCTTTTGTTAACTTATGTTACTTTTTTAACAAAAATACTATTATATCATTCTATCTCTCTTTTTAAAATTTTAATTTAACAAAATTTAAAAAAAAAACAATTCAAAATCAGTTTATCTCCAGATTCAATCTCCACCGTCCATCTCAGAGATGAAAGATGAAAATAATAAAAAAAAAGCAATTTTTTTATAGCAAATTCAGCATCTACATCACTATCATCATCCAAACCCAGAAAATCATCAACACACCACCAAACCTAGAAAATCATAATCAACACACCAGAACCCATAACCCACACAACCAAAACCATCACAATCACACATAGACCCAGACTGTCATCATCACCAACACCATAAAGCAGAACCCAGAAACTAGAACAAAACCAAACTCGCACCAAATCGTAGCCACCAACACCTTCAAATCAAACCACCATCACCACCAGCACTAACAAATCCTCCACCTTCTAACACCGAAACAAAACCCCGAAAACCCAACACAACCACCCAAACCTATCAATCAAGCCCCCTCATCCCACTCCAAACCAACACAAATTTGTTCCACATTCCTAAAAAAAACTATTTTTTTATATAAAGAAATCCTATCTGTGGATCTCGATCGAGATCTAGAACCATGGGAGTGGGGCCACAAACTGGCACAGTGGAAACGGGGGCGACGAGCCTCCCTTATTCGTTGTTGTCCTGTTCGTCGTGAATCGATTTCCACGAACACCACCCCCTTGTTCGTGGCCGTCCTGTTCTTTAAATACCCAATAACCAAAACCACTTACAATTTGAGAAAGGGAAGAAGAGAGCGGCAGAGAGAGAGAAGAAAAGAAGAGAATTGGGAGAGAAGAAGATAACCAGGTGGGAGAGAGGGAGAGAGACAGAGAGAGGGAGAGAGCAGGGAGGATAGAGAATGAGAATTAGGATTTTTTTTTAATTTTTTAATATTAATTTTCTAATATCTTTTAATAATTATTGACTTTATCCTATTGAGTTACGATTATACCCTTACTTACATAAAATAATATTCCATTTTATTAACGGTTCTGTTGAAAAAAAAAGAGGATGTTGACTATTAAATGAAATGTCAAGGCGGAAAATGGCTAATACCGAAATAATAGGGTGAAAAATATCTAATACCTCAAAAGTCAATGAGAAAAATAATAATATCCTTATATAATATTATAAAAATAGCTTCTTTCAATTAGAAACCGCGGGTACTGGTTGAAATTTTGGTCACGGCACGATAAGTCAACACGACAAGAACACGGTTATCGCAAGTTTGGGTTGAAGTTAAACAGATCGTGTCAATAATCATGTCAACCCAATTAATAAACGTGTCGTGTTCGTATTTAGCTAATCCTGTCACATATTGACACGATTAATAGGGGCACAAATGTAATTTTATGTTTAAGGTTATTGTGTATTTATCACATTATGATATAAATTCAAATGGAAACCCTAAATCTCATTCATTTCACTAACCACCGGTCACTCCACTCCTCCCTCCGCCTGTATTGAGGATCAACTCTTCCGATTCATCATTTTTTTTTATTTGTAATCAAAATAGATGTAGCTCTGAAACTTTTTATTTATGTTTTGATTTGTGCTTAAACAACTTAGTTTTGTAATTAAACAGAAATATGAGTTTTTATTTGAGCAATCTAGAGGATTAAACTCTTTCTTGTCAAGCATTTAACTAAAATGTGTGATTGTGGGTTAAAATGAAAGGTTCACATTAAAAAAAATTGAAATTTTAACTTTCAATGTAATTTATGTGGTTTTGTTCTAGCATAATAATTTTGCATTCATTGAATTAATTGTAGTTCATTTCATATTCCTCTCTAACTTGGTTAAAATGAAAGGTTGACATAAAAAAATGAAATGATAACTTTCAATGTAATTGATGTGGTTTTGTTCCACCACAATAACTTTGCATTCATTGAATTAATTTTGCACTCATATCCATAAGTATATCATTCTATAATTTTTCTTCTTCAATTTATTTATTTATTTTTAATGTAATTTATGTGTTTTGGTTTCACCATAACCTTTGTGATTCTTTGCGTTCATTCTAACCTATTCATCTTTCTCTCAATCTCTCTCCCTTGATTTTTCATTTCCTATTTATAAGTGAAAATAAAACCCATATTTGTTTTTCATTTTTTTTCTCAATAGTCTTGTCTTCATGTTTATATGTTTTATACATCTACTCACACATACATGTATATAATTCTATAAATTTTTTGCTTCATTTAACATTTTTTTAATATTCAAATTTATTCTATTATATTATTATCTCTTAATCATTTAATTTCTCTTTTGATAATATAGCTTTTTTTAAGCATAATAATATAAGTTCTATTGCAAGATTTGTGACAAGATTTCTTCTGTTTTGAGTTGATAATGCATGTACTTTCCTCTTCCATTTATTTCTTTGTGCGCGCGTGTTTAGTTGGTTTTTCACATATGTATTTTTGTTATTTACCTTATGTTAACTGAATTTTTTATATTTAATTTATTAATTTTGATCATGTGATTTGCAAAAGTTTTGACTTTTGATGAAGAAATAAAGAAAAAATATATTTATGGCTTAAAGATAGACAAATGATAATTAAATCTAAGAATTCTTTTTGTTTTCAACACAACAATATAGAGAACGAAATATGAGTTGAATCCAATTGTTAATTTAAGTTTAATTTGTATGATTATTAATTTTATAATTTTATAATTTTATAATTTCAATGTAACCTTAATCTTTTTTGTCTACACTTATTTTCGATTTATATAAAATGTTAGTGCTTACTTTTTTTCTCTTTCAATTTTAATTTGTTGAAAACAAATCCCCTCATGAATTAAGGAAAAGCGTGAACATTTAAAAATAATATTTTTTAGTATAACCTCATACATTTCCAATTCTTTTTTATATTTATTTCTTATTTTCTTATATAATTGTTATAGCAAATAAGTAAATAGTAAACACATTCATTTTACATATTTAGTGATAAAGTTATGGATATAGGTATAAATATAATTTCGGTATACATGAGTTTGTGCGTAGTATCAAAGTCTTTTTTTTGGTTTTCTAACAACTATATGATACGATAACATTTTTAACAAAGTTTCCACATTGTATGGGTTGACACATTAGTAATTTATAATAGGTTCATAACTATACTAATTTAATATCAAAATTGTTGTAAATAATCAAAGAAATGAATTGAAAAATGAGAGATGAAAGCATTGAGTGAGAGATGGGAGACGAGAGACACGAGAGTTAGAGAGAAAACTGATATATTGATATTGTTGGCCTTTTTCATACAGTGCACACATATATATAGAGGCAAAGAAAGAGGGAGTGAGGCGGTGAGAAGGAGAAGATATTTATGTGATAAAAGAGGGAGAAACTTGTGTGTATTGTATAAGTGGTAAAAGCTACATATTATAACACTCCCCCTTGGATTTATACCACTTGTATTAATATTCTAAGAAAAACCCAATGGGAAAAAAATCTTAGAAGATGTATACAATGATCTCTTTGGATCTTGTGGTGTTGGATGTTCTCAAAACTATCGAGAAGAATGTATACAATGATCTCTCCGGATCTAGTGGGGTTAGACATTAAAAACTATCTCATTAAAAACCTTGTCAGGAAAACCCAGTGGGATAAAACCTGATCGAAGGGAAAAAGAGATCAGTATACAATGATCTCTCCGGATCTAGTGGGGTTAGACATTAAAAACTATCTCATTAAAAACCTTGTCAGGAAAACCCAGTGGGATAAAACCTGATCGAAGGGAAAAAAAGTATAGTGTACATATGTCTAGATTTATTTGTTTTTTCCAAAATATTTCTCACATTTATACTTTGCTAAGGAAAACCCAGTGGGATAAAAACCTGAGCAAAGATATTCATTAATCTGTCGGATCAAAGTAATATTTATGATGATTTTTTGAATCAAAGTAATATATATATATATACGATGATTAGCAAGATCAAAGTAATATTTACAATGATCCTTTTGATCAAGTCAACATATATACGATGATCAACTGGATAAATGTAATATTTATGGATTAAATAATTTTGGGTGTGCTTATAGAATTGTCTCATTAAAACCTTTATCAGGAAAACCCAATGGGATGAAAAACCTGATTGAAAGGAAAAAGAGTACAATGCACATATGCCTCAAATAATTAATATACTTTATCTGATATGCTCCCCCTGGTGGGACTCTCCCCCTGATGAGACGCTCCCCCTGATAAAAGTTTTTTTGAAGCAACCTTCTGGATTACTAGAACTGATGTATATTGATGTTTATTTCATCAAATACAATAACATCTTAAATGATTGGTGGGAGTATGAGCAAATACTTGCTTTTGTGAAGTAATATCCATATGGAATCTTTTTAGAATCTTTTCAATACATTCTGTTTGGTGGACAAGCATTCCATTTAATCTATGCTCGATCTTCAGGTCGAGACAATATATTCTTTCTCATTTCTTTATGAAGACACATGAGTATATAATATGATTATTATATCCTTATCTTTATCAGATATTAACTGAGACTGTTGTACCACATCCGTTCATATTGTTTTTAATCCATATAAGGATTTTTGTATGTTCATCAAATACAAATTACGAGATCTCGATTTATATGCTTCTAGCATTTTAGAATCCTTCAGGATTTATAAATATATGCATTGAGTGAATCATATAGATAAATGATTACTACGTCTACGAGACGTATTTCAAGCCTTTTAAAGGCAGCCAAATTTATCAACAACGTAATCGTATTCATCAATTGTGAATACCAAGTTTCTGTAAGAAACCTCGCACTACGAGTCGTGCCTCATATCTCACAATCTCGTTTTCTTATTACGTTTCAGTATAGAGACCCATTAGTATCCAACTAGTTTGACATCTTCAGGTGTCTGGAGTACTATTGGTCCAAATACTTTATGTCTGGCTTATGAAGTCAATTCTTCTTGAATTGCTTCTTCCATCTAGGTCAATCATGCCTTTTATCTACAATCATTGATATTATGAATATCATAATTATCATTTTATAATTTCAGTAGCGCTACTGTGTATAAAAATACATTATTAATGATTGTTTCCTTATGATTCCACATTTCTCTCATATGACTCATAGAAATTTTCTCAATTTCTATGCTCTTGTATCTCTGTTGAGATTTCTTCCATTTTAATGGATTTAGCTAGTTCATAGACTCCGTATGATTTATAGAATTTCTCTCAATTTCTATATTCTTGTATCTTTGTTGAGATTACTTCCATTTCAATGGATTTAGTTATATCATAGACTCCGTATGATTTATAGAATTCCTCTCAATTTCTATATTCTTGTATCTCTTTAGATATATCAGACTCTTATAGTTGATTTAGAGAAAGTGAATTTATTTATAAATCGAGTTTTGTTTACTCTTAGGACCCTAATAACAATACCTTTCAAAAGGTTTATAAACTTATGACATATATCAGATGATTTATTTATTGCCCTTTTCTCTGATCGTTCTTCAAGAACAATCACCCGGCCGGGGTTTATAAGATGACAATTTATAAAATCAGGTTACCTTTAATATATCAGGTAATAGATTAATAATCCTCTGATGATCAATTATCTTTCGTATTTGAGAGATACGAAGATTGAAATGAGACACGTATATAGAGAGAAAACCGAACGGGTATCTCTATTTTGTATATAAGTAACTTTTCATTTACTTTTTCTCTTCTAGAAAAACTTTCCCAATTGGGAATTAATCAATATAATAATATGCAGATTGTGCATATAAATATGAACTATCAGAAGTTTAAATGATCTAATAAAAGATTACTCAAAATCAATATTAATCTCAGATTGATATAAAAGTCTTATCTTAGATCATGTCAGATATGCAATAAGGGGATATGCAATACAATCAAATATCTTAAAAGTGAGTAAGTCCCTATATGGAATTTAGTAATTGTACTGAAATAATGAGGTTCTCGCAATTACCTGGAGAAGTTTGATAAGTGATCCCCTAATCCATTTTGATTATGACTATATCTGAAAACTGGATGTTGAACATCAATCTCAGCTGCTTTATATTATTGAGATGTTTGATAATGAACAAACATGTGATCATCCCGTAGATGCATCAATTAGAATCATATAATAATGAAATGAGTCATTTAGTGGATGAATATGTCCACATATATCCCCTTGAATTCTTTGTAAGAATGATGAGAATTCAAAACCAACTTTTAGAATAAGAAGGTTTTACTGCTAGTATCCCCTGTGAACATGTTGTACATAAGTTCCCATTGGATAAATAATCTTTTGGTTCTTTAATGGATATCCATGAGAATTGCCAATGATTATACGTTTCATTGTAGATTCTGGGTGACCTATACTGTCACGTCAAAGTACAAACTTTTGGATCGGGGAACTTTTGATTCATAATTGCATAAATATCTACACTCTTTATAATAGTGTAATATAATCCAGATGATAAAGCACGTAGCTTTTCTATAATAAGTTTCTGGCCTGAATTATGAGAAGTAATGCACATATATTAAACATTCTCATTACTCATAGTTTCAATATGATATCCATTCCTCCGTATATCTTTGACACTAAGCAGATTCTTTTATATTTTGTTTGAATGATATAAAGTATCATCGATACACAATTTAATACCATCTGGTAATAAGATTGTGGCTCTTCTAAAGCCTTAGATCAGATCAGTTGGATCTGATTTGGCATTAACTTTATTTGTTTTTGAACTGAGCATATTCTTTTATGTTACGCTTGAATAATATCAAGTATCACTGATACATTATTTAGTATTGTTTGATAACAATATCATGGCTCTTCCAGAGCTTTTCTATCATGGCTCTTCCAGAGCTTTCTATCAGATCCATTGGACCTGATATAATATTAACATTTTACTCATATCAAAGTCCAATTCATAAAATATTCTAACTCCGCAGAATTGTACGAGTCGTTTCACTCTAGGCAAGACATATATTTCCCTTCTGGGAATTTTATGAACATTATGTATAATGTCATTTTATATCTTATCTGAAATGATAATAATCTCCTCATATTTTTTCTTTTAATAGTGTTATTCTGTAAACCTTTTTCTCTTATTATTTACAAACATCGACTCATGGCGTATGTTTTGATATCTAATGAAAATAAATATATCTTAACTTATTCTCTTGATATTGCTCCTTCAGGAGCAAGTATAAAATGGATAAAATATCCTTTACAATCTCATTACATGTGATATTAGGATCTTAAATCCTTTTAAGATAATCACAGTATCCTGCTGGATGTATATGAAATGGATAAAATATTATTTCCAATTTCATTATTCGTTAGGATCTTAAATCTCTTCTTTATAATACTCACAACATCCTACCGGATGTGTATGAAATGGATAAAATATTAATTCCATTTTCTTTATTCTTTAGGATCTTAAATCTCTTCTTTATAATACTCACAACATCCTACCGGATGTGTATGAAATGGATAAAATATTAATTCCATTTTCTTTATTCTTTAGGATCTTAAATCTCTTTTATAATATTCACAACATCCTACTGGATGTGTAGATACCCCTTGTTTTTTTTCTCAAATGAATGATACATTAGGATCTTAAATCTCTTTTATGATACTCACATCATCCTACTGGATGTGTAGCTCATTCTTTCAAATAAATGATATGTAAATATATCACTTGATATATATGAGATAACTTCATATAACTTCATATTATGAACGTGTTTGAAACCCCATGTTCTAAATAATGAAGTATGACATTCATTTATACAACACTGGATCCAGAACTCCATGTTTTCATCGGTTTTCAAAACCGTGCCGTATGGCATGTAATAACACTGGATCCAGATCTCCATGTTCTCATCGGTTTTCAAAACCGTACCAACTTAAATATTGTAATTCCAAGAACTTTAAGTTCTGGTTAGTCGGCCTAACCGATCTTATATATTGTGTATAAATAATATGAATATTTTAACAATTTATTTGGAGACACAGCATAAGCCAGTCTTGAGACACGGCATAAGCCAGTCCCATATATTGCATATAAATAAATGCTGAATATTTAAACAGTTTATTTGGAGACACAGCATAAGCCAGTCCGAGACACTACATAAGCCAGTTCCGAGACACAGTATAAGCCAGTCTCATATATTGCATAAAAATAACAGTTTCAGGGTCATAAGATCACCTTAGACACAGTATCAGCCAGTCCAGAGACACAACATAAGCCAGTCCAGAGACACAACATAAGCCAGTCTCATATATTACATAAAAATAAATGTCAGAGTCAGAGTTAGAGTCAGAGTTATAGTCATTGTCAGTATATATAATTATATATATATAGGTTCCGTTGACGGTATAGCCATCTTGTACGTTGGGATTTTAAACCCTTTTTATGATATTCAGAGCATCCTTCTGGATGTGTATGAAATGGATAAAATATTATTCCCAATTCATTATACATTAGGATCTTAGATTATTTTTATGATGCTTACAACATCCGACTGGATGTGTATATTTCTCTGAATATTTCTTTGAATATTGCATCAACCATGTATATAATACTGGATCCAGATCTTCATGTTTTGGATATTCCATCATGCCCGAAAACAGAGTTAATAAAGCTTAAATAAGTCACAATAATACTTACAAGCGGAATTAGCTGAAACGGATGGCACGGTTGCGTCCAGAACGGTCGAAATAGCTGGAAACAAGTCCGAATCGGCTGAAAACGGGAGAAAGTTGCACCGAAACGGACGAAAAACATTTCTGGCTGACGTGGTGCTAATGTGGCGCGACTGCTGACGTGGAGCTGGCGTGGCATGCACAGTTCGCTGACGTGGCTGCCTGATGATGACATGGCGCTGACGCATGCTGGCGTGGCGCTGACATGGCATGACATATGCAGTGACATGGCAGTGACGTGGTGCTACAGTGTTGTCTTCAACCTTGGAAAAATTGCAGAAAAATCTGGGAAAAATGAGGGTGTTGACCGGACTTTGACCGGACCTAGAGACTTCGTTAGAGCTCCGTTTGAGACGCGGTCAGCGGCGTTGGAATCGTATTTCCGAGACGAACATAACGGTATCCTCCGAACAGCGATCGGAGCACTTTGAATTTTTTGGGTATTTCGAAAAATTCAAAACCAAAGCTAAAAACAGTCCAGAACTTTCTCTGGAAGTCCTAGACTAGATTCGTGCTGATAACGTGTTGTAAATAATCAAAGAAATGAACTGAAAAATGAGAGATGAAAGCATTGAGTGAGAGATGGGAGACGAGAGACACGAGAGTTAGAGAGAAAACTGATATATTGATATTGTTGGCCTTTTTCATATAGTGCACACATATATATAGAGGCAAAGAAAGAGGGAGTGAGGCGGTGAGAAGGAGAAGATATTTATGTGATAAAAGAGGGAGAAACTTGTGTGTATTGTATAAGTGGTAAAAGCCATATATTATAACAAAAATATGATTTATTTAATGCATAATTACTTGTTTAAGATTGTTCTTAAATTTTACAAAAGTTTCCATGATTTAGAAGCAAATATAAATATATATATATATAAAATTTTTAATAGAATACTTAATGAAATCGATATTTTCTCCGCTATTTCTATAAATTTGAAGCCCGATATTTGGTTATAACTATCATCATGTTGCACAGTAGTCCCACCATTGACCTTCTAAATAATATATACCATCATATATGCTTCAAGTAGGGTTAGGTTTTATTTGGTATATTCACTTTTGTCTTTTAATAATTCTCGATCTTGTATGATTATACAATAACCATTCTTTTCTTTAACTTTCTTTTGATTTGCTTTAATTTCTGTCTTTTATGGGGGTATTATTACTATAGTCCCTACTTTTTCATGAATTGTCACATTTAAATTAAAATGACTCCATCAAGGTTTGAACCAAGGTTGAAACTTGAAAAACACAAGCTCTTACCAGCTAAGCTACATTAGCTCATTGTAAAAGATTTGTTGATTTAAATATATATATATATATATATATATAGTTATATAATTTGTTTAAATTAATTTAAATCTATTTATATAATTTAATATAAACTCATATATATATATATTAAAATATACTCATATTTCATAAAAATATATAAAAACATATTTATGAAAATGAAAAATAAAATAACAAAACAAAAGAAAACCAAGAAAATCCAAAAAATTAAAGCCCATAATTTTTTTTCTTTTTTCCTTTTCAAAAAATATATTATTTTAATTTGATTAAAAAAAACCCAGAAAATTAAAGCTCATAAATTGAAAAAAGAAAAAAATCAACAACAAAAATAGGAAAAAAAAAATTAAAAAATTTTTACTTTTTTTTCCTTTATTCCCTTTTGTTTTGTTATTTTCTTTTTTATTTTCATAAATGTTTTTTTATATATTATTATCATATATGAGTTTATTTTAAATTATATAAATATGAGTTTATTATTATTTTTATTCTATTTTTGTTGTTGATTTTTTTCCCTTTTCAATTTATGGACTTTAATTTTCTGGGTTTTTTTTATCAAATTGAAATAATATAATTTTTGAAAAGGAAAAAAAATCCAAAAAAAGGAAAAAAGAAAAAAATTACGGGTTTTGATTTTTTGGATTTTCTAGGTTTCCTTTTGTTTTGTTATTTTCTTTTTCATTTTCATAAATATGTTTTTATATATTATTATGAAATATGAGTATATTTTAAATTATATATGAGTTTATTTTAAATTATATAACTATATATATATACACATTTAAATCAACAAATATTTAACAATAAGCTAGTGTAGCCTAGCTGGTTAGAGTTTGTGTTTTTCAAGTTTCAACATTGATGGAGTCATTTTAATTTTTTTTAAGGGTTGACCAGCTATTATTGAAACTAGAGGGACTAAAAGAAAAATGTTTAAAAATAATAAGAAGGGTAAAATTGTATTTTTATATATTCTGTTATAGTTGATCGTTAGTTTTTGGTCAAATGGACTAAAGTGATGTATTTTGAAAAAACAATGGACTAAAGTGACTAATATGGTAGAGACGTTTAAAAAAGTGACAATTCATGAAAAAGTAGGGACTTTAGTGATAATACCACGTCTTTTATTAGTTCTGAGTTGCCAAATGTCTGACTCAAATGTTCCATAAATTTTTCCTCTACTGAATATAGATATATATATATATATAATATTTCTAGTGTCAGTTCGAACTGATATACGATATATCAGTTCCTTACATATGGATCATTAGATTTAAAAGATGATTTAACAAGTGTATGCATCCAAGTCAACTTTCTATTGTCAGTTCGAACTGATATAAGATATATCAGCTCATTGCATGTGGACCATTGGATTTAAAAGATACTTTGACAAGTGCATACAACCAAGTCAAAACATTTAAATCCAATGTCCCACATGTAAAGAAATATATTTATATCAGTTCGAACTGACAATAGAAAAATTGTATATATATATATTATCAAAAACACAAACAGACCCCATTGTGCATTAAAGTGCAATCCATTAAAAAAAAGAAGAAATAAAAAGAAAAGGGTGAACAGAGTTATGCATGATCTAATGGACCCATATCTTAATTCCTAAGCAAAATAATCACATAAAACACCTCCAAGCTCCAACACTCTCACAAGAATTAAACATGTATGTGACAAGGCCTCTTTCTTTGTACAGGAATTTTCCAAGTAGTCTGTCCATAGAACCTCACGAAGCTGGTGGTCCATATTCAGGCTTTTTGGTGATCACAGATGAAGAAGCAGAAGCAAAAGACACATTTTGTTGGGGTACATGCAAATTAAGAGGAGTGAAAAGGTTACCATTTCCTCAGGACAAGGTAGTGAGTGTTGTTCATTCATCGGATATCCAAGAAACTATAGTTACTAAGGTTTGGTTTATCCCACTTCTTGATCAACCACTCTCTTCTAATCGCTACTATGTTGTTAGAGCTAAAGGCAAATACAAAGGGTATGCTCTCTTCTTCTTCTTCTTCTTCTTCTTCAGTTTACTGTACATTTGAGAGTGTCTTTGGTAGTAAATTTCAAAAGAAAAATAGTAAAAAGCATTGCTAGTCAAAAGTACTATAAAGCAATAACAAAATAAATTCAATCCATTCTTTCAAAAAAAAAAATTAATTAATTAATCCATGCCATATTGCCATGCTTGGTCGATTTCCTCTAATGCTAATAATTTTTAGATATATAATTCACAATTGCTCATAAATTTATCCCTTTGTAGACAAGCATGCAAAAGTTCAAGGGAGATGGACATAGGAGTATGTTGTTTCAGCAACGTCATAAAAGATATGAAACCAAAACCATTTGATCACAGAAACATATACCAACAATTCAAGATCCACCGCCATCACCGAAACTCTTTTTTCACCAAGTCCGCAGCCACCGATGGCCTTCCTCCCGAGTTTCTTCGAAAAAAGGGATGGGAACTTCGCACCTCATCAAGACTATTACGAACTAATGAGCTGAGCGAAGCTCTAGGCCTCGATAACTCTCTTCGAACACTTCTTCCAAGTTCCAACTTCCCCATCACAAACAAGCGTTCGCCTTTGAATGTGGTGGGAAATTGGTATTGTCCCTTTGTGTTTGTGAAGGAGGAAGTCAGGCTGAGACACCAAATGAAGATATCTGTCTTCTACAAAATGACTCTAGAGCAATGGTGGGAAGAAATTGGTAATTGGGAGAATGTGAATGATGAAGATATTAGTGTAGTGAATGTGAACATAAATGTCAGAAGAGAAGTGAACTCGGTGTTTGGACGGGAAGCTGTGAAGGATGGGAGAGTCGGACATTATGGGTTTGTTTGGTTTCGGGTTTGTGAGAGAAGCAACGGAAGGGGTTCTTCAAGGGGAAGTATGGGTTTGAGTGTGGCTATTGTGGAGAAAATGAAGTGGGTGCAAGAGGAAGGTGGGTGGATTGATGGAAAAGAGAAGGAAGTGAAAGTGGAGAGGGTTGAAGAGATTAGGAGTGAAGGGTGGAAGAAATTTGGTTGCTATGTCTTGGTGGAGAGCTTTGTTTTGAGGAGAATGGATGGGAGCTTGGTCCTCAGGTGTGATTTTAGGCACACACACAGAGTTCGGTGCAAATGGGAATGACTTGTCTCTTCAAATCCCAATTGTTTTATGTAAAAAAAAAAAAAAAAAAAAGTGGTATAACTAATAGTCAAGGATGTCTTCTCCCACCCCAAGCTCTTATTTGAATAAATATAGACTTATAATATTGATAGTATAAAATAAAATAAAAAAACATAAATGTTAATGCAGAAGTTCCCGCTAAGTGACTGCCTGGACTCTGGACGAACCTCACCAGGTAGAGGTTTTGAACAAATGGGTACAAGTATGAGTTGTTGGACTCTCCAAGTAGCTAATCTTCGACCATGTGTCCTGCAAGACAGAAAACAAGGTCAGTATGATGCTGGCGATGGCTGGGGAGGCGGGGATCATGGAGAACATAATATTAGAGTAAAAACAAATTCATTCAACGAGCACATTCATTGACATATGGAGAACAAATTAATCTCCAACATACACGAGAGACTATCTTACATTGGTAAGGACATCCATCCAATTATAAGAATTTTATCTGTTATCAAATAAGTTAGCTGCATCTCCATAGAAGTATTTCAAAAACAAAACTAGAAAAACAAAATAATATCCGATAATAGAACACCTAACCTGTCTAGGTCGATCTTTATTGGCTATGTTGAAGTATACTGTATACATCAACTATACCAGGAGGGAATGCTGAATCTGTTGCAGCAGTTACAGCAACTTTTGCCACTGAAGTCACACTTACTGGAGGTATAAACAGTGGACCAATAAGTGGGATTTTGGTCAGCAGTTTTGCATGCTGAAGTATCTGCATATAACATACCAAAATTAAAACAAAAAATTAATGGTGATATCATCTTCAGGCGAAACCCATAATGAAGTATGTACTCATTCTGCTTCCACTTTATTCAACATATAGCAAGGTATATCATAAACATTGGTGGCGTCCATTTACCGACAAATAATTATAAGCACAGGACAGGAAAACATTGGATGTGATCATCTAAGCACTAAAATCATTTAAGGTAAGAAATAACTGTACACAGTCACAATCGACATGCCAAAGAATCCTATGTACTAAGAGTCAATACTGGATTCACTTATAGCAATCATTCATAGGTTCCAATATCTAGAAACCTACACTATGTAAGGACACGGATAATCAGAGAATCTGTTGAGGAAGATACGGATATTATGCAAGCATTCAAAATTTACCATCTCCAACGGAGCCCCAATGATGCTCAGGGGCAACTTCATTTTCCCAACCCGTCGAGTCCCATGTATAAAGCCTGGTCTTAAAATCACACCTGTTACAAAGGGCAAAAAACATTCCCTGTCACCATTAGGTTACACTAACCTATATCAATTGCTGGCATTTACACTTTAAAAAGAATCGAAATACTTACAAAGTTACAATGTAAACAGATAACTAATGTCTTGTTATATAAGCAATCAAGTTTAATCCAATTCAAGGCAAAGCAAAATTATTGATTCGTAGGTTCTCCGGTACAGAAATAATGACTTATTTAGACGGGGTGTGGGGGTTGGGAGGATGACATGCACGTATTCATGGCATGCACGTGTCTTGCTATTTAGTATTACAAGAATTTTGATCAAAATCTTGAAAAATGTATGTAAATAGAACAGTTGATCATGGCAATCTAAGCAGTTAATGAATCAGGTAATATATGTGTGCTAAATATTGAGCATAATTGCAAGAGACAATTTTATTATGCTTATGAAATTCAGCAATCTAAATCATTATAATCAGAACCATATATATAAAGAAAGAAAATGATTTTTAACATAAGCATCTTATATTAAAATTAACTATTTAGCACCATATAAAGTTTAACCACATTGGATTAGACATCATTTTTAGGAGCAAGAGGACAGGATTAGGAAATAGAAAAAGAGTTGACACTTATCAGGGAGATATCTGAATTATCTAAAGAAATGATTCCAAGCAAAATCTAGAAATCTTAATCATCTAAAGAAATAATTTTTAAGCAGAATCTAGATTCAAATCACAGCAAGCCAGAATTATACAGTCAACAGGAAAATTCATTGGTCATAAATATCTAGAAATAGTGAGGCTTCTCAACATCATAATCTATCAATTTCTTTCCATGAGGTTTCAAGTCCAATCTGTAATGAAAAAATGGAATCCAAAGCAAGCAGCATTATAAGAAGGGATATGAGAAGCTGCAGGCAATAAACCTTCAAAAGTACCCAAAATGTATAACTCTCGTTTCACTTTAACATTAAGGAAGATGTTCCCAAGTGATTGAGTAAACATATCCAACAGACCTCCATTTTCATGGTTTCAACTAAAAATTCTACCACCTTGCTGAAAGCAATAATAACAGAATTCTATAATCGAAGCCACAGAACACAAGACTTGACCTCCATATGGCAGTTTTGTTGTTAACTCCTTTTCAGTGGCTCTCTGCATCATAGTAGATATACAGAATATTCATAAAAAAATATATACATATATATATATATATATATATATATATAAAAGAACTAGAGAGTGAAAACGAATCTATTGAGCGTTGCACCAACTAAACATATGGCTGATGGCTAAACAGAAAAGTATAACTGTTTTGACTGTCCCCATTTGGAAATAAGCAAGGACAAAAACTACACCACTACAAATGCACAGTATATTAGTGTATCTAGTTCTACTTAATCTAGTTATCCACTTTCTTTCACTTTAAATTAAATGTAGCTCGTTATGCTACCTTGATAGTTAAAATTCATGTAATAACATGGAAACCATCCCTGCTATGAGAGTTTTCTTCTATAAATTTCACTTCAAATGTTCAATGCTTTATTCAAGAGTAACAACATAGTCACAATTGATCATATATGATTCATATCCACACAGAGCAAGAAAGTACCTTTCCCTCGTAATATCCTTGCAGTATATAATTTATGAAACCAAGGTCAGCGGCAGATAAATATGCAAACCTTTTAACACCTGAAGAACAATGTGGATGAAGCAAAAGACAGAAAATTTAAAATCAAGCATCTCCATGAAATGTAGCAAACACCGGCTTAAAGTATATCACATCCATCTAATAAAAAAAATTATAATTAAGATGCTCTTCCATTATCATACTGATAGACGATGTCAATCGAATTGTTAGTGGAGACCTCATAAAAAAGATGGAAGCAATCATTTCATCATAATCACCATTGACTTTGTTGATCAAAATTATTAGATAAACAAAATTTCCAATACGTTGAACCCACATATACAGAAACAAAGAACAAAGTCATAGTTAAATATTGGCTAATTTTTTTTTTCAATGGAAAGAGATAGAGAAAGTGGCAAGGAGAGTGGGGAGGAAACAAACTTAACACGACTTCATTTAAAGAAAAAGACAGAAATTTATCTTCTATGTTGCATAAAATGACAAAAATTATTAGATTGATTTCCATGTGGTTCTATAGACACCTTAGAAAGGAGACACAAATTCTTATATGTATATTCTAGAGTATCATTTGAAGAGAACTCCCAGAATACAGCAGATATTTATTAATGACGCTAAGTTGCTTAAGCAATTGCTCAAAGAATTATGGGATACCTTGCTCTGCTGCAGCTCTTACAGCATTTATGTTTGCAGTTCCATTAATTTTGTACATATGTGAGTTTGAGCCGAATCCTCCAACACATGAGATCTAAGAATTTTACATTAAATAGTGCTCACAGATATATCTTGAGAATGGAACAAAATTAGGAGAGAGAGAGAGAGAGAGAGAGAGAGAGAGAGAGAGAGAGAGATATTCCAGCCCAAAAAAGACTGTAAGTTGTGATAACAACTGAAGTTTATATATATGTATACTGTTACATAAGATTAACCCATGTCAGTCCTAAAATGAAACAATAACTAAGGATATTTAAGCCCAGATTTCAATTAAATTACATTATAAAATCCCAGACACTCTCAACTGAAACCTACTCTCAGAGATATAGATTCAGATTATCAACCCAAACATTCACACTACAATGAGAGCAGAAATCCTATGCACAGATTTGAAGCTCTTAATTTCTGAAAGTTCAACAGAAAATTGTAAAGCATGAAAGAAATTTGGATAAAAGCTTTTGCGTAAATATATAAATAGGAAGGAAGAAACAAAACCCTTTTTACCCTAGTTCTTCAATAAATAAATTTATCTTTACCATTCATTATCCATTGTTTGTGCCTTTTATAACCATTAAGCATCACCTTTAATCCTAATAACCTTTTCCAAATGGATAAATTTAAAATTTCCTAATATTTATGGTTATTTCCAATATCTGATCCAATCCGATGGAATAACCTGCTCAGGTACGAAAAAAAAAAGGTGCCACCTATCTAAACATGGTACTGAATACTGATAAGTGGATTGAGGTTCAAAATTATAAATAAATTATCATACGACATCTCTACCCTTAAATGCTCTCTTGGAGTGTATTTTATGCTTATAGTACTTACACAGAACAAAGTTACAGAACTACTAATTAAAGAACTTATACCACAGAGTCTACTCCAGTCAGTTTATGCTTCAGTGAATCAGGTGAAAGCAGATTGCCTGTAATTAAAAGTAAAGGCTAGTATTACAGTTAATCAACAAGTTACAATAGATATGTGAGTATTAAACTCTCAATGAACCTTGATGCCAGACCACGTTATCAGCCCAAGAATCCTGAAGAGATGACCTCCCAGACCTAGTAATACAAACAGAGTGAGCAATTCAATATATACCCATAAGTACATGATAACTGCAGTCAGTGCAGGAATAACATAATCCCCTTCCAAAACGAAAAGGCGGATAAAAACAAAGAAGTAAAAAATGTGCTTAACTACCAAATGGTCAAACGATTCAGTTGAAAATGAAAAAAAAAACAAAAAACAAAAAACAAAAAACAAAACAAAAAACACACACACAGACACAAAGAAGTTATGAATGATCTATGTGATCTTTCGTTGAAAGCAACCATTTTCATTGGGAGAAAACACAACAGCTAAATAAATTGAACATTCTTACTAGTTACTAGTTATAAGAATACAATACCTACCTGCTCAGGCTAGATACAGTCAAACCACGCTCTAGAGCTTCTCTACAGATATGTGTACCAACAAAACCATTTCCACCTAAAACAAGAAGCTAAATCAAAGGAAACAATAGTCAGAAGGAAAAAAATGTCTAGTGCAAGTTACAACTCACTGGAGAGATTCATCAGCTTAGCAAATTACCTTTTCAACTGAAGGTGACTTGACATCGGGCATCTCTGCTTCCTCAGCTTTAAAGGAATCATTTTTTCGGTTTGAATCAGTCGACAATAGCCTCCCATTTCTCGACAAAGCCATTGTACTGTCAATGTCAGAAATGATGATACATTAGGAAACAAATTTGAAAATATTGAAGCCACAAAAAATGGAAAAGCTTGTTTATGTTAGAATGGTTCACGGTTTGAGATCTCAACAATTAGAGGTAATTCATGATTATTAAATCAGACTCATATGTTAAGATTAAATCATATTCACAGCTTGAAAATGACCAAAATAGAAAGGAAGAAGTCAATTTTGTAAAGTATCTCGAAGTAAACAATTTTGAGAATTATTTCTTGATAGATTCCAGACTTTTGATGTTATAAATTAACCAAACACAACAAATGATGGAGGTAAAACAAGGTAATAGAATAGTAGAATACATTGAAAAGAAACTTCCAAACACATCAAGACAATATATTGTTCAATAGAAATAGTTTTAGCAGTTGAAAAAAATAGTAGCAGCAGTAGCATCCATTGTAGTACCAGCTAGCATTCATAAAATCGTAAGATCATATAGAACAGACATGTCATAAGCATAAAGTAAATTCATTATGGCATGCATAATACAAACTTTGTGCTAATATGCAACACAGAATACTACATATTCTTTTGTCTCTTTTATGGAAAAAGTCTGAAAATCAAATTATCACAATGATTGAGTTTGTGTTTTCAAGCCTATTGCCTAATAACATCTTAAATTGTATAGAACATTGGTTTAGATAATTGAATCTTTGCAATTAGTGTGCGAGTGTTTATCTTTTTTTCTTTTCTTTATTCTTTCTTCAATTCAGCTCCATCTGCAGCCATAACCCCACAAAGCCTTGGCCTCTTCCCTCCTTAAATTTTAGGCCAGGCAGACTCATAACTTCTTCATAGTTCATAACTTCATATTATAGTTGCCATACACCAGACTAAATTTTCATAAAGGATCACAACCAGATTTAATCTCGTTCTAAGTTGGTTCATAACCTAGCTTATCATCAGATGCATCCATTTAATAATATAAACTTACTTTATACTGCCTGCCAGCAATTCCAACATTTTTGTTTTGGCAACAATCAACATGTTTGATGACTGCATCTATGCACATTCATACATACAAATTATTATATGAAAAACATGCAACTGTATATATATAAGAGCTTCTCAGGTTCGGGATCCGGATTTAGCTATATCTGGAACAATGGTTGTGTGACGTTAGAGAAGTGGACCACTTCCACCACTTCTCTAACGTAAGATATAGGAGTCCCGATTCAGATTCTAACGTTAGAGAAGCGGTTCTCTAATGTTACACACTGTTGTCCCAAACATAACCATGTCCAGTATCTTGGAGCTGAGAAAAATGAATATATATATATATATATAGTGTAATGTTATGCAAGACCCACAATTTTAATGTTAGAGAAGTGATTATGTAACGTTACATAACAGTTGTCTCGAACATAACTAAATCTGGGATCTCGGATCTAAGATGAGCTATTTAATAATTATTAGTGTGATTCCGCACATTTTTTCATGTGAAATCCCGACTCTGTGCACTATAGAGTGACTTTAAATAACATTACAAAGCCGAATGCTACATGAATTTCGTGCCGAATCCCACACCTAATTGACTTTGTGTGACTTTCTATAACGTTACAAAGTCGAATCCTGCACATTTTTCGTTCGGGATCCCGCACCTAATTAGTCCTTATATATACATATATATTCCTTTTCTTTTTATTGCAGGGATAAAGTCAATCCCTCAATTAGAAGCTATTGGTTTACCTTCATTTGCTTAGTCAGCATCTTTTTCGATTTAATCAGTGAGTCGCAACTCCTGAATTTTTACTAATCATGTGTTGCAAGCCTAGTCTTGACTTTAAAATTTCATTACGGTTTACATTATTCTAATCTAAGTAAATCTTAATTAAAAGTTGTTTTTCACCCTCAAGCAGTCCAATACCAATTAGCATTCGGCTTTTTCTATATTTCTCACTGAAAGCCCATTCATGCCAAAGAAATTAATTGAGAAATAATTAGTGAAGCCATGGATACAACAACCATTTATCCATTCAGACAGCAAATCTTATGCAATATTTTATGTAATACATCAATGTGAATGTGATAGGATAATAAAGCCCAACAAAATTCAAGCACATTTTCATCTAGCATATAGATATGAGAAAACACTCATTTAACAAAAATATTATAGGGATGATGAATACATAAAAACCCAGATCATAAAACAAGCATGAAGTCAATCGAACCAAGAATTTGATAAAAAACACAAATGGGTCACAAAGAAAAAGCAGTAAACATACTAGAGTCTTTGAAGAGAGGCCTGTGTGTGTGAATGAAGCAAGCGTGAGACGATGGTCTTCATATTGTTGTTGTGCGTTCTTCGTTTTGTGGTTTTGAGTAGAATCAGAACTTAGTACTTTGCTTGATTGACTAAAATGTTTTTCGAAATCTGATTAACTAATTTGTCGCAGCTTTTGTTTAAGTTAACCGCTTTTAACAATCGACGGTAGTGGATGGGAGAACACATTGGCGCCTACCACTCACTTCCGTTAACCTTCCAACAAGAAAATTAAAAGAACAAGTAAATATCACATGTACACCCCTATCAAAAATGTATGTACATCCCAAATTATTAACTTTTTAAAATTTCATTAGTACCCTTGAGTTATATTATGGAAAAAAAAGGATAGAAATTGTAGTTGTAGATGGTCGATCTACAATTAATGGATTGGGTCGGATTCGAATTAGGCCCAAGCAGTCTAGTTCAACTAGTCGAATTGGACAGGTAGTCTGTTCCAAAATCCTGCAAAAAGGATGAAAACAACAACAAAAAAGAGAAAAGATGGTTGTGGTCGATTCTTGCCTTAGGTGCGCTTGGGCTAAGCGTTAGTGAATAGAGTGACTGGATAAGAATTAACGGTTGGATTTCTGTGGCAAGAGTTTCTATTTTGGCAAAGTTTCGACTAGTAAGAGTGTTGAGTTCAGGGAGAAAAATCAGAGTCCTTTTTTGGTAAAAGGATGCTTGTATTTATAAAGGTGTTAGAGTAGTTAAGTTCAATCTCGTCCAATATCTGATCCCTAAAATCTTGACCAGATTTCTTGGGATTCTATATTGATCTTATACCCATTCAAACTCTACTTCTGTTATTTAGAGTAGCTGTTTGGAATGATTAAGTCAAATCAATCTTTTGATAAGATCTCCTGGGTAGACCCGATTCAAGTGGGCCTGGATCGGATTCGATATGAAATTGGTAGTGGGCTTATGCGTTGGGCCTAGAGGCTATTTTTGGCTACCATAGTTTGTCCCACACTATCTAGAGAGGAAGTCTTCGAAGTAGAGAGTGATTCTCGTCGAGTCGAGCGTGAGTTCGACAGGGTGTCGAATACAATAATATAAAGCTTATGAACCAACTTTTATTACGACTAGGCGTCGAACACCTCATTAGCCCTGAAGATGGGAAGTTTGATAGATGGGGCAGAGGCGGTTCAGTTTCTTAGGGCTGATGTGGCATCTAGTTTCGAGGCGCTTTTTCGTTTTGGGTGTGATTCCCGAGATAAATTAAATTTCTAAATTAATCTTGGCGGTTACCTTGGTTACTGGTAACCGTAGTGGTTATGATACGTGGCAACTAGGTTTAAAGTGTTGGTTTATAAATCAAACTTCCCCATTAAGCTTTTCCACTTCTCTACACTTTGATATTTACCAAAAAACTTCTAGTTATCAAGATAATAGCATCTGCAAATCCCAGTTGATCTTCTCCGGCAATTTTTACTTCTAATTTTCAACGAGGTAAGCATTTCCTTGTTTTTATTCATTTTTATATAAATTTCTTATAGTTCGCGCGACTTATATTTAAGCATGCGTAGGAAATTAGCGAAACTATCTTTAGGATTTTTCCCATAAATAATACTTGCGTTCTTTGTTGTTCTTTGTGCTGGATTTTGAAATTTTTGATCTAGTGACAAATTAGATCCTCCTATAAGATGTTTGTGTGATTAGTGTTGGTTACAACTCGTCATGTCGTTGTAGGATTCTAAATCTGAGTTGACCGACCCAGATTAATTGAAAGTTTTAGCAGATCGATGATATATTTAGATTTTAACTGCCTATGTAAACCCTAGGTTTTGATTCTAAACCTTAGGTTTTGATTTTAGATCTCAATTTGTGCTTAAGTTTTACATCTTTTGTATTTGTCAGCATTTGAAGGCGTCATGTCGAATGAGAGCACGACTTCAGAGCCATCCTTTTCCTGGTCGAATAGTGTCTCAGGTGGTAATGTCGAGGGAGGCATCAAATTCGATACTAAGTGCAAACCCAAAAGCCTCTTCGAATTTCACTCTTCAAATATCAATTTGTTTACCTATGTGGCAATTTAAAAAGTGGAAAAAAAAGACTCATCCCAAAAGACTCTTCAAATAGAAATAGTCTTATGTTATTTTAATAAAAGCATTTAATTTTTTTCCCTCTAACAAATTTAATTTACCCTTCATTTTTTCTGTCCATGAGAATTTCAACTTTTTCCTCTCTTTTAATTCATTCTCACAAATTTTAATTATCATCCAATTTCCCTCCGCTTAATTCCATCTCTATAATTTAATTATCATCCAAGTTCCCCCCTTTAATTCCCTCTTAAATTTTTAACTCTTTATAAATTAGATCAATTGTTACTCTTATCATTCATCATTCCACAGCTCAAAACTAACTAAATTTTATTCTTTTTACTATTTTTTTCGTCATGGCTACTAATTTTGAAATAGATAGGTTGCTTGACTCATCATCATCGGATGATGATTTAGAGATGATTGCAATAGCTACGATTGCAAGAAGAAGAAGAAATAAGTCTAAGTGTGGTGGCTCTATTGATGGTCACACAACCATTTGGCGTGATCGATTAGCAGGTCATGAAAGGCTTTATCATGATTATTTTTCTGAAACTCCTACATATCCTTTAGATAAATTTCGAAGAAGGTTTCGGATGAATTGCTCTCTTTTTATTCATATTAAAAATTCGGTGGAACAATATAATTCATACTTTGTCAAAAAAAGAAATTGTGTAGGAGTCCTCGGTTTATCATCACTACAAAAGATTAGTGATGTGATACGAATGCTAGCTTATGGAGTAGCTGCGGATGCCGTCGATGAGTACATGAGAATCGGTGAAAGCACTACAATCGAAAGTTTAAAAAAGTTTGTTCGGGCAGTGATTGAAATTTTTAGTGATGAATATTTACGATCACCCAACAGTAATGATATTGCCAGGCTTTTAGCGGAAGGTGAACATCGTGGATTTCTAGTACTGTTAGGAAGTTTTGATTGTATGCACTGGAAGTAGAAAAATTGTCCAGTGGCATGGAAAGGGATGTATGTTGGTCATGTGAAAGAACTGGCAATAATTCTAGAAGCAGTGGCCTCATATGATCTTTGGATATGACATGCCTTTTTCGGGTTACCAGGATCACACAATGACATCAACGTGCTCGATAGATCTCCATTATTTAAAGACTTATCTGAAGGACGCGCTCCGTCAGTAAATTATTCTATCAATGGTCATCATTATATAATGGGGTATTATCTTGCAGATGGTATATATCCACCATGGTCAACTCTTGTGAAAACAATATCATACCCACAAGAAAACAAGCATAAGAATTTGGCTAAAGCTCAAGAGTCAACTAAAAAGGATGTTGAGCAAGCATTCAGAGTGCTCCAAGCTCGGTTTGCAATTGTGTGCGGACCTGCTCGCTTTTGGGGATGTGATACGCTTAACGATATCATGAAGGGGTGTGTTATAATGCACAATATGATTGTTGAAAATGAGCGTGGTACAGATATAGAAGACTTAAATGATGATGAAAGTGATGAAAATCCTTAGGTTATACCATCATTTGAACGAACAATAGGGATTATGGAATTCATTCAGAATCATCATCGAATTCGAAATAGAGAAACTCACTCTCAACTCCAAAATGATCTTATTGAACACTTATAGAAAAATTAAGGATCTCGTAGGGCCATGTAATTTGATAACATGTTGATTTAGTGATGATTTTAATCATATTTATAATTAATTTTCTTCATTTTCTCTTGATATATTTTTCCTATTATGTTTGTCAATTTGTAATTACTATATATCTATGGAAAATAAAACTAGTTTTATTTTTAAACAACAAACTTAATTAAAACAAGAACATAAACACCAACGCAATAACCATCAAGCCAGCAAAAGCAGGGTAATAAAGCCAGCAACAAAAAGAAACAGAGGAAACAAGAAGCGAAAACAGAGCAGATCCACAACAACAAAAAACAAGAGCAACCACAAGGCAACCAGGACCCAAGACACCAAGATAGAGAAAAGAATCAGCTATTCCATCAACTATTATTAACTCTTTTTTCAATGATCTCCATTTGACGATGATAATGATATTGTTGAAGATGAGGAGGTATTCAATTTGTATCCATTTGCATTATTTTCTCTTCTTCTCGTAATTGTTATAAATCGATCTTACGTTTTTCAATTTCCACCATTTCTTTTTCTAAAAGGCACTTCTTTTCAGCAATGTCTGCTTTTCTTCTTTTTTCTTCTTTTTTCTCTGCCCGCATATCTTCTAAAATCTTCATGAGAGGATCATCATTTCTTCCTCTAATCTAACGTTTTTCACTTTTTTTCCAAATGGCCTCTCTAAATCAACAAAGTTGGTGTCGATATTGCCATGTTCATCAAGATTTATAAGAGTGTTTGTAGGTGATGAAGATGCTATACTTGTAGATGAAGTTGAAGTCAAACACTTTTTTATTTGGTTTTTTGCTTGAATATCATTCAACCATTTTGGATGATACCTAAAATATATTCCAACAATGTTCGAATATAAATTTTGACTTGACGATTTCTTTGTACAGTGTCTTTGCATTCATAATCTACAAAAATAATAATAATAATAATAATAATAATCATAATAATCATAATAATAATCAACTCAATTTAATTTACGTAAGCTAAATTCTATAGACAAAATCAGTTAAATGTTTTTTTTTGTTTTAGAGCACTAGTGGTAGTGGATGTGTACTTGCTTGAGAAAAAGTTTAAAAGGATTTTTGAAAACAAAGATTTGAAAGAATCTTAATCAAATAAAACAACTAGATCACATATAGGATTTGAAACAACAACTTGCAAATTCAATAAAAAAAACAAGATTAAAATTTATTTATAACTTGTTTTTATGAAAGTTTTCTGTTGTTTTTTTTCTCTGTGTTAATTACTTAATTAAATCATTCACTGTAACAAAACATATACATATTATGCTAATTATTAAATACTATTACTAACTGGATCAAATCTCATTCATTTGGGTTACATATAACTAGTTAAATTCAACATCTGCATTTGGTTAAAATTCAAATACATGTGTCCACTAAATAATTTTTTTTTAGATAATGATATTACATAAATATACAGTAATCTATACCAATTAATATTCTGTGGTGTGACCATTAAACAAGGGTTACTGAAATTCATGTTATTGTGAATATTAGAGTATCTTCAAAAGACTCTTCTATTTTCACTCTTCAAATGTCTATTTGCTTACCTATATGACAATTTGAGGACAGAAAAAAGAGGAGTCCTTCCAAAAGACTTTTCAATTAGAAATATGTTTATATTATTTTAATGAAAGCACTCAAATTCCTCTCTTAAAAAATCTAATTATCCTCCATTTTTTCAAGTTAGAAATAATCATATATTATTATTAAATATTCAATATTAGTCTCATTTTAAAATTTTGGATGAAACCTTTCTAATGGTATAATTTTATGATGATAAAATTTATAAATTAAAACTTATTATATATTAATTGAATTTAATTAAAAAGATAAAAAGATAAATATGTCAAATATTAATGATGATGTGATATAAAAAATAGTATAATAATAATTGAAGAGGGAGAAATTGCTCTTCAATATTGAAGAGAGAGAAGCATAATCTTATTTAAAGAATCTCATTTGAAGAGTTTATTGGAGCCAAATATGTTGATGTAGCTCGTTTGACTTTAACAAATATCTCATTTGAAGAGCCTTTTGGTGATGCTCTAACGATGTCGGGCGACAAGTCTTAGTAGCTGATTCATCAGATGTCGTAAACATAGATAGGTGAAGCATGTTAGAAACGAGAGTCGTCGTACGTGCTATTGCACAACTGGTCGAGTTCCTTGAGTATGTAGATGTTGAAGAGCCGTCTTGCTCAAGTAGAGCACTAGGTATTTTGGTCGGGGAAAATCCAACAAGCATACTCATGGAGAATGATATGGATGGTCTATGGACGATATATGGAATTCTTGAATTTGTCTAGCTATGCTACAAAAGAGCACAAGCGAGCAAACTGGGCTATTCCTAGTTGGACATGTTTCTATGAATATAATCTACGACAGGGGTTTAGATTCCATGTCCATGCTTTGGCTAGAAGGTTGTTGGTTTATTACGGCATTGCTCCTGGTTAGTTAATGCTAAATAGCTAGAGGATTCTTTTGAGCATAACCATTCTTCATGAGAAAATGGAGTTGAAGTTTGGGTTAGGCTCACTTCTCCATAAATATTATTTAAAGCAGTATGTACACGAGAAAGGTCAATTCACGTTATGCTTGAGGTCGAGCGTGACACACCTCATAACCGACCTTATGACTAACGACGGAAGGTAGAAGGACACATTCTTCTTTGCCAAGGGTCCTTTAATAGATGATCCATTTGGGAAAGAGTAGTATGTTTACCCAAGCATTTGGGGTTGATAAGGTGAGTGTTAATCTTTAAAGTCGTTCGGGTTAGTTTAAGTTTTCCTTAGTTTTGACAAGTATGTTTGTCTTTGCAGATTTAGCGAATGATGACAGTAGGTCACCATGCCCCGATCATGTCGGGCGTACTAATAGTGTGTTGGCGATTCCTGCCCAAGAAAGGAGTTGGAAGATGTTGACGTAGGAAGGTAATCTTAGGCCTAGCAGTCTTTGGCTTCATTCGACATGGAATGTGCCACGAACACCGTATCCTCTTATGAAAGATCTAGTGTCGTACATTTGGATTAGGAGAGGGTTTGAGATGCTTTGTTGTACGAGATTAGAATAATATAATCGAAAGTTTCGTACACGAAAAGTTTCGTAACTTCCAATTCGGAACTTAAAAATTAATGAATAAGTAACCAAAACAACTGAAACTCAATGAGGAATAATATAAGTACAAATTCAAGTCTGATATCACACAAACACAAACAAACAAACACATGAACACACAAGTATGTCGTTTCTAGATATAGTTCTAGAACATGCAATTTTACAAAAGTTGTCAAATTAAATCTAATGCATGTGCATACTTCAATAAGCATGTGAATGTGTTATACTAATTTGGCACAATGATGTAGGGACACAAATGGATGCAATGTGTGTGTACACTTATTCCTTGCAAGAGAAAGAAGAATCTTGATACCTTAGCATCCAAGTAAGCACATATCCTCTTGAAGACGAACTTTGCATGCGAAATTGCTTTCCTTCTTTGAACCTAGATCCAATCACGAACCACCTAAGCAACTAAACAATATACAAACAAAGAACGTTTTGTTATGGAATCAAGCCAACACAAATCTAAAACCTAACAAAGGTACATCAAATATTTCCTATAGGCTTACAACTTTCTAGATCATTAGGAAATGTTGCGAAGTATCTTGGGGGTAGCATGACCAATATGAAGATGTTTGTAGGAGGGTAGTAGCCAAGTAGAATGACCAATATGTAAATGTTTTTAGGAGGGTAGTAGCCAAGTAAAATGACCAATATGGAGATGTTTGATGGAGGGTAGTGAAATTCCCTAGTCACTTATAGTGTAAAATATACCTAGAGGGGGGGTGAATAGGTATAGACTCAATTCTAGCACTTCTTAAAAAACACAAGTGTTAGATGTAAAAATGAGTCTTCAGAGCCTTTTCCAGTTGAAGACCCCCTTTCTCTTTGATATAAAGAGGCTATTTATAGAGTTTATGTGTGTCTTGTGTGTACGTACATCGTACGCGTTATTATGTGTTATGTCATCTGAGTGTGTACATTTTGGTCTAACAATTATCTCTCAAGTTCTCAACTCTGGAATCTTTTGGAGTCTTTTGTTATGGAGTAGGGGACTTGACTAGTTGTATATTATATCTTGTAAATTTGACTCGGTGTTACGGTCGCTTCGTTTATCAAAGTCTTATTATAGCCTCAGTGTGGTTATTCGAAAGGTGTCCCTTCGGAGATCCCTTTCGGAGGTAGTTTGGTTCCGTAGAACTTTTGGAAAACAAAAGTCATCATTATTTATTATTCATTGAACTTTTCGATTCGAGGTTTATCTCCACGTTTTGTAATCACCTCTGATGATGAAATTAATATCAATTTTAATTTGATTTGAATTTGTTCCAAGTTTAATGGCTCGGTTGTCGTATATCATTTCTTTTATTATAGAGCATTGTTGATTTGTAGTCTGATTTGCGTTATGGATTTACCGGTAATCGATATTTTCGGATTTTGACGTTATGACATATTAAGTCTAATCTTTGCATAAATAATGTGGCATCGTAGGTTATAATCTTGGGACGTATGTGTGCTCCATTTCTTGGAGTCTTATTTTTTTCTATTAGGAGTGCATGTATCAGAGGTCGTGACCTTGCAGAGACTCAATTGCTCCATTTCGAAGTCTTGTTTTTCAGTGCTCCATTTCAGAGTCTTGTTTTTCAGTGCTCCGTTTTAGAGTCTTATTTTTGCACCTTGGTGCAGTCTCGAGGTCTTGACCCGGCGAAGACTTAATTGCTCCATTTTGGAGTCTTATTTTTGCACATTGGTGCAGTCTCGGGGTCTTGACACTGCAAAGACTTTATTGCTCCATTTCGGAGTCTTATTTTTGCACATTGGTGCAGTCTCGGGGTCTTGACCCTGCAAAGACTTTATTGCTCCGTTTCGGAGTCTTATTCTTCAGTGCTCTGTTCGGAGTCTTATTTTTGCACCTTGGTGCAGTCTCGGGGTCTTGACCTGGCGAAGACTTAATTGCTCCATTTCGGAGTCTTATTTTTGCACATTGGTGCAGTCTCGGGGTCTTGACCTGGTGAAGACTTAATTGCTCCATTTCAGAGTCTTATTTTTGCACATTGGTGCAGTCTCGGGGTCTTGACCCTGCAAAGACTTTGTTGCTCCATTTCAGAGTCTTATTCTTCAGTGCTCCGTTCAGAGTCTTATTTTTGCACCTTGGTGCAGTCTCGGGGTCTTGACCCGGTGAAGACTTTATTGCTCCGTTTCGGAGTCTTATTTTTGTACCTTGGTGCAGTCTTGGGGTCCTGCAAAGACTTAATTGCTCCGTTTCAGAGTCTTATTCTTCAGTGCTCCGTTCGAAGTCTTATTTTTGAACCTTGGTGCAGTCTCGGGGTCTTGACCCTGCAAAGACTTTATTGCTTCGTTTCGGAGTCTTATTCTTCAGTGCTCCATTCGAAGTCTTATTTTTGTACCTTGGTGCAGTCTCGGGGTCTTGACCCCGCGAAGACTTAATTGCTCCATTTCGGAGTCTTGTTTTTCAATGCTCCATTCGGAGTCCTATTTTTGCACATTGGTGCAGTCTCGGGGTCTTGACCCTGCAAAGACTTTATTGTTCCATTTCGGAGTCTTATTTTTGCACATTGGTGCAGTCTCGGGGTCTTGACCCTGCAAAGACTTTATTGCTCCGTTTCGGAGTCTTATTCTTCAGTGTTTCGTTCAGAGTCTTATTTTTGCACCTTGGTGCACTCTCAGGGTCTTGACCCGGCGAAGACTTAATTGCTCCATTTCGGAGTCTTGTTTTTCAATGCTCTATTCGGAGTCTTATTTTTGCACCTTGGTGTAGTCTCGAGGTCTTAACCCCGCAAAGACTTTATTGCTCCATTTTAGAGTCTTATTTTTGCACCTTGGTGCAGTCTCGTGGTCTTGACCCTGCAAAGACTTTATTGCTCCGTTTCGGAGTCTTATTCTTCAGTGCTCTGTTCGGAGTCTTATTTTTGCACCTTGGTGCAGTCTCGGGGTCTTGACCTTGCGAAGACTTAATTGCTCCATTTCGGAGTCTTATTTTTGCACATTGGTGCAGTCTCGGGGTCTTGACCTGGCGAAGACTTAATTGCTCCATTTCGGAGTCTTATTTTTGCACATTGGTGCAGTCTCGGGGTCTTGACCCTGCAAAGACTTTATTGCTCCATTTCAGAGTCTTATTTTTGCACCTTGGTGCAGTCTCGGGGTCTTGACCCTGCAAAGACTTTATTGCTCCGTTTCAGAGTCTTATTCTTCAGTGCTCCATTCGGAGTCTTATTTTTACACCTTGGTGCAGTCTCGGGGTCTTGACCCTGCAAAGACTTTATTGCTCCATTTCACAGTTGTTGATGGTGATTTTTCGTCGTCACTATCAACGAACTTGTATCAAGCAAAAATAAGAACAGATAAGTATAATACTGCAAGAAAATAATAAATAAAGAGACACAAATACGTGGTAAAAACTCCTTTTAACTGGAGAAAAATCCACGGGTTGTTGCTTGAGCAACAAAGTCAAATCCACTATGAAAAACTCAATTACAAAGTATTTCTCTCTGATTTCTCTTGCTAATTCTCACGTCCCCCTGTTATGTTTTTTACAAGGGTATTTATACATGTTATTGCTAGGGTTTATGGTACTGCTAGGGTTTGGTGTTGTGATACCCGTATTTTGTGTGATTTCCTAGTTCTAATTGAAGTCTGTCTCTTTCTGAAGTTTATCCTGTTTCCTGTTTTGACTGAGTCCGAATCTGCATCGGATTCCTCGCCCTTTATCTGCGGGAAATCTGTTTGCCTTTCAGTTAAACTCTAATAGTCGTATCGTTGTTTATTGTGGAGTTGCTTGCTGCTGATTCTATCCATATGTTTGTGAAGTACTCGTCTTCATTATCTGATCCCGAGCATGACCGAGTATGCCCGAGCCGATTTCTTCTTCTGTGGTCGGGTTGCTTTGCTTTTAGCCGAGTAAATTCCCTTGGGGAATTTCTGCCCTTTAACGCTTGACTTTTCTTGACTTTGCTTCCGTGGCCCCTTACTGTAATGACGTGTCCTTAATGATGATTTTTACCTATAACAATACCCCCTTAAATATTTGAATCGAATGTATCCTGCTTACTCGGGATAAACATTTAACTCTTTCATGACTTGTTCTCGTTTATAGTCTTCTTCATCAATGTCGGATTTCAAATTCCTCGTTCGTTTCGAAACATTAATGACGTGTCTTAATTACACCCGCACGCGTTTGATTCTTTTCTTATTCGAAGATCTTTTGATGGTGACTGACTGTCTCTTCGACGGCTCGGTGCCTCTCTTTACTGCCACCTGTCTTCTTTTGTTTGGCCGTGGTACGTGGCATTTATGAGACGCGACCCTTCTGTTCGTGCCCGTACAGCTTACGTCATGATTCTTATCCCAATCTTTCCCGCTTCTCCTCACCTACCCTCTCTAGGGTTTCGTGTCTTGGGACCGGTTGCATACTTATATATATAAGTATTGCTTCAAAGGGAAAACCCCTATTCTCTTTCAAGTTTTTATCATTACTTCCCAGATTTCTGCCATCGCTTCCCTGCCTGTAATCTCGTCCTGCGAAGATTTATTTCTTTCGGTTTCCAAACCTTTTCTCGACCTTCTCGAAGATCCTACCGTACCTCGTGTCTCTTCAATCCTTTAAGGTTAGTTCTCATGGATCCCTCTGCTAGACATCTTCTTTTTACTGTTGCTATGATTGCTATTGAGCAAGGTGATACTTGTACTGCTACAACTGTCCACAGGTTGCTTGGTGATCCAATTCCCGATCAGCCCCGATTTACAGACGCTGACGTCTGCGAACTCAACTTGTCTGGACTGCGTCGTGAAGTTCCACCAGTTTCTTCCAGTTCGTCACAGCCTGAATCTTATCAGCCTGAGACCGATTCCAGTTCTGCTTCTGCTGCTTGTGATAATTCTCGGCCGTGGAAAAGAATGGGGAAGAAACAAAGCAATCGTGACATCAACAAAGGTTCCTTTGTTCAGGAAAGCCGAGTCGGGCCCCAGAGGGTAGTCGAAAAAGACATTGAGGTCGAGCATAGGGAGGCTCGTATCGTTTTCTCTCCCGAGAGAGTTTGCGCTTACGACGTTGAGCCAAATGTGGTCGGCCCCGAAGAAGTCACTAAATACACGAACCGTTTTGATCTGGACAGCAACACTATCTCATTAAACCCTGCTAACGATCGGGCTGAGTGGAACCCCCCGCCCGGTCAAGTGGCGATTTACGGGGCGATGCTTTCTTACGGGGTGACGCTTCCGCTTCAGTCCTTCATTACGTGGTTTTTGGCTGAAGCTCAGCTCGCCCCTGCTCAACTAACTCCGAACAGCTATCGGATCTTGATGTGCATGTGGCACATGTGGCATAGGATGGGACGACCACCCCCGACTCCTCGGAAAATTAGGCACTTCTATTCTTTGAGGCCTCTGGGGAAGACTGGGATTTACTTCCTGCTTTCAACTCAGCCCGAGAGTTGGGTCCCCAAGGACGTGAACGTGAAAAACAGGGTGATGCCAACCGCTGATGAGAAGATGAAAGGATTTGTTTGGGGCTTCCCCACCTCAAACAAGTTCTGGAAGAATAGTTGGTTCTTCGTGGGTGGAGACTGGGGACGGTCAATTTCTTTTGACATTGAGGGCGCTCAGATGATTCGCCGGGTGCCTCGGTACTTCTGCACACCCCAGTGGAACCACATGACTTCGTCTTTTACGGATGAAGAACTCAAAACTTTGGCTCGGGCGGCCTTCCGTCCCGTGGAAAAGAGGGGCAGACCTTACCTCTTCAATGAGAAGAAGATGATAACAGCTCGCCTCTTCCCTCAACTTTCCGCACACCGGCGTCGCTGTAAGTTCTCTATTTCTGCCTTGCTATTTACCTGCTTTATCTATCTGGCTTTCAGCTTCCTAAATTTTTTTTTTTTTAAGTGTACGACATAGATGTAGTGTGCGATGCCCAAGCCCGCCGGATGAAAGGCATTGTGGAGGCGAACCGGAGGGAAGTTAAACGTCAACAGGATGCGGGGATAGCCCCTCCTCAAGGTGACTCCGATAGGAGTTCTTCCGAGGACATTCCCGAGGGGGGTGCTGGCAACGCCCCAGATTATATGCCTGAGGAAACTCAGAATCAAGAGTGGGCCGCCCATGCAGCTGATGAAGGCAATCAAGCAGGTCCTTCGACAAAGGGGTAGGAGAAGGTTGGGGAGTCTTCCGAACCAACTACCTTCTCCTGCGGAACTAGATCTCCTCGGCCTGCTGTAGTCGAGTCGAGTACCACTTCCCCGGATGCGGAAATTGCCAGGGAGCATCCGGACGTGACAGTTCCAGAGATTCTGATTTTTGCCGAACTGAACACTGCGCCGTCTGGAAGTGGTGCTGAAAAGGGGCGTTCCGATCCGGATTTTGAGGACCCCACAGCAAACCTGAATACCCGTGGGAGGCAACCCAGAAAAAGAAAAGCCTCGTTCTCACCTGGCCGTCCAGCCCCTAAGATTCCTCGAGTAGTTGCTTTCGTCGAGTCATCCTCAGATGAGGAGGGGGTAGCAGAGGCTGCTGAGAATGAGAGAACAATAGAGAACTCTCCTCCACGGGATCAGATGAGGGACGAACCTGGCATCCCCTTTAGTTCCCCTCAGGCAATACCTACTGCTGGGTTCCCCGAAGCTAATCTTGGCGATCCTGACCCTTCAACTCAGTCTAGCGTACCTACCCCCGAGACCATGTTGAAGGCTATGGCTTCGGGCCAAGCATATATAGGGGAGGATCGTTGGAGCGATCTCAGGGTCAGTTCGTTATCTGATCGGCTCTGCCATTTCTTCAACAGCGCTTCTTATGTGAGTAACTCTTAGACTTTCATATTTATCTCTTTTATTGCTACTTCATTTTTGTCACTTGTTATTGGCTCGTTGCAGATGGTAGCCGAGATGACTGAAGTCTGCCAGACTAGTGATGGTCAGACGGAGAAAATAAGGAGGCTTGAAGCCCAGTTGAAGGAGAGTGAAGATCGCCGTGCTCGGGCCGAACTGGCTTGTCAGGAAGGGACCAGGTCGGGTCAGGTGCTTCTGGACCAATGCTTAGCGCGTCAACTAGAGGCTGAACAGAAATCATCTTTCGCTTCTGAAGAGGCCCAAACCTTAGAAGACCAGTTGTTATCTACTCAGGAGGCTCTACTCCAGGCCGAGCAGACAGCTGAAGATGCAAAATCCTCCTACGAGCGCCGGATTCAGGACTTGGAACGTCAAGCCTTGACGGTCAAGTCCCTGTCGAAGGAAGCTAGGCTGGAGTTGGAGATTCAGGGGGTCGATCGCTTCAAAAGATCTCCAACCTATGATGCTTTACTTCTCCGGGAATTTCAGAGGGGAATGGTCTCGGCAGGGGAATTTTTCAAGAAGAAGAACAGAGCAACTGATCGGGCCAGGGCCAACTGGAAGCTCTCGGTCAAAAAGCATGTGGATGCTTCTCTGGAATCTCTTCGGCTCCAGATGAAGACGTGGCGAGCATATTGCAGAAGTAAGGGAAAAGAGCCACATCACATGCACCTGGAAGTTCCCAATGCTGATTCCTTCTCAACTTTCCATGCTTGTGAGAAAGTGGGGATCGACGGTGAGGCTTCTGACGTTGGGCCCGTTCCCGGGTTAGATTATAGCGCTTGGATAGATGACGACGCCCCAGAAGATGTGATTGTCTGGCCTTCTGATGACAGCCTCCTGAGTGAGTACGTGATGGAACCGGACCTGAGCATTGGTGGAAGTAGTTCTCAACCGCCGGCATCTTCTTGATTAATTTTCTTTCTTTTCTTTTTTGTAACAATTGTTTTTTGTAACAACCATTGTATATTCTTTCGCTCATAAATAAGAAATATATTCACTATTCTGCCTGTCCAGTTCCCTACATGATAAACGTATAAACAAAAAAAAAACAAATGAAGCATAATTTGTTCGGTCACCTATACTCGGCTCATAGATCTTAAGAATTTTTGGAACTCTTAATTTCAACCAAGTACTTGGTGACTGCCAAAGTTAACCGAGTATCTTATTCAATTGGCAACTCATTTATTAAGCCGAGTATCTCATCAAACTGGCCGTTGATTTATTGGACCAAGTATCTTATTTAACTGGCAATTTTTCTTTTAAAACCGAGTATCTTATTTAACTGGCAACCTTTTTAAGCCGAGTATCTTATTTAACTGGCAATTAATTTCTCCGATCTTATGAAGATCGTTTTACCCTAACGTTTCATCGAGGCTCACCATAACCATACGTCAAGGTCCTTACACAAGTCACCTAGGACGTCTCCCGGTTTTGTCTGTGCAAGGTTTCGTCGAATCGTTGGCGGTTATGTTGACCAGCCAACACGACTGCGCATCTCACCAGTCTTCCTGGCGGCGCTCCGAGAAGTTTTCCAGTTATCCTGGTGCCTCGGTTTTGCCTTTTGGTCAAGAAGTGCGTTTGCACTGCTTAAACCAGGCGGGCATGCTATTTTAGCTTCTCAGCCCTTCAAGAACTACTTGTCCGCTCTCCCGCGGCCTCGTAGCGCATGATTATTTTTGAACGAGATTTACTCTGATCGGTCTGTTTTAGGTGACTAAATTTAGTCTGCTTGTTTTCGGACGAGGTGGCCACTGTTGTTTCTGCCTTATCTGAACATTCTTTATCTTGGATTTCATCTTCTTCAATGAATAACCTCTTTATTAGCAAACGAACTTTATTAGATAACAATAAGAATTAGAAACCTCTTAACATGACTATAATTTAGTTAAAGCAAGGCTAAAATAACATTAAACATGAACGAGCTTGTCAGGGGTAGAAAATCTTGAGATACTGAGCGTTGCATGGTCGGGGTACTAAGCTGCCTTCTGGGTGAGCTATCAGGTAGGCTCCGTGCCCTGCAACTCCCTTGATGATATACGGGCCTTCCCATTTATCAGCAAGAGATCCTGCCGACTTGTCCTTAGTGTTCGGGGACACCCTTCTTAGCACTAAATCTCCGAGTTGGAATCTACGCACACGAACATGGGAATTATAGTACCTTGCAGCCCTCTGCTGATATGCTGCATTTCTCACTTAAGCTGCGTCCCTGATTTCTTCAAGCTCGTCTAAGTTCCGCTGCAACATGTTGACGTTGTGCTCGGGGCTGTATAGTTGTACCCTGGGTGACGTAAATGTTGTTTCAGTCGGGATTACAGCCTCTGTTCCGAATGCTAGTGCAAAAGGGGTCTCCCCTGTGGATGACCTAATAGTCGTTCGGTATGCCCATAGCACCTCTGGTAGTTTGTCTGCCCAACTGCCTTTCTTTGCTTCCAACTTTGGTTTCAGTGTGTGCTTGATCACTTTGTTCACAGCTTCAGTTTGGCCATTGGTTTGAGGATGTGCAGGTGACGCATAGTAGTTTGCAATCTTGTACTCCTCGCACATTTCCCTGAACTTGCTGTTGTCGAACTGAGTTCCGTTATCCGTTATAATGATGCTCGGGATTCCGAACCTATATATGATGTTCTTCCTGACAAAGCTAGTGGTGTTCGCCTCCGTGATGTGCACCAATGCCTCTGCTTCTGCCCACTTGGTAAAGTAGTCTACTGCCACAATTGCGTACTTTGCTCCTCCCCTTGTTCCTGTGGGCATTGGACCAATCAGGTCAAGGCCCCACATGGCAAAAGGCCAAGGGGAAGTTAAGCTTCTGAGTAACTCTGGGGGTTGTCGAATGTCGTTTGCTATTCTTTGACATGTCTTGCAACTTTCCGCGAATCGCTGTGCTTCAGCAAATAAAGTCGGCCAATAAAAACCTTGCCGAAGCACCTTGTGTGCTAGACTCTTACCCCCAGTGTGGTTTCCACACACCCCACTGTGAACATCTTTCAGAATCTTGTAGGTTTCTTCTCCGGCAACACATCTTTGTAACACCTTTAAGAACCCTCTTCTGTATAGTTCTCCCCTTAGAATTGTGTACCGAGTTGACCTGTACCTGATGCGTTTTGCCTCTACAGCATCCTCCGGTAATATGTTTCTCTCCAAATACTCTCTAAGCTGGGTCGTCCAATCACTTGGACCTGACCGGATTTCTGACACCATGACCTCTTCAGATTCTGCCGTACTTGGTTTGGTCAGGTGCGCCACTGGTATTGCTTTCGACCTAATACTCGTGGTGGCTGAGGCTAATTTAGACAAAGCATCTGCTTTTTCGTTCTCCTCCCGAGGGATTTGAAGGATCCTGTACGCCTTAAACTTTTTAAGCAAGCTCTTTGAAATGTCTAAGTAAGCTATCATATGCTCCTCCCTCGCCTGGTATTCATCCAGCACCTGGTTAACCACAACCTGGGAATCGCTGTATACCGCCAACTCATCTGCCCCCAATGCTATGCAAACTCTCAAACCAGCCAACAAAGCTTCATACTCTGCTTGGTTATTAGTTGCTTTGAAGTCGAACCTCATGGCGCATTCCACAGCATCCCATTCTGGTGTTGTTATGACTATTCCGGCCCCATTGCCATGGGTGTTCGACGATCCATCCACATGCAACTTCCATTGGAACTTACTCACTTGTTCGCCTTCTATCATCCTTTGTACTTCCATATCTGGCTCGGTGAACTCTGCTATGAAATCGAAACCGCTTGTCCCTTAACTACAGCTTTTGGGGTATATTTGATGTCAAATTCACTTAACTCAACTGCCCACTTAGTCAATCTTCCCGACAGTTCTGGCTTTTGCAGGATGAGTTTCAGCGGGCAGTAGGTGTACACCTCTATTGCATGCGCTTGGAAGTACGGCCTTAGTTTTCTGGCTGCCGTGACCAAGGCGAGTGCAACCTTTTCGGCCGGTGAGTATCTAGTTTCTGCTGGCAGCAACGCCTTGCTGGTATAATATACCGGTTTTTGCACTCCTTCCTCCATCCGAATCAACACCGAACTTGTCGATACCTCTGTGACTGAGAGGTACAAGTACAACGTCTCCCCGACCACCGACTTTGAGAGGATGGGTGCTCGCCCTAAATACTCTTTCAATTTCTGAAAGGCAGCTTCGCATTCTTCACTCCATTCAAGGCCTTTTCCTTTCTTTATTGCTCTGAAGAATGGGGCGCATTTGTCTGTCGACTTTGCTATGAATCGGTTAAGTGACCGAAGACATCCCGTTAGCGTCTGTACATCCTTCAGCGTCCTCGGTGAAGCCATATCTTCCAACGCTTTGATCTTCTCGGGGTTCACCTCAATCCCTCTTTGATGTACCTAAAAACCAAGAAATCTCCCTGATGGCACTCCAAACACACATTTGCTCGGGTTAAGCTTCATTTTATATCTCCTCAACACTTCGAAGGTCTCCCTTAAGTCTTCTGAATGCCTCTCCGCTGTGACACTCTTGGTCAACATATCATCCACATAAACTTCCATGTTCCTCCCAATTTGCAGGGCAAAAATCCTGTTCACCAGTCTCTGGTAGGTTGCCCCAGCGTTCTTTAGCCCGAAAGGCATCACCTTATAGCAGTACAAACCCTGATCTGTGGTGAAGGCCGTCTTTTCTTCATCTGCTTTATTCATTCTGATCTGATTGTATCCTAAATAAGCATCCATGAAGCTCAACAATTCGTGCCCAGCTGTTGCATCTACCAGTTGGTCTATTCTCGGCAATGGGAAGCTATCTTTCGGGCAGGCTTTATTTAAATTGGTGAAGTCTACACACATTCTCCACTGATTATTCTTCTTCTTGACCAGCACCACATTGGCCACCCATTCTGGGTATTTGACCTCCCTTATCAATCCTGCAGAAAGCAACTTGCCTACTTCATTCTTAATGGCCATACTCCTCTCTGGATTGAATAGCCTTCTCTTTTGCACTACCGGGCGGAACTCCGGATTGATGGAGAGGCAATGTGATATCACTTTTGGATCTATCCCGGGCATATCTTCGTGGCTCCAAGAAAAAACATCCTTGTAATCCCTTAGTAGTGAGACAAGTTGGGCTTTTATACATTCACTCAAATTTGCCCCGACTTTCACCGTCCTGCCTGGATCTTCTGGGTCCAATGCTACCTCCTCGGTCGGCTCATCTTTCTTAGCTTCGGGCTCCTCTCTGGGATCCAACTCAAAATCCTTCGATACTTTTGACTCTTCAGTCTCATCAGTTATCAGCTTGGTTGTCACATTGTATACCTGGTTTACTTCCCTGTCCTTGTATACTGACAAATTTGCCTTTCGAGCCATTTCTTGTGATCCTTTGACCACTCCAACCCCAAACTCCGTTGGGAACTTCATCATTAAGGCATAAGTCGCTGTCACCACCTTAGCTTTATTTAAGAACGGTCGGCCCAATAGGGCGTTGTATGGCCAATTTTCTGTGTCGACGACTACAAAGTCGAGTAACACTGTCTTTTGGCAAGGAGCCTTCCCAACCTTCATCGGTAATTTCACTGTGCCGAGCGACCTTACCTCCACCCCGCCAAATCCTCTAAGAGGTGTAGGAAAAGGCTGCAGGTCTTTCCTGTCCAGCCTCAGCTGGTCATAAACTTCCATACTCAAAATATCCATTGAGCTTCCATTTTCGATCAAAATCCGATGGACCTCCCTATGGCCAATACGTGCGCTGATTACCAGTGCATCGTTCGGTCTTACATCTACTCCATGTGAGTCAGCCTCTGTGAATATGATGGGATCCCAGCCTCCCTTGATCCTTTTTGGGCCGGGTTCAATAGAGTTGACATCTAGATCTCTCCTAGCCTCCATGGCTTCCCGAATTTCCTGGGTCCTCTCCCTATTACTTTTGCCCGTTGATGGTCCACCAAAAATCGTGTTGATCGCTCCTTCATCCTCAGCTTTCTTGGGGCTAGGTTTTCTTGCCCGACCATCATGTCGGTTATCTCTCTGTCCATCTACCTTATCGGTTTTCCTCAGGACGATATCTTTCAAGTGTCCTTCCCTGATGAGGGTCTCGATATGATCCCTAAGTTGAAAACACTTGGAAGTTTCGTGGCCATTCTCTTTATGGAACCTGCAATACTTGGTGGTGTCCCTCCGGGCATAGGATGACTGCCTAGGAGGTTCTTTAGATATGTTCTTCTCCTCCAGAATTGCCAGAATTTCCTCTTGATCCTTCCTCAGTGGGGTATAGTTTGTATATCTACCTTGGAACTTCTGCCGCGGCTGATCTATCTTCGGGTCATATGCCCGACGACCATCCTGACTATCCCGTGTCTTATTCTTTTGTTTATCACCTTTCGCATCGGGCGTCTTCGCTTGGTCCTTGGCTTTAGACCCTTCCGGGCGTCCGCCATGCACGAAGTATCCTCCCGTGGCAATTTCTTCTTCCTTCGCCAAGGCATAGCCCTCAGCCATATCTATCATGTCAGCATAACTGGTTAGACGGGCTCTTCTCAGGTCAAATGACAGCTGACCATTCTGGAGGTTATTGATGAATGCTGCAATTATGGCCTCGTCGTTTGCACTTCCAATCTCAGACACTTCTTGACCGAATCTTCCCAAATACTTCTTAAGTGACTCATCCTTTCCTTGCTTAAGTTGAGACAAGTGGGCCACCGACTTCTTTCTGTGCACATTCCCGAGGAACTGCCTTGAGAAAGCCTTACTCAGCTCGCTGAAGTTACTTATGCTGGCCGTTGGTAACCTGCCGAACCACCTAGAGCCCAGATCCCCAAGAGTTTGAGGGAAATTTAAGCATAGTAGGGCATCATTGTAAACATACTGGGCCATGGCACTCTTGTATCTTCTGACATGTTCCTTAGGGTTCGTGTCCTTTTTGAATTGCTCTAGATGTGGCATTCTAAACCTCTCCGGGAATGGCGTCCTCAGGATCCTATTGGTGAAAGGGCTCTCGGACTCATCATCTGACAACTCGTTATGCCCATATCGCCTGACTAACGCATCCATTTGTCGGCGGTTGTTCTCCACTTCCCGGGTCAAACTCTATATGAGTATATCTCTGTCTCCCTCCGGCTACCCCACAGCATTGAAATTCTGACTTATAGTCAGTTTTTGGCCTCTTTCTTCCGGATTCGATTCTCTTTGATCCCGATTTAAACCGTGCAGCCGAACCGTGCCCCTTTGGCGCTTGTGATGATAATTCTGCTCACTCTCTCCCGAGGATGACGATCGATCTCTCCGATGAGTACGCCTCCTTGGACGGTCTCTATCCCTAGTCGTCTGGTCATGACCATACCTTCTGTCCGAGTCATTCTCCTCTCTACGTTCTCCGCTTCCCCTGGTTGGCCTTTCAGAAAAAATCACCAGCCTGTCAATCGGATCACGGCTTACCTTTATGGGTGCATCAGGCGTTGGTATCACCACTGTGGAGCGCAACCTCGTTGCTTGCTGATTTGGAGTAGAAAGATTGTAAGGTGACATCAAACCTTCCGTGGTGGAGAGATCAACCCCTTGCCTTGCAGCATCTGATATAAGTTGCTGTAAGGAAGCGCGGAATCGTTGCACAATCTCTTCGTTAATTGGAGGAAAACGCTGAATGCCAGCCAAGGCAGTTGACTGATCTGCTGTTGCCAAGGTTACCTCTGCAGTGTTAAGGGTGGCATCATCCTCCAATTCATTTATTGGCAATCCTTGACTATACTTGGAATCGCTACCATCTCCTTCGCCAGCCATTGTCACAAGTTTTGCTTGATACAGCCCCCTCCTTCTAGCGCCAATTGTTGATGGTGATTTTTCGTCGACACTATCAACGAACTTGTATCAAGCGAAAATAAGAACAGATAAGTATAATACTGCAAGAAAATAATAAATCAAGAGACACAAATACATGGTAAAAACTCCTTTTAACTGGAGAAAAATCCACGGGTTGTTGCTTGAGCAACAAAGTCAAATCCACTATGAAAAACTCAATTACAAAGTATTTCTCTCTGATTTCTCCTGCTAATTCTCACGTCCCCCTGTTATGTTTTTTACAGGGGTATTTATACATGTTATTGCTAGGGTTTATGGTACTGCTAGGGTTTGGTGTTGTGATACCCGTATTTTGTGTGATTTCCTAGTTCTAATTGAAGTCTGTCTCTTTCTGGAGTTTATCCTGTTTCCTGTTTTGACTGAGTCCGAATCTGCGTCGGATTCCTCACCCTTTATCTGCGGAAAATCTGTTTGCCTTTCAGTTGAACTCTGACAGTCGTATCGTTGCTTATTGTGGAGTTGCTTGCTGCTGATTCTGTCCATATGTTTGTGAAGTACTCGTCTTCATTATCTGATCCCGAGTATGCCCGAGCCGATTTCTTCGTCTGTGGTCGGGTTGCTTTGCTCTTTGCCGAGTAAATTCCCTTGGGGAATTTCTGCCCTTTAACGCTTGACTTTTCTTGACTTTGCTTACATGGCCCCTTACTATAATGACGTGTCCTTAATGATGATTTTTACCTATAACAACAGTCTTATTCTTCAGTGCTCCATTCGGAGTCTTATTTTTGCCGAGGTCTTGACCCTACAAAGACTTTATTGCTCCGTTTCGGAGTCTGATTCTTCAGTGCTCCATTCGTAGTCTTATTTTCGTACCTTGGTACAGTCTCGAGGTCTTGACCCTGTAAAATACTTTATTGCTCTGTTTCGGAGTCTTAGTCTTCGGTGCTTCATTTTGGAGTCTTAGTCTTCGGTTCCGTGACGCTTCCAAGGAATCTGCCCCTCTGATTCTTCAGTTATGTGACTCTTCCAGTGAATCTTCCATTCTAATTCTTCAGTTCTGTGACTCTTCCAGGGACCCTGCCCCTCTAATTCTTCAATTCTGTGATGCTTCTGGGACCCTGCTCCTCTGGTTCTTCAATTCGGTGACGCTTCTAAGGACCCTGCTCCTCTGGTTCTTCAATTCTGTAGAACTTCTGGGGACTTTGTCCCTCTGAATTTCCAGTTTCGTAGAACTTCTGGGGACTTTGTCCCTCTAAATTTTCAGTTCTGTAGAACTTCTGAGGACTTTGTCCCGTTAAATTTCCAGTTCTGTAGAACTTCTAGGGACTTTGTCCTGTTGAATTTCCAGTTTCGTAGAACTTCTGGGGACTTTCCCTCTGATTTTCCAGTTCCGTAGAATTTCTGGGGACTTTGTCTTGTTGAATTTCCAGTTCCGTAGAACTTTTGGGGACTTTGTCCCTCTGAATTTTCAGTTCCGTAAAACTTCTGGGGACTTTGTCCCGTTGAATTTCTAGTTCCGTAGAACTTCTGGGGACTGTGTCCCTTTGATTTTCAGTTCCGTAGAACTTCTAGGGACTTTGTCCTTCTGAATTCTCAGTTCCGTAGAACTTCTGAGAACTTTGTCCCGTTAAATTTCCAGTTCCGTAGAACTTCTGGGAACTTTGTCACTTTGAATTTCCAGTTCCGTAGAACTTCTGGGGACTTTGTTCTGTGAGATATTGTATATGTAAAACATTAAAAATATATATTCAATAACAGAGGAAAGTAGTGGATGATACATTTTCTGATTTTTGGCTAACATTGGCCAAGAAGACAAAATTGTAGATCAGAGGATTCTGGTCCAGATGGTAGTGTTGGTGTCGGCCCCGCTCTCCGGTTGACCGGACGGCGGCCGTTCTTCGAACTTCAGCGGCAGTTTTGACTGCTTTCGAGTGGTCATCGGTCACCGGTCAAGAAGGGAAAGTTGTAGATCGGAGAATTCTGGTCCAGATGGTGGTAGTGGTGTCGGCTCACTCTCCGGTTGACCGGACGGCGGCCGTTCTTTGAACTTCTACGGCGGTTTTGACTGCTTTTCTGTTGTCATCGGTCGCCGGCCAAGAAGGGAAAGGTGTAGATCGGAGGATTGCGGTCCAGATGGTGGTGGTGGTGTCGACTCACTCTCTGGTTGACCGGACGGCGGCCGTTCTTCAAACTTTGGCGGCAGTTTTGACTGCTTTCCGGTGGTCATCGGTCGCCAACAAGAAGGGAAAGTTGTAGATCGGAGGATTCCGGTCCAGATAGTGGTGGTGGTGTCGGCTCACTCTCCGGTTAACCGGACGGCGGCCATTCTTCGAACTTCGGCGGCAGTTTCGACTGCTTTCTGGTGGTCATCGGTTGCCGGCCAAGAAGACAAAGTTGTAGATCGGATGATTCCAGTCTAGATGGTGGTGGTGGTGGCTCACTCTCCGGTTGACCGGACAGCTGTTCTTCAAGCTTTGCCGGTCGGTTTGACGCCTTTCCGGCTATCCGCCGGTGGCTGTCTGGGCGTCTCTTCCACGGCTCATTCGTGAGTTGTGACTTGTTCACTAAGGTTCCCTGAAGTCAAGTTCTGGAAACCCCTCCTTCTAGCGCCTACTGTTAGATGTAAAAATGAGTCTTCAGAACCTTTTCTAGTTGAAGACCCCCTTTCTCTTTGATATAAAGAGGCTATTTATAGAGTTTATGTGTGTCTTGTGTGTACTTGCATCGTACGCGTTATCATGTGTTATGTCATCCGAGTGTGTACATTTTGGTCTAACAACAAGCAATTTAATCACACTTAGAAATTCTCACAAGTAGATTGCTTCAACAAATCAATATGAAATCAATTAAGCAAGATTTAAAGCAATACAAGTCAAAGTAAGTAAAGGAATTAAAATGCTAAAATCAACACAAGAGATTTTTACGTGGTAAAACCTCAAAATGAAGAAACATCCACGGGTCGATACCACAACCACTGGCAAACCGCAACTCACTATGACGAATAAGAGATACACACTCAAAAAGTAATCACCACATGATTCACTCTCCAAGCTATCAACTCATACTCTACCATCGGGCTAGTGAACCACTTTGTCTACTTCTTATCCAAGATGTGACTATCACATCTCTAGGAAGCAACTTCCTATCCAAGACGCTCAAGTGTCTAGGAAGATTCCTCGCTTGCCTATCAGGATCCTCCCGACCCTAGACAAGACTCCTTGCTTAGTTATCCGGATCTCCTCGATCCTAACTAAGACTTCATTGCTTAGCTATCTAGATCAATACCCTAGCCAAGTCTTCTTGCTTAAGTTAAAGCTTCACTCAATTTAACAAGAGACTTCAACCTTTTGCAAGGCAGTGATCTAAGTGAAGTGCACACATGCAATCATGATGCAATCGCAAGCAAATAGAGCAAGTAGATCAAACACACTCTATGAACATGCATTTAGAGAACTAGATTTAGCTTTCAAAAAATTAATCACAAAGATATCTAGAAACCTAAGCATGTTAATCAAACAAGAACTAGATTAGAATAATGGAAATCACAATCTAAATATCATAATTCTTAGAACATATGACTAAACCTAAAAATCAACAATCAAGCTCAAGAATACAAAGTATTTCTAGAATCAAATCCATGCTCGTCAAGTTTTAGCTAAAAGATATTCAAACAAAATCACAAAAGCTAAACTCGAAAAATCACTCAAACAAACCACAAAGGTGAATCAAAATCATTCTAAATATTTTTCTTAGTCAAATAAGAAGATTCACGAAGTTGATCATAAAAGAAAATGAAAAGAAGATGATTCACTTACAAATGATGAACACACGAGTAGAAATCAAATCATTGTGAAAAATCAAGATATCATTTGGCTCTGAAAATGCTTGGGTTTGTTCCTCTCTTCAAGACCAACAATTTCGGCTTTTGAATCAATCAAATCGAAGTTGAATTGAAAGGAAGCCTAAGGCTGCCGGATCTCCCACGCCCTTGCCCCCTTTCGCCGAAGAGCAAATAATCATCTTCCAAGCTATAGCGGAGGCGGCAGGGATAGCTGGAGTCGAGGAAGCCGCAGCAGAGGCGCCAATAGATAGCTACATGGGTCGCATGGAATGCGGAGGCCCCTCCGGAGCGGGAACACGAACGGGGGAGAAAGCATCTTAGCCCAAACGAAACATAGCCCATCATCCTCACCACCATCGCTAGAAAGATAGGTGGCGGGGAATCAATATACAGAACCACAGCAGGGGAGGCTGTTATTGTTATCAAGCGGGATTCCATATCAAGTCGCAAAAGAACAAGTGATCCCGCAGGTCTTTTAGACTATATAAGTATATGGATTGGAGTCTGCTCCTTCTACCCAGCCGCTCGGAATAACTTAAAATAGTTTCAAAAGCACTTCTCCGACTACTAAGAAGGTTGAACATATCCCTTATTGACTCTAAATATCCCATAGGGGATAGAAGAGATGACCAAAGGGACTGTCAATTCCATGTATGGAAGATATCCCTTAAGTATGGATCTCTGCGACAAATACACCGATACTAAAACAAAAATCAAAAAACTCTTTGAAATTTTTTGCACTTGTTCTTCCACATTTGAAAAATGTGAGGGAAAGAAGTTTTAAATTGAGGGACGATGATATGGAGAGGAGAGGATCTTAGGTGGCAAGAGCCATCTCTCCACCTCATCACCCCGAGAAGGCACGTGGCCATCTCGGGGGCAGGAGGGGTTCCTCCTCGAGATGGCCACGCGCCTCCTTAGGAAAGGATGGCTTGTTGGCCTTTGGCCATCGCCACTTCCTTTCATGCTCCTTCAGCGTTCTTCGACCGTTCTCCGGCCTCCGAACTCCGAATTTAAATCCGTTTTTGGATTACAAACCGTAACTTCCTCATGCACATGGAAGACTATGAAAATTTGATCAGAAAATAAGAACTCGGCTCGATACACGAAGACAAATACAATGCATGGTACTTGACCGGAAAGTTTCGTAACTTTTTACTCGGAACTTAAAAACTAATGAATGAGTAATAGAAAAGACTAGAACTCAATAAGGAGTAATATAAGATCAAATTCAAGTTTGAAGTCCATAAAATATAAACAAACAAACAAACACATGAACACACACGAATGCCATATCCTAGATATAGTCCTAGAACATGCAATTTACAAAACTTGTCAATTTAAATCTAATGCATGAGGATTCAATATCAAGTGTGTGAATGTGTTATACCAATTGAGCATAATGATTCAGGGATACATATGGATGCAATGTGTGTTTGTGTATGCCTTACGCCGAGAAGAATCTTGATACCTTAGTATCCAAGTAAGCACAAATCCCCTCAATGACGAACTTTGCATGAGAAGTTGCTTTTCTTCTTTGAAGCTCATATAAACCACGAACCACCTAAGAAACTAGACATTACAAAGAAAGAGAGTTTTGTTATGGAATCAAGCCAACACAAATCTAAAACCTATCAGGTAGTAACCAAGTAGAATGGCTATTATGAAGATGTTTGTAGGAGGGTAGTAGCCAAGTCAAACTCTCTTTTTGGTATGAAGGTTTTTCAACACTTTTTCTCCTCCCAAGCTAGGGTATTTATAAAGTCATCTCATGGTGGTAGGTAAGGGGCATCCTTTTAGGCGGGAAAGATCTAACTTGGTCCTCATCGTCCCTTTGAATAGGGCATACATGTGGCGTGCTTCGGAAAGTCTAGATTGATCCAATTGGGCCCCCATTGGTGACTAGGTGCTTCGGCAGGTAGGTAAGGATTTTGGTTTTTGGGTTGAAGGGCCACTAAAGAATCCTTACCACTTCAATTGGGCCGAGTCTGTGGGTGGCACATGCTCTAGAAGGTTGTAAGTGATCCATTTATGCACTACGGTGCTTTAGGCGCTTTAGTGGCATCAACGTGGTGCTTCGATGGTGGTTCGCGTCGCTCTAGTTGGTTAAAGATGCTCCAAGCTAGTGAGACCTGTCGTTTTCACAGTTCCGCCCGACAGGAGACATCGTCAACATCTGTCCCGTTATGCCTGTCAGGTGCTTTACACCAATCTTTCATTTCTTCGCTTAGAGACCTTCTGCTACCCTTTTGCTGGAGAAACACAGCTTTATTCTTCGTGAATGGGATAGTTGACATCAAGTAGGGCTTAGGTGGGATATGATCTGATTGTTGGGGAAACGCCGCTTTGAAGGAGCCCGACCGTTGGTTCCTTATCTTTCCTTCTTTATCCTCTGGTCTAGCATTAATTGCTCAACCATCTACTATATGTTTCCCCAGTTTCCCATTTCCCTCATGTGGCTCCGCTTTAGGGCTGGCATCAGCCTTGGCTGCGGCCTGGTGCTTGGTATGTGAGTTTGAATTTTTTTCCAAAAGTTTCCTTGGGGAACTAGAGGTTTGTTCGGGGGAGAATTCGAAGCATACCGCTCCACTCCCTTGTAGTGGTTCTTCGACAGGGGAAGCCTCGTCTTATTTGGTCAAGTTTTGTCCTTCGAAGCGTGCTACTCTTGGTGACCGAGTACTAGCTCGGATCAGGTCCTCCAAGATCTCTAATCGGGTTCGCACCAAACTGTTATCTGGATCGGGTCCCATTAGGGGACCGGATCCGGTCGTGGCTCCTTCAGGACCAGGTTCTAGAAGGATCGAGTGAAATTACTTTTATATTATAGTGTCAAATATACCTAAATGGGGGGGGGGGGGGGGGGGTGAATAGGTATAGCCTTAAAATTATTGCAATTTCTCTTTCTTCAAAAGTTATACAATTTTACAATGAGGCTTTAATAAGTATATTGATTCAACAAACAATATGAATACAATTAAGCAATGGATGAATCAATACAAATTTAGAGAAAGTAAAGACAATAAAAACAAAAATCAACACAAGGTTTTTTTACGTGGTAAAACCTCAAAATGAGGAAACATCCACGGGTTGATTCCACAACCACCGGCAAAAGCAATTCACTATGACAAATAGGAGTTACACACTTAAGAGGCAATCAACACAAGATTCACTCTCTAAGCTATCAACACCTACTTTACCCTCGGGCCTAGTGAACTAACTTACTATGCTAACTTCTTATCCAAGACATCACGTCTCTAGGAAGCTCCCTTGCTTGTCTATCCAAGTCACCCCGACTCTAGACAAGACTTCCAATGCTTAGCTATCCGGATCACCTCGATCCTAGCCAAGACTTCCAATGCATAAATTGAAGATCCCTTCTCCAAAATGTGACTTCCAATGCTCAAACCAAAGAATCACTCTAAGGAATGAGACTTCCAATGCTCAAGTCAAAGAATCACTCTAAGACATGAGACTTCCAACCTCTTCACAAGGCAAATGATCTAAGTTGATGCAAATGATAAACACAAGCAAATAGAGCAAGTTGATCAATCAAACTATATGACATGGAATTAGAGAACTAGATTAAACTTTCAAAGGTCAATCACAAATATATCTAGAAATCTAAGCATGTTTATCAAACAAGAACTAGATTAGAATAATGAAAATCACAAGCAAAAATATCCTAGTTCTTAGAATATGTAACTAAATATATAAATCAACATTCAAGCTCAAGAACAAAAAATATTTCTAGAATCAAGTTCATGCGTATCAAGTTTAACTAAAATATATTCAATTAAAAATCATACAAGCTAAACTCGAAAACAAAAATTATTGCAATTAAAATTAGGGAGGGGGGGGGGGGGGGTGAATAGGTATAGCCTTAAAATTATTGCAATTTCTCTTTCTTCAAAAGTTATACAATTTTACAAGGAGGCTTTAACAAGTATATTGATTCAACAAACAATATGAATACAATTAAGCAATGGATGAATCAATACAAATTTACAGAAAGTAAAGACAATAAAAACAAAAATCAACACAAGGTTTTTTTATGTGGTAAAACTTCAAAATGAGGAAACATCCACTGGTTGATTCCACAACCATTGGCAAAAGCAATTCACTATGACAAATAGGAGTTACACACTTAAGAGGCAATCAACACAAGATTCACTCTCTAAGCTATCAACACCTACTTTACCCTAGGGCCTAGTGAACTAACTTACTATGCTAACTTCCTATCCAAGACATCACGTCTCTAGGAAGCTCCCTTGCTTGTCTATCCAAGTCACCCCGACTCTAGACAAGACTTCCAATGCTTAGCTATCCGGATCACCTCGATCCTAGCCAAGACTTCCAATGCATAAATTGAAGATCCTTTCTCCAAAATATGACTTCCAGTGCTCAAACCAAAGAATCACTCTAAGGAATGAGACTTCCAATGCTCAAGTCAAAGAATCACTCTAAGACATGAGACTTCCAACCTCTTCACAAGGCAAATGATCTAAGTGGATGCAAATGATAAACACAAGCAAATAGAGCAAGTTGATCAATCAAACTATATGACATGGAATTAGAGAACTAGATTAAACTTTCAAAGGTCAATCACAAATATATCTAGAAATCTAAGCATGTTTATCAAACAAGAACTAGATTAGAATAATGAAAATCACAAGCAAAAATATCCTAGTTCTTAGAATATGTAACTAAATATATAAATCAACAATCAAGCTCAAGAACAAAAAATATTTCTAGAATCAAGTTCATGCTTATCAAGTTTAACTAAAATATATTCAATTAAAAATCACACAAGCTAAACTCGAAAATCACTCAAACAAACCACAAAGTTGAATCCAAATCATTCTAATCATTTTTCTTAATCAAATAAGAACATTCATGAAGATGATCATCAAAGAAAAATTGAAAAGAGAAAGATTCACTTACGAATGATGACTCTCGTACTGAAATCAGATCAGTGTAAAAACTCAAGACATCATTTGACTCTGAAAATGCTTGGGGTTTTGTTCCTCTCTTCAAGACCAACAATTCGGGCTTTTGAATCACTTAAATCGGAGTTGATTTGAGAGAGTTATGGTGTTTGGAAGATGAGAAAGTTTAAGAGAAAAAATACTGCACAATATTTTCTTCACCATTTTTTTGAATTTAGAGAGAGAGAGAGAGTTATCCGGTGTGGTAAGCTCACACAATGAAACTCTTATATGGCCAATAGGAAAACATGTCAAGTCAACACATGTAATGGATAGAGCATGACACACCAAAACTTGTGTACATGAAATGCATGTTGGGGTTTTTGCCCTAAAGCTTGTAATATGTAAATAGAATTTGAACATAAATAAAAGAAGTAGTATATTCATTCATTTTGTGTCATACTTTATATAACATGTGCATTTAACATCCAAGATTGCCGGATGTAATTTCGAATTGAGTATATGAGTGTCATATGTAGATGGATTCAGTTTGAAACGAGCAATCTAAAGAGTCCGTAGATAGCAAATAAAGCTGGGTACTTTATTTGTGGTTAATCTACAGCTGCGGTCCATTTCGTAGTGTACGGTGATCCTATCCTGGATCATTCATATGTAGATATGAGAATGGAGGCACCTTGTATGATGTGATCATATAGGACTGGGCCATGATCTATATGAATCTCTCACTAAGATCCGTTTAACGATGAGATTCATATATATCAACAAATGATGGCTATATGTGGGTGATCTTAATCCTGAGTGTCTTATCGACTCCTTCAGGTTAGATCGTGGTCTTTGATATACCATGGGTGAGGTCGGAGTTGCATTCCCGATCAATATACTCCGTATGTTGGGATCGCGGTTTGGCTTGTGGCTGGGAAGGTTTGTACACAATAGTGGAATCCACTCCTTCTTGTGAGAAGTAGATGGTAGTTCCCTTAAGGGTTGATTCGGGGCTTGAACAATATGAGCGCTCTCCTAATTCCGTAAGGAATGTAGGATTTATTGTTTATTAGAGAATCAATGGTACTTAATGGAAAAAAATGATTAGAGGGGTATAACGGACATTATGACCCAGCTCTAATTATGAACTACTTGTGGAGGATTATACCATATGTAATAGCTATATCGATGGACACCGAGAGTTATTGGTTTGTGTAAAAACGTCTACAGTTGAGAGAGTGCAGCTTCGGGTTTTTAGTGGAATAACACCGAAGTTAATAATCATGAAATATTAATTAAAGAGTTGAATTAATAATTTCTAAGGATTATTGGAGCTCAAAATACTGTGGGTCCATTAGGTCCCCTTGCTGGCCCGATCGATTTAGGTAACAAGGGTCACGGTTAATTAATTGGATTATCCAATTAATTGTGTTACGAAAGTGACACGTATTAATTCGGGAATTAATTGAATAATGGGATTATTTAATTAATGAATAATGGTGATTAAATAAATTAAATAATAAGATTATTTAATTATGTTGTTAATCACTAAATGGAGGGTGTTAGTTGATATTTGATTTTGAATAAAATAAGATAATATGATTATTTTATTTTATTAAATTAAATATTTGAAATTGAATTTGAAATGTTTGAATTCAAAAGTAAATATTTAATTAATTTTAAAAAAAGATATGAGATATCTTTATAAAATTTTAAAAATCAAATATAAGATTTTTGGTTTGTTTTTAATATATATGAGATATATATTTTTTTTAAATTTTAAACCAAATGTCGGTTTTTGTTTTTAAAGATATATGAGATATATTTTAATGAAAAAAAAGTTGAACCAAAATAAAAACACATACACGACAAAACAAGAAGAAAAGAAGTCGTGAACAGAAAAGGCACAGCAAAAGAGAAAAAGCAAACTAAGAAAAATAATTGGGTGTGGCGAGCACAAAGTGCTGCACTCATAGAGTTTGTTTTTTCTGTGTGTATTCTTCTCTTCTTCCTCCATACAGGTTCTGAATATCGTGACGCGCCCACACGCTATTACCAGTTCCGGGAGATAGCGAGGAAGATCACGTGGTTCAAATCAGGAGCAGTTCGTATCAAAGTGAAGGAGCCTCCTACGTAGGTATGAAAAATGTTTCTTCACTTTATTACTGTATTTGATTATTACTGTACAAATGGATTAGTTTAATGATTGCATAAAAAAAATTTAAAACTTTCCGCTGCGCAATCTGTAACCCTAAGGTTCCAACAATGCACACAATAAAATCCTTTTAAATCATGAAATGAGAATGTGGCCAGCAGCTCACGTGAACAGGAAGACATTTTTGGCGTGAGCCCCACGCGCCTACATGGCCACGGGGCTAATGGCAATTTGCCATATTTTTTCCCTTTTGAGCACTGTTTTGTTCTTCGACCGTTTTCCTGCCTCCGAACTCTGAATTAGAATCCGTTTATTAATAACAAATCAGGACTCCCTCACGTACAAAAGACGTCAAGACAACTTTGTCAAAAAATATGGAATTCAACTTGAAAAACAAAGATGAATCCCATGTACAATAAATTCACGGAAAGTTTCCTAACTTCCTAGTTTGAACTCGAAATTTAATGAATGAGTAACCGAAATGACCGGAACTCTATGAAGCATAATATAAGCTCAAAATCAAGTTCAATAACATAAAAATACAAACAAATAAATACATGAACATACAATGTATGTCGTTTCCTAGATATAGTCCTAGAACATGCAAGTTTACAAAAATTGTCAAATTAAGTCTAATGCATGTGCATACTTCAACAAGTGTGTGAATGTGTTATACCAAATTTTGCACAATGATGCAGGTATACAAATGTTATGAAATGTGTGTGTGTGTGTACGCTAACGCCTTGCAAGAGGAAGAAAAAATCTCGATACCTTAGCATCCAAGAAAGCATTTTTCCTCTTGAAGACGAGTTTTGCATGAGAACTTGTTTTTCTTCTTTGAAGCATGTACAAACCACGAACCACCTAAGTAACTAGACATTACAAAGAAAGAGAGTTTTGTTATGGAATCAAGCCAACACAAATCTAAAACCTAACAATTTCCCCCTTTGTCTATTCCATGACAAAACCTCAACATCACCATACAATGATCACTCAAACAAACTCATGTTGATTGTATTATCACATCCTCACATTACAAAGAGAACTCTAAACTAAAATATCTTCAAGTCTTCATGAGTCTTAAAGATTCTCCTCTTTAATCATCAAGGCACATGTGAAAAACACACAACCAAACAAGCAAGAAATCTTCTACAAAGAAGATTGGTGAGATATATCCACAAAAATAAACAAGACTCCCCCTATCTCATATAAAATTTCACTTTAAAGCACTCATTTAGTTCCTTAACCTCAACACACAAGAATTCTTTACTCCCCCTTAAGAAAATAATTCTCCCCCTTAATACAAGAAGGTCAATAATCCACAAAGAGGTACACTCTTCCACATGAGGTACATTTCTCCCACACAATGTGAGGTATACATTTCTCCCCCTTTTTGTCAAGGAATAGTCAAAGAAACAAACAAGGGATAATCAAGAGATAAGAGGTAAATATATGAGATAAGTAACATGCATATTCAATGTTCAATTATGTCATGTTTTTATCAAAATAAAATCATGTGAACATATCATAAAAGAGAACAAAATTTAGCATACAATGCTCCCCCTTGATAAGTGCTCTATCTAAAATCAAGATAGGATATTGTTCACAATGATATCCACACAATTACACAATCAAGCAATTTTTTAAAGAAATTCAACAAAATAAACTTCACCAACAATGAAAGATACACCAAGATTTTCAATCTCTCTCATAATTCTTCTAAAATTGCTAGCATATCAAATTCACTTGAAAGCAAAACAAGTGTGTGTGTGGATTTGCTTCAAACATATAGGAGTAATTGGATCATGAACATGAAAACCATATCAATATCTATTCATCTTAAGCGTTTCCATAAAAGGTTAAACCGATTATCATCCGAAATTTTTGCTTTTAAGAGAATAGATTTCAACATATGAACTTGTGTGTGCATGTGACTCGTCATCCCATTTATATTTTTCAACCCAAGCAATCACAATTTTCAACTATACTCCTTTTAGCCTTTCTTTTAGGCTTTGAATAAAAAAAAATTATTGATTCTTTCTTTTTCAACACTTCTTTGATTTTTCTAACATAAACATATATACTTCATGACAGCTTTCGCTCATCATAATGGTGTAGCCCTTTCCTACATTGGACGGCTGCACAACCAAAATGTCTAGCCCTTTTCATGAAGGTGCTCGTTGAGTTCTATGTAGTTGCCGAAGCAAAATGGATACTAACCATAGGTCATTTTTAATGTACTAGTCAATAGACTTCAATGTGCATCCATAACTCACATATCTTCAAACTCAACTTACTCAAACTAAACATTTGAGAGAAGCAAAGTGTGCACTTTTGAAAACCAAGTTTTTGTTAGGATTATGCTCAATAACAAGAGTGTAATAATGTATTTGACAATCTTTTTATATTGATAAAGTGATTTCTAGTTTAACAAATCTTATAGCATTTATAGTTTAATTATTATAATTGTCAAAAGTAAATAATCATAATGTCAAAAGACTATGAGAAAAGAAGAATTGTTCGTACATCTGGATATGTATGAGGTAGACACAGTTCTTTAGTTAGTCTTGAATAATATTCACAACTTAAGATAAAGGTTGGGCGCATTTATCTTGTTAAAGTTGTAGATTTTTTTGCTAGCATTTGAGTGGGATCAAATGTGTTATGATGAATCTAAAATCATCAAAGTTTGGTGTCTTTAGGTAAAAATCATCAAAGTTTGGTGTCTTTAGGTAAAAAAATCTAGCGCACTGGGTGCATTGAATAGGATCATAGTGAAATACTTTATCTAGAACCATCAATGGATAAAAGTTTTCACTTGAAGATAATCGGAGAGTCTATCTCAATCCTGAGATAAATGATGGACTTATGGTTGCAAGTGTTATCATTTGAGCTATCAATGAGTACGATTATATAGCCTAGTCTATCCTCGATAGTTTAGTGGTATTCATTTGTTAATCGATAGAGGACTTCATTTATAGATATGGACATCGTGGCTCCATTTATTAAATGAGAGTAGAATATCATCATATGGATGTTTTGATGTATTGGATATTAAATCTTAACGTTAAGTTTTCAATAGTGTCTATTGAAATATGGCTTCTGGACAAGTCAAAATATCCAAGTTCAAAATGTGGTCATATGGGTAAATATGGTAACTTGGAGAGCTATAGGCGGTCTATGAGCTCTTGGCGATTACTGGTATTCTTCACGATGATACACTATCTCCATTAAGATTGTCTAGGGTATGAATGAGCAATATTAACTTATTCTATCTTTATTTAAGAGTTCAATTTTAGTTCTTTAGTGGAATGAACTAAAATTAATAGATCGAACCTAAGTGAATCATTTGTTGATTGTGATTAGGTTATGTCTATTGGAGCTTAAATTTAGATATCCCGCCAAGATCCACAATTCACACGAACTTGCATTGATCACTTGATATATTCTACCGGACCAATTTATAGGTCCATCTAGGATTGTATTAAGGCATGTGGATTTGTTTCTTTTAGTAAGAATGAGTCTAGTTCACATGTGGACTTTTTATTAACGTCCAATGAATTTAATAAAATATAAAGAAACAATATTGGCCCTTATATATTGGCTTGGGTGGCAAGGGACTATTTATTAGTCTTATATATTGTTTTTATTTTATTATTTAATTAAATAAAAATTAATTAATTAATTATTTAATTAAAAGTCAAAATCTTTTTTCTAGTAGGAGATGGTCTCCTAGAGTCATATTATTGTTGGTAATATGATAAGTATCAAATACTATATTTGATAAGTAGATAAATAATAGGAATTTATTTATCTAGTCAAATTAGGAAGTATTTGATTTCTATTAGGAAGTTTTTGATTTAGTCACAATTTAATTATATTCAATAATTGGTTATTGAATAAATACATAATTTGAGTTGGATTAGGAGTCTTGATGTGGAAAAGAAATCTTTTTTGAAAAATGATTATTTGTCACCAAGTAAATCTACCTAGAGATATGATTCTTAATCACCAAGTAAATCCTCTTCAGGAAAGGATTTGTACACCTATATATATTTATATATTATTAAATTCAGAATTAATAATAAGAGTTCAAGAAAAAAAGTTTTTTTTTTAGAGAAAGAATTTTTATTCTCTTGATTTTGAATAAAAAAAACTTTTTCAACTCATAGAATTCGGCCAAGAGAGAAAAATAATAAGAATGCTTTGTTTTCGAGAGTGTACTAGTAGCTTTTACATCATAAAGCTTTGTGCACAATATCGAATTAGGGTTCACGCGAGTTTTCGATTAAAATATTCAGAATTCACAAGTGACCGAACGTTCTTTATTTTCTCTATGAGGATTATTGTGACTAACAAAAAGAAAAAGATTTTTGTTTCCATCCTTAGGTTTACAATTCAAAGAAAGGGAGCCCACACTCCTAGGTGATTCACGTTCGTGATTGGATTGGAAGATCTTGTGGATTCAATTCGAAGCAAACGGCTTCAATTCGACACAATATCAATAGTCACGTGAAAAATGTACGATACTTTTAATTATATGTCAATTAATCTTGGGTTAAGGTTCTTTCTTTTAAAGGAATTTTTTTTAAATATACCACCCAAATTTTCGCTTCCGCCGCGTTTTGAACGGTTTTTTCCTACAGTTTTAAAGCTTAAAAGCGCATGATCTAAAAGCAATACAAAGAAATTTACTTAAGATCATTACTTCTCAATAGAGTAGCTTTCATTGAATATGAAGCTCATATTTTTCAAAAATATGCCACTCACCAATCAAACAAGTATAAGATATAACACATGCATCATGTAAAAGATCTTTGTGAACGATTTTACTAAATGTTCTCTAGATGGAAATTATTTAAAGAGAAACATATGTATCATAAACAAAGTTAAAATAACATGCCACATGATGTCATGCACACATAGAGTTGAAAAGATGAAACAAGAAAGCAAGCTTTAGAGTAGAGATCTACCTTAGCATGCTTTTTCATCAATGTAAAGCCTTTGCCCTTTTTATGAGCTCTTTTGCCTTGTTTGTCCTCATGACAACAAGTTCTTGTTGTTTCTTCCCAAGAGAATAAAGACTAAACATCTCAACTCAAACAAACATATAAAACGACTTTCTCCAAAAGTCTTAACAAAATTCATCACCATATAGATATCAAGATACAACTTCTCTAAAGTTAATTAACAAATTTTGACTATCATAGTGAAAGTATGAGAATATTAAGTTCATGTATTGACTAGAGACACCAAGTTTGAATACTAGACCTAGCATGTTACAAATAGCTTAGTCAAGCATCAAACTCAGAACTCTTATCAAACAAGAACAAAAATATTCTCAATGTGCTACTCAATCAAGTATGAGGGCACTCACCTTTGACCATATTGGTCTTAGGTGAACCAACACAAACAACATCATGATCATTACACATGGCAATATGAAATCTAGAAAATAAATCATCAACTATCTTCTTCATGAAAATATCACTCATATTAAACTCATCATTATTGCCACGTACAAATATTTCATCAAGACAAGGTATATGACGATCAAGCTTTTTCACATTCTCATCCACACAAATCTTCTTGACATTCTTCTTCACATGTTTATCATTATTATGCACAGCTTTCAAAGATTTATCAATATCAACATGTTTAGAAGAATGACTAGGAAACTTTTTCACATCGTGCTTCTTAATCCATATTTTCCTAGTAAGTTTCTTCACATGATCATGATCAATATGCACATTTTTCAAAGCATCAAAAATTATTATCATGTTTAGAATCTTTCAAAGAAGATTTGTTCAACTCACTAGCATGCAAATTATTCTTTTTAACCCAAACTTTCTTTGTTGATTTCTTTTCATTAACATGTTCATCATGCATAGTCTCTAATGCCCTAACATGTTTAGAAACAACCAAAGGAAGTCCTTTCATCTCACTAGCATGCATCTCATTCCCTAGTTTGCATTGTCTAATATACTTGTAGCATTTAGGTTTAATATGCCCTACAACATTGCAAAAATGACAAACCAGGATAAACTTAAAGATGTTATGTCTGGCTCTAGACTTAAACTCATGCTTAGGAAAATGATTAGGTAACTTTTCAACATTTTTAACATGTTTCACATTTCCTAGTTTGCATTGCCTAATTTATTCATAACACCTAGGCCTAATGTGACCAACCACATTACAATAATGACAAACCGGAATGAATTTAGAAAGTTTACCGTTTGGGTGTGCATGCTTTGGTTGAGAAGTCGATTGAAAAGTTCCATAGCTCTTATTGTCTTTACCTTTGATTTTGGAAGGAATAGTAGTTGAGTCTTTCTTCTTCTTGGACTTTCTTGACTTGTTCTTGGTTGTAGAGGTCTTCTTAACTTCTTCTTCAAAACCCAAGCCACTCTTATCTCCATTATGCTTTCCAAGTTTTATTACTTCATCAAGCTTAATGGCTCCAATCTTCATGCCATTAATAGACTCTTTGAGAACTTTGAATTCATCTTTAAGCTCACACTCTTTTGTCTTCAAGATAGTCAAAGTGTCCTCTTTTTGCTTAATCTCTCCTTCCATGACAAACAACTTCATAGTAAAGTATTCTTTTAAATCATCTAACTCTTAAGCACTTTCCTCCACCTTTGAAAAATATTTTTCAATGATCTTTTCATGCTCCTTGATGACTTCACATTGCTTGCTTATCTTTTCCAAAGACATCTTCTTTTCATTGTCAAGAGCTTTGATTATCACAACTAAATTGGCATTAATCAACTTCAACTTGTTGTTCTCATCATTCTTTTTGACATTTTCACTTGTTAGTTGAATGATCTTGTCATTTAAGCTTATTTCATCATGACTCGAGGAAGTTTCAATCTCTTCATGGTTGGAGGAAACTTCACTATCTTCACTACTTGAAGAGTATTCACTTTCCTCACTACTTGAGGAGTCTTCACTACTATCCTCAAATCTTCCTTCATATATAGCCAAGTGAGCAATGGAATTGCTAGTATATTCACGATCATCCGAGGACTCATTTCCCTCTTCTACATCACTCACACTCACATCACTCCTAGTAGCCCCATTGCTAAACCTTTCTTAGACTCTCTCTTCTCATTAGTACGGTTGGTAGAGATAAATCCAATCCATTTGCATTCATGGCATCGAATTAGCTTCTTCTTAGATTTATCCATGCAATCTACCACTTCTTTTGGAGTGATCTTCTTGTTGACTTCCTCTTTCTTAGAACATATGTTCTTTAGAAATTTCTTGAATGTTCTCACCATACAAGTCACATCATCTTCACTCTTCTCATTGGTTACCTTGAGTGCTATTCCCTTACCCTCAATCTTTGGCTTGAACCCACGCTCATATGTTAGTAGAGTCTCAAGAAGCTCATCAACCCTCATAACATCGACATTCTTGCTTTTTTCAATTGCGATCACCTTTGCTTTAAATCTCTTAGGCAAGGATCTTAAGATTTTCCAATTAATTCTCTCTTGTGGATATGGTTCACCCAAAATTTGACTTTGGTTGGTGATATCCAAGAGTCTAGTTTGGAAGTCTACTAACTTCTCATCCTCATCCATAACAAGACTTTCAAATTGAGAAGTAAGCATTTGTACTCTAGACCTTCGAACCGCCAACGTACCCTCATTGATAGTTTGAAAAGTATCCCATGCTTCCTTTGCCGATTCGAGGTTTTAGATGTAGATAAACTGAGTAATATCTACACCTCCAAAAATAGCATTTACCGCTTGATGATGCCACTTAGCATTATCAAATTCAATAGCCGTCCATTTGGCTCTAGGCTTCAAAATCATACTGCCATATTCAAGCCTTTTGGTAGGTGTCTTATAACCTTTCTCAACACTCATCCATGCTTTTTCATTTATGGATCTAATGTAGGCTTTCATCCTAATTTTCCAAAAGGAGTAGTTACATCTCTTCAAGAGTGGAGGTCTAACACTAGAACCACCTTCCGGCATCGAATCACCCATAGTAACAATTATGGAATTTTACAAAACACAACACAAACACTATAAAAATGATCTATCTAATTACCTCTAGACACCTGCTTTGATACCAATTGAAATTCCCTTTATATTATAGTGTCAAATATACCTAGGGGGTGAATAGGTATAACCTCAAAATTCTTGCAATTTCTTTTTCTTCACAAGATATACAATTTTACAAGGAGGCTTTAACAAGTATATTGATTCAACAAACAATATGAATACAATTAAGCAATAGATGAATCAATACAAGTTTAGACAAAGTAAAGAAAATAAAAACAAAAATCAACACAAGGTGTTTTTACGTGGTAAAACCTCAAAATGAGGAAACATCCACAGGTTGATTCCACAACCACCGGCAAAAGCAATTCACTATGACAAATAGGAGTTACACACTCAAGAGGCAATCAACACAAGATTCACTCTCTAAGCTATCAACACCTATTTTACCCTCGGGCCTAGTGAACTTACTATGCCAACTTCCTATCCAAGACCTCACGTCTCTAGGAAGCTCCTTTGCTTGTCTATCCAAGTCACCCCGACTCTAGACAAGACTTCCAATGCTTAGCTATCCGGATCACCCCGATCCTAGCCAAGACTTCCAATGCACAAATTGAAGATCCCCTCTTCAAAATGTGACTTCCAATGCTCAAACCAAAGAATCACTCTAAGGAATGAGACTTCCAATACTCAAGTCAAAGCATCACACTAAGACATGAGACTTCCAACTTCTTCACAAGGCAAATGATCTAAGTGGATACAAATGATGCAAACACAAGCAAATAGAGCAAGTTGATCAATCAAACTCTATGAACATGCAATTAGAGAACTAGATTAAACTTTCAAAGGTCAATCACAAATATATCTAGAAATCTAAGCATGTTTATCAAACAAGAATTAGATTAGAATAATGAAAATCACAAGAAAAAATATACTAGTTCTTAGAACATGTAACTAAATCTATAAATTAACAATCAAGCTCAAGAACAAAAAATATTTCTAGAATCAAGTTCATGCTTATCAAGTTTAACTAAAATATATTCAATTAAAAATCACACAAGCTAAACTCGAAAAGCACTCAAACAAACCACAGAGTTGAATCCAAATCATTCTAATCATTTTTCTTAATCAAATAAGAACATTCATGAAGATGATCATCAAAGAAAAATTGAAAAGAGAAAGATTCACTTACAAATGATGACTCTCGTACTGAAATCAGATCACTGTAAAAAATAAAGACATCATTTGACTCTGAAAATGCTTGGGGTTTTGTTCCTCTCTTCAAGACCAACAATTCCGGCTTTTGAATCACTTAAATCAGAGTTGATTTGAGAGAGTTATAGTGTTTGGAATATAAGAAAGTTTGAGAAAAAAAATACTGCACAATATTTTCTTCACCAATCATCATTAATAACGAAATTATAAACTCATTAATAACGAAATTATTTTACCTCATCAATCATCATTCATTATCATCTTCTTTCTCAAATGCTTCAAATTCGCTTTCCACTGTTGAATCAAATTAGAAGCAAAATATATGAGTTCAAAAAAAATGAAATAATAATATAAATTATTCAATAGACAATAAAATATTCATACCATTTAATTCAGTCCATAACCAATCTTGAGTACACATTAATGCCTCTATTGTCTTTGCATGCAACCTACTACGGTGAGGACTCACAAATCTACCGCCGGTGCTAAAAGCTGACTCAGATGCAACCGTAGATACAGGAATAGCCAAAATATCTCTAGCTATGCAATGCAAAGTAGGATACTTAGATGCATTTACATTCCACCATTTCAATATGTCAAAAGTATCGTCTCTTGGAATGACAGGTTCATCCAAATAATAATCCAGCTCCGTCTTCATTTGAGTAGTAGCAGAAGGGGCTGAACTAAGATACTGATCAAATATAGACAAAGAATTTAATCTTGAATGAACCATTGTTGATTGAGACGATGAAACAAGTGTAGGTTCACCACTTGAGGAAGAACTTGAAGCTTTCAACTTTCCCTCATAATCTCTAACAATCCTTAACAAAATATCTTGTACCTTTTTTATCTCACCTGAAGCTCTGTCCCCATAGATAATAGGAAAATAACAGTCAATGATTTTCATCTTAAATCTCGGATCCAAAATTGTTGCCACAACCATAAGACCATGAAATTCACGCCAATAATGATCAAACTTTTGTGCCATAGCTAACGCCATTAGTCTTATTTCTTCAATTGTGGATGTACCCCAGTGACTAATGGAACACCTAATGTCACATAAGATTGGTAGATAATTGTTGGCTGTAGGATACTTGGTTCCTGAAAATTGTTCCGTTGCCACAAAAAACACTTCAAGCCTATCACTAATCTCTTTTGCAAACACCCAATCATTCTCGGTTGGCACACATTTATATTGTGAATCTCTTTGTCTCAAACGAGGAAAAACAGTCTTATAAATTAAAGCAGAGCGAATCATTAGAAATGTAGAGTTCCACCTCGTTTTACAATCTAGGGCCAACTTTTTAGTGCTCTCAATTTCTAATTCGCGAACAGTTTCAAGAAACTTTTCCTCTCTCTTAGGTGATGCTGTCCTATAAGAGACGCTTCCTCGAATCCTATCAATACTATCATTAATGACATCCAACCCCTCCTTCACTATCAAATTTAATATATGAGCAGAACAACGCATATGAAACATTTCTCCATTTAACAAAGTCGAGTCACTAGAAAGCTTGTCTAAGATAATTGGAATCATAGCATTATTAGTACTACAATTATCCACAGTTAACGCAGATACCTTTTTCTCAAGACGCCAATCTAATATGCAATCCATCATCGCATCAGCAAGCACCACGGAAGTGTGTGGACATTGAACATGTGCAAACCTATAAAAGATAATAGCACAAGAAACTATATTAATAATTAAAAATATTAAGAAATTACAATCACAAACTATTAACAAATTACAATCAATACAAGTAAATCTATAAAATAGGTTTGATATAGTACCTTATGATTCGACTTTGTAACGCCCACTCATTGTCCACAAAATGTGTTGTAATTGCCATAAACCCCTTCCTTTGATTATTGCATGTCCACATGTCAGTAGTAATTGCAATCCTCCATTTATTTCTCTTCAATAAATCTAATGTTTTAACCCTCTCATAATCATACATTTTCATGATATCACTTTTCAATGTATTCCTTGTGGGTATTTTAAACATTGGTTGAACCGAGGTAAGAAATCTTTAAAACCCAAAATGATCTACAATACTAAGAGGGTACTCATGCAAAATGACCATATTTGCAAGCTCTCTTCTAGCAATATCTTGATCAAATTGAAAAGTACTAAGTTTTACATCTCCCTCTTTTGTTTTCGTAGCTTTTAGCATTTGTTTTACATCATGAAATATTCTGCGGGGACATCGGTCCAAATGCCCACGCAGATGAGTTGTTCCATTTCTACTCTTTGCCGATAATCTCTTCTTACAATTTTTGCAAATGGCAGCCCATACACCATCATGCTTTTCTCTATCAAAATGGAGCCACACATCTGATGTCAACTTTCTTTTCCCATTTTCAGTAACATTGCTATCACACTCAAGCGTATTAAATTCAACATCTATATTATTAATCCCGTCACTAGTTGATTGACTAAGCAACGGACGTTGATGTTCTTGGCCTTGGGTACAACTTCTTTCCGTTGACGGTGTTTCAGACATCTTAATTTTGATGAGAATAACTATAAAAATAAAAAATACAAACCAGCAAAAGAAAAAAAAATCAAATTAATTGAACTAATTAATCAAAAATAAAAATATATAATTTGTACAAATAAACAGGTCTTGAACTAACTGCATATTGGACAACATTCAAGCATTTAGAAACTAATACTATATGTACCTAACTACCTATAGCTAATATTATAGTCATTCAAGCACTGCAATTATCATTTATGCCTATAGCTAATATTATAGTCAGTTTAAAACATCTAGAAACCAATATTATATGTACCTATAGGCTATAGCTAATATTATAGTCATTCAAGAACCTCAAATATCAACTATACGACTGTACCTATAGCTAATATTATATGTACCTTTGTTTTCTTGTTGTTGCGTTTTCTTGTGCTCTTTCTCCCTTGTTTTTTTTGCTTTTCTCTGCTTGGTCACCTGGCCTCCATGTTTGGCTTTGGGCTTCTTGCTCTGTTTTGTTTTGGGGTTCCTGCTCTGTCTTTAATACTAAAATAAAGAAAATGAAGAACAAATGTTGGCTCAAAATCGTAATATATCTACAACTCCACAATAATATTCTAATTTTTAAAAGTTCAACACTCCAAATAGCATGATTATTAACTACGTAATTAAACCTTGATTACTGAGTTATACATGTCAAGATTTACTTCACATACACACGATAATGGTGGTGACAATGATGACAACTAAGACAGCAAAAGTACATGACAATCAACCATAATTGGTAAACCACATAATCTCAATTTGTTCAATCTTTATCCAGCAAGGCAATAAGGATTATTACATATATAGCGGCTGGTGGTCTGTTTGGTGGACCGGTACATACAGTATGGTACTCTAGAAAGGCTGCCTTTTTCCACAAAAAAATATCTCCGCATATACACAAATGAGATGCCAGCATCTATAAGACAATTCATAACCAAAAACAGGTTCTTCTTCTACTTATTTATTTTTTTCCACCTTTGTTTCCTTGCATCTTATATTGCTCTCCTAATCACCATGAATTGTGAAGATATTGCAATGTGAAAAAACAAGTTAATAGTTTTTTGTTTTTACCAATTCATGGTATCTAATATTTTAAAATGTTAATTTGAACAATATATAACTACCAAAAGCTATACTGTTTCCATTTTAATGGGTTTCATCGGTTTGACATCTTTTATCCTTGGGTTGTGGAAAAATAGATATTAATAAAGAGGAGGAGTTTGGGGTTAGCAATACAATTAGCTCACAGACCTCTTTTGGTGCACTCACTGGTCTAAATTGGAATGATAGAAATCATCTCAGATGACATTTTCATATTCATTCTTGCTATCTAACAGAAGCAACAGTTTTTATTGAGTTCTATAATTTTAGCACAAGTCAGGCAGAAACAATCAACCATAATTGGTAAACCTAAGTTCTTACCCAAAGATTAGAATAATATCCCCCAACAAATAAATTGATTTCTTATAAAAAAAAATGATAAATCAAATAGCAAGTAATAAGAAATCATGGGTCAAAGAAGCTCAAATTGGAAATTTTGATTAAATATTCAAAACTGGATCCGTGATGAATATGAAAAAAAAAAGTAAAAAATTGTTCACAAGATCAGAATCAAAGCCATTGTTGAAAAAGAAGGAACGAGAAAGAGAGAGAGAGAGAGAGAGAGAGAGAGAGAAAGAAAGAGAGAGATGAGACCTTCAAAGCCATTGTTGAAGTTGTGATTTTTTGGTTGAAGTTGCTCTGTTGCTGTCCTGCTGGTGAGTGGTGAAGGCTGAAGAGTGATAACAGAATGAGAAACGGCTGAGTGTGAAAAGAATAGAAAATTTGGTAGGGTTTTATTACATGATATTTTATCATGCGGGTTCGCGGGTTCACCCGCGGGTCCTTTTTCCTCGCCCGCACCCGCCCGGTTTTTATTTAAACGGGTTCGCGGATTCGCGGGTCGTAAATTCTCCACCCAAACCCGACCCTCCAGGGTCGGATTCGGGCGGGTGCCCGCGGGTGCGGGTCAAATTGCCATCCCTAAGAGAGAGAGAGAGAGAGAGAGAGAGAGAGAGAGAGGAGAGGAGAGGAGGAATATAAAGAGAGAAAGAGTTATCCGGTGTGGTAAGCTCACACAAGAAAACTTTTATATGGCCAATGGGAAAACATGTCAAGTCAACACATGTAATGGATAGAGTATGACACACCAAAACTTGTGTACATGAAATGCACACAATAAAATCCTTTTAAATCATGAAATGAGAATGTGGCCAGCAGCTCACGTGAACAGAAAGACATTTTTGGCGTGAGCCGCACGCGCCTACACGACCACGGGGGCTAATGGCAATTTGCCATATTTTTTCCCTTTTACACCCTTTTGCGCACTGTTTTGATCTTAGACTGTTCTCTAGCCTCCGAACTCTGAATTCGAATCCGTTTTATGATTACGAACCGAGACTCCCTCACGTACAAAAGATGTCAAGACAACTTTCACAAAAAATATGGAATTCAACTTAAAAAACAAGGATGAAAACCATGTATAATAAATTCACGGAAAGTTTCCTAACTTCCTAGTTTGAAATCGAAATTTAATGAATGAGTAACCGAAATGACCGGAACTCTGTGAAGCATAATATAAGCTCAAAATCAAGTTCAATAACATAAAAACACAAACAAACAAATACATGAACACACAAGTATGTCGTTTCCTAGATATAATCCTAGAACATGTAAGTTTACAAAAATTATCAAATTAAGTCTAATGCATATACATACTTCAACAAGTGTGTGAATGTGTGTTACCAAATTCTGCACAACGATGCAGGGACACAAATGTTATGAAATGTGTGTGTGTGCGCTAACGCCTTGCAAGAGGAAGAAAAAATCTCGATACCTTAGCATCCAAGAAAGCACTTTTCCTTTTAAAGACGAGTTTTGCATATGAAATTGCTTTTCTTCTTTGAAGCTTGTATAAACCACGAACCACCTAAGCAACTCGACATTACAAAGAAAGAGAGTTTTGTTATGGAATCAAGAAACACAAATCTAAAACCTAACATCGGGTCCCACTGGGGATCGGATCTCGCTGCTGCTCCATCTTTGGCAACATGGAAAATGCTTCCTCAAATTGGTCATTGAGTTTGGTAGTTAACAAATATATATATATATATATATATATATATATACAATAATTTTCACATAAGTGCGCACTGATAGAATTATATAAGGACATTGAATGTGAGCCACTCATTTTACATATTTTGACTTGATATGTATGCACTTGTTAAAACTCTTTTATAAATGAGTGGCTCACATTCAATGTCCTTATATAATTCTATCAGTGCATTCAATGTCCTTATATAATTCTATCAGTGCGCACTGACAGGAAAATGACTATATATATATATAACAGGTACGAGGATGGGTCGGGACGGGGATTGAAAATCTCAAAACCATCCCGAAATTAAATTGAGGATTGAAAAATTTACCAAACTCATATCACAACATTAATAGTAGGTACTAAACTGCCCATCCCGAATTTAAATTGAGGATTGAAAAATTTACCAAACTCATATCGCAACATAAATAGTAGGCACTAAAATGCCCCCCCTCCCCCCTACAACGGGAAATTTTGTCATCCCTAAGCTGAGCAGCCTATCTCAACTACATCAATTGTTGATCCTGGTTCATCAAGACACATTGGACTCTCGTCAAGACTTTTCTTTACATCAACAATATCAGGCTCCACACCCTACTCATCTGATGGTTACTAGAAGCAAACTGGTATTGTAAAAACCAAGAGTTTTTCTCTCAGAATGTGCTATTCCATCAGGTTTTCTCACAGAACTGGAACCTAAGTGTATCAAAGTAGTTATGACAGATCACAAGTAAATAGAAGCTAAGCAAGCTCTCCGACGAAATAATACATGGACATTGGTTCCTACTACTTCAAACAAGAATATTGTTGGAAGCAAATGGGTGTTTATGACCAAGTTCAATCCAGATGGGTCAATTCTCACACGCAATGCAAGATTAGTTGTAAAAGGGTTCCATCAAGCAACTGGGTTTGACTACTTTGACACATTTAGTCCAGTGGTTAAACCCTCTACTATAAGGGTTATCTTTGATTTGGTTGTTTTTCATCAATGGGATATCTAATAGGTGGACATAAACAATGATTTCCTAAATGGTAACTTACAAGAGTTGGTTTTCATACAACAGCGTAAAGGATTCGTTGATTCAGCTCACATCACATGTGTGTAAGCTGAATAAAACTCTATATAGGCTTAAACATACACCAAGATCATGGTTTCACAAGCTGAAGCATGCCTTACTGTCTTGGGGATTCAAGAACCCTACCTCAAATGTTTCCTTATTCATCAAACATCAAAATACTGATGTTATTTTTCTTCTTGTTTACGTTTATGAAATTTTGATTTCAGATAACAATAATTAACTTATTCAAAAAACAATCAAGCAACTTAATAGTGCATTTGCTCTCAAAACGTTAGGATCTATCAATTATTTTCTTGGATTCGAAGCTTTCAGAGATTCTACTGGTTTATATCTCACACAATCCAAGTACACTATTGATCTTCTGAAAAAAAAAAGACAAACTTCTTTGACTCTCGACCATGTGATACATCTGTTTGTTCTGGAGCCAAGCTCACTCTTAGTGATGGTGTTCCTCTTGAAAATGCAACCATTTATCTCAGCACAATAGGGGCTCTACGGTATCTTTGTTATACCATGCATGACATTGCTTATAGTGTAAATAAGCTTAGTCAGTTTCTTGTATCACCTACTCAAGTCCTTTGGATGACCTGCAAAAGTGTCTTGAGATATCTACAAGGTACACAAAGGATTATGGTTTAAGCCTTCAATTAGTCTTTCTCTTAAAGCCTATGCGAATGATGATTGGGCTAGTTGCTTAGTTGACAGAAGATCAACTAAAAGAAGAAAATATAGATGGAAAAAAAAAATTGTTTTCTAAAAAAAAAAATTATTGGGAATGTTTTTAGAACTTTCTTGTCTTGTTTAGTAATTTTAATTCGAGTTAAAATTGTTATTAATAAAAAAATGGAGTACAAACAGATAATTAATGAATTGTCAATAGTATTTCTCACCTTATTTTATGTATTTTTGAACCATTTGTATAATGTCTTAACATGAGTGTTTGTTGAGGTTTTGTTTATTTTATTTTAATATTGATTGAATAATGGTAACAACATTTTAATAATGAATGTTTGGCTAAGATATCACTATTAAGTATTGATTATTGCTGCTTACTTATTGCCATTTATCTTTGTTTAACTAAATGTTGCAAGGCACTTCACAATATATTTTCTTTGTGACAAAAACTTCAGAGAATGAAGGAGAATACAGTTAATATATCAATATATAACAATTACAGATTTGTCATAAGTTTGTAGACTTGTAGTTTTTCTTAAAAAATAACAACAAATTCTCCTTTGTGCCACGGATCAAGATTCCATAACATACAAAAACAAAGTCAAAAGACTGTAAATCACTATGAGCCGTATATAATATTCCAGGCAGGAAATTAATGTTTGTCCGCCTCACCAGGCAGCCTTTGCCACTTCCTGGAACTCAACTGCAAGCCTCATAGCACTCCCCTCCAATGTCTCGATCTCAGAATCTAGCCTGTTTATCTCCTCTCTTACTGCCGATAGTTTCCCATCCAGGATTCTCCTTGCTTCATCTGCATGTGCTCGTTCAAGTCTAGCTGTGCAACTCCTCTCAGACTTCAAAGTAAAGTTCACAAGTTGCTCCAGCCGAGCTTGTAGGAAGCCGACCTTCATCCCCATCATCTGAAAAGCCTTTAGAGTTTTGTCCCAGGTGGCAAAATCACTATGGGAGGTTGTAAGATTAGAAGCTCTAATGCCATCAGCAATATTGATGGTCTCGGCGATCATACCCACAACCAGCTTGTAGTTGAGATCGCCGAGGAGTCTGTCGTGAAGAAATGAGCTTTGACTACAGCAAAGCTCATAGTACCTACCGAGGAGGTGTTTGGAGAGCGTAGAGTTAATGACTAACCCATTGACTACAATCTTGAAATCTTCAATGCTCTGTACATCCTTAAATTCAAGGGTAGATTCAGAGATGGTGATGCCATCCAGCACCTCAGAGCCAACAGCGCCTTTGCTTTCGTTTTCAGAGTAATCGGACATGGGCTCCATGTTGATGTCCTTGTCAAAATTATCTTGAGGAATGTCCTGTGCAAGGGGATCCCAGTACTTATCCTCCTCTTCATTACAGATATCGATGTCGATGTCCTTCACTGAATGATTTTTGTTGCAGAAGGAAAACAGAAAATCAACTTTGTAGAGTCTATTTGAAGATAATAGAGCAAAAAGTGTGCACCAACTTACCAGAGTCCTGTTGTTTGCAGCAAGTATCTAATTTTAGAAGGCCAAGAGCTCCATCTACTTCATCTGAACCATTGGATCTCACAATGTACACCTATTGAAGGGTAGGTAACAAAAACAATGCAATAGCTTCATGCACTTATAAAATGTTTTTGATTTAAACCAAACAATCTTGCAAAGGGAAGAACAAAACCCAATTTCACCCCTAATCTCTACAAGAGCTTTATCCATGAAAAAGCCCCAATTAAGTTATATAAATCATCAATTCTTACACTACTGATTTCATCATCTTTTCTTTTTTACAGAATGGAATTCAAAACAACTTTGGAGTAAGAGTAGCCTTAACCAATATTCTCATTCACCAGTCCTACTCCTTTCTTTTTCTTCTTATGCTGCATAATAAAAGAGGCTAAATTATATCATCTGCAAGATCTAATAGATGTTGCAAGATTTGTTGGTATGTAGTGTATAGTATATTAGTATACTAATTACACCATTGAATTGGGTGACAAATAGAGTCCACAGCGCCCTAAAGACGCATGGGGAGACGTGCTAAATCCCCGTCGAGCCATATCCTTATCCGGATACCGAGGTGATTGGGGTTCACAAAGGCGCACTTCCCTTATGCATCCACAGTAAAGTAGGAAGAAAACTCCCTATATATAGGAGCTCGGGTGCCATTTTGTTCTATATCGCACATCTCGTCGCTACCCTTTCAGTCCTTTCAATGTTCATCTTCCCGCTGGGGATTTAGAAAGCATTAATATATCAAATATAGTGCTACTTAGTTTGGTACACCGGATTGTATTGTATTGGACTGTATTATTTTTATACAATTGTGTGGTGATATTTCATGTTAGACTGTATTAAGTTATACAATATTTGGACGTGATTTTTATTTTTGAATATTTTGTTAACTAATAAAATTGATATAATTTTTTTTAATTATTTTATTTAATTTATATCATTTTTAGATGTATACTATAGAATAACATTTTATTTTTATTTAATTACGATGATAAAGTTTTGAAAATTTAATATTAAAATAAAATTATAACATATTTGAAATTATTATTATTATTATTATTATTATTATTATTATTATTATTATTATTATTATTATTATTAATCTTTATTATCAGTATTATTATTAAATGTATTATTATTGTATATTGTATAGTATTATTATCATCATTATTAAAATTTATTATTATTAATATATATTATTGTCATCGTTGTTGTTATTATTATTATTATTATTATTAAAATTTAGTATAATTACTATCATCATTATTATAATAGTTATTCTGTCAAAACAAATTATAATAGTTATTATTAAATTTATTACTATCATTAAATTATTTTTTTATTATTATTATTATTATTATTAAAATTTGTATTATTACTATCATCATTAAATAATAATTATTAAATTTATTATTGTTATTATAATTATTTTTATTACTATCATCATCATTATTATTATTATGATTATTAAAATTTTGTTATTATTATTATTTCTCTATCCTTTGTATTAACTAATACAACATCCATTATATTTGATCAATTGAAATGTATTAGCTAATAGTCCAAAACTAATCAAACATTGTATTGTATTATTCTAATACATTTTAAACTCCTAATATAATAGGACACAAGCCTCCTAATACATTAGGATAGGGTGGTATTATGTATGTTGTATCGGAGCTAAACATATATATTTTCTTAAAAATAAAAACAAATAATAGAATAAAATAAATTAATCAACTAAAACAAAATACTCAAAAAACCAAAAATTTCAACTTCAAAAATAATAATAATAAAATACCATGTGCAATCCAATGCAGACCAATAACCAATGCAATACCAAAAACATGAATGTAATACCATTAATCCAATACAATTCAGTCTAGTCCAATCCTATATATTGCAATCAAATGCAATCCAATATAATACAATCAAACAATCCCTAAATTCCAGTGCAACACAACAAATATTCAAGATTTGTTTGAATTAACTTACAAACACAACAAATATTAATAAGCAAAAGGAAAACAAGATCATGACAAAAGCAAACAAATCACAACATAACACAAGCTAATAGCAAGATATAAAATGTTACCACTTACCTCTATCTCACAAACTTTCTTTCTCTTTAGATCTCAATCTTTCTTTCCCCTCTAAATCTCAATCCTCTGGCCCTTGATCTCTAACTTTCTTTCCCCTCTAGATCTCAATATTTTTGCTATATTTCTGCCTCACCACTAGATCTCAATCTTTCTGCCTCTTTTTTGTTAGGGTTTTTCTCTATTTGCTCTCTAAACATCACATTTAGTTACTAAGAGACTTTTCACTAATTACAACGAAATGCACCTAAAAATTAGAACTCAAAAAACGGCCCAAAAAAACCAAATATATGATTTCTTTGACACATACATCAACACTAAATTTCTCCTTCTAGTGCTAGCTTTGAGCACTACTATAGTAACAATTATAATAACAATTTGAACAATGCATTGAGGGCAAAGAAAGTTGAAAGGTGAAATATAAACATATGAGCAATGTTCAAACAATTACCTTAAATTTGTTTTGGCTAACTAAATGAAAAACTGCAACATCCCCCTCCCTTATCTTGTGAGAAATGGAAAACCCTCTCCATCCTGCACTCAGGCCAATCTTTTCTGCAAGATATTTCGTATTATACTCGTTCCCATTTTCATCTTCCAAGATGATGATGGTGTCATGTCTTGGCAAATGCTCAAGACAAAATTTATTAGGTAGACCCTGTGATCAAAAGAAAAGTTAACCAGATGCAAATAAGGCTAGTGATCTCGTGCTTAAAAATGAAAAAGCCATTTCGTAAAAGTTATTTACCAGCCAAAATCCTCTTGTAACATGAGATTGAAGCATATACTTTATCAAGCTAGGGAATTGAGGTGCCAGATTAGCTTGAACTTGATTTGCTTGCTCCATGACAGCTAACTTAACTTCTTCTTCATCGTATAGGTCTTTGAATGTGGTTCTCTTTCGTTTTTCACTAAAGCAAATAACAGAGGCAGTACCACTATTACATGAAGATTCAATTTCTAATATACTAAAAGAGACTAGATACACATTCAATTAAGTTCACTGACCATTTGATATTCCCAGGATTATTGCATATTTCCTGTTGAAAAATTCATAAAAATTTTCCATTAGTTTTATTCATCTTATTCCCAACATTCAAAGAAGCGACAGAAAAACAACATAACATGAATAAAGTGTTGTTCTATTTTTTGCATTAAAAAAAATGAAAATGATAGAGATATCTTTTGGTTGAGAATTCATGAAATATGTTTGTAGGTAGCAGTGATGGAAACTCATTCTAGCATACCACCATATCAAACTGGTACCACATGTTCGGACTGACTCACCAACAACTGTGAGACAGATTCACCATTGGAACATATATGACTTCGTTTGCAAACTCAAGTTGGCCTCTACTATGTCTATTATTGCACTAATTATGTGCCTTGTATAACACAATTTTAGTGCCTATTTGCACAGAACAGAAATACATTAAAGAACACTAGTGCTAAACAACCCAAAAACCAATACAAATGATGTGGTAAGTGATTTGTCGTTACAATGTTATTTACCATATCATCCCATGATGTGTGTGGTGATGACAATTTACTTTTCATATCATTTGGATTGAATTTTGGATTAATTTTTTTGGATTTGGATCCCTTCCACACCTTTTGTGTCCTCACCTAAATTAATAGTCTAATTGATTCTATTTTGTTCTAATGTAAAAACATAAAAATTAATAGGAATAATCCAGACCATTGATTTACTATATTAGACATGTAGCAATAGATTATGAAGGTGAGGACAAAGTGAGGACACAAAAGGTGAGAATAGGACACAAATGATGTATTAAATTACAAGAAACCCTTTTTTAATATTTTACACACCTATAATCTTTATTTGGTACCTTTTTGAATTTTTTATGTCAAATCTTGAGAAAACGAAAATGTCTCCACCGTTCTACCGTTCCTGAAAACATTCAATTACATACAGTTTTTTACTTTTTTATTAGTTTCCTTTTTCATTTTCAAATTTGAAATCAAAAACTTTTTGTCAACTCATAGTTTTCAACTGGTCTTTGGTTCTTTAAACAAAAATCCATCTGCCAACAAGCCTTCAATGACGACTTCTAACTTCCATTAAAAAGATCAAGATGAGGTTGGTTTTCAGTGATTTGCCCCTCACCTCACACATACACCGTGAGATTGTGGGTTCAAGTCTGTCAACTCCTCAAATCCCTCGAATTATCGTAATATTTCAAAATAAAAATAACTTCCATTAAAACAACCACTTCAAATTTCATGTCAATTTTTACATTTTATGCTTCCAGAAAATTCAAAACAACTAAAACAGACGTTTAGAAAACATTGTTGTTTGACAAAATTGAAAACTCACATCTCTGTTAAAACCAGTAAAACAACATTGTTTAGAAGAAGACATTAACAGATGTATAAACACAAACATCATACGACAGCAACTACAAAAAAATAATGATAAAAAATAAATAAATAAAACTTTGAAACAGAATACAAACAAAGTGGTGCTTACTTTCTTGCAACTCAACATGTTGTCTGTTGACTTTCTCTTCTTAACCTGCAAAGTGACCAAACCCAGATCATATAATTTAATATATATAGCATAAATGAAATAAAATGTAGTGAAAAATATGAGGATTGAAGAAGAGACCTTGGTTAGAGCAGCACGAGGGGTATCTCTGTTCTTTGAAGCAATAGCCATGGCTATACACAGGAACTGTATTCAAAAAAATGGGTTCGGTTTTAAGTTCAAAAAAAAAAATGGGTTCGGTTTTAAGTTCAAAAAAAAAAAAATTTGGGGTCGGTTTTCATTTAAAAGTTGTAAGAGATGGGCAGAGTATTGAAAAGACAATTTTTTAAGAAAAAATAAATATCCTTCAAAAATATATATATATAATTTTTTTATTATCAGTCCAATTTGATATAAGAGTTTATTGTATATGAGTCATTGAATTTAAATATTTTAACTTTACTGCATGCACTTGTCAAAGCATCTTTTAAATTCAATGGTCAACATGCTAAGAAACTGACAATAGAAAAACCGTATATATATATATATATATATATATATATATATGTAGGGGTGGGCACTGTTCGGTTCGGTTCGGTTCATTTTGGTTTTGGGTTTAATGGGCCTTATGGGTTTGATGAGTTTAATGAGTCTTTTTAATATGTTTTTAAATTTGATGGGTTGTTGGATTCTAATTTTGGGCCAAAGTTACATTAATGTTAAGACAGAATTTCATATACGTCTTATCTTTTTGGTGATTTGTCACCTTTATAAATGTCTTTCCAAATTTATCACTTTAGTCCTTACTTTTTCCAAAACTCATTACTTTAGTCCATTTGACCAAATATGAGAAAGTCAACTATTTTAAAACCCATGAAAGTACACTTTTACCCTTATTACTATTTAATTTAGCTAAAATGATTATATTAGCTTTAAATTAAAATAAAAAATAATAAAATTCTCAACAATAAAATCTTAAATAAATATATTACAAAAAAAATTAAATTAATAATAATAATAAAATCCATTAATTTTTTCTTTTTGGTATTTTGTCATAATGGATATTTATTTAGCTAAAATGATTATCTTAGTTTTAAATGATTTTTTATATAATTTTTTTTTGCAATCTATTTATTTAAGATTTTATTATTGAGAATTTTATTGTTTTTCAAAATCATTTAAATTTAAGATAATTATTTTAGCTAAATAAATATCCATTGTGAAAAAAATACAAAAAATAAAAAATTAATGGATTTTATTATTATTATTTATTTAAGTTTTTTTTGTAATATATTTATTTAAGATTTTATTATTGAGAATTTTTTTTATTTGTTATTTTAATTTAAATCTAATATAATCATTTTAGTTAAATTAAATAGTAATAAGGGCAAAAGTGTACTTTCATGGATTTTAAAATAATTGACTTTCACATATTTAGTCAAATTGACTAAAGTGATGAGTTTTGGAAAAAGTACAGACTAAAGTGATGAATTTGAAAAGATATTTATAAAGGTGACAAATCACCAAAAAGATATGACTTATATGAAATTCTGTCTAATATTAATAGTCCAAGCCCAAAAAAACCCAAATCAAACCTAACTAATAGATAATAATATTTAATGAAAGAAAATAAGTAGGTTATGGGTTTTTTTTTTACTTATATAGGTAGTTTAATCGGTTCAAACCGGTTTTTGGGAAACCATTCCGGTTTGAACCGAAAACTTTTCAATTTTCAACTTTTTAAATCGGTTTAAACCGAATTCATTTTATGAACCAAACCGAACACCCTTTTTTTGGTTCGATTCGGTTCGGTTCCGAACTTAGTGCCCACCCCTATATATATACATATATATATATATATACATATATATATATATATACATATATATATATATATCACATTTCGGTTTTCGGTAAATAGTTGTAAGAGATGGTAATGAAAATACAATTTTTTTAGAAAAAATAAATATCCTTAAAAAACATATTTCATTTAAAAGTTAGGACTCGGTATACGAGGTAATTTCATTAAAGTCCTTATATTTTGGTAAAATATCACATATTTAAATATTTTTATCATATTAGCAACTTAAGTCTCATGTTTTTCCAAAATACATCACTTTAGTATATTTGACCAAAATACTAACGGTCAACTCTAACTATATATATAAAAGTATAATTTTATCCTTATTAAAATAATTTATTGAGTTTCAAAAATAAATAATACTAAAATGGTTTATAAATATAAATAATAACAAAATTTTATTTTCTATATATATATATATATAAATTTAAAAACATAAAAAAAAAACTATTATATGGATTATAGAAAATATAAAGTTAATAAATTTAGAGTATTTTTAAAAATTAAAAAAACAATAAATAGAAAGTATTTCAAAAATAAATAAATAAAGAAAGGTTTTTAAAAAATAAATAAATGGATCTCCATAATTGGATCGATCAATTTACTTTTTAAAAAAATCTTTTTTATTATTTAAAATACTTTTCTTATAAAAGAAATTTCAAAATACTTTCAATTCATTATTTATTTTAATTTTTTTATATTTCATAATCTATTAGTTTTTTTTTCTGTTTTTAAAATTACTATATATATATATTGTTTTCTTAAAAATAAATTTTGTTGTTACTTTATTTTTATAAACCATTTTAATATTTTTTTTAATTTTGAAACTTAATTAATCATTTTGACAAAGGTAAAATTGTACTTTTATATAGATAGTTAGAGTTGACTTTTAATATTTTTGTTAAATGAACTAAAGTGATGTATTTTGAAAAAAATAAGGAACTTAAATTGCTAATATAATAAAGACATTTAAATATGTGACATTTCGTCAAAAAGTGGGGACTTTAATGAAATTACCCTCTCGGTATACCGTATAGATACGAAATCCCATACGTTTTTTCGTAAAATTTTGGACTTCTAATAATATTATATTTATACCTCTCTAATTAGAGCAAATTTGTCAAATTTGTTCTAGGATTGTGCCATACCCAAACCAATCTAATATGAATTATATGATCCGTTGGACTTGATCTAATCCATTGGATTTGATCGGATTTGAAGACATGATTGGATCATAAATTCTAAAATCTATTGGATTTGATCGGATTTTAGATTTCCATATGAAAATCCTACAAATCCGTCGGATTCACCAAAATATAAGGCTTAATTTTTATTAGGCCAATTTATTTTGTCTTATACAGATGATTATTGAGCGAATTTTAGGTGCTATTGTATTTTGTTATGATAAAGGGTTATATTTCAAATTTTGGATGATTTTATTTATATTTGTGTTAGACCTTAAGTTTTCAGTTTATAATTTATTAGACTTTTTTGAACTTTAAAATATACAATTATGTATTGCTTGTATGTTAATTATTAGTTTGTTAATTTTTTTTGAAGTACCGTATGAATAATTATTGATTTTGTTAATTTTAGGAATATTTTAACTTTTATATATTAAGAATTGCTTCATATAGATTTGATCCATTGGATTGGATCGGATTAGATTCAAATATTTTACAATTGGATCTAAAAATAATTTGATTGAATCGGATTGTAATATCCTCTATCCAATCGGATTGGATCTTGGATCATGGAAAATCCAATGGATCCGATCCAACGTACACCTCTAATTTGTTCCTACATTTTATACGCACTTTTACGGTTTTACGACAACTAGAAATATTTCACTCGACTTTTCAAGTTTTTTTTTATGGGATATGTTACTTTTATAAAAATTAAATTTCTAAAATTATCAAAAAATTCTATTCCATTCATTTTTGAAATTACCTTAATAATTTTGATAAAATCTCATACCTCAATACATTACATTTCAATGCATTTTTGAGGGTGCTACGGAGGTGCGAGGTTATCTGGGATATCCCGGTACATCTATTTATTCTGATCACTAACAACTTTAGGGATCAAGTGATTCAAAAAAAAAACAGTTCTTTAAAACAATTAATATTAAGAGAACATTCCACTAAAATCCCTATAAAATTTAGTAAAATATCACATCTTTGGCATACAGTAAATGTTTCATAAGCTGGCTGTGTTAACTTGTTAAGAAATAAGCTTTGCACGCATGAGCACCAACGGTTGCTGTCAGGTTCCCTGTGAATCAAACAAAACCAGCCTTTTCAATCTGTATTATGACTAGAATCAATATTGTATAAACAAGTTACTTTAAAGGGTTGTTAGTAAATACAACTAAAAATAAATAAATATTCAATTCATATAATTATCATTGCTAAACCAATAGTTGATAATACATATCATTAATATTGTCTCAAGAATGCTAATTGCTTGCACAATGAAATTTTATCTATCGTAGACCATAACAATGTTAGTATACTCTTAATAAACCCAAGAAACAAGTTAAGCAAACAAAGAATTAAAGAAACAAGACAAGAGATCAGAGATATGCATAGATACATACCCCATATGACTGACTATGAGGAATAAAACCAATCAACCCTGATTTTGTAACACCAATCAGTCAATCATCATCACTATCACCATCAATGATGATAACAACAACAGCACTGATTTTGCAAGTGAACTATCAACCCTTGTCTCCATTTCAACCAAAGTTTCTAAGAGAAATAAATCAAAGAGAAAGGGATGTAAACTTTGGGAAGCCAGGAAGACAGACTTGTTTCTATTGATACACTTAAAAAAGGTATATATAACATCATTTGATTGAACCATTAATCCACCAACTTAACATTTGAAGGAACCAAGAGAAGCACACATGGTAATGTTGATGATATATCAAATTTCTTATCCAAATATGTAATTTTTGATTTACAACTGTTATGTGAATAATGTAATCAGATATGGATAAGTTTAAAAACTTGTTTTATCAAAAGTTGAAGAGAGTATTTTTCAGCTTGCTTTTCAGTTTCCTAAACTGTAACTCCATCAACCATTGGCATTTGCTGTTGGGTTACATCAAATGACAAAGGTCTGTGTGCAATTAGTGGGAATAGGATTCTGCTTTTCTTCCATGTGATGTGAGCTAGGGCAAAGTCTAACCTAACCAAGCTAAAAATGACAAGTCACACACTAGGCTCCAATGCAATTCTCCGGAATGAACAAAAAAGAGTGCCTAACTCAAGGTAGTGCAAGTTTAGTCCAGTTACATACCATAAATGATATCATATATTTGAATTTTTGAAGTGGAATGGTGCCTTTTTCTCTCTCTTTAGGGTAAATACTGTTGCTTTGTCTTGTTTAGAACGTTATTCAAGAATACTTTAGATACCGAATTCCCATCATTCACCATTGTTCATTTCACAAAATGAGTAGCCAACATCATGCCAGAATCCAGTTATAGACGTTGCTTCCACCCAATCATCACTAACATTTAACCACAATTTCTCTGTAACATTGTTGGTGGTAAATTCTCAAACTCTAACTGATTACAAGACTGAACAAGACCAATTACATCATAAATGCTACTAAACCTGTTGTGTTTTTCGCATAAGAAATAGGTTTCAACACATACAGTTTGCACGCATGAGTTGCTGTGATGTTTCCTGTGAATCGTCCTGTCAAATTCTTGTGCTGCATAAAACATACACACATTAGGATGAACGGAAATGTCTGCAAGTAACTGGACCGAAATATTCAATAAAAAGAAATGTCACAAAAAGTAAACTATACCTCCCAAATGTTGGTGGGATGGTGTGGTTGAGGTCACTTGTGGTGTACCTCTGAGAGAGATTTCGGGCACTCAACAGAAGGAGAAACTTCAAACTCTCTTTATATCTCTCTATATTTTCTTACACCACTCCACACTTTTACAATACAATCTTCATTTCTTTATATAGGGAAATGAGATGAGAAAAACACAAAAATAAATTCAAACAATGAAACAAAGTCAAAGATAAGCTTCAATTGTTTGGTGGTGGTAGTTGGGGGTTGGCAGAAGGTGGCAGCTGGATGGTGGCAGCTGGAAGTCAAGCTTAGTGGCTTCTAGAATGGAGGTGGATGTCTGGAAGTCAGGTTTAATTTTCAACATCCCCCCTTAAACTTGACTCTCCATGCTTTGTCATACCAAGCATTGTCTTTAGTCTTGAAAACACATCGTGTTTGAGAGGCTTGGTGAAAATATCAGCAGCTTGATCATATGTCCTGCAAGAGACTAGTTCCACATCTTTATCCTTCACATGCTCTCTAATGAAATGATACCTCGTATCAATATGTTTGCTTCTTTCATGGAATACTGGATTCTTTGCTAGCGCAATCGCTGACCGATTGTCGATGTAGACCTCTGTGGGATTTACTTGTGGAAATCCCAAGTACTGTAACACATTCATGATCCAGATACCATGACAAACAGCTGAGCAGACAGCAACGTACTCAGCTTCACATGATGATAGTGTCACAATGGCTTGCTTTTTGAATGACCATATGAATGTTGCATCTCCCATAAAAAACGTAAAACCTGTTGTGCTTTTACGTTCATCCAGATCTCTTCCCCAATCACTATCTGAATAGCCAATCAACCTGCAATCTTCACTTTTGGTATACAGTATACCATCATCAACAGTACCTTTTATGTACCGGAGTATCCTCTTTGCTGCATTCAGGTGAGACTGGTCAGGAGTCTCCATGTATCTGCTGACTAGTCCAACTCCATAGAGTATATCTGGCCTGGTACACGTCAAGTATCTCAGGCTTCCAACCAAGCTCTTGAAATAGGTTGGATCAATATCTCCTCTTTCATTCTTTCTTAACTCTATTCCTGTTTCTACAAGAGTTGTGACAGGATTGCATTTTTCCATACCAAATCTTTTCAAAATTTCTTTTGCATAGATACTCTGAGAGATGAAGATACCTTTTTCGCTTTGTACAACTTCAATGCCGAGAAAATGAGCCATTAGACCAATGTCAGTCATCTCAAATTCTTTCACCATTCTCCGTTTGAAATCTTCAAACATGGCTGGATTGTTGCCGGTGAAGATCAAGTCATCAACATATAGACATGCATATAACAAGCTTCCATCAGTCTCCTTCTTCATGTATAGTGCATACTCATATGGACATTTCTCAAATCCACTTTCTTGGAAGTAATCATCAATCCTCATGTTCCATGCACAAGGTGCTTGCTTCAAACCATATAGAGCTTTCTTTAGTCTGCACACTTTATCTTCTCTGTCTTTCTTCACGTATCCAGGTGGTTGTTCCACATAGATTTCTTCTTCAAGAAAGCTATTCAGGAATGCTGACTTTACATCAAGTTGGTAAATTTTCCAACTTTTTTGGGCTGCCAATGATATCAGCAATCTGATGGTTTCTAGTCTAGCAACTGGGGCAAAGACTTCTCCTTAATCAACTCCTTCATTTTGCTTATAGCCTTTTGCTACAAGTCTTGCCTTGTATCTCTGGACTTCTCCTTTCGCATCTCTTTTGGTCTTGTAGACCCATTTCACGCCGATAGTTTTCCGGCCTTTTGGGAGAGTAGTCAACTCTCATGTCTTGTTCTTTTCAATGGATCGAATCTCCTCATCCATTGCGCTTCTCCAATTTTCTTTTTGATTATCCTCTTCAAAGCTAACTGGATCACTTGTCATCAGCAGACAATACAGAGTAATATCTTCTTCCACTTGTTCTGTATTTTCATACAGATCTTCTAGGCTACGTGTCCCTCTAGGCCTCATATCTGAAAAATCACGATCAATTGGTAATTGAGCATCGTACCTTTATGGTGACGGGAAACCACGTTGAGGAGTCTTCTGATCTCTGGGTATTTGTGGCTCTCTAGTCACTTCTCTTGTCTCTTCTGTAGGTATTAACTCTGCACTTCTGGAAGCTTTGGTCTGATCCCAATTCCAGGATTCATTTTCTTCAAAAATGACATCTCTGCTGAAGATCACTTTCTTGGTGACAGGGTTGTATAGCCGGTAACCTATTGTGTTGTCACTGTATCCAACAAGGATACACTTTTCTCCTTTATCTTCAAGCTTGGTTCTTCTCGCTTCTGGAACCTTGATGTAGGCAATGGAGCCAAAAACTCTAAGGTGACTCACACTTGGTTTGTGAGTGCTCCATGCTTCTTGCGGTGTCTTTGTATCTAGACTCTTTGTATGACATCTGTTTAGTAGATATACCGCACACAAAACTGCTTCAGCCCAAAAGCTTTTGGGCATGTTTTTATCCTTTAACATGCTTCTGACCATGTTAAGAATTGTTCGATTCTTCCTTTTAGCTACACCATTTAACTGAGGAGTATAAACTGGTGTAAACTGATGTCTGATTCCTTGTTGCTTAAGGAATTCCTGGAAAGCACCTACAGTGTATTCTCCACCTTGATCTGATCTCAATGTTTTGATGTAATAGCCACTTTGCTTCTCCACAAGAGTTTTGAACTCTTTGAAGTGATCAAATACTTTAGACTTCTTTCTTAGGAAATAGACCCAAGTTTTCCTACTGTAGTCGTCAATGAAGGTAAGGAAGTATTGATTCTTTCCATTTGATACTGGCGTCAATGGACCACACACATCTGTGTGAACGAGCTCTAGTGGCATGGTTGCTTTCCAATTTGCCTCCTTTTCGAAGCTATTTCTGTGTTGTTTACTGAGAACACAGCTTTCACACATCTCATTTGGGTGATGGATATTTGGCAATTCTTTCACCATCTTCTTACTTCCCAATTGCTTTAAACTTTCAAAGTTGAGATGTCCATACCTTAGATGCCACAACCAATCTTTGTCATTGATGATGGCTGTCAAACACCTTGGCGTATCATAATGAATTGCGAGAGGAAATATTCTGTTCTTCGTCATCTGGACTCGAGTCACCAGCTTTCCTCGAGAATCTGTGATAGTGAGTTGCATATTTTGGAGGCTAATATGATAACCTTTCTCCAGGAGTTGTCCGAGACTTAGGATGTTTGTCCTCATGTCTGAAAAATAGTAAACATTGGAGATGAATCCATGATCTCCATTCTTCTGCTTGATCATGACATCTCCTCTTCCTTGGACAGGGATTTTTGAGAGGTCGCCAAATGAGATTTCTCCATGAACTTTCTCATCAAGTTCTGTGAATAAGTCTTTTCTGCCAGTCATATGATTGCTGGCTCCAGAATCAAGAAACCAAACATTTTGGTTTTGATATGTAGAGTTGTGTGCCATCAACATCAACGATTCTCCTTCTACTTGCTCTTTCTTTGCAAAGTTAGAATTTTCATTTACCTCATTTGGGTTACCTCTGCACTCGTTGCTATAGTGGTCATACTTGTGGCAGTTATAACATTGAACATTTCTTTTGTCAATGTTTGGACGGTTGTTGTAGTCGTCTCTTCTTCCACGTCCTCTTCCTCTTGGGACATAGTTCTATTGTCCACAACCTCCTCTATTTGTGTCTCTTCCTCCTCTGCCTCTACCTCTGGTTTCGGTATTTCTAGAACCTCTTCCACGAGATCCTCTACCTCGTTATCTTCCTTGTTGTGAGGTTCCCCCTTGCTCGTATCTTTTTTCATTAAGGGAGAACTTTGACTGGAGAGCTTGCTCCAATACTTTGTCGTCACTTCTTCTTGTGACTTTCTGCTCATGGGCTTGCAATGAGCCCACTAGTTCTTCAACAGACATCGTCTCCAGATCTTTTGTTTCTTCTAGTGCTACAACTATAAAATCAAACTTTGGATCCAATGATCTCAAAATTTTCTCTGAAATTCTCATGTCGATGAGAGTTTCTCCATTTCTTCTTAGCGGATTCGCAACGACCATAACTAGTGTATAGAACTCAACAATGGATTCATTAGATTTCATCCGTAGGGATTCGAACTCACCTCGTAGAGTTTGAAGACGGATTCTTTTCACTTTGTCAGCATCTTTGTAGGTCTTGTGAAGAGTGTCCCAGATTTCTTTCGACGACTGAGAGGATGTTATGATCTCGAATGTGGCCTCGTCTATTCCTTGATAGATTATGGACTTTGCTTTACAATCTCTCTTTCGATCGGCTTTGCGAGTTGTTATCTGAGCATCTGTCAAGTCTCCTTCAGCTTCTTTGGAGGCGGGTTCTGTGTATCCATCCTCTACAATATCCATGACATCTTGAGAACCTAGTAGAGCTCTCATTTGTATGCACCAATTGTCATTGTTGTCTTTGGTGAGTTTCGGGATGACAATATGCGAGTTTCCGTTGGCCATTGAGACTTGCAATGCTTAGAACACTATTTTAAAGTCTGAATTTACAGGAACCGAGTGCCCGGTTGCGTCCGGAATGGTCCAAAACGTTGGAAACCAGTCTGAGTTTGTCAAAAAACGAGTTCAGAAGCGTCCGAAACGAGCGGTCAAACTTTTGGCAAAAAGTCAACCGAGATAACGGAATATTCCTTTTTGGCGGACGGAATATTCTGGGCGATTAACGCCGTTAGTGACGTCAGCACACGTCAGCAGGCGTGGATCCGGGTCGGGTCACGGGTCGGATCTTGGGTCGGATCTCGGGTCGGATCCTGTAGATCAGACGAGGAAGATTATCGGCGAGTGGCGGTTACGCGCCGGAGTTGCGGCTGCGCGTGGTGGCGCGTGAACGCACGCTCCAACTTCAGAGAGAGTGTGTGGCTTCTTATGAGCTCCGATTTGGGTGAAAGTTTCACCGTTGCACTCCTGGCGATGAGTAGAACACTCTGGTGTGATCAAAAATCAATTTTGAGCACTTTGAGTTCTGGGCAAATTCGGATTTGGCCTCTGTTTTCAGAATTTCTCGCTCTCCTGGGCTTTGGTACCACTGTTGGTGGGATGGTGTGGTTGAGGTCACTTGTGGTGCACCTCTGAGAGAGATTTCGGGCACTCAACGGAAGGAGAAACTTCAAACTCTCTTTATATCTCTCTATATTTTCTTACACCACTCCACACTTTTACAATACAATCTTCATTCCTTTGTATAGGGAAATGAGATGAGAAAAACACAAAAATAAATTCAAACAATGAAACAAAGTCAAAGATAAGCTTCAATTGTTTGGTGGTGGTAGTTGGGGGTTGGCAGAAGGTGGCAGCTGGATGGTGGCAGCTGGAAGTCAAGCTTAGTGGCTTCTAGAATGGAGGTGGATGTCTGGAAGTCAGGTTTAATTTTCAACATCCCCCCTTAAACTTGACTCTCCATGCTTTGTCATACCAAGCATTGTCTTTAGTCTTGAAAACACATCGTGTTTGAGAGGCTTGGTGAAAATATCAGCAGCTTGATCATATGTCCTGCAAGAGACTAGTTCCACATCTTTATCCTTCACATGCTCTCTAATGAAATGATACCTCGTATCAATATGTTTGCTTCTTTCATGGAATACTGGATTCTTTGCTAGCGCAATCGCTGACCGATTGTCGATGTAGACCTCTGTGGGATTTACTTGTGGAAATCCCAAGTACTGTAACACATTCCTGATCCAGATACCATGACAAACAGCTGAGCAGACAGCAACGTACTCAGCTTCACATGATGATAGTGTCACAATGGCTTGCTTTTTGAATGACCATATGAATGTTGCATCTCCCATAAAAAACGTAAAACCTGTTGTGCTTTTACGTTCATCTAGATCTCTTCCCCAATCACTATCTGAATAGCCAATCAACCTGCAATCTTCACTTTTGGTATACAGTATACCATCATCAACAGTACCTTTTATGTACCGGAGTATCCTCTTTGCTGCATTCAGGTGAGACTGGTCAGGAGTCTCCATGTATCTGCTGACTAGTCCAACTCCATAGAGTATATCTGGCCTGGTACACGTCAAGTATCTCAGGCTTCCAACCAAGCTCTTGAAATAGGTTGGATCAATATCTCCTCTTTCATTCTTTCTTAACTCTATTCCTGTTTCTACAAGAGTTGTGACAGGATTGCATTTTTCCATACCAAATCTTTTCAAAATTTCTTTTGCATAGATACTCTGAGAGATGAAGATACCTTTTTCGCTTTGTACAACTTCAATGCCGAGAAAATGAGCCATTAGACCAATGTCAGTCATCTCAAATTCTTTCACCATTCTCCGTTTGAAATCTTCAAACATGGCTGGATTGTTGCCGGTGAAGATCAAGTCATCAACATATAGACATGCATATAACAAGCTTCCATCAGTCTCCTTCTTCATGTATAGTGCATACTCATATGGACATTTCTCAAATCCGCTTTCTTGGAAGTAATCATCAATCCTCATGTTCCATGCACAAGGTGCTTGCTTCAAACCATATAGAGCTTTCTTTAGTCTGCACACTTTATCTTCTCTGTCTTTCTTCACGTATCCAGGTGGTTGTTCCACATAGATTTCTTCTTCAAGAAAGCTATTCAGGAATGCTGACTTTACATCAAGTTGGTAAATTTTCCAACTTTTTTGGGCTGCCAATGATATCAGCAATCTGATGGTTTCTAGTCTAGCAACTGGGGCAAAGACTTCTCCTTAATCAACTCCTTCATTTTGCTTATAGCCTTTTGCTACAAGTCTTGCCTTGTATCTCTGGACTTCTCCTTTCGCATCTCTTTTGGTCTTGTAGACCCATTTCACGCCGATAGTTTTCCGGCCTTTTGGGAGAGTAGTCAACTCTCATGTCTTGTTCTTTTCAATGGATCGAATCTCCTCATCCATTGCGCTTCTCCAATTTTCTTTTTGATTATCCTCTTCAAAGCTAACTGGATCACTTGTCATCAGCAGACAATACAGAGTAATATCTTCTTCCACTTGTTCTGTATTTTCATACAGATCTTCTAGGCTACGTGTCCCTCTAGGCCTCATATCTGAAAAATCACGATCAATTGGTAATTGAGCATCGTACCTTTATGGTGACGGGAAACCACGTTGAGGAGTCTTCTGATCTCTGGGTATTTGTGGCTCTCTAGTCACTTCTCTTGTCTCTTCTGTAGGTATTAACTCTGCACTTCTGGAAGCTTTGGTCTGATCCCAATTCCAGGATTCATTTTCTTCAAAAATGACATCTCTGCTGAAGATCACTTTCTTGGTGACAGGGTTGTATAGCCGGTAACCTATTGTGTTGTCACTGTATCCAACAAGGATACACTTTTCTCCTTTATCTTCAAGCTTGGTTCTTCTCGCTTCTGGAACCTTGATGTAGGCAATGGAGCCAAAAACTCTAAGGCGACGGTGATGGTGGCGATGAGGAAACGACGACCATGACGACAGTCCTTTGTTGAAGTTGTGACGGCGTTTGAAGAAGACAATGACGACGGCGGAATCTAACAGATCGATTGATTCCCATTGCTGACGTCGCTGGGATTCGAAGCACTATAAATAATCTAACAGATTGATTCGAAACATTTCTTCAAGAGATTTGTAATTTTCTGTTGGGATTTTGATTTGCAAATGAAATTTGTTAAGTTTTATGATTGATTTTGATTTCCAATTTTTTTTTTCGATTTTAATGGATTTAAGTTTATTAGTGTTGTGAAATCGATTTCGAAACTTATTAAAGACTTACTGGACAATTTTTTTTTTTGAAACTTTACAGGGTAGTTTTTTATGGTTTATTTTTGGGTTGTATGCAGATCTTTTGATTTTTTTTTTGATTTTTTGCTTATTTTGTTAGTGTTTGTTTTGGTTTGGATTCGGTTTTGTTTTTTGGATTTTGTGTTTGAATGGTGGTGGGTCGATTTGGTTTCTGGTTGTGCTGGTGGTAGGTCATTTTGGTTTCTAGTGGTGGTCTGGTTCAAGGTCTAGTGGTGTAGTGTTTTGGTTCAGGTTTTTGGGAGGTGGTTTGGTGTTGTTGATGCTCTGGGTTTGGTTGTTGCTGGTAATCTGGGTTTGGGTTGGGTGTTGGTGGACCGGCGGTTGTGGTGTTGATGAATTGATGATGATGACTGATTCTGGAATTTATTAATTATAATATGTTTTATTTTATTAGAAAAAACTCCTTAAAAAGTATATATTTTTTACAATGAAAATCAGAATATTCCAAGGGCAATATAGTCATTTTGCATTATGCTCATATTAGAAGACACTTTTCCATCCAAAATTAACGACAGGGTGGAAAATGACCAATACCTAAACAAGAGGATGCAAAATGACCAATACCTCAAATGTTAGGATGGAAAATAATAATATCCCTTGTTATAATATTATTTTTACGATTTAATATATATATTTTTAATTGTAATTTATTTATGTCATTTATTATTACGATTTTTTTATTAAAAAAATTAATAAAAAAATCAAACGGTTAGAATTAAAAAAAATTCCAATGTGCCGGCCATTGGGTCTGGCACGGGGGCCTGGTGTGGCGTGTCGTACTATTCCGGTATGATGGACCGGCACCCTCAGCCCAGCACGGCATGTGCCTTCGTGCCGTGCTAGCCCAGACACGCCTCCTTAAGGGGCGTTAAGGGGCCGAGCATGCCAGGTCCAGCCCCAATTGACACCTTTAGTTTACAAGAAAAAAAAAGGCATATTGCAATAAATTACCCCGACATTTGATATACAGTAGAACCTCTGTAAATTAATCTCCTATAAACTAATATCCTCTCTAAGTTAATAAAAAATTCAGGTCCCGACTCGGGCCAATGGAAAAAATTAAGAAACCCCTCTATCGTAATAATTAATAATTTCTTTTTGAACCCTAATGTAAAATTTCAATCCCAACTTTCTCATAAATTAATAATTTTATAAAAGTATAAAATATATTACATATTATTCAAAAACTAGAAAAGTACTTCAAAATGCTAGTTTGCACTAGACCACCATATTTTATATTTTTAACTTCATCCTTCATATTTTGAATTGTCTTTAAGAATCTATTATGATCACATTCTTGTTGTAGCCAAAAAGTTTTAATTAAATTTAGCATTCAACATCATTACTTGTAGAGACTTTAGGTATCTCATGACTAATGCCATCGTCATCTCTATCTCAACCAAACCATCATAATTTTGCCTTGTGATGTCATTGATGACATCATTTTCGGTTGGAGTGTAACACACTTCTTTAAATTTGGTGACAGATAGTGCACTATGGTGTTCCCGAGTTTGATGTGATTAGGTAGCTATGTAAGTGGTACATGAGCGTTGCAATTGTCAAGGAAAAGCAAAACATTTTAATTTGCGATGGGTAGTTCTATTGTGATTAGGAATCATAAAAAAAAAACAAAAAGAAGAACTTTCCCTCAAGAAGAAAACCAACTAAACAAGGAATCCCGAAAATGAACTTTCCGTAAATAAAAAAACAAACTTCCACACGTTTTCTAAGATAAAATAACACTTTATAAGATAAAATTCTTAAAATTAATAACCTCTCTAAATTAATACTCAAAGGTGGATCCCAATAATATCAATTTAAAGGGGTTCTACTGTATATACAATCATATCATATTTTTTGTCAAAATTACAGATAAATACCTTTGACTAGCCCTTTGACCATCAAAGAAGGGTAATAAGGTCATTTTCAATTAAATTTTAAAATAATAGAAAACAAATATGGTTCGCAATTTTAAAAAAACAATTGTAAAAGAGAAAAAATTAAAGAAAAAACAATTAAAAAATTCTTTTTCTAGGGGTTTTTACCATTTGGTCCCAATCTAATTGGGAAACGTCACTTTTTTACTCTTTAATTATAATTTCATCGATTTGGTCCTTATATAATTTAAAATAACTCAAATTAGTCCTACCGTTAATCAAAGTGATGGTCAACCGTCACAGAATGAAGTAAAAGTCTTTTTTACCCTTGTGATATATATGACAAGTGGAAAGACGTATTTACAATTAAGTGTTTGTTTGATTGAGTTTTCTACTGCCTCAAAAGTTCTACAAACATCTATTTAAGTTTTTTAGAGTTGTTTGTTTTGAATTTTGAGATTGTCTATTTTAAATTGAGTAGAAACTAGTAGAATTTAAGGAGGGTGTATTAGTTCAAGATTTTATTAGACAATTTGGGGAAGTAAAAGTCTGGTGATATTAGATTGAGACTTTTTAACAAGTTAGATAAGTCTGGTGGTATTCGATAAAGACTTTTAAGATTTTTTTTAAAAAGTCTATATTGTCTTGTGGTATTGGATCTAGACTTTCAAGAGGCAACAAATTGTCTACTGGTATTGAATTGAGATCAAGATTTTTAGGATTCCATGACAAAATGATTTTTCCAGACTTTTTAGTGATATGTATACATAGCTTGAACCCAAAATTGTCTTACCCTCTCCCTCAATACTTTCTAGACTTTTTATTTGATATTAGATATTTTGTAGGTGTATTGATATATAATGAATGTGGCGGCCAAACATGCAAAAGACAGTATAAAACTACACTTAAAAGTCGAGTACCAAATGACTGATAAAATGTCTCTGTGAGTTAAAAATAGTTTTATGCTAGATTTCCATGATCCCACCACCACCACTGGTATCTAAAATCTTTAGAACCACTAGTAAAAATTGATCAAATGCTTTATCTACATCTATAAGAGATGGATTTGGCAAAAAGTAAAGATAAAGAGGAAGTTGATTTTTTTAATATATATACATGATAAAAAGAGCTGGTCTATTACTGATAATATTGCCCTTTGTGTAGATTGAGTTCAAAGACAAAAGAAGATGATCACCATTTCTATTGATTTATTGCCTGAGTTAAAAAGATATGGGTCTCGCATAAAACCATGCTTCTATAAAATTTTGATACATGTATGTTTTTGAAATCCGATAATGGAAGGGTATGCCGAAATCTGTCGAGAGCAAGCACTAGTTGACTGTTTGGAGTCATTTTTTTTAATATGTATAATTAAATATTATATATCAATTTTTTTGTTATTTACATTTATATTAAAAAAAATCTTGTCATGCCTTGACCCTCCAAATTTAACTAATGCATACATAATTTGTATATCAACTCATCTCATCGGACTTGAATCATCTATCACTAACATGACAGGGGGATATACACTATACACACCACTAGCGAAAAAAGAGAAATTAAAGAGCGGTGAATATTGAAGTTTGATAACATATGAATTAATAAAGTCCAACAAACCAAACAGAAATATTTCAATGTTTAAGCTATTGTTTTTCCCTGTTACATGTTATTTCTAGTTAGGTAGTGGGGATTGGTTGTTGATTATTATATTTATTTCATATGTTGACATTTTTTACACCATATAAACCAGTTGAAGGTTATGTGTTGGTTGATGGTATATTAAAATTTTATTACTTCTCTTTATAGTTTATACATGTTTTTCATTCAATTTTTTTTATACATGTTTTTCATTCAATTTTGATTGTTAAGTGACTGCCCTCAACAAGATTATAGAGCACTAGAATTTTGGGAGAAAATTAAATATTACAATCGACTCTTGAAAGTCCATATTTTTAAAAGTCTAAAAAATCTTGAAATAAAATTTAAATAATCCTAATAGTCTAAAAATAAAATCCAAAGACTCTTTCAGAATACTAAAAGTCTAGTTCATATAATTCTAATAATCCTAAAAGTATAGTCCTAACAATCCTAACAATCCTAATAATCTTATAAATCTATAAAATCCTTACACCCCAAAATTATCTATTAAAATCGCAATCCAATACACTTATCTAATACTAGGTAAAAGCTCACAGAGAGAAGTTTCTTCAAATAGACACTTTTTTTTTTAAATCTACCAACCAAACAACTTCAATTTTTTTTAAAAAAAAAAACTCTATTTCTAATAGATCTACTACAAATAAATCTTTTACCAATAGAGGTTTTTCAATAGCTCAACAAAACAAGCTCTAAATATCTTTTCACAATTTTTCAAAGTTTTAAAAATCCCAAAATGCCCCGAATTAAATAACTCCACATATTAATGCCCCACATACCTGAATTAGTAGTTCAATTTTATTAATTTGCCCTTACCATTTATAAAGTAAAAAATTCATAAAAGAAATCATTTATCATTTATTATTTTACCAATTTGCCCTTATCATTTATTGATTTTACCTTAACTTCATTTTTTCTTATGATAAATATTCTCATATTGTTCTTCATCTTTTTCTAGCACTGCACTTTTTTCTTTTAAAAGAAACCAAGGTTTCCCTGTAAACTTTCAAAATGTCCGGATGTAGTGACAATTGATAAATAATATACCACTTGTATTGTAAATTGTAGTTGACATGATCGACAGTCAAGGTCGTCAATACCCTTTTCTTAGCCCTGTAAATTGTTTGACTAGCACACCTGATAGCATACTTCTCTTGCAGCTGATTCTTCAAATCTTTTGTTCCAATCGAAGGGTTTGCCAATATGCCACCCACTTAGAGTTTGCCTCTTTGTTTCTATTTGTTCTCTGACAGAACGTATGAACTCCTCCAATATTTCTGATCATAATAGTCACTCCATCGAGAAGACATAATGCATAAAACCTCCACTCACAAGTTGAAACCCTTCTTGAATTACATACCTCTTGACAGCATCCTTCACCATCTTCGCATTCCCAAAAATCTGTCCTTCCTTCAAATCAATAGAGACCCATTTGAATTAAGAGTCCACTGATTTTCATGACAATATCGAGCCACCATGGTTGGATCGTTGTCTTCATCACTACTGTCATTCATAACAAGGTTGCTATCATCCGATTGTCCATCACTTTCATCTGAACCTGGTGCCCATTCATTTTCCTCTTCTGTTTGTACCCTTTCAATACTTGGCCTACGATCTTCAAAGGTAGGGATCGATTCTTCATTTTGTTGCAGCAAAACTATTGGTTCGTTGTTGTATTGCAGCAATGCATGTGGTTCAACTGAAATGGGAATAGCATTCAAGTCAAGGGTAATTAAGGGTAAATCACGCCGGTCAAATTCCTTGAAAAATGTGATCGAAAGCTCCCGCTTCTCCTCTGATGTAACTGATGCTCCAAGTAACTCCTTCTTAGCATCATTAATGATACTTGTCAGTTATCACACTGCAGTTCCCAGGTTCAATCACTTCCAGGTCTGCCACAACATCACATTTCCTCACAAACACTTGAATTGGTAGCATTTTCTGGACAAAAAATAACAGAACAAAATTAAAATCATAGTAACTTCAACAAAACATAAGTATCATAAAACATTAAGTACTACCGAAACAACTAAAACAACAACTAACACAAACATTTTTTGTTTTTCACAAAAATAGTCTGTCATTTTTTTGAACAAACCTAAAATCATGAACTTTACTAATAAAAATGAAAAATACTAAAATTTTAAAACCATGACAAACTTGAACAATGAAAATAATTCACAGTAAATTCAACAAATCACAGTGAAAAATGACAGGAGCAAACAAAAAATACTTCACAGTTAACACCAAACAAAATATCACCCCCTACATCAAACGTTTTTCACCAAAATAGTTATCTGCTTTTTTAAAACCATGAACTTTAGCATTAAAATAACAAATACTGAAATTTGAAAACCATAACAAACTCGAGCAATGAAAAAAAAAATCATAAGCCAAAAAAACTTTACGTGTACCACAAAACAAAATAGTTGTCAGTTTTTTTCTTTTTTTAACAAACCTTAAAACCAATACACATTCGAAACAAAACATTTCATGCTCATATGATCATTTTTCAACAAAACCAAACACCATATGCAAAAGCCCTAATCTTTGGACTGAAAAAAAAAATCGATTTTTGGAAACCCAAATCACTCAAACTTCATGTTTGTTTTGCAGAAACTTACCGGTTATCAAACAACCTTGTTCGTTGTTCACAGGGATTTATTCTCTTCGTCGTTGATGGATTACACAGTCTTGAATGGGAAGGTCTGCAACTGGATGAGTTTTACTGAAGCGAAGTGGTGCTGGAAAGGTTGGGTTTTAGAGTTCCTGTGGTCAATTGGAAAGGGAAAGGTATAATGAAACCGATCCCTTTTCCTTTTTCAGTAGATAAATAAACAATTTTTTTATTTTCTTCTATTATTTTAACTAGTCACATGTCATCTTCCTTTTTAGTAGATAATGAAACTTATTTTTTTCTTCTTTTATTTTAATTAGGCTCTGTTTGGTATGGTTTTCATATAGAGTTTTTAGAGTAGATCTTTTTGTAGTAGAACTTCTAATGAGCAGAGTTTCTGATAAAAAAAGTTTTTGGTTGTGTAAATTACAAAAAACGATGTTCACAATATATTTTTTAAAATGATTTTTGGTTGTATAAATTATAAAAATGTATTGACAATGAATTTATAATAAAAAAATTATATAGGCATTTGAGACAATTCATGTGTATTAAAAAAACTCAAAAAAACCTTTTTGGAAAAGCCAAATCTTGGGCTTCTCCAAATAGACATAAAATGACTTTTATAAAGGGTAATTTAGACAATTCATACATTAAAAAAACTGTTTTGAATTTTACCAAACAACTAAAAAAAACTTCAAAATAGCTTCTAATATTAAAAAAACACTTTTGATCCCTACAAAAATCATACCAAACACACACTTAGAGTATGTTTGGTATGACTTTTGTAAAGATCAAAAGCACTTTTTTAATACTAAAAGCTATTTTGAAGTTTTTTTTAGTTGTTCGGTAAAATTCAAAACAGCTTTTTTAATGTATGAATTGTCTAAATTACCCTTTATAAAAACTATTTTCTGTCTATTTGGAGAAGCCTAAGATTTGGCTTTTCCAAAAAGCTTTTTTTGAATTTTTTTTAATACATATGAATTGTCTCAAATGCCTATACAACTATTTATTATAAATTCACTGTCAATACCTTTTTGTAATTTATACAACCAAAAACTATTTTAAAAAATATATTGTGAACATTTTTTTGTAATTTACACAACCAAAAACTTTTTTTATTAGACACTCTACTCATTGGAAGCTCTACTACAAAAAGATCTACTCTAGAAGCTCTACTTGAAAAGCCATACGAAACATACTCTTAGTCACATACTCATGTGGTAGGCAAAAATGGCTTCTAGGCCCAACGTTTAAAGCCCATACAATTTCAAGTCTGGACTAGGTTAGATCTAACAATTCAGGTCGACCCAAATGGCCTTACCAGAATTACCATTTGACTTGGTATCTCCTTCACTTCAACTCAACAACTGGAATCGTGGATAACACACGTTTCAATTTGAATCAATAAAATCAAATATACAATCCCATGACTAGATTTCAGGGATATCTCCCAACAGCATTCCAACGTGCTAATGGGTTCAGGAAATCTATAAAAAGGTATTTTCTTCTCCAAGAGAGGATTCTGAATTCTCTTTCTCTCATTCAAGCTTTAGCGTGCTGATACTCTGTCAAAATATTAACTCCGGTCACCGGAATATCTCCACTTCATTTAAACCACAATAGCTCTTAACCATTTCGCTCAGCCCAAACACATCTAAGGCTCAAAATCGACAACCAACCCACTTTTTCTAATTAGTTTCATGTTATTACTGTTTGTTTTCATCTGTTTTGCAGGTACAACACATCTGATTCGACAGGCTAAACCAAGTTGCTTGGGCCTAACCCGAATCCGATCCGACCCACACTAATTGTAGTTCAATCAACTACAGTTTGACGCCCACCGTGGGGCCTATTGTAGCTTGACAGACGAACCGGATGAATCAAACGAAAGACTTCAAAAATGTCAGGAGATGGAAATACCCCCACTATAGAAGAGTAACTTCCTATGCTGACCGCCCAGATGGCCACGAATGCTAAAACACTGCGGGTGCTCAAAGCTAAAAACGTTGCGGTTCGAACTGTCAATGCTAAATTTTGAGCCATGATCGACGGGGCACCCAACAATGTAACTCCAGAACCCCCAGTCCCAATGCTCGACAGCGAACAAAATATAGACAGGACAACCCCAACCTTCTCCGCGGATCCTCTAAACTCAAAAGCGAACGCCAACCAGAGTTTGAGCCATGATGCTAGGTAAACGGTTCAAGCTGAAGCAGACCTACCTGATCCACAGATCCAGCAGGATGTGCCGTAGGTGCCAAATCCAGCTATCGATCCAAGATAGGAGAATATTTTGAAGACCCCAGTGTCGCTTCAGTCGACACCAAATTTGGTAACATTAAAAGCTGGTTTTACATTTGTTTGCTGCTTGAACTTTATCGCAGGTTTATAGAAATGGAAGCTCTTATTTAAAGAATCCCAAGAGTGATAGCACCCATCAAGAAAAGCACGGTGAACAGCTTCACAGATTCGCCATTTGTCAACACCAACGCACTCGTCGAGATGCCTAGGAAGTTCAGCTTCCCTAACATGAAGCAGTTCGAAGGCACGACAGATCCAGACGACCACATAGCGCAATACAAGCAGTGCATTTTCACTGCGGCGATCCCACGCGACCTCAGAGAAGTGTGCAAGTGTAAGGCGTTCGGATCCAGCCACTGCGGCCCCGCCTTGCAATGGTATGCAAATTTACCTAACAACTCTATTTCCTCTTATGCGCAACTCACAGACACCTTCGTGGAGCAATTCGCAAGCAATCGAAAACTCGAGAAACAGTCAGACGATCTTTACACAATAACCTAAAAAAGCGGTGAGAACTTGAGTGCATATGTCAGACGCTTTAACAGAGAAAATGTGCAAATCCCGCATTGCAACCAGTCGACAGCGATTTCAGCCTTCAGGAAAGGACTTCGATTTGACTCTGACCTCTACAAAGAACTTTCCAAATACCCATGCAAGACGATGGAAGACGTGTTGGCAAAAGCATAAGCCCAGATTAAATGGGAAGAAAATGAATCAAACTATATCGAAAAATCGAACAACTACAACAGGCGAAACGACTGAGTAGAAAGAAGATCAACTAATAGAAGGGTCGAACCATATCCAACAGGAAATCGACGAGGCGATAACTCACGCTATAAGAGACCAAACGATAAGAGGTCGTGAGAACAGAATTCGGCCAGAACTGGCTGATCAAAGACCCCAATCCTAGAATACAACCTCAACATCGAACCAGTCAACCTCGTGGCAGTGATGAAAGAAATGGGAAGAACGATCAAATGACCAAGGAAGATGAACGTCTCACCAGAACATCGAGATGCCTGCTTTCGATGTGAGTTCCACAGAGATCACAGCCATCGAACAGAAGATTGCATCACACTAAAGCTGGAAGTGGCAGAACGCTTGAAGTGAGGACACCTGTTGGAGTACCTGACCGATAAAAGAAAGGAGATTGTCACTGGACAAGAAGAAAAACAGCAGGTGAATTAAGAGGACGAACCGCCAGCACCACCCCAGCAAGAGAGAGTGATCAACTGTATTACAAGCGGATCAGAGGTTAGCAGTGTGAGTTACTCAGCCGCGAAGAGGCACACTCGACAAGTGTCAAACGCAGAGATTCAGCCCAGTAGAGACCATCCTTCAAAAATCTACGAAACAGTCACCTTCAAGTCTTCCGACAAATCAGATTTGTTTTCCCCTCATCATGATGCTATTGTTATTTCATTATTTATATCTAACTATTTAACTAAACGAATTTTAATCGATAACGGTAGTTCTTGTAACATTTTGTTTAACAGTGCTCTCCGAGAAATACAGGTCGACGAATCAAAAATCAGTCATCCAATGACTATTTTAAAAGGGTTCAGCTGCGAATAGAAGAGTACACTAGGCGAAATCGTACTACCAGTGTACGCCGAAGTCGTCAACCTATATATCAACTTCCTGGTGCTCTACTGTCAATCTCCATACAACGCCATCCTTGGCAGGCCTTGGATATATGAGATGAAGGTGATCCTATTGACCTACAACCAGATGATCAAGTTCCCTACCAAGTGGGGAGTATGAGAAATCAAATGCGAACAAAGAGTCGCAAGAGAGTACTACCAAAATGTAATGAAGAAAAAGAAAGAACAGGTATAGCAATTACAGAAATTAGTGGTTGAGTCGACTCCAAATAAGCCAAAAGTTAAAGAACTCGATGAAGTGTCGATCGACCCTGAACACCCAAGACACAAAGTTTCGATCGGATCCAGACTGCCTGATGAGATCCGGAACCAATTGATCTAGTTTTTAAAGCAACGACGCAAAAGCTTCGCTTGGTCGCACTCAGATATGGTCGGAATCGACCCGTAGGTAATTGTTCATCAATTGTAGGTAAACCCAGATCATCCACCGGTAAAACAAAAAAGGAGGAAGTCGCACCAGAGAGAAACCAGATAATCAACGAAGAGGTGTAGAAATTGATCGACATCGGGTTAGTTAGAGGGGTTAAATACCCCGACTGGCTGGCAAACATCGTGGTCGTAAAGAAAAAGAACGGGAAATGGTGTGTCTGCATCGACTTTACAGACCTCAACAAAGCCTGCCCCAAAGATCTGTTCCCACTTCCACACATCAACATGCTAGTCGACACCACGGTGGGACATGAACTATTCACTTCATGGACGTCTTCTCTGGCTACAACCAGATCCTGATGCATCCGAACGACCAGGAGAAAATGACTTTCATCACCGAAAGAGGTATTTTCTACTATAAAAGTTATCCATTTTGGACTAAAAAATGTAGGTGCAATATACCAGCGGCTGGCCAACAAAATGTTCACTGACATGCTCGGATCGACTATGGAAGTTTATATAGACGATATGCTAGTCAAGTCCCTCGTCGTTAAACAACATATCGAACATCTGAGACAGTCGTTCAACATACTCGACAAATACGGTATGAAACTAAGCCCAACTAAATGTTCCTTTAGTGTATCTTCTGGTAAATTCCTCGATTACTTGGTGACCCAAAGAGGAATCGAGGCAATCCTGACCAAATCTGATTGATCAGGGGAATCGAATCACCAAAGTGCATCAAAGACGTGCAAAAGCTCACAGGTCAAGTAGCAGCACTAAACAGGTTTATTTCTAAGCTGCTTGAACGTTGTCAACCCTTCTTCAACACCTTAAGAAAAAACAAGGCGCTGGAATGGAATCAGAAGTGTGAAAACACCTTGCAAGATTTGAAGAAATATCTGGCCTCACCTCTGTTGCTGTCAAAACCAAAAGACGGAGAGGTACTTTACTTATACCTAGCAGTATCTGGTGCTAGTTAGAGAGGAGGAAGATTCACAACACCCGGTGTACTACGTAAGCAAGACACTACTCGACGCAGAAACCATGTATAGCAAGCTTGAGAAGTTGGCCCTAACACTTTTCGTAGCCGCACGCAAGTTAAGGTCATACTTCCAATGTCACCCAATCAAGGTACTAACCTCTTTCCAATTAAAAAATATATTGCATAAACCAGAACTTTCAGGTCGACTGACAAAATGGGCGATTGAGATCAGCGAACACTGCATCTCATTCCAGCCACGAACATCAATGAAATCACAGGTATTCGCTGACTTCATAGCAGATTTTACTCCTAATGAAAATTTACAAACCGAACATGAATTAATGACTCTCGCGGAAGACGCGACAAACGGAAAATGGACCTTGTCAGTCGACGGGTCAAGTAATATAAAAGAGAGTGGACTTGGACTTGTGCTTAAATCCCCATAAGGGGAAAACATTGAACAGTCGATCTACTGTAACTTTGGTGCGACAAATAACGTAGCAGAATAGGAGGCGTTGATCGCCGGTTTCGACCTAGCAAAAAGCTTGGCCATAAAGAACATACAGGTACAAAACCACTCATATTTAATCGTACAGTAAATGAACGGGACGTACGAAGCCAAGGACAAAAGAATGGCAGCATACTTGGCCAAAGCCAAACAACTGGAGTCGACGTTCGAAAATATTTCTATATTGCAGGTACCAAGAACAGAAAATGCTCAAGTAGACGCTCTAGCCACCCTAGGATCGACAACTTAGGCTAATGGCCTCAAATCTATACCCATCGTGCATTTATTGTTGCCCGCAATACATGACAAAGAAAATGTAGCAGCAATCAACAATGGTTCATGCTGGATAGATCCAATAAAAGATTACCTACAAGCCAACATCTTACCAGGCGACAGAGCCAAAGCGAGAAAGATCAAAGTCAGATCGGCTAAATTCTACATCTTGTACGGTAAACTATACAAAAAGTCTTTTATAGGTCCATACTTGAGATGAGTCATGCCCCATGAAGCGTATAGCGTCCTCAAAAGACTTCATGTGAGGAGTCTGTCGAACAGAGTAATCACAGCCGAATACTACTGGCCAACAATGCGATCAGACTCTCAAAAACATGTGAAACACTGCCACAAATGCCAAAGATTCGCCCAAGTATCTCACCTACCCTCAGGTACACTAAACTCCCTTGGCCTTTTATGACATGGGGTATGGATATTGTAGGTAAACTCTCAGCAGCACTAGAAGGGGTTGTCTACATGCTAGTTTTAACAAATTACTTAACTAAATAGGTTGAAGCAGGAGCTTTTCAACACATAAGAGACATAGAGGTAAGAAATTTTGTCTGGAAACAAATAATTTGCAGGTTTTGAATACCAAAGGAGATAATGGCCTACAATAGGTCTCAATTTATTTTGTTCGACTTACAAAATTTCTGCGACAAATATGGTATAAAGTTGAGTTTTTCAACTCCCTACTACCCTCAAGCAAACGGACAAGCAGAGTCAACCAACAAAACCATTATAAATACATTGAAAAAAAGACTTGAAGCTGAAAAAAGTGAATGGGCTGACAAACTCCCTGAGATTCTATGGTCGTACATGAAAACTCCACGTCAATCGACAGGAGAAACACCATTTTCACTTGTCTACGGTTCATAAGTAGTCATTCCTATCGAAACACAACTATCAACAACTCGAAGTGAAAACCCCCGCGAAGAACAAAACAACCTGGAACTCAAATTCGAAATGGATCATCTCGACGAACATCAAGAGCGAGCTGCCCTAAGAATACATGCTTATCAACAGCAGGTAGCTCAACATTACAACAAGAACATAAAGATTAGAACCCTCAAAACCAACGATTGGGTGCTAAGAGGGTTTTCCAAAATATAAGAGATAAATAAGCAGAAAAACTGGGTCTGACATGGGAATGGCCCTATCAAATAACAGACGTGAAAGGACAAGGATCATACAAGCTACGAGACCTTGACAGTCGAGAGATACACAACAGCTGGAATGCTTTACACTTAAAATAGTATCATTTCTAATCTCTGTCATTTCTTATTTCTACATTATTGCTTTTATATATGCCTTTGGTACTAATAGGTCGATCGACAAGAGCTGTGATGATGCTTTAGTTGCAATTAAGTGCAAAACTGAGCTCACAAAAAATAAATTTTCAAAGTTCTTGTAAGCAGCTGTCGACACCGACAAGCTATGAAATAAGTTTTGACAGGAACACAAGTAGACCAAGATATTCTTCATTCAAGGATCTACGACCAGAAACCCTGCATTCAAAGACTTACGATTCGACACTCTGCACTTAAGGAAATACGACTACAACTCCCAATGTCCAGAACAGACTTTACACATAGGAAGTTGGGGGAGTATCAATGGGGACAACCCATAATTTATTTACATATGTACGCGATTCATAAATGTAACGGTAGTGTCGACCTAAATGAAATCACACTTATAAGTTATTTTTTATGTAACGGTCGTGTCGACCTAAATAAATTTACGCATGCACGCGATTCTTCATTAATGTAACGGTCTTGTAGACCTAATTATTTATCAATCTAACTGTCGTGTCGACCTAATTGAATTATGTATGCACGCGATTTTTTAATGAATTATACATGTACGTAATTTTTTATGCAACGGTCGTGTCGACCTAAATGAATTATGCATGTACGCGCTTTTTAATGTAATGAATTACACATGTACATGATTTTTTATGCAATGGTCGTGTCGACCTAAATGAAATCATGCTTGTAAGCAGTTATTTATCAATGTAACGGTCGTGTCCACCTATACGAATTACGCATATACGCGATTTTTTATATAACGATCATGTCGATGTAAATAAAATCACGTTTGTATGCGATTATTTATCAATGTAATAGTCGTGTCGACCTAAACGAATCTACGCATTTACGTGGTTTTGTAAATGCAACGATCGTGTCGACCAAAATAGAATTATACACGTACACAATTCTTTGAGAATATAATGGTCGCGTCGACCTAAGCTAAATTACGCGTGTATGCGAGGTATTTTAAATAAAATTGTCCAACTCAAAATTCACAAGCATTGTCGACCTATGTTCAGTTTCGCTGACCCCCATTTTATCAAGGTAAGACATACGAAATAGCATGATTATGCGATCAAAAGCAGTAAACGATCGAGTCGACTCCCGTTCATTCAAACGGCATAAAGTATAAAATTACATAACCAAATAGATGAAGAGAAAATCATATATATACAAATAGATGAAATGTTTTTGGAAGAACTAAGGCTGGTCTTAGGTCGAGCCATCAACATAAGCATCAGATCAACGACGCTATCAAGGCCTTTGTTGGTCCCCCCAACGTCTCCATCAACAGATAGAGATTTCTCAGCATCAAGGCGTTCAACCTCCTCCCATTATGCAATCTCGGCCCGTGGGTCCCACTTTAAATGCTTTCCTGCTAGATATTGCTTAAAGAGATCAACCCTAGCAGCACACATGGCCTTAAGCTGCTCGTTCAAATCAGCTATATGTCGATCTCTTTCTTTAAGACTTGCATTGGCCTTCACCAATTGTTGATCTCTATCAGCAACGGCCTCCTTAAACTTTGCCAATTCCTCATCGAGTGCCTGAGCTTTCTTCTCCGCTTCTTGTTTATCCCTGTCGATTGTATCACGCTCCCACTTGAGTGCGTCATTTGCTTTCTAAAGCTTCATGCACTTGTCTCGACTGGCGACGAACCTGTTTTTAAAAACAGTTGTGTTTGGAAAACCTATGAAAGATATTCACTATTAGTATTCGATACGATCATAATAGAAAATAATAAATAAGTATATACTCACCTGAAAAGAAGTGAGAAGGCATGCATCGATCACTTCCTCTGCCTTCTTCCCATTGAGGTATTTTTCATCAGCTGAGAAGAGGAGGTCGTCCGACTTACTCAAGAAGCTACTCGGCTCGTTGAAAGAGGACACCCCTTGAGGGAATATGACCAAGGTCAAATTGGATCTTTTTGGCGCAACATCGACATCTGCCTCCTTTGAACTTTCATCAATCGACTTCCCCTTATCTCTTCCCTCAGCCGTCATTCTTTTCTTTTGTACCCTTGGAGGGTCCATCTCTGGGGACGACTCGAAGGGTGGCTCATCGACAGAGACGATCAAATTATCTGTCGATGTGGCACCCTCTGCACTCATCTTCTTAGCGAGTGCAGCTGTCCTCTTATTCGCCATGGCCTCTTTTTACCGCTTCAGTGCCTCTTCATGATTAGTCAATATTAAAAATTTACCCCATAAACAAACATACAAAATCAAGTGTAAAGTGCGGAAATATAAAGAACACATGATTTTTACTTCAAACCCTCTAAAAGGGAAAAACCACGGGACTAGCCATGCTAGCCACTTGAGACACAGAAATCCACTACATGAAAAGAAAGTTACACCCTCAAGTGATACTCGGACTCTCATTCTCGATAACCTCGGGCTATGGACACTACCACTCACCATTCTTCGTTCAATCCCTAGTGATATCCTCTAATCCACTACTCTTGGCGTGACCACCTCCTAATCTACCTCACGGGCCTTTTATAGTGGCTTCCCAGCACAATGCTTGCTAACCACACCTTTGGTTGCAAGGCTTCCCTTGCTTCTGCAATTTCACCTAGAAGCCACAAGACTTTGACTCTATGAAGAGAATTAAAAGTCTAAGTGTATATATGACAATATACTCAATGCAATAAAGTGCAAGACTAAACATTAAATGCTTACATAGATGTTATAATGCAATTTAACAACCTAGTTATCGACCAACATTACATGTACACACATAAGGTCTCAATTAGATGTAGAGAAATTCTAATAACCTAATTGTCAAATAAAACTCACATAAATATTCAAGAACTTGACTAGATGCACAAAGTCAACCTAATCATCAATTAAGCATACATGAACATTTATGGATTAGCTATTTAGGCATAAATGACCTAATATACAAGCTATCACAAACAAACCCAATCATGTTATTAAGACTCATAAATATATGTAATAAATAGAGTCTAGGTATTTAATCAAGAAATAAATATCTAATCTAGAGTAAGAAGAACAATAAATGATATTCAATGAAGTTATTACTTACCTAGTCATGAAACTATGAAGACCCATGCTCAAATGATGATGAAAGATGCAATATGGAGATGAGTTTTAGGTTTGGAGAGTTAAAGATGTTTTCTTAAAGTTTTCTCTCTCTAGGAGCTCTAACCTCTCTCTAAAAATGATTTTCTAAGCTCTTGGTCAGCCAAGAGGAGAAGATGAAGAATATATATGAAGCCCTAGTCAAAACTACATCGTTTAGAACTTGGAAAACAAAATCCTTTCATTACCGCTAGGTAGTCCGCGGCTTGGGCAAGTTGTCCAGACCACGGTACACACAACAGTGTACCGTATGGACAACACCGTGGTTGGGACCGCTGTGCATGCAAGTGCACAGACCGCGGTCCACACTGCGCATGACACACTGGAGAGTACCGCGCAGTGTGCCGCGGAGCAAGCATAGCTTGCCAAGTGGTCTAGGCTGCGCTAAGAGAAAAATTCTCTTTTCCAAGTATACAAACACACTTTCAAGCACACCTAACCTATGAGAATGTTGTGCAAGTGTGATGAAAGACAAAGATGCACATAACAATAATACACAAATGCAAGATAACGAATACAAAATAAGTAAATATGCATGCAAGTGTGTGTGTGCACCTAATCTCTTCAAGAATCAAAGTCAAGTGATATACCTTTTGAAGCTCTTGATCTTGAAGTCGTGGAGATACTTGGAAGCTTGCCTTAATAATCATCAAGAAGACCTAAGCTACTCATTACACAATCATCCCCAATGTGGTTTGTCATGAAATAAGCCAATCATAAAAATAGAGGTTCTTACAGATATCGACGTAGTTGCAAAATGACGTTTATCGTCAGTTACAGAGGTTAAAAATTTTGTATCACAAAGTATCTCAAACCCTCTTCTAATCAAGGCGAACGACACTATATCTTTCATGAAAGGATAAGGCGTTCGTGACACATTCCACGTAGAATGAAGCTAAATGGTACTAGGTCTAAGGTTACCTTCCTGCATCAATACTTTCCAACTTCTTTCTTTAGCCGGGATTGCCAACACACTCTTTGTAAGACCGACAACATCATCGCATTAAGGCTTACTGTCTCTATTTTCTAACTCTACAAGGACAATGACTAGTTAAAACTTACGGAAACTAAAACCAGTCTAAACGACACTAAAGATAGACACTCACTATGTTGATTCCAGACCCTAGGGTAGATGTACTTTTCATTCCCAAAAAGCCCATCAATCAAAGGACCGTTTGCAAAAAAGAATGTATCTTTCCACCTCCGATCGTTTGTTGTGAGGTCCGTGATAAGATGTGTTGCATTGGACCTTAAGATCAACGAGAATCGACCTTTCTCATGTACATGCTACTTTAAATAGTAGCTATGTAGAAACGAGCCTAACCCAAACTTCAACTTATATTTCTCACGCATGACAGTTAGGCTTATGAGTATCCTCCAACTATTTGGCAACAACTAACGGGGACGATATCATAATATACCAATAGTCATCGAGCCAAAGAGAGGATAGAAAACATGAACCCCTTGTGAAAATTGTACTCATAAAAACAAGTCCACCCGAAGATATCCCAGTCTGCTCATTCATGCTCTTTAGCAGCACGTAGTATGACGTGATCAGGGATACCATATATCGTTCTTAAGATATCCATGTCGTTGTCAGTAAGCACACTCATTGGGTTGTCACCAGCTAGAATACCTAATGGCCTGCTAGAACACGATGGTTCCTCGACCTCTACATATTCTAGGTGTTTGACCCTTTATACGACGACACATACAGCTCCCGTCTCTAGCATCCACGATTTGTCTATAACTATTTCTGATGGGTTGGCTACGGTTATCTATCGCTCGACGATCTGGGATTCAACTTCGACACCTTCCTCAATTTCAGCTCCCGTACCACTTGGGGTCTAGGAAAAGACTGGGCTCGAAGTGGTACTGTCGTTCGACATGATGCCTTCAAATGCTGACAAATGCATAAAATGCAAGAGTCAAGCACAAACCAAAATCTGAAATCGAGATCTAAGATCTAAAGATCAAAACCTAGGGTTTCTACAAACCAAAACCTTAAATCAAGATCTACGATCTAAGATCAAAACTTATGGTTTCAACAAGCCCTAGAGACTCATGGGTGATCGATTTTTCAAAACCCCAAGTCGATCGACTATGGATTTAGAAACCTTCGATGACTTGATCACAAACGAAAAGACTCGAACCATGCAAAACATTGTCTAGATGGATCTAATCCATCACTAAATCAATTTTACAACCCAACATGAAGAACAACAGGAACAACGATGAACAACGCAAGAGCATAAAATGATATGTCTGAGTTAATTCCTAGATATTGCTTTACTTTACTGGTTTTCTATATGCAAAAAAATTAAGTCTTACACAAGTAAAATCGATAGAAAAAAGAAATTTTTGCTCACCTTAAAGTTTGAGTTCGAAGATTACACCGAGAAAATGCACTAAAGGTTCATAACTATTTGGAAGATTTCGAGCAATTTATACTTTTGGAGAATACGAATAGATGAAACAAAAAGCTTAATGGAGAAGTTTTTGGTTATAAAACAAAACCTTAACCACATATGACACGTGTCGTAACCGCTACAGTTACTGACTAACCTAGGTAACTGTGAGGTTAAGTTCAAAATTCAACTCAAATCGAAACCGCTCCAAAAATGAGGAGCCACATCAGCCCTAGAAGTTGAACTGCTTCAATCTCATCAGTTAAGCTTCCCAAAAGCTCACGAAGCGATCGACACAATTTCGCAGCGAAAATTCTTATCAGTTAATCGATTCGACACTTTGTCGAATCCATATTCGACTCGACTAAATCTTACACTCTCTAATTCGTTGACATCCTCTTTAGAGAGTGGGGGACAAACTGTGGTAGTCAAAAATGGCTTCTGGGCCCAACATTTAAAACCTATACAATTTCGAATCTGGACCAGGTTAGGCCCAACAATCCGGGTCAACCCAAATGGCCTTACCAGATTACCATTTGACTTGGTATCTCCTTTACTTTGTTAGTTCTTGAGTTTTGTGTTGGCATAATTCTATATCAAAACGACATTTGCTTTGTATTGATTAGTTGTCTAGGATTTTTGGATAATCAAGCTTCAAGGAAAATTGGACAATATTCAAGCAAAGTGGTGGCTACAAGTGGAATAAAGCTAAGTTGCTTAGCAAAAGGTAATCATGACATCTTTCCTCTTGCAAAGCTTGTGCACACACACACATTTCATAACATTTGTGTCCCTGCATCATTGTGCTAAATTTAAAGGCACACACATACATTGCATTCATATGTGTCCCTGCATAGTTGTGCATAATATGGTTTAACACAATACACACACTTATACTTGTATGCACATGCATTAGATTTAAAGTTGACAATTTTCACAATTTGCATGTTCTAGGACTAGTTCTAAGAAGTAGCATACTTGTGTATTCTTGTGTTTATTGGTTTATGTTTATATGTTAATAAACTTGATTTTTGAGCTTATATAAGTCCTCATTGAGTTTCAATTAATTTGGTTACTCATGTTTTGAGTTTTAAGTTCATATTAGGTGGTTAAGAAACTTTCCGTGATTTTATCGTACATGGTTTTCATCCTTGATTTCCAAGTTGAATTCCATATCTTTTGGAAAAGATTTCTTGACAACTTTTGTACATGAGAGAGTCCTAGTTTGTAATCCAAAAATGGATTCGAAATCAGAGTTTAGAAGCCAAAGATATGGCTGAAATAAAAATGGTACGCAATAGGGATGAGGGGTGCCAAGCACCTCCTTCCCGTGGAAGCACGTGGCCTCCACGGGAATGGAGGGCTGCTGGTCCTGTAGGGCCCATGTGCCTCCACAAGGATCCAAAATGGCAGCCCCCATTGGTTGGTTTTATTTTCCTTGCTTCCCTCCTTTAAATTCCCTTGTTCCCTCTCATTTCATTCAAGAAGAAAATTTGAAAAACACAAGTGCAGAATTTTCTCTCCAAGTTTTCTCATCTTCCAAACACCATAACTTTCTGATTTGGAGTCCGTTTTGAGTGATTCGAACTTGAGAATATTTTTCTACCAGTCCTCTATCATTTTGAAAAGATTTTGGAGTCAATAGATTGAGTTTTCCGGTATGACTAGTCACAAAAACGAAACTGCACGTTTTTCATTCAAGGTATTGATTTCTATTTTGTTCTTGATCTTCAAGTCTTCAATTGCCTTGGGTTTTCTTCTCATATATATATGTATGTTTGATGTGTTATCATTGATTAGAGAAATGATCTCTAATAGATCTAGTTTGAGCTTCAATTGATTAACATGTTGAGTTAGGTTTTTACAAATCTATGTTTTCACATGTTTGAGATGTTGTATTGTGCTAGCTTCAAATCTAGGACTTTCTTGTGTGTTTATTGACTTTATTTTGTTGAGTGATAGTCTTTTCATATGCTAGATCATTTTAATTGAAGATTTATTGAAATTGCATATTTGATAGATTATTTAAAACTTGATTAGATTTAATAAATTATCTTGAGAATCTAAGTTCTATAATTTTGCTAGAGTTTCAATTTTGATTTTATCAAATTGATTTTAGCATTTTATGTGATTGAACATAATCTAGGTTTTGGTGTGTGTTAGGTGTTTCACATGCTCTAGGTTGTTTGTTCATGTTACAAGAATCTAGATACTATTGATTTGTGTTTTTGATGACAAATATCTAGTTCTTCATGGTTTGTGTCTAATCACACATCTCATATGTACATGCACCATTGAGTTTGATTGCATTGTTTTTAAGATTATAAACTAGAAAACATATGACATATTCTTAATGTTCATTTCTAGTTTCCATAGGATATATTGATCAGATATACTAAGTTGTGTGTGTTTGTATCATTTGCATTCACTTAGATCATTTAACTTGCAAAAGGCCGGAAGTCACATTCCTTAGAGTGATTCTTTGGATTGTGCATTGTAAGACTTAGCTAGGACCGGGGTGATCCGGATAGCTAAGCGGCGGAAGTCACGTGTTTGGAGAGGGGATCTTCAACTTGTGCATTGTGAGACTTGGCTAGGATCGGGGTGATCCGGATAGTCAAGCAGCGGAAGTCACATGTTTGGAGAAGGGATCTTCAACTTGTGCATGGAAGTCTCGACTAGGATTGAGGTGATCCGGATAGTTGAGCAAATGGGCATCTCATTCATTGTGTAGGGTGGAAGGGTATATTTCTAGGTAAAGTGGTCACTTGAGAGATTGTATCTTTTTATCTTACTAGTGGATTTGTTTGCCGGTGGTTGTGGTATCAACTCGTGGATGTTTCCTCTTAAGAGGTTTTACCATGTAAAAATCATTTGTTGATTTTCTCTATCCCTATCTCATTTATTTGTATATATGTTGATATATATCTTAGTTGATATCTTTGTAATTGATATTCATTGTATATCATTTTTGTATATGTTGGAGTCGACTTTGTTTGAACAAGCATATCTTTATTTTAATTGATATTGCTTGTGATTGTATTTGAAGTGTGATACAAGCTACTTAGAGTGACAAACTTGTGTTTGTTTCAAGGGAGCGAAAAAGGTTTTGTAGCATATTCACCCCCATCTAGGTTAGCTTAAGGCAAATTAACCGTGTTTATATTTTTCACACTTCAACTCAACAACTGGAATCGTGGATAACGCACGTTCTAGTTTGAATCAGTAAAATCAAATATACAATCCCATGAAATCCGGTCTAGATTTCAGGGATATCTCCCAATAGCATTCCAACGTGCTAATTGGTTCAGGATATCTATAAATAGGTCCTTTCTTCTCCAAGAGAAGATTATGAATTCTCTTTCTCTCATTCAAGCTTTAGCGTGCTGACACTCTGTCAAAATATTAACTCCAGTCACCGGAATATCTCCATTTCATTTAAACCATGATCGCTCTTAATCATTTCGCTCAGCCCAAGCACATCTAAAGCTTAAAATCGACAACCAACCCAATTTTTCTAATTAGTTTCCTGTTATTACTGTTTGTTTTCATCTCTTTTACAGGTATGACGCATCTGATTTGACAGGCTAAACCAAGTTACTTGGGACTAACCCGAATCCGATCCGACCCACACTAATTGTAGTTCGACCAACTACAACTCACATGTCATCTTCCTTTTTAGTAGATAAAGAAACATTTTTTTATTTTCTTCTTTTATTTTAATTAGTCACATCTCATTAGAAATTGTGACTTACCATGTAATGACAGTTTTACCCTTTTACACATTAGTTTTGGTCAAGGAACTAACGGTAGGACTAATTTGAGTTATTTTCAATTATATAATGACCAAATTGATGACATTTCAATTAAAGGGTAAAAAAGTGATGTTTCCCAATTAGATTGAGACCAAATTGTAAAAAACCATTTTTTTAAGATCTCTTTAACCCAGATCTATCATCATCATCTAAAGAGAAAATTAAAGATTAAAGGAAAAAAATTCTAGTTTGATGAATTAGTGGAATCCATCTCCATCATTATCATCAATCAAAGAGAGAAAAAAAATCTAGAATCCATCCCCGTCATCATCATTAATTAAAGAAAAAGTAATCAAAACTTTTCTGTTTAAAGAGATAAAAAAATCTAGGGGATCTGGGAACCACCCAGTCACCCAGATATCCATCATAAGAAAAAAAATTCAAATATCTTGTACCCATATATCCTTTGTTTTTTTTTCCAAACATAATCAATAACATTTTTTTTCCTTCTTAATCACCATCATCAATGAAATTGTCTTCATTTTAAAACAAAAACTCAATACCTACATTGGAGATCTTCACCTACCAAACAAACAAAAAAACTTAAATCTCCTTGTTGGAGATCTCCACATTCCACTTACCAAACTCATCACAGGCACAGCCTCATTCCTTCACTATCGACGTAACCTTCTTCCATCTGCCGCTACGTTCATGTGCCACAGCCAATGGCGAGTGATAAATAACAAGGAAGAGGAATAACAAAAAAAGAAGAAAAATTCCCACTTCGGGGGGAACCTCTGTATTAAGCTTTTATCAAGAAAATTACATACTCATTCACATCAGAATCATTTCTCTAAATAGAGTCTGGGTTCATAAAATCACTCGCTTGACTTGCTCCACTAATGTTTCTCAATTATGAGTCACACCAGCAAAATCAAATAATAGGTTACCAAATATAAAATAACAATTAAGATGCCAAATCACTTCAATTCCCTAACATTGCTCAGTGCTCGAAATTAGACTTTTCCTCAAGGCTGAAAATAACAAAATTGGTTGTGATTCATTCCTCATTCTTCCCAAGTAGCATCTTTAGGAAATGAGTTGGACCATTTTATGAGGACTTGAGTGGCTGCCTGATTATTACGCTACACCATTCTTCGATCCAAAATGGCTATTGTTTCTAGCTTAATTCTCCTATCTTCAGTTACCAGTGGCAAATTTCTCTAAACAACAACATTTAAGGGTGTACATTTATCCCCGGATACCGAAATTCCCACTTCCCCATCCTATATTGGGGGGAATTTTTAGGGGGAAATTGAGAAATGAGTGGGGATGGGGATGATTTTCATCCTTAAATTAAAATGGGGATGGGGATGGGGGAAGGTTCCCCCCATCCATATTTTCCTATTTTCCCCATAAATTTATTGAAATGAGGATGGGATGGGGAGGTCCCCCCATCCCCATTTTCCCATTTTCACCAAACCACATATATATATATAGTAAAAGTTTTTCTTAATATTTTTTATTCTTTCTATTCTGATTTTTTTTTTGTATTTATATTTGAATTTGTAATGGATTGTTTTTTTTGTTAGTATGTCATTTTTACTTTTTATTAAAACAAGGGAAATAGGGGAATGAGGAAAACATGAAAACAGGGAAATGGGGAAGGGGATGGGGATACCTCCCACCAAAACACCCCCCATCCCCATTTTCCCCAAATGTGGAAATGGGGGGGGGGGGGGGGGATGAGGATGGGGGGACCTATATCCTGAAAAAACCTACAAGGTTATACTAAACAACCTAGAGGGGGTGAATAGGTTGACACTCTATTTTTTAAAACTCTTTCGAGACTTTTGTCAAAACCTTGGTGATCATACAAATTAACCTTTAACATATTAGTTATGAGAAAACAATTAACACATGTATGCTCAATTTACCACCCTTAGGGCCCGTTTGGTAGGTGGGAATGGGATGGGATTGGCTTATGTTTAACCCATTTCCCGTGTTTGGCTGAGTGGTGGGATTGGATTAATTTATCCCATCTAAAATTTTTATCCCATTGATGTGGGATAAATTAGTCCCAACAAAAATGGCGGGATTCATTTTAATCCCATCTTCTTCTTTGTCAGACTCTCTCTCAGATGTATATTTCCAGTTTAATGATTTCCACAAATATTTTTTAATCTTCATATTAGACTTGAAAAAGCAACAACAATAAATAAGTTTCTGAGTTTCTGGGTTTCTGAGTGGTTTTTGAGGCTGATTCTTTGTGGTTCTTGTGGTTTTGTGACCAGTTTTACCTGTTGCTTTGCTTTTGCCTTTTTGTCTGGTAAGGCTCTCACCTCCTCTGTTTAAATTTTTCCCTAGTAATGAAATATTGTTCACAGAAAAAAAACAATAAATATTTATCCTTCTTGGTTGTAGAGACTTTTACTGGGTGATGCATGAGAATTTCGTATTTGATTTTTCTCCTTCTTTTTGTCTTAAAACAGAGTTTGGGTCAAGGCCTCAAGGGATTTAGGATAGAAAAATACACATAAAGACTATATATTTACTGTCAAGATTCATTTTTGTTATTTTTAATAGCATTTCCAAGAACAATTCTTCAATCTTAGATGTAGGCTCCATTGATGGAAGCTTGAAGAATTTCCATATCTCTTCTGCAATCTCTCTCTCTCTTTTAATAATTTTGTTCTTCAAGCGTTTTTTTGAAGAACTTTTTTTTTTCTTCCTAATTTTGTTTGAAGAGATCTGGACTCCTAAAAGGATTTTAATTTTTTTTTTTTTGAAATTTCAGATTTCTTCAAATCTGGAAAAAGCTTTTCAATTTTTAAAATAAAAGTTTATTTTATTTTGTTTGAAGAAATCATCAATTTTTCCAGATTGGTTAATTCTAGATTTGAAAAGCTTTCTCGGATTTGAAGAAATCTGGAAAAAAGCTTTTTCAATTTTTTTACGGATATATTTTTAATCATAGGATTTCCATATTTATTTTGTCCAATCCCACGACATGCCAAACACAGTATTACTCTATTTTTAATCCTTTTTTATGGTACATCAAACACAATATAACATACAATTAATCCAATCCAATCCTATCATATCCTATCCTATCCAATCAAAATAATATTATCCTATCCCACGTACCAAATGGGGCCGTAGTCTACAAAACATATAACAAGAAACAATATATCTTATAAACAAATATATTCAATGCAAAGCAAATTCCATAAGTTGTACTTTGAATAATACAATATAAATTCACTAAGTGAAACTTTACAACTTGATATAGAATATCACAAGATACAATGTTTAAAAACTTACAAAGATACAAGAGACAAATGTTGATTTAACAAATAATGTGTGCATCTCTTTCTCTACAAAAAAATCTTGTCTACAAAGATGTGAAGAAATGAAGATCTTAAACAAGATATATTGATCATACATACAAATACAAATATATAGAGATAGAGACATTTGACACATTACTTTTTACGTGGTAAAACCTCCGGAGAGGAAACATCCATGGGTTGAATATAACCATCGGGTACTTTTATTATTGGAAAGTAGACAAGACATTCCTCAAAAGTGACCAACAAATGACACACTCTATATTGGACTCGACGTCTACCCAATCTCTATTGGTAGATTGGAAATTCCTCAAAAGTGATCAACAAATGACACACTTTCTATTGGACTCCACTTCTAAAAAAACACCATTGAGAAGTTGGAAATTCCTCAAGAGTGATCAACAAGTGACACACTCTCTATTGTAGTTTGTCATGGAAATAAGCTAATCATAAAATGGTGGAACTTACAATCTCCCCATTTGGCTATTTCTTAACATAACCACTCCTCACAAAAACAACAAACAAAAGGAAAAGAAGCTATTGTCAACAATTGTTCTCACTACATTACAAATAGATACCTAAAAATATAAATTTCAATGTCTTCAATCTCTTGAGCACACCTATGAGAAATAATAGCTAGCAATCTTTCCAAAACAACTAGCACATGTGAGGTTATCAAAAACAATGTAATGCAAGGTAAGCATGCTCCCCCTAAATGGGTTACTCTCTCTCAAAACGCAGCCAACCCTCTTAAATGCACAAGAGAATCAAATAACAATTTCTCCCCCTTTTGTCATGAGATAGGCAAATGAGTTACCAATTCGGGTTTCCTCAGCAAAGAAAGCTACTTTCAAGCCAAATGCATAATCATATAAACAAATTTTATGCAGCTTAAATAATTGAAAGAGATTCAAAGAGATTTTATTCAGAAAAGGTATGTGAGTGGAAATGTTTCTCGGCATGTAATACAAGCACTATCAAGCTCATGCATGGGAATTAATCAAAGCAATAATCAAAAGAATTTCCAAATGAAGTCAAAACAATTTAAAGGATTATGATTAGAAGATATATATCCAACCATTTGTGTGCAAAGTGATCTAATCACATCAAAATTATATATCAACTTTATTCATTGCAAGACATATTATAATTTCTCCAAAATTGAGGTCTTTTTATGCAATGAATCATAACACAATGTCAACAATTTTCCATCCAATTTTGTTTTTCTCCTTTAAAAGCCTAGAATGCATGTATTTATATTTTTCATGTAAACATAAATCTCTTGATGGTATTAGGTTTTTGAGTCATGTTGGTATATTTCCATATCAAAACAACATTTCTTTTGTATTGATTAGTTGTCTAGGTTCATGTTGACTCAAGCTTCAAAGAGGAATGACAACAAATCATGCAAAGTGAAGTCTTCAAGAGGAGCAAGCTTTGTTGCACATCAAAGGTATATCTAGACTTTATTCCTCTTGCAAGGCGTTTAGGCACACACACATTGCAAAACATTTGTGTCCTTGCATCATTGTGCTCATTTGGTATAACACATACACGCACATATATTATTGTATGCACATGCATTAGATTTAAATTAACAATGTATATGGAAATGCATGTTCTAAGACTACTTTTAGGAAATAACATACTTGTGTGTATTTGTGTTTGTTTGTTTACGTTCATTTGGTATCATACTTGATTATGTTCTTATATTATTCCTCATTAAGTCTCGAATGTTTCGGTTACTCAGATATAGGTTTTTGAGTTTCGAGTTGGATTTTATAAAACTTTCCATGTGTTTATAGTATATGGTTTTCGTTCTTGTGTATCGATTCGAATTCCAAGTTTTTTGGTTGAAGTTTTGTAGACGTTAATGTCCATGAGAGAGTCCCAGTTCGTATGCAATGTGTGTGTAAATGTGTTATATCAATTGACCATAATGATGCAGTGACACATATGGATGCAATGTGTGTGTGCGCCTAAGCCTTGTAAGAGGAATGAGGTCTAAATATATCTTTGTTGAGCAATGAAGCATATTCCTCTTTGAAGACTCAATCTTGCTTGATAAGTTGTCAAATCTTCTTTGAAGCTTGAATCATCATCAATCTAAGACAACTAATCAATACAAGTGAAACATTGTTTTGTATGGAATTAATGCCAACATGACTCAAAAACCTAATAATCTCCCCCTTTGACAAATTCCATGTCAAAACCCTTATACATAAACTAAAACAATTACAAAGAAGATTGGTCACAATGAATTACTTTCTCTAAAAGTTTTAATAAAATCATTACCATATAGATTTCAATAATGCAACTTCTCTAAAGTCAATCAATGGATTTAGACTATCATGACATTTTGTGAGATAGCTAAGTTCATATCAAGTTATAGAGAGACAAAGTTAGTAAGCTAGGTTCTTCACAAATTGACACTAATCTTAAAGCTAACTCACATGTGCAACTTACATTAATGGTAACAGCACTCACCCTTGACCCATTTGGTCTTGGGTGAACTTACACAAACACTATCAACATCTTTCTTAACAATAATGTTGAATTTTGAGTAAAGACCTTCTACAACTTGTTCCACAAGAATATCATTGATACTCTTCTTTTCAAAATTAGCAACACATGCTTTATCAAGATTAACAAGGTTTGCTTTCTTCTTATTCCAAACATTCTTAACATGCTTTGCAACCACATCACACTTTTCAACATCTAAAGCCTTAGCATGCTTGAAATGAAGTTCAATCTCTTTATCTATAGTTGCATTTCCTAGTTTGTAATATTCAATGTATTTATAGCACTTGGGCTTGATATGACCTATAGTATTCAAAAATAACAAATATGAACGAAAGGTGAGATTGTACCTTCCGGAATCTAAGTAGCAATAGTGGGAGTTTGTAGAGATACTGTTAAGTTTTTGAGTCTTGTGTTGGCATAATTCTATATCAAAACGGCATTTTCCTTTGTATTGGTTAGTTGTCTAGGATTCATGATTTATCAAGCTTCAAGGAAGTTGGATATCATTTCAAGCAGAGTGATGGCTACAAGAGGAACAGGCTTTATTGTATATCAAAGGTATATCAAGACCTTTTTCCTCTTGCAAGGCCTAAGTGCACACACATATATTGTATCTATTTGTGTCCCTGTATCATTTTGCTCAAATGGTATAACACTTACACACACATATTATTGTATATACATGCAATATATTTAATTTGACAAATTTTGTAAAATTGCATGTTCTAGGACTATATCTAGAAAATGGCATACTTATGTGTTTATGTATTTGTTTATTTATATTTGTGTGATATCGGAGTTGAATTTGTACTTATATTTTTCCTCATTGAGCTTCGGTTGTTTCAGTCACTCACTCATTAGTTTTCAAGTTCCGAGTGGGAAGTTACGAAACTTTCAGTGTCTTTATCGTGCATGGTTTTCGTCTTTGTTTATCAAGTCGATTATCATATCTTTTGTGAAATTTTTGTTGGCATTCATATTCATAAGGGAGTCCCCGTCTGTAATCTAAAAATAGATTTAAATTCGGAGTTCGGAGGCCGGAGAACGGTCGAAGAACGCAAGGGTTGCGCGAAGGGAAGAGGAGGTGCCATACACCCCTCCCTGTGGAGGCGCGTGGCCTCCACGGGAAGGAATTCCTTCTACCCCCGTAGAGAGGCCACATGCCTTCATAGGATGCAGAGGTGGCACATCCTTATTGGATGCTTCAATTGTTTTTAAAATCCCTCCTTTAAATACTCCTTTCCCACCCACATTTCATTCTAAGAAGAAAATTTGAAAAACTTATGCTGAAATTTTCTCTCCAATTTTTCTCATCTTCCAAACACCATATCTCACTCATTCGGTGTCCAATTTGAGTGATCCAAGTTGGAGAATCTTTGTTTCCCAGTCCTATATCATATCCAAAAGAGCTTGAGGTCATTTGGTCGAGATTTTTGGTAGGTCTAAACCAAAATCCTAGACAACATGTTTTTTCTTAAGGTAATGATTCAACTCTCGAGTTTTATATCTTCAAGTCTTCAATTACCTTGAGTTTTCTTTTACTATATATTTATGTTAAATGTGTAAACATTGATTAGAGTTTGAGACCCTATTGGAGCTAGTTTGAGCTTAATTACACTTGTATGTTGAGTTAGGTTTTCTTAAAACCTATTTTTCACATGTTTAGGAGTTGTATTGTGCTAGCTTTTAATCAAGGGCTATTTGTGTGTTGATTGATCTTATTTTGATGATTGATAGCCTATACATGTGCTAGAATTATTTAATTGAACATTTGTAGGAATAGCACATTTGTTTGTGTATTTAAAGCCTATTAGAGTTTAATTGATTATCTTGTAAATATATGCTCTAAATGTTTACTAGAAATTTGTATTGAACATATTAATTGATTCTAGCATATTTTAGTTGTTTGAATAAAATCTAGGTCTTTAATATGTGTTAGGTGTTTCACATATTATAGGTTGTTTGTTCATGTTATAAGATCTAGACAATTTTGATTTGTGCATTTTGATGACTGTGTCTAGTTTCTCATGAAGTGTAATTGATCCATGCATTTCATATATACATGCATCATTTGTGTGATGACATGATTTTAGGATTGTAAACTAGAAAAATCATACATTTTGTGCTCATTGTTCATTTCTAGCTTCCATAGGATATATTGATCACATATTCTATGTTGCATGTGTTTGCATCATTTGCATTACACCTAGATTGTTTGCCTTGCAAAAGGTAGGAAGTCTCTTGTTAAGGTGTGAAGCTTTAACTTGACCAAGGAAGTCTCATTTGGAGTGTTAAGCTTCATATTGAGAAAGAAAGTCTTGGCTAGGATCATGAGGATCTAGATAGTCAAGCAAGAAAATCTTCCTAGAGGCATGTAAAGTGTCTTAGATAGGGAGTTGCTCTCTAGTGGCATGTGATGTGCTATGGTTAGAGAATATGGAACACTTTCATGTGGGTAGGATAGAAGGGATATCCAATAGGGAGTGTATCATATGGATTAGTCACTTATGAGGGTGTACTTTTATCTTAATAGTGAAAGTTGTTTTGCATGTGGTTGTGGTATCAACCCGTGGATGTTTCCTTTTATGAGGTTTTACCACGTAAAAATCATGTGTCACACATCTCTATCCTTATCTCTTTGATTTATGTATATGTGATGTTTTGCAATTGTAAGAACAATTGATTATTAGTTTATATTTTTGTAGTATTTCTTCTATTGTATGATACAGACATTGTAAGCTTTAATGCTTTGAATATATTCATCAATGGTCTATATGTGCTTATGTGTGCTTATTAGATAATGATACAAGCTATCTTGAGGGATAGACTTGTGTTTGTTTCAAGGGATCAAAAAAGGTATAAAAACCTATTCACCCTCCCCCCCCCCCCCCCCCCCCCCCCCCTCTAGGTTAGCTTTAGGCAAATTAACCGTGTTTATATTTTCAATTGGTATCAAAGCAGGTCACTAGACGGCACTTAGTGAGATCTAGGGATACACTCACGGTAATTTGTAAGGCTTTGAAGCTATGTTGGTTCAAGAGGATGTAATGGTCAAAGGTGCTTCAAATTCGAGACCTCAATTGCTTAAAGGATATAATTATGGGTTTTGGAAGTTAAGGATGAAAACCTAAATCCGCCCTATTTAAGAGAGGGCATGGATGGTTATGGAAAAAGGTTACACACCTCTAAGGAAGATATTGGAAGATGGCTCCGAAATTTCTAAACCAAGGAGTGAGTGGACGGTTAATGAGTTTGATATGGCCAAATGGCATCACCGAGCCATGAACACTATTTTTGGAGGAGCTGATGAGCTTCAATTCTCCTACATACAAAATCTTGAATCCGCCAAGGAAGCATGCGATGCTCTACAAGTTACCAATGAGGGAACTTTGGCAGTAAGGAAATCAAGGCTTTAAATGCCTACATCGCAATTTGAAAATTTATGTATGAGTGAAGAAGATAAGTTTGAAGACTTCCAATTTAAGCTTCTTAACATTGCCAACCAATGCCAAGCACTTTTATGATATAGACATTGTGAGCTTTAATGCTTTGAATATATTCATCAATGGTCTATATGTGCTTATGTGTGCTTATTAGATTGTGATACAAGCTATATTGAGGGATAAACTTGTGTTTGTTTTAAGGGATTGAAAAAGGTATAAAAACCTATTCACCCCACCTCTCTCTATGTTATATTTAGGCAATTTATCCGTGTTTGTATTTTCAGATACCTTGTCCTTCAATTTCTTTTTGGTTTTGGATCTTTTCTTCTTAAGAGGTTTCTTGTCAATGATGACATTTTCCTCGCTTGTAGGAAGTGATGCTTCTATGAGTTTTTCCTCAACTACCAAGCCACTTGAAACCCCTTGAGGATTTTGCTCTCTATCCTCCAAATTAGAAATGATCTTCTCGTTTTCAAGGACAATCTTTTCAACCTCTCTAAACTTTGTAGAAATTCCATTCTTTTCATACAAAAGCCTTTGTGTAATTGCTACAAACTCATCCACTTGTGTCTTGATCAAATCATCCTTCTCCTCAACCTCTCTCAAAGCTTCATTCCTTTGCTTTTCAAGACTCTCTATCTTAGCCAATAGTTCAAGATTGGCTAAATTAAAACTAGAGCTCTCTTGATGATTTAGATCAATTTCTTTGTTCAAATATGCTTGACAATCTTCCTCTAGCATAATGTGAGAAGCCATGAAAGTAGCAAAGTTGTTAACTAACTCTTCCTCACTTGAGGGCTCGTCACTTGAGCTTTACTTATCACTAGATTCATCATCACTCCATGTGGCCAACATAGCTTTACCTTTCTTGTCCTTAATAGTCTTCTCATTTGGACAATCCAAGGCATAATGACCATACTTCTTACTCTTAAATCATTTAATCTTGTGATTGTTCTTAGCTTGACCACTCTTTTCATTTCTTGGAGTAGATGATTTCTTAACTTCCTTTTGCTTATAGAATTTGCCATTTGGCTTGGCACCTCTTCTCATAAACTTTATAACCTTCCTAACCAAGAGTGCCATCTCCTCATCATCGACTTCACTTTCTTCATTGATGACATTAAGAGTTATTCCATTTCTCTTGACTTTAGGTTTTAAGCAGGACTCATAGGTTTGAAGTGATTCAAGCAATTCGTCGATGCTCATGCTATCAACATCTTTGCTTTCTTCAATAGCCGTCACCTTAGCCTTGAACCGTTTAGGTAAAGATCTTAAGTTCTTCCAATTAAAGCTCTCTCTGGAGATCGGTACACCAAGTGCTTGACATTGGTTAGCTATGTTTAGAAGCTTGAATTGGAAGTCATCAAACTTATCCTCTTCACTCATTTGCGACATTTCGAATTGTGATATGAGCATTTGAAGCCTTGACTTCCTAACCGTCTTAGTTCCCTCATTGGTAACTTGGAGAGCATCTCATGCTTCCTTAGCGGTCTTATGATTTTGGATATAGGAAAATTGCCTACTATCCACTCCTCCAAAAATATCATTCACCGCCCGATGATGCCATTTTGCCAACTCAAATTCATTTGCATTCCATTCGCTTCTAGGTTTAGAAACTATATATCCAACTTCGAGCATCTTGTTAGAAGGATTGCAACCTTCCTCTACCATTATCTATGCCCTCTCATCAATGGAACGGATGTAAGCTTTCATCCGAAGTTTCTAAAAACCGTAGTTATGCCCTTTAAGTAGCGATGTCTAGAGTTCAAAGCTCCTTCGGACATTGTCTCTTCTTGAAGGACCATAACTTCAAAAACCTAGCAATCAATCGTGAGTGTATCCCAGATCTTGTTAAGTTTCATCTAACGACCCGCTCTGATACTAATTGAAAATATACAAACGTTGTTAAATTGCCTTAAGCTAACCTAGATGGGGGAGGGGGTGAATAGGTTTCTATAGATTTCAATCCCTTGAAACAAACAAGAGTTTGTCCCTCTAGCCAGCTTGAATCACAACAATTTGGATGATAAAGCATATGTAGACAATCAATATGTATTCTCAAACAAAGTATTGTCAATCAAGTCTACAAGTTGCTAGTGAAGGAATTATAATAAAACTAAAAACAAAGAATACTTGTTTTCTCAATAATGTTCATTATGTGAAAATACTATATAACGTGTGTCTACTAACTTAGAGGGGGGTGAATAGGTTTTAGTAGATTTATTACCAACTTTTTGACTTAATCAATTTTAATAGTCCTACCCCGTATTAGCAATAAACCAATCCAATATAAACATGCAGAATATAATAAAAACACAAGGATTGATTTATGTGAGAACCCTCAAACTGGGCAAAACTCACGGGCTATCCTTCTAGCCACATACGGTCCTCAAATCCACTATTTGAATGAAAGTTTACAACCTAGGTTGACCTTAAGTCACACCTACTTGGTCACTAACCCTTTCACTCTACCCAACAAGCCTTTTATAGTGATCCTAGACCACAAGCTTATGCACTAATTCACTTAGTCACAAAGCTTAACAATCAATGAAGAGGTAAAACAACCTATGTGAATATGTAAAAATATTCAAATATGCAATTAATGCTAGGCAACACTAAATGCTTATCTAAGGATTTAAAGATTTCAATGAGTGCAAATCCTAGATATCAATATCTAAATGCAAATGCATGAAGATTTAGCTAGAAGGGTAAAATCGTCCTAAATGCTAGCTATCAATGAACAAAGCTCTCAACCAACACACAACAACTCAAACATGTTATAAATGCCATTAAACATAAAGATATGCAATAAATTCAAATAAAAGAGCTAACCCTAGGCAAACAAGAACATAAATAAATACAAAGAGATTTAGGGTATGTTCAAGTTTCCTAGTCAATGAAAGCAAGAAGAATCCATGATGAGATGATGCTTGTAAGATGTTAGATGCATATAGATTGTGTTTGGTTGAGTAAAGATGAGTTCTTGGGAGTTTCTCTCTCTAAAGGAAGCTTGGCCTCTCAAAAATGGCTTCTTGAACTCACAAAAACGAGCAAGGAAGAAGAAAGAATATATATATATATATATATGGGAGCCCTAGTCAAAACTGCGTCGTTTTGAACTTAGGGCACAAAATCCCGTCAATACCGCTTGATAGACCGCGTCGCAGGCAAGTGTCCAGACCGCGGTACACACAGCAGTGCACCATCTGGACAACAACGTGGTGTAGGTCGCTGTGCATGCAGGTGCACAGGCCGCAGTATAGGCAACAGTGGCCTACTAGACAACACCGCGACCTGGACCGCTATGCGTGCAAGTGCATAGGAAGCAGTGCAAGAAGCATGACCCTACTGAGGTATACCGCTCTGTATGCCGCGGTGCAAGCATGTCTTGCCAAGCGGTCTAGGCCGCACTAAGAGAAGAAATTCTCTTTTCGGGGTAAACTCAACATACTAAGTGATGTGCAAAAAGTGCAAGTGTGGAATGTGATAAGTGGCATACAATGCATCATTCAATTACATGAAAATAAGAATAATGCATGCAAGTGAGTGTGTGCAACTAGATCTCTTCAAAGAGAGTTAAACAAGAGAGATACCTTTGAAGTGCTCTTGAGAAAGATGATGCCCTTGAAGCTTGATCACACTCAATGAGGCCTAATTTACCCTTACAAAATTAATCCCCAATGTGGTTTGTCAACGAAATAAGCCAATCAAAATATGAGGAACTTACAATCTCCCCATTTGGCTATTTCATGACAAAACCACCACTCACAAATCATCCTCACAATAAATATAAAAACTAGAGGTCAACAAAAAGATATTCTACATTACAAATAGATACCTAGATACTAGGTCTTCAAAACTTCAAGCTCTTATAGAATAGCCATCCCTACAAAACAATGAGACTACACTTTCCAAGACAAGTGTATGTGAGGTGATCAAGTGAAAACATAAAAACAAGCATTTGCATTAATGAACACAAAAAAAATGCGGTGAAGTGCAGTGCTAATGCTCCCCCTAAATGGGTTACTCTCCCTCAACAAGATAATCTCATTGAATATGCAACTCCCTCTAAACTTCACATTACTCCCCCCTTTTTGTCATGAGATAGGCAAATGAGTAGCCCCCAACGGGTCACTTTAGCAAAGAGAGTTATTTGCAAGATAAGTGCATAATCATATACAACAACTTTATGTAACTTAATTAATTGAGAGAGAATCATGAGGTTTTATTTTTAAGAAGAAAATGTGTGACTTAATTGCTTTGGATGTAAGACATGTAACATCATAGTTCAAGCAAATGGTATTTGGCAAAGTGAACATCAAAAGGTTTCCAAAAGAAGTCAAACCAATTTGTACCATTTTGTCATAAATAAACAAGATATAGCTTTAAAATTTTACAACACACATAAGCAGTTTTGTCAATCCTTAATGGTCAATCAAGATTTGGATATAAAATCTTTATTAATTGAATGGATATAAAATCCTTATTGATTGGTGTCTTGCTCAACCAGTGAGAAGAGAGACAATGCTAAAATGGATGAGACATCCTTATTTTATTGAATGGACACAAGGTCCTTATTGAGTTTAGCCTTGTCAATTGCTTCCACACACATTCACACACATATCATGCATAATATTATAGCATGTCAAAATCAAGTCACATGTCATGGAGATAAATTATAGGTCATTCAATTATACTTTCCAATCAATTCTCATATACCAAAAATGCATGTTTGAACATAGAGGTGACATGGATTACAAGCAAAGCAAGACACACTTATTGAATAAAAAAACTATATAATAATATATAAGCACAACCAAAATACTCAAGCAAATAATAAAGAAGCATAAAGTTGATCAAATTTTTGCTTATTTCAACATGCAAGGTTGCTCTCTTTGCTTGAGCTCCCCATAAGGGGTCAATCACCAAAACTCATCAAGGCATATGACAAATTCCAATTGACCTACTAAGTGACTTGAACCTAGTTGAGGCTAAGGGTTTTGTAAATAAATCCGCTAGTTGATCATTAGTGCTCACATGCTCAAGTGCAATGCATTTGTTTTCAACTAGTTCTCTAATGAAATGATGCCTAATGTCTTTATGCTTTGTCCTAGAGTGGTGAACCGGATTCTTTGAAATGTTAATTGCACTCATGTTATCACAATAAAGGGTTAGAATACCTTGATCAAAGCCATAATCCACAAGCATTTGCTTCATCCAAAGGAGTCGTGTGCAAGCACTCCCGGCGGCTATGTATTCTGCTTCAGCTGTGGATAGAGAGATGGAATTTTGCTTCTTGCAAAACCATGAGACCAAGTTGTTGCCTAGGAAGAAGCAATCGCCCGATGTACTCTTCCTATCATCACAATTTCCTGCCCAATCTGCATCACTAAAGCCAACTAAGCTAGCATTAGTGTCAAAAGAGTACCATATCCCATAGTTGGGTGTCCCATTCACATATCGAATGATTCTCTTCACGGAGGAGAGATGGGATTCCTTGGGATCCGCTTGGTACCTAGCACATACACCCATACTAAAGGCTATATCGGGCCTACTTGCGGTCAAGTAAAGCAAGCTACCAATCATGCCACGATAAAGACTTTGTTCCACACTATTGCCACTAGCATCCTTGTTTAGTTTCAATGTGGTACTCATGGGTGTGTCTCAATGTTTGGCATTCTTAAGGCCAAACTTCTTCACTAGGTTCTTAGCATACTTAGTTTGGGATATGAAAATCCCATCATGCAATTGCTTGATTTGCAAACCTAGGAAGTAATTGAGCTCCCCAACAAGACTCATCTCAAACTCATGAGACATGACATCAACAAATTGTTGGACTTTGGATTTGTTGGTGGAGCCAAAAAAATATCATCGACATATATTTGAGCTATGAAGAGCTCATCTTTGTTGCCCTTGATGAACAAAGTCTTGCCAGCACTACCTCTTAAGTAGCCATTGTCAACAAGATAGAGAGTGAGGCGCTCATACCAAGCCCTCTGTGCTTGTTTCAACCCATATAAAGCCTTCGTTAGGCGATAGACATGGTTGGGATGGTGTGGATCCACAAACCCCTTGGGTTGCTCAACAAACACTTCCTCATGCAAAAAACCATTGAGGAAGGCACTCTTAACATCCATTTGATGCAATTTGAACTTGTGCACACATGAAATGGATAAAAGAAGCCTTATGGACTCAAGACGGGCAACCAGAGCAAAAGTCTCCTCAAAGTCAATACCCTCAATTTGAGAGTATCCTTGTGCCACAAGTCTAGCCTTGTTGCGCACAATGTTTCCATCTTCGTCCGACTTGTTCCTATACACCCATTTGGTGCCAATGACATTAGTGTCCTTAGGTCTAGGAACTAGAGTCCAAACCTCATTTCTTTCAAATTGGTTTAGCTCTTCTTGCATGGCAAGAACCCAAAACTCATCATTCAAGGCTTCATCAACCTTTTTGGGTTCAATTTGAGAGGTGTAACAAGTATAGCTAATTTGATTAGCTATTTGACGTCTAGTCCTAACACTCTCATTCACATCTCCAAGAATGTCATTCTTGTTGTGGAGATGTCTAACCCATGGAGCGGGTTCTTTAGAGTCCAAGGATGGATCTCTATCAAGAGGTTGAATGACCTCTTCATCAAGACTTGACTTCACATCAATTGAAGTCTCACCATTTTTCTCCAAGAAAGAATCATCAAGCACAATGACCTCCTCATTATGGTCTCTAACCTTAGGCCTACAATCATCTATGACAACATTAGATGATTCCATGACACTCCGAGTTTTTAAATTGAAAACTCTATAGGCCTTACTATTAAGGGCATAGCCAATGAAAATCCCCTCATCACTCTTGGCATCAAACTTTCCAAGTTGATTTCGGTCATTTAGAATGTAGCATTTGCTCCCAAATGAGTGGAAGTAGCTAACATTTGGCTTCCTACCCTTCCATAATTCATAGGAGGTTTGCCTAGTACCGGGCCTTAGGAAGACTCTATTTCCTATGTAGCAAGTCGTATTGACGGCCTCGGCCCAAAGGTTCCTAGGGACATTTTTGCTAAGCAACATCACACGGGCAATCTCTTGAAGGACCCTATTCTTCCTCTCAACAACCTCATTTTGTTGAGGAGTTCTAGGAGCTGTAAACTCATGGGAAATGCCTAAGCTGTTGCAATAGCTTTCAAAACAAGCATTCTCAAATTCCCTCTCATGGTCACTCCTAATCCTTTTAATGCTTTTAATGTGTGAGTTCTTTTCATTTTGAATTTTAGTGCAAAGCATTTTCAAATTTTCAAATGTTTCAGATTTTTCTCTAAGAAAATATGTCCATGTAAATCTAGAGAAATCATCAACACAAACAAAAATGTATCTCTTGCCACCGAGACTCCCGGTTTGCATGGGACCCATAAGGTCCATATATAGAAGCTCCAATGGCTCCTTGGTGGCGAGATACTTGCCTTTCTAGTGCATTCTTTTGGTTTGTTTCCCTTGTTGATAAGGTCCACAAACACCATCGACTTTCTTCCCAAGCTTAGGGAGGCCACGCATAGCCTTGAACTTATCTAAGATCCTCAAATCTCTGTAGTTCATGTGGCCAAGTCTTTGATGCCACAACTCCACTTCCTCACACTTGGACATATTGCAAGAGATAGCACTAGCTTCAAGACAATATCAATTGTCACTAGATCTCTTTCATTTTAACAAGGTTTGTCCATTTGGCATTAAAATAGAGCAATCATTTTTGTTAAACAAAACAGAGAGTCCATCACCATTAAGATGAGAAATGCTTATAAGATTGGATTGTAAGCCATCAACAAGTAAAGCATTGGACAAAGAGGGTAAATCGGGAATGAAAATGGTTCCTTTCCCTATGACTTTCTTTCAAGATCCATCACCAAAGGTGACAAATCCTCCATCCTCCAAGACAAGGGATTTAAAGAAACTCTTGTTCCTCGTCATATGCCTAGAACACCCATTATCCAAATACCAAGTGTTAGAGGCATTTGCCTTCAAGGCAATTTGAGCCACATAGCAAAATTAGTCATCTCTTCTAATCCACCTAGGTGAAATATTCTCATTCCTAGTGGTATTAGTCACATTGGCTCTAGATTTCCTAGGATCATACAAATTGGCTCTAGATTTCCTAGGAACATGCATTTTGGCTCTAGCTCTATTTCTTTCAATCATGCTCTTGATTCTACACATTTCAATGTATTTGAAACAATTAGGTCTAATGTGACCATCAACACCACAAAAATGACAAGTGGGAATGAAATAAGAAGACATGCCATGCCCTTGTGAATACAAAGGGGCTTTCCCAAGCATTTGAGCTTGCTTTTGGTGTTGGATTGGTTCTCTTCTTCTTTGTTGTTGAGTTGGAATAGATTTCTTCCTTGGTTGTGATTACATGAATTGCTTCTTGGCTTGGTGGTATTTGGGTTGAGGAAAGCTTGCTTGATGAACCCTTGTTGGTTGAGCTTGAGCTTGTTTCCCGTGTGCCACCTTGACTTAGGAATCCTTAGAGCACTCTCCTAGTTCAATCTTCTTCTTAGGATGTTATGGAGGTGAAGGCTCTTTGTTATCCAAGCACTTGACAAACACAGTCTTACTTGAGGATGAGGTCTCTTTGTCATCTTCATAGCCAAGACCTTTCTTATCACTTGGCCTCTTACCAACTCCCAACATGTGGTCAAGTTTCTTCGTGCTTGAATTCATCTTAGCAATGATCTCTCTTGCTTCTTCAAGCTCCTTTTCCATCAATTCCTAATTCCTTTTGGCTATCTTCACTTCTTTATTTAAGTGAGTAACTTCGGTAGATAGCTTGAGATTCTCTCCTTTTAGCCTTTGAATCTCTTTCTTCATCTTCAATCTTGAGCTTTGAAAATGCTCAATGAACCCTTCAAGATCTATTCCTCCTACATCCATATTTGTTGAATGGGATGAAGAGTCACCATCACTTGAGTCATCTTCACTTTGTTTCTCTTCCTCTTCATCATCTATTGCTTCCTTACTCTTGAGAGAAGATACGAAGGCAATAAAGTTTGCCACATGGTCCTCATCATCCGAGGATTCTCCTTCTTCTTCCAAGTCATCACAATCGCTCCACGTGGTGGCCATAGCCTTTCCTTTATTCTTGTTCTTTAAATTACCACAATCCTTGGAGATGTGTCTGAAGCCTCCACATTCGAAGCATTGAATCCCTTTTCTTATGGGCTTGTCTTCACTTGACTCAAACTTCTTAAAAGGAGTCTTCTTCTTCATTTCCTTTCTTTTGGATCCAAAGCCCTTCTTTTCAAATTTGATGAATATCTTAAACCTTTTGACCATGAAGGCCATCTCTTCATCCGAGTCTTCCTCATCCTTCTCAACCTTAGAGGTTTTCAAAGCAATACTCTTTTGCTTCTTTGGAGGTGTAGGTGTAGGAGTCCACCTAGACTCATATGCTAGAAGTCTTCCAATAACTTCACTTGGCTTCATGTTCTTATAGTCACTATTCTCTTAAAGTGCCGTCACTTTTGACTCAAATCTTGCCTGAAGCGACCTCATAATTCTTTGCTTGATTCTCCTATCCGAATAGGGGTCACCAAGTTGATGGCTTTGATTGACTATGTCCATCAACTTCACTTGAAAGTCGTTGAAGCACTCATCCTCCTCCATTCTAATTTGCTCGAATTGTGTTTGGAGGACTTGAAGCTTGGAGTCCTTGACCACCTCGGTTCCCTCATGGGCTGTCTCTAGAATCTCTCATGCCTCTTTTGCAATTCTTGTTGTTTGGATCAATTTGTACTGATTGTCATCCATTGCACAAAGAATGGCATGTATAGCCTTGTTGTTCCACTTGGATGCTTCGAACTCTTGAGTTGACCATTCTGACTTTGGCTTGGAAACTACACTTTCGTCTGCAAGAGTCTTTTCCGGAGGAGTGTAGCAATCTTCAATTGCCATCCATGCTCGGTCATTTATTTGGCAAATGTAAGACTCCATCTTGCCTTTCCAAGAGGCATAGTTTACTCCGGTGAGCAAATGGGGTCTTGTGCTAGAGGCTCCCTCATTTCCACTTCCGTTTCCACTCATAGTGTTTGGGTATGAATGAGATAAATGTTAATGATGCAACAAACACAAACAAAAAGCAAGACACACAAAGAGCAAGGATCACCTAAGTATATCTAAGAACCCGCTCTTATACCAATTGAAAATACTATATAGCGTGTGTCTACTAACCTAGAGGGGGGGGGGGGGGGGGTGAATAGGTTTTAGTTGATTTATTACCAACTTTTTGACTTAATCAATTTTAATAGTTCTACCCCGTATTAGCAATAAACCAATCCAATATAAACATGCGGAAAATAATAAAAAACACAAGGATTGATTTACGTGAGAAACCCTCCAACTGGGCAAAACTCACGGGCTATCCTTCTAGCCACATACGGTCCTCAAATCCACTATTTGAATAAAAGTTTACAACCTAGGTTGACCTCAAGTCACACCTACTTGGTCACTAACCATTTCACTCTACCCAACGGGCCTTTAATAGTGATCCTAGACCACAAGCTTATGCACTAATCCACTTAGTCACAAAGCTTAACAATCAATGAAGAGGTTAAACAACCTATGTGAATATGTAAAAATATTCAAACATACAATTAATGCTAGGCCACACTAAATGCTTATCTAAGGATTTAAAGATGTCAATGAGTGCAAATCCTAGATATCAATATCTAAATGCAAATGCATGAAGATTTAAGTAGAAGGGTAAAATCGTCCTAAATGCTAGCTATCAATGAACAAAGCTCTCAACCAACACACAACAACTCAAACATGTTATAAATGCTATTAAACATAAAGATATGCAATAAATTCACATAAAAGAGCTAACCCTAGGCAAACAAGAACATAAATAAATACAAAGAGATTTAGGGCATGTTCAAGTTTCCTAGTAAATGAAAGCAAGAAGAATCCATGATGAGATGATGCTTGTAAGATGTTAGATGCACATGGATTGTGTTTGGTTGAGTAAAGATGAGTTCTTGGGAGTTTCTCCCTCTAAAGAAAGCTTGGCCTCTCAAAAATGGCTTCTTGAACTCACAAAAACGAGCAAAGAAGAAGAGAGAATATATATATATATATATGGGAGCCCTAGTCAAAACTGCATCGTTTTGAACTTAGGGCACAAAATCCCGTCAATACCGCTTGATGGACCGCGTCGTAGGCAAGTGTCCAGACCGCGATACACACAGCAGTGCACCGTCTAGACAACAACGCGGTGTAGGGCGCTGTGCATGAAGGTGCACGGGCCGCAGTATAGGCAACAGTGTCCTACTGGACAACACCGCGACTTGGACCGATATGCGTGCAGGTGCACAGGAAGCGATGCAAGAACCATGACCCTACTGAGGTATACCGCTTTGTATGCCACGGTGCAAGCATGTCTTGCCAAGCGGTCTAGGCCGTGCTAAGAGAAGAAATTCTCTTTTCGGGGTAAACTCAACACACTAAGTGATGTGCAAAAAGTGCAAGTGTGAAGTGTGATAAGTGGCATACAATGCATCATTCAATTACATGAAAATAAGAATAATGCATGCAAGTGAGTGTGTGCAACTAGATCTTTTCAAAGAGAGTTAAACAAGTGAGATACCTTTGAAGTGCTCTTGAGAAAGATGATGCCCTTGAAGCTTGATCACACCCAATAAGGCCTAATTTACCCTTACAAAATTAATCCCCAATGTGGTTTGTCAACGAAATAAGCCAATCAAAATGTGAGGAACTTACATTATGTACAAGTACTAATCAAAGTTTATTAAATACAAATAAATCTAAGTACAAATAAAATGATATTTATAACTTTGATCAAATGAAGAGCTTGCATTTCACACATTACAACAATCTTGTTTACAAGAATATCTAGAAATGAAGTTTGTGAAACAAGATACAAACAGACACATATAAGTATAAAAGAGAGATAGGAAGAACTGACACAAGGTTTTTTTAACGTGGAAAAACCTCCTAATAGGAAACATCCACGGGTTGAATACAACCATTAGGTACTTTTATTATTGGAAAGTAGATAGGACATTACTCAAAAGTGACTAACAAATGACACACTCTATATTTGACTCTACATCTACCCAATCCCTTTTGGTAGATTGGAAATTCTTCAAAAAGTGATCACAAATGACACACTCTCTATTGGACTCCACTTTTACACAACACCATTGAGAGGTTGGAAATTCCTCAAGAGTGATCAACAAATGACACACTCTCTATTGGACTCCATGTCAACTCAGTATCCTGGGTCTACCAATAATATAGTTTACTTTCTATCCAAGACACTCTTACCTCTAGAATGTCTCCCTTGCTTGATTATCCAGGCCACTTGTCCTAACCAAGACTCCTTACTTAACTATCCGAACCACATGTCCTAGCCAAGACATCATGCCTTTTACAATGACTTTCTAGTGTGATCAATAAATGCAAAATGCAAATAAGCACTCAGCATAGAATATGAGATAAATACATTCTATGGGAACTTGACATAAGCATGTGAGTTCATAAATCAAAATTGTCTAGTTACTAAACATTAACAAATTCTAGAACATGTGAAACACCTAAACACATTAAATTCCTAGAATCATTCATGTAACTAAAATTTGAATCAATGATATACATTAAGCACACATTCAAGGTCTTAGTAACAAACATAAATATGCTAGATTCACAATATATGATCAATGAATATTCTGGCAAATATTTAGAGCATGTATTTATGTACAAATCAATTAGATCCTAATTAGCTCTAAATATGAAATCAATTGTGCTAATCCTAGATATGTTCAACTAATGAGTCCTAGCACATGATAAGGCTATCAATCATGAGAATAAAGTCAATCAAGGAACAAATAGCCCTAGATAATAATCTAATCACAATAAAACTCACAAACATGTGAATTAAACCCGAATCCTTCGCATATGCAGGCTTTTCTAAGGTCGGGTGGGATCATTAAGGTGAACATGCACTGCTTATACTGGGCTATGTGATCATCTGGATCTATCATGCCTTCGAATTACTTTATGTTTGGGAAACTGAACTTCCTTGGCATCTCGACCAGTGTGATATCGTCGACAAAAAGGAGAATTCGTGAAGCTGTTTGCTGCGCTTTTCTTCATCGGCGGCACTAGTACGCCCGAGATCCTCTAGATGAGGGCCTCCATTTTTGCAAAATTAGAGCAACCTCTGGGTTACTAAAAATATAAAAAGTATGAGTAGACCTTACTAATTCGGGCGCTGACTGGACAGACACAAGGGTTCTGAAAACGTTTTCTAGCTATGGAGCATTGTCTTGTCTTGGTTCTTTTGTCCCCCCTGAAAAAATACAAGCACGATTAATTTGCCTTAAGCTAACATAGAGGGGGGTGAATATGTTAGTACACCTTTTTCATTCCCTTGAAACAAACCAAACTAAGTAGCTTGTATCACACTTTAAAAAACAAAGGACAAGCAATATCAATTTAATTAACTATATGCTTGTTTAAACAAAGTCAATGTAAGCTATAACTTGCATGTGATACAAACACAATTTATAACTTGACTTTTACTCATAAAGTTTCAACATATACAAAGTTGATATAACATGATTGTCAATTACAAAGATATCATCCAAGATATATATCAACACATACACAAATACAAAGAGTTCGGGATAGAGAAAATCAACACATGATTGTTTACGTGGTAAAACCTCTAAAAAGGAAACATCCACGGGTTGATTCCACAACCATTGGCAAACACATTTCACTAGTAAGATAAAAAGATACAATCTCTCAAATGACCTCTTCACATAGAAATCTAACCTTCAACCCTTCAACCCTTCAACCCTACACAATGAAAGAGATGCCACATTGCACAAATTGAAGAATCACTCCCCAAAATGTGACTTCCATGCTCAAATCAAAGAATCACTCTAAGAAATGAGACTTCCATGCTTAGCTATCCGGATCACCCCAATCCTAGCCAATACTTCCAATGGAAAAATCAAAGAATCACTCTAAGAAATGTGACTTCCAATGCACAACTTGAAGAATCACTCTCCAAATGTGACTTCCAATGCTCAATCCAAATAATCACTCTAAGGAATGAGACTTCCAACCTTTTCACAAGGCATGTGATCTAAGTGAATGCAAATGATGCAAACACACACAACATAATATATATTATCAATATATCCTATGGAAACTAGAATTGAATCATTATGCACATGTCAAATGTATTCTAGCTTACACTTAATGATGCATGTACATATGAAATGAGTGGATTAGGCACATAACATGAAGAACTATATTTTTATCAATAAAAGCTTATAAATAAATTTATCTAGAACTTGTAACATGAACAATAAATCTAGTGTATGTGAAACACCTAACAAACACAAAAACCTAGATTATGTTCAATCACATAAAAATGCTAGAATCAACTTGATAAATTCAAAAATGAATTTCTATCAAAATATTGGAGTTTAAATTCACAAGATAATCACATAGTTTCAATCAAGCCCTAAATCATCAATCAAATATGCTATTTCAACAAATATTCAATTAAAGTGACCTAGCATATGAAAAGACTGTCAATCATTAAAGTCATGTCAATTAACAAATAAGATAGTCCTAGATTTGAAGCTAGCACAATACAACTCCACAAACATGTGAAAACATAGATTTGGAAAAATCTAACTCAATATATAAGTCAATTAAAGCTCAAACTAGCTCTATTAGAGTTCAATACTCTAATCAATATTTACACATCAAACATACATATATAAAAGAAGAAAACCCAAGGTGATTGAAAACTTGAAGATCAAAATCAAGAGAGAAATCAATACCTTGAATGAAAAATGTGCAGCTTCGTTTTTGTGAGTGGATCTACTAGAAAAATCAATCTATTGACTCCAAATTCTTATGTAAAAGATAGAAGACTGATCGTCGAAGATTCTCTAATTCGAATCACTCGATTCGGACTCCGAATGAGAAAGTTATGGTGTTTGAAAGTTAGGAAAATTGGAGAGAAAATTTCTGCACATTATTTTCAAAATTTTCTTCTTAGAAAGAAATGGGAGGGAAAGTGGTATTTAAAAGAGAGGGAAACAAAAGAGATTTGAGAAGCCAATCAAGAGGTGCCACATCTGCTTCCCATGGAAGCACGTGGCCTCCATGGGGTTAGAGTGCAGCTCCTCCCGTGGAGGCCACGCGCCTCCACGGGGAGAGTTGCAATGGTCCTCCTTTTTGGCCTTCTTCAACTCCACTCGCGCACCATTATGTTCTTCGACGGTTCTTCGACCTCCGAACTTTGATTTTGAATCCATTTTTGGAATACGAACCAGGACTCCCTCATGCACAAGGATGTCACAAAAACTTTCACACAAAAATATGAAATTCAATGATGAAAACTAAGTACGATTATGACACAGTAAGTTTCGTAACTTCCTATTTTGAACTTGAAACTTAATGAATGAGTAACCAAAATGACGGGAGCTTAATGAGAAATAATATAAGCTCAAATTCAAGTTTAATAATATAAAAATATAAACTAATAAGCACAAGAACACACAAGTATGTTATTTCCTATATATAATCTTAGAACATGCAATTTATGAAAATTGTCAACTTTAAATCTAATGCATGTGCATACATGAACAAGTGTGTGAATTGTGTGATACCAAATTTTGCACAATGATACAGGGACACATATGAATGCAATGTATGTGTGTGCCTAGGCCTTACAAGAGAAAAGAAGTCTCGATATACCTTTTGCTAGGCAATTTAGCTTTGTTCCTCTTGTAGCCACCATTTTGCTTGAATGTTGTCCAATCTTCCTTGAAGTTTGATTATCCACAAATCCTAGACAACTAATCAATACAAAGAAAATGTCATTTTGATATAGAATTATGCCAACACAAATCTCAAGAACCTAACACCTCCTTGAGGGGTGACGGGTTGACCGAAGTTCCTTCCACTTGAACTGTTTGAGTTGGTGTTGAAGAGTTCCCTCTCGCTGAGCTGTCTTCCCCAATGTGGAATTGTTGCTCCGGCATTTGAAAGTATGTCCCTGGTGTTATCCCGGCCGTTCTCTCGACATTGTATGCATCGCCGATCACTAAGATCGGTGGTGTAGGAACTGTGTTGTTTGAGGTGCATTCAACTCTCATTTGCAGTTCTACATTCTTAGCGCGTATCGTAGCTCCCACGGTTTGTCAGCGTTAGCGGTCATCTATGCAGTTAGCGCGGCAAGTTAAGCTTCGACACTTGGTGGAACGCCATCTTCTGCCATTTCGGATGTAGAGTCAACTTATCTCTATTTTGCTAGTGAGAAAGTTTTCAGGAGCTACAGTAAGCACTAAACTGTAAAAGGTCGCTCAACAGTTATAGATCTTTGGGAACCTGCAACTTGAACGTAGAGCTCGATGGACTGAGATTCGTTGAACGCTCTGATAACTTGAAAAAATAAAAGTAAAAGAAATGAGCGATTAAGGGTGTCTCTTAGGGGACTCTCCGACGCTCAAGTCAGTGATAATCCATAAAAATTTAACAATATAGAGTGTAAAATGTAAAGCGTTATAGTCAATTGTCACACTTAGTAAGTTAAAACAATATAATTAAATATATGCCAAACCATTGGGCTCTCGTAGAGCTTGTCAAGTACGGATCAGAATAACTTAGAACTGCAATTTAGTGACAAGAGTGTGGAGATGGTTTTAGCTATCAGAAATGTGATGAGATCAGGTGTATATTGACATAACAGGTGATTAAAGTGATCTAAGTGTAATGGTTGGAAGATTTCGATGACCAAAATCTTGATTTGAGCGGAGTTTCGGGATGCAAATTAGCTTGAGATATTCGAGAAAATCATAATCCTTTCTTTATGGAGAGGGGGTCCTTTTTTATAGTCTTCAAACAGGTAGGTGACATGGTTATTTGAATATCAAGATCCCTCGAATCATGCACGGATTATCTGGGATCTAATAACAACAACCAAGTCAAACGTGTGCAGTTGTTACTTATCAAATAGCTGATCTGGTCAAGCTTTCGTTGGAAGGAAGTAATTTGAATTGGTTGGGCATTAATCAACCCTTCATCATTGAACTCGACCTGGGTCCATATACAAAGTAAACATGGCCCTATGCGTTGGGCCTAATGCTAGATTTTGGCTACCACAGTTGGCATCATCTCATGGACCGAGCGAGATACCTCTTTATTATTACTGTCACCTCAAAATAGATAGTCAAGTCCAGTATTGGAAACACCAGTGGTATTGTGAAATTTTTGTAAGTACAACAACAACTATGTGCCAATGTATGTAAACGAGATTGTACGGGGCTTAAATGCAACTGTGTTTTACAGGATAATTTGGCAAAGACGTGGGAAAGTTAGTAGCCGGACCTGCACAAACATGTGGTTGAAACATTATACCTTAAGAAATTTGTCGTTCCTGATGACCGGAAGGATTTTGAGCCACTCCTACGAAACTTTGTCTATTTAGGCAAATTTCAACAAGCCTTGTACATGATACTTTCTAATGTGATTAAAACCTTAATTATATCAAAATTAAATCAAATAATGTTAAAACTTTATCGATATTTATTAAAACTTCATCAATGTCTCCAACGATCAATTTCGAAGGAGGTGACACCTCCTCCTTAAAGAAAAAAAGAGGCGCACACAACTTACTTCTTCATAGGAGAAAATATTTGGTGCACCAGTTGCACCACCTAGTGGTGCACCCAGGGGCGGACCCACGTGGAGACCAGATAAGGCCCGTGCCCTACCTCAATTTTTTTTTTTTAAACAATTGATTTTGTATATACTTTTATATACATATTCATTAAGAATAGTTACATCACCTCTCCTTTAGCAAAGCTGGTAGTGGTTTTTTTCTTTTTTCTTTTAGTAATTGGTTCAAGTCTCGTTGCAAGCAAATGTATTTTTTTTAATTCAATTTTATCTTATAAATTTTTACATCTGATTTATTTTACATCTTTTCCAATTTCTTTCTCGAATTTTCATTTCTTTTAAAATAAAACAATTCATTTTCTTATTTTATATTAAATTAATTATTATTATTTTGGATTTTTATTATTTCTAATAGTTTTAGTTTGACAAATCTAACACGTCCAATCAATAAACCATAAAATCTCAAAATTTACTTTATTTGATTAAAATAGTCAATCTATTATTTGATTTTTTTTCATGATTACTATTTTTTTATAGTTTTAATTTATTTAGAATCAATAAATCAATAATTTACAAATAATTTGAAGAAAAAAAATTAAAAATATGTCTAGTAATATTTATTAATAAATAATTTTTGTATAAATTTAAATTGAATTCATTATAAAAGCAAAAAAAAATAAATCTTATAAAATTAGATTGTAATTTATTCTTTTAATTTTTTTTGTCATTATTTATGTTGTTTTTCTTGTTATTATTTATTTTTTAAACATTTTTTCTTTTTTTTATTTCTTTTTTAATGTAAGATTATTTAATTCATATAAAAAATCTCATTTTTTTTAAAAACACTAATTTTACTACGATTTTAATTTTTCAGTAATTTTTTATATATAGTCAAATGCCCTATCTGGTTAAAATTCATGACACATCGGTGTATGTCAGCTTTTTAATTTCCTTTTCACAATTTCTCCATTATTTTATTGCTTTCTCTCACATTCCATTAATTTTAGTTTTATTTTTTAAAATTTTACATACCGATATGTTATTATGTGGTCAGATACACCACTCACGTGCATGTTAACTGAAGATTTTCTCTCTTCGTACAGTATAGGCGTTGGCCTCATCTAGCGTCTACCCTGGCGTCTCCAACGATCAAGACTGCCTTCGGTTGTCGATCTACCGAAAGAGATGCTGGAGAAGCCAAAGTTTTATTTATTTATTTATAATTGAATATACTATAATATAATACAATTTTATACAATGGCCAACCAAAGGTGACCTAAAGGTATGAAAGAGATAGAGAGATTAGTGTATGATACAATGATGGCTTTGAATGCATATGGGACAAAATAGATGCTTACCTTTAATACAATTGCCTCTTTTCCCAAGTTAACAGCTCTACAACACCGTGGCATTTCCATACCAAAAAGGTATATTCTTATTCTTAATAACTCCAAATTTCCAAATAGCCCCTACCATTTTTCACTATTTACTCCTTACCCATCTCATAACGTCCCTTACCAACCGAGGGCACTTCCGTCCTCACACAAAACACTGCTCGAACACCCACGTTTCTACGCACCAAAGCCGCCGATTCGTATCCCGAAATTACCCTTGTGTTAGTGGAATATATATTAGTATTAGAAGGGCATAAAAGTAATATCGAACGAGAACTGCTGTCGGGCCCAAAATAAAAAAGCAAGGAACGTGAGTGATCCGCGCAAAGCACACAAAAGTGTGGGCTCAAAAAGAGAGAAAGAAAGCTGTTTAGAGACGTTATCGGATTTCAAATCCACTTACTCGCCGGAATTTAAAAGCTCCGTTCACGTCCGCGGATAGGGTTTTTTGCTTTTCTCATCTAGACAGGGAGAGAGAGAGAGAACTGAACTCACTCTCTAGTTTTCGAGAAAGTTCTCGGAATTGAAAAAATAAGAAAACATCAATTTCACAGTAATTTGGGAATTCTCGTTCGTGTCCGTCAAAGGATTTCAAAATTAGGGTTAGGGTTTTTTATGAATTCGCGATCTGTGAATTTTGGGTTTGTTGAGGGGAAATTTCGGGAATCCAAATAATGTTTACGCCGCAGAAAAAAGTGTGGTCGGGTTGGTCTCTCACGCCGAGGAGCGAGAAGAATGTAACTGGGTCGGGTTCTAATGCGCAGAATCCGAATTCGAGTATGGTAGATGGGACTGTCGGGAAGGGAAAGAGTGTGGCTTTTGTAGAACCGGTTACTCCGCAAAATGGGGTCGGGTTGGTGGAGCACCCGGGTTCGTTGGCTGACAAGATCTCAAAGCTCGAAAATGAGGTTAGTTATTAGTGGATACATATGTATTTTTTTGGGTTTTGATATGTTTATTTGTTTTTCTTTTCTATACATTATTACACTTGGTCTTCTTTTTTTTTTTTTGTCGACAGGTTAGGTTGATGTTGAAATCTTTTTAAATACCTTATCAATTTTTGTTTTTGTCTTTGGGTTTTGTATCACTTGTTAGAGTGATTTTAGAGGTTTATGGGTATGTGTTTTTTGTTTTTTGCCTAGGGGTGAATTCAAGAATTGACTTGAAAGTTAAGGTGATGGGATTTTGACTTAACACTATGGTGTTCTTTATTTATTTTTTATTTTTTATTTTTGAAAAGATGGCGTCTTGAGTTCGTGTCAATTATTTTGGTACAATTTAGATAGATGTGGTTTTATCTTTCATTATTTGTTTATTTATTCTTTTGGCTCCAAGAACAAAACATATATATTGGATTTTTTAGGGTTTGCCTCAAAACATTTTTATTTTAGTAGTTGGGTTTTTGGATTTTTGGATTTTTGGATTTTTTAGGGTTGCTCAATAAGTGTTTTAATGATTGTACAGTGCCTATGTTATTTGTAGAACTTGTACCTGGAACTAAATTTAAATCTGTACATTTAAACTGATATCCACGTATATGAAAGATTAAGATGAGAAAGCTTGTCATCAAGAAAGGAGTCTAACTTAAGACTTTACAATTTGTATGATTATTTAAGCTTATTTCTGTTCTATTACAATGCTTATGGGCAATTGGCTCACCACTCAACAGTTATTTTTTATAGAATATTCATCTTCTAAGATTTCTAAGATTTTTAAACTGTTTAGGCTTTGTATAATTTTCATTCGTTCTTGCATCGCCACTCAATTGAATGTCATGTTGTATGTTAAAAGTGTTTGTGGATGCTTATATATAATATCTATGTAGTAGCAGTGTACTTTGTGATATAATGATGATATTTAATAGCTTACTCTCATCTGACTCATTTTTAACAGCTTTTTGACTACCAATACAATATGGGACTTCTCTTGATTGAGAAAAAGGAGTGGTCTTCTAAGTATGAAGAACTCAAGCAAGCACTTGCAGAAGTACAGGATACCCTCAAACGAGAACAAGCAACTCATTTAATTGCAATAACTGATGTTGAGAAGAGAGAGGAGAATTTGAGGAAGGCTTTGGGTGTTGAGAAGCATTGTGTGTTAGATGTAAGATTCCATTTCCATATTTTAATTTCAATTTATGTATTTTTTGAATTTTACCTTGAATTGTTTACTTTTATGACTTAAAGAGATGAGAGATTTTAAAAGAAGTGGTATATTATTGGCAAAAGATACGGAAAACAAGTAAAAGAATGCTCCATACAAAGCATCCTTCCTTGCTTTTACTTTATCATTGACCGAGAATTAAGAATTTAAGATCTCAAGGGTGATAGCTGTCGCCTGAGTTGTTTTGCTCTTATTACGTCTAGGCATCCACCTCGTAGATGTTGGGATATGATCTATCAATCTTTTAAGTGGTAAATATTCTTCAAAATTTTGCCACACCGAATCTCTCAACCTTAGGATTTTATTGAATCGATGTCATACCATTAGTTTAAAGCTTTCTAACTGTTAGTTTAAACAAATGCTACATAGAAAAAGTATATAAATGGCATATTTTAATACTGGGAGAAATTGGTTGCTGCAGCTGGAGAAGGCTTTGCGTGAGATGCGTTCCGAAAATGCAGAAATCAAGTTCACAGCTGATTCAAGGTTGGCTGAAGCAAATGCTTTGGTCACCAGCATTGAAGAGAAATCCTTGGAGGTTGAGGCAAAGTTGCGTGCTGCTGATGCCAAGCTTGCTGAGGTGAGCAGAAAAACTTCAGAGATCGAGAGGAAGTCGCAAGAGGTGGAATCTTGGGAAAGTGCCCTTCGAATGGAGCGTTTATCCTTCATTGCAGAGTATGCTTAACGCTCCTGACTTTTACAAACTTAGTTTTTTGAATCTATCACTTCTCTCATGTTTATGCGTGAAGACATGATTCAGATTTCATTTGCATAGTAATTATTTAAGTTGGTACTGTTTCTCAGGAGGGAATCACATGAGACTACTTTTTCCAAGCAGAGGGAGGACTTGCGAGAATGGGAGAGAAAGCTACAAGAGGGGGAAGAGAGACTAGCCAAAGGTCAAAGAATTGTTAACCAAAGAGAGGAAAGGGCAAATGAGAAAGATAAGATCTTTAAACAGAAAGAGAGGGACCTTGAGGAGGCACATAAGAATATTGATGCTTCTAACCTGAATTTAAATAAGAAAAAAGATGATATAAACAGCAGGCTAACAAATTTAATTATAAAAGAGAAGGCAAGTGTTTCTCTGTTCTGTTTAAGAAGTTTATTGTCAATCTTTACATATGTAATTATGTTGATGCTAATATACGTTTTTTCATATGGATGCAGGAACATGATGCTCTGAGAAAGAATTTAGAAAAGAGAGAGGAGGAGCTACTTGCACTGGAAGAGAAGCTTAATGCTAGAGAAAGGGTAAGTGTTTGTAATTGGTTTTTGCATCTTTTTATTCCATTGTTGCTAGTTTTCTTGTAATTCTTCATTTGTTTGCCCCTTTCTACAAGTGCATATCATGGTTCTTGTTTGGAGGCAAATTTCGAGCCAGAACTAGGAATCATGTGTGGCCTCTAAAATTGAACCACACAACTAAATAAGATAGAATTATCATTTATTAGATAATGGCTCTTGGTTTCCTTTTGGTATAAATTGCTGTCACAACGATAACACATTTGATTTCCTTTTAAGTAATTTCTTCATGGAATTTTTGCAGATTGAAATTGAGAAGCTGCTTGATGAACACAAAGCCAGTTTAGATGCAAAGACTCGTGAGTTTGATTTAGAGATTGATCAAAAGAGGAAATCTCTAGATGATGAACTGAAAAGCAGGGTGATTGAAGTGGAAAAGAAGGAAGCTGAAATCAATCACAAGGAGGAAAAAATTGCCAAAAGAGAGCTCACATTGGATAAGAAATTGGAGAAGATTAAGGAGAAAGAGAAGGATTTTGAATCAAAAGTGAAAGCTCTGAAAGAAAAAGAGAAGACTATGAGATCCGAGGAGAACCATTTGGAGACTGAGAAGAAACAATTGGTTGCTGATAAAAAAGATCTTTTGAATCTTAAGTCTGAGCTTGAGAAGATAAGGGCTGAACATGAACAACAGTTGTTGAAGATGCATGAAGAGAAGAATCAGCTCAAACTAAGTGAAGAAGAGAGGGTTGAATATCTCCACTTGCAATCAGAACTAAAAGAGGAAATAGAGAAGTGCAGGCGTCGAGAAGAAATGCTTTTGAAGGAAGCTGAGGATTTAAAGCAACAGAAGGAGAATTTTGAGAAAGAGTGGGAAGAGCTGGATGAAAAAAGAGCTGAGGTTGAGAAAGAATTGAAGAAAATCAGCGAACATAAGGAAAAACTAGAAAAAGAAAAGCACACCGAGGAAGAAAGGTTAAGAAACGAGAAACAGGCGGTAGAGGAGTCTATTAAAAGGGAGTTGGAAACTCTTGAAGTAGCCAAAGATTCATTCAAGGCTACCATGGAACATGAGCAGTTGGCTATAGCTGAGAAAGCAGAAAGTGAGAGAAGGCAGCTGCATCATGATTTTGAGATGCAGAAAAGAAAACTTGAAACTGATATTCATAATAGACAAGAGGAGTTGGAAAAAAGTTTGCAGGAGAAGGAGAAGTTGTTTGAGGAAGAAAAGGAGAGAGAATTAAGTAATATAAATTATTTAAGAGATATAGCTAGCAAAGAGATGGAAGAAATGAAACTGGAAAGGCTCAAGTTAATGAGAGAAAAGGAAGAAGTTGATGCACACAGAAAACATCTTGAAGGAGAACAACTTGGAATCCGGATAGACATTGATATGCTCGTTGATCTTACCAAGACACTGAAGGACCAGCGGGAACAACTTGTGAAGGAGAGAGATCGCTTCCTTTCCTTTGTGGAGAAGCAGAAGAGTTGCAAGAACTGTGCTGAAATAATTTCCGAATTTGTGCTCTCGGATTTAGTCCAGGAAATTGGGAATGCAGAGGTCCCTTCTCTTCCAAGACTGGCTAATGATTTTGTCAATGAAAGTGCTCTTCGAAATCTGGTCGACAGCGAGATGAAAAATAGTGAGATCTCTCCCTCTGTTGTTGGTTCAGGATCTCCTGTGTCTTGGCTTCGCAAGTGCACTTCGAAGATATTTAAATTCTCTCCAAGTAAGAAGTTTGAGCATACTGCTGTTCAAGATGTGATGGCAGAGGAGACTCTTGTGTCCGGTGAGCAAATTAATAAAGAAGAGCCATCTAAAAGGTTAGGTTGCATTTCAGATGAGGCAGAGCTGTCATTTGCAGTTGTAAATGATTCTTTTGATGTCCAAAGGGTTCAGTCTGACACCAGCACCAGAGAGGTTGAAGCTGGCCATGATAAATTGATTGATGATGAAAGCAACATCAACTGTAAGGGACCAGAGGTTCAGGAAAATTCCCATCTTTCTGATTTGAATCATGGTCAGCAGCCTCAGAGGAGAGGCAGACCTAGAGTTAGTAGAACACGCTCTGTTAAGGCAGTTGTCCAAGATGCTAAGGCTATACTTGGAGAAGCTTTTGAGTTAAATGAGACTCAACTTTCAAATTTGAATGCTGAAGACTCTGGCCATGAGAATGCTGAAAGCCGGGGTGAATCTAGTATAGCTGACAAAGGGACATCTAGAAATGCAAGGAAGCGGATCCGCACTCACACATCAAACATTACCATGAGTGAGCATGATGGTGAAGATAGTGAAGGACAATCAGAAAGTGTTGGGGCAGGCAAGCAGAGGAAGAGGCGACAAAAAGTTGTTTCTGCTGTGCAAACTCCAGTCCGGCCTCCTTATAATCTCCGGCGACCCAAACCGTAGGTTATTAAAATATTGTATCTTAATTAGTATAGTTTAACTAGTAACTTATCAAGAGTCTTTTCAAAAAGAAAAAAAAAAACAACTTATCCATAGATCATTAAAGTTAAAACATCTATTATTATGGTTTTTGAAGTGACTTCTACTAGGCTTTAACATCGTTGTGGTTTTTTCATTTTAATTATTTTCCTCCAAGACGTGTTTTGCAAAAACAAATATTGCTTTTTAGCTTGCTGAAAAGGCAACCTAAGGATTTAAATTGGGTTGGTGTAGTCCAAGATACCTTTATGTTGTTTCTGTACAATTTTTATATATCAACATTTTTACCCATTTCCAAGAAATTAACGTTGAATTGTGTTGAATGGTTTACAGCGGAGTTGCTGTTGCAGCTGATAGAGCATTGTCACAATTGAACAAAGAAAACGAGGGAGAGTCTGAAGGTGCTGGAGGCGCACAGAAGGATGGAATTGTCTACTCCAAAGTTGCTCATTCACGTTCAGTAGAAGTTGATGAGAATGGCAGAGGCACACACTTAATACGGGTAATGCCACTGAGATCTGTGTCTGCTGAAATTCAATAAATAGGGTTAGCTTTGTGTGCATAACATGCTTTCCTATATCTTTTTTCCCTTTATCCATGTTTTCTTGATTTTAGTAAGTTCATACTTTGAACTCTTAACTGGCTGCAAAGCATCTCTGCTTGTTGCAGCTCAGTTGTCTGAACTGATATTGATATCATGATATCCTATATTTTATGCAACAGTGTGAGATGCTGGGCAATACTGATGGAACAAAGGGGTTAGCTGAGAATACGGCATTGAGTGAAGAGGTGAATGGGACACCTGAAAGAGCTGGGGAATATGGTGGTGTGGATGAGTATGGAAGTGAATCGCATGGAGGAGATGATGTTGGGTTTGGTGGTGGGGATGACGACGATGAGGAAGAGAGTGCACATCCTGGTGAAGTCTCAATAGGAAAGAAGCTTTGGACCTTTTTCACGACGTAATGTTGCTGACTTCCATTGTCTTTTGGATGGCGGGTTATTAATAGGGTTTGCTATTTAGGAGATATTTGATGTGTAGTAGTGTGTATTAACATTTTAAATGTAGTTATGACAACAGAGGTCTGCAATTTATGCTTGGGGGTTTGGGATTAGGTGCCCTCTGTTTTTCTATTTTGTTAGGTTTCAGGTACTGAGGAGGTTGTTTTGTTTCGTATGATTTTAGTACAATCGTAGATAGATTTGATGTAGCAATGACCAGTGCCTATTTAGTACTGGGCTCATCTAAATTGTTTGTACTTAACGTGTCTTGCTGGGATGATTGTTGGAATATTTTAGTCCCACAACATGTTTTCTGTAATTTCCATTTCTTTTTCTTCTCTAAAGATGTCAAGATAATTCAATCGGTTAAAAAATCTCTCTCAAGTTCGGCCGAGCAGGAGAAGTGGGAAACCATTATTTACAAACAAATTCTAATGTCATCTTTTAGTTGAAAGAGTTCAGATGTTACAGATACATGTATTTTAAACTTTTAAAATCCCGGGGAAATGATGATTTTACTGGTGGATTGTTAGTCTGGTTGTAGTAATCTTTGTCCAAGTATTCAGTATTTGATTGTAAGACTTGGGAAAAACATTTGTAATTTTAATGATTTGTTCCCAAAAGTTTGGTAAAATTTGATTGCATATCCCTGTTGAGAAATATATAGTGGAACCAAAATTACAGATGCAACACGTGCAATAGCACAAACATCATGAGCAGCTACGTATGTAGTGGAACAGCATCAACATATACTATTATTATACATTGTAGTTGATACAGTGACTATGCTTTATATTTATATCCCACGTATCTTCAGCAGAACTGAAGGTAAATTATTTGACTCGAGTTGGTATCAACGCAGCTCTCTTGTGGAATATATCGCCACTGTTTGTTGACAATCATGATCAAATGTTGGTCACTATTAGATAGATTTGCTTCTATTGCTATATATGAGATGGAGCAACGAGATATTATCAAAGGAGCGCCTATGCTGAAAATCCCATCAGAGATAAAGCAGAAGAGATGGAGATCTCTCAATTATTTTCTTCTTATAAAAAATTAAATATTTTTTTATTTTTTTTTATTCGATCTTGCTCCCAACCATTAAAAGTTGACGGCATAAATTTAACGTACGGAATGTCCATGTAGCATTTACTAAATATCAAAAATATTTTCTGTCGATATCTAAAACTATCATATCTGTATAATATTATTAAACCTCAACCTCATAGTCATAGGTATAGTGCAAATGATTCTATTTTTTAATTAATAGGACCAATTTAAATTAGTTTAACTGACTCCTAAGGTATGTTAAAAATATTTTTTTTAAACAATTATTTGAATACATATTATGATATCACTACTTAATATTTCTTTTTCATCCTATTGTTACCGGACTCATTTTCAAATCCTAAAAATATGAACATCAAATTATTGTTTTCAAAAGAAAATTGATAAAACAGAAAACAAAAACAAATAACATTACCAAACTAACCCTAAATGTGTAACAGCTGACAAAAGTAAAAATTATAAAATCACATACAAAAATACATCCTGAAACCATCTAAAGCGCATCACATCCCTCTAATCTAATTTATTGTACAACAATCCCCTTCTTAGATGGGGACACATCTCACGACTAAATCTGTCAAGAAAGCATCTTTACAAGTTACTAGGATGGGGCTAAAACATTGTTCGATAACAATTACCATCTAGAACTACGATGGCGATTCCTGTCATACTCGTCCATGCTACGAGATGAATGATCCAAGCTGTAGTCATCCCCGTATCTATCAACCTCATGTTCAAATCTGGATGCACCATAATCTCTATTCAAGTATGATCCATGACCTGCAGAGTCTTCATATAACTGGCTCCTTCTATGTCTGTCATATTCAGACCTACCATAGGCAGAGCTACTGCTGTGAAGACTGTAACTAAAAGCATACCTTGGAGGATAACTAGATGTTGACGGGCTCAATACTGGGTCACAGCCAGGAGGACCATCGTCCCTGTAATCCCTAGACCACCTTTGCTCACGATTAAGCCCTCTGCTGATTGATTCTGAATAGTGGTTTGATCTGTGGTGTGATCTGTCCCTAAATGGATTGGAATTCAAAGGTCCAGCTGCCCATAGTCTATCATCCGCATTTTCTGGGATTGGTGCATTTATTCCTGGGAATTCAACAGTCATTTTCCTTTGTGGTTCAGGAGGGGGGTTCGTTTCTATAATTTCCCCGTCTTCCTGTTCTTCCTTGACTTCCCTGTCAGCATATATAGTAATCCCTGATGGCTGATCCTCATTATCTGGGTCTGCATTTGTTGAGATAAGTGTTATGATCATGTATGAAACTCAATAATGTACAGAACAAGAAAATATACTTAACATGGAGACAATCAAAACAATTAGAAGCATGAAAACATGAACAAGAAGCCAGGTTATTTTCACAGTAACCCCTCCTTAACATGCTTAAAGTTCAGAAAGATTCAGTCCTCTCTCTCCCTGTTCAAATCCCATTGGGCTGGAAGAAAATTTCCACAACACAACAATCAAATAAAGCAACACAGAGCCCCACAATACCATTGGAAATGACCCCCCAAAATATTAAAAGTTAGCAGTATTGACCTGAATAATCTCTTGGTAAATTCACTCACTTCCTATCTACCACCAAATATCCCCATGTCATAAAAGACAATCATCTTCCTCGGAAATTGCAATGTGTCATTTATTACTCTTTCCTTCAATGAATTCGAATGGATTACAATCTCTCAGTGCATGATTGTCTTTTTTTTTAAAACAAATATTTTAGTTATTTTTTTATCCTCCATGGATTATTTGTATATCAACATCACACTCCAAAATGCAAAATAAGTAATAACAAATTATACAATTTTAATTGGGTAAGGCATTGCTTGTTAAAGCAAAATTTGATAACAAATTATACAATGTTTTTGAGCAAGGCATTGCTTGATACCATAAAAATGCCAAATCGATTCATCAGCTCCTCTTTCTGCTAGACCAATCAAAATCAATTGCATGAAGCTGGACATAAGCTAAAGGTATGCCAAGACCGTATATGGCTGGACTAATCACTCAACTAAGGAATCAACATATTAATAATAGACAAGTGGCAAATAGAGAATAAAAAGCTCAACAAAAATGGGTTATAATCACTATCTACATAACGTAACAGTTGAAACTGTAAATAGAGATCGCAGATACGACAGAATAAGTGTAGTCCATTCACTGACCTAGATATCCTGGTGGGTATCCCAGTTCTCTCATTCTGTTAAGCCAAGGAGGTGGATCAAGCTCCTGAATAAAAAACATATGAACAACATTTACATGATAGAAGCAGCCAAATTCACAACAGTTGACATGTCTCTGTTTTCAGATTTATAACTACAATACAAGTAAAAAATTGGCAAGTGACAGTGACTACTGCTACAAGCCTACACCATAAAAAATGAGGACAAGCAATTAAACAACTTCAACATACAATACAGAAATAAAGCATATCAAGCTACCTAATTTAAGACGATCAACAATTTGAAATGATTCAAGCAATCTAATAGATGGTATTCTTAGTAGTTGAACCACAAACAAGAACTCCACACAACTAACACCCGGAGAGAAAATTAAAGCACAGAATCCAATTTGAATTTGGATAAATCCAAAAATTAAAAAAAATTAAGAAGCTATCCGGAAAAAAAATAGAAAGTTTATTAAAACAAAGTTTTTATTTTTTGTTTTGAAGGAAGGACGATATATGATAAACTTAAAAGAATCCTAAGCACAGCCATCATAGCATCTCTACAAGAGTTCCTAGTGGCTGCAGCAGTAAACTGAACCATAGTTGTCAAATTAGCGCTAAAGCGTGCGCCTAGGCTACGGGCAACGCAGGACGCAAGGGTTTCGACTTGAGTCATACCAGGCACAGCCCCTTGCGCCGGGAGCACACTTAGTCTGCTTAGGCACACAGTTGCACAGGCGCACTTAAGCACGAAATTGTAATTTTTTTTTCTATTTGTCGTTTTTTAATAAAGTGTGTTCCCAGACCCCTTTTTTAAAACAAAAACAGAAACCCTAAAAGGTTAAAAACATAAAGTGTTGGCCGACATAGAAAGTTTGAAGAAAATCTCCTCCAATCTCCCTCCAATCTCCTCTCCTCCAAGACTTCCCAAGACCAAAGTTAAAGGCTGTTTTCACCACCACCAAGAGTTGAAGACTTCCGGTTCATCAATCAACTGATCAAGTTGTTTTCATTTTTTCTTTTGTTTGTTATAATTCCGAATTTTCTTACCATTCTCTCCTCTTCATCTTTTCAGTCTTTTGTTGAAAATTTGAATGAATGTAATGTTGTTAATGGTTTTGGATGATGAGAATGAAGGAGATGAACTTGTTTTTACTGCAGAAGATAATTTAACATTGAATGTTGTTGCTACAGCTGCAAGAGTTTGAGAGCCTAGTTATCGATTTAGATCGAGGGAAGCTTCTTCGTCAAGGGTACCAAAACAATCTCAAGTTCGATCATCAACTCGACTCGTAGATGAGGGGGAAAGTGAAGAAGAGATTGAAGGGAAGATGAGGGAGATCAAGAACTTCAAGAGGGGATCGGAGGGAATGATGATTTTAAATTTGATTTTGATGAAGGAACTTGTTTTTCTTTGAATTGTGAGGATTTTAATTGTTTTTGCAACTTTAAGTATTTTTTGAACTATGAATTATGATGCTAATTTTTATATATATATATATATATAAATTATTATGTGTTACGGATAGTTTATAGTATTCATATGGATAAATTAGGTTTATACATGTTTTTATAAAAAAGGTGCGCCTCACTTCAGTCGGGCGTGCAGCGCATCGCCTGGTGCTTCAGGCTATAGAGGCCCGTTGCGCCTTGCTGCGCTTAATGCCTCGGACAACTATGAACTGAACATTTGAAGTATCCTGGAAAACATTTCCTTGTATAGACGATCAAACTCTAAGGTCTTAGACTAGCCTATATTCCTTATCAACCTATTAAAGCATAACATGCCACTCTAAAAATCGAGATTTAATCTACCAATTTTTAAATTAAATCGATGAGCTAGGGTTTTGGATGGCTTGCTTTAACCCACATTTATTTTTTTAAGGTGTCTTATTAAGGGGCCATGCTGTAAAAGACTTGGATAGGCATATCATATTAACACAAAATGCAAAGACACTTTAATGTCAAAATGAACATTAGGAGAGCAGAAATAGATAATTAACTACATTACCCCAAGGCCTAAGAGTTGCCGTGTTTCAGTACCAAGAGTACCAGGCCTTAATCCATCATATTTTCCACCAACTGAGCTCTGATAATACCGCGTTGGATTGCGAGATGCAGAATTCAGGTTTCGTTTTGACTTGAGGAGTTTTCGAGCAGTATTGACAGCAACATTGTCACGAGGCTTTGGGCATTCCTTAAGAGAATGACTATATGAGCCACAATTGAAACAGCGACTAGCATCATCTATTATCTCCAACCCTCTGCTGAATAGAAGACAAATAGTTAAAACAAGTAGGAGGTACTGACAAACAAATTGACCATTGTATACAAGTGAGACTGGGCAAAGACCAGAATCACACGCAGCCAAAAATCTTCATCCACAGTATCACAGTTCATTATCCCCACTTAAAAGTTGTTTCCCAATCTCAAATGAATCATTTACATCAAAATCATACAATATTACTCATTTATTTTTAGCTGAACAAATATAGCCATACTTAACTACAAAGAAAACTGTACTCATATGGGCTAGTAAAAATTGACGAGTAAAATATATCTCAGTACTAGCACGATCCCCCATATTACTCATTGCATAGGAATAATGGAAAATAAATATTGACTAGTAAAATAAATTACTAGCAAAAGACAAGTTATTCATTAGCATCGACCATGCAACAATTTTACGAAGAATAGCTGTACTGGTAGTAATCTTCAATGTAGATGCGAGTCATCTCATGACCAAAAATGTGATAACCCATGGGATGCGATGATTACAGGTTGGCGATGAATGTGGAAGCTATATGATATATACCATTAATACTCAACATATGCAAAAGAATGCAATTTTCAACTTACACCTGAAAGTAAATGTACATTTCAGTAAAACTATGGATAAAATTATAAAATCTCCAACTCAAAAATCGTAAACAGATCTATGAAAAATATAAATATAAATAGCATTACCCCTCCAAATTACTTGAACCGTCCCCATAAGTCAAACCCAATGAATATCCACGATCATAAAGCGGCACCGTGTTGCTATCCAAATGAATTGATCCCTTGTTCTGCTGATTCCTTGTTCGATTGTCTATCCAAAAAGACTGCACATAAAAGTACACTTCAAAGGAACATATAGACATAAAACATAAAGCAAAACTCAAACAACAATTATTATAATTTTGTGACAGAATAAAACTTTGAGAGAATGTTACATGCATACTTGAAAAAAAAAATGTTGTCAGGAAACCTGAAAAAGACAATGTTAGAGAATATGATAAAGAATCACAAGTTTGTTGTCCCAGAAGGTATCTTTACTTTCAAAAGCAGGTTGATTGGGAGAGTAGGGTTCAAACTAATGGTTTTTTTAACCACGAGAAGATGAGAAAGATAATGTTGAAGGATATAATTAAGCATCACAAGTTTGTTGTCCCAGAAGGTATCTCTAGTTTCAAAAGCAGGTTGATGAGCAGAGTTGGGTTCAAACTGGTGGTTCTGTTACTACAAGACATTGGTATTAATCATCTAACTCCATCCCTGTCTAGATTTGCCAAAAATAAAGATAAGAATATTAACCTTCATATGACTCCTCTGACATTCATCAAAGAAAAATAAGAACAAACTCCTTAAAGGTTACTCCGCCGAGACAAAAATATGTTAGTTTGAATTGACATGGTTAACACATCTAAGCAATTTCTAGGACGACAAATAAACATATTACTAAAGTTACAAGTGTGTATGCCTATAAATACAATTTATTGTAAGCTTAATTATTGAAAAGGAAAAAGGTATAGCATCTGCAATCTGCATCATCAACCAGTATCATAAAGTAGGACTGCAACATGGGCAGTCCTTAAATAGCATACTTTTTGATGCAGGGCACAGTAACATACAATAATCTTTAAGGTTGACATTTTATTTTTATTTTTAAAAAACACAAAAAGGAATTTTGTTGAAGAAAACTAGACACAAAGGTGAAAACGGTGTCCGCAAAAACTTAAAAAAAAAAAAAAAGTTTTTGGACTATGAAAATGTCCAAATGTGTACATAAACTTGACATTTCTTTTACCTGAATTAATTTATCAACTTCCGTTCTTATATAATTCAAACACTATCAATTGCAAGTTCTAATCAGCTGTCAAAGAAAGTAGTGTAGAGATTTTTAACTGTCAAACAAAATATACAAAAACAAACAAAATAGATGACACTGACATGTTAAGTCAAAATGGCACTATTTGATGCCTGGATTTGTTTTCAATATTTCTCCTTCAGTTAGTTATCTATAAAGCCACGTAATTGTTTGAATTAAGCAATGTTTGTAAAAGGATTTTAGAGCGTAGGAAATATATTGAAACACAACAATGGCCACCATCAATGATAATAAGCACCAAAAGGTCTAAAAAGGTTTCCAAAAATTGAAGATCGAGATCAAGAAATTGAATTCCAATTTTTTGTGGGGTTCCAAATGCCATACAAATATAATGCTAGGCCTAGAAACTAATGTGCTCAGGAACATAACCACACATACTGCGAACTTACCACTGAAGAACTCTTCTCTGACCCAACACGTATAGCAGGAAAGTATGTCTCTTCACCAGATTCAATGACCTCATTTGGTTCCTATTAAGATTTGAACAAAAATTTAGACCAAGCTCAAGTCAAGGCTTAGGAAACCATTACATGAAAAAATTGCAGATATAATGGAGTTATGGAGGGTAAATCCAGCACCCTTAATCTTACAAAACAATGCACAGAGCAAACTTGAATAGAACTTGGATATGGTTGAGGCATTAAATGTAAAATTCCTTTTTTTTTTTTTGGAGAAAGAGATGGTGGAAAATGAATTATACTACTTTACACCTTCCCAAATTAAAAACATACTCAAAGAGATGCAATAGATACTCCACTTCATCCTAGTGCCAAGACCCTTAATTTTTTCTGCCGCCCAAAGAAACTAACCAAAAGAAAGACTAGCCATTTGATCCTCCTTTTCTATATTATATGTTCTGGGTCCTTTGGTCTACATTTTCAGTCTGCCAGCACCTCTTATTTCGTAAATTTTCTTTCATGAAGTTGGCCTGCATTCCTTCAAATTTTCATTATTATTGTTATTATTATTATTAACCGGTCTTATGGTTTACTGAAAATAATAAAGGACCAAGTTTCAAACACAAATCTGAAAATCTGCATCTACCACTCCTAATTAAGGGGAAATGTAAACAGGGAAAAGAGTATTAAAGGGAGATCAAGCAAGGGTTCATCAACACCTATGCAATAAGAAGCTATAGGAAACATAGTCGCCACCTTCAGAGATAAATTAACCAGAAAGACTTCATTCACTTTTCTCATACTTCTTTACTTCCATAAAAACCCTAATTATTCCTACATTTGACAACAAAAGTCTCCAAAGCCATTCTGCTATGATTCAGTTTGTATGACTGAATAAACAGAATGTTTAGCTATTGCATGATTTTGGTGGACAAACCTTGTTCCATCACGTGGTTTATAATGGTAGCTTGCACCTTTCATATACACAAAATGAAGGCCATGCAGCCAAACTTTTATAATTATCTAAAATAGGATCCCAGATAAGAACAGAGTTTAAGGAGCTTCAACTGCAATCCTCAAAAAGTTAAATTAAGAGAGAAAACTTCCAGCCCCCAATCAACTCACTCTTCAAAAATAATTATCATGCCTAACACCCTCAAGACAATAGAGGAAACATCAAAACACCTCAATCAATCATTATATCCTTGCATAAACATAGAGCTCTGTTGTGAACTCCAAAAGAAAAATAAAAAATGCCAGCTCAGTGAAACTACAAAAAAGAGAGTTTATTAAACACAAAAAATTAGTCATGACCTGGCTCTCTAAACACCACCAAGAGAAGTTAAAAGAAGATGACAGTGCCTTATCCTAACTGCTGAGAATTTATAAAATTCCAGACAAAATAACTAAGGTGAGATCTGAAAATCACAATCACCTTGTCAACTACATATAAAACACCTCCTTGCATGATATAGGCAAGAGGAACCCTCATCCTAACTCAACCATATCAATTGCATTACTTGTAAAAATTTCTACCTCTTTCCAAAACACTAACATCAATTTTTTTGCAATATATTTAGGGCAAATTGCAATAAGGTGCCCTAACATTTCATCATATGTCACGTATAACAAACTTTTGCTTTAATTAATTTATGAAAAAGTACCCTGCCGTTAAAGATAATTGTTGACCAGCCTTGCATTGTGAAATGTTCATTTTTTTTCCCTAAGTTAGCTATTTTATCAATTGTTATATTATTATTATTTTTACAAAAATGTTAATAAAAATAAAAATAAAAACAAAATAAGAGGTTAAAAAAATAGATCCAGATTTCCTCTAAAAACTCCATTTTGGAGGAGATCTGGATCTCTTTTCTTTAAAAATTAATTAAAATTTAAATAATTAATTATACTTTTTATTTAAATAAAAGACTTTTTTCCCTTCAGACATTGAGACAACTGTTACTCCTAATGGTGGTCAACGTAAGCAAGAGCACTTTTCTATCATTTAAGCAAAAGTTGATTATTCATGAAGTATAATGAAATGTCAGGGTCTTTATTGCAATTTTCCATAGATTTTATTGTTCATGAAGCAATGCAACTATTGCAACTCACTATCTTAACCACTATCCCTATGCTCCAACAAAACTACAAGCAAGGGATCAAAAAGAAACACTAATTTCTTCTCTTCAGAATGAATCCCAAATATATATTTGAACAACAAACAATAAAGCATTGAAGACATTATGCTTTAACCTTTAATCCAACACTACTTATATCGATTAGTAAATACTGTAATTATTGTTGATGTTTAGGACTTATAAATATGAAAGACATTATGTAATGTCTTCCTATATAACTTTTAATCCAACATCACTTGTATTCACACACACAGGGACAGGATTGGCAGACCAAAAATTTGACACATCTTGCACAAAATTGTGACCTTTAGATTAAAGAGATCTCAATGGTTATGATTAATTGACAATTCACATCAATTTTCATTGACAGGATGAAATTGGCCCAGCGGCATGCCCCTCACACTTACACCCTCCAAGTTGTGAGTTCGAGTCCTCTCCCTCCCCAAAAAACCCGAATTAATTGTAATTAGAATTGCTATTCTCTGACCTGTTTCTACTCTTCTCTCTCCTCTCCACTTTATCACATTCTCTCTTCTCTGTCCACACCCCCACCTCTCTTAAGTGCAGTTTCAATGATGAATAAGTGATATGAAAGTTTTTGTAAAAACAAAATTTCAAAGTTGCTTTCAAATTTTTTACTAAAATTAGACTTGCCATAGTTACCTACACAATTACAGCCATAGTCTCCACAACCACCAATCCTCCTCAAGCTTTTAGGTAATTCATGCTCACACATGAAGAACAGAAACAAAATGGATTTACAATTATCAACGATATTTAGTAAATTTTCTATGAGACTTTTATAGACGACGAATAATTTATGCCTATTACCAAAGGTTTTATAGTTTCAAACCTGAAAATTCAAGACTAGAAAAGATTTAAGGTTTTTGCCCATTTTTCTTTTGGATTAATAACAGAGCGAAATTCTAAACTCAATAGAGAGAGAATAGGGAAGTAAAAACATAATAAACATGAGGAAGGGATAGAGAATACAAACATACTATGTATAATGCTCATGCTGGATTAAAGTATGAGCCAATCTTAACCATTCAAAACTCATTAATCTAAAGGTCACATTATTGAGGCTGCTGATCTTGCCCCTTATATTAACTCTAAATGGTATAAATCTTGAGAATGCTTAATAAATTCAAAATGAATCAAATGTGAATTCTTTGGTGATATCATATCTATATTTAACTAAAAATGCGCACCAACTAACCCAAATCAATTTAGGCTGTTATTTTTTACTTATTAATTTCATTTAAATATCAATTTGTGACAAGGAAACAGAAAAATCTTATTAATAGGAAAAACAAAAGTATACAAATGAGCAAGTAGTCCCAAAACCCAAGTCAGTTCAGTTCACTCCGGGTAAAAAAAAAAGATGAATATTTTCATTTACCTGATTTATAAATAAGACAGCATGAAGAAGAGGAAATCTATAAGGAAGGGAAATTTTTATTTTAAAAAAAAACGATCATCTTCACCAAGACTTACATTTAATGATGAACCATGTTGAGCTTGCCATTCCGACCACTGCTGTAATAATTCTTCAAGTTTCTGTCGGCTAGCTCTGGAAAAGGAACAAAAGGTTTTCAGCTAAAGAGAAATCAAAATTATCTCCAAGATGAGCATTGTATTTTAAGTCACAAGTCATTAAGAAGCCCAAACATGCAACTCTAGTTTTTTTGGTTTTTCTGAGTACCAATCATTACTCCCATCTAACCTTGTTATGTAATTATAAATTACTTGCACTGAAGGTTGTTGATCATTAACTGTCATCCGGGGTCTCTTAACACCAGATATAGCTGGCATGTTGAATTATGGAAAACATATAATCAGGATCTCATGATAAACTGCAGTTTAAAAAACAAATTTCTTCCACGGGCATAAGAAAAGAGTTATAACAGCATTAAATTATATAGATAATATGTGGAAGCAGAGTCCCCCGGCATTACTTTCTGAAAATTCTTGGTCCAAGCCGAGTTAGAGATATATGTAACAAAACAAGGTTATGAATTAGGATATCAAATCTTAAAATAGGATACAACTGACATCAATGCGATTGCAGATGGGACTTCCATCTTGGACATCTAGGAAACCATTTTGAGCATGCACTGTAGTGTTGGGGCTATTCATTTGATCTGATGCTATAACAGTTTCTGAAAATTCAACAATTTCGGCCAGCTCAACCTTTACTTGTGCAATAGATGAATCATTAACAAAATCCTTATCTTGTTCCTTCTGCTCTACGGAGTTATATTCATTTTCAACATTGCCTCCATTGATCTCCATGCTTTCACTCTTTGAGTCATCTTCTATATTATCAGAAGCATTTGGTCGAAAATCAGCTTCACTGGGCCCACAATCAAAATCCTTAATTTCATTGTTTTCATCTTCAAAGCCAGAAATGCTAGAAGCAGCAAGAGTAGTCACATCCTCTGCTTCCATACTTGAAAAAAAATTGCAAACTCTGTTGTAACAGATCCTAAAACCAATCACTGAGACTACCTGCATGAGATGAACCTCTCTTAGTGGAACATAAATCCAAGTCCAACATAACCCTCAAAAACATCATTTCAAAAACTACAACAATAACTCATACTATGAGTTCTAAATTCTAATAACAATCAATTGTATTGTAAAAAAAAATTGTTTCTTTTTCCTTCTAATTTCAATAATTAAAAACAAGGTACAAGAGTTTAGTTAATAAGAGAATTCATAAGAAACAGAAGAACTCTTTCCTTAAATAAAGCTAGAAATCTGCCATCTTAAAAATAAAATAAAAAACTCTGTTACTTTTCCTTTCATAGAATTCTTCACAACCAAATTAGGGTTTTGATGCCACAAAAGAGACAAACAAGTAAAAGAGAGTTGAGAAATTAGGGTTTTGATGCCACAATTCACCTTACTCTTTGAGACTATTGTGAGGCCTAAATTAGCATTCGAATTGCCAATAGAACTCTCTTGGCTTTGATGCTATATTGCCTTTGAGAGAGGCAGTACAAAGAATCAATATGGTTTGCTGTTAAAATCTCGATTTGAGCCACAAATTGCAGTTAAAGCTAGTGAAAAATCAAACCCCTTTTCGCAGACCAATTAACCATAAATCCTACATACTGGACCTAATCATAAATTATAATTATTCTTTTTCATAATAATACAAACATTATTAAGATACCAAAATTAATACTGACCCTAAACTCATCATTAATAGATTATAATTATCTATTCAAGAAATCTAAATGATGAATACCTTGATTCCGGAGAAAGCGAGGGAGGCAAGCTGGTGAATGGATACCGGTAATAGGTTGACGGTGGCAGTGGCTGGCCGGAAATGTGAAAGAGACGGCGGGTTAGATAGATTTCGAAAGGAAAATAGAAAATAGAAAATAGATAAAAGAAATAGAGAAACACCTTAACGAAAACGTCGGACGGCGACGAAAGGGACACCGGCGATAAACGCGGCTGTCGGCAAGGGTTGGGTGTGAGTGACTGGAAACTAAAATGTACTAACGATACTGAAATTAGGGATTTTTGGGTCTCTTTTCTCTTAAATAATTAAGGAATGGAACATTGTCCAAATAGTCCCTATATGTTTGCTAACTACCACTTTTTTTCATTCTTTCAAATTTGACCAAAACAATCCCTTATATATTGAAGAGCCCGAAAATCTCCGGTTGAATTTTCGTAAGTCGATGGGCACTGACAATGGTAGAGCAAAATTTGATAGGTTGTGCACTGCGGTATCCTGTAAAAAAAAAAAAAAAGGTAGAACAGAGTGGGAGGGGGTGTCCCGCTGGGGACTCTCTGTTGCTCGAGTTAGACAATTTATCAACAAGTAGAATAATTTTAGATCGACAATTAAACTGAATAAAATCTAAATCAAACCGTAGATAAAATTGGTCGAGTCCTGGGTGTTGTCATTCGGAGAGCCTTATGTTCGCTTGGGCTGAGCGTATAGTTAGGACGTAGAGCCCTTGATTTGAACCTGATGGCGTTGGATTTGTAGAATCCTTGGTTTGAAGGGTATATGTCGATAGTCAATTGGTGAGGAGAAAGTGAGAGTTGGCGTGTGAGTGAGATTGTAGTCCCTTCATTTTTTATAACAGTGGAGTTGGAGTTGAAATTGGAGGCTTTCTTTAACTAGCTTTTTCTCAAGTCATAGAGTAAATATTTTATCTCGTTTATTTTGCGTGAGTGAAGGTGTGAAAAGATTGTCCCCTTTGAATGGAGAGAGAGCCTCATATTTATAGCTAGGGAGAGTCATTCAGTTGAAGGTTTATTTCTTTCTTTTAGGAGAATCAAATCCCAGAGATCATGTTCTGATTTTATGGGATTTGACAGTTTGAGATTGAGTGAAACTCAAGTTTGTTGGTTATCAAATGATAACAGCCAGCTGACTTGGTCAATGATGAGTTTGTTAAATCTAATGAGTAGATCGGGCCCCTATAATGGATTTGGGCCTGATTAATCTATTTGGATCAAGACCTGGGCCATATGACAGATTTTGGCTACCACAGTTACGCCCCCACTCTCTGAGTTGAAGTCTTCAAGTTAGAGAGTGGATTGTTTTGATCGAACCCTTGCGTTGAACGGTCTACAAGACAGTCATTGGTAGAAACCAATGTTAGTTGAATCGAAAAATCATGGGTTGGATTCAGTAGCCCCATTCTTTCGTAATGAACTTCTAAGAAGTTGTTTCAACTTGTTCATTGTTTTAAGACATTAGTCGATCGATGGTGTTGGGCATTATCTGTAGCTCAACGTAGAGGGAGATTTGTAGTACGCTCGATGTTGAGTGAAACTTGTAGAATGAAAATCTTTTATTTTTTTCAAAGGATCGTAACTTGATCTAATTTGGTAGAGCGCTCGATGTAGAGCAAAATTTAAGCTCAACGTGGAGCGAAATTTGGAGAGCTCGACATAAAACAAAATTTGAGCTCGGCATAGAGCAAAATTTGGACTCGACTCAACATTAAGCGAAACTTGGAGAGCTCGTCATAGAGCAAAGTTTGAACTCGACATGGAGCAAAATTTGGGATCGACTCGACATTGAGCGATACTTGGAGAGCTCGTCATAGAGAAAAGTTTGAGCTCGACATGGAGCGAAATTTGGCTCGACTCGACATGAAGCGAGATTTGGAGAGCTCGTCATAGAGCAAAGTTCAAGCTCGACATGGAGCGAAATTTGGGTTAGACATGGAGCGAAATTTGGGCTCGACTCGACATTGAACGATACTTGGAGAGCTCATCATAGAGCAAAATTTGAGCTCGACATGGAGCGAAGTTTGGGCTCGACATGGAGCAAGTCTTGGAGAGCTCATCATAGAGCGAAGTTTGGGGAGCTATATCATTTATTGCTTCATAGAGCGCTATTATTTTTGGCTCGTCGCAGAGCTTAAAACAATGTAAATAGCCATAAATCTATGTCAACACTGTTCGTTGAATGCTTTGACGGTTTGACAAATTGATGATTTTAATTTAATCAATCAATATCGACTTGTACAGCTTTCTGATTTTGAGTAGGTGATTCAATCGACGAGATGTCCAGGTAAAATGGTCAATATTTTTCTTGGCCAAACATATACTGGTCTATGTATGGTTACTGAATTATTGCTTGGCATAAGCCAATAAAATATTTCTTGTACAACGACAACTTGACAAGCAACTCTGCTTGATATGCAGCTCGATATGGAGCGATAAACTTATCACGTTATTGCATGCCGCAGTTCAACATCGTGTAGTGCAACTTGGATCATTTAGATTCGAAATTTACCATTCAGTGTAGTTGGCTTGGCGTATGATTGTGAAACTCAATACTTGTCGCACGCTGTAGAGCAAAAAGTATACTTAGGATCGTAACTTGAGAGTTAGTGATCCGACTTAAAAGTTAGCTCGATGTAGAGCACTTTTTGTAGAGCGATAAATATTTTAAGGATCGTAACTTAGTAGAGCGAGAAATGTAGCTCAACGGAGAGCCATAACAAATTTCGGCTTGACTTGGAGCAATAAATGTAGCTCGACAGAGAGCCATTACATGGCGAATTTTAGCTCGACTTGGAGCACGAAATGTAGCTCGACGGAGTGCCATTACATAGTGAATATCGGCTCGACATGTCGCTCAACAAAGAGCCATTACATGGAGAATTTTGCTCGACTTGTAGCACGAACTGTAGCTCGACAGAGAGACATTACATGGAGAATTTCAGCTCGACTTGGAGCACGAAATGTAGCTCGACGGAGAGCCATTAATAATGATGTCGATCACCAAAAAGAAGAGAATCCATATTGATGCTTTATTTGAATTTTATTTTCCCGATATGTGATGTATGTCGAGTGTAGATTGAGGGGGTGGGATGTTTCAATAGCCCCCGATACATGTCAGATCAATTGTATATCGTCGTTCGACAATATAGATCAACACCCTTCTTTACAAACAGTCATCGTCTTAAGCAATTTCTTGATATTTAATTTCACAATTACTTTGTAGACCCACATAGGGCACTAACTTTTACTTTTCCAAATTGAAAGCATGCAGCTTGGTTTGAAGCGCCAGGTTTGGATTTTTTTATTTGATAGAGCTTATAATTGTAGAAAGTTCAACATTGAAAGATATGGCCTACAGTTGTAGAACCTGAACACTTGTCGCTCCACATAGAGCTTACTTGATCTTTCACTGTGGCAAACAAGTTCTCATGTTTAGAAATTTCGAATAGTCGCTCGACATAGATCAAAGAATAGTCGCTCGACATAGATCCACATAGAGCTTACTTGATCATTCACTGGCAAACAAGTTCTCATATTTAGAAATTTCGAATAGTCACTCGACATAGATCAAATGCATATTATCCCACATGGATAATTAATATAATTTAAAGGAATATCATTTTACTTGAACGTCGATACGGTGCTTTCTGTAAATTCGAATGACAATTTATTTAGATCGGCGTGTTGCTCGATATAGAGCCTTTTTTTGGAGAGCTCGACGTAGAGCAAAATTTGTAGAACGCTCGATGTAGAGCGAAATTTATAGAATTTTTTTTAGGATCGTAACTATATCCAATTTCGTAGAGCGCTCGGCATAAAGCGAAATTTGTAGAATGCTTGTCGTAGTTTTTTTTATATCTGAGAGAATTTGTAGGGCAACATTGTGCAGTTGGACCTGAATCACGTTTTTGTTCGAATTTTGGTATCCAATATATTTGCGGGTCGACAATATATATATATATATATATTTTTGTCGGCGCCTAGTGCTTGGATCATCTCAACAAATGTTTTAAAGATCTGCTAAGAAAAACAAACAAAGTAGAAGAACAAGGAAAACAGTAATTGAAAAAGATTTGATAATACCGATCTATCAATCTTTTACGGAACAGTAAAATAGGTAGGTGCAATTTTGACTCTACAAATTAACAAAAACATTGAGTAAATGAAATTACAGTAGTGTATTGTCGTAAAGTATTGCAAAAAAAATTTGGTTGATCGAATGTCGTAATTTGTTCGTCAAATAAGATATTTATGCCATTTCACTTAGCGTCTGATCCTGCAGATACATTAATTTTGACAAAATAATTGTCAAGGCCCCACGGTGGGTGCCAAACTGAAGAGCCAAAAAATCTCCAGTTGAATTTTCGTAAGTCGATGGGCACTGGCAATGGTAGAGCAAAATTTGATAGATCCTGCGCTGCGATATTCTATAAAAAAAATAAGAAGGTAGAACAGAGCATGAGGGGGTGTCCCACTGGGGACTCTCCATTGCTCGAGTTAGACAATTTATCAACTAGTAGAATAATTTTAGATCAACAATTAAACTGAATAAAATCTAAATCAAACCGTAGATAAAATTGGTCGAGTCCTGGGTATTGTCATTCGGAGAGCCTTATGTTCGCTTGGGCTGAGCGTATAGTTAGGACGTAGAGCCCTTGATTTGAACCCGATGGCATTGGATTTGTAGAATCCTTGGTTTGAAGGGTATATGTCGATAGTCAGTTGGCAAAGAGAAAGTGAGAGTTAGCGTGTGAGTGAGATTGTAGTCCTATCATTTTTTTATAACAGTGGAGCTGGAGTTGAAATTGGAGGCTTTCTTTAATTAGCTTTTTCTCAAGTCATAGAGTAAATATTTTATCTCTTTTATTTTGCGTGAGTGAAGGTGTGAAAAGATTGTCCCCTTTAAATGGAGAGAGAGCCTCATATTTATAGCTAGGGTGAGTCATTCAGTTGAAGGTTTATTTCTTTCTTTTAGGGGAATCAAATCCCAGAGATCATGTTCTGATTTTATGGGATTTGACAATTTGAGATTGCGTGAAACTCAAGTTTGTTGGTTATCAAATGATAACAGCCAGCTGACTTGGTCAATAATGACTTTGTCAAATCTGATGAGTAGATTGGGCCTCTATAATGGATTTGAGCCTGATTAATCTATTTGGATCAAGACCTGGGTCATATGACTGATTTTGGCTACCACAATATAAAGATGGGTTTTTAGCAAAACTGCCCTATTTCAGGGGCTGAATTGCAAATCTACGCTAAAACCAAAAAGAATTGCAAAAATGCCCTAAATTTCCAAAATGCCCTCACTTTTAACTACACCCCATTTATTAATCTTATTTATTACATTTACCAACCATCTAGTAACAATTTACCAACTAACTCATAAAACCCTTAACAAAACAACATCTAACCTTTTTTTTTTCTCTACATCACCTTTCCTTTTAAAATTTTAAGTTTTAAAAATATTAGGGAAATTATATGAAGTTGTTTAAAAGGTAAGTATTACATTGTAAAATTATTTTTCCAACATCCTAATCCTTATTTTGAGGATGGTATTCATATATCTTTACTTCTTCCTTTCATTTTTTTTTTTGCAAAAAATTCTAATGAGGTAAACCTTAGGAAAAATTCCATCGGGTCAGAGTGACCCGATATCGGGTCGCCCTGTCCCGAGGAAAAATTCCATCTGGTCATGGTGACCCGATATCGGGTCACCCTGACCCGATGGTTTTTTTCCTCGGGACAGGGCGACCCGACATCGGGTCACCCTGACCCGATGGTTTTCTAACCTCAGGAAAAAACCATCGGGTCAAGGTGACCCGATGTCGGGTAGCCCTGTCTCGAGGAAAAATTCCATCGGGTCACGGTGTTCCATCGGGACAAGGCGACCCGATATCGGGTCACCGTGACTCGATGGAATTTTTCCTCGGGACAGGGCGACCTGACATCGGGTCACCCTGACCCGATGGTTTTTTCCTTAGGTAAGAAAACCATCGGGTCAGGGTGACCTGATGTCGGGTCGCCCTGTCCCGAGAAAAAATTACATCGGGTCACGGTGACCCGATATCGGGTTACCATGACCCGATGTAATTTTTCCTCGAGACAGGGCGACCCGATATCGGGTCACCGTGACCCGATGTAATTTTTTCTCGGGACAGGGCGACCCGACATAGGGTCACCCTGACCCGATGGTTTTTTCCTTAGGTCCGAATTTTATTTTTCTTATGGATACATTTTTTTTTCCATTTACATTCTTTTAAATAATGATTATTTTAATGATGGATAATATTTGTTGAATTATTTTTCAGAATTGATGATGAAAAGTGTGCATTTGGTTTTGAATTGGGGTGGAGAATGGAAAAGTCATCATGGTGAGTATTGGTATGAAGGTCGAAGAGCGAAGGCGTTTGATTTTTCAAGGGATTCAAATTATGATCAATTGTTAGATAAGGTATACAACGTCACCAGAATTGATAGAGATCATTATCGAGTTAGTATGACGACTCTTCCACAAACCTTTCGTCCTAGCATGCTAATTGAGATTGTTGATGATGAGGATGTTGCATTGTTGCTTCGTCGAGAGAATGTTGACCCATTAGTTTGCATCAGTGTTGAGGAAATTGGTCATGAGTCTCCAGAAATGAAACATAAACCACCAGAGTTCTCTCACAACCTACACCATGCAACTCTTCGTCATGAATCTCACCATACTATGGATGAGTTTAAAAGGTCAGATGTACCTAAGGTTGCTTGTTTGGATGATATTCGAGAGGGATTCACACCAATTGCCAACATTGATACATCTCCTCCTCGTCATTTTAGTTTTAAAGGTACGACGAGTAATCAGAGGGGCCAAGATTTTTGTATATGGTAAGCTGAAATTATTTTAAGAAAACAACATTACAATATAATCCCTATAATATAACAAATAAAAAAATAAACTTAAAACAAAACTTACATTTTTGAACTTAAATATGGTTTTCTGAATTTCTACAAACGTGGGAGTTTCCGTGCATTGCCAATTCAAAATTTTGGGTGCGACATTGTTCACCCTAACGGCATAGCCAAGTGTGACCCATTTTGGTATTGCTTCGATTGCCCACACCTGAAAATGAAAAAAAAATGATATCTATGTTAGTGTATAGAAACATGCTTGTTTCCTAAAATATATTTAATAAAATTCATCAATTAACACATCATTTGGAAAGCCGTCAAAAATCCATAAACATTGTACCTCTCCACTTTCCGTTTCACTGGAGCATCGACCTTCTCCTTCAACTTATCAATAAACTTATTCTTGAATTTATCATCACGACCAAGAAGGCAAGTAGAAAGAGAGTTAAATGTCCTATCGTATAAGAATGATCCCCACGGAAACTTATTAAAAGCATCTAAGTCATCCACTAATTCTAATGCCCAATAGAGAATGCTAGTCCTATCATCTTTTCCAACCAACGCCATCTCCAATCTAAGTATTAAAGCCAACTTTACAATATCATCATCACTATTTTTATTATTAGGACCCAAATTCCTAAACCAATCAACAATCATTTTAACATGGACTTTACTATCTTGGAAGTAGGATCGACGAAGTCTACTGTCCTTTCGTTTGAAAAGTTCTAATGAGGATTCAGAGTATTCTCCAAAGGTTAGCCCACTAACCAAACAAAACTCCATTGGGCTGAACCGTATCACTCTGTTACCAACATGGTACCACAAAGATGAATTCTCATTGGCATTCTTAACATGACACTCCCTAAGCAAGATATGGTGACAAAATTGCCCGGACAACACCATATCACTCACATTCAAAAAATGACCGAAACATGTCACTCTAAACAACTCGAGTTGTTTTGGTGTAAGACGCAACTTAATAAGTTTTATACTTTCCCAATTACAATACCCAGAAACTCGAGAAGGAAAACGATCGGACTCCTTAATCTTGAGTGATTCAAGTAATTTCGTTCCACCCATGTGTATTTACCTAAACACATTTCATAATTATATTCGAAAAATGTTAATTATTAAAACAAAACTAATATAAAAGACAATTATCATCTTTGTATGAACTCGCAACATGTTTACTTCAAATTTTTTCCAAGACTTAATACCATGTAATAACATGTTCAAGTGACAAACAGTACATAGAGTTTCACAAAGGGTTTTTAGCAAAACTTGAAAAAGGGTAACATGTTTACTTCAAATTTTTCTTCCAAGCTTTATTCCGACTACTTGCATATGATATCAAAATTTGAAACAACTGATTATTCTGACTACTTTCATCATTTTATCAAATTTTAATCACAATACATCGAATCCCATATTGAAAATTCAGCAGTTTTTCGAATCCCATACAATCGAATCACAATATCACAATACAATCGAATCCCATATTGGGTAACACTCTGTTCAACAAACCAGACCAGAAAATGACTGAGAAGACCACCACCACCACCACTGAATCCGAAAAGAAGGAGACTGAGAAACCAGTGCAAGAAGAATAAGCAAACCAGTAGAAGAAGAAGCAAAAGCTGAGGAAGAGGAAGAGAAGGAGAAAACAACTAAACAAAGCAATGAAGCAGAGAAGAAGGAACATGAAGAAGAAGAAAAATGAGTCGAAATTGACAACAATTCAGCAGTTTTTCGAATCTTTTGTTAGGGTTCGAAAATTGAAAACCAAATAATTTCAACTATAAAAAATATAATCCTAATTCAATCCACTAAATCAAACCAAACTAACTAAATAATTTAAAACTCAAACAACAATTTCAACTCAAAACCATAATAGGGTTCGAAAATCAAATTACCTCGAATTAAACTCGAAAGGACACTGACGAAGGCAATGACGGCAGCTGGCTCGAACTCGATGGCGATGCCGGCGACAGTGGCTGGAACGGGATGGAGTGGGATCGGGATAGGGTGGCTAGAGGATTTGGGATTTTAGGGCAAATGTGAGTGAAATTGGTTTTTGTTTGTTGATCGGGATAGGGTGGCCAGAGGATTTGGGTGGGTTTGAAACTGAAATTGAAACCACGTTAAGGACGACAACGACGACGGCTGGCCCTAGCTCGATGGCAATGCCGGCGATGGTGGCTGGAACGGGATGGAGTGGGATCGAGATAGGGTGGCCAGAGGATTTGAGTGGGTTTGAAACTGAAATTGCAACCACGCTAAGGACGGCAACGACGGCGGCTGGCCCTGGCTCGATGGCAATGCCGGCGATGGTGGCTGGAACGGGATGGAGTGGGAGTGGGATCGGGATAGAGTGGCCAGAGGATTTGGGTGGCTAGAGGATTTGGGATTTTGGGCAACTGTGACTCTGTGAGTGAAATTGATTTTTATTTTAAGACAAGGGCATTTTCGTCATTTTAGGGCATTTTTGCAATTCTTTTTGGTTTTAGGGTAGATTTGTAATTCAGCCCTTGAAATAGGGCAGTTTTGCTAAAAACCCTATAAAGATTTACCATTTTAATCCTCATTATAACTTATGTTAGTCAAACTACGTGGTCAAAACTCAAAAAGATATAATCTTTTACATTTAAAATCAATAAAAAAGTAATTCAAAAAAAAAAACTATAAACTATATATATATATATATATATTTAATAAATAATACATTATTAGTTAATAAACTAAATTCATGTTTGTTAGATGTACTCCCAGACTCCACCATTTTTTTAAAATTCTTTTATGTTTTCTTTAAATTTGTAATATTAATTTAAAATAAAATGGTATTTTTAGTCTATCGTTTAATAATGGATATTAAGGGTTAAGAATGTTTTTGGTGATTTTTCAAAAATCAAGGACTGATCTAACACGTATTTAAAATATTAAGGATTATTTTGATCAAATTTGAAACAATGAAAACCAATGATATATTGTTAAAATAGAGAGACTATTTTGGAATTTTCTTGTAAGGGGATAAGTTGCTAGTATAAGATAGACATGACGCTGGTTCCAGTCCGGTTCCACCGGTTCCGAACCAGAACCGACCCCTTTTTTTTAAATTTATTTATCATATTTCATTAAAAAATTAATCATATAAAAATGTAATTGGTAAATGTATTTTATTGTGTCACCCGCAAAATTATATTAAATAAATAAATGACAAATTAAAAAATAAAATAAAATAAAACAAAACCAAAAAAAAAATTAAAAAGGAGGAACCGGCCGGTTCGAACCGGAACCGAACCGCCGGTTCTGGTGCGGTTCTAATCGGCCGGTTCCGCTCTAAAGCAAACCGGAACCGGAACCGACCGGACCGGTTCTCGGTCCGGTTCTAGAACCAGAACCGATTTTTCCGGTTCCAGTTCCGGTTTTTGGACGCCGGTTCCGGTTTGAACCGAACCGGCGTCATGTCTAGTATAAGAGAGTAAGTTGGAAATAATAAAAAAGTGATATTACTAAAAATGACCACATATATTATATCAAATTTGTTTTAAACATATAAAGTTTTAACCGTTAATAACAACATTACAAAATTTCTTTTATGTCTATATTCACAAATTACCGTAATACTTTCTAAAACGTTTTTCAATTTTTTCTTTCAAAATGTGATTCAAGTTTCTCGTTTCAAGTTCTTACCATAAATAAATAATTACCTAAACACTCCAAAACATTTTTTTCAACTTTTTTCACCCAAACACCCTCAAAGAGACAAGTTTCGGTAAAACATGAAACGTTGAAAATTGAAACAACGTTGTTGCCGATGCTACGTCCGCTCAAGTGACTTCGCTTGGGGGTGCACTACCTAGGCAGATCAACCAGGCGTAGGGATGACATTTTCCCCCAAAATCCACAAGTCCTCATCCTCATTCGGGGGAAAAAAACATCTCAAAATGGGAATGGAAATGAATTTCATCCCCAAATAGAAATGGGGATGGTAATGGAGTTCCCCCCTTTCCTTATTTCCCCATTTCCTTTAAATTTTTTTTAATAATTATTCATTTTCCGTAGTTTCCTAATTTTAAACCTAGGTATAAATACATAATTTTAATTTGATTTTTTGATTTGCAATTTTTATTTGAATGAGTAAATTTTGGTTTTTTTTTTTGGAAAATGGGGAAAACGAGGAGGGATGGGAACACCTCCCCCCAAATTCCCACAACCAAGATTTCCCCAAAGGGGTGGGGATGAGAGAATCAATATACATCCTCATTCCCTAATTGCCATCCCTAGTAGCCGCTGCATAAGTACCGTACCCAAGCAGCATTGTCACTGGTGATGCACACACCCATGTGACACCATCTCTAGGCAGTGCGTGTTGCATAGGAGAATGTAGGTCCAAACAATTGGGAGAGAGTTATAGGGAGGCAATTGTTTTTGGGGTATTTTTAGACATTTTACAAAAATATGGTTATTAACAGTTAAATTTTCTTATATCGTTAAAAAAAAGTATAATGTTTTGATGATATATTTCTGATTTTCTTCCTGATAAAAATTCCATTGAGGCCACATTTCAATTTCTTGGAAAACAAATACCATCTTGTTTGTGTTTGGTTCTCAATTGTGGACCGTAAAACACAATTATATCGTAAATCATGTATCAAGTTATTTTCCATAAAAAATACATAATCACACCTCCAAAACACGTTTTTTTTACATTTTTTTTTACCAAATACCCTCCAAGAGGCATGTTTCGATAAAACATGAAATGTTGAAAATCGAAATAGAGTTGTTATCAGTGTTGCTCCCACTCAGGCGACTTCGCTTGGGGGCACGCTATCTAGGTAGATTGCCTAAACATATGAGCTACCCAAGTAGCGCACCGAAGCATCACTGTCATATAGGCAAAAATAGGCCGATATAGTTGAGAGAGAGTTAGAGGGAGGCAATTACTTTAGGGGTATTTTGAGACATTTTACAAAAACGTGGTTAATAACAGTTTAATTTTCTTATTTTGTTCAAAACGAAAGTGTAATCTTTTAAGGGTCTATTTCTGATTTTCTCCCTAATAAAAACTTTATTGAGAGTGCACCATGTTTCATTTTTGGAAAACAAATACCGTCTTGTGTGTGTTCGGTTCTCAATTGTGGACCGTAAATCACAACCATATCAGATCAATCAGTTAAACCTAAAGACCTTTTGTAAGGTCAAATGTTTTATGTTGGCTTCCGTAGAAAAAACATTTTTGCTTGTAATATTAATTAGTTGCTTAGATTTTTTATCACATGTTAGGATTAAATAACTTTACAAGTGTAAAGTCTAGATGTTGTGTTGACTTGATTCTATGAGAAAAATGCTCTTTGGTTGATTTTGTTAGTTGCTTAAGATTATTAATGTTAGGAATATTACGTTTCGGAGACTCGTTGGACTCAAGCACTATGATAAGCAACAAAGACTCCCCAAGATATTTGAAAATGTATAAAACTTCAAAATCATAAGTTTTCAAAGCTTAAGAGAACATAAGATGACACACATACACTTTCACGATTGTGCATTCATTTAGCATGACATATCTTGAATATTTTCATGTTACATTTGGTTAGAGTGCATTTAGGAGGTGTAATGGTTGATGAAAAATGATAATAATAATATATTTATGTGTTAGACTAAACCAACTTAAATTTCTGATTTAATTTTATGACTTCAACATCTCAACCATGCATTTGATATTGTATTCTTAATCCAATGGCTGAGATATTGAAGTCAAAAAATTAAGTCAGAATTTAAGTTGGTTTAAAATACAAAATGAAAAGGGATCAAATTCTAATTTGTACTATATCAGAGATGAATTTTGGCTATTCTTATCCTTCATTCAACTACCTAGACTAGACTTTTGCTTGGGTCTTTTAACCAACCAATTTAACTATTTCGAATATATATATATATATATATATATGGTGTATTAACATTCTTTTTGAACGAGCGAAGACATAGTATAAACAAATAAAAAAGAAGAGGAAAAAGAATCTAATTAATTATTTTAAGGTCAAGCTAAATCAACTTAAATTTGTGTTTTAATTTTTTTACTTCAACATCTCAATCATCAATGTGCTCTTAATCTAAGAGTTGTTCAAATCTCAACCATTAGATTCAGAGCATATAAACCTTGGATTAAGAGCATTTAAGTGGTTGAGATGTTAAAATAAAAAAATTAAGTCACAAATTTAAGTTGATTTATCCTAATCCATTATTTTATTAGATATACATTTTTATATATTCTTTCACTCATTTATATACTCTTTACCCATTTATAAAATGCCCGGGGGGTAGCGGGGTTCCATTTCCAGTTACCTAGCTAGATGAATAAGTATGTAGCTTGATCCAATATTTAAAACACAATGAAGAAGATGACAAGTTTTTTTGGAATAAAATTTTGTAGGGTAAAAATATAATTAATATTGAGTAAGGAGGGCATATTATTGGTCTCAAAGTAGACAACAAAAAAAATATCATATTGCAAGTGCACAAATCGTATATAATTGTATAGTGGTTAAGCAAGAATCGTTCCCACCGACAATTAATTACCTACTAAAATTCTGAATTCAAAACACTAGGGCTCGTTTGGTGCGATGTATTGTATTGTATTGGACTAGATTGTATTGGACCGTATTATTTTTAATCACTGTATTATATTATATTACGTTATACCATGTTTGGTATATCATTGTATTGTACTATATTATATTATAAAATATAATAATTTTATTAATAATAAAGTTAATAATTTATTTTAAATATCCTTACCATAAATAAATCAATAAAAATGTATTTTCATTGAAACAAAATTTTTAATAAATAATTTTTTCCAATATAATTTTGAAATTATAAAAAAAAAAGTAACAGCATAAAACATATTTTCATCAACATTCCATATTTACTCATATTAAAACACTACAATTGTCTCATTAAAAAATATAAATAACATTACATATATTTCCATATACAAACACCGCAACAATCTCAATTAAAGTTTCAACAACATTATGTGGAAGCATTATTCAACAAAATAAAGTTAAAAAAATAACATTTGTCCCACATCATATATTTTTCCATAGGGACTAAGAGTTACATCGGCCTTTAATTACAAAAATATCATAAGTTTGTCAAATAATATGACACACATAAGCTTTTAGTTACAAAAATATCAGCTAGTCATATCAAACTAAGATATACATCATAATAAGTTCCTAGCCAAGAAGAGATAGAAAGAAAAAAAAAACTTGAAATAAAGCCATAATATTTATTGTAATAAACTTAACATATATTGATAGACAAAATACAAAATATTAATTAACATGTCATCAAGTGAAACACAATGGTCAACTTAAAAAATTAGACTACAATAAGCAAAAGAAACAAAATAACAAACTAATTTATAATATCCTAGCCCGACATTGTTTCTCAATCAATATTAGTTTATAATACCAATGACCCCTATTTTCCCTCCATTCATTATACATTTTCATTGTTAATTCATTCCTCCATGCAGTCTATTTATTTGATAAGTCAATTGTGCATATAGAGTCCTCATTTTCTTCAAAATCTTCAATTTCATGTTCTAATGGATCAACTTCCATTTTTTTTCTTATCTAATTATGTAGCAAGCAACATGCCAAAATTATACGGCATTGGGTTTTGATTAGATAAAAAGATGGACTACATAATATTGCCCGTTGCATTTTAAGCAAACCAAAACATCTTTCAATGACGTTCCTTGCAGATGCATGGTTCTTATTAAAACATTCCTCCATATTTTAGGGTGTGCGTCCATCTCTCCATTCAGAAAGATGGTATCTTCTCCCCTTATATGGTGCTAGGAAACCCTCACCATTCGTTTATCCGGCATCCACGCAGTAGTAACAACCTGAAGATAAAAAACATGAACACATAAATAATAAAGAAAAACATTAAACAAGATATTAGTTTGATAAAGAATTACCGGTAGGGACTTTTAAGCCAGTCTCGAAGTACTTTAGAGTCTGAGGCTGACCCCTCCCATCCAAGAAAGGCAAAAATAAATTTCATGTCTTGCGAACAAACACCTAAATCATTGGTAGCAAATTCGCCTTTTCTAGTGCGATATCATGGTTTATCTTTTTCACATACACGAACCTTAATATGAATCCAATCTAATGCCCCTAAACATCCCTAAACAAATAAACACTCCTTGAGACAGAATTAAGATATTTAAACATATAAATATATATTATGTTGAACTTAATACCTTGAACCACTTCCATCTTGCATTGATGCACTCATCAGGAATAGGATCTGGCTTATGTAGCAAAGATCTTGCAGCCGTATAATCTCATTCAACATAGAGTTGAAATACCTACTAACTGTTTTCCCTGACCGATTAAATCTATGACCAATTGTACGGTTCTTCACATGATAAGCTAACATATGTAAAAAGGAACACACTTGCTCTTCGATAGTAACTAAACCGTCTTTCATTAATTTGTCATCGGTTCGAAGTAGTTCACATAATATGACAAATGTTCTTCTATCCATTCTAAGTTGATTAACACAATTGATGTTACTACTGCCTATAAGGCTATCTAAATAAAACAACCAAGTTTGATTGTTAGTAAATGTACGTCTTCGAATAATGTTCCTTTTATACTGTTGTTAGGCAAAGTCCAGTCTCAATAAAACCATCAAGATAGCTACACTCATTATTTCCAAGTGCCATTGTTTGAATATCAAGAATAACATCAGTTTTCTTTAGTCCATATCTACCAACAAAACATGAATTGTAATACTAGTTGTTATAATACACATATAATCTCATAAATCTACAAAGCCCACATCATACAAATTGAGAAAAAAAATAACACAAATTAATCGGCATAAAATGAAACACACATAAAAAATTAACATCGTAAAAATAGAAATAAAATGTAATGGGCAATATTAATGAAGTTTGGTTAGTTGAAGAAACCCCACATCATTTTAACAGTAGAAAATAATAAAATTAGAAGAAAAAAAATGAACAATCAGATACCTAATGATTGATATTATTTCGTCTACAGTTTGGGTTTGATACCAATAGAAAAAGCAATCATTTCTTTCATCTCCTGCTTAACAAATAAATTTAGATTAATCAATTAAAAAATTATCAAGCAATACTCTTATTTTTTTAAAAGTAAATAAATATGTAACACAAACTAACAACTATATAGATGCAAGTTTTTTTTTTAACTCATGAATTTGGATGAGATTTTTATGAATTTTTGTTGTAGATTTAAGGAAGGTAGAAAGATTGATTTCAAAAAACAAAAAAGTAAAGAGATTAAGCTGGAAAAAAAGTGACCAAAAATGAGTTTTTTTTCACTAAATTGTTGTGTCTAATTAAAAGAGGCTCTGTAACAGAATAATTATTTCAAAATAAGGAAACAAACCTGATTTAGAGATAGATCTTGAAGTTTCTTGATGATTAATGCAAATCAAATTTATTAGGACTTAGGCTTTTTTTACCAGAACAGAGCCTGAGATGGAGAGTGAGTTTTTGAGAAGAAAGAAGAGATCGTTCATATTTGTTAAAAAGGAAAGTGAATAAAGTCAAAACATTTTTCGAATACAATACATCTTAATGCCACCTATTATTCTGTATTAGCTAATATAGAGAATGATGTATTAGGTGCAAAATTCAGTACTAAAATAATACAGTATAAATAGACATCAAACACAATATTATATTATTTTAGTACATTTTAATTGGTTAATATAATACAATATAGGCAAACAAAATGGCCTAAACTAAGACACACTACAACTCTAAAACAATTAAAATAAAACACGAATGCACACATAAAGGGGAGTTTTGAATTGATTATTGAAATTAAGAAAATTAGATAAACAATTAACTAAATCGTAGCAGAAAAATATTAAGCAAAAATCAATATAAAAACACTAGTTAGAACCTCAAATCCACCATGAAATAGTTATCTAATCCATAGACACTAATGAAGATAAAGATATTAAATATAATGAAGATATTCACAACAAGGTGGTGGGTATTCCGCGCAAGTTGTATCGTTTCTCTCTTAGTTAGTATGTAGATTGCATGATGTCTGCATAAATACTAGTATTCCAAATTATAACCTAGCATGAGTATGTACTAGATTTAATAATCGGAACCCAGAATATCACATGAACTTTAAAACATAATATCTATTCTAGGTAATCATGAATCAATTTCCCTTAATTGGGTTGTAATTCAATTAATTGTTACATGCAAGAATATGTTCATCAGGTATTCGAACTCTATCCTACAACATAGATCCTAAAATCATGCTCCTAAGATGGCAAGTCAAAGAAATAAAGATAATAGAAAAATAAATATTTCGTAGAAATTGAAATCATTGTATTGAGAAAAGACTACTTCATTAAAACAAAAACTTGTATACGAAATTGAAATCATATTTACGGCTTCAAGTTAGCCCTAACTAACAATAAAATTAGCTAGACATAAAAACTAGAAAAATAAATAAAAACATCTAAACTAAAGAAAGGTAGAAGAAAAGAATGTTACTTAAGTCTTCAATCTTCAGTCTCCAACTCTCCCTCTAGAAGAAACTCTTGGTATTTATAGGTGACTTCTCCTTGTGAGCTCCCAATTCTTCTTAGTTTAGGAAATCTAACAAGTAGGAATTATAATAAATCAAGGGATAATATTTCTTTCCTAACTTGGATTTCCTCTTTTGACGATTGACTCCTAATTTGAGTTTAGGTAGTTTCCCAAACATCATTTGGTCTTCTAGAGTCATAAAAATTTGATTTGGGAAGTTTTAAGACAATTCTGAAACAATTTGGAGTGCCTTACCACCAAAAATACGTTACACCGTGGTCTGGGATGCTACATAGGTCAACTGCGGTCCAAATGGTAGAATTTATCTGGAATTGGCCGCTACCTAGGCCGTTTGGCACGAACCGCGGTCTAGGCTTCTGTTGACTTTTCCAACTTTGACATTTGGTTACTAAATTGGCAATAACCTCCTTTAGAAAACTCTGATCGATGAACCGTAAAGTTTGTTGGAAACTAGATGTCCTGGGCTTTGCGAATATATGTGGATCTCCACCTAGTTCGCTATAAGGAAGGAGTTACTTCACAAGTAGGAAGTGCTGCATAGGCATTTCTCCAAACTTCACTAAAATCACCTTTTTATCTTCAAACTCACTTCAAGAGCTATATTCTACACATTCTCAAAAACACGTTAAAATATCCAATTTCACTTAAGAACATAACATAAAACATAGGAATTATGGATCTCAAATACGAAAATTTATCGACCTAACACATATGGTCAATAATTAATTAACAACAAGGGTAGAATTGTCTTTTAAATATATTTCGTCATAATTGACCGTTAAATATTTTGTCAAGGACCAAAATAATAGATTTTTAAAAAAAAATAGGGACTAAAGTGATGAAAAATGATAGAGAAATTTTAAAAAATGGTTACAAATCGCATAAAATGTGAATTATTTGAAAATTTCCCTACAAGAAAATTTCCCTAGTGGAGAGTGTTGTAGTGGTCGTTGATTCAGCTCATGACTGTTTCCTCCGAAAGGATGTTTTACTACATAAAATCATGTATCCAAATATCTTTAACTCAAACTCACTTACTTTGTATATTTGTACCTTCAATGGTATACTTTGAGAAAATAATACAAGTTGTAAAATTGTGTTGTAGTAGAATATTGTAGTAGGTTGAATACAACTTATGAGTTGGCTATTCATTAAATATCTTGTAATTGAGACATACTGAGTTTTGAGCAATAAAGAGTAGATAACATCTAATTGATCATTACTTGTTTATATTTACCTATTAGTATATAATTTCAATTTTAGAGTACTTGTTGTACTTGTTAAATTCTAGCTAGTAGAATTTCTAGTTGTTTAGTTTCAATGTATAAGTTGAATTTACTTTGTTGACTCAACTAACATGTTTGTACTCACATTTGTAGTATAAGACTAAAGGTGACTTTTAACACCTAAGTCCATGAGCTTTCAACTGATATATATATATATATATATATATGCATGGGTTGTGGTAGCAAGCAATCTAAAGGGGCAAATATTTGGAAATCGAATGTTTGGTCTAAGGGATTAAATGTAGGCCAAAAACTTGCTCACCCCCATCTAGGTTAGCTTCTAGTCTTTTAATTGTGTATTTAGATTTTCAATTGGTATTAGAGCAGGTCGCTAAATGTACTTAGCGAGATTAGGGATATACACGAGATTTTGGAAGTTATAGTGATTATGAGAAGTAATGATCGAAGGAGCTTCGAACTTAAGGCTTCTTTTACTTAAGGGCACAACTATAGATTTTGGAAGACTCAGATGAAAGCTTACATTGGTTCCATTGATGAGCTTGCTTAGATGATGGAAGAGGAAGGATACTTTCCACCAAATAGATGCTCGAAGATGGATCCATAGTACTGAAGCCTAGATTGGAGTGGACTTCGAATGAGTTTGATCTTGCTCATTGGCATCACCGGTCGATGAATGCTATCTTTAGTGGAGTAGATAGTACTCAATACTCATACATACAAAATTACGAGACCATGAAGGAAGCTTGGTGTAAGGTCCTCTTTTTGTGATTGGCTTATTTTTCTGACAAACCACATTAGGATATTTTTGTAATGGGTAGATTAGGGTCTTCATGTGCTTAACAGCGTGATCGTGATCAGTAATCTTCCTGGCATCTCAAAGCTTCAGGAACAAGAGCTTTAAAGGTTTATCACTTGACTTGTTCTCTAGAAGAGATTAGGTGCACACACACAATTCATTCATTTGTGTTTCTCTCATATTTTTAGTGTGCATCACACTAATTTCACACTTGCACATCAAGCATACAGGTTAGTGTTTTAGATCGTTTGAGAATGTATATTTTTCTCATTTTTGCTGTCTTAGTGTCATCATGATGAACCGCGAAAATCCTTCTTATGGATTTGTCGTCTTGATGCACCGAGAAAAAGACATTGAAAAAAATAACTAGAGGAGATTTGAGATTGCCTAGATTTTGTGTGCCTTATTGTCTTGTATTTTGGATTGATCGAAGATGTAAACTTTAAATTTGTTTTGACTTTTATTGTGTAATACTCAATTATAATTATTTGTATTTCTTTAAACCAATTATATATTTAAGAATGGATATATTGATTACTTTTTCGATTTGGTATTTTAACAGGGTCAAACTAGAGATAGGGATGACCGGATTCCAAATCATGAATTCCGATTTTTGGATTAGGAATTGAGAATTGTAGATTGGAAGTGAAAAGAAATGGGTGGAAATGGGGTTTAGGGTGGGGGTGTGGGAATCTCCCCCAAACGCCCCCACCCCAGTTCCCCTAAATGGATTTTTTTTGGGGGGGGGAGGGGGGGAGGGTTGTGAGGGAATGGTAAAATAATAAGGGTGGGGGTGGTGGGACCCTGCCCCACACCCATCCCTAGTTGTTGTAGTCCATGAGTGTTTGATGTAGAGTTGCATTTAGTTCCAGTGCTAGGCTAGCTCCTATCATGATTGTCAGAGGCGGATCTCCTTCTCTCACGACCACTTTTTCCAGTTCTTTCTCTGGCTTGCCTCTGACCCATTTCATACTGGTCGACCGACGCTTTTCTTCACCTTCTTCTAACTCTTCCTCTATCTCCTCAATCTCTTCTTATATTCCTTCTTCTACCTATATCACACTGACGGTCTTCGAGAGGTCGACGACTATCGAGGATGGTTCTGCTTTGACTATGCGTCAATCTCCATCTGGTTCTCATCTTCTTGCTCTTCTTCGGAGGTGATGTGAGAGCATTGCTTGGATAAGGAAATGGGGTTAGAGGACACCGTATAGCACTTCCTAGCCATCTGTTGGTCTCTCTTCACTTCTCTCAATCTTGTCATTTACAGAACCGACTAGAGTAGACAAATATTTAGAAAGTAGAGGAATACTTGATAATAATAAACAGTATACAGAAACTAAACGAATTTTTAAAGCAAAAACTAAGTTAGAATCATGGAAAAAAATTTACAAAAGCCAAGGATATATTAATTTTGAGCTTACAAGGTCATAAACCAAGTGAGTGGAAGCATATATTTAATAAATCGGAAGGAAATCTTATTAGACATTCTATGGAAGCATTACAAGTTATAGTAGATCAAACTACAAATTAATATATTTAGAAAGTACTTTTGGTTATCATAAAAAACAAATATAATTAGGATGACGAGAATTTGTAAAAAAGAATAATCAACCAGATTTAGATGAATTTGATATTACTATTACGGTATTAAGCTTTATAGATTGCATTAGAAAATTAATTTTAGTAACATCAATAGAAGAAAAAGAAGATTCTTTAAAAATATCTATAGCAATTAGAAGCGTGGAGATATTAAAAATTTGTGATATGCAATACTTTGATCATTATGTTGACTTATTCTATAAATACTGGAGCCAAATAGGAAGGCCTTATGATGAGGAGTTACTTATGAAATTTGTTAATAAATTACCTAGAAAGATAGGTGAAAAGTTATGCAAAGATTTAGCTGTTTGGTTTAGTATTAAAAGAGAAGCTGGATTAAGATGTTAGAAAAAGAATAAGAGAAATATGTGATTAAGAAAAACTTAGATTACAAACCAACAACAATTTAGTAAAATGTGTGTGGATTTATATGAAATACAAACTTTAGGTTGTAATAAAAATAGAAAATATAAAAAATATAGACTACATAAAAATTATAAAAAACATAGACTTTATGTTAACAGCCTTTTTTGGCAGGGGTCCAAAGAAGAATTTTTCACCCAGTTGCTACTTGGTAGGAACCATTTCCCAGGTGCCCAGAAGCGTCAATACCGCGATCTAGGATGAACCGACACATGGTAAGTCCAGAATCTCAACTACCTGTCTACCTAGATGAGGCACTAGAGATATGAACCAGGAAGAGCAGGTACCACGCTACACATCTATTCTGACACCTAGTAAAGCCGGTACCACGATGCCACGTAACCAGTATCTCGCATGTATCTGGTACCTCCTACATGGCACCTAGGTACCGCGACATACGCTTGGTACCCGGGTACCTCGATGTCGACCTAGAATCCAACCAAGATGGGCATCCTATCCTCTCGATGAAAAGAATATTGATGCAAATATACCAGCATGTGGGAACCACACCATCGAGATACAGAGTAGAACAAGCACCATGCTAGAGAAAGCAGACCAATATCCCGGCGTACCTCGCCACCAGAGTATGGAGCCAATATACTCCTCCAAGCAACGCAAGAAAGGAAAGTTGACTCATCGCCAGTTAAAGCGCTATAAATGGAACCAAACGGTCAACCAAATCAAAGTTTAAATACGACAAGGATTAACGGGATCAAATCCCGCGCCTTTAGCCTCACTCGACGTCTTTCAGCACCTAAAAAAAGGACTCCAAATAATCCTCATTAACACAACCGGATTCTCAGGAATATTGGGAGTCTTATATAAAGCCATGAAGGAAGAAGAGAAGGGGGATTTTTTTGGAACACCAGAGAGAGATTTTTACCCCAGAGAAACTTCTCTTGAGTTCTTTGAGGCCAGTGAGGGTTTTGAGACAATCACTGGAAAGATTTTAGCCACTTATCGACATAAACGAATGCGTAATCTCCATTCTGTGTAAAACAAGAGAGAAAAAAAGGATGTATTGTAATATCCATACAAACAAGTAGTCAATAAATAAGTGTCTTTCATATTCATTCTTACCCTTTGCATTCTCCTCTCTCGATCCCCCACATAAAAAGATATCCCGGTACCAAAGGTATCTACCCCGCTGCCACCTACCGGTAGCGATCGAGGGTGTTAACTGGAATTCTGCTCCCTGAGTGGATTTTTGCGTTAACACCTTATAAACCTTATAAAAGAAAAAAAAAACTTTAATAGGCTTCAAATAAAACAAAAGTTAAACAAGCTTTTAAAAGAGGTAAAAGGATATATAAAAGAATACTAGTAAATGTAAGTGTTATTTATGTGGTGAAATTGGACATATTAATCCCGAATGCCTTGAAACTAAAAATATTAAATCTAATATACTAGAAAAAGTTACCTGATTATGAATATATAGAAAAAATGGAAGAAATTTTAAATATCAATGAACTCTATGATAATGACAGTATATGTATTGAAAATGATAGTGAATTAGAAAATTCTAAATATAGTAAAAAAGAAAATTTTAATAATTTAGAATCTGAATATGAAACTGAACTTTACATTCTAGAAGAAGAAATTTCATTTTTTGGAAAAAACTGTAAAATATGTAAGAAAGAATTTAGTAAAAGTTATAAAGATAATAATGATTATTATTGTAAAAGTTGTGTTAACATAAATCTTGCTCGGAGCAATAAATCTCAGTTAACACCCTCAAGATCATTACCACGTAGGTGATGACTAAGGTAGAATGTATATGTGTATAAAACAATGCCTAATGAAATGAAATGACATGGAGATAACGATTTCGTTAGCTACTCAAAAGGAATAAAAATCTTTCTTTATTGATAACATATGATATACATTTCTCTATCTCTCTTTCGAATTGCTCTCACATTTTTCTGGGTGATAGTTGGGTGTTTGTTGTATGCCTGTCGAATAGTAGTCTCTTCTTTTTTGAAGGAGGAAGTCCCTCCTTTATACAATGTCTTCATAGGGTTAAACTCATTGATTTCCCCTTGACTTTCTCATCCCTCCCCTCCTTATCGGACATGATTTTTTACCTTTAAATGTCGTTGACTTTGAGTTAATTACTTAGTTGAGGATATCTTGGTGGAAATCAATTTGTTTCCCATTTAGACTCTATTACTTGTTCTGCACATGTTTAATGTCTATAGATGCGATACTGTGTATCTTCAGGTCTAGCATGATTCCCATAGGGGTCGTCGAATGTATCATGGTGTGGTGCATCAGTTAGTGAGGTCGATCATTGTCCCGACCCCGATATTGAGAAGCTTCATCCAGCTAGGAGCTAGGTCTGGCCTCCCTTGACTTTTCGAAGTTAGGTGCTGCCTCCTATGGACACCTCCCTGTATCAGCGAGGTATATGCGAGCTTCTGGGGAAATTACGAGGTAACCTCGATTTCGGGGGGATTTGGTGACGCGGGCTTGACCTGACCATTCCGGGCTCTATTCCGGATGTTTCTGGAGCCTATCTTTGTTCCTATGGGGCGGTATCGTAGCTCGGCTTTGGGTAATATGGTCTTCTGATGGAAAATCTCGGGCATGGAGCTAGGTCTGGATAGTGGAAAATTTCCCTTTGGTCTTTAGCCAATTTTGGCTATTAACAGAAGTCCCCTCTGACTTGAACACCAAACGTCGAGCTTGGGGTTGGGGTCGGATTTTTTATTTTATTTGGGAAATCTTCCCTTTTTTACCGTTACCAGAATATCGGGAAAGTCTTCTCTTTTAACTGCGTGAGTGACGTGGCGTGGATTGACCAATTTACTTCTGAATTAATCCGGTTGCGTTATGCAGTCCCCGAGGCTCTTTACCGTTACCAGAATCTTGGAGAGATCTTCTTATTAACTACGCAAGTGACATGGCGTGAGCTGACTAGCTTGTTTCCGAGTTAATCTGGCTACGTTACGGCAGTCTCCGAGATTCTTTACGATCTCAACCGAAAATCTCGTCAACTCATGCTGCTGCCCTCTTGCCTATATATATCTATTTATCTCAATGACTTCCTCACATCTTTCAAACTCAAATTTTTCCCAAGATATATTTTCTCTCATAGCCTTTCTCTCGAGCTTGCCTTTTTCTTCATTCTTCATCCTTATTGACTTCACTATGTCGAAAACCAGTCATGATTCAGTTGACTCCATTGTTGATGGCGAGGAGGTATTTAGCCTTGCCCCGGGGAAACGGGCAATGGGGAGTTTAGTCGGCGATGACTCCCCGCCCAACCCGCAACGTCGGCGGTCAAACGGGAATGTGTCCATTGGGACCGGGTTTTCCAACCACCCTGACCACCCTTTGGATATTGCCGATGAAGACTCCGATAAAGAAGTGGGTGGCGACGTCGAGGGAGAAAATCGAGTTCCGACTTCTGGACCTCTTTTGGAGAGGCTCCCTCCTTATGACTTCATGGTTGTCCCTGATTCCATCGTCGATCCAGTCTCGATTGACCGTTTGAGGTCGAAGTATGGCATCCCTGACAACTTATCCATCTCGGTGCCTCCCAAGGGTTACGAGTTCTTCAACCCCCCTAAAGGTGTGCTTCCGATTATGTGGCGGCTCTTGAGAACGGGGTCAGGCTTCCCCTTCATCCGACTCTTCGACGGGCTCTTAACGCCATCCAACTTGCTCCTCTTCAGTTAAAGCTTGGCTTCTGGAGGCATCTGATTGGCTTCCTCGTGCTATGGAGGGAACAGTGTCAGTTGAGCAAGGTGACGAGAGAGCAGGGAGCAGAGGAGCTGGCTTATCTTTTCCAGATTGGGAGCCTGTCCGGTGCTCCTCGAGGCCAGTTTTATGTTAAGGCCAAGAACAAGCTCAACTTCATTATTCCTGGCGCTTCGAAGAAAGACCCCGCCTGGAAGGAAGAATGGATCCTTACGGGGGATGACTGGGGGAGCTCAATTTTCATTGGAGGGCATGAATTCGAGGTTCCCACAGCTTTCAGTGACAAACCTTCATGGGACCGGGACTCCCTGCCTTCTGAGTCTGAAGCCATTTTGGAGGCTATTTTAGCCTGGAATTACTTGAACCTGAAGTTCCCCACTGCTGAAGCCTTCTATCCTCGTAGGGTGAACCAATACTTGCGAATCTCAGACGCTACTCCTCGTAAGTGTCATTGAATTGCCTTGCCTTGCCTTGTTGCTCAGCTTGGTTCTAACATTTTCCTTTTTAATTTGCTTATTCACAGTTTTTGTCGTTGAACCAGCTACCCGCCACGTCTCACGCTCTCCTCAAGCTATAATTTCTCTTCCCTTCGCTGGGGTCGAACCTGCTCTTGCTCCATCTACCTCCCCAGCTGGGTCCAAGATGGCCAATCTTGCTTCGCTGGTTTTCCGGGCTTTGGGTAAAGCTTCCCAGGTTGTTGGTCCGACTGCTTCTGTCCCTTCTGCTGTGGTCGCTAAAGTTGATACCCCATCGATTCGACCTCCTGATTCCGCTGCGCTTCCAACCCCCCCAAGCTTCGGAGGATTCTGGGAAGGGTGTCGCAAGGGTTTCTTCCAGCCGTTCCCAGCCTCAGTCGAGCTCGACAGGGCAGGACGAAGTCCTGAAATAATTCATCGCGTCTTATCCGGGAGGTGGGATCTCCAGGATGGGTTCCATGCCTGTGGATGTCCTGATTACCAAGGGGTCTGCTATTTTAGCTGAGGTAATTGCATTTCCTTCGCACTACTCTTGCTAATTTGTTCAGTTTCTGACTCTGGTTCTGTATTTTGTAGGCCTTCAAATTTAATGTAGCGATGGGCCTGCAAGTAGCCCTCCTTCGCGACCGGGCTGCAAAAGCTGAAGCCGAAGCCGAGAAAGCCAGGGAATTGCTCAAGCAGGCTCAGTCTTTAGTGGAAGAGATGACCTCCAACCAGGGAAAGGCTGAGATCGAGATGGCTAAGCTTCGCTGTGACCATGAGAGGACGGAGCAATCTTATGATCAGGAGCGTCTTCAATCTATCCGGCGGGCTAGACAGAGGGATTCTTGGAGATCTGAGGCTAAAAAGTTGGACTTCGAGAATCAGTCTTTGATTGCTCAGGTGACCAAGCTGCAAGCTGACGCAGAGACCTCTTTCAGCGATGGATATTTCTACGCTTCCTTTCAGGCCGCAGAAGCTCTCCCTCTTCCTTTTGACTTGTCATCTATTGCCGGCTGGGATAGACATGAAATAATGATTAAGGCTGCTGAGCAATCTCGCCCTGATGGCGACGATGTGGTTCCTTCGAGCCAAGCAGGAGCTGGAAAACAGCCCGCCCAGACAGATCCTCCATTTCCTCCTCCTACCTTTACTACCTCAGGTCCCGGGGAGTCTTCCAGTAAAGTTTTGTCTTCTCGATCCGAGGAGGACCAGTTAGGAGCTGGGGAAGAGGTTAGGAGCCCTTCTGAGGAACCCCCCATAATGGATATGGAGGTTGACAGGAGTCAGACGGGGTCCATTGCTGCCCTTCTGGATGCGGCTATCCCGCCTGAGGTTATGGAGGTGATTAATGAAGTCCTCGAGGAAGACCCTGCTGATGAACAGATAGAGCCTCTATATGGAGGGGCGGTTGGTGAGGATAACCGAGGTGGACAACTACCTGAAGGGGGGGTCGATGGCGAAGATCAGCATGAAGGAGGAGGACCGGCGGAGGAAAACCAAGAGAGTCCCAAAGCTTGAAGCAGTTCGTTCATGGCTTGTTTCGATTGCCTGGAAAAGGAGGTGGGCACCTCGTTTTACTCTTATTTAGCGTAGCTTTCCCTTTTTTTTGTATAGCCCGAGCTCGGGGATTGGGCTCCCCATTGGATGGATGTAGCCTTACCGGGGGATAGGCTCCTCTTATCTTTAATGAGAAATCGAATCGCTTTTGAGAACTCTTGTTTCATTTCTGGCCTTGAATAGAAACCAGAGTTGCATCCGCAGCAACAATTTGTTCAAACTTCATTAAAACTTTGGTAGGGAATTATGATGATCTTGATCCTGCACAAGAAAACAAATATTTGTTTTAAAAATTCACCTTGGGGGTGGTAGCCCGACCAAGGCATTAGGATGGCTATTTAGCTATTTCCTGATCTCGAGATCTGGATAGCAACTATGCTTTTACACTCAGATCCTTCTCGGGGGTGGAAACCCGACCAAGGCATCAGGAGGGCTATTTAGATATTTTCTGGTCTCGAGATCTGGATGGCAACTATGCTCATATACTCAGACCCTTCTTGGGAGTGGTAGCCCGACCAAGGCATCAGGAGGGCTATTTAGCTATTTCTTGGTCTCGAGATCTGGATGGCAACTATGCTCTTACACTCAGACCCTTCTTGGGGGTGGTAGCCCGACCAAGGCATCAGGAGGGCTATTTAGCTATTTCCTGGTCTCGAGATCTGGATGGAAACTATCCTCTTACACCCAGACCTTTCTTGGGGGTGGTAGCCCGACCAAGGCATCAGGAGGGCTATTTAGCTATTTCCTGGTCTCGAGATCTGGATGGCAACTATGCTCTTACACTCAGACCCTTCTTGGGGGTAATAGCCCGACCAAGGCATCAGGAGGGCTATTTAGCTATTTCCTGGTCTCGAGATCTGGATGGCAACTATGCTCTTACACTCAGACCCTTCTTGGGGGTGGTAGCCTGACCAAGGCATTATGAGGGCTATTTAGTTATTTCCTGGTCTCGAGATCTGGATGGTATCTATGCGCTTACACTCAGACTCTTCTTTGGGGTGGTAGCCCGACCAAGGCATCAGGAGAGCTATTTAGCTATTTCCTGGTCTCGAGATCTGGATGGCAACTATGCTCTTACACTCAGACCCTTCTTGGGGGTGGTAGCCCGACCAAGGCATCAGGAGGGCTATTTAGCTATTTTCTGGTCTTGAGATCTGGATGGCAACTATGCTCTTACACTCAGACCCATCTAGGGGGTGGTAGCCCGACCAAGGCATCAGGAGGGCTATTTAGCTATTTTCTGGTCTCGAGATCTGGATGGCAACTATGCTCTTACACTTAGACCCTTCTTGGGGGTGGTAGCCCGACCAAGGCATCAGGAGGGCTATTTAGCTATTTCCTAGTCTCGAGATCTGGATGGCAATTGTGCTCTTACACTCAGACCCTTCTTGGGGGTGGTAGCCCGACCAAGGCATCATGAGGGCTATTTAGCTATTTCCTAGTCTCGAGATCTGGATGGCAACTATGCTCTTACACTCTTACCCTTCTTGGGGGTGGTAGCCCGACCAAGGCATCAGGAGGGCTATTTAGCTATTTCCTGGTCTCGAGATCTGGATGGCAACTATGCTCTTATACTCAGATTCTTCTTGGGGGTGGTAGCCCGACCAAGGCATCATGAGGGCTATTTAGCTATTTCCTAGTCTCGAGATCTGGATGGTAACTATGCTCTTACACTCAGACCCTTCTTGGGGGTGGTAGCCCGACCAAGGAATCATAAGAGCTATTTAACTATTTCCTGGTCTCGAGATCTGGATGGCAACTATGCTCTTACACTCAGACCCTTCTTGGGGGTGGTAGCCCGACTAAGGCATCAGGAGGGCTATTTAGCTATTTTCTGGTCTCGAGATCTGGATGGTATCTATGCTCTTACACTCAGACCCTTCTTGGAGGTGGTAGCCCGACGAAGGCATCAAGAGAGCTATTTAGCTATATCCTGGTCTCGAGATCTGGATGGCAACTATGCTCTTACACTCAGACCCTTCTTGGGGGTGGTAGCCCGACCAAGGCATCAGAAGGGCGATTTAGCTATTTTCTGGTCTCGAGATCTGGAGGGCAACTATGCTCTTATACTCAGACCCTTCTTGGGGGTGGTAGCCCGACCAAGGCATCAGGATAGCTATTTAGCTATTTCCTAGTCTCGAGATCTGGATGGCAACTATGCTCTTACACTCAGACCATTCTTAGGGGTGGTAGCCCGACCAAGGAATCAGGAGGGCTATTTAGCTATTTCTTGGTCTCGAGATCTGGATGGCAACTATGCTCTTATACTCAGACCCTTTTTGGGGGTGGTAGCCCGACCAAGGCATCATGATGGCTATTTAGCTATTTCCTGGTCTCGATATCTGGATGGAAACTATGCTCTTACACTCAGACCCTTCTTGGGGGTGGTAGCCCGACCAAGGCATCAAGAGGGCTATTTAGCTATTTCTTGGTCTCGAGATCTGGATGGCAACTATGCTCTTATACTCAGACCCTTTTTGGGGGTGGTAGCCCGACCAAGGCATCAGGAGGGCTATTTAGCTATTTCCTGGTCTCGAGATCTGGATGGAAACTATCCTCTTACACCCAGACCTTTCTTGGGGGTGGTAGCCCGACCAAGGCATCAGGAGGGCTATTTAGCTATTTCCTGGTCTCGAGATCTGGATGGCAACTATGCTCTTACACTCAGACCCTTCTTGGGGGTAATAGCCCGACCAAGGCATCAGGAGGGCTATTTAGCTATTTCCTGGTCTCGAGATCTGGATGGCAACTATGCTCTTACACTCAGACCCTTCTTGGGGGTGGTAGCCTGACCAAGGCATTATGAGGGCTATTTAGTTATTTCCTGGTCTCGAGATCTGGATGGTATCTATGCGCTTACACTCAGACTCTTCTTTGGGGTGGTAGCCCGACCAAGGCATCAGGAGAGCTATTTAGCTATTTCCTGGTCTCGAGATCTGGATGGCAACTATGCTCTTACACTCAGACCCTTCTTGGGGGTGGTAGCCCGACCAAGGCATCAGGAGGGCTATTTAGCTATTTTCTGGTCTTGAGATCTGGATGGCAACTATGCTCTTACACTCAGACCCATCTAGGGGGTGGTAGCCCGACCAAGGCATCAGGAGGGCTATTTAGCTATTTTCTGGTCTCGAGATCTGGATGGCAACTATGCTCTTACACTTAGACCCTTCTTGGGGGTGGTAGCCCGACCAAGGCATCAGGAGGGCTATTTAGCTATTTCCTAGTCTCGAGATCTGGATGGCAATTGTGCTCTTACACTCAGACCCTTCTTGGGGGTGGTAGCCCGACCAAGGCATCAGGAGGGCTATTTAGCTATTTCCTAGTCTCGAGATCTGGATGGCAACTATGCTCTTACACTCTTACCCTTCTTGGGGGTGGTAGCCCGACCAAGGCATCAGGAGGGCTATTTAGCTATTTCCTGGTCTCGAGATCTGGATGGCAACTATGCTCTTATACTCAGATTCTTCTTGGGGGTGGTAGCCCGACCAAGGCATCATGAGGGCTATTTAGCTATTTCCTAGTCTCGAGATCTGGATGGTAACTATGCTCTTACACTCAGACCCTTCTTGGGGGTGGTAGCCCGACCAAGGAATCATAAGAGCTATTTAACTATTTCCTGGTCTCGAGATCTGGATGGCAACTATGCTCTTACACTCAGACCCTTCTTGGGGGTGGTAGCCCGACTAAGGCATCAGGAGGGCTATTTAGCTATTTTCTGGTCTCGAGATCTGGATGGTATCTATGCTCTTACACTCAGACCCTTCTTGGAGGTGGTAGCCCGACGAAGGCATCAAGAGAGCTATTTAGCTATATCCTGGTCTCGAGATCTGGATGGCAACTATGCTCTTACACTCAGACCCTTCTTGGGGGTGGTAGCCCGACCAAGGCATCAGAAGGGCTATTTAGCTATTTTCTGGTCTCGAGATCTGGATGGCAACTATGCTCTTATACTCAGACCCTTCTTGGGGGTGGTAGCCCGACCAAGGCATCAGGATAGCTATTTAGCTATTTCCTAGTCTCGAGATCTGGATGGCAACTATGCTCTTACACTCAGACCATTCTTAGGGGTGGTAGCCCGACCAAGGAATCAGGAGGGCTATTTAGCTATTTCTTGGTCTCGAGATCTGGATGGCAACTATGCTCTTATACTCAGACCCTTTTTGGGGGTGGTAGCCCGACCAAGGCATCATGATGGCTATTTAGCTATTTCCTGGTCTCGATATCTGGATGGAAACTATGCTCTTACACTCAGACCCTTCTTGGGGGTGGTAGCCCGACCAAGGCATCAAGAGGGCTATTTAGCTATTTAGCTATTTCCTGGTCTCGAGATCTGGATGGAAACTATACTCTTACACCCAGACCTTTCTTGGGGGTGGTAGCCCGACCAAGGCATTAGGAGGGCTATTTAGCTATTTAGCTATTTCCTGGTCTCGAGATCTGGATGGCAACTATGCTCTTATACTCAGACCCTTCTTGGGGGTGGTAGCCCGACCAAGGCATCAGGAGGGCTATTTAGCTTTTTCCTGGCTCGAAGTGTTCATGTTGAGTTTCCCACTCATGGGTGTAGTCACTAATGTTGAACATAGCTGGAGATAAAGACGGAAGAGAAAAAATGACTTTATTGATGATCGAGATGTAGTACATGTTTATTAGTGTTAATAGCCAAAATTGGCTAAGGACCAAAGGGAAATTTTCCACTTACTAGACCTGGTTCTATACCCATAAGTTTGACCTAAAGACCTCTATATCCAGAGTCAAGCTACGATGCCGTGCCAGGCACAAGGGCGGGCTCCAGAAACATCTGGGATAAAACTCGGACCCGAGAACTTCCACCAGGAGACCTCTCTATCCAGAGCCGAACTGCGATACCACCCCAAGAACAAGGGCGAGCTCCGGAAACATCCAAGATAGAACCCGGAATGATCGGGCTTAGCCCGCATCATCAAAACTAGAAGCTCCCCGAAGTCAAGGTCATCTTGCAAATGCTCAAGAAACCCGTCTGTACCTCGATTGACACAGAAGAATGTCCCTAGAAGGCCGCGAGGTGAGTCGAAGCCACACCCAGCTTCAAAAAGGTCAGTCAAGGCCACGCCTAGCTTCGGAAAAGTCAAGAGAAGCCAGATCTGGCTCCAAGTTGGATGAAACTTCTCAGACATCAAGGTCGAAATACTAAACAACCTCCCTAGTTGATGCATCATACCATATTCGTCATGTCCCACGACTCCTATAAGGATCGTACTGGAAGGATACAAGGAATGAATTAAATCGTACCTGGAAGCATTATCTACATAAGTAATAAAATCCAAAAGGAAACAAGCTGATCTCTACCACGATACTCTCAATTCGGACGTCAATCTAAAAGTCAAATGATTTAACGCAAGAAATCCCGCCCGATAAGGAAGAGACTGAGACAATCACTGAGACAATCAAGGGAGAATCAGTCTGTTGACCTACAAACCATGTATAAATAGAAAAGAAAAGAAACGAAAAAAGAGACTACTATTTGACAGGCATACGACTAGCAATAGATCATTTACCAAAGAAAGTTGAGAGAAACGAGAGAAAAATCTTTGTAATAGTGTACCATGCATGTTAAATAAAAATGTTCTTGTTTATTTATCACTAGATAAACCATTGTGACATATATAAATAATTTCGGCCACCACCTACGTGGTAGTGGTCTCGAGGGCGTTAACAGAGATTTCTCATCCCAAGTAAAATTCCCGTTAACACTTTCTGGCGCCGTCTGTGGGAAAGAAATTCTACACTCAATTAACCAATCGTTTGTATTTATATTTTCATTGTTTTATAGGAACTATGAGGCTCCGCTCCTCCCAAGGCCAGCACAGAGTCCCGAAGCAATCCCCGGCGAGGCCAACCCGAAAGGCTCCGGGAAGAGGGAGAAAGTCTGGATATAGTAGTCAAGCTTCGATCAAGACAACCAATACACGGACTGCTGGCCACCCCATAGTGAGCCAGGCAGCGCTCGACCAACAAGCGGCGGCCTTCGTAGAATCCATCTGCGTCCGCCTCCTCGCAGAAGGCATCACAGTCCAGCCTACCCACCTGAATGATCAGGGAGAGCCGAGTAGGCTCGGAGCTAGACCACCTGCTTTCGATCGCCTAGGTCCTCCCCCTCCCGAGCCGGCTCGAGATAGATCAGGGCCCCAACGTTCGATCCGGGATAGGCTGGGACCCATGCCCCCAGTTCCTAAAAGACTTTCACAATATCAACCCCGGCTAGTCAAGTCTGCCGCGGATGTTTATACCCGGAAGCTGCGAGAGCTATCTCATCCAACTACATCTAGGAGAACTACCCGGGCCCTAGAGGAGGAAAGCCGACAAACTCCACGAATGGATCATGTCCAGGAGGAGGACCGGATAGAAATTGCCAGTTCATCAGAAAGGTTCGACAGTGAGGAATCTGAGGCTAACTCGAAGAGACCTGGAAATAAGCGACTGAGGGATCAGCTGGCAAAGCTACAAAAGGAGGTCCAGCAGATAAGGAAGGGAAAGAGTAAGGAAGACAAAAAGAATCCCCTGAGCGAGATGAACGCTCCCTTCACTAGGAGGATCCGGGAAGCAGAGCTCCCCCCAAAATTCAAAATGCCAGCAGATAAGTTCTCTGGAACGGAAGATCCTCTAAGCCATTTAGAGAGCTTCGTTCAACAGATGGAGGTCCAGAACACTACCAGAGCAGCCATGTGCAGGATGTTTTCAACAACCTTGACTGACTATGCGAAAACCTGGTTCAGGAAACTGCCCGTTGGTAGCGTGGATTCTTTCACAAAATTGTCAACCGATTTTTGCTCACAATTCCAGGGAGTTAAACCTCGCCCGAAAGATCCCATACACCTCCAATATGTGATCCAGGAATGGAGTGAAACTCTTTGATCATACGTGGAGCGGTTGCACAAAGAAGTCATACAAATGAGAGTTTTCACCGAAAAAGAAACCCTCGCCAACTTCAGGTGAAACCTCTGGGCAGGAAAGCTTTTCCGTTCTTTCGCCAAAAGACCTCCCGAGACTTATCAGGAGGCCTATGATCGGGCTCTTGAGCAGGTTGAGATCGACGAACAACTCAAGGTCAAAATAGAGCATGACGACATGAGAACGGCAAAACGTTTGAAGAAAGAAGCCCCTAAATTTGAGCCGGTGCAGAGAGCTCAGAATAAGCCTCCCAACAGGTCGACCTATCGCCCCCCTGCTCCTCCGCATAGGCAAGAAAGATATCCAGCAAAACGAACCCCTCCCCAGGCTTCCCCGCCTCCTAGGACCGTGGCTCCAGTAATACAAGGGGAAAAAGGGTTTGACCACTATACCCCATTGAATGCATCCAGGGAAACGGTCTACCTTGCCATACGGGATAAAGGGTTGCTCCAAAAGCCCGCTCCCATGAAGGCCCCATCCGACAGGAGAAGCCGGTACAAGTACTGCGACTTTCACGAAGACGTGGGCCACAACACTTCGGAGTGCTATAACTTGCGCAACCAGATTAAGGCCCTGATAAGGGGAGGATGCCTGATTGAATTTTTACAACAGGTCAGAGATAATATCAGAACTGGAAGGGAAGTATAAGCTGAAATCTGCGAGGACGCAGAAAAGAGGAAAGGGGAGCAGGCTGACTTAATGCAACAGTTCCAGGTGATACACACTATCAGCGGGGGTCCTACCTTGGCCGGTGTTTCCAATAACTCCCGGAAAAACCACGCAAGAAAGGTTCCCCACCTTGGAGAGATCCGGGGGATCTTCAAAGTCAGCCAAAGCCCGCCCAGTCAGCTCAGATCGTGTTCACCGAAGCAGATGTCTTCAACACTGTGCAACCTCATGATGATCCTATGATCATCATGATACAGATCGCCAACTGTCTGGTCCTTCGCATGCTCGTGGATATAGGAAGCAGTGTCGATATCCTCTTCAAAGATACCCTAGAAAAACTGAACCTGAAGCAACATTGCTACAACAGCTGTACCACTCCACTTTACGGTTTCACTGGGGACTCGATCATACCAGTGGGGTCAATGATCCTCCCAGTAATCATCGGGGTCACCCCGCTCCAACAGAACGTAATGACCGACTTTGTTGTGGTGGACACCCCATCGGCCTACAACGCCATCTTAGGGAGACCTTTCCTGTCCTCTCTCAAGGGAGTCTTATCCATATACCATAACGTTTTGAAATTCCCGGTTGGAACCAAGGTAGGAGAGGTACGCGGAGACCAGCAGGCAGCCAGGAAATGCTACACAGTATCTGCCAATCCTACAGCCCTAGCAAAGCAGTGTGTACAGGTGACAGTAATCCAAGAAGACATGGACACATCCCAGATAATCCAGGAGGAGAAGGAGCCCGCAGAACATATTGGGGGTCCGGAGGATGAACCTATCATGCCCTACGAGGATGAAAGGGGTAAGGAATGGGCCAGCGGGCAGCCCGTGGATAAACTAGAAGAGATATCCGTCAGGACTGACGATCCCTCCAAGACCGTCAAGGTCGGAGCCGCCCTTGATCCAGAAGTAAAAAGAGGACTGATTGATCTTCTCAGGGAATTCAGCGACATCTTCGCCTGGAACCATAATGAAATGCCTGGAATCCCGACATCGTTGGCCACCCACCGACTAGCAGTAGATCCAACGGTCAAGCCCGTCAAGCAGAAGAGGCATCATTTCAACACTGATAGGAACGCGGCGGTACAGGAAGAGGTTGATAAATTGATCAAAGCCGGGTTCGTTAGAGAGGTACGTTACCCCGAATGGATCACCAACGTAGTCATGGTCACGAAGGCGAATGGAAATTGGCGTATGTGTGTCGACTACACCGACCTCAACCGGGCTTGTCCGAAAGACAGTTTTCCTTTGCCAAAGATCGACCAGCTGGTTGACTCCACATCCGGAAATAAACTTTTGAGTTTTATGGACGCGTTCTCAGGATACAACCAAATTAAAATGCACCCGGCTGACCAAGATAAGACCAGTTTCATTACTGGGCAGGGCTTATACTGATACAAGGTGATGCCGTTTGGTTTGAAGAATGCAGGGGCCACATACCAGCGGCTGGTTAACAAATTGTTCAAGACCGAGATAGGGAAGACGATGGAAGTATATATCGACGACATGATCACGAAATCCCCAACCACAAAGGGACATCAGGAAGACCTTCGCAAAACCTTCCTCATACTGAGGGAAAACCAGATGCGTTTGAACCCCTCTAAATGTGCTTTTGGGATAACGGCAAGAAAGTTCCTGGGCTTCATGGTTCATGAGAGAGGTATCGAAGCCAACCCAGAAAAATCAAAGCTATCCTGGACTTGGAATCCCCGACCTCGCTCAAGCAAGTACAGATCCTGACTGGACGGGTGGCAGCACTCAACAGGTTTATCTCTCACTCCACCGATAAATGCCTTCCTTTCTTCAAGGCCATCAAACAAGAGAAGAACATGAAATGGAGCCAGGAGAGCGAGCATGCGTTTCAAGCTTTGAAGGAATACCTAACAAGCCCCCCTTTGTTAGTCAAGCCGGTTCTCGGAGATGAGCTGCAGATTTACCTGGCTGTATCAGAAACTGCAGTAAGCGGGGCTTTGGCCAAGGATTGTAGCGACCGTTTTCAAAGACCCATATACTATGTGAGTCATGCCTTGACCAAATCAGAAAGGAACTACGCTCTCTTGGAGAAGCTCGCTTATGCTCTGGTGATCTCAGCGAGGAAACTCCATCCCTATTTTCAAGCTCACATAATAGCAGTGGTAACAGACCAACCCCTCCGTCAATTCTTGCAAAGACCAGATGTATCAAGAAGGTTAGTGTTATGGGCACTAGAGCTCACTCAGTTCGACTTAAAGTATAAGCCTCGGACTACGATTAAGGCACAAGCTTTAGCCGACTTCGTGGCAGAATTCTCAGCGATCCCAGATCCAGTTGATCCCTCAGTATCAAACGAGGACCCTGAGAAGATATCTGAGGTCAAAAATTGGCCGGAGGGCTGCAAGCCATTGATCCTCTTTTCAGACGGAGCATCCGGACGAGCTGGGGGAGGAGCTGGCATAGTTTTGATAGATCCGGAGGGAACTGAATTCTGTCACTGTTTCAGATTCGAGTTTAAAGCTACCAACAACGAAGCGGAATATGAAGCCCTCCTAGCCGGGATGAAGGTAGCCATCGAGCTAAAGGCCGATTACCTGCAAGTCAAGAGGGATTCGTTGCTTGTTGTAAACCAGGTGACTGGGGTCTACCAGGTAAAGGGAGATAATATGGTGGCCTACTTAAATCTAGCTCGGTCGCTGAAAAGCAAATTTAAGGGACTTAAGATCGATCAGGTGCCTCGACACCAAAACCATCGCGCAGATGTTCTGGCTAAGATAGCGGCAAACAGAGGCCAATCCCTACCAAGGGGAATTCCCCTCCAAGTAATCACCCAGCCAAGCATAGCCCCAAATGGAGAAATTTGTTCCTTAGATCGCCTACCTTGCTGGATGGACCCAATTGTCACCTATCTCCTTGAAGGAGAGCTTCCTGAAGAGCCCAACCAAGCCCGAAGAGTTAGGAGACTCTCAGTTCGATACTGTATGGTGGACGGATACCTCTACAGGAGGGGCAGATCCATCCCCTTACTTAGGTGCTTGCATTCCGATGATGCTAAGTGGGCATTGAGAGAGGTCCATTCTGGGGATTGTGGGAACCACATAGGTGGGTAAGCTCTAGCCTATCAGGTGCTTCGTATGGGGTATTATTGACCGACCATCCATTAAGATGCAAAGAGTTTTGTGCAATCCTACGAACCTTGTCAAAGAACCTCAAACTTGAGCCACCAGCCACCCGAGCGACTGTCGTCCCTCAGCTCACCTTACCCCTTTGCCATGTGGGGAATCGACCTAATTGGGCCACTTCCTACCGCTCCAGGACAGATGAAACATGCTATCGTGGCTATTGACTACTTCACAAGATGGGTCGAGGCAGGGCCTCTAGCTCGAATATCAGAAAAGAATACAACCAAGTTCATCAAGACTAACGTGGTATGCAGGTTCGGGACCCCTCTCATCATTGTAGCCGACCTAAGGAAGCAATTCGACAACACCCGATTCAAAGACTTCTGCCAGGGGTTGGGGATCGACCTCAGGTTCGCTTCAGTGGCTCATCCCCAAACTAACGGGCTGGTGAAATCCACCAACAAGACAATCAAGAAACTTCTGAAGAAGAAGCTTCAGCAGAGGAAAGGTAAATGGGCCGAAGAGCTACCGAAGTCCTTTGGGCATACCGGACTACCAAAAAGACAGCTACTGGAGAAACGCCTTACTCCCTGGCCTTTGGGGTTGAAGCAGTCCTCCCCATCAAGCATAAACTGACCTCGTTCAGGGTACAGCACTTTGAGCCCGAAAGTAACGAAGTCAGGCTCCGGGCTAGTCTAGACCTCTTAGAAGAAAAGCAAGACCGGGTAGCAGAGAAAGTGGCGATCTACCAGAGCAGGATCGGTAGATACTTCAACCAAAAGGTTAAAGCCCGAAAATTCAAGGAAGGGGATCTGGTACTTAGGAAAGTAACACTGAATACTCGGAAAAGGTCGGATGGAGTCTTAAGTCCAAATTGGGAAGGGCCATATTTGATAAAGCTAATTGTTCGCAATGGAGCTTACAAACTCGAAGACATGGACGGACGACCCATCAATCACACTTGGAATGCAGACCATTTGAAGAAATTCTACCCTTGAAAGGAGTTCTCAAGCAGACTACCCCCACTTAGTTTTCATTACAGGTCCTAATAAAGATGTACTACATCTCAATCATCAATAAAGCCATTTTCTTTTTCTCTTCCATCTTTGTCTCCAACTATGTTCAACGTAAGTGACTATACACTTGAATGGGAATTTGACATAAACCTCTCAAGACCAGGAAATAGGTCGATAACCCTCCTGATGCCTTGGTCGGGCTACCACCCCCAAGAAAGATCTGAGTGTAAGAGCATAGTTGCCTTCCGGATCTCGAGACCAGGAAATAGCTCGATAGCCCTCCTGATGCCTTGGTCGGGCTACCACCCCCAAGAAGGATCTGAGTGTAAGAGCATAGTTGCCTTCCAGATCTCGAGACCAGGAAATAGCTCGATAGCCCTCCTGATGCCTTGGTCGGGCTACCACCCCCAAGAAGGATCTGAGTGTAAGAGCATAGTTGCCTTCCAGATCTCGAGACCAGGAAATAGCTCGATAGCCCTCCTGATGCCTTGGTCGGGCTACCACCCCCAAGAAGGATCTGAGTGTAAGAGCATAGTTGCCTTCCAGATCTCGAGACCAGGAAATAGCTCGATAGCTCTCCTGATGCCTTGGTCGGGCTACCACCCCTAAGAAGGATCTGAGTGTAAGAGCATAATTGCCTTCCAGATCTCGAGACCAGGAAATAGCTCGATAGCACTCATGATGCCTTGGTCGGGCTACTACCCCCAAGAAGGATCTGAGTGTAAAGGCATAGTTGTCCGTCGGATCTCAAAGACTAGGAAATAGCTAAGTAGCATTCCTGATGTCTTGGTTAGGTTATCACCTCATGTATATAATGTTTGCTTTCGTGTGCAGGATCAAAATCATCATAATTGCCTACACGAATCTTAGTTGATGCTACCGATGCTACTCTGGATACCATTCAAGACCAGAAGCAGAATAAAGTTCTCAAAGAGGCGAGTCAATTTATCATTAAGGACAAAGGGAGCCTATCCCCCGATAAGGCTACATCCAAATGGGGAGCCCAACCCCCGAATCCGGGCTACAAAAAGAAGAAGAAAAAATAAGAAAAACTGACAATGGCAAAGCAGGGTGCCCACCCTCTTTTCTGGGCAATCAAAAACAAGTCGTCCGCTTCAAGCTGTAGGGCTATCATGGCTCCCCTCCGCTGGCCCTCCTCCTCCCTGCTGATCCTCAGCATCAACCCTCTCAACAGGTAGCTGTCCATCTGGGTTATCCTCACCGACCGCTCCTCCGTTTAGAGGCTCTATCGGATGATCAGCTGGCTCTTCCTCCAAAACTTCATTGATCACATCCATAACTTCAGGAGGAATAGCCGCGTCGAGAAGAGCTGCCAAGGGCCCCATCTGGCTCCTATCGACCTCCATCTCTGTTAAAGCTGGATCATCAGATGGGCTCCTATCCTCTTCACCAGCTCCCGATTGGTCCTCCTCGGATCGAGAGGACATCACTTTGCTGGACGATTCCCCAGGACCTGAGGGGATAAAGGAAGGAAGATGGAATGAGGGATCTAACTGAGTGGGATGCATCCCAATTCCTGCCGGGCTAGAAGGGACCACCTTGTCACCTTCAGGACGAGATAACTCAGCAGCTTTGAGCATTATTTCCTGTCTGTCCCAGCCCGAAATAGACGACAAATCAAAAGGAGGAGGAAGAGCTTCCGCGGCCTGAAAGGAAGCATAAAAATACCCATCGCTGAAGGAGGTCTCCGCATCAGCTTGCAGCTTGCAGCTTGGCCACCTGAGTAATCAGAGACCGGTTCTCAAGGTCCAGCTTCCTAGCCTCAAATCTCTAGAAGTCTCGCTGCCTAGCCCGCCGAAGAGATTGAAGACGCTCCTGATCGAAAGATTGCTTCATCCTCTCATGATCTCAGCGAAGCTCGGCCATCTCGAGCTCAATTTTACCCTGGCTAGAAGTCACCTCTTCCACTAGAGATCGAGCCTGCTTGAACAGTTCCCCGGCCTTCTCGGCTTCAGCTTCGGCTTTTACAGCTCGATCACGGAGAAGGGCTACCTGCTGGCCCATCGCGACATTGACCTTAAAGGCCTACAAATATAAAACCCGAGTTAGAAACTGAACGAGTTAACAAAAAAAAAGGGCGTGAAGGACATACAATTACCTCAGCCAAGATAGCAGACCCTTTGGTTATAAGGATGTCCACAGGCATAGAAGCCATCTTAGAGATCCCGCCACCCGGACAGGATGCTATGAACTACTCCAAGACCTCATCCTGCCCTATCAAGCTCGACCGAGGCCGGGAACGGTAGAAAGGAGCCTTCGCGACACCTTTACCAGGAACGACATCTTTCCCAGAAACCTCCGAGGCTTTGGTTGTTGGAAGCGCAGCTAAATCAGATGTTTGAGTCGAAGGCGTAACGACTTTAGCAGCCATGGCTGAGGGGGCAGAAACAGTCGAGCCAACTACCTGGGGAGCTTTACCCAAAGCCTGGAAAACCCCCGAGGCCAGAGTGGCCATCTTAGACCCAGCCGGAGAGACAGAAGAAGCCAAGGCAGGCTCGACCCCAGAAGAGGGAAGAGAAGCTCCACCTTGAGGAGAGCGTGAGACGTGTCGGGTGGCTGGCTCCATGACAAAGACTGTGAATAAACAGATAAAAAAAATGTTAGAATCAAGCTAAGTAATAAGAAGAAGCGACACAAGGATACTTACGAGGAATAGCGTCTGAAATCCGTAGATATTTGTTCACCCTACGAGGGTCAAAAGCTTCAGCGGTAGGGAACATCAAATTCAGGTAATTCCGGGCTAGAATAGCCTTTAAGACGGCTTCGAACTCGGCAGGTAGAGAGTCTCGGTCCCAGAAGGGCTTGTCACTGAAAGCCGTATGAACCTCGAATTCATGCCCTCCGATGAAAATCGAGCTCCCCCAGTCATCCCCCGCCAGGATCCATTCTTCTTTCCATGCGAGACCCTTCTTCGAAGCACCAGGAACAATGAAATTGAGCTTGTTCTTGGCCTTGGCGTAGAACTGACCCCGAGGAGCCCCAGACAAGCTCCCAATCTGAAAAAGATACGCCAGCTCCTCCGCACCTGGCTCCCTTGTCACTTTACTCATCTGGCATTGCTCCCTCCATAACACAAGGAAGCCAACCAAATACCTCCAGAAGCCCGGCGTTAACTGAAGGGGAGCAAGCTGGATGGCGTTTAGAGCCCGCCGAAGGGTCGGATGGAGGGGAAGCCTGACCCCGTTCTCAAGAGCGGCCACATGGATCGGAAGCACACCTTTAGGGGGGTTGAAAAACTCGAAGTTCTTGGGAGGCACCGAGATGGATACACTGTCGGGGATGCCAAACTTTGACCTCAAGCGATCGATCGATACCGAGTCAACGGTGGAATCAGGGATGACCCGGAAATCGTAAGGAGGGAGCCTCTCCCCAGAGGGACCAGGAGCCGAGACCCGACGCTCCCCCGCAGCACCGCCGGTCGTTTTTTTGTCGGAATCATCATCAACAATATCTAAAGGGTGGTCGGGATGATTGGAGAACCCAGTCCCGATAGATACGTTCCTACTGGATCGCCGACGTTGTGATGTGGGCGGGGAATCATCACCGTCAGAACTCCTCCTAGCCCGCTTCCCCAGACTAAGACTGACGACCTCCTCGCCGTCGAATATGGAATCACTTGAATCACGACTGTATTTCGACATTATAGAAGACGAAGAATGAAGAAAGAATAGAAGACGAAGAATGAATAGAAGACGAAGAATGAAGAAAGAAGCAAGCTTGGGAAAAAAAACTGTGGAAATATTTCTCTACAAAAGGTTCTTTTCGCTCGAGAAGATGTGAGGAAGACGAGGAGGAAAACAGGCATATATATAGGCAGGAAGGCAACAGCTCAAGTTACCAGGATACTCGTTTGGTAACGGTAAAAATTGACTCGGTAACATAACCGGGTTAAACTCTAAAGCGAGCTAATCATCTCATGCCACATCATTTACGCAGTTAAGAGGAAGATCTCCCCAAGATCCTGGTAACGGTAAAAAATCTCGGGGACTGCCGTAACATGATCAGATTAATTCGAAGATAAAATAGTCGGTTCACAACACGTCACTCAAATGAAGAAATTTCCAAAAATTTTAGTAACGGTAAAAGAGGAAGATTTCCCAAATAAAGTGAGAATCTGACCTCAACCCCGAGCTCGATGTCTGGTGTTCAAGTCAGAGGGGACTTCTGTTAATAGCCAAAATTGGCTAAGGACCAAAGGGAAATTTTCCACTTACTAGACCTGGTTCCATACCCGAAAGTTTCACCTAAAGACCTCTATATCCAGAGCCAAGCTACAATGCCGTCCCAGGCATAAGGGCGGGCTCCAGAAACATCTGGGATAAAACCCGGACCCGAGAACTTCCACCAGGAGACCTCTCTATCCAGAGCCGAACTGCGATACCACCTCAAGAACAAGGGCGAGCTCCGGAAACATCCAAGATAGAACCCGGAATGATCGGGCTTAGCCCGCATCATCAAAACTAGAAGCTCCCCGAAGTCAAGGTCATCTTGCAAATGCTCAAGAAACCCGTCTGTACCTCGATTGACACAGAAGAATGTCCCTAGAAGGCCGTGAGGTGAGTCGAAGCCACACCCAGCTTCAAAAAGGTCAGTCAAGGCCACGCCTAGCTTCGGAAAAGTCAAGAGAAGCCAGATCTGGCTCCAAGCTGGATGAAACTTCTCAGACATCAAGGTCGAAATACTAAACAACCTCCCTGGTTGATGCATCATACCATATTCGTCATGTCCCACGACTCCTATAAGGATCGTACAGGAAGGATACAAGGAATGAATTAAATCGTACCTGGAAGCATTATCTACATAAGTAATAAAATCCAAAAGGAAACAAGCTGATCTCTACCACGATACTCTCAATTCGGACGTCAATCTAAAAGTCAAATGATTTAACACAAGAAATCCCGCCCGATAAGGAAGAGACTGAGACAATCACTGAGACAATCAAGGGAGAATTAGTATGTTGACCTACAAACCATGTATAAATAGAAAAGAAAAGAAACGAAAAAAGAGACTACTGTTCGACAGGCATACGACTAGCAATAGATCATTTACCAAAGAAAGTTGAGAGAAACGAGAGAAAAATCTTTGTACTCATGTACCATGCATGTTAAATAAAAATGTTCTTGTTTATTTATCACTAGATAAACCATTGTGACATTTATAAATAATTTCGGCCACCACCTACGTGGTAGTGGTCTCGAGGGCGTTAACAGAGATTTCTCATCCCGAGTAAAATTCTCGTTAACAATTAGGACTCTAATGAAAACTAAATGGGGGTAGTCTGCTTGAGAACTCCCTACTCAAGGGTAGAATTTCCTCAAATGATCTGCATTCCAAGTGTGGTCGATGGATCGTCTGTCCATGTCTTCGAGTTTGTAAGCTCCATTACGAACAACTAGCTTTATCAAATATGGCCATTCCCAATTGGGACTTAAGACTCCATCCGACCTTTTTCGAGTATTCAGGGTCACTTTCCTAAGCACCAGATCCTCTTCTTTGAAATTTCGTGCTTTAACCTTTCGGTTGAAGTATCTAGCGATCTTGCTCTGGTAGATCGCTACTTTCTCCGCTACCCGGTCTTGCTTTTCATCCAAGAGGTCTAGATTAGCCCGGAGCTTGACTTCGTTACTTTCGGGCTCAAAGTGATGTACCCTGAATGAGGTCAATTTATCCTTGATGGGGAGGACCGCTTCAACCCCGAAAGCCAGAGAGTACGGTGTCTCCCTAGTAGCTGTTCTTTTTGTAGTCCGGTAAGCCCAGAGAACTTCTGGTAGCTCTTCGACCCATTTGCCTTTTTTATGCTGTAGCTTCTTCTTTAGAAGTTTCTTGATAGTCTTGTTGGTGGATTCCACCAGCCCGTTAGTCTGGGGATGAGCCACTGAAGTGAGCTTGAGGTCGATCCCCAATCCCTTGCAGAAGTCTTTGAATCGGGTGTTGTCGAACTGCTTCCCTAGGTCAGCTATAATGATGAGAGAGGTCCCAAATCTGCATACCACGTTGGTTTTGATGAACTTGGTCATATTCTTTTCTGATATCGGAGAAAGAGGCTCTGCATCGACCCATCTTGTGAAGTAGTCGATAGCCACGATAACATGTTTCATCTGTCCGGGAGCGGTAGGAAGTGGTACGATTAGGTCGATTCCCCACATGGAAAAGGGGTAAGGCGAACTAAGAGACGACAGTCACTCGGAGAAATAAGTATTATATTTCCTTCCATGCCAGGACAGGTCAGGAAAGAGGAACAACCTCCGGCTTCGGGCATTAACAAGGAGTGTGAGTCTTTTTCGAAGGCATCAAAAGCCAAACCATAAAGACGCAGCACCACCTACTCTTTCAACCGTAGAGTCGACCAAAACAGAAGCCTTAGGAGTTCACAACTAGTTCTGGAGCTAGGGAAAGAGAAAGCTCTGCCTCAAGCCTCCAGCAGTCAAAGAATGAAGTGAAGACAATGTCAAATGTCAGTGGTAATCATCCCTATAATATGGGGAAGCTTTGGTAGCAATCCAAGCAAGAAAGCCGGGTGGCTGGTGGGTCAAGTTTGAAGTTCTTTGACATGGCTCGCAAGATTGCACAAAATTCCTTGCGTCTTGGTGGATGGTCGGCCAATAGTACCCCATACGAAGCACCTGATATGCTAGAGCTTCCCCACCTATGTGGTTCCCACAGTCCCCATAGTGGACCTCTCTCAATGCCCATTTAGCATCATCAGGATGCAAGCACCTAAGTAAGGGGATGGATCTGCCCCTTCTGTAGAGGTATCCGTCTACCATACAGTATCAGACTAAGAGTCTTTTAATTCTTCGGGCTTGGTCGGGCTCTTCTGGAAGCTCTCCTTTAAGGAGGTAGGCAACAATTGGGTCCATCCAGCAAGGCAGGCGATCCATGGAGCAGATTTCTTTATTTGTGGCTATGCTTGGTTGGGTGATCACTTGGAGGGGAATTCCCCATGGTAGGGATTGGCCTCTGTTCGCTGCTATTTTAGCCAGAACATCTGTGCGATGGTTTTGGTGTCGAGGTACCTGATCGATCTTGAACCCCTTAAACTTATTTTTTAGCAACTAGGCTAGCTTTAGATAAGCAACCATATTATCTCCTTTTGCCTGATACATCCCAGTCACCTGATTGACAACAAGCAATGAGTCGCTCTTGATTTTCAGGTAATCGGCCTTTAGTTCGATGGCTACCTTCATCCCGGCTAGGAGGGCTTCATACTCTGCTTCATTATTGGTGGCTTTAAACTCGAATCTGAAACAGTGACAGAATTCAGTCTTCTCTGGATCTATTAAAACTATGCCAGCTCCTCCATCAGCTTGCCCGGATGCTCCATCAGTAAAGAGGGTCCATGGCTTGCAGCCTTCCGGCCAATTGTCGACCTCAGATGTCTTTTCAGGGATCTCATTTGGTATTGAAGGATCCTTTTGATCTGGGATCACTGAAAATTCTGCCACGAAGTCGGCCAAAGCATGTGCCTTAATCGTGGTCCGGGGCTTGTACTTTAAATCGAACTGAGTGAGCTCTAGGGCCCATAAGACTAGCCTTCCAGACATGTCTGGTCTTTGCAAGAATTGGCGGAGAGGTTGGTCCGTCACCACTGCTATTGTGTAAGCTTGAAAATAGGGATGGAGCTTCCTCGTTGAGATCACCAGAGCATAATCGAGCTTTTCCAGGAGGATGTAATTCCTTTCTGATTTGGTCAAAGCATAACTCATATAGTATATGGGTCTTTGAAAACCATCGCCACACTCTTTGGCCAAAGCCCCGCTTACTGCAGTTTCTGATACGGCCAGATAGATCTGTAACTCATCTCCGAGAACAGGCTTGACTAACAACGGTGGGCTTGTTAGGTATTCTTTCAAAGCTTGGAAAGCCCGTTCGCTTTCCTGGCTCCATTTCATGTTTCTCCCTTGTTTGATGGCTTTGAAGAAATAGAGACATTTATCGGTGGAGCGAGAGATAAACCTGTTGAGCGCCGCTACACGTCCAGTCAGAATCTGTACCTGTTTGAGTGAGGTTAGGGATTCCAGGTCCAAGATAGCTTTGATTTTTTCTGGGTTGGCTTCTATGCCTCTCTCATGAACCATGAAGCCCAGAACCGCATCTGGTTTTCCCTCAGTATGAGGAAGGTTTTGCGAAGGTCTTCCCAATGTCCTTTTACGGTTGGGGATTTCCTGATCATGTAGTCGATATATACCTCCATCGTCCTTCCTATCTCGGGCTTGAACAGTTTGTTAACCAGCCGTTGGTATGTAGCCCCTGCATTCTTCAAACCAAACGGCATCACCTTGTAGCAGTACAAGCTCTGCCCAGTAATGAAACTAGTTTTATCCTGGTCATCCGAGTGCATTTTAATTTGGTTGTATCCTGAGAATGCGTCCATAAAACTCAAAAGTTTATTTCCGGATGTGGAATCAACCAGCTGGTCGATCTTTGGTAAAGGAAAACTGTCTTTTGGACAAGCCCGGTTGATGTCGGTGTAATCGACACACATACGCCACTTCCCATTCGCCTTCGTAACCATGACCACGTTGGCGATCCATTCGGGATAGCGTACTTCTCTGATAAACCCCACCTTGATCAATTTATCTACCTCTTCTTGCACCGCAGCGTTCCTATCAGCGTTGAAGTGACGCCTCTTCTGTTTGACTGGCTTGACTGTTGGATCTACCGTTAGTCGATGGGCGACCAATGACGCCGGGATACCAGGCATTTCATCATGGTTCCAAGCGAAGATTTCGCTGAACTCCCTGAGAAGATCAATTAGTCCTTTTTTCACTTCTGGTTCAAGGGTGGCCCCGACCTTGACAACCTTGGAGGGATTGTCATTTATGATGGGTATCTCTTCTAGTTTATCTACGGGCTGCCCGCTGGCCCACTCCTTACTCCGTTCCTCCTCGTAAGGCATAATATGTTCGTTTTCCGGATGCTCAGGATGTTCCGCGGGCTCCATCTCCATCTCTTCCTAGATTATCCGGGATGTTTCCTGGACTAATGCCACATGTTCACATTGTTTTACCAAAGCTGTAGGATTGGCAGACACCGCGTAGCATTTCCTTGCTGCCTGCTAGTCTCTGCATACCTCTCCTACCTTGGTTCCAACCGGGAATTTCAGGACGTTATGGTATATGGACAAGACTCCCTTCAAGAAGGACAGGAATGGTCTCCCTAGGATGGCATAGTAGGCCGACGGGGTGTCGACCACAATAAAGTCCGTCATAACATTCTGTTGGAGATGGGTGATTCCGATGATTACTGGGAGGATCATCGACCCCACCGGTATGATCGAATCTCCAGTGAACCCATAAAGTGGAGTGGTACAGCTGTTGTAACAATGTTGCTTCAGGTTTAATTTTTCCAAGGTATCCTTGAAGAGGATATCTACACTGCTACCTGTATCCACGAGCACGCAATGGACCAGACAGTTGGAAATCTATATTGTGATTACCATGGGATCATCATGAGGTTGCACGGTGTTAAAGACATCTGCTTCAGTGAAAACGATCTGCACTGACTGGGAGGGCTCTATCCGGCTCTGGCTGACTTTGAAGATCCCCCGGCTTTCTTCGATGTAGGGAATCTTCCTTGCATGGTTTTTTCGGGAGTTATTGGAGATGCCAGCCAGTGTAGGACCTCCGCTGATGGTGTGTATCACCTGGAACTGTTGCATTAAGTCAGCCTGTTCCCCCTTCCTCTTTTCTGCGTCCTCACGGATTTCAGCTTGTACCTCTCTTTCAGTCCGAATGTTATCTCTGTTCTGTTGTAAGAATTCAATCAAGCACCCCCCCCCCCCCCCCTGTCAGCTGGGGCCTTCATGGGAGCGGGCTTTTGGAGCAGCCATTTATCTCATATAGCAAGGTAGACCGTTTCCCTGGAAGCGTTCAAATGGGTGTAGTAGTCATACCCTTTATCCCCTTGCATTACGGGGGCCACGGTCCTGGGAGGTGGCGAAGCCCGGGGAGGGGTTCGTCTTGCTGGATATTTTTCTTGCCTGTGCTGAGGAGTAGGGATGCGATAGGTCGACCTGTTGGGAGGTTTATTCTGAGTTTTCTGAACTGGCTCAAATTTAGGGGCTTCTTTTTTCAGACGCTTTACCGTTCTCATGTCATCGTGTTCCATCTTGACTTTGAGTTGTTCGTCGATCTCGACCTGCTCAAGAGCCCGGTCGTAGGCCTCCTGGTAAGTCTCGGGAGGTCTCTTGGCGAAGGAACGGAAAAGCTTTCCCGCCCATAGGTTCGGCCTGAAGTTGGCGAGAGTTTCTTTCTCGGTGAAAACTCCTATTTGTATGACCTCCTTGTGAAAGCGTTCCACGTACGACCGAAGTGTCTCACTCCATTCCTGAATCTCATATTGGAGGTGTATGGGATCTTTCGGACGAGGTTTGACCCCTTGGAACTGCGAGCATAAATCTGTTGATAATTTCGTGAAAGAATCCACGCTGCCAACGGGCAGCTTCCTGAACCAAGTTTTCGCATAGTCGATTAGGGTCGTTGGAAACATCCTGCATATAGCTGCTCTGGTAGCGTTCTGGACCTCCATCTGTTGAACGAAGCTCTCTAGGTGGCTTAGAGGATCTTCCGTTCCGGAGAACTTATCTGCTAGCATTTTGAATTTTGGTGGGAGCTCCGCTTCCTGGATCCTCCTAGTGAAGGGAGTGTTCATCTCGCTCAGGGGATCCTTTTTATCCTCCTTATTCTTTCCTTTTCTTATCTGTCGGACCTCCTTCTATAGCTTTGCCAGCTGATCCCTCAGTCGTTTGTTCCCGTGTTTCTTTGAATTGACCCCAGATTCCTCATTATCGAATCTTTCTGATGAACTAGCAACCTCTATCCGGTCCCCTTCATGGATATGATCCATTTGGGAAGTTTGTCTACTCTCCTCCTCTTGGGCCAGGGAGGTTCTCCTTGATGCAATTGGATGGGATGGCTCTCGTTGCTTCCGGGTAAAAGCATCTACGGCATATTTTACTCGCATGGGTTGATATTGTGAAGGTCTTTTTGGAACTGGGGGCATGGGTCCCAACCTATCCCGGATCGAAAGTTGGGGCCCCGACCTATCTTGAGCTAGCTCTGGAAGAAGAGGTCCCAGGTGATCGAAAGCAGGTTGCCTAGCTCCGAGCCTACTCGGCTCTCCCTGATCATTCAGGTTGGTTGGCTGGATTGTGATGCCTTCAGCGAGCAGGCGGTTTCTACGAAGGCTGCTGCTTGCTGGTCGAGCGCGGCCTGGCTCACTATAAGGTGGCCGAAAGCCCGCGCATTAGTTGTTTGGACCGAAGCTTGACTGCTATATCCAGATTTTCTCCCCTTTCTTGGGGCCTTTCGCGTAGGCCTCGCCGGGGGTTGCTCTGAAACTCTATGTTGGCCTTGGGAAGAGCAAAGCCTCATAGTTCCTGTAAAACAACGAAAATGTAAATGCAAATAGTTGATTAATTGGGTGTAAGGCCTTCCCCACAGACGGCGCCAGAAAGTGTTAACAGAAATCTTGCTCGGGGCAATAAATCTCAGTTAGCACCCTCAAGATCATTACCACGTAGGTGATGACCAAGGTAGAATGTATATGTGTATAAAACAATGCCTAATGAAATGACATGGAGATAACGATTTCGTTAGCTACTCAAAAGGAATAAAAATCTTTCTTTATTGATAACATATGATATACATTTCTCTATCTCTCTTTCAAATTGCTCTCACTTTTTTCTAGGTGATAGTTGGGTGTTTGTTGTATGCCTGTCGAATAGTAGTCTCTTCTTTTTTGAAGGAGGAAGTCCCTCCTTTATACAGTGTCTTCATAGGGTTAAACTCATTGATTTCCCCTTGACTTTCTCATCCCTCCCCTCCTTATCGGACGGGATTTTTTACCTTTAAATGTCGTTGACTTTGAGTTAATTGCTCAGTTGAGGATATCTTGGTGGAAATCAATTTGTTTCCCATTTAGACTCTATTACTTGTTCTGCACGTGTATAATGTCTATAGATGCGATACTGTGTATCTTCGGGTCTAGCATGATTCCCATAGGGGTCGTCGAATGTATCAAGGTGTGGTGCATCAGTTAGTGAGGTCGATCATTGTCCCGGCCCCGATGTTGAGAAGCTTCATCCAACTAGGAGCTAGGTCTGGCCTCCCTTGACTTTTCGAAGCTAGGTGCGGCCTCCTATGGACACCTCCCTGTATCAGCGAGGTATATGCGAGCTTCTGGGGAAATTACGAGGTAACCTCAACTTCGGAGGGATTTGGTGACGCGGGCTTAACCTGACCATTTCGGGCTCTATGGATGTTTCTGGAGAAATTACGAGGTAACCTCGACTTCGGGGGGATTTGGTGACGCGGGCTTGATCTGACCATTCCGGGCTCTATTCCGGATGTTTCTGGAGCCTATCTTTGTTCCTATGGGGCGGTATCGTAGCTCGGCTTTGGGTAATATGGTCTTCTGGTGGAAAATCTCGGGCATTGAGCTAGGTCTGAATAGTGAAAAATTTCCCTTTGGTCCTTAGCCAATTTTGGCTATTAACAAGTTGTGTAGGAAATAATGAAGTAAATAGAGTTGGTAGTGAATTAATAACAATAGATGTAGAAATATTATACAAAAATAATAAATTAAATACTAAAGCTATGATAAACACATGCGTTAACAAATGTGTTATACATGAAAGTTTAGTCTTGAAGGATTATTAAACTAAACTTAGACAACCTATAGTACTTAAACAATTTAATGGTACACAAATACAAATAACTGATTGTATAACAAATATAACTATAAGAATAAATGGAGAAATACATAATTTACCTCAAACATATGTTACAAAGCAAATAATTAATTATAAATTTATCTTCGGTTTAAACTTCATCTTAGGTAATAAGGTAGTATAATGATTACACCAAATGGAGTTAGTTTCTTTAGAAAATCTACATTTGTTCAACCTAGATATGAAACCCAAATAGTACCTTTGAGAAGAATGAAAAGAAAATTGCTAGTATTAAACCAATAGACATAGAGTATTTTGATTCTTTATTAGAAAAGTCCATTGATATAACAGATTTAAATCAATTATTTAGTGATGTAGAAATAAGGGATTATTTACAAGATATCTTTATAAATGAAAAGAATATTAATTGTACAAAATGTAAAAATTGGCCTGAAGAAATAAAAAATACAAAAAGAAGAAATAGAAAAATTAGATATAATAGGAAACAATCCCATAAAAACAAGTTCTAGTGAATTTTATAAAATATAAATTATAAATCCTGATATAACTATTAAGACACAAGAATCTTTGAAAATTAGTCTTAAACTCTCGGAGTTTTTCTGAATTTGAAAGGTTATTTCTTTACACCAAATAGTTGATGAGCTTTTGATGTTTGTAGAGAGATAGTTCAATTATCTCTCTACAAACATCAAAAGCTCTTCGGCTATGAAATGTAATGAAATGGCCTTTTGAATTCGGAAAGACTCTGAAGAAATAGTCAAAGGACTAAAGCCTTTAGCTTCGCCTATTGATAATTATTATAAAATTATACAAACAGATGCTAGTTAGTAATAGATGGGCATATATTTTATTACAAAAACCCACTAAAGAAAGTCCTATTAATGATGAAGAAATAGCTATGTACATAAACGGAAAATTTACCGAACCTGAGAGTTGGAAATCTAGTACTGAATTAGAAAATTTAGGAATTATATATTCTTTAAATACTTTCCACTTGTATATACAGAATAATTCTTTTACAATTAGGACAGAATACAATAATGTAATAGAATTTTATTTTAAGTTCCATTTTTTTGTGATTGGCTTATTTTTTTAACAAACCACATTGGGATATTTTGTAAGGGTAGCTTTGATTCGTCAAGTTCGTGATCATGTTTGGAAAGTTTCCCGGCATCCCGAGTACTTCAAGATCAAGAGCCTCAAAAGTATATCACTTGACTTGTACTCTTGAAGAGACTAGGTGCACGCACATTCAACTCATTTATTTGTGTTTTTAATTGTCATTTTATGTTGATGATATTGTGTTTGTTTCCACCAATGACTCTAAGGTCAAACAATTTGTAAATGTATGTCTAACGAATTTGAGATGAGCATGTTGGGGGAATTGAATTACTTCATAGGCTTGCAAATTAAACAAATGCATGCTGTGAATTTTATATCTCAAATTAAGTATGTGAAGAACCTAGTGAAGAAGTTTGGACTTGAAAATGCCAAACATTGTGACACACCCATGAGCACAACTTTGAAGCTAAGCAAGGATGCTAGTGGTAAAAGTGTTGAACAAAGCTTGCATCGTGTCATGATTGGTAGCTTACTTTACTTGACTGTGAGTAGTCCCGATATTGCTTTTATTGTAGGTGTGGTGCTAGGTACCAAGTAGATCCCAAAGATTCTCATCTCTCTGCTGTGAAATGAATCATTTGATTTATGAGTGAGACCTCAAATTATCGGATATGGTACTCATTTGACACTAACTCTAGCTTGGTGGGTTTTAGTGATGTAGATTGGGCAGGGAATTATGATGATCGGAAGAGCACATCCGGCGATTGCTTCATTCTTGGGAACAACCTTGTCTCAAGGTTTTGTAAGAAGTAGAACTCTATCTCATTGTCCATAGCCGAGGCCGAATACATGGCCGCGAGGAGTGCATGCACACAACTCTGATGGATGAAACAAATGCTTGCAGCCTACGGCTTCGATCCCCTTTATTGTGAGAATATGAGTGCAATTAATATTTCCAAGAATTCTGTGTAGCACTCTAGGACAAAGCATATAGATATCCATCATCACTTTATTATGGAGCTAGTTGAAGATAAGGTTATAGTTCTTAAACATGTAGGAACAAATAATCAACTAGAGAACTTGTTTACTAAACCCTTATATAAAACTAGGTTTAAAGGACTTAGTAGGTCTATTGAGATTTGTCAAATGCCTTGATGTGGTAGGGTTTTGACCCCATACTGGGAGCTCAGGCAAATAGAGCAAGCTTGCATGATTCTTATATGCAAAAAGTTAATAAATTTTATGTTTTTTTTATGATTGCTTGAGATTACATAGTGAATAACATTGAATAATGTTTTTACTGACTCCATGCATAGTTGCTTAGTGTGTAAATGCATGTTTCTGTGTTTGCTTGAGTATGCTTATTTTTTTTAGGAATGTTCTCTTTGATAGTAAATTTGATTGACCTCAAATTGTTCTCCATGTTCATGATTCTTATGATATGCATTTTAAGCTCTCTCTTGAAAAAAGACTACTAGCACATGACGTGCAACCGCCCAATATAGGAAAAGGCTACTTGTGTGAAACTGAGTGTAAGCCATCTGAAAAATACATGTTTAGTTGCTTAGGGTGTAAATGCATGTTTCTATGTTTGTTTGAGTATGCTTATCTTTTTGAGAAATGTTCTCATTGATAGTGCATTTGATTGACCTTAAATTGTTCTCCATGTTCATGATTCTTATGATATGCATTTTTAAGCTTTATATTGAAAAGGGCTACTAGAACATGATGTGCAATTGCCCAATGTGAGAAAATGCTACTTGTGTGAAATTGAGTGTAAGCCATCTGAAAAATTCAAGCACGGTTAAATTGCCAAAATCTAACATTGGGGGAGGGGGGAGGGGGAATAGGTTTTAAACCTCTTTTCAATTCCTTGAAACAAACATAAGTTTGTCCATCTAGATAGCTTGAATCACATCAGATTATAAACATGAAGACATATATAGACTATTGAAATCGTATTCAATAAAGCATGTCAATCAAAGTCTATAATCTGTAAATGAAGATACCTTACTAAAACATAAATCAACTAAAACTTGTATATATTAATCTCCAGTATTCACAAATACAAGTGAATGTATGATTATACAAAAATATATCACCTATATAAGGACCTCTATTTTATGATTGACTTATTTCATGACAAACCACATCAGGGATGATTATGTAATAGATAGCTTAGGTCTTCTTAATGATTATCAAGGCAAGCTTCCAAGAAACTCCATGACTTCAAGATCAAGAGCTTCAAAAGGTATATCACTTAACTTTGATTCTTGAAGATATTAGGTGTGCACACACACTTGCATGCATATCTACTTCTTACATTTGTTATCTTGCATTTGTGTATTATTGTTATGTGCATCTATGTCTTTCATCACACTTCACACTTACACAACATTCACATAGGTTTGGGGTGGTTTAGTGTGTTGAAAATAGAGTTTTTCTCTCTACCGTGGCTTGGGCCGATATGTGTACGGCGGCATGTACTCATGCCTACACCGCAGTTGTTTCTAGTGTGTTTCACGTGGCGTATACCGTGATAGGTGCACATACCCTGCCAGTGGTCTCAACCGTGGTTCATTCCAAAAGATTGGTTCTTCTGTTACGCAGTCTATACCACGGTTTGGATAGTTACCTGTATCGCGGTATAGACAGTGGTTTGACGAGAATTTTGTCAAAACTGTGCAGTTTTGAGTAGGCTCTATAAATATCCCACATTCCCTTTTCAGTTAGTTTCTAAAAACCCTAGATCACGAAAATACTTGTTCTCGAGAGAGAATAAGATCTCTTGTGAGAGAGAGCACCAAGATATACAACTCTCTAAACCCAAAACTCATCTCCATCTTGCCTCATTCATTATCATTTGAGCATGGATCTTCATGGTTTAATGACTAGGTAAGTTACAACTACATTAAATCCCATTTATTGTTGTTCTTACTCTAGATTATGTATTTATTGCTTAATTAAATACCTAGACTCTCTTTATTGCATATATTTATGAGTCTTGATAATATGATTGAGTTTGTTTGTAATAGCTAGCATTTAGGACATTATTTCCCTCTAACTAAGTCTCTACGCTTTGCATTTAGACATTATTGTTTATGCCTCATTAATTGCATTTCTTGATTGCATATTTATTGCCCTTGTTATATATTGTGATAACTTGTGTTGGTTGGACTTTATTTGACAATTAGGTTGTTAGATTTTATCTATACATCTAATTGAGTCCTTATGTATGGGCATGTAGACAATGTTTGATAACTAGATTGTTAAATTGTATTATAACATCTAGTTAGCATTTTGTGTATGGTCTTACACATTATTGCATTTGAGCATATTGTCATATACTCATTTAGACCTTATACTCTTCATAGATTCAAAGTCTTATGGCTTCTAGGTGAAGTTGCACAAGCAAATGAAGTCTTGCAACCAAGGGTGGGTTGACAAGCATTGGTCAAGTGCCACTATAAAAGGCATGCAGGTAGAGTAGGAGATGGTCACACCAAGAGTGGTGGATCAGGGGATATCACTATGGACTGAACCATGAGTGGTGAGTGGTAGTTTCCATAGCCTGAGGTTGTCGAGAGTGAGTGTCCGTGTATCACTTGAGGGTGTAATATTTTATTCATATAGTGGATTTCTATAGCTTAAGTGGCTAGCGTGGCTAGTCCTGTGGTTTTTCAAGTTTGGAGGGTTTCCATGAAAAAATTAAGTGTTCTTTAATTTCCGCACTTTACTTGATTTTTATTATTGTTTGAATTGGGTTTTGCTTGTTAATATTGACTAATTAAAAAAATTGGTAATAATCGATTAACAACTCATTCACCCCCCTCTAGGTTGTATTAGACACGCTTAGTTTATTTTCAACCTATTAACAAATACAAGAAATATATGCAACTTGATCTAGAAGTATGTTTGCTTCTCTTTCTTTACAACAATCTTGTTTACAAGAAAATGGAGACTTGATGAGCTAAACAAGATTCAAGAATCACATAAACACACATATAAGAGAGTAAGGGATAGAGACATTTGACATGTCATTTTTACATGGTAAACCTTCGAAGAAGAAACATCTAACGGTTGAATCATTTAACCTCATCCGAGCAACACCATTTTTCACTAGTTGGATAAAAGTACACCCTCAAAGTGACCAATCCATATGATTGTCTACTTCCTATTGGATATCCCTTCTATCCTACCCTTGGGCCTTTTACTAGAGAAAAACTCGCTAGCACTCAACTTAGAAGCCGCATGCCTCTAATTGAGTTATCCATGCTTAACCTACGAACCCACAAGATCCAAGTCGAGATTCCCTTGCTCAAGCTAAAAATGCATGTTCCAACAAGAGATTTTATGCCTATGCAAGACTTCTTAACATGATCAAATGTGTGTTTATGCAAACACATGCAACATAGAATATATGATCAAGATATCTTATGGAAACTAGAAATAAACTTAATGCATATATTGTATGTTTTCTAGTTTATAATCGAAACAATTCACATCACACAAAATGACACAAATCACATATGAAATGTATGGATGAGGTACACTTCATGAAAAACTAGAAATAGACATAAAAGTTCACAAATATTATTTTTCTAGTCCTTTATACATGAACAAAAACCTAGAAAAATGCAATCCAACCAAATCACATTTAAATCCTAGATTTTATTCATTCAAACTAAAGCTTAAAACACAATATATTCATTAAGTACATGTTCAAAGCTTTAGAACTAAAACAAAAAAAATGCTAGAATACAAAAATATGTTCAATCAAGTTTCTCTAGTAAATATTTAGAGCACATATTTATAAAAATAATCAATTAAATCTCAAGGCTCTAAATATAAAATTAAATGTGCTTAACCTACAGTATATTCAATTAAAAGATCATAGCACATGTAAAGGCTATCAATCATCATAATAAATTCAATTAAAACACTCAAATAGCCCTAAATTATAAGCTAGTCACAATATAACACCCAAACATGTGAAGTTTTAGGTTTAACAAAACCTAAATCATATTTAAGTCTCTGTTAACCGAAAATTGTCACTGGGGGTGAAAACTCCAATTAACCACTTTAAGGGACCAAGATCTGGATGGATCCCGACCGGAGAGGTATCAAGTGGTTCGATACCTATGAGGATTCTCGTTAAAGTAAATCAAGTATATCGATGAGAATCGAAGGAAAAACTTGTTAATACGACAGAACTACCAAAAAATAATGTGGAAGTATATAACTTTCTTTTATCTATAATCACATAATCTCAAATATATCAGGGATCTCTTAATGGCTTATGGAGAAAGGTAAAGAACTGCCAAAAGATGGGCTTTATCTATAATCACAGAATCTCAAATACATCAGGATGGAAAATTCTTCATTGATCCCTCTGCCATTTTTGGAGGTTAACAGTATCTAATTAGACAAATCTAGCTTATAGTTGAAGCTCTATCTCTAAAAAACATTTGTCCAAGTCAAATACATAAAGATAGGAAGAAGACCTAGGGTTTTCATGTATTTTAAAGCTAAGAAAACTCAAGATGACAAAATACCTTTGTGACTTAAGTGCATCCATGAAATTGATGTAAAACACCAAAATACTTGAACAACTGACTTTAAAATTACTTAGAGGAAGATAGTAGACTCCAATACAAATCTCTCAATTTTTGAATCATTCAATTTGGTAGAGAATTGAGTGAGATATGAAGATTTGAAGTTGACAGAAAAATATGAAAACTAAAAATTTGCACAAGTCTTTTTTCTTCTTCACAAATCAAATAAGAGAGAGAGGGGGGGAACTAAAGGAAAATGGGAGGGAAGATGATGTGGCATGGGGGGACCACGTGAGAGGAATGGAGGCACGCCACCTCAGATTCTCGTGGAGGCGTGTGGCCTCCACGGGGGCCGAGGGCCTTCTTTCCCATGGAGGCGACGTGCCTCCACGAGAGAGGGGATTTTTGGCACTTTGCCATTTGTTAGGTTTTTAAGTCATGTTGGCATTAATTCCATATCAAAACAATATTTCACTTGTATTGATTAGTTGTCTTATATTGATGATGATTCAAGCTTCAAAGAAGCTTTGACAACTTATCAAGCAAGATTGAGTCTTCAGAGAGGAATATCTCAACAAAGGTATATTTAGACTTCATTCCTCTTACAAGGCTTAGGCACACACACACACACACATTGCATCCATATGTGTCTCTACATCGTTGTGCTCAATTGGTAAAACACATTCACACACTTGATATTGAATGCTCATGCATTAGACTTAAATTGATAAATTTTGTAAATTGCATGTTCTAAGACTATATCTAAGAAATGGCATTATTGTGTATTCATGTGTTTTTTTTAATGTTTTATGGACTTCGGATTTGAATTTGACTTTATATTATTCCTTGTTGAGTTTCGGTCGTTTTGGTTACTCATTCATTAGTTTTCAAGTTCCGAGTACAAAGTTACGAAACTTTCCAGTCACTTACCATGCATTGTCTTCGTCTTTGTGTATCGAGTCGAATTCTTATTTTTATGGTTAAAGCTTCATAGTCATCTATGTGCATGAGAAAGTTCTGGTTTGTAATCAGAAAACGGATTCGAATTCCGAGTTTGGAGGCCGGAGAACGGTCGAAGAACGGGAAGGTGCCCGAGGGATTAAGCAAAAGGCCAAAGGCACCCATCCCAGAGGAGGCGCGTGGCCATCTTGGGGAGGAGGGCCTCCTGCCCCTGAGATGGCCATGGGCCTCATTGGGGAGCTGAGGTGGCGTGTGGCCATTGGCTACCCCAATTCCCTCTTTTCCTCTCTTTTAAATATCTCTTTCCCTTTCTCATTTCATTTAAGAAGAAAATTTGAAAAACAAATGCAGAAATTTTCTCTTCAATTTTCTCACCTTCCAAACACCATATCTCTCTCATTTCTTATCTGATTTGAATGATTTAAGTTGGAGATTCTTTGTATTGAAGTCTCCTACCTTCTCCAAGTTAGTTTGCAGCAATTTGTTCAAGTTTTGTGGTGATTCTACACTCAAAACCGAAACTGCACGAGATTACAAGGTATTGATCTATTCTTGTGTTTTAATCTTCAAAGTTTTGTGATCTAGGTTTTCTTAAATCTAGTTTTTCACATGTTTGTGAGTTGTATTGTGACTAGCTTATTATCTAGGGTTATTTGTGCTTTAATTGACTTTATTTTCATGATCAATAGCATTTTCATGTGCTAGGACTCTTTAGTTAAATATATTTAGGATCAGCATATTTGAGTTTATATTTAGAGTCTATTAGGATTTAATTGATTATTTTGTGAATATATGCTCCTAATGATTGCTAGAGATTTGATTGATCATATTTTGTGTTTCTAGCATTTTTGTTTTAGTTCTAAAGTCTTGGATATGTGCTTCATGAACATGTTTATTTCAAGCTTTAGTGACATAAATAAAATCTAGGATTAAAGTGTGTTTTTGGAAATTTGGCATGCTCTAGGTTTTTGTTTATGTATAAGATCTAAACAATCTTGTTTTGTGAACTTTGTTGCCTATGTCTAGATCTTCATGGAGTGTACCTAATCCATACATTTCATATGCTCATGTATCATTTTGTGTTGTGTCATTTTTGGATTATAAACTAGAAAAATATACTTTGTGTGCTCATTGACTATTTCTAGTTTCCATAGGATGTATTGATCATATATTCTATGTTGCATGTGTTTGCATCATTTGCATTACACTTAGATCATTTGCCTTGCAAAAGATGGAAGTCTTGGCTAGGAGTGTGAGGCTCCAGATAGTCAAGCAAAGAGTCTTGGTTAGGACATGTGGCGCGGATAATCAAGCAATGGAGACTTTCTGGAGGCAAGAGTGCCTTGGATAGAAAGTAGACTTTTTATTGGTAGACCCAGGATATTAAGATACGATGGAGTCCAATAGAGAGTGTGTCATTTATTGATCACTCTATGGGTGCGTTTGGTACGCAGGATGGGACGGGACAGAGTAGGACAACTTCATATTGTTCCACGTTTGGCGCGTCTTTAACGTGGGACAGGACGGGACAATGTGGGACAAAAATCACCAAATTTTGTCCCACCCGATACCCTAGGACAAGGTTGTCCCATGACATGGGACAAAGTCGTCCCATGACATGGGACAAGTACAAAAAGACTACTTTACCCTTTATATTTTCAAAAAATTACAAACATGTTTAATAATAATATATAATTGTATATATTATTATATAATATATAATTGTATATTATTATATAATATATAATTGTATATTATTATATATGTTATTATATAATAAATAATATATATGTATATTATAATAATATATAAAATATTATTACATATATAATAATTTTTATATGATAATATATATTATAATATTAAATATTATTATATTTTTTATATATTATATTATATTATTATTGTATTATTAGATATACAAATATATAATATTCGATATATCATATATATATATATATAAATTATACTATATTATATATTATTATATATGATGAAAATATAAATATTATACATATGATATTTATTTATATATATATATATATTATATATATTCACACACACACATATATATATATATATATATATTATTTATATATAAATATTATAATATTTAATAATACATATAATACTATATATATTATATATTAATATACCAATATAATGTATATATTATAGTATATAATAATATATATACTATATATTATATATTATAATATATATATATATTAATATATATTATATATTGTAATATATATTATATATTATAATATACAGAAAATGTATTATATTTCTATATAATATATATAATATATTATAATATACATAAAATGTATTATATTATAATATATATATGTAATAATTATAATATTATATATATATATATATATATATATATATTATTGCATGAATGCTTTGAGTTCGAGTTGAAAGTAAATTATTCTAGAATATATATATATATATATAAGGGGTACTCTGGTCATTTGAACCTCTTGTCCCGTCCTGTCCTAGCCATACCAAACGCATAAAAGTACAATTAATAGTTTTGTCCCATGCATTCCAAACACAATATGAAACAGCTGTCATGTCCCGTCTCGTCATGTCCTGTCCTGTCATGTTCCATCCTCGTACCAAACGCACCCTAGAGGAATTTCCAACTTCTTAATGGTGTTGTGTAGAAGTGGAGTCCAATAGAATGTGTGTCATTGGTTGATCACTTTTGAGGAATTTCTAATCTACCAATAGGGATTGGGTAGACATCGAGTCCAATATAGAGTGTGTCATTTGTTGGTCACTTTTGAGGAATGTCTTGTCTACTTTCCAATAATAAAAGTACCTGATGGTTGTATTCAACCCGTGGATGTTTCATTTCCAGAGGTTTTACCACGTAAAAATAATGTGTCAAATGTCTCTATCTTTATCTCTTTATATTTGTATGTTTGATCAATATATATTGGGTAAGATTTTCATTTCTTCACATCTTTGTAAACAAGATTTTTATAGATAAAGAGATGCACACATTATTTGTTGAATCAACATTTGTCTCTTGTATCTTTGTAAGTGTTTGAACATTGTATCTTGTGATATTCTATATCAAGTTGTAAAGTTTCACTTAGTGAATTTATATTGTAATATTCAAAGTACAACTTGTGGAATTTGCTTTGCATTGAATATATTTGTTTATAAGATACATTGTTTCTTGTTATATGTTTTTTAGACTAAGGATGGTGAATTGAACATACATGTGTTAATTGTTTTCTCATAACAATCATGTTAAAGGTTAATTTGTATGCTCACAAAGGTTTTGACAAAAGTCTCAAAAGAGTTTTAAAAAATATAGTGTTAACCTATTCACCCCTCTCTAGGTTGTTTAGTATAACCTTGTAGGTATGTTCAATTGGTATCAGAGCGGGTCACTTAAAGTAATTAGTGTGATTCGGGATCTACAAGGTTATTTACTAACCATGGATAACAACCTTTAGTCTATAATTGTTTGTAATGGTTGCCCTCCTTTGTTGATTGGAAAAAATGCGAAAAAGGTTCTTCTTGTTTTACATTTCATTTGTCTACTAACAATTTTGTTGATAAGTTTGAAAAGAATGTTAGTGACAAAAGCAAAAAAGAAGAAGTTTTCCCGGAGGAAGATCGATCTAGACATGATCACTTATCTTTGCAACTCAATGAAGAGGATTGGAAGTCAAAGTCCACCAACTTCAATTTGATGGTAAGAGTTCAAACTCTTGACAAGGAAAGATATGAAGCGTTAAAGGAAATTGAAGTGAAGAATGAAGTGATCAAATTTCTAGAAAATAAGATTGTTGAAGATGCTCTTGTGTTAGATAGTTTAATGAGTGATTTTGCTAATAATTTGTTTTTCTTGAAGGAAACAATCAAAAGCAAGGAAGAGTAGTTACAATCATGAAGGCCAAAGAGTTTGGCAATCTTCATGGAGATTCAAGTGACTTAAGCTTCGTAAATGAGCAAGTGGAGTCTCCTACAGCTAAAGGCAAGTCACTAAGGAACAAAAGGATTTCAAAGGCCAAATCTTCCAAGGCCAAGTGCAAAATCAAGAAGAGTAAGGAGCCTTCACCATCGATACACTCTCACCTAAATAGTAACATCTTAAAATTTATTCCGGTTTGCCATTTTTGCAATGTGGCCATGAGTATATTAGACAATGCAAACTAAGGAATGAGATGCATGCTAGCAAGAAGAGAAAATCTTCTATGAATGTTTCTTGCATGATAACACTTTGTATTTTGTGTGTGATAATGATAATCATGTGAAGAAAATTGTCAAGAAGATTTGGGTGAAAATGAGTGTTTCACATGATCATATGCAAAGTCTTGATAATATCTTTGTTGATGGCAATAATGATGTGTTTAACATGAGAAATATCTTTATAAAGAAAATAGTTGATGATTTATCTTCTAGATATAATATTGCCATGAGAAATGATCATGATGGTTTATGTGTTTGTGCACCTAAGACCAAATGGGTCAAGGGTGGGTGCTCTTACCATTAGTGTAAGTTGCACAAGTGAGTTAGCTTTAAGATTAGTGTCTAGTTTTGAGTAACTTAGCTAGCTAGCTTTGTTTCTCTATGACTTTGACATGAACTTAGCTATCTCATAAATATCATTACGACAGTCAATTGTTGATTAACTTTTGATAACTCGCTTTTTGTGTCGTCAGCAAATCGCGAATTCAAAAGAAATTTATAATAAGTCCTAGCAATGTGCTCTAATGTTTTCAAAACAAGTACAGCGACAAGCAAGGGTATCTTCCACGGGGAAAGGGAAATTAAATGGCTAAAACTAGTTAACTACTACTAAAGTAAAACAAAACATGTAAAATATCAATGGTTGATTTGAAAAGTTAATAACTCCGATGCAACTACAATTAGGCTAGTTAATCTAACATGAAACTAATGTTAAATTTTGATAATGAGAATTAAGGTATTGATAGATCCAACAAGTGTATGTTGGGCAAATCAGGAACTTCTCATGAGTGTGCTTTAATCTTGTGTAACCAACTTAAGATGTATAGGATTGGTTGTATACAACTTATGAGTGTCCAATCTATCATGTATAGTATTGTCCACCCACAAGTGATTGTGCATGAACGAGCAACTATCAAAATAAGGGACTAATCTCTTTATAAAGTCACCAATTCTAGGATGTATAGTATTGATGCTTAACCTCTTACAAGCAACCAACCTAGGATGTATAGGATTGATTACCCATTTGAGATTAGATAGAAATTAAGATTAAAATATCCGGATTTCACTTAAGTCATGTACTCGTGTTCAATCATTCCATTCAAAAGAGCTTAAGAGAACCAAGCATCATGTATACCTAATTCTCTACTCAAATAATTTCTCAAACAACTTGCAAAGAGAGTCATGTACAATCTTAAACAAATCATTCTTGAAATCAATTAAAAACAATGAATGAAACATATTAGATAGATTGATAGAAAATATAAAGTTCATTACAAAGCCCCACTTCCACAAGTGTTTCACATCAATCCCTTAGTGGGATATTTAGCTACTCATGATAAATACAAGTAAATAACAAGGAGAAGAGAGATAGAGAAGACTCATGTAGACATTCTCCTTCCTTCAAGCTTGAATCCTATCTCCAAGTGTCCTTGAGCAGATGATGAGGATGATTGTTAGATTTTGTGAGGAATGATTCCTAAATCTAGGTTAGTGGTTAGTGATATTAGAGAGAGAAAAAAATGTTCTTAGAAGAGGTTGGTGGTTTCGAAATAAGAAAAAGATATATTTATAGAGGGCCAAAAATTAGGTATAAATGGTGATGTGGCAACCTGATACAACGCAGTGCTCGGGTAGTGACCTGCGCAGTGACCCACGCACATCCCCGCCAGCAGCTTCCTTCGTCATTTCTCTAGTAAGTGCGCTTGTAGGACCAGCGTAGTACTAGCAAACTAGGCACTTTGGTCTTTTTGGGTGACTTCTGATCTCCGGTTCATGGGTGGCTTCGCTGGTGTGAACCGGTAAATGTCTGAACCTTGAAGTGCACATGTAGTGCACGGGTAAGGGTACTCGCGCACAGACCAGCGCACTACTTCCTTTCTTCTTGCATGATTTGGCTCACTTTGCGCCCGAATTCTCCACTTCCTTCTCCAAGACCGAAATTTCACCTAAATCCTGCAAATGTGATAAAAAGTGCCTATAAGACACGAAAACATGCTCAAAAACAAGACAACGAATAAGGAATAAGGGCCAAAATATATAACAATTTTGGCTAGATCAACTTTAGAGAAGTTGTATCTTGAAATCTATATGGTGATGAATTTTGTTAAGACTTTTAGAGAAAGCCATTTTTATATGTGTTTCAGTTGAAGCGTTTAGTCTTTATTCTCTTGGGATGACATACCAACAACTTGTTGTCAAGTGGACAAACAAGCCAAGAGAGCTCTTAAAAAGAGTGAAGGCTTTGCATTGATGAAAAAGCTTGGTAAGGTATATCTTTTTCTTATCACTTACTTTCTTCCTTTCATCTTTCGACTCTATGTTTGCATTACATCATGTAGCATGTCATGTTAGAGAACTAGTATTGCATTCATATGGTTCTCGTTGACAATTGCTCTTTAAAGATCTTTTGGTGATGTTGTTCATAAAGGTCTTGTACATGATGTTTGAAATGTTTGCTTGAATGATGAGTGGCATACTTTTGAAAAAATATGAGCTTTATTTTCTTTGAAAGCTACTCTCTTGCGAAGTAATGATCCTAAGTAAGTCTCTTTATATAGTTTTTAGATCATGCGCTTTTAAGCATTAAAACTTGGTTTTCAAAAGTGCACACTTTTCTTCTCTTATATGTTTAGTTTAAGTAAGTTGATTTTGAAGATATGTGAGTTATGGATGCACCTTGAAGTCTTTTGACTAGTACATTAAAGATGACATATGGTTAGTATCCATTTTGCTTTGGCAACTACATAAAACTCAACGAGCACCTTCATGAAAATGGCTACACATTTTGGTTGTGCAGCCGCCCAATGTTGGAAAGGGCTACACCATTATGATGAGTGAAAGTTGTCATGAAGTGTATATGTTTATGTTAGAAAAATCAAAAAAGTGTTGAAAAAAATCAATAAATTAAAACTTTGATTCAAAGCCTAAATAAAAAAAAAGGCTTAAAGGAGTATAGTTGAAAATCAATAATTGCTTGGATTGTCAAATAGAAATGGGATAACGAGCCACATACACAAACATGCTCATATGTTGAAATCTATTCTCTTAAAAGCAAAAATTCCGGATGATAATTAGTTTGACATTTTATGGAAAAGCTTAAGATGAATAGATGTTGATATGGCTTGCATGTTGGTTATCAAATTACTGTAGGGAAAAATTAACTAAAACCGCAGTGGAAGGCGAAAAGTAGATTTTCGTATAGTTTAAATTTTTTCTAAAGATTTGAACATTAACCCTTTAATTAATTAAACACAAATATACAGTTAGAATTAAATACCTCTTGTCGCGTGATCCGATTGACTTACGTCGATGGTAATCTGTAAGATCTTCAATCCTAGCACGTACGTGAATCACATAGGAGCGTGGTCTCCCTTTTTTCTTTGAATTGCTTACCTGAGAATGGATGTATGGAACTTCTGATCCTGATCTTCAATCCCAAAACACCAAGAGCCTAGAAAAATAGTTCCAGTTACTTTTGAATTCACAATCGATATGATTGGAACTCACGTAACCCTAAATCGAAAGTGTGCAAAAAACCTTTTAATGTTAAAGGCTTGCAAGTGCACTATCGAATGAGAACTTATTTTTCTTTTTCTCTCTTGGCCGAAATTCTATGTGTATTGAGTAAGTTTTTTATTTTTCAAAGCAAACAAAAATCTCTCTCACTCAAGCTTCTAGGTGGCCGAAATTTATCACCTTCTCAAAATAGGGTTGGCCGAATTCTTTGTGTAGGAAATCTAGGGTTGGCCAATTTCCTTACTTGAAAAGGAATTGTGCTTTTCCCTAATTCCTATCAATTTAAGAATCCTAACCATTATAAGACTAGGGTGGCCGAATTCTTTGTGTGGTATGGAGTGTATGTGGACTTAATCCTTACCACATTAGGACTCCTATCACTTAAAAGAATTCTAACCCTAATCCAACACATAGTATTTTATTTACTGATCAGGAAAAGATTTTGATTTAAACTATTAATTAATTAAATAATTAATTAATTTCCATTTAATCAAAACAATAAAATAAAATAATATCTTGGGCTATTTTATTAGCCTTGCCGCCCACACTATATATACATGGGCCTAATATTATTTTTCTTATTTTATTCAATCCATTAGACTTTAAATAAAAGCCCACGTGTGAACCAGACTTTTTCTTACTAAAAGAAACAAGCCCACATGTCTCCTTTTAATATATTAATATAATAGAGCAGCCCATTAAATAAATAATAGACATATTATATTCTTAATATATTAAATGCAATTCTAGATGGACCCATAAATTGGTCCGGTAGAATATATCAAGTGATCCATGCAAGTACGTGTGGATTGTGGATCTTGGCGGGCTATCTAAATTTAAGCTTCAATAGACATAACCTAATCACAATCAACAAATGATTCACTTAGGTCCGATCTATTAATTTTAACTCATTCCACTAAAGAGCTAAAGTTGAACTCTTAAATAAAGATAGAATAAGGAGATGTTTCTCATTCATACCCTAGACAATCTTATAGGAGATGGTGTATCCTCGTGAATAATATCAGTAATGGCCAAGAGCTCATAGACCGCCTATAGCTCTCCAAGTTACAATATTTCCTCATATGACCACATTTTGAACTTGGATATTTTGACTTGTCCAAAAGTCATGTCTACAATAATCATTATTGAAAACTCAACGTTGAGATTTAATATCCAATACCTCAAAACATCCATATTGTAAGGACCTCAATTTATGATTGGCTTATTTCATGACAAACCACCACATTGGGGATGATTGTGTATTGGGTAGCTTAAGTCCGTATTGGCAAGCTTCCAAGCATCTCCATGACTTCAAGAGCAAAAGGTATATTCACTTGACTTTGTCTCTTGAAGAGTTTAGGTGCACACACACACTTCATGCATGTTTTGTTTATCTTGCATTTGTGTTCTTTATTGTTTGCATAAGTGTGCATCCTTTTCTAAAACACTCACTAGCCTACATTAGATATCATATCTTGCATTGTATCTTAGTTGATAACATGTTTGACATGTTAATTGTGCTTCATTGTGTGCATCTCACTAACTTCACACTTGCACAACATTCATGTAAGATTGACTTTTGTCTTGAGTGTTAAAAAGGGATTTTTCCCCTTGGCGCGGCCTAGACCGCTCGGCAGGCTTTGCTTGCACCGCGGCGCACGGAGCGGTATTCTCCAGTGCGTCATGCGCGACGTGGACCGCGACCTGTGCACTTGCACGCACATCGGTCCCAACCGCGGTGTTGTCCAGACGGTGCACTGCTGTATGTACCGCGGTCTGGACACTTACCTGTGCCGCGGTCTAGCAAGCGGTTTTGACGGGATTCTGGTTCCCAAGTTCAAAACGATGTAGTTTTAACTAGGGCTTCATATATATTCTTCCTCTTCTCTTCTTGGCCGTTGAAGAGCTCAAAAAATTCATTTTTAGAGAGAGGTTAGAGCTCCTAGAGAGAGAAAGCTTCAAGAAAGCATCTTTGACTCTCCAAACCCAAAACCCATCTCCATATTGCATCATTCAACATCATTTGAGCATGGGTCTTCATTGTTTCATGACTAGGTAAGCAAGAACTTCTTTGAATATCATTTATTGTTCTTCTTACTCTAGATTAGGTATTTATTGCATGATTAAATACCTAGACTCTACTTATTGCATATATTTATGAGTCTTTATAACATGATTGGGTTTGTTTGTGATAGCTTAATTGATTAGGTCATTTTTGCCTAAAAGCTAGGTCATAAATATTCATGTGTGATTAATTGATAACTAGGTTGAGAAATTGTGTTTTAATCAACTAGTTAATGTTCATGAATATTTGATTGTGTTTGTTTGTGATAGCTTGCATTATTAGGTCATATATGCCTAAATAGCTAATCTATAAATATTCATGTATGCTTAATTGATGATTATGTTGACTATGTGCATCGAGTCAAGTTTATGAATGTTTATGTGAATTTAATTGACAATTAGGTTGTTAGAATTTCTCTACAACTAATTGAGACCTCATGTGTGTACATGTAGGCATTATTTGATAACTAGGATGTTGTATTGCACTATCTACATCTAGTTAAGCATTGTATGTTTGGTCTAACATATATTGTGTTGAGCATTCATTGATTGTTCACTTAGACCCTATGCTCTTCATTGAGTCAAAGTCTTGTGGCTTCGGGGTGAAGTTGCACAAGCATTGAAGTCTTGCAACCAAGTTGTGGTTGGCAAGCATTGGTCAAGAATCCATTGTAAAAGGCATGCGGGTAGAGCAGGAGGTGCTCACGCCAATAGTAGTGTATCAGTGGATATCACTAGGGATAGAACCAAGAGTGGCGAGTGGTAGTGTCCATAGCCTGAGGTTATCTAGAGTGAGAGTCCGAGTATCACTTGAGGGTGTAACTTTTTACTCATATAGTGGATTTGAGGATCCTGTGTGGGTAGAAGGATAGCCCGTGGTTTTTCCCTTTGTTTAAGGGTTTCCACGTAAAAATCAAGTGTTATTTATTATTCCGCACTTTACACTTGATTTTGTATGTTTGATTTAATTGGGTTATTTGTTTAATATTGACTAATCAAAAAATTGGTAATAATCGATTAACAACCCATTCACCCCCCCCCCCCCCCCCCCTCTAGGTTGTAGACACAAGTTAAGAGTGTATTTTCAATTGGTATCAGAGCGGGTTCCTAGATATACTTAGGTGATCCTTGCTCTTGATTGTGTGTGTCTTGCATTTGTGTGCATCTTGTTGGTTTCATTAATTTGCATTCATATTACCCAAACACTATGAGCGACTTTGGGATGAGTAATGAGGGAGCATCGAGCATACGACCTCCTTTGCTCAAGGGTGACAATTATGCCTCATGGAAAGGCAAGATGGAGTCTTATATTTGCCAAATAAGTGATCGAGCTTGGATGGCAATTGAAGATGGCTACACTCCTCCAACAATGACCACCGAAGATGGAAGTGAAGTCTCCAAGCCTAAGTCTCAATGGAGCACACAAGAATTTGAAGCTTCAAAGTGGAACAACAAAGCAATGCATGCTTTGTTTTGTGCAGTGGATGAGAGCCAATACAAACTCATCCAAATCACCAAAAATGCACATGAAGCTTGGAAGATTCTAGATACAGCGCATGAGGGAACCGAAGTGGTTAAGGATTCCCAGCTCCAAGTTCTTCAAGCACAATTTGAGACGATCAAGATGGAAGAGCATGAGTGCTTTAATGACTTCCAAGTGAAGTTAATGGACATTGTGAATCAAAGCCATCAACTAGGTGACCCGTATTCGGATAGGAGGATCAAGCAAAAGATCATGAGGTCACTTCCCGCTAGATTCGAATCCAAAGTGACGGCTCTTGAAGAAAACAAGGACTTCAAGACTATGAAGCCGAGTGAATTGATTGGAAGGCTACTTGCCTATGAATCTAGACGGGGTCCTACCTCCACACCTCCCAAGAAGCAAAAGAGGTTAGCCCTGAGGACCTCCAAGATTGGGAAGGGGGATAATGACTCGGATGAAGACATGGCTCTAATGGTGAAGAGATTCAAGAAATTCTTGAAGCTACAAAAGAGTGGCCATGGCTCTAAGGAAAATGACTTCAAGAAGAAAACCCACTTCAAGAAGATTGAGCCAAGTCAAGAGAAGCCTTCAAGAATGGGGATTCAATGCTTTGAATGTGAAGGATTCAGGCATATCTCTAAGGATTGTACTAACTTGAAGGACAAGAGAAGGGAAAAGGCGATGGCTATCTTATCAAGTGATAGTGAGAGTGTAGAAGATTCCTCGGATGATGAAGAACTTGCCATTAACTACACGGCCTTTGGAGTCTCTTATGTGGAAGTAGAAGAAGGCAAGAGTGCCTTGTCATGTGACCAAGGCGAAAGTCTTGATGAGGAAGTTGACTCATTTGATGAGAGGCAAAGTAAAAGGAGTGTCTCACTCTCTAGAGTAGGAAGTGACTCCGATGAGGAGATGACTCTCATGGTTGAGATATTTAAGAGATTTACAAAATCTCAAAAGAAGGGTTTGACCTCCAAAGTGAAGGAGGAGAAGTGTATGACCTCCAGTGTGAAGGAGGAAAAGAAAAAGCCAAGGAAAGATGACCCTTGCCTTGAGTGTGGTGGAGTTGGCCACCTTGCCTCCATATGTGGTAACTTGAAGTACAAGAAGGGAAGAGAAACTATGATCGCTACTTGGAGTGATAGCGAAGTTGAAGTAGTTGAAGAGTGCTCCACAAGCTCGGTTGCTAGTGAGATCAACTACTTCGCATTTCCGGGTTCCTACCATGAAGATTTCAAGATGGGTGGCCTTGAACTTGGAAACCGAAGAGGTTCATGCTTGAGTGAAGCAAGCCTTGATGATATGACTCTCACAAGTACAAGTGGGAGAAGCCTTGATAGTGATGGATCATGCTCCGGGAACTCTTGTGACAACAATGTGCACAACTAAGAGTTCATTGACTTTCTTCAAAAGTCCTTAAAGGAGAGAGAAAATGATATCCTTAGATTGGAAAAGGATAATCTTCGATTAAAGGCTAAGTTAAATGACTCCTTGAAGTCGGACGTGATTGATATGTTTGAATATGAGAAGGAGATTAAAGATTGCCATCAACGGATGAAGGCCATGAAAGAAGAACTTGCCAAAAATGAAAACTCCTTGAAGATTGTCAAGGAAAGAGAGATGAGGTGCCTTGAAGAATTAAAGAAGGCCAAGGTCAAACAACCTGAAGCTCAAGGCAAGAGCAAAGCTTCATCCAAGCAACCTTCAACTCAAAGAAAGTCCACACAAGCCTTGGCATCCCAACCAAAGCCTAGGCAATCCAAGAAGAAAGGACAATTCCCTGAGAAGCCAACCACCTCCTTTAACAAGTCAACTATCAAGAAATGAGGTGACCATAAGTGGCATGCTCAACCAAGGTGGCATGATCAACCGGCTCAACCACCTCTACAAGCAAAACCACAAAGGTGCAACCAATCGGCTCAAGCTCCTAGGAGAAGCAAACCGATGCACCATCAAAGACAACCTCATCAACATGGCGATGCCTCGATGAGATCACAATGCTATGGTATAAATCCTTACTTTGTACCTACTTGTCATTATTGTGGTATGATTGGTCACTTAAGACCAAATTGCTTAAATTACATTAAGAGGTGTAGATTAGAGAGCATGAAAGAAAAACGGTTGAAGAATAGGGCAAGTTTGCATAAACCTAGGGAACCTAGAAACATGTCTATGACCACTAAAACTGTTAAAGTGGAACCTAGGTGGGTTAGAAAGAATGAACCCGCTTGCCTTAGTGCCCATGTGACTCCCGTAGATGCAATTAGGTCCATTGGACTTGATAGGTCTATAGGAGCTCATGTCTCCCATTGACTTGGTTGGAATTGACCCCATGAGGGGAGCTCAAGCAAAGAGAGCAATCTTGCATGATTTGCTATATGCAAAAAGTTGACTTATTTTATGCTCTTTTATGATTGCTTGAGTGTGCTTGGTGAATAACATTGATTAATAATTGTATAATGTTTTTGATTACACCATTGCACGGTTGCTTTGTATGATAATGCATGACTTCTATTATTGCTTGAGCATGCTTATCTTTTCGAGGAATGTTCTACTTGTTAGTATATTTGATTGACCTCAAATTATTCTCCATGTTCATGATTCCTAGATATGCATTCTTAAGCTCTCTCTTGAAAAGGGCTACTGGCAATATGACGTGGAGCCGCCCAATGTTGGAAAAGGCTACTCATTTGAAACAGAGTGAAAGCCATCAAGAGAGTTACATTAGCATAATAAACAGAAATACATGCTTGCTAGGAATATGGAGAAAAACAGAAAAAGGAGAAAAACAGAAAATGTTGTTATATGACTGTTATGTGTGGTGTTGCATTGCTTAGTTTTGACATCAAAATTGTTGATTGATGATGTATCTTGCAATGAAGAAAAGATGATATACTTTTGTTGTGATTAGTACACTTGCACACAAATGCTTGGATATATATCTTCTTATCATAACAACAGGGTCTTAATTGGTTTGACTTCATTTGGAAATCCTGTTGAGTGTTGCTTTGATTGATTTTTATGCATGAGAATAATAGTATTTTGTATTACATGCTAAGCAACCTTTCACACGCACACATTTTTTGAATATAATCTCCTTGAATCTCTCTCAATTATTTAAGTTGCATAAAGTTTGTGTATATGATTATGCAATGTTGTTGTGCGAATAGCTCTCTTTGCTAAAGCAACCCGATAGGGGGAGCTCCTTTGCCTATCTCATGACAAAAAGGGGGAGAAGTCTTGAGAGAAATAAGGGGAGTGAGAGATATAAGGGGAGCATTGTTTATGCTATGCTTTGGGGGAGAAATCATGAGGGAGAGTAACCTTTTAGGGGGAGCATTGCACATACATTCTTTGTATTGCTTTGTATTTAAGTGCAATGCTCATTTTTATTTGTTCACCTCACTTGCACTTGTTCTTGGAAAGTGCTACTTGCTATTGTGTGTAGGTACATTGATGATTCTACAAGAAGATATTGAATATTTAGATTCTAGGAATCTCTTTTGTATTGTAGAAGTGATCATGGACAATAGCTTTATTTTATTTTGTGAGGAATATTTGTGAGTGGTTGTTTTGTCATGAAATAGCCAAAGGGGGAGATTGTAAGGACCTCGATTTATGATTGGCTTATTTCATGACAAACCACCACATTGGGGATGATTGTGTAATGGGTAGCTTAAGTCCGTATTGGCAAGCTTCCAAGCATCTCCATGACTTCAAGAGCAAAAGGTATATTCACTTGACTTTGTCTCTTGAAGAGTTTAGGTGCACACACACACTTCATGCATGTTTTGTTTATCTTGCATTTGTGTTCTTTATTGTTTGCATAAGTGTGCATCCTTTTCTAAAACACTCACTAGCCTACATTAGATATCATATCTTGCATTGTATCTTAATTGATAACATGTTTGACATGTTAATTGTGCTTCATTGTGTGCATCTCACTAACTTCACACTTGCACAACATTCATGTAAGATTGACTTTTGTCTTGAGTGTTAAAAAGGGATTTTTCCCTTTGGCGCGGCCTAGACCGCTCGGCAGGCTTTGCTTGCACCACGGCGCACGGAGCGGTATTCTCCAGTGCGTCATACGCGACGTGGACCGCGACCTGTGCACTTGCACGCACATCGGTCCCAACCGCGGTGTTGTCCAGACGGTGCACTGCTGTATGTACCACGGTCTGGACACTTACCTGTGCCGCGGTCTAGCAAGCGGTTTTGACGGGATTCTGGTTCCCAAGTTCAAAACGATGTAGTTTTAGGGCTTCATATATATTCTTCCTCTTCTCTTCTTGGCCGTTGAAGAGCTCAAAAAATTCATTTTTAGAGAGAGGTTAGAGCTCCTAGAGAGAGAAAGCTTCAAGAAAGCATCTTTGACTCTCCAAACCCAAAACCCATCTCCATATTGCATCATTCAACATCATTTGAGCATGGGTCTTCATTGTTTCATGACTAGGTAAGCAAGAACTTCTTTGAATATCATTTATTGTTCTTCTTACTCTAGATTAGGTATTTATTGCATGATTAAATACCTAGACTCTACTTATTGCATATATTTATGAGTCTTTATAACATGATTGGGTTTGTTTGTGATAGCTTAATTGATTAGGTCATTTTTGCCTAAAAGCTAGGTCATAAATATTCATGTGTGATTAATTGATAACTAGGTTAAGAAATTGTGTTTTAATCAACTAGTTAATGTTCATGAATATTTGATTGTGTTTGTTTGTGATAGCTTGCATTATTAGGTCATATATGCCTAAATAGCTAATCCATAAATATTCATGTATGCTTAATTGATGATTATGTTGACTATGTGCATCGAGTCAAGTTTATGAATGTTTATGTGAATTTAATTGACAATTAGGTTGTTAGAATTTCTCTACAACTAATTGAGACCTCATGTGTGTACATGTAGGCATTATTTGATAACTAGGATGTTGTATTGCACTATCTACATCTAGTTAAGCATTGTATGTTTGGTCTAACATATATTGTGTTGAGCATTCATTGATTGTTCACTTAGACCCTATACTCTTCATTGAGTCAAAGTCTTGTGGCTTCGGGGTGAAGTTGCACAAGCATTGAAGTCTTGCAACCAAGTTGTGGTTGGCAAGCATTGGTCAAGAATCCATTGTAAAAGGCCTGCGGGTAGAGCAGGAGGTGCTCACGCCAATAGTAGTTTATCAGTGGATATCACTAGGGATAAAACCAAGAGTGGCGAGTGGTAGTGTCCATAGCCTGAGGTTATCTAGAGTGAGAGTCTGAGTATCACTTGAGGGTGTAACTTTTTACTCATATAGTGGATTTGAGGATCCTGTGTGGGTAGAAGGATAGCCCGTGGTTTTTCCCTTTCTTTAAGGGTTTCCACGTAAAAATCAAGTGTTATTTATTATTCCGCACTTTACACTTGATTTTGTATGTTTGATTTAATTGGGTTATTTGTTTAATATTGACTAATCAAAAAATTGGTAATAATCGATTAACAACCCATTCACCACCCCCCCCCCCCCCCCCTCTAGGTTGTAGACACAAGTTAAGAGTGTATTTTCACATATGATGATATTATACTCTCATTTAATAAATGAAGCCACGATGTCCATATCTATAAATGAAGTCCTCTATCGATTAACAAATGAATACCACCAAACTATCAAGGATAGACTATGCTATATAATCGTACGCATTGATAGCTCAAATGATAACACTTGCAACCATAAGTCCATCATTTATCTCAGGATTAAGATCGACTCTTCGATTGTCCTAATAATGAAAAGACTTATATCTAGTGACGGTTCTAGATAAAGTATTTCATTGTGATCCTGTTCAATGCACCCAGTGCACTAGATTCTTTACTCAAAAACCTTTCGATGATTTTAGACTCTTCATAACTCATTTGATCCCACTCAAATGCTAGTAAAAGAATTTTACAACTTTATCAAGATAGAGGTGCCCAACCTTTAACTTAAGTTGTGAACGTTATTTAAGACTAACTAAAGAATTGTGTCTACCTCACACATATCTGGATATATGAACAATTATTCATATCTCATAGTCTTTTGACCTTATGATTATTTACCTTGACAATTATAATAATAAATGCTATAAGTATTTGTAAGAATCAGAAAACACTTTATTAATATGAAAAGATTGTCAATTACAATATTACACTTTTGCTATTGAGCATAATCCTAACAATCTCCCACTTGCGCTATAGCAAGTGTGTCATATCTCTCATTCCCATATTCTCTAGGTGCCCATCAAAACTCTTCTGAGGTAGAGCCTTTGTGAAAGGATCCGCTAGATTTTCTGCTGACGCGATTTTGGTGATCGTCACGTCTCCCCTATGAACAATTTCCCTTAAAAGGTGATATTTCCTTTCTATGTGTTTACTTCTCTTATGACTTCTTGGTTCTCTCGAATTAGCCACTGCTCCACTGTTGTCACAGTGTATAGTAATCTGCTTATTCGCATTAGGAACCACTTCCAAGTCAATCAAGAATTGGTGGAGCCAAACAGCCTCTTTTGCAGCTTCGCATGCAGCAACATACTCAGCTTCCATGGTGGAATCAGCAATACAAGATTGCTTGATACTCCTCCATATGACTGCTCCTCCTCCAATGGTAAACACAGATCCTGATGTGGATTTTCTGGAGTCAGAATCCGACTGGAAATAAGAATCTGTATACCCAACGGGAATTAAATCCCCTCCAGAGTATACAAGCATAGAATCTCTAGTTCTTTTAAGATACTTGAAAATATGCTTGACTGTCGTCCAATGATCAGGACCAGGTTTCGATTGAAACCTGCTAACTATGCCAACAGCAAAACAAATATCTGGTCTAGTACAGAGCATTCCATACTGTTGGGGTTTTTGCCCTAAAGCTTGTAATATGTAAATATAATTTGAACATAAATAAAAGAAGTAGTATATTCATTCATTTTGTGTCATACTTTATATAACATGTGCACTTAACATCCAAAATTGCCGGATGTAATTTCGAACTGAGTATATGAGTGTCATATATAGATGGGTTCAGTTTGAAACGAGCAATCTAAAGAGTCCGTAGATAGCAAATAAAGCTGGATACTTTATTTGTGGTTAATCTACAGCTGCGGTCCATTTCGTAGTGTAATGTGATCCTATCCTGGATCATTCATATGTAGATATGAGAATGGAGGCACCTTGTATGATGTGATCATATAGGACTGAGCCATGATCTATATGAATCTCTCACTAAGATCCGTTTAACGATGAGATTCATATATATCAACTAATGATGGCTATATATGAGTGATCTTAATCCTGAGTGTCTTATCGACTCCTTCAGGTTAGATCGTGGTTTTTGATATACCATGGGTGAGGTTGGAGTTGCATTCCCGATCAATATACTCTGTATGTTGAGATCGCGGTTTGGCTTGTGGCTGGAAAGGTTTGTACACAATAGTGGAATCCACTCCTTCTTGTGAGAAGTAGATGGTAGTTCCCTTAAGGGTTGATTCGGGGCTTAAACAATATGAGTGATCTCCTAATTCCGTAAGGAATGTAGGATTTATTGTTCATTAGAGAATCAATGGTACTTAATGGAAAGATATGATTAGAGGGGTATAACGGACATTATGACCCAGCTCTAATTATGAACTACTTGTGGAGGATTATACCATATGTAATAGCTATATCGATGGACACCGAGAGTTATTGGTTTGTGTAAAAACGTCTACAGTTGAGAGAGTGCAGCTTCGGGTTTTTAGTGGAATAACACCGAAGTTAATAATCATGAAATATTAATTAAAGAGTTTAATTAATAATTTCTAAGGATAATTGGAGCTCAAAATACTGTGGGTCCATTAGGTCCCCTTGCTAGCCCGATCTATTTAGGTAACAAGAGTTACGGTTAATTAATTGGATTGTCCAATTAATTGTGTTACGAAAGTGACACGTATTTATTCGGGAATTAATTGAATAATGTGATTATTTAATTAACGAATAATGGTGATTAAATAAATTAAATAATAAGATTATTTAATTATGTTAATCACTAAATGGAGGGTGTTAGTTGATATTTGATTTTGAATAAAATAAGATAATATGATTATTTTATTTTATTAAATTAAATATTTGAAATTGAATTTAAAATGTTTGAATTCAAAAAAAATAAATATTTAATTATTTTTAAAAGGATATGAGATATCTTTGAAAAGTTTTAAAAATCAAATAGATTTTCGGTTTGTTTTGAGATATATATGAGATATATATTTTTTAATTAAAAAAAAACATAACCGAATGAGATATAAAGTAATAAGATTACTTTGAAGAAAAAAAAAACATACACGGCAAACAAGAAGAGAAGAGATTAAATGTGATCGTGACACACAGCAAAGAAAAAGAAAAAAAAAATAGGGTGCGGCGACTACAAGTGCTGCACTTCTAGGTTTTGTTTTGGTGTGTGTGTTCTTCTCTTCTTCCTCCATATAGGTTCCAAATATTGTGACGCGCCCACACGCTGTTACCAGTTCCAAGAGATAGCGAGGAAGATCACGTGGTTCAAATTAGGAGCAGTTCGTATCAAAGTGAAGGAGCCTCCTACGTAGGTATGAAAAAGTTTCTTCACTTTATTATTACATTTGATTATTACTGTACAAATGAGTTAGTTTAATGATTGCATAAAAAAAATTTTAAACACTTCTGCTGCGCAATCTGTAATCCTAGGTACCAACAATTGGTATCAGAGCCAATTTTTGTACAGTATAATCGAATTCGATTACTCCTGATATGTATGAATGTGTAGGCACTTTTTTTTTTGATGAGTGTATGATGTTTTTTTTTTTATTAAATTGTTTAATTTAAAAAAAAACATGGTTGATCGTAATTTTTTATGGTGTTGTGGATTTAGAGTGTTTTTGGGTTGTATAATGTTGTTATATTTTTTTTTTACTGTTGTATTATTAAAAAAAAAAGTGTAATCGCAAGAAGAAGACCTGGTAGTTCAACGTGACTGTGCGCAGGGAGACCAGCACATGTGTACCAGCGCGCAACCTACCACCAGCGAGCATGCCTACCAGCGCGCAAGCCATCGCGCAACCCCCACGTAGCCTACCAGCGCGCAACTTACCACCAGCGGGCATGCATGACCAGCGCATGTTCACCAGCGCTCAACGTGACTGCGCGCATCCAGACCGGTGATGCCTACCAGCGCACATGACCTGAAGAGATTGGAAATCTTGGAAATTACAAGAAGACCAAGGGATGCCATGGGAATATTTTTTGTAATTAGATTTCAATTTTTAGGTTAAATAATCCACAACACCCGGTCAACTCATGTATGTTTTAATTATTTGATGATTAAGCATTGTCATGCATATACATGTCATTTAAATTAGTTATGCCTACACACATATATATATATATATATATGTTGATATATCATACATGCATTATAGCCATCTATATTATGTGTTTAATTTTTTTTAATTTGATTAAAATGGGTTATTCACATAATTGGCTATTTTTAATGGGATTAGTTTTTAGGAGTAAAAACTTGGTAAATCTCATTAATTACTAATCTTTTTATTAAAGAGTTTAAATACTTAGATTAGTAGGGTCCTTAATATATATTAGGATTAATTCGATTAAGCTCCTAATAATAATTGGACCTATTAATGTGTTTAGTTTTAATAGTTAAAACTTGGTAAATACACATTTAATAATAATTCTAGTCTTAGTAAACTGTTTACATAGATTTGAATTATCACTAATGAACTAGATTTTTTAAGTGTCAAAAATCATTTTAGTTTATTAGTTATTGGAATAGGATTCTAATAATTTGTGATTAATGCACTTGACGCTTAGATTAAAATTAGCCGTTCAATCTAGTTTAATCTAGATGCATTAATATTAATAGAAAACCCTTAATATAAAATAGTGAGTGGGAGAGGGATATATGACATTATATCCCGCGGTCTCCATCATTAGTTCAACACCGTGAGATTCGAGTGGGGCCTCGTGACGGCTTTGTTTTCGTCCTCCCTAAGGAGGGTTTCCATAAGAATCAATACCAAGGTTGACTTCCTAACAGATAGGATTTCGGAGGGGATTTCGGGATTGACCAACCCTAAGGCGGCAATTCTCGAGTTAAGCTCTTGAGATCTGAAATGATGGGTTACACCCACAAGGTTTTAATTAAATTGGTTAATTAAAAACCTGACCTAATAAACGATGGTTGAAAGATATTGGCATAAGAGTTATTCTGGTATATCCTTTGACTGAGAAGGTCTCGATCCAACATGCAAGAATTTGACCGACCCTAAGGCGGCACTTGTTTGTGGTATGTTGGATTGTCGTGGCATAGAAACATTGTTTTTAGGGTTGTTCTTGTTCATTAAACATTTTCATGCATCATGTTTAATTTTATGCCGAACATTCGCACATGTTTAGAATGTATGACTGAATGAATCCTTAATTTATGTTTTTTCAGCCATGTCATCTGCACTATTACAAATACTTGCAAACGATAAATTAACTGGTGATAACTACACAAAATGGAAACTTAATATTAATGCAATACTGGTCACCAAAGACCTCAAGTTTGTGCTTACGGAGGAATGTCCTCCGGTGCCTACTGCCAATGCCACATGAACTGTTCGTGAGGCATACCAGCTATGGGTCTCATCTAATGAGATGGCCCGAACATATCTGTTAGCTTCTATGACAGACGTGCTTGTCACAAAGCACGAAGCAATGACTACAGCATTCGAAATTATGGAGTCATTGCAAGCTATGTTCGGGCAGCCCTCCGAGCAAAAGCGACACGAAGCTGTTCGTTCCGCTATGCTCGCTCGTATGAAGGAAAGTACATCAGTTTGGGTACATGTCCTGAGCATGATGTCCTACTTCAACATGGCAGAAGTCAATGGCGGGGCCATTGACGAACCCAGTCAAGTGAGCATCATACTGACGACTCTTCCGAAGAGTTTCGATCAGTTTAAGAACAACTACGGAATGAACAAGTTAAGGTTTAGTCTCACACAGTTGCTCAATGAGCTCGCTACTTTTGAGTCCTTGACCAAGGACAGCAAAAGTAAGACCGGTGAGGCAAATGTTGCCGAACCATCTTCCTCCAATAATAACAAGAGGAAGAGGTCTGTTGGGAAGGCGAAGGGTAAGCCCAAACCCAAGAAAGCCCAAAGCAAAAATAAAGGCGCCTCCATCGACAAGAGCAAATGAAAATGTTTCCATTGCGACAAGGTCGGACACTGGAAGAGGAATTGTCCTCAGTATCTGGAGGAGGTAGCCAAGAAGAAGAAATCGAAAGGTAAATATGATTTACTTGTTCTTGAGTCATGTTTAGTTGAAGATGATTCTTCACCCTGGATAGTTGAGTCAGGAGCCACTAATCATGTTTGTTCTTCTTTGCAGTGGACTGATTCTTGGACACAGCTTGAGGAGGGAGCCTTCTCGATACGAGTGGGGTCAGGGGGTGTCGTGTCGGCACGAGCAGTGGGCGTAATTAAATTGCGTTTTTGTAATAATAATTTTATTTTGTTGGACAATGTATTTTTTATTCCTGGATTTACACGGAATTTAATTTCCGTTTCTAAGTTGTTAGAACAATTATATTCTGTTTCTTTTGATAATAAATCAGTTATTATTGCAAAGAATGGTCTGAATATTTGTTTAGGAATTAATGAAAACAATTTGTATGTGTTAAGACCGTTAATGCATACAACACTGCTCAACACCGAAATGTTTAAAGTTGAAAAACCAAAAACTAAACGACATAAGATTTCTCCAGAAAACAAAACGTATCTCTGGCATCTAAGGCTTGGACATATTAACCTTGACCGGATAAACAGACTAGTAAAAAGCGGATCTTTAAATGAGTTAAAGGTTGGCACCTTACCTGTCTGTGAATCTTGTCTGGAAGGTAAGATGACTAAGAGACCTTTTACTGGTAAATGGCTGAGAGCTAAACAACCACTAGAGCTTATACATTCAGACGTCTGTGGACCAATGAATGTTAAAGCAAGGGGTGGTTATGAGTATTATGTCACCTTTATAGATGACTACTCGAGATACGGATATGTCTACCTAATGCAACAGAAGTCGGAAACATTTGAAAAGTTCAAAGAATTTCGAGCTGAAGTTGAGAACCAGTTAGGAAAGACTATCAAGTTTCTACGATCAGATCGTGGAGGTGAGTACCTTGACCAAGAGTTTGAAAACTTTATGGTCGAGTATGGGATAGTGTCCCAACTCACAGCTCCTGGTACACCTCAGCAGAATGGTGTCGCGGAGAGGAGAAATAGAACCCTAATGGAAATGGTGAGATCTATGATTAGTTTCTCATCATTACCAAATTCTTTTTAGGGATATGCGTTACAAACAGCGGCATACATTTTGAATGTAGTGCCATCCAAATCTGTTCCTTAAACTCCCCTAGAGTTGTGGAATGGTCGTAAAGCTAGTTTATGACATTTTTACGTATGGGGGTGTCCAGCACACGTGCTGAAGAACAGAACTGGAAAGCTAGATCCCAAGTCTTTGGTCTGCTTGTTTGTAGGATACTCCAAGGAGACCAGAGGTGGATACTTCTATAGTCCTGAAGATAACAAAGTATTTGTATCGACAAATGCAACGTTTCTTGAGGATAACTATATAAGTGATCATAAACCTCGTTCTAAAATTGTATTAAATGAGTTGGAGCCTGGTGAGACCAGTACTCAGTCAACTAGAGTTTTTAATCCATTAACATCTGAAAGTCAGATAATTCCTAGTCAAGATACACTACCACCTAGACGTAGTGAGAGGGTTGTGAGACAACCTGAACGCTATTTGGGTATAAGTGAGGGACAAGATCTTGTCTCTGCTGATAGTGTGGATGATCCATTGACATTTAAGAATGCAATGGAAGATCCTGATAAAGAGGAATGGCTTAAAGCCATGAATCTCGAGATGGAGTATATGTACTCTAACTCAGTCTGGTAACTTGTAGACCTACCGAATGGGGTGAAACCCATAGGGTGTAAGTGGATCTACAAGAAGAAGAGAGGAGTAGACGGGAAGGTAGAGACCTTCAAGGCAAGGTTAGTGGCCAAGGGTTATACCCAGAAAGAGGGGGTCGATTATAAAGAGACCTTCTCGCCAGTAGCCATGTTTAAGTCTATTCGGATTCTCTTGTCCATTGCTGCCTATTTAGATTATGAAATTTGGCAAATGGACGTCAAGACTGCATTCTTGAATGGCAATCTTGATGAAAGCATATACATGATGCAACCAGAGGGATTTGTGTTTCCAGATCAAGAGCAAAAGGTTTGCAAGTTGCAAAGGTCCATTTATGGACTTAAGCAAGCATCTAGATCTTGGAACATAAGGTTTGATGATGTGATCAAAACCTATGGCTTCGAGCAAAACGTTGATGAGCCTTGTGTCTACAAGCGCATCATTGACAAGAAAGTAGTTTTCTTGGTCCTATACGTAGATGACATCCTACTCATTGAGAATGATGTAGGAGTGTTGTCTGATGTAAAGGGCTGGCTGGCTAGCCAATTCCAAATGAAAGATTTAGGAGAGGCGAGTTATGTTCTAGGGATCCAACTTATAAGGGATCCTAAGAACAAACTCATAGCATTATCTCAGGCATCATATATCGACAAGATTCTTATGCGATTTTCGATGCAGAACTCCAAGAAAGGTAATTTACCTTCTAGACATGGGGTTCACTTGTCTAAGGAACAGTGTCCTAAGACACCTCAAGAAGTTGAGGATATGAGACGTGTGCCATATGCATCAGCAGTAGGTAGTCTCATGTATGCTATGTTATGCACGAGACCGGACATCTGCTATGCAGTGGGAGTAGTCAGCAGGTACCAGTCCAACCCAGGATTAGATCATTGGGTTGCTGTCAAGACTATTCTCAAGTATCTTCGGAGAACGAGAAACTATATGCTAGTGTATTCCGGACAGGATTTGATCCCGTTAGGATACATAGATTCTGATTTTCAGTCAGACAGGGATTCTAGAAAATTCACGTCTGGATCAATATTCACCCTAGATGGTGGAGCCATTGTGTGGAGAAGTATAAAGCAATCTTGCATTGCTGACTCCACCATGGAAGCCGAATATGTAGCTGCTTGTGAAGCTGCTAAAGAGGCTGTTTGGCTCCGTAAGTTCTTAAGTGATCTGGAAGTTGTTCCAGATCTGGATAAGCCCATCACACTTTATTGTGATAACAGTGGTGCTGTGGCTAATTCCAAAGAACCAAGAAGCCACAAGAGAGGGAAGCATATAGAGAGAAAGTATCATCTTATTAGAGAGATAGTGCAGAGAGGAGATGTGATCGTCACCAAGATAGCCTCACAAGACAATCATGCTGATCCATTTACGAAGACCTTACCGGCTAAAGTGTTTGAAGGTCACCTAGAAGGTCTAGGGTTGCGAGACATGACTCACATGCTTTAGTGCAAGTGGGAGATTGTTGGGGTTTTTGCCCTAAAGCTTGTAATATATAAATATAATTTGAACATAAATAAAAGAAGTAGTATATTCATTCATTTTGTGTCATACTTTATATAACATGTGCACTTAACATCCAAAATTGCCGGATGTAATTTCGAACTGAGTATATGAGTGTCATATATAGATGGATTCAATTTGAAACGAGCAATCTAAAGAGTCCGTAGATAGCAAATAAAGCTGAGTACTTTATTTGTGGTTAATCTACAGCTGCGGTCCATTTCGTAGTGTACGGTGATCCTATCCTGGATCATTCATATGTAGATATGAGAATGGAGGCACCTTGTATGATGTGATCATATAGGACTGGGCCATGATCTATATGAATCTCTCACTAAGATCCGTTTAACGATGAGATTCATATATATCAACTAATGATGGCTATATGTGGGTGATCTTAATCCTGAGTGTCTTATCGACTTCTTCAGGTTAAATCGTGGTCTTTGATATACCATGGGTGAGGTCGGAGTTGCATTCCCGATCAATATACTCCGTATGTTGGGATCGCGGTTTGGCTTGTGGCTGGGAAGGTTTGTACACAATGGTGGAATCCACTCCTTCTTGTGAGAAGTAGATGGTAGTTCCCTTAAGGGTTGATTCGGGGCTTGAACAATATGAGCGCTCTCCTAATTCCGTAAGGAATGTAGGATTTATTGTTCATTAGAGAATCAATGGTACTTAATGGAAAGATATGATTAGAGGGGTATAACGGAGATTATGACCCAGCTCTAATTATGAACTACTTGTGGAGGATTATACCATATGTAATAGCTATATCGATGGACACCGAGAGTTATTGGTTTGTGTAAAAACGTCTACAGTTGAGAGAGTGCAGCTTCGGGTTTTTAGTGAGATAACACCGAAGTTAATAATCATGAAATATTAATTAAAGAGTTTAATTAATAATTTCTAAGGATTATTGGAGCTCAAAATACTGTGGGTCCATTAGGTCCCCTTACTAGCCCGATCGATTTAGGTAACAAGGGTCACGGTTAATTAATTGGATTGTCCAATTAATTGTGTTACGAAAGTGACATGTATTTATTCGGGAATTAATTGAATAATGAGATTATTTAATTAATGAATAATGGTGATTAAATAAATTAAATAATAAGATTATTTAATTATATTAATCACTAAATGGAGGGTGTTAGTTGATATTTGATTTTGAATAAAATAAGATAATATGATTATTTTATTTTATTAAATTAAATATTTGAAATTGAATTTAAAATGTTTGAATTCAAAAAAAATAAATATTTAATTATTTTTAAAAGGATATGAGATATCTTTGAAAAGTTTGAAAAATCAAATAGATTTTCGGTTTGTTTTGAGATATATATGTGATATATTTTTTTTTAATTAAAAAAAAACATAACCGAATGAGATATAAAGTAATAAGATTACTTTGAAGAAAAAAGAAAAAGAAAACATACACGGCAAACAAGAAGAGAAGAGATTAAATGTGGTCGTGACATACAGCAAACAAAAAGAAAAAAAAAATAGGGTGCGGCGACTACAAGTGCTGCACTTCTAGGTTTTGTTTTGGTGTGTGTGTTCTTCTCTTCTTCCTCCATACAGGTCCCGAATATCGTGACGCGTCCACACGCTGTTACCAGTTCCGGGAGATAGCGAGGAAGATCACGTGGTTCAAATCAGGAGCAGTTCGTATAAAAGTGAAGGAGCCTCCTACGTAGGTATGAAAAAGTTTCTTCACTTTATTATTGCATTTGATTATTACTGTACAAATGGGTTAGTTTAATGATTGCATAAAAAAAATTTAAACCCTTCCACTGCGCAATCTGTAACCCTAGGTTCCAACACATACATGAGACTTCCAATTACCGAGGCATATGGAACTCTACTCATGAATTGCTCTTCATGCTCATTCTTAGGAACCTGTTTCTTAGAAAGTTTGATTCCATGTCTAAAAGGTAACATACATTTCTTGGAATCTTGCGTGGAAAATCTAGACAAGATTTTAATAATGTATGAAGCTAGGGATAATGCAATCGTTCTATTCTTTCTATCCCTTATTACTTGGATACCAAGAATATAACTTGCTTCTCCTAAGTCCTTCATATCAAATTGTTTTGCTAACCATTCTTTTACTGATGTCAATACACCTACATCGTTTCCAATGAGTAGTATATCATCAACATAAAGAATGAGGAAAACCAACTTGTCGCCTTTAATCTTTTTGTATACATAAGGTTCGTCAGGGTTTTGAATAAATCCAAAACCTTTCACAGCTTGATCGAACCTTATGTTCCAGGATCTGGATGCTTGCTTCAGTCCATATATGGACTTTTGCAATTTGCATACTCTTTCCTCTTGGCCCTTTTCAATGAATCCTTCTGGTTGCATCATGTAGATGCTCTCGTCAAGACTTCCATTAAGGAAAGCTGTCTTGACGTCCATTTGCCAAATCTCTAGGTCTAGAGATGCTGCAATGGATAAGAGTATCCTAATGGATTTAAGCATTGCCACAGGAGAGAAGGTTTCCTCGTAATCGATACCTTCTTTCTGTGTATAACCTTTAGCTACCAGTCTAGCTTTAAAGGTTTCCACCTTACCATCCATACCTCTTTTCCTCTTGTATACCCACTTACACCCAATGGGTTTTATCCTTTTAGGCAAGTCTACAAGGGACCAGACTTTGTTATTGAACATCGATTCAATCTCAGATTGCATTGCCTTTTGCCAATGACGACAATCAATATCCTCCATTGCTTCCTTGTACGTCTAGGGATCATCGTCATCCGGGAGATTCTCCACAGATTCTCCTAGACCGATGTATCTTTCGGGTTGTGTTATAACCCTCCCACTACGATGAGGAATGGTAGGTTGTTGATTTTGTGTTGGAGTGGAACTTACAATTGGGCTAGGTTGTGAAACCTCTTGTGGAATTGTATCTCCTGACATTTCATTCAGGACAATTCTACTTTTGGGCATAAAATTATTCATATAGTCCTTTTCTAGAAATGAAGCATTTGTTGAAACAAATACTTTTAGATCATTAGGACTATAGAAATAATATCCTTTAGTTCCTTTTGGATACCCCACAAATATACATGTTTCTGAACGGGACTCCATCTTTTATGTCTTTCCTTTCAACACATGTGCAGGACAACCAAATATCCTCATGTGTTGTAAACAGGGTTTTTGCCCAGTCCACAATTCATGTGGGGTTTTAGGGACAGATTTAGATGGTACATCGTTTAGAATGTATATTGCTGTTTGTAGAGCATATCCCCAAAAAGAAATAGAAAGTGTTGAATAACTCAACATTGACCTAACCATCTCTAAAAGAGTTCTATTTCTCCTTTCTGCTACGCCATTTTGTTGAGGTGTACCTGGTGCCGAAAACTGAGAAACTATCCCATTATCAATAAGATTTGCTGAAACTCTCCAGATAGATATTCTCCACCACGATCAGATCTCAAGATTTTTATATGTTTCTCAAGCTGATTTTCTACTTCAGCTTTGAATGCTTTGAACATGTCAAAAGCATCCGACTTATGTCTCATGAGATACACATAACCAAATCTTGAGTAATCATCTGTGAAGGTGATGAAGTACTCATATCCACCTCTAGCTTGAATGCTCGTAGGACCACATACATCAGTGTGTACTAGTCCTAAACATTCAGTGGCTCTTGCACCTTTGGTATTGAACGGCCTTTTGGTCATTTTACCTTCCAAACAAGATTCACAAGTTGGTAGATCATCGACCTTTAAGTCACTTAAAGGTCCGTCACATACCAATCTTTTAATCCTATTAAGGTTAATGTGGCCTAGGCGTAAATGCCAAAGGTATGTTTCATCTTTTGATAATTTTACTATTTTATGATTAGGTTCCGTTATTTCTGTGTCTAACTAGTGAGAGATATTTCTATGCAAAAAGAATAGATCGTTTTCGTATGTACCTTTGCAAACAATTTTGTCATTCTTACTAATAATAAAAGCTTTATTAAAAGTAACCGAATATCCAAATTTGTTTAAACAAGAAACTGAAATTAAATTCCTCTTGAATTAAGGTACATAATAAATGTCTATTAAATCTAAATGCCTACTAGAATCTAAAATAACTCTAATATCTCTCACTGCACTTGCAGACACTAACGTTCCGTTGCCCAAGCGCAAATTGACTTCATCTTCATTCAGCCTTCTCCTTTCTTGGAACCCCTGCAAGGAATAACAAACATGATTAGTGGCTCCAGAGTCTATGATCCAAGAATCAGTAGAATCTGCCAGAAAACATGTTTCAAGATAATTAATATTACCTTCTTCCTTCTTATTATGGGACTTTGGGCAATCTCTTTTCCAATGTCCATTTTCACCACAAAGGAAGCATTTCCCTTTGATCTTGATTACTTTTTTGGTTTCCTTCTTGGTAGGCCCAAATTGCTTTTTCTTATGTTGTTTCTTGACCTTCTTACGGGTCTTAACAGTAGCAACTTTACCAACCAAATGAATCTCTTGACCTTTGTTTTTCACAAGGATCTTTTCAGCGCTTTGAACATCTTGCATCAGGCCCTGCAAGGTGTATTCCTTTTTGTTCAAGGTGTAGTCCAACTTGAACTGATCAAAGGAATCTGATAGTGAGTTAACTACCATATCAATTTTGGTCTCACCATCAATCTCAGCACCATTTAGTTCAGCAATATTGAGATGTGTTATGACTTTCATCATGTGATCTTTCACAGATTGTCCAGGTTTCATCCTAAGATTCATAAAAGCAGTCGCTGCCTCTCTCTTAGTCGTCCTAGACCTCATAGCAAACATTTCCCCTAGAGACATCATTATATCAGCAGCGAACTCCATTTCTTCATGTTGCTGTTGCAACACGTCGGAGATAGTGGCCATAATATAACATTTTGCCATATCATCAGAAGTCTTCCACTGCTCATACTCATCTCTTTGCATCACACTAGATTCATTATTAGGAAGGGGTGGTTTAGGAGTAGTCAGAACAAATTTATGTTTTTCACTTTACAGCAACAACCCAATTTTCCTTTTCCATGTGACATAATTATCTCCAGTTAAGGTGTTATCTTTCAGGATGTTCATAAGTGATGGGGTCATGATTTCTGATTAAAACAAAAACATATATAAGTAAATAATCATGATAAAGCACTTTTAAATATTTATCTTGAATTAAATAAATAATTCAATCGTAAAAATTCAACGGTGATCCAACACCCCCATAAATCTTACGCCTCCTTTGGGAGTTCGTACTATTTACTAGTTGGACTAGGTCTCACCTAATTGCTAACATAACAACCAGAGTTTTCAATTTTAGCCTTGCAATTTTATTAACAAGAACTCTTGGGAGGATATTAATAAAATTACATTGAGTGTGTTACTAAGATATCGACCCTCAATTTTCTCTCACGAGAATCCCTCCTTGGGGAGTAGATTTCGTTTAAGTCAATTGTCTAGTCTATCCTTGTAAGGAAGTATTTTGTTAAATTCCATTTATGGACGCCCCTTGGGGGGATTACCAAAAATAATAAAACTCAACTAACCTTGGAGGCCATAGGCGTTCTAACACACCTTCTCCCACTTAATTATTTAAAGCGTGTGATTAAATTCCAAAGAATGATTTTACCAAGTTATCTAGATGCCAATTAGATACCTAAATCATTCAATGCATGTTCATACCAAAAGAGATATATGAGTGGCACTCCTATTCTATATTACATGTTATCATACAATAACAAATATTGTAATATTTATACATAAAAAATAAATAGCCACAATTTTGGTCCATCCTAGAAAAGCATGTAAATTACAATTGTACGGAATACAAAAACTCCTTTCTTGGCGGACAAGACTTCAAGCGACCATCTCGCGCACGAAACTCGCGCGCCCAAAGATCACCACAGCAGCCCATGCGCACACCTAGCCCATGCAAGGGCATGAGCTGCCGCACGGCCAGCCTATGCATGGGTCGCGCGCTGCTGCACCGCAACAAGCGCAGCTGCACGCTTGGTTGTGTGCGCACTTGTTGTCTCGGTGCGCGCGGGTGCCAAGACGGGTTCCGGATGCTCCAATTTCTTCAAATCTTCGAGTCTTCGAGTCTTGAATATATTACAGCTTATTTTATACAATAAAATACTGCAGTAATTTTTTTTTTATTAACCACTGCAGTATTTTTTTACAAACAAAAAACTGCACTAAAAAAACTATAGTATTTTTAAAACATTAAAAAAAACTGCACTATTTTATACAACAAAAAAAAATTAAGCAACTATCAAGAAGGAACTTATGACGATAATAGGCCACCCTTCTTGTTACAATTCCGAAACAAAAATTACATGGAAAATCTAGGACCAAAATTGAGCAATAACAATTCACTTTATAACAACATATATAAATCCATACATTCGACATGTAATTATATATGCGAATATCTAGAGTGCCATCTCTTTCTAAAACATGCATAATCACAATAAAAAGAAATAGATTCACGTATATATACGTTAATTAATTAAAGGGTACAACCAGGCTATGATACCAATTGTAGGGAAAAATTAACTAAAACCGCAGCGGAAGGCGAAAAGTAGATTTTCTTATAATTTAAAATTTTTCTAAAGATTTGAACCTTAACCCTTTAATTAATTAAACACAAATATACTGTTAGAATTAAATACCTCTTGTCGCGTGATCCGATTGACTTACGTCAATGGTAATCCGCAAGATCTTCAATCCTAGCACGTACGTGAATCACCTAGGAGCGTGGTCTCCCTTTTTTCTTTGAATTGCTTACCTGTGAATGGATGTATGGAAATTCTGATCCTGATCTTTAATCCCAAAACACCAAGAGCCTAGAAAAATAGTTCCGGTTACTTTTGAATTCACAATCGATATGATTGGAACTCGCGTAACCCTAAATCGAAAGTGTGCAAAAAACCTTTTAATGTTAAAGGCTTGCAAGTGCACTATCGAATGAGAACTTATTTTTCTTTTTCTCTCTTGGCCGAAATTCTATGTGTATTGAGTAAGTTTTTTATTTTTCAAAGCAAACAAAAATCTCTCTCACTCAAGCTTCTAGGTGGCCGAAATTTATCACCTTCTCAAAATAGGGTCGGCCGAATTCTTTGTGTAGGAAATCTAGGGTTGGCCAATTTCCTTACTTGAAAAGGAATTGTGCTTTTCCCTAATTCCTATCAATTTAAGAATCCTAACCATTATAAGACTAGAGTGGCCGAATTCTTTGTGTGGTATGGAGTGTATGTGGACTTAATCCTTACCACATTAGGACTCCTATCACTTAAAAGAATTCTAACCCTAATCCAACACATAGTATTTTATTTACTGATCAGGAAAAGATTTTGATTTAAACTATTAATTAATTAAATAATTAATTAATTTCCATTTAATCAAAACAATAAAATAAAATAATATCTTGGGCTATTTTATTAGCCTTGCCGCCCACACTATATATACATGGGCCTAATATTATTTTTCTTATTTTATTTAATCCATTAGACTTTAAATAAAAGTCCACGTGTGAACCAGACTTATTCTTACTAAAAGAAACAAGCCCACATGTCTCCTTTTAATATATTAATATAATAGAGCAGCCCATTAAATAAATAATAGACATATTATATTCTTAATATATTAAATGCAATTCTAGATGGACCCATAAATTGGTCCGGTAGAATATATCAAGTGATCCATGCAAGTACGTGTGGATTGTGGATCTTGGCGGGCTATCTAAATTTAAGCTTCAATAGACATAACCTAATCACAATCAACAAATGATTCACTTAGGTCCGATCTATTAATTTTAACTCATTCCACTAAAGAGCTAAAGTTGAACTCTTAAATAAAGATAGAATAAGGAGATGTTTCTCATTCATACCCTAGACAATCTTATAGGAGATGGTGTATCCTCGTGAATAATATCAGTAATCGCCAAGAGCTCATAGACCGCCTATAGCTCTCCAAGTTACCATATTTCCTCATATGACCACATTTTGAACTTGGATATTTTGACTTGTCCAGAAGTCATGTCTTCAATAATCATTATTGAAAACTCAACGTTGAGATTTAATATCCAATACCTCAAAACATCCATATGATGATATTATACTCTCATTTAATAAATGGAGTCACGATGTCCATATCTATAAATGAAGTCCTCTATCGATTAACAAATGAATACCACCAAACTATCGAGGATAGACTATGCTATATAATCGTACTCATTGATAGCTCAAATGATAACACTTGCAACCATAAGTCCATCATTTATCTTAGGATTAAGATCGACCCTCCGATTGTCCTAATAATGAAAAGACTTATATCTAGTGACGGTTCTAGATAAAGTATTTCATTGTGATCCTGTTCAATGCACCCAGTGCACTAGATTCTTTTACTCGAAAACCTTTCGATGATTTTAGACTCTTCATAACTCATTTGATCCCACTCAAATGCTAGTAAAAGAATTCTACAACTTTATCAAGATAGAGGTGCCCAACCTTTAACTTAAGTTGTGAACGTTATTCAAAACTAACTAAAGAATTGTGTCTACCTCACACATATCCGGATGTATGAACAATTCTTCATATCTCATAGTCTTTTGACCTTATGATTATTTACCTTGACAATTATAATAATAAATGCTATAAGTATTTGTAAGAATCAGAAAACACTTTATTAATATGAAAAGATTGTCAATTACAATATTACACTCTTGCTATTGAGCATAATCCTAACAATTACTTCTTTACATATGCTTGAAGCAAAATTCACACACACACTTTTTCTTTTAAAGTATATGATATTCTAGCAATTTTAGAAGAATTATGAGAGAGGATGAAAATCTTGGTGCATCTCTCATAGTTTGTGAAGCTTATTTTGTTGGATTTCTTTAAAATTGGTTGAATGTATGATTGTGTGGATTTCATTGTGAACATTATCCTATCTTGATCTTAGATCTTGATCTTAGATAGAGCACTTATCAAGGGGTAGCATAGTATGCTAGACTTTGTTCTCTTTAATGATATGTTCACATGTTTCAAGTTGATATTTGTTGGCATATTCTTTGGTTGATATAATGAATCTTGTAGATGCTATTTCATATTTCTTGATTTGCATGCTGATTCTTTGTATTACCATATGCCTCTGTATTTTTGATCAAAAATAATGCATGAAACTTTTTGTAATAATTGTATGATTGTGTTTGCAATCAACTTCTCCTTGTTTGGGGTTGTATAGTAATTGAGATTGCAATCAATTCCTTCATTCTTGAGGTTGATTTGAGTGTAGTTGCAATGAGTTCCTCTTTGTTTTGGGGTCGATAGTAATTGTGGTTGTAATTAATTCAATTGATTGTAGTTGCAATGAGTTCCACTTTGTTTGGGGTCGATAGTAATTATGGTTGTAATCAATCCAATTGATTGTAGTTCCAAAAAATTCCTATTTGCTTAGGGTGATAGTAATTATGGTTTTAATCAATTCAATTGATTGTAGTTGCAAAAAATTCCTCATTGCTTAGGGTGATAGTAGTTGTGGTTGTAATCAAATCTCTTCTTGTTTGAGGTTGATATGATTGTTGTTGATACCAATTCCTTCATATTTGGGGTTGATATGATTGTTAATGCAATTGTTGAACTTGGAAGAAATGACCTATGGGCTTAAGAGTAAAATTTATGCATTTATGATTCATTATACCTTGATGAGTTTGTTGTGGTGTATAGATTAGAATAATCTTTGCTAGGTTAACATGGAAGAGCAAACTAGAATCAAGGGAGAAGATCGCAAAGCTAAATGCAAGACTCAAGAGCTTGAAAGAAACCAATTCATCAAGCAAGCCATCCATCTCCAAACATTATGTGACATCAACAAATCATTCATTGTTCTTTGGTAGCACAAGTGGCTAGCAAAACTTATGTGATCTCAAGGTATATTTTTCTCTTTTCCTTTTAGCTTCATTTTATGTCAAAAAAAGGGAGAAATATAATATTGTTTTAGCATATCTTCTTTGTATATTTGTCAAGTATTGAACTTTATATGGTATGTAATATCTTGGATGAGATATCTTTGATGGATATGCATGTATTTAGGGGGAGCATACGTGTATCCATTTTGAACTTAATTGTCATATTCCATATTGTGCTTAATTGCCATATTCTTGCCAAGTATATTGCCATATTTTCTCTTGTATATTCTTGTGCTTCAAGTTTATTTTAGGTAATATCAAGAGAAGTTCACATGAAGAAGTTCAAGACTTGTTGAAGATTAATCTAGGTGTATTAACTTATTGTAATGTGCGGATGAGTTTTGTGACCAATCTTCGTGTTGTATTTTTTAGTATCTTGTATAGGTGTTTTGATACAGAAAATGTCAAAGGGGGAGATTGTTAGGATTTTGAATTGTGTTAGCATTATTCTATATCAAAACAACATTTCCTTTGTATTGTTTAGTTGTCTAGGATTCATGGTTTATCAAGCTTCAAGGAAGTTGGACAACTCTTCAAGAAAAGTGAAGCATGTAAGAGGAGAAAGCGTTATTGCCTACAAAGGTATTTTAAGACCTCTATCATCTTGCAAGGCGTTAAGGCACACACACACACACACATTGTATCCATATATGTCCCTGTATCTTTGTGCTCAATTGGTATAACACATTCACACACTTGATATTGAATGCTTATGCATTTGCTTTAAATTGACAAATTTTGTAAATTGCATGTTCTAGGACTATGTCTAGGAAATGACATTCTTGTGTATTCATGTGTTTGTTTGTTTATGTTTTATGGACTTCAGACTTGAATTTGATCTAATATTATTCCTTATTGAGATCCGCTCGTTTCGGTTTCTCATTCATTAGTTTTCAAGTTCCGAGTAAAAAGTTACGAAACTTTTCAGTCACTTACCATGCATTGTCTTTGTCTTCATGTATTGAGTCAAATTCTTATTTTTTGGTCCAATTTCTGTAGTCTTCCATGTGCGTGAGAGAGTCTCGGTTCGAAATCGGAAAACGGATTCTAATTCGGAGCTCGGAGGCTAGAGAACGGTCGAAGAACGCGAAGGAGCGCGAGGGAGGAAACAAATGGCTGCCATTTGCCACCCATCCTCGATGAGGCACGTGACCATCTTGGGGAGGAGGGTCTCCTACCCTTGAGATGACTACGCACCGCCTCAGGGAGCTGAGGTGGCGCGTGGCCATTGGCTGCCCCATTCCCTCACTTTCCCTCTCCTTTAAATACCTCATTCTCTCTCATTTTCGAATTTGAAGAAGATTGAGTGCAGAAAAATTTCCAGATTTTTCTCTCAACTTTGAATCACCATATCTCTCTCATTTCTTATCCGATTTGAGTGATTAAAGTTGGAGAAGTTTCTTCTTGAAGTCCTCTATCATCTCCAAGCAACACGTGAATTAACAAGGTAGTTGATTATCTTTTGTGATTTGCACTTTTAAATGTTCAATTACATTGGGTCTTCTTCCTATTTTCGTGTTTGTGACTTGAACAAATGTTGATGAGTGATAGAACTTTAATTATAAGCTAGATTTGTCTAATTAGAGGCAAGCGGGTTCATTCTTTCTAACCCACCTAGGTTCCACTTTATCATTTTTAGTGGTCATAGACATGCTTCTAAATTCCCTAGGTTCATGTAAACTTGCCCTATTTTTCAACTGTTTTTCTTTCATGCTCTTTAACCTACACCTCTTGTTGTATTTAAAGCAGTTTGGTCTTAAGTGACCAATCATACCATAAAAATGACAAGTAGGTACAAATGAATAATTTATACCATTGCATTGAGGTCTCATCGAGGCATTGCCATGTTGATGAGATTGTCTTTGATGGTGCATCGGTTGACTTCTCCTTAGAGCTTGAGCCGATTGGTGGCAGCTTTGTGGTCTAGCTTCTTGAGGTGGTTGAGCTGGTTGATCTTGCCTCCTTGGTTGGTCATGCCTCAGTTGAGGTTGTCTCTTGTGGTCACCTTCTTTCTTGATAGTTGGCTTGTTGGAGGAGGTGGTAGACTTATCAATAACATGTCCTTTCTTCTTGAATTGCCTAGGCTTTGATTGAGTTGCCAAGGCTTGTGCGGACTTTCCTTGAGTTAAGGGTTGCTTGGATGAAGCTTTGTTCTTACGTTGAGCTTGAGGTTGCTTGATCCTGGCCTTCTTCAATTCTTTAAGGCACCCCATCTCTCTATCCTTGACAATCTTCAATGTAATGTCTTTATTGGCAAGCTCATCATTCATTGCCTTCATCCGTTGGTGGCAATCTTCAATCTCCTTCTCATAATAGGACACATCAATCTTGTCCGTCTTTAAGGAGTCATCAATGGAGGTCTCTATCTCCATGGTCTTCAATTTGGAGAAAAGAATGGAGATGTCTTCCATTTGCTCATCCATGATCTCTTTGTACCAATGAAGTTGATTTTGACAATCTTGCTTGTTTTCTTCAAGAGTACGGATCTTTACCTCCGAGTAAATCTTCCACATTCTCAAAGTCTCATTCTCCTTAGACAGCTCTTCATTTTGCTTCAAGACTTTGAGAAGAATCACTTGACACTCATCAATTGAGTCAATTTCCTCATCAAGGCATTTGCCTTGGTCACTTGTTGCCAAACCAACATTTTCCTCTATTTTAGAGTCAAGACTTAAGGCCATGTTGCCTTCACCAAAATCTTCCACATAGGAAGTCCCATAATCCGTGAAGTTAAGCACATGCTCTTCTCCATTGGAAGAGTCCTCTTCACACTTCTTGAACAAAGTCTTCTTCTTGAAGTCATTTTTTCTTGAGTTATTCTTTTTCTTCTCAAGCTTCAAAAGTCTTCTAAACTTCATTGCAGTGAGGGTCATCTCCTCATCGGAGTCACTATATGAAGTAGAAGCAAGGATGTTTGAGCGAGTGCTTATAGAACCTCTAAGTGTTGGAGCATCCTCAACATCAACGGAGAGGCAAACATTCCTCTCTCTGAAAATTTCCTCTCTAAGTGTTTCACTCTCACACATAGAGTTTAGTGAATGAATGAATGCAAATGAATCCAAAGAACAAAAAATGCACACAAATGTAAGACACACAAACAAGAGCAAGGATCACCTAAGTATATCTAGGAACCCACTCTAATAACAACTGAAAATACAGTTCAAGCATATGTTTAAGGGGGGGAGTTAATGAATTGTTAATCGATTATTACCAATTTTTTCGATTAGTCAATATCAACAAACAAAACCCAATTCAAACAATAATAAAAATCAAGTAAAGTGCGGAAATAAAAGAACACTTGATTTATATGTGGAAACCCTTCAAACTGGAAAAACCACAGGACTAGCCACGCTAGCCACTTGAGCCATAGAAATCCACTATGTGAATAAAAAGTTACACCTTCAAGTGATACTTGGACCCTCACTCTCGATAACCTCAGGCTATGGACACTAGCACTCACCACTATTGGTTTAGTCCCTAGTGATATCCCCTGATCTACTACTCTTGGCATGAGCACCTCCTCCTTTACCCGCAGGCCTTTTACAGTGGCTCTTGGCAACCAATGCTTGCCAACCAACCATTGGTTGCAAGACTTTGCTTGCTTGTGCAACTTCATCTAGAAATGATATATCAAACTTGTTTTATTAGTTTGCCGGAGGGCATGACGGCCCTAATAAACAGCTGAACTCTTTATCGATCTCTGCACACAAACTATGCCTCATGAATGAGTTCGAATAAGTTTCTTCATAACGAAGCTATGTCCATGGTACAACCGCCGTACACTCGGTGCCTTCCCACCGGAATTGGCACTGTACATTTTTCGATGATATCCTTCAGTTCTTCCAACTTTGGGGTTGTTAGGAATTTGACCCAATGAACGTGGAAACAACATGCCCAATATTCATTCATAACTCATATCAATTAACGTCTATAGCAAAAAAAAATAAGATGAGAGAAAATAAACAATCACACAACACAAGATATAAGTGGAAAACCCTAAATCAAGGAAAAAAACCACATGTCTTTAGGACAATAGAGAAAGTTCTACTATATGATAAATTGTTACAACTATATACTCTAGGATTCTCTCTCACACAACCTAAACCCCAAACTACATAGCCTTACCAACTCCTAAGCTCACAACCGACCTTTACATCATGGCTCTCAGCTCACAACGCTCACATGGTCCTTCTCCGAGTACACCCCCTCCAGGAATATCCCCATAGATCTCCCATGAATATCACATACGGATCTCTCCTCCAGATCCCCAAATACTCCCCAGATCCCTCTCCGGATATTCCAAGGGGTCTCCTCCCTGGATCCTTTTTGCTCCACACAAATAACCTAATTACAGGGAGCTTAGACCAACAAGGAAATCCATCTCTTACACTTACAAGACTTTCTTGTTCCACATAATTACTATTTCCTTTTATGACAAGTTTTCTGGTAAAAAGAAATCTTTTTTCCTTCAAGCACAAGAACTTCCAAAAGAATTACTTTCCGTTTTCGCTGAAGATTTCCCGTTTCACGCATGCTTATGATTAACTACGGTCCCGGTCACAGTTGGCCACCCGCTCCCTAGACCATTACAAGTCACCTGGAATGCACCGCATTTTAGCACACCGCTGTCCACTGCTATGCAATTACACATCACAAGGCATATTAGTTTTCTTCAGACTTCGTTTCTTCAGTTCTTCATAGCACATCACCAAATGTTTTCCCACATTACCAGAAAGTTACACATCAGTTGAGTCTCGTTTGGTTCACATTGGGTTCACTTGAGAATACGAGCCACAACTTAACACGGGTGTGTGTTGACATGCCTTCTAGAATGTGGTAAACGTTTTCATTGTTCCCCTTCCTTTCCCCATCTCCGTCGCTCGCCATTGTAAGATCATTGGTTTTTGATTCAGTTGAAATATTTTCACAGAGGTTTTCTTCCTACTGACAACTGATATTAACATGCGGTGGTCTAGTTTAATATATGAGCTTGCTCCTTCGTAAATCGAAACAACTTTTTATTGTGTATTGAGATGTGCATGAATGCAAACACGATAGATATTTCATTATAGAGTAATGTTAGGCTTCCTAATTTTTTTTTAAATTCCTTCCCAAATGGTGTTAGCACGAGACGTGTCAACATCACATTACTCACAACATAATCTCATGATTTATAAAATGTTGATATGTCACGTGCCAACACCATTTGGAAAGAAATTTGGGAAAAAAATTAAAAAACCTAACATTACTCTTCATTTTATTTATATGGGATCCGAATGATTTTATGTGGCATTGGATAGGGGTTATAACAATATCGGGTTAATTTTATATTTCATTAATGTAACGATTTACTGCTCAAATCTATTTATATTTCTATCTATTAATAATGAGTAATGCGGTCAATTCTATACCCATCCCAATTATTTGAAAATAAATATACAATTATACCCTTTACACTTTGAAAAAACTACTATAAAGATGGCATAATGGATGTTTTTTTATTACTCCGTAGAACATGCTGCTAACGATGTGAGATGGATGTGAGATGTGAGGTTGGTCGACCGGTAAACCTCTCGCACCAATACTTTTTATCTTCAAATTCTTGAATTTATGTCATATTATTGGAAAAAAAGTACAAATTTTGTTATCATTAAAGCTATAAGAGGACTTATATGGTAATGTTTGGTGGATGATGACGAATTGACGAATTGAAGACTCTTTGTTGTTTTGTGGGATTTAGGAGTGTTTCACTAGGACTTTTTGGTTACGTTTTGGATTTAAAACTATGATTAATAATGCCAGACATTCCGGGCTCATAGTCCGACTCATCTCCCTTTCCATGTTTGTGGTGGGTATTGAAGTCTTATCATGTATGTTTACTAGACATGTTTTCAAGTTGGGTTCTTTATCATTATTGTCACTAGAATGCTGGATTCATGAACTATATATTGAAATATTCTAGATGAAGGTGTTTTCTAATAATGAAATTCTGATAAAATAGGTTGCATTGTTTTAACATGAATATTCTAGAAGATGGTGTTATTAAGCTCTTGGCACATGAATATCAACTTAATAATTATATTGCAAACATGCGTTTTAACATTGAATTTTCATAATTAAATGACCTTACTTATCATCTAGCACAAAAAATTGTTGAGAAAGAAAGAAAGACAGATAAGGTTCTTCCATTAGTTTACTGGCTCTTGATATTGATATTACTACTAGCAGTTACAACTGCTACAATATAAAGGGTGTTGTCTGGTATGAATATTGTGAAGGCCGGCCTATGTAATTAAATGAGAGATGTGTAGTTGAATGATTATAATACTCATTTTAATATGATCTTAGGGGGTGTATTAAATTAGGATTCTCGGGGATATTTAAAGACTTTATTTAATATTTCAATATTATCATTTTTTTTGTTCAATTGCCATCGGTAAAATTTTTCGGGTCCACCACTCTTGGACGTTTTATGGAAATTATATTATTTCCCATATCAATATTAGTACCCTTGAGATATAAAAATAGTGTGGATATTATGGATGTTTTAAATATTTGCCATCTCTTCCGTAATAATAATAATAATAATAATAATAATAATAATAATAATAATAATAATAATAATAATCCGATTAGGACCAAATTTGAAATTTTTCGTGTAGTCTTAAAGATTATCATAAGTTATAATCCGTGTAAATTGATGTTTGACTGATTATCATATGTGAGATCAGACCTAAAATGTTAGACATGATAAGGACCCATATATATTATCGTCAAGGTTTTATGAAAAATTTAAGCTCCGGTGATGACCGAAGAATTATTCCCTATATAATAATAATAATAATAATAATAATAATAATAATAATAATGGATAATTGTAAATAACCCCTACCTTTTGATCAAGCCTTTAATGACTTCTCTCCTCACCCCACCTTGTCCTAACCTCACTTAATCTCATGACACATAAGCATTGTAATGAATGAATGGTTGAGATGTGATTGCCACTTTATCAACAACCAATTATATGCTTTAAAAAGATGAGGAAAAATGTGAGGTGAGGAGAGGATCCTGATCCTTTTGATCAAATACTAAATCAAACTCTTTGGTTTGAACAATCACCAAAAACCTTTTTCGTTAGTTCACTGTTAGTTGACTTTATTTAAATTTAATGGAATATGATTATTTTAGCGATTTTTTCTATAATTGAACTAACAAATAATGAAAAAAAAACATACTAAAATATGCAAAAAAAACATACTAAAATATGCAAAAAAATAAATTTTTCTTCTAATAAAAAATTATATATTTAAAACTACACTATAACAAAGCAATAAAATCATTAAAAAATAAAAATAAAAATAAAATTATTTTAAAATGTAAGAATATACAGATGAGATGTTCAAAGACACATATTCCTCTTGGTAATGTGCATGTGTTCTCTATAGTTTTTTGTTTATTATATCAAATATTATTTTGTTTTTATTTTTAATTTACATATTTTACTTGTAACTTTAACTTTTTTATCTATGGTATAAAAATTAATTTTTAAGAAATTGATTGTATTATTATTAGTATATTTGTATTATATTTTTCCTTTTTCTATTCTGTTTATAATAAATAATTTAAATTGTTATATTTGATTTTAATAAAGTTTTTTTTTGAAGTATTACAAGAACTATTACAATAGTAGGGGTGTGCAGGATCCGATCCAATCCAATAGTATCAACTGGATCGGATCAAATCCATTGGATTGGATTGGATTGGATCGGATCCGGGGGGATGATCGGATCGGATCGGATCAGATCCTAAATTTTAAAATCCATTTGATCGGATCGGATCTTGGATTCAAGTTTGAAAATCCACCGAATCCGCCGATCCTCCTAAAATATTAGGTATTATTTTTATATCGGGCAATTTGCCTATTTATACAAGAACAAAACAATTTACAAAGCAATTTATAAAAGAGTATAAGAGACCAAAGCATGACACAATAAGCCCAAAATAAGACCAAATACATTAAAGCTCAAAACAAAGCAAGACTCACACTACTACTAAAAAGTAAAAATCTAGATTCTAGACAACAAAGACCACAATGTTACTAGTTTAGCAGTTTAGGTTTTCTACTTTTCTTTAGACAATAAAATAGACAATAAAAACCTAGGTGTTGTGTTGTTTCACATGTTTTTTAGAAGAAAATTAGCAATTTGTGTTGATGTTGCTTGGATGATTTTATTTAATGTTGAACATTTTGATGATTTTAATTGGAGCTATTGTTTAAGGATTATAAACTTTTTGAACTATATAAGTTTACAAGTTATGTTATGTATTTTCTTTACTGTTAATTTTATTTGAATTAATTAGTAATGTTTGAATTATTTATTTCAAATAATAATTTTTTATATATTAAGAACAACTTTATATTAATTCGATCCATCGGATCGGATCGGATCTAATAGTAATTGGATCGAATCGGGTCGGATCCAGTTATAAAATTGGATCGGATCGGATTGCAATTGTTTCGATCCAATTGGATCGGATCGGATCTTGGATCATGGCAAATCCATTGGATCCGATCCGCCGCACACCCCTATACAATAGGACTTAGGATTGCTGGGACATGCCGAGATCAAACAATACATGTGCGGTCTAAATATCTACTTCCACAACCCGGGAAGAAAACTCCTTATACATGCTTGTAAAATACGCATGGTGGGATATGAATCCCTCACTACATCTATGGAAGGAAGGTACACTACCAGTTATGCTAAGAGGTGATGTGCTTAATAAAGTTAATGATGATAGAGGTATTTTGATTTTGCTTGATTGTTAAAACTTAAAAGGGATAATTATCTCGGTGACTATCAATTTGATGACACACTATCAAAATAGCAACTAGATTAAGAATTGGTTTAAAAATGATCATTTTTGACGAAAAGTGTAACACTAATGTTCATTCCATCAAATTCCATCCAATGAATGTCATTTTGGTAAATAGAGGATGACATTAATTTATTTTAGATGTTTTTTGAAAATCAATTTTTTCTTTTGTTTTTTGAAACGAATAATTATATTTCGTATGTGTATATATGTATATCATATCTCATATATATATATATATATATCTCTTAAACACACACACACACACACACACATATATATATATATATATATATAGTTTTTCTATTATCAGTTCGAACTGATATAAAATATATCAGTTCCTTACATGTGGGCCATTGGATTTAAAAGATGCTTTGACAAATGTATGCAGTCAAGTCAAAACATATAAATCTAATGACCCACATGCAAGGAACTGATATATCTTATATCAGTTCGAACTAACAATAGAAAAATTGTATATATATATATATTGAGAAATTAAGGCTACAAAACCTAGTAAAAAATCTAAAAAAATAAAAAAAAAGACACGTGTATTGATCTAAACCATATCTTTTGTTTTTTTTAAGCGAATAATTATATTTAGTGTTTATATATACGTATAGTATATCTCAAACATATATATATATATATATATATATATATATTTCCTCTCTCTCTCTCTCTCTAAATATATATATATATATATATATATATATAACAAAGAAAAAATTGATTTCCAAAAAAACATATAAAATAAATTAATGTCATCCCCTTATTTACTAAAATACCATTAATTGAAGAAATTGATTTCTAAAAAATATCTAAATTAATTTAATATCATCCTCTTATTTACTAAAATGCCACTAATTGGATGGAATTTGTAGGAATTAGATGAAATTGGATGGAATATCCATTAGTGTCACACTTTTCGCAGATAATAGTCATTTTGAAAGTAATTCTCAATTTAGTGGCCATTTTGATCGTTGTTATCAAACTGATGGTCACCAGGGTAAATATTCCTCGAGGGTTTGATTTGGTATTTGATCAAAAGTCATGGGCCTGAAAATAATAAATAATCCATCTCGATTCTCTTCCCCAAAAGTGGAAAAGGCAAACGGATTCTTTAACCTGCTACTCTGAACTCTTCGCAAACAGAGCAAAATAATCCATCTTTTTTGCCATACGTCTTCGCTTTGGCAAATAAAGAGAAACGAAGGAAAACCCATCGAAGAAAATGGCAGCGGCTGCAACAGATACATCTGGATCTTCTTCAAGCGGGTCTGCTGATTCGTATATCGGCAGCTTGATCAGCTTGACTTCCAAATCTGAGATTCGTTATGAGGGTGTTCTCTTTAACATCAACACTGAAGAATCTAGCATCGGTTTGAGAAATGGTAAATTTCAGTTTTGCTGTTTGTGGGATTGTTTCTGGTTTCTGTTTTGTTTAATTTTTGATGCGTTTTCTGTGCTTTTACTTTCTGGGATTGTCTCGAGCACGGAGTTTTTGTCGATTTGAAATGGGTTTTTGTTTCTTTGTAACTTTGATGTAGAGTTTTTAAATTTGATTTAGGATGCTTTTGCATATATTTTGCTGGTTAATAATTGGTGACACATTTTTGGTTTAACCATTCACCAGTTGTTCAACAAGAAAGAAATTTGTTACTGGTTCTGATTTAGATATTTTATTTATATTTAAAATGTTTTAAAGTTGCAAGTTTGATTCAGTATATTTAGAGCTCAGTGAGGAGAGCATTATGTTTTGAATAGAAGTTTTACTATGATATAATGGCATTAGTGAATTAGTGGAACCCAGTGAATTTAATAATCACAGAATATACAATTCAACAGTGAGATTTTTGTTGTAGTTATTATCAAGACATATAATGCACAAACATGAAAATTATTTGCCAGATCTTTCACAGTAGTCAGATGGAGCATAAGCTTCTCTCTTTGAAGGATTGAGGAGTAAGTCTGTCAGGTTTGCAAAATTTTCCTTGTGACTCTTTTGGGAGCAGATTAAAGTGAAAATAGTTTGCAAGATGTGGCTTAGTTATGATGTGATAGTGATTGCATAAAGGGAAGCTTACAAGATTTGTTATTACAAGAAGGTGAATGGCATTAGAAAAGGAAAGTAGCTAGCCACATTCATGGAGAACAACTTATTTGGTTTATGGTTCAAAATGGGTAATTGGTTATGTGGGGACTTGGATTCTGCTATCATGTGACACAGAAAAGAATGTGTGGGTGTTATTTTCTTGTCTGCATCTTTCTTAAATCTATTGTGATACTGCTGTTATGTTCTAGAAGAAAATACTCTATGGGTGAAGAAAGATTGCGGAGCTTTTACCGTAGTACATTTTCTTTTTGTTTTCCATTTTTAGTAATTGACAAAAAGTGACAGTTAATGACACTGGCTTTGTTCTTACCCAATTTACTCCTACACGTAAGTTGTTGTTGATGACAATGTTCCAAAAACATACAACTTTGGTGGGGGATGGGGGGAGAAATATATTATGGAGCTTGTATTATGCTTTTATTTCCTTTTCCTGAGTAAATGACACGAATTCCAATGTATGACACTGTCTTTGTTCTTGTTCTCACCACTTTTGAGGTTGTTAAGTGCCAATTTATATTGATCATCTCATTTCATTTTCTCTATTTTTTTGCTGACATAACTGGCTAGAAATCCCCTTGATTTCTGTAATTGCACGAGTTTTATAATTCTATGACTGTATTGCTTCGAAAAAAGTTTATTTCCATCTCTATAATCTTGTGACTATATTGTTTATGGTGTATTGTGTGGTTTATTATGGGGTGGTTTAAATTCTTAAATTATTGCATATCTAACATCTCCATGCATATTCTGGAAAAAAAAACATCTTTATGCGTGTCTTATGATACTAGATGTTACAATTGTTGCCATGGTTAAGGTCGAAATAGAAAGCAAGGGACTAATTGGTCAAACACCTATGGCAAACGGTTGTATTTAGACTTAACATGCTAGCATTTCTCTTTCTTTCTACTGTTTATGTGGTGTTTGTCTTCTTGGCATATTTCTTTGCCATCTCTGTTTCACTTTTATGATCAAAGTAATATTTTTGTTGGATGCCATATACTAGATAATTACACATCATCTCCATATGATGCTAGTTGTAGTAGATATAACCTGATTGGTAAGCATATACTTCTTGGGAATGTGTGCTGGATTTGAGTGACATTTTTTTCACGCATAAGATGTCATACTGTTGCTAGTGGATTGAAATGTAAATCTAAAAACTTAAGAAATACTTTCTCTTCTACAATAATTTATATTCCTTATGTTATTCTCTTAAATTGTGTTCTAAAGATATTAGAAAATTTATCTTGGTTCTCAATCACATTTTCTTAACTTTGCAGTAAGATCGTTTGGAACAGAAGGGCGAAGAAAGGATGGCCCCCAAGTTCCTCCCAGTGATAAAATTTATGAGTACATACTCTTCCGAGGAAGTGACATCAAGGTATACCTAACATTTATTATTAGACTTATATGCTTTGCATATTGATTACCGACTTTTTTGCAGTTTACAAGTGAGCCTATGTGCTATTATCGATTACATATAAGAGTTCGATAGATAAATTTTAGTTGTTAAGGAGGACTTATTTTATTGGTTGTGAATGAGGACAATCTTATTGGTCGGCATTGTCCATTACCATCAGTTATTGTGCCATAAGTAATAAGTTTGTCCACTTTTAAGTTAGACTGGGGGCACAAGACCATAAGGTCAGCAACTAGAAGTACATTCAAGTTTGTATGGTTTGCAGGTTGCAGCTACATTTGCTTATTTTATTGCTATCATATTTCTCTTATTTTTTGTATATTTGTTCAAAATATTTCTATTTGGTATTCTTGTATCATGTTTAACCATACACTTTGGAAATATATTCACAGTTCAAAAACATATTGTATCATGGTTAGGACGAGATTTCTTTGCATTGCGTGGACTTTCACTTTTTGATGCCTAGTGTTTTAAGCGCATGGTTCCCGTACCCATTGGTATTTGAATTAGCATGGAATCTGCTGATGTTTCATTAACTTTTTGCTTCAGTGTGGCTAATATTTGTTCAGCCAAAATCAGAGTTTGATTCAAGCATGACCAAATTGGTATGATATGTACATGAATCTCTGTTGCTCTGCATACACTGATTTTGGTGAAAGAGAATATAATTCATTGATCTTTTGCCTTCTTGAAGATGGTTTGTGGGAAGACTCGGTATTAAGATCAATTGTGATGCTTAATTTCTCATTACTAATTGCTGTCGACACAGCTGAGATAGTAATATAAAATCCCACTCAATTAATTGTCATGTCAAGTTTCCTCTAGGTTTGAAGTCTGATTGTCCTTGCCTGTTATGAATCTAAATTTCAAATAATTTTGTCTCTAATAGAATTTAATATTCAAGCATATTATTATTTATATCACAGTGCTTGATAGATGTGTTGTTTTTTTTGCATCTGGTTACAGGATTTGCAGGTCAAATCTTCTCCACCTGTTCAAAATACAACATCTATACACAATGATCCTGCTATTATACAGGTAAAGAAATTCAGTACATTGTCTTTTTTCTGTGAATGAATTGATTAGTTGTACTGGATTTCTATCCAATCCGATAATGGATTTCTTCTGCATTTGTTTGAGATATTCACTTTTCCTTAAATGTTTAAATTGTAAATATGTATTTGTGTGTATTTTAAAAAGATGTCTTATATTTGTCGTTGTGCATTAGATTTGGGCCATTTGGCTACTATAACTTGTCAAATTGGCCCTATTATATATTGTTTGAAATGAAATTTGATCATCTTTCATGCTAGAGTATGCATATATAATGAGTTAGTCAGCTTCAATGGCATTAGTTTCAATTCCTTTTGCAGTCTCATTATCCTCAAGCAGCATCCACAGCATTGCCTTCTGGTACTGGATCTGTACCAGACTCTCATGGTTCTCAGGTAGGACTTGCCAGACCACCATTTCAAGGAAATCCCCCCTTATATCAGCCGGGCGGAAGTTTAGGTGCATGGGGTTCGTCACTTATTCCTACCACAAGTGGTGGGCATGCTATGCCAATGTATTGGCAAGGATTCTATGGGTCCTCGAATGGGCTGCAGCCCCAGCAGCAATCTTTGCTTCAACCGCCTCCTGGATTGTCCATGCTACCTTCCATGCAGCAGTCCATGCAATATCATCCCATGAATGTATCAATACCTACAGGAGCTTCCAGTTTACCATCTCAATTGTCAGAACTCCGCCCTCCTTTGTTGCCTCCCTTGGGTACAGGCACCTCGAATTTTCTATCTCCCATGTTTCCTGTACAAAATTCTGCTATAGTTTCAGACTCTTCAGCAAATCTTGTTCCCGATATGGCTTCTACTGAAACTCTTTCTACTGCAGCTCCAAGTAATAGCTTGCAATTGGTACCTCCATTATCTACTGGTTTAGATAACACTGCTAGTGTGCCTCTGGTTTCTGAGCCTAAAACAAATCCTGTTCACATAATGCCATTTAAAAACATGCCTGACTCAGTTTCTTCCAATGGGGAGAAATCAAGCTCGATTTTGAAGGATGGGATAGTGCCTTCTTTAGTTACTCCAGGCCAGCTTTTGCAGACTGGCCTGCCACCATTAATTGCAGCACAGACTTCACAAACAGCTCAGAAGGATGTTGAGGTAGTGCAGCTATCATCAACAGAATCACCACCACCACCAACAGCAGCAGCTGTAGCAACAGAAGTGCAGGAACCGATATTGCCTCTACCTTCCCAACCTGATCGTAAGGTATTGCTTTAATATCTGACTTTCATTGAAGAATGTTTTATAATTGCATAATATGAGGAAAACTACTTCCCATTGAATTAAGTCTCATTCCCGAAAGTGCTATTAATGAATGTTGAATGGCATTTTTGTTCTTTTAATTTTCTCTTTTATTGTTTCGCATTTCTCTTTGGTATCTAGTGTGTAAGGAAGAGAGGATTTGCTAGATGAATTGTTTATTATTGCTTTGATTGTTTAATATGGAGAACATTAGATCAACAGCCTGTGGAATAAGTATCGCACGTTGGACCACTATTAATGATTGTTAACTATGAATTTTGTATATCTAACTTTCTTTAAACAGCATTTCTTTCAAGTGCCTGGTCTTTGGGAAGAGGGCTGAGGGCTCAGCGAGGCTATTAGTTGATGAAATTATTTTCTTATAATCATCATCATTGGAAATTGCTGTGGGTACTTTGATAATTTTCACAGTTATGTAGCAATTATTGCAAGTATTTTCCAACAGCACCACCTCATAAGCTGGTCTCCAGCCATTGCCAGTCCTCTCTCCGTCCCTCCCACCATGAATTATCTGTCGCATATTCTCTCCAAAACTCCCCCAATTTTGCTTTGTCATCAAGATCCACAACGAATCCACACAAAACCCAACCAAATCCACACCAATTTTAGCATACACTGATTTATGGTTTAGGGCGGCTGGGAGATTTCTTCCCATTCTTTAATTAATTAATTAATTTATTATTTTAAGGGCATTTTGGTATTTCTAATTGCTACAGTAAGGGTATTTTGGTCATATTCGTAGTCAAACTAAGTCAACATTTAAATCAAACAGTGATAAAGGTCAGTTTTTGGAAAATTTGTGTCAAATGCCAAACCTAAGGTAGGTTTTGGTTAATTTGGTCTTTTATTTTATTCTAAAAATTATATAAATTAATTTAATATTATTTGAATAAATTTAATATGATTTGATATTGTGGCAAGATTTCGACATTAGTTAATGTCTTTTTCTTTCCTACATTTCGGTTGCACCCTTTCCTTTGGCTTGAATTGGAGCGGATTAAGATAGTATGTATTCTAAGACGTAGTTTTTGTTGTTGTGATTGCTTTCCACTCTAGTTGCAAGGACTTCCTATGTACACGCAGCGTGGTGGTAGAGGAGGACGTGGCAGAGGAAGAACCAATGAGGTATTTGTCGCATTTCTTTGCCTTGCCATCCTGTATCCATTTTAATATTCTGAACATTCCTCTAGCTGATTGGGTTTTACACTTTTACCATAACAAGAAACATACAAATGGGAAGTTTTCTTCAAATATTCTTTTCTTTGGTACTTTTACTATTCCCGTTCAAATAATGCACCGTCCATTATAGAAAATAATTAGTCTAACATTAATTTGCTTCAGAGAGAGACATGTCTTACGTTTAAAATATGACATGAGCTTGCTTTAGTCAAGGGCTTAAAAACCCACCTTTTTAAATGCTACAAACAATTAATAATCTTATTTTGGAAAAATGGATTCCTTACAGATTAGTAAGATACTATACTGTTCTTTATTTGGAAAAAAATGGGATTGGTTAAATCTTATTTAGTCTCAAAAACCTTTTTATAGAGAATCTTATTAGAATCCCATTGATTACTGCTCATGCACCGAAAGCAAGAGGACTAGAGATCAATTCCCCTGTCACCAAACTTGGAAAGAGATTTGTTTTAATTTGTATTTATACATGAGACGAGGTGAGACATGGTATGTGCTAAACTATATATATATATATATAAATTTGGATTGTAGTGAACGCTCGCCAGTTGAAGAACCAAATTGCTTGCAGATATTCATAATTTTACATTGCTAATTGAAAATGTTTATGGTCATGATATTGAGAAATAAATGAGATTTAGGGCTTGTTCGTTATCGTTTTACAAAAGCTTTTTTTTTTTTGAATGAAAAACAGTGAGAAACACGTTCTTTAGCCATATTTTTGAAATAAAACGGAGAAAATAGAAATGTCATTTTAACGTTTTTCATTTTCATTGAACAAAAACCGGAAATGTCATTGTAACGTTTTCACTGTTTTTTGCACTTGTTTTTGTTTTTTATTTTTACCAAATGGGTAAGTGAGATGCGGGACTAGTTAAATGAATATGCTCTATTTATAAAAAATTATTAAAGCTTCCAAAGATTAAAGATATATTTATTCTTTCTTATTATTAATAAATATACTTTTGTTAAGATTAATAAAATAAATATTATTTGTTATCATAATGTCTTTTTTGAAAAACTTTGAAAAGACGTAAATCAATTTAACTACACACTTTTACTCTTGCAATATGTTAAAAATATATTTTCAAACAATTACACTAAACGCATATTTTAATATTATTACTTAATATATTTTTCTTCAAAATACTGTTTTCAGTTATTGCTACTAGACGCATTTTCAAATCCGAAATATATGAAAATCAATTTCTCGTTTTTAAATGAAAATTGATAAAACATAACGAAAATTAAAAACGTTATGACTTCAGTCCAGTCACTGGCCCTGCCTTCAACATCCCCCTTCATGCGGTTAAGGTAACAACTTCGGGCATGGACAGCTCTGATAGTGTGAATGGCAGTGTGTACAAAGCCAGAGAGCAAATTCACCATCGTATGGCTGATCGGTGATTTCTAGCGATTCTGGCTTCATGCAGGTGAGTTGTAGCCTGCAATCCGAACTGAGGACAAAATTTTGGAGTTAGCTCACCCTCATGGGATCGCAACCCTTTGCCTCGGTCATTGTAGCATGTGTGTCGCCTAGGCCATAAGGGGCACCGAACAGACCCTCAGATTTAGTTTTAGGACTACAATATTATAGACATTCAGTTTAAGTGTTCAATGTTTAGACCAAATTTTGAAAATCTTGTTATGTTCAGCTTGTATCATTAATGGTGGTGAATATCAGATCCATAATAATTAATCAATATACAGAAAATTGTACCATTATAGATTGTTTTTGTAGTCAATAGACATCATTTATATGTCAAAGCTACCATTCAAAATTATAAATAGAAGGTAAGGAGGAATATGCACTGTAATAAATACACCACTTTTGTCTATTTATTGAATATGTATTTGCTTTTGTAGGACCTTCATTGTTGTTGGTCTGAATTTTACATGGCTTTTGACCCCATAAACATTTGGTATTGCAGATCTCACGCTCTGCGCCCAGATTTACAGAGGATTTTGATTTCATAGCAATGAATGAGAAATTTAACAAGGATGAAGTATGGGGTCATCTCGGTAAAAGTAACAGAGGTCAAGAAGATGGGGATGATTTACAAGATGAAGACAATGATGGATCTTCCAAAAATGAAAGCAAGGTAATTTTACTTTCTCACTGGATTTGCCAAACATAAAGTAATCATAGTTAGCTGTTTTATAGCGGGCTCTTGTTCACTCCTTGGTGTGCCTTTTTGCAGCCCATTTATGTTAAAGATGACTTTTTTGATTCTCTATCCTGCGATGCCCTTGATGGCGGATCACGTGGAAGGACTAGGTTTTCAGAACAAGTTAGAAGAGATACTGAGGTATTCTGTTATATTGTTTTATTCATGTTACTGGACTTATTTGATCTGGGCAAGTAATGTTGTAATCCATCATTTTAGAATGTCTGTTTCATGGCTGAAATTTCCTGCATATAATCCAGTATTATTTATATAGATATATTATTTAGATGGAAAGGATTAGCAGAACCAACTTTTGACACAAGTTTGTTGCCCTTAGACTAACAAGGTTTGAACTTTGAAAGGTCTGGATTAAACCATGTGTATCTTATCCGCCTATCTTTTATTATTTTTCTTGCTCCCCTTTTTACTCCATCTTTCACTTCTTTTCTCTTCTCTTTCCATTTTCCTCAATCCATTCTCTCTCCTGTTTCCTTCATCTTTTTTTTTTTCTTATACCTTCCTAAATATCATCACACCTTTACCCTGTTGATTGACTTAGAGGCTTTAGGCACAATCAATTATACAAGTATCTAAAACAAACAAAAATGTCAGTGTTTCTTGGGTTGTTAGGGACAGAATAGGAGTTGTGGAAAATTATTACATAAAGCAGAAATCTTGGTATTAGGTAGTGAGTGTCTGATCTCCTGACTCCCGAGAACCACCAAGTTTATCGTTTATCCCAGAAAGAAAAATCTAATAAAATAAGGCCATACTGGTTATTCAGAATGGCAAATTGATATTAAAAATCTTATCATAAAAAAAATAGAAAATAAGTTGAACTGTGTGATGGAGAAGAGAGGAGATAAAAATAAAAGACAGCAGAGTGAAGAAAGAAAAATTAAAAAGAAACAAAAAATGAAAGAAAGACATGGTTTAATCCATAACACAAAAACATTTTTGATAAGGGCAACAAACTTGTGTCAAAATATGTATAACAAATCGAAGCTGCTGATTCTGCCCATCTAGTTTATCTTTGGAAGATGCAGTATGTTTTGAGTCACTGAAGGGCAGGATTTTCTAATTTCTAATGTATACTGCATTTGTAACCTGTTGCTTTTGTTTGCCAAGTAAGTGGTTTAGTTCTCATGACTGAAATTTCTCTCAACTATCATTTGTAGACATTTGGCGATTTTCCAAGGTACCATGGTGGGCGAGGTGGCCGTGGACCTTTTCGAGGAGGTAGATCACGTGGTTCTCATTACGGGAGGGGCCATGGCTATGAAAACCATGGAAGGGGATATGGCTATGAGAACCATGGGCGGGGCTATGGATATGAGAACCAAGGGAGAGGATATGGACATGAGAACCAAGGGAGGGGATATGGCTATGAGAACCAAGGGAGGGGATATGGATATGCTCCTCGAGGTCGTGGATATGGCATGCCAAGTCGTGCCTCATAGTCAGCGCTCAGGTTTTTTTTTTTTTTTTTTTGCTGGTGCAATAATAGTGTTACATTTAAGATGTGTGTTGAGTTCGCCCACCAGATAAGAGATACTTGTTGCGGTGTAACTCTCTGTACTTTCATTGTACTTTGATTGTGGTTATTAAGTTGGGACTTTTAGCTACAAATAAGCAAAAAACCCTCTAGACAAAGTTATGTCCATTGAATTAGAGCATGTTTGTTTATTAAAGGTGGCTTAGATTTGGTTGTAAATTTATAACTGCATTAATTTTTATTTTTTTTAAATAAACTTCTTCAGTTTCGATGGCCTCCCTTTCATGGCTATTTTAGGACTTTCGTTGCTTGGGGAATGGTTGAAGCATTTCATTGTTCAATACTTCAAATTCACTTCCCTTGCAACTTTGCATTTGCTATGAAGTTTGTTTCTCAATAACAATTCAGGGGTGTATTGATAATTGATTCGAACATAATTTTCAAGAATCAGTATATAAAGTTAAATTTGACCAACTTTATGCTTAACTTGTGTATTTGGTGTTTTTTTTAGGTTTTATTTAAGTTTCTATTTGAACCCATTATGGTGATTTATTGTATTATATTTGTTCGTTTAGAAGAACTTCTCTACCGGTTAAAAAAGCTTTTTTAATTAAAAAAGTTTTTTTCAAATGTTTTTGGTTTTTCTTTGTTGTTTGATTGCATTAAGCTTTTAGATGATTAAAAAAGTTGTTTTACTTCTATCGGAAGTAGCTTAAATTTTGGACTTTAAAAATTAGATCTTTTAAAACTTTTTTTAAATCATTAAAATATCTGTTATAGCCTTATCATATATTTTGGTAAAAGTAGAAACTTTATTTCTAAAAAATCTATTTGAAGAAATTTTGCTAAACGGAGCTTAAGATTTTTTTAATGCGTTCATTGAAAAGTATTTGTTACAATCCACGATTTAGAAGTTGAAAATAATTATTGAAAAGTTTGGTATACCGTATTTTAGAATTTGAGGGTATAAGAATAACTTATATATAAACTTATAAAAACAGTGAAAGTAATTTTAATATTTAAATAATATTTCCAATCCAATAAAAGTCTAAAAATATTAAAAATAATATTTCCCAAGTATTAAATTTTTTTTTAGTTGTGAAAACTTATTAAACATATTCTAATCATCTACATTTTTAAACGTTTTATATTTTCTTTTAGCATAAAAACTAAAAACTGCCCTTGTATATTAAAAAAAAAATACTGCCCTTGAGTCCTTGACACTACAATTAAAAAAAAGGAATTTAAGAAAAAAAGAAATTAATAAAAATGAAAAAAAAAATAGTTACAATGATTTAAATCCGTTATTTTTTTTTGAAAAAAATTAATTAAAAAACGATAATGTATGATTTTATTATAATAAGGGTAGATGCTAAAAAGAGGATATTCCCTTTGAAGTGTCAAAGTTAACAATCGAACTTGGTCAAACTTTAATGGTAGGGTAGGTGGGTGTTACTATTTGATAAAGTTGTTTCTAAATTTAAATTAGTAAACCTCAAGTAGGTTGCTAGTAATTACTTGTAAAAAAAAACCCTTAATTGTTATGAATTAAAGCCTAAAAACAAGGATATAAAATAAATAAGATTATGAAAAGATTGACTAAAGTGCTTGAAACGACATAATTGAAGAATCAATAAGATTGACAAAAGTGTTTTCTCTCTCTATTTCTTACTAAACATTAGTGTTTTATTTTATATTCTTCTCTTATTTAGTGTTTTATTTTATATTCTTACTTTTAGGCTTTAATTTATAACATGTTAGGCTTTAATTTATAACATGTTATCAGTATAAAGATAATATGGTAAGGAGAAAAATTCTTTTATATTACTTTTTTATCTACTATATTGATTCAATTAATCTTATAAGCATGCTCTATGGTGATCTTCCGTATCCAAAAGTAAGATTAATATCCATGAACTTATTTCTGGTTCCATAAATTTTTATGTAAACTCTTATTCTACTTTCTTATTTATATTTTACCTGAATTGTTTTCAAAGAAAAAGGACGGTACATTTATTTAGCAACCAGAAGTTTGGAAATATAAAAAATAATCGGAACCAGAAGTTCTTGATTCGACAAAAAAAAAATCAGAACCGGAAGTTCTTGATTCGGAAAAAAAAAATCAGAACCAGAAGTTCTTGATTAGAAAATTAGAAACCGGAAGTTCTTGATTCGAAAAAAAAATCAAAATCGGAAGTTCTTGATTTGGAAAAAAAAAATCAAAACCAGAAGTTCTTGATTCGAAAAAAAAATTAGAACCAGAAGTTCTTGATTAAAAAAAAAATCAAAACAATAAATTATTGATTCAAAAACAAAACCAAAAGTTCTATATTCCAATTTAATCAGGACCCGAAATTCCGTATTCCAATTTTAATCTATAAAAACCTAAAGTTCTGGATTCCAATTAATCAGAACCAGAAGTTCTTGATTCTAATATAATTAATCAGAACCTAAAGTTCTATATAACAATTCAATTAGAACCCGAAGTTCAACATACCAATTCGATTAGAACTTGAAGTTCTAGATACAAATAGATCCCAATTTTATCTAAAACCCAAAGTTCTGCAAGCATAGTTATTGGTCCAATGTTTATAAATTCAATTGAATCAGAACCTGAGGTTATGTATTTCAATTTAATCAATTAGAACCTGAAGTTCTAGATTCCAAGTTAATCGATCAGAAACCGAAGTTCTGTATTTCAATTTAATTAATCGGAATTAGAAGTTTAGTATTCCAATTTAATTAATCAGAATCCAAAGTTCTTAATATAATTAATCAGAATCCGAGGTTTTCAATTAAAATATAATTAATCAGAACCCGAAGCTCTGAATTCCTATATAATTAATCAGAACTTGAAGTTCTCGATTCCAATTTAATTAATCAAAACTTGAAGTTCTCGATTCAAATTTAATTTGATTATAAGCTATGAATCAAACATGGGTAGTGATCCAATATTTTTGAACGAAGTTTAGAATTAAATATAAGCTTTCAATATAATCAGAATCTGGAGTTATGTATCTAATCGATAGAGATTTAAATCTCAATTATATCGAAACTTGAGGTTTTGAGTTCTTATACGTATGCTGACATATGACGCTCGTTATAGGATGATTTTAATTTGAATTAAAATCACAACTTCATGAGCATATTTTCATCAGAAAACACCCTATGCACTTCAAGTTGTGTGTATGCTTGTGAGGAAAGGTGTATGCATTACTTGCATGACAACAATCGAAAAATAGTGCCTTTGGTTGTGCCGATGGCAGGATGTTTGATGCCAAGAGAAACACACAGTTAATGTGTGTTAAGTGTTGTGTGACGTGTGAGATAGAAACACATAAATTATAGAATCCATAAAATAAGAGGCAAAGGCCAAGGTGGAAAAAAAAAACAACCTCTTTATTAGAAAAGTTTGAGGATTTATATTCGTGAAGCGAGAAGACTTTCCGAGTTTGTGTTTGACTTCTGACCGATGATACAACCCATAGACGATTTCCCTTCCGCAATTCGGATTCTTGGTGAACGGTATTAATCCAAAAACTCTTTGATTTTGTTTATACGAAAATTAACACGAAAAAGTGCTACTTGTGGGGTGTTAGTTGCTTTGGGTTTTATTTTGGGCTATCTTTGCCCTGGGGTTTGCCGTGTTGGGGCTGTCCCTTGCTTGCTTTGCCGTTTTTCGGCCTTTTAATAAATTAGGCTCCAAAATCCTGAAAAAAGCTCACTTATGAACATGAAGTTCATATATGAACAAAGCCTTTAATTTAATAGAACATGAAATCTATTATTTAGAACCTGAAGTTTTAGCTATACAATTTACATTTATAAAACTGAAGTTTAATAATGAATTGAATTTCATGTGACAAGAGTTTTTGTTATTTGAGACGTGAAGTTCTAAATATATATATATATATATATATATATAATGAACATGAAGTTTAAAGTTTTGAGCTAAACAAACTAGATTTTTTTAAAAAAAATTGAAAATTATTATTAGACTTGTGTATAATTATGAACCAGCATTTCACGGATGTACCTAAAGTCTTAAAATGACATGAGTTCTGTTAATAATTTATCATTCTCGTTATATACGAACCTGAAGTTCTTAAAGTGGAAAGGTAAAATGCTCTTACATTTTCTGACATTTTATTCTTTAGACTTTCAATTGCTTATTTTGCATAATTTGACTAGACGCAAGCGAATGATATGATACTTTTATCTTTCTTCCTTCCTTCTCACAAGATATGGAAACCATGTACATTATATGTATTTTATTTTATACATATCACATTGCTTAATTATCAAATATTTAGTACTATTAATTCATTTAAATTATATATCTATTCTTAACACATAACTTGGTTTAGGTAGGGAACGCTTCCCCCCTAACCCCCTCGGGGGGAAGGTTGGAACGCTTACCCCCCTGAAAATACTGGGTGCCAGATATTTGAAATCCTAAACTCAAATTTTTCCTCGTTATTTGTTAGAAGAATTAAAATTTGTATACTTTATAGTAAATGAATATTTGTCATGTTGAATCATTGAATAAATGAAACGACATGATTGAAGAATATTTTGACAATCCATTGCTCATGGAGCAGCAATTTACTATGGTTTCAATCCATAATTTGTTCTTAAAGAAACAAGATCAAGAACGCTTAGTTGAAAATGATTAAGTGTGGATACTATATCTTTTGTGTCTTAACAAAATCCATTTATCTCACCTGACTAATTAACTGATATCATTCCCTGAAGTGAAAGTTAAGTTATCTAATAATCTTGGTGGTGTTTTTGGTTAATAAAAATTATTATGGTCTTGGTTATCATAATAAGAAAACCTAACTATCAGAAGTGGAATCACACCAAAAACAAAGTAAAATGCTTACTATTGGTGGGATATTAAATGAAAGTAGTGGTTTATCTGAAGTAAACATAAATATCATGTTGATATTTTACCAAGTACATATAAAAGCTCTGAAAAAGTTGATTGTATGTTACAAAGTGAAACACATACTAACATATATGTGACACTTTTTTATTTTAAAGGATCCTAAAGAATCTTTTTAGTTATATAAATATACATCATAGGAACAATATGATCATAAATTATTATGAACTTAAATTCTTGAATCTTATTATTTGAAGAAAATTATGATGCATCAAATTATTGGAAGTAACATAGATATCCTTTATGGAATCTGCAGATTCTTTAGTGCAAGTCCCTGAAGGACAATATGGCAATACAAATTAGTCCATGAAGGATAATATGATAGTACAATAAATCCCTGAAGAATGATATGATAGTATAAATATGTCTGAAAATGACATTTTGATGATGCAAATAAATCCATGAAGGATAGCAAAATAAGGTCAACAAAGAAATAAATTTACGTCGTTAGGGGGAGACAGATACAATTAGAAAAATTAACGACGTGAAATTACAATTAGCATGCACATCTTATCTTGATCCTTGTATAAATTACATGAACCTGAAGTTTAAAGGATCATTCACTTGCAAAGTTTCAAATTCGAACAAATTTATTTATATTTATTGCCAATATATTAACCCGGGTGATTGTTCCTGAAGAACAATTTATGCAAATGCCAATAAATAAATTATTCGTTGCACACTAGAAGTGTGATACGTAACTTTTATTTAAAAGTTATTATTCTCTGAAACGAATATGAAAGATCTTGACCATGTTAAAAATAATGTTCGAGCTATATGTAATCCTCATCATCTAAACAAAGGCTTCTAAAGAGCTAAATGTCCCTAAAGAGATAAAAACCTTTTTGAAAAGGTACAAAGTAATGAAATGTAATCTCCCCTTATGAGACTCATAAATTAGAGAGATCTCAATTGCTTATGCAAAGGCACATAAACTGAAAGTATATATATATATTACAGTTTCCCTCTGTAGAAGTTTACAGTAGCCCAAGAGGCATGTGTATTGTAAAAATTAAGATCTTCTATACTGTTGCTCTGCATATTATGAAATGATAAGGGTATTGAACTACAAATTGTGGATGAATGTTAACATAAAACTATTGTCTAAAAGGCAGAGCTAGATTCATTTGAAAACTTTAAATGTTTTGGATATGTAGTATATACGTTTGAAGACGTCAAACATTTTTGTTAAAACGATTATTCATTCGAAAATTAAGATAACGAGATATAAATTATATCCCGAAACAAAAGGTTTACTGTAGAAATCTAGTATTAATTATATGCAAATATTTTGTTGCATAAAAAATATTTCTATGATGAGAATAATCCCTGAAGGATTCAAAATACCAGAAGCATATAATTCTAATTCTTGTAACTTATGTTAAATAAAGTTACAACAATTTTTATATGGTTTAAAGCAATTTGGAAGAATGTGGAATGATCGTCTTAATGAAACAAATCTTATAAAAATGGGTATATTTAAGTTCCTATATGCCTCATGTGTATTCATAAAAACATCGAAATCCAGATTTGCAATTGAAGCAGTATATGTCGATAATATGAATTTTATTGGTACTTCTTAAGAGTTTCTAAAACTGCTGAATATTTAAAATTTGAATTTGAGATGAAAGTTTTGAGGAAAACAATATATTGCCTGACCTGGAGATCGAGCATACGAGAATACTTTTCCATCAATCTACTTATATTAAAAGTTTATGAAAAGATTCAATATGGATAAATTTCATCCTTTGAACATCTCGAAGATTGTATGATCTTTATATCTTCAGAAAGATTTATTCTGACTTAAAAGATAATAATGAAATGATACTTAGTCCAAAAGTACCGCATCTTATTGGTGCACAATGCACAAAATATATCATAAAAGTTCTTCTACACTCTAAGAGAGTTGGTATATGGCATTAGTATATGTAAACTTTGTCAACTACAAGACTCATAACATAGTTTTTTTCATGAGGAGTATACTTTACTTTGGACATATATGTATTGTATTTTTTTTCCCTTGATCATGTTTTGTCTCATTGGGTTTTCATGTCGAGGTTTTTAACGAGACAGTATTTAAGCACGTTCAATATATTTTTTATGAAGCTTAGAGGGTATTATCAAGGTGGCGTATGTCCAAGGAGGAGTGTTGTGATAATATGGACTTATCATCACCTAGATAATTATTTGTTATTATCTTGTAATTTAAGAGTTATCAATTGTAGAAATAATCTTCCATAGGGCTATATATAGGCCTATTATGTAATCAATCATGAAGAAAAAATATAATTGATTGAAATGCTTTCTCCCTCTATTCTCTCTCTTGTTTAGTGTTTTATTTTATGCTATTGCATATAGGCTTTAATTCATAGCATTAATATGCTTCTTACATAAAAAGTCCGGTTAACCATTTCAAAAAAAAGAAAAGAGGCCGGTTACTATCAGTCATTTTGACAAAAATACGATCTAATTGCAATTTGAGCAATGGTCAGGGTCGTTGTGCAATTTGCCCCCCCCCCCCCCTGTACATATATGCTGACGCGGCACTTGATTCTAAACTTGAATAGTCCTGAAACTTGTTCTCTTTAGTCTTTTCTTATTGTAATTTTTTAAAAATCCCTAATTTCTCCAAATTGATTGAAGAGAGTTGAGAAAATGACGGTGCCTGTGATTCGATTTCCGATCTTTCCAGTTATAAGATTAATTGGAGTGATTATCACAGCTCTCGTGTTGACTTGGACTGTCCATTACAGAGGAGGCTTAGCTCTAATCTCCGACAACAAAGATCTAATCTTCAATGTCAGATTTTTTTTTTCTTTCTTCTTTCTTCTTTTTTTGAATTTTTTTTTTCTATTTATGATTCATTCTCTCTTGTCTGCATTGCAGGTCCATCCAGTTTTGATGGTGATCGGTCTCGTACTTTTGAATGGCGAAGGTATAAGCAAATTCAATTTTTTATTTATTGATGGATTATGTGCTTGGTAAGGGGAATCGTGTTCGAGATTCATTATTTATATTTATTAGATTGTTTTCTGATTGAGTAGAATTATTATGTATAGCTAGGAAATGCAATGAAGAAATGGTTTTGAATCTTTGAAGGAGATTGATATAAGTTGTCTATTTTTTGTTTTTTGTTTTTTCTTGTTGTTAAATCTTAACTTGTATCCAGGGCAGAACCAGCCTAATGAAATTCGGTGGCCGTGTATCATAACAAGCCACAAAATCGTAATTCTTATTTGAAGCTATAAATAGTGTTACATTATAATTCTAACTTCTCTATTTTTTATTTTTTGTTTTTTAGTTGAATGCAACTTCTGTCTATTGTATGCACTTCAGTGACTCTGCGCCAATGCTAGTAACTGAAGTTGATATATTGCTTCTTCTTTCAAACAGGAGAGAATACTTAAGTAACTGAACAATTCTCACATTCTGTTTCTTTATGTTACTTTAATATGGCCTTCAATAAATATCTTTTCTGTGAAACCCCAGGTTTTTGGTTTTTCGGCGTGGAGATTGTTTTTATATTGTTGAATGAGGTTGTGTCATGGTTCTGTGATTGTGAACCCCAAGATGGTGGGCAACATTGCTGGTGGATCTGGGAACTATTTGCTTGATTTGGATTACTAAAAGATGTAGTAATTGACCATTTAAGCATTAGTGTGGAGTCGTATGATTCCTTGGTATCTTTCACTTGCATTTTTATTGGTATCTTTCACTTGCATTTTTATTGTCATTTTCTGTTGTGACATTTTGATTCGTTTTGCAACCAATTGAGCTAGTATGTTTAACGGTTTATGTGCATTTAACCAATTGAGCTAGTCGGATATTTCTCCCAGTTGCATCCTGCACTTCTGAATACACTTTTTACAGCATGTTGCTATTAAAGGAATTCTTGCTTTTTAATGCCTGGTATGCCTTGATGCAGCCATGCTAGCATACAAGACAGTTCCAGGGACAAAAAGCTTCAGAAAATCAGTTCATCTTACTTTACAATTCCTTGCGTTTTGTTTAAGCTCGATCGGTGTTTGGGCTGCTATAAAATTCCACAATGATAAGGGCATCGACAATTTTTACAGCCTGCATTCATGGTTGGGCCTAGCTTGCCTTTTCTTATTTGGAATCCAGGTCTATTTCCTTTGTCTTTCCCTTTCATTGTTTGCATACCATTCAATGCACGAGTTAGCTTTTACATATACGTTTATATCTTTGCAAAGTTTCACTGTTATTTATTTTGAACAGTGGGCTGCTGGATTTGCGACCTTTTGGTACCCTGGTGGTTCAAGAAACAGTAGAGCTACCTTGCTGCCATGGCATGTATTCTTTGGGGTTTACATATATGCTCTGGTCATTGCTACTGCCACTACCGGTATCTTAGAGAAGCTTACATTCCTTCAAACCAACCGTGTGGTATCACGTTATTCCACCGAGGCTTTGCTTGTGAACTCTATGGGTATTTTGATTGTTGTTCTGGGTGGATTTGTTATTCTCGCCCTAGTTACTCCTGTGAATGGGAAAGCAGATATTATCAGAGGAGCAACAGAATAGGCATGGTATGTTTGCTTTTGTGATTCACCAATGACTCGGATGTACTTTTACTGCCATAGGATTTACAAGATTTGTTTTTGTCACAAGATGAATGTATCGATATCACTGTTTAAAATAACATTCCTTTATATACTTTGATTATACAAACAAAAGTTGAGAGGTAATGACTAATGAGTAACTTACACTTGACAGATTTGGGGACGGTGTTTGTTCTGATCTGATTTTTCTTTTCGCCTGACGAATGTCGGGCATAAAATGAGGGTCGATAATTTCTCAAAGTCTAGACTTTGGGATCATGTGCTTTCAAGCAAAAGTGTTGGAACTTGGAAGGTATTGCATGTTTTGGAAAGCCGAGATGATCGATACACATTGTAGTTGCATTTTGAACAACTCTTGTAATCAGTAGATCCAGTATGGAAAGGGGTCATCAACAGAATCTCGTTGGTACGGTAGTGATGATGATAGTTATTCTGGAAAATATTGTTTCCACCTTTATGTGAAAGCAGTTATCTTTTAACCCTTTTCACGGGTGGCTCTATTGCCACCCAAAATATTATTCACCATAACCATAATTGATGAAAATATTTTAGGGTGAATATCAATTTAATCCCTATTTTTCTTTAGAAATATGAGTTGTTTTTTTTTTTCCAACTCTTTTTCCATTTTTAGTGCTCATGAGCCCTGTCATCAAGTTTTTGTAAATACATCAATTTGGTCCCTCTAACCAAATTTTTAACATTCAACATTCATAGAAAATGCATAATGATATTTTTACCCTTGACTTTAATTGAATGAGTTAATAGTACAATTTTTCGTAACTCTTAAAAATTTGACAATTTTACTTTTAACTAATTTACAATAAAATTTTGAAATGTGTCACCATTTTTTAATTTTTATTTTTATATAAAAAAACTTAAAATAAAACAAAATTGTAATATATATATATATATATATATATATTAAAATATAGTAGAACTCTCCCGTAAATTAATCGTCTATAAATTAATAACCTATCTATATTAATAAAAAAAAAACCAGTCTCGACTCGGGCTAATGTAAAAAATCACTAAACCTCTCTATCGTAATAATTAATAATTTCTTTTTAAAACATAGTGTAAAGTTTCAGTTTCGACTGTCACATAAATTAATAATTTAATAAAAATACAAAATATTTTACATAATATTTAAGAACTATAAAAGTATTCAAGATGTTAGTTTGTATAAGACCACCATGTTTGATGTTTTTAACTTCATCCTTTATATTTTGAATTGTCATCAATAAGTTATTATAATTATCTTCTTGTTGTAGTTAAAAGTTTTAAACTAAATTTAGCATTTCAATAGGAAATTTCCTTAACAAATTTTTCTTAAACAAGGAATCCTGAAAAAAAAAACGACAAAACAATGAATCCCGAAAAATGAACCTTCCATAAACAAGAAAACTGACTTTCTCACGTTTGTTTTAAAAGATAAAATAACACTAAGATACTACATTTCAAATTAATAACCTCTCTAAATTAATACACAACGGTGAGTCTTAAGAATATTAATTTAGATGAGTTCTATGTACAACAAAAAAAATTAAAATTAAAAAAAACAAAAGCTTTATAACAAGGCTCAATAACTACTTTGAAAACGTATTGACTTATTGTGCTTCATGTGATGGATTGATTCATCATACGAAACTGAGAATTTTGAAGAAAAACAAGAAGGAAAATTTTACCGGTAGGTTGTGAGGAAGATGAGAAAGAAGAAAAGGGTTTTTAAGTAATTTTATTTTAAGTTATATTAATAATAAAATATTTTAAATTTCAAGTGTTATATATATATTTGAAATATTGCAATACTTCGGAATTTGGAAAGGGAAAGAGACTCGAACCCACCATCATAAATGGTGGTTTAGTGGTTCTATTGCCACATAAAAAAACATCTTGCTACATCATGTTTTAATGAAATTTTTTTATTTTTAAAATACCCTTGCATTTAATTATATACTTAGCCAAAATCAACATCAATAGGGAAATAATTATTTTCACATAAATTCAAGGAATGGATGAACATAAAATTAATTTAATGGATTCTGAATACATTCAGGAAATCATAAATCAGGAGAAAGTTTTATTTCCCTCATCCACGTGAACCCCTGCTACATGCCTATATCTATCTAACAAAATTTACTTGGCAATATCGAAGTCAGGGAGGAAACAAATATCCTCCAGAATATTTTTCATATTTCGGTAATATCGTAGATACAATGACAATAATTACATAATCTTTTATTTATAAATAAATAAATTAAATTTTTTTTTCCATACTTTCTTTCTAAAGAAGATTAAACTCAATTCAAGTTTTTTTTTTCCTTAGGATAAAATAAAAAATTACAAATTTGTTTCTAATTAGATAATAACATTCTTCGTAACCTTGGAATCAAATAAATATCTATATATAAAAAAATTATATTCTTTAAGGTGTATGAAATGTTAAACAGAGGCAAGACATCATATACCTTGAAGTTTTGTGTATAGTTTGTCATTTAACAAAAAATTATTAGGAGTGCATGTGAATTGATATCGGGTCGACTGTCACCTGCATCAGCATCACTTCTACTTTTCACATGGTGGGGGCAAAATTTACCCTTGAAGATAAAAATATCTTTTTAATACCAAACAAATTTAATAAAATACTAGAATAAATTAATATTGATTGAAACAATGGGTGTCATCCTTTTATACTAGATTTATAATTATACAAAAGTGATTTAGATTCGTAGATTTGAATTTAACACCTCAAATAAATGAGAATTTTTTTTTCAAAAAAAAAAAAGAGAGTTGAAAATAGATGATTAATCACTCGTAATTACCAATTTACCATATCAATATGTATTCGTACCATGTTAGCATATTGTTTGATGTCGTCCGTTTCTTATAAACTAATAAGAAAATAAAAGATAAAGAAAGTATAAAATATGCCAAAAGTGAAAAGCAAAACGAGAGACAAAAAATTCCAAAATAGACGAAAACTCAAACGGTCAAAGCTTGAGTGATCAGTAAAAAAAAAAAACCGATCCCAAGACTTATTACGTGAGTTGAATAAGGTAAGGATCGGGCAAATTAGAGATTTAGTGTGAGTCCATGTTAATTAGTGTGCATCTTAGTGTAGAGAATCATTTCCCTAAGAGTGTATAATAATTAGTATGAGTCAGCTATAGCTATAGCTATAGAAAATATTTTCCCAAAAGAGTCCTAATTACGGGTCGTTTATTTTTTTCATTAAAAACTTAATCAGTCTGAATTGAACTCATTAAGTTGTTTTGTTTGTTTTTTTAAGTAGTCAAACAACTTAAAAATATCAAAAAATAACTTAAAATAAAAAGTAAGAAATCCTGACTTTTAACTTAATTCCAAATCACTAGATTACAATTAAAATATTCTCTTCCAAGTATATCCTCTAAAAAAAGATATATATCCAAATTTATCCTAATTTGATATGGTGTAAACAAATTTCTTTTAACATATTTCTTATTTAAACAGATTTTAGAAAAGAAAAAAAAAACCCTAATTACTTTTCATAATGAAATTTTTCAGAGATTAAATATTTGAATTTCTCTGTTGCCAAATCCCGGTAAGAAAACTTTATTTATTTTTTTTTATCTAACTATTCGTATAGTGCTGAATAAATTTGTCTATCATATTGAGTAGATTTCGTGGCTTGAAGATGTTATAGAATTATTGTATATGAAAAATTCAAGAACTTTTTTTTATTTGGTTTCCGGTGCATATGATCCAGGAAACCAAAAAACAAAAATGGTTTCATGAATTATATTCACCGGAAACGTGGACAACATAAAAATTGAACTTGAACTTGAACTTTTTTTTGACAATAAATTTAACTTAAACTTTGTTTGCAAAACATGTAAAATTATATTCTTTGATTAATTTTTTATTTTGTTAAATTGAACTTTGTTTGCAAAAAAAATAATACAAAATGTTATAAAGAATGGTGCATGTTAAATTACTTCTTTTAATTAGTATAAGTATAAATGTAAAATTACGTATTTTCAGACAATTTTATTTTTAAAAAACAAACATGTTGACAGTACATTTAGATTTGAGAAAAAAAAAAACAAACATGTCATTCAGATTCAGATTTCAGTCCCTATTCAGTCTTCAGAAAAATTTAGGATTGTTCAGTCTTCAGACAAAAAAAACAAACAACCCCTAATTAGGACTCTTTTGGGAAAGTATTCCCTATAGCTGACTCATACTAATTATTATACACTCTTAGGGAGATGATTCTCTACGCTAAGATGTACAGTAATTAACATGGACTCACACTAAATCTCTAATTTCCCCAATCCTTACACTGTTCAGTCTTGAATTCTTATTACACAGATATTCTATTCAATTTCCTTTATATGTGAGTATGTAACAATCATTTGGAATATCAAGAAATATTACATTCATTTTCTCTACAATTTCTTTCTCTCTCTCCCTCAAATTCTGATCTGTTTCTCTCTCCAATCTATCTCTATTCTCAACTTCTATCTTCACGAATTCTTCTTCAATTCTTCAATTATCCAGAAACCTTCAAACCTGTAAAATAAAACCAAAAACACATCAAAAATACAACTAAAATTGCCTAGGGCATGACAAATAATTATAATCTACTACTGCTCGATGGTCTTGTCTCCGTCGTTAGACTTGAACCTTTTGCGGTTGTAGGGATTTTCAGGCTTTGGGATGTCTTGTACACATTTTACATCCGATAAGCAATTGAACGATTTCGACTTCCCTGAGTAATTCTTTGACAGCCCCTTTCTTCTACAATTTCAAAATATTATCAAAATTATTCTATATATCACTTCTGATTTTAACTAATAAAGTCAGTTTCATATATTTGTATCCTTATCAATTCATTACAAATCGGTTCCACGTCTTTACATAGATATAAATTCATCACATGAATATGTACCGGTTCAAATCTATGTAAATGATGTTATCATCCATGCATGCATGATAAAAAAAAAGACTATTATATATATATATATATATATATATATATATATAAATACATGAGAAAGTGCTTACTTGAGAGGAAATTGTGAAGCGAGAGAGCTCATATCCTCCAAAGGACCAAATTGTTTCTTCGTTGACAATGGCGGGGATGAAAAAATAACTTTTTTTACTTCTGATGAAACTTCACTATTTTCAATATTTTCACTCATGAACAATAAAAAAACTTACCGAAATAAAAAAGATACATAATCAATCAAACCTTATCTTTAGAAAAAGGGAAAATAAAAATATTCTTCTTAAACGAAACATATTCTTTGTAAGGTAAGAACTAGCTTACCTCATTATAATGGTAATATTGTGTAAGGGACCTCACTGTAATTTATTTGAGCTCTTTTCTTATAACCGGTAAATGTTACTTTTAAATATATAATTCTGATTTTTACATTATATATATTTGCCACGGCGGCAAAACATCTGCCACAAAAGCCACATTTTCTTGCTGCGATAATCCACACACCTTTGACCATGCCATGTAATTTTTTTTTTTCATTTTTTTAATTAATGGGTGATAGCGGGTTTTAATGGAATTTAAAAGATAAATTCAAACCCGAACTATTGTTTTTAGATTTTAACAACCCAACTCGTTAATGATCCAACTCAATATAGCTAGACCTATCAACCGTTTTGGCAAGAAGATTTGGGTTGAATTAACTAGTTGGTTCGGTTGTGTGTATTCCTGGTCTAATATTCTCCTCACCTTAATTGTCCTTATATTGTCTTTACCTCCATAATCGATTAACATATGTCTAATACACCAAATCAATAATATGAATTAGTTATATTAATTTTTATGTTAACTCTTCCAAAAGATAGAATTAATTAAGATCATTAATTTAGTTGAGAACTGAGTAAGATGAGGAGAAAATCTAAATCCATTCGAAATCTAAAGGATCTCAAGTTTTGTATGATTGTATCATAACTTGTATCTTAACTTATTATCTGCCAATTAGTAATAAATACACATTATCGATAACGTATAACATCATAAATTAGGTTATGAATTGAGGAGTTTTTCTCTGGCAGATATATAATTGTGAGCATAATTATAGCACATTTATCCACCGCATCAATTTTTACTAGAAAAAACAATACAATTTGGTCAAATAATATTTACATGGTAAAAATTGATGAAGTAGATAAATGTACGTGTTATAAATATGTTCACGGTTATAAGCCTACTAGAGAAAAACTAATGAATTGAGATGCTTAACATCACTTTCTTTTTTGTTCAAAAAAAACATCACTTTCTTTAAAGCATGTGTTATGACTTGTGAGAGTCTTGAAATTTGCATGCAAATATGATAAACGTTTTATTGTTCTTTTAGAAACAGTATACAAGTCTTAGTGTTTCCATTATACAACTTAATTATACATTTTATATATAATCCTTTTTTTTTTCTTTAAATATTACACTATTACATAAATCGAGGGTTTTTTCACTACTAAAAAAAGTTGTTTTATAATGGTTAAAAACCATCATAAAATTTATTTTATCACGCTTTTAAAACATCAACGAATCCAGTGTTAAGAACTACTTTATGATGGTTTATGTTTATGGTGGCTTTTAATGTCATAACTTCTTGACTGTTTTTACCCATCAATAAATTATGACGGTTAAAAACCATCATAAATCTTGAAACATTTAAAAAAATAAAAACTAATTTTCAGTAGGATATCTATATAATATATAAAAGCTGACCCTCACAACGCCACGTGTCGCCGTGAGAGAGTTTTGGATTTAAATGCATTAATCTATACAATTATATATATATATATATATATATTAGTAATATATTTTTTTTAATAAATTGAAAATTCTTTTAAAAAAGTAATAAATAATAATGATTGTTTTGGGTATCATCAATTGAAGACAACTTTTCGGTTTTCAATACTAACTTTTGGGTGTCCAAAACTAATATAATTTTTTATTAATAATTTTTTTACAATGCATTTTGGTTTTTGATCTTACCCAAACAATTCCTACATATATAAAGACAAGCAGGATGGATGTGTGGAGAAACAAAATGCTACCCATAATGAGTAGACTTAGACACCAAGGAGCAAGGCTCAGGTTATGGCAACTCTCAACTGCTACATAGATGACAGTGCATATACACCATGGAGGAGCAAAAATTGTTATGTCAATTTGATAAAATTACTATGTATCGTTGTTTGTCAGATTATTTTTTTATAGAAATTGTTTATGTGATGTGTTTTGATTTTTTGATTAAAGAAAGAAATATTTTATATACATGAATGGCAGCTATAAGATAACATGCAAGAGAAAAGTAATTTTTGATTATTGATTTTGGGTTATTTTTTAAGGATATGGATATCTTTATTTTAATTTTTTTCGTTTATTATTATTATTATTATTATTTTAGTATTGTTTGTTTGATAAGATATGATTGTGTTGCTTTGTGATGATATAGATCCAATCAGAGACAGTTACTATTTTTTAAACACAATTTAATGAATTTCTACAAACACGGCTGATTTCTTTAATAAGTGATTAATGACCAGACTTTTGATAATCAAAACATGCTCAATTAATGGAGGTTGTAAGATTGATTCTAATTTTTTAAATAAGCAGAATAGTTAGTAGAAGTTGTAGAGAGAAGCATTTATTCAAATTTCATTATTGTAATAGAATTTGTCCATCAGATGGTTATTTTTTATCATTGGCAATTGATGATTTTTATAAATCATCTCTTATCTTCCAAATTTGGCATATGTAGTCAAATTGAAAATCTATGATATATATATATATATATATATATATACAGAAATTTTCAAGTCAGTACGCACTGATATAAGTTCATTAGTACATTAGATGTGGACCATTAGATTTACATATTTTGATTCAAAGTGTATGCGCTTGTCAAGCCTTCTCCATAATCAATGGTCCATATGCAACGCACTGATATAAGTTATATCAGTGCGCACTGAGGAGAAAAGGACTATATATATATATATATATATATATATATATATATATATATGAAACTATACGCCTTTTATGGAAAGCCAAAAAAAATAATTAAAATCTAACTCTTGAAAAGCAAAACCATTTATATTCAATTAATTTATTCTTTTTGTATCACGATTTGTTTTTTTGATAAAATAATTTAGTTCAGTTTATTTATTTATCTATTTACTTTTTTGATGCATTATGAGGTAGTGATTTTCTATGTTATTTGAGATTAAATACAAGATTTCGAAATTGTTGTCGAAAGGTTTGTTGTTGTACTTTATAAAAGAGTAACATTAGATGGCCCAAGTTTTTTTTTTCCAAATTCTGTCTCAAATGATGTGGAACGTGAAGTGTCGATATCATATCAGTCACCACATAATCTCATTATTAATAAGAGGTTAACACCTTACGTGCCACATCATTTGAGAAAATAATTTGAGACGTTTAACATTACTTTTTATAAAATTAGTTTAGGTGAAAAGATTATAAAATAATTAAGATATTTTGTTTTTTTATTGGCAATTTAGATATCGTATTTTGCTTTTCAAAACTACCTTATAAGATTATAAATTTTAGAGGTAATGCAGTGAATCAATCTATGAATCATGTTAATATATGTGAACAAATTAATTAGTTGTGGATTATGGTTCATTGACTTACATTTTTAAAAACTTAATCTAAAATTGAAATATAGATATTGTTAATATATGAGACTTATATAATGGTTAAATTCTATATTATTACAATCTTAAACGCTTAATTTGTTAGTTATTGTATCAATATCATTTTATATTCCTTTTTAATAATTATATTGATGTCGGAATGTGCGATATGATGAAGAAGACGATGTTGGGAAAGTCATTTAGCTTTAATTGTTTTAACTTTTAAATCTTCTTCCGGTCTGAGATTATGAAAACCAGAGAAATGATGCATTAACATGAGATTTACATATAAACATAGTGAAAATTTACAATTGTATTATTTTTTATTTATGAGTATTTTTATAGTATTTAAAGGTTGAACTATTTAAAGTACAATGCAATATTTTTCATCATAAGAAAAATCTATAAATATTATATATACATTAAATTTTTATAGTGCCCGCACATCGTACAAACTGTAAACTAGTGTGTGTGTATATATATATATATATATATATATATATATCCCGCTAAAATTTAACTTTTAAAATTTGAATAAATCACCATATATATAAATACAATTCAAAGATCTTTAATAATTACAGAAAATCAATAACATTGAATATAAACACATTTTATTAATAAAACAAAACAATTACATTATCAAATACAATAAATTATATACTCCATTTGCAAGAATACAACATAATTAAATTATCAAATACAATAAAGTATATACTTCATTTACAAGAATATATATATATATATATATATATATATATATATATATATATCCCTTAATTTAACTATATATATTCTCTCTAAAAAAATAGAAAGAGGAGAGAAAATAATCCCAATGTTGTAAAACTAACTAAGAATAAACTGAAATAGATGAAGAATAAAGTGAGAGATAGAGAGAGATATAGAGATAGACGAGAGAGAGAGAGAGCTTTTTGTATTGATATATCAACAGCACCTTAACAATGAAACAGTACATATATATATACATATATATATACATATATATATATATATATATATATATATAGACAAGGAAAGGTGATTGATGATGATGATGATTAACCTAAGTGGGTGCAGCAAGTTGCAAAGCATGATGAAGCAAGTGAGGTGTGCTCAAGTTGGCAAGTTGGAGTGCAACAAAGAGAGAGAGGCGGTGAGTTGTGGGAGATTATTGTGTGTATTACACATATGGTAAAATCCACATATTATAATACTCCCCTTTGGATTTATACCACTTATATTAATATTCTAAGAAAAACCCAATAAGACAAAATCTTAGAAAATGTATACAATGATCTCTCTGGATCTAGTGGGGTTGGACATTAAAAACTATCTCGTTAAAAACCTTGTCAGGAAAACCCAGTGAGATAAAACCTGATCGAAGGGAAAAAGAGTATAGTGTACATATGTCTAAATTTATTGTTTTCTTCAAAACATTTCTCATATTTATACTTTGCTAGGGAAAACCCAGTGGGATAAAAACCTCAGCAAATATATTCATTGATCTGTCGGATCAAAGTAATATTTATGATGATTTTCTAGATCAAAGTAATATATATATATACGATGATTAGCAAGATCAAAATAATATTTACAATGATCATTTTGATCAAGTCAACATATATACGATGATCAACTAGATAAATGTAATATTTATGATGATCTTCTGTGGATCAAATGTTTTTTTTTTTGGTGTGCTTAGAGAATTGCCTCATTAAAACCATATCAGGAAAACCCAATGTGACAAAAACCTGATTGGAAGGAAAAAGAGTACAATGCACATATACCCCAATATAATTAATATACTTCATTTGATATGCTCCCCCTGATAGGACGCTCCCCCTGATGGGACGTTCCCCCTGTAATAACATCATAAATGATTAGAGAGAGTATAAGCAAAGACTTGCTTTGTGAATTAATATCCATATGGAATCTTTTCAGAATCTTTTCAACATATTATGATTGATGGACGAGCATTCCATTAATCTATGCTTGACCTTCAGGTCGAGACAGTGTTTTCTTTCTCATTTGTTTATGAGGACATATGAGTATATAATATGATTATTATATCCTTATCTTTATCATATATTAATTGAGACGGTTATATCACATCCGTTCATATTGTTTTTAATCCATATATAAGGATTTTTGTATGTTCATCAAATACAGATTACGAGATTTCGATTTACATGCTTTTAGCATTTTGAATCCTTCAGGATTTATAAATATCTGCATTGAGTGAATCATAAAGATAAATGATTACTACGTTTAAAAGACGTATTTCAAACCTTTAAAGGCAACCAAATTTATCAACAATGTAATCGTATTCATCAGTAGTGAATACCAAGTTTCTGTAAGAAACCTCGCACTATGAGTTGTGCCTCATATCTCACAATCTCATTTTTCTCATTACGTTTCCGTATAAAGATCTATTAGTATCCAACTAGTTTGACATCTTCAGGTGTCTGGAGTACTATTGATCTAAATACTTTATGTCTGGCTTATGAAGTCAATTCTTCTTGAATTGCTTATTTCATCTAGGCCAATCATGCCTTTTATCTACAATCATTTGATATTATGAATATCATAATTATCATTTATAATTTCAGTAGCGCTACTGTGTATAAAAATACATTATTAATGATTGTTTCCTTATGATTCCACATTTCTCTCATATGACTTATAGAAATTTTATCAATTTCTATACTTTTGTATCTCTATTGAGATTACTTCCATTTCAATGAATTTAGTCATTTCATAGACTCCGTATGATTTATAGAATTTCTCTCAATTTCTATACTTTTGTATCTCTGTTGAGATATCTTTCATTTCAATGGATTTAGTCATTTCATAGACTCTGTATGATTTATAGAATTTCTCTAAATTTATATATTCTTGTATCTCTGTTGAGATTTCTTCCATTTCAATGGATTTATTTATTTCGTAGACTCTGTATGATTTATAGAATTTCTTTTAATTTCTATATTCTTGTATCTCTTTAGATATATCAGACTCTTATAGAGTTGATTTAGAGAAAATAGATTTATTTATAACTCGAGTTTTGTTTACTCTTGGGATCCCAATAACAATACCTTTCAAAAGGTTTATAAGCTTATGATATGTATCAGATGATTTATTTGTTGCCTTTTTCTCTGATCATTCTTCAAGAACAATCACCCGGCCGGGGCTTATGAGATAACAATTGATAAAATCTTGTTACCCTTAATATACCATATAACAGATTAATAATCATCCGATGATCAATTATCTTTTGTATTTGAGAGATACGAAGATTTAACTGAGACACACATATATATAGAGAACCGAATTGGTGTCTCTGTTTTGTATATAAGTAATTTGTCATTTACTTTTCTCTTCTAGAGAAACTGGAAACGTTTGATAAGTGATTCTACTGATCCATTTTGATTATGAGTATATCTGGAAAACTGATAACAAGTGTAAGTAATATGGAGATGTTTGATAATAAACAAACATATGATCATCTCATAGATGCATCAATTAGAACTATATAATAATGAAATGAATCATTTAGTGGATGAATATGTCCACATATATCTCATTGAATTCTTTATAAGAATGATGAGAATTCAAAACCAACTTTTAGAATAATATGGTTTTACTGCTAGTTTCCCCTGTGAACATGCAGTACATAAGTACTCATTGGATTAAGAATTTTTTGGTTCTTTAATAGATATTTATGAGTATTTTCAATGATTATACTCATCATTGTAGATCCTGGGTGACCAATACGGTCATGCCAAAACACAAACATTTTTGGATCTGGGAACTTTTGATTCATGGTTCATGATTCATAATTCATAATTGCATAAATATCTACACTCTTTATAATAGTGTAGTATAATCCAGATGATAAAGCATACATCTTTTCTATAATAAGTTTCTGGCCTGAATCATGAGGAGTAATGCATATATATTAAACATTCTTATTACTTATCGTTTCAATATGATATTCATTCCTCCATATATCTTTGAAACTAAGCAGGTTCATTTATATTCTGTTTGAATGATATAAAGTATCATCGATACACAATTTAATACCATCTGGTAATAAGATTGCGGCTCTTCTAGAGCCTTTAATTAGATCCACTGGATCTGATCTGGTATTAACCTTATATGCCCTTGAATTAAGAATATTTCTTTGTGTTATGCTTAAACAATATCAAGTATCATTGATACATGATTTAGTATTGTTTGATAACAATATCATGGCTCTTCTAGAGCTTTCTATCAGATCCGTTGGACCTGATACAATATTAATATTTGCTCAGATCAAAGTCCAATTCATAAAATATATCTGACTTCGCAGAATTGTATGAGTCGTTGCACCTTAGGCAAGACATATATTTCCCTTCTGAGAATTTTATGGACATTATGTGTAATGCCATTTTATATCTCATCTGAAGTGATAATAATCTTTTCAATAGATTTATTCTATAAACCTTTTCTCTTGTCATTCACAAACATCCACTCCTAGAGTATGTTTTGATATCTCATGAATATAAATATATCCAAATTTACTCTCTTGATATTGCTCCTTCAGGAGCAAGTATAAAATTGATAAAATATCATTTACAATCTCACTATACGTGATATTAGGATTTTAAATCTTTTTATGATAATCACAGCATCCTGCTGGATGTATATGAAATGGTTAAAATATTATTTTCAATTTCATTATTCGTTAGGATCTTAAATCTCAACTTTATGATACTCACAACATCCTACTGGATGTGTAGATCATTCTTTCAAATAAATGATATTAAATATAACACTTGATATATATGAGATAACTTCATATTATGAACGTGTTTGAAACCCCAGGTTCCAAATAATGATGTATGACATTCATTTATATAACACTGGATCCAGAACTCTATGTTCTCATCGGTTTTCAAAACCGTGCCGTATGGCATGTATATAACACTGGATCCAGATCTCCAGGTTCTATCAGGGGTATAACACAATTTGATAAGTTGCATAAAAATAAACAATTTCAGGGTCATGAGAACACCTTAAACACATCATAAGCCAGTCCAGAGACATAATATAAGCCAGTCTCATATATTACATAAAAATAAATGGTTTCAGGGTCATAAGATCACCTTACAGGGCCATGAGATCACCTGCGATGTACATAAAAATAAATCTAGAACTATTACATATAATTTCCGTTTGACGGCACAAGCCATCTTGTTCGTTAGGATTTTAGATTATTTTTATGATGCTTACAACATCCGACTGGATGTGTATATTTCTCTGAACATTTCTCTGAAAATTGCATCAAACATGTTTATAATACTGGATCCAGATCTCCAAGTTTTGGATATTCCATCGTGCCCGAAAATAGAGTTAATAAAGCTTAAATAAGTCAAAATAATACTTACAAGCGGAATTAGCTGAAACAGATGGCACGGTTGCGTCCGGAACAGTCGAAATAGCTGGCAACACGTCCAGTTCGACCGAAAACGGGCAAAAATTGCGCCGAAACGGACGAAAAACATTTTTGGCTGATGTGGCGCTGACGTGGCTCGCCTGCTGATGTGGCAGACCTCCCTGGCTGACATGGCATCCCACTGCTGATGTGGCGCTGCATGGACACTGATGTGGCAGCATGCTGCTGACGTGGCACTGACTTATACTGGTGTGGCTAGGGGTGGGCACTAAGTTCGGAACCGAATCGAACCGAACCAAAAAAAGGGTGTTCGGTTCGGTTCATAAAATGAATTCGGTTTAAACCGGTTTAAAAAATTGAAAACCGAAAAGTTTTCGGTTCAAACCGGTTTGGTTTCCTAAAAACCGGTTTGAACCGATTAAACCGCCTATATAAGTAAAAAAAACCCCAAACCTACTTCTTTTCTTTTATTAAATATTATTATTTATTAGTTAGGTTTGATTTGGGTTTTTTTGGGCTTGGACTATTAAAATTTATGAACTTTGGCCCAAAATTAGAATCCAAAAACCCATCAAATTTTAAAACATATTAAAATGACTCATTAAACCCATCAAGCCCATAAGGCCCATTAGACCCAAAACCAAAATGAACCGAACCGAACCGAACCGATTAAAATCAGTTCGGTTACCATTTCTTATTCGGTTTAAACCGGTTCAATTTTAGGTAAACCGAAATATTTTCGGTTCAGTTCGGTTTTACCCAAAACCGAACCGGACCGAACCGTGCCCACCCCTAGGTGTGGCACACACTGTTCGCTGACGTGGCACACCTGGATGCTGACGTGGCGCTAACAGGGCGCTGACGTGGTGACGATATGGCGACGACGTGGCGCTACAGTGTCATCTTCAACCTTGGAAAGCTGCTGAAAAACTGGAAAATATTTCAGAGTTGACCGAACTTTGACCGGACCTAGAAAGTTCGTTAGAGCTCTGTTTGAGACGCGGTCAGCGGCATCGGAATCGTATTTCCAAGAGGAACACAACGGCATCCTCCAAAAAGTGATTCGAGCAATTTGATTTTTCTAGGTTTTTTCGAAAACCAAAGATTTATACCAATTTGTTGCTATTTTCTTTGCCTAGTCTATGATTAATAATCGTGCTGATAACGTATTGTAAAACTAACTAAGAATAAACTGAAATAGATGAAGAATAAAGTGAGAGATAGAGAGAGATACAGAGATAGACGAGAGAGAGAGAGAGAGAGAGCTTTTTGTATTGATATATCAGCAGCACCTTAACAATGAAACAGTACATATATATAGACAAGGGATGATGATGATGATTAACCCAAGTGGGTGCAGCAAGTTGCAAAGCATGATGAAGCAAGTGAGGTGTGCTCAAGTTGGCAAGTTGGAGTGCAACAAAGAGAAAGAGGGGGTGATTTGTGGGAGATCATTGTGTGTATTACACATGTGGTAAAACCCACATATTATAACACCCAATAATTTCTTCACTTCAAATGTCCTGCAAAACAAACATAAAAGTAAAAAGAAAAAAAAATTAAATGTTAATAATGTCATTAAAACAAAACATCTACATACTTCAAACTTAAAATTTAATTTACTACAAACAAGAACTACACCAATTGGAAATAATGAAATTGAATAAACCCTCATAAAGAAATGTTTTTTTTTTAAAATTCTCTTATGTTTATACGTCACCTAGGACAATAAAAAAAACAAAATTATTACATAATTCAAATTTTTTTAAACAGAATAAAATTTAACACAATAATATAAAATTAGATTAGTGAAGAGAGAAAATAAAATGATAATATAAAAATGATTAAATATAACTAAATTGTTAAAGAAAGAAAGGAAAAAAAAAACCCGGACTAAAGAATCAGGAAGAAGACGAAAAAGGGGACATAGAAGAAGAGGACAAAGAATTAAAAAGAAGATGAAGAAGTAAGTGAAAGAATTAAAAAAAAAAATTGATTTGAGATGGGAAGGATGGGTTACACGGCCACACCAACTCCAAGAGCATGAGAAGTTGAAAAAATAATAAGTTAGGGTTGTGATTTAAAAGACTTTTAAAAACTTAATAGTAATGGTGGGATCCATTTTGTTTCCCTCTTTCACTTTTTAACTTTTTATTTTCTTTCTATTAGTTTTAAATTTCTTTTTAACTTTTTAGTTTCCCTCTTTCAATTTTAAATTGTTTTTTAACATTTTATTTTTCATCCTTCAATTTTAGGATACTTTTTAACATTTTAGTATAACATTTTTTAAAAAGCTTATTATAACATTCTTTAATTTAACTCTACATAATCAATTTTTAATACTAATTTGTATTTTTCTGTTTTATTATAATTTTGAAAATTGATTCAATAATATAATTATAAAATGAGGTTTATAACCATGGTATAATATAGCATATCTAAAATGCTATGGCTTTAAATTTGAATAAAAAATTTAATAATATCTTATAAAATTTACAAAATTTAAAAAAGAATAAAATTCACCATTGACATTTTATTTTGTCTTTATTTAAAAACCATCATGATATGGTGACGACTTTTTCAAAATTATTATAATGTTACGGTGGTTTTTAAAAACCATCATAACATTGTGATGGTTTTTAAAAAGCGACATAAGTTAAGACGCTTTTTAAAAACCATTATTATTTTGTGTCATAAATTATCATTTTTGTAGCAGTGTTTCTGAAGAGGGAGATTCGAACCTATAACCCCATGGTAAATGTGTAAGGGGTTTTACCACTGGACTAACCTCATCTCGTCCATATAATATATAATCTTAATAGTTAGTATTTTAAAGTATATAAAAAAAATAGTTTGAAATTTGTCTCAGTATAATAATAAGAAAAAATTGGGTTATGATTTTTGTAATAAAAATGTTTGATTTTATTTTCTTACTTCTTATCATGATAATAATTTTAAAAAACGTTAAATAGCTCTATTTTCTTTTTAACATAAATTGTTATATATGTCATACACGTTTGGATTCTCTCAGTAAGGGATGAGCATTTTCCTCATGAGGCCCCACCCCTATTTAGGGGCAAATTTACCCCCAAATGGGGTTTGGGGTGGAGATGGAGGCAAATTTTGCCCCCAAATCCTAAATGGGGATGGAGGTGGAGGTGGGGGAATCTCCTCCCACCCCATTCTCCCATTTAAAAAATGGGGGTGATATGGGGCCTCATTTCCCCATTTATCCACATATATATATATATATATATATTAGTATTTTCTTTTACATTTTTTTTTAACTCTAACTTACGGTCACCTGCTAACCCACCTACTACTAAATCACTAACTCATCTATATTACTATATATATTTGTATTAATTTTGGATTACATTAAACCAATTAAATATTGTAGATTGTATATTTTGATTATTTATTGGATTAAATATTGAAATTGGGTGAATCGAAAGATTATGATGGTTGAATTCCGAATTCCAACTTTCAGATTAGGAAATATTGAAATTAGAAACGGGAGAAATAGGGGACGGGATGAGGGTAGGGGAACCTCCCCCCAAACATCCCCATCCCCACTTCCCCCAAATGTGGCTTGGGAGCGCCGGTAGGGTGGGGGGCACGCCCGCCCATCCTTAGACTCTCGCCCTATTTCTCAACAAAAAAACAAAGATTAAATGTCAGTGTTAAAATAACCATTATTATTAGAAATACAGCCAAAATTTATGAAACTTAAAATTCAGTTTATATATTTTACTAAGCTTTTAAGTTTTAATAGACCCAGTCACTATATACATAATACATTACGTTGATCTCTGTGTTGCTTCGGACAGCTCATAATAATGTTCAACTCAACAAAGGATCTCAATTAGGATCCCTCAATTAGACAACGAGTGCAGATATTACCGTCCAAAAGAAATATCTTGTATACTCATTTTTTTATGGACAAACTATAGAACGAATCCTAGTTATATGAATAATTACACTACTGTTAGTCAATTATGGAAAAAACGACAATATCCGTTCTGTCTTTGTTATAGTATTTTGAAATATTACATTAATTAAATTAATAAATTAAAAATCAGAAGAAAAAAAATATGTATACAAAAAAAAATTAATAACTGTAAAAAAAATCATAAAATTTTGAAAAAGGGATATAAAAATAAAATAATTAAAAGAATTCAGAAAAAAAATGTGTATATATAAAAATAAATATAATGATCTCTTCGGATCTCCATGGAGATCAAATGAATGAGAACTCAATCTTTATTAGAGGAAATCTAAAATCTCCATTAATGAAGATGACATATCTACATTAATAAAGATTTTGGTTCTAGATCTTCTCCAAAAATGGAGGAGAACCTGATTCTCCATTAATAAATATTTTTGTTCCAGATCTCCAATAAAAATTGAGGAGAACCACATCTCCTCCATGGAGAATCTCTATTTTAATTTTTTTCCTTAAATTTTTTAATAATATCTATTGTTTGTGTTTTTGGATGAGATTGTGATGGTAAAGAAGATGAAGGCCGGAGAAAAAAGAAGCAAAATTATTTTGGATTGCGATTTTCTTTGTATTGTGTTGCGATTTGGTCTCTGAAAATTGAAGGAAATGATGAAATCGATTTTTTTTATTAATATTATATTTAATTAATAATTTGTTAGGGCCGATGTAGTGATATGTTATTACACACTTTTTTTTCTTCAGTTTTTTCATTTATTTAATAACACTAAAAAAAATACCAAACTACTTTTCACTGGTTAGTGACTAACTGTTGTCAATAGTTAGTCAACCGTTAGTTAATGGGTCAAAGGGTAAATTAATGTTATTATAATTGTTTAACCGGTTTTAGTGTAATTATATATATAACATGCATGGGTAAGTTTGTGTAATTTATCCATAAAAAACGGGTGTACAGATAATTTATTTAGGTGACAATATCTGCACCCTTAGAGAATATATATATATATATATATACAATAATTTTCACATAAGTGCGCACTGATAGAATTATATAAGGACATTGAATGTGAGCCACTTATTTTATATATTTTGACTTGGTATGTATGCACTTGTCAAAACTCTTTTATAAATGAATGGCTCATATTCAATGTCTTTATATAATTCTATCGGTGCGCACTGACAGGAAAAGGACTATATATATATATATATATATATATATAATTGAAAAAACAAAGAGTTAGAGAATTGATTCTTTTCATGCCAAATGATTCTCTTAACACTACAATTAAACACAAGATACATGATAGATTAATGGAGGAAATAACAATTTGTGAAAGAATGAGAATTGTCAAAATGTGTAAAATTTGTTTTTAACACTTATGCTATGGAAGTTTAAACATTAATAACCATATTTTAAAAAAATTAATCCATAACCAAAATTACAAAATTACTGTTGCAAAAAAAAATTAATTTTCTTTTTATTTTGTACTGAAAACATGAAAATTGCAAAAAAAAAAAAAAGCTTGGAACTTAGGAAAAAAACTTGAAAAACATGAAACCTAGGTTTTGTCTTAAAAACAGAAAATTACTGAAACCACTTCCAAAAACCTTCGTTGTTGCCATGCGGTGTCCCCTGAGCGTGCGATACCCAAGCAACTTCGCATTGGCATCGAGCACTACCTAGACAGAGCAGACCCTGGGCCAATGCACTAGGCGCAATCATCCTGGGCACAGGCTTTGTTTGTTTTTTTTTTTTCTAAATAAATTAAAAGCTTATTATGTTGGGTCCAATTTTTATTATTATTAAATGAAAAGCTGGTTATGGAAGTGAAAGATCAAAGGTGCAATTCGTTTTTATGAAAGATCAAATGACACAATTAAAGTTAAAATCAAATGGCACAAGTAATGAAAACAAAATTAATGGCTCTAAAAGATAAAAAAGGACCTATTCGTTTTTGGATTCAAAAAACATTAAAATTCTTTCTTTTTAATATATATATATATATATATATAATTATACAATTTTTATATTGCCAGCACTAGTTCAAACTGATATAAGATATTTCAGTTGTTTAGATCATTGGATTTAAATGCTTTGTCAAAGTATCTTTTAAAAAAATATCTTTACCATACCGTTTATAGATATTGTCATTGTGTTAGTATTTGACTAAAACAAAATCAGGCTTTTGTTTTTTAACTGCCTAAGTATCGACTTTTTCAGTTAGAAACCAAATCTTTTTGAGTAAAAAAATTATCGAGAGCAGATACTTTTAGAGTTTGATTAAAATAAAATCAAGCTTTTTGGTTTTTTTACTTCAAAAAATTCATAAGAGGTGTTTAATAAAAATATGAAGCTTTTACATTTACATGGATAAAGGGGTCTATTTCAGTTTTTTAGCCCCGAACCTCTAAAAAGTCAGGATTAGTTTTGTAGCTAGGCATAAGTGTTGGGAGATATTTGCATGTTTTGGAAAGCCGAGATGATCTGAAGATGATTAATACACACTGTAGTTGTTGCATTTTGAACAAGCTAGGCTGACCATATACATTCTTTGCTACACCCATTTAATTTCTACACTAATTATAAATTCAAGAAAAAAACAATTTTTTTTCCAAATGATCAGAACTATATATCCTTAAGTACTATTGGTTAATTTAAACATATAGTTTTTCTCATATTCGAAAATTGACAAATAACAAAGTTTTGGTGCTTTATAATACTGAATCTTTTGATCCATCTTTGACATAGAGTTTTATCTACCATTTACTTGCAAATTTTATATTTTGGCTCTTGCTTCTGTTTTGCATGCTTGGTTTCTGATTCACTAATACAGGCGGTGAGTGCATTCATTCTTTAAGTATTCTGGGTTTGATTGGATTACAGAGCGATTGCTTCCCTGTTCGCTCAAAAACTCTCAGGCTATGAGAAACTTCCTGAGCCAACCCAAACTCTCATTCCCTTCTCCTTGAAGCAAACAACCAGTTTAGTTCAAAGAAATATCCAAAAGTATCTTTCTCTGTAATATCCAGCCACAGCCACAACCACAACCAAAACCACCAACCACAGTTCTCTTGACGATTTGATTACAGTTTTTTTTTTTCAATAATAAAAATTAAAGTAAATATACTGATCTGTATTTTAAATAAATCAAATGAATTCTTTGTATGCATTTGAAATCCATGAAATCAAATCAATTATATTTATATTCTTCGATTATATTTAGGGTATCATATTAGATGTAAAAAGTAAATTTTAATTTTCAATTATACAACTATGTACTTTTAAGTAATCATATATATGGGCATTTTAGTAATAAAAAAATTCTTTAAAATACGGATGTAGTAAGAATTTTTTTGGGTGTCAAATTTGTAGTAGAGCCACCCTTTGAACAACTCTTATAATCAATAGATCCAGTTTTATTTATATGTAAAGGGGGTCATCACTCATCAACAGACTCTTGTTGGTATGATAGTGATAGTTATTCTAGGAAAATATTGTTTTGGGCTTTATGTGAAAGTAGTTATCTTATAATCAATATTGATATATTGAGTGTAATTAATGAGTGTACGTAGTATTTGATTTATTTTTAATTAAAATTATTTGTTCTTATTACAGTAGAACCCCTCTAAATTAATATTCTTAGGACCTACCATTGAGTATTAATTTAGAGGGGTTATTAATTTGAAGGGTTTTTACATTGTAAAGTGTTATTTTGTCTTAGAAAATATGTGGAAGTCGGTTTTCTTATTTAGGGAAGGTTCCTTTTCAAGATTCCTTATTTAGTCGGTTTTCTTCTTCATGAATTTTTTTTAGAATGCCTTATTTAGGAAAGATTTATTAAGAAAATTTCCAATTCCTTTTGAGAATGTATTACTTAGAGACCAAGGATACTCACCCTATAAATAGTGAAGCGTATTCTTTGGTTGTATATAACAAGAGAGATCTTAAGATATACCTAGAAATTGTATTCCTAACAGCTCCTAAAAATTCTCAATTTTTTATCTTCTTTGTTATAATAAGCGTACAATTCAAAAGATGAAGGATGAAGTCAAAAATATCAAACATGATAACCTTGTGTAAACTAGCATCTTGAAGTAATTTTCTAGTTCTTGATTATTATGTAATATATATTTGTACTATTATGGAATTATTAATTTATGCGACAATCGAGACCGAAATTTTACGTTAGGTTTAAAAAAGAAATGATTAATTATCACGATAGAGGGGTTTATTAATTTTTTATACTGGCCCAAGTCGGGACCGAGATTTTTTATTAATTTAGAGAGGATATTAATTTACAGGAGATTAATTTATAGGGGTCCTACTTAGTAAATTTGTATTGAGATATTTTTATAATTAAAATTTTTAATAAGAGAACTTCTTCTGACAATCCAACTTTTTATTTTTACATTTTTTTTCTAAAAACATTTGATTCTCAAAATTTAAATTAAAAACAATTTTAAAGACACTACCATTTGTAAAAGATAAAGAGGGTATAAAATATACGAAAAGGGAAAAGCAAAAGAGGAAAAAAAAAAGATGAAAACTCAAAGCTTGAGTGATCAGTAAAACCGATCCCAAGACTTATTACATAAGTTGAATAATATAAAGACAAAAAAAAAAAAGAGTTTATTGAAGCAAATAATTAAAGGTCCTCCTTGATGGCCTTGCCTTCGTTGGACTTGAATCTTTTGCTGTAGGAACTTTCTATCTTTGGAATATCTTGTACCCTTCTTACATCTGATAAGCAACGGAAAGATTTTGATTTTCCTGAGTAGTGCTTTGACAGCCCCTCTCTCCTAAAATTCCAAAATATTATCAAAATTATTCTAGCTATCACTTATGTTTTTAACTCATAAAATCGTTTTCACATATTTGTACCCATATAAATTCATCATTACAAATCGGTTACATATATTTATATAGATCTAAATTCAATATGCGACATATAATGAATTTATACCGGTTTAAATACATGTAACTGATTTTATCATTCGTGAGGATATATATATATATATATATATATATATATATATATATATATATATATAGAAAGAGTGAAATAAGTGCTTACTTGAGAGGAAGCTGTGAAGTGAGAAAGTGCATATCTTCCAAAGGACCAAGTTGTGGTGGGGATGAAGTGACTTGTTTTGAAGAATCAGAAACTACTTCTGTTGAAACTTCAGTATCTCCATTCATGATGCCAGTGAATTGAAGAAAACCGGTTCAAAAAAAAAAAGTTTAAATTGAAGAAAACAATTATAATAGTTTGCAAACAACACTCTAAATTGTAATATTTATACAGTAAAATTTAATTATTTCCTAAATCGTAATACAATATTCTAAAAAAATTAAATCTTACTAATTGACAAAATTATTTCCTAAAACAATAAAACCTACCAAAATAAAACAGATACAGAATCAATAAACTCTTATCTTTACAAAAAGGGAAAACAAAATATTCTTCTTCCCAAAAAAATAAAAATACATATTGCCTCTACAAAAAAAACTATCTTGCATCATTATAACGATACTATTGTGTAATTGTAAGGGAACTCGCTATAATTTATTTGAGCTCTTTTGTATAATCCACACCATTATCTTAAATTGTATCAATAAGTAAATAAATACACGTTAATACATTATCGATAACTAGCTTATTAACTTATAACCTCAGAAATTAGATTATGAATTGGGATGCTTAAGAAGTTAAGAGTCTTGAACTTTGCATGCAAATGTGATAAACGTTTTATTGTTCTTTTAAAAATTGTATACGAGTGTTGGTGTTTTCATTATACAACTTTAATTATACATATTATATATAAACTTAATAGTTAGAATTTTAAAGTATAAAAAAAAAACAGTTTGAAATTTGTCTCAAAATAATATTATAATTATAATAAGAGTAATGCTAGTCGTCCCAAATTTCTTTCCCAAATTCTATCCCAAATGATATGGCACGTGAGGTGTCAGCATCTTATAAATCATGATATTATACGGTAACTGATGTGATGTTGACACCTCACGTGCCACATCATTTGGGAAAGAAATTTGAGACGTCTAGCATTACTCTTATAATAATATTAATAAATTGCGTTATGATTTTTATAATAAAAAATTTTTGATTTAATTTTCTTATTGCTTAATTGCCTATCATAATAATAATTTTAAAAAACGTTGAATAGCTCTATTTTTGTTTTTTTGTTTTGTTTTTTGTTTTACATAAATTGTTATATTGGTTGTACACTTTTGGACTCTCTCACCCTAATTCTCAACAAAAATAAAGATTAAATATCAGTGTTAAATCCCTACAAAAAAAATCAGTGTTAAAATAGCCTTTATTATTAGAAATACAGCCAAAATTCAGTTTATTTATTAGTTGTAAATTCAGTTTATTTATTAGTTTATTTATATATAAAAAAATCATATTATTTTTGGAATCAAATCATCTTTTAAGGATGGTCAAATTTACTTTTGAAAATATCTCGAATGTAGGAGCTTTATAAAAGGGAATATGTGGAACCATATATGGGGTTAAGAGATTTTCAATCTAGAATTCTCTTATTTATACAGCTATCTTAAAAAAACAATTATTGATATCTACGGTTATCTCAAAAAAAAAAACTTGTTAATATCTACCGCAATCGTTAATAAAACATTATTTTGTTTATTGATAGCAGAGTCGGTCCTGAGATTTTAGGGGCCCAAGGCTAGTGCTATCCACGGTTCCGCTTCAGTCCGGTTTCGGTTCCGTGGACAGCTCGAACCGAAATCGAAACAGGAAAATTTCGGTTTTGGGTCGGTTTTTAACCGCCGATTTGGAGGTTACGGTTCGGTTTCGGTTACAAAACCGGCCGGTTCCGGTTTCACCCGGTTTTTTTTTCCTTTTTTTGACAAAGTTTATACTTTTTTTTTACAAAGTTGATACTTTTTTTAAATTTCAAAATACATATAAAAAATTGGAAAAGGTTTTAACTTTTTTTTTCAATTTCAAATACATATCAAATTAATCAAACTTAACATATAACAACTATACTACTATAGTCTAATTAATACTAATTAAAATTTGACAAAGCTTAAATATAAAAATTTGCACAAACATTTTTATTTGTAATCAAATTTCTTAGACTTGAATCGTCTCCCCCACCTGCCATTAAAAAATAAATTATAAATAATTAAATACTAATAGTAAAAAAAATGATAATTGTAAGTAAATAACAGATGCTTGTAAAAAATAAAAGAAATATATATTTATTAATTTATATGACAAATGAAAATAAAATAAAAATGTTGAATGTAGAGAGAATTGAAAATTTTAGATTGAGATTTGAGAGAGAATGAGAGAAGAATGAAGTGTGAAGAAGAATGAAGTATGAGGTGGTATTTATAGAATTTAGGTGGAGGGGCATATTTGTAATTAAAATAAAATTACATATAAATTTTTTTTGGTGTTTGCCTGTTGGAGGAAGTCAGAAGAGGTCAGAACGGTCACATTGTTACAATTTCAATTTTTTCCCAATCTTAATGACATGTGTCGGCCTGTCATTGGGTGATATATATATATATATATATATATATATATATATATATATATATATATAGTAAACATGTAAACCGTTGGTCTCCAACCCAACAGTCAACTTTAATTATTTTTTTTTAAATTAAGTGTCCGTTGGGCGATGACACTTGACACTTGGCAAATTATGATTGGGTTGTAATATTTTTTTTTTAATATATGTAAACCGGCGGTTAAAAACAGCCGGTTTAGGGCGGTTTTTTCCAGGCCTTAACTGAAACCGAACCGGCTTTAACAAGTATCCAACCGGTTTTGTAACCACCGGTTTTGGTTTCGGCTTTCCAATTTCGGTTTCGGTTTTTAACCGCCGGTTTAACCAAACAGTAGACACCTCTACCCAATGCGGACTATAAAAATGAGGCCCTCGATCTTCTATGTATATTTATTTAATTTTTTTTCTCTAGTAAATAGTAAATACTTATAAAAATTAATATAATAATTAAAAATCAAGACTGCAACACATCAAAATAGCAAATAAAAAATCACAAAAATAAAAATTTTATAATTACATCAAATAATGTATTACTTAAACATTATCCGTTTCATATTTTTAGAAGTAAAAGTACTAATTAAGTATTATAATTGTGTTTTTTCAAGAACTCTATAATTGATTTCAATTTATTTTTTCGAATGTCTAATAGACTGATACACTATTTGTTCTGCTGTGGATATGGTTAAATATTATAATTGTATTTCTTTGGTGAGCCTTTAAAAAAAAACATATATATATAAAAGGTAGGCTTGTAGACTTTTATGTGGTTAGGTATATATTTGATGTTTTTTTTATTATCGAAAAGAGTGGAGATATTGGTATCTCTCTAAAACTGTATGTACACCCTAAACTGTATGTACACCCTAAATTAGAACTTTTTAAATTCCAATATTGTCCTTATGCAGCATTATCTAAATAATTAAGTAATTAACTATTATAATTACAATCTATATTATTACAATATTCAATATTTTTACAATATTCAGTATTTTGAGCATGAACAAATACGGTATATATAATATCTTTTAATTGTGATATTATCTTACTTAACAAAAAAAAAGAGATATTATCTGTTTATTGAATTAAAAAAAATTCATTGTTTGAATTTTAAAACAACTTTCAGGTACACTCGGCTGAGAGAAAAAGCATGGAGGACAGAAGGTAGAGCACTTGTTTATTCATTATTTTACTTTTGTTTTGCTAAAAAATTACTATTTATTGATTAAAAATTCAAATAATTTTTATTTAAAATTAAAAATATTAAAAAAGTATTATTAAAAAAAATTTAAAAACCATTAAATTTACTTCAAATAACTAAAATAAATTAAAAAAAATTAAAACAAAAGTGAAGAGGCGGGGTTCCTTCTAGATCTGGAAGGAGCCGTACCTCCGTCATGCTTGTTCCTACTTTAACTGTTTTATATATATTTTAATTATTATTTTAATTATTTTGTAATTTGTAATATGTTTATATATATAGTATTTAATCAAAAAAATTAAAGAATGGGATATATCAGTAATATTTGGGGTGTGCTTACAAACTTTTAAATATTTAATATGGTGTATATACAAAAAAGAAGTGTATATACGGTATTTGAAAGGTACACATATCGTCATTCTAAAAAAAGAACAGTACATGAGCATCCAGACTTATATTTGTTTAAGTGATATATGGGCTAATTTTTTTTTTATTATATAAAAAAAAACTAGTACGTGGGCTTCCACACTTATTTAAAAACCAAATATACAAAGTTTATTGAGTAACGATATTTGCATCCCTTAAAAACTATATATATATATATATATATATATATATATATATCCAAAATTAGTATGTTTTTAAAAATTCAATAATACCCTTAAGTAAAATTACTAAGAGGATTAATTGTTTGTTAGTACATCCACCAATAATTATTAATTAGTTTCCTAATTTAATCTTTTGTAATTTTTTTTCCTATTAATGGTTTGATATTAACATATATCATAAAAATTATTTCCATTTTAATAAACTCTAGATTTTCTTTTAAATATATTTTCAATCTCTTTTAAGGAAATACAAATTGATTGTTAAGTTTGAAAAATGAATCAAAATCATGAGATAAATTTGGTTGTGAAAAAGTAAGTTTTAAATTATTTTTTATTCAAAGAATAAAATCATTATGTATATAAAATACTTTTAAATTAACTATATTATCTATATTTTTTATTTCTTTCAAACACACTTTAGATTTTTATTTATTTATCAATATCTATATCTAATATATATATATATATATATATATATATATATATTAGATGCTCTTCAGTTTCATTGAACACTTGTCTTTTTTTTTTGAAATATCATTTAACATTTATCTACTTCTACATCAATTGAGACATGACACAAATCTTGCATCTCTACAACACTTTTAAATAGAAAGTGGTTCTCCAATAAAAAAATATATCTGAAAATAGATTCTTAACAAAAAATAAATAACAAAAATGGAGGTTGATTTTGAAAAAACCGAGAAGAGAAAAGAAGTAGGGAAGAGAAAAATAGTAAGAGAATTAAAGATAACAACCAAATTTGAAATAATAATAAAGTTGATTAAATAAAATAATAATAGTTATAGATAATGTATGCTTACAAAAATATAATACATTATAATTAAAGAAAGGGTATTTTTGGTATTAAGCGGGGTTTATTTACAAATTAGAGATTTTTAATTTTTTTTGATAGGTGTAATTAAGAAAGATGTGTAAATACAGTTTTTGAGGGGTGCCATTATCGCCACTCAAGTTTATTTTCAACCTGAAATTTTGGGTCCTTGAAAAACGGGGGCCCTAGGCGGTCGCCTCATGGGCCTATGCCCATGGCCGGCCCTGATTGATAGAGTTCATAATTATACATAAAAGAAAGATAAAAACAATATGATAATCATGCGATGATGAGAAAGTTCGATACTTGAAATAAAATTAGAGTTTAATTAGGGTTTATTTTAATTTTTTTGTGAAAGGTAAGTTTTTTTTAAATAAATAAATATAGTTGAAGATACTAGTGTAATTAAAGAGTGTATATATTATTTGATTTATGGGGTATTATTACTAAAGTCCCTACTTTTTCACGAATTATCACTTTTTTTAAACGTTTTTTGCCATATAAGTCACGTTAGTCCCTTATTCTTTTTTCAAAATACATCACTTTAGTCAATTTAATCAAAACATAACGGTCAACTATAACAAAATGTGTAAAAACACAATTTTACCATTACTATTATTTTTAAAAGAAATTCTTTTAGTCCCTCTAGTTTCAATAATAGCTGGTCAACCCTTGAAAAAAATTAAAATGCCTCCAACAAGGTTTGAACCAATATTGAAAGACACACCATTTAACTAGCTAAACTACACTAGCTCATTGTTGAAGATTATTTTTTATTTAAATGTATATATATAGTTATATACTTTGTTAACCTAATTTAAATCTATTTATATAATTTAAAATAAACTCTTATTTAATAATAATATATAAAAACATATTTATGAAAATGAAAAAGAAAATAACAAAACAAAAGGAAACCCAGAAAATTCAAAAATCAAAGCTAGTAAATTTTTTCTTTCTTTATTTTTTTGGATTTTTTTCCTTTTCAAAAAATATATTATTTCAATTTGATAAAAAAAATCCAAAAAATCAAAGCCCATAAATTGAAAAGGGAAAAAATCAATAATAAAAAAAGAAAAAGAAAAATAATAATAAACTCATATTTATATAATTTAAAATAAACTCATATATAATAATAATATACAAAAAAATTTATGAAAATGAAAAAGAAAATAACAAAAATAAAGGAAATAAAGGAAAAAAATTTTTCTCTTTTTTTGGTTGATTTTTTCCCTTTTTAATTTATGAGCTTTGATTTTTTGGTTTTTTTAATCAAATCGAAATAATATATTTTTTGAAAAGGAAAAAAATCCAAAAAAGAAAGAAAAAAGATATTTACGAGCTTTTATTTTTTGGATTTTCCGGATTTCCTTTGGTTTTTTTATTTTCTTTTTCATTTTTATAAATATATTTTAATATATTATTTATATATTGAAACCAGAGGGACTAAAAGAAAAAGATTTAAAAATAACAGTAAGGGTAAAATTGTATTTTTACACATTCTGTTATAGTTGACTGTTATTTTTTGGTCAAATAGATTAATGTGATGTATTTTGAAAAAATAATGGACTATAGTGACTAAAACAACAAAGACGTTTAAAAATGTGACAATTCGTGATAAAGTAGGGACTTTAGTGATAATACCCCTTGATTTATTTTTAATTAAAATAATTTATCTTTATTGAGAAATTTCTATTGAGAAATTTTTATAATTAAATATTTTAATAAAATATGAATGTACTAATAAGTTTTATAGGTATCAACCCATTATCAAAAATATCATTGCAACCTTATTTATGTGAAAAACGTGAAACTTGAAAAGAAATGTGAAAACATGAAATCTGGCTAACGTTTTAAAAACAGAGAATTACTGTAACCCTCCCCAAAAACCTTTTTATTTTTGGTAGGAAATTACCGAAACATGCCCTCTCTAATTGTGTTTTGGTAATTTTATGTTTAAAGTCTTAACTTTTTGTTAGGTATTATCAATTTAGTTCTTAAGTTTCGGTGAAAGATTAATTTTTTAAATGAGTTTCGTTTTTTAACAACCCTTAATCCCTTACTTTTCAAAAATACATCAATTGGTCCATCTATTAATCAACCGTTAGTCCAACTTAACGGTTCTATGGATATTTTTGTCTTTAAACAAAAAATGCCACTTTATCAATTTTTTTATTTATTAATATATAAAAGAGTGGTGCTATTGGCACACCCTCTACTGATCTATTCATGCCCCACTTTTTTAATTATATAATATTCTTTTTTTTTCCTTTATCAAAATTACTTAAAGAGACATACAATTTAGGAAATAAATTTTCTATAAAGTAAATCTATTAAAATTTCACATTCCTTTTCAAAAAAAAAACTCAGTAATCTGTTTCTTCAAAAAAAAAGCCTTAAACCCTAAAATCTGCATATTACATACATATAAAATATTATAGAATAGTTTGAGAACGATATCAAGAATATGAAAGAATTGTCTAAGAACAATATCAAACATCTTGAAGAATTGTCTGAGAATGACATAAAGCAAGAATTGTCTGACAATGATAGTAAGTATCTGGAAACAATTCATTCTCTGAATATAAGTTTGAAATTTATTTTTTCTTTAGAATGATATCAAGCTGTTGTTGTGTTGAAGTACCCTGTTATTTTTTTTTTCTTTTCCATCATGAAATAAGAAGAAGAAAAAACTAAGAAAAAAGAAATAAGAAGAAAAAAAATAAATCAATCAATGGAGGTGGGAGAGATGTATACAGATCAGAGATAAAAAGATCATATATAGTATGTATTAAGTTTGAAAAATAAGTAAAATTGGTAGTTTTGGAAATAAACCAAAAAATTTAATAAAAACATTTAATTTTATTTAATTAAATCAAAATTTAAAAAAATAGGGCATGAATAGATCAGTAAGGGGTGTGCCAATAGCACCACTCTATATAAAATTGTAAATTAAAATATAAATACTATTATACCCTTCTATCTTTTTTTTAAAAAAATTTTAAATTAAAAAAAAGGGGAAGAACAAACGATTCAATCAGTTAATCACCAGCATCATCATCTCCACTCTCCAGATTCAATCTCCGCCGTCCATCTCAGAGATGGACGGTAAAAATAATCAGAAAAAAAAATTCTAACACTTTATCAGTTCATCGCCATCAGCATCCAAACCCAGACAATGATCATCAACACACCACCAAACCCAAGAAACACCATAACCCAAACCACCATCATTATCATTTATCATAACCCAAACCACCACCACCACCACCACCACCACCAAATCCAAACCCAGAACCCAGATTATCATCAACCCGAACACCACACCACCATTAGACCCAAAACAAGAAATCAAGAATCGGATCAATATCATCACCACCACAAAACCCAGAATCAGACCACACCACCACCATAAAATCCCATCACACCAAATTAAAAAAAAAATAAAAAAATTTGGGTTCAATGAAAACCCCTCCAATACCAAGACCTGTTTGCATCGCCATCAAATCCAAATTTTTCTAGAATCCTCGCTGACAGCCAAACAAATCCTCAAATCCCAACACAGCCACAAAATCCCTCAAGTCTAGTTCATATGGGAGAGATTCAGAGAGAAGCAGGAGGGAAAGATGTTGGAAAATTTGTGACAAACTAGTGCTTTGAGAGCATTAATTGAGTATGATCGGTTCCATAAAAATGGAAGATCAATGTATGTTCGAATTCTCCTCCGTGAGAGCTTCGAAGTAGTATACTCAAACTCACAAATCGACTAATGGGTGAATGAAAATTGAGTCTCAAAGAGTACCTATTGTGTAGGGAAAATATGCATCCCACATTGGTTGGGTAAAGCATTGATAAGCAATATATAAGTAAATGTGTGATAGCTACTTATCAACATGTGTGGCATAAAGGCTCTCTCTCGCGCGCAGGGGGGGGGGGGGGGGGGGGGGGGGGGGGGATGCAAATCATCGACCCCGAACCTTCGGATTGCATGACTTGTGTGTGGGTGCGACCCGCGTACACGAATGCCGCTCCGATTGGGCTGTCATAGGACAAACGACCTTTTGCTACTGCTTGGAATTTATTTTTTCTAAGTCAATGTTTATATTGATATGGAAAGAATTAATTCAATTTAATTTTCCCTAAATTAAACGTATAATGATAAGGAAATTCCGTTTTGGATTCTAGATACTTACTTGATCACTAAGTAAATAGAATCGGTGATTAATTAGAAATAAATCTCTTGGAGATTGATTTTTAATTAATATCCTTTTCATTAAAAAACGTAATTGAGAAGTATTTCCTAAACAATCCTCTTGATTTCGGTTTTATTAAAACCCTAATCTATTCATCGGAAAAGAACATTCTGAATACAAACTGCATATCACGAAATCATTGTTTTCTCCTCTGTCTCTTCTCTGTTTCAGTTCTTGGTAAGTTCGGACTTGATTTGAGTTCGCCAAGAGTGTTTGTGCTATGCACGATCACTGTTAAATCGTTGTATCCTGGGAGACAATCTCTATACACATACGGTGTTATACGGCGAAATTGTCTTAAGGACACCGTGTGAAACACGGGCCTCGATTTCCCAAAACCTTTTTCTAACGTGTTGTTTTGTGGTTTTCACTTTCTGTTTGCTTGCAGATTCCGACCAGATTGTGTTTTAGTAAAACAAACAACAAAAGATTCAGAGAGTGCTGCGGTTGGGTTCCTAAATCCACACTTTCACGATTGGTATCTAACAAAAAACAGTAATGGTATTATGGAAATAACTTTTGTTAAAAGAGATGATGGATGATAATTGTTCTTTTGTAATTTGTGTTCGATGATTGATTACAGAAAAATGATGGAGAGAAAAAAAAGACAAGAGAATGAAGAGAACAAATCTGGGAGCTTCTAGATCTTTAAAAGTAATTTAATCGATATATATATATATATATATATATATATATATATATATATCCAATTATTCGTTTTAATTTATAAATGAGTGTTTTTTGTTCCTAGTGAATTATTTATTGTTTTTTTTATTAGAGTTTTTAAATTTCTGTTATATGAAAGCTTTATCTTTAATATTTTTCATTTTTAAAAGGGCAAATTGCAATCAAGTACCCTGATATTTGGTGTATGTGCAGCTAGATTGAACTTTTGTTGAAATTACAGATAAATACCTTGGACCTAAAGGTTGACCGATATATTTAACAGTTGACCGGTCAAATAACAAGAAATATCCATATTGCCCTTTAGTTGCCTATTTATCAAGTATTATAATTATTTTATTTTTTTTTTCTAATTTGATTTAAAATTAAATTTTAAAATCAACTAATAACATAAAAATTAAAGAAAAAAAACAAGAATAATATAGATCTCCTCCAAGTTGAAGAAGACCTGATGCTGTGATGCATCATGTGGTCATCTTCAATGGAGGAACTGGTCTACATGGATCAAAACACCCAAATACAAACCATGAATATTATATTATTGTTTATAAAAAAAATATTTAATCTAAACACCAAACCACCGCATCCAACCTTATTCTCTCATCCACACAACTACCATGTTGTTTCCCTGTCAATCTATTTTCTCTTTAACCAAAAATGTCACAAATCACAACCAAACATACAACACAACCCATATTGAACACAAAAATGAAAAAAAAAAACAATATATCTCAGCCAAGAAAAGACCACAGATTTGTTGATTTTCAAGTCCAAGAAAAATCAAACGGACCCATATTTAAAATAAACTATACAGATTCAGAAAACATAAGATTCATTACTAGATATAAGTCAAAATCTTTTTTTTTTCGATGGAAAACAAATAGAGAACCAAAAAGAAAGGACCCAAATAGATAGAGTGATAGACCAAGAGATAGACAGATAAAGACAGAAATGGGTTGACTTTTTAGTATAAAGCAGGGATGTTGAAGACAACAACCCAGGTTCTAATGCAGATCTAATGAACCATATATATTTTCTTAAAACAATTTATTTATTTATTTATTTTCTTTGTGTAAAAAGTTGATCATACCCGTTTGACCTTCCAACTACAGTTAACACTAACGGTCAACAGTGAGATCAAGGGTACTTATTTGTAATTTCGGCAAAAGTTCAATCTAGTTGCATATACACCAAATGTTAGGGTATTTGATTGCAATTTGCCCTTTTTAAAAATACATCAGATTTAAATTTGTGTTAATATTAAAGCTTTTTTCATTTTTCAAATTAATTAATTTATTTTAATGGATTTCCATTTTAAAAAATTAGTAAATAGCTTTTAAGTATTTTTTTAAAAATAATTTTTATAACACGTGTCAATTTTATATTGGTCAATCTAAATTGGGAAAGTTGTCAAATTGTAAAAGGTTGAAAGGCAAAAGTGTCATTTTCATTCAATAATTAAATACAATTGGCAGATGGTCAATTTGCATTTTCTGTCACATTTAACGGTCAAAATTATGGTCAAAGGGACCAATTAGATACATTTCTGAAAAGTAAGGGACCAAAGGTTGTAAAAAAGTAAACTCATTTAAAAAATTGATCTTTCCCCAAAACTTAGGGGCTAAATTGATAATACCCCCTTTTTTTTTTCTTATTCTACAAATAAAAAAAGCCGTTAGGATGGGCCTCTCTAGCGGCGTTGTTGTCGAGCGGCGTCGATGGGCGTGCAATGCCCAGGTGACTTCGCCTTGGCATCGTGCACTACACAAGCGACACCGTGCCTAGGCAGTTAATCCCGATGGCGCATGCCCAAACGACATTGTCCCCGGAAAAGGCACCGCCGGTGTGAGATGAGATTAGAGAGAAAATAGAAGAGAGGGTTTAGGGAATGTTTTTATATAGCTGTATTTTGGTAATTATTGAAAAACGTGGTTATAAACATTAAAATTTTTGTATGTGTTTAAATACAAATCCCTAATATTTCTAAATTCTGGTTTTATAATGAATTATTGTTTTATCAATATTTTCATTTGTATTATTTCTTTATTTCTTTATTTTAAGGTTGTTTTTTTTACACTATGCTTGGTTTGATAGAATAGGAGAAAAAGTAAATGAAATAATTTGGATGGATTTCTAATATCTTGTTTGGATTGTTAAATGAGAAGGAAAAGAAATGAAAAGAAAGGAAAGTGAAGGAAAATGAGGGAATAATTTCTTCTTTTTTAATCCAATTTGGTTTCCACCCAAATTTGTAAGGAAAATGAGAGAAATGAATCCAAAATTAATGATTTTTTCAATATCCCAAAACTAACCCTATTAATATTCGGTATTCATATTGTTGAAAGAATGTTATTTTCGTAAATAGAATAAAATGTATTCATTTATTTCTCTCCTCCAAATAAGATTGATTTCCTTTCTTTTCTATTTATAACCACCTAAACATCAATTATTAAAAACACTTTGTTTTTCTTTCCTTTCCTTTCATTTCCTCGTTTTACCTTTTCTTTCCTTTCTCTCATATTCCACAAATCCAAACATTAATATTTTTATACATAAATTGAAGTCAACCTAACATAAATGTTAATGAAAATTGACGGAAAGAGAGATTTGTATTATGTTGAACAAAAATTCACTCTTTACGAAATTAAAGAAGAAGACAAAAGTAATCTAAAGAATGAGTATTTCCATTCAATCAAATAAATAATAAATATTGGGATGCATTTACTAATTGATAATGAAATGAAACATAGAAAAGGAAATCATGAAAGAGAATTTGATTCTTTAGGTGGGATAAAGAAATTAGCAAAGGGGATTTGATTCCCTAGGTGGGATAAAGGAAACAAGTTCCTTTTTCAGTAGAAATTTAATTCCTGATTTTTATGTAAAACCCACATAATCAAATTTAGTAAACACAGCCACACAGAAATCACTAATCAGTAATTAAGATCCATTTCCCTCATTACAATTCATGATTGATAAGCACACCATTAATGTAAGATTCCAACTGATTTGTTGAATCAATGATTTCTAAGGAGTTCTAAAGTGAGAAGTGAGAGAGAAGAAGAGAGAAAACAACCATTCATAAGTCCATTTCCAACCCAAAATATCAATTATTTGCAACTTTTACACCAAAATGGTGTAACTTTTACGATATTTATTTTTCCATCTCCAACCCATTGCACCAAATTTACACTAAAAAGAATATCCCTTTAAACAAAACTATAGATATTAAAAAGAAGGAAAAACTTGCATCAATTCTACAATGTTGTGCCCGGTTGCGCCAGATCTGGCACAACTATGTAGCTCAACTCAATTTGGCACAGAATGATGAAGCTTGGTTGGAGAGGAATTTTTGCTTCAAATTTTAGAATATAGTTGGAGATGCCCTAATCAATCAGCTTTTAGTCTTTTACCATCTTTAATGAAGGACAAAATGGACAATCCCTTTACTTTCGTGCTAAAACTTAAATAAAAATAAAAAGGGGTTAAAAAACCTAACCTCTTAAACTAGTGTCGGTCCCATATATAGGGGCAAAAACCCCTGATCTGTCCAAACCGGCGGGGCTTTGATCTGTTCGGGACAAGTTTGGAGCACTTAAAACGAGGCTCAGGTTGGGTATGGGTCAAACTTTTTTGACCCGATTTTTTATCGGGTTGGGTATGGGTCAACCTTTCAAGCCCTGACCCGTCCCATTTGGCATGGTATTTATATAATTATATTTTAAAATATAAAAATATAAAGAGAGTAATAAATCTCTAATTTATAATCTCTTTGTGTTCTATTAAATTTAAGTTTATGTAAGAATTTTAAGTGTATGTTAAAATGTATGTTAAAATGTTTTTCAAAAGTGTACGATTGTTGTTGACGGTGATTTTTAGGACTATGTAGATTTGATCACACGTCACACAAGGTATATTGAATTAATAATTATATAATCAACCAAAAAGAATAAAAGAAATCATGCAAGCAAGATTTTATGTGGAAAACCCGGAAGGGAAAAAACCACGGTTGCCGGCGACGGCGAGAAAGTAATCCACTATGGAAAAATCGTTACAATCTCAACCTCACTTGCTCTCTTGAATATCTAATGATTCGTGAACCCTTTTTTGGGTTTTTGTAGGGTCTATTTATACATGCATAGAACCCTAAATCTTGGAATAGAAGTCAAAGAAAAGTAGTAGTAATTCTATAAAACTCTGACTTATTGGAGTCGTTTTAATCACATTGGGACTCTTGCCTATTCTGGATTCTGATATCTCCAAGGAAATTTGTTTCCTTATCAGAGTGTGCTTCATGATGCCTTATTTGAGTAAGATTCTTCTTTTGCATATTTGAGTCGTGATCACATTGAATTCCATGCTACTGACGCGTCATGATTCTGAGTGTGTCTCAAAATCGTCCACGTGTCACTTTAGCCGACCGTCTACCAAACCCGACCAAATTTCCTTTACCCCCGACTGGGGATATAGACCCGATCAAGTAACTAAACCCGACCATCTTGGGTACCCCCGACCATCTTCTTTAATTTGGTCAATATAATTACTTCAGTCAAGTGCTTTCCACTTGATCATCTAGGTAACCCTGACCAGGTATAATGTGAGCTACATTATAATTATCTTAGGTTGGCTCGATCTAGCTGATATTCATTGACATGCCATCTTCTAATTCCCACGTAATACGACGTTTATGCTGACATGTCATCTTTTCAGATTTTACCAATAACAATACCCCCTTAAACATTCAAACCGAGCATCTTGCCCAACGGAGAGAACTCGCTGGGTGAGATATGTTTAACTTGGGAATCTTTTGTCTTGTAGTCCATTAATGCTCATTAATGTTTGACAGCTAGTCTTAAAATTTCAACCGCAAACGTTTGATTTACCTAGGTGATTTGACGCATATGACGCAACTGACGGCGGCGATTCAAATTTTAAATGGCGCATGATCTCCGGGATTCGCACACCAATCACCACTCTAGCATGACGTCATCTTTGCCTATATATATTTTCAAAACCCTTTGTTTCCCTCTCACCCAATCTTTTCTTCAAGTTGCAAAACTTTTCTTGCTTCAAATTTTCTCAGAACTTCTTATCTTCTCCGGGCTTTCTACTTCAACATCATCAACACTCACATTTCATTCACTTCAAATCCTTCAGGTATGGATCCTATTACCCGTCACCATTTTGTTGACCTGCTAATGAGAACTGTGAAAACATGCGACAAGGAAAATGCCGATAGGATTGAGTTTATCTTACGGGGTCGTTCTCAAAACCCCCATGTAACTCAACCCACAACTCTCAATGTCGATTATTCAATTGTCCGTCCTGAGTTTCAACCTTCGTATTTCGACCCTAACATTGCTAAACCACATGTTACCTCTCCTAATACATGCCCAGATATGTCTAAGATGACATGATCCGGTCGGGGAAGCAGATCAGGAGCTAAGGATTCCACCGCTATTGACTTGAAGATCCCCTCCCAATTGATAACACAACTGGCTCAGGGGATTGCTCCCCTTCAACAAAATATGGTTGAGCATACCTATGAGCCAAATCCTAATACTACCTCAGGTACTTCTGATCAGGAACTAGAGAGAAGAACCTTCGATTAGGATAGCGAAAGAAGGAGTCCTCCTAGGGGCTCCAAGAGGATATTTACCAAAGAGACGGCTGCCCGTAAAGTGGCCAAATCCTCTGAAAGGTCTCCGGTCAGTAAGGTGGCCAAGAAAACTGAATGGTCCACTACCTCCGAAGTTGCCCGTGAAAAGAGGGTGGCTGAAATTGCAAGTGGCCCAATGGCTTATCAGACTGGAGTCAAGCTGATTATTCTTGAGTAGGAAGATGATGAACAAAAAACGGTGACTGAACTGATTTTGATGGAGCATTGATTGAAGAGGAGATCTGATCGCGTGTCAGCTACGTCTGCCATTCCTCCACCTGATCAACCTAAGGGAGATGTTCAGGCTCCTCTTGGGTCAATGAGCAAGCTATCCTTCAACAAACACAGCCCCTCACCTCCATTCGAATTAGCTCTTGTTGAAGTTGATCGTCCAACGGTTGAGGTCCTTACTGAACCTTCTGTGCAACGTGCTGGTAAGGCTCCGATGCACTTTTCGGTCAAGCGTCAGATAGTCTTTACCAACTCGAATTCTGACAAGGGGCAGACCGATCCTGAAGGAACACCAGCTGACCCCCCTACTCTTGGAACTGAAGATGATCTGATTGACCAATGGGTAGACCATACCGAAAAAATTGGCTTACGGTTGGACCATCTCCCTAGAGCCTCACCGAATGTTGGAATGAACCCCCTACAGGTGTCGTCGAAGATGGTTCATCAAGAGCCACTGATCAGGCGTAAACTGCTGCTGTTCCTTCGGAAGTTACTTCTAAAGCCAACCATTTTGCTCCTTGTACACTCCAGTTGATCAGTAGCCTCACAATCGCGAGGCAATGGAAACACCAACCATTACTGACTCTTCTGATTTTAGGGATGCGTTAATCGACCCCCTTGACATGTTACGGGCCATGTCTGCTGGAAGAGGTTATGTTGGGGAAGGTTACTGGAAGAAGTTTCAGAATGGCAGCAACCATGAGTGAGTCCTTGCAGTTTACAACAATGTAGTATATGTAAGTGTCTTTAATTTTCTGATCGACCTTTTCTATTTTAGACCTATTATCATAACCTGTCTCTTTTCTTTTCAGGCAGTGAAGGAGTTGATCGGAGCCATGATAGCTTAGGAGAGGCATGCTATTGAGATCTCATAGTTGAAGAAGAGGCTCTAAGGGAGGAAGAAAGAGTTAAATTCTGCTTCAGCTAGCGAGTCAAAATTTAAGAAATTGTATGAAGAAAAGTTGAAGCAGCGCGATTTGAATGAGTTAGTTTTGAGGAAGGCTGTAGCTACTATTGAGACCCGAGCTGACAATGCCACAGATAGCCTTACTGAACTCGCTAGGAAGAGCACCCAGCTTGAACTGAATCTGACTAAGGCTGAGCGGCGGTGTGCTGAATTGGAACAGAAACTCATCCTGATTGAACAAGCTGTTACTAGTCAGGAAGCGAAAGCTCGAGCTGCCAAAGAGACCCTGGCCGCCTCTCAACAGGCTATGCTTGTGGCCTAGTAAGGATTTAAGGAAGCCAATCTGTGTTATGAAAGGCTGGCTGAAGAACTGAAGCAATAGAATGTTAGCATGGAGGCGCTTTCACTGGAGGCCAAACTAGCCCTCGAGGTCAAGAGTGTTAATTGATACAAGAGGTCTCCTGCATTGAGGCAGTTGTGCTAAGAGAGCTCGAGCGAGGGCTTGTCACTGTTCGAATGTTTTTTGGGGTTAATGAGAGTTCCTCAGGGGAGGCTTGCCGAAAATGGGATCGAAAGATCCAAAACTACAAAGCCGAGTCTCTGGACGCGATAAATAACCAAAGGATGAGATGAAGGGCTTATTGCAGATCTATAAGGAAGGACCCTCACATTATGCATCTAGAACTCCCCTCCAAATCTTCTCTGGTGACTTTTCACACAGGTGAAGAGGGTGGCGCATCGGCCAAGGGTATTGATGATGGGCCCTTTCCCGAGGCTGATTATTCTCCTTTCATGGCTGATGACCTAGAGGATGACGTTTTTTGGCCGGATTTTGGAGATCTAACCAAAGGCTATGAGGATGAAAGCAACCCCCTTAGCAACTCTGGACCTGGTGGTCCTTCGAGCACTCTCGGAGCTTGATTTTGCCTTTTTATTCTCTCTTTTTCATCACATATCTTGTAAATTTTCGTATACCATTGTATAAATGATCATTTCATTTTTAATGATATAAATCTTTATTTACTTATGTGGATTTCTTTACTTTAATCCATAATCTTCACTGACCGTCATTTTTGGTTTAACCAGTTATCTCATCAACTGATCGTTACTAACCCGATCGATCATGTTAGTAACTGATCAAACTTAATCAGGCTTGTATTATGTTGGACCGACCATTTTTGATTCGTTCAGCTATCTCGTTAACTGCTCGCTATTTACCCAGTAAATTATCTTATTAATTGACTGAACTTGGTCGGTCAGTTTCGCCATTACCTAGCCTTAATTTGACCTGATCAATTATCTAATTAACTGATCAAACTTGGTTTGTTGTATGAATAGTTTTTGATCATATTTGCTTGATTTGCTTGCAGTAGCTCTTTCAGAGGTTTGTCAAGTAGTTTTCTTTTTTATGGACCATTTGTATGGTATCTAATTTATAGACACTTGTCTTTTATCTGTCAACTAAGTCACTGAGACATCTCCCGGTAGTCTGTTGCTCAAGATTCGTTGCAATGGGGGTGATCATTATCTCATTAACTTAACTTATCTCAACCGGGTATCTCACTAGCCGGTGTTCAAGTATGAAAATGGGACTCTCCCATCCAACTTTCTACGCATCCCATCAAGTACCTATGACCTGAAGGCGCTCTAACAGTGTTTATATACACCCAATTAGTTTTGGTGAATGTGCATTTGTCTTTATGACACATGCTTTTGGCCCGATCATCGGGCCCCCCGAGCGCCTATTTATCGTGAAAGATTTTGGGTGATGCGATTTGCTTTTGTAAACGAAAGCAATATTAGAACACATTTTCCTTGAACTATTCTTTCCTTGAAGGGCTTTTATTGATAACTTTAATCAAAAAAATACAAAAAGCAAGAACTGATCAAGAATTAATGAAATCTGTGGTAAATCTAAATTTAACAGAATATCTAAATAAAAAGAAAGCCGAAAAAGAAACCCCTCAAGGGTAGAATATCTTCAAATATTGAGCGTTGCAAAGCCGGGACAACTATCCCCCTTCTGGTCATGTTAGGCGATATGCTCCATGTCCAGCTAATTAGACCATCTGATAAGGTCCCTCCCACTTATCTACCAAAGATCCAACTGCCTTCTCTCTTGTATTTAAGGATACTCTTCTGAGGACCAGATCTCCGAGCTGGAATTTTCTTATCCGGACATGTGAGTTGTAATATCTAGCAATCCGTTGTTGGTATGCTGCATTTCTCACTTTCTCCATGTCCCTTTTTTCTTCCAACTCGTCTAGGTTCTATTCTAAAGTCCTTACATTTGCATCAGGTTGGTATAGCTAGACTCTGGGGGAAGCGTGGGTTATCTCGATCAGGATAACTACCTCAGTCCGGAATGCCAGGGAATGAGGTATTTCTCTTGTCGACGTTCTTTGAGTTGTCCGATATGCCCAGAGCACCTCGTGCAATTTGTCTGGACAATTTCCTTTCATGTTATCTAGCTTCGCCTTCAAGGTGTGCTTGATGATCTTGTTGATAGCTTCAGCCTGTCAATTGGTCTAGGGATGGGCCTGCATGGCATAGTAGTTCTTGATATGGTTTTGGGATATCTTCCTGAAGTTATCACTATCGAATTGGGTCCCGTTATAAGTGATGATTGTATCTAGGATTCCAAATCGGTAAATGATATTCTTCTTCACCAAGTTGGTAGTATTAGCCTCGGTTATGTGTACCAATGCTTCTGCTTCTGCTTCTGCTTCTGCTTCTGCCCATTCTGTAAAATAGTCTACCGCTATTATGGCATGCTTTGCACCTTCTTTGGTCACCGTTGAAATTGGGCCGATCAGATCTAGTCCCCACATTGGGAACGGCCAGGGTGAGGTCAGATTCTTCAACTGCTAATGTGGCTGTTTAATGTCATTTACAATCCTTTGGCAAGTACATCACTTTTCAACCACTGATTGCGCATCCTGGAATAGGGTTGGCCAATAAAATCCTTGTCTAAGGGTTTTATGAGCCAAACTTTTTCCCCCCGTATGGTTCCCACATACACCTCTGTGTATGCTTGCTAGAATCTTATCTCTCTTAGCCTGACTGACACATCTTTAGAGGGCTATTAAAAATCCCCTTCTGTAGAGCTCCCCTCCTATAATTGAATACTAGGCCGCCCTATACCTGATTCGCTTTACTTCTACTGTATCTTCAGTATGCTTGCCGCCTTCTATGTACTCTCTGATTGGGGTCATCCATGTAATCTGGCCTTCTTCAATCACTTTAACTATTATCTTTTCCTCTTCTTTGATACTGAGTTTCTTGAGATGAGCCATTGAGATCGTTTTGGACCAGATACTAGTGGTTGCTGATGCCAATCTTGTTAGAGCGTCATCTCTCTCGAGATTTGAGTGATTCTGTAAGTTTTGAATCTCTTGAGAAGTGCCTTAGCTACTTCTAGGTAAGCTGCCATGTTGTTGTCCTTTGCCTGGTACTCATCTAAGACCTGGTTGACCACGACCTGTGAATCACTGAATATCTCCACTTCATCTGCTCTCAGTGTCGTTCAAACCTTGAGTCCTGCTAACAATGCCTCATACTCAGCCATATTATCGGTAGCCTTGAAGTCAAATCGTAGGGCACATTCTACTTGGTCACCTTCTTGAGTGGACACTACTATGCCTACCCCGCTGTCATGCGTGTTTGAAGACCAATCGTCGTGCAGTTTCCAGCTAAAAATCTTCCTTTCTTTATCTTCGAGCATTCAGATCACTTCATTGTTTGGCTCAGTGAACTCAGCGATCAGATCTGCCACGACCTGACCTTTTATCCCGGCCCTTGGCAAGTAAGTGATATCAAATTCACTTAGCTCAATTGCCCACTTTGTCAATCTTTCTGACACTTCTGGTTTAGACAGGATCTGCTTTAGTGGACAATCCGTGTATACCACGATCCTATGAGCCTGGAAGTTTGGTCTTAGCTTTCTTACGGCTATTATCAGTGCTAATGCCATCTGCTCGGCTGCCGAATACCTCATTTTTGCTAGCAGTAAGGTCTTTCTGGTGTAATACACCGGTTTTTGTACTCCTTCGTCTAGTCTGACCAATACTGACCCCGCAACCACAGCTGTGACTGACAGGTACAAATACAGTGTTTCCCCATCCAGAGGTTTCGACAGAATTGAGGCCTTACCTAGATGCTCTTTAATCTTCTAGAAGACTTGTTCACATTCTTCGTTCCAGCCCAATCCTTTGCTCTTTCTTATTGCTTTGAAGAAAGGCAAGCACCTATCTGTTGATTTACTGATGAATCGGTTTAACGAGATCAGGCAGCCCGTTAATCTTTGAATATCTTTTAGGTTACCTGGGGACCTCATCTTTTCCAAGGCCCTTATTTTTTTGGGATTCGCCTCGATCCCTCTCTGGTGTACATGAAACCCAAGGAACTTTTCTGACGGTACCCAAAAAACACACTTGTTAGGGTTGAGCTTCATCCCATACCTCCTCAGTACCCAAAACGTTTCTTCCAGATCGGTTGCATGCTTTTCTGCTGCCATGCTTTTCGTCAGCATGTCGTCTATATAGACCTCCATGTTTCTGCCGATCTGTCGGGCGAACATCTTGTTAACCAATCTTTGGTAAGTTGCCCTGGCATTTTCGAGGCTAAAAGACATTACTTTGTAACAGTAAAGCCCCTGATATGTTGTGAAGGCGGTTTTTTCTTCATCTGGGCCAATCATCCTGATCTGGTTAGAGCCTGAATAAGCATCCATGAAACTCAGCAGTTCGTGTCCCGCAGTCGCATCAACCAACTGGTCTATTCGAGGCAGATGGAAGCTGTCTTTTGGGCATGCTTTGTTTAGGTATGTGAAGTCCACAGATATTCTCTACTGCCTATTTTTCTTCTTTACGAGTACAACATTGGCTACCAACTCGGGGTATTGCACTTCCCTGATCGATCCTGCTACCAATAGCTTATAGATTTCCTCTTTGATTGCTTGGCTTTTCTCGGGGTTGAATCACCGTCCCTTCTACATAACCGTTTTATACTCGGGGTCAACTGCTAGAGCATGCGAAATTATTTTGGTGTCGATTCCCGACGTATCTTCATGCTTCCAAGCAAACATGTCTTTGTATTCTTTTAACAAGTTGACCAATTTGCTTTGTATCTGTTCTGTCAACTGTGCCTCTAGCTTCACAGTCTGCTCGGGGTTTTTGTCATCTATTACCACCTCATTAATTGGCTAGCTTTCCTGGTCTTTCCTATCTTCCGGAGATGTCTCCCTTGAGTTCAAGTCGAACCAAGTTGGTGTTTCTTCCTTTTCTTCTTCCTCATCCTCCTTCATGCCGTTTTCTTGTTAAGGAAAATCTCATTGCATTACCTCCGACTCTACTTTTTCTCTATAGACTGCCAGATTGGCTTTCCTTGCCCATTCCTATGAGCCTTTCATGACTCCAACCTTCGCTTCTGTTGGGAATGTAATAGTTAGGGCATAGGTGGCCGTGACCGCCTTTGTTTTGTTCAGGAATGGTCTTCCTAATAGGGCATTGTATGGCCAATTCTCAGTGTCAACAACTACAAAGTTGAGTAACACGGTCTTCTGACATGGGAAGCTTTCTATCTCAACTGGCAGTTTGACCGTCCCTAGTGATCTTACCTCCGCTCTACCAAATCCTCTGAGCGAGATCATCAGCGGTTGCAGATCCTTTCTTTGTAGCCCTAATTGATTGAATACCCCAACACTTAAGATGTCCGCCAAGCTCCCATTGTCGATCACTACTCTCCTTACTTCTCTTTGACCGATGCAAACTGACAATACAATGGCGTCGTTTGGTCTTAATTCAAGTCTGTGCGCATCTGCCTCTGAAAAAATGATCGGGTCCCAACCTTGCTTAAGCTTCTTTTGATCTGGACCTATTGAGTTTACTTCCAGGTTCTTCTGGCCATCTATTGCCTCACTGACTTCAGTCATTCTCTCCCTACTACTTCTTCTTGTGCATGGCCCGCCAAAAATGGTTTTTATAGCCCCAACATCTGAACTTTCCCTCGGACTCCCTCTTTTGTCTTGGTTATTTTTTGCGGGGTCATTCTGCCTATCATCACCTCATTTGAAAACCACATCCTTCAGGTGCCCTTCCCTGATCAACTTCTCCATGTAATCCCTTAGTTGGTAACACTTGGAAGTCTCATGACCATTCTCGCGATGAAATCGGCAGTACTTGGTAGTGTCTCTCCTGGCAGAGTTTGACTGCTTTGGGGGTTTTTTATACAGGTTTTTATCTTCTATCACATTCAGAATTTCTTCTTGCTTCTAAGTCAAATGGGTGATATTTGTGTACTACCTTCTGAAGGTCCTATTGCCCTTCTGATCATTGTCCTTGCGGCCTTCCTTACCTTTTCCAAAATTTTTCTTCTGGTCTCCTTTAACATTTCCTTTCGAACCACTATCTTTAGGTTTTTGACTTTCTCCCGGTCGGTTGCCATGTATAAGCTCTCCTCAGTGGGCTATCTGCTCCTCTTCGGCCATGACTTATCCTCTCATATCATCCATCAGACTTGCATAAGTAGTTGGCCCATTTTGCCTTAGGTTGAGTGACAATTGGTTGTACTGTAAAATATTGACAAATGCAGACACTACTGCGACATCATTGGGGTCCTGTACTTCCGAGACTTCCTGCGAGAACCTGGTGAGGTAGTCTTTTAACTTCTCATTCTTCCTTTGTCTCAAGGTCGAAAGAACAAAGATTGACTTTCGACGCTGGATATTCCCCATGAATTGCCTGGTAAAGGCATGTATCAAGTCTTCAAAATTCCTAATTGAACTGCTATAGAGGCCACCAAACCATCTAGACCCCTAATCCCCTAATGTCTAAGGGAACATCGTGCATATGAGTGCATCATCATAGTCATATTGAGCCATTGTGCTTTGTTATCTTCTGACGTGCTCCTAGGGGTCATTGTTGGCCTTGAATTACTCTACGTGAGGCATCCTGTGTTGGGGTTTTTGCCCTAAAGCTTGTAATATATAAATATAATTTGAACATAAATAAAAGAAGTAGTATATTCATTCATTTTGTGTCATACTTTATATAATATGTGCACTTAACATCCAAAATTGCCGGATGTAATTTCGAACTGAGTATATGAGTGTCATATATAGATGGATTCAGTTTGAAACGAGCAATTTAAAGAGTCCATAGATAGCAAATAAAGCTGGGTACTTTATTTGTGATTAATCTATAGCTGAGGTCCATTTCGTAGTGTACGGTGATTCCATCCTGGATCATTCATATGTAGATATGAGAATGGAGGCACCTTGTATGATGTGATCATATAGGACTGGGCCATGATCTATATGAATCTCTCACTAAGATCCGTTTAACGATGAGATTCATATATATCAACTAATGATGGCTATATGTGGGTGATCTTAATCCTGAGTGTCTTATCGACTCCTTCAGGTTAGATCGTGGTCTTTGATATACCATGGGTGAGGTCGAAGTTGCATTCCCGATCAATATACTCCGTATGTTGGGATCACTGTTTGGCTTGTGGCTGGGAAGGTTTGTACACAATAGTGAAATCCACTCCTTCTTGTGAGAAGTAGATGGTAGTTCCCTTAAGGGTTGATTCGGGGCTTGAACAATATGAGCGCTCTCCTAATTCCGTAAGGAATGTATGATTTATTGTTCATTAGAGAATCAATGGTACTTAATGGAAAGATATGATTAGAGGGGTATAACGGACATTATGACCCAGCTTTAATTATGAACTACTTGTGGAGGATTATACCATATGTAATAGCTATATCGATGGACACCGAGAGTTATTGGTTTGTGTAAAAACGTCTACAGTTGAGAGAGTGCAGTTTCGGGTTTTTAGTGGAATAACATCGAAGTTAATAATCATGAAATATTAATTAAAGAGTTTAGTTAATAATTTCTAAGGATTATTGGAGCTCAAAATATTGTGGGTCCATTAGGTCCCCTTGCTAGCCCGATCGATTTAGGTAACAAGGGTCACGGTTAATTAATTGGATTGTCTAATTAATTGTGTTACGAAAGTGACACGTATTAATTCGGGAATTAATTGAATAATGGGATTATTTAATTAATGAATAATGGTGATTAAATAAATTAAATAATAAGATTATTTAATTATGTTGTTAATCACTAAATTGAGGGTGTTAATTGATATTTGATTTTGAATAAAATAAGATAATATGATTATTTTATTTTATTAAATTAAATATTTGAAATTGAATTTGAAATATTTGAATTCAAAAATAAATATTTAATTTAAAAGGATATGAGATATTCTTTTGAAAAGTTTTAAAAATCAAATAAGATTTTGGTTTGTTTTTATTTGATATATATGAGATATATATTTAATTAAAAAAATGAAACCGAATGAGAGAACATGACACAACAAATAAAAAGTAATTAGATTACTTTGAAAGAGAGAAGAAAAAAAAATGAATTCGTGACACACAGCAAAAGAAACAGCAAACAAAAGAAAAAAAAATATTAGTGTGTGGTGAGACCACAAATGCTGTACTTCTAGAGTTTGTTTTTTGTGTGTGTTTTTCTTTTCTTCCTCCATACAGGTCCTGAATATCGTGACGAGCCCACACGCTGTTACCAGTTCCGGGAGATAGTGAGGAAGATCACGTGGTTCAAATCAGGAGCAGTTCGTATCAAAGTGAAGGAGCCTCCTACGTAGGTATGAATCTTCACTTTATTATTTCATTTGATTATTACTGTACAAATGAGTTAGTTTAATGATTGCATAAAAATTTTAAAACCTTCCGCTGCGCAATCTGTAACCCTAGGTTCCAACATCTTGAACTTGTCCGAGAAACGAGCTTGCCTTATGAAGGTAGCGAATGGACTGCCAGAATTACCTATTAGCATGTTCCCACGACCTTGCCTTCGTTCCAAGGCTTTAATCCTTCTTAACAGAACTTCCCGCTCTCCTTTTGGTTCGCTGCGCTCATCAAAATTTCGGCGAATGATAAGACTATAAGGATCCTTTAAAGCTCGCCCCGTGATATGAATGTCATGTACGTTGTACGTATGTGCTGGGGTTGTTTCCCTACGCCTCCTACGGGGAGCTTCATCATCCGTTGAAGCTGATTGAGATCTCCTCTTATGACCATCATACCTGTCGGTCCGGTCGTAATTCATTCCCCGCCTCTGGTATCTTCTAACGTCTTCCCACGGATTGAGACCCCTATGTTTTTCTCTTTCTTGGTTCCCCCGGCCTCCGCTCTCTTTGCTGTCCTAGTCATCTTGGTGATCGTCTCTTTTTTGGGGAATGTTCCCTCCTATCATGAAGATCTGCCCTATCTCTACCAGATTTATGTGGCGCGTCTGGGGTTGTAGCCATTATTTCAAATTGTACCCTGGGATCTCAAGCTACCACCGGCATAGAAAACTGGTACGGTGAGGTCAAGTTATCGGTAGCGGTTATGCTGATTCCTTATATGGCGGTGTCTTCGATGACTCTCCGTAAGGATTCCTGGACTTGCTGGAAAGCGTCTGGGGAGATACTGGGGATGGCGTCTGTAGAGGTCACAACATCTTGTTCGACGGAAGTCGGAGTTCTAGAAGGTAAATCTCCTTTTGCAGTGCTGGTGTTTATTACACCAGTATCATCGATACCAAGTAGGGTACTAGTCTCATGCGAGGATTGACTTATGTCTCTACTATTCGCCATGCTGCTGTTATACAGATTTTCTAATATTTTCACACTATCACCCCTTCCTTTTAGCTCCAATTGTTGACGGTGATTTTTAAGACTATATAGATTTGATCACACGTCACATAAGGTATGTCGAATTGATAATTATATAATCAACCAAAAAGAATAAAAGAAACCATGCAAGTGAGATTTTACGTGAAAAACCCTAAAGGGAAAAAATTACGGTTGCCGGGGACGACAATGAAATAATCCACTATGGAAAAATCATTACAATCTCAACCTCACTTGCTCTCTTGAATATCTAATGATTCGTGAACCCTTTTTTGGGTGATGGTAGGGTCTATTTATACATACATAGAATCCTAAATCATAGAATACAAGTCAAAGAAAAGTAGTAGTAATCCTATAAAACTCTGACTTATTGGAGTCTTTTTAATCACATCGGGACTCTTGCCTATTCTGGATTCTAATAGCTCTAAGGAAATTTGTTTCCTTTTCATAGTATGATTCATAATGCCTTATTCGAGTAAGATTCTTCTTTTGCGTATTTGAGTCGTGACCGCATTGAATTCCATGCTATTGACGCGTCATGATTCTGAGCGTGTCTCAAAATCGTCCACATGTCGCTTTAGCCAACCGTCTACCAGATCCGACAAAATTTCCTTTACCCCCCACCTGGGATCTAGACCCGATTGAGTAACTAAACCCGACCATCTTGGATACCCCAGACCATCTTCTTTATTTTGGTCAATACAATTACTTCAGTTAAGTGCTTTCCACCTGACCATCTAGGTAACCTTGACCATGTATTATGGGAGCTACATTATAGTTATCTTAGGTTGGCTCGATCTAGCTGATATTCATTGACATGTCATCTTCTAATTCCCACGTAATACTGTGTTTATGTTGACATGTCGTCTTTTCAGATTTTACCAATAACAATTATATTTAAGTGTATATTTAAATTTCCAATCAACAAAGAAAAAATAATTGTTTATTTTTTTTAATTTTAATGTATTTTAAAATTTAATTGAATATTAAAATTTAAATCAATGTCCTAAAATACAGTTGTATGATAAAATAATTTGTATATTTAGTGGTTTGAAAATATATATTTTTAGGTAAATTGCACTAACTTACCCTGATTATATGTATAATTGCACTAAAACCTGTAAAAATATAATAATAACACAAACATACCCTATGACATGTTGACTAACGGTGGTAAACCGTTGACCACAGTTAGTTAGTAACAGCAAAGGGGCAAACCTGTCTTTTTATTCAATGTTATCAATAAATAAAAAATGAAACATTTTGTCGAATCCCATCTCGACACATCAGCTCCAAGAAGTTTATATTAATTAAAACTAAACAATTAATTATATGTAAAATAAATATTAATTTAAAAAAGTATCATTTTCATCTTCATCTTCCCCAAATATCCCCAACATCTTCTTCACCTAAATGTCGTAACTATATCTTTTCCTTGCCCAAACATTCAAATTAAAATAATTAACTCTTTAATAAAGAAATTTAAAATAAAATCAACTACACCGCCGGTGAAAGGAGCAATTCAGTCCTCCACGAAGAGCAAATTTGCCCCTCGTAGAGGAGTGGTCTACTTTTCATGAATGAGCAGACTCCATCTCATTTTTTTTTAATTTTGTTTTTCTTTTGTTTTTTTTTTTTTTTAACAAAGATGTTGAACTGTTTTGAATTGTGGGTATGTAGAGAGATTTTGCGTTTTGAGAGATTTTGTGGTTGCCTATTAGGTGTTTGATAATTTAGTGAGAGAAGTCAAAAAGAGAGAAGAAGTTGAGTGAATGAAATGCAACATTTTCTCTTTGTTTCTATTTGATATTCCATTTATATATATATATATATATATATATTCTGTAATGTTATTTTTTTATGCTGAAATGATTTGAAGCTTTGCAGATTATGGAGATTTGAGTCTTTGTTTTTGGATGTGTTCTATTTGGTTTCAGCTTTAGTTGATTTTGATATGAGATTTTGTTTGGATCCCATTTTAATAACTTGTATCAATATTGTTTTAAGGTTTTCATTGTTAGATCTAATACTCAATTGTAAATCAAGTTTGGATTTTGGTGTGTTTGATGTAGAAGAAGAAATCATTAACTTTTTTATATTTTCTAATATTTTTATTTTTAATTAATTATCTGATTTTATATAATTAAATAATATATCTATAATTGCAAAGGTGACATTGTCCCTTATTTGTAGCTAACTAAAGTGGTCAACAGTTGACATCCGTTAGTCAACGGATCAAAGGTATATTTATGTTATTATGATATTTTTACAGGTTTTAGTATAATTATGTATATAATCAAGGAATGTTTGTACAATTTACACTTTTTTTCATAATAATAAAAAAAAAAACAAACCGATCATTTCGGATCGGGCCTTTTGTCATTTCAGATCAGGCAGAAAACCCATTCGAGGGGCAGGCGGGTTTAGGATCTCATTAACATTAAACAGTTTCCTAGTTCTGTAACAAAATGTTCACCTCTGCTAAGAAATTACCGTTCGATCCCAGCAGAAGGTGATCAACATCAAGAAAATTAACTCAACAAACAAGATTGTATCACTAAATCTGCCCGGAGAGGCCAAGGAATCGCACTCTTCACTGAGTCAGGTGACTGTTGGAAAATGGATGAAGCTACATTATTCCACAAGAGACAAGAAATCAAGAAAAAAGAAATTCTCTACTGTTATTGTTCCGTTCAGGATGGCTGATAAAAGATGAACCCAACACCGACAAAATTTTGAGAGGTCTCCATGATCAATTAACCATCTACATCCAGTGTTCTCTCCTGTATTCTCGCACAATAACAGGCACACTTGTGGGTGGGACCTGAAACAACCACAAACAATTACACTTGTTATCAAAAGATTCCTTTGGAGGTTCTGATTTCCCACAAAGTAAACCATTTTTTAATTCTTGTTTCTTCAAATTGGCACGTAACATTGGTATCAATTGCAATCACTCCTAAACTACTGCTCAAGAAAGAATGGTGGCCTGCAAGAAATGTTCTTAGCCATAAGTACACCTTTGATCAACTTCATAATACACGTAATCAGGATCATAAACATGGATATCAACAATTTGATTGTCCAATTGTACCTTGCCAATTTGACACACAAGAACATTAACATGGTTTACTTGGAGCAAAACCAGAACCTCCAAACCTCCAAACAAACTATAAATTGGGGAATAATCTCTTATTGTCTTCATTTAATGCATCTCAATCTATATAATGATTTCAAAAGATAGCAACTAGATAAATTTAAATAATAACTAGATAAAAACTAGTAAGAAATTATGTTGAAAAAACACAATCTAAAAATAAGTTAACTACTGATCAAGTTATCCTAAAAATTTAATTAATAAATCTATTTTATCTTTAATGTTTTATTTTCGACTTGCATGTAACTACATCATTATTGAATTAAAAAGGGAAATGGCTAGCGGCTTCCAAGATAGAGACCAACCAATCCAGCTTGCTTGCAAGTTGTCAGAATCCAAGTTTGACTAGGTAAATAAATGTGATTACTTTTCAACATGAAGATAAATAATAAATGTATCAAATTGAAAATACAAGGAACTTAAGCATATATAAATCTCAACATCCAGAAAAATTCAAGCACCATGCACCCTTTTCGAACTCACTAAACATTACACTAAATATTCACTTCTCAACACAGCATATAATTTTAACTCCCAAACCAGATGACTTACCATGCCATAATCTGTAATTATCATTGAAACATAATCTGAAGGTGTTGCATCATAACTGTATATGACAATCAAAAATAACAATGTCAACTGGCGGGAGTCAGGGAGAAGCAATAATTCAGGTTTTCGTACTAAATTTATGTACACTTACATCAAGTTCGGAAGCTGCAGATTTTGACTATTGGCCCAGCCATCCAAGTAGTTGATGTCCTCTCTACCAGAAACCTTTGAAATGGCATTCGGGTCACCTACAAGCAAAGGAACAGACGCCAGAGCTCTTCAGCGACCACAAGAAAATGAATCTGACCAAATAATGAAGTATTAAACGTTACCAATAATTTTAATGCTATAACACATACCGAGCTCGTTAGAGCATATTGAATCAAGTTGTACCCTTTCATGAAATTTATATGCTTCACAACATACTAACACTGGCACATGGAACGCATGAGCAACCATAGCAACACATGCAGTCCCAACTCTTGAGTAAACTGTTCCATTAGACAAAACCGATGAAGCACCCAGAAAAACTCGAGTAACTTCATGCAGGATATAAGAAATAGCATTTATATGCGTGTATGTACAATTAACACCCTTCTCCACCAACCTACGGAGTAATAGTTTCCCTTCAAGCTTCGGACGGGAGTCTACCACCACAACGCGAAATTGTTTGCCAAGCTCATGGGCATGCATTAGTATCATTTCAACAGCAGATGATGACCCATATGTGAGAAGAACATCACCATCACAGATCTTAGTAACAGCATGTTTAACTATCACTTTGTCTGCAACTATGATCTTCTCATTAATAAACATATCAATGTCTGACTGAATAGTTGCCTTTGCTTCTGACTCAGTCAATGTAATAGGCAACTTGGCAATTCGATTCTTTAAAAATCTTATTGCATTCCCCATGCTGATTGAGAGGGGCCGGCACTCAATGAGAAAAGAAACATAACTACTTATTTTTGCAGTTAAATCTCTAGTAAGAGTTTTTTCAGGTGGTGTAGAGTAATCTTTAATGGCCTCTTGGAACGCTTGAAGCATTGCAATACAACGAGCATTGCCGCCACACAGATCACCAGTTAAATACTGTAATCCAGCCTGACAGCAACACAAAGTTGTAATCAGACAGGAGCACAATAATACTTTTAATTCTTTCTCTCACATAATGAATCTGAAAAATGTCCCTACTCATAACAATAATACAGTCCTTCAAACAATACCTTGTAAACAGCCGGATGCACTGTATCAAGCTCGAAGAACTTGGATTGAAGATCAGGAAGCTGAGTTCCATGTTCATATTGAGGCAAATGCCTGAACAATTCAACTATGTTCCTAGCTTCAGTTTGTTTTACCACTGAACGCCTTTTTGCCTTTTCCACTCGGCTCTTGTCATCATACTGCATACGTGGATGAGGGACATCTTTCTTTCTATCTTTTTCTAGTGGACGATCACCTCCCTTCTTCTCAGAGGCCGCAACAATCGTCACATTATCATTCTTTTGTGAAGGAGGCTTTGCGAGTTTAGTTGGTTTTGCATTCGATGATGCTCTGATGGATGTCTTACTTCCTTCAACTAATAACAATAGTATTAAGATTATTGCAACACAACAAAATGCAATGTAACAGGAAAATTAAACAATATATAACACAAAGAACACTTGAAGCACACATACTTAAAAACAATTAAGCAATTAGTAAAACGAGATTCAAATCAAATATAGGAATAATCATATGCACCTTTAGCAGCAGCCTTTGCAGCTCGTTGGGCATCTTGAAGGGCCCGTCTTTCGGCTTTCGAGGTTTTCTCTTTCAATGGTTTTGAACTTACAGGTCGTTCATTTTGCACTTCAACTGAGACAGCTCCACCAGCTTTTTCTATAATCAAGAAAAAAAAAAATTAACACACATACAAAATAATAATAATAATAAATAATAAATTGGGAGAAATTGAAATGAATTACCGGAGATTCCAGGAGGCAGATTGACGACAGACACAGTTGTCAAGCCAGTGGCAGGAACGCTACTCGCTACTTTCACAAGTCCAGCCGTCACGAATCCACCACTCGGAACTGACGCCGCGGCGGACTGCGGGTTTTTCAAACTGGCCCTACCACCGGTCTTCCCAGGCGGAGAAACAATGAGGTCATCCGTCATGTCTCCGGCAGACGCTGTAGTGGTGGGAGAAGGCGGCGGGTAGAAATCGGAGTCCAAGGGGGAAGGAGGGCGGCGGAGGACGAGGGAGTCGGAGGGGTGACGCGGCGGCGGGATCATGACAGGAGAGAGGGAGTTGCCGGAGGGAGAGATGTCATTGATTAATGGAGGAGGAGGAGATGTGGAAGAAGAGTGGATCGGGTCGGGGGGCGGCGGAGGAGTGGCGGTGAAGAAACCGACCTGGCGGACCTTTGGATCGATAACGGCGCGTGAGGTTCGCCGTGGCTCCATGGAGGAGAATTGGAAAAATTTAGGAGGCCGGAGTCGACTGCTATTTAGTTGGTAGATGCAGAGAGAGTGAGGGACCAAACTCTACACCCGAGCGCTAATAGTAATTAGTAAGGGGTAATTACACAAACTTACCCTAGTTATATGTATAATAACACAGAAACCCATAGAAAAATCATAATGACACTCACAACCCTTGACCTGTTGACTAACGGCTGACCACCTGTTGACTACCATTTGTCTGTCATGGAGAAGGGACAATGTTGTCTTTTTATAATAAATAAACAATAAATGAATATAATAAAAATTAAATAGTATTTATTTCGAATCAAATGTATTATAAATTAATTTTCTATTAAACCAAAAAGAGACTTCAAGTCTTGAATACTTAATTTTTATTAAATACATAAAATAAATTGAACCAAAAAAAATACTATTAATATAATACAATTTAATTTTTATTATTAAACTAATAAATACATTTCTACGTTTGTCTATTAAACCAAAAAATACATTTGATTTTTATTAAACTAAAAAATACATTTGATTTGAAATAAATACTATTTAATTGTTATTATATTCATTTATTGTTTATTTATTACAATAAGACAACATTGTCCCTTCTCCATGACAGATAAACGGTGGTCAACATGTGGTCAACCGTAAGTCAACAGATCAAGGGGGTTCGAGTGTCATTATAATTTTTTTGTGGGTTTCCATGTTATTATACATATAACTAGGGTAAGTTTGTGTAATTACCCCAATTAGTAATTCTAAATTAAGCGGAATTTCCCATTTTCTTCACTGCGTTATCCATAGGGGTGGGCACTAAGTTCGAAACCGAACCGAATCGACTCGAATCGAACCGAACCAAAAAAAGGGTGTTTGGTTCGGTTCATAAAATGAATTCGGTTTAAAAGTTGAAAACAGAAAAGTTTTCGGTTTAAACTGATTTGGTTTCCAAAAAACCGGTTTGAGCCGATTAAACCGCCTCTATAATTAAAAAAAAAACCATAACCTACTTCTTTTCTTTCATTAAATATAATTATTTATTAGTTAGATTTGATTTGGGTTTTTTTGGGCTTGGACTATTAAAATTTATAAAACTATTGCCCAAAATTAGAATCCAACAACCCATCAAATTTAAAAACATATTAAAAAGACTCATTAAACCCATCAAGCCCATAAGACCCATTAAGCCCAAAACCAAAATGAACCGAACCGATTAAAATCAGTTCGGTTCAGTTCGGTTACCATTTCTTATTCGGTTTAAACCAGTTCAATTTTAGGTAAACTAAAATATTTTCGGTTCAGTTCGGTTTTGCCCAAAACCGAACCGAACCGAACCTTGCCCACCCTGGTTATCCACATTTCATTTTTTATTTTTACTTTTAATTTTAATAATATAAAAACAATATTTACTTCTCTTATTTAAAATTATTACAATATTTTGCAATTTCATGGTAGGCAACCCACCTCGTTTTGTCGCAGTATTTAGCTGTTGACTGAAAAAAAAAAAACAATTGCGACCCTAAATTGATAAATTCATATTCATCAATATTCCCTTCTACTTATTAAAATATTACAACTTAGGGGTCGTTTGTTTTTTTGTCTGAATACTGAACAGTCCTGAATTTTTCTGAAGACTGAATAAGGACTGAAATCTAAACCTGAATGACATGTTTTTTTTTCTCACATCTGAATGTACTGTCAACATGTTTGTTTTTTAAAAATAAAATTATCTAAAAATACGTAATTTTACATTTAGACCTATACTGATTAAAAGAAGTAATTTAATATGCACCATTCTTTATAATATTTTGTATGTTTTTTTTTACAAACAAAGTTCAATTTCACAAAATAAAAAATTAATCAAAGATTACAATTTTGCATGTTCTGCAAACAAAGTTTAAGTTAAATTTATTGTAAAACAAAGTTACAGTTCAAGTTCAAGTTCAATTTTGTATGTTGTCCACCCTTTCGGTGAATATAATTCATAAAACTATTTTCGTTTTTTTTGTTTCTTGGATCAAATGCACCGGAAACCAAATAAAAAAAGTTCTTGAATTTTTCATATACAATAATTCTATAACATCTTCAAGCCACGAAATCTACTCAATATGATAGACAAATTTATTGAGTACTATACGAATAGTTAGATAAAAAATAAATAAAGAGTTCTTACCGCGATTTGACAGGAGAGAAATTCAATTGTTCAATCTCTGAAAAAATTCTTTATGAGAAGTAATTAGAGTTTTTTTTTTCTTTTCTAATCCCTGTGTAAATAAGAAATATGTTAAAAGAAAAGTTTTTATATCATATCAAATCAAGATAAATTTGGAAATATATCTTTTTTGGATGATAGACTTGGAAGATAATATTTTAATTGCAATCGAGTGATTTTGAATTAAGTTAAAAGTCAGGATTTCTTATTTTTTATTTGAAGTTGTTTTTTGATATTTTAAAGTTATTTGACCACTTAAAAAAACAAACAAAATAACTTAATAAGTTCAATTCAGACCCATTAAGTCTTAAGTGAAAAAAACAAACGACCCCTTAATTTGCGCATATAATTTGGTCCCTCCAATAAATACCTTAAAATAAAATAAATAAAATAAATTAGAAAAATAGGAAAAGAAAAATAAAAAACAAAATCATTAACCCAGGACTCGTGGGACAACCAAGGTTTTGATATTATGTTAGTAACCAGTAGACCAAAAATCTTAAATTGATAGGAAATGACCCAACAATAACATTTAAAACTTCTAATAAATTATCACACAAATCATGAGATGGTGAGGTTAATGAATAAGCCACTTGCCACATCATTTTGGTTAATTTTTGGGTTGTCCATTTGAGAAAGGAAACTCAAATATTTATCCCAAGCTGGACGCCAATGCTACGGAAACCACGAGACCTAGAACGAAGGATAACCACCACAAAAGATGAATAACTCTCCAACCATAACTGATTCTAGCCAAAGTTCCAAGCATACTCAATTGCATGGACATGTGTGTCCAAGTCAGCCTCAAAACCAAAGTAAACACCAAGTAGCATTTTTTAAATATTCGTTTGCCTATTTTTTTAGTCAAAATCATAGTTGATTAATTCTTCACCGCATTTAAACGGGTAACGTTTGCTTTTTTGTCTGAGGTCTGAATTTGTCTAAAGTCTAAATAGTGACCGTAATATGAAAACTGAAAGATATGTTTGTTTTTTTATTTATAAAGTTTGAATATCAATATCTGAAAACTAGTAATAAGACAATTATGCCCTTATAAATATTAATAGTTTTATGTATTTGTATTTAATATAATTATGTTGTTCATACATTTTTAATAATTTTATTTTTTTAGACACCATATTTTTTATTTTAGATTAAAATAATATTTGAAAATACAATTTAATTAATTAATATTTTAAAATAGGAAAACGAATATTAAAAACAAAATTATGAATAAATAATAAAAATATAAAGTTCTTAAAAAAATACAAAGTAAATTAAATTGTATAGTAACAAAGTAGTATTTTCCAAAAACTAAAAACAAGAGAAGTGCCTATTTATAAAAGGGAGAAATTCATTTTTGTCCCTCTAGTTTGACCTATTATCCAAACTGGTCCCTCTAGTTTCAGTATTGTCTTGTCATGTCCAAATGTTTACTAATAATTGTTAGTTTGGTCCGTGCCATTAAATTATATTAGGGTTTTCAAAGATTCGGTCAATGGTGAGAGGGTAAAAATGGTAAAGTTAACCTGTGTTATTCTAGAAACTTTTTTAATGAAGGGCAAGTTGGTAAATTGATTTATTAATAATTGAAAATTTTAAAAACAAATTAAAAACGAACGGCTTAGATTAAGAGAAAATATTAGAGATGAAGACATGTCACCAAAGCATCAACAAAAAGCCAAAGTTGTGGTCCCAAGTTTTTCCACAGACCCCATTTGCCCGTGGTTGCTTCAGGAACAACCAACACATGTACTTCCTTCGCTCCAAAAACCCTACGAAACCACCCAAATATTTCTCTTTTCAGTCGATCTTCACTTTGAAGGGTCAACTTCTTGACGGTTAACGTGAACTACTAGCTGTAGACAAGCAGTGTTTGCGAGGATTATTGGGTTTCAAACACTACAAACTCAAAAGGTTTTTTTTTTTTTTTTTTTTTTTTTGCAACGATTAAGCATTATTTAGGTGTTTGTTTGATATTTGTTACATGCACTTTGTTTACGTGTCGGTTATTACAAATTTTAATCTTGTTACGGTTTCAGTGTTTAAGAAAAATCGGGGGTTTTTTGATTGAAACTCAATTAACTGTAATTGAGTGATGTTCAAGTTGTTTGAAGTGTATTAGTAACGAATGTATTGCAATTTTTGAAATTTTTTTTTCTTTTTGTATAGTATCGAGTTCTATATTCATAGGGTTTACTCGTGTGTGTTTTAGATGCAAATGGGTCTATATGTGTTTGTTACATGTTAGTTATTCCTCTGAGTGATCCACACTACAAGAAAATTGCCCATTAACGATGCAATTATTAGCTACATAAAAAATGTCTCACTAAAACTAATATTTGGTGATGCTCTAGACGTGGCGTCGTTAAATATATGTCGTTGAAGTGACAAGTTCATTTCAATCTTTTGTGACGCAATTATATAGTTTTGGAGACTCTTTCTTATTATATTATAGTGACATAATAAATCATCTCAATGTACTAAACATCACTAAAGATCTATTATTAGCTATATATATTCATGTGTAGCGATGATGTCGCTAAATTTATTATTTTATAAATTGTAAGTGAAAAATTATTAATTCCTATTATTTAAAAATATTTTTTACAATGAAAACCCTTTATATGTGTTTAGGTATGATATAATTGCAAGTAAATACAAATTTTCTATTTTATAAATATTATTATCATACCAAATAATGTGGCTCAATGGTAAGAATACCCAATCAAGCTAGAAAATGTTTCAGATTCGAATCACAACCACTATAAGTGGTATATTAAAAAAAATATTATCATTTAAAAATGTATATCAATATAATATGTAATGATGCTAGTTTGCAAAATAAATAAATTAATTATCAAATCATTAATATAATGGTGATAAATAATTGTGTTAAGTAACATCTAACTAAATATGAATTATGTCAAGTTGTATATTTTTAATTTAAATTTTAGAATTAATGTCGATATTATTTTGTAAAACTTTATATTTTCATTTCATAAATTTTATTTCGTTTGATTAACTAATTTTAATTTTGTTTTTCTAATACTTTATTTTATATAATTCATAAACTCATTAATTTATTTTTAAACAATTTGATATAATTGTCAACCATATACATGCTTTTAATTTTATTTTTTATAATTTTTTTCTTTTATTCATTGTATATATATTGATCTATTAACTATATATATAATTTAATAAAAATTAATTTGTTTATAAGAATTGGTTTATATGAAAGTTGTTTATAATTTTATTATTATAGAAATTAACTAAAAAAACAAACAAAAACAGACAAACTAAACATGACGATCGTGGCCTAGGGGCGTAACTTAGCTGGTAGATAGACGAGTTTGGGGTTTGAGCAAATGACTCACAAGTCAGCATCTCGAATCTTACCAATAGCAAAAACATCAAAAAAAAATGCACGGTCTGGACAGGTAGATAGATATATACTGTAAAAAAAACAAAAAACAGGATGATCGTCCTGAACAAGCCGTTGTACAAATATGTTAATTAATGTATGAATGTATGAGTACAGTCATGACCAATAATTGTCTAATTATCCTTGAAAGAAAATAAAAATCATTACTTATTAAAATTAACAATTGCCTTATTTTAAATCATCAATTTTACTACTTTGTGGTGCCCAAATGAAGTGGCATCACTATAATCCATTCATTTAAATTGTGTTAGATATGCATGATTTAAATGAATGAATTATAGTGATGTCATATCATTTGGACATTAGATTTGGATACCAAATTCAAGCAAAGTAGCATTACTCTAAAATCATATTGTGCAATTAATTTTATTATTTATTAAATTTAAGCATTAATTGTAATAGAATTGTCAACAACTTTAATATTAAAGTTAATTAATAAGTATAACACAAAGTTTTAAGGTCTAATGTCATAGTAAAATTTCACTCATTTAGTACTTAAAATAAACAATTGTTACCACTGTCCAATGTAGATTGGTGGTAGAGCGTTCATTCAGCATCACAATGCTTCAAATTCGAGTTGTTGCCACAACATCTGGTATTTAAAAATAAATAATTGTTCCAGGTAATAACATATTAGTTTTTTTTTTGCTCGCTATGATCAGGTTCCTTAGTGTGTTCGGTAGGCTTGGCAGAGGTGTATTTCTCAGATTACTTTTATGGATTTCCAAGTTTCTCATATTATTAGGGAAGGTAATCAGGTGGTGGACTCTTTTGCTATGCATGCTTTGGATTTGGATGTTGCTTTGTGGGGGTCTATTACTCCGACTTTTTGCTCTTCTTTGGTTGACAATAATTGCATGAGTTGTGAGTCTTTTAGTTTTTGTTTTTGTGGGGGTCTATTATTAAATGTTTTTTAAAATTGGCTTTAAAATCTCCTTGGCTTGAGTTGGCATACCAACTCTCAATCCAAATTGAGATACCCATAATTGGTGATTAAAACTAGCTATCTTGAATGGGAGGGATGTGCTGTGAGCATACCAATCCAACATATCCCAGCTATAGAGTGGAATGAGTGGATTGTGAGCATACCAATCCAAGCCATCCCAACTACCTTAAATCCATCTAGGCTTAATTAGAAACCCTCTCTACACTCAATTGAGCATACGAATCATTGTTGTGTAGTGAGAGTTGAGTGATTTCAATATCTCATCTAAGGATAGATTTAGCTCTAAGAGATCGAATCAGCTTTTAAATTGATAAATGAATTACCTACCATTTGTGTCTTGATTGCATTAACTCCTACATTTCATCTCATTATCTTATCTTACCATTTCATATTCTTAATAGTTTTAGTTGCATTTAGATTACTTAGTTAATTGTCATTTGCATTTTAGCGTTGATTGTCCAAACCATTGAATCATTTGTTTTTTTTATTGCACTGCTAGTATTAGAGTGTCAATTCAGTCATTGCTATCTTACGATCACTGTGGACGATACCCGACTTGCTATTTTACTTGTTTTTACACATTTAAAGGCATTGTTGAGGTTTTATAAATTTTGTGTTGACATGCATTTTCCATACCAAAACGACACTTGTTAAAAAATGATGACGCTGCCGGGGATGATCGCGCCAAAATTGTTATATATTTTGGCCCTCATATCCTTATCCCTTGTCTCGTTTTCGGGTGTCTTATGGCTCTTTTTATTGCAATTGCAGGCATTTGGTGCAAATCGGGCGATGAAATTGGACACTTGGACTTTCGTGCAAAAGAGGGATAAGTTGGTGCAAGAAGGAAAAATGAAGGCCCTAGTGTGAAGGTATTACGCATGTACCATACCCGTGCACTACCCGCACACAAACCGCACACTGGAAAAGGAAAATCTAACGACTACCCAGTGTGCGGTACTGTATGGGTACCTACCCGCACAAATGCCAAACCAAGAAGTAGACCAACCTGGAGAAGCCCAGTGTACGAGTACTGTGAGGATACCTACTCGCACAAATGCCAAAACGGGAAGCCAAAAAGTCAGTGTGCGGGTACTGTACGGGTACCTTACCCACACACTACCCGTACAGTACGGGCATTAGGTGCAATCGCATCAGCATTTTCAGACCTATTTCGGAACACCTATATATAGATTCGATTCTGATTATTCCCACACGCCCACACTGACATTTTACATCATTTTCTCTCTCTAGATCTAGGAATCTAACTCTCCTATTATCATCCAAAACCCATATCATTTTCCTTTGATTTCTACTCAACAAGAACACTAGGAAGATTAGATGTAAAGCTTCAAGGAAGGAGAATCTCTACATGAGTCTATTCTCTATCTTTTCTCTTAGTTTTTGCTTTGTAATGTTTATGATCTTGAGTAGCTAAATCCCCACTAATGGGTTGACATGATTCATTTGTGAACTGTAGGCTTGTAATGAACTCTATCTATATTTCAATCTATCAATTATGTTTAATTCTTTGATTTAATTGATTTCAAAACAAATGGGTATTTGATCGTACACTTCTCTCTTGGCTTGTTTGTGGTGAAATGATTTGAGTAGATGATTAGATATACACTTTATTTGGTTTTCTTAAGCTCAATTGAATGGAAGGATCAAACAAGAGTACACTTTGATCCGAACTTAATAATCTCTATTTTTATCTAATCTCAAATGGGTAATCAATTCTATACACTCTAGGTTGATGACTTGTGAGATATTAAACACCAATACTATACCTTATAGGTTGGTGACATTATAAAGAGATTAGTCCCTTAATTTGATAGATGTGCATTCATGAACAATCACTTGTGGGTGGCTAATACTATACACTATAGGTTGGAAACTCATGAGGGATATACAACCAATAATATACCCTCTAGGTTGGTTACATTAGGTTGATGTTCATTTATAAGAGTTCTTGCTTTGCCCATTGTTTGCTTGTTGGATCCGTCAATTCCTTAGTTCTCACTATCATATTTTAACACACATTTCTTATTAGAACCAGTTGCATGTTAGATTAATTAACATAATTGTTTAGAGCAATTTCAACCACATAGCTAAGGACTTTTATAAATTCTTTTACAAACATTTTGTAACGACAAAAACGTTCCCGTCAAGGGATTGGTGCGTATAGTTGTGATTAGATTTTGCTCTAGTTTTAGTTTCTTTGTTGTTTTAGTTCATTTTAGTTTCTTTTATTTTGTTGTTGGTTTTTGTGTTTTTGAATTTTCAGGTTTCGTAGGTACATGCACTGTCGTCATTCTTTGAGAGATGCATTATTTCTAGCAAACGATAATAGTTATCGCATTGGAAGATTGATCATAAATTTTGAAGAGAATCAGCTAGAAGAAGATATATCATAAGAAGTGCCACCATTTGTACAAGAGCAAGTAGCTCAAGATGATGTAGATTTGGGACTCACCGTTGTAGAGTATACCCTTCTGTCCATAGGCAATCAGCCTATGGCGATTGTTTTGGACGATGTTGCTCGACAGTATGAACTAAGGGGAATGCACTCAACCTACTCCTATCCTTCTACAGTCTACCTACAGAGGATTGCTTGCAATTTATGAAGGAGTACAATGCAGTGTTAGAGACATTCCCTATAGTAGCTCGGAACACAGTACTCACCAGGGAGCAATTACATATGCGGTGTTTCCAATACTGTCTGAAGGAGCTTGCCAAGCAGTGGTACATGGCTTTGAAAGCCAGTTCACTCACCACCAGGGCCCAAGTCTGTAAAACACTTCACAACAAGTTTTTCCCAGCAGCAAAGGCTAATGAGTTGAGAGTAAAGATATCCACTTTTACAGAAGAAGATGGAGAGCTTTTCCATGAGGCTTGAGAAAGGTTCCAAATATTGCTTGCATAAATTCCGCCCCACACTTATCCGGATGAGCTGAAGGTCACATCATTCTACCGTGGTCTCACCTCCATCACTCAGATGTTGGTTGACAATGCATGTGGATGGACTATTGCAGATAAGAGAGCTGTAGAGGCGTACAAGATACTTGAGAAGCTAGCTCAAAACTCACATCAAACGACCTCAAGCATAAGGAGAGGTGGAAGATTGGAGATAGATGGAGGCATATGGATGGCTATAGAGATGTCAAGGATGGAAAAACAGTTACAGTCAATGAAGGAAGATATGAAGACTATAATCAAGCCTAGTGTAATGCAAGCCAGGTGATAGGAGAGAACATGAGTGGATGAGAAGGAAATTTGGGCCAGTAGGAGGAAGCCCATGTCTTATGTGGATTTTAGAGACAGATGAACGACCCATTCATAAACTCTTACAATCCAGGGTGAATGAATCACCCAATTTTCTCCTGGTCAAACACCAACAGCAGTTCCAACCATAACTAAGGATACACGAACCAAGGATACAACAAAAATTTCAACCAAGCGGGTGGAAGTAGTAATTAGTAGGGAAACACCAGTAACAACCCACAAAGCAACTTCAACACTCAGTCTAACTCATATCAGTAGAGGATAAGAACATTTGGGGAAGAGATGAGGGATTTCATCCAGACAGCTCAACAGGCTTCTCAGGCCTTCATGAACTCTCAGAGATCAACTGAGCAGGTGTTGAAAAACTATATACAGTCAAATGATCAGTGGTCTAATTGCATGGATGCCTCAATCAGGAAGTTAGAGATCCAGTTGAACCAGATCACAGATGCTTTACACAATGTTAGGTTTTAGATTTGTGTTAGCTTGATTCCATAACAAAACTCTTTTTCTTTGTAATGTTTAGTTGCTTAGGGGGTTTGTGATTGATTCAAGCTTCAAAGAAGAAAAGCAACTTCTCATGCAAAGCTTGTCTCAGAAATCAACTAAACAGGTGTTGAACAAATATATACAGTCAAATGATCAGTGGTCTAATGGCATGGATGCCTCAATTAGGAAGTTAGAGATCTAGTTGAACCAGATCACAGATGATCTACACAATGTTAGGGGTTTTAGATTTGTGTTGGCTTGATTCCATAACAAAACTCTATTTCTTTGTAATGTTTAGTTGCTTAGGGGGTTTGTGATTGATTCATGCTTCAAAGAAGAAAAGCAACTTCTCATGCAAAGCTCGTCTTCAAGAGGTAAAGTACTTGCTTGAATACTAAGGTATTGAGATCTTTCTTCCTCTTGCAAGGCATTAGCACACACACACATTTCATAACATTTGTGTCCCTGCATCGTTGTGCTAAATTTAAGGACACACACAAACATTGCATTCATATGTTTCTCTGCATTGTTGTGCAAAATTTGGTATAACACAATACACACACTTGTTCATGTATGCACATACATTAGACTTAATTTGAAATTTTTTGTAAACTTGCATGTTCTAGGACTATATCTAGGAAACGGCATACTTGTGTATTCATGTGATTGTTTGTTTGTGTTTTTATGTTATTAAACTTAATTTTGAGCTTATATTATGACTCATTGAGTTCCGCTCATTTCGGTTACTCATTCAATAAGTTTCAAGTTCAAACTAGGAAGTTAAGAAACTTTCCGTGGTTTTATCATACATGGTTTTCATCCTTATTTTTCAAGTTTCATCCCATATTCTTTGAGAAAGTTTTCTTTATGTATTTTGAACGTGAAGGAGTCTTGGTTTGTAATCAAAAAATGGATTCAAATTCGGAGTTTGGAGGCCTGAGAATGGTCGAAGAACATTTCAGTGCTCGAGGGGAGTTGAAGGCCAAAAAGGAGGGCCATTGCAACTCACCCCGTGGAGGAGCGTGGCCTACATGGGAGGAGCTGCATTCTGCCCCCGTGGAGGCCACGCACCTCCACAGAATGATGACATGGCTCCCTCCTAATGGCCCTTCAAATCTTCTTTAGTTTCCCTCCTTTATATATCACTTTCCCTCTCATTTTCAAAGATAACTTGATGGTGGAAAATTCGAGCAGAAATATTCTCTAAACTTTCTCAACTTCCAAACACCATAACTCTCTCAAATCAACTTCGAATTTAGATTTTTAAAAGCCGAAATTGTTGGTCTTGAAGAGAGGAACAAATCCCAAGCATTTTCAGAGTAAAAAAATTCTCATATTTTTTGTGATGACCTGATTTCAGTTCGCGAGTCATTGTTTGTAAGTGAATCAATTCTTTTCATTTTTCTTTCAAGATCTTCTTAATGATTCTTTTTATATGAGTTGAAAGAAATGTTTAAAATGATTTTGATTCCATTTTTAGGATTTGTTTGATTAAGTTTCATGATTAGTACATTCTTTGATTGGATATCATCTTTGCTAATCTTGAAGAACATGAGTTTAAATCTAGAATCTATTTTGTGTATTTGATTTTAATTGTTGATTTCTAGATTTGATCACATGTTTTAAGAACTAGAATTTTTTGATTGTGATTTTGATTTCTCATAACCTAGTTCTTGATTTTTGGTTTTGTTTGTTGAATATGGTGAAAAACTTCAAGTGTTAACTTGTTCACTTGATTTCAAAGTTAGTTGTGTGATTTACATTGAAAACTTGTTATACTAGCTTTGATTGACATGAATAGGTTTCTAGATATCTTTGTGAATATTCTTTGAATGATTAATCTAGTTTTCCTATCACATGTTCATAAGAATTAGTTACATTTGATTGTGAGCTTGTTTTTGCATAAACTAATTCTTCATAGAGTGTGTTTGATCAACTTGCTCTATTTGCTTGTGTTTGCATCATTTGCATCCACTTAGATCATTTGCCTTGTTAAGAGGTTGGAAGTCTCTTGTTGAAGTGAGTGAAGCTTTAACTTGAGCATTGGAAGTCACATTTTGGAGATGGGATCTTCAATTTGTGCATTGGAAGTCTCGACTAGAGTCAGAGTGACTTGGATAGTTGAGCATTGTAAGACTTGGCTAGGATTGGGGTGATCCAGATAGTCAAGCAGCGAAAGTAACATGTTTGGAGAGGGGATTTTCAACTTGTGCATGGAAGTCTCGACTAGGATTGGGGTGATCCGGATAGTTGAGCAATTGGCATAGTAAGTTCCTTAGGCCCGAGGGTAAAGTAGGTGTCGATAGCTAAGAGAGTGAATATTGTGTTGATTGCCTCTTGAGTGTGCAACGCCAATTTGTCATAGTGAATTTCTTTTTCCGGTGGTTATGGTATCAGCCCGTGGATGTTTCCTCATTTTGAGGTTTTACCACGTAAAAACATCTTGTGTTGTTTTTGTTTTATTGTCTTTACTTTATATTGATTCATTCATTGCTTTATTGAATACATATTGTTTTGTTGAATCAATATATTTGTTAAAGCTTCTTTGTGCCACTGTATATCTTATGAAGAAAAAGAATTTGCAAGAATTTTGAAACTATACCTATTCACGCCCCCCCCCCCCCCCCCCCCCCCCCCTTTAGGTATATTTGACACTATAACATTAAAGGAATTTCAATTGGTATCAGAGCGGGTTTCTATAGGTAATTAGATAGATCCTTTTTATAGTGTTTGTGTTTGTTTGTGGATTAATCATGTTTAAGGAAGTTTTATCCTTCATGTCTTTTAGTGTTGAAAATAAGCCTATTAACCTAGGAAATCAAAAGATGAAAAGTTATGTTCAAGAGAATGAGAGAATCTCAAGGTTGAATAGGTATCTTGATAAGAAGCTAAAAGAAATTCAAAAACTTAGCTTAAAAGAGAACAAAGAGCTTAAAGACAAAATCCTTAGTCTTGAGAATAACTTGAAATATAGTAATGAAAGACTAGGAGTTTTGAAGCATGAAATTGAACTAAGTGATAATTCTCTTGATTGTTCTAAGAGACTTGAGAATGTACTTAGAGTCAAACTTAGTGAGCATGAGAATCAAGAGAGAGTGCTTAATGACAAACTTAATGAGGTTAATAAGGTGATAAGCAAGATGTCATATAGTTCTAACAAAGTAGAAACTCTCATTAAGATTGGAAAACATCCAAGTGACAAAAGAGGTTTAGGATATGTTAATGAGAAGATTACTCCTTCAACTAACAAACCTATTTTTGTCAAAGAAAGTAGCAAATTGAATGTAGGTACACTCTCTAACGGTAAAGCTATAAATGCTACCGGAGGTGCCTCAACATCAATATCAACAATGAAGGTCAAAGAAAAGACTCAACAAGGCTAAAGACAATGTTCTTTTCATCGTCAAATGCAAAGGGCAAAACATCAAGGGTTGTTCACCAAAAAGGTAAATGTGTGAGAAGGCAAAATGCATTGGATGCTCAAGCAAATGGTAAACTTCTCAAATTTATACCTATTTGTCATTATTGCAATACGGTAGGATATATAAGACCTAGATGTTTTGAATACATTCGCAAGTGTAAACAAGCCAATGATTTGCATGATATGTCTTGGTTGAATGGTCTTAGGCAATCATCCATGTATGGATTTAGGACTAGACCTAGAAAGACCTTGGAAAAGCATGTTGAGAAAAATGTTGTTGATGACTTGCTTGTAAAACCTTGTGTTGTGCCTGACTCTACTATGCATAAGAAAATTGATAATGCTTTGTTTGATTTGTATGAAAATGTGACCAATAGAGTCAATGTGCCTAATAACAAGTCAAAGCGTGTTAATAGAAGTAAGAGTGAGAAACTTGTCAAGAAATTTTGGATTAGGAAAGATACAACACAATATTTTGATGCACAATATGCAGTTAGAGCCGATAGTAAAAACAAAGGCAAGGTTTCTTCTCAAACTCCCACTAGTATTTCTTCTTTGTTATCTCTACATTTATTCATGCTTATCATTTTTGCAATACCGTTGGTCATATTAAGCCGAAATGTTATAAGTATATTGAGTATTGCAAAATAGGAAATGCACCTAGAGATAAAGAGGTAAACCTTAAATTGAAGCATGCTAAGGTATTAGAAGTTGATAAGAATGATGTTGTTTTAAAGCATGTTAAAAAGAATTGGGTGAAGAAGATTGTTAACCATGTGAAACTTGACAAAGCATGCATTACTAGTAATGTTGGGGAGATAAGTATCAATGATTTTTGTGTTAATGCACACAAGACCAAATTGGTCAAGGGTGAGTACTCTTACCATTAGTGTAAGATGTACATGTGAGTTAGCTTCAAGAGTAGTGTCAAGTTGTTGAGAGATTTAGCTAGCTAGCTTTGTTTCTCTATAACTTGACATGAACTTAGCTATCTCACATAATCGCTATGATAGTCGAAATCTATTGATTGACTTTATAAGAAGTTCATTTTTGAAATCTATATGTTGTTGATAGTTTGTTAAGACTTTTAGAGAAAGTCATTTTTATATTTTGTTGAGTTGAAAATGCTTAGTTCTTATTATCTTGGGATGACACACCAATAACTTGATATTATGAGGACAAACAAGCCAAGAGAGCTCATAAAAAAGGCGAGACTTAACATTTGATGAAAAATGCTTGCTAAGATATTTCTATATCCTAATGCTTGCATATTTTGTTTTTCATCTCTCAACTCATTATTTGCACTACATCATGAAGCATGTCATTTTAGAGAACTAAGTATAGTGTTCATACGGTTCCTATTGACATTTGCTTTCTAAAGATCTTTTAGTGGTGTTGTTCACAATGGTCTTGAACATGATGTGTGAATTGTTTGTTTGAATGATGAGACATTTGCACCCGTTGGACGTCTTGAGTCCATTAGACTTTTGTTTTCCATTATATGTCTTGAAAAATTCACATTGTTTCAAATGGATGTCAAAAGTGTTTTTCTCAATGGATACCTTCAAGAAGAAGTGTATGTTGAACAACCTAAGGGTTTTGTAGACCCACACTCTCCTAATCATGTGTACAAGTTGAAAAAAAGGCTCTTTATGGTCTTAAGCAAACTCCTAGAGCTTGGTATGATAGGTTGACTCAATATCTTGTTGAGAACAACTATAGGAGAGGTGGCATTGATAGAACTTTGTTTGTCAAGCATCATGATAATGATATCTTTGTTGCACAAATATATGTTAATGACATTGTTTTTGGGTCTACATGTAAAACCAAGGTTAATGAGTTTGTGAATGTCATGTCAAGTGAATTTGAAATGAGTATACTGGGTGAGCTCAATTACTTTCTTGGTATGCAAGTGAAACAATCTAGTGATGGTATTATGTTGTCACAATCCAAATATGCTAGAAATCTTGTTAAGAAGTTTTGGCTTGAAAATGGAAAGATTTTGAAACACCCATGAGTACCACTCTAAAACCTGACAAAGATGAAAAAGGGAAGAGTGTTTACCAAAGTCTCTATAGGATCATGATAGGTAGTATTCTCTACCTAACGGCTAGTAGGCTGGATATTTGTTTTAGTGTTGGTTTGTGTGCTAGGTTTCAAGCTAATCCTAAGGAGTCTCACTTGAAAGCCGTTAAGAGAATCATTAGGTATATAAAAGGAACACGTAATCTTGGATTATTTTATTCTTTTGATACTAATGATATTCTTGTTGGCTATTATGATACGGATTGGGCGGGAAACATTGATGATCGTAAAAGTACATCGGGCGGTTGCTCTTACTTGGGGAATAACTTGGTTTCTTAGTGTTAACAGTCATTTTTGGCAGAGGTCCAAATAAGAATTTTCCATCCGGTAGGTACCTGGTAAGTAGGACCTAGATCGGGACCCAGGTACCTGGTAGGACCTAGATCGGGACCGGTACGTAGATATCGGGGATGCTCTACACCATGAACGGGAAAGAAGTCAGTACCACGTCTCACAGTCTACCAGGTACCAAGCAAGGCTATACCACGATACCTCCCACCTGGCTCCTAGGTACCATGATACCTTCTACATGGTTCCTAAGTACCACGATACCTTCTACCTGGTACGTAGGATCCGCGACATCTACCCGGTACCCAAGTACCGCGATATCAGTCCAGGATCTAACCAGGATGTGTATCCTACCCGCCAAGTAAGAAGAATGGAACCAAGAAGAGGTACCAGCATGCTAGAACAAGCGCCACGCCAGTAAGCACTCCGGTACACCAGTGTACCATACCACCGGGATACAGAGTCAGAATTCTCCTTCAAGCAACGTAAAAGAGAAAGTTGACCTCTCTGGTAATTAATGGAGATAATCAACGCCATTAATGAGGGAATCAATCAACTCCATTAATGGCCATTCACAATGCCATTAATGAGGAAATCAGTCAACTCCATTAATGGCCATTCATAACGCCATTAATGAGAGAATATTCAACTCTTTAAAGGCCAAATCAGTGTATTAATTAACTGAGTCAATGGAGTGGGCAACAAGGATGAACAAATATAAATATAACAAGTCACTCTCCAAGAAAAAGGTCGATTCCCCAACATTTCGACTCTCTGACATTCTCTCCAATCCAACAGCTCTCCTACATCTCCATATCTCTAAGATGTCTCTGATCCCAGATTTCACCCACTGCTCTACTAGGAATATGAGTTCGCCATCGCCTGGAGTGTAAAAGAGACCCTGCCCGAATTCCCTTTACACCACCATTGTATCGACTGCTATGTATGTCAGTTTTCGCCATGAATGTACCTGTACCAAATGGTACCCCTTTAACTGTGACCTACCAGGACTCAGTTTGTATTAATGTAAGCTCTCTGGAGCACCTCTCATAATATATAAATATAAAGAAGGGTATTTCTCCTTCCTATGGATACTGCTTGGGGGTTTTTCAGTATGTGATCAATAGTGATGCTTTTTCCCCCTAGGTCAGTCCACCACTACTATAAGAGTTGTCATTCTCCTATCTATATCCTTGTTATAAAAGGACTGGTAGATGAAGATTTTCCAACTTGAATCACTCAAAACGAACACCGAATGAGTGAGATATGGTGTTTGGAAGATGAGAAAATTGGAGAGAAAATGTAGCACAAGTTTTTTCAATAAAGCTTGTAAGAGGAAAGAGGTCTTGATATGTGTGTGTGCACCTAGGCCTTGCAAGAGGAAAGAGGTCTTGATATACCTTTGATATGCAATAAAGCTTGTTCCTCTTGTCGCCATCACTTTGCTTGAAATGTTGTCCAACTTCCTTGAAGCTTGATAAACAGTGAAACCTAGACAACTAATCAATACAAAGAAAAATGTTATTTTGATATGTAATTATACCAACACAAGACTCAAAAACCTAACAACCCATGTAGAGATTCTCCTTCCTTGAAACTTCAAATCTAATCCACTTAGTGTTCTTGATGAGTAGAAATCAAAGGAAAATGATGGGGGTTTTGGATGATGATGAGAGAGTCAGATTCCAAGATATAGAGAGAAAATGATGTAAAATGTCAGTGTTGGCTTGTAGAGAGAGAGAGAGAGGTGGAAGAGTGTTTTCAAATTCAGAAAATGATGTATTTATAGGATTTCAGAGTCTGATCTGATTTGTTGATGTGGCAACACTTGAATCACGTAGTGTGTGAGTACGGTACCCGTACAGTACCTGTGCATTGAAGCCTTCAGTTCTTCTTTTCGCACCCTGATTCCATCGACCGAATTGCACCGAATGCCTGCAATTGCAATAAAAAAGCCATAAAAAACACAAAAATACACGAAAACGAGACAGGATATGGATATGAGGGACAAAATATATAACAATTTTGGCGCGATCAAATACTCCCAAACCAAACCTTTGCTCGTCCTCGAGCAAACTTTAAAACAAACAAACAAAGACATATGACTCAACAAACATGACTCTATCTAAAAATTCCTAGACTCAAACAAATATGATGCAAGCCAACTAGTTGAGAGATAAGCAAGAGATAATGGGAGTGAGGAATAGGCTCATGCAAAATGTTCTAAATAACTCAACGGCACCCCAAGGGAAACTCGCACAACACAAATCTCATACTTAAAGCGCCTTCATCTTGGAAACTACTCACTCTCACGCCCCAAGCATAATTAGCTTCAATGCTAGGTTCTCACTTGGGATCTCTCTTATCTTTCCTCACCAAACCTAAGTTCGCACTCATACAACATGTATCCAAATGAATTAATGTAATTGAATCAAAATAGTTGCATACATTTAGTATAGAATAAACTCTCTTTTTAGTGAATAAGTCTCATGGAAGAATCAAGTGCCATGAACGTGGAAAGAGCATGCATTGACTAATATTCCCAAGTTAGACTTCCCCTAAGATCAGCTAGGTCTTTTCCATTTGGTTGAAACAGGGCCAAGGTGATTGGTGATTAACAAGAATGGGAATTTAGGCACAAAGCACTAATCAACATAGTTAAGGCAATACATTCTACACTTAAGCTTTTAATTCCCCGAGCAATACCACTTCAAAATACAATATGGCGTCTAGGCTTACATAAATTTCAAGTGCAATCTCTAACTACTCTTGTTATCCTTTTGAGTGGTGTTTACAATTTAAACAAGGCAATTAAAGCATATTTCTTTTCTTTCTTTCTTTTTGCTTCTCTTTTCTTTTGTTTTTCTTTTTATTGTTTCTCTTATTGTCTTTTTCTTTGTTTTCTTGCCTTTGACTATTACACATACTTTTACAACTCATCACTTATTTACCTAGGTACACGCCATTTGACAATTAGAATACATTTTACATTCATTCCTAAGCCTTAACAAGATCAATCAGGTGAGGGTTGACTTAGTGTTTTGGTTGCTTGGGTTATGGTTAATATTGTGGTATAATGAACAAGTCTAAATGTGTTTGGCTTCAAAATTGGCTTGGGAGCACACACATTATGGGATGAGAAGTATTTGGCATTTTAAACGGCTAAAACACACATTGCCTAATATCACCTCAAAGAATCCATTTACCAAGAGAATAAAAGTTTCAGTCAAGCAGACCACTTTTATGATGCATGTTCTACGACACACGTTGATTTGTTGTAATGAGACCACGGTGTTTGAAAAGTGTTTAAATATTTGAAAAACATTTTCCCTCGAATGTGCACTTTGGCTTGTGTTTGTGAAACTCTCAAGGGATGTGACCACTATTAGAACAAGGAGCTTAAGCACTGAGTCCCCTCAACTTAGACATTAAAAGATGGGACTAACCCATGAAGTGCAAGTGAGATCCCTAAAGTGACTAAGAGCTATTGAACAAGCACATTAAGCATACACAAATTCGCCACAAACACTTTGCTCAAGATATCTCACCAAGCTAATTAAAGCTCAAATTTTTTGGCAAAGCAGCAAATTTGAAAATTTTGACACGAAAAATGACTCAAGACACACAAGGCGACTCAAATGAAGGTGTTTACACCCCAAACCAAAACCCAACATTGTCCTCAATGTTGAAGACAAGAGAGTCCAGCCTAGCGGCACGTACCTAACAAGACACAAAACACAATAACCTAGGCACTAATCATGCAAAATCAATGCCTGCAAAATCAATGCCTACAAAAACAATAGACTCAAATAAGGCTCAAAATATGCTAAGCAATAATATGCAATATGACAATAAGCTCAAACAATCATCAAGAATTACCATAAACAAAATTGCCGGAATGGGTGCATGATGACCCCAAAACCGAATCTCGCTATAAGTTCAAAGGCATGTACAAAATGAAAAAATCAAAACCACTCCCAAACCAAACGGGGATATATATTCAAAATTAACTTGTACACTCACATATGTAATCAAAAGAGCCTTTGGCTCATCTCATCATCCAAAAATGAATAAATCAATAAAAGAAAAATTTTGGAACCAAAATTTCATCTCTAAGCACAAAATATGTCCATTCATTCACGATCACAAAAATGTATCAAAAAATATATCCACACTATCTATTTATTCACAAATATAGACAAATGTTCATTGAATTGAATCAATCAAAAGATAGAAAAAATTTGTCATTCGATGTTGAGATTTAGAAATGGAACCGAGGCGGTTGCTTTCTTGAAATCCAAAATTGGATTAAGTTCTCCCCCGATTTTTGAGTACTCTTGGCTTGCTCGTCCCTCCAAGACTTGTAAGTTATTGGTGTGTCTATTCCAAGAGATGAAGAGCCTAGCTTGAAGCACAAACATCTAACCAAAAAGATATCAACCACATTATGCAAATATATCTCAAGCATAAAAAATTCTCAAAATGTATCATCAACTACCAATATCCAAAACATTCACAGTTATTAAAGCAATAAAGTACTAAAGAAAATAAAAGTGCAGAAATTAAAAGAGTTCAAACCTAAAGATAACTAAACAAATAAACTACAATAGTTCAAATAGCTTAGCAAGAAATATAGTGAATATGAGTAAGAAGGTCAATCCTCGTATGACTCGGACTCTACTCTGTCAACTGCCGGCCTCTTCAGCTTCGGATCAAGCTCGGCTCAGGCCCTATCCGTATACTCTTTCCTGAACCTCTCCAGTGTTGTCTGATACTTAGCTCCATAGGGATCAATCAATGGCCCTCCCGAAGAGGGTGACTGTGGAGCGGCCCTTTTCTTCTTTCTTAAGTAGGGCATCAAGTTTAGATCCTGCCACATGCATGTGATATTGTTCCACAGGTCCTCAATGTTATCCCTGTTCTCCCCAATTTCTTTGGTGAAGTTGGAGCCCATTGTGTTCATTGTGGTCTGAAGACTCGTCATCCCTGAAATCAGGGTCTGCCATGGCATGTAATACTCACCACTAACATCTGGAATAAGGGGGCTACATGTGGTCACCATCTGGAATAGGGAGTTAATCCAAATCCATTTGATCTATATCATGATCTATGTCATCCAGGTCCTTATGTTGCTGCCTACTCGAGGTAGCTTCTCACTTGTTCTTTTTTTTACCTGTTTTCCTCCTCCCGCTTGTGAGGTCTCTCTCAGTCATAAATGTGGACCACGTGGTCATACCGATATCTCGCTAAGGCCATGAAAAAGGATCATCCTTACAATCAAGTCCAACCCATTTGTAAAAATCAGTGATTAGGTTAGGGAATTTAAGGGGCTGTTTGTCAATCCTTCTGCTCCTTAGTGCAATGATTTCCCACCTCACCAGTTGTCAAATGTTGATGATTCGGTTGTGTTGGACACAATGAAGGAAGGTAGCAACCTCAAAAGAAACCGTAGTCCTATGCTTGTGCGGCATCAGTGAATAGGATATGAAGACATTTCAGAATCCCAACTCAATTTTTAGATTTGTATGCTTGATGTGGTACGCTGGGGCCACCCAGAAGTCCATTGGTGTGATCACCAAATCATTGGAAAATTCCACATTCTGCTTGACGAAGATGTCGTCCCAAGTCACACCATCTCGGATCCTACCCACAACTGAATGATCGTCTGGAAGTTTTGTCTTAAAGTACCTGTTGATTTCATCAGCTGTCATCAGAACTTCCACACCTTGGACCATTACACTATAAGTACGCTGGAAGTTATCCGGTACCATCCTATCGTAAAACTCATCAACCAATCCTCTGCAGTATTTGACAAGGGAGCTGACACAGGTTTGCCAACCTCTCCCTTCCACAATGTTGGGAATATATGTGGCTTCATGCTCATCCAATGCTATCCCCCTTTCCTCGAATATATCTCACCATCTGAAGTATTCCTGGCAGTCCTCAAAATCCTTGTTCAACATGCACGGTGGCAGCGGAGGAGCTTTCTCTTCTTCTATTGTCCCTAGCTCAATCCAAGTTTCTTCACTAATGCTTGGGTTCTGTTTGTCATCTGCAAAGAAAACAACTCAATTTAGAGATATACTACAGTCAGAAGTAATCATGGCTATGTAAGTTAGGCAGAAAAATTGAGCAAGCATAATCAGGCCTAGTTGCCCAGTGCACATGTATGGTATCCGCACAATTGCCCTGAAAGCCGCAGAAATTTTCAAAATTAGGCATGGCAAAAGGCAAAGCAATCACAAACTCTGAACACAATGCATGCAGAGTGATTCACACTTCAATAAGCACATGCAAGGGAATCTAATTCATGGACAAGTAACTACAGTTTAGACCAAATAATCCAAACCCTAGAATTGCTAATTAGGCGGAAAAGTGATCAATCATCATTCAAAATCAATCCAAATCACTTCTACATGCAACAAATACTCAAACCCATCATATATTGTCAAGAATCAACATTAATATTTATAGAATTCGTGGGTTACTCTAAGCTTAGGGTTCATTAGGGATATTTAAGAAGAGAAAGATATGAAATTCATGCTTGAACAATGTGAAACAAGTTAGGGAACAAGAATCCATACCTTTGTTGCTGAAAATTGAAAACATGAAGCTCACAGTTTACCTTAAAGTTGAAAGAAAGAGAGAGAAGAGAGTTTGTGTCATTTTTTTTAAAGAATTGTGGTGGAACCCTATGTGAAAACGACATATATATAAATATATATATATATATAAATATATATATATATATAAATATATATATATATAAATATATATATATATATATATAGCACGTGCCCAGTGTTGGGGTCAAAGTAAGTAAAGAAATTAAATGCTAAAATCAACACAAAAGATTTTTACGTGGTAAAACCTTAAAATGAGGAAACATCCACGGGTTGATACCATAACCATCGACTAAAGCAGTCTGTGACAAATAAGAGTTACACACTCAAGAGGCAATCAACACAAGATACACTCTCTAAGCTATCAACACCTATTTTACTCTCGGGCCTAGTGAACTTACTATGCCAACTTCCTATCCAAGACCTCATTTCTCTAGGAAGATACCTTGCTTGTCTATCCAAGTCACCCCGACTCTAGACAAGACTTTCAATGCACAAATCAAAGAATCACTCTAAGAAATGTGACTTCCAATCCACAACTTGAAGAATCACTCTCCAAATGTGACTTCCAATGCTCAAATCGAAGAATCACTCTCCAATATGAGACTTCCAACCACTTCACAAGGCAAATGATCAAAGTGGATGCAAATGATGCAAACATAAGCAAATAGAGCAAGTTGATCAAACACACTCTATGTAGAATTATTTTTTGCACAAATCAAGTTCACAAGAAAATGTAACTAATCCTTATGAACATGTGATAGGAAATCTAGATTAAGCATTCAAACTCATTCACAAAAAATATCTAGAAACCTAAACATGTCAATCAAAGCTAGTATACCAAGTTTTTCAATGAAAATCACACAACTAACTTTAAAATCAAGTGAACAAGTTAACACTTGAAGTATTCAACATATTCAACAAACAAAAACAAAAATAAGAACTAGGTTTTGAGAAATCGAAATCACAACCATGAAGTTCTAGTTCTAAAACATGTGATCAAATCTAGAAATCATCAATCAAGATCAAATACACAAAGTGATTCTAGATTTAAACTCATATTCTCCAAGATTAGCAAAAATGATATTAAATCAAAACACATGAACTAATCTTGAAATTAAATCAAACAAGTCCTAATATTGGAATCAAAATCATTCTAAACATTTCTTTCAAATCATATAAGAAGAATCATCAAGTAGATCATGAAAGAAAATTGAAAGATAATTGATTCACTTACAAACAATGACTCACAAACTGAAATCAGACCATCACGAACTATCTGAGCATTGTTTGACTTTGAAAATGCTTGGGATTTGTTCCTCTCTTCAAGACCAACAATTTTGGCTTTTCAAAATCTTAAATCAGAGTTGATTTGAGAGAGTTATGGTGTTTGAAAGGTGATAAAATTTTGAGAGAAACTTTCTGCACACAAGTTTTCTTTTTTACACCAACAACTTATTTGAAAAAGAATGAAAGTAATATTTAAAGGAGAGAGAAGAGAGGGAAAACAAGCATCCAATAAGGGCCAGCCACCTCTGCTTCCTGTGGAGGCGTGTGGCCTCCACGGGGGCAGAAGGCAGCCATTCCCGTGGAGACCACCCGCCTCTACAGGGAGAGTTGCATGGCTCCCCTTTTTCCTTCTTCAACCCTCCTCGCGTACTGAAATGTTCTTCGACCGTTCTCTGGCCTTCGAACTCTGAATTTGAATTCATTTTTGGATTACAAACTAGGACTTTCTCACACACAAAATATGTCAAGATAACTTTCTCAAAAAATATGGAATTTAACTTGAAAATCAAGGACGAAAACCATGTATGATAAAACAACGTAAAGTTACTTAACTTCCTATTTTGAACTCGAAACTTAATGAATGAGTACCCGAATCAAACAGAACTCAATGAGACATAATATAAGCTTAAATTCAACTTCAACTACATAGAAATGCAAACAAATAAACACAAGAACACACAAGTATGCCATTTCCTAGAAATAATTCTAGAACATGCAATTTTACAAAAAATGTCAAATTAAATCTAATGCATGTGCATACAACAATAAGTGTGTGAATGTGTTATACAAATTTATCGTAATGATGCAGAGACAAAAATGTATGCAATGTGTGTGTGTGCGCTAACGCCTTGTAATAGGAAGAAAAATCTCGATACCTTAGCATCCAAGTAAGCACTTTCTTCATGAAGACGAGCTTTGCATGAGAAGTTGCTTTTCTTCTTTGAAGCTTGTATAAACCACGAACCACCTAAGCAACTAGACATTACAAATAAATAGAGTTTTGTTATGGAATCAAGCCAACACAAATCTAAAACCTAACAAAGGACCTGAGCACTACACACATTTTCAATCATTTTACTTGCCTTATGCCTTGCACCACTGGATTCCTAGCATTTGACCTGCATTTTCTATACACAAACATACATTCATCAACTAAACTTGCCTTATTATTATTTGCAACTAAAACAACATAAAAACAAAATAAAAAAAACCTTAAAAGAAATTCCACAATTTATTTTCTCCTCAACTTGTATCCACCCAAACATTAACAATCACACTTAAATCAAAATAAGTGGGCAACACAAAGTCAGAAAGATAATAGATTGTGCAATTTAACCATGCATCCAAGATGTTCAATGTGATACTAAGGGTGGCTTAACCAAGTTGGGAAACTCTTTCTTCTTTGCAACCCAAACAAATTTAGGAAAGTTTCCCATTGTTTCATTCCCCATGACTCTTACTTGGTTAATCAAATCTTTCCTTACCCATATTTTCTTTACCTTAGGTTGGCTTCTCCTATCCTAGGACCTCTTGTTCTCCTATGTCTATCAAATTTGTAATTTTTAGCTCTTACATGCTCTTTTTTTGAACAAACATAGCAAATATGATTTGAGTTAGAGGAACTCCCTCTTGATGGGTGACTTTGAGGTCTTTGGATTTGCTTCACTTGTAACACTTTCACCCCTTTCTCTTACTTGTCTAGTTGAGCTATAAATTCACACTCTTTCACCTACGCTATCTTAAGAGCCTCCTCTTTGTTTCTAAGTGCCTCTTTCACTTCCTCGAAGGTAGGCTTTTTGTACAACTTCCAATTGCATCTTCCTTGACTTGCGAGCTATGTCATCTTCAAATTCCTTCGATATCCTTGCTAAGTCCACCAAGTCTTTCAATGCCATATTCTTTTTAGCTTTAAGTCTCTCAATTTGTGCTTCCAATTCTTTGTTCTTGTTAGAGACTTCGCCATTCTTCTTCTTGAGTGTACTATTTTCCACTCTGAGCGATTTCACTTCAAATATAAGCTTCTTGTTTAGCTCTTGAAGCTCATTTGCTTTTGTTGCTTCCAAGGCTTTCTTGCCTTCTATCTCCTTCTTCAAGAGTTGCATGTTCTTCTTATAGCCTTCCATCATGTCATCTTTTTCTCATGAGACTTCTTCTACTTTCACGTGAAGTGCATCCTTTTCCTTATTCAACAACTCTATCAATGACATTAACTCTTTTCCGGCATTCATCATCTCCTTGCACATCTCTTCCAACATCTTGTTTCTTTCTTCCTCAAGGTTTCTTTGTGTTTCATCCGTTGATAAGTATGAGATGCCCATGTAGCCTTGATTTGATGCTATGATGGAGGTGTTGACACTTTCTTCCAAAATAGACTCTATTCCTTGGTCTGGCCAGCTAGGTAGCACAAAGTTGTTGAAGTTCTGCTCTGCTATAATTTGCTCATTGGTACGATTACTTTTTCGCATGAGCTCTCTTATCTCATCTTCATCTGACATGCTCATTGGTTGGTAGTTTGGCCTCGTGTTTTGCATTAAGATATCCATAGAGTTTTAAAACCTGAAAAATCAAATACAAAAATACCACGCGCTGTAAAAAGAAACAAAAGAAAACAAAATAGCTAATAAATAAGTTAAGACTAAAGCTAATCTAATCACTACTAAATAAGCTGATCCCCAGCAGCGACGCAATTTTTGTCATGCATTTTCCTATATGCAATATTGAAACAAAATTTATATATCTCAAAATGCACTCAACTGTATGAAAACAAGTATGTGGCAAGTAAGGTATCGTTCCACATTGATCGTTCTAACTAGCAATGATTAAATCACATTCTAATGCTAAAAATGCAATAAAAGTAAAACATGAGATTAGTTTGGAAAAATGATTAACTAAATTAAGCCCACAAGAAACTTATATTAAAACTAAAATGCAACTAAGTTAGTAGGTGAGTGAATGGATGATAATGAACTAAGGAGTTGATGGATCTAATAAGCAAACAATGGGCAAATTACAAACTCTCATGAATGTACATTAATCTATTGTAATCAATCTAGAGTGTATAGAATTGGTTGTATATCCCTTATGGGTGTCCAATCTAGAGTGTATAGCTTGACCACCCATAAGTGAGTTTCACCTTAATGCACATCTATCAATTTCTTTATAAGGTCACCAACCTATAGTGTATAGAATTGGTGCTTAATCTCTCACAAGTTATCAACCTAGAGTGTATAGAATTGATTACCCATTTGAGATTAGATAAATATTGAGATTATTAAGTCCGGATCTCACTTGAGGAGTGTACTATTGTTTGATCCTTCCATTCAATTGAGCTTAAGAAAACCAATTAGAGTGTATACCTAGTCATCTACTCAAACTATTTCTCTACAAACAAGCAAAGAGATAAGTGTACAATCAAATACCCATTTATTTTGAAATGAATTAAATCAAAGAATGAAACATAATTGATAGATTGAAATATAGATAGAGTTCATTACAAAGCCCAAAGTTCACAAATGAATCACATCAACCCCTTAGTTAGGGGTTTAGCTACTCATGATCATAAACATTACAAAGCAAAAACTAGGAGAAAAGATAGAAAATAGACCCATGTAGAGATTCTCCTTCCTTGAAGCTTCAAATCCAATCCTCTTAGAGTTCTTGATGAGTAGAAATCAAAGGAAAATGATGGAGGTTTTGGATGATGATGGGAGAGTTAGATTCCTAGATCTAGAGGGAGAAAATGAAGTAAATTGTCAGTGTGGGCTTGTGGAGAAAGAGGTGGAAGAGAGTTTTCGAATTCATAAAAGGATATATTTATAAGATTCCAAAGACAATTCTGATTTGCTGATGTGGCAACACCTGAAGCACATAGTCCGCGGGTAGGGTACCCGTGTAGTACCCCTGCAATCCTCTTTTTTTGGTTGTTCTGCTTCCTGGTATGGGCAATTGTGTGGGTAGTGTGTGGGTAGGTACCCACATAGTACCCGCATACTGGGCAATCTTCAAAGACTTCTTCCTCCGGTGTGCGGTTTGTGTGCAAGTAAAGATCCACACACTTGAGCCTTCAATCATCATCTCCCAATGCACGGGTAGGGTACCCGTGCAGTACCTAAGCATTGAAGCCTTCAGTTCTTCTTTTCGCACCATTTGGTTCTTCTTTTGCACGAAAGTCCTGATTCCTGATTCCATCGCCCGAATTGCACCAAATGCCTAAAATTGTAATAAATGAGCCATAAGACACACAAAAATACACAGAAACGAGACAAAGGATAATGATATGAGGGCCAAAATATATAACAATTTTGGTGCGATCACTTTCTACATCAACTTTACATCATTTAGATCTAAAAAATCACCTCCCACCATATACAAACCCATTCTCCACCAATTCCTTCACCAAATCACTTCCCATATCTATCTTTTCAATCCAATTTCACAAAACCCAAAACCCAGAATCAAGGAACACAAATTATGCACTTAGGAGGAGGAGGTGAGCTTGAAGACCAATGAAATCTCAGTATACCAATGGGTTTCCTCTCATCTCTAGCTTCTTTATTTCTTCTTTGTACATTTGTTAGGAGTAACTAAACCCCTTGTGGGAGTTGATGTAATTTGACATGAGTTATGGGTTATTCATCATTTATATAGTATTTGATTTCTTACTTTTATTCATTGATCTTAATGTATTTGATACCTCTTTGGATTAAGTAAGCATACCAACTCTTGATCTATTTTTTGGTGTTAAATTATTGAATGTTTTTTAAAATTGGCTTAAAAATCTCCTTGGCTTGAGTAGACATACCAACTCTAACTCCAAGTTGAGATACCCATAGTTTGTGATTAAAACTAGCTATCTTGAATGTGAGAGATATGTTGTGAGCGTACCAATCCAACATATCCCCGCTAAAGAGTAGAAATGGTGGATTGTGAGCAAACCAATCCAAGCCATCCCAACTACCTTAAGTCTATCTAGGCTTAATTAAAAACCCTATTTACACTTATTTAAGCATACCAATCATTAGTGTAGTGAGAGTTGAGTGATTTCAATATCACATCTAAGGATAGATTTAGCTCTAAGAGATCGAATCAGCTTTTAAATTGACAAATGGATTACCCCCAATTTGTGTCTTGATTGCATTAACTCCCTCATTTCATCTCATTATCTTATCTTACCATTTCATATTCTTGACAGTTTTAGTTGCATTTAGATTACTTAGTTAATTGTCATTTGCATTTTAGCGTTAATTGTCCAAACCATTGAATCATTTGTTTTTTTTTATTGCATTGCTAGTATTAAAGTGACAATTTAGTCATTGCTATCCTACAATCCCTGTGAACGATACCCGACTTGTCACTTTACTTATTTTTACACATTTTGAGGCATTGTTAAGGTCTTATAAATTTTGTTTTGACAAGCATTTTCCATACAAAAACTGCACTTGTCAGTAGGTATCACTATGTTGATGTTTTGAGATGAAAAATGTTCTTTATTGTTCACCTAGAGTGAATGCTAGACATTTGTTTTTAGTTGTTTTTGTTCATTCTAATGATATTGTTGAAATAGTTTTATCTTTCTGATATGGGCAACATTAATAATTCTCGTGCAAGATATGCGTAGAGATCGTTAGCTAGGAAGACCAAGTCTAGTTAAATAAGCTAGTTAATGGATCATGAGAATTATGTGTTTCATGGGAAATTATTGTTAGTGTTTCCTTGCTTTTAGTTAGTTGGTGTTTAGTTAATAGACAGTTGATGTTTGTTTCCTTGTTTTCAGGTTAGTTTTTTAGATTAGTTGCAGTTGTAAGCCTATAAAAGGCTCTATTTGAATTCAATGAAGTTATCGATGAAATTAAACAACTACTCTCTCTCAATATCTTCTTATCTTACCTTTGATTCTATTTCTCTCTTTCTATGATTCTTTTTTTCTTACCTCTGCCTCTTTTCTAAATTGTTATGTGCAGAATTAGATGCCAAGTTCTGAAACGAAGATTACAAAACTCTGGCTCGACATGAGTCGAGTTTTGACCTTCTGACAAACAACTTCCAGCAGGTCCACAATACTCTCCAATCCATCCTCACTGAATTGCAAACACTTCATGTCAGCTGTGGCCAGCCATCCGTTGAACATGATATCAACCCTTTTGCCCTCTACGAATCATCCTAAAACCGAAACACCACCCGAACCAAAACTCAATAGATCAACCATGCAACTGATTGAATCAACACCCAACTAAAGCTCTTCTTCCCAACTTTCAATTGTGAAAATCCCCATGGATTGATATACAAATCCGAATAGTGTTTCAATTTCATGAAAATCGATGCATATCATAAAGTTCGGCCCCTTCCTTCTATTTGGAGGGGATTGCCTTACGGTGGATGGAAAAATTTAAAGGTCCCACTACCGCTGACTTGTCGCAGTATGAACTGGCTTCCACTAAACCAATTCTGAAATTATATTTTCAAAATATATTAAGATTTTATCCTTGAGGACCATGATGATTTTAAGGGGTGAGGAATGGTATGGACATCATTATTAATTCTCATGCAAGATATGCGTAGAGATTGTTAGCTAGGAAAACCAAGTCTGGTCAAATAAGTTAGTTAATGGATCATGAGCATTATGTGGTTCATGGGACATTATTGTTAGTGTTTCCTTGCTTTTAGCTAGTGGGTGTTTAGTTAATAGATTGTGGATAATAAACTGACAACAACTAAACCTAAAAAATAAGATCAAAATGATATATGGGTGCTAGAGACAAGCATCACGTTGTACCCAATCACAACAACACTAACATACTAATTTATTCAAACATAATAACCTAACTATTAGTTTGACTACGACACTTCCACTTGCACCTATTAATTGAATTAAGCACGTATCATTCCTCACTGCTGGAATTATCCTTGTCCGCAAGGATAAAATTTGAGGTCTCTTAGGATTTCGTTTGTATTTGATTGATCCGAGTATGGAAAATCCTCTATCATAAAGAGTTGTGGCCATTTGAACTTATCCCACCACTATAAAGCGATGTCTTCCAAGTGCAGAGGGGTGAGTTGTACTTGTTGGACTACTGTGATTTTCTTAAAGTCAAAGTTTTCAGTTTTGTAAATCCAACTGGCTGGGTCATCTCCTCCAAATTTGGGGAACGGTAATTTAGGGTGGGTGTGGTTTCGGTCAAGGGAAAGGTTAGGATGGGAGGTATCTAATTGAAATGGGTGATGTGAGGATTCACCTGGTGTAAAAGGGATGAATTCAGTCTTAACGGTGTTATCGATATTGTTAACACGTAAGGTTTTGAGTTCAGTGAAGACAAATTGAATGGTGGCGGTAATATGCTTGAGGTTTGTGTTTAAGTGTTCGAGACTTGATTCGTGACAAGCTAGTATTTCACAAACCTCATTACAAAACTCGATGTTGCCCTTGCCACGGGTATCCATAAGAACTGATCATGGCTTTGATACCATTGATGTGTTTGAATTTGGGAAAAAGAAGAAGAATAGAGTTGAGCAGAGAAGAAAACAAGAGATATATTTGCTAAACAATTCGATGATCTCATTTCCGTGCAACTTGGCCATTTATAGGCATAAATGGATATTAAACTGACAACAACTAAACCTAAAAAACGGGAACAAAATGGTAAATGGGTGCTAGAAACAAGCATCACGTTGTACACAATCACAACATCACTAACATACTAATTTATTCAAACATAATAACCTAACTACTAGTCAGAGTAGGACACTTCCACTTGAACGTATTACTTGAATTAAGCACATATTATTTTCTTTTTTCTTCTCTAACTTTGACATATTTTGGTTACAATTTATGTTTTTGGTCTAAATCTACTGGTTTTTATCTTGGTTTTTCTTGTATCTATTTTGGAAGGTTAAAGAAAGTATAAATGGAATTTCAAGAATTTGATTCTTGTTGTCTTGATTATGAAATTGCTGAGGTTAGTTTAATTTTCTTTTATTTGCTTTATTTGTGATTTGGGTCGTATTTTGTACGGATTTATTTTGGTTGAATTAGAAATTTGATAGATAAGCTTTATATATACCGTTTAATTTTCTATGGTATGGTATGACTGGTTTAATTTCAAACTAGGATATGATTCAATTTAAAAAGAAAAAAAAGAATGTTGTTGAAGAGAAAGATTGATTTGGTGTCTTGGGAAGGTTTTTGTTTTTTTTTGTTTTATAAAAGAAATGGTTGTATTCTTCTTGGAGTTAAATATTTCATCGGTGTAGATTCTCCAATTAGGACTAGAAGACCCTTTTTTTTGTATATACACAAGCAACCTTGGTATACACATATACTTCTTTTTTACAGTTGTCTTGATTTTTGAAATTATTGAGATATTGTTAGTTTTATTTATTAAATATTCAGTGGTATTATTTTGAATTAATATAATTTGATAGCAGTGACGTATAATGAAGTACTAGACATATCATAATGAGAAACTGAGAGGATTGAATGAGAGACTTGGAACACAAAGGAGATTCTCAGAAAGCAAAAGGTAATTATATTACAATACATTCATCACATTAATTAGTAGTGTGCTTTTTGTAGCATAAAATTAATTTGCTTTGAAAATCTCTGGATTGTTTGAATGTTTGAATATCCAGGCATGGTACTGAAAAATTGAGGTCGTCATCATGTGTTGATGGGAGAACACCGAGGATTTTCGATCAAATAAATGTGGTTACAAGAGGTTTAGTTGGTCCAAGTTAATTTGAAAAACTCCAGATCAAGAAGATCGAGTTTGTTGTTTGTCTGGAGAGGTTCAACGTTGATGTCATTCTCATGCACTTGCCTTATGCTCAAAGATTCCATTTAATTTTAATTTTAACGTTGAAATAAGTTTGTGTTACATTTAATTTTAATAGTAGTTAATTTTCATTTTCGATCTGTATGCCATTTATATAAATTTTAAAATGATATTTAATATATATAATAACAATTTAAAAATATGTATAAATGTAATATGTAATAATATTACATAGAAAAATAATAAAATTAATTATCAAGAAAAAATTATTAGTGATAAATAGATAAAAATATAAATTCAATTTATATTATATAATCATTTACAAGTAGTAGTAATATTACCTATAGTTACCCTTTATATTGTTGCTAAATATATAATGACAATTGACAACGTTACTAAAGATCAATTAAAATATATATTTAAAATTTTAAAAGAAAATAAAAAATATATATAAAATAATTTTACTTTCCGTGACATATTTCAAGTGTTGTTAAAAGCGTTGTTATGGGTAACCATTTGAACTCTTTAAACATTTACAGTGACATCATTCTTCTGTAACAAAAAGTAGTTCTTTTGAGACATGGATCTCAATGTGTCACCTATACTTTTATGCGATATGGATAGGTAAAATTCCCTAGTCACTTATATGTAAAATATACCTAGGGGGTTGTATAGGCCCAAATTATAGAACATCTTAAAAAACACAAGCAATTTAATCACATTTAAAAATTCTTACAAGTAGATTGTTTCAACAAATCAATATAAAATCAATTTAGCAAGAGTTAAAGCAATATAAGACAAAGTTAGTAAGGAATTAAAAATACTAAAATCAACACGAGAGACTTTTATATGGTAAAACCTCAAAATGAGGAAACATTCACGGGTTGATACTACAACCACCGGCAAACCGCAATCCACTATGTCGAATAAGAGATACACATTCAAAAAGCAATCAACACATGATTTACTCTCTAAACTATTAACTCCTACTCTACCTTCGGGTTTAGTGAATCACCTTGCCTACTTACTATCCAAGATGTGACTATCACACCTCCAGGAAGCAACTTCCTATCTAAGACACTCTTGCCTCTAGGAAGATTCCTTGCTTGCCTATTCGGATCCTCCCGATCCTAGACAAAACTCCTTGCTTAGCTATCCGAATCAATATCCTAGCCAAGTCTCCTTGCTCAAGTTAAAGCTTCACTCACTTTAGCAAGAGACTTCAACCTTTTACAAGGCAATGATCTAAGTGAAGTATACACATGCAATCATGATGCAATCACAATCAAATAGAGCAAGTAGATCAAACAAACTCTATGAACAGGCAATTAGAGAACTAGATTAGACTTTCAAAAATCAATCACAAAGATATCTAGAAATCTAAGCATAGTTATCAAACAAGAACTAGATTAGAATAATGGAAATCACAATAAAAAATATCATAGTTCTTAGAACATTTGATTAAACCTAGAAAACAACAATCAAGTTCAAGAATACAAAAATATTTCTAGAATCATGTTCATGCTCATCAAGTTTTAGCTAAAAGATATTGAATCAAAAATTTCACAAGCTAAACTCGAAAAATCACTCAAACAAACCACAAAGTTGAATCAAAATCATTCTAGACATTTTTCTTTATCAAATATGAACATTCATGAAGAAGATCATAAAAGAAAAATGAAAAGAAAATGATTCACTTACAAATGATGAAACCACGAATAGAAATCAGATCACTGAAAAAAATCAAGACATCATTTGGTTCTGAAAGTGCTTGGGGTTTGTTCCTTTCTTCAAGACCAACAATTTCGGCTTTTGAATCAATCAAATCGGAGTTGAATTGAGAGAGATATCACCAAAACAAAAATCAAAAATACTTTGAGAAATTTCTGCACTTGTTCTTCTTAATTGAAAATGAGAGGGAAATTAGTTTTAAAAGGGAGGGAGGATGATGTGGAGAGAAGGAGATCTCGGGTGGCAAAGGCCACCTCTCCACCTCACTGCCCTGAGAAGGCACGTGGGGATCTCGGGGGCAGGAGGCCGTCCTCCCCGAGATGGCCACGCGCTTCCTCGGGGAAGGGTGGCTTGATGGCCTTTAGCCATCGTCGCTTCCCTTTGCGCTCCCTTCTCGTTCTACGACCGTTCTCCGGCATCCAAACTCCAATTTTGAATCTGTTTACGGATTATGAACAGTAACTACCTTACGCATATTGATGACTATGAAACTTTGACCAGAAATTAAAAATTTGACTCGATACACGAAGACGAAGACAATGTATGGTAAGTGACCGGAAAGTTTCGTAACTTTTCACTCAGAACTTGAAAACTAAAGAATGAGTAACCGAAATGGCCGGAACTCAATAAGGAATTAAATAAGACCAAATTCAAGTCCGAAATCCATACAACATTAATAAACAAACATAAGAACACACAAGTATGTCATTTCCTAGAGATAGTCCTAGTACATGCAATTTTACAAAAGTTGTCAAATTAAATCTAATGCATGTGCATACTTCAACAAGTGTGTGAATATATTGTACCAATTAAGCACAATGATGAATGGACACAAATGTATGCAATATGTATGTGTGCGCTTACACCTTGTAAGAGGAAAAAGAATCTTGATACCTTAGCATTCGATTAAGCACCAAACCTCTAGAAGACGAACTTTGCATAAGAAGTTATTTTCCTTCTTTGAAGCTCATATGAACCATGAACCACCTAAGCAACTAGACATTACAAAGAAAGAGATTTTTGTTATGGAATCAAGCCAATACAAATCTAAAAACTAACAATAGGGCGACGAGGTGGTGACATTTGCTTTGGTGCCGTTAAAATTATTTGGCTACATAAGGTTAAGATTTTGCGACGTTTAACTGTCATCATCGAAGAAAAGTTTTCTTGTAGTACCATTAGCTTTTTATTTTCATAGATTTGATTGGTTTTGTTTAAATTTCCTTAAGAAAAAAATTTCTGCATCTTTATTGAGTCAAATGGGTTTACTTGGTTGCTAGTGGTTTTGTTGAACCACAGGTCTTTGCTCACCACCACCACTCTCTTCTTACACATACATACATACATTGTTCAATGGAAACTTATGTACTTTTGCAATTACTCATTTCTTCTCCTTAGGTCATCACAAAAAATACTCGTATATAATGAATTTTCTTTCAAACCAATGTAATCAAATTCTAAAACATTTCAATAAAGTGTGTATATTTTTTTTCTCTTGCTATGAATTATTCTAGTGAAATAAAAAAAATGTTAATAAGAAGACAATACCTTAAAAATGTTTGAATGCTTCCGTTGCTTTGTCATTGTAGTGTTAAATGGAGTCAAACTACATGTTTTTCATCTCTGATTTAAGGATATTGTTTAAGTATCACTATTTTGCAGTGGCTTTTATATTGTTACAATTTTTTGTGGTTTTGTGTTTAGCGATTGGCAAATATGAAGTTGAAAGAGTTGAAAATTATTGATATTGTATTTCTGTTATTTAAAGGTTATTTGCATTCTTTTGATTGATGTTATGTTCAGTGAATCAGTAGTCTTACTATTGTTTGTCTAGTTTTTTAAGTACGGCTAATTTTGATACCCTACAACTGTGCAATCTGATATGTGCATTTGATATCTTGAATGCTTTGTAGCTTATTCAATTTTTATTAAAAGATTAGTCACTCTACTGCCTATATTGCATGTTTGTTACATGTTTGGTAAATGTTGTGTTTTGTTAGTCACTCTGCTGCCTTTATTGCATGTTCGTTACATGTTGTGTTTTGTTAGTGTAAAAGTTGCATGTTTGGTGTTTTGATTGGTGAAATGGATATTTTCAGCATTGTTGTATTGTTTGGGAATTATATGGTTAAGGTAGGTGAGTGTGATGCTGATCACATTAGTCTCATCTCTATGCTTCATGCAATAAATGAGAAACTTAGTGGAAATCAGGAAGTACCTACACAATATTATTGGGTTTAAGCATAATTACCTTGGTATGGTGAGTGATTTGAGGTCAAAACTGATAGTCAATTAGTTGACATTTTTAGGATGTTTGAGGAGCGTGGGTTGGATAAGATTGTGTTTAAGGTAAATAAGAGCTACTACGTTTCAACTCCTCTATAAGGGTCATTTTTCATACCTAATACACAACCTGAAGTGTTAGACATGGATGATGGTTACCAACCACTGGGTTTGTGTGACATGGAGGATGGGATGCTGACTTATGGAGGTGATAGTGAGCAAGAGGATGATAATGGTGATGAGTCTGATGAGGCTGATAAGGGAGATAATAGACAGTATAATGAGGTCCTAATAGTTGAGGAAGACTCTAGTGATAGGGATGATGAAATCACTAAAGAGTTCATGGATTTTTTTGAGGGGTATCTGTCAAAGTCTGATAATGAGTACTTGAGCTAGAACATGTTAAGATAGCTAAGTTGATGAAAGGTAAACCTTTCAAAAGAATGGTGGAAGGTGTAATTAAGTTTCAAGTAGGCCAGACCTTTGACAATAAGAAACACATGAGAGACGTATTCAGAGAGTATGTCATTCAAGAGGGTGTAGTTTTAGATAGAGTGAAAATTGACCTAGTGAGACAGACTTATAAGTGTGCATCAGATGGTTGACCTTGGAAAGCACATGCTGTTAGAATTATGCTCAATAGCAAGAGTGTAATGAAGTATTTGATAATATTTTCATATTAATAAAGTGATTTCTAGTTTAACAAATCTTATAGCATTTATAGTTTAATTATTATAATTGTCAAATGTAAATAATCACAAGGTCAAAAGACTATGAGAAATGAAGAATTGTTCGTACATCTGGATATGTATGAGGTAGACACAATTCTTTAGTTAGTCTTAAATAATATTCACAACTTAAGATAAAAGTTGGGCGCATTTATCTTGTTAAAGTTGTAGATTCTTTCGCTAGCATTTGAGTGAGATCAAATGTGTTATGATGAGTCTAAAATCATCAAAGTGTGGTGTCTTTGGGCAAAAGAATCTAGTGCACTGGGTGCATTGAATATGATCATAGTAAAATACTTTATCCAGAACCGTCAATGGATAAAAGTTTTCACTTGAAGACAATCGGAGAGTGTATCTCAATCCTGAGATAAATGATGGACTTATGGTTTCAAGTGTTATTATTTGAGCTATCAATGAGTACGAGTCTATCCTCGATAGTTTGGTGGTATTCATTTGTTAATCAATAGAGGACTTCATTTATAGATATGGACATCGTGACTTCATTTATTAAATGAGAGTAGAATATCATCATATGGATGTTTTGGGTATTTGATATTAAATCTTAATGTTAAGTTTTCAATAGTGTCTATTGAAATATGGCTTTTGGACAAGCCGAAATATCCAAGTTCAAAATGTGGTCATATGGGTAAATATGGTAACTTGGAAAGCTATAGGCGGTCTATGAGCGTTTGGCGATTACTGATATTCTTCATGAGGATACACTATCTCCATTAAGATTGTCTAGGGTAAGAATGAGCAATAATAACTTATTCTATCTTTATTTAAGAGTTCAATTTTAGTTCTTTAGTGGAATGAACTAAAATTAATAGATCGAACATAAGTGAATCATTTGTTGACTGTGATTAGGTTATGTCTATTGGAGCTTAAATTTAGATAGCCCGCCAAGATCTCCAATTCACACGAACTTGTATGGATCACTTGACCGGACCAATTTATGGGTCCATCTAGATTTGTATTAAGGCATGTGGACTTGTTTCTTTTCGTAAGAATGTGTCTAGTTCACATGTGGACTTTTTATTAAGGTCTAATGGATTTAATAAAATAGAAAAAACAATATTGGCCCTTATATATTGACTTGGGCGGCAAGGGACTATTAATTAGTCTTATATAATGTTTTTATTTTATTATTTAATTAAATAGAAATTAATTAATTTATTAATTAATTATTTATTTGATTAAAAGTCAAAATCTTTTTCCTAGTAGGAGATGGTCTCCTAGAGTCATATTATTGTTGGTAATATGATAAGTATCAAATACTATATTTGATAAGTAGATAAATAAATTAGTCAAATTAGGAAGTATTTGATTTCTATTAAGAAGTTTTTGATTTAGTCACAATTTAATTATATTCAATAATTGGTTATTGAATAAATACACTATTTGAGTTTGATTAGGAGTCTTGGTGTGGAAAAGAAATCTTTTTTGAAAAAGGATTCTTTGTCACCAAGTAAATCCACCTAGAGATAGGATTCTTGACCACCAAGTAAATCATCTTTAGGAAAGGATTTGTATACCTATATATATTATTAAATTCGGAATTAATATTGTGAGTTTAAAAAAAAGTGTTTTTTTTAGAGAAAGAATTTGTATTCTCTTGCTTTAAATAAAAAAAAACTTTCAACTCAAGAAAGGGGTGTAGAATTCGGTTATAAAGAAGAAGAATAAGTAGCATTTTATTTTCGATAGTACATTAGAAGCTTTTACATCAAAAGGCTTTATGTACAAGATCAAATTAGGGTTTACGCGAGTTTTATTTTAAAAGATTGAGAATTCACAAGTGACCAAACGTTCTTTATTTTCTCTACCAGGATTATTGTGACTAACAAAAAGAAAAACATTTTTGTTTCCATCCTCAGGTTTACAATTCAAAGAAAGGGAGCCCACACTCCTAGGTGATTCACGTTCGTGATTGGATTTGATGATCTTGCAGATTCAATTCAAAGCAAGCGGATTCAAATCGACGCAATATCAATCGTCACATGAAAAATGTACGATACTTTTATTATATGTTAATTAATCAAGGGTTAAGATTCTTTCTTTTAAAGGAAAATTTTTGAAATATACAAACCAAGTTTTTCGCTTCCGCCGCACGTTTTCCCCAAAATTGGTATCAGAGCCTGGTTGTTCCCTTGATTAATTGATGTATATATACGTGGATCTATTTCTTTTTATTGTAAATATGCATGTTTTAGAAAGAGATGGCACTCTAGGTGTTCACATATATAATTACATGAGAATGTATGGATATATATGTTTTATAATATGGTTTGTTATTGCTCGATTTTGGTCCTAGAATTTCAATGTAATTTTTGTTTGGAGTTGTAACAAGAAGGGTGGTCTATCATCGCCATAATTTCCTTCTTGATAGTTGTTAAGTTTTTTTATTTTATCGTTGTAATATAAAAAAAAATGCTGTAATATATTCAAGTTTCGAAAATTCGAAGAAATGAAGAATTGGAAGCAGAAAAAGAAGCAACGGAGGAAGACCGTGGTAGCCCGTGCGCGCAAGGCAGTCGTGCAAGCCTTCGAGTGCGAGCGTGGTGCTGCGCATAGGGCAGCTGCGAATGGATTTTGGCGAGCAAGAGTTTTGATGGACCACAGCTTGATGACTTGATCGCCAAGTTAGGGTTTCTTGTATTTCAAACAAATGTAATTTACTTGCTTTTCTAGGATGGACCAAAATTGTGGCTATTTATTTTTCTTAAATATTACAATGTTTGTCATTGTTTGATAACATGTCATATAGAATAGGAGTGCTACTCATTTATCTCTTTTGGTATGAACATGCATTGAATGGTATAGGTATCTAATTGGCATCTAGATAACTTGGTAAATCATTCTATGGAATTCTATCACACACCTTAAACAATTGAGTGGGAGAGGTGTTTTGAACACCTATGGCCTCCAAGATAAGTTGAGCTTTATGTTTTGTGTGATAACCCCCCAAGGGGTAGCCATGAATGGAATTTAGCAAGACACTTCCTTACAAGGATAGACTAGACAATTGACTCAAACGATATCTACTCTCAAAGGAGGGATTTTCGCGAGGGAATATATTGAAGGTCGATAACTTGGTAATACACTCAATGTGGTTTTATTGATATCCTCCCAAGAGTTCTTGTCAATATAAATCGCAAGGCTAAATTGAAAATGTTGGTTGTTATGTTAACAATTATGTGGGACCTAGTCCAACTAGTAAATGGTGCGAACTCCCAAAGGAGGCGTGACATTTATGGATGTTGGATCACCGTTGAATTTTATGATTGAATTACTTAATTTAATTCAAGATAAATATTCAAAAGTGCTTTATCATGATTGTTTACTTGTATAATTTTTGTTTTATTAAGAAATCATGATCCTATCCCTAATCAACATCCTAAAAGATAATACTTTAACTAGTGATAATTATGTCACATGGAAAAAGGAAAATTGGGAAGTTGTTGCAATATGAAAAGCATAAGTTTTTTTATGTCTAAACCTAAACCACATATTCCTACTAATGAATCTAATGAGGTGCAAAGAGATGGGTATAAGCAGTGAGAGACCTCTACATTATGGCTACCATCTCCGACGTGAAGCAACAATAACATGAAGGAATGAGTTTTGCTGCCGATATAATGATGTCTCTAGAGGAGATGTTTGCCATGAGGTCCAGGATGACTAAGAGAGAGGTAGTGACTACTTTTATGAATCTTAGGATGAAACCTGGACAGGCTGTGAAAGATCACATGATGAAAATCATAGCACATCTCAACATTGTTGAACTCAATGATGCTGAGATAGATGGTGAGACAAAATTGACATCATTGTCAACTCACTATCAGATTCCTTTGATCAGTTTAAGTTGGACTACACCTTGAACAATAAGGAATACACCTTGCAGGCCCTGATGCAAGATGTTCAAAGCATCGAGAAGATCTTTGTGAAAGGCAAGGGTTAAGAGATTCATACTGTTGGTAAAGTTGCTACTGTTAAGACCCGTAAGAAGGTCAAGAAACAACAGAAGAAAAAGCAACTTGGGCCTACCAAGAAAGGGTTCCAGTAAAGGAAAAGACTGAATGAGAATGAATTCAAATTGAGTTTAGGCAACGGAGCGTTGGTGTGTACCAGTGCAGTGGGAGATATTAGAGTTAATTTAGATTCTAGTAGGCATTTAGATTTGATAGACGTTTATTATGCACCTCAATTCAAGAGGAATTTAATTCCAGTTTCTTATTTAAATAAATTTAGATATTCGGTTACTTTTTAAAAAGATTTTATTATTAGTAAGAATGAAAAATTTGTTTGCAAAGGTACATTGGAAAACGGCTTATTTTATTTGCATAGAAATATCTCTCACTTGTTAGACATGGAATCAACGCAACCTAATCATAAAAGAGTAAAATTATCAAAAGATGAAACCCACCTATGGCATTTGCGCCTAGGTCATATTAACCTTGATAGGATCAAAAGATTGGTTAGTGATGAACCTTTAAGTGACTTAAAGGTTCATGATCTACCAACTTGTGAATCTTGTCTGAAAGGTAAGATGACTAAAAGGCCGTTCATGACCAAAGGCACAAGAGCAACTGAATGTTTAGGATTAATACACACTGATGTGTGTGGTCCTATGAACATTCAAGCTAGAGGTGGATATGAGTACTTCATCACTTTCACGGATGATTACTCAAGATTTGGCTATGTGTATCTTATAAGACATACGTCGGATTCTTTTGACATGTTCAAAGCATTTAAAGCTGAAGTAGAAAATCAGCTTGAGAAACACATAAAAATCTTGAGATCTGATTGTGGTGGAGAATATCTATCTGGTGAGTTTTAGCAATATCCTATTGATAATGGTATAATTTCTCATCTTTCTCTGCTAGGTACAACTCAACAAAACAGGGTGGCAAAAAGGAGAAATATAACTCTTTTAGACATGGTTAGGTCTGTGTTGAGTTATTCAACGCTTCCAAATTATTTTTGGGGATATGCCTTACAAACTGCTATGTACATTCTAAACGATGTACCATCTAAGTCGGTTCCTAAAACACTGCATGAGTCGTGGACCAGACGAAAGCCTAGTTTACAACATTTAAGGATATTTGGATGTCCTGCAAACGTGTTAAAAGGAAAGACAGAAAAGATGGAGTCCCGTTCAGAAACATGCATATTTGTTGGGTATCCAAAAGGAACCAAAGGATATTATTTCTATAGTCCTTCAGATCTTAAAGGATATTATTTCTATAGTCCTTCAGATCTTAAAGTATTTGTTTCGACAAATGCTAAATTTCTGGAAAAGGACTATTTGAATAATTTTGTGCCTAAGAGTAGAATTGTCCTGAATGAGTTTTCAGGAGATACAATTCCACAAGAGGTTTCACAACCTAGCCCAATTGTAAATTTTGCACTATCACAAGATCAACAACCTACCATTCCTCTTCGTAGTGGGAGGGTTAGTATACAACCTGAGAGATACATCGGTCTAGGAGAATCTGTAGTGAATCTCCCAGACGACGATGATCCCTACATGTACAAGGAAGCTATGGAGGATGTTGATTGTCGCCATTGGCAAAAGGCAATGCAATCTGAAATTGAGTCTAAGTATTCAAACAAAGTCTGGTCTCTTGTAGACTTGCCTAAAGGGATAAACTCATTCGGTGCAATTGGGTATACAAGAGGAAAAGAGGAATTGATGGAAATGTGGAAACCTTTAAAGCTAGATTGGCAGCTAAAGGTTACACACAGAAGGAAGGTATCTATTATGAGGAAACCTTCTCTCCTGTGGCCATGCTTAATCCATTAGGATACTCTTATCCATTGCGGCATCTCTAGACCTAGAGATTTGGCAAATGAACGCCAAGACAACTTTCCTTAATGGAAGTCTTGATGAAAGCATCTATATGATGCAACCAGATGGATTCATTGAAAAGGCCAAGAGGAATATGCAAGTTGCAAAGATCCATATATGGATTGAAGCAAGCATCCAGATCCTGGAACATAAGGTTCTATCAAGCCGTGAAAAGTTTTGGATTTATTCAAAACCTTGACGAACCCTGTGTATACAAAAGGATTAAAGGCGATAAGTTGGTTTTTCTAGTTCTTTACGTTGTTGCTATACTACTCATTGGAAACGATGTAGGTGTATTGACATCAGTAAAAGAATGGTTAGCAAAACAATTTGATATGAAGGACTTATGAGAAGCAAGTTTTATTCTTGGTATCCAAGTAATAAGGGATAGAAAGAATAAAACGATTACATTATCCCAAGCTCCATACATAGATAAAATCTTGTCTAAGTTCTCCATGCAAGATTCCAAGAAACGTATGTTACCTTTCAGACATGGAATCAAACTTTCTAAGGAATAAGTTCCAAAGAATGAGCATGAAGAGCAATTCATGAGTAGGGTTCCATATGCCTCGGCTGTTGGAAGTCTCATGTATGCAATGCTCTGCACTAGACCAGATATTTGTTTTGCTATTGGCATAGTTAGCAGGTTTCAATCGAAACCTGGTCCTGGTCACTAGACGACAGTCAAGCATAATTTCAAGTATATGAGGAGAACGAGAGATCATATACTTGTATACTCTAGAGGAGATTTAATTCCCATTGGGTATACAAATTCTAATTTTCAATCGGATTCTGACTCCCTGAGATCCACATTAGGATCTTTGTTTACTATTGGAGAAGGCACAGTCATATGAAGGAGTATCAAGCAATCATGTATTACTGATTCCACCATGGAAGCTGAGTATGTTGCCGCATGCAAAACTGCTACAGAGGTTATCTAGCTCCTCCAATTCTTGATTGACTTGGATATGGTTCCTAATGCAAATAACTTGATCACTAGCTACTGTGATTACAGTGGAGCAGTGGCTAATTCGACAGAACCAAGAAGTCATGAGAAAGGGAAACACATTAAAAGAATAAATCACCTTCTGAAGGAAATTGTGCATATGGGTGACATGACGATCACCAAGATCGAGTCAGTAGAAAATCTAGCGAATCCCTTTACAAATGCTCTATCACATAAGTCACCTTCTGAGTGAAATTGTGCATATGGGTGACGTGACGATCACCAAGATCGAGTCAGTAGAAAATCTAGCGAATCCCTTTACAAATGCTCTATCACATAAGAGTTTTGATGGGCACCTAGAGAACATGATGTTGGGATTTTTGCCCTAAAGCTTGTAATATGTAAATGTAATTTGAACATAAATAAAAGAAGTAGTATATTCATTCATTTTGTGTCATACTTTATATAACATGTGCACTTAACATCCAAAATTGCCGGATGTAATTTCGAACTGAGTATATGAGTGTCATATATATATGGATTCAGTTTGAAACGAGCAATCTAAAGAGTCCGTAGATAGCAAATAAAGCTGGGTACTTTATTTGTGGTTAATCTACAACTGTGGTCCATTTCGTAGTGTACAGTGATCCTATCTTGGATCATTCATATGTAGATATGAGAATGGAGGCACCTTGTATGATGTGATCATATAGGACTGGGCCATGATCTATATGAATCACTCACTAAGATTCGTTTAACGATGACATTCATATATATCAACTTATGATGGCTATATGTGGGTGATCTTAATCCTGAGTGTCTTATCGCCTCCTTCAGATTAGATAGTGGTCTTCGATATACCATGGGTGAGGTCGGAGTTGTATTCCCGATCAATATACTCCGTATGTTGGGATCGCGGTTTGGCTTGTGGCTGGGAAGGTTTGTACACAATAGTGGAATCCACTTCTTCTTGTGAGAAGTATATGGTAGTTCCCTTAAGGGTTGATTCGGGGCTTGAACAATATGAGCGCTCTCTTAATTCCGTAAGGAATGTAGGATTTATTGTTCATTAGAGAATCAATGGTACTTAATGGAAAGATATGATTAGAGGGGTATAACGGACATTATGACCCAGCTCTAATTATGAACTACTTGTGGAGGATTATACCATATGTAATAGCTATATCGATGGACACCGAGAGTTATTGGTTTGTGTAAAAACGTATACAGTTGAGAGAGTGCAGCTTCGGGTTTTTAGTGGAATAACACCGAAGTTAATAATCATGAAATATTAATTAAAGAGTTTAATTAATAATTTCAAAGGATTATTGGAGCTCAAAATACTGTGGGTCCATTAGGTCCCCTTGCTAGCCCGATCGATTTAGGTAACAAGGGTCACGGTTAATTAATTGGATTGTCCAATTAATTGTGTTACGAAAGTGACACGTATTTATTCGGGAATTAATTGAATAATGGGATTATTTAATTAATGAATAATGGTGATTAAATAAATTAAATAATAAGATTATTTAATTATGTTGTTAATCACTAAATGGAGGGTGTTAGTTGATATTTGATTTTGAATAAAATAAGATAATATGATTATTTTATTTTATTAAATTAAATATTTGAAATTAAATTTGAAATGTTTGAAGTCAAAAATAAATATTTAATTAATTTTAAAAAAGATATGAGATATCTTTATAAAATTTTTAAAAATCAAATAGATTTTGGTTTGTTGGTTTTTGAATATATATGAGATTTATATTTAATTAAAAAAAAAACAATAACCGAATGATATATGTAAAGTAATTAGATTACTTTGATATTAAATGTGAAAACTTACACAGCAAAAAGAAGAGAAGAGATGAGATAAAAGTCTTCGTGAACAGCAAACAAAACAAATAGAAAAGAAAAAGTTAGGATGTGGTGAGATCATAAGTGCTGCACTTCTATTTGTGTGTGTGTTCTTCTCTTTTTCCTCCATACAGGTCCTGAATATCGTGACGCGTCCACACGCAGTTACCAATTCTGGGAGATAGCGAGGAAGATCACGTGGTTCAAATCAGGAGCAGTTCGTATCAAAGTGAAGGAGCCTCCTACGTAGGTATGAAAAAAGTTTCTTCACTTTATTATCATATTTGATTATTACTGTACAAATGGGTTAGTTTAATGATTGCATTAAAAAAATTTTAAAACCTTCCGCTGCGCAATATGTAACCCTAGGTTCAAACACATGAGAATGAGAGATATGACACATTTGCTATAGCGCAAGTGGGAGATTGTTAGAATTATGCTCAATAGCAAGAGTGTAATGAAGTATTTGACAATCTTTTCATATTAATAAAGTTATTTCTAGTTTAACAAATCTTATAGCATTTATAGTTTAATTATTATAATTGTCAAAAGTAAATAATCATAAGGTCAAAAGACTATGAGAGATGAAGAATTGTTCGTAAATCTGGATATGTATGAGGTAGACACAATTCTTTAGTTAGTCTTGAATAATATTCACAACTTAAGATAAAGGTTGAGTCCATTTATCTTGTTAAAGTTATAGATTCTTTTGCTAGCATTTGAGTGGGATCAAATGTGTTACGATGAGTCTGAAATCATCAAAGTGTGGTGTCTTTGGGCAAAAGAATCTAGTGCACTGGGTGCATTGAATAGGATCATAGTAAAATACTTTATCCAGAACCGTCAATGGATAAAAGTTTTCACTTGAAGACAATCGGAGAGTGTATCTCAATCCTGAGATAAATGATGGACTTATGGTTGCAAGTGTTATTATTTGAGCTATCAATGAGTACGAGTCTATCCTTGATAGTTTGGTGGTATTCATTTGTTAATCGATAGAGGACTTCATTTATAGATATGGACATCGTGGCTCCATTTATTAAATGAGAGTAGAATATCATCATATGGATGTTCTGAGGTATTGGATATTAAATCTTAACGTTAAGTTTTCAATAGTGTCTATTGAAATATGGCTTCTGGACAAGTCGAAATATCCAAGTTCAAAATGTGGTCATATGGGTAAATATGGTAACTTGGAAAGCTATAGGCAGTCTATGAGCTCTTGGCGATTACTGATATTCTTCACGAGGATACACTATTTCCATTAAGATTGTCTAGGGTAAGAATGAGCAATAATAACTTATTCTATCTTTATTTAAGAGTTCAATTTTAGTTCTTTAGTGGAATGAACTAAAATTAATAGATCAAACATAAGTGAATCATTTGTTGATTGTGATTAGGTTATGTCTATTGGAGCTTAAATTTAGATAGCCCGCCAAAATCCCCAATTCACACGAACTTGCATGGATCACTTGATATATTCTACCGGACCAATTTATGGATCCATCTAGAATTGTATTAATGCATGTTGACTTGTTTCTTTTAGTAAGAATGGGTCTAGCTCACATGTGGACTTTTTATTAAGGTCCAACGGATTTATTAAAATAGAAAAAAAAATATTGGCCATTATTTATTGGCTTGGGCGGCAAGGGACTATTAATTAGTCTTATATATTGTTTTTATTTTATTATTTAATTAAATAGAAATTAATTAATTTATTAATTATTTATTTATTTAATTAAAAGTCAAAATCTTTTTCCTAGTAGGAGATGGTCTCCTAGAGTCATATTACTGTTGGTAATATAATAAGTATCAAATACTATATTTGATAAGTAGATAAATAATAGGAATTTATTTATCTAGTCAAATTAGGAAGTATTTGATTTCTATTAGGAAGGATTTGATTTCTATTAGGAAGTTTTTGATTTAGTCACAATTTAATTATATTCAATTATTAGTTATTGAATAAATACACTATTTGAGTTGGATTAGGAGTCTTGGTGTGGAAAAGAAATCTTTTTTGAAAAAAGATTCTTTGTCACCAAGTAAATCCACCTAGAGATAGGATTCTTGACCACCAAGTAAATCCTCTTTAGAAGATGATTTGTATACCTATATATATTATTAAATTCGGAATTAATATTGTGAGTTTAAAAAAAAGTTTTTTTTTTAGAGAAAGAAATTTTATTCTCTTGCTTTGAATAATAATAAAAAAACTTCCAACTCAAGAAAGTGGTGTAGAATTCGGTTATAGACAAGAAGAATAAGGAGTGTTTTTTATTTTCGATAGTACATTAGAAGCTTTTACATCAAAAGGCTTTATGTACAAGATCGAATTAGAGTTCACGCGAGTTTTCCATTAAAAGATTGAGAATTCACAAGTGACCAAAAGTTTTTTATTTTCTCTACGAGAATTATTGTGACTAACAAAAAGAAAAGGATTTTTGTTTCCATCCTCAGGTTTACAATTCAAAGAAAGGGAGCCAACACTCCTTGGTGATTCACGTTCGTGATTGGATTGGAAGATCTTGCGGATTCAATTCAAAGCAAGCGGATTCAAATCGATGCAATATCAATCGTGATGTGAAAAAGGTACGATACTTTTATTATATGTTAATTAATCAAGGATTAAGGATCTTTCTTTTAAAGGAAAATTTTTGAAATATACAAACCAAGTTTTTCGCTTCCGCCGTGCTTTTTTCCCTACACATGCATCATGCATGATTGATGAAGTGACATTAATATTTAAAACCTTAATGGAATAACATCAATGTCATAGGGTTTTTAACAACAAAGAGGCTACAGTAAAATTGATTGCATCTAAGTTTGAGACTATAGTGAAGAGAAATCCTAGCATCGATGTTAAGGTGATATGTGATTTGTTGAGGGAGAAATATAAGGTCTCAGTTGAAGTTCAAAGGATTTATAGGGAAAATCAAAGAGCGTTAAAGGGGTGGCAAATGATCATGCTAAATGTTTCGGCTAGCTAAAGAGGTATGCTTACAAGTTGTACCAAAACAACCCTGGATCAGTAGCTCATATCTCCACCCAACAACCACAGCCAACCTAGGGAATTGTTTTAAGTTTTGAAGCTCAGAAATTGAGCTTCTTTGAGGGATGCATGCCCTTTATTGGTATGGATGGGTGTCACCTAAAAGGCCCATTTGGCGGAGTACTACTCTCTATTGTGGCCTTGGATGTAAACAGTGGGTTATTCCTATTAGCGGTTTGCATTTGTGAAAATGAGACTCAAGCCAATTGAGAGTGGTTTCTTAACAACTTGAAGATTTATCTGAAGTACCCAACAGGTAGGAACTTGACATTCATGTCTAATAGGCTAAAGGGTGTCATTAAAGCTTGGAATACCCATTTTCCATTTGTTGATGAAGGTAATTTCAGTACATGTTTGCTTGTGGTTTGATGTTATGGTTTTTCATTTTCAATATACAATTAACCCTTTTATTTTCATATGGCAGGTATTGTGCAAGGCATATATTTTTCAACTTCAGAATTAGTTACAAAGGTGAGAACTTCAAAACACTATTTTAGAGGGCCATTAGAAGCTCCAATATTTATGACTTCAAAGTTGCAATTGAGGAGATATGTGTTATTAACCCTGCTGCCAAGAGTTGGTTAGAAGAAGTAGATCCAACACATTGATCTAGGTTTACATATGACATAATCATTAGGTGTGACCATGTCACCAACAATATGACCGAGGCTTTTAATAGCATGCTTGGTACCCATAGAGCTGTAGCATACTTGGATTTGATTGAGTTTATTAGAAGGATGGTTATTAGGAAGTTCTAGAAGAAAAATGAGAAGTATGGAGCTTGGAATTCAGTTTTACCACTAAGGGTTCATGCAAAAATCTTGAAGCACAATAAAGAAAGTGTGATGTTGACAATGATAGTAGCTAGCGACATAGAATACGAGCTTTTGGGTCGAAATGAGGGATATACTGTCAAACTTAGGGAGTATACTTATCAGTGTGGTAGCTGCCAGGTTAGTAGGATTCCCTGTAGTCATATAATGGTAGCCATAAGCCACTTATACTGTACATCAACAATGAAGGATAAAGTGGTTGAATTTGTTCATCAAAATATGAACAAGAGTTCCTACATGTAGACTTATAGAGGCATGATCCATCATATTCCTGATCAGAAAAGGTGACCAGAAGTTCCTACTTGCATACTGATTGAAGGTCAAACAGAGCATATGAATACTACACATCATACTGTCCAACCTAGAAGGCTTAAGAAGCAGAGAAAGAAGGAACTTGATAAGGCACCTAAAAGAGGGAGGTCTGACACTGTAATATGCAAACCTTTTCACAAGCTTGGGCACAACAAAAGGTCATGCCAACGTCCGAACAAAAACAAGGTATTTTTTTGAATATAACTTTATTAGATTATGTTTTATCTAATAATAACTTTTAATTCCTTTGCTTTTTGTTTTAGTAGACAACTAGAAGCTCAGTTGGAGCATCATCTTCAAAATATTGGTATGCTTGTGCTGTGGAAGTTGTTGTGCTTATTATGTATGAAAATGATGAACACTAAGTATTTTATGTTCTCCCTTATATTTATGCTAAATCTTTACTATTTAATATAATCGATGATTGCTTGTAATACTAAGTACAAGCATTGCCATGGTTAAACCAAACAAAACCATATTAACTACCCAAATCAGCCTTGACCCTCCTTATATAGACTTTAGGTGATGCATTCTCCCATGTATGTTTGTTTCCAGATTATGCATTCTTGCATGATAGCTTTCTAGGTGTTGCACCATTTACCATAATATTTCAAGCTTCTGCAGCCTTGCCATTACTACTTCCATCTCTTGATTGAGGTGGTTGAAATTGTCTCTACCATCATACCGTTGTGATATGTTTTCAATGCATTCGGATAGGTAAATTCTTCATTATCAGGTTCCCAAAATCTATAGAAATAGCATTTTCCTCTCTCACAGAAGAAAAAACAATTTCTTTTGGTTGTTTTGAGATTCAGATATCTTTACAGCTACTTTAATCCCACATGAGCATTTTTTCAGTTCTTGAAGTTTATTATCCCGTCGTTGATGGTTTTTTATGTTCAGCTTGATGAAGTCTCCATTATTGTGCTTGTTGTTGGTTGTTTGGTTAAGTTGGTTGCAACACATGTGAACATAAAAAATAAAGCTTTGTGTTTCCTTGATTTTGTAGTGGTTTGTTGTGGATTTCCGGGAATTGAAATTGCTTGATATGGATTTTGTAGTGGTTTGTTGGGGATATTTGAACTAATATTGCTTGATATTTGAACTGATGTGGATTTTGTAGTGGTTTGTTGAGGATATATGAATTGATATAGGTGGATATATGAATTGATATGGATTTTATACTAGGTTGTACAGTTGGAAACTAAATGAAGAAATGGGAGAGTTGGAAAATAAATGAAAAAATTGAGGAAGAAATGAATTTGTTTGTGTGTTTTTCATTCAACAGGTGTGTAGGGCTTTTTATAAAGCAAAGGAAAGAGTCGTTGCACACTCAACGGTCTCTTTAGAGAGCAATTATGTCATTCAATCAATCTGACCTACTTTAAAGGGCAGCAAGGTCATTTGACCCTTTGTCCATACCAGAAATCACTTTTCCAACGGAAACCTAACAAAAATTACGTAATAAGACAATACTGGAATTAGAAGAAACTGTTTGGCTAATAGATTAAACTGGTGGGACGAAAAATGAATTTCTCCCTTAAAAAAAATGAAAAATTAGAGATGTACATGTTTCAAAAATATAAGGTAAACTGCAACAAAGTATCTCGATATTTTGTGAAAATGTAAAAAGATTGTACTTTTTCCAAAATCACAGTTGAGTATCAATGATTAGCCTGTTGACCGTTAGAATTAATGGATGTATGCAAGTCAAAAGGGTAATAAGGTCATTTGCTTTTACTTATTAAAAAAAAAATTACAGTTCACAATACTTTTTAAAATAAAAAAATATATAAAAAATTAGAAGAGTTCTTTTTTTATTATTTAGATTTGGGACGTTCCTAGATCTCCAAAACAAAAATGTATCGTTTACAAGTTAAAAAAAAAAAATGTATAGAAAAGAAAAAAAAACTTTTTATCTTTTTCAATCATCATTCATTAAAAACATCAATTGCAAAATAATAATAATAACACTAATTTAAAGAAAAATACCATGAAATTTGTCCCAGAATCCAGATCTCATCCATTAAAAGATTAAAAAAAACACACAACATATTACAAAGTCAAATATCAGGTTCGTCAGATCTATAACAAAGAGTAATCGAAAGCTACAAAAGTTATACATTCATCACTTATCCAGCTTTCAGTGAAACTAGTTTTCCACAAAATTTAAAAAATTCAGATATTCATATGGATCTAACAAAATTTCAAGAAATTAAAAACCCAAATTAACCCAATTCACAACAAAAACCACTCCTCCATCACGGCCACACCCATCGTCACTCCGCTCATCAAACCACATACAACCCAACAAAATCTACAGCTCCATCACTGCTACGCCACACCAACACTATCTCAACATCTTCATTTCGGAGGAGAAGATCCGATGCTATCTACACACACCAGATCTGGAATGGAGGAGATTCCTCCATTAAAAGTTTTTAATTTGTTCAATCACAGAATTTTGGGAGGAATTAGGAGAGCTGTTTTTTTTTTAGAAAATTAAAAATATTTTTATTATAATTATTGATAAAAAAATCTAACTTAAGGGCAATTTGGACATTTAATAGTACCTGAAAAACAGTCAATTGTTAAGACTAACGGTCAAGGGTACTTTTCTGTAATTTTAGCAAAATTACAATCTTGTTGCATTTTCATAAAATGTCTGGGTACTTTAATACAATTTTCTAAATAAAAAAATAACAAGAAGGCTGTCAGGTTCAATGTGTAAGAACTTTTATTTTATGATTGACTTATTTTATGAAAAGCCACATTGAGATTATTATGTAACGGGTAGCTTAGGTCTCTTATCGTGGTTCTTCTTCAATAAGCTTCTGAGATCCAGAGTGTTTCAAAAAAGGTAGTTTACTTGTTCTTGACTTCTTGAAGAGATTATACGCACACACACACATATTATTTATTTGTGTCTCTGTATCATTGTACAAAGTTTATGTAGCACACACGTTCACATTTCGTATGTACATGCATTAGAAATCATGTTCAAAGAAATAGATTTAAGGAATGATATATTTCGAATGTGGTTATGCAATTTAGTGTTTGTGTTTGTTTTAGTATGGGAGGTAAAATCTCATTATATTTTTAAAGAATTATATTTTTGAGATTTTTCATTTTTTACGAGTCCAACCGTATATGGATTTGTCCCTAGATGAGTTCCAAGCGTTTGGAGACTTGTCCATGTGTTTCAGATGATTTCCGAGATATTTGGGACATTCCATGTTTTTGTCGGAAGCCAGAATCAAATTCCAAATTTCAAGTGGAAAGTTATATAATTTTCCATATTGATAATGAAGTTTGAGTTTGTATTCTGAAAACGGAATCGAATTCCAAAATTGGACCAAAAAAACTCGGAACGGAAATCGGCTTGGCATAGCATGAAACCACGCCAAGAGAGGGATTGACGTGCAGGCGCGCGGCCTACATGCCAAACCACTCTCTCTGTTCACGTGAAGCCAACGTGAAGCCAACGCCCATTTGTTTTGTTTTTTTTTTTAATTTGTTAAGGCTTTTTATTGAGTACTTTGCATCACGTGCAACCTTTTTGTGTATGTGATTCTTTACCTGCATGCGTGGACTTGATATGCTCTATTATTGGACCGCTTAAGTTCTTCTCGTGTGAGCTCACCTCATTTGATAACTCTCCTTTGCTTTTTCCATTTTACATCCAAAACGGCACATTTTTTTAAGGTAAATATCATTTTCATCCCTATAGTTTACCATATTATCCATTGTGATCCTCGTCGTTTCACTATTGGCCATGCAGGTCTCTGTCGTTTCAATTAATCTCTATTTTGGTCCCTACCGTCTAATTTCATTAGTGTTTTTGGAATTTTTGTTAATAGAGCAAGGGTAAAATGGTAAAATCATCATGTATTCTTCTAGAATTAATTTTTAAGAAGGGTAAAATGGTAAATTTAGAAATTAATAATAATAATAATATCATCATTAATTTAGTAAATATTATTAAATTAAATAATAAATATTTTTAATTAATTAAATAATAAATAAATATTAAGAATAAAAAATAAAAAATAAAAAAATGAAAAAATAAAATAAAATCTTTCTCTCTCCGCTCTCTCTCACGATCTCTCATTTTTTCAATAATAAATAAAAAATATTTACATAAATTAAAAAATAATATTGAAAATAAAAATAAAATATCTCTTCTCTTCTTTTCTCTTCTTTTCTCTTCTCTCTCCCTTTGAATCCTAAAAATCATCATCTCTCTCTCTCTCTCTCTCTCTCTCTCTCTTTATCTCTCTCTCTCTCTCTCTTCAACAGACATCATCAAATTCATCAAACCCATAACCACAACACCACCATTTTCAACCTAGAACTGCCATCAAAACCACCATTTTCAACCTAGAATCGCAATCAAAACCATCATAGCACAAACTAAACCCGCCGCTGCTGCCACCGCCACCGCATCAGCCTTCGTATTTTGGTGTTGGGTTTTTAAACCAACCACCGGCCGTCACCACCATCACTCCGTTTCCCACCACTGGCCACCCTTCACCTCCATTTTACACAAACAATCGAAAATCACCAAAGTAAAATCCCAGATCCCAGAAAAAAAAACCTGAATTCCATCTGCAGGTCCAGATCTCATCTCTCTCTCTCTCGACCGATCTCTTGGTTTGGGTGCTGGGTTTCTATGATTTGTTTCTAGGTTTAGATTAGGGTTTTGGTTGGGGATGGTGGCATAGTGATGTTGGTGGTGGTGACGGCTATGATGATGGTGGTTTGATTTTGATTAGGGTTTTGGTTTGATTTTTATTTTGGATGTTGAGTTGGTGTTGATTTTTAGTGGTTGAATGGCGGTTTCTGGGCTTGGGTTGTGCGGCGGCAATGTTGTGGTGGTGATGGTCTAGGCATTGGTGTTGGATTTTAATATTTTTTGGATCTAGTGGGGGTGATGTTGAATCTGGGTTAGGTTCTAAGTGATAGTGTTTGATGTTGAAGATAATGGGGGTTTTTTTTTTACACAGATGTAATCCGATGATCTCCACCAAATCTACAATACATATTTTTTGTGTATGATAGATGTTTTTTTTCTTCTGGGTTTCAATATACAATATATATATATATTTTGTATGATAGATGTTTTTTTTCTTCTGGGTTTCCAGATCCACCATCCACAATATCTTGATGCTCTTGATCTGAGGGAAAAATTGTCCTTACAAGCCCCTCAGACATTTTAAGGGGTATAACGGTCATTTTTCTTTTTGAACATGTCAGATGGCCTGTCTTTAAGGGAAAACGTAACAGAAGAACTAAACGGGCCAATACTGAAAATACGAGGACCAAAATGGATAATATGATAAACCATATGGACGAAAATGATATTTACCCTTTTTTTATTTAACCTCATAAATATTTGTTCTTTTTTCTTCACTTCGGTTTTCAAGAGCCCAAATCCATATTTGTGAGGAAAAATATTTTTCAAGAGAGAGAGACTCCTAAGAACCCATTTTTACTAAACCAATCTAAAACCCCATGTGCATATAGTATCATTCAAGCATCAATTCTTCATAGGTCTTATAGTTCTCATTACTAGGTAAGTTGAACATACCCTAGAACTCATTGTTTTCATTATTGTTTATCTTTGCCTAGGTTTAGCATTTATTGTGTTAATTAAATGCATGACTTCTATCTTAAGCTTATTTTGAATATGTTTGAGTCTTTGTTGGTTGATTGAGATTAGTTCTTCATTTATTGCATTTCTTGATTGCAAATTTATTGTTTTTGTGACAACATGTGTTGATTGGGATTTGTTTGATGACTAGGTTTCAGACTTGCATATTTTTATCTAGTTAGGTCTTTATGAACATTCATATAGATATATTGATATTTAAGATTGTTTGATTGCCATTATAAATCTCTAGATAAGCATTTGGTATTTGCCTAACATTAATTGCATTTTGGATATTGTTATATATTCACTTAGGTTGTTTATCTTTTCATTGAGTTAAGTCTTGTGACTAAGTGTGTTAGTGCACAATCATTTGGTCTAGAATCACTATAAAAGGCCCGCAGGTAGTAGTGGTGTGTTATGTTCCGAGAATTGTGTGACCAGAGGTCAACATTGGTTTTAAACATCATTTCATATAGTGGATTTGAGGACCGTGTGTGGCTAAATGGATAGTCAGTAAGTTTTAACCCTTTTGGGGTTTTCTCAAGCAAAACAAATCAACGTGTTTTTATTGTTTTTCCACACTTCAATTTCATTGATTGTTTTTGTATTTTGTTGGGTAATTTTTATGATCTTGACTAATCCGAAAATTTGGTAATTAATTAGATTAAAACATATTCACCCTCCCTCTAGGTTATTTTAGACACATCTTATTTATTTTCACAATGACCACATCAAAATGGTAATCACAATCTTACGAGGCCAGTGTATGTAGCGCAATGCAAATAAGATTCGTTCCCACGAGGATTGAGTGTTGAGTACGAAAATTGATTAAATTGAATACTATTTGAACAACGAAATATGAAGATGAAGTTACTATAACTACTAAAATCAAAATTAAACTAAACAAGCTACTAAGCAAATTTTAATTAAATCAAGTCACATAAGTCAATATGATTGTAGTTTTATAAATGAGGTAGCTACGGCTTCGAATCCACCCAACCAATCATATCTTTGCTCTAGACTCACCAACTCAACCCAATTATGCAAGTGAATGTTGTAGATTCATGTGACCTTAAAATAGTCTATACTCTCTCTCAAGCAATAAAGACCGCACTCATGTATACAAATAACTTATCTCTCGATGATTATCTGAATTACACACAATTTCATTAAGCTAACATCGTGAATCTCTACCTTACTAGATATGTATTGAGCATTTTACTGAACACATGGTGTACTTCTCCTCTCGGTCCATCACACAACCACAAAAATAACATTTAAGTTATAGCTAGGCACTCAAAAGCATTAAGCACATAAAAATATAATACAATAACACAAACAAGCATAGATAAAATTTGGGGTCTTTTATTTAGATAGTCATGGATTGAGTTTCATCTTAGCCTTATTGTAAGAAGTTTAGCTCATATTATAACTTAAAGCCATACAAAATATATAGAAAAATCTAAACATGGCCAATAAAAGAATGAAAAGAGAAAGAGATATAGAGAAAACTAATGATGGAGAGCTCTTTCTTCTTTACTTGAAGACTTCTTCTCTTTCAATTCTTCTTCAGCTCCCTTGCCTAATAATGAAGTGTTGATGGTGAATTTAAGGTTGGATGTTGTGGATTTTGCATTTAGTTAGGTGTTTGATAGAGGGAATTGTGTAAAGGTGTGTTCTTGGAGTATTTTGGCTCAAGAGAGTGGTGGAGAGGTGGAGAGCATGAGTGAAGATAAGGTATTTATAGGTGTGCAAGATTAGGGCACATATCCCATAGAAATGTTGAGCTGGCAAGCTGAAATCGCAGTATGTGCGCGGTGCAATTCAGTGTAACGTACCGCAGCAACTCTCAAGAAAAATTTCACGGCACGATCGTGGTACGCATCAACGCATGTACTATTGTAACTCTCTGGTCTAAATTCGAGGTACGGTCACGATAAGCATCAACGCACGTACCACGACACTTCTCTGAAAGTTTCAGGATCGAGCACTAGTTACTAAAACGGGAAAAACATCCCCTAGAGAGATCAAAATCATGAACCGTAAAGTTTTATGAAAACTAGACATCTGGGGCTTTCCGAAAATATGTGGCTCAAATCCCAATTCAAAAAAGGAGGGAGTAATGGTTTTCATGAGTTGCACGTTTATATGCGTTTGGTACGCGTGACGAGACGGGACAACATGGGACAAATTTCTCTTGTCTTATGTTTGGCACATTTTAACCATAGGACGGGACAACATGAGACAAAAAACATAAAAGGTTGTCCAACCCCAGACCCTCGGCCAGACTTGTCCAAGACTTGTCCTATGCATAGGACAAATCTCAAAAAGACTTTTTTTACCCTCAATACTTTAAAAAATTACAACAATACTAGATATAAAATAAAAACCTAATCTTGAAATTATATCTCTCATACTCACTCACTCATCGCTCATCTCTCTTTCTCTCTCACACCCACCAGCCGTAGCTCCGTCCTCGTCGGGGTCGTGTGAACTCACCGCCGGGTCTAATGGTTGACTGGTCTAGTTGAATATATCTTGTTCTTCTTTCTTTTTTGTTTTTGTTGCCCAACACCTACCTATAATCTATGTTTGTTTTTGTTGGATTCTGGAGTTTTTAAGCTGAGAGTGAGATTTTTTGAGGTCGGTTGATTTTGTTTTACAACAAAATTGAGATATTTTTGTTGGGTTCTTGAAGTGGGTTTGATTCTATTTTTGTCTGAATTTAGGTTTTTGCTTAGTTTTTATATATGAATTTTGTTTGGTTTTGTTTTTTGATGGTTGAATTTCAAATTTCAACCAAACACTCACTTGTTTTTCCTCAAGTAGATTGATTCTGAGAAATTAAAAGCATTTGAATTTGAATAGTGAAATGGGATTTTGTTGTAGTGAGTGGAATTTGTGGTAAAAGATTAGATTTTTTGTTGTTAAAAAGTAGAATGAGAGGTGGAAAAGATGATAATCCTCGAATTTGTTTTTGATATTTTAGATTTTAGGTTGTTAGATATAATCCGATTCTGGATCTAGTCTTGTATTCTTTGGCAATAAAATAAAATGTTTTATTTTATTCTCTGCCAATTTGATCTCTCTTATTTATCATTTCTTACCATAATATCCTAATTGTCAAGCTATTTCCAGATATGGGAATACCTTGGCCCATAACTTGGCTTCGATGGCCGTTTCTATCAGAAGAGACCGGAAGTGGCAAGACATTTGCCCAGATGTTTTGAGCTCTGTTATGTTGTAATTGTTCTATTGTTTTTTTTTAAATGTTGTTGGCTTCATAAATCTTAATATCCTAATCTCCTAATATTCAAAGCACTGATGAGTTAGTATAATTATATTTACCATTGACTTGATTTTGATTATTAAGATATTTACATAAGTTTCATCCAATACCAGTTCAAGGAAACTTTAGCCAAATTTATAAGAGCTTATCACAATTAATTGTAATTTGTTTTTCAGATGCTTGTAATTGATTGTAATATGTAGAATTATACATATAACTACTGAAATGCATTCAAGCTACACGGTTTGATCTTCTCAGTTTGCCAAAAATGGAAAAAAAGAACAAAAAAAATTTACAACAGTGCAGTAATATGTGGAAGATGATAAATTCTGGTTTAATAGCAGTTGATCAATTACCAGTAATATTTACAATGAAATTCCAAGATTATCATTCTAATTTCAATTTCCAGCTTGGGTAATATGGAATTGTTTTTACAAAAAAAAAGAGGAAATTGTCAAAAAAAAATTTCAAGGATTATCATCTCTTCCACCTCTCATTCTACATTTTAACAACAAAAAATCTAATCTTTTACCACAATATTATTATTTTTGTTAAATATGATATATAAATATATTTATTTAATAAAATCAAATAACTACCGACTTATCCTGTCCCATTTGTCACTATTATGTAGTAACAAACATTAGACAAGACAATAAGGGCACTCTGGTCATTTGTACCGATTGTCCAGTCCTGTCCCAACCATACTAAATGCATAACAGTACAGTTAACAGTTCTGTCCCAGACATTCCAAACACACTATGGAACAACTGTCCCGTCCTGTCATGTCATGTCCCGCTTCGACCTGTTCTGTCCCGTCTCCGTACCAAACGTACCCTTTAGCATAAGTCTTTACAATATGTCCCTTTTAGCCTCAATTCTCTTTAAATAAGCTCAACACCTTATTTTAAGGAATAAGACCTACACAAGCTCAATATAAACATTAAATACTTGGTTTTACCCGATAAACGAACACAAAGCAATAGGAAATGGGTGCTACACCGAATGTGGAAATGGAACTATCATTCAAAAAGAAGAAAAAGAACGATAGAGTACAATATATTAAAGTATGTAATTTGTTGAGTTTTTCAAGGGCATTTGTGGAAGTAATGGTGTTGGTGCAACATACTTTGGAAAAAAGTTAGGATTTCTAACTTAATATTTTCAGACAATTTTTGCTCAATTTTAGAATTCAGAGGATCTAAAAAAAAACTACAAGAAATCTGAATATGTGATTTTTTGACTACTTAGAATATCAGACCAAAAAACAAACAGCCCCTAATGATGGTGCTATTGGCACCCCCAGTTATGCCTCACTTTTTTAATTATTTAGTATTTTTTTTCCTTTGTCAAAATTACTTAAAGAGACATACAATTTAAGAAAAAAATATCTTCTATAAAATAAATCTAACAAAACCCCACGTTCCTTGTCAAAAAAAAAACCATCGTTTTTATATTTCGTTTCTTGATATTTTTTTATTTTGTTTTCTTAACTCTTAAACTCTAAAATTTGCTTCTTACACACATACAAAATATTATGGAACGGCCTGAGAACGATATCAAGCATATGGAAGAATTGTCTGAGAATGATATCAAACATCTAAAAGAATTGTCTGAGAATGATATGAAGCATCTACAAGAATTGTCTGACAATGATAACAAGCATCTGCAAGAATTGTGAACCTTAGGCGGCGTATTTCTCATTTGGTGCACTCAACGTTGCATCTCATTTTGGTGCACTCAACGTTGCATCTCATTCTAGTGGACGATTGAAGTCTCGTGAGGGCATACAGATACAACACCCACAAACGTATTTCTCTGGAGCTAACTATAGAATGTGATGCAACGTTGAGTGCACCAAAATGTAGACACATGCATGCTAAAACTACTAAGTGAAGGTTAGAATTATGTTACTCAAGATACTACATCACAATAGACTGCAATTCCACACTCAAAGAGAACCCAGCTTCAAAAACATCGAACCCAAGAGTCTTAGATGTAATTCGCTACAACTCTAAGTCTTATAAGATTTTGCTCATTTTAATGCTTAGAACCTAGGCTCACTCATCAAACATATGCAGTTGGAGTTTATGCATAAAAAAATTTCAAAATATATTGACATATGATTCATTATTTGAAAAATGCTAAAATGTATGCAATTTGACCTCAAGAACGGAATCAGACATTAAAAACCTTGATAGAGCACCAAATTCAACCTTACGTTCAAGCTAATTTTCTCTAAAGATTAATTAGGATTTCTTTTTACAGACATAGGCCATGGGTGATTTTTGTTGTGAAGTGAGTGGAATGGGAGATGGATAGTTAGAGATCATCCTAAGGTGTATACACATTACAACACTATACTATAGTTATCTCTAATACAATTTACACACTTAAAATTCGAGCGTCTAGGCTATATACTTTGAATTGAACTCATTGTGCTAACTTTTGTTGCTTTAATTTGAGCAACTTTACATTGAAGCTTGAATGCTTAAAGTGCTTTATTTTTAACACTTTTGATTTTTTTAAAGCCTTTCATTTGCACAATTTACAACATATCTCCTAAGTACTCACTATTACACATTTTAGAGCTTTACATTGAATTCTACTTCATTTTACCCCAACATGATCAAAAACTAGGGAAATGGCTTAATGTTTTATAATTGTGGGTGATATGTTTGATGTGGGAGGGTTTAAGTGTTTGGTTTTGTGTGTTTGGTTTTCATATTTGGCATTAAAGCACACACAAGGTATGGGATGTGTTTAAAAGTTTTTGAGGTGACTAGCACACATTGCATGCGTCATCTCTAAAGGAGCAATCAATAAGAAAACTCGGGCGAAAAGGTGATATCTTAATTTGTGACCGTTCTTTAATAAGCAATGCAATGGAAGGCCCTATTATTTATGTGTTTATTTATGTGCAAGATGAGTGTTTAGGAGTGGAATTGAATTTACCCTCTATATGGACGCAATTTAGGCACTTGGACTCACATGGGTAGTCTCCACTCTTAATCAAGACTTCTCGATTGTGATGCCTCGTTCACTAAGACACTAAGTGTGTGGCATGATGTGTGCAATCTGTGTAATGCAGCTTTAACCAACACGATGCTAGCCTAGACTCAATGACGCAAAGCATACAAATTTGCCACCAAAGGCACAACTCAAAAGCATCTCAATAAACAAGGTTACTTGCTCTAATATTTGGCTCAAAATGCAGAATTTTTGACACCAAACGACTATAACACTAAACACAACACACAAAAGAAAAACAAAAAAATTGGAAAATTTTAGACACAAAAACAACAGACACACAAAAACATGCTTGTACCCCCAAACTTAAACTAAACATTTTCCTTAATGTTTGCACAAGTGTATAGATTGGTTAATGGAAGCTTAGATGTGAAGCAAGGCTACACAACAGGACACGAACACATCACACAAGTTAACTAACGATGAAAATTATGCAAAAATAAACATATACTACTACACAAAAACACCTAGGCACTAATCAAACACAAACCAAACCACACTCTTAATTCTAAGCAACATATAATAGATACTAAAGAAAACACAATAAATTCACAAAAGAAAGTGAAATTGTAAAATTTAAACAAAATGCTATCAAAAATTTAATTCAAACTTAACTAAAAGTTAAGAGTAAAAGAAGTTACCTATGCGGGTTGCCTCCCACCAAGCGATTGGTTTAACGTCTCGGCTAGACGTATTTAGCTCCTCTCATCAATCTAGATCACCGGTTGGTGCAACATCATCGCCACCTTCTTTTCTGAACTTATGTAAGGCATAGAACATCCTCACCCAAAACTCATCACCATTCTTGTTTACTCCATTGCACATGCTTTCTTTCTCTTCTCCCTTTTATCCATTTTCCTCTCACATTTTACCAGAGGAGTTGCTTCTATCTTATTCATGACTCCATGTGAACCTATTTTGTGGCTCGCATTTATCTTCTTTCTTGTAACACCATACTCAAAGATAGACTTAGGCAGCTTCATCAGAATATCTCTTCACAAGGATTCCCCTACTGGAGGATGAACTTCATCCATTCTTAAACATGTTGCGGATCTTGAGGGGCTCTCGGTGGCCTTGAACATGTCGATCATAACATTTTCATCTTCAACCCTTAACGTCAACTTGTCCTTTTTGTGATCAACCAATGCTCCACTAGTTTTCAAGAATGGCCTCCCAAGGATCAAAGAGATCTCCATATCTTCTTCTATATCTTCTTCCATATCTTCTTCCATATCTAAAATCCCGAAGTCAACTAGGAAGTAGAACTTACTCATCTCCATTAGAACTTCTTCTATTACTCCGTGTGGGTATTTTATAGATTGATCCGTTGATTGAAGGGTAACTCTCGTAGACCTCATTTCTCCCAACCCCAAATTTTTGAATACGGAATACGACATTAAGTTAATGCTTGCTCCCGAGTCTATTAGTGCTCGTTCGAACTTTAAATTCCCTATTTTGCAAAGAATTGTGAACTTTCCAAAATCTTTTAATTTCGAAGGAAGTTTTTTTTGAATGATGGCACTGCACTCATCGTTTAGTGCAACCGTTTCCAAGTCTTCCAACTTATTCTTGTTAGAAAGCAATTCATTTAAGAACTTCACATATGATGGCATTTGTGCTAGAGCTTCAACAATTGGGATGTTGATGTGTAGCTTTTTGAAAACCTCGAGGAATTTAACAAAATTTTAGGTATCTTTTCTCTTCTTTAATCTTTGAGGATAAGGAATTGAAGGCACATATGCCTTGACTTGTTATGGAAGAGGTAGATTGAAAGATATGTTGGGTAGATCATATTCTTTCTTTTGTTTCTCTTCACGGATTTAAGAGGTAGAACCTGCATTTCTCTTTCCCCCATATTTTTCCTCAGCCTTTTTTTCTTGGCTAAATCTCTCGGATAGCTCCACTTGCTTACCATTCCTCAATGATGTCGCTTTGCATTGGTCTTTTGGGTTGGTTTTCGTGTTGCTAGGAAACAGTCCTTGTTAATTTCCCAATTTGTACTTCCAAATTTTTGATGACTGCTTGAGAGTGTTGTGCTACTTGGTCTACTTTGGCATCCAATTTCCTTATTGCCACTTCTTGGGCCTCCATGCGAGAGTCCAACTTGTTCATGTACTTTGACAACAAATCTTCAAGGGTGGGCTTTCTCTCTTGTTGGTTGTTCCTGAAAATCCGGCTTTGGAAGACTTGTAGTTGTTGAGGTTGGTGGAATTCGGGTGATCTTATGCTAGATTGTTGTTGAGGGGGTTGGGGCTTTCTTTCTATGAGAAATTAGGGTGGTTTCTCCATCCTGGGTTGTATGTATTTGAGTGGGGAATATTTTTGTTGGCTGGGTTGTGATTTGGATTTCAGTTATAGTTGATGAAAGAGACTTGTTCGGATGGTACTGGTGCAAACGGGTTTCCAACTTGGCAATCTGTGCTCGTATGCGGACCCATGCACAATTCATAACCCGACACATCGGCTTGAACAATGCTTGCACTTTCACTCCATTTGCTGACTTGCTTGGTGAGTGCTTCTATTAGAGCTTTCAAACAGGCCACCTCATCAACCCCATGTAAACCCCTCGCTTTCCTTGGCACAAGTCTATCATTGGTTGATTGATTGTTGTTAGAGGCCCTTTCTTCAATAAGGTCATATGCCACATCGGTAGTCTTGTTCATTAAGGCCCCACCCACGGCGGCATCTACTAAATTCTGAGTTGAAGTGGTAATTCCTTGATAGAAAGTTTGTATGATCATCCACTTTGGTAGTCCATTGTAAGGGGACTTTCTAAGCATCTCCTTAAACCACTCACACGTTTCATATAAGGATTCATTCTCAAATTGGGCGAATGAGGTGATCTCATTCCTTTGACGAGCCGTTTTCTTGGGTGGAAAGTATTTGTTGAGAAAAAATTGAGCTAACTCCTCCCATATGCTGATATATCCGGAAGGCAAAGAGTTCAACCAAGCTTTGGCTTTAACTTGTAGAGAGAAGGAAACAGCCTTAGCCGAATTGTATCGTCCGACATATATCCCCAAAATTCTCCAAATGGGTGTTCGGGTCATCATTTGCTTGCCCTCTGAATTGCACTGTCGAGACTATCATTTGAATGATGCCAGGCTTGATCTTAAAATTGTTTGTAGCCACAGCCGGTTTTCTAATACTATAAGTACACTGATCAACCACTGGCATGGTGAAGTCCTGTAAAGCCCTACCAGTCTCATTCCCATTTTGTCTTCCTTGATCACGTTCCTGGTTCAGACTCATAGTGGCTCGCTCTCTAACTTGTCTTCTTCGTTAGCGAGCCAACTTCTCTATATCTGGATCGAAGTAGAGGAACCACAAACTGTTACTCATTGTACGTTGGTGCATATAAGGAATAACCTACCTATAAGAAAATTAACAAAAAACACAAATAAAAAAGTCCAAAGTAGTAATCAACATAACTAGTATCGATATCAACTAAGCGTAAAATCTCCGGCAGTAGCGCCATAAATTGACCACATGAAAATGGCAACTTGCAATCGTACAGGCTGGTGTATGTAGTGCAATGCAAATACAATTCATTCCCATGAGGATTGGGTGTTGAGTTTCGAAATTGATTAAATTGAATACTATTTGATCAACGAAATATGAAGATGAAGTTACTATAACTACTAAAATCAAAACTAAACTTAACAAATTACTAAGCAAATTTTAATTAAAGCAAGTCACACCAGAGAATATGATTGTAGTATTATAAATGAGGTAGCTAAGGCTTCGAGTCCACCCAACCAATCATATCTTTGCTCTAGACCCACAAAATATCATAAAAAAAACGAGGATAGACTTTCTCAAATAAGGCCTGAACAAGTCAATCATGAGGTTCTAAAGGTGAAGGGAGCGTTCGTAAGGCCGAATGGCAGAACTCCGAATTTGTAGTGGCTTTCATGGGTATGGAAGGACATCTTATGTACATCGTCCTCTTTTACGCAAATTTGGTGATAACCGGATTGGAGGTCTAACTTGGGGAGATATTTGGTTCCACATAGCTCGTCCAGCAGCTCGTCAATTATGGAAATTGGATACTTGTCTTTGACCGTTAAAGGTGTCGTGATTACTTCGAACCCATGAATAAACTTTCGATAGTATCCTGCAAGACCAAGGAACCCGTGAACTTCCCTAGCAGAGGACATAACTGGTCAATCCATTACATCTTGAATTTTGGTCGGGTTGACAACTACACCTTCCTGTGAGATAAGATGAGATAACCTAGATAATCCACATGTAACACCTTAAAGTTGTATTTTGATTGTTTGATGAACAAGTTGTTATTAAATAAGACCAATAGAACGGATAGTAGGAGTCGTAAATGTTCTGCCCAAGTTTGACTGTATGCCAATATATCGTTAAAAAAAGCGAGGACAAACTTCTCAAATAAGGCCTGAACAAATCATTCATGAGGTTTTAAAGGTGGTGGGAGCTTTCGTAAGGCCAAAGGGCATAACCACAAATACATAGTGGCCTTTATGGGTACGAAAGGTCATCTTATGTACATCGTCCTCTCTTACTCAAATTTGGTGATAACCAGATCGGAGTCTTACTTAGAGAGATATTTGGTTCCACTTAGCTTGTCTAGTAGCTCCTTAATTATGGGAATCAGATACTTGTCCCTGACCGTGATGTTGTTAAAGGCTCGATAATCTGCACCGAATCGCCATGTGCTATCAGCTTTTTGACTAGTAGAACATGAGATGAAAACATACTATTGTTATGCAGAATCAGTCCCGAGTCAACGAACTTCCTTACCATCCTCTCGATTTTTGTATTCTGATAATATGGATATAGATATGGCCGAACACTAATTGGGCCCTAGTTAGGCTGTAGAGAATTTGGTGATCATGGTGACGTGCTGGTGGTAATTTTGTCAGGGTCGAAAACACGTGTGTGAATTCATTGATGATCTGAGTGAGGTCTGGCAGATGGACATGAAGGGTTTTTAGCGTGTCTAAGGGAACAATCTAGAGAAAGAACTTTTTACCTGCCAAGTGCAATAGCTCTTTGTCGTTCATTGGTGCAATTTTTGGCCGCTTTAACCCGTGAAATGTCCTGGTTTGGCCATCATGGTTAAATTTCATAGTAAGCTGTCAGTAATCGGTCTTGATGGCCCCAAAGTTTCTAACTATTGGACCCTCAAAACTGCCTGACAAGCGGCTACCGGTAAGATGTGAAAATCGGTTTGCACTTGGTGGCCTTGGATCACTAATGTAAGCGCCAAGTAGTGCCCAAAACAATCCATTTTTTCCTTGTTTGCCACCATTACCTGGAACGATTTGTCACGAATGACTGGCAGCCCAAATTTCGATACAATGGCTTGATCAATGAAGTTTTGCATACTGCCTTCATCAATAAGGACTGTACCTTCCTTATTTATCAACTTGCCGACGACCTGGAGTGTTTAAGGATGAGCAAATCTCGCGATAACATGAAATGATATCTTAGGGATTGGTTCTGTTGGTGTTGGACTGTAGGAAAATCTGTCGTCAGTGGAGTGAACATCATCAATCATAAAAAAGTTTGGGTATCTAACAATGGTGACCTGCTACGAACTTCTCATAACAGTAAAAACATAACCCTTTTTTTCTCTGTGTTCCTTCGCTTCCTGGTCTAATATACATCTGATAAGGACTTGGGAATTTCCATAGGATTGGTTTGTTTTCTAGAATTGAAGGGGACCTAGGACGCCGGCTACAGGATTTGATGCACGACGTTGCGGTGACGAAGGAACTTGAGAGCGAAAAGAAGAGTTGGGCTTACGTTGTAGAAGGTTACGTTCCTCAATTAGGCGAGCTACACCAATGGTTTATGATAGTGTTTTTGGTTGCTTGACCTTGACATCCAGATGTATATCGTCCCTGAGACCTACAATGAAGCATCCTATCAAAAATATTTCTGGTAACCCGTCGACATGATGGGGATGCTTATGGACGCTTCTTAATAGGCTTCGATAGTTGAAACTTGTTTCAAGCGGGTCAATGCTTTAGAGGGATCCCCGTAGTCTGTAGGCTCAAAACGTTGGACCACTACTTGTGTAAATTCCTCCTAGGTTAATGGCCCTTTAAACTTTGATAGCCAGCGGTGCCATTACAAAGTGATGCCTTTAAGGTAGAACGAAGCTAACTACACTTGTTGTTTGGAAGCAATATTTATAAAATCAAAATATTGCTCGGCTTTATAAATCCATTCAGTAGGGTCTTCTCCACCAAATTTGGGGAAAGACAGTTTAAGGTAATGGTGGTTTCGGTCTTGGGTGGAGTTGGAGCGTGAGATGTTGGATGAAGCGGATTGTCTTGAGGGTTTGCCTGAAGCGAATGGATTAGTGTCAATATGGGTAGTGTTTTGGCTGCGAGAGACGCACATGGATTGAAGCTTAGTCAGAATTGTTTAGAGAGTTGCGTTAACTTGATCGAAACTAGACTCATAGCGATCTAGGATCTCATTAACTTTGTTACAAAATTCAGGATTTGATTTTCCACGAGTATCCATGGAATGAATGTTCTAATACCACTTGATATGTATTTGATGATTTAGAGAAGAAAAGAAGTTAGAGCAGATGATATATTTGTTTGTAAAATGTCGATGCCTTTTATTCAAATAGACTCTGGCCATATATAGGCTTACAATACTGATAATCTAAACAACTGACTTGTTATAAACTAGGAATAGAAATGAAAACAGAATTGAAAGTGGTGCTGAAGACATGTAGCACTCTTGAAAGTGGTGCTGAAGACATGCATCACTTTGTGCACAATCGAACGAAACTAAAGGTCTAACTTATTCAAAACATAACAACTAATCTATGACTTGGTCCTCCCATACAACCAACTTGATGCACGTCCATATCACTGTGGTTGTGTTGAAACAAACCTGTTCATTTTTCTTTTTTCTCTTCCACCATGAAATAACAAGAAGGAAAAAAACTCTTTTAAAAAAAATAAGAAGAAAAAATAAATTCGTTCAATGAAGGTGAGAGAGAGACATATACAGAGATTAGAGATAGAGGGATCAAAGATGAGATAGTTAGAGAGATCAGAGATGAGGTGTATTAAGTTTGAAAAATAAGTAAATGGGGTAGTTTTTTTTTAAATAAATCAAAAAAAATTAATAAAACTATTTAACTTTATTTAATTAAATAAAAAATTTAAAAAGTGGGGCATAAATAGAATAGTAGGGGTATGCCAATAGCACAACTCTTGACTCAAGTTTGATAAATTATACTTTTAAATTGTCATTGTTATGCATAAGGAAAAAACTAAATGACATGATTATGAAATAGTTGTACTATGATTTGATATTCAAGCCTAAGCAATAATTTAAAAAATTAATATTTCGATTTTTATTATTATTGTATTTTGATATGTTACACCCAACAGATTAGGAGCATGTCAAAACTTATCGAGATCAAACACTATATACACAAATCAGATATCTAATTCCACAATTAAAAGACATGCATCTACTCTCAATATGGAATGAAATACCTACACGTGCTTATGAATGCATATAGTGCCATAGTGGTCTTCAAACCCCATCACTAATGTGTCTCATCGCTAATGTGTAAGGGAAGATGCAAATCACCTAAATTAAAAGAGGACATTAAAGCATCTCCAACAATCTCCCTTGAAGACCCCATCAAATAATGGTGGATGTGTTGTTGTAAGGGGCAATTAAGGGAGTATGTGTTCCAACAATACTCTCTTAAATGGCTTCCTTAATAATTTTTTATTATTATCTTGATGTTTTATTTTGTAATTATTATTGTAAAACAAATTACTCATTGGATAATAAAAGAACTACCGGGATTTAAAAGTTATATATCTAGGGGTTTTTCAAAAAATAAAATAAATTTAAATATGTGGAGCCCATTTAAGGGGGATGAAGCCACCCTTTAATTGAGGGAGTGAGCTCCACCAAAACACATTTAAATGAACCTTTACGAGACCTGTTAGAGCTGCAAAAATATAACTTCTCCCTTAATTAAGCTAAGAGGGGTTATCCAAGGGAGACTGTTGGAGATACTCTTACAGTTCAATTTTTATGTTGCGAAATGATCGATACAAATAATAACACAATAAAGTCAACATAATATTATATAGGTAAGTCCTGTCAAAAGAAAAATTATATAGGAAAGTAGTTATTCTTTATCAATAGATTTAGAGAAGCCTTTTGCTTACCCCCCATGATGGTGGGTGAGCATTACCTTCCTCCCCAATAAATGACACGTGTTCGATGAGTGGTATTTTTATCCAAAAACTCTTATGTGTTTGGACAAAACTACCCTCTCCCTGGACACGTGTCATGTATTGGGGAGGTGGGTAATGCTTACCCCCTTTGATGGGGGGGTGAGCAAAAATGGACTCATAGATTTATTGGTCTGACTGGATTGAATCAAAAAAATTAAAATATAATTGGAATGAGTCGATTGGCAATTCGTTATCCGCTGAAAAGCCGATCCTAATCCTATTCATATTCAATTTTTATTAGGAGTAATTGCACAACCGCCCCTGATATTAGGCCTAATTACACACATATGGACTTTTTATCTAATACTAATATCCCTACCGTCAGTTGAATTCCATTCAAACTAACTGTTGACTAGATTTTTAGTATTAAAGTCCAAAATACCCTTAGTTACTTATTTATACTTTATTTTGTTCACCTTAAAATAATATAAATTATAAAAAATGCAATAAAAAACTCTTAATTATATATTTTTCAAACTACTTTTAAAAGACAAAAATAAATAAAACAAAAAATTTAGACTTTAAAAAAAATTAAAAAAAGGAATAAAGGAAAATTTTTAAGAAAATAAATGGTGAACATATTTCAAATACGTCATTGCTGGGACTTTGATCCACAATCATATAAAACAAAACAAGATTTTAAGTTTTTGACATTAAAATACAATTATTATTGATGATTGTAAATTTAATATAATTGTTGAATCCCATTTATCGCTAAACATCTTGTGGCTTGAACGGAATCCTATTGATGATTGAAAATTGAATATAATTTTTGTTTGTTGGTTTATGAATCATCAATAATGATTGTATTTTAATGTTAAACATAAAATCTAGTTTTGTTTTTCATGATTGTGGATCCAAGTTCCAACAATGGCGTATTTGAGATCTGTTCTCTATTTCTTTTCTTAAAAAATTTCTTTTATTCTTTTTTCTAATTTTTTTAAAGTCTAAATTTTTTGTTTTATATATTATTGTCTTTTAAAATTTGTTTGAAAAAATATAATTAAAAGTTTTTTATTTGCATTTTTATATAATTTATTTTATTTTAAGGGGAACATAATAAAATATAAATAACTAAGGGTATTTTTGACTTTTAATACTAAAAGTCTAATCAACAGTTAATTTGGATAAAAGTCTATTGACGGTAGGAGATATCTATATAATATTTGGTAAAAAGTCCACATACATGTAATTAGGCCTAAACTTAGCATGCGTTTATGTAATTACTCCTTTTTATTACTTTCGTCTTATTGGGATCCGCCAAGGTTATCTTGTCACTTTTTTTATAATTGTACACAAGGATTTTAAAATTTTTTTTTTTCATTAAATTATCAAAAACTATTGGATTATTGCAAACTTAGAGCCTGTTTGATTTTTCCACTGAACACTTAATGGCACTTAATGTGTGTCATTAAGTTGTTTCGTATGATTTTTTAAGTTATAAAACCATTGAATGAGCTCCTAAAACCACTTTTTATAAAAAAAATGAAAACTTTCACTTTTCACTTAATAAAAAATGACTGAAATAAATATCAATTTATGAATTCCAAATTTATCCTTACAAATCTTATTTATTTTCAATTTACTATTCTCTTACACCTCTTAACTATATTAATATTTTTTTTTTCTTCTCACTTTTTCAAAAACTTTAGCAACCACTTTCACAAAAAAAAAAATTGATAGAGATATAGATTTCATTATAAATTTATTATTCTATTATTATTCCACATATATAATATAAATAAATACTGTACGGATTATTAATGGTCGACTCTAATCTACTATTATTTCTTAAACTAAACTTCAGTTAATTTGTTTAATTTTTATACTCTAAGGGTTATATTTTATATGATAATTTTTGTTTTTTATAAATTTGTTATTATATTATTAAATTAATTTTTTAGTTGTCTTTAATATATTAAAATATAAATATATAACAAATAATAGTTGAAAGGGCATAGATGTAAAAGTATTTATTTTAAGATATTTGTAATTTAAAAAAACAAACAACTTATCACTTATATTCAGTTTTCAGTGAAAAAAAAAACATGTTTTTCAATTTCAATTTTTAGTCACTATTGAGTCTTCAGTATAATTCAGCACTTTGCAATCTTCAGACGAAAAATCAAACGCAATCTTAGTGTAGATGTCCATTGTTCCAGGGATAGCAATGGGTCGGGTTCGGACGGGTTTTGCCAAACTCACATTCGAACCCATAAAGGATTTTGCCTGCCAAACCCAGCCACAAACTCATGAAATTAAGCTGGTTCTGGTTTCACCCGCAGATTTTGGAGGCATCCATATCCGCACAACAAACCCGTGAATTTAAACAAATAAATAAACATTATTATATATTTTAATTATGAAAAATATTTAAATACGAAGATTAAAAGGACCATGAAAATATTAGAGAAGAATAAAGTAGGTGATATTCAATTTATTTCAAGTTTAGATTTTTAAAAAGATAAAGACTACTTATACAGAAGTAAATGGTGAGCCTTTTATTTATGTTTTTTCAATACAATCCCACATCGAAAAAACAAGAATAAAGGGTGCACCTTTACTTATTTATAAAAGGCATTTAACAATTGTTGAAAGCAAATTTGGAAGAGATTAAATATATATTTGATTTATGGGATATTATTATTTTCCACCCTCACTTATGAGGTATTAGTCATTTTGCACCCTCTAGTTTGAGTAATAGTCATTTTGCACCTTCTGTTAACATATGTTAACCTTTATACGAAAATACAATTTTACCCTTCTTATTAAATAGAAATAAATATTTATTAAGGATTAAATAGAGAGATATTAAAAAGAATAAATTGAATTAAACTAGAGGTAGATCTCCACCGTCCATCTCATACATGGGTGGTGGAGATTTTCACTAGACACCAAATGCAAAAAATAAAAAAAAATTAAAAAAAATCTGGAATTTGAAATTTTAATTTGAACAGAAAATTTGGAAATTTTATTTGCATTGAACAAAATCTGGAAATTTTGTTTGAACAGAACAACATCTGGAATTTTTTTAAAGAAAGACTTCACCACCACCATCCATCTCAATAACCCAACTCTTAAAACTTTAATCCGACAACCACTGCCACCGCCAAACAAAACCCAAACCAAAACACAACCCCCACCATTCCTAAATCGAACCACTGCCGGCGGTCAAACAAAGTCCAAACCCAAACACGGCACCCACCAATCCTAAAATCAAAAACCGCCTTCAAATCCAACCACAACCACCGATGGCCAAACAAAATCCAAACCTAAACATAACAAGCACCACCCTTAAAATCAACAACCAACACTCAAATCCAAACCACCGTTCCAGAGGCCAAACAAACCCAAACTTACACACATCAACCATTCGAGATGGGAGAGAAAAAAAGAGGAAAACGAGAGAGAGAGAGAGAGAGAGAGAGAGAGAGAGAGAGAGAGATGGGAGCTGGAGAAAGAGAAAGAAAATAAAACCAGAGGCAGAGATGAAGATGAGATGATAAGGAGAGAGAAAATACATTTTCTATTTTTATTAAATGCTTATTTTATTATATGTTATTTAGTTATATATTTTTTTATTTGAATTCATGTTTTAGAGTAAAGATACCTCTTTACCCTTCTAATTTTTCAAAATTTAACGTTTGACTAACGGATTACTAATGGGAGGGTGCATTTTGACTATTTACTGAAATTAGAGGGTGGATTTTGGCCATTACCAAAACTAGAGGGTGCAAAATGACCAATACCTCATAACTCGGGGTGGAAAATAATAATATCCCTTGATTTATTTACTTTAAAAAAAAAACTAATTGGCACTGATGGCCCATAAACTCTTCAAAAATATGCATTATGCCCCAAATACTTTTTTTTTTGCCACTAAACCCCATGAACTCTCGTTTTTTTGGCAAATACTTGGGTTTTTTTGCCCCCTGTGAGGAGGCAAACTCCGCCACCTATTGTTAATTTATGAGAGTTCAGGGGGTTTAATGGCGAAAAAAAAATATATGGCGTAAGGTGCAAATTTAGGTATAGTTCAAGGGATATTAGTGCCAATTAACCTAAAAAAAATTGAACTTAAAATTTAAACTTTTAATTTTTTAATGTACTTCATATTATATTATTTTTAATAACAAGCAGGTTCGGGTGTGGATTTATTTTCAAACCCACACCCGAACTCGCTTTGGATTGTATATTTGCATCCAAACCCGACTTTAAAGGGTCGGGTTAGGGTGAGTGCCCATGGTTTCGGGTTTAATTGCCATCAACTCCCATGTTAAATAAAGTAAATATTTGAAAGCCTTATTGATTCTATATAAAGAAAGTTAAATTTCCTAATGATATGTAAAGGTTAATGTAGTTTAGTAATATTGGTTCTCTTTGTATTTCCTTATCTAGTCTCTTTGTATTTCCTTATCTAGAGCAGCTGTTGTTATACTTCTAAACTTAGGACTTCCTGTTACTGTTTTCTACTTAATTTAGGACTTTACTAAATTCAGACTTCTTCAAGTCTCCTTATGTATATTTATAGAGCTTCGTCTTCTTTAATAAAATATACAGAGAATTATTCTCAACTTCTATATGGTATTAGAGCACTTATAACTCAAACGAGTTCATCAATCAAACATGACCACCAGCACAACAACTTCTTCCTCCTCAAACACGGTAACAGTCATCTCCTCTTCATCCTCTTCTCATGACATGTCCTCTTCCTCAAACACAATTATCTCCATCAATATAGCTGCTCAAGCGTCGCTGAAGCTCACAGCAACAAACTATCGCTCCTGGAAACTCCAATTCCACACTCTACTTGTTGGATTTGATCTCATGGGTTTCCTTGACGGACAACGCCCATGCCCTACGGCCACCATCACAACCGGCGATGAGACCACACCAAATCCTGCCTATAACATATGGACCAGACAAGATCAACTATTGCTAAATGCAATACTTGGATCCATATCCCCTTCCATCATCCCGTTTATTGCTTCCGCCAAAACCTCCTATGATGCATGGACTGCACTTGCCAATACCTATGCAAAACCCTCAAGAGGACACATCATGCATCTTAAAGGTGTGCTCACCAACATCTCCAAAGGCACTCAATCCATCACCGAATACATGCAGCATGCCAAGAGCGTTGCAGATGAATTGGCCATGCTTGATGCACCAGAAAATCCTGAAGACTTAACAGTAAAAATCCTAAACGGCTTGGGGGATGAATTCAGAGATATATCATCAGCCGTTCGTGCCCGTGACTCACCAATTACGTTTGAAGAACTTCACGAAAAACTAATCAATTCTGAGGCTGTTTTGAAACAAGAAAGCGCAAGAAATCAAAAACTTCCCATCACTGCAAACTATGTTGCCAAACCTCCCTCTAGCGGTCATCAATCCAACTACAATCGATAAAACAACAGAGCATTCATCTCAAACAACTCCAACAGGCCTGCTGATTTGTATCCCAAAAATTCCAATCGGAATCAATCCAATGGGCCAAGACCATATCGTGGCTTCTGTCAGCTTTGCGGGGAACAAGGTCACACAGCAAAACGATGCTCCGCATACATCTATTCAGCAGCTCGACCATAAGGGAGCCAGCTGCACCAGTCGAACCAGCAGCACCAGCCGAACCAGCTGCACCAGCCGAACCAGCAGGTGCACCAGCCGAACCTGCACAGTCAGTCGTCCAAGCAATGGCAGCCGCGAGCCCTCTTCGCTGCTCCTCCATCCTCCTCGCCTGAATGGCTTCTTGATTCTGGCGCATCTCACCATGTCACCACGGACCTCCAAAACCTCTCCATGCACTCCCCATATGGTGGTTCCGATGACATCATGATAGGTGATGGCTCAGGTTTGAATATCACACATACAGGCTCTCTGTATTTGCCCTCTAAATCTTCATCCTTCTTATTAACTGATGTTCTATGTGTGCCAAATATGACTCAAAATCTGATTTCGGTCTCAAAATTTTTTGTCTCAAATCAAGTGGCTATTGAATTTTTCCCTTACTCTTTTGTTGTGATGGATCTTCGTACGGGGGCGCGGCTCATGCAAGGACGGACTAGGAATGGAGTCTACGAGTGGCCTTCACATGCTCAACCGGACAAACCACCTATCTTAGCATTCTCCAGTGTCAAAGCCTCAATTCCAGAATGGCATCATCGCCTAGGCCATCCGTCATCAAGAATTATTTCTAAATTAGTGTCTTCTCAGGCTCTGTCTGTAGTGTCGTCAAATAATCTTAGCTATCCATGTAGTGCGTGTCAAATCAATAAAACTCACAAATTGCCCTTTTCAACCTCAACTGTTCACAGTTCTAAATCGCTTGAGGTCATCTATTCAGATGTTTGGACCTCTCCAATTATCTCTAGAGATGGCTACAAGTACTATGTGTTGTTTGTTGATCATTTTACAAATATATGTGGTTATATCCTTTGAAAAATAAATCTGATGTTCATACAGTCTTTATTCGTTTTAAATCTCTGGTTGAAATTTTTTTTAAACACTCCATCATCTCATTCTACAGTGATAATGGTGGTGAATACATTGCACTTAGGCACACCCTAGCTCATCATGGCATCTCCCACTTCACTACACCACCTCACACGCCAGAACACAATGGTGTCTCTGAGCGTCGTCACAGGCATATAGTTGAGACAGGTTTGTCTCTTCTCACCCATGCCTCACTACCACTCACTTTTTGGTCCCATGCATTCACCACTGCTATTTACCTTATCAATAGGATGCCTACACCCTTGTTACACATGATCTCACCTTTTGAGAAAATATTCGGTAAGCAGCCGTCGTATGCGAAACTTCGTGTATTTGGGTGTTTGTGTTATCCTTGGATTAAACCATATGCTAATCACAAGCTAGAACCTCGGTCGACATCATGCATCTTTCTAGGATATTCTTTGTACCAAAGTGCGTACCATTGCCTAGACCTTGCCACTGATCGTATGTTCGTGTCTCGTCATGTCACCTTCGTTGAGTCAGTTTTTCCATACAACACACCTCACATGAGTCTCCCGCGTCCTGACCCCAACACATGCGACCTCTGGACATCCCTTATCTCCCCCACCATGCCAGTACCTGTCTCCCACGCCCATTCCTCTACTAGACCGGCTGTGCATTTGATCCCTTGTCCGGCTCCTCTCCATGATTCCCGAGCAGAGGCCGTAACCCCTACGCCTTCCCAGCCATTACCTGCTGGAACTCCTCCTGCTGCTATAGTCCCTACTACTCGCAGTCTTGACACTGCCACAGCACCGATCGGCAGCCAAGCCAGCATTACTGCACCTGACAGCGCCCCAGCCACATCTTCATCACTGTCCGTGCACCAGCAGACAGCGGCCACTCACCACATGGTCACTCGGTCACAGAACAATATCCACAAGCCCATCCAGAAGCTATCTCTTACAAGTGTTCTCTCGTCTCCTCAAACTGAGCCCACGTGTGTGTCTCAAGCTTTGAAATTTCTGGAATGGAGACAAGCCATGTCTGAAGAATTTGATGCTCTCATTCGGAATAACACATGGGACTTAGTTCCTCCAAATCTGTCATATAATACCGTAGGGTGCAAATGGGTGTTTCACATAAAGAGGTCTCCAGATGGTTCAGTATCTAAGTACAAAGCTCGCTTGGTGGCAAATGGGTTTCATCAGAGGCCTGGTGTTGATTACACCGAAACTTTCAGTCCAGTGGTTAAAACTACCACTATCCGGGTTCTACTCAGCATTGCGGTGTCACGATGATGGTCTCTTCGTCAATTGGATGTGAACAATGCATTCCTTCAGGGTCACTTGGCTGAGAATGTATTTATAGTGCAACCCCCAGGATTTTCGGATCCCGCACTCCCACTACATGTCTGTCATCTCAAGAAAGCCATTTATGGTCTCAAACAGGCACCTCGAGCGTGGTACAATGAGCTTCGACAGTTTCTTCTACAAAATGGGTTTGTTAACTCTCAATCCGACAACTCGTTATTCATTTTTCGTGCTAATGACTGTGTGATTTTTCTGTTGGTATATGTTGATGATATAATCGTCACAGGCGACAATGACAAACTAGTTGACTTATTTGTTGGTAAGCTCGCTCAGCGTTTCTCCATTAAAGACCTTGGTGCTCTATCGTACTTTCTTGGTGTTTAGGTCATTCCCTTCTCCGCAGGCCTATTTCTCTCTCAACAAAAATATGTGACGGATCTTCTTTTTCGCACCAAAATGTCTGACTCCAAACCAGTGGCCACACCTCTCCCTACCGATCATTCTCTGACGCTTCTTGATGGCACTTCTCTTACGGATGCTACTGAATTTCGTCAGGTAATTGGTGCTCTACAATATTTGTCTTTCACTCGTCCTGACATCGCGTTCGCAGTAAATAAACTTGCCCAATTCATGCACCGCCCAACGACAGGGCACTGGTCTCTCACGAAGCGTCTTCTACGCTACCTGCGTGGGACACTAAGTCACGGTTTGCTGTTGCACCGCGACTCTCTGGTATCACTCCATGCATTTTCTGATGCAGATTGGGCAGGTAATCAAGATGACCGCACCTCCACCAGTGCTTACGTCGTCTTTCTTGGGTCTAATGCTATCTCATGGTGCTCTCGCAAACAACGATCTGTGGCCAGGTCCTCCACTGAAGCTGAATATAGAGCTGTTGCCACAACTACGTCTGAGGTGATCTGGCTCTCATCTCTCTTGCGTGAATTGCTTATCCCATGCTCCAGTCCCCCCACAATTTACTGTGACAACATCGGTGCAACCTACTTGTGCTCTAACCCCGTATTTCACTCAAGAATGAAGCACATTGCCATTGACTTTCATTTTGTCAGAGAAAAAGTTCAAAGCAATCAACTACGCATTTCTCACGTGTCTTCTGCTGATCAGTTGGCTGATTCTCTCACCAAGCCACTCTCCAGGACAAGATTCTGTCTCTTACGGTCCAAGATCAGTGTTTGTGAACTGCCCACTGTCTTGTGGGGGCGTGTAAAGGTTAATGTAGTTTAGTAATATTGGTTCTCTTTGTATTTCCTTATCTAGTCTCTTTGTATTTCCTTATCTAGAGCAGCTGTTGTTATACTTCTAAACTTAGGACTTCCTGTTACTGTTTTCTACTTAATTTAGGACTTTACTAAATTCAGACTTCTTCAAGTCTTCTTATGTATATTTATAGAGCTTCGTCTTCTTTAATAAAATATACAGAGAATTATTCTCAACTTCTATATGATATAACCGATGAAGAGACAATTGAATTTTGGTGCTTACTCTCTCAAACTTCGACAACGTTTCTTTCTCTCCCTTTTATGTTTCGTTTCAAAACATGGAGTTATCAGCATGAATTAAGTATGAGAGACTTCATTTCAATATCATTTACTATTCTATTCTACGTGAATTAGTTATTTTATGTACAGAGGGAAGCTATAAAAAATTTTTGGGGGCCAACAGTGGCGAAGCCATGGCCCCTGTCGGCCCCCTATCTTCGTCCCTGAACCAATATAGTAAAATACAATATATAAGGTGAAACTATAAAACTTTGTTTGGGGATCAATATAGTAAAATACACCATTTAAGGTGCAGGTGTGAGGATTATACACTGGATCAACCTTATCTATATGTTTTTAATTTATTTGGAACTAGGAGTTGTGCATTCAAATTTAATCAAAATCTGGACTTTGTTTCAAGATTCAATTTCATTTATAATTTATGTTTTAGCCTTTTAGGCATGCATGTTTACGCGTGTTTCAAGTTATTCAAGTAAAAGTTTTAAGGTCAAACTATATTTATGTCCCCAAAATTTCTTTCTTTCCTTTTTTAAATGGGAAAATTCATTAAGAGATATCAAGTTATTCGAGTTAAAGATTTTTGCAAAGGGACAGATTTAGCAAGCACAGATGCGAGGTTGGTTATAAGTTATATATATATATATATATATATATATATATATATATATATATATATATATTTGCTTAATGCTATTAGGTACACTTCTGTTTCTTTTGTTCCCAAGCAGGCTAATCTTGGGTTAGCCAAAATTGGCCTTTTGGTTCTAGAGGACCAGTTCTGGATTGAAGATTCCCTCCCTGTCGGAGGAATGTTATTCAGGCTGATTACCCAGACCTTTTGTAGTTGGGTTTTGCTGTTTTATGAAGTCCTTTTTGTCAAAACAAAATTACAAGGAAAAAAAAAAAAACCTATATTTTTGTTGTTTCAACTTTCACGACTCAATTTTTCATAATTTTTGTTTTATACATACTTCATGTTATTCATTTCGGCCCTTCAATTTAATTTATATGCCACTTGAAATATTTTAGATTAATTGGCTGATTAGTATAATAATTTGTCAAGTAAAGTAATATTTAATCACTTTATTTTTAAATGCCAAAAGAAACAAAGTTGTAGTTTATATATATATATATATATATATATATATATATATATATATATCAGTTTTTTTATTGTCAGTTACGTTAGAACTGATATAAGATATATCAGTTCCTTGCATGTAGGTCATCGGATTTAAATGATTTGACTTAACTGCATGCACTTGTCAAAGCAATTTTTAAATCCAATGACCCACATACAATGAACTGATATATTTTATATCAGTTCAAACTGATGTAGGACAATTGGTTTTGGACTTTGAAGAAGAGATGTATAGGAAATTGTCCAAAAGAGGTGCTTCAAAGAAACGGGCATAACTTTTAGTGCGGTTGTCAGATTTCCTATTATAATATGTTTTCGGAAAGGGTTTTCAGAGCTCCATAGCGGGACAACCCGGGCTTGCCCGTTTGACGTCATTTACTCCCTCAACGGAGCTGTTTAAGTTAGGTTATCGGGCAACCGAAGATTTTCGTGTTTTTATTTGTTTTCCGTTTTTTTATTTAGATGAGGATATTTTAGTCTTTTCTGCTTTTAGGGTTTTCTGAGCCTATTTAAGGCTTTTGTTATCAGTTTCGAGTTATTCAATAAATTTACAATTTGGTTTTTAATTCTTTTTTTTCTGGTGGATTCCAGTTTATGTTCTGTTAGGGTTACGCTTGTGATCCTAAAACTTCCGTTCTGCGTCACAAACTGACAATAGAAAGAATATATATATATATATATATAAGGGTGAATTCATAAAGAGCCAAAAAATTTATCAGTTTATTGTTTTTAGCCATAAATTTATTTTTTATTGTCTTCGTCACTTTTTACTACCTTTGGACATAAAAGCCCCTAAATTTGAAAATTGAAAAAAAAAGTAAATGGGTATTAAACAGAGATCTCACTTTTTACCACTCTTGTTAGGGTTACAGTAATATGAAGTAAAAAACAAGAAAGAGAGAGAAAGGAAGAGAAGAGATAGCCGTTGCTGCCGCTCGCCGTCGCTCACACCTCTCTTGTCGTCGCTACAGAAAGAGAGAGAAAGGAAGAGAAGAGATCGTTGCACCTGCTCGCCGTCGATCGTACCTCTCTCGCCGTCTGTCACCGTTGAAGTCGCTGCTCTTTGTCAACGTCGTCGTGTAGCACCTCTGGCCGTAGCGCACCTCTTGTCGTCGCGCACCTCTCACCATCACGCACCTTTTGCCGTCTGTTAGAGAATTTTCAAATTAAATTTGAATGGAAAGGATGCAACTTTCCAAAGTGCGGTTAATTGTATTTTTTGTATGAACAGATACAACCTTACAAAGAGATGTAACTTTCACACAGAGATGTTTTTGTGTTGATTTAAATTTAACAGACACTATTGTATTAATAGTTGTAATGGTCTGTAAAAGTTGTAATGATTGGTGAAATGGTGTATAACACTCTATAAATTGGACCATGTACACCACTTGCAAAACATCAGAAACTGAACCAGTTTACTTACAAATTGCTCTGTCTCCTCCTAAATTTTCTCATCCAATTTCTTTAATTTTTAATTTTTATTCATTTTTTTTCTTGCATAAAATTGTCAATATTCTGTTAAACTGCAGCAACAGAATATTGTCTCTTGGCGGGTTTGTCATCAACGGTGTTCATGATTTAAATCGTTAGTGCACAACGATATTAAACAATTGAGGCTTCATTGTATCTTGGAGGCACATTTGCATAACCAGGTGTATGACTCAGTTGGTTGGGGGTAAATAGTGTCTTAAGGAAAGCGACTACTGTAACGTGCGTTGAAGCCCACATTTTATCTTACTGCATTGATTTTTCTTTTACAAACAACAATTTGGCTCAATCTACTTTCACAGTAATAGCGAACTTCGACAGAAAAGGTACATAATTTCAATTGTGAAACATATTTTTCTAACAATGTCAATATTTTTCGGTAATGATTTCCTCCGTGTTTTTTCTTGATTTCATTTCAAGTTAAATTGGTAATCAAGGTTGGAGTTTACTTTTTTTCATCTATTTTTTGTATGAATTGTTCGAACCTTGATTTCAGTCTTTTCCAATAATTGCTCAATACACGAAATGTGTTGCTCATTTCATTAATTGTCTGCATCTGAGTTCTTCGTTTCGAGAATTAGCTTATGGAGCTCTTCCAGATTTTACACACACACTTCATTACTTCTATAATGAGATATAAATGGCCAGTTCTGATGTCTATTGCTTTTTGCACATCATGCAGCCTCTGTTTCCTGGGGAAAGTGGAGTTGATCATTTGGTGGAAATCATTAAGGTGTGACATCTTGTTGCCTTTTATTTCTATTGTTTTATTTTTATTGTTCATGTTTTCCCTTATTAGATTTTTCCTTCTTTTGCTGTACTGTATCAGATTCTAGGGACCCCAACAAGAGAAGAAATTAAGTGCATGAATCCAAATTACACTGGATTTAAGTTTCCACAGATTAAAGCTCCAACCTTGATTATTTTTCATTTCAAGTTAAATTAACACAGTCATTTCAATTCATACAAACAAATCAAGGTTTGTTTGTTGGATAATCTTAACTCTCAAGCCAAGAAACCATTTCCATTAGAGAGGCCTTAATTACTTGTGTTTACTGTACTTTAAACTACAAGAAACTGTTCAAATATTATGGAATGAACGTTATAGTTGTTTGTACCCTTTTATTGTACCCTTTCCGGTGTTTACTGGCATGTAACTTGTTTGTACTGGCATGTAACATGATTGTACTGGAATTTAACTTTTTTGTACTGGCATGTAACTTATTTGTACTATCATGTATCTTTTTTGTACCGGCATGTAAATATCATAGACATTGATGCAATTTTTTTTTTTTGTGAATTTGTAGATGGAAAATTTAAATTATGAGGATTTCCTCATAAAACCGAGGAGTTCGTGGATAAAAAAGTCCACCACCAACTTGTATTGCAATTTGAATGGGCTCCCGGATATTGTGAAGGTTCTAAGAACAGTAGAAGAATTAGATGAGTTAAGAACCACCTGTTTTGGGCACCTACTTGCTATCCCTAAATAGTTGACTTTTTCTGCGGGCGTACTTCATAATTTGTTGTTAAAGCAAATACGTGTACCTGGAGTGACCGGACAACGAACGTTGACAAACGTTGGAAACAAATCGCCCCATTGTTGCGTTTAATTCCAGCAATTTTACATGGATCCGGATATTTTCAGCAGAAAGGCATACCACCTAATGAGACGATGTTTGGTGTTGAACAATCATTTTCAAAGAAGTTACCGGCATAATTGGACGATCATAGTTGTGGTGTTTTCACATGTTGATCGGCCGATAAATGTACCTATTTGAGGTCCCCATTTCCTAGCTTTTGTTCTCGTTTTTGAGTGTATTTTATATATAATGTGTTTGTTGAGCCTTGTATAGATACATATTTCCTATTTCAAGGTTTTGAGCTTCAAAGTCAAGTTTTGGAGCAAATATGAGCAAAAAGAGAACAAACGGAAGTCTTCAGAGTTGCCACGGCCTCACCGTCAAACCAAACCACGATGTGATCCATGTTCACCCACGGAAATTTTTCGTCGTGGATCCGTCATTGAGCCAAACGCGACACACAGACCGCGGCACAGGTCAACTCTGTTTCCAAAAGCTAGTGGGCTGAAATTAGGAAGTGCCCATGCAGAACACCCATATTTCGGGGGGCATATCTCCCTCCTCAGAATGAGCTGGGTTTTCTACCATCCAGTTTTAGAAAGCCCCAGAAGTCTATTTTCCAGCGGTTTTTACGGATCGCAATTCTAGGTTTTCTAGAGGGAGATATGCGTGTTTTCGTAACGGTGTGCTTGTCAGAAATCTTGACGACGGCAAGACCGCTACATCAAGACCGCGGCACTCGACCGCAGCACTCAGATGACAATTCTGTCACCGCAGATGCCGCTACCAACCCAGACCGCGACACACATGTTCCCTAGACCGCGGTAGGTCGTTTTTGGGCGAAATGTGGAGGGCAGACTCATCTTTTCATGCCCCATTTCGTGCCATATCTCCCTCAACTATAAATATATCCTTTCCTCTCTTCTCTACACAACAAAAACAGAGCAGCTCTTCACTTCTTCTTCATTTTCTTCACAAATCAAGAGAGAGAGAAGCTTTCCAAGCTCCCATGGAGGTTTTCCTCCATGGGAGGCTTTCCATATCCATTTTCTACCATCACCCACCACATTTGAGAGTAGATTACATAGAAATAGGAGTGGTCTTGGACCAAATTCAAGCTAGGCAAAGAAAGGGAGCTCTTGGAGGGATTTCTTCAATGGTTGTATCTCTTTTATCTCATCTCTTGTATTTCTTATTTTCTCTTATGTGTAATCCCATTTGGGAATATTTGTAAACCGAATTTGTGCTCGATATATGTGTTGTGTTTATATTCATTTGGGTTTTGATTTATTCTTGATATTATTTAGTAATCTCTTGTTTTGAAATGCATGTGTGTGGAGATTGAAAATTGATATGTGATTATGGATGGGAGTAGGAGTAGATTAATTTAATTATAGGAACAGTTGTAATTAAATATCTCATTTGTGTGTATATGTCTTTGGAATGTCAAAATGCATTGTATGGATGGATTTGAGTGTTTGTGGGTTTCGGTTGTACCTCGAACGATGGCCAATCCGGGTATGACTGGAATCACTTAGATCTGAAGAATAGATGAAACTTGTTTTATACATGACCGTGCTAGAATAGGTTTTGGCTTTATGTTCATGTCCATAATGGTAGGGATTGGAGGCACACTTGCCCTTGCCATGACCTTTGGGGAGTGAGAAGTGTTTTCTAAATCCCTTAGATTAGACAAGAGGCGCAATTGCTCTTACCGTGACCTTTGGAGAGTGATTAGTGTCTCGAGTCTCTCAAAAGAGAGAACAAGCCCCTAACTTGATTTGAATGTTCTTAATGCCTAACAATAACTTATATGCACTTATGTGGGTTAACTTAGACCCCTTGTGTGATCATATCATTCATCTCTCATATCCACCTTTTTATTTGTCACTTTAATCACCATTCTCACCTCTCCATATTCCGTTTTCTTTAGTTACTTTATTTACATTTCTTTTGCACACACCACATCGCGTTATGCTTACACCTCACACACACCATTCTCACCACATCCGCATTCTATTTCCATTGCTTTCAACAAACATTAGAACTAGTTCCGGTTGATAGATAACACCTCCCTGCGGAACGATACCCTCGCTTACCGTTTTACTAGTCTTTTGCTAGTTTATAGCACATTGCGTAGGAACTTTAATATAGATATCTTTTGATAATTCGCAATATCGAAACGACACAAAAAAGCGAGCCATCACATGTCGATATGCTGACATGTTGATGCATCATCGTTGTTTTTGGGGATGGGAACCAAAAACATCCCCGAGTTTATGGAGGAAAAGGCACTAGAAATTTTTGCAAATAGTGTACTAGCAGATTGGTAGCTTTGTTGATTAGGCATAGTTGTTTTGGAAGTTGTTCTTTGTCATGTAACTTCATTATTAACTATGATTGATTACTTTGTTGATGCATCATCGTTGTTTTTTAAATTTATGAAATGAATGATACTGGAATTTTGTTTTGAAATCAGTATGAACTGGCATGTAACTTACATATACTGTCATGTAACTTTTTAATGATAATGGCATGTAACACTACTGAAATTTTATTTTGAAATCAGTCTTCGAAATATGGCAATTAAATGAACTGACATGTAACTTCATTATTAACTGGCATGTAACTTCATTATCAACTGACATGTAACTTCTAGCATGTAATAATACTGAAATTGTATTTAGAAATCTGTCTTCCAAATATGGTAATTAAATGAACTGACTTGTAACGTCATTATCAACTGACATGTAACTTCTAGCATATAATAATACTGAAATTGTATTTAAAAATATGTCTTCCAAATATGGTAATTAAATGAACCTACATGTAACTTCATTATCAACTGGCATGTAACTTCTAGCATGTAATAAAACTGGAATTGTATTTAGAAATCTATCTTCCAAATATGGTAATTAAATGAACTAGCATGTAACCTAATTATTAACTGGCATGTAACTTCATTATCAACTGCCATGTAACTTCTAGCATGTAATAATACTTAAATTTTGTTTTGAAATCAGTCTTCCAAATATGGTAATTAAATGAATTCGCATGTAACTTCATTATTATCTGGCATGTAACTTCATTATCAACTGGCATGTAACTTCTAGCATGTAATAATACTGGAATTTTGTTTTGAAATCAGTTTTCCAAATAAATGAACTGGCATGTAACTTCATTATCAACTGGCATGTAACTTATAGCATGTAATAATACTGGAATTGTATTTAGAAATCATTCTTCCAAATATGGTAATTAAATGAACTGGCATGTAACTTTATCATTAACTTGCATGTAACTTCATTATTAACTTGCATGTAACCGTCACCCAATCCATCCTCTCGAAAGGAAACATCGCTAAATGTAGCAAAACTTGATGGACTAGCACATCCATGTCCTCCAACACTACCAGAACCAGAACCATCATAAGTAAAACCGATAGGAACATGGACTCACTTTGCCATACCACTCTCGTAAAAATTGGCCACTCAACTTCCACCGTGATAGATGACCAATTTCTTTGCATCCATATTCCTGCATGTAAAGTATTTGACATGAAACATTTAAAGTGGCTGGGAACTGACATGTAAAATTTAAAATAACCAGCATATAACTTTATAATAAACTGACAAGTAACAAAACAATAACTGATGGCATGTAGCTTCAAAAATAACCAACAGACATGTAACTTAGAAATAAACTATCATGTAAAGTCTATAATAACATGCATGTAACATGGGTACAAAAAATTACAGTACCTAGGTTTCACTCTAAATCGAAATTTCCAACTGATATGTAACTTGCAAATACACTAGCATGTAAAGTCTACAATAACATGCATGTAGCTTTAACATAAACTGACATGTAACCTGGGAACAAAATATCACAGTAGATGGGTTTCACTCTAAATCGAAACCGATCTCTTATTCTTCAAATTGTAATTAATGATCCATGTAAAAAACAAGTGGGAAAAGGATACATACTTTTGAAGAACATCGTTTGGCTCCAGGTCTACTTCACAAGAGAGAGATGTATTCTGAGACAAAATTGTTGCTGGGTTTCGGATCTACTTCTTAAGAGAGAGAGAGAGACCCACAAACAAAGAATGAAGGAGATCTGTTGAACGAGCAGAAATTTGTACTGGTGAGCAGCAATTTACACGAGCATAAATGTTGAACGAGCAGAACGAAGTGGAATACCTGATTTGAACAAGCTGAATATCTGATGAGCGGAAATTTTCTGCGTTGAACTAAGAGAGAGAGAGAGAGAGAGAGAGAGATAGACCCACACACAAAGAATGAAGGAGATCTGTTGAACGAGCAGAAATTTGCATTGGTGAGCAGCAATTTACACGAGCATAAATGTTGAACGAGCAGAACGAAGTGGAATACCTGATTTGAACAAGCTAAATATCTGATGAGCAGAAATTTCCTACGCTGAACGAAGAGAGAGAGAGAGACCCACACACAAAGAATGAAGGAGATTTGTTGAACGAGCAGAAATTTGAATATTGAACGAGCAGAACAAAGTGGACAAACCCCAACAGAACGAAGTGGACGAAGTGAACGAGCAGAAATTTCGTAAGTTGAAGGAAGATAGAGAGAGAGAGAGAGAGAGAATATATGATTTGAAACCAAAAAATGAGGGGTTTCAAAAATAAGAGAGGGAAATTGGGGGGGGGGGGGGGGGGGATTTGGGTGGAGAAAAGACAAAAGGGAGGGTATAGTTGTTAGTTCAAACATAAAAATGATAAGTATAATAAAAAAGGGTAAAATTTATAAGTAGCCAAAAAATTAGGAGGTTTATTGTTTTTGCCTAAGATTAGTATTTTTATTGTTTCTACCAAAAAATCCACTTTTTGGACAAAATTGCCCTTCTTTTTATATTTGCCCTTGTGTGTTCAATTGTGTTAGACTTGGTGTGTTTAATTGATTTTCCATAGTGTGTTTAATTGATTTACACCTGGTGTGTTTAATTGAGTTTCATTGGTCTGCCTTGGTATGTTTAATTGATGGCTTGATGTGTTTAATTGGTCTGGCCTGATGTGTTTAATTGGTGTCCTGGTGTGTTTAATTAATTTACACATTGTGTGTTTAATTGATATGCCCTGATGTGTTTAATTGGTCTGTCCTGGTGTATTTAATTGGGTTGTCATGGTGCGTTTAATTGGTGGCCTGATGTGTTTAATTGGTTTGCCCTAGTGTGTTTAATTGGTGTCCTGGTGTGTTTAACTGGTTTGCACTGGTGTGTGTTAAAGAAATCTGGAAAAAAAAGCAAAAAAAAAAAACAAAGGAGATCATCAATCTTTCCCAGATTCATCAACACCCATAAACCAATTTTTTTTTTAAAAAAAAAACAAGGATTTCCCTTCTCTTTCCTTCATCTTTTCAGCAACCAAACAAAACAAAAACCCATTTCACAAACCCATAAACGAAATCCAATTAAAAAATTGAAAAAAAAAATTAAAAAAGAACATTGACGGATCTTCAGATCTTCATCAATGGAACCAGTCAACCACCACCACCAAACCCGAAATCGAACCAGTCAACCACAACCAAAATCCAAAGACGAAATCGACGAAATCGCACCACCACCAAACCCGAAATCGAACCAGTCAACCACCACCAAAATCCAAAGATGAAATCGATGAAATCGCACCACCACCAAATCCGAAATCGAACCAGTCAACCACCACAAAACCCAAACACGAAATCACATGAAATGGGAGAGAAAGAAGGCAGCGAGAATGTGTGTTTCGTGGTGGCCGGTATTTTCGGGGATTGGGTTTGTTGGGTTTCGCGGGAGATGGAGTGAAGGTGGTGTCAGCGGAGTGCCGTGTGGAGGGAGGCGGCGACGGCAATGGGTGTGAGTGGAGATATGAGGGAAGTTGATTTGTGCATGAGAGAGAAGAGAGAGAAGAGAGAAATTGCTCTGTTAATGGTGTGAGAAAAAGGAGAGAGAGAGAAGAGAGAGTCGTGAGAGATAAAAGAGAGAAGAGACAATTTCACAATGAGGGTCAATTTTGTCTCTTAAAGGCAAAGTTTGGTAAAAACAATAACAATACTAATATTGGGTAAATTTAATAAAGCCCTTAATTTTTTGACTAAAAAGACTTATTTTCTCAATAAAAAATAATTTTTTGACTAAAAACAATAAACCTATAAATTTTTTAATCATTTCTTATGATTTTCTTATATATAAGAAAGGAGAATTTTCTCCGTCCCTGAACACCACCTTGAAATTAAACATGATTTTGTAATTTGATTAGTTTTTTTCTCGGCTTTCCGCAGAAAGAAAAACCCACCAAGGAATTGAAGTGAGCTCGCTCTGGATTGGGGCAATTAGCATCATTTTTCTGTCACTTTGTTTCATTTTCCCCGTTACCAAACACTGTTTGTTAGATAAGACTTCAAGTTCGATCGATATTTATTAATTATTATTTCAATATTAAATTTAAAATAATAAACAAGTAACAAGAGTTTTTTTTTTTTTTTTTTTTTTTTTTGTCACTAAAAATGTGGTTAGAGTTGGGAGAAGACGACTGACGATAAGGGTGATTTATGCAATTTCAAATAAAAATCTCACAGGCTTGAATTGCACTAAATATTCGGTGCAATTTACACTGGTGATGATAATGATTATGTATTATTATTATAGAGCTAAAAATATTCGTTTACAACGATAACTACTTCAAAAGCTATAAAGAAGCTAATAATGATTGAGGGATACATAAATAAATTACGTAGGTAGCTGGAGGTTGCAGCTATGAAAGGAAATAATGATTTGATAGGTAACTTAAGCTCTTTTCATGGTCAAACTAATAGCAGAAAAAAGAAGATTTGAAGGGTATATTATATTAGATATTCCGTATATATACTGTCAGCAAAACATTAATTAAAACGTATAGATTTTGCGTGAATTTTAAATTGGATAATGAATTAATTGTGAATATTAAAAGTTGACAAGTTATAGAAAATGTACGTACACACTGCCAGCTTACTCTGATCTGCACTTGTATAAGAATGAATCACCCATGCCTTTGCAGACTGTTTGTCCACTGCTAGCAGCCCTACTAATTAAGTAATCCCTCTTTCCTCTTCTGCTACTAAAATGTTTACTGCAACTTCTTTACTCATCTTCTGTATATAAAAAGTTCACTGAAACTTCTTCGCTCATGATCTTCTGATGAACATCTGAGAAACCCTAACTGTGTACTATTTGCTGTCTCTCTCTCTGTGTGTCTCTGTGTGTGTGAAGGTACATTCAGCAACATTGGTTTTGTTTTGGTCTCCATGCATGAAACCTTTTTTACTGTTTTATACATAAACATTAATAACCACTGATCATTTTCTTGGGACTTTTATAGATACTATATTCTTTGCTATAATTTATACTGGGGAGATATATAGATATATGTAGTTCCTTCTGTAGACTATAACAGCATATATATATATATATATATATATATATATATATATATATACAATAATTATATGCATGCATGAGATATATATATATATATATATATATATTTCTCCTTGTTCTATTCTCATAGTCTCTCTCTAGCTAAAGTGGGTTTATTTTCTTTGTGTGAAATAAGGTGGGTGTTGTTCTGATGCAGTACTGCTGCCATTCTGTTATGGCATTTCAGTGGCGACAATAATTGAAAATTTAAGATATGGAACTGACAACTGAGGTTTCGTGACCAAGGAACTTCCAAATCTCAAGTAAGCTAATCCATTTATTTTCTATTTTTACCATCCAAGAACTAATTCGGTAATTAATCATATGAATGTGTCTCTAATTACATGCACATTTTCATTTAATTAAGTCGTTTGTAAAGTTGTGTCCGATCGAGGTTGTTAATTTGTACTGTAGACACTTTAATTTGTTATGATTTTTGTTTTTATATATAACATGTGCGATTTGATTCAAGAACATTAATGTGTAGTATATTTTTAAGATTAGGGAAAAGGGCATAGTTTGAACCACAACTTATTGAATATAGATTCACGACTTGATTTGTTATGAGTTATGACCTGTAAAGATGAAACTATACAGCATTTCCATCATCAACCTTATCTCCCATCCCATGACCTAAAAATAAACCCAATATTCTGGAAGAATCAGCCCGGGCCGTGGCCCACAATGTATCTTTAACCGTTGAGGTAGCCCAATAATTAAGATGAAAGAATAGGGTCTATGGGTCCATGTAAACACAAACAAATCCCACCTAGGACGTCATTTGATGGGAGGAACTAGGGAGTCACACCTCCTTCCCTTTGTTTTAGGAGTGAATTTAATTTTTTATTTTTTTATATATATACCTCATTTCCTATTTAAATAATTTTTTTGATGAAAAGTAATAAAAATAGGCATTTAAAAATTTTGAATTAAAAATAATTCAAACTTTTCTTATTTTACTTAATTCAAATACTTGAAATTATAAAATGCCATGCTTATCAAAATAATTTTGATTAAATATCAAATAATATAGGAAAGTTATAAACATATAATTTTGTATTAAGTCATCTGAAAAATAAAAACAAATATTTTAGGAAATCTTAAACATTAAGATCATAATCAAATTAAGACCTATTATGATTTAAGATCTAAAGTACATATGGATTAATAAATAACTTATTTTTGTAAGGGGAATTCAATAAAGGTTATTTGGTTGGTCTGTGTATAATAATTGAACAAATGATCTAAAAGCACTTTATGAGTTTTTGCCTTTGAGACAAGGAAACTATATTTTCTAAAATAGTTATTAACCTCCCCTACTGTCGTAAGCAAGAATCCATTAGTTTTAACGTTGACTGTGTTCGACCAGTGAAAAGTCCATATTTGTAAAAGCTGAAGATTAATCATGGTTAGCAATTCTGTTACTCAAAGGAAAAGCAAAGTTAGAGCTCAAAACAGAGCAAAATGTGCTTGACCAAAAGTTGTTAGAGTTTGTATTTGATTAGGATTCTATAAAATGAAAATATCCTGATTCTGTTATAATCAGACATTGAAGCTCATGTATTCAAGAGAAGTTAGTTGAGACAATAATAAAATTTTCATTCTCTGTAATTCTCTCCTCTCTTTCTTTCTCTCTCAGCTCTTCTAAGATTGAGAGCTTATACATATTACCTTTATCTTAACACTGCATTGTCTACTTGTCGTTAAACATAAATTTGAAAATAAAAATTAATTAATTTAAGAATTTTTTTAAAACATTGAAAAAAAGAGTAAAACTATGGCTGTGGCCTTCTCCAACTTGGTGGAGGTCGTTGGCGATCTCCCGACAAAGACGAGACTCGCTGCCCTCCATTTTGCATTTTTGCACTCAAGAGTCAAGACTCTAGAGGCCACGGCCGCCTCCTCCTTTTAATTATTATTTTGTTATTTTTTAATAACTTTTTTTTTCTTTGTTTTTGAAATTTTTTTATTTTTTATTTATTTTATTTTTATGAATTAGTTATTGTGTTTTACTTTTATTAGTAAAAATAGCCGAAATATCCCTTAATCTTTAGGGATTAATGGAATCTTATTAACGGTAGGGAATATCACTGTCCAATTTTTGTTTCAATGTGTCACGGCCAAAGCTTAGTTATGTATTTGTATAATTTGTTCTGTTTAAAGAGTAATAAAAATGTTAATTATCAACCTTGGCATGGAAGGCACAAAAGAAAAACAAATTTGGAAATCAACTCGTAAGCACTGTGTGAGGCACTAGTTTATGCAATAGAGGAGGTGCAAGTGCTTGCTCAAGCTGCTGGTAGATATATATACAACACAAGCAGTCATGTGTCAGCGAAAAGGAGACCATCAAATTTAGGTTACACTTATATTTGAGGTTATAAAGTCTTTGTTATTATTACATAGGCAGAAAATAATATAGCTAGTCTATCATGTGCTTAAATTAATGTCTTTGAATTCATATAACTTTTTATTGGAAACGTTCCAAGATGGGATGAATTTATACTAATATTTTGTTGAAAAGTATAGGAGGAAGGATTGATAACATATAACTTCTTTGGTCTACTTTTTATTCTAATCTATAAATAAAAATAGATTCAATGAAATATTCTTTTCGAGGATCATTTTGAAAGGGATTAATCTGAAGATTTATAGCTTCACAACAAAGATAACATTTTGAATGCACTCATTATATCACGTGCTTTCTATTTATATCATATCACGTGATAAGAAAATTAATGTGATAATTTTAACTGTTTGTTTGTGTTTAATTATATGATGTCAATAGAAGGTGCAAGATGTAACAGGTGAATGAAATACTTAATCCATTATAAGAAATCTATCTAATTGAATTATCTCCATATAAACAACAACAATATACTTAAAGTTCAATAAATTTAGAGAAAATAAGAGAATATAGAAGAATTTCATGTTAAGCTTAATTAAGTTGTAGCTTAAGAAATAATTACTAATAACTTAGCTTAAGAAATAATCCACTTATAACAAAAAAGAAAGTTATCTAGTGTTTGATAAACTTAATTATAAAATTTACTTTTCATTTGATATGGTTTTATAAAAGGACTAAAATACACATTATAGTAAAAAAATGTATGCAAATAATATTTCTTTACATTGTATTGAAAATGAATATGAGTTTGATATTTTATTTTTATTTTTTCATATAATAAAAGACTAAATTTATATAAAATAATATTACTAAATTAAAAATAAAAACTATCAGCTACTTAAAAAAAATGCCATGAGCTGCCGCTAGAGGTCAGATCGCCCGATGGCAACTGGAATCAGGTAAGATCAACGTTACCGGAACATGATGATCTGACATCTTCTAGCAATGGAGAAGGCCAAATTGCCTCCTTTAGTTGTTGGAAGACAACTCCATTCTTAGAGGCTTCTCCACTGCGATAATGGAGGAGGCAAAGTACCCCGGTTTGAGGATAATTGCTATCCTATGACGATTCAAAGCGCTAGGGAAGGCCGGCTTTCCGCCAATGAAGAGGGAGGCGAAAGCCTTCTCCATTCTTGGCTTTTGGACGGTTGATAATGGAGGATGTTTCCCTTCCTCCACTGCTAGAGGAGAACCAATCTCCCTTTGCGATTTTGAAGTCGTTGGAGGATGTTAGTTCTCCTCCGACATTTGTCATCGGTCCTCTGGTAGCCAATGACAATGGTGGCCACCATAATAATTATATATATATATATACAGTCTTTTTCTCCTCAGTGCGTACTGATATAACTTATAGCAGTATGTTGCATGTGGACCACTGATTATGAAGAAGTTTTAACAAGTGCATACACTTTGAGTCAAAGTATGTAAATCTAATGGTCTACATTCAATGCACTGATAAAGTTATATCAGTACGTACTGACTTGAAAATTTCTGTATATATATATATATATATATTTAGAAAAAAATACTTAATTAATTATTTTTTTAATAAATTAATGTGAGAATATTGTTGTCATTAAGAAAAGTAACAAGGGTACTGTGGACATTTCATAAGTAATAAGTAAGCTTCTTCGATAATCAGTTTCCAAAAGCAACCCTAATCAAGTATTTCTTTTAAAATAATAATAATAATAATAATAATAATAATAATAATAATACATTAATAATAATAATAAGATGAAAATCTCAAAAACCGATTATAGGAGAATAAGCAACTTATGAAATAAGCTAATTTAATAAATTTACTAAACACGTTTTTCTCATGAAAATAAGTGATTATTTCATAAGCTATGATAATCTCAAACGAACCCTAGAAAGTGAACAACTTCTCTTGCTTGGTAATCTTTATTATAAATGCATAAATGGGGTTTGAGGACATTGTTCAAAAAATCAAGATTGAGATGATTAGGGCGCAGAAACATTGAAAGCGATTATAGAACTTATTATGCAATTAAAAGATAAAAATTGAACTTATTATGAGGGTCTATGGATTCGTTTCATATATAGGTGAGACATCAAATTGTATAAATCCAGTTTTCACTAATTTATACCAAAATAGCACTTAACGTCATTCTCTGTGCAACAACTATATACGCACCACTATATTGAAGCACGGATCATATGTATGCATAACAAAATTCGATCCTGACGCCATTTTTAAGGGAATATAATCTGAAGTTAATATTAAAGTAACAGAAAATCAATTTGATCATAAATAATTTGCAAAGAATAATTGTGTAGGAAATTATGAATCTTCAATTTCATTTTAATATTTTCAAAAGTATCAGATGCAATTAGGATGATTGAAATTTTTTTCTTTCATCCTAACTCTCTAAATAAAAGTTCTCTCAGCGTGTAAATTTAATAAGGACATATGTTAATATATTCCATAAATTATGTATATATATAATAATCATTATATACAAGAAACTTTATGTAATTTGTTAAGCTAAGAAAAACAAATCATTAATTCAACTTTGCTTATAGTATATAAATACGGAAACCATGCATGCCCGTATGCCATTTTTAGCTAGTAAACTAGGGAATATATATAATCTGGGGAAATTCAGAACCAATATAAACTAGATCGATCTTCCATTCAATATGCCTTGTTAATCTGCAAAGTTACTTGTATTAAATTGACCAATATGGAGAGAGAGACTATGATGCTCCTGGTTTCTAAGAAAAAATAAATTTAAGTAGTACAGCTAAGATCCAGATAAAGAAATGTAAGAGTTAAGATTTTGTCCATGCTCTTCATGAAGTTAATAAAGGATTTGTGCTGATACAAATAAGTAAGCTAGCTTTATAAGGTAAACAACAGAAAAATAAAATCACATGTTAGCTAAGCATTGAATAATTCTATATGGTATGGAGGAGACTAATTTTAAGATCGACCCAACGAAAGTGATCTTGTTTATAAAGAAATTTTTTTTGTAATGCCTAGCTAGAATCATACCTTTCAAGGTAATAGATGAATGTTATTTTTCCAGATTGATTTTTTGAGATGCCAATAATAATGTAGTAGTATGACATGCTGATAATTAAAAAGTGTGTGCCTACATGGATGTCTTTTATTTGAGTCAGATTCTTGTAACTTCATTTTCCGTTTTGGTCAGATTTCCATGAGCATGGAAATTAAATCATGAAATTTAATTTTTGTATGTACTCTATTAGGCTAGATTCATTGTGATCAATATAATGTATCATTGCATTTGCATAAAAAAGAGAAGTCACGAGATTAGTCTGCGTTATTCTAAGGATTATATATAGTATAAGATAGTATTAAAACCTTAAGGGACTTTAAATAGGTTACAAGATGAGATTGGTTTAGTGGTTTGCCCCTCACACATACACTATAAGATTGTGCGTTCGAGACGGTCCCTCTCCCCTAAAATCCCGAATTATTGTAATATTTCAAAAAAAAAATAATTTAATAATCAATTTAGAGCATTGAACAATAGATCTTGCTTAGGGATGACAATGGATCGGATTGGGAATGGATACCCCAATATCTATCCTCGTATCCGTTTGAGATATGTATCTCCTTCACTGCATCCATCCCCATTTCTAAGTGAGCTGGGTGGATTCGAATTATCCCCGAATTGAGGTAGAGATATCCATCTCCGTTCCGTCTATATCCGTATCCGATGAAAAAAATGTAAATTTTTATAGTTTACAAAAGAAAATGTAATTAACATTTGTAATAGCACATTTAATCCTATTTAAAGGGAGAAACAAATACATTCAATAAAGTTCAAATAAAAAAAATAATAATAACTTTTATAATTAGAATTCATAATTACATAATAATTTTTATATTTTTAAAATATTAAAATCTATAATGGATCTGGATGGGGATGGATGTCTATAGACGATATTCATCCTCATCCCCGAAAATAAAATGGATATTAGGATGTCATCCATCTCCGCTCCATCCCCGAAATAACAGTATCTATTCCTATTTTAAATGGAGCGGATTCTTACGGATATCCGTATCTATGAATAATTTTGCCATCCCTAAATTCTTGCTTCAATCACATACACTATATGATCATGAGAAAAATATTATAAAGTAAATTGAATTCATTAGACCCATGTTTAATTTGTTTGTTCTGAAGTTGAGTTGTCAAAGCAATTGCATGTTTAGTAATTTGATTAACTTTCATGGGATTTCTTCTCAAATCCCAAATCACATTTGTGCAAGTAAATATATATATATACATATATATCTCTATATATATAGTTTTGAAGACATGCAACAAGAAAAAGCCTCATGAAAACACTTATTTTCCCAGTTAATTTTTCTTGTGTACTCGTTGTTTTTCTACTTTCAATGGATGCACAAGAAACTCTACTAGGGAATGATCACTCTGACATGATGATTTCTCTCTATATCCAATCATTTGGCTCATCATGAAACCATTAATAAACATGGAGGAAATTTAGTACAGAAATTGAACATCTTAATTACTGTCCCAAGGACTAACTTGAGTAATTAAGATAAAAAGTGAAACAAGCATTAATCTGAAGATCATACTCTGACTTTCCTATATCAAACTTGAAGAAATTCAACATAATGTAGAAGTACTAGAGAGCTTGCAAATGTAATAATGCTCATGATCATGTACCTATTAGTGTTGATACTCACTGTTGTTGGTCTTCCCAGGGTCTGCCACAGCTTTGAAGTCCTGCAAATTGACCAATTAAATTAACATACGAAGCTAGATCAATCGATCCAGAAAACTGATTAAGGCTAATGGTTTCTTTGTACAGTATATATACCTGTTGTGATCAGCAGATTCATGTTGGTAATGGCAGGAAATGTAGAGTGAGGAATTGCACCATCTGCATTGTCCCAATTTTGAGGTAAATTGGAAATGTAATTGTTGTTTTCGCTTGCATGATCTTTTGACATTGCAAGATTTTGCTGATGATGAGTAAAGATTGAAGAAGGGTTCAACTTCCTTTTTAGCATAACAATGGACTCCTCAGTAATATCTGGCATATGAGGTTGAGAGGTGGCAAAGTGGTCATGATTTGATGAATTTGGTTCCACACATGTTTTGAATTCGGTCAAAATTTGACCCTTTTTAGTGCACAGCTTTTCTCTAGTCCTTTGCCTTGCTCTTGCTCTAGCCTTAAACCTGGACTCTTTTGCATCTTTGTTTAGTAGTAATTTTTCCATCTCTTTGTTCTCTTCAGTAACATCACCTGATGACTTGCTTTTAGGAACAACAGCAGTGGTGGCCTCTAGGTCACCATTATTTGTATTAGCGGTGGTGGTGTGGTGCTTCATCTGTGCTAGTTCCTTAATGGCCTTTCTTGATTTAGAAAGCAACCACTCGAGGGTCTTGCTTGCTTTATCAAACCCTAGCATGTCTTGGAGATCAAAGAACTCTCTAGCTATGTCAATAGACAGTCTCACTCTCCGATCTCTTAATCCTTGTGCTGTGCAAATCTTACTGTGCCGATCCTTCTTTGCCGGAGGCTTCTTGTTTGGAATCAAATTTGAAGGGCCGTAGTAGTCATGATGAGTCATTGTTGTAATATTATTGTCTGAAACAGCCATGTTAGTCAAAGATTCAGCAATTCGAGGATTGATTACTGGAAGTGGATCATGCAGCTGATTGTTAAGGAAGACATTGTTGGGTTCAAACCCTGAAGAAAATGGAGGAGGGAAATGGTGGAAAGAAGAAGAGGAGGAGAAGTTTGCAAAAGGGTTGATGCCGGAGGTGGAAGGGAACATTGCTGCTGCCTAACAATTAATAATCGACTGATATCTCAACAAACCCTAGAAAGAAGAAGATTAATTACTAGACAATTGAAAAGTGCTCTACCCATTTCAGCTCTCTGCAATTGGAAGAGTCATCCATATAAGGAGGCACAGACACCAGAGAAATTAGAAATTGGATGGAAGTTGATTTGATTGAGGAAAAAGCACTAAATGGTATGTGTAGGAGACAAAAGTGTTTTGTTTGTATATTTAGGGAAAATACATAGATACAATGATACATCAATGCTATGTAGCTGCAAATGAAAGAAGTGGGTGATAATAGCATAAACAAATGAATGAATGAATAGTTGAACACCCAGTTTGTGCCACTAAATGTGGGAGCAGAGAACAACAAGGATGCTAAGGGCCTGATGCCCAATCTTTTCAATATTTAACTCTACCTTCACAAAAAGTCACTGGGAAAGATAGAAATGAAGTGACTAGGGCTTGAGGGATTAGCTAGCTTGAATAAATATATTGTTATATTATTATAAAAAGCAAAACAAGAAACACAGTACGATCATTCGTTAGTGTATAAAATAAAATACATTTATTATTATGTAAAGTTAAAGTTAGTACAAAAGATAAATAATCTAATATACTACAACAGTCAAACATTTAATTAGGTTAAAAATAGAGTTTACTAGTACTACTGTTGATTAGGGCAGTAGGTAGGTAACTAATTTGCAATTAAAAAACAATTAGGTTATGGTAAAAACCGTGAGCTTTATGTGGTGGTCGTACAAGTGAGAGTAAAAAATGAGTGTAGAGATTACACGTCGTTGTGTCCCTTGCCACTAGGTTCATTACCAGCTACATCTATACAAAAAGACAAATTAGTGTTTAGAGAATACCACAAGCATAGCTGCTGCCATTGGTGAGGAGATCATCATGATTCATGGACTGCCTTTCTGTGTCATTTTCACTGTGAAGAATGCTTCGTACATCTATATATATATATATATATATATACCTAACAAAACAGGAAAAATTACTCTCTCTCTCTACATAGCTTACAGCTAGAGACTATTCATTAATTTATTTATACCGTAAATGAGTTCCATAATTCCATTATTATATGCCCTCTTTAAACAGTTCACTGTTCACCTCAAGTAAATAACAAGGATCATAGAGATGATATATATGTTAAACTTATTATATAAGTAAGGTTGAATGTTTTTTTCTTAATACAAGTTGTTAACTATGATGAGTTAATGGAGACCATAAAGTCTCCGGCTAGCGGCCAAAAAGACAATGGACCTTTGACAATGTTGTACATTGTTATATTCGTAAGGTTGAAAGTTTTTTTTATAGTACTAAATGTTTATATTAGCATACAACTCAAATGTAAACTGCTTTTTCATAGTACTAAATGTTGATCATATTAGTATACAACTCAAATTAATGTAAATTACTAAAACCTCAAATAAATTAAGTAGTTAGTATCCCACAAAAAGTAAACTGATCCTCCTTCAAATTAGGTGTGGGAGGTTGGTCCTTGAGTACTTCTTAGTATACTACAAGGGATCTTCAAAAAATTAAAGTATATATTCCTCAAAAGTATCTATTTCGAGCAAATACTCTTAAACACAAAAAGAGACTATATAAATAGAGTATTGTTAGGTATTTTAACTTCTTAAATACATATGTCGATTTATTACACTAACATGTTATAGTAAGAGACTTCTAATTTATTTATTTATTTTTGCATCAAATGTTCTATGAAATACAATAGCTAACTTACTTGAAATACAAACATTTAGATACTTGACGATACGCAAAATAAAGAAGATTGACTACTATGTGTAAGATTAAGAATACTGTACATGAATTCTATTAAACACTCAACGCTTGTGGGATTTGTCAAAATTAACCTTATAAAATTATGAAATTTTATTTTTGACCATATGCAATGCAAGCGTTTTCATGTTTTTATAACTAAACATAGAAATTTCATTTCACCTCATAGCCAACCTTCCTATCTCTTTTCCCACTCTAATAACAATCAATCTACAACATTTCTCTCACAAACATGTTAACAAATAAGTATCAAACATGAATACGATAATATTTGGTTACGAAAAATCATTAAAAAACTTGAGGGAAAAGTGATTAATTTGGTAGTTGAAAAAAGAGCAAATCTTGCTATTGTTCTTCAAGGGTGTAAAATTAACTATTATTTTAATTACATTATTTCATTTGTTACTGTTAAGTTTTGGCTCATATTCTCAACTGAACCCAATGAAAACCAAACGAGACTCAACTGATGTGAAACGTCTTGGAGACGTGGGATACATTTGGAAGTTTGAGATGGTATTTGAAGGAGGTTTGAAGACATGAAGAATTGAAGAAGTAGTTCGTTTCAGCGTATGGATCGCGGTTTTCTGAGCAATGCAATTTTAGGTAACTTGTAACGATTTAGGAAATGTGTGTGCAACCGTGACCCGAATCGTAGTCAATCATAAGCATGCGTGAAATGAGAAATCTTCAACGGAAAAAGAAGTAGTTTGTTTCTGGAAGTTCTTGTGCTTGAAGGAAAATGATTTCTCTTTACAAGAAGACTTGTCATAAAAAGAAATAGTATTTATGTGGAATAACTAAGTCTTGTAAGTATAAGAGATGAATTTCCTTGTTGGTCTAAGCTCTCTATAACTAGTATAAATAGAACATTGTAATTAGGTTATTTGTGTGGAGCAAAAAAAAAACATCTATAACATCAAAGAGTGGGTGGTTTGGGGGGACGGACCCCTTGGAAAATCTGGGGAGGGATCAGGAGAATATCTGGGAATCTAAAGGAGAGATCCGTAAGTTATATTCAGGGGAGACCTAGGGAGATATTCCTGGAAGGGGTGTACTCGGAGGAGGACTCTGTGAGCGTTGTGAGCTGAGAGCCATGATGTAAATCTTGGTTGTGAGCTTAGAGGCTTGGTAAGGCTCGGTAGTTTGGGGTTTGGGTTGTGAGAGGGAGAATCCTGGAGTATATGGTTGTAACAATTTATCATATAATGGAACTTTCTCTGTCGTCCTAACGGCCCGTGGTTTTTTCCCTGATTTAGGGTTTTCCACGTATACCTTGTGTTGTATAATTGTTTATTTTCTCTCATCTTATTTTTCTGCTATAGACGTTAATTGCTATGAGTTATAGGTGAATATTAGGCATGCCGTTTCCGCTTTCATCGGTTCAAATTCTCAATAGTTACATCATTTACTTAGGGGATTTCAGTTATTTGTTACAATAGTTGAAGCTTCGGTAAAAGAAAAAACGAAAAGACGAAATGGGGAAGAAGTTATAGTATTTCACGTTGTAAGTGCAACGTGAAATAACTAGGAAGGAACCGATGAACTTTCTCTCTCCTCTTTTCTTTCTCTCTTTCTCTCTTTAGGAAACGATGAATCGTGTCGCTTCTTAGTCTCCGGCGACGACTTCATCTCCGCCGTCCTCCTTTGGTTCTTTCTAGTGGGTTGCCCCTCTAGGAATCGATTGACTTTCTCTCTTCTAAGATGTTTTTGCGATTTTGTCCGTGTAGGGGAAACTACTTATATGGGGGAATTTTAGATATTGCAACTTCTACTTGGTAAAAAACATGAGAAATATATATTGCTAAAAACATATTTTCATAATTTTAAATGGTTAAAATTGCAATATCCCCTTAGAAGCTTTGCCTTTGAGCCCCATGCCGATCCCTAACCTATCAAACAAAAGAGTCTAAAAAATTTCTAACACTCTTTAAAGAGGCACTTTTGGGATTTGTACCAGATTTATAGTTTGAGTTTAAATTGCACCAAAGTACAGTATGGTGATCATGGATAAAAATTTCCCCATTTTTTCTATCCTATTTTCCTTCGATTTTTTCTTCTTTCAAAAACCTCATTGAAGGAGGTGGAGGTCGAAATGTCCTCCATTGGAGATAGATAAAGAAGATGAATATTTTTTATATAATTTTTTTTTCTTATTTTGCCCAATAACTCTCGAATTTGCAAAAAGGCTCAATAAGTCTCAAATTTATAAAAATGTCAAATAAATCTTGAAAATACTAAAATAAATCTCGAATTTTTCCCAATAAATCACAAATTTGCAAAAGAAGTCTCAAATTTCAAAAATAATATCGGAAATACTAAAATAGGTCTCAATTTCAGACTTGTTTCCAGATCTTTTTTTTTTCGATTTATGTTTTCTCTTTTTTTTAGCATTTTACAAACTCGAAAGATGGGGATATGCCTTTTTAGTGAAATTGACTTCATTTTCAGTAGCTGAGAGTTGAAGATGGAATTTGTTTTGAGAAAGGATTCGTTTTGATAAGTTGAAAAAGAGAGGTTGAAGAAAGTAAAATAATAATAATAATAGTAATAAATAATGAAGAACATTTTTGAAAATCAAACTTTAAGTTGATAAGTGAGTACCATTCTCAAAACTCAACATAAAAAAGGTATAATTTAGGCCTATTCCCACTCAAACAAAAAAGGGAACAATATCCCTAATTTCTCACTATCTTTACTGCAGTTAATATAGTGGAAATTTGCAACATCTCAATTACTTATTTTTTCTAATATAATTAATTTTTCTCAGTAACTTTGGTGCCGTATAAACTTTATTAAGTTGATAAGTGAGTACTGTTCCCAAAACTCAACATAAAAAAGGTATCATTTAGGCCTTTTCCCACTCATACAAAAAAGGGGACACAATCCCTAATTTCTTACGATCTTAATTTACTGCAGTTAATATAGTGGAAATTTGCAACATCTCAATGTCTCATTACTTATTTTTTTTTAATATATTTAATTTTTCTCAGTACATTTAATTTGCTCCTTAATTAGATAAAGAAAAGACTTTTTTTTTAAGTATTACATTATTATATAAATTCGGTTTTTTAGGAGAGGATTCGAATCTATCTCGTGGTAAAGATGTGAATGATTTACTATCGGATCAACATTATTTCGTCAAAGAAAATACTTCTTTACTGTCTCTCTCATAAGATCTACCTTGTCAGCTAATCTGGTTTGAAGTGCACTTGAGAAAAAGAATTGCTTTTCTCTTTCTGAGGGAAAAGGACTTGCTCTCTCTCTCTCTCTCTTCGCGTACTGTTGAAAGAATATGAATCAAAACACATATTGGCATGTCCTTTTTGTGAGCCGAGAATCTTCGGAGCAGCAGATAGTGCAATTTTTTCCCGTGAAAAACACAATCTCTCTCTATCTCACCCTTCGAAGGCAAATGAGTAGAGTGCAGAGGACATGGAACTCTGGGGGTAGTTGTTCTAGTGTTATTTTCAAAGGACAATTGGAATGTACCATAAAGTTGAAAATAGCCGATAAGAGTGGGTGAAAGTGAGAACATGAAGTGTGCTTTCATTTTCTTATCCTAAACAGTTTTGATGTGATCAAATTTCTCTTGCATACAAGTCATCTATGATTACAATTGCCAAATACATCAACTCATATAAAGTAGCCTACTATTTTCTTTTTGAGGACAGGCAAAGCCGAAACTTTTGGACAAATTCTGTTAATTCTCTCTCTCTCTCTTAGATGTGATCAAATTTTTTGAGTGACTTGCTCAGTAAAATCCTGCTAATTCTCTCTTTCTCACTCAATTTCAATCCAATGGTTTAAATAAATGATGATTTAAAAAAAATAAAAACCGGAAAATATATATCTATCCATCCATTTATCTAGATCGGGTATTTTTTTTAAGTTTTTTGTTATTGTTAGGATTCGAGCTGCTGACTTGAGAGTCATGTACCCAAGCTTCAAGCTTGTCCATCTACCGGTAGAGGGAAAAAAGCCGAAAAATATATATAATATCTCCTTTATAACATTCATGTATCGTTACAGATCTATTTCACCGGGTACATTTCACCCATTTCACCTAATCGAATACAAACCTACAAACTTTTTTTTTTATTTCAACATATTAGTTTTATTTTTATTTTTTTCAACCTTTACAGCTTCTTTGTGGTTTTACCGGACTGACCTTTGATCTTTTGCCAAAATACCCTTACACCGAACAATTTTCGTCAAAAATTGGACAGAGTGTGATATAATAACTATTTATGTCACATTGTTCACATAGAACGGTTATTTTAAAGCAAATTTCTCATCTAATGGCTATTTTGATAGTGTCTGATCAAATGAGTAGCCACATAGCACCTGACCAAATTGGTGGCCACCGGAGTAATTTTTCATACGGAAATGAAATGGCTATTTTCATCACATTGTTCGCTTAGAATGGCCATTTTGAACCAAATTTCTCATCTAATGACCATTTGATAGTGTATGACCAAATAAGTGGTCACTAGGGTAATTTTCCCTCATTGTTTTTAATGTTGGATGATAAATTAATAATTTTTTATTTATTTACGAACTAAACAAATCTCAACTTGCATTTCCATTCATGTTGAAATAATGAAATTACTTTGTAACTGTTGCATTATTACTTCTTTTTTTTAAAAAGTAAACTTTTGCATTATTACAACATGGATATATCCATGATTTATACAATAGAAATAAATAAGCTAAGCAGCTATCACAAAATTTGAGATCCTAATTTTTTTTTCTTTATTGTTAAAGTTTAGTGGAAATAGACGAACTTCTATCACTTCAGTAGACTTCAGTAATCCAATGCAAAAATCAAATCACATTAAATCAAATATAAAAAAAAGACACGAGATTTTACTTGGATCAATTAAGAATGTCAATGGTATGAGTAGCAGACGGTTTTCTATTATCATCCTTAATCCCAATTTGTATGAGAAATATCATCTCATTGAATATCCGTCTTATAATAAATGGTACGGGTACGAGGATTCCCCATTAGTGACCGTTTGGTATGAGGTAATCAAAATAATATGATTCCTGAGAAAGTTAAACATGGTAATATGATTCCTGGGAAACCTGTATATATTTGTTTGGTTGTGTCAAGGAATATTATGTTAGATTCCTGGAAATGTTAGATAATTGTGTTTGGTTGTACATGAAAATCTTATATTATATATATTATATATATTTAAATAATTTAGATAATACATATTAATATATATAATTATATATAATAATTATATAATATATATATATATATTATATTATATCTATATTACGTATATTAATATATATAATATAAAATATATATAATATAATATATATTTATATATATATAATAATAATTATAAAATATATATATATATATATATATTAATACATATACATTATAATATATATGTATTATAATATATATTATATATTTAATAAATATTATAAAATATATGTTAATATATATTATATAAATTATTATCTTATATATTATATACATTAATATATATTATATATGATAATATATTATTATTTATATATTATATATATTATATTATATTATTATATTATTATATATTACTATAATATAATATATATTATTATATATAACAATATAACATATATATACACACATTACTATATATATTATTATTATTATTATAATATATTATTTATTTTATATACTATATATATCATATATATATATATAAATTACTATATATTTTTATTATTATAATTATAATTTATTATTTAATTTATATACTATATATTATATATAATATATATTATTTATATATTAATATATATAATATTATTATATATACATTACTATATAAATTATTATTATTATATATTATTTAATTTATATACTATATATATTATATATTATATATATTATTTATATATTAATATATATAATTTTATTATAATATATTTATATATATAATATTCCATTTTATTTATATTAATTATTTTAAAAAAAAATTAAGGTGGGTCTCACGATGGAAATCTGATGGAGGATAATATGAAACCCACCTGTTGGGGTGGGTTTCACATTACCCCTTTGTACGGTAATGTGATTCCCATGGTAATCACTTTCCCGGGAATCGAAAAACGCAAACCTGCTACCAAACAGGGGAATGCTATCAGATTCTCATTCCTATGTAAAGATTACCCCATACCAAATGGCCCCTAAAGGGATTAGTTCCTTGCCTCGTACATACACATCCCATTAATGTATTTTTGTTAATGATTTTTTAATAGAGATCATATCCAAATTATTGAATATTATAAAAATTATAATACAAAACCGGTAACCATTGACAAACTCTAAATAAATTATAGCATAATTAACAAACTCTAAATCAATAATGGCTTAACACACTCATTAACAAACTCTAAAAAGAGAAGGAAAATTATACTGAAAGTTGTAGTTTTATATATACTTTTTTTTAATATTGATGATGTCCTTCAACATATATATATATATATATATATATATATATATATAAATATGTGGGGATGGGTCGGGGCGGCGATTGAATATCCCAAAACCATCCCGAAATTAATCGGGAATAGTGGCACTAAACCGCTCTTAACGGGACAGGTCTCTGAACTAATAAGTAATTTTGACATCCCTAGGTTCAACATACATCTATATCCAACTTCCACTATCAAATTGATGCATAATATACAGTAAAATAGATTTATCATTTCAGCTCTCAATATTATTTTTTCTCTTGTAATCTATAACCCTAAAATTACAAGACATACATTGAAACTATATCCTAAATTAAACAGGCACCATACCACAATATAATGTATTCTGGCTTCACGATTGGGGATGGCAATTTGACCCACACCTGCGAGGACTCGCCAGAAACCGACCCACGAACGGGTTTGAGTGGTGATTTTACGACCTACAAACAGGTTTGGGTTTGAAATTTGAACCCCCAGCGGGTTCGGTTGTGGGTTTAAAAAAAATCCTCACCCCCTAACCCGCCTTACATTAAAAAATATATTAATATTTATTGTTTAAAAATATTATAAACTTCAAATTTAAATAAAACTTGAATCAAGGGAGAATGAAATAAAAAGAAAAGAATGAGATATATTCAATCCATTTCAAGCCTGTTTTTTGCTTGAAGCAAATACCATTTATATATAAGTAGAGTTCAACACTTTACTCATATTTTTTTCAATGTGGGTTTCACCTGCATCCAACCCGTTTGATTTTGGTGGGTTCATGACTGGGTTTGTGTGGCAAGATCGTTCACGGGTTCGGATTTTGATTTGATAAAATCCGTCTGAACCCGATCCATTGCCATCCCTGTTCACGACCAACAGCTGATCAAGGGTAAACTATTAGTTAGGCCAAGCAAGCAACAAATTCTATTAATTGCTATATGGAAGAAAACTTTTGCTTATTGATTGTTTTTTTTTTCTTGTTTACTACTCCGAAATTTATATCATCCAAAACAAATTAGAAACAGTAAGTGTCAACATCAAAACTTTTTGATATATTATTTAGTTTTGAAACGAAATTAGAACCCAACAAAATCCAAGTGCTTCCAGCACAACAATGCTGCAACATTTTTTTGGTGCTGCTTCAAATAATTGAAGCGTCTTCCTTTTTTGTGGCCCAAAATCTTGTCAAAAGTTGATCAACTTTCTGCCCATAGGAAAGGTCATTCAATTCGGTCATTCGTCAAAACAATAACAACACTTTAAGAAAAAATAATTACTTGTTTTCGTTCTCTTCTTTGGATACTACCATTTTTTATTTTGGTTAATTTCATCGAAGTCTTTATTTTTTAACAAAATGTTACCTATTTAAATATTTTAGTCATATTAGCAAAATAAGTTTCTTATTTATTTTTAAAAAATATATCATTTAAGTCTATTTGATTAAATTTTAACGGTCAACTCTAACTATATATAAAAGTACAATTTTACCCTTATCAAAATGATTTATTGAGTTTCAAAAATAAATAATATCAATATGGTTTATAAAAGACGAGATAAGGTTGGTCTGGTGATAAACCTTTCACACATGCACCACGAGATTGCAGGTTTATGTCACACACACACCACCCCCCGGCCCTTAAAAAAAAAAAACCCTTAAATTTATATAATAGTGTAATACTTAAAAAAAAAGGTTTATAAAATTATATTAACAACAAAAATTGATGTTAAAAAAACAAAAAAAAAATTATTTTCTAAAAAAACAATATATATATATATATATATAACATTTTAAAAACAGAAAAAAAAGTTATGGAATATGGAAGATATTAAAAAAAATTAAAATAAATAATAAATTGAAAGTATTTTCAAAAAATAAAATAGAATTTTTTTTTCAGAATGATTTTGTTTTTTACAAAAAAAAATGTAAATCGATCTCCACCGTTAGATCTAAATCGATCCAACGGTGGAGATCCATTGAATTTTTTTTAGTTGCATCTTTTATTATTCAAAAGACCACAATATCCCTAATTCCATTATGTTTGACAAATATTTGACAGATAAAAGGATAAAAGTGACGTGTCTAAAAAAAATAAGAAAATTATATTATTAATATGATAAAAACGTTTAAATCAATGATATTTTATCAAAAAGGTAAGATGTCAGTGAAATTACCCCTTTTTGTGGAGGTATTTGTTTGCTGCTACTTAGATGAACAAGCCCTGGATGAGTCACAATTGTAAGCATAAAATAAATGTCTAGAATTACAGTATTTGGATAGAATTATTAGTTGAAAGTGTTTCCATTGAATGTAAACGTGACTCTCTTCTGTTATGCTCTGTCTCCGATTAACGTGTGCAGCTAGCTACCACTTGATTTTGGTCTCAAAACTCTACAATCGACACACCTTTTGATTGAGGTATTGACAATTATTTGCATTCGTACATAATATTATTATTATTATTATTATTATTATTTACAACATGCGGGAGGTGAGGTAACTGGACCATTAAATATTATAAAGTTGAATAAGTATATTATTAAACTGAATAAACGGTATTTATTTTTAAATCACATTGCATTATGATTGCATTCTTACATGTTAGCACATTTGGTTAAAAAAAAGAGAGACAAATACCTTAAAATAAAAGCCCTCTTTGCTCAAAGAAACTTGAAAATGACCTGTAAAAGTGGTTCAATCTACATGCTAATACTGCACTTGTTAAAGCAATCCTACGGTACAAGTTATACTTTACCGGTTGTCTAAAAATTAAAATGAGTGTAAATAGCACATTTTTTTATTTTATTTTGTGTGTTTAGCACTAACTTAATAAATTGAGTTTTAATACACCCTTTTATCTTAAAATTTTATCATTAGTTAAACTAGCACCAAATATGGTGTGTTACAAAAATGACATTCTAACTCATCTCTAAAAACAACTTTTGCTATTTACTTTTTCTCTATGTTCTCTTACAACTTTCTCTCTCCCTTTCTATTTCAACTTTCTCTCTCATAGAGACACTCATGGACGTAACCAGGATTGAACTTCAAGTGTTAGGTTTTGGCTCATATTCTTAGGTGAACCCGATATTAACCAAACGTGACTCAACTGATATGAAACTTACTGGAGACATGAGATAACGTTTGGAAGTTGGAGATGGTGTTTGAGGGAGATTTGAAGACCGAAAAAGAACTGAAGAATTGGATTCTGGAAGGAAACGCAGTGCATTCCAAGTGACTTGTAATGGTGTTAGGAGCGGGTGGCCAATCATGACCGGAACCGTAGTCAATCATAAGCATGCGTGAAACATGAAATATTCAGCGAAAAAGGAAAGTAATTCTTCTGGAAGTTCTTGTGCTTATCAGAAAAGGAAAAATAGTTTGTCTTCATGAAGAATATGAAAGTCATGTACTTGAAGGAAAAAGATTTCTCCTTAACAAGAAGACTTGTCATAAATAGGAAATAATATTTATGTGGAACAAGTAGTTCTTGTATGTTTAGGAATATGATTTCCTTTTATCTTAAATTACATATAGCTAGTATAAATAGACCTTGTAATTAGGTTATTTTGTGTGGAGTCAAGAAACACCATGTAACATCAGAGAGTGGTGAGATCCGCGTGAGAGACTCAAGGGAATATTCGAGGAGGGATCCAAGGGAATGTAAGTGGATCAAGTATGAGATCCGTGGGTGATATTCAGGGGAGACCTAGGGGATATTGAGGAGTTCTTGGTGAGGATTATGTGAGCGTTGTGAGCGTGGTTTGAGGTTAAGGTGTGAGAGAGAATCCTATAGTATATGGTTATAACAATTTATCAAATAGTGGAACTTTCTCTGTCGTCCTGACGACCCGTGGTTTTTTACCCGATTTGGGTTTTCCACGTATATATTGTGTTGTGATTAGTCTATTTTCTCTCATTTTATTTTTCTGTTATTGACGTTATTAATTGCTATGAGTTATGGGCGTATATTAGGCATGACGCTTCCGCGATCATCGGTTCAAATCCCTAACATCAAGGTGAGCTAGAATTTCAAAATAATAATGAAAAAAAATCAAATTCATATAATTTACCATAACATACGTAATTTGAAGAGCAAATTTTTTTATGTTTACAAATAAATTGAACCCAATTTTGATAAAATGAGTAAATAAAAATGTTTTCAATATTGAGGTAAGACATTTTAGATTATCTGACAAGTTTGTTACAAGTATTATTTGGTTTGGGAAAAAAATGTAAATGCAATAGGAATTTTCATAAAATTCAATACACATGTATGTTTTTTAAACTTTTTTTAATTTTTTTTTCAAGATTTATGGAAAAAAAAATTAAAAATTCAAGATTGGCTAAGGCGGGCTCAACCCATGCATAATTACGTCCCTAGAGACACTTCTATCTTATGTGATCACATATATATAAATAATGTTTTTTTTAGTCTTGCATATATATTTATATAATGTTATCGTATATAAATTGTACACTTGCATGTGATCATGCTAAAATAAAGTTAAATCTTAATACGATTACATGTGGATTGTATGTGATCACATACATAAGAATTGATGCGATCATGTCAAAAAAATCATAATCATAATGGGTGCAACGATGTACTGAAGGGAACCACACATACATATATATATATATATATATATATATATATATATTTATACATTGAGCATTCTATTGTAAACCAGTACATAGAAGCCCTATATATATTCTGTTGCATGAGATGGCATGTGATCATAACAAAACAAAACAAATTTTTAATGTAATCCCACGTGACATGGATGCTGCATTGCACTAAAGGGGACTATTATTATCCATGGTTCTAGGCCTAGAGTTCCTCAAAGCCATGTAATTTGGAGAAGTTTTATCCCACCAAAACTTTCTATCTTATTTGGCATCTTATTCATGACGAAAACTTCACATTGAAGATGATTTGAGAGGAAGAGGATTTTTTCCTGGTCAGTTTTTCATTAATAGTTTTCCAATGAAGAGACCATGCAGCATCTTTTATTTATTTATTTTTTCTTTCGGTGATTTTGCTAGGCTGCTTGATAGTGAGATTTGGAGCTGGATGATTGTTGTTTTTAATATACTTCCCTTCCAGCATAAAGTTCACGTTTTGGAGCATTACTTTGAAGATAAATTAACCTTGAGGTGTCAAATGGGCGAGCCGAGCCCTATTTTTTGTTTTTTTGTTTTTATTTTGTAAGGCCCAGCCCTGCTGGTGAGCTCTCTCCAAAGTAGTTTTGCCCGCATGAGGTTGGGTGATCCGATGGGTTTTACCTCATTTTATATGTAGAGAAGTAGAGTAGTTATATTTTTACTCCTTAAAAAGTATACGTACATTTATATATTTTTTATAATCCAATAATATTTTCGAATAAAATTATTAAGAAGATTAAATACACCCACTAATAATTATTAATTAGTTTTTGATTTTAATCTTTTATGAAATTTTTTTAATATTAATGATTTGATATTAATAAAAATAATATATAAATTATGTGATTTGATACCCAACAAAACTAATACATTTTATTAAATAAATTACATGGACAAAAAAAAAAATACAAACACACTTACACACCCACCCAACTGGTGTTTTATTGCATCTATCTCATTACCATCTTCCAACCCAGCTTCATCGGTAGTTTGTTTTGGTAGGAGGTAGTGGCTGTCAAACAAAGAGGTGGACGAGTTAAGCTCCACACATTTTTTAACATAGTTTGATGCCTTTCTGAATTTAATAAAAATATCTACTTTTCACGTGGGAGTGACATGACATTATTTAATATTAACATTAATTATTAAAATTATCATCTATAATATAATATAATAAAAATATCTACTTTTTATTTGGGAGTGACATGTAGAATTATTTAATGTTAGTAGACGAGATGAGGTTTGTTTAGTGGTAAAGCGTCTAACACCTGCACCACGAAACTGTGGGTTTGTACCCCTCTCTCCATAAAAATCACCAAATTTATGTAATAGTGTAATACTTTTAAAAAAATGAAATGTTATTATTAAATATGATAATAAAAATAGTTTATTCTCACGAGGAAGCAACGATTGTCATCTATATAATATTATTAATATGTTTTTTTTTTAATTTTGTTATTAATAAATCATATATATATATATAAAATAAAAAGAGGAAATTACAGGAAATAATCAAAAATTTTATAGGTTTATTGTTTTTAGTCACATCCTAAAATTTTACTATAGTTATCATGTTTTGGCTTGAAGAGACAAAATTGCCCTCTTAACTTCACCCGCCCCAAATTTTTTCTCATTTCTTTCTCCACCGCCACGAATTCAAAATCGAAACCCCAGATTCTCTTTCTCTCACCAACCACGATATTTTGCCCTCCATTTTCTCTCTCTCTCTCTCTCTCTCTCTCTCTCTCTCTCTCTCTCTCTCTCTCTTCAACCACGATAATATCCTAATCCATTTCGGCGAGAGCACGGACGGATTCGGCAAGAGCAACAACGGTTTTCAACCTAAACCATTTCATCTCTCTCTTCAACCTAAACCTAACAACATTTCGTCTCTCTTTTCTCTTCAACCCAAATCTCCTTCCTTTTTCGTGTCTCTCTCTCTCTCTACAACCGAAACCCAGCTACCAGTTTGTCTCTCTCTCGTATGTGTCTTCAATCGAGACCCACAATTCTCGTTTTGTTGGTCCAGAATACGTCTCTCTCTCTCTCTCCCCTTGAAGTAGATTCGAAGCCGAACGACGTTCTCGAAGATATATATCCCTTTCCCTTTTTTTTTTTACAACATGATGTTTAATATGAAGATTACGAGAGTGGATTCGAGTTAGAGTGAAACCCCGCTACTGACATTGTTTGCATTGAGGTTATTTGTTTTAAAGTTACACTCCCGTTATTGTAGACTTTACATGCTAGTTGATTCTAAGTTATCTGTTAGTTTCTTAAGTTGTTAAATTTTAAACAGGAAAAAGGCACAGCTTAGTTAGTGTCTAAACGTTCCTTTCTCTTGTTGCTTTGAAACATTATTTGGTTGCACATTTGAACAATTCTTTTCTAGAAACTGTTTTTTTGTTTTCAAAATTAAAATTTTTGCACCTTGAAAATAACAGTAATTTTGACGAGTTATTAACCCAACTTAATGAGAGAGGGATTGTATCAGTAATGAGTTTGTCATGGGGTTATTTTTAGTGATATAAGATTATAGTTTTCGTCTTTTTATTTATTTTTATAAAAATGGGAAGGTGCTTTTGGTTGATTTTATTGTGGTTTATATGTTTTTTGTTGTTAGTTTGTTGTTATCCCTTGTGGACGGCTGGTCCAGCTTCCTCATACTCAATTTTATAATTAATAATATTCTATTTTTTCTTATCAATAATTTTTTTTATTAAACATATATAAGGTGTTGGAGTAAAGGGTTCCAATATTTCTTGGGAAAAAAAGTGTAATATAATGCTTAAACTTAATCTGTGCTTGTGCCATCATGGTCCTCTAGAAATAATTTTATATGCTAATTTGTGATACATAGTAATCAGGTGGTACTCTCAACTCTATTGGTCCTCTAGAAATAATTTTATATGCTAATTTGTGATACATAGTAATCATGTGGTACTCTCAACTCTATTGATTCTAGTGTGTTTAGATATGTCCTTGAAACCTTGCATTCAGAAGTACTATGGAAGCATGCACGTTGATGTGCTTGTACTCTCAACTCTAATACAAGCACATCAACGTGCATGCGTGGACGTTTCAGATCAAACATTGGGAAATGAATTACTTCACACACAACCACACTTAAGTCAAAGAATGAAGTACAAGTGTGATTGTGAAGAGAATGCACACATAAGCAATAAGGTAAGAATGCATGTCAATACGAATGCATGTAAGTATGTGTGTGCAACTAATTCTCTTCAAGAGTCAAGTCAAGTGATATACATTTTTTTTCTTGAAGTCACAGAGATGCTTGGAAGCTTGCCATCAAGAACCTAAGCTACTCATTACAAAATCATCCCCAAATTGGTTTGTCATGAAATAAGCCGATCACAAAAACGAGGTTTTTACAATCTCCCCTTTTAGCTATTTCATGACAAAATCACCATTCACAAAAATTTCTCACAAACAAAAAGTAAGCTATTGTCAACAAAAGTACATTCTATGTCACAATAATAGAAACGTAAGATTCTAAGTCTTCAAGGTTTTGAATCTCTTCGTAAATCATCATACATACACACAATAGTAAGAAAACACTTTCCAAGAACAAATGTATGTGAGGTAAACGAATATAACAAGCATAAGCATTTGCACTCAAATAAAGCAATACAAATTAATACATGTGCAATGATCCCCCTAAAAGGTTACTCTTTCTTAAGACTTCTCACCCAAAGCATGAACAAAGTGTTGGAACCCCGTTCACTGGTTACGCAGCGGAAATAGGTTTTTGAAATTTTATACATAATCTGGAACCAGTGAACTGGAGATTGTAATGATTTTTCCGGAACTAATACATACAATATGTAAACATAGAAAATTATAATCAATAATATATATATATATATATATATAGAGAGAACCTTACCAACATTTGGAGGCTCCTTCACTTTACGATATGCTCCTGATCTGTACCACCGATCTTCCTAGCTATTCCCGGAACTGGTAACTGTGTGTGGACGCGTCACGTACTCAAGAACTTAGGAGGATGTAGAGAAAGGAAGAAGAAACTAATTCTTCTAACATAAAAAATACCTAAAACAATTCTAGTTATTAAAAAAATATCTTATATATATATTTTTTTCTTTTCTTTTTCTCAATGGTGCACGCCTGCACCTATTCTTTTTCTCTCTTTTGTTTTCAAATCACGCATACCTTGCACACAAAAATTGCACTGAAGCATATTCTTATTGTTTTTGTTATCAAATGTATATCAGATATATATATATATATATATAAATATATATATATATATATATATATTTATATATTATAAAAAATAAAAACTTTTTAATTGATATCGTTTTTGATTTTAAAACTAAATCTTTTAAAATGATATCTCATATCTTTTATTTTAAAAGGTAATTAAATATTTATTTTGAACTTAAACATTTTAAATTCAATTTCAAATATTTAATTTATAAAAATAAAATAATTATATTATCTTATTCTATTTAAAATCAAATATCAACTATCACCCTCCATTTAGTGATTAATAACATAATTAAATAATCTTGCTATTTAATTTATTTAATCACCATTATTCATTAATTAAATAATCTCATTATTCAATTAATTCCCGAATAAATACGTGTCACTTTCGTAACACAATTAATTGGACAATCCAATCAATTAATCGTGACCCTTGTTACCTAAATCGATCGGGCTAGCAAGGGGACCTAATGGACCCACAATATTTTGTGCTCCAATAATCATTAGAATCATTAATTAAACTCTTTAATTAACATTCCTTGATTATTAACTGCGATGTTATTCCACTAAAAACCCGAAGCTACACTCTCTCAACTGCAGACGCTTTTACACAGATTGATACAATTCGATGTCCATAGATATAGCTATTACACATGGTGTGATCCTCCACAGTAGTTCATAATTAGAGCTGGGTCATAATGTCCGATATACCCCTCTAATTACATATATCCTTTAAGTACCGTTGATTCTCTAATGGACAATAAATCCTATTTCCTCACGGAATTAGGAGAGCGCTCATATTGTCCAAGCCCCGAATCAACCCTTAAGGGAACTACCATCTACTTCTCACAAGATGGAGTGGATTTCATTATTGTGTACAAACCTTCCCAGCCACAAGCCAAACTGCAATCCCAACATATGGAGCATATTGATCAGGAACTGTATCCGACCTCACCCATGGTATATCAAATACCACGATCTAACTTGAAGGAGTCGATAAGACACTCAAGATTAAGATCACCCATATTTAGCCATCATTAATTGATATATATGAATCTCATCAGTTAACGGATCTTGGTGAGAGATTCATATAGATCATGGCTCAGTCCTATATGATCACATCAAACAAGGTGCCTCCATTCCCATATCTCATATGAATGATTCAGGATAGAATCACCGTACATTACGGAATGGACCACATCTATAGATTAACCACAAATAAATTACCCAGCTTTATTTGCTATCTATGGACTCTTTAGATTGCACCTCTCTTACCGTATCCATCCGTATATGACACTCATATACACAGTTCGAGATTACATCCGGCAGTCTAGGATGTTAATATATACACAAGTTATAAAATAAACAGCATAACAAGAATGAATTGAACTTTTCTTTTTATTTATTTCATAAATACATTTACAAATTAAATCTTTAGGGCATAAACCCTAACAAACCCCAACACAAAGCTCCCTTTGTATTTCTTAAGACTTCTCCCCCATTTTGTCATGAGATAGGCAAAACAGCTCCTCCTATCGTGTTGCTTTAGTAAAGAGAGATATTCGCACAAAAGATGATTGCATAGTCATATACATAAACGTTATGCAACTTGAATAGTTGAGAGAGAATCAAGGGGTTTTATTTAAAAGAAAATGTGTGAAATTTTTGCTTTGCATGCATAACATCAAACATCAAGCAATAGTATTTTGTAAAACAAACATCAAAAGGGTTTCCATAAAATTCAAACGAATTTGTACCCTTTTGTCATAAGCGAACAAGATATAGTTTTTTTTAAAAAAAAAAAATTGTAGCACACAAACAACTATATCAATCTTTAAAGACTAAACAAGACATGGGTATATAATCCTTATTGACTGAATGGATATGTAATCCTTCTTGGTTGTTGTCTTGTTCAAATCATTAAGAAGATAGAGAAGACTAATTTGGATATATCCTTATTGATTAAATGAATACTAGATCCTTATTGATGTTAGTCTTCTCATTCGCTTTCACACACATCTTGCATATCAAGCAATCAAAAATATTTAATGCATATCATTTTAAGCATGTCATAATCAAGTTCACATGTCATGGAGATAAATTATAGGTCATTCAATTGTACATCCCAATCAATTCTCCTAGTCCAAAAAATGCATGTTTGAACATAAATGTGACATGGATTATAAACAAAGCAAGGTTACACACTTCATTAATAAAATACGATATAAGCATTTGTAAGGACCTCGATTTTATGATTGGCTTATTTCATGACAAACCATACCACATTGGGGATGATTGTGTAATGGGTAGCTTAGGTCCGTGTTGGCAAGCTTCCAAGCATCTCCATGACTTCAAGAGCAAAATGTATACTCACTTGACTTTGTCTCTTGAAGAGTTTAGGTGCACACACACACTTCATGCATGTTTTGTTTATCTTGCATTTGTGTTCCTTATTATTTATATGTGTGTGCATCCTTTTCAAACACACTCACCAGCTTGCATTAGATATCATATCTTGCATTGTATCTCATTTGATAAACATGTTTGACATGTTAATTGTGCTTCATTGTGTGCATCTCACTCACTTCATACTTGCACAACATTCATGTAAGATAGACATTTTTCTTGAGTGTTAAAAAGGGATTTTTCCCTTTAGCGCGGCCTAGACCGCTTGGCAGGCTATGCTTGCACAGCAGCGCACGGAGCGGTATTCTCCAGTGCGTCATGCGCTGCGTGGACCGCGATCGGTGCACTTGCACGCACATCGGTCCCAACCACGGTGTTGTCCAGACGGTGCACTGCTGTATGTACCGCGGTCTGGACACTTACCTGTGCCGCGGTCTAGCAATCGATTTTGACGGGATTCAGTTTCCCAAGTTTAAAACGATGTAGTTTTAACTAGGGCTTCATATATATTCTCCCTCTTCTCTTCTTGGCCGACTAAGAGCTTAGAAAATCATTTTTAGAGAGAGGTTAGAGCTCCTAGAGAGAGAAAGCTTCAAGAAAGCATTTTTGACTCTCCAAACCCAAAATCCATCTCCATCTTGCATCATTCAACATCATTTAAGCATGGGTCTTCATTGTTTCATGACTAGGTAAGCAAGAACTTCTTTGAATATCATTTATTGTTCTACTTACTCTAGATTAGGTATTTATTGCATGATTAAATACCTAGACTCTACCTTATTGCATATTTATGAGTCTTTATAACATGATTGGGTTTGTTTGTGATAGCTTAATTGATTAGGTCATTTTTGCCTAAAAGCTAGGTCATAAATATTCATGTATGCTTAATTGATGATTAGGTTGACTTTGTGCATCTAGTCAAGTTTATGAATGTTTATGTGAATTTAATTGACGATTAGGTTGTTAGAATTTCTCTACAACTAATTGGGACCTCATGTGTGTACATGTAGGCATTATTTGATAACTAGGATGTTGTATTGCATTATTTACATCTAGTTAAGCATTGTATGTTTGGTCTAACATATTTTGTGTTGAGTATTCATTGATTGTTCACTTAGACCTTATACTCTTCATTGAGTCAAAGTCTTTGTGGCTTCGGGGTGAAGTTGCACAAGCATTAAAGTCTTGCAACCAATGTGTGGTTGGCAAGCATTGGTCAAGAGCCACTGTAAAAGGCCCGTGGGGTAGAGTAGGAGGTGCTCACGCCAAGAGTAGTGTATCAGGGGATATCACTAGGGATTGAACCAAGAGTGGCGAGTGGTAGTGTCCATAACCTGAGGTTATCGATAATGAGAGTCTGAGTATCTTGAGGGTGTAATCTTTTACTCATATAGTGGATTTCTGTGATCGTGTGTGGCTAGAAGGATAGCCCGTAGTTTTTCCCTGGTTGAAGGGTTTCCACGTAAAAATCAAGTGTTCTTTATATTTCCGCACTTTTACTTGATTTTGTATGTTTGTTTTAATTGGGTTATATGTTTAATATTGACTAATCGAAAAAGTTGGTAATAATCGATTAACAACCCATTCACCCCCTCTCTAGGTCGTAGACACACGTTTGAGTAGTGTATTTTCAGCATTTATGTGCAACCAAGATTCTCAAGCAATTAATGAAAAAGCATAAAGTTGATTAAATTTTTGCACATTTCAAGAATGCAAGTTCACTCTCTTTGCTTGAGCTCCCAAAATGGGGTCAAATCCAACCAAGTCAATGGGAGGCATGAGCCCTTATAGACCTACCAAGTCTATTAGACCTAGCTGAGTCTATGGGTGACATGTTGGCACAATAGCATGTGGATTCATCTGTTCTAATCCACATAGGTGACACATTTTCATTCATAGTGGTCTTGGTAAACATGTTACTAGATTTCCTAGGATCATTGACTCTAGATTTCCTAGGCACATGAATATTGGCTTTGATAAGTCTATTTCTCTCCATCATGTACTTAACTCTACATTTCTTAATGTACCTATGGAAATTCGGTCTAATATATAAACACCACAAAAGTGACAAGTAGGTATAAAGTGAGGAGTCATACCATATCCTTGTAAGGTCATTTGAGACTTGTCATGCATTTGATTTCGCCTTTGGTGTTGAACCGGTTCTCTTCTTCTTTGTTGTTGAACCGGATTGGGATGCTTCCTTAGTTGAGTTTGCTTGGCTTGCCTTCTTAGTTGAGGAAACTTTGGTTGAGGGAAGCTCGGGGTATGGAACTCTTGGTTGTTGAGGTTGAGCTCCATTATTTGTTGGCATCTTCACTTTGCCACTCTTGGATGACTCTCCAAGTTCAATCTTTCTCCTAGGATGTTGTTGAGGTGAAACTTCCTTCATGCCATTTCCCTTAAAAAACACCGTTTTGTCCGATGAGGGGGTTTCCTTATCATCAACATATCCAAGGCCCCTATTGTCATTTGACTTCTATCTAATGCTCAACATGTGGTCAAGCTTGCTGAGAAGTGAGATATGGTGTTTTGAAGTTGAGCAAAAATTTTCTACACAAGTGTTCTTTAAAAAGAAAATGAGAGGGATAGAGTATTTAAAAGAAAGAAAGAGAGGGAAAGTGAGGTGGAGAGAGAGAGAGAGAGAGAGAGAGAGAGAGATCTCGGGTGGCCAATGACCACTCTCTACGTCCGAACCCCATGGATGCACGTGGGCCTCATGGGGACAGGAGGGGTCCTTTCCCGCGAGGCTCACTAGCCTCCACGGGAAGGATATGGAAATGGCCTTTGCCCATTCCTTCTTCCCTTGCGTCCCTTTTGCGTTCTTCGACCGTTTTCCGAACTCCAATTTCAAAACCATTTTCAAATTATGAACCATAACTCTCTCACGGATATGGACAACAACAAAACTTTCATAAAATATATGGAAATCGAATCGATATACAAGAACAAAAACCATGTATGTTAAAGACATGAAAAGTTTCGTAACTTCTGACTCGGAACTCAAAAACTAATGAATGAGTAACTGAAACGAATGGAACTCAATAAGGAATAAAATAAGAACATGTTCAAGTCCGATATAACAAAAACACATACAAAAAAACACATGAACACACAAGTATGTCATTTCTTAGATATAGTCTTAGTACATGCATTTTTACCAACTTTGTCAAATTAAATCTAATGCATTTGCATACATTATAATGTGTGTGAATGTGTTATACAAATTGAGCACAACGATGCAGGGACACCTATGAATGCAATGTATGTGTGCCTAAGCCTTGCAAGAGGAATGAGGTCTAAATATACCTTTGATGTGCAATATGGCTTGCTCCTCTTGAAAACTTCACTTTGATTGATAAGTTGCCATCCTTCCTTGAAGCTTGAATCATGATAAACCTAGAAAACTAATCAATACAAAGGAAATGTTGTTTTGATATGGAATTATGCTAACAAAAGACTCAAAAACCTAACAATCTTCCCCTTGGCAAATTCCATGTCAAAACACCTATACAAATACTATACAATTACAAAGTGAAGATTGGTCACAAAAGCTCTCCCTCACATTAAAATAAGATGATTCTCCTAGACTAATATTTAATGAGTCTTGAACTTCTTCATATGATCTTCTCTTGATATCGCCTGAATAAACTTGAAGAACAAGAATATATAAGAGAATATGTGGCAATCTAGACAAAAATACCGCATACATGTATACTCCCCATAACTACATACAAATCAATCAAAAGTATCTCATCAAAGAAAGTTATTAAATGCCCAATACAAATTAAAAAGTACCAAGTTCAAGTTAGATACCAATTAAAGATACCAATTACAAAGCAAAGAGTATATAAACACAAAAACAAATATAAGAAAGATAGTTAGAGCTAAGTCTAGTATCATGTTTATCTCCCCCATTTTGGCATGAAATGAGCAAAAAAGAAATGATACCTCAAGATCTTTTGATCGTTGTTATCCACTTGAGCCACCAAAGAACGTTGTATGGTTTGTTGATCTCTCATAATACTTTAAAGTGGATGCTTTCTTTGAGAAGATGCTATCTTCCAAGCTCTTGATTCTTGCACCTTGTTCTTCCACCTTTGCATTTAGCTCCTCATTTTTTCTCCTTGACTCAACAAGCTCCTCTTGTAGTTGCATGGTCCAATCCGGAAGATGGCTTGAGCTAGATATATTGCTAGGAACTAGATTGTCTCCAAAAAGCCTAAATGTATCATTAGACCTACCATTGTTCTTATATGACATAAATATCATTTTTTTCTCACTAAACTTCTCAACGGGTGGTAAAAGCACATCATCATCATCAAGTCTCTTGGCTCTTAAGGCCATACACAAGTGGGTAATAAACCTTAGAAAACTTAACTTCTTGTCCAATCTAGTTGAACAAGCCGAATTTTCAATATGCGTTATCAAAACATCCCGAAGGTTAATAGGCTTGTTGGTCACCAAAGCGTATACAATTTTGATCTTCTCTTTGTTAAGCTCAGCTGTATTAGAAGAAGCAACAAGATTAGCACAAACAAAGAGATACCCAAATGCACTCACCTTGGTTAACTCACTTTGGTTTATGACAACACGTTTTTCCCACTCAAATTTCTCATCATCACATAGTGTTCTTCCCATCTCATTAAGGTGATCAACATTATCCACATCCATTAGAAAGTCCGAAGAGATATCATTAGAAAGTCCAAGGAACTTATTGATATTCTCGGAACACACTCTAAAAGTGACTCCTCTCACATCCATCAAGGCATCCTTTAGGGTTGTACTCTCTTTATATTCAAAGTAAACTATTATTGACATCCCCAAGTGTGTTTATCCATGTGCCCCAATGCCTACCACTAATCATACGATGAATGTAGGATCCTTTGCACTCAGAAAAATCCAAACCTCCCTCAATGATGAGCTTTTTAGTACCCATAACTCTCAAAGGATTTAACTTATTCGTTTTAGGTTTTCTAGAGGTAGATGAATTGGGTTTGTGTTTGTCTATGGGTTTTGGGGGGTTACTAAGTGTAGTAGACTTGTTTCTTTCCCTAGCTTTGAGTGAAAAGGAACTAAACACAAAAACAAACATGAGTGGAAAACACAACGCAAGTTAGTAATCAATAATGTATAAGGAGGCATATGATAAAATAATGACTCACAAATGCATGGAATTTACTTTTAAGCACATAGGTGGTTTCCACCAAATTCAACAAATGCATTAACAATCATATCAACCCTAAATATGGAGGAATTGATTTCAATCACAATCATATTAACCCCAAACATGAAGGAATTGATTGTAATCATGATCATATCAACCCCAAGTAAGGAGAAACTAAATCAACCCCAAACAAGGAGGAATTGATCATAATCTCAATCATATCAACCTCAAATAAGGAGGAATTGATTATCAACACACTTATACAATTATTACAAGATAAGTATCATGCATTCACAAGATTCAACATTTTAAACAATCAATATGCCAAAATATATCAAAGAAAATCATATGAACATTTCATAAACGAGAACAAAGTTTAGTATACAATGCTCCCCCTCAAGAAATGCTCTTTCTATGATTAAGATAGGATAATGTTCATAATGATATCCACACAATCACACACTCAAGCAATTTTAAAGAAATCAAACAAAATAAACTCCATAAACTATGAGAGATACACCAAGATTTTCAATCACTCTCATAATTCTCCAAAAATTGCTAGCAAACCAAATACACTTAAAAGCAAAACAAGTCTGTGTGTGTGTGTGTGTGTGTGTGTGTGTGTGTGTGTGTGTGTGTGTGTGTGATTGCTTCAAGCATACATAAAGGAGTAATTGGATCATCAACATGCAAATCATATCAACATCTATTCATCTTAAGCTTTTTCATAAAAGGTCAAACCGATTATCATCTGAAATTTTTGCTTTACGTGAATAGATCTCAACATATGAGCGTGTGTGTGCATGTGGCTCGTCAACCCATTTCTGTTTTTCAACCCGGGCATTTCCAATTTTCAACTATACTCATTTAAGCTTTTTGAAGCTTGTGAATCAAAGATAATTTTTTTTATTGATTCTTTTACAACACTTCTTTGATCCATTTTTTTAATACACTTCATGACGGCTTTCACTCATCATAATGGTGTAGCTCTTTCCTACATTGGGCGGCTGCACAACCACTATAGGTAGCCTTTTCCATGAAAATGCTCGTTGAGTTCTATGTAGTTGTTGAAGCAAAATGGATACTAACCATAAGTCAATTTTCATGTACTAGTCATAAGACTACAAGGTATATCCATAACTTACATATTATATCCATAACTTACATATTATCAAACTCAACTTACTTGAGCAAAACATAAGAAAGAAGCAATATGTGCACTTTTAAAAACCAAGTTTAAAGCCTTAAAAGCACATGATCTAAAAGCAATACAAAGAGATTTACTCAAGATCATTACTTCTCAAGAGAGTAGCTTTCAAAGAATATGAAGCTCATATTTTTCAAAAATACGCCACTCATCATACACACAAGTACAATAATATAATACATGCATCATGTATAAGATCTTTGTGAACAATTTCACTAAATGATCTCTAGATGGCAACTATTAAAGAGAAACATGAGTATCATGCACAAGATTCTCTAAAATGACATGACACATGATGCCATGCACATCGAGTTGAAAAGATTAATCAAGAAAGCAAGCTTAAGAGTAGAGATGTACCTTAGCTAGCTTATTCATCAATATAAGATCTTTGCCCTTTTTATGAGCTCTTTTGGCTTGTTTGTCCTCATGAAAACAAGTTGGTGGTGTTTCTTTTCAAGAGAATGAAGATCAAACATCTCAACTCACAAAAATACATAAAAATGACTTTCTTCAAAAGTCTTAACAAATAACACTATTGACAGTGATTTTTGGATTATGTAAAACTAACCACATGTCTAACAAGTTGATATAAATTTGCAAACAAACTATAAAACGATGAGAGAACTAAAGCATGCAAAACACAAAGTTTTGCGTGGAAAACCCAGGAAGGGAAAAAACCACGGTTGCCAGAGACGGCGAAGGAAAAACTTCACTATGAATATCTTTGATTACAAACTCAACCTCTCTTGCACTCTTGTATATTTTTTTATTAACCCCCTCAAGAGAGTTTTTAGGGTCTATTTATACATGCATAGAACCCTAATTTGTGGTGTACAAGTAAAAAAAATTGTTGTGGTTTAATGAGACTCTGACTTGTTGGATTCATTGTTGCCTTCTTTCCTATTCTGTATTGTTTGTGTTTTGAACACATTAGATCCTTTGCCTAATCTGGACTCTGACATTGCTAAGGAAGTTTGTTTCCTTATCAGAGTGTGCTTTGTGATATCTTATTTGAATAAGAATCTTCTTTTGCGTATTTGAGTTGTGATCACATTGAACTCTACGTTGTCCACGTGTCACTCAACCGAACGTCTCCCAAAATTGTATACGTGTCGCTTAGCTAACCATCTTACCAAACCCTACCAAACTCATTCACCCCCGACCGGAGGTCTAGTGCCGATCTGATGGCTACACCCAACCATTTGGGTTATCCCGATCGGATCATCTTTACTTAGTCAATCTGATTACCTTAGTTGAGTTGCTTCCACCCGACCATCTAGGTAACCCTGACCAGTCATTATGGAAATATCTTTGGCCAACTTAGGTTGGTTCAGCTCAATTGACATTTGGTGACACATCACCTTTATCCCCCGTAAAACATGGTGATTATGCTGATATGTCATTCTTCCAAATTTTACTAATAACAAACACAAAACAGATTTCAAAAATAGACTTCTCTAAAGTCAATCAATAGATTTCGACCATCATATCAAATATATATAAGATAGCTAAGTTTATAACAAAGTTATAGATAAACAAAGCTAATCCCAAATGTGCACCTTACACTAATGGTAAGAGCACTCCCCCTTGACCCATTTGGTCTTGAGTGACTTACACACAAACCATCATGATCATTCTTGACTTTAATGTTGAACATAGTATAGAGATTTTCAACAATTTGATTCATACGAATATCTTTATACTAATCTTCTCAACACTATTAGCAACACATGCTTTGTCAAGAATCACATGATTATCAAACTTCTTCATCCAACTCTTCCTAACATGCTTTTTAGAAACATCACGCTTATCAACAACTAACGCCATATCATGCTTCAATTTAAGGTCAATCTCCTTATCTCTAGACGCATTTCCTATTTTGCAAAATTCAATGACTTGTAACACCTTGGCTTGATATGACCAATGGTATGACAACAATGACAAATAGGAATAAAGGTTGTGAAAATATAAACACGGTTAATTTACCTAAAGCTAACCTAGATAGGGGGGGGGGGGGGAGGGGGGTGAATATGTTTTTATACCTTTTTCAATCCCTTGAAATAAACACAAGTTTTTCCCTCAAGATAGCTTGTATCACAATCTAATAAGAACACATAAGCACATATAGATCATTGTTGAATTTAATCAAAGCATTAAATCTTACAATGTCTATATCATACAATAGAAGAAATACTACAAAAACATAAACTACTAATAAATTGTTCTTACAATGGCAAAACAACACACACACACACATATATATAAATCAAAGAGATAAGGATAAAGAAATGTGACACATGATTTTTACGTGGTAAAACCTTTGAAGAGGAAACATCCAGGGGTTGAATCCACAACCACCGGCAAACCGTTATCCACTATGATGAATAAAAGATACACAATCAAAGAAGTGACCAATCCTATAATACACTCTTTAAGCTATCAACTTCTATTCTACTCTTGGGCCTAGTGAACTACTTTGCCTACTCCCTATCCAATATGTGACTATCACACCTCTAGGAAGCAACTTCCTATCCAAGACTTCCCATCTCTAGGAAGATTCCTTACTTGCCTATCCAGATCCTCCCGATCCTAGACAAGACTTCTTGCTTAGCTATTCGAGTCCTCCTAACTCTAGCTAAGACTTTCTCACTTGGTTATCAGAGTTATCCTAACTCTAACCAAGAATTTCTTGCTTGAATATCCGAGTCCTCCCGACTCTAGCCAAGACTTCTTGCCTTTTACAAAGACTTTCTAAGTGATCATGAATGCAAAACACATCCAAGCACACAGCATAGAATATGATGATCAACACATCCCATGGGAACTATACATATGCATAAAAGTCCACAAATCAAAATTGTCTAGTTACTATGCATGAATAAAATCCTAGAACATGTGAAACACCAAAACACATTTAATTTCTAGATTTATTCATGTCACTAAACCTTGAATCAATCATATACATTTAAGGCACATATTCAAAATTTATTATCAAATACAAATCATGCTAGATTCACAATATATGATCAATAAAAGTTCTAGCAAGAAATTTAGAGCATGTATTCACAAAGTATTCAATACAAACCTATTAAGCTCTATATATACAAGTAATTGTGCTATTCATAGATATAATCAATTAATGAGACCTAGCACAAGTAGAGACTATTACTTATCAAAATCAATCAATTGAAGCTCAAATAGTCCTAGACAGAAAGCTAGCACAATACAAAACACAAACATGTGAAAACATAGGTTTTAAGAAAACCTAACTCAACATGCAAGGTTCTAATCAAGTTCAATCTAGCTTCAATAGAGTTTCAAACTGTAATCAATGTTTACACATTAAACATACATATATAGAAGAAGAAAACCCAAGGTAATTGAAGACTTGAGGATCAAAAACAAAATAGATTAATCAATACCTCATGAAAAACGTGCTGTCACCGATTTTGGTGTGTATCAACCAAATGACCTCAAAATCTTTTGGAGATGATAGAGGACTGGTAGAAAAAGATTCTCCAACTTGAATCACTCAAAACGAACACCGAATGAGTGAGATATGGTGTTTGGAAGATGAGAAAATTGGAAAGAAAATTTCAGCACAAGTTTTTTCAAATTTTCTTCTTGAAATGAAATGAGAGGGAAAAAGGATATTTAAAGGAGGGAACCTAAAAGCAAAAATGAAGGGCCAATCAAGAGGTGCTATCTCTGTAGCCTGTGGAGGTGCATAGCCTCCATGGGGGCAGAGGGCATCTCTTCCCATGGAGGCCATGCGCCTCAACGGGGAGAGGTGTTTGGCCCTCTTTGTTGGCAACTTCAACTCCCCCGAGCACCTTAGTGTTCTTCGACCGTTCTCTGGCCTCCGAACTCCGAATTCAAATTTGTTTTTGGATTATGAACCGGGACTCCCTAATGCACAAGGATGTCAATAAAAATTTCACAAAAGATATGGAAATCAATTAGATAAACAAAGATGAAAACCATGCACAATAAAGACACCGAAAGTTTCGTAACTTCCTACTCGGAACTTGAAAACTAATGAATGAGTAACCAAAATGACCGGAACTCAATGAGGAATAATATAAGTAAAAATTCAAGTCCGATATCACACAAACACAAACAAACAAACACATTAACACACAAGTATGCTGTTTCCTAGATATAGTCCTAGAACATTCAATTTTACAAAAGTTGTTAAATTAAATCTAACGCATGTTCATATAATAATATGTGTGTATATGTTATACCATTTGAGCACAACTATGCAGGGACATAAATGGATGCAATGTGTGTGTGTGCACCTAGGCCTTGCAAGAGGAAAGAGGTCTTGATATACCTTTGTTCTGCAATAAAGCTTGTTCCTCTTGTAGCCATCATTTTGCTTGAAATGTTGTCCAACTTCCTTGAAGCTTGATAAACAGTGAATCCTAGACAACAAACCAATACAAAGGAAAATATCATTTTGATATAGAGATTGTACCTTGTGAGATTGAAAAAGTAGTGAGAGTTTGTGAAAATGCCTTGTCTTTCTTTTCACCTTTAGCTTTGGGAGGATTGTTCTTAGGAGACTTCTAGATCTTCTTGTTCTTAGCCTTTCTTGAAGGAGGTGATGCTACCATAAGCTTCTCCTCAACTTTCAAGTTGCTAGTGTCTCTTAGAGATTGAGCAAGATTTGCAATTTTCTTCAAATCGATCGATCTATTGACTAAGTCTTTGATAGCTTGCTTAGCAATGTTGATCTCCTCAATATATTCTTGCTCTCTAACCTTCAAGATAGATACAATATCCATGCTTTCAATAAAAAGTCTTCAACCTCATTAAGCCTCTTCATGATATCATTCTTTTCGCACCTAAGCCTATGTGAGGTTTCAACAAACTCGTCCACTTGAGCTTTGATCAAAGCATCTTTCGTTTTAACCTCTCTCAAGACTTCATCTCTTTGCTCCTCAAGGCTTTTTATCTTAACCAATATCTTGAGATCTGTTGTATTTGAAATAGAGCCATTTTGATGACTATGATCAATCTCATTATCAAGATGCACGGATACTTGACTACAATCTTCTTTCTTTGAATAAGAAGCCGTATGTGCAACAAAGCTTCTAACGCATTATTCTTCACTCATTTGTAGATTCTCAAAAAAATGAGATGTGATTATTTGAAACCAAGATTTCAAATACCTATCAGATTACCGTAGTGTATCCTAGTTCTCACTAATTTCCTTCTAGCAACCTGCTCTAATACCAATTGAAAATATACAAACATGGTTAATTTGCCTTAAGCTAACCTAGAGGGGGGGTGAATAGGTTTTTATGCCTTTTTCAATCCCTTCAAACAAACTAAAGTTTGTCTCTCTAGATAGCTTGTATCACATCGCATTATGCATATAAAAGCACATGTAGACAATTGAAGTATTTAATCAATCAATATTATCCTTCAATGTCTACAACTTGCAGGTGAAGGAATTCCATTAAAACTCAAAATCACAAGCACTTATATTTATATATCTATATATGTAATATTTACAAGTACTTGACAATCAAGGAATTATATACAAATAAATCAATATATATACAAAGAGAGAAATTTACAAAGTTGATACAATCAAGTGTATTTACAACACGATACGATTATTTTTGGGTCAACCCGAACACAACACGATTATTACACGGGTCAGACCCCCTCAACCCAAACACGACACGAATATAAATGGGTCATCACGACACGACCCGTCTAACCAGTATTACTATACGGGTTAAGCGGGTCGTGTCAAATGACACGTTTAATGACCCATTCCACACATTAGTTACTACATTGAACATACTTTTATAATAAAATTAAAATTATTATCACCTATATTAATACATATCAACCAAATGCATTATCTAATTCATTAATTGAGCTAATTTTGAATAATCCAGTCAAGATATCAGAGAAAAACCTTTAAATAAAAATCATCCAAATCAAAAGTAACACATGCTATGAAAAAATTACAGAAACAAAAAATATATTGATCCACATCCACTAAAATTAAAATATAATAACCGAGCACAACTTTAGTACAATAAGAAGAAAAGAACTCAGCTCTAAAAATAAAAAGAAAATCTAATTGAAAAGTTTCAGATCTATATCTATTTTCATTAGAAATTAAAAAAAAAATAATGAATCTGGAGAGTTGATCCTCAGCACAGACGCCGAGTTGAGGCGATGCCAATGAGGTGGAAGCTACGGCACTGGCTGAAGAGAGAGAGGAAATGAAGAGGCGTAAGAGAGAGAGAGAGAGAGAGAGAGAGAGAGAGAGAGAGAGGTGAGGAAATTGGAAAGGAGAGGGAGGAGTGGAGCGTCTGCGTGAGTGAGGGTGAGGGAAAATAATGAGTTAGGTTTCAAAGTTTGACTTTTTATGTTAATGTGATAATTACAGAATATACCCTTAATATTAAATTTACATTTATGCCTCACTAATCGTTAAGCTTAACCCAGACATGACACGATTAATAAATGGGTTAGACGGGTTGACCCATTTATTGACACGACACATTTAGCCTCAACCCAAAACCGCAATAATCGTGTTCGTGTCGTGTTAGCCCATCGTGTCGTGTCAACCCGTCATGTCATGACGCATATTGATACCCCTATTTAAAACCTAGATCTCATTCATGTTACTAAAGCTTGAAATAAAGCATGTTCATGAAGTACATATTCAAGATTTTATTACAAAACAAAAATGCTAGAATCAACAGATATTATCAACAAAGTTCTCTAGCAAACATTTAGAGCACATATTCACAAAATATTCAATTAAACTTTAATAGGCTCTAAATATACAATCAATTGTGCTAATCCTAAATATATTCAACTAAAGAGTCCTGACACATGTAAGGCTATCAATCATCAAAATACAATCAATCAAAGCACAAATAGCCCTAGATAATAAGCAAGCACAATACAACTCACAAGCATGTGATAACATAGATTTATAAAAACCTAACTCACATACAAGTCTCTAATCAAGCTCAACTAGCTTAAAATTGAAGCTCTATCTCTAATAAGCATATGTTCAAGTCACATACACTAAAATAGAGAGAAGATCCAAGGTAATTGAACATTTAAAAGCTTTAAGTCAATAAATAATCAAATGCATTGTGAGAGAATGTGTGGGCAAGAAATTTGATGTAGAACACCAAATAAACTTGAACAAAAGACTTCAAAGATGATTAGAGATGATAGAGGACTTTAAAAAAAAACTTCTCCAACTTGAATCACTCAAATCGGATAAGAAATGAGTGAGATATGTTATTTGGAAGTTGGGAGAAAATTGGAGAGAAAATTTTCTGCACAAGTCTTCTTCAAAAGGAAAATGAGAGGGATAGAGTATTTAAAAGAAATAAAGAGAGGGAAAGTGAGGTGGAGAGAGAGAGGTCTTGGGTGGCCAATGGCCACTCTCCACATCCTCATCCCGTGGAGGCACGTGAGCCTTACGGGGTAGGAGGGTTCCTTTCTCGTGAGGCTCACGCTCCTCTATGGGAAGGATGTGGAAATGGCCTTTGACCATTCTTTCTTCCCTTGCGTCCCTTTCCTGTTGTTAGACCGTTCTTTGGCTTCGAACTCTGATTTAGAATCCATTTTCAGATTACTAACCGTAACTCTCTCACTGACATGGTTATCAATAAAACGTTCACAAAAGATATGAAATGGACTCGATATACAAGAACGAAAACCATGTACGTTAATGACACGAAAGTTTCGTAACTTCCATCTCGGAACTCGAAAACTAATGAATGAGTAACTGAAACAACCAGAACTCAATAAGGAATAAAATAAGAATATGTTCAAGTCTGATATATCAAAAACATATGCCATTGCCTAGATGTTGTCCTAGTACATGCATTTTTACCAACTTTGTCAAATTAAATCTAATGCATGTGCATACATTGTAATGTGTGTGAATGTGTTATACAAATTGAGTACAACGATGCAGGAACACATATGAATGCAATGTGTGTGTGTGTGTGTGTGTGTGTGTGTGTGTGTGTGTGTGTGTGTGTGTGTGTGTGCCTAAGCATTGTAAGAGGAATGAGGTCTAAATATACCTTTGATGTGCAATATGGCTTGCTCCTCTTGAAGACTTCAATTTGGTTGAATAACGATAAGCTTAGACAACTAATAAATACAAAGGAAATACTGTTTGATATGGAATTATGCCAACACAAGACTCAAAAAGCTAACAAAAATCGGTAGAGATATGTCTGAATCCTCCATATTCAAAGCATTGAATGCCTTTTCTTAAAGCCTTTTCTTGATTTGGCTCACCTTTCTTGAACTTTTTCTTCTTCTTGAAGTCATTTCCCATAGATCTAAAGCCATTCTTTTGTTGCTTCATGAACTTCTTGAATCTATTCACCATTAGAGACATGTATTCATCCGAGTCATCATCCTCATTCTCAATCTTGAAGGTCTTTAAGGCTATTCCCTTTTTCTTCTTGGGTGATGTGGTTGAAGAGGCCCATCTAGACTCATAGGCTAGAAGCCTTCTAATAAATTCACTCAAATTCATCTTCTTATAGTCACTATTTTCTTCAAGTGTCGTCACCTTTGATTGAATCTAGCGGGAAGTGACCTCATGATTTTTTGCTTGATCCACATATCCGAGTATGGGTTACCTAGTTGATGGCTTTGATTCACGATGTCTATCAACTTCACTTGGAAGTCATTAAAGCACTCATGCTCCTCCATCCAAATTGTCTCAAATTATGCTTGAAGGACTTCGAGCTTGGAATCCTTAACCATTTCGGTTCCCTCATGCGGTGTATCTAGGATCTTCCAAGCTTCATGTGCATTTTTGGTGAGTTGGATGAGTTTATATTGGTTCTCATCCATTGTATAAATAAGGCTTGCATTGCATTGTTGTTTCAATTCGAAGCTTCAAATTCTTGGGAACTCATTTGAGAATTGTGCTTGGGCACACTACTTCCATCTTCGGTGGTCATAGTGGGTTGTGTGTATCCATCTTCAGTCACCATCCAAACTCTATCATCTATCGCTGATACGAAAGACTCTATCTTTCCCTTCCGAGAGAAATAATTGTCACCTTTGAGCAATAGTGGTCTCACACTCGATGTTCCTGTAAGAACCTCATTTTTATCAAGCTTCAAAGGCATTCTCAAGACCTCAAGCTCAAGAGCACTCAAAGGTATATCACTTGTGCTTAACTCTTTGAAGCGATTAGTTGCACACATATACACACACACTCTGTTCTCATGCATGTTATTCATCTTGCATTGTCCTTATTTTGCTTATATGTGTGCATCATTTTCGTGTCTCTTGCTTGCTTGTGTGGTGTGTATTTTAGTCTTGCCTTTGTCCCTTATAACCCTTAGTATATCAGAGGGTACACGGGTAAGTGCGCGGGTCTGCTACCCACGCATTGCGCTGGTGTGTTCCGAGCGACTTCTTGTTGTAGTTCCTCCCGCGACCTCTCCCGTGAAACTTTCTCCAGTAGTTTTCGTGGGACATCTTGTTGTCTCTCTTCCCGTGGAGTGTGCGTGTTTGAGTGAGCGGGTCTCCCACCTGCGCACTGCGCTGATTCTGGGGCATTTTTTGTCTTTTCTCATGGTGTCGATTTTCCTCATATCTATGTCATCTTCTTCCCCAAATTAAACTTAGAGCTCAGAAATTTACAGCCTTAGTGAGAGAAATTAACTCATGGAGAGAGAGAGAGAGCTCCAAGAACCCATTTTTACTCAACCAAACACACTACCATGCGCATTTAGCATCATCCTAACATCTTCCAAGCATGGGTCTTTGTGTGTTCTTTAACTAGGTAATCTCTACATGCCCTAGAATCTTTTATTTCATTCTTATGACATGTTTGCATAGGATTAGCATTTGTTTATTGATTAAATGCATGTCTCCTTGCTTAATGTTGTTTCTAACATGTTTGAGACATTGAATGTTGGTTGAGTTTGGTTTTCATTGATAGCTAGAATTTAGGACCATTTTTCCCTCTAACTAAATCCCTATGCTTTGCATTTAGATATTGTTGATTAGGACTTATTGATTGCATTTGTTAATTGCATCTATTGTCCTTGCCATTTTGTGTGACAACTTGTGTTGATATGGTTTTGTTTGATGACTAGGTTTTAGATTTGCTTATCCATATCTAGTTAAGTCTTTATGAGCATTCATATAGACATTGATATCTAGGATTGTTTTTACTACCATCATATAATCCCTAGATAAGCATTTAGTGTTGCCTAGCAATAATTGCATTTTGAATATTCATATATTCACATAGGTTGTTAATCTCTTCTTTGAGAGTTAAGTCTTGTGACTACTAGGTGTAGTGCACAAGCAAGTGAAGTCTTGCAACTAAGGTGTGGTTGGCAAGCAAAGTGATCAAGAATTCATTATAAAGGCCCGTTGGGTAGTAGTGGTGGGTTAGTGACCAAGAGTGGTGTGATTAGAGGTCAGCCTAGGTTGTAAACATCATTATAATAATGGATTTGAAGATCTGAATGGCTAAGTGATTAGCCCGTGATTTTTCTCTTGTTGAAGGGTTTCCACTTAAAAATCAAGTGCTGTTTAATTTCCGCATTTTATACTTGATTTTGTATGATTGTTTATAGGTTAAATTTTTTAAATTGATTAATCAAGAAAAGTTGGTAATTAACTTGATTAAAAACCTATTCACTCCCCCTAGGTTATTAGACACACACTTTGTAGTATTTTCAGCTCACTCTTTACTAACCCAAAATTCACTCATAGTGTTTGGGTCAATGTATGAAAATGAATGCAATGAACAAGATGCATACAAATGCAAGACACATAAACAAGAGTAAGGATCACCTAAGTATGTCTAGGAACCCGCTCTGATACCAATTGAAAATAAACTTAAGGTGTGTCTAAACTAACCTGGGGGGGGGGGGGGGGGGGGGATGAGGGTGAATAAGTTTAAATCCAATTAATTACCAAATTTTTGAATTAATCAATATTGTCAAAATTACCCCACAAAGACAAACAATCAATCATCGAAATTAAAGTGCGGAAAACAACAAAAAACATGATGATTGATTTACGTGAGAAACCCTCCAACTGGACAAAACTCACGGGCTATCCATCGAGCCACACACGGTCCACAAATCCACTATATGTAATGATGTTTACACACCATTCTCGATCACTAAGTAATTCTAGACCGATGCTTGTGCACTAAGCCACTTAGTCACAAGACTTAACACTCAATGAAGAGACAATCAACCTATGTGAATATATGTGAATATTATAATATGAAAATAATGCTAGGCAACACTAAAAGCAATTATAGAGATTTATGATGGCAATTAAACAATTCTAGATATCAATATGTCTGTAAGAATGTTCCTAAATACCTAATTAGATAAAGATATGCAAGTTTAAAATCTAGTCATCAAACAAAGCCCAATTAACACAAGTTATCACAAAGTATAGCAAGGGCAATAAATATGCAATCAAGAAATGCAATCAATGAGTCCTAATTATCAATGTCTAGATGCAATGCATAAAGACTTAGCTAAAGGGCAATATTGTCCTAAATGCTAGCTATCAATGAACAATCAATCTTAACCAACAAACAAAGACACAAACATATTCAAAACATGCTGAACAAAAGAAACATGCAATTAATCAACAAAATAATTGCTAACCCTAAGCAAAGATGAAAAAAATAATGAAACAATGAGTTTTAGGACATGTTCAACTTAACAAGATATGAAAGCATGAAAATCCATGAGAAGATGATGCATGAAAGATGCTAAATGCACATGGGGTTTGTGTTTGGTTGAGTAAAAATGGGTTCTTGGGAGTCTCTCTCTCTTTTAAGATTCACTTTCTCTCTTAAAGAATCAATTCTGGACTCAACAAGATGAGATGGAGAGAAGATGATATATATATATATCAGCCCTAAGAGAAACTACAACCTTTTTGAGAACGTAAGGCAAGCACAGGACACTGCGCAGGTAGGTGCGCGAGTAGGGACCCACACACTTTACCAGTGCACAGAGACCCAAGAATCTGCTGGAGAGACTACGTGTGTAGGGACCTGTGCACTGGACCCTTGCATTGAGACCTGAGAATCTGCTAGAGAGACTTCACGAATGGGTGCACATGTAGGGACCTACGTACTTGACCTACGCAGTGAGACCCTCATCGCGCTAATACAAGTACATCAACGTGCACGCGCAGACATTTTTGATCAAACATCAGGAAATGAATTACTTCACACACAACCACACTTAAGTCTAAGAATGAAGTGCAAGTGTGATTGTGAAGAGAATGCACACATGAGCAATGAGTTAAGAATGCATGTCAATACAAATGCATGTAAGTGTGTGTGTAACTAATTTTCTTCAAGAGTTAAGTCAAGTGATATACCTTTTGCCCTTGAAGTCACGAAGATGCTTCGAAGCTTGTCATCGAGAATCTAAACTACCCATTACAAGATCATCCCTAATGTGGTTTGTCATGAAGAAGCCAATAACAAAAATGGGGTTCTTATAATTAGTACTAGAGCATTTCAATTTAGTCATTTGCGATCCACAGATCTCTATGGACGATACCTGACTTGCCACTTTACTTGTTTTGTTTTACACTCTTGAGGCATTGTTGAGGTTCTTTATAAGTTTTGTTTTGACATTTGCAACTGGAGGGCAAAATGCGTGTCAAAAATGGCTCTGCTGTTGGGGATTGGCGTGTTTATAAGTGATTAGCATTTTAGTTCTTTTTGTTTCTCTATTTTATTTTTATTAATTTGGTAGCTCTGTTTGGGTGCTTGTGTTTGTGCTTGATGTTGTTGGTATTACTTTTCCCTATTTGGTTTCTTGTGATTGCATTGGGTAGTGTTGTTCTTTGTTGTTTCAGGTTTTCATGGATTATTCTTAGCAAGATTTAGGGCTAGGTTATGAGTCGTATGATGATTCATATAAACACGAGGGGAAATGGCCAAGTATTCCAATGGAATCACAATGAGGTCGAGGCCATGTCTTTCGAAGAAGAGGTGAGGGGTTTTATGAGAGATACCCTTGATCGTGCCTAAATTGTTGTATATTTTGACCCTCATTCCTATTCCTTTGTCTCGTTCTTGTGTGTATTTTCTATATATTTTATGTCTAATAGGCTCGTTGGTGCTAATTGCAGGCAATAGATGTAATTCTGTTGTTAGAAGCTAATTGCGGTGGTTCCGGCAGAAAAAGGGCAAAGTGAAAGACAAAGGATCATAAGCAGCTCTACAGTGCGGGTCACAACCGCACTTCTTCCCTGAATCATTAAGGAAAGATAAAGTGCGGGTCAAGTGCGGGTCATCCAACCACACTCCACCCAAACTGTTGCTCAAGATAGAGAGTTGGATTTGCACTTGACGTTAAAGTGCGGGTAGAGTGCGGGTCATCCAACCGCACTCCACCCGCACTGTTGCCAAAGCCAGAGAAGCTGATTCGTACCTGACAGATAAAGTGCGGGTCAAGTGCAGGTCAAGTGCAAGTCAAGTGCGGGTCAAGTGCGGGTCAAGATAGAGTTGGACTCATTAAAGTGCGGGTCAGCCAACCGCACTACACCTGCACTCCACCCGCACTACACCCGCACTCCACCCGCACTCTGCGCCCGACAGCTTCTGTTTTCAAGCTCAAGTGACCTATTTTTCCATCCCCTATAAGTAGAAAAGCATGGGAACGAACCAAAAAAAATCCCATCTCTCCCAACACTTGTAGTCTAAGCTAGAAACGCATCTCCCTATCATCCAAACCATCTCTACTCAATCAAAGGCAACTAGGAGACTTGGATTCAAGCTTCAAGGAAGGGGATCAATCTTCAAGGGTTTTCTCTTTACACTCTCTCTTAGTTTATTGGTTTGTAATAGAACATGAGTAGCTAAAATACCCCACTATGAGGTTGATGTTATTTGTTTGATGGATATTTGGGCTTTGTAAATAAATTATATGTGTTATATTTATTCTATTTCTATGTTTTATTCCATTGCTTGAATTGATTTCCATTATTGATTTGCTTGGATACACCCTCTTTGCATGATTGATTTGGATTATTTGAGTAGGCAATTAGGTTGTCTAATGCTCCATTGAATGGAAGGATTTCTGAAAATCCGGCTCTACAACCATGCCCATAATCTAATCTTGAATTAGTGGCTTTCACTATACACCCTAGGTTAGCCACTTGTGAGAGAATTAGTAGCCTCCACTATACACCCTAGGTTGGCTACTTTAGTGATTTTACGAGAACTAACCTTCGAGTAGAATTCGTTAGATAACCTCGAGCCTCATCCAATCTCAAACGGGTGGCCTTCACTATACTTCCTAGGTAGGCCACTTGTGAGGGAATTGGAAGCCATCACTATACACCCTAGGATGGCTACATTAGTAATAGGTTGAGCCATAGCTAGATAGATGAGCATTCATGGAAAAAGTCCTGATTGAGTAACTAGCCATTGTTGGTTGCTTATGAGGGATTAATCGCTAGTAGGAGGTCTTCGCTATACACCCTAGGTTGACCGCTTGCTAGAGATATATACCAACACTATACACCCTAGGTTGGTTACATTTGTCAAAACGTGCTTAATTAAGAGTTTGTTGCAATTGCCCCAATATTCACTTACGAGTCCATCAACTTCGTAGTTCCATCATCATTCATTCATCACTCCATTGTCATCCCATTTTATTTGCTTTCATAGTTTAGTTTATATTATATTTTCATTCACCATCACTTTTACTTTTATGCATACTAGTTATATTAATCTTAATCTTATCACCGCTACCCCGATCTTAGTGGACGACACCCGTGCTTACCGCTTTACTCGTATTTATACTTGTGAACGCATTGCATAGGTTTTATAAATTGTTTTGACGGATGGTTTTCTAACGGCAAAAATCTTCCCATCAACCCTTCAGATGAGCGAAGAGATTATGTCATATCAATGTAAGACCTGGTAGACATTACGCTCATCGCGACAAGAACATGAAGAGGATATTTGCAACCAAGGGTACTCTGATTCTTATTAATCGAAAAGCAGGTCGTTTGAAGAAGAGATGAGAGACTTCATTCAGTCGGCCCAACAAGCTACACAAGATATTCAAGCTTCACAGAGAGCAACAAGAGAGAATCTGAAAATGTACATCAGAGAGAATGATAGAAGATCAAGTTGTATAGATGCTTCCATTCGAGGTCTTGTTCGAGATACGGATTGGGCAGTTGGCAGAAGCTTTGTAAGAAAAGGAGAAAGGCAGATTTCCAACCCAACCCGAACAAGCAAGGGTAATGACGGTTCTTCAAAGTGGAAGAGTATTGGGGAATGGTAACAAGGATACTACTGCTGAGGAAGAGGAAAGAGCACAAGTGGAAGAAAAAGGAGAGAGAAAGTTAGAAAAGGAAGAGAAGATCGAGGTAACAAAGTCGGAGCCGAGGCCACAACTCCACAAATTACCCAATCCCTATATTCTGCCCATACCCTTTCCAGGAAGGTTGAAGAATACTAGGCTAGAGCAGTCATTTTAGGACATTTATGATGTCCTCTCCAAAGTAAGCATCAACCTACCATTGTTGGATGCTAGCTTACGGGAAGTTTTTCAAGGAATTGAGCAAGGATAAGGAGAGATTTAGGCTGAGACAACAAGAGTGCCTGAATGAGAATGTAAGTGCGGTAATTCAGAAGACCTTAAAAGATGAAAGACCTAGAGAGTTTTATCTTAGATACTCACAAAAGAGACACATCTTTGTTTATGTTGATGATTTCTCTAGATTCACATTGACTTATTTTCTTAGAGAAAAATATGAAACTTTCAATATTTAAAATGCTTTGTACTAAAATTCAAAACGAAAAAGACTCTCACATTAAAAAATATGAAGAGAACTATGAGTGATCATGGAAGAGAATTTGAAAATGCTTGCTTTGAAAGCTATTGCAACATATGAGGCATTTCCATGAGTTTTCGGCTCCTAGAATACCTCAACAAAATAGGATTGTTGAGAGGAAGAATAGGGTCCTCCAAGAGATTGCACGTGTTATGTTGCTTAGCAATAATGTCCCTATGAACCTTCAGGCCGAAGCCTTCAATATGGCTTGCTATATAGAAAATGGAGTCTTCCTAAGGCCTGGTACTAAGCAAATCTCCTATGAGTTATGGAAGGGTAGGAAGCCAAATGTTAGCTACTTCCACTCATTTGGAAGCAAATGCTACATTCTCAATGACCCAGATTGACTTGGCAAGTTTGATGCTAAAAGTGATGAGGGAATTTTCATTGGATATGCCCTTAATAGTAAGGCCTATAGAGTGTTCAATTTGAAAACTTGTAGTGTCATGGAATTATCTAATGTTGTCATAGATGATTGTAGGCCTAAGACTAGTAACCATGATGAGGAGGTTGATGTGTTCGATGACTATCCTTTGGAGAAGAGTGGTGAGACTTTAATTGATGTGAAGTCAAGCAATGATGAGGAGGTTATTCAACCTCTTGACAGAGATCTACCTTTGGAATCGAAAGAACCTGCTCCTTGGGTTAGACATCTTCATAACAAAGATGATATTATTGGAGATGTCAAAGAGGGTGTTAGGACTAGACGTCAAATAGCTAATCAAATTAGCTATACTTGTTACACCTCTCAAATTAAGCCCAAGAAGGTTGATGAAGCCATGAAATATGAGTTTTGGGTTCTTGCCATGCAAGAAGAGTTAAACAAATTTGAAAGAAATGAGGTTTGGACTCTAGTTCCTAGACTGAAGAGTATCAATGTCACATAGGCACCAAATGGGTGTTTATGATGAACAAGTCGGATGAAGATCGCAACATTATGCCAAACAAGGCTATACTTGTAGCACAAGGATACTCACAAATTGAGGGTATTGACTTTGAGGAGACTTTTGCTCCAGTTGCCCACGGTACAGGCAACATAGCTCTTCTGGGGAAAACTGCGGTAGGGACCGTTGTGCATGCAAGTGCACACACCGTAGTACACACTGCGCATGACATACTAGAGTTTACCGTTCCGTGTGCCACGGTGCAAGCAGTGCTTGCCCAGCGGTCTATGCCGAGCTAAAGGGAAAAATCTATTTTCAACACACAAGAGAAAAGCCTATCTTACATGAATGTTGTACATGTGTGAAGTGAGTGAAATGCACACAAAAGATAAGCACAATTAACATGCACAACATGTTATCAAATGAGTTGCAATGCAAGATATAATGACTAATGCACCTTGTGAGTGTGTGCAACTAAATCTCTTCAATAAGAGTTAAGCAAGTGATATACCTTTGAAGTGCTTCTTGAACTTGGGAATGCCATCGAAGCTTGATCATGAACAGTGAGGCATAATCTACCCTTACAAGTGAAACCCTAATGTGGTTTGTCAACGAAATGAGCCAATTAAAATATGAGGAACTTACAATCTCCCCATTTGGCTATTTTGAGACAAAACCACCACTCACAAATCATCCTCACAAATAAACAAAAACAAGAGGTCAACAGAAGTCATTTTACATTACAAAGAGATGCCTAGATACTACATCGTCAATTCTTCAAGCTCTTGTAGAATAGCCATTCCTACAAAACAATGAGACTAAACTTTCCCAGACAAGTGTATGTGAGGTGATCAGAAGAGATAATAAATAAAAGCACTTGCATAAAAGAAAAGAAACACATAACATGCAATGCAAATGCTCCCCCTAAAAGGATCACTCCCCGTTAACAAGTCAATCTCCCCTAATATACACTCCTCATAAACTTCACACTGCTCCCTTGTTTTGTCATGAGATATGCAAAGGAGATTTCCCCAATTGTGTCACTTTAAAAAAAGAGCTATTTGTAAGATAAGTGCATAATCATATACAACAACTTTATGTAACTCAATTAAGTAAGAGGGATTCAAGGAGTTTTATTTTATGAAAATATGTGACACGATGATGTGCATGCAAGACATGTTACATTCAAGATCAAAACAATAATATTTGGCAAAGCAAACAGCAAATGTTTCCAAAAGAAGTCAAACCAATTTTCACCCTTTGATATGATTTCAAGCAAGGATATAGATTTTATAAGAAATTCAAGTTAAGAAGCAACAATATCAAGCTTTATAAGCAGAACAAGACATGAGCGACTTTTGCACCCTTTTTGATTTTTCCGGGTAAGATACCCGTATGATAATAGCCTTGTTCAACGAATAAAGAGATAGAGACTTTGGATTGTAAAATCCTTTGAAAGGATATAAGATCCTTATTAATTGAAGTCTCATCATTGCTTGTCACACATATTTTTGCATTCATAATTAACCAATTAAATTTGTTTTCATGCATATCAACATAAAGCATGTCATTAATAAGATAGTCATGTCATGGAGATCAATTATAGGTCATTCAAAATGTACTTCCAAAGTAAATCTCCTAGTCGAAAAATGCATGTTTGAACATAAATATGACATAGATTGCAAGGAAAGCAATGTTGCACACTTAATAGTAAAAAAAACATATAAGCATATGCACAACTAATCATCTCAAGCAATTAATAAAGAAGCATAAAATATATCAATGTAGCACAATGCAACTTTATGCCAATTCGCTCTCTTTGCTTGAGCTCCCCAAAAGGGGTCAATCACTAAACCTTATCAAGGCATATGCCAAGCCCTAATAGATCAACTAAGTTACTTGAACCTAGTTGAGTCTAAGGGCTTTATGAATAGATCCGCTAGTTGATCATTTGTGCCAACATGTTCAAGTGCAATGCATTTATTTTCAACTAGCTCTCTAATGATGTGATGCCTAATGTCTATATGCTTAGTCTTAGAGTGCTGAACATGATTCTTTGAAATGTTAATAGCACTCAAGTTATCAAAATAAAGGGTTAGAGTACCTTGATCAAAGCCATAATCCACAAGCATTTGTTTCATCCATAGGAGTTGTGTGCAAGCACTCCCTGTGGCTATTTATTTCGATTTAGCTGTGGATAGGGAGATGAAATTTTGATTCTTGCAAAACCATGACACCAAGTTGTTTCCTAGGAAGAAGCAACTGCTAGATGTACTCTTCCTATCATCACAATTCCGTGCCCGGTCTGCATCACTAAAGCCAACCAAAGTAGCATTAGTGTCAAAAGAGTACCATATCCCATAGTTGGAAGTCTCATTCATATATCGAATGATTATCTTCATAGTAAAGAGATGAGACTCATTGGGATCCGCTTGGTACCTAGCACACACACCAACACTAAAAGCTATATCGGGCCTACTTACGATCAGGTAAAGCAAGCTACCAATCATGCCACGATAAGAGCTTTGGTCCACACTCTTGCCACTACCATCCTTGCTAAGTTTCAATGTGGTACTCATAGGTGTGTCACAATGTTTGGCATTCTCAAGGCCAAACTTCTTCACTAGGTTCTTTGCATACTTAGCTTGGGATATAAAAATCCCACTATGCAATTGCTTGATTTGCAAACCTAGGAAGTAATTCAATTCCCCCACTATACTCATCTCAAACTCATGAGACATGACATCAATAAATTGTTGAACTTTTGACTTGTTGGTTGAACCAAACACAATGTCATCAATATAGATTTGAGAAATGAAAAGCTCATCTTTGTTGCACTTGATGAACAAGGTCTTGTCAACACTACCTCTTAAGTAGCCATTGTAAACAAGATAGAGAGTGAGGCACTCATACTAAGCCCTTGGTGCTTGTTTCAACCCATATAAAGCCTTTTGAAGGAGATAGACATGGTTGGGGTGGTGTGGATCCACAAACCCCTTGGGTTTCTCAACAAACACTTCCTCATGCAAGAAGCCATTGAGGAAGGCACTCTTAACACCCATTTGGTGCAATTTGAACTTATGCATACAAGATATGGACAAGAGAAGCCTTATGGACTCAAGACAGGCAACCAGAGCAAAGGTCTCCTCAAAATCGATACCCTCAATTTGTGAGTATCTTTGTACAACAAGTCTAGCCTTGTTGCTCACAATGTTGCCATCCTCATCCGACTTGTTCCTATATACCCATTTGGTGCCTAAGACATTAGTATTCTTGGGTCTAGGAACTAAAGTCCAAACCTTATTTTTTTTTTCAAATTGGTTTAGCTCTTCTTGCATGGCAAGAACCCAAAACTCATCATTTAAGGCTTCACCAACCTTTTTGGGTTCAATTTGAGAGGTGTAACAAGTATAGCTAATTTGATTAGCTATTTGACCCCTAGTCATAACACCTTCATTCACATCTCCAAGAATATCATCCTTGTTATGGAGATGTCTAACCCATGGAGCGGGTTCTTTAGAGTCCAAAGATGGATCTCTATCAAGAGGTTGTATGACCTTTTCATCATGACTTGACTTCACATCAATAAAAGTCTTACAATATTTCTCCAAAGGAGAATCATGAACCACATCAACCTCCTCATCATAGTTATTAGTTCTTGGCCTACAATCATCTATGACAACATTGGATGATTCCATGACACTATGAGTTTTCAAATTGAACACTCTATGTGCCTTACTATTAAGGGCATAGCCAATGAAAAGTCCCTCATCACTCTTGGCATCAAATTTGCCAAGTTGATCTCAGTCATTGAGAATGTTGCATTTGCTTTAAAAAGAGTGAAAGAAGCTAACATTTGGCTTCATACCCTTCCACAACTCATAAGAGGTTTGCCTAGTACTAGGCCTTAGGAAGACTCTATTTCTTATGTAGCAATCCGTATTGACGGCCTCGACCCAAATGTTCCTAGGCACATTGTTGCTAAGCAACATCACACATGCCATCTCTTGAAGGACCCTATTCTTCCTCTCAACAACCTCATTTTGTTGAGGAGTTCCTGGTGCCGAAAATTCATGGGAAATGCCAAAGCTATTGCAATAGTTTTCAAAACAAGCATTTTTAAAATCCCTCCCATGATCACTTCTAATCATTTTAATGTTTTTAATGTGAGAGTTTTTCTCATTTTGAATTTTAGTGCAAAGAATTTTAAAATTTTCAAGAGTTTCAGTTTTTTCTAGAAGAAAATATGTCCATGTAAATTTAGAGAAATCATCTACACATACAAAAATGTATCTCTTGCCACTGAGACTCTCAGTTTGCATGGGACCCATAAGATCCATATGTAGAAGCTCTAATGGCTCATTGGTGGTGAGCTACTTGCCTTTCTTGTACATGGTTTCCCTTTCTATAAACACCATGAACTCACTTCCCAAGTTCAGGAAGCCCACACACAACCTTGAACTTATCTAAGATCCTCAAATCTCGATAGTTTATGTGGCCAAGCCTTCGGTGCCACAACTCAATTTGCTCACTCTTAGACACATTGCAAGAGACAACACTAGCTTCAAGACAATAACAATTGTCAGTAGATCTCTTTCCTTTTAACAAGTTTTGTCCATTTGACTTCAAAATAGAGCAATCATTTTTATTAAACAAGACTGACAAACCATCATTATTGAGATGAGAAATGCTTATAAGACTGGCTTGCAAGCCATCAACAAACAAAGCATTTGACAAGGAGGGTAAGCCAGGAATGGAAATGATTCCTTTCCCTATGACTTTCTTTTTAGATCCATTACCAGAGGTGACAAATTCACCATCCTCCATAACAAGAGATTCAAAGAACTCTTGTTTCCTGACATGTCCCTAGAGCACCTACTATCCAAATACCAAGTATTAGAAGTATTTGCGTTCAAGGAAATTTGGGTCAAATAGCAAAAATATTCATCTCTTCTAATACATATAGGTGAAACATTTTCTGTCCTAGTGGTCTTAGAAACTGTTAACCAATAATTCGCTCTAGGTGAGGAATCTTAATTAACACCCTCAAACTGCGACCTAGTAAGTTGTAGCAAGGCAGGTACCTTTAGGTACGGTGATTTTAATAAAAAATGAAAGTGAGATAATTTGAAAGGAAGGAGAATGAGGGTACAATATCAGTATGTTGGGAGAATGACTGTTTCATTAAACATCAATTTCACTAATACAACAATGAAGACTCTTTCTTTTCTCTCTCTCTCTTTCTCATTCACAATTGGAGATGACGAAATCGTGCTAGTCGATAAGTGGATATTTTCCTCTAAAATGGGTAAGCAAAAACTCTTTGTAGGTGATCGTGAATCTAAATTCCGATCAATTTTACGTCCTCAATTGCCCTATTTATGGACTCCCCTCTCATTTTCCTGAGAATCTGGTCCTCTTTATGGAGAATTATTGGAGTCATTTTTTAGGTGTTGAATGACGTTGATTGGGCTAAAGTCACAGGATTTGATCCCTCTAATTGACATCGTATTTGAATTTGGATTTAGTTGACCCATTTGGTCTCATTAATGGCTCTTTAAATAGCGATGGGGTCAACCTTTTTCTTCCACGTTGCTTGAAGTAAAATTCTGACTCTGTACTCTGGTGGCACGGTACCCTGATGTACCGGTCTGCTCTTATTGGTGTGGGGCTCGTTCTGATAGGCCGGTAACTTCGTGGTACCATTCTCTTAGCTTAGTAGGTAGGGTACCTATCTCGGTTGGACCTTGAAAAATACAAACACGGTTAATTTGCCTTAAGCTAACCTAGAGGGGGTGAATAGGTTACTACACCTTTTTCATTCCCTTAAAACAAACCAAAAGTTTGTCCCTCTAAGTAGCATGTATCACACTTTAAAAGGCAAGGACAAGCACTATCAATTCAATTAGGGATATGCTTGATCAAACAAAGTCAATGTAAACTATAACTTACATGTGATAGAAACTCAATTTATAAATTGACTTTTAATCATAAAGCTCCAACATATACAAAGTTGATATAACATGATTGTCAATTACAAAGATATCATTCAAGATATATATCAACACATACACAAATATCAAGAGATAGGGATAGAGAAAATTAACACATGATTTTTACGTGGGAAAACCTCGAAGAGGAAACATCCACGGGTTCATTCCACAACCACTGGCAAACACCTTTCACTATTAAGATAAAAAGATACAATCTCTCAAGTGACCACTTCACCTAGAAATCTACCCTTCAACCCTATGCAATGAAAGAGACGCCTCCTTGCTTAACTAACCGGATCACCCAGATCCTAGTCAAGACTTTCATGCACAAATTGAAGAATCACTCTCCAAAATGTGACTTCCACGCTCAAATTGAAGAATCACTCTCCAATATGAGACTTCCAATGCTAAGCTATCCGGATCACCCCGATCTTAGCCAAGACTCCCAATGCTTAGCTTTCCAAGACTTCTAATGCTCAAAATCAAAGAATCACTCTAAGAAATGAGACTTCCAACCTCTTCACAAGGCATATGATCTAAATGAATGCAAATGATGCAAACACACACAATATAGTATATATGATCAATATATCCTATGGAAACTAGAATTGAATCAATATTCACATGTCAAATGTATTCTAGTTTACAATCCTAAAAATAATGGAATCACACTAATGATGCATGTACATATGAAATGTGTGGATTAGGCACAAAACATGAAGAACTAGATTTTTATCAACAAAAGCTCAAAAACAAATTTATCTAGAACTTATAACATGAATAATAAATCTAGTGTATGTAAAACACCTCACACACACGAAAACCTAGATTATGTTCAATTACATAAAAATGCTAGAATCAACTTGACAAATTCAAAAATGAATTTCTAGCAAAATATTAGAGCTTAGAATCACAAGATAATCATTTAGATTCAACCAAGCCCTAAATCATCAATCAAATATGTTATTTCAACAAATATTCAATAAATACGACCTAGCATATGAGAGGATTGTTAATCATAGAGAAGATGTCAATAAACACACAAAATAGTCCTAGATTTGAAGCTAGCACAATACAACTCCTCAAACATGTGAAAACATAGATTTGAAAAATCTAACTTAACATGTATGTCAATTGAAGCTCAATCTAGCTTTATTAGAGTTCATTACTCTAATCAATGTTTACACATCAAACATACAAATATAGAATAAGAAAACCCAAGGTTATGGAAGACTTGAAGATCAAAATCAAAAGAGAAATCAAAAGAGAAATCAATACCTTAAGTAAAAACTGTGCTGTCTCGTTTTTGTGAGTGAAGCTACCAAAAAACTCAATCAAATAACTCCAAACTTTTACGGAAATGATAGAGGACTGATAGACAAAGATTCTCCAATTCAAATCACTTGATTCAGACTCTAAATGAGAAAGTTATATTTTTTGGAAGTTAAGAAAATTGAAGAGAAAATTTCAACACTAGGTTTTTCAAATTTTCTTCTTGGAATGTGTTGACAGTGATTTTTGGATTATGTAAGGTAGATCACGCATCACACAAGTTAATCGCAATTCACGATTATATATGAAATTGAAAAGAGCAAAATAGGCAAAAACAAACAATCAAGATTTTATATGGAAAACCCTAAAGGGAAAAAACCACGGTTGCCGGTGACGACGAGAGAGTAATCCACTATGAAAAGAATATTACAATCTCTTTCTCACTTGCTCTCCAATAATATCTGATGATTCGTGAACCCTTGTTGGGTGTTTTTAGGGTTTATTTATACATTCATAGAACCCTAATTCTTGGAACACAAGTAAAAGAAAAGTGATAGTGATTTAATGAAGTACAAACAACTATGATTTATAGGAGTCGTGTTGATCTTCTTTCCCGTCTTGCATCGTTTGTGTTTTAATCACATCAGGTCTCTTGCTTATTCTGGATTCTGATAGCTCTAAGGAAATCTGTTTCTTTATTAGAGTATGTTTCATAAGACTTTATTTGAGGAAGACTCTTCTTTGTATGTTTGAGTAGTGATTCATTGAATTCAACGTTATCATCATGTCAAACATCTGATCGTATCTGGAAATTGCCCACGTGTCGCTTAGCCGACCATCTCTTCAACTCGATCAAATCTCTTTCACCCCCGACCAAGGATCTACACCCCAATTGAATATGTAAACCCGACCAGTAGGGTTTATCCGACCATCTTTGGATTTCCCGATCAAATCTTTTTAACTTGATCAATCTAATAACCTTGGTTGGGTTTTTCCCACCCGACCATCTTAGTAACCTTGGTCAGCATTATGAGGTTATTTTCTGGTCATCTTAAGTTGACTTGACTTAGTTGACATTTGTTGAAATGTCACTCGATGTCCCCGTGTAACATGATGTTCATGCTGACGTGCCATCTTTTCAAATTGTACCAATAACAATACCCCCTTAAACAATCAAATCGAGCATCTCGGTCAATAGGGATAACTCGCTCAGTGAGATATGTTTAACTGGGAGTCTTTTGTCGTGTAGCTCTTAAATGCTTGTTAATGCTGGACAGCCTGTCTTTAATCTCATCCACAAATGTTTGATTTGCCTCGGTGATTTGACGAAAATGACGTAACTGACTGCTGCGGTTCAAATTTCAAATGGCGCATGATCTTCGGGATTCATACACCAACCACCACTCTCGCGTGACATAATCTTCTCCTATTTATATTTTCAAATCCCTTCATTTTCCCTCTCACGTAATTTCTTATTTCAAACTATACAACTCTTTATCTTCTAAATTTTTTTCCTGTTCCAACGCTCTCTCGAAGTTCTTCATCTTTACCAGATCTTTATCATCTTTAGAGTTCTCATCTCGTCTACTTTAATGATCAGGAAGGGATCCTGTTACCCGTCATCGTTATGTTGAGTTGTTGGAACATTATATTGAAATAGGCGATACGGAAAATATTGCCAGGGTTGAAACTATTTTAAGGGGTTTTTTTTTCAAGATTTCTCTCGCCCAGTTCATCCCGCAGCCCTTAACATCCATTACTCAATGGCTCGCCCTGAATTTCAACCTTCTTTTTTTGGATCAAACATTGCTAACCCAACTGTTTCTTTTCCAAATACATACCCAGATATGTCGAAGACAACTGGATCCGATCAAGGAAGCAGGCCAAGCTTTAAGGATTCTTCTATAATTGATTTGAAGATCCCCTCCCAACTATTGAAAATGGAAGAAGTTCCAAAAAGGCGCTGAATCTATTTATTGAAGTTCTTTGCCGAACACCCCAGTGCCTTTGACTCAGAGGTGAATGTGGTTGATGTTCCAGGGCTGGTGAAGTACAGCGAGAGGTTTGATCTCCCTCAGTTGGTTGAACTTTTCTTGAGCGGCCAACATGCAATCTGGAATCCCCTTCGGGGTGCAGTGGCCATTTATAGGGCGATGCTCACATCTGGGGTCACACCGCCCCTTTAACCCTTTATCGCCCGATTCCTAGCCGAGGCTGGGATTGCCCCCGTCTAGTTATCACCGAACTCTTATCGGGTGTTGATGAGCTTATGGCACCTGTGGAAACAAATTGGTTCTAAGTACCCCCCCCCCCGACCCACAAGAGATCCGCAACTTCTATACTTTGGGTTGGTCGAACAATGAGGGTACTTTTTACCTTCAATCTGTCTCTATTAATCATTATATTCTTGAGGGATACAATCAGAGACCCATTCCCCCATCGATTAAGGATCATAAGGGTTTCATCCGGGGGTTCCCCACCTCCAAAAAATACTGGAAGAACAGTTGGTTCTTCGTCCGAAACGAGTGGGGTGAGACAGTTGTTGCTGACCCTCGTCAAGAACTGGCTAGGAATTCTGTTCCCAGGCACTTTTACCATCTTGAGCTATGGAATCAGACTCCTACGACCCTAATAGAAGATAAGGCCAAGAACGTATTCAAAGCCGCTCAAACAACTTGGGAGGCTAGGGATCAGCGTGCACTATTTTTCGAAATGGACCTTCTTGACTTGGGTCTGTTTCATCTAATCTTGAGTCGACGCAAACGCTATAAGTATCATTTATTTTTCCCAAACCTTGATTTTTTCTGATTTAAGTTTTACTGATTCTGACGTTCTCTCAATGGCTTAGTGTATGAGATGGACATCGTGGCGGGGGAACAGCTAGCTCAGGGGATTGATCCTCCCCGACAAGGTATAGTCGAACACACTGATGAGCCCGACCCCAACACATCTTCAAGTGCTCATGATCAGGAAAGGGAAAACAGACCCTCTGATCGGGATAGTGAGCAGAAAAAATCTCCTAGAGATTCAAAGAGAAGATATGTCAAAGAGACAGCTAGTCATCATGTGACCAAACCTTTAGGAGACCTCCGGTCAGTAAAGTGACCAAAACTGTCACTGGCTCTTCTGCTCATGATGCTGCTCGTGGAAAGAAGAAGACTGAGTCAGTAATGGACCTAGGAGCTCCTCAGACTAGAGTCAAACCGATCATTATTGTAGAAGATGATGAGGATTAGGATACGTTGACTGATCTGATCCGCAGGGAGCACCGATCAAAGAAAGGAAATGATCGTACTTTGGCACTATCTGCCTCTCTATCATCTGATCAACCTGGAGCTGATGATCAAGCTACTGCTAAGGTTATTAGACAAGCCGCCCTTCAATAAACTTAACCCCTATCTCTGGTTGAGCCGGTTTCTCTTTAAACTATCCATCCAGTTGGTCAGGTTCCTATCGATTCTCCAGCACAGCATGCTGGCAAGGCCTCAATGTAGTTTTTTGTTAAATGTCAGATAATCTTTACTGACTCAGACTCTGACGAGGGGAAACCAGACTCGAAGAAATGTCCGCCATCCCACCTGCTCCTCAAGATAACCTATCTGATCATGAGGTTGAGTATGTTGATAAAGTCTTTATCCGGTTGAGCCACCCTTCAGGCCCCTTGCCCAATGTTGTCCTGGCCCCCATTGTAAGCGGTGCTAAAGCAGGTACCTCAGGAGCCACTGGTCAGGAGCCACTGGTCAGGAGCAAACTATTGCTACAACCTCGATGGCTGCTCCTGAAACCACTCTTGTTCTAAGTTAAGTCCAAACTGATTAACAGCCTTACGACCCTGAAGTGACACCACTTCCTGCTACGGTCGGCACTCCTAGCTCGGAGGAAATGCCAGTTGACCCCCTTGACATGCTAAAGTCTATGTCTGCAAGAAGGGGCTATGTTGGTGACGGCTGTCTCCCAACAATCTATGTTTGAGGCCTAGCAGGGATCTGAAGAGGCCAAGCTGCGTAAGGAGATATCTTCTGGAGAGGCTCACCGTAAATGAGACCAAACGATCGAAAAGCATAAGGCTGAGTCTCTCAACGCGATAAAGAACCAGAGGATGAGATGGATGGCTTACAGCAAGTCTATTGGGAATGTGCCCTATAAAATGCATCTAGAGCTCCCCTCCAAGTCTTCCCTGGTGACCTTTCATGCGTTCGAGGAAGGTGATGCAGTATCCAAGGGCATTGATATTGGACCTTTGCCTGAGACCGATAACTCTCTTTTCATGGCTGAAGATCCTGAAGATGACATTTGTTGGCCAGATTTTAGAGATCTGACCAAGGGCTATGGAGAATAAGACAAACCCACTGGAAACTCCGGACTTGGTGGCCCCTTAAGCACTCCTAGAGCCTGATCTCTCCTTCATTATTATACATTTTTTGGTACCGCATATCTTATAAATATTTCCTATAACACTGTGTAAATAATTAATTCATTCTTATTGTTACGGATCTTAATTTACATGCATGGTCTTCTTTATTTTAATCAACCATCTTTGATAATTGTCACTTCTAATTTATCAATTATCTTGTTAACTGATTGTGACTGATTATATTTTCAACTGATCGAATTTGACTAATTATTAACCCGACCAGATATATTATTTAACTGACCGAACTTGGTTAAACTAGTTATCAAAAATCTTTGATTTGTTCAGTTATCTTTTTTAACTGTTCGTCATTGACCCAGTCAGTTATCTTTTTGATTGATTGAACTTGGTCTGGTCGGTTTAGCTACTGACTAGCTTTTGGTTATTCTGATCGGTTATCTAATCAACTGACTGAGACTAGTTTGGTCGGCTTGCAGTTGCGCTGTATGTTTGTTCAAGTAGTGTTCATTTGATGGACCATATGCATGGTATCTAATTTATAGACTCTTGTCTTTTGTTTGGCAACTAAGTCACTGGAACGTCTCCCAGTAGTCTGTTACTCAAGATTTGTTGCAATGAGGGCTTTCTTATCTCATTAACTTAACTTATCTTAGCCAAGTGTTTTGTTAACTAGCGTTCAAGTATGAGAATTTGATTACCTCATCCAACTTTCTGCGCATCCCATCAAGTATCTAATCACCTGAAGACACTCTAACAGTGCTTTTATTACACCCAGTTAGTTTCGGTGAAAGTGCACTATCTTTATGACATATGCTTTCAGCTCCATCACTGGACTCCTCGAGAACCCATTCGGGGTTCAATGAGACTTGCTTTTGTAAACGAAAGCGATGTTAGAACACTTTTTCTTGAACTATGCTTCCCTGTAAGGACTTTTATTGATATCTTCAATCAAAACTATAAAAAGCAACAATTGATCAGAAATAAGTAAAATCTGCAGTTATTCTAAACTTGACAAAATATCTAAAAAGACTGAAAGAAAACAGAAAAAGAACCCCCTTAAGGGTAAAATATCTTCAAGTATTGGCCGTTGCATGGCCGGGGTAACTATCCTCCTTCTGGTCGGATAAGGCGATATGCTCCATGCCCAGCTAATCCGACCACCTGATAAGGTCCTTCCCACTTATCTGCTAAGGATCCAATGCCTTATCCTTTGTGTTAGGGGATACCCTTCTAAGAACCAGATCTTTGAGCTAGAACTTTCTTACCCGGACGTGCGAGTTGTAATATCTAGCAACCCATTGCTGATAGGCTGCATTTTTTATCCTCGCCATGTCCCTTCTTTCTTCCAATTCGTCTAGGTTCTGCTCTAGCATCCCCGCATTTGCATTGAGTTAGTATAACTGGATTCTATGGGAAGCATGTGTTACCTTGACCGGGATAACTGCCTTGATCCCGAATGCTAAGGAATAAGGTGTTTCTCCCGACGACGTCCTCAAAGTTGTTCGGTATGCCTAGAGCACCCCCTGTAATTTGTCCGCCCAATTTCCTTTCTTACCATCGAGCTTGGCCTTTAGGGTGTGCTTGATGATCTCGTTGACAGCTTGTGTTTGACCATTGGTCTGAGGATGAGCTAGCGTGGCATAATAGTTTTTAATATGGAACTTTTGGCACATTTCCCTGAAGTTATCGCTATCGAATTGAGTCCCATTGTCAATGACAATTGTGTCTGGAATCCCAAACCGATAGATGATATTCTTCTTTACGAAGCTAGTGGTATTGGCTTCGGTTATATGTACCAATGCTTCCACTTCTGCCCACTTTGTGAAGTAGTCTACTGCCACGATGGCATGCTTCGGACCTCCTTTAGTTGATGTTGGCATTGGGCCGATCAGATCCAGTCCCCACATTGCAAATGGCCAGGGTGAGGTCAGATTCTTCAGGTGCTCGGGTGGCTATTTGATGTCGTTTTCTATTCTTTGACAAGTCCCGCATTTCTTAGCCACCGACTTAGCATCCTGAAACAGGGTTAGCCAGTAGAAGCACTGCCTGAGGGTTTTATGAGCCAAACATTTTCCCCCAGTATGTATGTATACTTGCTAGAATCTTATCTCCCACATCTTGACTGACATATCACTGTAGGGCCTTTGAAAACCCCCTTCGGTAAAGTTCACTCCCTACTATGGAATACCGGGCTACCCTGTATTTGATCAATTTTGCTTCAGCCGCATCTTCAGGGAGCGTGCCGTCTTCTAAGTACTGCCTGATTGGGGTAATCCAAGTGACCTGACCTTCTTCTATTTCTTCTACAACTAGTTTTTCTTCTTTTTTAAAACTGGGCCTTCTAAGATGAGCCACTAGGATCATTTTGGACCAGATGCCGGTGGTTACTGATGCCAATCTTGATAATGCATCAGCTTTCTCATTTTTCTCTCTCAAAATATGAGTGATTCTGTAAGTTTTGAACCTCTCGAGAAATATCTTAGCTATCTCTAGGTAAGCCACCATATAGAGATCTTTCGCCTAGTACTCGTCTAAGACATGGTTAACCACAACCTGCGAGTCACTGAACTTCGTTTGCTCCTAGTGTTGTGCATACCCTGAGTCGTGCCAACAACGCCTCATACTTGGCCATGTTGTTGGTAGCTTTAAAGTCGAATCGCAAGGCACATTCCACTTGATCGCCTTCTGGGTTGACACCACTATGCCTGCCCCGCTTCCGTGGTTATTTGACGATCTATCAACATGCAGTTTCCAACTGAAAACTTTCCTTTCCTTATCTTCGAGCATTCTGATCACTTCACTGTTTGGTTCAGTGATCTCAGCAATCAGATCAGCCACTGTTTGCCCCTTTATCGTAGCCCTCTGCAAGTATGAAATATCAAATTTGCTCTGCTCAACCGCCCACTTTGTCAATCTCCCTGATATTTCTGGCTTGGACAGAATTTGTTTTAATGGACAGTCTGTATAAACTTCAATTCTGTGAGCCTGAATGTAAGGCCTTAGTTTTCTTGCCGCTGTCACCAGTGCAAATGCCATCTGTTAGGCCGCCGAGCATCTCGTTTATGCTAGTAACAAAGCCTTGCTGGTATAGTACACTGGTTTCTGCACACCTTTATCCAGTCTGACCAGTGCCGACCCTGTGGCCACAGCCGTGACTAACAGGTATAGTACAGTATTTCTCCCTCTAGAGGCTCCAATAGGATAAGAGCTTTGCCCATGTGCTCTTTGATTTTCTGGAATGCTTGTTCACACTCTTCATTCCATTCTACTCATTTGCCTTTTCCTTATTGCCCTAAAGAAAGGCAATCATCTATCAGTTAACTTACTGATGAGCCGGTTTAGTGATGCTAAGCAGCCCGTTAACCTTTGAATGTCTTTCAGGGTAACCAGGGACCTCATCTTTTTCAGGGCCCTTATTTTTTTGGGATTTACTTCGATCCCTCTTGGGTGTACTTGAAACCCGAGGAACTTTCCCGATGGTACCCTAAAAACACATTTGTTTGGGTTGAGATTCATCCCATATCTTCTCAGTGCTCCAAATGTTTCCACCAGATCGGTTTCGTGTCTGTCTGTTGTGATGCTTTTGGTCAACATATTGTGTATATAGACTTCCATTTTTCTTCCAATCTGTTGGGCAAACATCTTGTTAACCGATCTTTGGTAAGTTGCCCCGGTATTTTTGAGACCAAAAGGCATTACTTTGTAACAGTAAAGGCCCTGATCTGTTGTAAAAGTAGTTTTTTCTTCATCTGGACTGAACATTCTGATCTGATTATATCCTGAATATATGTCTATGAAGCTCAGCAGCTCGTGCCTCGCGGTCGCATTAACCAATTGATCTATTCGGGGCAGAGGGAAACTATCTTTTGGGCATGCTTTATTCAGATTTGTGAAGTCCACATACATTCTCCATTGCCCATTTTTCTTTTTTACGAGCACCACATTGGCAACCCACTCCGGGTACTGTACTTCCCTGATCGATCTTGCTGCCAATAGCTTATGGACTTCATCCTTAATTGCTTGGCTTCTTTCGGGGTTGAATCGTCGCATCTTCTGTATTACTGGTTTTCACTCGGGGTCGACTGTCAGAGCGTAGGAAATTATTCTGGCATCGATTCCTGGCATATTTTCATGCTTCCAAGCATACACGTCCTTGTACTCTTTTAGTAGACAGGCCAACTGGTTGTGCACCTGTTCGGTTAGCTATGCCCCCAACTTTACTATTTTTTCAGGGTTCTTGTAGTCTATCACGATTTCAATAGTCGGTACCCCTTCTTTGTCTTTCCCATCTTCTAGAGGTAACTCTCTTGGGTCCAGGTCAAATTGAGTTGGGGTTTCCGTATTTTCTTCCTCTTTATCATTTATCAAGCACTTTTCCTGATCATCAAAATCTACCTGCATTATGTCTGGCTCGGCTCTCTCTCTGTAGACCGCTAGATTAGCTTTCCTCACCCATTCTTGGGAACCCTTCAAAACTCCAACTCCAGCTTCGGTCGGGAACTTGACGGTCAGGGCGTAAGTTGCTGTAACTGCCTTTGTTTTGTTCAAGAATCGTCAGCCTAACAAGGCATTGTATGGCCGATTCTTGGTGTCAACAACCACGTAATCGAGCAATACTGTCTTCTGACTTGGGAACATCCCTATCTCAACTGGCAGTTTGACCGTTCCCAAAGATCTTACTTCTGCTCCCCCGAATCCTCTGAGTGGGATTGCTAGTGGTTGTAGGTCCTTCCTTTGAAGCCCTAACTGATCGAATACCCCGGTACTTAGGATGTACGCCGAACTCCCATTGTCGATGAATACTCTCCTTACTTCCCGATGGCCGATACGAACTGATACAATGATTGCATCGTTCGGCTTAACCTCTAATCCGTAGGCATCAACTTCGGAGAAAATGATCGGATCCTATCTTTGCTTAAGCTTCTTCTAGTCGGGACTCACCGAATTTACTTCTAAGTTTCTTTGGCCATCTATTGCTTCACGGACCTCAGTTATTCTCTCTCTGCTACTCCTTCCTGTGCACGGCCCACCAAAAATGGTGTTGATAGCTCTGGCATCTGGACTTCCCCTTGTACTGCCTCTCTTGTCTTGGTCAGTTTTTTGTAGGGTCATTATGCCGATCATCACTCCCTTTAAGAACCGTGTCTTTCAGGTGCTCCTCTCTGATCAGCTTCTCAATGTAATATCTTAGCTGGTAGCATTTGGAAGTTTCATGACCGTTCTCCCAATGAAACTGGCAATATTTAGAAGTGTCTCTTTATACAAAACTAGATTGCTTTGGGGGCTTCTTGTATAAGTTTTTGTCCTCGATCACGTTCAGAATTTCTTCCTGCTTCTAAGCCATGGGAGTATAGTTTGTATATTATCTCTTGTAGGTACTATTGCCCTTCTGATCGTCATCTTTGCAGCCTTCTTTGCCTTTCCCAGAATTTTTCTTCTTGTCTCCTTTGGGATTTCCATTCAAGCCACTGTCTTTGGGCTTTTGGCTTTCTCCTAGTCGGCAGCCATGTATCAGCTCCCCTCCATGGGCTATCTGTTCTTCTTTGGCCATCGCATATCCTCCAACATCATCCACCAAATTGGCGTAAGTGGTCGGCCCCCTCTATCTTAGACTGAGTGATAATTGGCAATATTGCAAACTCTTAACAAATGCAGCTACAACCGCATCATCGTTAGAGTCCTGCACCTCTAAGACTTCCTGCGAGAACCTAGTAAAGTATTCCTTCAACTTCTTGTCCTTCCTTTGTTTCAGGGTCGAAAAGACCGATATTGACTTCTTACGCTGGATATTTCCTATGAACTGCCTGGTGAAGGCCTGTATCAATTCCTCAAAGTTTCCGATCGATCTGCTTGCAAGGCCACCAAAACATCTAGACCCTTGATCCCCTAACGTTTGAGGGAACATTCTGCATAAGAGCGAGTCTTCATAATCATACTATGACATCACACTTTGGTACCTTCTAACGTGCTCATGGGGGTCGGTGTTGGCCTTGAACTGCTCCACGGGCTTGTCTTATAGAGGCAGTGAATGGGCTACCGGAATTACCGATCAGCAGGTTCCCGTATCCTTGTCTTCTTTCCAATGCTTTTATCCTTCTTAGTAGAACTTCTCGCTCTTCTTCTGGTTCACCGCGTTTATCGAGCTTCTGGTAGATGATGAGACTGTAAGGGTCTTTTGAAGTTCGCCCTGTGACCTAGGTGTCTCGTATGTTATATTTAGGCACGAGGGTTGTCTCCCTGCGCCTCCTAGAGGATGCTTCATCATTAGTTGAAGCTGATCGTGATCTCCTCCCATGATCGTCATATCTATCAGTCTGGTCATAACTCGTCCCCCGCTCCTGGTACCTTATAGTATCCTCCAGTAGTCTAGGCTCCCTTCGCTCTTTTCCTTCTCTGTTTTCCCGACCCCCACTCTCTCTATGATCCTGGTTATCTTGGTGATCGTCTCTCTTATGGGATCACTTCCTCTTTTCAAGACAATTCACCCTATCTCTACCACCTTTCCATAGAGCATCAAGGGTTGGAACTACTACTTCAGATTGTATCCTAGCACCTTGAGCAGCCTTAGGTGTAATCAACTAATATGGTGAGGTCAAGTTGGCAGTTGCAGTTATATTGATTCCCTATCTAGCGGCGTCTTCAATGACTCTCCGCAGGGATTCCTGAACTTGCCGGAAGGCGTCCGGGGAGATTCCAGGAAGGGTATCTATGGAGGTGGTTATGCCTTGTCTGATGGAAGATGGAGTTCTAGACGGAGGATCTCCTTCGGTATTTATTACACCAGCATCATCGGTACCGCGTGGGGTACCAGTATAATGTGGGGTACCAGTATGGCTGTTGCGTTACATTTTCGTCGCGCACACACACACACCTCCTCCTCCTAGCGTCAATTGTTGACGGTGATTTTTGGATTACATAAAGTAGATCAAACGTCACACAAGTTAATCGCAATTCATGATTATATAAGAAATTGAAAAGAGTAAAATAGGCAACAAACAAGCAAGATTTTAGGTGGAAAACCCAAAAGGGAAAAAACCACGGTTGCCGGTGACGACGAAAAAGTAATCCACTATGAAAAGAATATTACAATCTCTTTCTCACATGCTCTCCAATAATATCTGATGATCCGTGAACCCTTGTTGGGTGTTTTTAGGGTCTATTTATACATTCATAGAACCCTAATTCTTAGAACACAAGTAAAAGAAAGGTGACATTGATTTAATGAAGTACAAACAACTCTGACTTATATGAGTCGTGCTGATCTTCTTTCCCATCTTGCATCGTTTGTGTTTTAATCACATCAAGTCTTTTGCTTATTCTGGATTCTAATAGCTCTAAGGAAATATGTTTCCTTATCAGAGTATGTTTCATGAGACCTTATTAGAGGAAGACTCTTCTTTCTATGTTTGAGTCATGATTCATTGAATTCAACGTTATCAGTATGTCAAGCATCTGATCGTATTTGGAAATTGCCCACGTGTCGCTTAGCTGACCATCTCTTCAACTCGATCAGATCTCTTTCACCCCCAACCAAGGATCTACACCCGATGGGATAGCTAAACCAGACCAGTTGGGTTTATCCGACCATCTTGGGATTTCCCGATCAAATCTTTTTAACTTGGTCAATCTAATTACTTTGGTCGGGTTTTTCCCACCCGACCATCTTAGTAACCTTGATCAGCATTGTTGGGTTATTTTCTTGTCATCTTAAGTTGACTTGACTTAGTTGACATTTGTTGACAAGTCACTCGTTATCCCCGTGTAACACGATGTTTATGCTAACGTGCCATTTTTCAAATTGTACCAATAACAGAATGAAATGGGAGGGAAATTTGTATTTAAATAAGAGGGAAATAAAAGAAGATTGAAGAGCCAATGAGGGGTTACCCTATCTGCTTCCCGTGGAGGCGTGTTTCCTCAACGGGGGCAGAGCGCAGCTCTTCTCGTGGAGGCCAAGCGCCTCCACGGGGAGAGTTGTAAGGCTCCCCTTTTTGCCTTCTTGAACTCCCATCGCGCACCTATATGTTCTTCGACCGTTTTCCGGCCACCAAACTCCGAATTCGAATCCATTTTCGGACTACGAACCGGGACTCCCTCACGCACAAGGATGTCATAAAAACTTTCATAAAAATATGGAATTCAACTTAAAATTCAATGATGAAAACCAAGTACGATTAAGACACAAAAAGTTTCGTAACTTCCTATTTTGAACTCAAAACTCAATGAATGAGTAACGGAAACAACCGGAACTCAATGAGGAATTATATAAGCTCAAATTCAAATTCAATAACATAAAAACACAAACTAATAAATACAAGAACACACAAGTATGCTATTTCCTAGAGATAATCCTAGAACATGCAATTTATGAAAATTGTAAACTTTAAATCTAATGCATGTGCATACATAAACAAGTGTGTGTGTATTGTGTTATACCAAATTTTGCACAATGATGCATGGACACATATGAATGTAATGTATGTGTATGCCTAGGCCTTGCAAGAGGAAAGAGGTCTCGATATACCTTTTGCTAAGCAATTTAGCTTTGTTCCTCTTATTGCTACCACTTTGCTTGAATGTTGTCCAATCTTCATTGAAGCTTGAATGTCGTTTTGATATAGAATTATGCCAACACAAATCTCAATAACCTAACAATCTCCCCCTTTGGCAAATTCTATGTCAAAACACCTGTACAAATACTAAAACATACAAAATAAAGATTGGTCACAAATCACACCCTCACATTACAATGAGTTAGTTCCTTTAGACTAATCTTCATCAAGTCTTGAATTCTTCCATGTAGTCTTCTCTTGTCATCACCTTGGATCATCTTGAAACACAAAGCATATACAAGAGAAACATACATATATACGGCAAGATATATAGATACATGTCAATTAAAGTTCAAAAGGATACACATGTTTCCCCCTAAATACATGCATACTATCCATCAACAAAATATTATCAATATCCAAATATATCAAAATATTACAAACCAAGAATTCAAGATACCAAATGATACCAAAAAAAATACCAATACCAAAAACTAAACAATCCTAAGATTAAGAAAGCATAGCATATGTTTTATTATCATTGTTTTTCTCCCCCTTTTTGACATAAATGAAGCCAAAAGGTTAAACAAAAACATAATACCTTAAGATCAAGCATCATCAAAGAAAGTTCTTGTTGCTGTTGATCTCACATACTGCTTTGTAGTAGATGGATTGCTAGAGGCAATCTTGTCTTCCAAATACTTGATATTTTCATCTTGTTGTATCACCTTAGCACTTAGTTCCACCACTTTAGCATCAAGCTCTCCAATCTTAGTCATAAGCCCCTCATGAAATTGCATGGCCTATTCCGGTAAAGAATTTGTGCTTGTCATAACACATGGCTCATAGTGCTCACCAAAAAGCCTACAAGTGTCACTAGCCTTCCCTTTTTCTTTGTATGACATAAACAGTAAGCGCTTGTCACAAAATTTCTCCAAGGGAGGTAGAAGCACATCATCATCAAGCATCGAAACACCTAGCTTCATGAAAAAATGAGTAAGGAACCCCGGAAAAGCCAACTTCTTGTCAAATCTTGATGAAGCAACCGCACTCTCTATATGTTCTATTAAGAGATCAACAAGGTTCAAAGGCTTGTTTGTCACCAAGGCATACACAATCTTGATCTTCTCCTTGTCAAGCTCGAAAGCATTTGTAGATCCTACAAGATTTGCATAAACAAATAGATGCCAAAAGACACTAACCTTGGTCAACTCACTTTGACCTATATATGCTCTCTTACCCATTCAAATCCACCATCCTCACATAAAGTTCTCCCCATAAGATTTAAGTGATCAATGTTATCCACATCAAGTAGTTCCGAAACAATCTCATTCGAAATACCAAGAAACTTGTTGATGCTATCCGAGGAGATCCTAAATGTTTTCCCTCTCACACTCACCAAGGCATTTTCAATGGTTGTGCTCTCCTTATAAGGCTCTCATTAACAACCCCAATAGAATTTATCCATGTATCCCAATGCCTTTCATGTATAGAGTGGTAAATGTAAGAATCCTCAACCAAATCAACACCCCTATCTTGAATAAGCTTTTTGGTTCCCATAACACCTAAGGCCACGTCACGCAGCTGTTTTTCAGCCCGTTTTCGTTTTTGTTTTCCAAAACTGATTTCGAATTCGCGTTCGTTAACCGTTTTTCATTTTATTTTCAAAAAACAAAAAACAAAATGGAAAAACAAAACCTGTGTTAACAGTGAAATATTTGAAAAACACAAAATACTTGTTTTTGTTTTTGTTTTGTTTTATATAGGTATATATATATATATATATATATATATTTTTTGTTAGAAAAAAATTTTACTTCTTTTTTTTCTTCTTTTCCTCTTTTCCAAATTGTCTTCGTCATCTCTTTCTTCATCTCATCTTCTCTTCATCATCTCTTCTTCTCTTCATCTCTTCTTCCCTTTGTCATCTCGTCTTCTTCATATTCTTCTCTTTATCTTCCCCGATCTGCTTCTCTTCATCTTCTCCTTCTTCTTCGCTTCATCTTCTTTTCTTTATAGTATCGCCGATCTACTCCTCCAAGAGCAAATCGGCTCCTATATTTTTTTATTATTTGTTTCCTTTTTTTTCTTTTGAAAGGTTTTATTTTGGTTTTTGTTTTAGATCACAAAGAGTTTATTAACAAATATATATATATATATATAAACATAAAAATCTTGAATTTTGAAATTATTTTAAATTTAAAATCACAATAATTCATCAAAGAGATTTTATCCGGCTATTATGAGTTGTTGGATAATTATTTGGAATGAATTATTGACCTATCTTTTATTCAAATTAAAAAATGACAATATAAAAAAATAGAAAAATTATACAATTTTTTATATTTTTCAGTTAACCTACCAGAAGCGTTTTTTCCGTTTTCATTTTCAGAATACAACTTTCAGTATATGGTACCAGACGCGTTTTTGGATTTTGAAACTGAAACCAAAAACACTGTTTTCATTTTCAATTTTCTTTTCGAAAAACAGTCAAAGAAAAACGCATACAGGACGGAGACTAAGGCTTCAACTTGTTGGGTTTGGGTTTTTTAGAGGTTGTTGGAGTAGATTTGGGTTTGGCTATGGGTTTTGCTGTCTGGATAGAATTAGAAACTTTGTTTCTTCCCATGGTTTTGCTGTCAACACTACAAAACAAAAACACATGAGTGGAAAAGAGACACAAGTGAGTGTGTGTTGATAAAAATAAACATAAAATGGCATATGATGAAATAATGAATCATAAATGCATAAATATTCTTTTTCAAGCATATTGGTACATTTCACCAAATTCAACAAATGCATTTAACAACAAGATTCATCCTCAAATGGAGTAATTGGTTTCAATCACAATTACTATCAACCTCAAAACATGAAGGAATTGATTGTAACAGCAACTACTATCAACCCCAAACAAGAAGGAACTTAATCAACCTCAAGCTAGGAGGAATTGGTTGTAACTACAGCTACTATTAGCCTGAAGAATGAAGGAATTTATTGCAATATCAACTACTATCAACCCCAAACTAGAAAAAATTTATTGCCAATACATTCATACTATTATTTCAAGATAGATATCATGCATTCTTATCATTCAATTATTCTAATCAATCAATATATCAACAAATAACAAAGCAAATCATGTGGACATATCATAAAAGAGAACTTAACATACTATGCCCCCCCCGATAAGTGCTCTATCTAGGAACAAGATAGAATATTGTTCACAGTGATATCAAAATAATCTTCACAAGCTATAAGGGATACACCAAGATTTTCAATCTCTCTCATAATTCTTCTCAAATTGCTAGAAAATCAAAATACTTATAAACAAAAGTGTGTGTGTGTGTGTGTGTGTGTGTGTGTGTGTGTGAATTTTGCTTCAAGCATATGTAGAGGAATAATTTGATAATCAACATGCAAATCAAATCAACATCTATTCATCTTAAGCTTTTACATAAAAGGTCAAACCGATTATCATCCAGAATTTTGCTTTAAAGAGAATATATTTCAACATATGAGCGTGTTTTTGCATGTGGCTCGTCATCCTAGTTCTATTTTTCAACCCGAGCATTCATGATTTTCAACTATACTCCTTTAAGTCTTTATTTATTTATTTAGGCTTTGAATCAAATATTTTTTTTTCTTATTGATTCTTTTCAACACCTTTTTGATTTTTTTAACATAAACATATACTCTTCATGACGGCTTTCACTTATTACAATGGTGTAGCCTTTTCCTACATTGGGCGGCTGCACAACCAGGGTATGTAGCCCTTTTAACAAAGGTGCTCGTTGAATTTTATTTAGTTGCCGAAGCAAAATGGATACTAACCATAGGTCATCTTAAATGTACTAGTCATAAGACTTCAAGGTGTATCCAAAACTTACATATTCTCAAACTCAACTTACTACAACAAAACATACAAGAGAAGCAAATTGCATTTTTGAAAATCAAGTTTTATGGCTTACAAGCACATAATCTAAAATCAATAAAAGAGATTTACTTAAGATCATTACTTCTCAAGAGAGTAGCTTTCAAAGAATATGAAGCTCATAGTTTTCAAAACATATGCCACTCATCATTCAAACGAACATTTCATACATCATATATAAAACATTTATGAACAACATCACTATAAGATCTTTAGAGAGCAAATGTCAATGAGAACTATAAGAACCTCTATTTTATGATTGGCTTATTTCATGACAAACCACACCAAATTGGGGTGATTTTGTAATGGGTAGCTTAGGTCCTCGTTGCCAAGCTTCCAAACATCTCCAGAACTTCAAGAGCAAAAGGTATATTCACTTGACTTTGTCTCTTGAAGAGTTTAGGTGCACACACACACACACACACTTCATGCATGCTTTGTTCATCTTGCATTTGTGTCCTTTATTGTTCATATGTGTGCAACCTTTACACACTTCACACTTGCACCTCATCGTTAGATCTAAGTGTGGTTTTGTGTGGTGTAATTCGTTTCCATTTGTGTGATCGAAAACATCCGCACTTGCACGATGGTATGCTTGTCTTAGCGCGATGGTTGACCATTCGAAAAGGTCTCATTCTTCTCTTGAATAAGTTTTTGTTTCGGTTTGGTTGTTTGGAGTAAAGTGTCTAGTTTCAAAAGAGATGATTTCAATGATTTAAATGTTTTTCAAAACTGACCTTTGTATGGTCTTGTGACCATAACGTTTTATACAAAGCTTTAAAATGAGTTTTGAAAATTTCTATACACACTAGACACTCATACCTTTCCAACGGTATATTATTTATAATATTTCATTACCGTTTGGATTGTTTTTGATTTCTCCAAAGTGACCATTAAAACAGGACAACTCTGTTGCTGTCCATTTTGACCTTTGGTCACTCAAATGACCATATCTCTTTCTACAGACATTAAAACGTCATTCCATACAATGAAGTAGAAAGTAGACATCAATACCTTTCCAACGGTATATTATGTGATAAATTTCAATGTTGTTTGATCATGTTTTGAGCCGTTTGAAAATCAGGTTGTTGACTGATTTGCCAGTGCACAGGTATTGAGCGGGTACGACATACCAGACCCGCGCACTACATCTTTTTGCCCAGAAAATCGTGTTTTAAAACTTCTCAAAATGACATAGTTTCATTTGGATCATATATATACTTCATATTCTTCCCCATTTCGACCTAGAGCTCATAAAATCAGAATATAGTGAGAGAAAGAGCTCCTTAGAGAGAGAAAGCTTCAAGCTTTGTTCTTTGACTCTCCAAACCCAAAAAACCCCATGCATCCATGACATCCATTGCATCAATCACACATGGGTCTTCATCAATCTTGACTTGGTAAGTAAGAACAAACATCTCATCTTCATTTATTGTTCTTTAAGTCTAAGATTTCGTTTTTAATGCATAGGATTTGTAGAAATCATTTTTGAATCCATTATTGTGTTGATTGATAACATGATCCGGTTTGTTTTGTGATAGCTAAATTGATTAGGTCATTTTTGCCTAAAAGCTAGGTCATAAATATTCATGTGTGATTTATTGATAACTAGGTTGAGAAATTGTGTTTTAATCAACTAGTTAATGTTCATGAATATTTGATTGGGTTTGTTTGTGATAGCTAGTATTTAGGACATTATTGCCCTCTAGCTAAGTCTTTATGCTTTGCATTTAGACATTGTTGTTTATGCCTCATTAATTGCATTTCTTGATTGCAAATTTATTGCCCTTGTTATATGTTGTCACAACTTGTGTTGATTGGACTTTATTTGACAATTAGGTTGTTAGATTTTATCTATACATCTAATTGAGTCCTTATGTTTGGGCATGTAGGCATTGTTTGATAACTAGGTTGTTAAATTGTATTATAACATCTAGTTAAGCATTTTGTTTGTGGTCTTACACATTATTGTATTTGAGCATATTTTCTCACATTCACTTAAACCTCATACTCTTCATGATTCATAGTCTTGTGGCTTCTAGGTGAAGTTGCACAAGCAAGTAAAGTCTTGCAACCAAGGGTGAGTTGGCAAGCATTGGTCAAGTGCCACTGTAAAATGCCCATGGGGTAGAGTATGAGGTACTCATGCCAAGAGTAGTGGATCAGAGGATATCACTAGGGATTAAACCAAGAGTGGCGAGTTGTAGTGTAACCTTTTATTCATATAGTGGATTTCTGTGATCATGTGTGGCTAGAAGGATAGCCCGTGGTTTTTCCCTTGTTGAAGGGTTTCCACGTAAAAATCAAGTGTTCTTTAATTTCCGCACTTTACTTGATTTTTATTATTGCTTGAATTGGGGTTTGCTTGTTAATATTGATTAATCAAAAAAGTTGGTAATAATCGATTAACAACCCATTCACCCCCCTTCTAGGTTGTTTAGACACATGCTTTGTAGTATTTTCAAGAACTAATGGACATATTTTATATCATATTTATAACCCATAATTTGGATTTGTTAGCAACTTGATTTATCTACTTTTATTTAATTTGAGTTATTTTTGTGTTTTAGATGAAATTGCATAGAACTCGAAAAATAATCAATTTTAGGGAATAATGCATAAAGTCATGTGGGCTTATTCAAAGAAATTAAATATTTTAAGACCCAAGCCCAAGTCAAAGATTAAGTAAAGCCCAAAGCCATAAGAGCAATCCAAGCTGAAGTCCAAATCTTAAATGAACAATACAAGTGGACTAAGGCAATCATGGAATATAATTTGGGCTGTCCTTTTTCTATTAGGATGAAAAAAAACAAAAAGAAGATTTCAACGTGGACTTACCAAGTCCATAAATTTGGGCATTCTTGTCCATCAAGAAAAAGGCATCTGGAGCCTATAAAAAGAGCAGCATAGAGAATCGAAGAAGGGGTTCTTAAAGGGGGCATTGGTGCGCGTGCAAGGCTGTGGAGAAGAGCTTGGTTGTGTGTGAAAGATGCGGAGCTTCAATGCATCTAGCTCCGCATCTTTCGGGATCTATTGCTATTTTAATTTTAATGTCTTCCTAATTTTTTTTGTATTAGGGTAGACGATGGAATCTTGTGTTATGGAAAAATTTTCAGATATTTTTATTAATTCCCAAATATTGTCCTTTAATGTTTATGGTTTTCGCTTCTATTGATTTTTAAATATAAAACCCTTTCATCTCTAATATCATGTATTTTTGATAGTTATGTATATATTTTTATCAATGCTTGGATTCGTAACGTTAATTATAATTCCTTTGATTATTTGTTTTTCATTAGTTTTGATACATACTTAGGAATTGTATTTTGAAGCGAAGGAAAACCAACTTAAGAGTTTGATTAGTGTACTTATTGTTATATTCATAGGTAGACAATAAATTGATTTTTAATTGTTACTCTAATTTGGAGAATTAATAAATTATCTGAAAGCTATGAAATTACACAGTGGTGGATTCGAATACCTTATTATTCTTTAATTGATTGCTTTCGACCTTATTTCCATTCAGTTTAGTTTAATTTTAATTTTAATTCATCATATTCGGTTAACTAGGTTAGGATTAGATTAAATTTAGATTCGATTAGTTTTTCACAATCCTCGTGGGATCGACCTCGTACTCCGCATAAGTTATTTTACAATTTTACAATAGACTCGTGCGCTTGCGAGTATTTTACAAAATTTATCATAACAAGTTTTTTGTGCCGTTGCTGGGGATTACTTGAAAAATTAGTTTACTCTAGATTAATTCAATTCTTCCACCGATTGTAGTTTAGATTTTATTTTTATTGTTTGAATAAAAAAATTTAAGGACCATAGCCTTGTCTTTGTTAGGTTGTTATTCTTAACATTTTTGGGGTGTCAGGTGTTAGTCATTGTGTTTTAATTATTATTTTTTTTGTGTGCGTCAGGTATGTTATTTTATATTAGTTGTTCTAATATCATTTTTTTGGCTTGTGTTTAGTTGTTAATTTCTGTTTAGCATTTTATTTTATTTATATTTTTTTTTGTTAGTTTCGAGTGTTTGACAACCTGATTCATTAAAGCATTTGTGTGGAAATTGCTGAGATTGTAGAACCTAATGAGAAAACTCTTAGAGAGTACTTTTCACCTATTACAACTAATCATCCATCTTGCATCATGTTGCCGGATACTGCGACTACACACTTTGAACTTAAGCCAGCTGTAATTCAGCTTCTTCCATCTTTCTATGGGTTAGATAGAGAAGATCCATATATGCATGTTAAGGAATTTCTTGACATCTGTTATATATTTCGTTTCCAGATTTTTTCAGATGAGTCAGTTAGGCTTCGTTTGTTTCCCTTTTCATTGAAATATAAGGGAAAAACATGGTTGAACTCCCTAGCTCCTAGATATGTCACTAGTTGGGACACATTAGTTAACAAGTTTTTAAATAAATTTTTCACCATGTCCAAAACTAATGCCCTTAGGAGAGAAATTTCTGATTTTTATCAAAGAGTGGGTGAAAAATTTTATGAGTATTGGGAAAGATTTAAAGACTTGCTTTTAAAATGTCCCTACCACGGTTTTGAAGTTTGGAGACTTGTGCAATATTTTTACAATGGTTTGACCATATCAAACCGACACATGATCGAGTCTATGAATGGTGGAGCATTTTTAAACCATAGGGAGAGGGATGCTTGGGAATTCCTAGAGACATTGTCAGAGAATTCTCAACAATGTGATTTTTCTATCCAAGGGGAGAGGTCAATACAGGTACCTAAGAAATGGGGGTTGTATGAGGTGAGTGATGATGTACATGTGATGAGTGCTTTATCGAGTCTCAATAGGAAGGTAGAAGCATTAGCATTGAGTCAAAAGATGAACACTGCCAATAGTGTTAGAAGTTGAGTGTGTGCTTCATGTGCTAACCCATTCTCTACCTATCCTGAGAGCTATGCTGAGCAAGTAAATGCACTCAATTCTTATAGGAATCACCCAAATTTTCCTTGGAGGCAAAACCAGTCTTCAATGGGTCATGGAGGGCAACAATTTGCTTATCCATCACATTCTCCTAACCTAAACCTCCAATTTTCTCCATCAAGTCCTAAATTTCTCCTGAATAACAAAAAATACCTGCAATGGACTCAAGAGATAATTAAAACACACAAATGTCCGATAAACGAACACAAAAGGAATGAATTAGACGTCAAAATATATACCAATTTAGAGTGATCAAAACCCCTAAACCTAACCTTTGCTCGCCCTCGAGCAAAACTATTAACAAAATAAACTCTTAAAAGGTTACGAGAGCCAGTATTTCAAAAGATTTGTATAATGTGATAAATGTGAATGAAGAGATCAGTGCGAAAGATACTGAGTAGAAACTAACAAAATGTCATTCAATATGAAATCGTACACAAATGAATCCCACACTCTAACTTCGAAGTTTCAAAGACTCTGAACTGGAATGCATGGATACAATTCTCCTTGACTCTAATCCTCACTGGATTTCAGTCGATTTTTCTCTCAGAATCCTAGGCTCACTCTTTACCAACATATGCAAAGTTGAATATGTGTGTGAATGTATTCGCATAATATATATTTTTCATGGAAGCATATTTCTAGACATGGATCTCAAGAAAGAGTTGAAAAACCAAGAACGTGGAAAGAGCATGCATCGATGAGTATTCTCAAGTTAGATATCCTAAGATCAATTAGGACTTCTCTTGATTTTAAATGGTAAATGGTGTTTGGGTACTTTGAACATTGCCCATACTAAGCTTTTATATTGTAGTACTTTGGCAATTTGTGATTTTTCTATTACAACTCAAACACTTTTCAAATTTTGCGTCTAGGCTTTAGTTCCATTTTATTGTGCTAAGATGTCACTTGTATTTTGGGTGACATATATATATATATATATATATATATATATGTAATGAACAAGGGTTTCAAGTGCTTAATCATTTTGACACTTACTTCTTTTCTTCTTTTGACATTACCCTTGTTTGCACAATGTCATAGGATGCCTAAGTACACGCTATTTCTCATGTTTTATGAGATAATGACTGTGTTTATGAATTTAGTGGGAGTTGCTTGTGTTTTAACCTTGCAGTTTTTCTTTCTGTATATGTGTTTGGCTGATTGGATATTAAGAGCACACACTGCCTAAAATCATATTCAAAAGTCTATATAACAGGGGAATACAAATATTAGTAAGCAGTCCACATGCATGTTCAATGGCATTCAATATGTATAATGCTCTATGAGATCAACATAAGCATAGAACATTTTAAAACACGGTTTGGAAGAGTAGAATTTAACCCTAAAAAATAAACAATTTAGGCACAAATTCTCACTTTGGTAGCCTCCACTATTGATCCTCACATTTTCGTACAAAATCTCTTTCACTAAGTCGTAAAGAGAAAATGGACTAACCCAATTTGTGCGATCAATCATAGATTGATATAAAGTTATCAAGAACTCAGAAACTAGTGCAATGCACGATACTCCTCAACAATTCAAACATCTCATTCAAAATAATTTTTTTTTTGTGAAACGCTCAATTCGCAACACTATGCCCACACCCCCAAACCTAAGCTCAACATTGCCCCCAATGTTTTAAACAATAAAGAACACAAGCACAAGTTCGGAGGTATGGTTGTATGAACACAAAACCATTACTATCATATATATACAAACACATCATATCCACTAATCACCATGCAACCACACATTTAGGCTAAACAATATATAATAAAAACTTAAATACTTTACTAATTATATACAAATATAGAGTGTACCTAAGTGGTTTGCTTATTACCAAGCGGTGCATTGGAACTCTCCGGCTCCGTAAGTTCAATTTGTTCTAGCACTCTTGCTTCTTCCATTCCTTGCAAATATGGTTTGACTATATGCCCGTTGACTTTGAAAGTGTCCCCACTTCTTAAATCTTCTAGAACCACTGCTCCATAGGGAAAAACTTCCTTGATTAGATATAGACTGAACCATTTTGACTTCAACTTTCCCGAAAACATCTTTAGCCGAGAGTTGTAAAGCAATGCAAACATTCCTGGATGCAAATATTTTCTAATGATCATCTTGTCATGTACTCTTTTTGATCTCTCCTTATAGAGCTTTGCATTCTTATATGCCTCATCCTGAAGTTCTTCAAGTTCACTTAATTTATAACTTACGTTTCTCTCTTGCTTGGTCTAAGTCAAAGTTGAGTGACTTGATTGCCCAGTAGGCATGGTGCTCTAATTCCACCGGTAGGTATCATGCTTTTCCAAAAATCTACCAGAATGGAGTCATACCGATTGGAGTGTTGAAAGCTGTCCTATATGCCCATAGTGCATCATTTAACTGTAGACGCACAATCTCTTCAGTTTGGCTTGACTGTCTTCTCTAGAATCTGCTTGATATGCCGATTACTGACTTCTACTTGGCCCGAGGTTTGAGGATGATATGGAGTTGCCACCTTGTGCCTCACATTGTACTGCTTCATTAGTGTTACAAATACTCTATTCCAAAAATGGCTTCCTCCATCACTGATTATACATCTTGGGATCCCAAACCTTGTGAAAATATACTCCTTCATAAACTTCACAACAACCTTGTTATCGTTTGTTTTGGTGGCCTTTGCTTCTACCCACTTGGACACATAGTCCACTGCTACCAAAATATACAAGTTTCCCTCTAAAGATTGGAATGGTCCCATGAAGTCAATTCCCCAATAATCAAATATTTCAACCGCCATATTCATCGATTGCGGTATCTCATTCCTCTTTCTAATGCTCCCCGACCTTTGGCATTTATCACAATTTATGCAAAAATGATAGGAATCCTTAAAAATAGAAGGCCAATAAAAACCTGCTTGAAGAACCTTCATAGCCGTAGTCCTTGCACTAAAATGGCCTCCACAACTTAACTCATGACAAAACTTCAGTATGTCCATCTGCTCACTTTTCGAAATACACCGCCTAATAATTAGATCCGCTCCATGTTTGAACAACTAAGGGTCATTCCACAAATACTATCTTGCTTTCTATTTGAATCTCTTCTTGCTTTGGTATGACAAATCTGGGGGTATGATGTCGTTTGTCAAGAAGTTGACAATATCTGCATACCATGGCTCTTCATTTACAATGGCCCATAATTTCTCATCTAGAAAGTCATCTCTCAATAGAAGTGAGTCTTCCTCTTACTTGGATTCATGCATCAACCTACTTAAATGATTCGCCGCCACATTCTCGCTTCATTTCTTATCTCAAATTTCAAGATCAAACACTTGTAATAAAAGTATCCACCGGATAAGTCGCGGTTTGGCATCTTTCTTTTGAAGGGGATATCGGAGTGCCAAGTGATCCGTGAATACAACTTTCTTTACCCCTATTAAATATGACCTAAATTTCTCCAAGGCAAAAATTACCGCTAGCAACTCCTTTTCTGTGGTTGAGTAGTTGAGTTGAGCATCATTCAACATACGAGATGCATAATATATGGTGTGTGGAATCTTTTCTACTCGTTGTCCAAGCACTGCCCCTATTGTACAATCCGATGCATCACACATAAGTTCGAAGGGTAGATTCCAATCTGGTGGTCTCATTGCCGATGCCGATGTCAACAATGTCTTCAGCTTCTCAAAAGCTTCTAAGCACTTATCGTCGAAGTCGAACTTGATATCTTTTTGCAACAACCTACATAAGGGTCTCGAAATCTTGGAGAAATCCCTAATGAATCTTTTATAAGACCTAGCATGCCCCAAGAATGAACGGATTTCTTTCACTGTGCTAGGGGTTTGCAAACTCTTCATCGCATCAATCTTCACTTTATCCACCTCTAGTCCGTGCTCATTCCTTATAACCTTAATTCCTGATTTCTTTGGCACCACATGTATCGGACTAATCCACTTACTATCCAAAATTGGATAGATGATACCATTCTCTAATAGCTTGAGAACTTCTTTCTTGACCAACTCCTACATAATTGGGTTGAGCCTTCATTGAGCTTCTATTGACGGTTTAAACCCTTCTTCAAGAAGAATTTTATGCATGAAAGTGGTTGGACTAATTTCTATTAGATCATCCAAACTCCATCCAATTGCTCCCTTGTAATGCCTCAAAACTTCTATGAGTTCTGCCTCCTCTGGTGGACTCAAGTCTGATGCTAAAAATACTGGCAGTGACTCATTTTTCCCAAGAAAGACGTACTTCAATGAAGATGGAAGGGGTTTCAATTCACATTTTTAGTGGAACTAGAGCTCGAAATTGATCCCTTGATAGGAATCTCTTCATTGCTTTCTTCTAGTATATTTGAACCACTTGCTTATACTAGAGTCTCGATCCAATTATCTTCAGGATCTACTTCTGTGACAATCTCCTTGCTCACAAGTGGTCCCATCCAGCAAAGTTGTTCATAATCGGACATTTCTTCTTTTGAGAATTCTTCCATTCTCCTAGAAACAAAACACTTAGAGTCAAAAGAGTGCATACACAACTACCTTTGTACAACTTTAAACTAATGTATTTAAGGGAAGTTACTAATGCAAGTTTTTGAAACACACAAGAGTTGATCATATTAGTCATCATGCTTGATATCTTAATCATCTTTCTCTTCACATGTAGAATAATTAAATGGCATAACATCTCCTAAAGAATTTAACATTCTATACTTCCTTCATGAATTAAAACACAATATTAAAATGATAAAGGAAATTATTGAAGAAGACTACAGAGAAAAGATATTTAGTTAAAGAGTTACCTTGGATAAGATGATCTATGATGTAAGTTCCTCATATTTTGATTGGCTTATTTCGTTGACAAACCACATTGGGGATTATTCCTTGTAAGGGTAAATTATGCCTATTATGTGTGATCAAGCTTCAAGGATATCATCTCTCTCAAGAGCATTTCAAAGGTATCTCACTTGTTTAACTTTCTTTGAAGAGATCTAGTTGCACACACTCACTTGCATGCATTATGTTCCTATCTTGATGTTATTGAATGATGTATTGTATGCCACTTCTCACACTCCACACTTGCACTTTTTTTTGCACATCACTTAGTGTGTTGAGTTTGCCCTGAAAAAGAGAATTCCTTCTCTTACCGCGGCCTAGACCGCTTGGCAAGACATGCTTGCACCGCGGCATACAGAGCGGTATACCTCAGTAGGGTCATGCTTCCTGTACCGCTTCCTGTACACTTGCACGCATAGCGACCCAAGTCGCGGTGTTGTCCAGTAGGCCTCTGTTGCTTATACCGCGGCCTGTGCACCTGCATGCACAGCGCCCTATACCGCGTTGTTGTCCAGACGGTGCACTGCTGTGTGTACCGCGGTCTGGACACTTGCCTGTGACGCGGTCCATCTAGCGGTATTGACAGGATTTTGTGCCCTAAGTTCAAAACGACGCTGTTTTGACTAGGGCTCCCTTATATATACTCTCTCTTCTGCCTTGCTCGTTTTTATGAGTTCAAGAAGCCATTTTTGAGTGGCCAAGCTTCCTTTAGAGAGAGAAACTCCCAAGAACTCATTTTTACTCAACCAAACACAAATCCATGTGCATCTAACATCTTACAAGCATCATCTTATCATGGATTCTTCTTGCTTTCATTGACTAGGTAACTTGAACATGCCCTAAATTTCATTGTATTTATTTATGTTCTTGTTTGCCTAGGGTTAGCACTTTTATATGATTTTATTGCATATCTTTATATTTATTGGCATTTATAACATATGTGAGTTGTTGTTTGTTGGTTGAGAGCTTTGTTCATTGATAGCTAGCATTTAGGACGATTTTACCCTTCTAGCTAAATCTTCATGCATTTGCATTTAGATATTGATATCTAGGATTTGCATTCATTGACATCTTTAAATCCTTAGATAAGCATTTAGTGTTGCCTAGCATTAATTGCATGTTTGAATATCTTCTACATATTCACATAGGTTGTTAAACCTCTTCATTGATTGTTAAGCTTTGTGACTAAGTGGGTTAGTGCACAAGCTTGTGGTCTAGAATCACTATTAAAGGCCCGTTGGGTAGAGTGAAAGAGTTAGTGACCAAGTAGGTGTGACTTGAGGTCAACCTAGGTTGTAAACTTTCGTTCAAATAGTGGATTTGAGGATCGTATGTGGTTAGAAGGATAGCCCATGAGTTTTGCCCAGTTGGAGGGTTTCTCACGTAAATCAATCCTTGTGTTTTTTATTGTTTTCCGCATATTTATATTGGATTGATTGATTGCTAATATGGGATAGGTCTATTAAAATTGATTAAGTCAAAAAGTTGGTAATAAATCAACTAAAACCTATTTACCCCCCCCCCCCCCCCCCCTCCCCTCTAGGTTGTATTAGACACACTTTGTGTATTTTCAATTGGTATCAGAGCGGGTTCCTAGATACACTTAGGTGATCCTTGCTCTTTGTGTGTCTTGCATTTTGTTTGTGGTTGTTGCATCATTATCATTCATCTCATTCATACCCAAACACTATGAGTGGGAACAGAAGTGGTAATGAGGGAGCCTCTAGCATAAGACTCCCTTTGCTCACCGGAGTAAACTATGCCTCTTGGAAAGGCAAGATGGAGTCTTACATTTGCCAAATAAACGACCTAGCATGGATGGCAATTGAAGATGGCTACACTCCTCCGGAAAAGATTCTTGCAGACGAAAGTGTAGTTCCCAAGCCAAAGTCGGAATGGTCAACTCAAGAGTTTGAAGCATCCAAGTGGAACAACAAGGCTATGCATGCTATTGTTTGTGTAATGGATGACAATCAGTACAAATTGATCCAAACAACAAGAATTGCAAAAGAGGCATGGGAGATTCTAGAGACGGCCCATGAGGGAACCGAGGTGGTCAAGGACTCCAAGCTTCAAATCCTCCAAACACAATTCGAGCAAATTAGGATGGAGGAGGATGAGTGCTTCAACGACTTTCAAGTGAAGTTGATGGACATAGTCAATCAAAGCCATCAACTTGGTGACCCCTATTCGGATATGAGAATCAAGCAAAAAATTATGAGGTCACTTCCAGCAAGATTTGAGTCAAAAGTGACGGCTCTTGAGGAGAACAGTGATTACAAAAATATGAAGCCAAGTGAAGTTATAGGAAGACTTCTAGCATATGAGTCTAGGTGGACTCATACACCTACACCTCCAAAGAAGCAAAAGAGTATTGCTCTGAAAACTTCCAAAGTAGAGAAAGAGGAAGATGACTCAGATGAGGAGATGGCCCTCATGGTGAAAAAGATTCAAAAAGTTCATCAATTTTGAGAAGAGGGGATTTGGATCCAAAGGAAAGGAAATGAAGAAGAAGACTCCTTTCAAGAAGTTTGAGTCAAGGGAAGACGAGCCCACAAGAAAAGGGATTCAATGCTTCGAATATGGAGGTTTCAGACACATCTCCACGGACTGTGGAAATTTGAAAAACAAGAAGAAAGGAAAGGCCATGGCCGCCACGTGGAGCGATGGTGATGACTTGGAAGAAGAAGGAGAATCCTCGGATGATGAGGATCATGTGGCAAACTTTATTTCCTTCGCATCTTCTCTCAAGAGTAAGGAAGCAATATATGATGAAGAGGTAGAGAAACAAAGTGAAAATGACTCTAGCGATGGTGACTTTTCATCCCATTCAACAAATATGGATGTAGGAGGAATGGATCTTGAAGGCTTCATTGAGCATTTTCAAAGCTCAAGATTGAAGATGAAGAAAGAGATTCAAAGGCTAAAAGAAGAGAATCTCAAGCTATCTACCGAAGCTACTCACTTAAATAAAGAAGTGAAGATAGCCAAAAGGAATGAGGAATTGATGGAAAAGGAGATTGAAGAAGCTAGAGAGATCATTGCTAAGATGACTTCAAGCACGAAGAAACTTGACCACATGTTGGGAGTTGGCAAGAGGCCAAGTGATAAGAAAGGTCTTGGCTATGAAGATGACAAGAAGACCTCATCCTCAAGCAAGATTGTGTTTGTCAAGAGTTTGGATAACAAAAAGCCTCCACCCCCACAACATCCTAGGAAGAAAATAGAACTAGGAGAGTGCTCTAAAGATTCTCAAGTCAAGGTAGCATAAGGGAAACAAGCTCAAGCTCAAGCTCAATCAACAAGGGTGCATCAAGCAAGTTTCCGTCAACCCAAATACCATCAAGCCAAGAAGTAATTCATGCAAGGTCAATCAAGGAAGCAATTCATTCCAACTCAACAACAAAGAAGGAGAGAACCATCTAATGTTGTCATCGATGATTGTAGGCCTAAGACTAGAGACCATGATGAGGAGGTCATTGTGCTTGATGATTCTTCCTTGGAGAAGAATGGTGAGACTTCAATTGATGTGAAGTCAAGTCTTGATGAAGAGGTCATTCAACCTCTTGATAGAGATCCATCATTGGACTCTAAAGAACCCGCTCCATGGGTTAGACATCTCCACAACAAGAATGACATTCTTAGAGATATGAATGAGGGTGTTAGGACTAGGCGTCAAATAGCTAATCAAATTAGCTATACGGTTACACCTCTCAAATTGAACCCAAAAAGGTTGATGAAGTCTTGAATGATGAGTTTTGGGTTCTTGCCATGCAAGAAGAGCTAAACCAATTTGAAAGAAATGAGGTTTGGACTCTTGTTCCTAGACCCAAGGATACTAATGTCATAGGCACCAAATGGGTATATAGGAATAAGTCGGATGAGAATGGCAACATTATGCGCAACAAGGCTAGACTTGTAGCACAAGGATACTCTCAAATTGAGGGTATTGACTTTGAGGAGACTTTTGCTCCGATTGCCCGTCTTGAGTCCATAAGACTTCTTTTATCCATATCATGTGTGCACAAGTTCAAATTGCATCAAATGGATGTTAAGAGTGCCTTTCTAAATGGGTTCTTGCATGAGGAAGTGTTTGTTGAGCAACCTAAGGGGTTTGTGGATCCACACCACCCCTATCATGTCTATCGCCTCAAGAAGGCTTTATATGAGTTGAAACAAGCACCTAGGGCTTGGTATGAGCACCTCACTCAATTTCCTGTTGACAATGACTACACTAGGGGTAGTGTTGATAAAACTTTATTCATCAAGAGAAACAAAGATGAGCTTTTCATAGCTCAAATTTATGTTGATGATATTGTTTTTGGCTCCACCAACAAATCCAAAGTTTTACAATTTGTTGATGTCATGTCTCATGAGTTTGAGATGAGTCTTGTTGGAGAGCTAAATTACTTCCTAGGCTTGCAAATCAAAAAATTGCATGATGGGATTTTCATATCCCAAGCTAAGTATGCTAAGAACCTAGTGAAGAAGTTTGGCCTTGAGAATGCCAAACATTGTGACACACCCATGAGTACCACCTTGAAACTAAGCAAGGATGATAGTGGCAAGAGTGTGGAACAAAGTCTTTATCGTGGCATGATTGGTAGCTTGCTTTACTTGACCGCAAGTAGGCCCGATATAGCCTTTAGTGTGGGTGTGTGTGCTAGGTACCAAGCGGATCCCAAGGAATCCCATCTCTCCTCCGTGAAGAGAATCATTCGATATGTGAATAGGACATCCAACTATGGGATATGGTACTCTTTTGACACTAATGCTAGCTTAGTTGGCTTTAGTGATGCAGATTGGGCAGGAAATTGTGATGATAGGAAGAGTACATCCGGGCAGTTGCTTCTTCCTAGGCAACAACTTGGTCTCATGGTTTTGCAAGAAGCAAAATTCCATCTCTCTATCCACAGCTGAAGCGGAATACATAGCCGCCGGGAGTGCTTGCACACAACTCCTTTGGATGAAACAAATTCTTGTGGATTATGGCTTTGATCAAGGTATTCTAACCCTCTATTGTGATAACATGAGTGCAATTAACATTTCAAAGAATCCTGTTCAGCACTCTAGGACAAAGCATATAGACATTAGGCATCATTTCATTAGAGAACTAGTTGAAAACAAATGCATTGCACTTGAGCATGTGGGCACTAATGATCAACTAGCGGATTTATTTACGAAACCCTTAGACTCAACTAGGTTCAAGTCACTTAGTAGGTCTATTGGAATTTGTCATATGCCTTGATGTGTTTTGGTGATTGACCCCAAATGGGGAGCTCAAGCAAAGAGAGAAAACTTGCATGTTGAAATAAGCAAAAACTTGATCAACTTTATGCTTCTTTATTAATTGCTTGAGTATTTTTGGTTGTGCTTATATTTTTTCCTATATGGCTTTTTATTCAATAAGTGTGCCTTGCTTGGTTTGTAATCCATGTCATCTCTATGTTCAAACATGCATTTTTGGATTAGGAGAATTGATTGGGAAGTACATTTGAATGACCTAAAATTTATCTCCATGACATGTGACTTGATTTTGACATGCTCAAAATGATATGCATGAAATATGTTTTGATTGCTTTAATGCAAATGTGTGTGAATGCAAATGAGAAGACTAATCAATAAGGATCTTATATCCATGTAATCAATAAGGATTTTATATCCAAATTAGTCTTCTCTCTCTTCTTAATTGTTAATCAAGACTACTATCATACGGATAATTATCCGGAAAAATCTAAAAGGATCTCTTGATCCAATGTCTTGATTTGCTTTTAAGGATTGATATAGTTTTATGTGCGTTGAAATTTCTTTTCAAAATACTATATCATGTTTGCTTATGACAAAAGGGTGCAAATTGGTTTGAATTCTTTTGGAACCCTTTTTGATGTTCTCCTTGCCAAATACCATTTGCTTGAACTATGATGTTACATGTCTTACATCCAAAGCAACTAAGTCACACATTTTCTTCTTAACAATAAACCCTCAATGATTCTCTCTCAATTAATTAAGTTGCATAAAGTTGTTGTATATGATTATGCGCTTATCTTGCAAATAGCTCTCTTTGTTAAAGTGACCCGGTTGGGGAATACTCCCTTGCCTATCTCATGACAAAAAGGGGGAGTAATGTGGTTTATTTAATGGGGTTGCATATTTGGGGGGATTGTCCCGTTGAGGGGGAGTAACCTATTTAGGGGGAGCATTTGCATGTTGCATGTTGTAGTTTTCTTTCATTATGCAAATTGCTCTTATTTATTATCTCTCTTGATCATCTCACATACACTTGTCTTGGAAAGTGCAGTCTCATTGTTTTGTAGGGAAGGTGGCTATTCTACAAGAGCTTGAAGTTTTGAAGACCTAGTATCTAGGTATCCATTTGTAATGTAGAATATCTTTTTGTTGACCTCTAGTTTTTTTTTGTGAGGATGATTTGTAAGTGGTGGTTTTGTCACGAAATAGCCAAAGGGGAAGATTGTAAGTTCCTCATATTTTGATTGGCTTATTTTGTTGACAAACCACATTGGGGATTATTCCTTGTAAGGGTAAATTATGCCTATTATGTGTGATCAAGCTTCAAGGATATCATCTCTCTCAAGAGCATTTCAAAGGTATCTCACTTGTTTAACTTTCTTTGAAGAGATCTAGTTGCACACACTCACTTGCATGCATTATGTTCCTATCTTGATGTTATTGAATGATGTATTGTATGCCACTTCTCACACTCCACACTTGCACTTATTTTTGCACATCACTTAGTGTGTTGAGTTTGCCCCGAAAAAGAGAATTCCGTCTCTTACAGCTGCCTAGACCGCTTGGCAAGACATGCTTGCACCGCGGCATACAGAGCGGTATACCTCAGTAGGGTCATGCTTTCTGTACCGCTTCCTGTACACTTGCACGCATAGCGACCCAAGTCGCGGTGTTGTCCAGTAGGCCTCTGTTGCCTATACCACGGCCTGTGCACCTGCATGCACAGCGCCCTATACCGCGTTGTTGTCCAGACGGTGCACTACTGTGTGTACCGGGGTCTGGACACTTGCCTGTGACGCGGTCCATCTAGCGGTATTGACGGGATTTTGTGCCCTAAGTTCAAAACGACGCTGTTTTGACTAGGGCTCCCTTATATATACTCTCTCTTCTTCCTTACTCGTTTTTATGAGTTCAAGAAGCCATTTTTGAGAGGCCAAGCTTCCTTTAGAGAGAGAAACTCCCAAGAACTCATTTTTACTTAACCAAACACAAATCCATGTGCATCTAACATCTTACAAGCATCATCTCATCATGGATTCTTCTTGCTTTCATTGACTAGGTAAGTTGAACATGCCCTAAATCTCATTGTATTTATTTATGTTCTTGTTTGCCTAGGGTTAGCACTTTTATATGATTTTATTGCATATCTTTATGTTTATTGGCATTTATAACATGTGTGAGTTGTTGTTTGTTGGTTGAGAGATTTGTTCATTGATAGCTAGCATTTAGGACGATTTTACCATTCTAGCTAAATCTTCATGCATTTGCATTTAGATATTGATATCTAGGATTTGCATTCATTGACATCTTTAAATCCTTAGATAAGCATTTAGTGTTGCCTAGCATTAATTGCATGTTTGAATATCTTCTATATATTCACATAGGTTGTTTAACCTCTTCATTGATTGTTAAGCTTTGTGACTAAGTGGGTTAGTGCACAAGCTTGTGGTCTAGAATCACTATTAAAGGCCCGTTGGGTAGAGTGAAAGGGTTAGTGACCAAGTAGGTGTGACTTGAGGTCAATCTAGGTTGTAAACTTTCGTTCAAATAGTGGATTTGAGGATCGTATGTGGCTAGAAGGATAGCCCGTGAGTTTTGCCCAGTTGGAGGGTTTCTCACGTAAATCAATCCCTGTGTTTTTTTTATTGTTTTCCGCATATTTATATTGGATTGATTGATTGCTAATATGGGATAGGTCTATTAAAATTGATTAAGTCGAAAAGTTGGTAATAAATCAACTAAAACCTATTCACCCCCCCTCTAGGTTGTATTAGACACACTTTGTGTATTTTTATATGATATTTCTGAGAAAAAGTGAAGCAATGGATTACCAAATTTGGACTTAGCAGTTTAAATGAGTCGGTTCCCTGTTATTAGGTAGATATTTTGCAAATCTGCGAGTTGGACCTCGCAGTTCCACATCGCAGAAGCTAACGTGGCATCTGATCTGACCTAAAATATCACATCGGGAACTGTGCAGGGAAATATCTGCGACTTCTTACTCAGTTTCAACTCGCAAATCTCTCTCAAAATGTGCTGCGACTTAGTACTGCTAGCTATTACTCGCAGTCTCTACTAGCAGAATCTACCCAGAATTTGTCTACTACCTTATGCTCGTAGTCTCTTCTCGTAGAAACTACCTCATACTGTGATGCGACCTCTTACTTCTTTCTTTGCCAGTTTGTACTCGCAATTCTACTTAGCATAATTTCCCACTGCGACTTCATGCTCGCAGACATAACTCGTAAATCTACTTCAGGAGATGCTGCTACTTGTAACTTTCCAGCTGCGACTTCATACTTGCAGTCTCTGTTAGCAAATGATCTCTAAAATGTACAGCGAGTTAAGCCTGCTAGTTTAACCTCGCAGACAGAGCTCGTAGATCCGATCTTTTTCTCCTTATGAAAACTTCTTATGATTCTCTTGCTTCCTACCTGTACTAATAACATATTTACAATCACCCTGGATTTACCAGCCAACAAAAGTCAAATATTTTCTAAAATTGCGCTTGCTTTACAAGCGATTTCTTATCTGCTCATAAACAAAATAGTCAAAAAGTTCATGCAATCAATAGTGAAGTATCAATGGTGAAGTAACTCCACTTGTGCTACCATGATGACTATCAGTGGGGTGAAGAAACAAATCAAAGGTTTCCCTTTTTTTCAAGATATACACTCTTGGGATTGTTGGGGTTTATGCCCTAAAGATATAATTTGTAAATGGATTTATGAAATAAATAAAAAGAAAAGTTCAATTCATTCTTGTTGTGTTGTTTAGTTTATAACTTGTGCATATATTAACATCCTAGATTGCCGGATTTAATCTCGAACTGTGTATATGAGTGTCATATACGGATGGATACAATAAGAGACGTGCAATCTAAAGAGTCCATAGATAACAAATAAAGCTGGGTACTTTATTTGTGGTTAATCTATAGCTGCGGTCCATTCCGTAATGTACAGTGATTCTATCCTGAATCATTCATATGAGATATGGGAATGGAGGCACCTTGTATGATGTGATCATATAAGACTAGGCCATGATCTTTATGAATCTCTCACCAAGATCCGTTTACTGATGAGAGTCATATATATCAACTAATGATGGCTATATGTGGGTGATCTTAATCCTGAGTGTCTTATCGACTCCTTTAGGTTAGATCATGGTCTTTGATATACCATGGGTGAGGACAGATGCAGTTCATGATCAATATACTCCGTATATTGGGATTGCGGTTTGGCTTGTGGCTGGGAAGGTATGTACACAATAGTGGAATCCACTCCTTCTTGTGAGAAGTAGATGGTAGTTCCCTTAAGGGTTGATTCACGGCTTGGACAATATGAGCGCTCTCCTAATTCCGTAAGGAAATAGAATTTATTGTCCATTAGAGAATCAACGGTACTTAAAGAATATATGTAATTAGAGGGGTATAACGGACATTATGACCCAGCTTTAATTATGAACTACTGTGGAGGATCACACCATGTGTAATAGCTATATCGATGGATACCGAGTTGTATCGGTGTGTGTAAAAACGTCTGCAGTTGAGAAAGTGCAGCTTCGGGTTTTTAGTGGAATAACACCGGAGTTAATAATTAAGGAATATTAATTAAAGAGTTTAATTAATGATTCCAAAAATTATTAGAGCTCAAAATACTATGGGTCCATTAGGTCCCCTTGCTAGCCCGATCGATTAAGGTAACAAGGGTCACGGATAATTAATTGGAAAGTCCAATTAATTGTGTTACGAAAGTGACACGTATTTATTCGGGAATTAATTGAATAATGAGATTATTTAATTAATGAATAATGGTGATTAAATATATTAAATAATAAGATTATTTAATCATGTTATTAATCACTAAATGGAGAATGTTTGTTGATATTTGTTTTTTGAATAGATATGATAACATGATAATTTTATTTTATTAAATTAAATTTTGAATTTTGATTTTAAGTAGTTTGAATTCAAATCATATTAAATAAAATAAATATTAATCAATATCTTTAAAGATATTTGATATCTTAAAAGATTAGATTGATTTGTTTTCTGATTAAAATTGATTTTGAATTTTTTTTTAAAAAAAACAAGAGAAAGTAATCAGCACAAAATGGTGTGCGTTTGATATTTTCTAAAAGGAAAAGCACAAGTGTTGTGCGTGAGAAACAAAGAGAGAAAAATGCACTATTTAAAAAATAAAATAAAATAATATATTTTTTTTTAAAGAACAAGAGTTGTTCTTAGTTTTTTTTTGGAAGAAATAGTTTCTTCATATTCTCTCTACATCCTCCTTGTTTAAAAAAAAATTATATCTTATTTTAATTTTTTGCAACATTTTTGTTTTGGTATAGTTTTTCAATTAAATTGATGATAATTTGGGGCACATGTGACTAGAGGTGCCCACGGTTCGGTTAAACCGTGGGTATCAAACCGAAACTGGATCCCAAAAACCGAAACCGAAACTGAAACCGAAACCGTAATCATAACCGAAACTGAAACCGCCGGTTGCGAAACCGGTTGGAAACCGGTTTCGAGTTGGTTCGGTTACGGTTAGAGATGGCCAAAAACCGACCAAAACCGTCGGTTTTGGGCGGTTTATATATTCAAAAAAATTACCAACCAATAATAGAGCGTCATGTGGATAAAAAATTGAAAAAAAAACAAAACCGAAACCACCCAAAACCGAAACCGAAACCGTCACAAACCGAAACCGAAACCGAAACCAAAACCGAATCCAAACCTCCTAACCGGCAGTTTAAAACCGAAAACCAAATCGATTTCACGGTTTCGGTTATGATTGGGGTTCCCATGAAACCGAAACCGAACCGTAGGCACCACTCTATATGTGATATGCCTATAGGGTCAGTAGTATCGCCCTCCCAAACAGAAAGAGAGCGGTGGCATTCAAGTCATGTGTGAATGAATGATTGCACAGCAGGTGATGGTAGGCCCCTCGATCCATCTATGGGGCCTACTATTGATGAAAACAAAATCACAGAAAAGAAAAAATATATATGTAGTTGTTGGGTGGGCCCCCTCTGGTTGTCTGTGGGGCAAGCACAGTTTTGAAGATTAGAAAATGCACGTGGGTACGATAAAAGCTCCACTTTGACCAATACAACTCTGTACTATTGTCTCTTGCCTGACCATGACATGTCACCTTCTCATAGGTTACATTTCATTACAAAATAATAATAATAAAAAAAACCGTGTTTTGTGTCAGACCTTAAAACCCCACAAATTACCCACACACATCTGAGTATCTGACATTCTGACCCATGAAAGAAAATAAGCTTCGTTTCACATCTGGGCCTTAATAGGAATCACATAATTAAACCACCAACCTAACATTTGTCAGGTTTAGATCAGATATTACTAGTCATGTCGCCGGTTTCAGTTCTGGTTCTAACATACCATCTGTAACCGGAACCACAGTTCCTCCCTAAGAGAGATTCCAGTTCCACGTTTCCGGGCCTGTTTCGACGGTTCGAAACCGGGTTTTTTTTAATTACTTATTATCATTAAAAAAATCTTAGACATTTAAAATTGTAAATGCATTAAATTGGGTTATTCAAAATTAAAATAAAATAAATATATGAATATATGATACATTACATAATAAATTAAAATAAAACAAAAAAAATGTAAAATTGGTCTTGCGCTTAATTTTTACTACAACTAAGTTGCATACGTATTCTTTTGGGGTTTAGAGGAATTAAAAGTTACGTAGTTCTCTTATCTTTTATTGGATGTTTAGTGATGATGTGGACACTTGTGAGGTGGCTCCGTAACTATTGGTTGTCATGATCATTTGTTCCCCTTGCAGCATGTTAATCATCTTTGAAGAAATCGTAGGGTGCATATGCATCTTGATCGATTTCTTGTTGTCTGTTTGCGCATTGATCCAATCATCAACACAAGCTAGCATCTGAATTGACTGTGGACTCAAAAGTGAATGTCTTGCGTCTAGAATATTTCCACTGGCACTAAACTCTTGTTCGACAGCCACCGTAGAAACTTGTGTTGAAAGAATTTGTTTGGCTATTATAACCAATATTGGAAAGTACATTTCATGCTCATTCCACCAGTGTAGGATATCAAAATTTTTAACAGCACTGTTTTCCATAAACTCAAAAAAGGTATCTAGATATGATTCAAGCTCAAAATACGAGTTCGAGCTTGATGAAGAAGAACCCCGTAATTTTTTGGTTTTTTTGACTAATAGATCATATCCTAAATTCATAAATGAGGAGGATGATGATGTGGAATGAGATACATATTGAGTAGGTGGAACCTCTATGTTCAATGACGGACCTTAAACTCTAAGTCATTCATCATATAATTCATACAATAATGTCTTAACTCTAGAAGAAGCCATATCAATATCATACTCTATTTCTAAACATTGATAATAAGTAGTTACATATTTAGGTAAACCTTCTAATCTATATCGTGGATCAAAACACAGTGCAATCAAATAAATATTTGGAAACTCCTAGTAATAGTTTAACCATTTTGATTTTATAGCAGTAACGAACTCTAGTAAGTTTGGGTTGGATACACAATGATTAAATGCACCAACAATATTAAGACTCTTAACAATAAATTAGTCGTAGGATAATAAACACCAGATAAATTGTTAGTAGCATTATGAAAAACTTTTAACAAACCACAAATTTTTGTACAAGCATCCCAATGTGCGGCATAAATCAATGTGACTAATATTATATTGAATAAAAGTAACTAATAAATCATTATAATCTTAACTTTAAGTAAGCAATTTATATGAGAATTCCAACGCGTTGGAATATCACGAGGAAATATAATGGGACGCCTACCACTTTGTTTACAAAATTTTGCCCATGCTTTCATTGCAGAAAGGTGTTTCCACAAATAATAGAGGGCATCTTTAATAGGCTAAATAAAAGTTTGAAAAAGTCTTTAAACCGTTTTGAACACGTAAATTTAAAACATGGCATGCTTATCTTTGATGAAAAAATTTACCGCCAAGATAAGGTTTGTATAAATCAATTAAGGCATGAATAGCATTATTGGAAGCATTATCAAAACCATCTCAAAATTTTTAATAGGTATTGTTGGAAGCATTATCAAAACCATCTCAAAATTTTTGGATTGTCCATACTTTATCCATATAATAGCATGTAACACCCAAGTATGAATGCATTTACCAATGATCACTCCATATGTCGGCACATACAGAAACACGATCATTATATTTTTAAAAATATTTTTCCAAATTCTATTTTTCTTTATCATAAATCCTTTCAAATGTTTCCGTAAGCGTTTGTCTTTGAACAAGACATGTAGCATGATTTAATTCTTGTCAACAATAATTATTAAAACCAACTTTTTCACCAAAATAAAATGGTAAATGTTCTACTATAACCATTCTAGTTAATTCTTTTCTATTAATTTGATCACTATATTTAAATAATTGAGTGTTAGGAGTAGAAAACCTGGAAATTTGGGACTGCGTACTCGATCTAGCTTGTGCGTTTGCTTCTGGATGCTTGTTCGTTATATGCTTTCAATAGGCGCCATATCCTCTAGATTTGTGCCACTTAAAGACTTGTTTGCAGTAATTGCAAACCACTTTAGTGTTTTCATCTGCTTGCGTTACTTTCTTCATATGGGGTATGAAAAGATCGAATTTTGGCTGCTTCTGTATCTCTTCTATATGTGGTTCAAATTCAAACTCTAGAGAGGGATGGGGATCACTATCAGGCATATTTTCTGATTGGCTTGTGATATATGAGGTGGAATCGGGATCTGGTTCGGAAATTATTAGAAGAGGATGATTGGGTTGAGGAGAGTTTAGGGCTTCAGCATAGGCTTTGGCTTGTAGGTACTCATGATAGGCGGTGTCGTTATAACTGACATTATCTAGAATTTCCTGAACATCTGGCATACGACCCTTACCTTTGGCTTTCATCGAAATCGAACGATGGAAATAAATTTGAAATTTTTTTTAATTAAGTAAAAAACTAAAAATAAATGTAATTGCAAATAAAATAAATATTAATAACTTAGTAATTAAGACTTGAGAGAGCATTGTAAACTAGGAAAATTGAGAGAGAAATGAGAAATAGAGAGAACTGGGAGAAAATTGGAGCGGGAAAAATGAATGTGTGTGTGTGTGTGTGTGTGTGTGTGTGTGTGGGGGGGGGGGGGGGGGGGGGGGGGGGGGGGGGGGGGGGGGGGGGGAGGGGATTTACAGGAAAGAAAAAGAAAAAGAAAATTAAAAAAAGTAACCGATGGAGGACCAACGGCCTGCTGACGTCAGCTAACCGTTGGGCCTCCAATGGCCCAATTTAAAAAAATGTAATCAGGGCGTCGAACCGGAACTGAATCGACAGTTCTGCTCCGGTTCTCTAATTTTTTGAATAGGAACCGGAACCTACCTAGTTTCGGTTCGGTTCCTGGTTCCCGGCTCTTGTTCGGTTCTTGAAGAGGAGGTTCCGATTCGGAACCGAACCAGCGGCATGACTAGATATAACTCTACCCGTGTATAATAAAGTAAATAATGACTATACCTTATTGGTCCAGTGGTATAACTATCACACTTGTAATACGAGATTACGAATATTAATCCTAAAAAACCCTAAATTATATAATACTTCAAAAAAAAAAGTAAAATAAATATTAAACCAAGATAACATTGCTTAATTTAAGAATAATTAAGGTTACGCTTATCCAAAAAATATGTCAAAATTCTTACCCAAATTATATGGTATGTGCGTTATCAACATCACATCATATATTCTCATAATTTACTGGAGGTTGACAATTCATATGCCACATCATTTTATCATATTCTTTTGGACATTACATTACTATTAAATTGAAATCAATAATTAGTATATATATGTATATATATATATATATATATGAGTAATTATCTAGTGATATATACCTTACTTTAATTTCGGTAAGGACCTTGATGAAATCACTTATATTTTTATGAATTTTTATCTGAATTTTTGTGTGAATAATAAGTAATGAAATATACCTATGAATAACATTTGAGAATTTTTCAAATACCAGAACTATTTATCCCGAATTTTCAAGGCTTCGGAAAAATGAGATAACTACAGGAAAATACAAAAAAAAAACAGTTCTAGTACTTGAAAATTTCTTAAATTTTATTCATAAGTAGATTTCAATGAACTTATAAATTTAGATCAAAATTCATAAAAATAGGTGTGATTTCATCAAGGTCTTTACCGAAATTAAAGTAAGGTATAATACCTCACTGGATAATTACTCATATTTATATATACACTAATTATTGATTTCAATTTAATAGTAATGTTAGAATGTACAAAAGAATATGATAAAATGATGTGGCATATGAATTGTCAACCTTAAGTAAATTATGAGAATATATAATGTGATATTGATAACTCATATACCACATCATTTGAGTAAGAATTTGGACATATTTTTTGGATAAGCGTAACATTAATTACTCTTAAATTTAAGCAAAGTCATGTTGGTTTAAATGAAAAAAATTGCAATCAGAATTCTATAGTGAGATCCAATTTGATTCAATCTGATTACAATTAAAATAAGTTTAGATCTGATCCATTAATCAAATAAAAATTTAGATCCAATTAATTTCATATAATTGCTGAAAATATAAATGTAGTTTGATTAGACTGTAAGAGGACTAAACTGAACTATTCTTAAAACATAATATTTTTTTTAAACGAATTCATTAAAATGAAAAACCAAACTACAGAAAACTTGGGTAATCACCTAAGACCAGACTCTTCATAGATAACAAGGCAAGTTTAGCTAGACTTTGAGCAACCTTAGACCATCTCCAATGTATATACCAATGTCAATGTAAAATTTGGCACAAAAAATAGTTGTAGTGGTAAAAATACAGACCTACGGCCCAATAGACAGGTCCATAAATTAAATGGAGGATAAAAACGTGCTTCGAGCCTGTTTGAGGATCATAAAAAGGCCCAAAGAGGCCAAACCTAATAAAAACAGTGTGTGCCTGCCAAATAGACCCGACAAGGCATCTGACAAAGCTAAAACACGTGGTCAAAAACGCCTCAAATAAAATCAAGTCATGTCAGACGTTACGCAAATCCCAATGTTTGACAAGGCCCTTATTGTCAGATTCAATGAATCAAAACTGGTAATTAAGGGCTTGAGATCCATGCTCTCATAACGAGCATGAGTCGTGAAGGCTCCGTGGTTTTGCTATAAATACCAAACATCTTCTCAAAGAAGGGGCCCTAGATTTTCCAAACTCATATATGTGAAAGCTCTGAAAATATAGCTCATCAATTCTTTCCTGGCATTAATTGATGTTCTACGACCCCCAAAACTTGGTCGACCCAATCGATGATTGATCCACGTTGAGTTGAGGTACGAACTAAGGATCGACCCAACAAAGTCTTTGATACATTGATAGACCAAAACACACCCTTCCCCCCAGAATATTGACCAACCAGATCGTTCGATCCATGGCAACAATTCAATCACACTAACAATTAGTTCGATTCGACATATTGAGCGCTACAGTTTGTCTATATTTTTCTCTCATTTTGTTAGTCAAGCAGATAACTGACTTAACCGTTGGAGAGTCCCCCCATGGGAAGACCGCCCCCCCCCCCCCCCCCCCCCCCCCCCCCCCCCCCCCCCCCCCCCCCCCCCCCCCCCCCTTTGTGGTCGGCCACCACTATACTTTTTCTCATTTTGAAAGTTTTCAGTGCCCACATTGATGATTCAAATCAATTGTAGATCCGATCGACTACAATTTGGCACCCACCATGGGGCCCTGGCAATTTTCCTAGCCGAATACACATCCTAGAACCGATCAAAGATGATGACCGACTCAGGAGATATCGAGACAAGGCTCGTTGCTCTAGCAGATCAAATGGTAGAAAATGTGACCCGATTGTAAAGCCTCGAAAAAGAGAATGAAGAATTTTAAGCAAAAAACTTGGAGTTGCAGGGAAAGCTCGATCTTATATGAAGCAGCTTGCCACTTGTGCCGGAACAGATGTCAACCGACAACAATCGATCACGTGAGCTAACCGAAGACCCAGAACAAAGCACGCGCCGACATGAGAATTGATCCGTAAGGGTGCACAATGATCCACTCGTCGATCTCAACAAACCAATACTGGCGACAGAAGCAAACGCCACTCCATCCAATCCATTGACCATGTTTGGAACACAATGGGATTCAAACCAACCATATCCCACGAACTACGAAACAGTATATTCGAACCCCCTGTTTTCTGATCCTGAGGTTACACATAGGTTTGCCGAGATGGAAGTGATGATCTAAAAAATCCTAGGAGTACCTGCTCCTATCAAGCGAAGTGCAGCAAATAACTTCCCTGACTCTCCGTTCATGGATGAGATCGCACTAAAAGAGATGACAAAGAAGTTTAACTTCCCAAACATGGAGCAATATGACGGAATGACCGACCCGGATACCACATCGCCCAATACAAATAACGAATGTTCACGACGATGATCCCCAGAGATCAGAGGGAGGTGAGCATATGTAAGGGGTTCGGTTCGAGCCTCACAGGTCCTGTGCTCCAGTGGTATACCAATCTGCCAAATGTCTCAATCAGTTCATTTGACCAGTTGACCAATACATTTGTTGAACAATTCATAAGCAGTAGAAAATTGGAGAAACAATCAGACGACCTCTACACCATTACCCAACGAAGAGGAGAACAACTACGTGATGATGTAGGTCAACTCAATAAAGAAAAGGTATCGATCATTAACTGTAATCCTGCTACTACTAGTTATGCTTTCAGGAAAGAGCTACAATACGACGCAGATCTGTACAAAGAGCTAACCAAGTACCCATATCAAACGATAGATGACGTGCTTGCAAAACCTGGGCTCAATACAAGTGGGAGGAAGATGAGGCAAACTACCAACCTCTAACTCAGCCCTAATATGATTATAGGAGTAATCAACGTGTAGACAGGAGGTCAGACAATCGATGAAGCAACTGAAACAAACCGAACAAGATAGAAGATAGGAGGTGACCATAGGATAGGCCTCCAGGAATCGATAACAGGCAAAAAGCTTGAGTCCCTAAGTATAATCTTTGTATCGAGCCAGCGAAAGCATTCAACAGGTTGAGAGGCTAGGAAAATTCAGTAAGATGGCCTTCCAAGATGACTTTGCTCCCTAAAAATGAGGACTCAAGCAGGTAGTGTGAGTTCCACAGCGATCATGGACATTGAACGGATGAGTACATTGCTCTGAAACTAGAAGTATCAGAATTATTGAAACAGGGACGGCTGAAAGAATTCTTTACCGATATAGGAAAAGCCACCTTAGTGCATTGAGACGATTGATAGAAAGGTAAATGGAATGACTATCCCTTAGATCCATCTTGTCCAAAACGCACTGTCAACTTCATTTCGGTCGGATCCGAGGTGAGTAGAATATCACACTCTGCATCCAAGAGACACACTCGACATGTATCAAACGCGGAGGTAATACCTTTTCATATCAAAAATCCTTTGGTCGTTATGGTTATATCTTTTAGCAAAACTGATAGCTCAAATTTATTTTCACTTCACCACGATGCATTGGTTATTTTGTTGTTTATAGCTAATTGTTTGATCAAGCATGGTTTGGTCGACAATGGCAGTTCAACTAACATTTTGTTCTTGAGTGCTTTGAGAGAAATGCATATTGACGAATCGAGAATCACTCACCGTTTGACCACTCTGGAAGAATTTACAAACAAAGTTCCTTATGCTCGACTGCTAGTGAGCATACAATGTAATTGTAAGACGACCATGGCTTCACGAGCTTCGAGCAGTCCCGTCAACCTTTCATCAGACCATCAGTTTCCCAACCAAATGGGGGGTACGGGAAATAATGGGAGAATAGAAAACCTCCAGGGAGTGCTATCAGACAATCCTAAAGGAAAAGAAGTTCAAATTATAGTAATTACAAAAACCTACTGCGGAGCTTGACCCCGACCAACCTCTGTTAGGTTTTTGAGTCATGTTGGTATAATTTCAAATCAAAATGATATTTCCTTTGTATTGATTAGTTGTCTAGGATCATTGTGCTTCAAGCTTTAAGGAAGAATGGCAACTCATCAAGCAAAGTGAAGTCTTCAAAAGGAGCAAGCTTTGTTGCACATCAAAGGTATATTAAGACCTCATTCCTCTTGCAAGGTATTTAGGCATACACACACATTGCATCCATATGTGACACTACATCATTGTTCTTAATTGGTATAACACATACACACATATTAATGTATGCACACGCACTAGATTTAAATTGGCAATATTTGTAAAAATGCATATTCTAGGACTATCTCTAGGAAATGGCATACTTGTGTGTTCTTGTGTTTATTTGTTTGTGTTTTTGTGATATCATACTTGAATATGTTCTCATATTATTCCATATTGAGTTCCGAACATTTCGGTTACTCATTCACAAGTTTTCGAGTTTCGAGTGGAAGTTACAAAACTTTCCGTGTGTTTATCGTACACCATTTTTATCCTTGTGTATCGATTCGATTTCCATATTTTGTAAGTTTTGTAGACGTCCATTTCCATGAGAGAGTCCCTGTTCGTAATCCAAAAACGGATTCAAAATCGGAGTTCTGAAGCCAATAAACGGTCGAAGAAAGTGAGAGGTGTGCAAAAGGGAGCAAAAGGGAAGAGATGTGGCTATTTGCCAAACCACCCCCACTCCATTGGAGAAGCGTGGCCTCCACGGGGAGGACGGCCCTCTGCCCCCGTGGAGGCCACATGCCTCTATGGGGAGCTGAGGTGGCGTGATGATGGCTGCCACCCGAGATCTCTCCCTCTCCATGTAATCTCCCTCCACTTCTTTTAAATATTCCTTCTCTCTTTCGTTTCAATCTAAGAAGACCAAATGTGCAGAATTTTTTCCAAGTTTTTCTCTCAACTTCAAATCACCATATCTCACTCATTTCTTATCTAAATCTAGTGATTCAAAAGGGAGAATTTTCGTATTGAAGTTTTCTATCATCTCTTAGCAATTTTGAAGTCTTTTGTTCAAGTATTTTGGTGGTTCTACACAAATTTCGTGGCTGCACTCAAGTAATCAAGGTATTTGATTATCTTTAATGTTTTGCTCTTAAAAATGCTTAAATACCTTGGATCTTCTTCTCTTTTATGTGTATGTTGCTTGAACAAATGCTATTAAGAGATAGAGATTTAATTATAAGTTAAATTTGTCTAATTAGAGACTTATATGTGTTCTATGTTTTGTTAAATCTATGAATTCACATGTTTGGGAGTTGTATTGTGACAACCTTATAATCTAGGGCTATTTGTGCTTTAATAGATTGTATTTTGATTATTGATAGCCTTTACATGTGCCAGGACTCTTTAGTTGAATATATTTTGGATTAGCACAATTAATTATATATTTATAGCCTATGGAGATTTAAATGATTATTTTGTGAATATGTGCTCTAAATGATTGCTAGAGAATTTCAATGAACATATTTTTTGATTCTAGCATTTTTGGTTTTAGTTCTAAAGTCTTGAATATGTGCTTAATGAACATGTTTTATTTCAAGCTTTAGTTGCAAGAATAAAATCTAGAATTAAAGTGTGTTTTGGTCATGTACATGCTCTAGGTTTTTGTTCGTGTATAAGAACTAGACAACCTTTGTTTTGTGAACTTTGATGCCTAGGTCTGGTTCTTCATGGAGTGTACTTAATCTATACATTTCATATGTTACATGCATCATTTGTATGATGTCAATTTTAGTTGGATTATAAACTAGAAAAATATGCATTGTGTGCTCATTGATCATTCTAGTTTCCATAGGATGTATTGATCACATATTCTATGTTGCATATGTTTGCATTGGCATACATTTGATCACAATAGGAAGTCCTTGTAAAAGGCATGAAGTCTTGGCTAGGATCTGGATGATTCGGATAGTCAAGCAAGGAAGTCTTGGCTAGGATCGGGATGATCCAGATAGTTAAGCAATAAGTCTTGGCTAGGATTGGGATGATCTGGATAGTCAAGCAATGAAACTTTCTAGAGACACGAGATGTGTCTTGGATAGAAAGTTAGAAATGTCTCTTTCATTAGAAGGCCTGAGGGTTAGGTAGAGGTGATGTCTAATAGAGAGTGTATCATGTTGATTAGTTACTTTTGAGGGTGTACTTTTATCGTCTAGTGAAAGATAGTTTGCCGGTGGTTATGGATTCAACCCGTGGATGTTTTCTCTTCAGAGGTTTTACCACATAAAACATATTGTGTCAAATGTCTTTATCCCTACCTCATTTATTATTGTATATGTGTTTGGTTGTATCTTGTTTAGATGATCATTTCTAGATATCTTTATAAACAAGATCTTTGTAAAGTGTGAGATGCAAACGTTCATTTGATCAAAGTTGTATATAGATCTTTCGACCGCCTGGGACCTCCTCTTCCAGAGCCAGCTCGAGACAGGGCTGGGCTCCAACTTTCGATCCGGGATAGGCTAAGACCCATGCCCCCAGTTCCGAAAAGACCTTCGCAATATCAGCCCAGGCGAGTTAAGTCTGCTGCAGATGCTTTGACCCGGGAGCAACGAAAGGTACCTCACCCAACGGCATCGAGAAGGAATGCCCAGGCCCAAGAGGAAGAGAATCGACAAACTTCTCGAGTGGATCCTATCCATGAAGGGGATCGGATAGAGGTCGCCAGTTCATCAGAGGGACTCGACAGCGAAGAATCCGAGGTCAATTCAAAGAAACCTGGGAGCAAGAGACTGAGGGATCAGCTGGCAAAGCTACAGAAGAAGGTCCAGCAGATAAGAAAAGGAAAGAACAAGAAGGATAAAAAGGATCCATTGAGCGAGATGAACGCTCCCTTCACTAGGAGGATCCGGGAAGCGGAACTCCCACCAAAATTTAAAATGCCAGCAGATAAGTTCTCCGGAACAGAAGACCCTCTAAGCCACCTGAAGAGCTTCGTCCAACAGATGAAGGTCCAGAACACTACCATAGCAGCTATGTGTAGGATGTTTCCAACGACCCTAACCGACTACGCGAAAACTTGGTTCAGGAAGCTGCCTGCTGGTAGAGTGGAATCTTTCACGAAGTTATCAATAGATTTTTGCTCGCAGTTCCAAGGGGTCAAACTTCATCCGAAGGATCCCTTACATCTCCAATATGTGATTCAAGAACGAAGTGAGATACTTCGATCGTACGTGGAACGTTTTCACAGAGAGGTCATACAAATGGGAGTTTTCGCCGAGAAAGAGACTCTCACCAATTTCAGGCGGAACCTGTGGGAGGGAAAGCTTTTCCGTTCTTTCACCAAAAGACCTCTCGAGACTTACTAGGAGGCCTACGATTGGGCTCCTGAGCAGGTCGAGATCGACGAGCAACTGAAAGTCAAGATGGAACACGACGATATGAGAACGGCGAAGCGTCAGAAAAGAGAAGCCCCCAAATCTGAGCTAGCTCAGAGAGCTCAGAATAAACCTCCCAATAGGTCGACCTATCGCTTCCCCGCTCCTCAGCACAGGCAAGAAAAATATCCAGCAAGACAAACCCCTCCTCAGGCTTCACCACCTCTAAGGACCGTAGCCCCCATAATGCGAGGAGAGAAAGGGTATGACTACTACACTCCTCTGAACGCTTCTAGGGAAACGGTCTACCTTGTTATATGAGACAAGGGGTACTTCAAAAGCTTACTCCCATGAAAGCCCCAGTTGACAGGAGGAACCGGTACAAGTACTGCGACTTCCATGAAGACGTGGGCCATAATACTTTAGAGTGTTATAATTTGCGCAACCAGATTGAAGCGCTGATAAGGGGGGCTGCTTGATTGAGTTCTTGTAGCAGATCAGAGATAACATTCTGATTGGAAGGGAGGTATAGACCGAGATCCGTCAGGATACAGAGAAGAGAAAGGGGGAATAGATTGATTTAATGCAACAAATCCAGGTGATACACACCATCAGCGGATGGCCCACACTGGCTGGCACCTCCAATAATTCCCGAAAAAACCACACAAGGAATATTCCCCGCATAGAAGAAAGCCAGGGAGTCTTCAAGGTCAACCAAAGCCCGATGGAGCCCTCCTAGTCAACACAGATTGTTTTCACTGAAGCAGATGTCTTCAACACCGTGCAACCTCATGATGATCCCTTAGTGATCACGATACAAATTGCCAATTGCCTAGTCCATTGCGTGCTTGTAGATACGGGCATCAGTGTAGATATCCTCTTCAAGGATACTTTGGAAAAATTAAATCTAAAGCAATGGTGTTACAATAGCTGTACAACTCCACTTTATGGGTTCACCAGGGATTCGATCATACTGGTGGGATCGAAGATACTCCCAGTAATCGTCGAAACAGAATGTCATGACAGACTTTGTTGTGGTTGACACCCCATCGACCTACAACGCCATCCTAGGAAGACCATTCCTGTCCTCCTTGAAGGGAGTCTTGTCCATATACCACAATGTCCTGAAGTTCCCGGTGGGAACCAAGGTGGGGGAGGTACACGGAGACCAGCAAGCAGCTAGGAAGTGCTACGCAGTGTCTGCCAATCCTACGGCTTTAGCAAAACAGTGCGTATAGGTCGCAATAACCCAGGAAGATATGAAAACATCCCAGATAATCTAGGAAGAAATGGAGCCCTCGGAGCATCTAGAGAATGAACCCATAATGCCTTATAAGGAGGAACAGAGCAAGGAATGGGCCAGCGGGCAACCCGTAGATAGACTAGAGGAGAAACCCATCAGAAATGACGATCCCTTCAAGGTCGGGGCTACCCTCGAGCCAGAAGTGAAAGAAGGCTTAGTTGATCTTCTCAGAGAATTCAGCGACATCTTCGGTTGGAGCCATGATGAAATACCTGGGATCCCGGTATCATTGGCCGCTCATTGACTAGCGGTAGACCCAACGGTCAAGCCCGACAAACAGAAAAGGCATCACTTCAACGCTGAGAGGAACGTTGCGGTGCAGGAAGAAGTAGATAAATTGATCAAGGCAGGGTTTATCAGAGAAGTGCGCTATCCCGAATGGATCGCCAACATGGTCATGGTTACGAAGGCGAATGGGAAGTGGCGTATGTTTGTCGATTACACCGACCTCAACCAGGCATGTCCAAAAGACAGTTTTCCTTTACCAAAGATCGACCAACTGGTTGACTCCACGTCTGGAAATAAACTTCTGAGTTTTATGGACTCGTTCTCAGGATACAACCAAATTAAGATGCACCCAGCTGACCAAGATAAGACCAGTTTCATTACTGGGCAGGGCTTGTATTGCTACAAGGTGATGCCATTTGGTTTGTAGAATGTAGGGGCTACATACCAGCGACTAGTTAATAAGCTGTTCATGCCCGAGATAAGAAGGACGATGGAGGTATACATCGACGACATGATCACAAAATCATCAACCGCAGAAGGACATCGGGAAGACCTTCGTAAGACCTTTCTTATACTGAGAGAAAACCAGATGCGGTTGAACCCCTCCAAGTGTGCCTTCGGGGTAACAACGGGGAAGTTTCTAGGTTTCATGGTTCATGAGAGAGGCATAGAGGCCAACCCAAAAAAAATCAAAGCTATCTTGGACCCGGAATCCTCCACATCACTTAAACAGGTACAAATTCTGACTGGACGTGTAGCGGCGCTCAATAGGTTTATCTCTCGCTCCACCAATAAATGCCTCTCTTTCTTCAAAGCCATCAAACAAGGTAAAAACATGAAATGGAGCCAGGAGAGAGAGCAAGCTTTCCAAGCCTTGAAAAAATACCTAACAAGCCCACCGTTGTTAGTCAAGCCAATTCCCGGAGAGGAACTGCAGATCTACCTGGCCGTCTCAGAAACTGCAGTAAGCGGAGCTTTGGCCAAGGAGTGTGGCGACGGGGTTCAAAGGCCCATATACTATGTGAGTCATGCTTTAACCAAGTCAGAGAAAAATTATATTCTCATGGAAAAACTCGCTTATGCTCTGGTGATCTCGGCGAGGAAGCTCCGTCCCTACTTTCAAGCTCATTCGGTAGCAGTGGTGACAGAACAACCTCTCCGCCAATTCTTACAAAGACCAGATGTGTCCGGAAGGCTACTCTTATGGGCCCTAGAGCTCACTCAGATCGATTTAAAATATAAGCCCGGACCACGATTAAGGCACAGGCTTTGGCGGACTACGTGGCAGAATTTTCAGCGCTCCCAGGTCAAGAGAATCCCGTAACACCAAATGAGATCCCTGAAAAGACCTCCGAGATCGACAATTGGCCGGAAGGCTGCAAGTCCTGGACCCTCTATACAGATGGAGCATCCGGGCAAGCCGGGGGAGGAGCTGGCGTAGTTTTTATTGACCCGGAGGGGATTGAATTATGTCACTGTTTCAGATTCGAGTTTAAAGCCACAAGTAATGAAGCAGAGTATGAAGCCCTCCTAGCTGGGATGAAGGCAGCCATCGAACTAAAGGCCGATTACCTGTAAATCAAGAGCGACTCATTGCTTGTTGTCAATCAGGTGTCTGGGGTGTATCAGGCAAAAGGAGATAATATGGCTGCCTACCTAAAGCTAGCCCAGTTGCTAAAAAATAAGTTTAAGGGGTTCAAGATCGATCAGGTGCCTCGACAGCAAAACCACCGCTCGGATGTTCTGGCTAAGATAGCTGCAAATAGAGGCCAATCCTTACCACGGGGAATTCCCTTCCAAGTGATCTCCCAACCGAGCACACCAGCAAATAAGGAAATCTGCTCCCTAGATCGTCAGCCTTGCTGGATGGACCCGATCGTTGCCTACCTCCTAGAGGGACAGCTCCTCGAGGAGTCCGATCAAGCCCGAAGGATTAAAAGACTCTTGGTCCGATATTGCTTGGTAGACGGGTACCTCTACAGAAGGGGTAGATCTCTCCCCTTACTTAGATGATTGCATCCTGACGATGCTAAATGGGCACTAAGAGAGGTTCACTCTGGGGACTGCGGGAACCACATCGGTGGAGAAGCTCTAGCATATCAAGTGCTTCGTATGGGGTACTACTGGCCGACCATCCACCAAGACGTAAGAAGCTTTGTACAATCTTGCGAGCCATGTCAAAGGACTTCAAACTTGAACCACCAGCCAACTGAGCGACTGTCGTCTCTAAGTTCACCCTACCCCTTTGCCATGTGGGGAATCGACCTAATTGGACCGCTTCCTACTGCTCCCGGACATGTGAAATATGCTATCGTGGCTATCGACTATTTCACAAGATGGGTCGAGGCAGGGCCTCTTTCTCGGATATCAGAGAAGATTAAGACCAAGTTCATCAAAACCAACGTGGTATGTAGATTCGGGACCCCTCTCATCATTATAGCCGATCTGGGTAAGCAGTTCGACAACGCCCGATTAAAAGATTTCTGCAAAGGATTGGTTATCGACCTCAGGCTCACTTCAGTAGCCCATCCTCAGACTAAGGGGCTGGTGGAATCCACCAACAAGACTATCAAGAAACTTCTAAAGAAGAAACTACAGTAGAAAAAAGGAAAATGGGCCAAAGAGCTGCCAGAAGTCCTCTGGGCATACCGGACTACAAAGAGAACAGCTACAGAGGAGACACCTTACTTCCTGGCTTTCGGAGTTGAAGCGGTCCTCCCTATCGAGCATAAATTAACCTCATTCAGGGTGCAACATTTTGAACCCAAAAGTAACGAGGTCAAGCTCCAGGCTAATCTGGACCTCCTAGAAGAGAAACAAGACCGGGTAGCGGAGAAAGTTGCAATCTACCAGAGTAAGATCACTAGATATTTCAACCGAAAGGTCAGAGCCCGAAATTTCAAAGAAGGGGATCTGGTGCTTAAGAAAGTGACCCTGAATACTCGGAAAAGGTCGGATGGAGTCCTAAGCCCCAATTGGGAAGGGCCATATTTGATAAAGTTAGTTGCTCTCAATGGAGCCTACAAACTCGAAGACATGGATAGACGACCCATCGACCACACTTGGAACGCAGATCACTTGAGGAAATTCTACCCTTGAGCAGGGAGTTTTCAATCAGATTACCCCCATTTAGGTTTCATTAAAATCCCTAATAAAGATGTACTACATCTCAATCATCAATAAAGTCATTATTTTTTTTCTCTTTATCTCCGACTATGTTCAACATTAGTATCTACATACTCGACTGGGAAATTCAACATAGACACCTCAAGACCAGTGACTAGCCGGGGAAGCCCCCTCACTACCCCTGATGCCTTGGTCGGGCTACCACCCCCAAGAAGAGTCTGAGTGTAAGAGCATAGTTGTCATCCAGATCTCGAGACCAGGAAATAGCTAAACAGCCCTCCTGATGCCTTGGTCGGGCTACCACCCCCAAGAAGGGTTTGAGTGTAAAAGCATAGCTGCCATCCAGATCTCGAGACCAGGAAATAGCTAAATAGCCCTCTTGATGCCTTGGTCGGGATACCACCCCCAAGAAGGGTCTGAGTGTAAGAGCATAGTTGCCATCCGGATCTCGAGACCAGGAAATAGCTAAATAGCCCCCCTGATGCCTTGGTCGGGCTACCACCCCCAAGAAGGGTCTGAGTGTAAGAGCATAGTTGCCACCCGGATCTCGAGACCAGGAAATAGCTAAACAGCCCTCCTGATGCCTTGGTCGGGCTACCACCCCCAAGAAGGGTATGAGTATAAGAACATAATTGCCAGCCAAACCTCAAGACCAGGAAATAGCTAAACAGCCCTCCTGATGCCACGATCGGGCTACCTCTCCTAAAACGGATTTCAATATAAATATTTGTTTTCGTGTGCAAGATCAAGATCATCCTGATAAGAATTCCCTACAAAAGTCAGAATGAAGTATGAACAAATTATCATCAAGGATGCAGTTCTGATTCCTAGTTAGGACCAGGAATAAAACAAGAGTTTCTCAAGCGAATCAGTTTCTCATTAAAGACAAGTCTTATTAAAGACAAGATGAGCCTATCCCCCGGTAAGGCTACATCTATCAAACGGGGAGCCCAACCTCCGAGCACGGGCTACAAAAAAAAATAACTAAACTAATCAAGAGTAAAACGGGGTGCCCACCCCCTTTTTTGGGCAATCAAGGCCAATCATAAATAGTCCGCGTCAAGCTTTGGAACTCTCTTGATTTTCTTCTGCTGATCCTCCTTCCTCATGTTGATCCACTCCATCAACCCCCCTTCAGGTAGTTGCCCATCTTGGTTATCCTCACCAACCATCCCTCCATTCAGAGGCTCTTCCTGTTGATCAGCAAGATCTTCCTCCAGAACTTCATTAATCACTGCCATAACCTCAAGCGGGATTGCCGCATCGAGAAGGGCAGCCAAAGACCCCGTCTGGCTCCTGTCGACCTCCATCTCCATTATATGGGGTTCCTCAGACGGGCTCCTAGCTCCTTCCCCAGCTCCTGGCTGATCTTCTTCAGATCGCGAGGATAGAACCTTACTTGAAGACTCCCCAGGACCTGAAGCAGTAAAGATAGGAGGAGGAAATGGAGGATCTGCCTAGACAGGCTACTTTCCAGCTCTTGCCTGGCTCGAAGGAACCGCCTCATCATCATCAGGGCGAGACAACTCAGCAGCCTTGATCATTATCTCCTTTCTATCCCAACTGGCAATGGATGACAGATCAAACGGAAGAGGGAGAGCCTCTGCGACCTGAAAGGAAGCGTAGAAGTATCCATCACTAAAGGAGGTCTCCGCGTCAGCTTGTAGCTTGGTCACCTGAACAATCAAAGCCTGATTCTCGAGGTCCAACTTCTTAGCCTCAGCTTTCCAAGAATCCCTCTACCTAGCCCGCCGAGTAGATTGGAGACATTCTTGATCATAAGACTGCTTCGTCCTCTCATGATCACAACGAAGCTCGGCCAGCTCGATCTCAATTTTTCCTTGGTTAGAGGTCATCTCTTATACTAGGGTCTGAGCCTGCTTGAGCAATCCCATGGCTTTCTCGGCTTCGGCTTCAGCCTTAGCAGCCCAGTCACGGAGGAGGGTTACCTGGTTGCCCATGGCTACATTTAACTTGAAGGCCTATAAAATACAAAACCAGGGTTAAATATTGAACAAGCTGGCAGAAGCAGTACGAAGAAAATACAATTACCTCAGCTAAGACAGCAGACCCTTTGGTGAGCAACAAATCCACGGGCATTGAGGCCATCCTGGAGATCCTACTGCCCGGACAGGACGCGATGAATTGTTCCAGGACTTCATCCTGCCCTGTCAAGATCGACTGAGGGCGGGAACGGCTATGAGCAATCCCTGCGACACCTATTTCAAAGTCCTTCGAAGCTCGGGGGGTTGGAAGCGTAGCGGAATCAGGAGGACGAATAGAGGGAGTAGCAACCTTAGCAACAACAACAGAATGGGCAGAAGCAGTTGGACCAATATCTTGGGGAACCTTACCCAGAGCCCGAAAAGCCTGCGACGCAAGGTTGACCATCTTAAACCCAGCTGGGGAGGTAGATTGAGCAAGAGCCGGTGCGACCCCAGCAAAGGGAAGATGAGTTCAAGCCTGAGGAGAACGTTGGACGTCGCAGGAAGCTGGCTCAACAACAACAACTGTGAGTAAACAAAACAAAAAAGGAAAACGTCAGAACCAAGCTAGTCAACAAGACCAAGCAAGACGATTCAGAGACACTTACGAGGAGTAGCATCTGAGATCCGCAGGTATTGATTCACCTTACGAGGATCGAAGGCTTTGGCGGTTGGGAACTTCAGGTTCAAGTAGTTACTGGCTAGAATAGCCTTCAAAATAGTTTCAGATTCAGAAGGCAGGGAGTCCCGGTCCCACGATGGTTTGTCACTAAAAGCTATGGGAACCTCGAACTCTTGCCTCCCAATGAAAATTGAGCTTCCCCAATCATCCCCTGCAAGGATCCATTCTTCCTTCCAGGCGGGATCCTTCTTCGAAGCGCCAGGAATAACAAAGTTGAGCTTATTCTTGGCCTTAGCATAAAACTGACCTCGGGGGGCGCCAGATAGGCTCCCGATTTGGAAAAGATAGCCCGCTCCTCTGATCCTGGCTCTCTCATCACCTTGCTCAGCTGGCATTGTTCCCTCCACAGCACGAGGAAGCCAATCAAATGCCTCCAAAAGCCGGACATCAACTGGAAGGGAGCAAGCTGGATGGCGTTGAGAGGTCGCCGAAGAGTAGGATGAAAGGGAAGCCTAACCCCATTCTCGAAAGCCACCACATGAATTGGAAGCACGCCTTTAAGGGGGTTGAAGAACTCATAACCCTTGGGAGGTACTGAGATAGAAATGCTGTCAGGAATGCCATACTTAGACCTTAAAAGATAAATCACGTTCGGATCAACAGTGGAATCAGGAACAACCCTGAAGTCATAGGGAGGAAGCCTCTCCAAAGGGGGGCCGGAAGCCGGGACTCGATGCTCTACCACGGCGTCGCCGCCAACCTCTTTATCGGAGTCTTCATCGGCTAGATCCAGAGGATGGTCAGGATGGTTAGAAAACCCGGTCCCAATGGACACATTCCTGTTCGACCACCGATATTGTGGATTGGACGGAGAATCATCGCTGTCTAAGCTCCTCCTTACCCGTTTTCCAGGGGCAAGGCTAAAGACCTCTTCGCCGTCAACCATGGAATCAACGGAATCGTGACTAGTTTTCGACATGATGAAGTCGGTGAGGATAAGGAATGAAGAAAAATATATGCTTGAGAGAAAGTTTATGAGAGAAAGTTTATCTTGGGAAAATTTGAAATTTGAGAGATATGAGGAAGACATTGAGATAAACAAGTATATATAGGCAAGAGGGCAGCAGCACGAGCTGTCGAGATCTTCGGTTAAGATCACAAAGAATCTCGGAGACTGCCATAACACAACCGGATTAACTCAGAAATAAGTCAGTCAGCTCACACCACGTCACTTGCGCAGTTAATGAGAAGATTTCCCCAAGATTCTGGTAACGGTAAAGAATCTCAGAGACTGCCGTAAAGTAGCCGGATTAACTCAGAAATAAGTCAGTCAGCTCACACCACGTCACTTGCGCAGTTAATGAGAAGATTTCCCCAAGATTTTGGTAACGGTAAAAAAGGAAAGATTTCCCAAATAAAATAAAAAATCTGACCCCAACCCCGAGTTCGACAACCAGTGTTCAAGTCAGAGGGGACTTCTGTTAATAGCTAAATTTGGCTATGGACCAAAGGGAAATTTTCCACCCTCTAAACCTGGCTCCATGCCCGAGGTCATCCACCAAGAGACCATGTTACCCGAAGCCGAGCTACGATATTACCCCACAGGAATAAGGACGGGCTCCAGAAACACCCGGAATAGAGCCCGACTCGGTCAGATCGAGCCCGCATCACCGAACTTGAAACCAGGAAATCCCCCCGAAGTCGGGATTACCTCACAATCTCTCCCGAAGCTCGCCTATACCTCGCTAACATAGTGGGGTGTCCGTAGGAGGCCGTACCTAGCTCCAAAAGGTCAAGGGAGGCTAGACCTAGCTCCTAGCTATAGTAAACTTCTGAATATCGGGGCTAAAACACTGATCGACCTCACTATCTGATGTACCTCACCATAATATACACCATATTCAATGACCCCTATGGGGGATCATGCTAAACCTGAAGACACACAGGATTATATCTTAAGACGTTACATACGTACAGAACAAGTAATAGAGTCCAAGTAGGAAACAAATTGATCTCCACCAAGATATTCTCAACTCAGCAATTAACTCAAAGTCAATGACATTTAAATGTAAAATCCCGTCCGATAAGGAGGGAAGGGATGGAGAAAATCAAGGGGAGAATCAATTAGTTTAACCTATGAAGACAATGTATAAAAGAAAGACTTCGGCCTTCAGAAAGAGGAGACTACTTTTCGACAGGCATACGACAACAACCCTACTACACCCTAGAGGGATTGAGAGCGATTGAGAAATATTTGTAAACGATATACCATTAATAAGAATAAAGAAAACATTTTCGTTCTCTTTTGTTCATTCTCTTTTGATGGTATTGATAATAGTATTTTTCTTGTTCATTTTTAACTAGCACTGACTAGAATACATTCTACCTTGACCACCACCTCCGTGGTAGTGGTTTTGAGAGTGTTAATTGAGATTTCTCACCCCGAGTAAAATTTCCGTTAACAAATTGTGCGACAATTGCAGGGTTCATATGAAGCAAGAGACCCTAAGATGACAGCTTATCTCGACCTTGCACAAGAGTTAAAGTCGAGCTTCGAGGATTTTGCAACCGAAAAATTTCCATGATAAAAAAATGTTCAGGAAGATTCTCTAGCATATCTTGGTTCAACAATGCAAGCGACTGAAAACAGGGTTATCCCCATGGTATACCTACAATGGCCAGTTGTCTGGAAAAATAAAGTGCAAATGGAAGTGTTATTGATCAACCGTGATCCGAATTAGATGACACCAATCATTGATTACCTCGACCACGATAAACTTCCAGAAGATCAAAACGAGGCCAAAAGGCTGCGAGCTAAGATGGCCAAATTCAATATGATAAGATGTAAACTATACAAATGATCTTTTGCAGGTCCTTACCTCTTGTGTGTGAAACCCTCAAAGACCAAGTCAGTATTAGTCAAGCTACATAGTGGAAAATATGGGAATCACTCCGGGTAGAGGAGCTTAGCTCATCGAGCAATAACATTAGGGTACTACAGGCCAACCATAGGGTCCGATGCGTACAAATTCATGAAAAATTGCGACAAGTGCCAACGACACGTGCAAGTATCTCACTTACCTCCAGAAAGGCTTAACTCGATACTGTCTCAATGGCCGTTCATGAAGTGAGGAATGAATATAGTCAGAAAATTCCTAGCATCGAACAAGGGAGGGAAAATGTATGTACTAGTGATGAGATACTACTTTACCAAGTGGGTCGAGGCAGAGTCATACATGAGCATCAAGGACACCAAGGTAAAAAAATTTCTTTGGAAAATTATTATCTGCAGGTTCGGAGGTTCAAAGGAGATTGTAACTAACAACGGCTCCCAAATCATTTCGTTCAATTTCCAAGACTTCTACTAGGAGAGGGGAACGAAGATTCATTTTTCAACTCCTAGATACCCACAGTCGAGTAGTCAAGCTGAATCAACTAATAAGACGATAATGGGAACATTGAAGAAAAAGCTTGAAGCTGCAAAGGGACTCTAGCGGGAAAACTCCATGAAGTCTTGTGGTCTATCGAACTACGTCTTGAACATCAACCAGAGCTACTCCGTTCTCCCTCACTTTTGGAGCAAAGGCACTTATACCAGTCAAGTTGAATGTTGAATCAGCAGGTCGAATCAAATCAAAGATCTGGCATTCAAAGATCACGAGATTCGAAGCTTCAAGTACCAGTCTCCTAGACACATTGAGAAAACTTACACTTGGGAAAGTAGGATATGTATACCAACACTCAAGACTCGACTCTTAAATATGACCAAAATGTATCTGAAGTGCTCTATGTCGAGCTATATAAGTGTTGTAAACATCATTCGTAAATTAATGAAAATTTTCATTTTAAGTTTTTCAATTAAGTATTCATTGATCAGTCGATCAATCAATCAGTCAATAAATTTGTCAATCAACAGAAGTTGTGCTCGAACCTCAAGCTTTATTTCTCTTATTTAACAAGATAAATCTTGGTCTAAAGTTTAAATCAATTAATTTCAAAGCATACATGATTAGCACCTTATCAGCATGCTCTTTTGTCGAACAAATGTTTCAAAAGCAACCAAAATTCTAAAAAGTAATTAGAAAGGAAACATTCAGAAATATTACAGAAATATCAAAAGAGTCAAGATATTGTCCACCTCTTTGATCGAATCTAATTATATATAAAAAATAAGATTGTTTTCAACTATCCATCTTAATCTTGACGAGCACCCTCCAGGTCATCCCCACTAGCATTGCTTCCAATTGCTTTCTTCTCTGACTCAGCCACTGCCTCATCATTCTTGTCTTCTTCATCCTCATCTTCATCATCCTCTTCGAGGGCCATCAACTCTTTCCACTGCTCCCAATACCTTGATGTTTTTGTTTGAGTCCCAAGTATCAGTAAGACCTAGCAGATACTCCTGCATGAGCTTCCCTCTGGTCTCAATCATGGCCCTATTAGAGCCTTTCCAGTGCATCTGCTAGTATGTCATCAGTCCAAGATAGCTTATTTTCACTCGATTTGAGAGAGGCCTTTAATCGAACAACCTCCTCTTCAAGGTCTGCAAGCTTATCAGTTGCCTCTTTTGACACCCTCTTCACTTCAGCAGCAAACGACTTGGCCTCCTCAAGCTCCATTTTTATCTTCGAGTTAGAGGAAGATAAAGAAGTGATCTTTTTAGAAAGGGTCTCGACATCCTTTCTCTAGAAGAGCTGAGACTAAAAAGCTTGCAAGGGACAGAAAATAGATAAATTTTACACCAATCCACACTGATTAAAAGGTAAAGTAAATTTTACTTAGACAAATGCTGAACCTGAAATGCGCCAGCTAATCCCCAGTCGACAACTCGAGAGGCTCCTACCTTGGAGAGGTGAGCTTCATCTTTGGGGAACAATAGTTGATCGGCATGTCTCAGCATTGAGCCAAGATCACAATAGATAGAAACTTCAGATGAAAACTTGACCACGACACCTTCATCTGAATTCTCATCAAGATGAGGATGTTTCTTCGACTTCTCGACAGTAGGAGCAGTCGGTTCCAGTTAATCTACATTTTCAGTTGGCTCGACAACTTGAATGGCATGTACACTGGCAGCTCATTTTCCTTTCCTCTTCTTTAACATGTCCATTTTCCTCTTCAAAGCTTCCTTAGAAGAGAGAAGTTTCAAGTTCGTCATCGTTGCTGCAGCGAAAGCTTACTCGACGTCAATAACAAGCTCAAGAAATTGAGTGCCATACAAAATCTCGAACCCATGTCTTATGCAAGGGTACTTAACCAAATCTTCAACATAAGGATATAGGTTACTTGATTGAGCAAAATTGATTTGGTTCTATAAAGAGCTCTTCCTGAGACTATCCTCATGCAACAATTTCTTCCAATTCTTTGATCGAGCCAAAAATGTCATACATTTTAGTCCTCGTATCCTTTCCTTTTGTCTTGTTCTTGGGTGTTTTCATGTGTATTTATGACTCTTTTATTGATATTGCAGGCATTAGGTGAAAAATCAAGATGCAGGATCAAAAGAAGACAAGTGGTGCAAAAAAGAGGGTATTGAAGGCCATGTTGCACAGGTATCATACCTGTGCACTACCCATGCAGCTACCCGTGCAACGAAAGAAGATTTCTAAGGACACCAAAGTGCATGGGTAACTGCACGGGTATTACCCATGCACAACCCGTGCATATTGCCAAGACCAGAAGACATAAAAAGTGAGATTTGGTGACAAAGGGCTTGAATTGTAAAAAAAAAAGTGTGTGCAGATAATCCAACTTCAAAGGATCATATCTCCCTCCTCGGATTGAACCATGTTTCGAATTATATATATTTAGAAATCCTCGAAAGTCTATTTTCCAGTAGTTTTTACAGATTACAAGTCTGTATTTTCTAGAGGAAGTTATGGCCATTTTTGTAATCATTGCGCAGCTGTCCACATGAACTGCACGGGTAACCTACCCGTGCACTGCAACTTCTAGCTAAGCAAATGATGGGTTTTTTTGGTCATTTTAGAGGGGTAATGATGTCTTTTCATACCCAGATCATGCCCTTACCTCCCAAGCCTATAAATATACCATTTTCGTATTAAAAACTCTCTCTTCCACACTTCAAAACTTCCACCCTCTTCCAAACATGAATTTTCTCCCCTTTCTAAACCCTAACCACTAAACTAGAATTATGAATCATTCCTCATCAAATCTAACCAGCATCGTCCTCATCTACTCAAGGACACTTAGGAGATTTGATTCAAGTTTAAAGGAAGGAGAATGTCTACATGAGTCTTCTCTATCTCTCTTCTCCTATTTATTTTCATTTTTTGTCATGAGTAGCTGGATATCCCACTAAGGGATAGATTTGAGACACTTGTGGATATTAGGCTTGGTAATGAACTTTATATTTTATATTAAATCTATCAAATATGTTCTATTCATCGCTATAATTGATTTCTAGGATGATTTGTATTAGATTGTACATGATTGTCTTTGCAATTTGTTTTAGAAATTATTTTAGTAGGGAATTTGGTATACATGATGCTGGGTTCTATTTATCTCATTTGAATGGGAGGATTGAGCAAGAGTACATGACTCAAGTGAAATCCGGACATGTTAATCTCATCTCTAACTAATCTTAAATGGGTAATCAAAACTATACATGATGGGATTGGTTGCTTGTGAGACATTAAGCATCAACACTATACATGATAGGTTGGTGAATTTAATCAAAGAGATTAGTCTCTTATTTTGATAGATAATCAGTCATTGCACAACCACTTCCGGGTGGCCAATACCATACATGATGGATTGGATACTCATAAGTGGTATACAACCAATCCTATACACCTTAGGTTGGTTACACAAGATTAAATGTGCATTCATGTGAGTTCCTACATTGCACACCATTCACTTGTTGATCCACCAATACCTTAGTCCTCACTTTTGCATTCTTATTAACACTAACTGCATATTAGATTCACTTGTCTAATTGTAGTTGCATAGTAGTTATTAACTTTCTAAACAAACCATTGATATTTACTTTATTTATGCTTAGCTTAGGTTTATTAGTAGTTAACTAGTCTTAGCCATTTAATTTCCCTTTCCCTATGGATGATACCCTTACTTTTCATTGTACTTGTTTTGTAAACATTTTGAGGCATTTGAGGTTTTATAAATATTTTTGACGGATCTTTTCTAACGATATAAATGTCCTCGTCAAAATGGCGCTGCTTCCGGGGATAGGCGCTAATTAGGTGGCTAATCATAGTTATCTAGCTAGTTTCTTAGTGTTTTTAATCTTTTTGTTTCTTTTTACTTCTTGTGGTATTTTTGTTTTTCTTTGTTTCAGGACTCTATGGGATTCTTCATGCAAGATTCAAGGCTAAACTACCGACCTATGAGCAGATCATCCGAAGATGAGATAAGAGAGCTCATGCGGGATGGGTGTCGTATCAACAAGGAAATTATAGCATCTCTTAAGGCATCCGATCAGAACTTCAATAAATATGTGCTACCTAGTTGGCCAAATCAAGGAATGGAGTCCAGTTTTGAAGGAAATTTCAACACCTCCAAGATGGCATCAAGTCAAGACTGCAAGACAATCTCATACCTACTAAGGGATGAGCCACAAAGGACCCTTGAGGAAGATAATAGCATAATGACGGTAAAGATGTGCAAGGAGATGATGGATGCCAGAAAAGAATTAATGTCATTAATGGAGTTGTTGAAGAATGAAAAGGATGCACTTCAATTGAAAGTAGAAGAAGTCTCCCGAGAGAAAGAGGATACGAGGGAGGTTTTGAAAAGAAAGTGAAACTTTTGAAAAAGGAGCTAGAAGGCAAAGAGTCCTTAGAAGTGTCAAAGATAAAGAAGCTCCAAGAGCTAAACAAAAAGCTCATACTTGAGGTGAAATCGCTCAAAGCGGATAATAGTACTCTCTTGAAGAAGAATGGTAAAGTCTTCAACTAAAACAAGGAATTAGAGGAACAAGTTAAGAGACTAGAAGTCGTAAAAAGTACAAGATTGGAGGAACTCTTGAACTTCACAAGGGCATCAAAGGAGTTTGAAGACAAGGCAGCTCACCAGTTAAAAGAAATGCAAATGGAAATTGAGCTAAAGGTCACAGCCCTAGATGAGGTCAAAGATGCACTGAACCAGAAAGAAGAAGCTCTCAAAATAGCTGAGGTAAGAGAAGGTGACTACATGATGAAGTTAGAAAGAGTGGAACATGCAGTCCTTGCCATATCGACAAATTTTCACTCAAAACCACTGAGTCACCAATTGAAAGGTAGAATTCCTAACTCTTCCCTCGTGTGTTATTTTTGTTCAAAAAGAGAGCATTTTAAAAATGAGATTTATACATAGTAATAGGAAAATGAGAGGTGCTAGGAATAGGAAAAACATTCCTAAAGTTAAGAAGATTTGGGTAAGGAAAGACCAAATACACTTAGTGAGAAATATGAGAAAGGAAAAGATAAAAAGTACACCTACATTTATTTGGGTTGAAAAGAAGAAGGAATTCCAAAACTTGGTCAAACCACCCTTAGAGGACCCTATCCCCTCACTTAGTGCATCACACTGAATATTTTTGATGCATGATAAAATTGAACAATCTATTTTTCCCCCTTTTCAAGCTAATATTTCTCTTAACCTTTATGTGTGAAATCTTGCGTGATAATTGAGAGGAGAGAAAGAATTAGGTTTGGGGGTAAAATATATTGTGGGATTTGTTTAGCTTGTTTAATTTGTTTCTTTTCAATAAAGATGTGGTTTTGCAAGTTTTGGTGTGGCAATTGCATGTATTCAACAAGATCTAGCTTGCCTGAAGTTTCTAATGTATGTTTTAGTGTGGTAGATAAGCTACAGCTTCTAGAGGAAGGGAATTTTTTGCAACTTGTGTATCACTGCAAGGCTCTTCATCTCTTGGTAGGAAACAACAACAACTTATGCATCTTGGAGGGACAAGCAGGACAAGAGTGCTCATAAAAAGAGCAAAAGCCTTACCTTAATAGGAAAAGCTAGCAAGGAGACAACCCACCTCTGTTTGAATTCTTGAACTTTTTATTTATGCACCTTTAGTCTTACTTTTTGCTTACTTTTGGTTTGTCCAATAACTCTTAGTGGATGATTTGGAGTTGGTGACTTTTGATAGGGCTTTGATGATATTTTGATATGTGGATGATATATATGGTGCATATTAAGGATTATTTGATATATGCATTTTTGATATGAATGAGCCAGAGGCTTTTATGGATACATATGTGAGTGTACATGTTCTTAGTGCACATATATAGCCCAACTTGGTTTGGAGGTTTTAAATTCATGCATATACTTATACAGGAATGAGCATATAGTAGGAATCGGTTTGGGGGTCATTATCCTCATTCCGTTAATTTTGTGAATGAATGCTTGCTGTTGGTTTGTGCTTAATTCCATATTTACATAGAATGCCTTATTTTTATATTGAGCCATGTTTGAGTCATTTTAATTTTTGTTTGGCATTGATTGCTCGTGATTAGTGCCTAGGTTGTTGAGTTTTGACTCAGTTAGGTGTGCGCAGCTAGGCCATGCTCTCTTGTCTTCAACATTGAGGACAATGTTGGGTTTTGGTTTAGGGGTGTAGACGTCTTTTCGAGTTGTCTTTTTTGTTTTTGAGTCATTTTTCATGTCTAATTTTCAAATTTGCTGCTTAGCTAAAATTTTTGAGCTTTAATTAGGTTGGTGAGATAATCTTGAGCAAAGTATTTGTGGCGAATTTATGTATGCTTTGTGTGCTTGTTCATAGCTCTTTGAAAAATACTATATAGCATGTGTCTACTAACCTAGAGGGGGGGGGGGGGTGTGAATAGGTTTTAGTTGATTTATTACCAACTTTTCAACGTAATCAATTTTAATAGTCCTACCCCATATTAACAATCAACCAATCCAACATAAACATGCGGAAAACAATAAAAACATAAGGATTGATTTACGTGAGAAACCCTCAAACTGGGCAAAACTCACGGGCTATCCTTCTAGCCACATACGGTCCTCAAATCCACTATTTGAATGAAAGTTTACAACCTAGATTGACCTCAAGTCACACCTACTTGGTCACTAACCCTTTCACTCTACCCAATGAGCCTTTAATAGTGATTCTAGACCACAAGCTTGTGCACTAATCCACTTAGTCACAAAGCTTAACAATCAATGAAGAGGTTAAACAACCTATGTGAATATATAAAAATATTCTAACATGCAATTAATGCTAGGCAACACTAAATGCTTATCTAGGAATTCAAAAATGTCAATGAGTGCAAATCCTAGATATCAATATCTAAATGCAAATGCATGAAGATTAAGCTAGAAGGGTAAAATCGTCCTAAATGCTAGCTATCAATGAACATACAACCTCAACCAACAAACATAATCACAAACATACTCAAATCATGCTAAACCAAATAAACATGCAATTAATTAACAAATAATTGCTAACCCTAGGTAAACAAGAACATAGAGATGAAAAGGAAGTTCTAAGACTTGTTTGATTACCTAGTCAAGAAGAGCATGAAGACCCATGAAGAATAGATGCAAGAAAGGTTCTCTCTCTTGGATTTACTTTCTCTCACTTAGGGATATATTTTCAGAGCTCTAGGTCTAAACGGTGGAGAAGAAGATGTATTTATAGGGACCAAAAAATGAGCTGGTGTGAAATTCCTGAAATACCCAGTTCGGGTGAAAAAGGCGACATGCAAGGCGACATGAGCAAGTCGCCTTGGAAGTCACCTTACACACTGTGGAAAAATCAAGATGTCAGAGGCGACATGTAAGGCGACATTCCCAAGTCGCCTATGAAGTCGCCTTACACACTGGAGGAAAAAAACATGACTAATGCGACATTGGAGGCGACATGCACAAGTGGCATTGCATGTCGCCTAACACACTATGGGAAAAACTTAAGTCTAAGGCGAATTGTCAGGCGACATGTACAAGTGGCCTTGCATGTCTCCTAACCTACTGTGTAGCCCATCAACTCCAAAATACAAGAAGTGTGTGTGTGCAACCATACATGCATGTCAATACAAAAGTATATAATGTGAGTGTGTGCAACTAAAACCTCTTCAAAGAGAATTAAGCATGTGATATACCTTTGAAGTGCTCTTGAGAGAGATGATGTCCTTGAAACTTGATCACACCTAATGAGGCCTAAATTACCCTTACAAGATTAATCCCCAATGTGGTTTGTCAATGAAATAAGCCAATCAAAATATGAGGAACTTACACTCTTAGTCACTTTAGGGGTCTCACTTGCACTTTGTAAGGACCTCGATTTTATGATTGGCTTATTTCATGACAAACCACACCATATTGGGGATGATTGTGTAATGGGTAGCTTAGGTCCTTCTCGGCAAGCTTCCGAGCATCTCCATGACTTCAAGAGCAAAAGGTATACTCACTTGACTTTGTCTGTTGAAGAGTTTAGGTGCACACACATACATCATGCATGCCTTGTTCATCTTGCATTTGTGTTCTTTATTGTTTATATGTGTGCATCCATTATACAACTCACACGAGCACGTCTTTGTTTGTCTTTACGTGTGGTTGTTTCGTTTTACGTTTTCCGTGTGTGTTCGGAAACGTCCTCACTCGCACGATGGTGTGCTTGTGTTGTGTCTGCGCTTGCACATTGGTGTGCTTGAGTCTTAGTGCGATTTGTGACCATAGAGAGATTCCATTTGTCCTCTCTTGGATTGTTATTTGGTTACATGGTTTTATACCATGGTTGTGGGAATTTTGTTATTGACCAATTCTGACCTTTGGTCACTCTTTTGACCATAAATATTTCTACGTTTATCCAAATCTTGTTTTGTTAATTGGATTAGAAATAAGACTTCCATGCCTTTCTAACGGTATATTATTCGTAATATGTTATGACCGTTTGGTTTGGTTTTGAAGTCTCCAAAGAGACTACTGAAACAGAGCATCTCTGTTGTTATCCGGTTTTGACCTTTGGTCACTTAAATGACCATAACTCTTTCTACAGACATCAAAACCTCATTCTGTAAATTGAAGTAGAAAGTAGACTTCCATACCTTTCCAACAATATATCATACGAAAGGTTTCGATGCCGTTTAGTCATGTTTTGGGTCGCTTGTTTCTGGAGCTGGATTGCTGTCTAGTGTGTTAGGCGACATGCAAGGCCACTTGTGCATGTCGCCTCCAATGTCACCTCAGACATGTTTTTCTTCTCCAGAACGTTAGGCAACATCTTAGGCGACTTCCATGTAGCCTCTTAGGTGACTTCCATGTAGCCTCTCATGTCGCCTGACACCAAAAATAGGGCATTTTGGTCTTTTCACGTCAGCTCGTGTTTTCCCACTATAAATACATCTTTATCTCTTCTTCTTTATCAAGCTCTCTGAAATTGCAGAAACCCTAGAGAGATATAGAGAGATTCTAGAGAGAGAAAGCTTCCTTTAGGCTTCATTAACTCTCTAAACCAAAAACCCATGCATCCAAAGCATCAATCATACATGGGTCTTCATTGTTTCGTGACTAGGTAAGCAAGAACTTCCTTGAATATCATTTATTGTTCTTCTTACACTAGATTAGGTATTTATTGCATGATTAAATACCTAGACTCTATTTATTGCATATTTATGAGTCTTGATAACATGATTGGGTTTGTATTTTGATAGCTTAATTGATTAGGTCATTTTTGCCTAAAAGCTAGGTCATAAATATTCATGTGTGATTTATTGATAACTAGGTTGAGAAATTGTGTTTTAGTCAACTAGTTAATGTTCATGAATATTTGATTTGTTTTGTTTGCGATAGCTTGCATCATTAGGTCATATATGCCTAAATAGCTAATCCATAAATATTCATGTATGCTTAATTGATGATTAGGTTGGCTTTGTGTATCTAGTCAAGTTCATGAATGTTTATGTGAATATATTTGACAATTAGGTTGTTAGAATTTCTCTACAACTAATTGAGACCTAATGTGTGTACATGTAGGCATTGTTTGATAACTAGAGTGTTTAATTGCATTATAACATCTAGTTAAGCATTTTGTGTTTAGTCTTGCACATTATTGCATTGAGTATATTGTCATATACACACTTAGACTTTTATACTCTTCATTGAGTCAAAGTCTTGTGGCTTCGAGGTGAAGTTGCACAAGCATTGAAGTCTTGCAACCAAGTTGTGGTTAGCAAGCATCGGTCAAGTGCCACTGTAAAAGGCCTGCGGGTAGAGTAGGAGGTGCTCACGCCAAGAGTAGTGTATCAGTGGATATCACTAGGGATTGAACCAAGAGTGGCGAGTGGTAGTGTCCATAGCCTGAGGTTATCTAGAGTGAGAGTCCGAGTATCACTTGAGGGTGTAACTTTTTAATCATATAGTGGATTTCTGTGATCGTGTGTGGCTATAAGGATAGCCCGTGGTTTTTCCCTTATTGAAGGGTTTCCACGTAAAAATCAAGTGTTATTTATTATTCCGCACTTTACACTTGATTTTGTATATTTGTTTATGTTGGGTTATATTATTAATATTGACTAATCGAAAAGTTGGTAATAATCGATTAACAACCCATTCACCCCCCCTCTAGGTTGTTAGACACACGTTTTAGTAGGGTTTTCAATTGGTATCAGAGCAGGTTCCTAGACATATTTAGGTGATCCTTACTCTTACTTGTGTGTCTTGCATTTTTGTGTATTTTGTTGGTTGCATTCATTTGCATTCATCTCATTCCCTAAACCCTATGAGTGGCATTGAGATGATAGAGGGTGATTTGACCTCCAAAGTTGAGAGGGAGATATATGACTCCGATGAGGAGATGACTCTCATGGTTGAGAGATTTAAGAGATTTACAAAATCTCAAAAGAAGGGCATGACCTCCAAGGTAAAGGAGGAAAAGAAAAAGTCAAGGAAAGATGACCCTTGCCTTGAGTGTGGTGGAGTTGGCCACCTTGCCTCCATGTGTGGTAACTTGAAGTACAAGAAGGGAGGAGAAACTATGATCGCTACTCGGAGTGATAGCGAAGTTGAAGTAGTTGAAGAGTGCTCCACAAGCTCAGTTGCTATTGAGATCAACTACTTCGCATTTCCGGGTTCCTACCATGAAGAAACTCAAGCCATCACCAAATGTTTATCACTTGAAGATTTCAAGATGGGTGGCCTTGAACTTGGAAACCGAAGAGGAGCATGCTTGAGTGAAACAAGCCTTGATGATATGACTCTCACAAGCACAAGTGGGAGAAGCCTTGATTGTGATGGCTCATGCTCCGGGAACTCTTGTGACAACATGGTGCATAACCAAGAGTTCATTGACTTTCTTCAAAAGTCCTTGAAGGAGAGAGAAAATGATATCCTTAGATTGGAAAAGGATAATCTTCAATTAAAGGCTAAGTTAGATGACTCCTCGAAGACGGACATGATTGATGTGTCCAAGTACGAAAAGGAGATTGAAGATTGCCACCAAAGGATAAAGGCAATGAAGGATGAACTTGCCATCAAAGATAATTCCTTGAAGATTGTCAAGGAAAAAGAGATGAGGTGTCTTGAAGAACTAAAAAAGGCCAAGATTAAACAACCTCAAGCTCAAGGCAAAAGCAAGGCCATATCCAAGCAACCTTCAACTCAAGGGAAATCCTCACAAGCCTTAGCAACCCAACTAAAGCCTAGGCAATTCAAGAAGAAAGGACAAGTCCTTGAGAAGTCTATCACCTCCTCCAACAAGCCAATTACGGAGAAAGGAGGTGATCTCAAGAGGCATGATCAACCGACTCAACCACCTCTACAAGCAAAACCACAAAGGTGCCACAAATCGGCTCAAGCTCCAAGGAAAAGCAAACCGATGCACCATCAAAGACAACCTCATCAACATGGCGATGCCTCGATGAGATCTCAATGCTATGTTATAAATCCTTACTTTGTACCTACTTGTCATTATCGTGGTATGATTGGTCACTTAAGACCAAATTGCTTGAATTACATTAAGAGGTGTAGATTAAAGAGCATGAAAGAAAAACGGTTGAAAAAGGGGGCAAGTTTGCATAAACATAGGGAACCTAGAAACATGTCTATGACCACTAAAAATGTTAAAGTGCAACCTAGGTGGGTTAGAAAGAATGAACCCGCTTGCCTTAGTGCCCATGTGACACCCGTAGATGCAACTAGGTCCATCGGACTTGGTAAGTCTATAGGGGCTCATGCCTCCCATTGACTTGGTTGGAATTGACCCCATGAGGGGAGCTCAAGCAAAGAGAGCAAACTTGCATGATTTGCCATATGCAAAAAGTTGATTAATTTTATGCTGTTTTATAATTGCTTGAGATGATTGGTTGTACATATGCTTATATGTTATTTTCATAATAAGTGTGCAACCTTGCTTTACTTGCAATCCATGTCATATTTTAGTTCAACAATGCATTTTTGGACTAGGAGATTTTGATTGGGAAAGTACATTTGAATGACCCATAATTTAACTCCATGACATGAGAACTTTTAATGACATGCTTAAAATGATTTGCATGAAATGCTTTTGATTGCTTAATAGGCAAAATGTGTGAAAGCAAATGAGAAGACTAAACTCAATAAGGACCTTTTGTCAATTAAATAAATAAGGATGTCTCATCTAAATTTAGTCTTCTCTCTCTCTTTATTAGTTGAACAAGACTACTATCATACGGGTATCCTACTCGGAAAAATCAAAAAGGGTGCAAAAGTCGCTCATGTCTTGTTTTGCTTATAAAGTTTGATATAGTTGCTCTCTTTAAAATTGAAATTCTTTTGAAAAACTATATCTTGTTTACTTATGACAAAAGGGTACAAATTTGTTTGAATTCCTTTGGAAACCCTTTTGATGTTTGCTTTGCCAAATACCATTTCTTGAACTTGAATGCTATATGCCTTGCATGCAAAGCAACAATTTCATACATTTTTTTCTTTTGAATAAAAATCCTTGGATCTCTCTCAATTATTTAAGTTGCATAAAGTTTGTGTATATGATTATGCAATGTATTTGTGTGAATAGCTCTCTTTGCTAAAGCAACCCGATAGGGGGAGCTCCTTTGCCTATCTCATGACAAAAAGGGGGAGAAGTCTTGAGAGATATAGGGGGAGCATTGTTTATGCTTTGGGGGAGACATCATGAGAGAGAGTAACCTTTTAGGGGGAGCATTGCACATGCATTCTTTGTATTGCTTTATTTGTATTTGAGTGCAATGCTTGTTATTATTTGTTCACCTGACTTGCACTTGTTCTTGGAAAGTGCTTCTTGCTATTGTGTGTAGGTACAATGATAATTCTACAAAGAGATTGAAGAAATTGAAGATTTAGATTCTAGGTATCTCTTTTGTAATGTAGAAGTGATCATGGATAATAGCTTTATTTTTTTTGTGAGGATAGTTTGTGAGTGGTTGTTTTGTCATGAAATAGCCAAAGGGGGAGATTGTAAAGACCTCGATTTTATGATTGGCTTATTTCATGACAAACCACACCACATTGGGGATGATTGTGTAATGGGTAGCTTAGGTCCTTCTCGGCAAGCTTCCGAGCATCTCCATGACTTCAAGAGCAAAAGGTATACTCACTTGACTTTGTCTCCTGAAGAGTTTAGGTGCACACACACACACACACATCATGCATGCCTTATTCATCTTGCATTTGTGTTCTTTTTTGTTCTGTTCTCGGGTGTTTTTGTATCTCTCATAGGTTGTTTTATGCTTATTTATAGGAAATGATGTAAGGACAGGTTTGGAAGCATATGGTGGTGATTCCATCAGAAAAGGAGCACAAACACCTCTACAGTGCGGGTCAAGTGCGGGTCCAGTGCGGGTCGCAACCGCACTCCAGCCGCACTCCAGCCGCACTCATGTGCAAAGCCGGGGAAGAGTGCAAGTACAGAGATAAAGTGCGGGTACAGTGCGGGTCAGCTAACCGCACTCCACCCGCACTAATGCCAAACCAGAGAAGCTGATCACCCACCTGACATTAGAGTGCGGGTACTGTACGGGTCATCTAACCGCACTCTACCCGCACTTGTATCAAGAACAGAAGAGTAGAGTTGCACCTGACATCAGAGTGCGGGTACTGTACGGGTCATCTAACCGCACTCGACCCGCACTTGTATCAAGAATAAAAGAGCAGATTGCACCTGACACTAGAGTGCGGGTACTGTGCGGGTCATCCAACCGCACTATACCCGCACTTTGGCTCAAGACAGAAGGTAGATCTTTCACCTGACAGGGAAGTGCGATCACAGTGCGACCACGGTGCGACTCCAAGTGCGGGTACAGTGCGGGTAATTCAACCGCACTCCACCCGTACCCCTGCCATGCTCCGAGAATTGAAGTTGCAGACAACTCATACAGTGTGGGTACAGTGCGGGTAAATCACCTGCACTCCACCCGCACTTCGAGCGCGCCAGTCTGATTTTCAAAGCTTAAGTGACCTATTTTTGTATTTAGTATAAATAGAAAAGTATAGAAACGTTTTAAGGAGCTTTTGACTCCGTTTTAGACAGATTAAGCATTCTTAGATTTAGTTTCTCTCTCTACCTCTCATCCACACATTCTCTACTCAACTCCAAGGAAGTTAGGAGATTGGAGCCACTTCAAGGAAGGAGATGTTCTCCAAGGGTTATTTCTTTCTCCTCTCTACTGATTTCCTAGTTGTAATGAGTAGCTAAATCCCCTCTAAGGGGTTGATGGAGTAGTTAGTTTAATATTGGGCTTGTACATAAACTTGATATTATATTGATATTCATGTCTATCTTCCATTGATCTATTCTCGTTGTGAATGTTTATCATTGATTTCTTGTGTAGATACATGATCTTTGCAAGATGTCTTTGTATTATGTATGAGTATTCCATCTAGATATACATGATGTTTAGTTGTTTAATGCTCTAAGGAATGGACGGAAAGTCATGAATTCTGACTCTTAAACCGCGGTTTTAATCTAACCTCGATCGTGTTTCCGGCACTATACATCCTAGGTCGGAACCGTGAGAGAGTTAGAAGTCATCACTATACATCCTAGGGTGACTTTCTTTAATCGGTTGAGTCAATGTTAGGTAGACGAGCTTCATTTCTAGAATCCGGTAAACAATCAACTCTATACATCCTAGGTTGGTAGTTTACAAGGATTAATCCCTAATAGGTGGTCCGCACTATACATCCTAGGCTGACCACCTTCTAGGGATAAATAACCGACTCTATACATCCTAGGTCGGTTACCTTGAAAAGCCGTGCTATTGACAAGTTTGTTGCATTGCCCAGTATTTGCTTTCGAATCCATAAACTCCTTAGTTTCCATCATCTATATATCCTTCACTCCATTTTCCCCTTTCATTTTATTTACTTATTTAATTTGGTGTTATTTAGAATTGGTTCACAATCTACATTTTCACCAATTCATGTTTTGCTATTTATATATACATACCATTGCTTTAGCTTTAACTAATTTGGCTAACTCCGCTCCCTGTGGACGACACCCACTTGCCACTATATCTATGTTTGTAAACTGATTTAGGCTTGTGTGGTTTCTTTAAATATTATTTGACGGACTGATCTTTTAAAACGACATAAGGGAAAAAGGTCTTTGTCAAAATGGCGCCGCTGCCGGGGAGCGGCATGTTATTTTGATTAGTTATGCACGAGTAAGGCTAGTCTAGTAATATTCCTGCTCTGCCCTATCTGTTCCTCGTTTACGTTGTGCTTTATTTGTTGTGAAATTTCAGGATTTTAGGTATATGCACGGACGAAGATCGTTGAGAGGAACAGTGTTGCCAGTTAGCGATAACATCAATCGGTTGGGTAGAAGAATAGAGCAGTTAGAGGGAAATATGGACGAGCATAATCAGCATGAGCAGCATGCTAGAGAGAATGAGCAACAGGCTCGAGAGAATGAGGGAAGTGTACATGGGGATGAAGAGCTAGGCCTCACCATGGGCGAGTACACTCTCCCGTTTGTAGGGAATGTGCCCACTGCTATAGTACTGGACGATGTAACAAGGCAGTACGAGTTGAAAACTATGCACATCAGCCTCCTACCGTCGTTTAGTGGGCGAAGTACCGAAGATTGCCTCCAATTTATGAAACAATATGGAGCCACCCTAGAAACCTTCCCTGTAATGGCTCGCCAAGCAGTATTGACAAGGGAGCAGCTTCATCTGAGGTGTTTCCAATATTGTCTGAAAGATGCAGCCATGACTTGGTACATGAACTTGAGGCCAGGATCACTGGTGACATGGAGCCAAGTCTGCAAGGTTTTCTTCAACAAGTATTTTCCGTCACAGAAGGCTAAAGACCTAAGATTGAAGATAGCTTCTTTTGTCGAAGAGGACGGTGAACCATTCCATGAGGCATGGGAGAGGTTCAACTTATTGTTAGCACAAATGCCACCGCATACATACCATCCAGAACTGAAGGTTAACTCCTTCTATAGTGGACTTTCATCAATAACCCAAATGATGGTGGATAATGCATGCGGAGGTACCATTGCAGACAAAAGGGCAGTTGAAGCTTATGACATTCTGGAGAAGATTGCCCAGAACTCACAACAGAGGACATCACATGTGAGGAGGGGTGGAAGAATAGAAGTGGGTCAGGATACCCAAGTGCAAATCCAGATGTCTAGAATGAACAAGGAACTTCAATCAATCAAGGAGCTGATAACCGAAAAACCAGGGCCCTCCCAAGGAGTTAGTCAAGTCATGGGGGAGATTGAAGAGGGAGAAGGGCATTTCAATCAGGAAGAGCAAGCCCAAGCCCTTAGAGAATTCCCAAGGCAGCCTAGGAATGACCCATATTCGAATACATACAATCCAGGGTTGAGAAATCACCTAAACTTGTCTTGGTCCAACAACAACCACCTAGGAGCAACCACTCACCAAGGTGGCAACAACAATTACCAAGGTGGAAACAACAACCAAGGGTACCAAAACCGGGGGTACAATATATACAATCAAGGGGGAAACAACAACAATCAATGGGGAGGTTCAAGTAGTAAACCACCATCCAACTTCAATTCCCACGCTTCCGCTAGCCAACCAAAAGACAAGTCTCTAGAGGAGATAGTGAGTACAGTTATCAAAACTGTTGGTATCGGGTCGGAAGCCCTCAAGAACACCTTACATGCCTCTGAGCAACGAATGTCAGCTTACATGAAGTCCAATGATCAGAGAGCCAACAGTCATGGAGCGTCACTGAAGAAGATGGAAACTCAGTTGGCACAGATTTTTGATGCATTGATGAAGAACAAGGAGAAGGCATCAAGCTCCGATGAACATGTTAACATGTTAGAGGTTGTTCAGTTAGGAGGTGAGGAAACCGAAGCAAGTATGGTAGAGGTTGCGGATAAAGAAGATAGGGGAAGTAACATAGGCTCCCCCATTAAACTTGAAGACCCGGGGAGTTTCGTCATAGAGGTACAGATTGAGAATTCACCAATGATGGGAGTGGTCCTTGATATGGGGGCTAGCATCAATATGATGCCTTTAGAGGTCTACGAACAGCTAAAGATTCAGTCAATCAAGCCCACCTCCCAGACTCTCATTATGGCGGACAATTCTCCCGTCACCCCAGTTGGTATCGTGGACCAAATATATGTGAATGTGCACGGTTTGATGGTGCCAGCAGAATTTGTTGTGTTGGACTACAAAAGAGGAGAATCCAGTGGTAGAGACTGGAAACTACTATTGGGGAGGCCATTCATGGCGACAGCAAGTATGGTGGTTGATATATGTTCTAGGGATATTTCCTTCAGCTTTGGAGGGAAGAGTGTAAACTTCAAGGTAATATTCCCCAGAACAAGCCAAGTCAGAGATTGTTTAGTCTTGGAGGCACCACTTTCCAGAAAGAAAAGGAGCCGGGTGCTCACCCTTGTGCAAGCCTTTGAGGGTGTCAAGGAGATGGAATTGGGAAACCAAGACTGCATCAAGGAGAGGCAAGAATCAGAATTCGAAGAGGAGGAAGCAAATACCGGACTTTTCGAACAATTGGGTGAGCTTGAGCGAGACAACACGAAGCTCAAACTAGAGGTTTATTTGCTGAAGACAGAGACTGTACAGTTGAAGGCGAAATTGCATGATCTCTCATCAGTCAACAACGGGTTGAATGAGCAAGTAGTGGAGCTTGCCACCAAAAAGGAGTTAGTCTCCAAGAACTTAGATGCATTGGCAAAGCTCTCAGAAGAGTTTGAAGAAGACTATGGGAGAAGGACAAGGAAACTTCAACTTGGTATGGAGGAGTCCGAAAAAGCGGTAAGGGAATTGCAAGACCAATTGAACATGAAAGATGATGAGTTGAAGCGGGCCAAGGTCAAAGAGTGTGACTTGATAGAGCAACTCGCTGAAATGGAAAAAAATGTCAAGTCCCTCCGATTCGGACAACAGAAAGTGGCCCGAGCCGACAATCAATCAGGGAGTTTCCCTAACCGCCCTATTACTTGTTATTTTTGTGCCAAAATAGGGCACACTAAAGCTTATTGCTTTAGTTTCCAAAGATTAAAAGTAAGTAGAGTAGGATCTAGGATGAACCCATCAAAGGTTAAACAAATATGGGTTAGAAAGGACCGAGTTGGACACATGAGGACAGTGGGGAGAGATGCAGTGCATAGGCATGTGGCACCGGTTTGGGTGGCCAAGTTGAATGCGCTCCCCATTCCGGTCAAACCTCCTTTGGTCGACCGGGTCCCACTTTGAGTGCATTGCACTCGCTTTTGAATTTATTATATTGTTTTTATTTTTTGTTTTTACTTTTCGGATGGTTAGTTTTGTTGCTGTTAACTTATGAGGCTGTTTGAGATTGTTTTGGTGTAGATACAGTTGCAGGGCAGAATTCAGGAGTCTGTCCAGGGGAACAGTGCGGTTAGAGTGCGGGTCAGTCACCCGCACTCGTCCCGCACTCTGAAGGCATCAGGTAATAGAGTGTGGGTAAAGTGCGGGTAAATCAGCCGCACTCCACCCGCACTTTTGTCGCGCAGTATATATATACCTGTCGTTCTCTAGGGCTCTACTTGCCACAAAAGAACAAAACCAACCGCAAACTTCAAAATTTTTCCCTCTTCTCAACTAAAGGTATTCCGTGTGTGCCACGTTTTCGATTTTTCTGCAACCAAGGTATGGATTCTTACTTTAATTTCATTACATTTCTCTCCAATCCAAACCCTAACCCTCTCTATCACAAATTCTTTTCCTCTATGCATGAACTTCATTAGTTAGGGGTTTTGAACTTTTGTTTGTGCCTTTACTAATATCTAAGAGAATGAAATGATGGGTGTTATCTAATTATGCATGTGATGGTTTAATTGTTACATTGATTTTCTTTTGCATTTAGATATTCAAATTATGAATTAGGGTTTATATATGGTTGAATGGAAGCCTATATATGAGTTAGAGTCATTTTGTTGTTGATTCGTTCGATGATGAACTGGGATTTTGAGATGTATGCATGAATTGAACTCTGCATTTGCTGGTGTCTGGAAACGAGTTAGAGTGCGGGTACAGTGCGGGTCAGTCACCCGCACTCCACCCGCACTTTTATCCTCTTGGCAGAATTTTTGTCCTTTCAAATCCCTGCATCATAACCTCTTGTTTCTTTGATCCGAATATTGCCTTAAAAACTGTGTTTAATGTGCAGATGTCAGGTAGACCCAGGAGAACGCCTAAGCAAAGCAGTCAGGGTTCCGAACGACGACCGAGGAGAGGCCCCCAAGTTCCACCACTGTGCATCAGGCACCCGGATTTCGTGGAACGTTTAGACTATTTCAGGGAGCGAGACATAGTGGTGGAGAGGGGGATAGCGGTTGAAGAGCTGGAGGGGACCCCAATTCCTCAAATGATTGAAGCAAGGGGATGGGAAACCTTTGTTACCCCCCCGATGTATTGTCGACGTATAGTCGAAGAGTTCTTTACTGGGATGGTAGCGAAAACTTTCAGCGCTCTAGTACAGTTCTGGTCCGAGGGGTAGAAGTCCGTATGACTATAGCGGACATCAACATATATTATCGGACTGAGCTTCCAGTTGATCCCGAAGCAGTCGGACATCTAAGGCAAGGGGTGACTTGGAGCGAATTTTTTGTGACCCAAAATGTGGACTTTGCAAATCAGTTAGTGATCCGTCCGATGGATTTTTGGGTGGCCCCTGATCACCGTATGAAGCACACCAACTTAAGGAGTGAGTTGGGTTTCTGGCATGTATTCATCTCTCACTCCTTGATCCCCAGAAAGCACAGGACCTCAGTGAACTTCAATGCAGCCATGATCCTGTACTGTATACTGCAGAATCAGTTGGTAGACATCGGCTTTCTGGTCAAATGAGAAATCCTTGAGATGGGAGGGGTCAGGGTGGACAAGCAGCCATTCATCTTCCCTAGCATCACCTCATTCTACAGAACTGCCGGAGTGGATTTCGGATCTGACCCTTTCGAATGCGGATTGGGGCAAGTTGGGCGATTCACATGGAACGACCAGGTCCGAGAGCGGGACCCCTCTGGTGTCAGGGTCCGAACAGGGAGGCGGAAACCTGCTCGAGGGGGCAGCACGAGCAGGCAGCCGGAAGACATCCCGGAACCACCAGATGTGGAGCCGGTTTACATCGATTATGGTGATTATAGGCCCGCTGCTTCCTCACCCCAGCAGGAGACATATGGAGAGGTCCCTTGGCAGACTTTGCTGACCGGATTGGAGAACCTCAGGACCGAGGTCTCCGACAACAGGAGACAGATCACTGAGAGCAGGGCGGAAGCAAATGAGTACTTCACGGACATTTGGGGCAACCTCACGGACATGAGGGAGGCACTCAGTCTTCCGAGTTATCCACAGAAAAAGAAGAGGCCAGCTGCTTTCTCACCTCCTTCAGGGGGTCCAGACATTGACCCATATGGGGCAGAGCTCAGAGATGCTATGGAGAGATCCAGGAGGGAGCATGAAGAGCGGATCCGATCAGAGATCGACCCCAAGGGCAAAGGGATCGCTAGCGAACCAGAGAGGGAGTTTTCAGACAATGATTGACCATCCATTTTTGTTCTTTATTGTTATTCAGAACTTTTATTGCTTGTATTTGTATTTGTATTTTCTTTTAAACGGCGTAGACTTATTTTGTTTCTCTTTTCGCATTTAATATTCGTTGGTAGAGTTGTTGTGTGGATTTAAGCTAGGTTGTACATCTTTGGGAAGCACACAGCAACACACACAGACATCGAACAATCTTCATTTCAAAGGGAGTTTTCTACTTTCGATTTCAATTTAGTTTTTTTCGTTATTTTGAATGCGCATGTTTGTATGTATGTCTAGATTTGGTTTGGGGGTGTTGATCCCTTATTCTGCCATTTATCGCAATTATGCTTATTCTTTCCAACAATGAGGACATTGTTGAGTTTTGGTTTGGGGGTGCATCACGCCTCCGCCGTGTACATTTTTCAGTCCAATTTTTCAATTTTGTCGCTTGTCCATTTTTCAAACTGTAATCCAATATGGATATGATGCCTCTAGAGTGTGCTTTTGATGAGTTCCTTATATGTGCTCTGACCTTGTGATATAGTTTGGTGCCACTTGAGGTTTAGCTTGCACCATCATGGGTTAGTCCCACCCGTTGGTATGAAGTATTGGGGACTCATTGTTCCCATGTCTTGTTCTAATAGTGGAGATACCCATGAGATCACAAACACAAGCATGAAAGTGCGTTTTCTGAGTGCATTATTGATTATTCTTAAATACACCTCTCGTCATGTATGTCATGTGCCATAGGACTTGCATTATTTTGTGAATGCGTGATGGATGCTTTCATTCCCTTTTTAGATGGTTGGGGAAGTGATATTAGGGAATGCATGTTTATTGAAGTACCTCTATAGCCTAAACACCACTTACCATATTGTGTGCTCCAAAGCCAAGTTGAGGCCAAACACTTACCCTTTCATTTGGTACCACATTCAACCATATACCCAATAGCCTAAACACATGCCTACCCTTGTACTAATCATGTTAGGATGGGAAATGGTAGTGATGAAAAGGATTAAAATGGTCCCACAGTGGGTAAAAGGAGATAGATGTTGAAAATATGAAAGAAAAGGGTAAATTATGCACTCTAAATGCCTAAGAAAGGGAATATGGTAACAACTCAAATGGAGTACAAACATTGCAATTGGGAAATTATCAAAAGAAAAATTTAAAGAAAGATTGTATTTGAAGTGCCACAATGAGAGTGTTTTATGTTAAAAACACCCAAACAGAATGCAACATTAAAGGCACAAAAATGTGGGTTAAATGGTTACTAGAGGGGTGAATTTAAAGTAAGAAAAGAACATGGTGTGGGAGTAGAGGTATATTCTAGCATGATTGGTGAGTTTGAACTCCTAAATTTCCATATTGTTTGTGTAAACTCATTCAACCCCACAGCCACACTATAACCGGTTAAAAGCCCTATTTGATCCATGTAAGTCTAGTTTGGGAATTTAGGTTGAAGCACGATCTTTCGCATCCATGGCATGGTGACTCGTTCCTAGGATAGTTCATTGCTTAAATCTTATGCAAAAATCTTCTTTGCATACTTGTTGTGTGGAAATTAGGACTCTTGAGGAAAGAAAAGAGAGGATCCATGTGAGCTTTAGAATTGAAGCGAATTATGCTCAGGGTATGGGAGTAAGTGGTCTTAAATTCATGAATGCCTTTAGGTGTGGGATTCGTGTTCATACGAGCCTCCCTTGGGTGTCTACAAATTGCTCTTGATCTTGTGCATATGCTTTCCTCCTCTCTATCGCACTTATTTGTATCATATCACACATTGGACTTGCGGCATGGTTGATTGATTGTTTAGGTATCTAGAATTTGATTTCAATTGGCGTCTTACTTTTCGAATTGATTTGCTCGAGGACGAGCAAAGGTTTGGTTTGGGGGTGTTTGATCGGGCCAAATATGTTGTATATTTAGGCCCTCAGATCCTTACCTTTTGTTCTGTTCTCGGGTGTTTTTGTATCTCTCATGGGTTGTTTTATGCTTATTTATAGGAAATGATGTAAGGACAGGTTTGGAAGCATATGGTGGTGATTCCATCAGAAAAAGGAGCACAAACACCTCTACAGTGCGGGTCAAGTGCGGGTCCAGTGCGGGTCGCAACCGCACTCCAGCCGCACTCCAGCCGCACTCATGTGCAAAGCCGGGGAAGAGTGCAAGTACAGAGATAAAGTGCGGGTACAGTGCGGGTTAGCTAACCGCACTCCACCCGCACTAATGCCAAACCAGAGAAGCTGATCACCCACCTGACATTAGAGTGCGGGTACTGTGCGGGTCATCTAACCGCACTCTACCCGCACTTGTATCAAGAACAGAAGAGCAGAGTTGCACCTGACATCAGAGTGCGGGTACTGTGCGGGTCATCTAACCGCACTCGACCCGCACTTGTATCAAGAACAGAAGAGCAGATTGCACCTGACACTAGAGTGCGGGTACTGTGCGGGTCATCCAACTGCACTATACCCGCACTTTGGCTCAAGACAGAAGGTAGATCTTTCACCTGACAGGGAAGTGCGATCACAATGCGACCACGGTGCGACTCCAAGTGCGGGTACAGTGCGGGTAATTCAACCGCACTCCACCCGCACCCCTGCCATGCTCCGAGAACTGAAGTTGCAGACAACCCATACAGTGCGGGTACAGTGCGGGTAAATCACCCGCACTCCACCCGCACTTCGAGCGCTCCAGTCTGATTTTCAAAGCTTAAGTGACCTATTTTTGTATTTAGTATAAATAGAAAAGTATAGAAACGTTTTAAGGAGCTTTTGACTCCGTTTTAGACAGATTAAGCATTCTTAGATTTAGTTTCTCTCTCTACCTCTCATCCACACATTCTCTACTCAACTCCAAGGAAGTTAGGAGATTGGAGCCACTTCAAGGAAGGAGATGTTCTCCAAGGGTTATTTCTTTCTCCTCTCTACTGATTTCCTAGTTGTAATGAGTAGCTAAATCCCCTCTAAGGGGTTGATGGAGTAGTTAGTTTAATATTGGGCTTGTACATAAACTTGATATTATATTGATATTCATGTCTATCTTCCATTGATCTATTCTCGTTGTGAATGTTTATCATTGATTTCTTGTGTAGATACATGATCTTTGCAAGATGTCTTTGTATTATGTATGAGTATTCCATCTAGATATACATGATGTTTAGTTGTTTAATGCTCTAAGGAATGGACGGAAAGTCATGAATTCTGACTCTTAAACCGCGGTTTTAATCTAACCTCGATCGTGTTTCCGGCACTATACAACCTAGGTCGGAACCGTGAGAGAGTTAGAAGTCATCACTATACATCCTAGGGTGACTTTCTTTCATCGGTTGAGTCAATGTTAGGTAGACGAGCTTCATTTCTAGAATCCGGTAAACAATCAACTCTATACATCCTAGGTTGGTAGTTTACAAGGATTAATCCCTAATAGGTGGTCCGCACTATACATCCTAGGCTGACCACCTTCTAGGGATAAATAACCGACTCTATACATCCTAGGTCGGTTACCTTGAAAAGCCGTGCTATTGACAAGTTTGTTGCATTGCCCAGTATTTGCTTTCGAATCCATAAACTCCTTAGTTTCCATCATCTATATATCCTTCACTCCATTTTCCCCTTTCATTTTATTTACTTATTTAATTTGGTGTTATTTAGAATTGGTTCACAATCTACATTTTCACCAATTCATGTTTTGCTATTTATATATACATACCATTGCTTTAGCTTTAACTAATTTGGCTAACTCCGCTCCCTGTGGACGACACCCACTTGCCACTATATCTATGTTTGTAAACTGATTTAGGCTTGTGTGGTTTCTTTAAATATTATTTGACGGACTGATCTTTTAAAACGACATAAGGGAAAAAGGTCTTTGTCAATGTGTGCATCCATTATACAACTCACACGAGCACGTCTTTGTTTGTCTTTACGTGTGGCTGTTTCGTTTTACGTTTTCTGTATGTGTTCGGAAACGTCCTCACTTGCACGATGGTGTGCTTGTGTTGTGTCTGCCTTGCACATTGGTGTGCTTGAGTCTTAGCAAGAATTGTGACCATATAGAGGTTCCATTTGTCCTCTCTTGGATTGTTATTTGGTTACATGGTTTTATACCATGGTTGTGGGAATTTTGTTATTGACCAATTCTGACCTTTAGTCACTCTTTTGACCATAAATCTTTCTATATTTATCCAAATCTTGTTTTATTAATTGGAGTAGAAAGTAGACATCCATACCTTTCCAACGGTATATTATTCATAATATTTTATGACCGTTTGTTTTGGTTTTGAAGTCTCCAAAGAGAACACTGAAACAGAGCATCTCTATTGTTATCCGGTTTTGACCTTTGGTCACTTAAATAACCATAACTCTTTCTACAGATATCAAAACCTCATTTTGTAAATTGGAGTAGAAAGTAGACTTCCATACCTTTCCAACGGTATATCATACAAAAGGTTTTGATGTCGTTTGGTCATATTTTGGGTCGTTTGTTTCTGGAGCTGGAGTGTTGTCCAGTGTGTTAGGTGACATGCAAGGCCACTTGTGTATGTCGCCTCCAATGTCGCCTCAGACATGTTTTTCTTCTCCAGAAAGTTAGGCGACATCTTAGTCGACTTCCATGTAGCCTCTCATGTAGCCTGACACCAAAAACAGGGCATTTTGGTCTTTTCACGTCAACTCGTGTTTTCCCAATATAAATACATCTTTATCTCTTCTTCTTCATCAAGCTCTCTGAAATTGCAGAAACCCTAGAGAGAGATAGAGAGAGTCTAGAGGGAGAAAGCTTCATTTAAGCTTCATTAACTCTCCAAACCCAAAACCCATGCATTCAAAGCATCAATCATACATGGGTCTTCATTGTTTCATGACTAGGTAAGCAAGAACTTCCTTGAATATCATTTATTGTTCTTCTTACACTAGATTAGGTATTTATTGCATGATTAAATACCTAGACTCTATTTATTGCATATTCATGAGTCTTGATAACATGATTGGGTTTGTATTTTGATAGCTTAATTGATAAGGTCATTTTTGCCTAAAAGCTAGGTCATAAATATTCATGTGTGATTTATTGATAACTAGGTTGAGAAATTGTGTTTTAGTCAACTAGTTAATGTTCATGAATATTTGATTTGTTTTGTTTGTGATAGCTTGCATCATTAGGTCATAAATGCCTAAATAGCTAATCCATAAATATTCATGAATGCTTAATTGATGATTAGGTTGGCTTTGTGTATCTAGTCAAGTTCATGAATGTTTATGTGAATATATTTGACAATTAGGTTGTTAGAATTTCTCTACAACTAATTGAGACCTCATGTGTGTACATGTAGGCATTGTTTGATAACTAGAGTGTTTAATTGCATTATAACATCTAGTTAAGCATTTTGTGTTTAGTCTTGCACATTATTGCATTGAGTATATTGTCATATACACACTTAGACTTTTATACTCTTCATTGAGTCAAAGTCGTGTGGCTTCGGGGTGAAGTTGCACAAGCATTGAAGTCTTGCAACCAAGTTGTGGTTGGCAAGCATCGGTCAAGTGCCACTGTAAAAGGCATGCGGGTAGAGTAGGAGGTGCTCACGCCAAGAGTAGTCTATCAGTGGATATCACTAAGGATTGAACCAAGAGTGACGAGTGGTAGTGTCCATAGCCTGAGGTTATCTAGAGTGAGAGTCCGAGTATCACTTGAGGGTGTAACTTTTTACTCATATAGTGGATTTCTGTGATCGTGTGTGGCTATAAGGATAGCCCATGGATTTTCCCTTGTTGAAGGGTTTCCACGTAAAAATCAAGTGTTATTTATTATTCCGCACTTTACACTTGATTTTGTATGTTTGTTTATGTTGGGTTATATTATTAATATTGACTAATCAAAAAGTTGGTAATAATCGATTAACAACCCATTCACCCCCCCTCTAGGTTGTTAGACACACGTTTAAGCAGTATTTTCACACTTTATGGGTTAGTCCCATCTTTTAGTGTCTAAGTTGAGGGGACTCAGTGCTCAAGCTCCTTGTTCTAATAGTGGAGACATCCCTTGAGAGTTTCACAAACACTAGCCAAAAGTGCGCAATTCGGGGAAAATGTTTTTCAAATGTTTAAACACTTTTCAAACACCATGCGTAGTCTCATTATACCAAAATCATCATGTTTCATAGAACATGCATCATTAAAGTGGACTGCTTGACTGAAACTTTTATTCCCTTGGTAGATGGATTCTTTGAAGTGATATTAGGCAATGTGTGTTTTAGCCACTTAAAATGCCAAATACTTCCCATCCAATAATGTGTCTGCTCCCAAGCCAATTTTGAAGCCAAACAAATTTAGACTTGTTCATTCTACGCCCATATTACCCATAACCCAAGCAACCCAAACACTAAGCCAACCCTCACTTAATTGATCTTGTTAAGGCTTAAGATTGAATGTAAAATGTGCTCTAATTGTCAAATGGCATGAACCCAGGCAAATAAGTGTTGAGTTCTAAAAATATGTGCAAAAGTCAAAGGCAAGAAAATAAAGAAAAAAAAACAAGAAAAGAAACAATCAAAAGAAAAGAAAAAGAAAAAAAGAGAAAAGAGAAGCAACATAAAAAAAAATTAGAAAAGGAATATGCTTCAATTGCCTTGTTTTAATTGTAAACACTACTCAAAAGGGTAATAAGAGTATTTAGTGATTGCACTTGGAATTTATGTAAGCCTGGACGCCTTAATGTATACTTGTATTTAGAAGTGGTGTTGTATGAGAAATTAAATGTTTAAACGAAGAATGTATTGCGTTAACTTGGTTGATTAGTGCATTGTGCCTAAATTCTCATTCTTTCTAATCACCAATCACCATAGCTCCATTACAACCAAATTGAAAAAACCTAGTTGATCTTAAGGGGAAATCTAACTTGGGAATATTAGTTGATGCATGCTCTTTCCACGTTCATGGCACTTGATTCTTTCATGAGACTGTTTCACTCTAAATAGCGTTTATTTTGTCTGAAATTATGCAACTACTTTGATTCCATTAAATAAACTCTTTTGCATACATGTTACATGAGTGTGAACCTAGGTTCTGAGAGGAAAAATAAGAGAGATCTCATGTGAGAACCAAGTGTCAAAGCGAATTATGCTCGGGGTGTGAGAGTGAGTAGTTCCAAGGCGAGGGTGCTTTAAGTGTGGGATTCGTGTTGTGTGAGTTTCCCTTAAGGTGCCATTGAGTTATTTAGAACATTTTGCATTAGCCTATTCCTCATTGACACTATCTCTTGCTTATCTCTCAGTTAGTTGGCTTGCGGCGTATTTGTTTGAGTCTAGGAATTTTTAGATCAAGTCATGTTTGTTGAGTCTTGTGTTTTTGTTTTGTTTTGAGTTTGCTCGAGGACGAGCAAAGTTTTGGTTTGGGGGTAATTGATCGAGCCAAAAATGTCATACATTTTGGCCCTCATAACCTTTCTCTTTGTCTTGTTCTTGGATGTTTTTATGTGTATTTATGACTCTTTTGTTGATATTGTAGGCGTTAGGTGAAAAATCAAGAAACGAGATCAAAAGAAGACAAGTGGTGCAAAAAGGGGGGTATTGAAGGCCATAGTGCACTGGTAGAGTACCCGTGTAGCTACCCATGCACTAGAAGAAGATTTCTAAGGACACCAAAGTGCATGGGTAACTGCACGGGTATTACCCATGCACATTTCCTAGACCAGAAGACAAAAAGTGAGATTTGGTGACAAAAGGGCTAAAATTGTATAAAAAAAAAGTGTGTGCATATCGTCCAACTTCAAAGGATCATATCTCCCTTCTCAGATTGAACCATGTTTCGAATTACATATATTCAAAAAGCCTCGAAAATCTAGTTTCTAGCAGTTTTCTAGAGGAAGTTATGGCCATTTTCGTAACTGTTGTGCGGCTGTCCACGGGAACTGCACGGGTAACCTATCCGTGCACTGCAACTTCTAGCTAAGCGAATGATGGGTTTTTGGGGTCATTTTAGAGGGGTAATGATGTCTTTTCATACCTAGATCATGCCCTAACCTCCCAAGCCTATTAATACACCATTTTCTTATTGAAAACTCTGTCTTCCACACTTCAAAACTTCCACCATCTTCCAAACACAAATTCCCCCCCCCCCCCCCCCCCCCCCTTTATGAACCCTAACCACTAAACTAGAATTATGAATCATTCTTCACCAAATCTAACCAGCATCCTCCTCATCTACTCAAGGACACTTAGGAGATTGGATTCAAGCTTGAAGGAAGGAGAATGTCTACATGAGTCTTTCTCCTATTTATTTTCATTTTTTGTCATGAGTAGCTGGATATCCCACTAAGGGATTGATGTGAGACACTTGCGGATATTAGGATTGGTAATGAACTTTATATTTTATATTAAATCTATCAAATATGTTCTATTCATTGCTATAATTGATTTCTAGGATTATTTGTATTAGATTGTACATGACTCTCTTTGCAAGTTGTTTTAGAAATTATTTGAGTAGGGAATTTGGTATATATGATGCTAGGTTCTCTTTATCTCATTTGAATGGGAGGATTGAGCAAGAGTACATGACTCAAGTGAAATCCGGACATGTTAATCTCATCTCTAACTAATCTTAGATAGGTAATCAAAACTATACATGATGGGATTGGTTGCTTGTGAGACGTTAAGCATCAACACTATACATGATAGGTTGGTGAATTTAATCAAAGAGATTAGTCCCTTATTTTGATAGATAATCAGTCATTGCACAACCACTTTCGGGTTGCCAATACCATACATGATGGATTGGATGCTCATAAGTGATATACAACCAATCCTGTACACCCTAGGTTGGTTACACAAGATTAAAAGTGCATTCATGTGAGTTCCTACATTGCCCACCATTCACTTGTTGATCCATCAATACCTTAGTCCTCACTTTTGCATTCTTATTAACACTAATTGCATATTAGATTAACAAGTCTAATTATAGTTGCATAGTAGTTATTAACTTTCTAAACCAACCATTGATATTTACTTTATTTATGCTTAGCTTAGGTTTATTAGTAGTTAAATAGTCTTAGCCATTTAATTTCCCTTTCCCTATGGACGATACCCTTACTTGCCATTGTACTTGTTTTGTAAACATTTTGAGGCATTTGAGGTTTTATAAACATTTTTGACGGATCTTTTCTATCGACAAAAATGACTTATTACTCGTCTATTTTAGATCCATGGAAAGGATCTTTTGAGTCCTCTTTACATCATCCACTCCCTGGATCGACGTCGCCTTCCCGTCCAAACCAACTGACAATAAAAAATATATAACAATATGTTTAGTCTTGAAAAAAATACAAGGTTGGTACAGAATGTTCGAACACCCACCGGTATTATTCCAGGTCGATCTGTCCCCTTCAACCAATTCCCCATGAGCAAATAAGAACCATGGTTTCCAATTAAGGTCCCTAGTTGTAAGCTAAGAGATCAGATGACCTCAATAATGTCGAGCAGTGATTAAATACCTACCATAGTCGTTATTTTGCTCCTTCAAATGGTATGTATACATCAGGTTCTCAAAAGTGAAATCCAACTTCTCTCTTATGATCACGACCTCGAGCAATAAGAGAGTCCTCCATCCATTGGGAATCAACTGGCTTGGAGCTATTTTGAAGAAATTTAACAGCTGGCAAGCCATTGAGGGAATAGGAAATCTAAGACCTAACTTAAAGGGCAGAAAGTAGAAACAAGTCCAACCCGAAATCGACTAGTCAGCTAGTTCAAACGGTGACGTCGCCTATAGATTAATCGAAGATGGAATTCCTAGCTCAAACTCCAACTTCTTGACATCCTGGTACGACAATTTTGATGCAAGGTTGTCAGATAGAAACCTTCTTGCTTCATCCTTAGAGGTCGATGGGGGTTCTATGTTCAACTCACTGGGAGTCACCAAACGACCCACCACCATCATCTTTATTAGACGAACTTCAACTTCACCTACACTCAATCAACGGGAGGCCCAGCAACAGTCACCCCGTCATGATGGCCCGAGTCAGATCCTGAATCTGACAGGATGAGGTCGACTTCACTCGAGTCACCCTGATAGTCATCGATCATCCTCACCAACGATAGGTTTAATGAGTCTTCACTTTGACTCGACATAGCTCCAAACGTTGTCGAACAAGAAAACCCCAACTAAGCATGAAGAGATCAAACTACCTTAAAAAGGGCGACCACGACAATCTAGACCTAAAGTTAAGGAGATCGAACTATACTAAGCAGAACGATCACAATGATCTAAGCCATATGTCGATATCTTTACAAAAACTAAGGCTCTATTTCCTACAGTTTGATAGTGTTATTTCTTACAAATAGATTTATACAAGAAAAATCCCATACAAAATGGATCAAACACTAGAAAAACCAAAATCCATTGAAGCTCTATCAAGAACATGAAGAACACAAAGAAAATAAATTTCTCCAAGAAGAAAAAAGCAGAAAAAACTGAAGCAAATGCACTAAAAGGCGATTACTGATCGAGCCAAAATTATTATATATTTTTGCCTTCTTATCCTTATCCTTTGTCTCATTTTCAGGTATTTTTATATGTGTCTTACGGCTCTTTTGTTACAATTGCAGGAATTAGGTTAAAATAAGGAATCGGTATCGAAGAGGGACAAATTGGTGCAAAAAGGGAAATTTTGAAGGCCTTAGTGCACGAGTACCTTACCGGTGCACTACCCGTGCACAACCAGTGCACCAAAGGATGGAATTTAGAGAAGACCTCAGTGCATAGGTACTACACGGGTACCTTACCCGTGCACTTGTCCAACCAGGGAGCAGACCAGGCAAAAAGTGAGATTTGGTGACAAAAGGGCTGAAATTGTAAAAAACGTGTGTGCAGATTATCCAACTTTAAAGGATCATATCTCATTTCTTAGATTGAACAACGTTTCAAATTATATATATTCAGAAACCTCCGAGAGTATAGTTTCCAAATGTTTTTATGGATTACGATTCCTAGTTTTCTAGAGGAAGTTATGGCCATTTTAGTGACTGTTGCGCGGCTGTGTATGGGTACTGCACGGGTAACTTACCCATGCACTAGCCAGTGCACTACCTGTGCACCACACTTTCCAACATAAAAAATGATGGGTTTTAAGTAATTTTTAGAGGGGCAATGATGTCCTCTCATGCCTAGATCATGCCCTAACCTCCCAAGCATATAAATACACAATTTTCTTATTGAAAACCCTCTCTACCACACTTCAAAACTTCCACCCTCTTCCAAGCACGAATTTTCGCCATTATACATCTCTAATTACTAACCCAAGATCTAGGAATCTTTCCCCACCAAATCCTAACATTCTTACATCATCTTCATCCTTTTCTACTCAAAGCCACTAGGAGATTGGATTCAAGCTTCAAGAAAGAGGATTCTCTACATGGGTTTTCTCCTAACCTTTTCTCTTAGTTTATATTTTGTATTTATCATGAGTAGCTAAACCCAAATTGGGGGTTGATGTAATTAATTAATAGATTGTGGGATTTCCACCATTTTTGACTTGATTAATATAGTTCCATTCAATTTGTTTAATTGTGTTTAATTATCCCTTGAATTAAGTAGGCATTCCAACTCTTGAATTTTGTAGATTAATAGAACTTATTAGAGTAACTAATCTTTAATTGAAATCCTTGTGAAAATGGGTAGGCATTCAAACTTCCATTTAACTTAGTGGTTGAATCTGCCCTTAAATGCATTTAATACTCACTTCTGGTTGGGTAGGCATTCCAACTCCTAACCCTTTGTAGAGATTGAATTGTGGTTTCTTTGTGAGCCAAGTAGGCATGCCAACTCTTGGTTTACATTAGGTACAAAATTATATTTTTAACCATCTACACCTGAGGTGTTTAACCAAACTCAATTGAATTGGAAAGGGTATGTTGTGAGCATTCCAATCCGACATATCCTGGCAAGGAAAACGGGTGGATTGTAAGCATTCCAATCCAAGCCATCCCGGAAACTGGAGCTAGGAAGATAAGCCCTATATTTAAATCGAGTAGGGCTTCATAAGCGGAACTCCCACTATTTGTGTCTATATTGTATCAACTCCCAAATCTATCATCATATACTTTTCACATACACTCATCTCATTATCTTATCTCTCCGCATTCTTGCAAATTAATAGTTTAACTTTAAATTAATTTGTTAACGGAAAATTCACTCGGGGAGTAAAATCTCAGCTAACACACTCGAGACCACTACCACGTAGGTGGTGGCTGGGGCTAGATACCTTCGGTGCTTAGTTTGCAATAGGTGCAGAAAGATAATACTAACACAAGGCAAAAAGGAATACAATGACTTTATCATTCATCTTAAATAAGTTACAAAGATCTCTCCAATTCTCTCAACCTCTCTAGGATACAATGAAATGGCACTCGCGTGCCTGTCGAAAAGTAGTCTCCTTTTTCTTTTTCCGATCGATCAATTTATACATAGTTTAGATAGGTTCCATTTGCAACTTTCCCGCCATGATTTTCTCCATCCTCCCCCCTCCTTATCGGGCGGGATCTTATTATTTAAAAAAGTCATTAACTTTCGTTTAATGACAGATTCGAGAGTATCATAGGCGAAGATAAGTTTGTTTCCTTTTTGGATTCAATCACTTGTTCTGCATGTAGTGTTTCCATTTTTGTTGTAGGTATATGATCTTGTGTATCTCTATGGTATGGTTGTAGGTATGATCTTGTGTATCTCCATGGTATGATTCTTCATGGAGGATGGCGGGTATGACACTTATTGTTTGGTAGAGCGAAGTGCCCTGATCTTAGTGCTAGGAGCTTGGTCCGACCTTTCCAGGATGGCCTCAATGCCTATCGATGTTTTGCTCACCAAGGGGTCCGCTTTCTTAGCTGAGGTAATTATTTTTCCTTTGAACTGTCTCTGTAACTGTTTGCTTGATCCTTCATTAATTCATGCTCTGCATTTTGTAGGCCTTCAAATTAAATGTGGCTTTGGGACATCAAGTAACCTCCCTCCGCGATCGAGCCGTGAAGGCTGAAGCCGAGACTGAGAAAGCCATGGATTTACTTAAGCGAGCTCAGATAGTGGTGCAGGGATGACCTTCAGTCAAAAGGGAATGGAGGACGAGTTAAACGAGCTCCGCTGTGATTACGAGAGGATCAACCGGTCTTTTGATTAAGAGATCCTTCAATCTAAATGACTGGCTAGGCAAAGGGATTCTTGGAAAGCTGAGGCCGAGAAGTTGGATCTCGAGAATCAGGACCTGCATGCTCAGGTAGCCAAGCTGCAATCTAAGGCGAATGCCTCCTTTAGCGATGGGTATTTTTACCCTTCCTTCCAAGTTGCGAAAGCTCTCCCTCTTCCCTTTGATCTATCGAGTATTGCCGGCTGGGATATAGAGGAGATATTAGCCAAAGCCACCGAAATGTCTCGCCCTGAGGGTGATGGGGCAGTACCTTCTAGTCAGGCGGGAACTGGGAAGTGACCTATCAAGGCAAATCCTTCCCTTCCTTCCCATTTCTTCCCTGTTTTAACTCCAGGAGAATCCTCTAGTAGTGCTCTACCCCTGCAACCTATGGAAGGCCTACCAGAAGTTCTGGAGGGAGCAAGAGATCTCCCAGAAGAACCCTCTAGAGTAGAATCGAGGGTTGAACCAAGCAAGAAGATGTCCATGGCTGCCCTGCTTGACACGGCTATCCCTCCTGAGGTTATGGCGGTGATCAATGAAATCTTGGAGGAGGACCCAGCTGGGCAGCATGAGGTACCTTTGGAGGAAAAGAGGGTGATTGAGGGTCACCGAGACGGGCAACCACCTGGAGGAGGAGCTGATGGTGAAGATCCGAATGAAGGAGAGGGAGCAGGGGGATCCAGGAAGGTGCTGGAGCTTAATGTGGTCTATTCACGACTAGCTTTGATTGCCCACTTTACTCCAGATTCATTTAGTCAATTTTTCATTTTTCCATATAGCCCGGAACCAGGGGTTGGGCTCCTCGTCTGATGATTGTAGCCTTTCTTAGAGGATAGGCTCCCTTATAGTTAATGAAAACTACGTTGTGATTTTCTTGGCACTTGTTTTGCTTGATCTTGATATCGAGTTTCCACCCTGGTTGGGAACTCCTTGCTTCATTCCTGACTTCGACCATGATGCGACCTTTGAGATAATCTTGACCTAACGAAATTTGGTAAGAATTTACTACAAGTGAGTCTGTGAGCGGGATGGTCGCCCAGCTCTGGATTTCCAGCATTTGGCAAGAACCCCCATCCTTGGGAAAAGGTTCTACCGTACCATGCAATTTTGATGATGACTTGTTCACCTTTTGAACCCGTTTTGTAAGAGATTCCTGTCATGACGACCTTAAGTCCATTTTTGGAGAGGTAGCTCGATCGAGAAATCAAAAGGGTTGTCTAGCTATATCCTGGTCTCAAGAACTGGATGACAACTATGCTCTTACACTCAGACTCTTCTTGAGGGGCGGTAACCCAACCAAGGTATCATGAGGGCTGTCTAGCTATTTCCTGGTTTCGAGATCTGGATGGCAACTATGCTCTTACACTCAGACCCTTCTTAGGGGTGGTAGCCCGACCAAGGCATAGGGAGGGCTGTCTAGCTATTTCCTGGTCTAGAGATCTGGATGGCAATTATGCTCTTACACTCGGACCCTTCTTGAGGATGGTAGCCCGACCAAGGCATCAGGAGTAGCAAGGGGGCTTCCCCGGCTAATCCCTAGTCTCAAGATCTGGATGGCAACTATGTTCTTACACTCAGACCTTTCTTGGTGGGGGATGGTGCCCGGCCAAGGCATCAATGGCAGCGAGAGGGCTTCCCCGGCTGATCCCTAGTCTTGAGGTTATTATGGCGAATTCATTCATGTATAACCTAGTCGTATATGGAGAAATAACTGTAGTACATGGTCAGAGATAAGGAAATAACAGACTTTATTGATGATCAAAATGTAGTACATCGTTACTAGAGATTTTATTGAAACCTAAATGAGGGTAATCTGTTTCAGAATCCCCTGCTTAGGGATAAAACTTCCTCAAGTGATCTGTGTTCCAGGTGTGGTTGATGGGTCGACCATCCATGTCTTCGAGCTTGTAGGCCCCCATTGCGAGCTACTACCTTTGCCAAGTATGGCCCTTCCCAATTGGGACCTAGGACTCCGTCTGACCTTTTCCAGATATTTGAGGTCACCTTCCTGAGCACCAAATCCCCTTCCTTGAAGTTCCGGCCCTTGACCTTTCGGTTGAAATACCTAGTGATCTTGCTCTAGTAATTTGCCACTTTCTCAGCTATCCGGTCTTGTTTCTCTTCCAGGAGGTCTAGATTAGCTCGGAGCTTGACCTCGTTGCTTTCAGGTTCAAAGTTTTGTACCCTGAATGAGGTCGATTTATGCTCGATGGGGATGACCGCTTCAGCTCCGAAGGCTAGGGAGTAAGGTGTCTCCCCAGTAGCTGTCCTTTTTGTAGTCCGGTAAGCCTAGAGGACCTCGGGCAACTCCTCGGCCCATTTGCCTTTTCTCTGTTATAATTTCTTCTTCAGCAGCCTCTTGATAGTTTTGTTGGTGGATTCTACCAGCCCGTTGGTCTGAGGATGGGCTACTGAAGCGAACCTGAGGTCGATTCCCAAACCTTCGCAAAAGTCCTTGAATCGGGCATTGTCGAACTGCTTGCCCAGGTCGGCTACAATGATGAGAGGGGTTCCGAATCTGCAGACTACATTGGTTTTGATGAACTTAGTCGTATTCTTCTCTGATATTCGGGAGAGAGGCCCTGCTTCGACCCACCTAGTGAAATAATCGATGGCCACGATAACATATTTAGCTTGCCCCGGAGCGGTAGGAAGTGGTCCAATTAGGTCGATCCCCCACATGGTGAATGGGTAGGGTGAACTAAGAGAGAACTTATAGGCTCTGGTGGAAGATGACTTAGGCTCGAGGTCCTTTAGCAGGGTTCACAAGATTTTACAAAGCTTCTTGCGTCTTGGTGGATGGTTGGCCAGTAGTACCCCATGCGAAGCACTTGATATGCTAAAGCTTCACCGCCGATATGGTTCCCGCAGTCTCCAGAATGAACCTCGCTTAACACCTATTTGGCATCATCAGGATGTAAACATCGAAGCAAAGGGAGGAACCTTCCCCTCCTATAAAAGTATCTGTCTATTAAGCAATATCGGACAGAGAGCCTTCTAATTCTTCAGGCTTGATCTAGCTTTTCGGGAAGCTTTCCTTCCTAGAGATAGGCAACGATCATATCCATCCAGCAAGGCTGACGATCCAGGGAGCAGATTTCCTTACCCGTGGTTATGCTGGGTTGGGAGATCACTTGGAGAGGAACTCCCCGAGGTAAGGCTTTGCCTCCATTTGCAGCTATCTTTGCTAAGACATCCGTGTGATGGTTCTGGTGTCGAGGTACCTACTCGATTTTAAATCCATTGAATTTATCCTTAAGCGACTGAACTAAATTTAGGTAAGCGACCATGTTATCTCCTTTTGCCTGGTAAATCCCGAAAGCCTGATTGACTACGAGTAACGAGTCACTCTTGATCTGTAGGTAGTCGGTTTTTAGCTCAATGGTCGCCTTCATCCTGGCAATGAGGGCTTCATCAACTGCCTCATTGTTCGTGGCCTTAAATTTGAATCTGAAGCAGTGACAGAATTCAGTCCCTTCTAGGTCTATTAAGACTACGCCAGCTCATCCCCTAGCTTGCCCGGACGCTCCATCTTTGTAGAGGATCTAGGACTTGCAGTCTTCCGACCAAGTGTCGATCTCTGAAATTTTCTCAAGGGCTGCATTCCTTGCTACCGAGATTGCTTGGCCCGGGAGTGCCGAGAATTCTGCCACGAAGTCTGCCAGAGCCTGAGCTTTGATTGTTGTTCTAGATTTATACTTCATGTCGAATTGGGTGAGCTATAGGGCACATAGAACTAGCTTTCTAGACACGTCCGGCCTTTGTAAGAACTGGCGGAGAGGCTGGTCTATCACCACTACTATTGAGTGAGCTTGGAAATAAGGATGAAGCTTTCTTGTTGAGGTCACCAGAGCATAGGCGAGCTTCTCCAAGAGGGTATAAGTTTTCGCTGGCTTGGTTAGGGCATGAATCACGTAATACACAGGCCGTTGAACACTATCTCTATACTCATTGATCAAAGCCCCACTTAGGGCAGTTTCTGAGATAGCCAAGTAGATTTTGCAATTCCTCTCCGGGAACTGGCTTGACTAGCAATGGAGGGCTTGTTAGGTACCTCTTCAAGGCTTGAAAGGCTTGCTCGCTCTCCTGGCTCAATTTTATATTTTTCCCCTATCTGATAGCTTTGAAAAAGGGCAGGCATTTTTCTGGGTTGGCCTCTATGCCTCTTTCATGAACCATGAAACCTAAAAACTTCCCAGCAGTCACCCCGAAGGCACATTTGGAGGGGTTCAACCACATTTGGTTTTCTCTTAGGATTAGAAATGTCTTACGAAGGTCTTGAACCTGATGTCCTTCTACGATTGGTGATTTTGTGATCATGTCATTGATATATACCTTCATCGTCCTTCCGATTTCAGGCCTAAAGAGTTTGTTAACCAGCTGCTGGTATGTAGCCCCCGCATTCTTAAGGCCGAATGGCATCACCTTGTAGCAGTATAGGCCCTGCCCGGTAATGAAGCTGGTCTTATCTTGGTCAGTTGGGTGCATTTTAATCTGGTTATACCCCGAGAACACGTCCATGAAACTAAGAAGCTTATTTCCGGATGTGGAGTCGACCAACTGATCAATCTTTGGTAGACGAAAGCTGTCTTTTGGACATGCCTGGTTGAGGTCGGTGTAGTCGAGACACATACGCCATTTCCCATTTGCCTTCGTAACTATGACCACGTTAGCGATCCACTCGGGGTAGTGCACTTCTCTGATAAAACCTTCCCTGGTCAATTTGTCCATTTCCTCTTGAACCGCAACGTTTCTGTCAGCATTAAAGTGACGCCTCTTCTGTTTGATGGGCTTGAATGTAGGATCCACTACCAATCGGTGAGCGGCCAAAGATATCGGGAACCCGTGCATTTCGTCATGGCTCCAAGCGAAGATGTCGTTGAATTCCTTGAGAAGCTCAATCAAGCCTTCTTTTACTTTTGGTTCAAGGGCGGCCCCGACCTTGACAACCTTGGAGGGATCGTCATTTCTGATAGGAATCTCTTCTAGTTTATCCACGGTTTGCCCATTGGTCAATTCCTTACTCTGTTCTTCGTTATCGGGCATCATGAGCTCATTTTCTGGATGATCTGCGGGCTCCATAACTTCCTGGATCGCCCCAGGTGCTTCCCTATCCTAGACCGTTGCAACTTGTATAAATTGATTTGCTAAAGCTGTCGGATTAGCAGACACTGCGTAGCATTTCCTAGCTGCTTGCTGGTCCCCACGTACCTTTCCGACCTGGATTCCCACCGGGAATTTGGGACGTTATGGTAGATAGATAGGACTCCTTTCAAGGAAGATAGGAAAGGCCTCCCCAGTATGGCGTTATAGGCCGATGGGACGTCGATCACTAGGAGGATCTTTTATCCCACTGGTATGATCAAATCCCCAGTGAATCCATAGAGCGGGGTCGTGCAACTATTGTAACACCATTGCTTCAAATTCAGCCTTTCCAAGGTGTCCTTGAAGAGGATATCTACGCTCCTGCCCATATCAACTAACACACGGTGGACCATACAGTTGGCAATTTGTACCGTGATCACCATGGGATCATCATGTGGCTGCACGGTGTTGAAAACATCTGCCTCAGTGAAAATAATCTGAGCTGACTGGGAGAGTACAGCCTGGCTTTGGCTGACCTTGAAGATACCCCGACCTTCTTCCATACGGGGGATCTTCCTTGTATGGTTTTTTCTTGAATTATTGGAGGTACCAGCCAGTGTGGGCCTTCCGCTGATGGTGTGCATCACCTGGATTTACTGCATTAAATCAGTCTGTTCACCCTTTCTCTTCTCCGCATGCTCGCGGATCTCGACTTATACCTCCCTTCCAGTCTGAATATTATCTCTGACCTGCTGCAAGAACTCAATCAAACATCCACCCCTTATCAGGGCTTCTATCTGGTTGCCTAATTTATAATACTCTAAAGTGTTATGGCCCACGTCCTCATGGAAGTCACAGTACTTGTACCGATTCCTTCTGTCGACGGGGGCTTTCATGGGTGCGGGCTTCTGGAGTAACCCCTTGTCCCGAATAGCAAGGTAGATTGTTTCCCGGGAGGCGTTCAAGAGAGTGTAGTAATTATACCCTTTCTCACCTCACGTTATGGGGGCTACGATCCTAGAAGGAGACGAAGCTCGCAGAGGGGTTCGTCTTGATGGATACCTTTCTTGCCTGAGCTGAGAAGTGGGGAAGCAGTATGTCGATCTGTTGAGAGGTTTGTTCTGATTTTTTTGAGTTGTCTCAGACCTGGGAGCTTCTTTTTTCTGGCGCTTTGCCGTTTTCATATCGTCTTGTTCCATCTTGACTTTGAGCTGTTCATCGGTCTCGACCTGCTCAAGAGCCCGGTCATAAGCCTCCTGGTAGGTCTCTGGAGGTCTCTTGGCAAAGGAACAGAAAAGCTTTGCTGCCCATAGGTTCCGCCTGAAATTGGCGAGAGTCTCTTTCTCGGTAAAGACTCTCATTTGGATGACTTCCTTGTGAAAGCGTTCCACGTAGGATCAAAGTGTTTCCCCTCGCTCCTGAATCACATACTGGAGATGTATGGGATCCTTTAGACAGGGTTTAACTCCTTGGAACTGCAAGCAAAAATCTGTCGATAACTTTGTGAAAGAATCCACGCTACCAGCAGGCAGCTTTCTAAACCAAGTTTTTACATAGTCCGTCAGGGTCGTTGGGAACATCCTGCACATAGCAGCCATGGTGGTATTCTAGACCTCCATCTGTTGGAAAAAACTCTCCAGATGACTTATAGGGTCCTCCTGGTGAAGGGAGCGTTCATCTTGCTTAATGGATCCTTATTATCCTCCATATTCTTTCCCTTTCTTATCTACATGACCTCTTTCTGTAGCTTTATCAGCTGATCCATCAGTCGCTTGTTCCCGGGCTTTTTTAAATCGACCTCGGATTCTTCGCTATCAGATCCTTCCGATGAATTGGCGATCTCAACCTGGCCTTCTTCATGAGCAGGATCTATCCGGGAGGTTTTTCGGCTATCTTCCTCTTCGGCCCGGGCTTCCATCGTTGAAGCCGTCGGGCGAGGGGCCTCTCGTTGCTCCCGGGTCAGAGCGTCCGCTGCGGACTTAACTCGCCTGGGTTGATATTGTGATGGCCTTCTGGGAACTAGGGGCATGGGCCCTAGCCTATCCCGGATCGAAGGTTGAAGCCCGGTCCTATCACGGGCTGGCTCTGGAGGAGGAGGTCCCAAGCGATCAAAGGCAGGCTGCCTGGTCCCGGGCCTGCTCGGCTCTCTCTGATCATTTGGATTTGTCAGCTGGACTGCGATGCCTTCTGCGAGTAGGAGGAGGAGAACATTTTCCACGAAGGCCGCCGCTTGTTGATCGAGCAGGGCCTGGCTTATCATAGGAGGACCAGAAGACCGTACATTAGTCGTTTGGGCCAGAACTTGACTGCGTTGTCCAGGTTTCTTCCCCCTCCTTGGGGCTTTTCGCGTTGGGGTCGCCGAAGGTTGTTCTGAAGCCACAGGCTGTCCTTGGGAGGAGCGGAGCCTTATGATTCATATAAAACAACTAAAATATAAACTGTTGATTTGATTAGCTAGGTATGGGTGTTTCCCACAGACGACGCTAGAAAGTGTTAACGGAAAATTCACTCGGGGTGAAAAATCTCAGCTAACACCCTCGAAACCACTACCACGTACGCGGTGGCTGGGGCTAGATACCCTCGGTGCTTAGTTTGCAATGGGTGCAGAAAGATAATACTAATACAAGGCAAAAATGAATAATATGACTTTATCATTCATCTTAAATAAGTTACAAAGATCTCTCCAAATCTCTCAATCTCTCTAGGATACAATGAAATGGCACTCTCGTGCCTGTCGAAAAGTAGTCTCCTTTTTCTTTTTCCGATCGATCGATTAATACATAGTTTAGATAGGTTCCATTTAATACTTTTCCGCCATGATTTTCTCTGTCCTCCCCCCTCCTTATCGGGCGGGATCTTATTATTTAAAAAAGTCATTGACTTTCGTTTAATTAATGATTCGAGAGTATCATAGGCGGAGATAAGTTTGTTTCCTTTTTGGATTCAATCACTTGTTCTGTACGTAGTGTTTCCATGTTTGTTGTAGGTATGATCTTGTGTATCTCTATGGTATGGTTGTAGGTATGATCTTGTGTATCTCCATGGTATGATTCTTCATAGAGGATGGCAGGTATGACACTTATTGTTTGGTAGAGCAAAGTGTCCTGATCTTGGTGCTAGGAACTTGGTCTGACCTTTCCAGGTCCCTTGGAGCTTTAAACAGCTTGCTATAGGCGCTCTTCGGTGGCAGCAGACTTTGACGAGCTTCCCCTTATCCCTCTCAATAGGTCCGAATTTTCGTTCTGCGGGGTGGTGGAACGTTGCGATACGGGCTTAAAGCCTAACAGGTTTCCCTTTGACTTTGGGGAGAATGGCGGGCTTCTGGGGAGATTGCGAGGTAATCTCGACCTCGATGTCGAAAGCTCGATTCTATTGTGTCGGGCTTTATCTCTTGTGCTCCCATTGCTCGATGACCTTTTCTCATTTTCGTGAGGTGGCCTTTCAACCTAATCCCGGGAGGCGTTCCTATAGTGGATAATTTTGGGCCTGGATTAGGGCTAGGAGGGTGGAAAATTTTCCTTTGGTCCCTAGCCAAATTTGGCAATTAACATAATTAATATATTATATTTTGCATTTTAGATGTTAGTTTTCAAAACCCAAAACATTGATATTTACTTTTCCATGTTTTTGTTTTAGTTTAGTTTATTAGTATTAGTTAACTAGCTTTAGCCATTTAATTTCCCTTTCCCTATGGACGATACTCTAGCTTGTCACTATACTTGTTTACCCATTTTAAGGACATTGCTAAGAATTTTGTAAATATTTTTGACGGACATTTTCTAATGACAAAAACGCTCTCGTTAATTACACAAGTACAAAAGAAAAGAAACAAAGAAAACTCACCAGAAATTAGTAAAGAAGTTCAGGAAATCTCTGAAAACCGTTGAAAATCAACAAAGCTTCTTCAAAAAATAATTCAAAAAAACCAGAGCAAAAATCTTAGCAAAACTGTGGAAAGAGAAAGCGAAACAAGAAATTTAAAGACCTCAGGGGGCATGTGTCACGAAGTGATAGGACGAGTCGCTTCGGCTGACGCCTTTTGAGAAGACCCATATCGTCACTAAAACTCAAAGGCGCCAGTTCGAATTCCAAGGAGTTCCCATCTTTTCAACAAAAAAATGCGCCCATTCAATGACTGTCACGTCAGCCCTAAAAAACTACAAAATAAAAATAACGGTTGAACTCAGCTCAAATAACCCTAACACAGAGCACGAAGCTTAAGAAACCCCACTACGATGAATTGCTTGATATCGATTATCGAATGACACCCCTTAGTTAAAAAAATATCGTAGATGATCATAAGTATGGCTTGATGTGAAATATCAACCTAACTAACAATCATCATTGGTCTCTAAAAAACATCGACAAGATCTCGCTCGATGCCCAAAAAACAATCCAGTAGGGTCCCTGATCTCACTCGATATAAAATTTCGACCTCGAGCTCGACTCATCAACTCTCCAATTTAAATACTTAAAGCTTGGAGAGTGAGGGACAAAGTGTAATGGTCAAAATAAAGACCTATGGCCCAGTAGATAGGCCCACAATTAAATGGAGGATAAAAACGTGCTTCGGGCCTGTTAGAGCATCATAAAAAGGCCCAAAGAGTCCTAACTAATAAAAACAGTGTGGGCATACCAAACAGGTCCAAAACTAGGCTTGACTCGGCAAGGCATCTGACAAAGCTAAAACATGTGGTCAAAAACGCCTTGAATAAAATCACAATAATGTCAGATGTTATACAAATCCCAACGTCTGACAAGTCATTTATTGTCAGATTCAAATGAATCAAAATGGGCAATTAAGGACGCTCTCATAAAGAGCACGAGTTGTGAAGGCTCCAAGGTTTTTCTATAAATACCAGACATTTTCTTAGATAAAGGGCCTTGGATTTTCCAAACTCGTGTACGCGAAAGCTCTAAAAATATAGCTCCGCAATTCTCTCCCAGCATTAGCTGTTATTCTATGATCCTATAGAGATCGATCTAGTCATTCTCAAAACTCGGTGGACCCAATCTATGATTGATCCACGTCGAGTCGAGGTACCAACTAGGGATCGACCCAACAAAGTCTTCGATACATTGATAGACCAAAAAATGATCGATCCACAACGAAACTAGGACCCTTCCCTAAGAATAACGACCAACCAGATCATTCGATCCCTGGCAATGATTCAATCACACTAACAATTAGCTCAATTTGACATATCGAGTGCTACGGTTTGTCTATCTTTTACTCTCATTTGTTTAATAGAACCGACAACTAACTTGAGCGTCAAAGAGTCCCCCACAAGGGAATACCCCTTAATCTGGTCCGCCACCGCTCTATGTTTTTTCATTTAGTGGGTTGTCAGTGCCCACTTCGACAAATCAAATCAATTGTAGATCCAATCGACTACAATAGTAAAATGTTATATTTGACACATCATTTTAGAATTGTACTCCATTGCAAAATTCCATTTGATATGCTATTTTATTATTATTTAAAATTATAAAATTCAACAAATACAACCAATGAATGCATTGAATATTGTTTTTTAGAATTGTTTCAATCTCAATTTCCCTACCAAATTTGTTAAATTTTTATTATTTTAAATAAAAAAAGTCAACAAGTACGGTTGCATTTATTGCCATGTCAAATTTAGCATATGCTATTGTTATCCGAAAAATTGTTGCGGAGACTTTTCATACAACATTTAGACCGGATGGAGCAGTGCTCCACGGTCGGAGAGGGTGGGTTATGAGTACCCCACCCATCAGGACTTCAAGGATTAGGAGAAGAGACGGTGCTTAAGGTTCCCTTATTGATTTGAGGGGATGGTCCTGGTCCCTGGTCCTTAGTTCTTGGTCCTGGTCTCTGTCCCTGGTCTCAGTCCCGATCACTTGTCCAGGTACCCAATCCCGGTACCTGGTCTCTTTTCTAGGTCTCCTTTGTAATTCCCTGACCCAAATAGCATGCAAGGAGGAGGGATTGATGCTACTCCATGATAGGTGGGTACGAGAGCTAGGACCAGTAGGGTCCAAAACTAGCTCTCATACATGCATGATAAGGAGATAGAGGGGAGAATAAAAATTCTTTTAATAGAATTGGACTGGCCTATAAGAAAAAAGCATCACGAGTGATCATAAACTGAAAAACCCCTAGGCAGTATCCAGAGGAAGAAGAGAGACCATTCTTTATATATGTCAACAAGAAATGCTCCAGAGAGCTTACATAAGTACAAAACACGACATGGTAGGTCACAGTTGGAGGGGTATCACCTGGTACCGGTACATTCCTGGTGAAAATTGATGTATAATAGACAATACAATTGTGGTGTAGAGGGAATTCATGTAAGCGATTTTGACACTGTAGGCGATGGCGAACTCATGCTGGTTGATAAGTAGAACTTGGCTCAATAGGTGATGGTGTCTGTCTTTTTTTATGGAAAAGTCGATCAGATCTGGATCCCCTTTCAAGAGAGAGCTTTGTCATATTTATAGGTTCTAATTCTTGTTCCCACTCCGTTAATTTAGTCAATCAATTTGCAATCATAGGAACACAGATTTGGCATTGATGGTGGCCATGTTTAAGCGCGGAAATTATGCCCAGAATCAAGTAAATTGCTTCCATTTTGGTAGGATTGATGAGGTTGACTATCTTCATTAATGGGGTCGACTATCTCCATTAATGGGGATGAGTATATCCATTAATAGGGTTGACTATCTCCATTAATGGCTTTATGAATGGCTGAAAAATGTCAAATTTCCCTCTTTTCCTACTGAAGGTGTCGTAATACCGCAAGCTTCTTTCCTCAGAACATGATCTTGCCTTAGGTTTGATTTACTGGTACTCTAGTTCCTTCTTCCATGGTAGTCTGACGAATGGTGTATTGTGACCTCCCTTGTCGACGTCATCTATACTAGGTGGTCGGGAGGTGCTTGGAGGACCGGTTTGGGACAGGAACCTTGGTACTGGGGTATCAGGTACCATGGACCGTGGTACTGGTGCTCTTAGGTATCAGGGAACCGGTATGACATGATATCGGGGTTCTCTGGACCGTGTTATCAACGTTTCTCAGTGGTAGAACACGTGGCTAGCAGTGGGTATGCTAATCATGTTCTTTTCTTGGGATGGCCTAATGCTCCTTATAGCGCTCTCTACCTTGAATAACTTTGGTGGGAGAGAAAAAATCTTTCGTTGACCTTCTGCCTTTTTAGGAGGTTAACAGAAGTTTCCCCTGACTTGAACACTGCTAGCTGGTTGGGGTTGGAGTCATGATATTTGTAGCACTTGAAGGATTTTATTCATCCTACCTCGATGCTACCCTATAGGCATGTTAAGATGACTTGAAGTGTGAATCCTAGTAGACACCCAACTCCACTGTCTTCAGAAATGGTTTGAGAGGTAGTCCCTGAGGGTACTTAACCCAAAGCATTAGGGACCTCTATAGGTTGTTGAAGAACTATGATTAAAGGCCCTTGTTTGGTACATGGTTATGTCTGCCTAAATACCAGATTCCCCCCGTGGAGGGTTCATGCATCAAATCTTCCTTGGTCATGATCAATAGTACAGGGTATTCTAGCACCACGAATCCCGGTCTTCATACAAAGATCCTAGTAGGTAATCAATGCCACTTTAGCACCAAGTCTTCCCTGGAGACCGTACCGGGCATTCCTGCACCAGGAATCCCGGTCTTCAGGCAGAAAATCATGGTAGGCAACTAAGGCCACTTTAGCACCAGGTCTTTTTTAAAGGTGAATCAGGGTACCGAGCAATCCTGCACCAGGAGTTTTGGTCTTTAGAGGAATCGATCCTGGTAGGCAACTAAGGCCATTTTAGCACCAGGTCCTCATACATAAGCGAATCGGGGTATTGGGCATTCCTGCTTCAGGAATCCCGGTCCTTTATGCCAAAAGATCCAGGTAGGCAACTAAGGCCACTTGTGCACCAGATCCTCATAAATAGGTGAATCGAGATACCAGGCATTCCTGCTTCAGGAATCCAGGTCCTTTAAGCGAAAAGATCCTGGTAGGCAACTAAAGCCACTTATGCACCAGATCCTCATACATAGGCGAATAGGGTACCAAGCATTCCTGCTTCAAGAATCATGGTCCTTTAGCAGAAAAGATCTTGGTGGGCAACTAATGCCCCTTGTGCACCAGATCATTCCTAGAGAGATTGGGTTCCGTCCAGGGCATCAGGAGTGTCATGTGGCTCTCTTGGTCTTGAAGATGCTGTGGGCAACCAGGGCCACGAGTCTGGACTCTTGGTATGGCAGGCAATTAAGTCCACTTGTGCACCAGACCCTATCGGGAGAGGTTGGATCCTGTCTAGGGCATCAGAAGTGCCATATGGCTCTCATGGTCTTAAGGGGATGATCGTGGTAGTCAACCAAGGCCACTTATGCACCAGATCACTTCTTGGAGGGGGTCTAGTCCTAGTCTAAGGTATTGGACATTCTCCTGGTCTTGAAGATGCGGCGAGCAACCATGGCAATGAGTCCGGATTCTTGGTCTGGTAGGCAACTAAGGCCACTTGTGCACCAGACCCTTCCTTGAGAGGTTGGATCATGTTTAGGGCATCAGAAGTGCCATGTGGCTCTCCTGGTCTTAAGCCGATGATCCTGGTAGGCAACTAAGGCCATTTATGCACCAGATCACTTCTTCGAGGGGGTCTAGTCCCAGTCCAAGGCATTGGCCATTCCTGCGTCAGGAATCCCGGTATAGGCGTTTTATCACAGATCGGTCACTTGATCAAATCTTCCACAAATGAGCTTTTATTGTAAACTGGCCATTCCAAAAAATCTTCGCATTGTAGGGTTACTACCTATCTCGTGGGAGTACTAGAGAGAATGGTGAGCTTTTAGTTCCTAAGTAACATAGTTGGTTTAGAGGTATGCTTAGAGTAGATAAGCGTCACCAACAATCATAATTGGGTTCAACACTCCACTTGAACAAACCAGAATCTTAGTAGCTCACTTGGGTGGTGTGAGAGGCCCGATAGAATAGGTGAGGAACCACCGATCCTCATCTAATGCTATTGCTTTAGAGGCTTGCTTAGGCATGAAGGAGGCTTCAACATATTTGGGAAGCCTCTAGGATCTCATCAAACAGATCGAAACTTCAGTGGCTCACTAGGGAGTTAAGTGGCCCGGTACAAAAGGAGAAGAGCCACCAGCTTGATACTGATTCAAAGGCATGCTTAGGATCCTAGAAGTCCTCAGCAACTAAAATGAGGCTCTGAACCTTCCTCGAAAGAATCGGAACCTCAGTGGCTCACTTGGGCGTTGACCGGCCCGGTACAAAAAGTGAGGAGCCATGGGTTTTTGCAGTGGTGCCGTTGCTCTAGAGGCTTGCTTAGGCATGTAGGAGGCCTCAGCGAATATGGGAAGCCTCTGGGCTCTCCTCGAACTGATGGGGACTTCGGTGGCTCACTAGGGCGTTGAATGGGCCCGGTACAAAAGAAGAGGAGCCACCGACATGATACTGGACTAGAGTCATGCTTGGGATCCTAAAAGTCCCCAGCAATTGAAATGAGGCTCTGGACTCTCCTCGAAAGAATCGGAACCTCAGTGACTCACTTGGGCGTTGACCGACCCGGTACAAAAGAAGGGGAGCCATCGGCATGATACTGATCTAAAGGCATGCTTGGGAACCTAGAAGTCCCTAACAACTGAAATGAGGCTTTAGACCCTCTTCGAAAGAATCGAAACCTCAGTGTCTCCCTTGGGTGTTGACCGGCTAGGTACAAAAGAAAAGGAGCCACCGACATGATACTGGTCCAGAGGCATGCTTGGGAACCTAGAGGTCCCCAACAACTGAAATGATGCTCTAGACCCTTTTTTAAAGAACCAGAACCTCAGTGGATGCCTTGGGCGTTGACCGGCTCGATTCAAAAAGTGAGGAGCCACTGGTCTTACAGTGGTGCTGCTGCTCCTACGGTCACACAGTGGAGTTGGCTTCTCGGGTACATGCTGATCCGCTACCTAGGTGCTTTAAAAAAGTGGATTTGATAACTTGAGGGAATCCGTATGTATAGGTGCAATTCTGGTGAATCTGCTGGATATGAGCTATACTGGTACTGAAACAAATCTACTTCAAGAAGGCATGATAGGTGCAACTCTGTTGCATAGGAGTACCAAAAGTGCTGAAGCGGATCTGTTGCGTAAGAACCTCATTTTTATGATTGGCTTATTTCATGACAAACCACATTGGGGATTTAATTTGTAAGGGCAGACTAGGCCTTCAATGTGCATGATCAAGCTTCAAAGGCATTCTCGAGACCTTAAGCTCAAGAACACTTCAAAGGTATATCACTTGTACTTAACTCTTTGAAGAGACTTAGTTGCACACACACACTCTTTTCTCATGTATGTTTATTCATCTTGCATTATGCCTTTTTGCTTACATGTGTGCATCCTCTCTTGTCTCTTCCTTGCTTGTTTGGTATGTCTTTTGGTCTTGCTTAAGTCCGTTGAAAACCCCTTGAAAATTCAAGTGGGTATGCATTTTTTACATATTCCGCGGGACAGTCTATCCAGTCATCCCGCGAAATCTCTAGCGAAGAGCTCTCCAATGAGTTCCGCGGGACATGTCTCCGTATGAGCCTCCCACGAAGTCACCCGTATAAAGCTTGTAGGTTCCAGATTTTGGATTACGCAGCGGAATGAGGTTTTTAAAATTTCGATGCAATCATCAATTAAACCAATTGTACAGTAATAATCAAAAACAATAAGAAAGAGATGAAACTTTTTCACACTAACGTTTGTAGGCTCCTTCTTCTTTTCGATCTGCTTCCTGATTTGAACCACAAGATCTTCCTGACTATCTCCCGGGATTGATAACGGCATGTGGGCACGACAAGGTACTCAAGAACAAGGAGGATAACGAAAAGAAGAAAAAGAAATTTTTTTTCTTTGGCCGAAAAATACCTAGAACACTTTCTAGGGTTTTTTTTTTCTTTTCGCTTTTTTGATTCTATACGCTCAAAAAATTGACTCTCAATTCTGAACGTATGTTGTGTTGTCTTAGTTTCCAAAAATATATATCATAAATATATATATATATATATATTAATAAAACTAATTAATCAAATATTTTCAGATATCTGATATCTTCAAAGATATTAATTAATATTAATTTATTCGATTTGATTTGAATTCAAACTCTTTTAAATTCAAATTCAAATCTTTTAAGATATCTGATATCTTTAATTAATATTAATTTATTTGATTTGATTTGAATTCAAACTCTTTTAAATTCAAATTTAAATATTTAATTTAATGAAAATAAAAATAATCAAATTATCTTATCTTCATTCAAAATTAAATATCAATCAACACCCTCCATCTAATGATTAATTACACAATTAAATAATCTAATTATTTAATTAACATAATCATTAATGTTCATTAATTAAATAATCTTATTATTCAATTAACATAATCATTAATATTCATTAATTATTTAATTAACCGTGACCCTTGTTACCTTAATCAATTGGGCTAGCAATGGGACCCAATGAACCCACAGTATTTTGAGCTCCAATAATCTTTAGAAATAATTAATTAAACTCTTTAATTAATATTTCATGATTATTAACTTCGGTGTTATTCCACTAAAAACCCGAAGCTGCATTCTCTCAACTGTAGATGTTTTTACACAAACCAATAACTTTCGATGTCCATCGATATAACTATTACATATGGTATAATCCTCCACAAGTAGTTCATAATTAGAACTATGTCATAATGTCTGTTAAACCCCTCTAATTACATCTTTTCCATTAAGTACCAGATTCTCTAATGAACAATAAATCCTACATTCCTCACGGAATTAGGAGAGCGCTCATATTGTTCAAGCCCTGAACCAACCCTTAAGGGAACTACTTTCTGCTTCTCGCAAGAAGGGGTGGATTCCACTATTGTGTACAAACCTTCCCGCCACAAGCCAAACCACGATTCCAACATATGAAGCATATTGACCGGGAATGTAACTCCGATCTCACCTGTGGTATATCAAAAACCACGATCTAACTTGAAGGGGTCGATAAGACACTCAGGAATAAGATCACCCATATATAGCCATCATTTGTCGATATATATGAATCTCATCATGTAACGGATCCTATTCAGAGATTCATTTAGATCGTGGCCCATTCCTATATGATCACATCATACAAGGTGCCTTCATTCTCATATCACCATATGAACGATCCAGGATAAGATCACCGTACATTACGGAATGGACTGCAGCTGTAGATTAACCACAAAGAAAGTACCCAGCTTTATTTGATATCTATGGACTCTTTAGATTGCTCATTTCAAAATGAATCCATTTGTATATGACATTCATATACTCATTTTGAAATTACATCTGGCAATCTTGGATGTTAAATACACATGTTATATAAAAGTATGAAACAATTTGAATGAATAAACTACTTCTTTTATTTATATTCAATTTACATTTACAAATTACAAGCTTTAGGGTAAAAACCCCAATAATATCCCATTTGCACTAAAGCATGTGAGACATGTCTCGTAAACCTAGACCCTCTAGGTGACCCATAAACACTTAAACCGGTAAGGTCTTCCTAAATGGATTAGCATGATTGTCCTGTGACGCTATCTTGGTCAAGGTCACATCTCATCTCTGTACTATCTCTCTGATTAGATGATATTTCCTCTCTATATGCTTCCCTCTATTATGGCTTCTTGGTTCTTTGGAGTTAGCCACAGCACCAATGTTATCACAATAAAGTGTGATGGGCTTATCCATATCTGGAACAACTTCCAGATTACTCAAGAATTTTTGGAGCTAAATAGCCTCTTTAGTAGCTTCACAAGCGGCTACATATTCGGCTTCCATGGTGGAGTCAGCAATACAAGATTGCTTAATACTCCTCCACACAATGGCTCCACCACCAAGGGTGAATACTAATCCAGGCGTGGATTTCCTATAATCCTTGTCTGACTGAAAATCAGAATCTGTGTATCCTAGCGAGATCAAATCCTGTCTAGAATACACTAGCATATAGTTTCTCGTTCTCCAAAGATACGTGAGAATAGTCTTGACAGCAACCCAATTATCCAATCCTGGGTTGGACTGGTATCTATTTGCTACTCCCAATGCGAAGCAGATGTCTGATCTTGTGCATAACATAGCATACATGAGACTACCTACTGCTGAAGCATAGAGAACATGTCTCATATCCTCAACTTTTTAAGGTGTCTTAGGATACTGTTCCTTAGACAAGTGAACCCCATGCCTGGAAGGTAAATTACCTTTCTTGGAGTTCTGCATCGAAAAACACATAAGAATCTTATAGATATACGATGTCTGAGACAATGCTATGAGTTTTTTCTTACGATCCCTTATACATTGGATCCCTAGAACATAACTTGCCTCTCCCAAATCTTTCATTTGGAATTGGCTAGCCAGCTAGCCCTTTACTTCCGATAATACCCCTACATCATTCGTAATGAGTAGGATATCGTCTACGTATGAGACTAAGAAAACTACTTTCTTGTCAACGATGCGCTTGTGGACACAAGGCTCATCAACATTTTGCTTGAAGCCATAGGTTTTGATCATATCATCAAACCTTATGTTCCAAGAACTAGATGCTTGCTTGAGTCTATAAATGGACCTTCGTAACTTGCAAACTTTGCTCTTGATCTAGAGACACGAATCCCTCTAGTTGCATCATATAGATGCTCTCATCAAGATTGCCATTCAAGAATGCAGTCTTGACGTCCATTTGCCAAATTTCATAATCGAAATAGGCACCAATGGATAAACGAATCCTAATAGACTTAAACATGGATACTAGCGAGAAGGTCTCTTCATAATTGACCCCCTCTTTCTGGGTATAACCCTTGGCCACTAGCCTTGCCTTGAAGGTCTCTACCTTCCCGTCTACTCCTCTATTTCTCTTATAGATCCACTTACACCCTATCGGTACCCCATCCGGTAAGTCTACAAGTTCCCAGACTGAGTTAGAGTACATGGACTCCATCTCGAGATTCATGGCTTTAAGCCACTCTTCTTTGTCAAGATCTTCCATTGCATTCCTAAATGTCAATGGATCATCCATACTATCAGTAGAGACGACGCCTCATCCCTCACCTATACTCAAATAGAGTTCAGGTTGCCTCACAACCCTCCTACTACGTCTAGGTGGTAGACATGACCGTGGTTCGGTTCCGGTTCGGTTTCGGTTTCGAACCACCGGTTTCGGTTTCAAATTTCTTAAAATCGAAACCAAAACCTTCTAGAATCGGTTCCGATTTTGGTTCCCCGGTTCCGGTCCGGTTCTCCGATTCTAGACAGTTCGGTTCTTATTTTAAAAATAAAATAAAATAAGAAAACACTAACACACACGTGATTTCTACAATTCTACACATATCAAATTATCATCTCTCAATTCTCAAATAGGTCAAACACTCAAACCTTACTCAGTCACTCACCCACCTAACCACTGACGAGAGCGTTTTTGTCGTTAGCAAATACCCGTCAAAAATAATTTATAAAAACCTCAAATGCCTCAAATTGTTTACAAAACAAGTGCAATGGCAAGTAAGGGTATCGTTCCTCAGGGATTGGGGGAGTATATGATTAGATTAGGATTAATAATACTAGAATGCATAAAAGTAAAATGTCATGGTGGTTTGAAGAGGTTAACAACTAAAATGCAATTAAACTAGGTTATACTAAATGCAACTAGGTTAGAATGAATGCAAATTAATGATAGTGAGATGAGTGGGAGTCAATGCAATCATACACGAATAGTGGGCAATTCCATCAATCAATTAAGAATTGATTCAATCTATTTGGTCTAAATCCACTTTTAGGCGTGATTCTAAGATCACTCAACTCTCCCCACACAACAATGATTGGTGTACTCTATTGAGTGTAGAGAGGGTTTCTCATGAAGCCTAGATTGATTAAGGTAGTCAGGATGGCTTGGATTGGAATGCTCACAATCCACCCCTTCCATACTTTTAGCTGGGATGTGTCGGATTGGTGTGCTCACAACACATCCCTTCCATTCAAATTAGCTTGTTTAGTCACCTAAATGTGTGTATCTCAACTTAGATTGAGAGTTGGAATGCCTACTCAATCCAAGGAGATCCTTAATCCAATACCAGCTTGAATTGGGAGTTAGAATGCCTACCCAATCAAGGAGATTAATGTTAACGGAAATTTTGCTGAAGAGGAGAAATCTCAGTTAGCACCCTCGAGACCACTACCACGTAGGTGGTGGCCAAGGTTAAACGTATGTGTAAACAGTGCCTATTAAAATGACAAGGAACGATGATACTATTCACAACCCAAAAGAATTAAAAAGAAAAATACTCTATTTATTGATAATGTATGATATACAAATCTCTCTCAAATCTCTCTCAATTTTCTCTAGGGTGTAGTCGGGTATTTGTCGTATGCCTGTTGAAAAGTAGTCTCCTGTTTCAGAAGGTTCAAGTCATCCTTTAATACCTTGTCTTCATAGGTCAAACTAATTGATTTCTCCCCTTGATTTTCTCCATATCTTCCCTCCTTATCGAACGGGATTTTACATTTAAAATGTTATTGACTTTGAGTTAATTGCTGAATCGAGGATATTGATCAAGCCAAATATGTAGTTTATTTAGGCCCTCAAATCCTTACCTTGTGTTCTGTTTTCGTGCGTTTTTGTATCTCTAATGGGTTATTTTGTGCGTAATTGTAGGAAATGGTGCAATTAGGGGTTTGGAAGCGTGTTACAGTGGTTCCGGCAGAAAAAAGGCAAAATGAAAGATAAAGGACCACAAACAGCTCAAAGTGCGGGTCAAGTGCGGGTCGCAACCGCACTGCACCCACACTAATGCCAAACCAGAGAAGTTGAAGTTTCACCTGACGTTAAAGTGCGGGTACTGTGCCGGTCATCCAACCGCACTCCACCCGCACTAATGCCAAACCAGAGAAGTTGAAGTTGCACCTAACATTAGAGTGCGGGTACTGTGCGGGTCATCCAACTGCACTCTACCCGCACTAATACCAAACCAGAGAAGTTGAAGTTGCACCTGACATTAGAGAGCGGGTAAAGTGCGGGTCATCCAACCGCACTCTGCCCGTACCGTTGCTCAAGACAGAAGGTAGATTTTGCATCTGACAGTGAAGTGCGACTCAAGTGCGATCACAGTGCGGTTCCAAGTGTGGGTCAAGTACGGGTAATCCAACCGCACTCGACCCTCACTAGTTCCAGATCCGAGAGCTGAAGATGAAGACAACCCATACAGTGTGGGTAATTCACTCGCACTCCACGCGCGCCAGATTGATTTTTGAAGCTTAAGTGACCTATTTTTGTATGTTGTATAAATAGAATAGTATGGAAATGTTTTACCAAGCCTTTGAATCCATTTTTCAGAGGTTTTACACACTTAGATCTAGAATATTTCTCTCTCTCTCTCTCTCTCACATCCTTACATTCTCTACTCAACTTCAAGGAAGTTAGGAGATTGAAGCCACTTCAAGGAAAGAGATGTTCTCCAAGGGTTCTTTCTTTTTCCTTTCCCTTATTTTCCTAGTTGTAGTGAGTAGTGAAATCCCCTCTAAGGGGTTGATGGAGTAGTTAGTTGAATATTGGGCTTGTACATAAACTTGATGTTATATTGATATTCATGTCTATCTTTCATTGATCTATTCTTGTTATGAATGTTTACCATTGATTTCTTGTGTGGATACATCCTCTTTGCAAGATCTCTTTGTATTATGTATGAGTATTGCATCTAGATATACATCATATTTAGTTGTTTATTGCTCTAATGAATGGACGGAACGTCATGAATTCTGACTCTTAAACCGCGGTCTTAATCTAACCTCTATTGAGTTTTCGGCACTATACATCCTAGGTCGGAGCCCGTGAGAGAGTTAGAAGTCATCACTATACATCCTAGGGTGACTCCGTTTAATCGGTTCAGTCATTGTTAGGTAGACGAGCTTTATTTCCAGAATCCGATAAACAACCAACACTATACATCCTAGGTTGGTAGTTTATGACGGATTAATCCCTAATAGGTGGTCCGCACTATACATCCTAGGTTGGCCACCTTCTAGGGATAAATAACCGACTCTATACATCCTAGGTCGGTTGCCTTGAATAGTCGTGCTATTGACAAGTTTGTTGCATTGCCCAGTATTCACTTTCGTATCCATTAACTCCTTAGTTTCCATCATCTATATATATCCTTCATCCCATTTCCCCCTTCATTTAGCTTGCATACTTATTTAGTGTTATTAATAGGATAATTCACCATCTACATCTTCACCATTTTATGTTTCGTTTCTATATATATACATTAACATTAACATTACTTTAGCAATAACTAATTTTAGCTAACTCCGCTCCCCCACTTGCCACCATATTTGTGTTTTCAAACTAATTTAGGCTTTGTGAGGATTTAACAAATATTGTTGACGGATTGCTCTTTTAAAACGACACTAGAAAAACGTCCGGTCAAATATCTTGGTGGAGATCAATTTGCTTCCTACTTGGACTCTATTACTTGTTCTGTACGTATGTAACGTCTTAAGATATGATCCTGTGTGTTTTCAGGTCTAGCATGTTCTCCCATAGGGGTCATCGAATATGGTATGTAATGTGGCGAGGTACATCAGATAGTGAGGTCGATCAGTGTTCTAGCCCTGATATAAAGGAATTTCGTCTAATCAGAAGCTAGGTCTAGCCTCCCTTGACCTTTTGAAGCTAGGTGCGGCCTCTTACGGACACCTCACTATGTCAGCGAGGTATAGGCGAGCTTCTGGAGTGAGGTAATCCCGACTTCATGAGGATTTCCTGGTTTCAGGTTCGCTGACGCGGGCTTGATCTGACCGTGTCGGGCTCTACTCCGGGTGTTTCTGGAGCCCGTCCTTGTTCCTGTGGGGCAGTACCGTAGCTCAGCTTCGGGTAACATGGTCTCCTAATGGATGACCTCGGGCATGGAGCCAGGTTTAGAGGGTGGAAAATTTCCCTTTGGTCCTTAGCCAAATTTGGCTATTAACAGAAGTCCCCTCTGACTTGAACACCGGTTGTCGAGCATGGGGTTGGGGTTAGATTTTTTTATTTTATTTGGGAAATCTTTCCTTCTTTACCGTTACCAGAATATTGGGGAAATCTTCTCATTAACTGCGTAAGTGAGGTGACGTGAACTGACTGGCTTATTTTCGAATTAATCCGGTTGCGTTACGGTAGTCCCCGAGATTCTTTACCTTTACCAGAATCTTGGGGAAATCTCCTCATTAACTGCGTAAGTGACGTGGCGTGAGCTGACTGACTTGTTTTCGAGTCAATCCGGTTACGTTACGGCAGTCCCCGAGACTCTTTGTGATCTTAACCGAAGATCTCGACAGCTCATGCTGCTGCCCTCTTGCCTATATATACTTGTTTATCTCAACGACTTCCTCACATCTCTCAAATTTCAAATCTTCCCCAAGATACACTTTCTCTTATAGACTTTCTCTCAAGCCTATCTTTTTCTTCATTCCTCATGCTCACCGACTTCATCATATCGAAATCCAGTCACAATTCTGTTGATTCCATGGTTGACGGCGAGGAGGTCCTTAGCCTTCCTTCTGGGAAACGGGCAAGGAGGAGCTTAGACAGCGATAATTCTCCGCTCAATCCGCAACGTCGGCAGTCGAATAGGATTGTGTCCATTGGGACCAAGTCTTCTAACCATCCTGACCATCCTTTGGATATAGCCGATGAAGACTTCGATAAAGAGGTGGGAGGCGACGCCACAAGGGAGCATCGAGTCCCGGCTTCTGGCCCCCCTTTGGAGAGGCTTCCTCCCTATGACTTCAGGGTTGTCCCTGATCCCATCGTTGATCCAGTCGTGATTGATTGTTTGAGGTCAAAGTACGGCATTCTGGACAGTGTTTCCATCTCGGTGCCCCCAAGGGTTACGAGTTCTTCAATCCCCTTAAGGGTGTGCTTCCAATTCATGAGGCGGCTCTCGAGAATGGGGTTAGGCTTCCCCTTCATTCCACTCTTCGGCGAGCTCTCAACGCCATCCAGCTTGCTCCCCTCGAGTTGATGCCCGACTTCTGGAGGCATTTGATTGGCTTCCTCGTGCTTTGAAGGGAACAATATCAGCTGAGCAAGGTGACGAGAGAGCCCGAAGCAGAGGAGCTGGCCTATCTTTTCCAGATCGGGAGCCTATCTGGCACTTCTCGAGGTCAGTTTTATGCCAAGGCCAAGAACAAGCTCAACTTTGTTATTCCTACCGCTTCGAAGAAGAACCCCGCCTGGAAAGATGAATGGATCCATACGGGGGATGATCTGGGGAGCTCGATTTTCATTGAGGGGCATGAGTTCGAGGTTCCCACAGCTTTCAGTGACAAACCCTCGTGGAACCGGGACTCCCTGCCTTCTGAATCTGAAACTATTTTGAAGGCTATTCTAGCCAAGAACTACTAGAACCTGAAGTTCCCAATCGCTGAAGCCTTCGATCCTCGTAGGGTGAATCAATACCTGCGGATCTCAGACGCTATTCCTCGTAAGTGTCATTGAATTACCTTGCCTTGCCTTGTCTTGTTGATTAGCTTGGTTCTGACATTTTCCTTTTTGATTTGTTTACTCATAGTTTTTGTCGTTGAACCAGCTTCCCGCGACGTCCAACGTTCTCCTCAAGCTAGAACTCCTCTTCCCTTTAATGGGGTCGCACCGGCTCTTGCTCAATCTACCTCCCCAGGTGGGTCTAAGATGGGTAACCTTGCGTCGCGGGCTTTCCGAGTTTTGGGTAAAGCTCCCTAGGCTGTTGGTCCGACTGCTTCTGCCCCTTCTGTTGTAGTCGCTAAAATTGCTACTCCCTCGATTCGCTTTTGTGATTATGCTGCGCTTCCAACCCCCCGAGCTTCAAAGGACTTTGAAAGCGGTGTCGTAAGGATTCCTCCTAGCCGTTCCCGCCCTCAATCGAGCTCGACGGGGTAGGACGAAGTCTTGGAACAATTTATCGCGTCATGTCCGGGCGGTGGGATTTCCAGGATGGCTTCAATGCCCGTGGATTTCTTGCTCACCAAGGGGTCTGCTGTCTTAGCTGAGGTAATTGTATTTCCTTCGTACTACTTCTGCCAACTTGTTCAATTTCTAACCCTGGCTTTGTATTTTATAGGCCTTCAAGTTTAATGTTGCCTTGGGCCACCAGGTAACCCTCCTTCGTGACCGGGCTGCTAAGGCCGAAGCCAAAGCCGAGAAAGCCATGGGATTGCTCAAACAGGCTCAGACCTTAGTTGAAAAGATGACCTTAAACCAAGGAAAAATCGAGAACGAGCTGGCTGAGCTTCGTTGTGATTATGAAAGGACGAAGCAGTCTTATGATCAAGAGCGTCTCCAATCTACCCGGTGGGCCAGGTAGAGGGATTCTTGGAAAGCTGAGGCTAAGAAGCTAGACCTCGAGAATCAGGCTTTGATTGCTCAGGTGACCAAGCTGCAAGCTGACGCGGAGACCTCCTTTAGCGATGGATACTTCTATGCTTCCTTTTAGGTCGCAGAGGCTCTCCCTCTTCCCTTTGACCTATCATCCATTGCAAGTTGGGATAGACAAGAGATAATGATCAAGGCTGCTGAGTTATCTCACCCTGATGATGACGAGGCGATTCCTTCGAGCCAGGTAGGAGCTGGTAAACAGCCCGTTCAGGCAGATCTTCTGATTCCTCCTCCTATCTTTACCGCTTCAGGTCCCGGGGAGTCTTCAAGTAAGGTTCTGTCTTCTCGATCTGAGGGAGACCAGCCAGGAGAGAGGGAAAGAGCTAGGAGCTCATCTGAGGAACCCCCTATAATGAAGATGGAGGTCGACCGGAGCCAAACGGGGTCCATGGCTGCCCTTCTCGATGCGGCTATCCCACCTGAGGTTATGGCAGTGATTAATGAAGTCCTGGAGGAAGATCCTGTTGATCAATAGGAGGAGCCTCTGAATGGAGGGATGGTTGGCGAGGATAACTAAGATGGGCAACTACCTGATGGGGGGGAGGGGGGTTGATGGCGAGGATCAGCGTGAGGGAGAAGGACCAGAAGAGGAAAACCAAGAGAGTTCCCAAGCTTGAAGTGGTCTTGTTTATGATTTGTCTTGATCGCCAGGAAAAAGGGGTGGGCACCCTGTTTTGCTCTTGATTAGTTTAGCTTCTTTTTTTTATAGCCCGTGCTCGGGGGTACCCCGCTGGATAGATGTAGTCTTACTGAGGGATAGACTCCTCTTGTCTTTAATGAGAAACCGATTTGCTTTGAAAAACTCTTGTTTTACTCCTGGTCTTGACTAGGAACCAGAACGGCATCCGTAATGATAATTTGTTTATACTTCATTCAAACTTTGGTAGGGAATTCTTATTATGATGATCTTGATCCTGCACACAAAAACAAATATTTATATTCAAATTTGTCTTAGGAGAGGTAGTTCGATCTAGGCCGGTCAGGAGGGCTGTTTAGCTATTTTCTGGTCTCGAGGTTCGGATGGCAACCCTTCTTAGGGGTGGTAGCCCGACCAAGGCATCAGAATGTCTGTTTAGCTATTTCCTGGTCTCGAGATCTGGATGGCAACTATGCTCTTACATTCAGACCCTTCTTAGGGGTGGTAGCCCGACCAAGGAATCAGGAGGGCTGTTAAGATATTTCTTGGTCTCGAGATCTGGATGACAACTATACTCTTACACTCAGACCCTTCTTGGGGGTGGTAGCCCGACTAAGGCATCAGGAGGGCTGTTAAGCTATTTCCTGGTCTCCATATATGGATGGCAACTATGCTCTTACACTCAGACCCTTCTTGGGGGTGGTAGCCCGACCAAGGCATCAGGAGAGCTGTTAACCTATTTTCTGGTCTCGAGATCTAGATGGCAACTATGCTCTTACACTCAGACCCTTCTCGGGGGTGGTAGCTCGACCAAGGCATCAGGAGGTAGAGAGGGGCTTCCCCAGCTAATCACTGGTCTTGAGGTGTCTATGTTGAATTTCCCAATCGAGGCTGTAAGAAAGTGTTAACACAGTCGGAGATAAAGAGGAAAAAGAAAAAATGACTTTATTGATGATCGAGATATAGTACATCTTTATTAGGGATTCTAATGAAACCTAACGGGGGTAATCTGCTTGAAAACTCCCCGCTCAAGGGTAGAATTTTCTCAAGTGATCTGCGTTCCAAGTGTGGTTGATGGGTCGCCCATCCATGTCTTTGAGTTTGTAGGCTCCATTACAAACAGCTAGCTTTATCAAATATGGCCCTTCCCAATTGAGGCTTAAGACTCCATTCGACCTTTTCCGAGTATTCAGGGTCATTTTCCTAAGCACCAGATCCCCTTCTTTGAAATTTCGGGCTCTGACCTTTCGGTTGAAATATCTAGCGATCTTGCTCTGGTAGATTGCCACTTTCTCTGTTACCCGGTCTTGTTTTTCTTCTAGGAGGTTCAGATTAGCCCGGAGCTTAACCTCGTTACTTTCGGGTTCCAAGTGTTGCACCCTGAACGAGGTTAATTTATGCTCGATGGGGAGGACCGCTTCAACTCCGAAAGCCAGGGAGTAAGGTGTCTCCCCAGTAGCTGTTCTCTTTGTAGTCCAGTATGCCTAGAGGACTTCTGGTAGCTCATCGACCCATTTGCCTTTTTTCTACTGTAACTTCTTCTTTAGAAGTTTCTTGATAGTCTTATTGGTGGATTCCACCAGCCTGTTAGTCTGGGGATGGGCTACTGAGGCGAGTCTGAGGTCGATCCCCAATCCTTTGCAGAAGTCCTTGAAACGGGCGTTATCGAACTGCTTACCCAGGTCGGCTATAATGATGAGAAGGGTCCCGAATCTGCATACCACGTTGGTTTTGATGAACTTGGTCGTATTCTTTTCTGATATCCAAGAAAGAGGCCCTGCCTCGACCCATCTTGTGAAATAGTCAATAGCCACGATAGCATATTTCATCTATCCGGGAGCAGTAAGAAGTGGTCCAATTAGGTCGATTCCCCATATGGCAAAAGGGTAGGGTGAACTGAGAGACGACAGTCGCTTAGGTGGCTGGTGGTTCAAGTTTGAAGTCCTTTGACATGGCTCGCAAGATTGTACAAAACTCTGTGCATCTTGGTGGATGGTCGGCCAGTAGTACCCCATACGAAGAACTTGATATGCTAGAGCTTTCCCACTGATGTGGTTCATGCAGTCCCCAGAGTGGACCTCTCTTAGTGCCCATTTAGCATCATCAGGATGCAAATATCTAAGCAAATAGAGGGATCTACCCCTTATGTAGAGGTATCCGTCTATCAAGCAATATCGGACCGAGAGTCTTTTAATTCTTCGGGCTTGATCGGGCTCCTCAGGGAGCTCTTCCTCGAGGAGGTAAGCAACGATCGGGTCCATCCAACAAGGCTAACGATCTAGAGAGCAGATTTCTTTATTTGTGGCTATGCTTGGTTGGGAGATCACTTGGAGGGGAATTCCTCGTGGTAAGGATTGGCCTCCATTTGCAGCTATCTTAGCCAGAACATCCGTGCGGTGGTTTTGGTGTCGAGGCACCTGATCGATCTTGAACCCCTTAAACTTATTTTTTAGCAACTGAGCTAGCTTTAGGTAGGCAGTCATATTATCTCCCTTTGCCTGGTACACCCCAGTCACCTGATTAATAACAAGCAATGAGTCGCTCTTGATTTGTAGGTAATCGGCCTCTAGTTCGATGGCTGCCTTCATACCGGCTGAGGGCTTCATACTTTGCTTTATTATTGGTGGCTTTAAACTCGAATCTGAAACAGTGACAGAATCCAGTCCCCTCCGGGTCTATTAAAACTACGCTAGCTCCTCCTCCAGCTTGCGCGGATTCTCCATTTGTAAAGAAGGTCCAGGACTTGCAGCCTTCTGGCCAATTGTCGATCTCGGATGTCTTTTCAGGGATCTCATTTGGTGCTATGGGATTCTCTTGATCTGGGAGCGCTGAAAATTCTGCCACGAAGTCAGCCAAAGCCTGTGCCTTAATCGTAGTCTGGGGCTTATACTTTAAATAGAACGGAGTGAGCTCTAGGGCCCATAAGACTAGCCTTCTGGACACGTCTGGTCTTTGTAAGAATTGGCGGAGAGGTTGGTCCGTCACCACTGCTATTGAATGAGCTTGAAAATAGGGACGGAGCTTCCTCGTTGAGATCACCAGAGCATAAGCGAGCTTTTCCAGGAGAATGTAATTCCTCTCTGACTTGGTTAAAGCATGACTCACATAGTATATGTGTCTTTGAATCCCATCGCCACACTCCTTGGCCAAAGCTCCGCTTACTGCCGTTTCTGAGACGGCCAGGTAGATCTGCAGCTCTTCTCCGGCAACTGGCTTGACTAATAATGGTGGGCTTGTTAGGTTTTCTTTCAAGGCTTGGAAGGCTTGCTCGCTCTCCTGGCTCCATTTCACGTTTTTCCCTTGTTTGATGGCTTTGAAGAAAGGGAGACATTTATCAGTGGAGCGAGAGATAAACCTGTTGAGCGCCGCTACACGTCCAGTCAGAATTTGTACCTGTTTGAGTGATGTTGGGGATTCCAGGTCCAAGATAGCTTTGATTTTTTTGGGTTGGCCTCTATGCCTCTCTCATGAACCATGAAGCCTAGAAACTTGCCCGCTGTTACCCCGAAGGCACACTTGGAGGGGTTCAACAACATCTGGTTTTCTCTCAGTATGAGAAAGGTCCTGCGAAGGTCTTCCCGATGTCCTTCTGCGGTTGGTGATTTTGTGATCATGTCGTCGATGTATACCTCCATCGTCCTTCCTATCTCGGGCTTGAACAGCTTATTGACCAGTCGCTAGTATGTAGCCCTTGCATTCATCAAACCAAGCGGCATCACCTTGTAGTAGTACAAGCCCTACCCAGTAATGAAACTGGTTTTATCTTGGTCAGCTGGGTGTATCTTAATTTTGTTGTATCCTAAGAACGCGTTCATAAAACTCAAGAGTTTGTTTCCGGACGTGGAGTCAACCAGCTGGTCGATCTTTGGTAAAGGAAAACTGTCTTTTGGACAGGCCCGGTTGAGGTCGGTGTAATCGACACACATACGCCACTTCTCATTCGCCTTCGTAACCATAACCACGTTGGCGATCCATTCGGGATAGCGCACTTATCTGATAAACCCTGCCTTGATCAATTTATCTACCTCTTCCTGCACCGCAGCGTTCCTCTCAGCGTTGAAATGACGCCTCTTCTGTTTAACGGGCTTGACTGTTTGATCTACCGCTAGTCGATGGGCGGTTAATGATGCCGGGATCCCAGGCATTTCATCATAACTCCAAGCGAAGATGTCGCTGAATTCTCTGAGAAGATTAATTAAACATTCTTTCACTTCTGGCTCAAGGGTGGCCCTGACCTTGACAACCTTGAAGGGATCGTCATTTCTGATGGGTATCTCCTCTAGTCTATCTACAGGCTACCCGCTGGCCCACTCCTTGCTCCGTTCCTCCTCATAAGGCATAATAGGTTTGCTCTCTGGATGCTCAGAATGCTCCACGGGCTCCATCTCTTCCTGTATTATACTGGATATTTCCATGTCTTCCTGGATTAATGCAACCTGTACGCACTGTTTTGCTAAAGCTGTAGGATTGGCAGACACTGCGTAGCATTTCCTAGCTGCTTGTTGGTCTCCGCGTACCTCCCCTACCTTGGTTCCAACTGGGAACTTCAGGACATTAGGGTATACGGACAAGACTCCTTTCAAGGAGGACAGGAATGGTCTCCCTATGATGGCGTTGTAGGCCGATGGGGTGTCAACCACAACAAAGTCAGTCATAATATTATGTTTGAGAGGGGTGGTTCCGTCGATTACTGGGAGGATCATCCACCCCACTGGTATGATCGAATCCCCAATGAACCCATAAAGTGGAGTTGTACAGCTATTGTAACACCATTGCTTCAGATTTAATTTTTCCAAAGTATCCTTGAAGAGGATATCTACACTGCTGCCCGTATCTACGAGCACGCGATGGACCAGACAGTTGGAAATCTGTATCATGATTACCATGGGATTATCATGAGGGTGCAAGGTGTTGAAGACATCTGCTTCAGTGAAAACGATCTGTGCCGACTGGGAGGGCTCTATCGGGCTTTGGCTGACCTTGAAGACTCCCTGGCTTTCTTCTATACAGGGAATCTTCCTTGCATGGTTTTTTCGGGAATTATTAGAAGTGCCATCCAGTGTGGGCCCTCCGCTGATGGTGTGTATCACCTAGATTTGTTGCATTAAATCAGTCTGTTCCCCCTTTCTCTTCTCTGCATCCTCACAGATCTCGGCTTGTACCTCCCTTCCAGTCCGAATGCTATCTCTAATCTACTGTAAGAATTCAATCAAGCATCTTCCCTTATCAGGGCTTCAATCTGGTTGTGCAAATTGTAGCACTCTGAAGTGTTGTGGCCCACGTCTTTATGGAAGTCGCAGTACTTGTACCGGTTCCTTCTGTCAACTGGGGCTTTCATGGGAGTAGGCTTTTGGAGTAGCCCCTTGTCTCGTATAACAAGGTAGATTGTTTCCCTGGAAGCGTTCAAGGGAGTGTAGTAGTCATACCCTTTCTCCCCTCACATTACGGGGGCCACGGTCCTAGGAGGTGGTGAAGCCCGAGGAGGGGTTCGTCTTGCTGGATATTTTTCTCGCATGTGCTGAGGAGCGGGGATGCAATAGGTCGACCTACTGGGAGGTCTATTCTGAGTTTTCTGGGCTGGCTCAGATTTGAGGGCTTCTTTTTTCTAACGCTTCGCAGTTCTCATATCGTCGTGTTCCATCTTGACTTTGAGTTGCTCTTCGATCTCGACCTGCTCAAGAGCCCGATCGTAGGCCTTCTTTTAAGTCTCAGGCAGTCTCTTGGCAAAGGAGCGGAAAAGCTTTCCCGCCCACAGGTTCCACCTGAAATTGGCGAGAGTCACTTTCTTGGCGAAAACTCCCATTTGTATGACCTCTTTGTGAAAACGTTCCACATATGATCGAAGTGTCTCACTTCGTTCCTGAATCACATATTGGAGGTGTATGAGATCCTTCGGACGAGGTTTGACCCCTTGGAACTGCGAGCAAAAATCTGTTGATAACTTTATGAAAGAATCCACGCTACCAGCAGGCAGCTTCCTGAACTAAGTTTTCGCGTAGTCTGTTAGGGTTGTTGGAAACATCCTACACATAGCTGCTCTGGTAGTGTTCTGGACCTCCATCTGTTGGACGAAACTCTCTAGGTGGCTTAGAGGATCTTCCATTCTAGAGAACTTATCTGCTGGCATTTTAAATTTTGGTGGGAGCTCTGCTTCCCGGATCCTCTTAGTGAAGGAAGCGTTCATCTAGCTCAATGGATCATTTTTATCCTCCTTATTCTTTCCTTTTCTTATCTGCTGGACCTCCTTTTGTAGCTTTGCCAGCTGATCTCTCGGTCGCTTGTTCCAAGGTTTCTTTGAGTTGACCTCGGATTCTTCGCTATCGAGTCTCTCGGTTGAACTGGCGACCTCTATCCAATCCCCTTCATGGACAGGATCCACTCAGGAATTTTGTCGACTCTCTTCCTCTTGGGCCCGGGCATTCCTCTTTGATGCCGTTGGGCATGGTACCTCTCGTTGCTCCCGGGTCAAGGCATTTTCGGCAGACTTAACTCGCCTAGGTTGAGATTGTGAAGGTCTTTTCGGAACTAGGGGCATGGCTCCCAACCTATCCCGGATCGAAAGTTGGGGCCCAGTCCTGTCTCGGGCTTGCTCTGGAGGAGGAATTCCCAGGTGGTCGAAGGCAGGCTACCTAGCTCTGAACCTGCTCAATTCTCCCTGATCATTCGGGTTTGTTGGCTGGACTGTGATGCCTTCGGCAAGCAAGCGGATGCGGACGGTTTCTAAGAAGGTCGCCGCTTGTTGGTCAAGCGCGGCCTGGCTCACTATAGGGTGGCCAGAAGCCCGCGCATTAGTTGTTTGGACCGGAGCTTGATTGTCATATCCAGACTTCATCCCCTTTCTTGGGGCCTTTCGCGTAGGCCTCGCTGAGGATTGTTCCAAAACTCCATGTTGGCCTTGGGAAGAGCGGAGCCTCATGGTTCCTATGAAACAACAAAAATGAAAATGCAAATAGTTGACTTGATTAACTGGGTGTAGGGTTGTTTCCCACAGACAACGCCAGAAAGTGTTAACGGAAATTTTGCTCAAGATGAGAAATCTCAGTTAACACCCTCGAGACCACTACCACATAGGTGGTGGCCAAGGTTAAACGTATGTGTAAACAGTGCCTTATAAAATGACAAGGAACGATGATACTATTCACCACCCAAAAGAATTAAAAAGAAAAATACTCTCTTTATTGATAATGTATGATATACAAATCTCTCTCAAATCGCTCTCAATTTTCTCTAGAGTGTAGTCGGGTATTTGTCGTATGCCTGTTGAAAAGTAGTCTCCTCCTTCAGAAGGTTCAAGTCCTTCTTTAATACCTTGTCTTCATAGGTGAAACTAATTGATTTCCCCCCTTGATTTTCTTCATCTCTTCCCTCCTTATAGGACGGGATTTTACATTTAAAATGTTATTGACTTTGAGTTAATTGCTGAATTGAGGATATCTTGGTGGAGATCAATTTGTTTCCTACTTTGACTCTATTACTTGTTCTGTATGTATGTAACGTATTAAGATATGATTATGTGTGTCTTCAGGTCTACCATGTTCTCCTATTGGGGTCGTCGAATATGGTATGTAATGTGGCGAGGTACATCAGATAGTGAGGTTGATCAGTGTTCTAGCCTGATATAAAGGAATTTCGTCTAATCAGAAGCTAGGTCTAGCCTCCCTTGACCTTTTGAAGCTAGGTACGGCCTCCTACGGACACCTCACTATATCAGCGAGGTATAGGAGAGCTTCTGGAGTGAGGTATCCCGACTTCTGGGGGATTTCCTGGTTTCAGGTTCGGTGACGCGGGCTTGATCTGACCGTGTCGGGCTCTACTCCGGGTGTTTCTGGAGCCCGTCCTTGTTCCTGTGGGGCGGTACCGTAGCTCAGCTTCGGGTAACATGGTCTCCTCGTGGATGACCTCGGGCATTGAGCCAGGTTTAGAGGGTGGAAAATTTCCCTTTGGTCCTTAGCCAAATTTGGCTATTAACAATTAAAAAGAGAAAATCAATTGTGCAATCTATGCATGCATCATAAATTTTCAATTGGATGCACTAGGTGAGGGGCTAGGATCCTCTAAGGGTAGTTTGACCAAGTTTGGGAATTCCTTCTTGTTTCAACCCAAATAAGCTTAGGTGGACTTTTTATCTTTTCCTTTTTCCTATTACTCACTAAGTGTATTTTGTCTTTCGTTACCCAAATCTTTTTAACTTTAGGAGTATTTTTCCTACTCCTAGCACCTCTCATTTTCCTATTTCTATGCACTGTGTAAAACTCATTTTTAAAATGCTCTCTCTTTGAACAAAAATAACACACAAGGGAAGAGTTGAGAATTCTCCCTTTCAATTGGTGACCTTGTGACTTTCAGTGAGAACTTGTTGATATGGCCTTGACAATATGGTCCCCTCATCCCAACTTCATGATATAGTCACCTTCTCTTACCTCGGATATTTTGAGAGCTTCTTCTTTTTTGTTTAGTGCATCATTGACTTCATCCAGGGCGGTAACCTTCAACTCAATTTCCATTTGCATTTCCTTTATCTAGTGAGCTGCCTTGTCTTCCAACTCTTTTGATGCCCATGGGAAGTTCAAGTATTCCTCCAATCTTGTACTCTTTACGACTTCTAGCCTCTCAACTTGTTCCCCTAATTCTTTGTTTTTGTTGGAGACTTCGCCATTCTTCTTCTTGAGAGTACTATTTTCCTTTTTGAGGGATTCCACCTCAAGTATAAACTTTTTGTTTATCTCTTGGAGCTTCTCTACCTTTGACACTTCTAAGGCTTCCTTGCCTTCTAGCTCTTTCTTCAAAAGTTGCACTTTTGTCTCAAAATCCTCCCTCATATCCTCTTTTTCTCGAGAGATTTCTTCTACCTTCACTTGAACTGCGTCCTTTTCATTCTTCAACAACTCTATTAATGCCATTAATTCTTTTCTGGCATCCATCGTCTCCTTGCACATCTCTACCGTCATTAAGCTATTATCTTCCTCAAGAGTCCTTTGTGGCTCGTCCCTTAGTAGGTATTGGATGGTCTTGTAGCCTTGACTTGATGCCATCTTGGAGGTGTTGAAATTTCCGTCAAAATTGGACTCTATTCCTTGTTCTGGCCATCTAGGTAGCAAATATTTGTTGAAGTTCTGCTCTGCTACAATTTGATCATTGGTGCGGTTGCATTTTTGCATGAGCGCTCTCAACTCATTTTCTTCTGACATGCACATTTGTTGGTAGCTTGGCCTCGGTTCTTACATGAAGAAATCCATAGAGTCCTTAAACCTGAAAAATCAAAAACAAAAATACCAAAAGAAGTAAAAAGAAACAAAAAGAATAAAAACTCTAACTAAGAAATTAATACTATTAAAACTAATCTAAGCACTACTACGCTCGCAAATCCCCGGCAGCGGCGCCATTTTGACGAGAGCGTTTTTGTCGTTAGAAAATACCTGTCAAAAGTAATTTATAAAAACCTCAAAGGCCTCAAATTGTTTACAAAACAAGTGTAATGGCAAGTAAGGGTATCGTTCCTCAGGGATTGGGGGAGTATATGATTAGATTAGGATTAATAATACTAAAATGCATAAAAGTAAAATGTCATGGTTGTTTGAAGAGGTTAACAACTAAAATGCAATTAAACTAGGTTATACTAAATGCAACTAGGTTAGAATGAATGCAAATTAATGATAGTGAGATGAGTGGGAGTCAATGCAATCATACACGAATAGTGGGCAATTCCATCAATCAATTAAGAATCGATTCAATCTATTTGGGCTAAATCCATTTTTAGGTGTGATTCTAAGATCACTTAACTCTCCCCACACAACAATGATTGGTGTACTCTATTGAGTGTAGAGAGGGTTTCTCATGAAGCCTAGATTGATTAAGGTAGTCGGGATGGCTTGGATTGGAATGCTCACAATCCACCCCTTCCACACTTTTAGCCGGGATGTGTCTGATTGGTGTGCTCACAACACATCCCTCCCATTCAAATTAGCTTGTTTAGTCACCTAAATGTGTGTATCTCAACTTAGATTGAGAGTTGGAATGCCTACTCAATCCAAGGAGATCCTTAATCCAATACCAACTTGAATTGGGAGTTGGAATGCCTACCCAATGAAGGAGATACCAAATTCAAATTAATAAACATTCAAGATATTCAACATCAATCAATAAACCAAGAGTTTGAATGCCTACTTTATTCAAAGAGATGTTAAATACATTAAGAACAATTGAATAGAACTAAAATGGATCAAATATTCATAATATGTTGGAAAGCACAAAATTCAAGTTTAATTACATTAACTCCCACAAAGGGATTAACTACTCATGCTAGATACAAAATAAATACTAAGAGATGAGAGATAGAGAAGACCCATGAAGAACTCCTCCTTCTTTGAAGCTTGAATCCAACCTCCTAGTAGCCGCCTTGAGTAGAGATGGTGAGGATGATGGTTAGATTTGGTGAGGAATGATTCCTAAATCTAGGTTAGTGGTTAGGGTTTAGAAATGGGAGAAATTTCGTTCTTGTAAGAGGGTGGAAGATTTGAAGTGTGTAAAAGAAAGTTTGCAATAAGAAAATGGTGTATTTATCTGCTTGGGAGGTTAGGGCATGATCTGGGCATGAAAAGACATTATTGCCCCTCTAAAAATTGCTTAAAACCCATCATTTTTGGGGCTGGAAGGTACAGTGCACGGGTAGGTTACATGTGCAGTTACCCATGCAGTTGCTGTGGACAGCTGCGCTACAGTTACTAAAATAGCCATAACTTCCTCTAGACAACTCGGAATCACAATCCGTAAAAATCGCTGGAAACTATACTCCTGGTGCTTTCTGAATATATATAATTTGAAATATGGTTCAATCCAAGGAGGGAGATATGAATCTCCAAAGTTGGATGTGCTGCATACACTTTTCACAATTTCTGTCCATTTTTTTATCAAATCTCACTTTTTGCTAATTATTTTCCTCCCAAACTCCTTTTTTCCTAAAAATGCTTGCATTGACAAGAATAGAGCCATTAGACATAAAAACACACTTGAAAACAAGCTAAAGGATATGGAATTGAGGGCCAAAATGTATAACAATTTTGGTGCGATCAACCACTAACCATACTCTCTCTCTCACATGTGACACACCCAAATCTCCTTCTTCAAGTTCTTCATCTTCTTCTGAAATCTGAAACAGATTTCTAAGTTTCTAACCGGTCTCTCTTTCTCACCCAAATTACCTCCTCTTTTTCTTCTGATTTCTAGTCAGACTCTCTCTCTCTCTCTCACCCAACCCCAAATCACCTTCAATGAACCGGTCTCTCTCTCGATCTCGCCGGCTGCGGCAGCCACCACCCTTGAATCAACCATTTTAAGTTCATCACCACCATACCAATATGACTTCTTCCTCAGCTTCTTCGTCTTTCTTCTTCTTTGCTTTCTTTTCTTCTTGCTTGGATCGATTGAGAGGGAGAGATGCTTGAATAGTTTGGAAGAGAGAGAGAGAGAGAGAGACCAATCATTAATGGATTATGGAATTTTGGAAAGTGTGATTCAGTGGGTGATAGGTGAAAGAGATCGATGGATTAATTGATTAATGGATTAATATTATGATTAATTGATTTTGGAAACTGGGAAGAGATCGATGGATTTAGTCATTTAGGAAGTGATTTACTGATTTGGAAGAGAAATAAAGATAGATAGAAGAGTGAGAAAAATAAAATAAAATATATATATATATATATTCTGGGTGGAACTGACGGTTCTAGAATCAGAACTGAACGGCCGGTTCGAACCGCCTATTCCAGTCCAGTTTTTTTTAGGGAAGCGGAATCTTAAGGCTCACGGTTCCGGTTCGGTTCCAGAATAGGAACCCTGGTTTCGGTTCTGGTTTCGGTTTTTTTCCACGGTTACGGTTCAGTTCCACAGTTTGAATCGAACCGAGTGTCATGTCTACTAAGTGGCAATGTATCCTGACTAGGAATCATCTGAGTATCAGATGTCAATGGATCAACAACTCTTGTTGACTGAGCACTAGTCGTACTAGGCTCCATTTCATTTAATACAATCTTACTACAAGGTTTATGATCACTAATATAGATATCCTCAAGAAACATTGCATTTGTCGATATAAACACTTTGTTCTCTTCAGGACTATAGAAGTATCCACCTCTGGTCTCTTTGAAATATCCTACAAACAAGCAGACCACAGACTTGGGGTCTAGCTTTCCACTTATGTTCTTCAGCACATTTGTTGGACACCCCCCATATACGGAAATGTCGTAAACTAGCTTTACGACCATTCCACAACTCTAAAGGAGTCTTAGGAACATATTTAGATGGCACTACATTTAAAATGTATGCCGCAGTTTGTAACGCATGTCGTCAAAAGGAATTTGGTAATGATGAGAAACTAATCATAGATCTCACCATTTCCATTAGGGTTATATTTCTCCTCTCTGCGACACCATTTTGTTGTGGTGTACCAGGAGCTGTGATTTGGGACACTATCTCATACTCGACCAGTCTTCAAACTCTTGATCAAGGTACTCACCTCCACGATCCGATCGTAGAGATTTGATAGTCTTTCCTAATTGGTTCTCAACTTCAGCTCGGAATTCTTTGAACTTTTCAAAAGTTTCTGACTTCTGTTTAAGGATGGGCATTTCCCCCACGGGGCCCCATCCCCATTTGCCCCCACCCCCATTTGGGGGTAAATTTTGCCCCCATATGGGGTTTGGGGGCGGGGGTGGGGGCAAATTTTACCCCCAAAACCTAAATGGGGATGGGGGTGGGGGGACCTACCCCCACCCCCATTTCCCCATTTCCCCATTTCTTTAAATGGGGTTGGGCCCCATTCCCCCATTTCCCCATATGTATAATATATATATTTAAATATTTTTAATATTTAAAAAAAAGTAACTTTAACTTTATTATTTTTGGTTCCACCACTAATTGACTATCTGACAGTTGAATGTACTTAGTTTTTTTTGTGAATTTGTTTTGGCTTTTATGTGTAATACTAAATTACTATAGTTATTTCTATTAATTTTGAACAATTATATGGATTGGATATCGAAACATGGTGATTTGTAGGATTGGAATCATCGAATTTCGAATTCAGAATTATAAATTTCAGATTTCGAATTTCGGATTGTAAAATATTAGGATTAAAAATGAGAGAAATGGGGGAAATGGGGGAAATGGGGGACGGGGGTGGGGGCAGGGGAACCTCCCCCCAAACACCCCCATCTTCACTTCCCCCAAATGGGGTTTGGGGGCAGGGATGGGTGGAGGTTTCATAAATAGGGATGGGGTGGGGGTACCCTCCCCCGCCCCAATGGGGCCCCACACCTATCCCTACTTCTGTTGCATTAGGTAGACATATCTGTATCTCGAGTAGTCATCTATAAAGGTGACATAATACTCATAACCACCTCTTGCTTTAACATTCATCGGTCCACAGACGTCTAAACGTAAGTATCCTTCATTCTTTTGATTTATTATTATAATCTATTTTTCTTTCTTTTCAGGCCGTAGAAAAGGTGACACAGGCCTAGATCACTCAAGAAAGGCAAGTTGCCGAGATTTCCCAGTTGAAGAATGAGCTCGGTGAGCAAAAGGAAGCGCTCAATTCTACATCGACAAGTGGGTCAAAACTGAAGGAATCATTTGAAGAAAAACTGAGGCAACGGGATGTATCTGAGGCTGCTCTAAGGAGGTCTCTGGCCAATGCTGATACCCGAGCTAATACGGCCACTGAAAATCTCAGTGAACTTGCCAAGAAGGGTACTCAACCTGAGGCAAGCCTATCCCAAGCTGAGCAGCGGTACGTTGAATTGGAACAGAGGGTCACCCTAGCCAAACAAGCAGCTGCTAATCAAGAAGTGGATGCTCGCGCTGCTAAAGAAACTCTGGCTATTTCCCAACAGTCAATGCATGTGACCCAACAGGAATCTAATTAGACTAGGCATCGTTACGATAAGCTGGCTGAAGACCTGAAATAGCAGAAGGTCAGTGTGGAGGTGCTTTCCTAAGAGGCTAGACTGGATCTCGAGGCCTAGAACGTTAATCGGTACAAGAGGTCTCCTACCTTCGAGGCTGTTATGCTGAGAGAGCTCGAGCGAGGGCTTGTTACTTTTTTGGTGCCAAAAAGAGGTCTACGGGGGAGGCTTGCCAAAAATGGAATTGGACAATTCGAAAGCATAAGGCTAAGTCTCTCAATGCCATAAGGAACCAAAGAATAAGATTGAAGGCCTATTGTTGATCGATCGGGAAGGACCCTGATAACTTGATTTATGTGTCATTACCAAATTGCGATTATCAAAAGATATCTACACTAAAAGTTAATACGCAATGTGCTCTAAACTAGCAAAAGATTAGTAAAGCAGTAAGAGAGGATATCGGTCCGCGAGGAGGTGGTATCCGTCAACCGGATCTAGTTCTAGTGTTTGTTAAAAGCAATGTAAATAAGAATGCGGATGTGGTGAGAATGGTGTGTGTGATGTGTGTGCATAATGTGGTGTGTGTGTGTGTGTGAAGGAATGTAAACGAAAAGAATGCAAATAAAAATAAAGGAATATGAAGGGGTGAGAATGGTGATTAAATTAGAAATAATAAAATGGTGGATAGGAGAGATGCAAGATAATGGTCACACAAAGTTTCTAAGCTCACCATACATAAGTGCAAATAAGTGATTCTTAGCATTAAGCACATTCAATTCAAATTACGGGCTTGTTCACTCTATTGAGAGATTCGAGACACAAATCACTCCCCAAAGGTCATGGCTAGAGCAAGTGTGTCTTTCGTCCCTACCATTATGGACATGAACACAAAGCCAAAACCTATTCTAGCACGATCATGCATAAAACAAGTTTCATCTATTCTTAAAAGCTAAGTGATTACGGTCATACCCAAATTGGTCATCCTTCGAGGTACAACCGAAACCCACATACACTCGAATCCATCCATATAATGCATTTTGACATTCCAAAGACATACACACACAAATGGGATATTTAATTACACTAATCCTACAATTGAGTTAAACTACTCCTAATCCCATCCATAAGCACATATCAATTTCCAATCCCCAAACACATGCATTTCAAGACAAGAGATTATCAATAATAGCAAGAACAAATCACAACTCAAATGAATATAAAACAACAATACATATATTGAGCACAAATATAAGTTTACAATATTTCCCAAGTGGGGATTACACATATGGAAAACAAGATATCGAGAGATGAGATAAAGAGATAAAACCCTTGAAGATGGTCCCTCCAAGAGCTCCCTTCCATGCTTGCCAGAAATTGGTCCAAGACCCACTCCTAATTTCTACAATCTACTCACAAATGTAGGGAAGGATGGTTAGAAATGGTGGTGGGAGAGACATCCATGGAGGAAAACCTCTATGGAAGCTCTTTGAAGCTCTCTCTCTCTTGATTGATGAAGAAGATGAAGTAGGGAGAGTTTGGGGAAGAGAGGGGATCTGAAAGAATGAGGAGAAAGTAGTGTTTATATAGTTAGGGTGGGTTTTGGGATGAAATTTGGGCAAGAAATGACCATTTTGGCCTTTCAGGGCTCCGAGGTGAGCTTCCGGGGCGAGTGAAATGGTCGCCTCGCCTGCTGTGATGTTTGGGCAGAGGTTGAGGCGAGTTTATGAGGCGAGTTAGGTTGGTCGCCTCGCACACTGGTATGGAATTTTCTGCTTCGTGCACCAGTTACTCAAACAAAAATAACTTCCTCTAGAAAGCCTAGAATTGTGTTTCGTTAAATGTTCTAGAAACTAGACTTCCCGGGATTTCTGAATATGTCAAGATCTCAATGTAAATCGATCTAAGGAGGAAGTTATGGACTCCGCAAGTTAGATGGTCCGTACAAGCCTTAACAATTTCAGCCCATTAACTTTGAAAAACAGAGTTGACCTGTACTGCGGTCTCTATGTTGCATTATTGTTCAGCGATGGATCCACCAAGGAACTTGCCATGGTTGACCATGAATCACGTCGTGGTTTGGGTCGACGGTGAGGCCACGAAAACTCTGAATACTTTCAATATATTCTCTTTTTGGCTCATTTTTACCTTTCAAACTAATCTTTACGCTCAACACCTTATTGTAGGGAATATGTACCTACACACGGCTCAACAAACAATTATATACAAAAATATGCCCGAAAACGAGAACAAAAGCTAGGAAATAAGGACCTCAAATGGGTACATTTATCGTCCGATCAGACCCCCTCGTCATGCATCTTGAGCTCCCCTCCAGATCCTCCTTGGTAACTTTCCACGCAGATAGGGAGAGTGGTGTTCCAGCAAAAGGGACTAATGTTAGACCCTTACCTGATGTTGACTACTCTCTCTTCATTACTGATGACCCAGAGGATGACATCTGCTGGCCAGACTTTAGGGACCTGACCAAGGGTTATGAAGATGAAAGCAACCTCACTGGCAGTTCTGGGCATGGCGGTCCCTTGAGCACACCTGGAGCCTGATCCTGCTGTATTATTTTTATCACTTTTCCCTCATTGTTTCACAAACTTGTAAATTTCTTTTACAACATTCTGTGAAGGGCTACTTTATTCTCAATAATACAAATCTCCATTTACTCATGTTTTTTTCTACGCATTGCTCGATAATCTTTACTGGTCATCACTTTTGGTTTGATCACTTATCTTACTAAATGATTGTTATTGACTCGATCAGTTGTCTTATTATCATTGCTAACTGACCATTTTTGGTTTAACCAGTTATCTTATTAATTGATCATTATTAACCTGATCAGTTGTCTTATTAATGGACCGAACTTAGTCTGGTCAGTTTCATTACTAACTAACCTTTTTTTGGTTTATTGTGTGAACAATTTATGACCTTGTTTTCCAAGGCTGTTCGCAACCGCTTTTGATATTTGTCAAGTAGTGTTCTTTTTATGAACCATTTGCATGGTATCTAATTTATAGACGTTTGTCTTTTATCTGTCGACTAAGTCACTGGGACGTCTCCCAGTAGTTTGTCGCTCAAAAATTGCTGCAATGGAAGTGATCTGCATCTCATTAACTTAACTTGTCTTAACCAAGTATCTGGCTAAATGGTGTTGAAGTATGAGAATTTGACTGCTCCATCCAAATTTCTGCACATCCCATCAGGTACCTATGACCTGAAGGCGCTCTAACAGTGTTTATGTACACCCAGTTAGTTTCAGTGAGTGCGCATTGTCTTTATGACATATGCTTTTGGCCCCATCACTGGGCCCCCCGAGCACCGATTTGGTGTTAACAACCTTAGGTGCTACGAGATTACCTTTATAAATGAAGGCAATATTAGAACATTTTTCTTGATCTATTTTTCCCTCGAGGGGCTTTTATTGATAACTTCGATCAAAATGCTAGAAAAAAGCGACAATTGATTAGGAACAAATAAAATTCGCACTAATTCTAAACTTAACAAAGTGACTAAATAAACTGAAAGAAAAACCCCCTTAGGGGTAGAATATCTTCAAATATTAAGCATTGCAAGGTCAGGGCAACTCCCTCCCTTCTAGTCGAGTAAGGCGGTATGCTCCATGCCAAACTAACCCGACCACTTAGTAAGGTCCTTCCCACTTAGTAAGGTCCTTCCCACTTATCTGCCAAGGATCCAGCCACTTTTGCTTTTGTGTTTGGGGATACTCTTCTAAGGACCAGATCTTCGAGCTGGAATTTTCTTACTCGGACGTGCGAGTTGTAATATCTAGTGACCCTTTGCTGATAGACGGCGTTTCTTACTCTCACGATGTCCCTTTCTTTCCAGCTCATCCAGATTCTGTTCTAGAATACTTACATTTGCACTGGGTTGGTACAGCTGGACTCTAGGGGAGGTATAGATTATTTCGACCGGGATAACTGGCTCAGTCCCGAACGCTAAAGAATACGGAGTTTCTCCTGTTGATGTTCTTTCAGTCGTTCGGTAGGCCAGAGTACCTCATGAAATTTGTCTGCCCAATTTCCTTTTTTATCATCAAGTTTGGCCTTTAAAATGTGCTTGGTGATCTTATTCACAGCTTCAGTTTGACCATTGGTCTGAGGATGGGCTGATGTGGCACAGTAATTCTTAATGTGGTACTTTTGGCACATCTCCCTGAAGAAATCACTATAGAATTGGGTCCCGTTGTCAGTGATGATAGTATCCGGGATGCCAAATCTGTAGATGATATTTTCCTTCACAAAGCTGGTGATGTTAGCTTCGGTTATGTATATCAATGCTTCTGCTTCTGCCCACTTTGTAAAATAGTCCACTGCTACTATGGCATGCTTTGCACCTCTTTTAGTCGCTGTTGGCATTGGGTCGATCAGATCTAATCCCCACATTGGGAATGGCCAGGGCGAAGTTTGATTCTTCAAGCGCTCGAGTTGTTACTTGATGTCATTCGTAATCCTTTGACAATTATTACACTTCTCAGCAACCAATTGTGCATCCTGGAACAGGGTTGGCCAATAAAACCCTTGTCTGAGGGTTTTATGAGCAAAACTTTTTCCCCCTGTATGGTTTCAACATACCCCATTGTGTATACTAGCCAGAATCTTATCTCCCTCAACCCGACCAACACATCTCTGTAAAGCCTTTAAAAACCCCTATCTATAGAGCTCTCCCCCTATTATCAAATACCGGGCCACCTTATACCTAATACGTTTTGCTTTAACTGTATCATTGGGAAGCATGCCATCTTCTAGGTACTTTCTAATCGAGGCCATCAATGTGACCTTCCCTTCTTCAATTACTTCAACCATCAGCTTTTCTTCTTCTTTAATGCTGAGTTTCTTGAGATGGGCCACTGGGATTGTCTTGGACCAGATACCAATGGTCCCCGATTCCAATCTTGATAGAGCATCTCTTTCTCGGGATCTGAGCGATTTTGTAAGTTTTGAATCTCCCGAGTAGGGCCTTAGCTATTTCCAAATAATCTGCCATATTGTTGTCCTTCGTATGGTACTCATCTAAGACTTGGTTGACCATGACCTGTTAATCACTGAATATTTCTAACTCATTCGCTCCCAGCGCCGTGCAAACCCTGAGTCTTGCCAACAATGCCTCATATTTGGCTATGTTGTTGGTAGCTTTGAAGTCAAATCGCAAGGCATATTCTACCTGATCACCCTGTGGAGTGGATACCATTATGCCTGACCTGCTGCCATGCGTATTTGATGACCCATCGACATGCAACTTCTAGTGAAAAACCTTTATTTCTTTATCTTCAAGCATTCGGATCACTTCACTGTTTGGTTCAGTGAACTCAGCGATCAAATCTGCTACTGCCATACCCATATTTGCTTGATCCTAGGTGGACTCCATCTATTCCTAGGACCTCTAGTTTTCCTATGTTGATTTGGCCTGTAATTTTTAGCCTTAAAATGCTCTATCCTAGAACATGCATAGCAAAAGATATTAGAGTTAGAGGAACTCTTGTTTGATGCGTGGTCTTGAGGACGTTTGATTTGTTTCACTTGTAACGCCTTGACCTCTTCCTCTTTTTTGCTTAGTGCTACCTTTGCTTCCTCTAAGGCATTGGCTTTTTGGCCAACCTCCATTTGCATCTTCATTGACTTGTGAGCTATCTCATCTTTAAAATCTTTTGATAGCCTCGCTAAGTTCTCCAAATCCTTCGATGCGGTACTCTTTTCGGCTTCAAATATCTCAATTCGTTCTTCCAATTCCTTGTTCTTGTCGGAGACTTCACCATTTGTCTTCTTGAGAGTACCATTCTCAACCTTGAGCATCTTCACTTCAAATAATAGTTTCTTGTTTAACTCTTGGCGATTACTCGCCTGTTCCATTCCCAAGGCTTCTCTCTCTTGAAGTGCTTCATTCTCTTCCTTCAATACACCCCTTTCCAACACTAGCTCTGTGCTCATGCTCATAAGCTCTTGGTTCATCTTGATCATCATGTCCATCTTGTCCATTCTTTTACTTCGCTCCACTTCAAATTCTATTCGGAGCTTATACATGTCTTCTTTTGAGAAATTAGAGGAATCCACCGGTTTGGTTGTCTTAACTTGGAAACAACTCTGATTTACCGGGGTGGACTGCAGGGCGGATTCGAGCATTTGGGTGGTTTTCTCTTCTATGAAGGCTTGAGTCTCTTGTTGAGAAGCTATCATCTGCTCAGTCTCCCGCACATGATTCTTCATGAAATTTCTTAGTTGATCTTCAACGGAATTTGACTGGAATGACGAGATGTAGGCATTCTCGTTAGGCTCGTAGCTTGACCTTGAATTTTGCCAAAAGGAATCCATAGAGTCCTGAAACAAGCAAAAACAAAAACTACCAAAGCAATAAAAAGAAACTAACAAAACTAAAAAAAAACTAATAAACTAATAGTATTAAAACTAATCTAATCACTACTACGCACACCGATACCCGGCAGCGGCGCCATTTGATGGGAAGGTTTTTGCCGTCAGAAAACCGTCCGTCAAAACAATTTATAAAACCTATGCGATGCGTTCACAAGTAGAAATACAAGTAAAGCAGTAAGCACGGGTGTCGTCCACTGAGATCGGGGTAGCGGTGATAAGATTATGGTTAATATAACTAGTATGCATAAAAGTAAAGTGATGGTGAATGAAAATACAATATAAACTAAACTATGAAAGCAAATAAAATGGGATGACAATGGAGTGATGAATGAATGATGATGGAACTACGAAGTTGATGGACTCGTAAGTGAATATTGGGGCAATTGCAACAAACTCTCAATTAAGCATGTATTTACAAATGTAACCAACCTAGGGTGTATAGTGTTGGTATATATCTCTAGCAAGAGGTCAACCTAGGGTGTATAGTGAAGATCTCCTACTAGCGATTAATCCCTCCTAAGCAACCAACAATGGCTAGTTACTTAATCGGGACTTTTTCCATGAATGCTCATCTATCTAGCTATGGCTCAACCTATTAATAATGTAGCCATCCTAAGGTGTATAGTGATGGCTTCCAATTCCTTCACAAGTGGCCGACCTAGGATGTATAGTGAAGGCCACCCGTTTGAGATTGGATGAGGCTTGAGGTTATCAACCGAATTTTACTCGAAGGTTAGTTCTCGTAAAATCACTAAAGTGGCCAACCTAGGGTGTATAGTGGAGGCTTCTAATTCTCTCACAAGTGGCTAACCTAGGATGTATAGTGAAAGCCACTAATTCAAGATTAGATTAAGGACATGGTTGTAGAGCCGGATTTCTGGAAATCCTTCCATTCAATGGAGCATTAGACAACCTAATTGTCTACTCAAGTAATCCAAATCAATCATGCAAAGAGGGTGTATCCAAGCAAATCAATAATGGACATCAATTCAAGCAATGGAATAAAACATAGATATAGAATAAATATAACACATAGAGTTTATTTACAAAGCCCAAATATCCATCAAACAAATAACATCAACCCCATAGTGGGGTACTTTAGCTACTCATGTTCTATTACAAACAAATAAACTAAGAGAGAGTGTAGAGAGAACCCTTGAAAATTGATCTCCTTCCTTGAAGCTTGAATCCAAGTCTCCTAGTTGCCTTTGATTGAGTAGAGATGGTTTGGATGATAGGGAGATGTGTTTCTAGGTTAAACTACAAGTGTTGGGAGATATGGTAATCTTTTTGGTTCGTTCCCATCCTTTTCTATTTATAGAGGATGGAAAAATAGGTCACTTGAGCTTGAAACCAGAAGCTGTCGCGCGCAGAGTGCGGGTGGAGTGCGAGTGAATTACCCCCACTGTACCCGCACTATAAGGGTTTTCTTCATCTTTAGTTCTCTGATCTAGGCAATAGTGCGGGTGTAGTGCGGATGGATTACCCGCACTTGACTCGCACTTGACCCGCACTTGATTCGCACTTTACTGACAGGTGCAAAATCCACTCCTCTCTTTTGAGCAATAGTGCGGGTGGAGTGCAGTTGCAAGACCCGTACTGTACCTGTACTCTAATGTCAGGTGTAAATCTGCTTCTCTGGTTTTGCAACATTGCGGGTGGAGTGCGGTTGGATGACTCGCACTGTACCCGCACTTTAACGTCAGGTGCAACTCAGCTTCTCTGGCTTTGGCAACAGTGCGGTTGGATGACCCGCACTGGACCCGCACTGTAACTCTTCTCCTGTATCAAGTCCCGGCTATGAGCATGAGTACGGTTGGAGTGCAGTTGAGACCCGCACTTGACCCGCACTGTAGAGCTGCTTATGCTCCTTTGTCTTTCCTTTTGCCCTTTTTTTGCCGGAATCACCGCAACATGCTCACAAACCCAGAATTACATCTACTGCCTGCAATTAGCACTAATGAGCTTATTAGACATAAAATATATAGAAAATACACACAAGGACGAGACAAAGGAATAGGAATGAGGGCCGAAATATACAACAATTCAGGCACGATCAGAGGGCAGTCCATGTAAACCTCGATCTTGTGCGCTTGAAAGTAAGGCCTTAGTTTTCTTGATGCTGTCACAGTGCTAATGCCATTTGCTCGGCTGCTGAGTACCATGTTTCTGCTGGCAGCAAGGCCTTCGTCTAGCCTAACCAGCAATGACCCCGTGGCCACTGCTGTGACTGATAGGTATATGTATAACACTTCTCCGTTCAGTGGCTTTGACATGATTGGGGTTTTGCCTAGATATTCCTTAATTTTCTAGAAGGCTTGTTCATACTTTTCGTTCTATTCCACTCATTTGCCTTTCCTTATGGCCTTGAAAAAAGGCAAACACTTGTCCGTAGATTTGCTAATGAATCGTTTTAATGCGGCCAAGCAGCCTGTTAACCTTTAAATGTCTTTTAGGGTAACTGAGGATCTCATTTTCCCTAGGGCCCTGATCTTCTCAGGGTTTACCTCGATCCCCCTCTGGTGAACTTGGAAACCAAGGAATTTTCCCGACGGTACCCCAAAGACACATTTGTTCGGGTTGAGCATCATTCTGTATCTTCTCAGCACCCTGAATGTTTCTTCTAGATCAATTGCATGCCTCTCTGATGTGATATTTTTTGTTATTATGTATCTATATACACCTCCATGTTCCTGCCGATCTGACGGGCGAACATTCTGATCTGGTTATAACCTGAATAAGAGTCCATGAAACTCAGCAATTCATGCCCCGCTGTTGCATCGACCAGCTGGTCTCTTCGAGGAAAGGGTAAACTGTCTTTCGAACATGCCTTGTTTAGGTCCGTGAAATCCACACACATCCTTAATTGCCCATTCTTTTTTTTTACGAGTAAAAAATTGGCGTCCCATTCGGGGTACTGTACTTCCTTGATTGACCCTGCTGCCAATAGTTTATTAACTTATTCTTTGATTGCATGACTTCTCTTAAGGTTGAAACGTCGCCTCATCTAGATAACTGGTTTTCACTCAGGGTCAACTGCCAAGTAATTGAAAATTATTTTGGCATTAATCTCTGGCATGTCTTCATGCTTCCATGCGAACACATCCTTGTATTTTTTTAACAGGTCGACCAGCTTATTTTATACTCACTCTGTCAACCGAGCCCCTAGTTTTACTATCTGCTCGGGGTTATTGTCATCTATTATAACTTCATTAGTCGGTTCCTCTTCCTGATTTTTCCCATCTTCTAGAGATGTCTCTCTTGGATCTTGGTCAAAACGGGTTGGTATCTCAGCTTTTTCCTCCTCTTCATCCATCTTTAGACATTTTCCCCTTTGTGGAAGTCTATTTGTATTACATCCGGCTATGATTTTTCCCTGTATACTGCCAGATTTGCTTTCCTTGTCCATTCATGGGAACCTTTCATGACACCGACCCCTGTCTCAGTTGGGAATTTGACGGTCAGGGAATAAGTTGCATGGAACAACTTTGATTTGTTTAAGAAGGGTCTTCCCAACAAGGCGTTGTAGGGCCAATTCTCAGTGTCGACAACCACGAAGTCGAGTAATACTGTCTTCTGACACGGGTAACTTCCTATTTCCATAGGCAATTTAGCTGTCCCCAATGATCTCATTTCCGCTCCGCCGAACCCTCTGAGTGGAATCATCAGTGGTTCTAGATCTTTTCTTTATAGCCCCAATTGATCAAATACCCCGACGCTTAAGATGTCCATCGAGATTCCATTATCGATCAGCACTTATCAGTTGAAGCTGACCGGGATCTCCTTCTATGACTGTCATACCTGTCTCCCCGATCGTAACTAGTTCCCCATCCGTGGTATCTCCCTGCATCATCTTACAAACTGAACTCTCTATGTTCTCTTGTTTCTCGGTTTTCCCTGCCCCGCGCTCCTTATGGTCCTGGTTATCCTGGCGATCATCTCTCTTTTGGGAGTGTTCCCTCCTTTCGCGACGATCCACCCTATCTCTAACAAATTTTTGTGGCGCGTCTAGGGTCGTAACCACTATTTCATAAAGAATCCTAGGATCCTGAGCTACCACCGGTGTGGATAGCTGATATGGTGAAGTCAAGTTGGTGGTAGCAGTTATGTTAATCCCATGTCTAGTGGAGTCTTCAATGACTCTCCGTAGGGACTCCTGGACTTGCCGGAATGCATTCAGGGAAATACCGGGAATGGCATTTGTCGAGGTTATCACATCTTGTCCGGTGGAAGTCGGAGTCATGGATAGTAAATCTCCTTCGGCAGCGCTAGTGTTTGTTAAACCAGGGTCGTTGACACCACGCGGGGTGCCAACTTCATGTGGGGACTGACTTCCGTCTCTATTGTTCGTCATGTTACTGTCACACAAATTGATGTAGGACAATTGGCTTTGGACTTTGAAGAAGAGATGGATAGAAAATTGTCCAAAAGAGGTGTTTTAAAGAAACGGGCATAACTTTTCGCTCGGTTGTCAGATTTCCTATTATAATATTTTTTTGGAAAGGGTTTTCAGAGATCCATAGTGAGACATATAGGGCTCGCCTGGTTGACGTCATTTACTCCCTCAACAGAGCTTTTTAAGTTAGGTTATCGGGCATCCGAAGATTTTCGTGTTTTTATTTGTTTTTCATTTTTTTTATTTAGATGAAGATATTTTAGTCTTTTCTTTTTTTAGGGTTTTCTAAGCCTATTTAAGGCTTTTGTTATCAGTTTCGAGGTATTCAATAAATTTTACAATTTGGTTTCAATTCTTTTTTTTCTGGTGGATTCCAGTTTATGTTCTGTTAGGGTTACGCTTGTGATTCTAGAACTTCCGTTCTGCGTCACAAATTCCCTTAGGTTTTATGTTCACCCCCTCCTTCTAGCGCCAATTGTTGATAGTGATTTTTGGATTACGTAAAATTAACCACGTGTCTAACAAGCTAGTGCGAATAAATAATCAAACTATAAAAGAGGTAAAGAAATTATGCATGCAAAACACAGTTTTACGTGGAAAACCCAAGAAGGGAAAAAACCACGGTTGCCGGAAACAGCGAGAGAGAAACTTCACTATGAATACTCCAAATTGCAAACTCAACCTCTCTTTTACTCTCGTATACTTAGTTTGCATTAACCCCTTCAATGGTGTTTTTAGGGTCTATTTATACATTCATAGAACCCTAATTCTTGGTGTACAAGTAAATGAAAGGTGGTAGTGATTCAATAAAACTCTGACTTGTTTGAGTCGTTTTAGTTTTGTTTCCTGTTATGCGTTGCTTATGTTTTGAACGCATTAGCTCTTTTGCTTAATTTGGACTCTAATATCTCTAAGGAAATTTGTTTCCTTATCAGAGTATGCTTCGTGACACCTTATTTGAATGAGATTTTTCTTTTACGTGTTTGAGTCGTGATTACATTGTACTCTACGTTATCCACGTGTCATTCCACCGAATTTCTCTCAGAGTTGTCTACGTGTCGCTTAACTGACCATCTACCAACCTGACCAAATTTCTTTCACCCCCGACCAGAGATCTGCACCCGATCAAATGACTAAACCCGACAATTTGGGTTATCCTGACCGGATCATCTTTACTTGGTCAATATAATTACCTTGGTTGAGTTGCTTCCACCCGACCATCTAAGTAACCCTGACCAGGTATCATAAGGTTATCTTTAGCCAACTCAGGTTGGTTCAGTTCAATTATCATTTGTTGACACGTCACTTTTAATGTCCACAAAACATGGTGTTTATGCTGATGTGGCATCCTTCCGGATTTTACCAATAACAAATGATATTTTTAATATCCCAAAACTATCCTATTAATATTGAATGATAAATTTAATTAACATCTATTTAAAGCCTAATATAACAAAACGTCGATACATTCTCTCGTTCATCCTCATTCATACATATCTCTTTGTTTTTATTTTATTTTTTTGTGGTTTCGTAATTTCATGCATTGATTAGCATTAAATAACTTATTAGTATTTGTATTATTATTGTTATGGTGTCATGCTTGAATCACTGCAATTAATTTGATTGCACCATTGCTACAAATAAGATTTGCATTTCTATTGTTATGCTACTGTTTTTTTATTTTTGACATAAAATGCTATGCTACTGTTGGGTAATTAGTGTGAGAAGGATATTTTTGTAAATATAATAAAATATATTTATTTATTTCTTTTCCAAAAAACAATTGTTTCAATTCCTTTCCTTTCCTTCCTATTCATAACCATTCAAACAACTATCATTAAAAACACTATCATTTCCTTTCATTTCCTCTTTAACTTATCATTTCCTTTCTCTGCAATTCTGTCAAACCAAACATATCATTTCTCTTCAATTCCATCTTCTTCTGGAAAAAAAAAAGAACAGAAAATACAATTAAGAATAATAACAAAATGCATGTTAGAAATATATTAAACCTAATCAGTTTTTTTTAAGTATTATATAAATTTGGGTTTTTTAGATGGGGAATGACTCGAACCCACAATCTAGTAGTGTAGATGCGATGAGTTTTACCACTATACCAACTTCATCTTATTTTGGAGTTGAATTATAAATTACTTAATAAAGCTTTAGCTTATAAATAAAAAATATATATATATATATATATATTTAAATGTAATGGCCAAATAATTTGGCATGCATATTGTCAGTAGGAAATCTACTATCCGATTAATTTAATGGATTTCTATATTTCAAATCCAATCCAATCAAAATTGATGTAGGACAATTGGCTTTGGAGTTTGAAGAAGAGTTGGATAGAAAATTGGGTAAAAGAGCCGGTCCGAAGAAAGCTGTTCCGAAGAAACGAACATAACTTTTAGCTCAGTTGTCCAATTGCCTATTATAATATATTTTCGGAAAGGGTTTTCAGCGCTGCATACTGTCCCAACCATGGTACCTTGGTTGAGGTCATTTTCATCCTCAAATTCGATGTTTTAGATAGGCTGTCGGGTGATTGAAGTTTTATTGTTTTTTTTTAGTTTTTCATTTTTAGTTGTTATTTGTTTAGGAAATGTCTATTTTAGTCTTTTACTTAAGTTAGGGTTTCTAGACACTATTTAAGCTCTTAGTTATTTGTTTTAGGGTTATCTTTTCATTAAATCTTAATAAAATTTAGTTATTTTCCAAGTGGATTCCAGTTTATGTGTTCTTAGAGCTTACGTTGGTAATCTCTTATACTTCCGTTCTGCGTCAAGTGGTATCAGAGCCGAAGGATTTTCCTTGTGCGATGGCCAACAACGAAGCTGGAAGAGTTAACCTTGGCGACGCTGGTCGTAGGGATGCCGATTTATGGGCAGCAATTGACGAGCAAAGAAAGTCAATGGCGAGGTTGGAGAACATGTTGCAGCAACTGTCGTTGCAGTAGCCTAATCCCAATGCCCCTACCCCTCCCCCTGCCAACAGAGATGGAGTCGAGGGAGTTGCCCCTGGCCGCCCTAGAGGTGGACCACCGCCTAGAGCGGCTGATCGTACCCATTTATATACCTATTTGAGGTCCCCATTTCCTAGCTTTTGTTCTTTTTTTCGAGCATATTTTGGTTTATAATGTGTTTGTGAGCCTTGTGTAGGTACATATTCACTACGGAAGGTATTTGAACTTAATTGAAGTGTTTGGAGGTTATTTGGGCTGAAATGGAAAGTGTTGTGCAGACCATTCAACTTTTAGGGGCCATATCTCTCTCTTCAGAATGAACTACATTAGCAACTACCTATTTTCGGAAAGCCCCGGATGTCTACTTTTCAATTCTTTTTACAGATCGCAATTCTAATTTTTCTAGAGAACGTTATGGCCATTTTCATAACTGTGCGCGAAGCTGGAAAATCTTCACCCGAGGGAATAGCGACCTGAGCACCAGGTCGCCTCCAGGTCGCCTTTTTGCGCAGAACAGCCATTTTCAGCCCGTTTTTGAAGGACAATCTTGTCTTTTCACACCCAATTCTTGCCCTAACCTCCCAACTGTATAAATACCCCACTTTCTCTCAATTTTGGGAGATCTCTTCTCTCCCTCTTACACAAAAAACACCTTTCTTCCATTTTCTCATCTCTTTCACCTTTTCCACCAATTAAGGAGTGATTCAAGCTCTCATGGAGGTTTTTCCTCCATGGGAGCTCACCATACACCTCCACCACACCATTTTACACATTCTCCATCCATCTTAGAGTAGATTACAAGGAAATATGAGTGGTTCTTGGACCAAATTCGAGCTAGGAAAGCTATGAGCTTCTTTGGAGGGTTTGATTTCAAAGGTTGTCTCCTTTTTACTCATTTCTTGTATTTCTTGTTTTCTTTGATGTGTAACCTGAATTTGGGAATATTGTAAACCTTTCACATGTGCTATATATGCATTCTTGTTCATGAATTCGTTTGGGTTTTGTTTTGCTCTTTGATTTCTGTGTTTTAAGCTCTTGTTATGATATGTATGTGTGTGGATGGTTAGAAATCAATATGTGACCATGAATGGGTTTAGGAGTAGATATAATTTAGAATAGGAATTTAGTTGCCCATGATTGTTGATCGATTGATGGATGACTTGAAATACCATGTATTGAATGATTTGAGTGATTAGGGATTTTAGCCCCAGAGAGTAGAAAATGCTAGTTCATGCATTTAGTTGCTAAATTGGCATTGGTTCATATCCTTGTGTTTAATGGGTCTTTTTAAGACACAATTACCCATCCTTGGCCGGAATGGGTGATGAATTGAGTCGTTTTCTTGGTGTAACCATTTACATTCCTTATCGCTCCATTCCATCCTATCATTGTACATATTGTATATTTATGTAGTTTGTTAGGTTAGTTTAGCATTTACTTTTCCACATTCTTTTGCATACGCAACACACCAGTCCACTCGGCGTGTTGTAATAATAGCTAGAACTAGAAACGGTCAGTGAATCCCACCTCCCTGCGGAATGATTCTTGCTTGCCGCTGTGCTAGTCTCTGTGACTCATACGCTTGCGAGGCCGAACTTAAATGTTCATATTTTGATCAACACTCCAACAACGTGTCATCAAATTGGAGCCGCTGCCGGGGAGGCAGTTCTTTCATTGATTGTTGATGGTTTTGGTTTCATTTTATTGCTTTTTAATTGCTTTGCGGTGTAGATTGTTATGTTGAAAATAAGCACCTTTCTTACTTATGCTTTTCATTGTGTGATCGACAATGTTTAGGCTAGGTTTGGGGGTGTTAGTCGAGTATTTTTATTTGTTTTGTTTAAAGCATATGCATTTGATGTTTTTTGAGTTGTGCTTGTGCAAGAAACGAAAATTTTCTGGTTTTATGGATCGCACGACTCATGAGAACAAGGTGTGCGCCTATCGCACTGCAACAACTCTCCAAGTGAAATGGCAGAGCCACAAAGGCCACGTTGGTGTAGCCACAAGAGGTATCCTCTAAATTTTGAGTTTAAATTTGAAGTGCTTGTGGAGTAGTTGTCGACTTGGGTAGAAACCGCCCATGCGCTTAATGATAGGAATGCTATGTTTGTTGTGTTTGTAATGTTGTGTTCTTATCTCCAAATCTTGCTAAACATTGTCCATATTTTATGAGTTGAGCAACATTGAGGACAATGTTGAGTTTAGGTTTGGGGGTCTGGACACTTTCATTGTGTTCTTGTTACGTTTCTTTTTTATTTTTTGTTTTGATCTAAGAGTGGATATGTGTTGTGCTTAGATCTTAGGGTGTTTGTTTAAGACAATTTTCAAATCTCTGCACAAAATGGTCAATTTTTGAAATTTGTTGGAATCTTAGTCCATTTTTGTTGAGTTGTTTTCTATGTATACTAGTAGAGACATGCCTTGTATGCTTTTAGCTCTGTGCATCGCTTAAATTTGCTTGTACAGTGCCAATCTTTTGATGATGAGGTGGATGATACCTCTATGTTTGTTTAGCTTGAGAAAATAGTGGAGACTACCCGTGAGCTATACTTGACCTAAATAGCGAAAATTTATGGGTTTTGTTTCTACTCTTAAACACTCTTCGATTTTGTACTTAATTTTTTAGTAATCTCATTGTACATCAATTTTCTTTCATTGATTGCCATAGAACTTCATCTTGTGGGCTGCTTGTTGAGATTTGTATTCCCTTGTTAGATGGATTTTTAGAAATGATTTTGGACTTGAGAGTGCTCTTAAACTCCACAAATACAACCCAAACACTCTCATGTCCCAATGTGTCCTTATATTGTAAAAAATTGAGGCCAAACACTAAACCTCCGTACACCAACATAACCCAAACACAAGTCATTCCTTAGTTATTGATCATGTTAAGCTGTAAAGCTTAGAAGAAGCTATGTTGCTCTAAATTTAGTAGAAATGTGTATTTAGGCAAATATTTGTAAATGTGCAAAGGCAAAGGCTTAGAAAAAAAAAGGAAAAGAAAAAAATATATATAATAAGTGTGAATTATAAACACTTAAGCCTTCAATTCTTCAAATGTAAAGTTACTTACAATTTGGGTACAATTGTAGCACATATGTGCAATGTAAAGTTTATTAGCCTAGTCACTTATTTTGTAATGTGCTTTAGAGCAAACCAATGTAATGTAATGTAATAACACCTTACAATGGTTAGTAACTTTATCCTTCCCGCTCCTACCATATCCTCCATCCCATACACCACCACAAATCACCTTAGCCCCAATAATGTGAGGGAAAGTCCGTTTGATCTCTTAGGAAGTCTATATTGGGAGTATGAATTGATGCATGCTCTTTCCACGTTCATGGTATTTCAATTCCTTCCATGAGATCTATTTTCAGAAATGTGCTTCATTGAATATACTCATATGTGATATATTTGATTTCATGAATATAACTCCCAAATTGCATATGTTTGATAGAGAGTGTGCCTAGGTTCTGAGCGAAAATACATGACTGAAATCCGGTAAGGATTAGAGTCAAGGCGAATTTGTCTTAGGCAATTCGAGCGTAGTTGTTTTGTAAACCGAAAGCATCCTAAGTATTGGCATACTTGCATTGTGTGAATCATTGTTATTGATTGGTATATTTGAGATACTAGCATGCATGTGTAGTCTTTGCTTGGTATGTTGGGTTGCAACTTAACTTTCTTGCAGAGTATACGTTTATGGGTGTCGTAGCTGTAAGCCCTCAGAAGACAAAACTTCTCTATCTAGGGATCGCCTAGTAGTTGAAATGGCTTGTGGCAGGTGCTAAGTGCCATCGTATTTCCTACGAAAATGGACTAGCCTAGATTTTTTAGGTTTCATGTGTTTTTGTTTGTTTATTTTTTGTTTTTGTTTTGCTCGAGGACAAGCAAAAGATAGGTTTGAGGGTGTGATCGTACCGATTTATATACCTATTTGAGGTCTCCATTTCCTAGCTTTTGTTCTTTTTTCGAGCATATTTTGGTTTATAATGTGTTTGTGAGCCTTGTGTAGGTACATGTTCTCTACGGAAGGTATTTGAACTTAATTGAAGTGTTTGGAGGTTATTTGGGCTGAAATGGAAAGTGTTGTGCAGAACATTCAACTTTCAGGGGCCATATCTCCCTCTTCCGAATGAACTACATTAGCTACTACCTATTTTTGGAAAGCCCCGGATGTCTACTTTTCAATACTTTTTACAGATTGCAATTCCGAGTTTTCTAGAGGACGTTATGGCCGTTTTTGTAACGGTGCGCGAAGCTGGAAAATCTTCACCCGAGGGAATAGCGACCTAGATAGCGACCTGAGCACCAGGTCGCCTTTTTACGCAGAACAGCCATTTTCAGCCCGTTTTTGAAGGGCAATCTTGTCCTTTCACACCCAATTCTTTCCCTAACCTCTCATCTCTATAAATACCCCACTTTCTCTCAATTTTGGGAGATCTCTTCTCTCCCTCTCACACCAAAAACACATTTCTTCCATCTTCTCATCTCTTTCACCTTCTCCACCAATTAAGGAGTGATTCAAGCTCTCATGGAGGTTTTTCCTCCATGGGAGCTCACCATACACCTCCACCACACCATTTTACACCTTATCTATCCATCTTAGAGTAGATTACAAGGAAATAGAAGTGGTTCTTGGACAAAATTCGAGCTAGGAAAGCTATAAGCTTCTTTGGAGGGTTTGTCTTCAAAGGTTGTCTCCTTTTTACTCATTTCTTGTATTTCTTGTTTTCTTTGATGTGTAACCTGAATTTGGGAATATTGTAAACCTTTCACATGTGCTATATATGCATTCTTGTTCATGAATTCGTTTGGGTTTTGTTTTGCTCTTTGATTTATGTGTTTTAAGCTCTGATTATGATATGTATGTGTGTGGATGGTTAGAAATCAATATGTGTCCATGAATGGGTTTAGGAGTAGATGTAATTTAGAATAGGAATTTAGTTGCCCATAATTGTTGATCGATTGATGGATGACTTGAAATACCATGTATTGAATGATTTGAGTGATTAGGGATTTTAGCCCCAAAGAGTAGAAAATGCTAGTTCATGCATTTAGTTGCTAAATTGACATTGGTTCATATTCTTGTGTTTAATGGGTCTTTTTAAGACACAATGACCCATTCTGGCCAAGAATGGGTAATGAATTGATTTAGGGAAAATTCCCAAATTAAGAGGACGAATCCTTAATTCATTTGAATGTTCTTAATGTTTAACAATTGCATTGATGCAAATTAGTGTGAGGTGAACTTATTTTCCATTCATTCCATCCATCTTATGGAGTTTAGAGAGATAAGGAGAGAGTTTTCTCTTTTATTAAGAGGTTTATGCATTCATGAGATTAGAGAACGCTGTAGTCGTCAAGTGGTCAGGACATCTCGGATTGACACCCGAGAAGACCAGGTGTTCTATTCCCGATTTCGGATGAGTTCTCCTTTCTATCGATTTTGTATTTCTCTCCTTGTATTTCTGTCTCTTCTTTGATGTGTACCTTCATTCATCAGGGAGATTGATAAAACTGAATCTTTGATACCATCAACCTTTCTCTTGTGCTTGTGTTGCTATATGGATGTTTTGAGTGTTTAATGCTTTTACTTGACTAGCCATCTTGTGAATGATTGTTGGTTGTATGCTATGGACTGAAAGGAGACGTGTGCAACGTGCTCAGATAGATATTCACTGTATATGATCAGTAAGGTAGAGATACACGAGGCTGGTGTACATGGCTCATGTGTGTGTGCCATGGATCTTAATGGATTCATGCATATGGTCCGGGGAATCGAGAGATAGACTTTGGGTATGTGTGGGTGCAATCTCTAAGACATCGAGAGAGATTAGAGATTAATTTAGGGGATACGAGCCTATAACATTCACTTGCACTTGAGAGATTAGGTGAGTCTAGCACTTAATTATAAGGATTATTACGATGGAGTCATTTTCTTAGTGTAACCATTTACATTCCTTATCGCTCCATTCCATCCTATCATTGTACATATTGTATATTTATGTAGTTTTTTAGGTTAGTTTAGCATTTACTTTTCCACATTCTTTTGCATACGCAACACACAAGTCCGCTCGGCGTGTTGTAATAATAGCTAGAACTAGAAACGGTCAGTGAATCCCACCTCCCTGCGGAACGATCCTTGCTTTCCGCTGTGCTAGTCTCTGTGACTCATACGCTTGCAAGGCCGAACTTAAATGTTCATATTTTGATCAACACTCCAATGACGTGTCATCAGCAGCAAGACACAAGCAGTTCGAAGATTGGAGTGATGAAGACTCCGATGAGTACTTTGCAGGTTTTCAAGAGAATCGTCAACAGCACCGAAACCAAAATCAACTTGACTATAGAATACGCGCAGACATACCGTTGTTCCATAGTAAACCACAAATTGAAAAGTTCTTGGACTGGATTTCTAAGGTTGAACGGTTCTTCGAGATGGCTGAAGTTATAGTGGATCGACAAGTCAAGCTAGTAGCGTATAAGTTAAGAAGCGGGGTTGCCATTTGGTGGGAGAAAATGCAGGCAGATAGGCGACGACAAGGCAAGGTTCTTATTCAATCCTGGTGGCGAATGAAACAACTTATGATGAGGAGATTTCTACCCCCAGATTATGATCAATTTATTTTTCGGAGTTATCAGAATTGTAGGCAAGGTAACAGAACTGTAGCGTATTATAGTGAGGAGTGGTCTAGACTGTCAGTTCATAACAACCTAAATGAGACGGAGGGACAACAGGTTGTCAGATATTTGGAGGGATTAAAACCTACCATTCAAGACAAAATTGGACTGCAAGTTTTTTGGACAGTGGATGAATCGCATAACATGGCCCTGAAGGCGGAATTAAATGAGAAAACGTCTAATCGATTTTCCTACTACAAGAAAGATGTGGCTGAGACGTCCAATGCAGCCGTGAACATGAGCAGATTTTCACCGGGTGATGGACAGAGTTAGTCTAAAACTGCTGCAGATCAGGCCCAAAAGGAATTCGGTTCCTAGTAATTTCCCTGCTGGGACACGCCAGCCATCAACAGCTACGAGGGAACCCCCATGGACATCAAACCTATATGCTAAATCAGGCGGTTTGAAGTGTTATAGGTACGGCCAACCAGACCATCGTTCAAATGAGTGCCCGGCCAGGAAACCACTGAATTTCGTAGGTGTTGGTGACCAAGACGAACAGTATGATGAAGAAGGAATAGAGATGGACGAACTCTTGGATGGTGCAGAAATTACGGAGGAACAGGGAGAGCATGTTAACTGTGTGATTCAGCGAGTCATGTGTTCAACAAAACTAGAGGATTTCTCACAAAGAAATAATATTTTTAAGGCTTGCTACAGTGTTCTGGGGAAAGTTTGTGATTTAATTGTTGACAGTGGGAGTTGTAAGAATTTTGTGTCCAAGAAGTTGGTAGAACATCTGAAGCTGTGAGTAGAAAAACATCTGAAGCCCTATGTGATTTGGTGGATTCATAAAGGACCTAAAGTGAACGTGACTGAGATGTGCAAAGTTCCTTTTTCAATCGGACAGCACTACCGAGGTGAAGTAGTATGTGATGTAGTCGACATGGATGCTAGTCATGTGTTATTAGGACGCCCATGGTAGTTTGAAGTGGATGTCACATATAGGGGACGCAAAAATGTTTTTGTTTTCACTTGGGATAACAAGAATATTGCAATGGTTCCGAAACAAAATTCAGGTGATGGCTCAACTAAGACCACGACAGGAGAGCAGTCTTTACTTTCGTTAGTCACTTCAGTAACTGATTTGGAATCGAAAGTTAAGAAGGCACATGAGGTACATGTTGTGGTAGTGCGAGCTCTAGTGATAGAAGGAGAGGAAGGACAGAAAGTTGTGTTACCCGAGAAAGTGAAGTCTCTTTTGGCCGAATTCAGTGAGTTAGTTTCTGATGATTTACCGAAGACCTCCCACCACTAAGAGAAATTCAGCACCATATTGACTTAGTTCTGGGAGCAAGCTTACCCAATTTACCACATTATCGGATGAGTCCCAAGGAGAATCAGATTTTACAGGAGAAAGTGAAGGATTTAATGAAGAAGGGGTTTATTCGAGAGAGCATGAGTCCATGCGTTGTTCCCGCATTACTGGTTCAAAAGAAAGATGGCAGTTGGAGGATGTGCGTTGATAGTCATGCAATTAACAAGATAACTGTCAGATACAGCTTTCTGATTCTGAGATTGGATGACATGCTAGATATGTTAGAGGGTTCGAAGTTGTTCTCCAAAATTGATCTGCGAAATGGATACCATCAGATTCGGCTGAAACCTGATGATGAATGGAAGACAACTTTCAAAACAAATGATGGACTCTACGAGTGGATGGTTATGTCTTTCGGATTGTCCAATGCACCTAGTACGTTTATGTGACTCATGAATCAGGTATTACGACCTTTCATTGGAAAATATGTTGTCGTTTATTTTGATGACATATTGATTTATAGTCGGAGTGAGGAAGATCATATGGAGCATCTTAGGGTTGTGCTTGAGGTGTTGTCCAAAAATAAGCTGTTCATTAATTCTAAAAAGTGCAGTTGGCTGACAGAACGATTGTTATTCCTTGGATATGTGGTCAGTTCGGATGGTATTTTGGTTGATGAAGAAAAGGTGAGAGCCATTTTTGATTGGCCTACTCCCAAGACAGTAGGAGAGGTGAGGAGTTTCCATGGGCTGGCGACGTTTTATCTTCGATTTATTAGAGATTTCAGTAGTATTGTGGCACCCATTACAGAGTGTTTAAAGAAAGGTAAGTTTCAATGGGGTGAAGCAGCTGAAACAGCTTTTGCAGTCATCAAAGAAAAAATGTGCACTACTCATGTTCTTGCCTTACCCAATTTTGATAAATTATTCGAGGTGGAGTGTGATGCTAGCGGAATTGGGGTTGGAGCAGTTTTGTCACAAATGAAGAGACCAATGGAGTTTTTTAGTGAAAAGCTTAGTGATGCACGCCGAAAGTCGAGTACCTATGACCAAGAATTTTATGCTATTGTTCGTGATCTAACGCATTGGGAGCACTATTTGATTTAGCGTGAATTTATTCTATACACAGATCACCAAGCTTTGAAGTACCTGAACAGTCAGAGGAGCTTAAGTAAAATGCATGCTCGGTGGGCAACCTAATTATAAAAATTTCCTTTTGTTCTGAAGCACAAATATGGTGCTCTGAATAAAGCGGCAAATGCTTTGAGTCGGGGCACAAGTTTGCTAGTCACTATGCAGCAAGAAGTCATTGGGTTTGAGTTTCTGAAAGAACTATATTCGGATGATGAAGATTTTGCCGAAGTATGGGGAAAATGTGTTCTTAAACAAACTAAGGGAGAATTTCATATGGTCGATGACTACTTATTCTGTGGAAATCAGTTATGTATTCCACAGAGTTCTTTAAGAGAGAAGCGGATTCGAGAATTACATGGTGGAGGTTTGAGTGGTCACTTGGGACGTGATAAGACTATCAGTGGAATAGCCGAGCGGTATTACTGGCCTCACTTGAAACGCGACGTGGGTAACTTTGTTCGCAAGTGTTATGTTTGTCAGACTGCTAAGGGGCAGGCTTAGAATACAGGTCTCTACATGCCTCTACCAGTACCGAGTGCCATATGGGAGGATTTGTCGATGGATTTTGTTTTGGGTCTTCCACGGACTCAACGTGGAGTAGATTCTGTGTTTGTTGTGGTTGACAGGTTCTCCAAGATGGGGCATTTTATTCCTTGTCGGAAGACATCCGATGCGTCCCATATTGCTCAGCTGTTCTTTCGTGAGGTGGTGCGTTTACATAGAGTCCCTCAGTCTATCACTTCTGATAAGGATTCGAAGTTTCTTAGCCATTTTTGGGTTACATTATGGCGACGGATGGATACTACTCTAAAGTTTAGTAGCACTGCGCATCCACAGACTGACGGGCAGACTGAGAATCTGAATCGAACACTGGGTAATTTAATCCGGAGCATTTGTAGTGATAAGCCTAAATAGTGAGACGTGGCACTGGCACAAGCTGAGTTAGCGTATAATAATGCAGTTCACACTGGTACTGGTAAATCCCATTTTGCTTTAGTGTATCTGCAGCCTCCTAAGCATGCGTTAGACCTAGCTCGTCTTCCCAAAGTTGCTGGAACAAGTGTTGCTGCCGAGAACATGGCTGAACAGGTTCGTGACGTTCAGGCTGAGGTGAAAGCCCGGTTGGAAGAGAAGAATGCGAAGTATAAAGCCGCAGCGGATGTCAAGAGGCGTGAGAAATTGTTTGTTGAGGGTGATCAAGTTATGGTGTTTCTGCATAAGGAAAGGTTCCCGGTTGGCTCCTATAACAAGTTGAAGCCACGGAAGTATGGGCCATACAAGGTGATCAAGAAGATCAATGGTAACGCCTATGTGATCGACTTGCCTGCTGATATGAACATCTCTCGTACTTTCAATGTAGCTGATCTTTATGAGTTTTGTGACGATGTTCCACTTTATCCAGATTATAACTCGAGGTCGAGTTCTTCGCAAGTGGAAAGGACTGATGTAGAACAATTGGCTTTGGAATTTGAAGAACAGTTGGATAGGAAATTGGGTAAAAGAGCTAGTCCAAAGAAAGCTGGTCCGAAGAAATGGGCATAACTTTTAGCTCGGTTGTCACATTGCCTATTATAATATGTTTTCGGAAAGGGTTTTCAGTGCTCCATACTGTCCCAACCCTGGTACCCCATTTGAGGTCGTTTTCATCCTCAAATTTGATGTTTTAGATAGGCTGTCGGGTGATTGAAGTTTTATTGTTTTTTTTTTTAGTTTTTCGTTTTTAGTTGTTATTTATTTAGGAAATGTCTATTTTGGTCTTTTACTTAAGTTAAGGTTTCCAGAGACTCTTGGTTATTTGTTTTAGGGTTATCTTTTCATTAAATCTTAATATAATTTAGTTATTTTCCTAATGGATTCTAGTTTATGTGTTCTTATACTTTTGTTCTGCGTCAAAAATACATTTTAAAACCAAATCAAATCCAATGAATCATATATAACAGATTCAATAGAAGCCATTGGATATCTTCATCACATTCACAGTTCACAGTTCACAGTTCACACCCTACTTTTTGTAACTCTTTTTGGGACCAAAGCAAACAGTAGAGAAGACTGTTAGATTCTGACATATCTGGGATCATGACAAACACATTGCATGTGCACAAGACTTGGATGTAGTGCTGTAAATATGGGCCGGGCCTGGAGGGCCCGGTCGGCCGGCCTGCCAAGGATGGCGGGCCGTGCCTGGCACGGCCCGCTACTGTAGCGGGCCGTGCCAGGTACGGCCCCCATTCTTGGCACGTGCCGGCTCAGGGTTCCAGGCACGACGTGCCGGCCCGGCACGGCACGCCAGCACGGCGTGCCGACCGTTGGGCCGGTGGAATTTGTTTTTTTTTTTTTTAATTTAAGTATATAACGGTATTTTTTTTAAAAAAAAATAACCGTTGGCTGACGTCATGGCTGACGTCAGCCAACAGTTATTTTTTTAAAAAAAACAATAAAAATTACAATTTACCCCCTCAACTCTTGTATTTTATATTTTTACCCACTTTTCTAATTTTTCTATAAATACTCCCACACAAAAATAATAATATATAAAAAAATTTAAAAAAAATTAAAAAAATATGGGCCGGCCCATTTGGCCCGCCAAATTGGCCCACGTGCCGGCACGGCACGGCACGCGGCACGGCACGGAAGGGCCGTGCCGGCGTGCCGTGCCGGGCCCCCATTTAAGAAAACGGGCCGTGCCAGGCACGGCCCGTTTTCCTAAACGGGCCGGGGGGCCGTGCCGATGTGGGCCGGGCCGGCCCCCTTTTACACCATTACTTGGATGTCATTAATTTAGTCAGACCCACATATTAATTATTATATATTAGGGTTGCGATGCTCACATTTCAACACTTAAATTTCTTTGGTGTAAATTGTAATCTTCCTTACATTCCTACTAAAACAGGTCTACTTCTCCATCTCTATGAATTCTTCTACAAACAAAATAATTATTCAAGATAACAATTATTAGGTCAGTATATATATATATATATATATATATATATATATATATATTCTAAGTACTCCACATATAAGATATAACAAATTCAGTACTCTCAATACTTGTGCGAAATTATAACTCAAAATGCAACTTAAATTCTTCTAAAAAGAATTTTAATTGATCATATGACTGTAAAAGATTTATCTAATTAATTAAAGTAGTTACTTTCCAACGTAACAGATGGCAATCCATCATCTATGGCATGTGATTCTTGTTAATTTAGATTTATTATAATTCGTGATTAACACAACGTCAGCCCATTTTCACTATAAGAAAAAAGTGCTGTTCAGTGCCGTTGGGATGAGACTTTTAGAGATGAGTTTTTTTTTTATCTATTATGACGAAATAAATTATTCGTCCTTACAAATTACAAACTTAATGAGACTTTTGGGTTAGATAAAATCTTTACCAATAGATAAATTATTCATCCATAAAACTATAGGCATTAAAGAGTAAAGACTATTTATTTTGTACCAATATAAAACCTATTGGGACGAATTATGTTTTGTCTCAATGGACCATGTTTTGTCCCAATAGGTCATCTATCCGGACAAATTAGCTTCGGTCTTAAAAAGTTTTTTTTTTATTTTTCTTATTTTATTTAAACTTTAAACAATTATTTAGTTTAATAATTATTTAATTTTCTTTTTATTGATCTCATTGTCATCAATTCGAATAGACTCTTACCTCGATAGATTTTTGATTTATAAAATAAGAGTTTAATAAAATATTATATAATAAATGTTTTCTAATATCCGTTTATATATCATATAAAATAATTATAAATATTACTATAAACAATTTAAATTATCCAGTAATAATTTTTTAAATTTATTCAGTAAAAATTTAATTTTAATAAATTTAATAACATATTTACGTTATATATAAATAGTTTTACATTGATCAGTAAAGTTGAAGTTGTAAGCTCTAAACCATGTAAAGGGTCGGTGACCCAAGTCTGGGTGCTTTCTTTAACATATGTGCAATTTCCACATAGCTCAATCGTGGGATGGGTGGCTCGCACGCTGCACGCACTAGACCATGTGTGGTTTGGTGGGGTTGGGTGTGACCAGGGGTCGGGTGTGACCAGGGTCGGGTGTCCTTGCCTCCTTTGTGATTAGTTTTTCTTTTATTATTATTTTTTTCTGTTCCCCTTAAATAATCAGTTGGGACTAGTGGTGTAAATATGGGCCGGGTCTGGAGGGCCCGGTCCGGCCGGCTTGCCAAGGATGGCGGGTCGTGCCTGGCACGGCCCGCAACTATAGCGAGCCGTGCCAGGCACGGCCCCAATTCTTGGCACGTGCCGGGTCAGGGTTCCAGGCACGGCGTGCCGGCCCGGCACGGCACGCCAGCACGGCATGCCAGGCCCAACAGTCGGCACGCGGAATTTTTTTTTTTTTTTTTTTAAATTTAAGTATATATTTATAGTTTTTTTAAAAACATAACTGTTGGCTGACATCAGCCATGACGTCAGCCAACGGTTATTTTTTAAAAAAAAATACCGTTATATACTTAAATTTAAAAAAAAAAAAAAAAAAAAAAATTGGCCGAAAGTGGCTGTCCACCTGCTCAATCACTGACACCAGACGATTGGTATGTGGCAAAGATTTTTGTTGAATTTTTACAGGTTTTTTACAATGCCACTGTAACCCTTTCTGGGGTCTACTACCCCACATCTTCCCAGGCAATCCATCAGATTGTGGAAATGTCTGACATGTTAAACACTTATAGGGAAGATGATTTGCTTGGCGATGCAGTTGTTGCAATGGAGACCAAGTTTAAAAAATACTGGTCTGAAATGCCTTTCCTTTATGCCTTAGGTGTTATAGTAGATCCTAGAATTAAATTAGCTGGTTTAGAATATTTGCTTGAGTTTACTGGTAATAAATTGTCAATAGATTATTCTGAACAGATTACTGACATTCGAAACAAGTTGTTCGAAATTTTTAGTATTTATGAGCGCAGGTTTGGCGGCATTCACACGGAACCATCACCAGAACCGGACACACAACCGTTGCCGACAAGTTGGAGCATTCTCAAACGCCGGAAAAAAGACAAATCAGCAAGTTCTTCTTCTTCAACTACACGATCTGCTGCATCTTCTGGTGCCGAACTGAATAGGTTCCTTGAAGCACAGTTTGATGCCGACGAAAACACGGAGAATTTTGATATGTTGTTATGGTGGAAGACCTATAGCTACAGGTATCCGGTCTTGTCACACTTAGCACGTGACATACTGGTTATCCCCGTGTCCACTGTGTCTTCAGAACAGGCATTCAGCACGAGTGGACGAATTATTGAACCAAGAAGAAATTGTTTGACTCCAGAGATGGTGGAGGTATTAATATGCATTCGGGATTGGGAGCATGCTCGAAAGAGGATGCAAAATGAAACGGTAGATGAACAATTTATTCAAAATTTCTCCAATTTATATGTCGATGAGGGTTCCGGCAGTAACCAGGTCCAGAACTAGGTTGTACATGTACATTTACTTGTAATACGATTGCACTCTTTTTCCCTTACCAAGTTTTTATCCCACTGGGTTTTCTTGGTAAGATTTTTAATGAGGCAATCATGTAAATATGTAATACTGAAAGTCCGAAATAAATAAAGAATTCTTCATTTCATATTTTTATCTACTTTTTTTTTCTTTCATGTTTTATCTTTATTTATTTTTTGAATTAATTCATTAAATAAAATAAAAAAATGTATCTATAATATATTATTAATTTATTATAAACATTTTTTTTATTATACTAAAATAATAATATATAAAAAAATTTTAAAAATATATATATATATATATATATGGGCCAGCCCATTTGGCCCGCCAAATTGGCCCACGTGCCGGCACGGCACGGCACGCGGCACGGCACGGAAGGGCCGTGCCGGCGTGCCGTGCCGGGCCCCCATTTAGGAAAACGGGCCGTGCCAGGCACGGCCCATTTTCCTAAACGGGCCGGGGGGCCGTGCCGATGTGGGCCGGGCCGGCCCCCTTTTACACCATTAGTTGGGACGATTTTTTTTTGTCCTGATAGTATATTTGTTGGGGAAAAAAATATGGTACTTTCGTCATTAAATGACAAAATTTTGAAAGTATATATCTTTCATTGCAATAAGTACTTTTTAGAGACGAATTTTAACTTTTCTCCCGAAGAAGCTATCACAACCTACCTGAGGCGGTGGAATTTGAAATGAATTTTTTTCGTTCCAAATGGTTCTGGGGACAAATTTGAGGCTACTAGGACCAAAAAAAAAACTTACCATTAGCCCATTTTTATTGTAGTGTTTGTAGAGGGAATAAGGGGGGTAAATAGAACCAAATGGCTTAGACCTTGTCGGATTGGCACCAAGTTTATAATTCTATATTTTTTAGCACCAAAGTATGTGATGAGACAATAATACCATTGACTTCACTTTTCTTTCTTCTTTCTCTTTCTCTTAAGAAAAACAACTTTTTCATAAGAAAAACAACTTTTTCATAAGAAAAATGAATAATTTCTCAAAAAAGATGTAGAAAAATTGTGATTTTATATCTTTTGTAAGTATTTGAGACGAAGAAGATAAATTGACAAGAAGAGAGAATAAAAAAATCGAGCAAGAACAAAAATCATAAGAATAAACAAAAAAAAAGGGATTTGTAAAACTTTCTAGAAAATAAGTCTGGGATTCAAGAGAATAAGTCTGGGATTCTAGAAAATAAGTCTCCGATATTTTTTTAGTCTTTCCGAGACTTTTTTTTGGTATTTCTAAGACTTATTTTAGTCTTTTCGAGACTTACTGGATATAATGCCAAAGAAAAATGTTTGGCCCTAAGTCTCGAGTTGTTGGAATTTTCAATTAATTTTAAAGCAAAAGGTTGTAACCATTTGCGATGAACATAACTGTTTATAAGAGATACAATGTTTATTTGTGAAGAGATAAGACTTTTACGGTGTAGAGACATAACCTACCTTGAAGAGATACAATTGTTTATAAAAGCAACATAAATATACCGATATAGTTTTGTTTTTTGTATCAGGAAAATATACAGCTCTCTGTATTTTTTCTAAGTCTCCTTCTCTCCTTCTATTCTTTTAGGCATTATCAAGATTACTGTTCAGAGTGTTTTAAGTGGTTGAGTCTAGTGGTACATAATTTGAAATCAACAATTTGATTATTAGGCTTCATTGAATCTTGACGGCAAAATTCTCATACCCAATGTGTACTCGCCGTTTTATGGGAAATGGGAGAATTATTGTCTGGAAGAATCGAATCTCAAGCTTTGAAGTCTTGATAATCTATTTCATTTACTTACCAAATTTTTTTTTCATAGCAATTCTCTCTTTCATACCCTATAGAATTTCCAGCACAGGTGACCTACCCGAGACTTACTACCCAACTCAAAATTTTATTTTTTTCGATCTCCTTCGTTGATCTCCATTGGAGGTTGAGTTTCATTCGACCTCCAATAGAGGTCATTTACCTCTATTGGAGGTCTGTCTTACCTCCATTTGATGGATGTCACACCTCCATTGATGGACATCCATCGATGAAGGTTTTTTGGAAAAAAAAATCAAAGAAAAAAATGATACATAACAGAATAAAAGTAAACATATGGGTATTTTTATCAATCACCATAATTTGGTGCCATTTAAACTCAATTTATTAAATTGGTGATAGTCCCAAAAGTGTCTATCCAAAGAGTGCTATAAATTGAAAGAACCCCATTTCAGATGAATTATGAATCTGATAATCATGAGTTGATCTTTGATTTTAACAAATCTAATGATATAAGTAATTAATGGTTGTGATTTATTTATTTTAACGTTTTCATCATTTTAAATACAATTAATGTATTATTTTTAACTATTTGAGGGTCATCACAAAAATCAGCATAGACAATAGACGACCTGAATCCATTTTGGACACAAATGTAAACCCTTTTATTAATAGACTAAGGGGTCGTTTGTTTTTTCCACTTAAAACTTAACAGGTCTGAACCATAATTATTAAGTCGTTTTGTCTGTTTTTATAAGTGGTCAAACAACCTAAAAATACCAACAACAAAAAACTTAAAATAGTAAAAAAATCATGATTTTTCACTTAATTGCAAATCACTAAATTACATTAAATGTAATTCAAAATCTTTTCTTTCGATACTATCCCACATATATAACATATTTCCAATTTCATTATAATTATATATGGTACAGTAATCTTTATTTTAATATATTGCTTATTTTAAATAGCTTTAAAAAATATAAAAAGAACCCTAATCACTTCTTTTTTTAAAAAAAAACCTTGTTTTTCTTAGTAAAAATAAAGTTTATTTGTAATTGAAGAAGAAGATCATTACCATATGTGTTCATATATAATTATTATTTTTGGATTGTTTTTATTACATATTATATGTATAATAGTTTAACATGGGTATAAATATAAAATTACTTAGTTTCAGACAATTTTACTTTTAAAAAACAAATGTGTGGACAATACATTCAGATGTGAGGAAAAAAAATATGTCATTCAAGTTCAAATTTCAGTCTCTATTCAGTCTTCAGAAAAATTCAGGACTGTTCAGTCTTCAGACAAAAAAATAAACGACTCTTAATAGTCTCCATCTTCTCTCACTGTTTGACTCCTTCAAACTTTCAGAATCGTTAATGGAAAAAAGGGAGCTAGACTTCAAAAGAAGGAGAGCCAATGAACCGATTGACATTAATTCTTGATTTTTTGAACCAAATAACTGTCATGATTCCCTTTAACAACTCAAGAAATCCACCCCTATGGTTCTATACGCAGTGGACACAAACAGACTTAGAGCTTATTTAGTTGGGCTTTTGAAAATTTTCTATTGGTAAAAGATCTACTTCAAGTAGATCTATTAGAAATAGAGTTTTTGAAAAGAAAAAAAAAATTATAGTTGTTTGGTTGGTAGACTTTTTTTTTCAAAAAAAATGTCTATTTGGAGAAGTACCTCCCCATAAGCTTTTGTCTAGTAGACGTTTAAACTCTACTAGTCTCAACTCAATTTTAAAAAGACAATTTCAAAAGTCCACACAAACAACTCTAAAAACCCCAAATAGATGTTTATAAACCTTTTGAGGCACTAGAAAACTTAACCAAACAAGTGCTTAATTGTTTTATAATTATTGTCTTTTTGTTAATAACCTATTTTTTGTTTGGTAAATTCTAAAATATTTCAAAGAATTCTCCATTCAAATAAAGTGTTAAGTTATCAAAGAATTAACCTATTCAAATAAAGTATAAATTATTCCTACTTTTTTTTCTGTTTTTTTCTTCCTAGATCATCTTCTAATTAACCACTCACGAGAGTTTTAACGGTTTGTGAATTCATTTTTATAACCACATTTTTGTGAATTCATTTTTATCTGTGTTCTTAAAACAACCTTTAAGAACACTTATAAACAGTATAAAAAAATATGTAAACAATAATATGGTGCACTTAAACTTGTGGGTTAATAGCAGTATTCTAGTAAGCGCTAAGCGCTAGTCAGGCGGAGACCCAGCGCCTAGCGCCTAAGCCAATTAGTCGCCGATTAATCGGGGATTAATCGGAAAACACAATTCCAATTAGAACTCCAAAGAAAATTATTTCCAACAAATTCTTTCCAATCTAATCATAAACAGATCCAAATCCCCAATTATTAAATTCAAAAAATATTCTTTCCAAATCCATAAATGCCAAATTACGCATCAAACGGATCCTAAGTGCACATTGGGTCAAACTTTATCCAATTAATTTTTTTATTATATATATATATATATTTTTACCATGCTACAGTTCGGTTTTAATGGGTTTCCTACTTTGAAGATTTTGTTTTTAGTAAATGAAATTTAAACAGGCAAGTTATTGAATGAGTATGCACAAGCCACAAGAAACACCCAAACCCACCAAAGCTCCCGCAAAAATCAATGAAACACCCAACAAGAACCAAAAACAGAGAGCAAAAACAGACATGAAAACAAAAGAGATGAGAGGGTACATACTGGCGAACCGGAGAAAGCTGCGAACTGGCGACGGCGACGGCGACGGAAGACAGAAGCTTACGGTGGCAGGAGCAATGGGCGATCTGGTTTAGCTGTTTTGGTTTGTAAGCTATTTGGTCGAAGATGAAGGGAAAATTTGGGAAAATTTGGTTTAGGTTTGGAAGTTTGATGTTGTAATTGTTGATGATCTAAAAAAGAGGTTGTTTTCAATTCCTTGCAATTTTTTTTTAAATAGGCTAGGCGGTCAACGGTTTTGACCACCGCCTAGCCGCCTAGCCGATTAGTCGCCGCCGTGAACCAGTAATCGAAAACCGCGGAATGTGGTCGATTTTCACCTTTTCACCTTAGTTATCAACCGCCTAGAGGAATTGGACCGATTAATCGGCCTCAGAGGAATTGGACCGATTAATCGGCCGCCTAGGCCGATTACTAGAATACTGGTTAATAGTAATAAATCAGTTGAAATTAGATAGCATATAAAAAAAATATGAAAGGGAGTAGAATATATAATTGGGGGAATATTGATGAAAGTGTGTAAATTGAGAAGGGTCTTATCATGGGGTACAAAACACATGTGATGGCCAATACATTTGAACATGTATTTGAATATAGGGCGTGAGATGACAAGACCATATATATCATTTGCTCTCTCTCTCTCTCTCTCTCTCTCTCTCTCTCTCTCTCTCTCTCTCTCTCTCTCTCTCTCTCTCTCTCTCTCTATATATATATATATATATATATATATGACATAACAAATCATATATTAAACTCTTTCCAGCAGCTTAATTTCTTTGCAGCCCAGTACACTTGTCTCTTTGTATCCTTATAATTTCTTCATTTAATTAAGGAATTGACTTTTCTTGACATCGTTAATATGATCGTCCACTTTCAGATGGCATGTTGCACAGCCCTTTTTTAGGTTGACTCAGCAAATATTTAAAATTGATATTAATTTTTCATCTATTTTTGGTAAGGAAATAAAATAAAAACAAAATTAAGAAATAAAATTGGACACGTCATTAAAACAAAATGTGTTTTAAACGGAAGCATTGGAGACCAAATTTTAAGTTGGTTGTCTATCAAGTCCATATTTATGGCACATAGGAAATAAGTCTCTTGATATTGTTGTCATGTCAACAATTATTTATATGCAAGCCTTTTTTATATTGGAGATGCTCTTAGGATCATTTTGGTATTGTTTTTAAAAAGTTAAAATCAACTTATTTTATAATTTTAATATAAAATAATGTTTGGTAAAATTTTAAAAAGTGATTAACTGATAATCTGACAAATTGTGACAGTGATTTTGAGAAGCAAGTGGAGAGTTATATTTTGAAAGTAATTATGAAACAATATATTTCAACATTTAATGAATATTTTAAAATATCATTATTATCCTTATGAAATCAAATTCAAATCATTTATATATCTTATTTCATCATAAAATTAAATATTCTATTTAAATATTAATTTGATTTATAAAAAAATATTTAAAAAATATTTTTATAGTTCTTGTGAATTTTTTTTTCTAGTTTAAATATTATACTTAAATATTGGTTTAATATATATAATTAATGAAAAAAAAAATGAAATAGGGTTATAATATAATATCTATTTTAATCATTGTAATTAATCTCAATATGTTTGTTATAAAATTATCAAACATATAAATACTACTTTTGAATTATACTGTAATTTTAAAAGTATAATTAACTAAAATTCTGCCGATTAACTTTACAACTGATTATTCATTTAATACGGTTAATAGTGATTATAATAAAAGTCACTGTAGTACCAAACCGGCCCTTAAACTTAAACATATATCAATTCATTGATTACTACTAATTGTCTTCTACATTAATCTATATTTTATATAATATTAGGATTTAACTAATTGTCGTTAATATCAATGTTATTGGATTGTTATGTAAAAGAGAGTTGGTTTAATTTTATTTTAATTTTTTTAATTTTTAAACCTATAATTTTTATACACCCTTGAATTGAAATCTAAGGATTGAAAACTGAACAAGTATCATTAGTGTTAATAGTAACTCCTAACCCATAATTATTAATATGAGGCAAAGCAAATTAATTACTCTAAACTGCTGAAGCTATTCTTTGTTCATATACTGATCGATCGATATCAAGAGAAAGAAAATTAGAAAGAAAACATACATTTGGATATCCAAACATTTGATTCTAATTAATTAGAATAAATATATCCCTGGCAATAATGAATCCTAGCTCTTTGGTATTTACGTTTGGAAGAAATACAAAAAATGATGGATGAAGGAAGAAGAAAAGAAGTGGTGGATGGATGGATTTAGTCATGCCAGCAAAGGAGCATAACAACACATGTTCTGATAATATAAAGCCTTCCTTTCTGTTGTCTAACATACCCTCCAAGCTTCCTGCTTGATATCTTCTTCTTCGACGACGAAGACGACTCTTTCATGCCTGCTCCAGCACTACCATTACTTCTGCTGCTCATCATCATCTCCATTAATAATCAATTTAAAGAGAGAAAGTGAGAGAGAGAGGAGAAGTTTGATCAAGTTTTTAAACAGCTTATTGTAGCTAGCTAGTGATGAGAAGAGGAAAACAAAGGTGGTTTCCTTATATAGTGATGAGAGTGAGAGTGTGAGTGCGGTCCAAAACTCGATCAATCTCTCGGTCAATACAATGTAATGATGAGGCCCCCACTGCAACGTTGTTTCTTGGAATATGCATGGTCCACATCCCACAGTCCTCTCTCTGTCTGCCACCTCATCATCTTCACCAAAATTTATGTGCCTTTCACCCACCAAGATGGCTGGTCGGCCATTCCCATTCATCAAAATTTGAAAACTAAATATATTAGAAGCCAAAGTTATTCAATTCGTAGATATACTGCCATGTTTTCGTGACTGTGATATCATTTTCTCTTAAAGAAACTCTAGTTAATTTTTATTTCTCATGTCTTGTTTGACTGCATATTCTTCCAATTTATAAGTTCATTATCATTTACCAATTTCTATTCTTTGTATATCAAATTCTAATAACAAAAGCACAAAATTTAAGGGAGACAATAAATGGAATTAACGCAATAGTTTTATAAGAAAGCTCGAAACTCAACAAAGCATAATCCCTCATGTTTTGTTTTGTGCTTCACAATCACACGCACCACTTTTCACGTCGGAAACCTCTCCGGTTGCTTGCACCTGGTCTCCTCTCTTCTTCATTCTCCACGTACTTAGATGGACTGTCCCCAATTCTCTCAGAAACCTCAATTTCTAATAATTTAATTAATTAAAATTCCACGTCACTTCAACTACATACATATATATATATATATATATATATATATATATATGATTTTTCTTAGTTATGGTTTTTGTCTTTTAACAAATTTTCAATGCAGAGATATTATTGTATCCATGTACGTGCAATGAAATTTCTTTGCACAAAGAATCAACTGATCTCCCCATATGGAGAAATGTTAAAGAAATGTTAAAAAGTCAAAATCTTGAAAATTAAAGAATGACTTGACATAAACCACACTAGTGTTCTTTATACATACCACTTGCAATGCTGAGATAGAAAATTTTGTTTGCGGCACAAAGTAAAATTTTGCAAAAATACAAAAAATAAAAAATCTTAAATATATAATTTTAAAAAAAGTTTTTCTTTTGTTAGGGGTCATGGCTCTACTAGCCCACTTGCCTCTAACTTTGGTAAGCGACTTGAAACTCTTTTTTTTTATATACCGTTTACGGTTACGATGATTCGATCCTGAGACATTGTCAGTTGAATGAATGCTCTTACTATTGGACCGTATTAGACTCGAAACTAGATTATTGATTACAGCTTTGCAATGGGTCCAACCTAAAAAATCATAGCTTATCTCAGGGAAGTATTGAGACATTTCTAGATTATTAATTGGGTTGGCCTTTGAATAATGTTAGGTGGGGTATTGACTAAACCAATTATGCACGAAAAAACCCATACTTTTACTCATGAGAGAAGGGAAAGAGTGAGTTTAAAAGGAGACAATGAGGTATTAAATTATATAAAGTAAGTCCATTACTCAAACAAATGGGCCAGGTTTTTGTCGCAATTGGTAATACTCTGCATGTAATAGAAAATTACAAACTTGTATTTCTATGTACCGTACAAATCAAGAAGACTGGTCGTGTCGGCACGTGATGATCTCGTGAGAGACATGGTCACTGCCTTTCTTGCGGTAGACAACCTTGATTTTTGTTACTGTTTGGTCTTTAACCCAGTTTCTTACAATTCCTTTGTCGACTACATGTTCCAAGAAATTACATATCGTTATATTTTAATTAATTAAATCATATGATAATTTGATTAAAATTGAATGATCGTATCTTTGTCTTGGTTTATTCAAAGATTACGGATCGTCCCTAATAAGTACGGTTCAACGAATTATGTCACATAATTAGTTTCATATTGGAATCTAATTAAGATAAGATTTTATTTTTTTGTTTAATCAAGCGAGCGTGCGTTCGATTGCACTTGATCTCTCGATAAGTGGCATACTTGGTATCTGGATGATGAACTGTACTAAAAAGTTGTCAAGACAATAGTTTTAAAACTTGAGATCACCTAAGAGGAAATACACATGACAATTAATTCATATGTTAAAGAAGGTCTCTGACCAGGCTTAATTTTTCTATTTCTTTTATCTTATTCTCAGTCTTTATTTTAAGGGCTAGATGGAATTCTAGCATCATGTTTGTTTTGTACTGAAAAACCCAACTGATATTAACAAGTGTTGTTTACCGAATAGTACTTGCATGACCGAGTTAGCCCATTGTGATTTACTGATTTATATGGTTTATTAGGATTTGGTGCAACTTGAACACTGTTAGTGTATGGATTATAATTAATGGACCAGGATTAACTTAAGTATCAATTACGATCTTAATTGCTTTTGTGACTTTCATATGGTTCAATAATTAGTTAGGACTGTCTTGTACGTACGAGTCTTTGTTCTTTTTTTTTAAAGATATTATCGAACTGAACGATAAAAAAAAAAAACATTAGACACGGTAATTGTATGAGACTTTTTCTTAAAATTATTAATAATGTTTATTTATGTGATTATGTCTATGTATTAAATATGGATCCTAGAAACTATTACACATAGATTATAGATATCGAATTACTTACTATTACACATAAACTAGTACACATAGATTATACATAGATTAGTATATGATAATGATATTTGAAAAATAAATGTTAATATCGTAAGGCTTTAATACTTACTAATTTTGATGGTAACATATAATTGACGAAGTTTTTACATGTTTAATTTATTCTTGATTTTAGTAAAGTTTCAAGCTTATATTGAACATGAAACAAAAGGCACCCTATAAGGATCTTACACTTTGAATTCAATCTACATGCATGAAGAAGTGAATATCAATTAAGCTTTTGAAATTCAAATTAAATGATGATTTTATCAAAGTTTGAAACAAACAAGACTAGTTATAGAATTACCTGCTTTTTATATAGTGAATTAATTTATATTGTACATTTGAATGGTTTGCCTCAAATGATCTTAGGTTGGACCTTAGAATCCTGTAATCATGTTTACTTTTTCATCTTAAGTGATCTTGGACTTCATCTAGATTTGTTGGATTTAAAATTTTTATATAAAAATATATAAGAAACAAATATAGGCAGTTTAAAGAAACAAATGGCGCAAAATTGTATAATGTAAAACATAAAATTCATGTTCTAATCATGTTTCAGTTATGTTTCCGTGGAACATAAAAGTTCACATTCTGATCATGTTCTAGTAATATTTATGTGAAACATAAAAATTCACATTTTGGTCATGTTTGTTTTTAGGGTTCAAAAATTAAATAGCACTATTTGAGGTGAGATTTGCGTAAATAGCACCACATTACTAATTCATGTTTAAAATGCACCAATTTAGGTGACCAGACAAAAATACCTATGAAAATCACTTTCCTTCTTTCGTTTTCAAACCTAGCGAAACAGTAGAGAGAGAGAAATGCATCGTCTGCAAAAGCATCGGCCTAAAAACTTGACGGCGAAGAAACCTGCGGTGGCAGTACAGTCCTGAAGTCGACATTTCAGATGAGATTGCAATTTATAGCGGTAAGTAGTTTTCGTTTTTGTTCTTCGTAAGTTTATGTGTGTGTTTGATGTTGGATGTTGTTTAGACTTGTAGATTATGTTTGATTTGTCGATATGAGTATGGTTCTGGGTTAGGCTAGGGTTTTAATTTTTGAAAATTTTGTGTATAAGACGATGAAGATCTGGGTTTCTGAGACTTTTAACACTATGTCCGAGCCTTATTTATCACTGTCCGAGCCATTTAAATAGTTGTCCGAGCTTTTTTGGTTAGGGTTTTAATTTATGAAAAAATTGTGATGAAGATCTGGGTTTTCGAGACTTTTAACACTGTGTTCGAGCCTTTTGTAAAACTGTCCAAGCCTTTTAAATTGTTGTCTGAGCTTTTTTCAAGAAAATTTGTTTTGTCAATTTTTAACCTCCGAGCCTTTATAAATAGTTTCCGAACCTTTTTAATTAGTCTCCGAGCCTTTTTAATTATTTTCAGACAAGTTTATTGTAAAGAGAGAGAAGTTACTGAGTTCAGTGTTCCAAGTGTGGAGATGGATGTACAAAGAGAATAAAAAAATGATTATTTTAGGGCAATTTTGGCAGTTCATCATAATAAGTGTCTTTTAAACATAATTTATTAAAGCAGTGACATGAGTGCAACACACCTCTAAAAATGTGATATTTCTCACCATTTCCACTTGAATCGTACATATATTAATGGTTATTATAGTTAGACATTGAAGATGATATATATATATATATATATATTTTTTTATATTTTGTGGAATATATTTATTTTGATTAGTCTATATGACTTTGAATGTTTTATTTTTATTAAGCTAAAAACTTTGTTTTAGTTTGTTTTTTTTATGGTTTTTTTAATGCATTGTATAGCATATTAACAAGTTATTATTACTTCTATTATTATTTATTACAGTGCCATCATGCCATGGCCTCACTAACTGCAGTTTGTTTACTTGGGTTGTATTTGGTTTTCGGATGATGTTATTAAGCTTTTATTCTACTTTACTGTAATGTTACTGCTTTGTTGCGATATAGTCAAATAATATTGTTGTGCTCAACAACAAATAAGATTTTTATTGCTACTACTCTGCCACTGTTGGTATTGTTGAAATAATGGCCTTTTCATAAATATAATAAAATGTAATCATTTAATTCTTTTCTCCAACTAAGATTTATCTACTTTCTTTTCGTTTTCTATTCATAAACATCTAATCAACAATCATCGAAAACAATATCATTTCCTTTTCTTATTAACTTATCATTTTCTTTCTATCAAACCAAACATAGTGTAAAAATAGCTTCCAAAGTTTTGATGAAGTGATTTAGTGACCTAGGATTGGTTGAGGAGGGGTGATGGCTGTTGGGGATTTGGATCGATGATCGCGGAAGCGTCATGTCTAATATTCGCCCATAACTCATAGCAATTAACGTCAATAGCAGAAAAATAAGATGAGAGAAAATAAACCAATCACAACACAAGATAATACGTGGAAAACCCAAATCGGGTAAAAAATCACGGGCCGTCAGGACTACAGAGAAAGTTCCACTATATGATAAATTTTTACAATCATATACTCCAGGATTCTCTCTATACCTCAACCCCAAACCACTCTCACAACGCTCACAAGATCTTCACCAAGAACCCCACAATATCCCCTAGGTCTCCCCTAAATATCACCCACGGATCTCTTACTTGATCCACTGATATTCCCTTGGATCCCTCCCTAGATATTCCCATGGTTCTCTCACCCGGATCTCACCACTCTCTGTTGTTACATGAGGTTTCTTGACTCCATCCAAAATAACCTAATTACAATGTCTATTTATACTAGCTATAGGGAGTTTAAGATAAAAGGAAATCCTACTCCTAAACATATAAGAATTACTTGTTTCACATAAATACTATTTCCTATTTATGACAAGTCTTCTTGTAAGTAGAAATCTTTTCCTTTAAGCATAAGACTTTCCTATTCTTCATGAAGACAAACTCTTTTTCCTTCTCCGATAAGCACAAGAACTTTCCAGAAGAAAACCTTTCCTTTTTCGCTCAACATTCATGATCTCAGCAAAATACACCATTACCGCGGTCTAGGTCGTGGTGTGCACCCCGCTCCCTACACCACGGAAAAGCCATTGAAGTCCACAGCTTAGAATACCGCGGTTGGTGTCTTTGCCTCCGCCGTGGTATACACTGCACTATACATACTGGAATTGACTGCTCCCTGTGCCGCGATCCATGAGTTTGTCCGCATCGCGGTCCACGCGTGCGGTTTCTTCCATAATCTGTTTCTTCAGTTCTTCTTCGGTCTTCAAGCTCCCTCAAAAACCAACTCTAACTTCCAAACGTATCCCACGTCTCCAGGAAGTTCCAACATTAATTGAGTCTCGTTTGGTTCACATTGGGTTCACTTGAGAATATGAGCCAAAACCTAACAATTCTCCCATTTGGCTTGAATTCTCAAGACCTTTGTCCACAACCATAACTCTCCATACCGAGAATCACCATACCCCACCACAAGGTATAACCACTTAGGAAAGAACCATCCTAAGATTTTTCTTTTTGTGTTCATTGTTCCAGCATCATGTCGAAAATAACCTGCTGAAATTGTGGTGCAACTCCTCACGTCAGATTACCAGGGAGTTCGTCAGCCATCGATATCCTTGTCCACCATACACCTTGCATCACTTTCTGACCAATGCATTGTGCACAATTATGGACCACTAGCAGCAACATATCCTCTTCCATGGCCAGTGGGGAGAACTGCCAAAAGGATAAACATGTCCTTATATCACCCAAACCTGTGAAAGACCTTTTGTCCTTGAATCACATACCTGGTGAAAGATTTGCTACAAGAACCGGGAGTGCTTTGCCGGATAAGCCCTATACCACACCAGAGACTTCGAGTGTTCCTCCTCCTTCCTTTTTTTTGTATATCACATTCAGGAGATTTTTTTAATCGCCTTGTATAACCCAGATTGGACCTCCATGACTTGTACCTGCCACCACAAGCCAAAATTCTCTTTCAACTCTATTTCTCTTTTCATCAAACCCTACTAAGTTTGAAACCGCTTTCAAGACGTATCTTCATTGCTAAACCCATATTAGGAAACCATCATCATCATGCCAATACCACCAAGTCCTCCATACGATCTCCTGTAAATACTTGACACCGCCATCGCCGAACCATAAGGCTCTGATACCGATTGTTGGGGATTTGGACCGATGATCGCGGAAGCGTCATGCCTAATATTCGCCCATAACTCATAGCAATTAACGTCAATAGCAGAAAAATAAGATGAGAGAAAATAAACCAATCACAACACAAGATATACGTGGAAAACCCAAATCGGGTAAAAAACCACGGGCCGTCAGGACTACAGAGAAAGTTCCACTATATGATAAATTTTTACAATCATATACTCCAGGATTCTCTCTATACCTCAACCCCAAAATACTCTCACAACGCTCACAAGATCCTCACCAAGAACCCCACAATATCCCCTAGGTCTCCCCTGAATATCACCCACGGATCTCTTACTTGATCCACTGATATTCCCTTGGATCCCTCCCTAGATATTCCCATGGGTCTCTCACCCGGATCTCACCACTCTCTGATGTTACATGATGTTTCTTGAATCCACCCAAAATAACCTAATTACAATGTCTATTTATACTAGCTATAGGGAGTTTCAGATAAAAGGAAATCATACTCCTAAATATACAAGAATTACTTGTTCCACATAAATACTATTTCCTATTTATGACAAGTCTTCTTGTAAGTAGAAATCTTTTCCTTTAAGCATAAGACTTTCCTATTCTTCATGAAGACAAACTCTTTTTCCTTTTCCGATAAGCACAAGAACTTTTCAGAAGAAAACCTTTCCTTTTTCGCGCAACATTCATGATCTTAGCAAAATACGCCATTACCGCGGTTTAGGTCACGGTGTGCACCCCGCTCCCTACACCGCGGAAAAGCCACTGAAGTCCACCGCTCAGAATACCGCGGTTGGTGTCTTTGCCTCTACTGCAGTATACACCGCGCTATACATACTGGAATTGACCTCTCCCTATGCCGCGATCCATGCGCTTGTCCGCATCGTGGTCCAAGCGCGGTTTCTTCCAGAATCTGTTTCTTCAGTTCTTCTTCGGTCTTCAAGCTCCCTCAAACACCAACTCTAACTTCCAAACGTATCCCACGTCTCCAGGAAGTTCCAACATCAATTGAGTCTCGTTTGGTTCACATTGGGTTCACTTGAGAATATGAGCCAAAACCTAACAACGGCTTTCCTTTCCCCTTCAGTTTTTTCACTTTTGTAGCACTGTTCATAGATCCTCCAAAAGTATGTTCATGAAATTTCATTCCCCCTCTCTCAAATGTTCTTGATACTCTAACTCAGCCATCATCAAAGCCGAAAACTTTTACAGCTCATCTCAAAATTGTCAAAATTGTTGAACCCACAGGTTCAACCAAATCTTCTTCCAATACTGGTTGTGAAAAAAGAAATCACGTGTGTTCGCATTAGCCAAAAGTATGTCCAACAAAAACTGAAATGTTGTTAGAAAAATCTTTCTAAACGTTTACTTTTAAGAAAAGGTTATGTATCTATGAAGCCTAATGAGCTAAAATTTATATTGCAATTGATTTGATAACTCTAAAATTCTTAGAAGCTTACTCTGTTTCCAAAAGAATATTTTGATATTCATTTTTCTAGTAAACATGATTTTAAGAGGGCTTGGAGTTGAGGTTCTTGCTCAATTTCAAACGGTATATTTCATATTTTTCACTAGCATCCAGATTCTAATCCATATAATCAACAATTATCGCATGCTCAAGTTTGGATGACGTTATAAGGTAAATGCTGAAATACTGACATCCAACTAGTTGGATCCCTCTACAACTAGTTCAAGGTACAAAGGATCAAGCATATTGATTTTTTACCCTAGTTCTTATGGACATTGATTTTTCCTCAAATGTATTCTCCTTTTTTGGATCTAGAGAGAGATGACCATATAAGTTTTTCTATGGATGTTAGAGATGAAAATCTTTCGGGGAGATGTATGAAGTGTAAAGCTCATAGGACTCAATTGCAATCAAGAAATCCAAGGCAAACCTAACCGTTTATCATGAAAGACAATACCACTGGTGTGGCTAGTGGTAGGTCCGACCCTAAGGGGAGCCCAGTGATGTAACCGTTTAAAAAACCCAAATTCTAAAGGACCCCCCAACTTGTAGTTAATATATATATATATATATATATATATATATATGTGTGTGTGTGTGTGTGTGTGTGTGTGATATAAGATTTTAAACAAAATAGAACCATAAATGACTTCAAAAAAATGGCCCACTATATACATAGAATAATTGTTTTTTTGAAAGGCCTATCAATGTAAACCCATTGATATGAAAATTCAGAAGTCGATGTTTTGAATGTAGTTAAATTAATACACTTATTTTTTCTTTTTTTCGAAAACCCTCTTCTTCTTCTTTTTTTCTAATGTGAGCTTAATTAGTACATTATTTGATAAAAAAGTGAGACGATTAAGGTTTAAATGTTATAGTCTTTAATGCCATTATAAAAATTTATTTTGATAATTTTTTATTTACGATTTTGTTGTGTTATAATCTTGTATTAGAGTTATCATATTGATTTTTACAACTATTTACTAGAGAAAAATAATAATCAAATAAACATGTATAGAGAATCGGACCCCGAAAATTTTGAGGCCAGCCCGTGCTAGTTGTATAGAAGACAGAACTTAAGATGAAAGAGCCGATGTCGCAAACTTTGATTTTTCAGGTAATGGGAAATTTTTTGTGGAGGAATAACCTTCCAAAGAATTTCCAAAATATCTGGAAACGTTAGAGATGGAAAAGGAAATTGTGCATATTCGAAAATTTGAAAATCCTACAATTAATATTGAAGACCGGAATGGTAGCATCCAAATTCAAAATTTTGAAAATCCTGTAATTAACGTGGAAAACCAAAATTATAGCATCCATTTAACTCCACATTTATTTGATTTAAATGCCATTGATACTCAAGAAGTGAATTTTGAAATAACAGCCAATTTTGAAGTTGACACAATTCCAATTTTGATATTGACAGATTTGTTTTTTAAGAACTTGACCCAATTCTTTGGCAAGATAATCGGGGAGATTTTATTGCACAAGGAGTTTAATGCAACTCAGGATGATGCATAGAATCAAAACTCCACGCAAAAATATCTACTTTGTTCAATGCTGAAACTTTTGCCACATGCTCAAGTGCACACTACCACATGATTGCATGATCATTCGGCCACCATGCACTACCGTGTATCTTGTTGTTTTATACCATTTTTCTAATGTGTTTCTTTGATTGAAAAATGTAGAAAAATTAATCCAAACCAGCAGGAGATCCAACTAAAATTCATCCCTCAAACATAAATATTCTTTGACAAAAACGATCATGTCTAAGAAATATTCAAACACTTGTTGGAGTTATTAATTTTGGATTAGGAGACGTTAAAACCAATGAGAATGATTATATGCACAGTTAACTAATATAATTCTAGGCTAACCGAACAATACCGGCTTCGATTGAAATGACACGTGATGTAAAATTAAATTTACAATAGTCCTATACTCTTTAGGAGTGTATATTGAATCTGAGAACTTGAAAACGATAAGGAAAATAAAAAATATAAAAACATTTTATTCATCCATGGTCACGGGGAAGATTTATATATACTGTAAAACATATGTTAGGGCAGGCAAATATATAATAATTTCACCATCTATATATCTTATGGAAAAAGTGACAACCCCGAAATATGTTTTTATTGCATTATAAACCTTATTGTTAAGCGTAATAACATTCTACGTATGAGTAGAATGTTCTCGACTATTTTTCCCCTATATCCTGAGAAGAGTGTATCCACGATTGGAAAAGCTTCAAACACCCTTTCAATTTCCACGCTAATATTCACTATATAAGAATTTGAGTTATGCACCAACAAAATGGTATCATAGCAGCCAGCATACTAGTGAGTTAGCTATTGGATTGTTTAAAGACCATGTTTATGATATGCATTTGCTTTCATGTTTGGGAAACTTCAGTAAGAATATTCATCAAATTTCAACAAAAAAATATTTTTGCAATGATGATTCCAATGACATCAACATCTTGTCCCAAAAACTACATGGTAGACTATAGACTTATTATCTCCACGACAACTTCACAACTAAGCTGAAACTTTGAAGAAGAGATAGTCAGGGCCGGCTCTAACTATTTTGAAGCCCGGGACGAAAATCTAAGATGGGCCCTTTGTTCATATTATACCAAAATATCTCGACAACAACCAGTTATAAATTGTAAGAAACCTTATTGGACCTCTAGTTATACTGATATCAATATGTACAAAACATTAACAAACATTTCTTTTGGACATTTGCTTATATTGAACCCAATATTATTTTATTTTGGACCTTTTATAATTTTAGGCATTATATACGTATAACAAGATTTTGGGCTTTTTATAATTTAAAATAAAACAAAAAATGGGTCCCAAATTAATACTGAAATCATGTAAAATTTGGCCATTTAAAGAAGGAGCCCGGGGCGGCCGCCCCTCTAGCCATACACAACGGCCTGCCCTGCAACTGTTATGGACCTAAAAACTGATAGTTTGACAAATCCCTTTGAAGTCTGATCTTGTACCAAACCGACATGCCGTAACCATTAGAGAATGGACATACAGTGGAGTTCACTGCCTTGTGAAGTTTACCCTATTCTAATGAAAGTTCTGATTCTCGCGTGACATAAATGTGAGTCATGATATCGGGCCACCCTCTACCCAAAGCATCAATTTCATGTTTTCTAATCATCTACTAGCAATTATGCAGTTGCTGAAAGAGAAAACGTAGGAAAGGATAATACGGAAGAAACCATTGATATTAATTCATATAATGAGATAGAGCCGATGCTACAACATGAAAATAATTCTGTTTTAAATAAAGAAAATTAGATTCTTGTGGTGACCAAATCGAAAAGGAAAGTTGTTTACAGGTAAAACCGGTAACAGTAGTCATACTGCCACGTAAGTTGTTTGATCAACTAGTCAACTAAAGAAATTGAAGACTCGTTGGGTTTTTATGTGTTTTGGATGAAAGGTTAGTGGTTTCAGATGAAACGTTGGTTTCAGACTACTCGGGCAGTTTGAGTGGGTTTCGGGCTAACTCTTGTGCCAAAAACAAAAGAAGAGAAAGGGAACGTGTTACCCTCATAGGTGAAGTTGGTTCACCTATTTATACTAGAGGTAGTGTGTCAGAGTATCCATATTCGAGTGTTTCAGCTAAAACTAAGATGCTATTTGGATAGCCGAAAGTCTATCTGATACTTGCCTTTTGGGTTGGTCGAATGTCTGGCTGACATGTATTCGCCTCAATGTTGCTGCAACGTTGGTTGACTGACACATAAGCCCACTTGGTAGGTTGAATGTTGTCAGACCGAATATTGGCCTTTCGAGGTCTAAACCCTGGTCCTGGTTCATTGCTTGACTTGCCCGAGAGGTTTTCCTGATGGGACATGTCTGTCAAGTGGATCTTCTTCGGATCGCCTTGCTTGTTGGGCCTGTCATGGCATTTGAGTTTTTCCCTAGGCTTGGCCTTTGAGTTTCAGTAAAATACAAGGTTTGGGTCAAAACCTTCGCTAAATGAGATGAGATGGGCTTCTTTAGTCTCATGCATTTGGGCATTATTTTATTGTATAATGGCCACGTGGCAATAGGCCCATATTTCGGGTATAAAATTAAGCCACTAGTCTTGTTTGATAATGTTTTATCAAGGAAGACTTATTGTTGACCAAGACTTGACCTTTTTTGGATGACTTGTATTCTAAATACATATCAGGTAGACGAATACTAAACCGTAATTTGTTTGAAGTCTTCCACTCTGATCTAAGTGGCTGAAAGGCAAAGAGGCATATCTAACATGAGAGGTCTATCTGACCAGATTAATCCATCTAACCTGAGTAGCCGAAAGGCTGAGAGGCTATCTGATCTGATTGACTGAAAGACTGAAAATTCCATTTGACCTGAGTGGCCAAAAGGTTAAGAGGTCTATCTAACCTAATTGGCCAAAAGGCTAAAAGGTTCATCTGATATAAATGAGTGAAAGGCTGAAAGGTCCATCTAACATGATTGATCGAAAGGCAGAAAGGTCCATCTGACCTGATTGACCGAAAGGCGGAAAGATCCATCTGACCTGATTGGCCAGAAGGTAGAAAGGTCCATCTGACTTAAGTAGCCGAAACTTTGAAAGGTCCATCTAATGGGACCTATCTGTCAAGTGGATCACCTTACTTGTTAGAACTGTCCTAGCATTTGAGTTTCAGCCTAGGCCTTACCTTTGGGTTTCAGCCCAATACAAGGTCTAGGTCGAAACCTTCTCTGAATGGGATAAGATGGACTTCTTTAGGCTCTTGCATCTGGGCTCTATTTTATTGTATAATGGCCGCGTGGCAGTAGTCCCATATTTCGGGTATAACAAAAGTAAAGCCAAATTTTAAGGTATTTTATCTACCATTAATGTCAAGCAACAACGGGGCTTTCCAAATATGTCCGGTAAATGTGATCCTGAGTGTTTCAAAAAAAAAGTGATCTTGACTGGTTGACATTGTTTATTTATTTTATTTTTCTTTCAAGTAGTTTTAGTTTTTTTTTTTTACAGAAAAAAAAAACCTTTAAGGGTAAATTTGATAAATTTCACTTTTTTTAATGAATTTTGTAGAATTATAGGGATGATATGTAAGTTTGTTTGTCTGGTGTTTGTCCACTGAATCTCTGATTAGCCAAAACGTGGTAGTAGAAGTAATTGTCGCAGCTAATGTTGTTATGTAGGGACCACTACCATACGCATGAAAATGGATAGGTATCATATCTGCCATCCATCAATTAATTATAAACATTGGATGAAGAAAAAGGTTCATCCAACAACTGAAAAAACTAATATATTAAAATACTATTAAAACAGGTAACCCATATAACCGGTTGCTAGGCTAAAAAAAAATACATATATTTCAATCTCTCTACTCGTATCTCACGACCTAACCCAATTCTCTTTCACTCTCTTCTCTGTCTCTTTCACTCTCTCCTCAGTCACCCCAATTTTGTTTAGGGTTCTTGCTATTGTGTCTAAATTCAACTTCAAAGGTTGCAATAGAAGAGTCGGGAGTTACGAATCTTGTGTGGCCCACTATTGAAAGGTTCGTAGTCGATTTTTAGTTTTGTAATTTGAACTGTAATTTTTTTTTGGAGAATTAGGTATATAATTTTGAAAGTATATGGTTTTTGGTGATTAATTGAAGTTCTTTTGTTTTGTTGATTTCCTTGTAATGTCCTTAAATTTAAGTAACTCTTGGAAATTTTTTCTTATTTAGTTTTATTTTTAAAATTTTCTGAGTTTTTATTTTTTTCAAGTCTCTTTGAATCAGTCGTACAAAATTGGGTGTCCAGGATTTTTTTTTATGGTTTTGGATGCTATAAAACCGTTCATTCCATTTTATCTTAGAATTAGGTATATAGTTTTTTTTAAGGTATACGGTTTTTGGTGATTAATTGAAGCTCTTTTGTTTTGTTGATTTCTTTGTAATGTCCTTAAATTTAAGTAATTCTTGGAATTTTTTATGTTTTTATTTTTCAAATCTCTTTGAATCAATTGTAAAAAATTGGGTGTCTAGATTTTTTTTTTGTTTATGGTTTTGAATGTTATATAACCGTTCATTCCTTTTCTTTTTTTTTTTGAGAATTTAGTATATGATTTTTAAGGTATGCGGTTTTTGGTGATTAATTGAAGCTCTTTTGTTTTGTTGATTTCTTTGTAATATCCTTAAATTTAAGTAATTCTTGAAATTTTTTCTTGTTTACTTTTATTCTTTAAATTTTCTGAGTTTTTATTTTTCAAGTGGAATTTTTTTTATGGTTTTGGATGTTATAAAACCGATCACTCCATTTGTCTCTCTATTTTTATTATGTTTTTGCTTCTCCTTTCATTGTTGTTGGATTTGATTTTATGTTTGTTACATGCATTTATTTTTCCAGTCAGCTATGAAATTTTATAAAGCTTGAGAAATTGATTTTTGTATTTGGGTGATTTTGCTGGATTTTAAGTGAGCATATAAGTGGCCATCATTGTTAGAGGAGTCTTGGGTCGACATGAACCGATAATAAATAGATTTTCTACATTGAGTCAATAACACTATAAATTTGTGTAAAGAAAAATAGAAATCGAAAAGAAGATATTTACCTTTGAGATTGCAATTGGTATATTCTTTGAATACTTTGCCAGAAATAATAATAGTTTTGCTATGTGCTTTTCCATTAATCAAAGTGGGTGAACATGAATTGAGTTCAACCTCACCACTTACTGAAAAATTGACACTTTTTGTTGTGTTTCTGATTAATTTTTTAATTAAAAAATACCTATTATTTCACATTTGCTCTTTCTTGTCATTTAAAAGTTGTACGGTGTGCAAATGGTGGATGAATTTTACAACCACAAAGTTGTCGGTAAGGATTTTCCAACCTCAACGACCAACATTTCTAAGCAAAACTCTAGAGTAAATGAAATACCCAAAGTTGGAAGAATAGGTTGGATAAAGTACTAGTACGTGATCCCAGTCATTAGTTTTAGTTTTTTATTTTTGTTTTTACTGTAATTTAATACTGGTAAATCAAAGGTTTGATACATATAGTTATTTATTTTTTTAATTTTTCTTTTATTATGTTATTGTTTTACTCCAACTTTGTCTAAATATTTGAAAAATTATATTCTTAGACAAGAGCAGAAATCAGACATACATGGAAAGATTTATTTATAGAAGACAAGACTCCATATGGTCACATGTAAGTTGATAATGTTGCATCAACTTGTCATTCAAACAAGCAAACTCAACAAAACCCACCAGACACTCATGAAGAATGTGATGTGACTGAAAGTGAAATTGGCATTGACGAGCAGAACATGGTGCACACCAGGTGTACACCATCACGACTGTGTCCGGTTGTGGGGATTTTGACTGAAAAACAAAAAGATGATGTTCATGCTATAGGTTTTGGGAACCTACTTCTTTTTAAATGTGGACGCCTCCGCCGGGAGCTTGTGATCGAGTTCACTACACATCCACGGGAAAACCATTGGAATAGACTCCTCCTACTGTGCACATGTGATGGTCATTCCTGATCATGGAGCTCCAATACATATACATGGAGCTGTTCCTAACCTAGACTGCTGGGCTTCTAAGTTTTCTATCACTTCGTGTGGCATTGATGTAAAACATATCGAAGATCGACTTCAAGTGATTAAGACATTTAATGATGATTTCAAGGTTACTTTTTGGCTGTTTATACAGGGGCACTCTTCTAGCACATTGGACAATGAACTATGTCCATACAGGGTACTTGATACCCTTTTGCATTGTTAATGATATTTGTAAAAAAAAATTGGTCTAGCTGGTGCTTCAACCCACTTTGTGACGACATTCAGAAGTTTAAACTTGGTCAGAACACAAGATATATATCTGGTTGTATCTTGTTTCTTCAGGTAATTTGGTTATTTTTTGGTTGTAGTTATTTATGTCCAGTCAATGCAGTGGGAACCTCTTGTTATGGATAAATTGTTGTCACCAATTGTAAGTTGGACTAATGTCAAAATGAAGAAATGTTTACTTCGATTGCGTAGTGTAGGTAGAGTTTCTAGTAGCAAAGTATACATAATATGTATATTTTCTTATAGTTACTTATTTTTGATAATGATGCATTTTTTTTTTTACTTTTGATGCAGGTGCTTGTTGCTGAAATGGTCACCAAAGCATCACATGGTGGAAATTGCCAAGTTGATCCAACTTCTCCTGTTGGTGGACACGGAACTTTCTCAATCATGGACTCGGAAGTGAGAAATGGTAACAATTGAAATTAATATTTAAGCTTTAGTTGATTTATTACCAACTTTTCGACTTAATCAATTTTAAATGTGCTACCCCATATTAGCAATCAATTAATCCAAAATAAAATACGGAAAACAATAAAAACACAAGGATTGATTTACGTGAGAAACCCTCCAACTAGGCAAAACTCAAAGGCTATCCTTTTAGCCACACACGGTCCTTAAATCCACTATTTGATGAAAGTTTTCAACTTAGGTTGACCTCTAGTCACACCATACTTGGTCACTAACCATTTCACTCTACCCAATGAGCTTTTAATAGTGATTATAGACCAATCGCTTGTACACTAATCCACTCAGTCACGAGACTTAACAATCTATGAAGAGATTATGCAACCTATGTGAATATATGACAATATTTTATCATGCAATTAATGCTAGGCTACATTAAATGCTTATCTAGAAATTAAAGATGACACTAAGTACAAATCTTAGATATCAATATCTAAATGCAAAACAAATAGATTTAGCTAGAGGGCAAAACGGTCTTATATGCTAGCTACCAATGAACATATATTCTCAACCAACAAACAACAACTCAAGCATGTTATAAATACCATTAAACACAAAGATATGCATTAAATCAACATATAATACTAAACCTAGGCAAATGAGAACATAAAAAGATGCAAAGAGATGCAATGGAGATTTAGGGCGTGTTCAAATTACATAGTCAACAAAAGGCAAGAAGAATCCATGATGAGATGATGCTTGGAAGATGTTAAATGCATATGAAATTGTGTTTGGTTGAATAAAAATTTCTTGGAGCTCTCTCTCTCTCACTAGGAGTCACTTTCTCTCACTAAAAAGGGGTTTTAAGCTCTGAAAAATGAAGTGAGGGAGAAGAAAAAAAATATATATATATATATATATATATATATAACAGCCCTAGACGAAATGACGTCGTTTTGAAAAAATAGGCTCAGTGCACGGGTAAAGGACTCGTTCACAACCCTTGCAATAGACAGACCCGAGAGCATCCGTCCTCAGTGCACGGGTAACTGCAAGGGTAAAGGACCCATGTACAACCTGTGCAGTCAAACAAACCCGAAGGCACTCATCCTCAGTGCACAGGTACTGCACGGGTAAGCAACCCGTGCACAACCCGTGCAACAGAGAGGCCAGAGGATACACTTCCTCAGTGCACGGGTACTACACGGGTAGGGAACCCGTGCACTACCCGTGCAAAAAAAGAGACCAACAAGGGGGGTTAACAACGCGCTAAAGAAAAACACTCCATCGTGCAAGCGCGGACAATTCCGATCAACAAACGGAAAGAAAGAAATACATAGAACACAACCACACTTAGAACTAATCACCAAGGAGCATGTGTATGAAGTGTAAAGAAGAACACACACATAAAAGATTGAAACACAAATGCAAGATGTGTAAAACATGCATGATAATGAGTGTGTGTGTGTGTGTGTGTGTGTGCTACTAGTCTCTTCAAAAAGAGTTAAGCAAGTGATATACCTTTGAAGTGCTCTTGAGCTTGAGGATGTCATCAAAATTTGATCACTAACAATGAGGCTTAATCTACTCTTACAAGCAAATCCCCATGTGGTTTGTCAACGAAATAAGCCAATCAAAATATAAAGAACTTATAACAATGCTAAACCAAGTACAGTTGTTAGTAAAATACAGTTAATGCGGGCTGAAATTTAAGACCATAAAAGCAAGTTAATTTGGCAGGATGAATTTGATGACCATAAAAGTCAATCATATTTATGAATATATTTTTTTATGAGGCTGGCAAAGAACATGGTAGTGTGAATAAAATGGTTCATTTATTTGATGAGGATGATAAGGAATATGGTAGTGTGAACAAAAGTGTTCATTTATTTCGCAAGGACGACAAGGAACATAGTAGTGTGAAGAAAATTACTCATTTATTTGATGAGGAGGACAAAGAACATGGTAGGTTGCACGTGATGAACCTTAATCAAGAAGGTACTTTTGATACAAGTGTGGATCATTTTCATTGGATACCAAATTCACCTACATATTGTAATGATAACAATTTCAAACCTTCACCCCCTTCATTTTCTACTCTTCCCCGACCAATAAAACCTACAATTCTCGAAGTATCCTCAAACGACACCAAACCAGTTACCAAAGATCCCAAGGGTAAATCAATGTCCAATTAATGCACCATTTGTAAATTTGGACCTTTGTGGGAGTTAAAAGACTTGCCAATTGATGATTGTCTCGATGACGATAGCGACCGAAGTAACGATGATGATGATATATTGAATGTGAAATTACCGCACTTTGTTCCTTTACTACTTGATGAGGTTAGTTATTATTTCATATTTTAGCCGTATGAAATACTGTTTTATTATGCATATGTTTATTTTACCTTTACTCAACATTAGTTTCTTAGACGATGTTAATTTTTTTTTAGGATATCAAAGATGAGGAATTTGAATTCTCAAGTAAGCCAACCACAAATAAAACCCGAACATCAATTCAACAGAAGCCTAGTCGGTTTAAATCCTCACCTTTTGTGTTTTTGAGCCTCTCCGTATAGGAGGGGTAAAAAATTCAAGTATGGTCCTTTCCAAATATTAAGGGCGCTAAGTGAAATTGATGGCCAGATTATTCAGTACATTTTCAACTCTAACGTACCATCTGTGTAAGCAGTCTTTATTTCCCCTTTTTTTTTCTTTACCAACTGTGTTTTGTCAAACTTTATTATGGAAATTCAAAAATAGATCATTGACAAACATTATATGTTTATTTTTCAATTTTTGCAAAGAAATAATTCTCGACCTTCTTAGTATCCGGGTTAAGAGAAAAAGTTTTAGAACATTAAGCCTGAATACTTTTATTGATAGAGAGGTAATTTGCATAAATTGATAAAATAAAAACAAACTACCGGTAATTTTATTTTTATTTTATTACAAACATTATTGTAATGTTTAACGACCTACCTAATTTGGATACCTTGCACAAATAAGTTCACCAGCAATTCCTTGATGGTTACAAACTACATTGACATTCTCTATGTTGTGCAGATTATAAGTGCGGTTGCTGATTATCATACTATGATGATGAAGAGTAGTAGATCTCCTCTAAGGTGGTACGTAATTAACCACTTATTTTGCTGTATTTATTTTCGGCATTATTTATTATATGTTATTTTTACAATGAATAGTAACGATATTTCCCCATTATCATACATTTTGTTATACCGTTGCACATACAGTACATTGTTTTGGGCACTGGTGATAGGCATCCACCCAAGTTGGAGGAACATACTAGTGGATTTAAGAGTACATATATGTTCGATCTCCGTTGATGTGAACAAGTAAGTACCGTTACCATTAATAATAACCTTATTACAATACCATTAAGTGTGAACTTATATATTGGGTGTATAAATCATATATTGTATAGCAATATCATAATGATTATATTATAATTGACATTGTCCATGAAATATGATTTTATGCGATTGAACATTATTACTTGTTATTCATAGATTTACATTCAGATAAATGATCTTAAAAATCATTGATGTATGGCACTCGTAAAAATAAAGGAACAAATTGTGGAAATTTAGGCTCCCTTCCTCCCCGTAGGAAGGATAATCAAACATGAACGACCCCTACGGAAATTAAGTTGTTTATTTTTTCCGCTTAATGGTTTTTCAGATATTTAGAGCTTATTGAAGAAAATGTGTAAATTACGTTGTTTCCTTCATTTTTCAGATGTATGCGCTCAACATTATTCTATCCACTGAAATTGTTGTTGATTTCCCATCAACATTCTCGTTCAGTAGCTTTATTATCACAACGTTTGAGGCACCCGAGCAGGAGAACTGTTTTGACTTTGGGCTATTTGTTTGCATGTTTATGAATGACAATTACCCTTCCCCTAATCAAATGGATGCGGTATTTATAATAAAACAACCCTCATATATGTATATAAGACAGTTATTGTAATAAGCCATCATACAATTCGGTTGATTTTTTTTTTTCAGTTCAAATCGGAAACTCACCGTCTCTCATTAGCTCGTTTTAACAAACTCATATATGTATGTTAAGTTTTTTTAACAAGCTGTTAAATATAATTATTAATACCAAGAAGCCAACATGTTTAGACATAAAAACATGTACTTTTTACTTTAATTACCATCAATTATTCAAAGGATAAAGAAATAAGTATGAGAAAGAAAATTTGCTGAATCAGTTTTATATTCTAAGAACACTATTGGGTAGAAAACTTATCGAACTCATTGCATCTCTATTTCCCATCATAGGCTGGTTTCTTTTCCATGTTCCGATATTTTTTTTAAAATCATTTGTTTTCATCTACAATTAAAAAAAAAATGTCAGTTAAATATATAATTCATAAAGCAAAAATGAAATGCTACAATTTAAAACATAATTAAAAAGCAAAAATTTGACAACTTGCGAATCTAATTCTAAAAGCAATATATATATATATATATATATATATATATATTGTTACAATTAATTAGAAATTAATATATATACATATTTGTTTATTGATAGAGTTCATAACTAGACATAAGAGAAAGACAAAAATAAAAGTAAAATAATACTTACCTCTATATGATAAGAGTGGCATAATTAGATATCAATCCATTTTACCTCAGCACCCATATTAAATAACAATCCATTTTATTACAAATCAGTGTGGCATGACAAGTGCATGCTAATAATACTTTGACTAAATTAGATTAAATGCTCATGTTTGGGATATGATTCTTTTGTCAAATTATTATTTTAACTATAATAATATGAACAAAAAAATGTTTACAGCTAAAATAATTCTCAAATTCTTTTTAGTAAATTTTACATCCATAAAAAAACCAACATCCAACAAACAAAGTGATGTATGTCGAGAAAATGCTACATTTTATATACTAATGGTAATTTAACTTAGAAAAGTTTTTAATAGTTAAATAAATAAATACTACAACTTTTAAAAATTTATTATTTATGTTTTTTTAAAAGAATACTTTTTATTTATGTTGTTGTTTCTACACAGACATTTTATTACTATATATTTTGTTGACAATTTGGGGAAATTAACAGGTTGCGGAATCTGTTGCAATTTTGAAAGGTATCCAACTTGCTCTTGATACAGGATTATGGCAATGCACTGTCGAATCTGATGCTCAGGCGGTTGTGAATTTGATTAATTCCAAGTCTTGTGTTAATTCTGATATTGGTTTGATTTTTACTGATATCATATGTCTGCTGGGAAATTTATCGGACTGTAGTGCGCGTTTCGCTCCAAGGACTGCCAATAGGGCTGCACATTCTCTTGCTAAATTAGGCTTGATTTCTGACTCTGATGCTTTCTGGATGGAGGAGGTACCACCTTGTGTGGCTCCTTTTGTGTTGGGCGATTGCCCAAATTTTTTGTAATCCTTTCTTTTTTTAATGAAATCTTTCTTTCAAAAAAAAAACATAATTATAAAGCAAAAATTTGATAATCTTGCAAATCTAATTCTAAAAGCAAGATGCAACCAATGAAACGTTATAAAGATTGTTTTTAGCCATCTTCAATACGTATATATAATAGAAAAATAGATTAAATATATTATTACTTAAGGGTCAGGGTCAAAAATTTGAGTTGATATACCATGACCCTATTACTAATTAATATGAATATTATTACAATTGGTTTAAAAAATATAAATTGTTAAAGTTAATGTAGCTCTATATCTCTTTAGAAAAAAAATTATTTTTATTATTACAATTAATAACTATAGAATTTTTAAAAATTTAAATTTACTGAATCAAGTGTATTTAGAAAAAGAGTGCGGAAAGATAAAATTGGATTGCAATGAGAAAATCACTTAAATATATTGTTACAATTAATTAAAAATTAATAAAAATATTATTTGGCATACATACAAATCTAATTTTGAATGCAAGAATTAAATACTACTGATAAAATATTATGGGGAATTAGAGATTGTTTTTATTCATCTTCAACGCATATATATATATATAGAAAAATAGAAGGTATAAAAAAGGATTGATTTCAACGTTAAAGTGGTTTCCATAATGTAAAAGTTGTTCCCTTTGTTATAGTTGAGTTGTTCTCTGGAACAACTCAAACGTTGGTTAGAAAGTTAAAGTGGTTTCCATCAATGTTAAAGTTGTTCCCAACAAGTAGTTGGTCTCGGGAACAACTTTGACGTTGATTTCAACGTTAAACTGATTTCCATAAGGTAAAAATTGTTCCCTTTGTTATAGTTGAGTGGATCCCGGGAACAACTCCAACGTTGGTTAGAACGTTAAAGTGGTTTCCATCAATGTTAAAGTTGTTCCCAACGAGTAGTTGTTCTCGAGAACAACTTTGACGTTGATTTCAACGTTAAACTGGTTTCCATAATGTAAAAGTTGTTCCCTTTGTTATAGTTGAGTGGATCCCGGGAACAACTCCAACGTTGGTTAGAACGTTAAAGTGGTTTCCATTAACATTGAAGTTGTTCCCAACGGGTAGTTGTTCCCGGGAACAACTTTGACGTTGATTTCAACTTTAAACTGGTTTTCATAATGTAAAAGTTGTTCCCTTTGTTAAGGTTGACTGGTTCCCGGGAACAACCCCAACGTTGGTTAGAATGTTAAAATGGTTTCCAACATTTCCGAGAACGTTAAAGTGGTTTCCATCAACGTTGAAGTTGTTCCAAATGGGTAGTTGTTTCCGGGAACAACCTTGACGTTGATTTCAACATCAAAGTGGTTTTCATAATATAAAAGTTGTTCCCTTTGTTAATGTTGAGTGGTTCTCGGGAACAACTACAACATTGGTTAGAATGTTGAAGTGGTTTCCTTCACTGTTGATGTTGTTTCCAACAAGTAGTTGTTCCCAGATCAACTGTGACGTTAATTATAACATTAAAGTGGTTCCCAAAATGTAAACATTGTTTCTTTTATTGACGTTGACTGGTACTCGGGAACAACTCCAACGTTTCCACCAATGTTAATGTTGTTTCCACCTATGTTTACTTAATTTATATTTTAAAAGTAATTTATTTTATATTTAACTTTCCCGTGCATTTCTTTTTAATTTTCTACAACTTCTCATTATTCCTTTTACTTCAAATTATTACTTTCATTAATTATATAATTTCATGAATTGTATTTATCTAATATATTGTTATATTGTATTTGTTTTTTTTTTATAATTATTATGATGTTAATAATACTTTCAATTTTCCATGATTAGCAAAATAATTATATTAATTGCTAATATTAATTTAATTCAATAACATTTTCAACTTTTTTTGTAATATTTAATATTTGCCATCATAATTTTAATAACATTAACTATTAAAGTAATGTTAATAATTTTTTTGGTTTTGCAATATTGTACATGTAATTATATTATATTATATTTTAATTATTTGTTAATGTTTATTAGTACTATATTTATTTATACATGTGATTATATTATTTATCAACAATATTATATTAATGTTATGATTTTTTTCAACTCTTTCTGTAATTTATATATATATATGTATATATATATATAGATATTAATAAACTTTCATATAATCTATAAAACAAAAAATTTTAATATATAATTATATAAAACATAAATTACTAATTTTAAAATTTTAAGGGCCTGTTTGGCATATAAGATAGGATGGGAAAGGGCATATATTTAGTCCCTTTCTTGCGTTTGGCTGTGACATGGGATGGGATAAATTAATCTCATTTAGATTTTGTATCCCATTGGTGTGGGATAAATTAGTCCCAGCCAAATTTACAGAATTCAAATTAGTCCTGCCATCCTCTTTCATCTGACATCTCTTCTCTCATCTTCATCTTCTTCGTTTTTGCTAATTGAAGCTAGAAGCGAGAGCATCATCATTTTCTTTTCCTTCTACTTCTGATCTACCATTACAAAATCACCTAAAAACACAATCATTTGTTCTAAAAATTACACACACACAATCAATATATTATTTTAAAAAAAAATTGAAAAATAATACCGATCTCCATTTTTGGAGGAGATCTGTAATCAGAATCTCCATTAATGGTTTATTTTGGTTTCTAATTTTGATGGGTTTTGGTTAGATTGTGTTTTGTTGCTTGAGAATGGAGCTAATGTTAAGTTAAAGAATTGTTTTTTCTTGAACTGCAAAGATTTATTAAAAAGCCACAATGGCAAAGCCAAAGACAACACAAGTAGGATTGCAAAACACCAGCTGGCCAAGAACAGGGGCAACAAAAATACAACAAAAGAGAAGAAAACAAAAAGTCAAGCAGCTAACCAACTAGCCCCTACAACAACAGCCAAACCACCGCTGCAAAAAAAAAAAAAAAAAAAAAAAAAAACCAAAATAGAAAGAAGAGAAAACAGAGCAAAGAAGAACAACACCGCAGAGCAACACAAACGCAAAAGACATTAGATCTGATGCTTTTCTCATCTGGTTTGGTTTGCTTTGACTGTTTGTTTAAGTTTTGGTGATGATTTTTTGGGAATCAATGAATTTTTGTTATTAATTTGATTTTTTTTTTCTTTTAATTTAATCGTATCCTATGTTACACCAAACACATCGTTATCTATTTTTAATCATATCATATATTGTACCAAATATATGATAACATTAAAAATTAATCAAATCTTATCCTATCCAGTCAAATCCTATTATTTTCTATAAAAATAATCATATCTTATTTCACATACCAAACGAACCCTAAAAGTGCATCAATCGGTCGATTTCGATGGCATCAACCCAGGTTACTTTGTCTGCCAGTTGGCAGCCAAAATAGGTTGCTATGATACCCACCCATTTCATAAAAGGTATACTAGGCAACTCCTGTTGTACATGAAAATCTTGTGATATTTAAATTTTGGCCACAAGAAAAGACGACACGTAATCAATTATTTGGCGGTTGAGACTTGAGACTTGGAATAGCTGAAGCCTCTAGTTGTTCGTCTCCTTAGGATATTGAATACACTTGTGAGTTGTGACTTGACTTGCTGAACACTAGAAACAGTGCACGGAGAATTAGAATCCAATGTCGATGATGAAACTATCATTAACGAAACCAACCATTACATGTTCTCATCATCATCATCACCAATTCGGTTTCTCCGTACATTCTCCTCTATCTCCGCCTACGCTTCTCTCCTCAAAACGACACCGTCTCAAACTCTCCTTCGTCACAAGGGCTGCAGATTCGACGCCTACTTCTTCAGCTCCAGCCTCTGCTGACAAAGCTATTGTCGCCGATGATGAATTCTCCCTCGCTAAGGTACGATTCTGTGTTCTATTTATTTTTAATTCAATTTGGTTATTCGTTGAATTTAAATTGTTGTTTGGATTCTACGTTTCGTATTTGGTATCATTGACTTGATAGACTCACATTCAATATGCGTCTGATTAGTTTCTCTAAGATAATTTTGAGATTGAAAATGGTGACTACTTCGTTGTGATTTTCCACAAATGAATTTCATTTAAAGGCCTTTTAACTAAAAGAAACTCAGTAGCCTGGTGCTTGGTGCTTAGTTCTTGGTGACCTCAACTATAAATCTCTTTCTGGTATTCTTAAAATACTATTACCGTAACTGTTGGAGGCAGAGATGATTATACAGGTGTTTTGTTTTTCGTTTTTCCATTCATGTTAAAGCACATTTGTGGATATGGGGTTAAATGAAGTATTATGGTTTTTCGCCTTTAAGAGTCTCTTTAGAAATAAACAAAATCTGCTCTCTCTCTCTTTTTTACCATTAATTTTAAATGCTAAGAGATGACAGCATAAATGGTACTCTGTGTATAGAATTATAGATGTTCGCTAGGTTGAGATGGTGGAAAGGTTGACACAAAAGTAGACTTTTGGGCCAATGTTTTAGGCTTGGCTGCATTTGGAACATACAATAGTAAATTACCTGCCAAATTATTGTTTTTTCGCCTTTAAGAGTTTCTTTAGAAATAAACAAAATCTGCTCTCTCTCTTTTTTTCACCATTAATTTTAAATGCTAAGAGATGACAGCATAAATGGTACTCTCTGTATAGAATTATAGATGTTCGCTAGGTTGAGATGGTGGAAAGTTTGACACAAAAGTAGACTTTTGGGCCAATGTTTTAGGCTTGGCTGCATTTGGAACATACATTAGTAAATTACCTGCCAAATTATTTGCTCTATTTATAATATGGATTCCTATGTCAAATTAGACAATTAGTGGTGAAACTGGAGTTACAAGGTATATGACTAGCTTAGCAGAGTCTGCAAGCGGCATAGTTATCTATTGATTTTTATAATTTGCTTTGTAACTTTCACAGATAATTTTGATAACCGTTCATGTTTTGATGTGCTTCAGTGGAGTCACTTATCTAAATGTCCTGTTCCTTAGAAATATTCTTAGACATAAATGGAATTAGGCCACCAAAGCTTTGCTAGACACAATTCCTAACATCCTCCATACAATCTGTTGAGTAACATCTAGCATCTTCCATACTATCTATTGAGTAACATTATGGTGGTGTGTAACTTTACAGGTGTCGTTTGGTGTTGTTGGACTAGGTGTTGGAATTTCACTCCTGTCGTAAGTTCCTTGCTTTTGCCGATATGTTTGGCTCTGAAGCCTATTTGGATTTTTCACTGGTTAGTATGTGGTCTACAGGTATGGTTTTGGAGCATACTTTAATATCCTTCCTGGATCTGAATGGTCAGCAATAATGCTGACATATGGCTTCCCCCTTGCCATAATTGGTATGGCACTTAAGGTAAACATTTCTAGCAAATAACCGGGTTCAAGATGGCTAATTGAAATGGTATCATCAAGAATTCTTCTTCTTCTTTTTTTTTTTGGGGGGATAGGAAACAAGAAAAAATATATTAACACAAAAAAGGTAAACACGCAGTCCAGAAGGTAATGAAAAAAAAAGATATGGACTAACCAAAATTCTTTAAGAAAAACTGCAGTCACTATACAACAAAAACTGACCCCAAACCAATATCAAACACCAAACGACAGTCCCCCCCAAAAGTACAACAATTATCTCACAGCAACAATTGTCTCACAGCATTTCAGGATTTCTATATTTACATATAGTTCCTTGAATTATATCTGAAATTAATCCTGCAAAAGTTCTGTTGCTTCATTCATGCAATGCACATTGATAAGGGACTTCAGCTGAAGTTCTTGATATCTTCTGTCTTAGTTTGTTATCTTTACTCTATGCTCTTCATGTGCAATTTATTTGTCTATCTAAGATGAATTTTATCTTGATGGTTGTTTTAACACCAATAATATTTGACGATGATTAGAAATTCGGCAACAATTTTAATAAATATTTGGAGGCTTTGCAGTATTTCAAAATTTTCATCATTACCCATTGAAAATCAAAACACATGCAAGATATTCCATAGTTGGTTGCAAATTGGAAATATCCTTAAAACATTTTCAATGACGACCATTTGGACTGATCTGGCACATTTTCTAGTTGCTTTATCTTTTTTTCTCACCTTGAGCTATATTTTCATTTGCAGTCAATTTCTTTTCTAAGATTTGAAAGTATGACTAATCTGTTGATAGTTCTACATGACTAAGTCATTATATTTCAATTCTTCTGTCAATTATTTCCCTTTTGAGTGTTTTGTAGTATGCGGAACTCAAACCCGTGCCATGCATGACTTACTCAGACGCCCAAATGTTAAGGGAAACATGTGCAACTCCGATCCTTAAACAGGTATTTCCAAATATCCGGCTCTATTTTTCACCGATATGTATAATCTTGGGAAAGAATTCTCAAGAGTTTTTAAATTCTTTTTCTTCTTAATTGTAATGCAATTTATTCAGTGGAACTTGTTAGTGTTGTTAACCACATCAACAGGTAATTCTTTTCATGTATACGATGAAATCTACTAACTTTAGCAATCCTATTTTCAATGCTTGTTTGGTTGTGATAAAATGCTCTTGCACTTTCATCTATCGTATTTGGTAATTACAACCCTGTATGGCCTGGTTTCTAATTCTATAAAATTAAAGGAAACTTCAATTGTTGTTATGACATTTTAGGCCTTAAAGCAAGAAAGTGAATGTGTTAATAAAGAAATGTACCTTATTATTCCTTTCGTGTCATGATTTTAACATCAGAAACATTCAGGGTTCATGTTGCAGGGCAGCCTAAAGTTTATATCATTTGTGTGATGTCACCTTTCTTTTCTCTTTGCACTTAAGAAAAGTGAAATAATAGCTAAGAGCATAGTTATAGGCACAGATAATACACTTATACAGACAGGACATGAATGTGAAAAACTATAGGTGCATTACAAGTTTTAAATGGCAAAACAAAACTGCAAGGTCATAATTTTTATCTAGTTTTATTGGTTCATCGGAATTCAGTTGCATCCATGGATATTATTATGTAGCTTTCCTTTCATAGATAGTTTGAGATGAAAGTAGGGAGGACAGGGGAGTGAGTGAGGGTAATATAAAATTGCATATTTTAATTTATATTTCATCTACCCAATATTTCATTACAGCGAATTTAGTGTCACTTCATTGTTATGATATGGAGCAGATAGGAAAAAAGGGAAACAGAAAAGACTTTTAATATAATATTTTTTGGGGAATTAAAATATCAAGATGTTACCTGTGCAAGTACTCATTCCGATCACCAAGTTGATGACTTAATATTCATTAACTTTCAGCCGCTAATGATTTGTTGCCAGTATTTGTCCCTTATTATCCTTTCAGGCCTGGATTGAGCCAACTGCCGCTCTTGTACTTGAAACATGTTTGATCTTGTGCTGACCGCCATACAACATCAGTAAACTGGCTTAGCTAAATATTTTGGTCACTTTTATGCATATGTGAGATGCAAAATGTCCTCTCGGTGACTTCATCTTAATTATTTTATATATGAATTGATTTTTTCATAGCTTTGATTAGGTCCGGAATGATGTTATAAGATTTCGATATGGGGATGAGCAGCATCTGGAGGAGGCATTGAAAAGGATTTTCCAGTATGGTCTGGTAGTTTCTCTTTTTCTTTCGATAGTTCTACTTTATACTACGTAATAGCTGCTTTTGGATTATCCATCTGAACAACCACCTTCGTTATTAAAGAAGATTCTGAAATACAGAAATTTTCCATTCAGTGACCCTAGAATATTGATTGAAGTATTCAACTACTGAGTTCTTCAATCTCTAATTATACACTTCAAGCTCCTCAATATAATTTTTACCCTGTTGATTCCCATTTCTAAAGAAACATACAAATAGTGCTTTCTTTTTGTTACTGCATCATGTTTGTCTTCCTCATTCTGAAACCATGGGAATACAAAGCCTTTGGTAATATTTGATGAAGCTAATGAACTATACTCTGAACAAAAGTTGAATGGAGAAAATAATATTAAATTTATTACCCAGTTCCACATCTGGATAAGCATTTGTCTGCTAACTAGGTAACCTAAATTGGTTTCTCTGTATGTAAAAGGAGCAAAATTCTATGCACAAGAATAAGCCACTTGGGATTAGGAATTGACTGCTCTGTATTCTTACAGGGAGTATGCCAATATTGTACTTTTAAACTTCGAGTAATCAAATTAATCAAACTCTAGTGCAAACTTGTCTAAGAAATAGAATACCTGCTTTTAATGAAAGTCCCTTCAATTTAGTGCACTGTCGATCGCAAGCGTAAGATTTTTATTTCCTGTTTAAATGAGAACACTCTTTGGCATTAGCTTGCATTCCGTTGGTTATGTCTACAAGCTTGGTAAATTCAATTTAAGGAAGTTTGATAAACTCAAAGAATCGTGGAACAATTATATTTTTTTTTTCTGTTGAAACATTTTTCTTGAATGTGGTCTGTAGTTGCCCTGACACTCCATTGATGCAAGTTATGAAGACATGAACCAACCCCCTTAATGTTTAATGAACATCTGTATTTATAGGCTTATAGCACACTGGAGTGTGGATACCATCCTTCTGGCCATTTTAGTTGTGCTTTTATGCTCTAATATCAAATTTCTGCTTCACATTACAGGGTGGAGGAATTCCACGGCGGAGTGCACCTATTCTACAAAATATTCGTGAAGAAGTATGTTCAATTAACTTGGATTTAATTTAAAATTTAAAATATTTTGATGTGTTATTTTAGTACAAACTGTCAAATGATTGAATATAATTTGTCATCAGCTTCTGTCACTATTATTGTATGCATTTGTGACACAATAATTTCTCGAGATCCTCAAACTTTGATGCCTAGGATATTTTTCTGCTATGCTTCATGGTACTTGTACAGAGGTCTGAAAACACATGCTGGACTCAGTTGGCTCCGATTGAACTGAATTTAAGCCTTGCTTACTAAAATTCATTTGTAGACCATTGCCTAGTTACTATTGCCTTATTTTGTTTACCATGTCTTAGGTCACAGAAGATGGTAAATACTGTCTGGTCTTGGTTTTTGAGGCAAAAGCTCTGAAGTTGTCTGACTTTGAACGAAGACAGGTAAATTGTAGTACTAGCTTGCAGAAGCAAACTTCAAATATTTGATTCTCTCTCTCTCTCTCTCTCTCTCTCTCTCTCTCTCTCTCTCTCTCTCTCTCTCTCTCTCTCTCTCAATGCTCATGATTATTGCACTTTTAGTTTTTGTGTGTAATCCCTTATGTTTAAAATTATAAAATTAAACTTGCATACTAATTTTTGTGCCCAAATATTTTAGGCAAAATTTACTTCCTTCTTTGGACCAGGGATCACAGCTGAAGTAGGTGAGTTGTATGTTTAAATTCTTTGATATAAGTTCACATGTTATCGGCCTTGAATGTTTTGGGTGGTGCTTACAAACATATGGGTATTCACAGGGAAGGGAGAGAATGACCTCTATGAAGTTCGACTTATTTCCGATGCAAGCTCCAATGCATCATAACCTTCATGATGTGTTTGTGGTTTTCCAATCTAGTCCTGCTAGCTGGATTGGCTTTGGCTTTGGCTTTGCACTTATTGCTTACTCTAGGCACCCTTGTAAACATTTTGTATATGTTTTGATTTAATGTCACACGTGTTGATATTAATGTGATGTAGAATTTAGAAAGATGAATGAGCTGAAGGTGTAGGAGACGGTTCGATGTCAAAGAGTCCAACTAGTTTAGGATTAACATTTAATTAGGTTGATTAGCAAGAACTAGACTCGAACTCCATAAGAAGCTAGCGCAAACACAAAAAAGAAAAAACATTGCAATTTTGAAAATTGTTAAAATCCTCATGTCATGACTCATGAATTAAAAACCCCTCAAAGATTAACTGAAAACCGCATTGGTTGGGCTTTTATTTTTTTACTAAATTCTCAAACTATCATATTGGCCTTGTAGGCTTTTCAAGAAATTTGTCGTAATTTATTATATGAATTGTCAACATCACGTTAATCATAAGATGATATAGCAAGTGATGTGTTACTTAAAACCTCATGTCACATTATTTGGACATGAATTTGGAAAAAGAAAAAGAACCAATAACGGGAAAAGACATTATAAACATGCGAATCCTAAACTGGAAAGAAATACGAGTATAGCAAGCATGTTTGATTAGGTATATGGTCGATAACATCTTTTATTGTTATATAAAAGATTTAGAGATCAAATCAAACTCACACGAGCTTGTGAGATTTGGTTCACTTTCAATTGGTTGTATTTTGATAAAAGAAACAAACTTCACTTGTTGAATTTGAAAAGTAAAGAATACAAATTTCAGAGAGAGAGAGAGAAAAGCCTGGAGAATCTTTCAATTTGAGATTTGATTTTCATTTTCCAGTATTCCATAGATTTTCTCTTTATGAAATTTGTGTGGAACAGAGAGAAGAACCTTTCTATTCTAAAGCCAAAAAACAAAAGCAATGCACGTGAAGCAAAAAGTTGTCAGCAATATTTCACCATGACAAAGAACAAAATATATATTTATATATAACATCACTAATTACAACAAACAAACAACTAACCATAAAAACAATGTTTCAACTCCGGCCATTATCTCATTTTCCTCATATCTGCTCTGCAAATTAAAACAGAGAATCTTAATACACATACATATCCCCCCAATATTCTTTATCATTTCCAGCTCAAAAATTAAAAAAATTAAAAATTTAAAAAAAAATGTTTAAAATTAAAGGGTAGGAAGATAGATGTGGTGGTTGTTTCTTTGTTTGTGTTTCTCTCTATGTCTTTTTCTCATCCATGACAAGCACCCACCTTGCCTGCACCTCCATCTGCAGCTTTCCTCATCTTCTTTCTCTCTTTTTGTTGTTTCTTCCTTCTCTCTTGTTTCTTTCACTTCAACCTGCATTATTCAACCAACACTACTCACCATCAACTTTCAGGACTCATGAGTGATGAGTGATTTCATTCAAACAATAGCAACCCAGCTCAGAATTTCAGGTTTGAATATTGATACATCACCTTTGGCTGTATTGCTAGCTATTTTTAGTGACATTTAGGTAATCAAGGTAATCAAATCAAGGACAAAATACTTTGATATACCTCTTTAATGATCTAATTACACCCAAATGTCACTAATTGGTTTGTTTACGTTGACACCCTCGGTTTTTCTATTTATGTTGGTTTACGCATTTAATAATAAAATAACATAATTATAAAAAGTAAAAAGAATTTTTTTTTTAAAAAAAGGACATTGTGAAGATGTCCTCCCCCAACACCACAACACTAGAAAGGAGGCTCCTTCCCCACCACGCCATAGGGAGAGGCTCATGCGAGCCTCCACCACCAACACAGCGAAGGCTTGCACGCCTACCCACCACAAAAACCACACGAGTCTCCCCATCCAACCATGGGATGGATTGAACGAGCCATTTCCATTTGTGCCTCCCCCTAACTAGGAGGGTCTTGATTTTCATTAAGGAGGAGACTTCAATAATTTTTTATATTTTTTATATCTATATTACCAATAATACTAGTATACCATTTGCTCGTCATAATTTAATAGTGTGTAACTAAGGGTAGGGATATCCTCTTTTTTTTTTTGGTATTGTAAATATATATTTTTTTGAAGCATTACGCTATTATAAAAATTTGGGGGTTTATCTAAGGAGGAGATACTCGAACCCGTAACCTCGTGGTATAGGTGTGAAAGGTTTATCATCGGACCAACCTCATCTCGTCAAGGGCAATCAAGGGTAGGGATATCAATGTATAATAAATCATTGGTGCGGGAGGGTGTCAAGGTATTTTGATCATCTTTGGAGTTAGTGACCTTCTATTTTGTGTTTTTCTTATATTAAAAATTTATAATTAGATAATACATATCAACTTCTCTATAAAATAAAACAAAAAAACTTTAAATAAATTTGGTTAATTCCTGAAAGTACCTCTATCTATCTTAAGTTACCACTACAAAAAAAAAAAAAAAAAATTTGTTTGGTAGTGTTTTTTAGCTATTTTTGGAAATACCAAAAGCACCCTTAGCTCTGTATTAATGAGGAAATAAAGGACTGAGGCAGAGTCTGAGTGGTCAATTTCATTAAAATTAATTAAAATGTTTCTTGTGTACATTTTCTTCAGACATTATTATATATATTTCATGTGATACTGATGAATATTCAACAGTACAGTACACCCTATTATTACCTAAACAGTAACTCCCCTAAAAACTTGTTAATTTCTGTACACATGTAGCTGAAGATTACACAACTCCTTAACAATTCTAATGTGTATCTGTCACTATCACTATCAAACACAACTGAGGTGTAAAGCAACTAGAAATTATCAAATTCAAATATGAATCCAACACCTGCTATGTTTAGGAAATACAGAAAAAAAAAATAGGAAAAAGGAAATAAAGTTCCCATGATGTGGCATTTTCATTGAGAATCAATACAAACATGAACACAAAAAAGTGAAGGCTTCTTTCAACATTTGCACTGAAAGCATCTTTTGTGGTTTCACATAAAACAAAAGGAAGAGAAATAAAACACAAGAGCAATTAAGGAAAAAGAAGGTCTGAAAGCATGCTTTTGAAAGTGTTTTGCTACTTATTTTTGAAATCCCAAATGGTTTTTTGTAACTTATTATATGTTCTTTTCTTGTCTCTGGAAAATGCCTTGTTTTTTTTTTTTTTTTTACTGTTGGGAGAAGAAATTGTTTTTGAAAAGCAGAGAAAAACACAAGGACATTGTGCTGGAAAGTAGGCCACTTGGAGGAGAACAACTTAGGTTTGTTTTGGATTTACATGTTATGTATTATTAATGCAACTTAGGCAAACCAAGTTGGGTTTGTTTTGCTACATATATAGTATAGCCTAATAGCCTTTAGATATGACTCATATGAGCTGTGCCCACCCTATAGATGAAGGGACCAAATAATTCACTATCAGTCCCCCCACCTCGGAAGGCCACCAGACCACAGTCTGATTATATGACAACTATCAGGATTGCCTCCTGATAGTTACTGTCTTCATTATCACACCCCATCAATAACAAAAAAAAAAGAAAAAAAAAAAAAATCTCACAGACAGATATATGCAATGCAACACATTATCATCATTAAGACATGTTTTATTCTACTTTGCAACAAGTACTATGAAAATCTGCTAATTAATGATTCTTGGTGGGTAATTGTAGGAAGAAGAATGTTAAGAGAGACATACCTCTTCCTCAGCTGTCATCTTTGCATAATAATTAGGTGAGTCTCCTGCTTCTGCTTCCGATTTGATGATCGAAGGGGTCGAAGCAGGGCTGGGACTTGTAGAGCTAAGATCTGGTGGTGTGCTTTGAGTTCCCACATCTCTAGTAGTGCCCTCCATTTTCTTCTCTGCTACATCATACATAAATTACATAAATTTTTCTGTTTGTTGAGTGCATGAAAAGCAAAAAAAAAAAAAAAAAAAAAAAAATAATGTGTTTCAAACCTGGAACTGGAAAGTTCACAGTTACATGATCTTGTAATTGCATGGTGATTGAAGAAGGCTTTGTTTGAATAGGGCGTGAATGGTGAGAAGAGTTATAGACAAGAGGAGCAGACATGGTGATTCTGTTAGTTAAGTTACGAAATGATCTTCCACTTAGTGTTTTAGCAGACAAACACTCCATTGGAAACTCTCCTGAAAGTGGATTGCAAATGTACTTCTCTGCTTCATTCCACTTTGAATTCAAAGCAAACCCATCTGGTGATGAACATTCCCAGCTGTTATTGTACAACGACCTTGCTTGCAATGCTGCACAACAACGTAAAACACCATAACATTTCCAACAAACAAAAGAAAAATGCTTGAATTCAAATAAGCAAGAGTTGTGTGTGTGTACCTTTGAGAGCAGTGGTGAAAGAGTAGGTTGATGGATCAATTTCTTCTGCAAATTGGAAATATGAAAACTTTGAGACCAAAAAAAGAAAAAAGAAAAAAACAAGATATGAATCAAAAGAGAGAGGAAAATAAAACCTCTTAAACAAGGGTAACCAGGAGAAGAGGCAGTGCTAGAAATGGTGAAGTTTGATCTAAAAGACCTGCAGGTGTCTTCTCTGAAACTTGTAATATTTGAAGCTGAAAACCTTCTTGAAATGGTGGTCTCACGACTGATTCGCGCTTTTAGACCCCATTCTCTCAAATTGAACTCTGTTTCGTCTCTTGCTCGGGATTGTTCCATCATGGAACCCATCAATTCACTCCTCTATGAAATATACTAATATGTAATATGCGCATTCAAGCCTTTTCAATGTTTCTTCTACTTTTTTCTTTCTCTTTCTGTTTAAATATATTCGGTAATTTCCACCTCAGCACATCATTCTTGCAAGAAGTTAAATCTTTTTAATATATATATATATATATATATATATATAAGATTCTTCTAGTAGATAATAATCATAATATCAAAAATCTAGTGTAATATTTCATATATATATATATATATATATAGAGAGAGAGAGAGAGAGAGAGAGAGAGAGAGAGAGAGATATCCCAACTAGTGTTCACTAATATAAGGAAAACATATGATATCCAAATCTAAGCGTTGGTTTCATCCGATAGTTAGATTTGTTTTCGAAAATATATATTATAAGAGAAGATATATATTAAAGAAAATGATACGGCATATATTAAGATTAGGATTCTCTGTAAAATATATTTTTACTTTAATAACTCGGTAAAATAATAGATTTGATAGACAATCAACTGAAAATTTGGTCTACAATGCTTATATCTAAAACACAATTTTTTTTTAATGGTTTGTCCATTTTTTTACATTTTTTATTTTTTTATAGTGGTGCTATTGGCACACTCGAACCGGTCTATTTATGCCACACTTTTTAAAATTTTGATTTAATTGAATAAAATTAAATATACTAAGTAGTTTTTTTGATTTATTTTCAAGATTATCATTTTTACATATTTTTCAAAATTAATACAACTCATCTCCAATCTCTGTATACGTCTCTCTCTCTCACCTCCATTGACCCATTAATTTTTTTTTAGTTATTTTTTTCTTCTTATTTCATGGTGGAAAAGAAAAAAGAAAAAAAATATATAACAGGTTGCTTCAACACAATGACAACTTGATATCATTCTATAAAAAAAATAAACTTCAAACGTACTTCGAATTGTTTCCAGATGCTTGATATTATTCTTAGACAATTCTTGTAAATGCTTCATATCATTGTCAGACAATTCTTGCAGATGTATTATGCCATTCTCAGATAGTTCTTCTAGATAATTGATATCGTTCTCAAACATTTCTTTCATATCTTTTTCGGACTCTTCCATAATATTTTTTATGTGTATAAGAAGTAAATTTTAGGGTTTAAGAGTTAAGATTTTTTTTTTTAAGGAACAGATTACTTTTTTTTTTTTTTTGGAAAATGAATATAGGGTTTTAATAGATTTACTTTATAGAAGATTTTTTTTTCCTTAAATTATATGTTTATTTAAGTGATTTTGATAAAGGAAAAAAAAAAGAATACTACAAAATTAAAAAAGTGGAGGATAAATAGACCGATAGGAGTGTGCCAATAGGACCACTCATTTTTTTTTATTTCCTTACTAAAAATAGATGAAAATTAATGCATGTTTTAAATACTTGTTGACGGTCATGTTGACAATATATAATATTTTTTTTGTCACGTTAGTTTGAGGTTGAATATACATGGTTGCATTGGAGAAAGATTTATTAGCAGAATATCTATTAATCTTGCGTATCATCTTGTTTTTTATAAGCCACTAATGCATTGGAGATACTCTAAATCTTCTATACCAAACTAGAAAAAAATAATTATAAAAGAACCCTAAATTTTAAAAGCTATTTTTTTCTTTTATATTCATGATCAACTATGTTTCCAACAAAATATGAAAAATTTAGAACACAATAGAATAAATGTCTCTTTTAGAATACTAAGGCCAAAAATCCATCTTGATTTAACCATGAATTCTTCATTGTTGATACTTGATACCACATCCGAAAACCACATTATTTATTGTGATTTCATCTAATGTCTCAGAAGAAAACTTATCTATGAAAATTAAGATATGAAACTTTTCAATGAAGAAAATTTTGTATTTTTTTAATAAATGTTTGTTATCTTTTACACAAATTAATTCTTGAATTGAGTAATACTATTTAACCCAATTTTTTCTTTTTGAAACCTAATTAAAATGATGTGTCAGGTTGTTTGAAACTATCGTGTAAATTGTGTTATACTTTAGGTAAGTCAAATCAAGATGGTACTAATGATTCAAAATTTTACTTTTAAATTGTTTGTATGATTTTTTTTAAGAGGATACTTTTCATTCAAATTTAATTTGTAGTCATTTGTGATATATTGAAGGAAATACGGGAAATGTTGATTTTTTTAAACACAATATTAATCAAAATTCCTTTTAGGTAAAAAGGAATCATTAATTTTATTTTTGAAAATGTATTTTGTAGTAATTCCTTACGAATCAGTTTCTTCTACGGATGTGGTATCAACAATGGATAATTCATGGATAAATCAGTAGGAATTTTTGACCTTAGTATATCTAAAAGAGACATTTTTTTCTATTGTGCATGCGCTAGATTTTCATTTTGTGTTGGAAACATAGTTGATCATGAATATAAAAAAAAATAGCTTTTGAAGTCCAGGATTCTTTTATTATTATTTTCTTAGTTTGGTGTAGAAGATGAGTGGTGCTATTGGCACCCTACTGATCTATTAATGCCACACTTTTTTAAATTATAGAATTTTTTTTTATCAAAATTACTTAAAGAGACATACAGTTTAAGAAAGAAATCTTCTACAAAGTAAATCTATTAAAATTTCATATTCTTTTTCCACAAAAAAAACCCAATAATCTGTTTCTTCTTCAAAAAAAAAATTAATTCTTAAACCCGTAATTTGTTTCTTCTTCACAAAAAAAAAAAAATTCTTAAACCCTAAAATCTGCTTCTTACATACATCTAAAATATTATGAAAGAGTTTGAGAACGATATCAAAAATATGGAAGAATTGTTTAAGAACGATATCAAACATCTTGAAGAATTGTCTGAGAATGACATAAAGCAAGAATTGTCTGACAATGATAGTAAGCATCTGGAAACAATTCATTCTCTGGAAATAAGTTTGAAATTTATTTTTTCTTTAGAATGATATCAAGCTGTCGTTGTGTTGAAGTACCCTATTATTTTTTATTTTTTCGTTTCCATCATGAAATAAGAAGAAAAAAAAACTAAAAAAAAAGAAATAAGAAGAAAAAAATAAATCAATCAATGAAGGTGAGAAAGATGTTTACAGATACAGAGATAAGAGATAGATAGATTATATGGTATGTATTAAGTTTGAAAAATAAGTAAAATGGGTAGTTTTGGAAATAAACCAAAAAATTTAATAAAAACATTTAATTTTATTTAATTAAATCAAAATTTTAAAAAGTGGGGCATGAATAGATCAGTAGGGGGTGTGCCAATAGCATCACTCGTAGAAGATTTAGAAGAATTGTTGTTGGAGAAGAAGAGAGAGAGAACTTAGAGTTATTACAGTAAAAAAAATATTTTACAGAGAATCATAATCTTAATATATATCATTTTCTTTAATATATATCTTCTCATCAACACTTAGATTTGGATATCCAATATTTTCCTTATATCCTTATATCAGTGTGCAATGATAGTAAAACCAATATATATATATATATATATATATATATATATATATATGAATGAGTGATGATATTGGCACACCCTATTATTTATGCCCTATATATTTTTAATTATATTGTATTCTTTTTTTTTCTTTATCAAAATTATATAAAGAGACATACAATTTAAGGAATAAAAAATCTTCTACAAAGTAAATCTATTAAAACCCCCACATTCTTTTTCCAAAAAAAAAATGATAATAATAAACCAATAATCTGTTTCTTGAAAAAAAATATTTTTAACTCTTAAACCCTAAAATTTACTTCTTATACACATACAAAATATTATGGAAGAGTACGAGAAAGATATAGAAGAATTATTTGATAACGATATCAAATATCTAAAAGAATTGTCTAAGAATGACATAATGCATCTGCAAAAATTGCCTAAGAATGATATCAAACATTTATAAGAATTATCTGAGAATGATATTAAGCATATGGAACAATTCATTCTTTAGAAGTAGGTTTGAAGTTAACTTTTTTTTTAGAACAAGCTATCGTTGTGTTGAAGCAATCTGTTTTTTTTCCTTTTCCACCATAAAATAAGAAGAAAAAAAAAACTCAAAAAATAAATCGTTCAATGGAGATAAGGGAGAGACGTATAAATAGATCGGGGATGGGGTGTATTAATTTTAAAAAACAAGTAAAAACAGTAGTTTTGGAAATAAATCAAATAAATTCATAAATATATTTAATTTTATTTAACTAAATCAAAATTTTAAAAATAAAGCATAAATAGACCAGTTGGAGTGTGTCAATAGCACCAATATATATATATATATATATATATATATATATATATATATATATATTTACAAACGCAGTGGGACTTACCCCTTGTCCACTTGTTTTATTTTTATTATTATAACTATAACAATATAACTGAAAGGTAAATCAAACCACTTTGAACCTTGATATAGGACGACTTAACAACCGATTTATTTTTATAAATAGAAATAAAAGACAGCATTAATCATTATATTTATTATCTTATTATAATAAATATTATTTTTTAATTTTTTTCATAAAAATAAAATAGTTTTTATCTTATATCCTTATAGCACATATTAACACTACTTTTACTGCCCTTAATATAAATATTAGAGATTTCACTAACTAAACACTCTAAACTAATAAGTATCAACAAGTTAATTAATATATATATATATATATATGTATATATAGTCATTTTCTCCTCGGTGCGTATTGATATAAAATATATAAATACATTGCATGCGGCCCATAGATTATAGATAAACACTGACAAGTGCATACAGACTGGATCAAAGCAATTGAATCTAATGGTCCTTATGTGCATTGCATGTGGACCATAGATTATAGGTAAGTACTGACAAGTGCATACAGACTGGGTCAAAACAATTGAATCTAATGGTCCACATGTAACGCATTGATATATTTATCGGTACGCACTGAGGAGAAAATTTATATATGTATATAACTATATATATATATATAGAGTTATATAAATGTATATATTATATAGATTTCGTATTAAAAGTTTACAATAAATGCTCCAAAAATCATAAATCTTCTTAGCTTGTCCATATCAAAGTCTTGGGATAAAATGTTTGAATCATCTGGGATGGAATAAATAATAAATATTTATATGGAAATATAAGTACGAAAAGTGTAGTCAATTGCCATTAACTACACTTGAACTGGTCCCCTTTCATAGTAGCCTTGCAATTAAACATTTACTCTACCTAGCCATTCGTTGGATGGGATAATATCTTCAATGCCCATTTGAATTGCACATCAAAAATTATAAACATGGTAAATGTAAAATCAGCTTCCCTAGCCATTGTGATATTGACACCTGGAAAACTCAATCCGGGCAATCCCATCTGATTGGGAATTATGGGTTTTACAAGTAGATGTGTTAGATATCTTTGTAGAGTTGTTTTCAACATGGGTATGTCTGGAAAATAAAAATTATTGAAAAATGAAAAAGAAAAGAGAAAAAGAGTGGATGGCAAGAAATGTGGGGAAAAGGGCAAAGGATGACAGAAAAAATTGTGTTTTGTGGTTATGATTAGTGGAAGTGCATGTGCCTCTCCATGTCATGTGATTGTCATCATCAACAATCTACAATGAGAGAAATTCTTCACTGCATATGATCTTATGTTCATTTTATATTCAAATCATAGATTTAATTTGAATAACCAAAAATGTACGGTGTAATGGTGTAATGGAATGCACACAAGTTTGTCTGAAAAAGAGAGAGAGAGAGGTCATCCTGGAAGGAGAAGGTGGGTCCCCACTCACCCTGAGCCTCATCATCACCGTCAGATTTTGTCCGACGTGTATGCAATGTAGGTGTCAATTGATAGGGAGAGGTTGTTGTGCTTGTGACTTGTGAGTGGCCCTTCCTTTCTTTTCACTCTCCTCTCTGCTTCATTTAATCTCTAAAGTTTTATCAATACAAACATTGAAATAAAACAAATAAATAAAAGAAGACGTGGAAGAAGAGGAAATATCTTAATATATATATATATATATATATATATATATATATATATATGAATCATTGAATTGTGTTGTCTCTTTTATCTGACACTCGTATTTTCAGATTAGGATAAAGATCACCCTTTTCCTATCACCGTAAAAACAAGTTTCGATTCCACGATATAGTTTAAAGGGTAAATTATATTGAACCCCTTGAGGTTTGGACAAGTTACACTTAAATAAAAAAAATTTTAAAATTTAAATTTGACTTTTAAAATGTATAAAATACTCCTAGTTATATTATTTTATACTTTATTTTTTTTTACCTTTTAACCAAAAACTTTATAAACTTTAATAAAAATAAAAAACTAAGTAAAAATATAATTAATTAAATAAATAAATAGTTTAAAAAAATTAAATAAATAAATAGTTAAAAAATTAAATAAGTAGATAGTTTTAAAAAATTAAATAAATAAATAGTTTAAAAAAATTAAATAAATAAATAGTTTTTAAAAAAATTAAGTAAATAAATAATTAAAAAATTAAATAAAAAAGTATTAAAAAATCAAAGAAATAAATAGTTTTAAATAAATAAATAAATAGTTTAAAAAATAAATGAAAAAAATTAAAAACATTAATTTTTAAGAATATTCATTAATAGGGACAAGATAAGCTCTAAATTTCCAAGGAGTGTTGGGAACCTTGAAGCTTCTCTCACCATCATCTTTACCATAAAAGTTTGGATATTTAGAATTTTTCTTGTCCTTATTAATGGACATCCTTAAAAAATTTAATGTTTTTTGAATTTTTTTCATTTATTTATTTATATTTTAAAACTATTTATTTATTTGTTTAAAACTATTTATTTATTTTATTTTTAAAAACTATTTATTTTTTTATTTGTTTAAACTATTTATTTATTTTATTTATTTAAACTATTTATTTTTAAAAAAAATTAAAACTATTTATTTATTTAATTTTTAAACTATTTATTTATTTAATGAATCATATTTTTATTTAGTTTTTTATTTTTATTAAAGTTTATAAAGTTTTTGGTTAAAAGGTAAAAAAAATAAAGTATAAAATAATATAACTAGGGGCATTTTAGGCATATTAAAAGTTAAATTTAAGTTTTGGGGGTGTTAATGTATAATAAAAAAAAATTTCATCTAAGTGTAACTTACCTAAACCTCAAGGGGTTCAGTGTAATTTACCCTAATTTAAATTATTTGATACGTATTACGTAAGGATTTTTTTTTTCTTGAAATCAGATAACTTTTAAAATATAACTTTCACCGGCTCACCGCTGTGGAAGAGGTTTTTCACACTTTACAATTTCATAAACAAATATAAAACATTATTTATAATACTAAGACTCAAATCATGGTGAAAGTTCAAAGTAGTAGGATCTTAATACTCATCGAAGATAATTGATGAATAATTAACATAACTTACTTTAATAGAAGATCACGAACCAATAAATATGTATTTTATAAGAAGTTAATATAATCTATAGTTAGGTAAAAATATTCAAATTAATTTTCACCATTAATTATATTAATGCCATATTTAATAAAATAATCTCATGCCTTAAATAATATAATGACATCATTTATGTTTTTGAACTGAGTAGTCAATCAAATAGGGATGGCAATGAGGCAGGTTCGGGGCGGGGTGGCCTTCCCCGCACCCCACCCCATTTATTTTTTGAAAACTCATCCCCTCATAAAACCCCACCATAGATGGAGCGGGTTGGGGTGGGGCGGGGTACAACGAGGAGTGATTTCCCCATCCCCACCCATTAACCCCATTTATAAATTTTTTTAATTAAAATAACAAATATATGACCATTGAATATGATAAAAAATATAAAGTAATAAATAATTCCAAGAAACTATTGAAAAACATCTCATAAAATTCAATCATTTTCAAACATAAACATAAAGCATGAGGTCAAAATGTTCGAAATTCATAATGCTAATCATCTAATAGTTGCATTTATTTCTCTAGTTCTCTCTTCGTACGATCAACTACATTTAGGGATGGTGATTTGAGTTGTTTGAGGATTAGAGACTTAGAGTTACAGTTAGCGGTTAGAGTTTTTTTAATAGTATTTTGTTTTGTCACTTTATGTTAAATAACGTTGAAGAGATGTAAAGTTAGGGTTAATGTATTTACATATTTCCTTTTTTAGATATTTTTTTTTGAAACTACGTAGTTTAACTAAGTATTATTTTAAGCGGAGCGGGACGGGGCGGGACGGGGTGGGGCGGGGAGTATAAAACTCATCCCCGCCCCATACTCATTGCGTGTTAGACTATATATCCCTATTTCAGCCCCATTCCTATCAAATTGAAACTCATCCCCACCCCAAAAATACGGATCCCCACGGGGCATCGACCCCGCGGGGAATTTTGCCATCCCTACAATCAAATGATATTAAAGTCTTAACTATTAAAGTCTCCGGTTCAAGTTTCTCTTTCACGTCTAACACAATTTTATTTATGTAATTTGCTTTCAAGTTGATTGGTTTATGAAAAATCATTTCTGTGACAATCAATCATTTTTTTTTCTAAACTTCTTAATTTTAAGGGTTCTAAGTTCCTTCTCTTGTCATTCAATTTATTTAGACGAAGACATTTTGAGTGTGGTGGTTCAACCTAATAAACATATATATATATATATATATATATATATATAAAATTTTCGTTGTTTATTTAGTAGTGAGGTGGTTCAACCAAATAAATAAATATATATATATATACAAAATTTTTCTATTGTCAGTTCGTCCTGATATAGTGGTTAACATTTTTCGTCCTGATATATTTTATATCATGACGAACTGACAGTAGAAAGACTGTATAATATATGCATACACAGTCTTTCTACTGTCAGTTCGTCCTGAAATATATCAGGACGAAGAATGGATCACAGATAATGGAGAAGTTTTGACAAGTGCATACACTTTGAGTCAAAGTATGTAAATCTAATAGTACATATTCTTCAGCCTGATATATTTTATATCAGAACGAACTGACAATAGAAAAATTATATATATATATATACAAAATTTTTAAGTCAGTACGCACTGATATAACTTCATCAGTGTGTTGGATGTGGATCATTAGATTTACATACTTTGACTCAAAGTGTATGCACTTGTCAAACTCCATAATCAATATACCACATGCAACGTATTGATATAAGTTATATCAGTACGCACTGAGGAGAAAATGACTTTATATATATATATATATATAATTTCACATAAATGCATTAAATGTGAGTCATTTGATTCAACTACTTTGATTTAAACTAAGTCAAAATAATTGAATATTGTCACATTCAATACACCCGTATATATGAGTGCGCACTCATGTGAACAGCACTATATATATATATATATATCATTTTAAATCATAAATATACGTTGTTAATTATATACTATATATATATGCATATAAAGAAACACGTGTATGCTATCAATAATTTAACTAATAGTTTAAAGAGTGGTGCTATTGGCACACCCCCTACTGATCTATTCATGCCCCCCTTTTTTAATTATATAATTTTTTTTTCCTTTGTCAAAATTACTTAAAGAGACATACAATTTAGGAAAGAAATATTCTACAAAGTAAATCTATTAAAATCTCATATTCATTTTAAAAAAAACCAGTAATCTGTTTCTTCAAAAAAAAAAAATTTACTCTTAAACCATAAAATATGCTTCGTACATACATCTAAAATATGCTTCTTACATAAATCTAAAATATTATGAAAGAGTTTGAGAACGATATCAAGAATATGGAAGAATTATCTAAAAACGATATCAAACATCTTGAAGAATTGTCAGAGAATGACATAAAGCAAGAATTGTCTGACAATGATTGTAAGCATCTGAAAACAATTCATTTTCTGGAAATAAGTTTGAAGTTTATTTTTTTTTCTTTAGAATGATATTAAGCTGTCGTTGTGTTGAAGTACCCTATTATTTTTTATTTTTTCGTTTCCACCATGAAATAAGAAGAGAAAAAACTAAAAAAAAAAAAAGAAATAAGAAGAAAAAAAATTAAAACAATCACCGGAGGTGAGAGAGATGTATACAGATACACAGATAAGAGATAGAGAAATCATATATGGTATGATATTAAGTTTGAAAAATAAGTAAAATGGGTAGTTTTGGAAATAAACCAAAAAATTTAATAAAAAAATTTAATTTTATTTAATTAAATCAAAAATTTAAAAAGTGGGACATGAATAGATCAGTATGGGGTATGCCAATAGTACCACCCTAGTTTAAAAGACATAATAATTAACTTAACTTAACGCAATAAATCTAAGGTTTGTTTTGATTGTTCAACAACTTTATATATATATATATATATATATATATATATATATATATATACATTCATTTTCTCTTCGGTGCGTACTGATATAACTTACGTTAGTAAGTTACATGTGGACCACTGATTATGGAGAAGTTTTGATAAGTGCATACACTTTGAGTCAAAGTATGTAAATCTAATGGTCCACATCCAACGCACTGATACTGATGAATTTATATCAGTACGCACTGACTTGAAAATTTCTCTCTCTCTCTCTCTATATATATATATATATATATATTTATAGTCTTTCTACTGTCAGATCGTCCTGATATAAAATATATCAGGACGAAAAATGTGGACCACAGATTATGGAGAAGTTTTGATAAGTGCATACACTTTAAGTCAAAGTATGTAAATCTAATGATCCACATTCTTCTTCCTGATATATTTTATATCAGAATAAACTAACAATAGAAAAATTATATATATATATATATATATATATATGAGATACCACGTATCCATGGAATGACTTGAATTGAAATATTATTAAACTGAATGTGTTTTGAACTGTAGTGTAAAATCCTAGGCTACAAATTAACACTATCAGTAATTTATTTACTGCTTGACAAGAATATCTAAATGAGAAAAAAAAAAAAGAGAGAGAGAGAGAGAATTCAAAATTGATAGTACAAACTCTCATTTCAACAGTCGAAAGTTCACATGAAAATGCAGAGTAGAGGGGAAGAGCGGTAAGAGCACACGTGCACATGCCATGAATAAGACAACAAAACTTCATCGCTTCTTTTTCGGGGAAATTCTAAAAGTATACCTATATTTTTATCAAATACCACTTATTTTTCACTGTTTCAAATTTGACCAAAATACTCCCTTATGTTTGAGAACACAGCATTTTAATCATCCACTCAATTTTTTATCGGTCAAAGGGTATAATCATCTTTTACATTCATATAACAATCTAAATTTAAAAAAAAAATAAAGAATGAAAGAAAGGAAGGAAGGAAGGAAGATAGCCTCCACCATTTTACTTAAAAAAAATCATTTTTTATTTGATTTGAATGGTCTTTTTGTCATTCTAAAAGTCAAATCTTGTCAAACCAACGGTTTGATAGCGAATGATAACATTAAATTTTTGGTTTTTGATTTTTGTTTTTTCGTTTTTTGATTTTTTTTTTCTAAATTGGTACATGCTTAAAATATTAGGGACTATTTTGGTCAATTAGTAAATAACGAAAGAAAAATGTATTTTTTGAAAGCATAAAGACTAACGATGATTTCAAAAATTCCCCTTATTTTTCTTTCTCTTTTCAACTCAACAGTATTATGCATGCTAGGACGGGCCTTCCCCGGCGGCGCTATTGCTGCTCCTAGGCACGCTTGGGCATGCGATGCCCATAGTGCCCATGCAACTTTGCTTGGATTCGTGTCGACCAGGATTCGTGTTGACCAGGTAGCGCACGGTCGGTGCAGCTTGGGCCCTACAACCAGGGCAGGTCCTGACTATTTTAAGGTCCGAGGCGAAAATCTAAGATGGGACCCCTTATTGAGAGAATGAGAGTTGAGACTTCAGAGACTTGAGAGAGATTTTTTTATATATAAGAGAGTTGAGAGAGACGTTGGATTTGGAGGCTGAAAATTCAGACAATAAATGGACTTTAGTACTGATATGTTTGAAGATAAAAAAGAAAACATAATTAAAGATTTCATTTGGAACTTTTTTATCTTGGACCTCCTAACCCAATTTTGTTTTGTTTATTTTAACTTTTGAATTTTTTTAAATATGAGCATTTTATTAATATCCATAATAAATATATGTGCCCTTATAATTTGATAAAAAGGAAAAATGGGCCCTAAACAAGTATTGAAATCATGTATACATGAGCCTCTTAAAAAGGGGGCCGGGGCGGCCGCCCCTCTAGCAAAGAAGGAGGGCCGGCCCTGCCTACAACATCGTCTATACTCTATAGCGAAGGTGAAAGATGTGAGACAGGAGAGAGAAGGGATGAGAGAGTATGGGAAAAAATTTCATATAAAGGTATTTAGGTAATTGTTCAAAAATATCGTTATTAATCGTTGAACTTTCGTATTTTAATAAAAACAAAAGTCTAATATTTTTAAAGGCTATTTTTTATTATACTGTAATAATAATAATACATGGGAAAATAAATGCCGGACCTTAAAGCCTAAGCCCAATAGTAAAACTTTATACATTTTTTTTGTATTACATCTTTCATACGGTGTACAAGGTGTGGTAATTGTTACAGACCCAAAAATGATCATAAGCAACACCCTATGCAAAGAGCTTGGTGTGTGAGCATCAGACAAAAACAAAGCATGTTTGGGTGGACATGGTCTTGGGGCAGCGAGCGTGCTGTATGTTAGCTTGGATATGCTAACAGTGTGTAACAACATAGGCAGTTGGCTAAGGCATATGCATAAGGCAGCGTGAGTGTACGTTGCATGTTAGAAATAAGCTTGGTGTGTTGAGAACAAGTTTGATGTGCAAAACAAGTTTGACATGGGCAGTGATGGAATGCTTTGTGCAGAAATAGGCGTGGCATACTAAAAACAAGCTTGGCATAGACAGTGATTGGGGCACTGTGTGCAAGGAACATGCTTGGCATGCAGAAACAAGCTTGACATGGGGAAAACAAGCTTGGCGTGTGCAAGACAGTGTGTTGGCTATAAACAAGCAAGTGATTGGCATGTGCATCTTAGGCACACATGTGAAGGAATACGTGTGTGGGTAACATGTGTGGGAAACATGTGCAAATGGATTGGTTTCTGATGAGTAATTAGCATGTGTAAAATATGCTTGACAGTTACCTTGCAGTTATCTTACAGTTACCTGGCAGTTACTTGATGTAGCCTTTGTATTTTGTTGTATCATATAAATACTCAGATTATTGAGTATTATGGCAGAGAGATCAGAGTGCGATCATCCTGCATACATTGTGTAAATGTGTTCTTGATTATTAATGAAAGATAGTTGGGTTGGGATTGGTTCCCGTAATTGGCTGTGTTCTTTCTTATACATTGTTGTATTAGTGTGTATTGTGAGAATTACTTACTGAGACTGGGTTTGCTTTGTAAGCTTACTGTGTGCATACATTGTGCAGTTTCTGTGTGCAACAATCAGATTGTATTCTGAGTGTTGTGGTGATTTTGTGAACTCTGAAAAGAAAACAGTTTGGGTGTGACTGTCAAAGAAAAGGATTGGGTGGCTGGGCAGGGTTCAGCGCCTGCACAAGGTAGAAAATTCGTAGAGAAATTTTACTTGTGTAACATTGGTATTAGAGCTTTAGGTTAAAGCAATTTCTTCTTTAATTCTGGTGTGGAAATGACTCTGGCGGACACAAAAGAATGTGTGGCTCAATTAGAGAAACTTCTTGGTGATTCCCCCTGAAGGTTCTAGTGATGGTCTTTTTGTTTTGGATCAGTTGGTTGAACAAAGGTAACGAACGCTCCTAATGCAACAAGCGCATTCTGATCTATTGAAGGATTTAGAGACGAAGTTTGAAAATATTCGATCAGATCAGTCTGTTCTGACAAACAACATGACTGAAAAGATGAAACTGATGGTGGACGAGATTGTGGTGCTTAAAAGGGCACTGAACAACCCCAACACATCTGAGGATGGCACTTTGCTGAAGATAAAGGTACTAGAACCGAAGCAATTTAATGGCAGTCAGAATGCCAAAGAATTGGAGAACTTTCTGTGGGATATGGAACAATATTACAAGGCTACACAAATACCTGACAAGGAACATGTGAGTATCACAAGCATGTATCTTAGTGGTGATGCAAAATTGTGGTGGCGCACAAGGATGACAGATGATCTAAGTGTCGGCAGGCCTAGTACTGAAGTGTAGGAATCATTGAAGAATGAACTGAAGGATCAGTTCTTGCCTTGCAACACTTCCTGGTTGGCAAGGGAGAATCTCAAGAAATTGAAGCAGACAGGGTCTGTACGGGATTATGTAAAGGAGTTCAGTTCTTTGGTGTTGGATATTCAGAATATGTCTGAGGAAGACAAGTTATTCAATTTCATATCTGGACTGCAGACATGGGAACAGGCAGAATCAAGAAGGCAAGGTGTGAAAGATATCTCATCGGCCATGGCTACTGCTGAAGGCTTGGTGGATTTTCAGATGACCAATTCAACCTCTTTTTATACTAAAATGAAGGAGTCAGTAGAAGGCAAGAAGGAGAAGAATAAAGATTGGAAAAAGAAGTTTAAAGGAAAGAAGAAAGATGGTGTCACTACTAAAGGGGAAGGGCAACAACACAATAAAAGGAAAGCACAAACACATAGATGTTTCATTTGTGGCAGTCCCCATTTTACAATAGAATGCCTAAAGAAAGAAAAGGTCAATGCGATAACCAGTTAGGATTCTGATGCATGTGACATTTCTAGTGCTGGTCCATCTCGTGTCAATCCATTACAATTGTTGAATACAATCAGTGTGGAGAGATAATAAAGCTACAAAGGCCTGATGTATGTAAACATTAAGATAAATGGGCGCGTGATTCAGGCTATACTGGATACATGTACAACCATTAACTTTGTAGCACAGCGAGAGGTAGACAGATTAGGTTTGAATCTGTTGGAAAGCACAAGCAAGATCAAGGCAGTAAATTATGGAGCGATGCCAGTTCGTGGCGTGGTAGAAACAATACTGAAAATGGGATCTTGGCAGGGTAAATGCAGCTTGATGGTAGTACCTCTTGATGATTTCAATTTAATACTTGGTATTGAGTTCTTTACCAAGTTTAAAGCGATAGTAATGCCTTACCTTCGAGGAATTCTTATTGGGGATGAGGAAAATCTCTGTTTTGTACAAGCTTGTTGGGAAACTCAAAAGGGCAAACATGAGAAGGATAATGGAGCTATTATTTATGCTAAGCTGGTGGACAAGGGCTTGAGAAATGGGCAGATGGCCTATGTGGCTGCGATGGTATAGATCAAGCCTGATACAGTGGTTGAGGTGCCTGATGAAGTTGGATCAGTTCTTGAAGAATTTGCTGATGTTATGCCAAATGAGCTGCCTAGAGAACTTCCACCAAGGAGGACCACTGACCATCAGATTGATTTAGACGCAAAGGCCAAACCACCAGCAGAAGCACCTTTTAGGATAACACCTAGTGAGTTAGCAGAATTGCAAAAATAGTTGGATGGACTACTAGAAGCGGGTCTAGTACAGCCATCTAAAGCCCCTTATGGTGCTCCGGTTTTGTTTCAAAAGAAGCAGGATGGCTCATTAAGAATGTATGTGGATTACAGAGCATTGAACAAAGTCACAATAAAGAACAAATACACAGTACCAAATTGTGCAGATTTGTTCGACAGATTGTCAAAAGCTTCTTACTTCACCAAACTGGATCTCAGGTCTGGTTATTGGCAAGTTAGAGTGGCTGAAGGTGATGAGGCAAAGACAACATGTGTGATAAGGTATGGCTTATTCGAGTTCCTAGTGATGCCTTTTGGTTTAACCAAGGCTCCTGCTACATTTTTTAATCTGATGAATGATGTATTATATGAGTTATTGGATAAGTTTGTCGTTGTGTACCTAAATGATATTGTGGTAGATAGTGAGACTTTGGTTGAGCACGTTGCTCATTTGAGGAGAGTGTTTTCTCGGTTAAGGGAACACAAGTTGTATGTAAAGAAGGAGAAGTGTGAGTTCTGCTGGTAAAAAGTAATGTTTTTGGGGCATTGGGTCGGTAAAGGAAAAAATTCGGATGGATGAGAGAAAGGTCGAAGTCATCAGAAACTGGCCAACTCCTTCTAAAGTTGCTAATTTAAGGTCTTTCTTGGGCTTGGAAAACTACTACAGACGTTTCATTGAAGGATATTCAAAGAAAGTTAGTCCTTTAGCTGATTTGTTAAAGAATGACAGGAAGTGGATATGGTATGATGCATTTCAGAGAGCATTTGACAAGCTGAAAATGGCAGTGTCTTCAGAACCTGTGCTATGTCTACCAGATTTTGAGAAGCCTTTTAAAGTACATATTGATGCATCAGATAGAGCACTTGGGGGAGTGCTGGTTCAAGAGGCGCATCCAATTGCTTTTGAGAGCAGAAAGTTGAAGGAAGTATAACAGAGGTATTCAGCCCATGAAAAGGAGATGGCAGCAGTAATTCATTGTCTTGATACTTGAAGACACTATCGGTTGGGAACAAAGTTCACGGTGGTGACTGACAACGTTACAAACACTTATTTCAAGATACAGAATAAGATGACAAGTAGAACAGAGGTATTCAGCCCATGAAAAGGAGATGGCAGCAGTAATTCATTGTCTTGATACTTGAAGACACTATCAGTTGGGAACAAAGTTCACGGTGGTGACTGACAACATTACAAACACTTATTTCAAGACACAGAATAAGTTGACTCTAAAGCAAGCATGTTGGCATGAATACTTGGCGGAATTTGACTTTGTGTAGGTGCATCGTCCGGGCCGTCAGAACCAGGTGGCTGATGCTTTAAGCAGAAAAGAAATACATGGTTATGTTTTTGTATTGGCTATAATGCAATCAAACTTTGTGGAACGATTAAAGCAGCTAGCAGAGAGTGATTCTAACTCACCTAACTGAGGCAGAAGGTGATAGATGGCTTGGTACGAAGATATTGTGTGGAAGATAACCTATTATTTGCCAAAGGTGGTAGATTGTTTGTTCCAAATGGGGGTGGACGAAAACATGAATTATTAAAGGAGACACATGACCCGCAGTGGGCGGGACATCCAGGGGTCGAAAGAATGGTAGCTATACTGTCTAGGAGTTACTATTGGCCCAAGTTGCGAGAGGATGTAGAAATGTATGTCAAAACATGCTTAGTTTGTCAACTTGACAAAACTGAGCGAAAGAAACAAGCTGGTTTGCTGCAGCCACTGCCTATACCGGAGAAGCCTTAGGTTTCAATTTCGATGGATTTCATTGTGTGTTTTCTGAAGTAAATGGTATGAGGTCAATCTTGGTGGTGGTTGATAGATTTTCTAAATATGTTGTTTTCATTGCTACTCCAAATGCATGTCCAACAGAGAATGCATCAGAGTTTTTCTTCAAGAATGTGGTAAATCATTTTAGAGTGCCAGCAGATATTGTGAGTGACAGGGATGCAAGATTCACAGGAAAATTTTGGACATACTTGTTCAATTTGATGGGATCAGGATTGAAGTTTTCTACAGCAAACCATCTTTAAATGGATGGTCAGACAGAGAGGTTCAATGCTCTTTTGGAAGAGTACTTGAGACACTATGTAACTGTAAGTTAAAAGAATTGGTTGGATTTACTTGATGTGGCACAGTTTTGCTACAACTTACAAAGATCTTCATCAACTGGTTTGAGTCCGGCAGAATTATGTATAGGGTTTCAATCCCTAACTTCATTGGAAGTAGCACATCAACAGGATCAGGGTTTATGCCCCATCAGCATATTGGTTTGCTCGAGAGAAAACTGAGTTGATTGAAGGGGCAATCGAGAGTTTGGCCAAGGCTGCTAGGAGAATAAAGAAATATGCTAATCAAAATCATCGTGCATTAGAGTTCAGTGTGGGTGACAAGGTATTGCTGAAGCTAACTTCGCAAATTTGGAAGAAAATCACAAAGGCTTGATTCAGAGATACGATGGGCTATTCGTGATCAGGGAAAGAGTTGGTAATGTGGCATACAGGTTGGCTTTACCAGATAGGTTGCAGATACATCCGACATTTCATGTCAGATTCTCGAAGCCTTACTAGGAACAGACTGATGATCAAAATAGGGTACAGCAGAGGCAGCCGCCTCCTGTTATCAGAAAGGAATTTGACAAGACATTTTTGAAGATTCTTGACCACAAGACAGTGGGAGAAAGAAAACTGAATAGAAGGATGAATTTTCTGATTCAGTGGAAAGGGGAAAGTGTTTCAGATGCACTTGGGAGAGAAGGGCAACTTTATGGCAATTCAAAAATTTGATCCAATAGTACTTGGAGAGCCTCCCGACGAGGGCGTTGGCTTCTTTAAGTGTGGGTGGTTTGTTACAGACCCAAAAATGAGCATAGGAAAAAGCCTATGCAAAGGGCTTGGTAAGTGGGCATCAGGCCAAAACAAGGCATGTTTGGGTAGACATGCCTTGAGGCAGCGAGCGTGTTGTATGTTAGCTTGGATATGCTAACAGTGTGCAACAACAATGGCAGTTGGCTAAGGCATATGCATAAGGCAGCGTGAGTGTACGTTGCATGTTAGAAACAAGCTTGGTGTGTTGAGAACAAGCTTGACGTGCAGGGAACAAGCTTGGTGTGCAAAACAAGTTTGGCATGGGTAGTGATGGAATACTTTGTGCAGAAATAGGCGTGACATATTAAAAACAAGCTTGGCATAGACAGTGATTGTGGGGCTGTGTGCAAGGAACATGCTTGGCATGCAGAAACAAGTTTGGTATGGGGAAAACAAGCTTAGCGTGTGCAAGACAGTGTGTTGGCTGTAAACAAACACGTGATTGGCATGTGCATCTTAGACACACATGTGAAAGAATACGTGTATGGGTAACATGTACAAATGGATTGGTTTCTGATGAGTAATTAGCATGTGTAAAATATGCTTGATAGTTACCTTGCAGTTATCTTGCAGTTGCCTAGTAGTTACTTGATGTAGCCTTTGTATTTTATTGTATCATATAAATACTCAGATTATTGAGTATTATAGCAAAGAGATCAGAGTGTGATCATCCTGTAGACATTGTGTAAATGTGTTCATGATTATTAATGAAAGATAGTTGGGTTGTGATTGGTTCCCGTAATTGGATGTGTTCTTACTTTTACATTGATGTGTGAGTGTGTATTGTGAGAATTACTTACTGAGACTGGGTTTGCTTTGTATGCTTGTTGTGTGCATACATTGTGCAGTGTATGTCTGCAACAATCAGATTGTATTCTGAGTGTTGTGGTGATTTTATGAACTCTGAAAAGAAAACAGTTTGGGTGTGACTGTCAAAGAAAAGGATTGGGTGCCTGGGCAGGGTTCAGCGTCTGCACAAGGTAGAAAATTTGTAAGGGAATTTTACTTGTGTAACAGTAATATAGACTATCATGTTGTATCATATTAAATATTTGGCTAATTGGCACGGATGTCCCCTGAACTCTTCAGAAATTTACACTATGCCCCCTGTATTTTTTTTCCTGCACTAAACCCCATGAACTCTCCTTTTGTTGGCAGAAGCCTGCTGTAGATACCCCCTCATAGGTGGCAATAAACCCAAGTGGTTTCCAATAAAAGGAGAGTTCAGGGGGTTTAGTGCTGAAAAAAAACGTACAGGAGGTATAATGTAAATTTTTGAAGAGTTTAAGGGGCATCCGTGCCAATTAGCCAAAATATTTTAAAGTTTGTAAGAATGTGAGCACACCTCATGTATTATCAATATATCCCTTTCTTTAATTTTAATTAAATACTATATGAACTCTTCAAAAAAAATAAAATTAAATACTATATGAACATATAAAACAAAATAAAACCATGTAGGAGGTGCGCTCCTTCCAGAACTAGGTGGAACCCAAACCCCACCTCCTCACTTTTTTTTTCCCCGTAAAAGCAATCTATTCACTAACCAAAACAGAATTACCCACCTTCAACCCTAAAACATAATTGCCTACCTCTTCACTTTTCTTTTATTTAATTTTATTTTTAATTTAGTTTTATTATTTTAATTAAATTTAATGGTTCTCATTTTTTTATAATAGTGATTTAATGTTTTTAATTTTTAATAATCATTATTTGAATTTTTAATCAATAAACAGTTAATATCTTAATTAAAAGATATATGTATATTAATGCTCAAACTATTGAATATTGTAACAATGTGATATATAGATTGTATTTTCAATATTATTATATTGTAATAATATGATATGTATATATAGGGTGCCGATAAAACTAATTAATACACCTATAATCTATTAAAAATTTTGATTAAAAAAATATCTCAATAGAAATTTATCAATAAGACAAATTACATTAATTAAAAATAAATAAATACTATGTACACTCATTAATTACACTAATATCTTCAGCTATATCTCTTTATTAATAAAAACTTATGATAAACTTAACTTAGGATAAATCCTAATTTTTATAATAAACTCTAATTTTATTTCAAATATCAAACTTTCTTATCATCATATGATTATCATATAATAAAGTAATTATAATAGAAAAATAATTTTCAAAGGACTCTGAACATACAAATGTATATATTATTTTACCTTTTGTTTACTTTTATGTCTTTATATAAACTCTATCAATAAACAAAAAACTTTTTTTTTAAAAGATAATTGTAGATATCAATGTGTTTTTTTTCTTGAAGATAGCTGTATATATAAGAGAATTACACATTGAAAATCTCTTGACCCTATATACAATCAAGTTTTACAACTTCTCTTTCATAAGGCTCCAACATTCGAGACATTTGTAAAAGTAAATTTGACCATTATTAGAAGAGGATTTGATTCCAAAAGTAATATGAATTGGGTGTGTTAACAATTTAAGAGGATTTATAAATAAAATGTATTAAAATGAATATATTAATTTCAATAACGGTACTTTTGGCATTAGAATGAGTGCTTATAGTAATATTTATTTTTGAAATTATAAACATGTGTGTACTTATAAAAATGGGTGTAGTAATTAGTTTTATGGGTCACAATATCCATACCCATATATATACAGAAATTTTCAAATCAGTACGCACTGATATAACTTCATCAATATGTTGGATGTTGATCATTAGATTTACATACTTTGATTCAAAGTGTATGCACTTGTCATAACTTCTCTATAATCAGTGGTCCACATGCAACACACTGATATAAGTTATATCAGTGCGCACTAAGGAGAAAATGACTGTATATATATATATATATATTTTTTTTTTGTATTGTCAGTTCGAACTGATATAAGATATATCAGTTCTTTACATGTGGGCCATTGGATTTAAAAGATGCTTTTGACAAGTGCATACAACCAATGTCCCATATGCAAGGAACTGATATATTCAAACTGACAATAAAAAAATTGTGTGTGTGTATATATATATATATATATATATATATATATATATTCTTTCTATTGTCAGTTGAAACTGATATAAAAATATATCAGTTCCTTGCATGTGGGTCATTAGATTTAAAAGATGGCTTTGACAAGTGCATGCAGGCAAATCAAAGCATTTAAATCCAATGACCCACATGCAAGTAACTGATATATCTTATATCAGTTCGAATTGATAATAGAAAAAATATATATATATATAGACATATATATATATATATATATATATATATTGTATTTTCAATACTGTTTTCCTAATGGAACGGCACTGGATCAATCTTCATCAAATTGATCCTTCTTCGGATCATCTTCAATTGGAATATTGAATTTTGTAGCATAGTCTTATTTAATTTTGAGTAATACCATTTCTCACATCATTTAGATTAGTTTGCATCAGTGTAAAACCAACCCAATAAATAATATGTTCATATATGGTATTTAATTAAAAATTAAAGAAAGGGATATATTGGTAATATATAGAGTGTGCTTAACAAACTTTAATAATTTCTATTGTCAATAAAATTATTTATTAATTCAAAATTATTATGATTTTAAATGAAACAATATACACACGATTTTATTTATACAATTTTTAAGGTAGTTTAATATATATAAATATATATATATATATATATATATATTAAGTTAATATTTTATATTATTATTATTATAATGACTTTAATTTCTTTTTTTACAAGAATAATGATTTTAATTTCAAATATATATATATATAATATAAAAGCTGACCCTCACGGTGCCACGTGTCGCTGTGAGAGAGCTTTAGAATTAGTTGATTAATTTGGCTTATATTAGTTAGCATTAATTTCAATCTATATTAACAAAATATATTAACATAACCAGATGAATGTGTGGCCTAATTGCATGATTCTGTAATTAAATGGAAAGATTACGTTATAAATCCTTTCTTCCACGTCTAAAATCATTGAAATTTATTTAAATGCATTAATTTCAATCTATATTAACAAACCGGATGAATAGACACTTGGCCTAATTTCATGATTCATAAATTAATTGCAAAGATTATGTTACTCACCCTAAATCAATTTAAACCCCATCATATTCTCCTTTAAATTAGACTTAGAAGCCCTCGCATCTCTCTCAATTTTCTCTATAAAAACCATCCAAAATCTCAATTTTTCTTTCCATCTCATTCAATCGAATCTTCCTCACAGACAAACTGAAAACACCCAAATGGAGGGGAATTGGATGTCGTTAGGTGGTGAGAGTAATTTCTATATATTTTTTTATGTATATATTTGGTTGATTAATTTTAATATTTTAGTTTTTGTTTATTTTATTTTTGTTCATTTCGCGATGACCGCCAAATGTATCTTTAGTCTTACACCATTCTCGGATGTCATTTTCTTATCAAAATGAAGCATCTCTATATGTTTTTTGATTTAAACACTTTAGAATTTTTTTTGTTTATTGTTTTTTTTTAGGAAACACTTTAGTAGTTTAAACTGTAATTTTTGATTGATTATTGTTGTGATGTATTTTGATATCTTTACTAAGGTGTTTATTACTGTGTTCATTATGTAACACTTTGATAAGGCTAGCATCCGACTCATCACCACCAATGCAGAAAATTAATGGACCTTCTAGAATTGTGAGGTGCTATGTACTTTGATGATGGATTCAATAGACAGACAAACTACAACAATAGTTAAATGTTAGGGTTATAGTCTTTGGTTCATCTTTAAAAAAACAATAGTTAAATGTTAGGGTTATAGTCTTTGGTTCATCTTTAAAAAAAAAACATTGTACCTACCCAGGTTTCCGGAATTTCTTTTAAATGAAATTTACATCGATTTTTTTTCCGTGTTTTTTTTCTTTCTACTTTTATCCTTTTTTTTCTTTTTGTTTTTAAGAATGTATTAAATATGCATTAAATACAATCCGATTATATCCTAAAAAAATATTTTTGAATTTTAATTATTCTTATAAATGGTAATAAATAACTATTTTAAAAAAAAATGAAAATATCAGTGCAATTAATGGTAATCCATGGTAACATATTAAAAACATTAATTATTTCATTCAATTCAATAGATTCATTTTCTAAATATATGAAATTCACTCATAATTGTTTTCCATAAATGGTAATAAATAGTTTTTTTAATGTAAGATAAAAAAAAAAATAACTCCTACTATTTATATCTCCATAAAAGCCTTCACCTTTATATTTTTTATTGAATCATCTATGACACGGTTGTGTGAAAAAAAAAATCTAGAAATGAGTTTATTAAAAAACAAATGAAATGTCTTCAGAAAATAAGTGTTGAAAAATAATTAATTTATCGCTAGGCTTAACAATAACCTCTATAGAGTTTTTTTTATTAAAAAATTGAGTACTTCTTGTAGTATTTCTAGAATATGCCTTTTTATATACAAAAATAAAAAAATAATATATTCGAGTTAATTGAGGTGTATTTAGAGGTTTTAAAATTTTAATTTATTAAAATGATCAGTGGAAAATCAACATTTAGTTGGTGGTATAACTACTTATTAAAATTAGTGCCGATTTCCCTTAAATTTGTATTTAGAGGTTATATATATATATATATATATATATATATATGTGTGTGTACACTTTTGATTGTTATTAATTGTAATATTTTTTAATTATTATGATTATTTTTAATCCGTAAATTAAAAATCAATAGGTAATCAAGAGACAATCCCGTAATTAATGGATAATTCTCTTAACTTTTGTCATAACTGATTTTTAATTATTAAGTACTATTAATTAGTTTTATATATTGTAATATTTGGTAAGTTTAAAAACAAACCCATAAATTCTTTATGGAATTCATTCTTGATTTTTATTCATTATCCCATTAAAAATGAGATTGACTCTTGATTTTTATATACTAATTAATAAAAAGTTAATCAGTAAAATAAATTTTTTTTTAATCCATAAGTCACAAATTAATAGGTAATCAATTGATAATTTTCTTAAACAATCCCATAAATATTTTTTTAACTATTTAGTATTATTAATTAGTTATATATATATATATATATTTATATATATACCCACACACACATTATAATATTTGGTAAGTTTAAAAGTCAAGCAATAAATTCTTATTTATTTATGAAATTGGCTCTTGATTTATATTCATTGTCTCATTTATAATGGGATTGGCTCTTGATTTTTATATAAGACTTTAAGTAGTAAAAAATAATAAATCCAAACTAACATTTCATATTCATTATTCAATTCAGTAATTAAAAAATTATTTATTATTCAATTATCTCATTTTTATTAACTTTTATATAAGTTTTGTTGTGTTTGAACAACTTGTTAATCTCTGCCCAAAATAAAAAGTCAAAACCCCTCTTTCTCTGATGTTATGATTATTAGTTGCTAATCTCATAATTGATTTTAATTATTAAGTTTTTCTTTGAAGTATTACATTATTTGGTAAGTTTAAAAGATATCAATATATTTTTTTTGCCAAAGCTATTAAGTAGTTATTAATTGTAATAATTTTTAATAATATATATTTTTTTGTAAATAAAAAATCTATAGATCATCAAGATGCAATCCAGTAGTTAATGTGATAGTGAATATATTATCTTAACCAATGTCATAATTGATTTTTAATTATCAATTCTTTTTTGTAATATTACATTATTTGGTAGGTTTAAAAGACAAGCCTTAATTTTTTTTTTAGCCAATTTTTTTTTCGTAAATAAAATATCAATAGGTAATCAAAACACAATCCCATAATCAATGAGAGTGAATAAACTCTCTTAACCAATCTTGATAATTGATTATTTGGTTAAATTTAATTTTATCAAAATGTTTAAAAGACAAACCATAAATTTTCAAAATCTATTAAGTAGTTATTAATTTTAATAATTTTTAATAATAAGTTTTTTTCCTAAATCAAGAATCTATAGGTAATCAAGAGACAATCATGTAATTAATGGGGTATTGAATAAATTCTTTTAACCAATCTCATAATTGATTTTTAATTATTAAGTTTTTTTTTGGAGTGTTACGTTGTTTGGTAAGTTTGAAAGACAAGCCGTAATTTTTTTTGCCAACATGCCATATATTCGTATTAATATTTTTTCTATATAATATGTATTATAATATTTGGTAAGTTATTACTTGTAATAGTTTTAATAATATAATTTTTTTTTCCTAAATAAAAAATCACGTAATTAATGGGATAGTGAATAAATTCTGTTAACCAATCTCATAATTGACAAGCCATAAATTAGTTTATTTTTTTACCAACAAGCCATAAATTCATATTAATTAGTTTTATTTTTTTTAAGTGTTGTTAATTTCAGTAGTTGTAATATTTAAAAAAAACGTATTATTAATTAGTTATCTATATAATATATGGGTGATGCTATAACAACTTAAACTTTTGACTTCTATATCTCAACCAACCACACATGTGCTTTTAATCAAAGAGTTATAAATGCATTCAAATCTCAAATATTGGATTAAGAGCACATAAGTGGTTGAGGTGTTGAAGTCAAAATTTTAAATCTTAAATTTAAGTTGATTTAGCTTGACCCGTAATTATATATTATAATATTTGGTATGTTATTAATTGTATTAATTTTGAATAATATAATTTTTTTTCCTAACTCAAAAATCTATAGGTAATCAAGAGTCAATCACATAATTAATGACATAATAAATAAATTCTCTTAACCAATCTCATTGTTAATTATTAAGTTTTTTTTTGAAGTATTACATTATTTGGTAAGTTTAAAAGACATGCCATAATTTTATTTTATTTTGCCAACATGCCATAAATTCGTATTAATTAGTTTTTTTTTTAAGTATTGTTAATTGTAGTAGTTGTAATATTTCAAAACAAAAGTATTGTTAATTAGTTATCTATATAATATATATTATAATATTTGGTAAGCTAGTAATTGTAATAATATAATTTTTTCCTAAATAAAAAATATATTGATAATCAAGAGACAATCACGTAATTAATGGGATAGTGAATAAATTCTCTTAACCAATCTCATAATTGATTTTTATTTATTAAGTACTTTTTTTTGAAGTATTAAATTTGGTAAGTTTAAAAGATAAGCCATGATTTTTTTGCCAACTAACCATAAATTCGTATTAGTTAGTTTTTTTTTAAGTATTGTTTATTAGTTGCAATATTTATAAAACAAATATTGTTAATTACTTATCTATATGATGTGGCAATAATCCTATCCAAATTTGGTGTTCAAATGATGTGACAACACTCTAATCCATTCATTTAAATTGTATTAGATTTGCATAATTTAAATGAATGGATTGGAGTATTGCCATATCATTTGGGCAAAGTAGCATTAATCTTATAATATTTGTTAAGTTATTTTTTTTGGTTAATTAAGAGAATTGATTCATTATCTTATTAATTATGAAATTGACTCTTAGTTTTTATTTATTATCACATTAATCAATTAAAACAAATAAATTCCAAGCTAACCCTTCATATTCAATTTTGTAAAAAATAAAACATTTCCTATTCAATTATCTCATTTTTATTACCTTTCTATATAATTTTTGTTGGGTTTGAAAATCCTGCTAATTTCTACGCAAAATAAAAGGTCAAAAACTCTCTCTCTATTGCTGAGTTTATTTATTTGTTTGTTTATCACTCAATCTGTACACTTTGATGCCAATGTTTATCCGTCATCTCATGGTTCCATCTCTTCCGGTCACCATCTGTCCAAATCCCAACACCCAGGAAATCTACTAAAAGTTCATAATTTATGATTTCACATTTTTCTATTTCAATTTTTTTAAACACTTATATTTTGAAGTGTTATATTTCGTTGTATCCTTTCTTGTGTATGTGTGTCTATTTATGATTAATGGATCTCCATGGTAGGTTCTAAGTGCAAGTATGTGATTTGATTTGGGTATTTGAGTTATTTTATTTTATTTATATATCTGTGTATAATTCATGTAATACAAATTACAATACATTGTCACGCATCTCTCTGTGTAATATCTTATATTTGTTTTGTATTGAGTTATATTCATTTGACTTTAATTTTAAAATTTCAGATTCAGGTCAGTTAGAGAAATCAAATAAATGGTTTTGGGTATTGTTCATCGCAAAATCATCTTGATATATATATTTTAATTTTTTGACTTTAGTTAAAACTACAGTGTTGATGTATGTATTCAACAGGGGCTCTAGCTACCGATATATTTAGGTATTTATACAAATAAGATAGATTTTAATATACACAGCTCTTATTTTATTTATTTATTATTGTTATTATTAAGAAGTTGTGATAAATTTATTTAACTTGATTTTCTTCACAGTCTTATTTTGTCAGATATCTAAGATTGAATTAGAACATCAATTTAGAGAGTATAAGGCAACAATTTGAATGATTTGAATTCGAAATTTCAGAAAATTGTAAAATTTGTGGTTGAAAACTTTATTTTGTATATTTCAAATGTAATAGCAGAAATTTGTAGTCGATTGATTTTTTAATGCCTTTCCTTTTTCTAATATATGTTAATTCCAACGGTAAGATTATAAACGAAAGTAAAAACAAAGGAATACACACGAATATATATTTTTTAAATAAAAATTCAATAACGATTGCATTATGTTTTTCTGTGCCCGCACATCGTGCGGGTTGGAAACTAGTATATATTAAGATTGGCTGTGCAATCCCATGAGCCAAGCCGAACAAAATTTCCAATCCTTCAAATTCCCCCACTAATCTTGCATTCGTTTTTTTTTTCTCTTAGCAACTGTAAGGGTGAGTTTGGTACGAAGATGAGACATGATAAGACGGGACGTGACGAGACTGGATTGAACATATTGTTCTGTAGTGTGTTTGGAAGGTCTGTGACAGAACTTTTAAGTGTACTATTATACGTTTGGTATGACTGAAACATGACGGGATAAGAGGTTTAAATGACCAAAATACCCCTATTACCTTAATTATTATTTTATCATTTTTATTATTATATTTTATCATTTTTATTATTATTTTAAAAGACAATTTAGTACTTAATTATTTTAATACCCAATTATGTTCAATTTTAATACTTAATTATACTTAATTATAATGGATCATACAATCTATGGGTGCGCGGCGGATCGGATCCAATGGATTTGCTATGATCCAAAATCCGATCCGATCCGATTGGATCGAAGAAATTGCAATCCGATCCGATTGGATCGAAGAAATTGCAATCCGATCCGATCCAATTTTATAACTGGATCCGATCTGATCCGATCTAATTACTATTAGATCCGATCCGATCCAATCCAATGGATCGAATTAATATAAAGTTGTTCTTAATATATGAAAAATTATTATTTGAAAAAAATAAAATCAAATAAATAATTCAAACATTAATAATTAATTCAAATAAAATTAACATTAAAAAAATACATAACATAACTTGTAAACTTATATAGTTCAAAAAGTTTATAATCCTTAAACAACAGCTCCAACTAAAATCATCCAAATGTTCAACATTAAATAAAATCATCCAAACAACATCAACACAAGTTGCTGAATTGTCTTCTAAAGAAACATGTGGAACAACACAACACCCAGACTCTGCTGTCCAAAAAAAGGTAAGAAATAGCACCCTATTTATGCAAAAGAATAAAATAAAATTAATAAGTGAAGTAATTTAACGAAGAATATAACCAAATCTAAGTTGAGTTAGATTTGTATTACCTATTTCCAGTGTTCCTACATGTTATTGTCCTTTAACATCTTGCTTAATTTGCTTGGTAACATTGTGGTCGTTGTATTTCCTATAATTGACGGTCTTTGTTGTATAGATTTTTAGTAGTGTGGGTCTTACTTTGTTTTGGACTTTAATGTATTTGGTCTTCTCATTTTAGGCTTGTTGTGGCCATGCTTTGGTCTTATACTCTTCTATAAATTGATAAATTGCTTTGGTCTTATATAAATTGTTTTGTTCTTATATAAATAGACAAATTGCCCAATATAAAAATAAGACCTAATATTTTAGACGGATCGGCGGATTCGGCGGATTTTCAAACGAAAATCCAAGATCTGATCCGATTCAATGGATTTTAGAATTTAGGATCCGATCCGATCCGATCCGATCCGATCATCCCCTCAGATCCGATCCAATCCATTGGATTGGATCCGGTCCAATGGATACTATTGGATCGGATCCTGCACACCCCTAATACAATCTCAACCATTAAAAAAGAATAATTACGAAAAAATTGTGAATCATTTTGAACATCATCCAACCCAGACCATCACCTAATTGAAGTTTATCCAACCCAGATCATCAATCTTCAAATTCAACTCAAAACATCAACCCAACAGCCACCATATATATATATATATATATATATATATATATTTGTCATGTTCTGTGCAATTTGAACATCCAACCCATACTTTTCTTTTCCAGGAAATACAACAAGAACAAAATCGAAACCCAAAATCCCAAATCAGGAACCCTAAATCGAAATCGAAATCCCAAATCAGGAACCCAGACTTGTTTAAGCAAACTAATTAGCAGAATCGAAATCCCAAAATCCTAAATTGAGAACCCAAAATCGAAATCCCAAAATCCAAAATCAAGAACCCTAAATCGCAAACCCAAAATCCAAAATCGAAATCGAAAAATCCCAAAATCCCAAATCCAAAAATCGAAAATCGAAAACCCACAAATAAGCACATCATTGTCTTCTTTTCACTTTTAGATCTCCAAGAACATATAAAAAATCCATAAAAAAACAGATCTATAAATTAATAAAAATCAAAGATGGTGTGTTGAACGAACAAAGGGAGGGGGGCGACCGGGTGATATGGCGGCATGAGGGAGACGACCTGGTTTTGCGACGGCGTGAGCCGCGAGGGAGTCGACCGGGTGATGGGGCGTCGTGAGGGAGACGACCGGGTTTTGTTGCGGTGTGAGCCATAAGGGAGGCGAACAACGAAGAAGAGAGAGAGCTGATGATGAATGAAGGAGAGAGAGAGAGAAGATGATGAGAGATGGGTTCTGGTGGTGTAATGAAGAAGAGAGAGAGAGAGATGATATGAGAGATGGGTTTTTAATTTATAGTTGGTATTTTTGTAATATTTTAAAGATATGAATGGCAATTTGGTCATTTTTACACTTGTCCCATGGCCATGGACATGTTGACCGAGGGTCAAGGGTGGTACAAGTTTTTAGGATTTTTATCTCATTCAGTCCCATACCAAAGTCGCGCCAAACGCAGGACAAAAACAAATTATCCCACCTTGTTCTGTCCCGTCCCGCGTACCACATGCACCCTAATGTTTTATGTTTAGGTAATTGTTCTGCCGTTGGCCCATTAGGATGTTGGTCCACAAATCTGTCAATCATTTTATTGTGGGTCTCAGGCTCAACTCTTTTCACGATAAGGTGGCTAACGGATTCAAGTTATATATCTATTCTAATCATTTAAAATTCATAAAGATTAAAATACGCGTAATTCAAAGCTAATAGAAATTTAAAAATAAAAATCAATAAACAGACCGTTTCGAAGACGGTACAGTATGACAAGGGCTGCAGAAACTAATGGCACTACAAATTTTTGACAGATGAACACACTAACTGCATACAGAACAGCGATTTATGCTTGTCTCACATCTTGGTTACCGCTGATTCACAGTTGGATAATCCAATTATTGACAGCGACGGCCGGCATGCTTCGCAACATCCCAACGAACAACAGATAAACCAACAGCCAACCAGTTCACACGTCCATGCTGCAGATTTATCTAACAGCTCATAAATAGCAGCTCGTGCAGGTTCAAATCTTCAGAAATCAGAACTCCTTGTATATGACAAGCAGTTAACTGGCCACACTATTGTCTGCAATATGAAATCAATTTTTGGTAAACTTGAATAAGAAACTACATATAGAAAATCAGTTGAAAGTAAATAGCATTTCAGTCGAAATTGAAACTATGCCACTCCCAAACACACTCTGGATCCACTTATCCCCTCCATACAAGTCAGTCATAGTGCTAGATGTGGCATAAGCCAGACTAAATGCTGCAGCTACGGTAAACATAAGCAACAAATATCGTCCGACATTTTGGATAACTACAATACCAAAGGGAGTGTCTTATCATAAATCTGATAAAACTACAGCAGGCAGTTGATACAAAACATTAAAAAAGTTTTTGAGACTAGACAAGACTCCTGGAAAAAATTAAAAAAAGTTGAGTGCTTCACTATTAAGGAGACGGGATTACATATAAATTGAAATGACTCTAGAGTCTAGATGTATGATTAAGCCATACATTATAGCTTTTTCTAAAATAAATTTAAAGGTCAAGTTTGGAGAGAGAAGTCCTAAGCAATGAAGGCATATTCTAGCACAAGCTTCTATTAAACCCAGGTTTAGGAAATATTGAGAATTACAGTGAGGAGGGACACTTGAATTTGTCCTCCTTCATAGAAGCCTTTAGCCATATTTAGCACAAGCTTCTATTAAATGCTTGCTATATCCAACTAAGATCAAAAGGAAAGGATCTAGTACTTCAGAGTTTCGAGGGCACAAGTCCAACAAATTCAAAGGCTTACTACTAGACAACATTCAAACCAAAACATACCAGTAAATCTAATCTGCCACCATTAAAATGAAATACAACCACGCATTTTTCGTGCGGTTTCACTAATCATGTAAAAAAATTTACACCAATTCTCAGTAAACTCAAGTGCAGGCTTGCACTTGAAAGTTATTTGACAAATAAATAAATAAATAAAACTTCCCTTCTACCACAAAATTAAGCAAAATCTTACCCACATCATCATCTGTATTCTCAAAGCTCAGCTAGATAAAATAAAGCAGTATGAAATTTAAAATTTGTAATACAGAAGCACACTGGCTCAGGAGTCCTGATGGATCTCTCACCCTTCATTGAAGGATCCTAGAGACATAAAACTGTTTTGATACGACTAGCAGCTAAAAATAAGAAAGTTAACTATATTTTGTAGAGGCTGCTATCTACCAAAAATTCTATTAAAAGAATGCTGAAAGTTGAAGAGTAATGCTAGACTTCCCAAATTTGTTTCCCAAATTCATTCCCAAATGATGTGGCATGTGAGTTGTCAACATCACATCCCTCGTCACATTATCTCATTATTTACATGATATTGACAACTCACATGCCACATCAATTTGGAATGAATTTGGGAAACCTAGCATTACTCAAAGTTGAATCCATAAAGTTTTCTTAGCCCTTCCAAGGTTTTGCAATTTCTTCTCAAAATAATGCCCCAATTAAACTAGTAGGAACTGAGTGAAACCATTTGGCACCAAGGTTCTACCAATATCAAAATCAAAAGTTGACTTCTTCACTTCATCTAGCTCATTGTGCCACTAAAATCAAGCAGTCTTCAAAAAGTTAAATAAAAAATATATAACAAAAAAGACAACTATCTAGACTTCCTAGTCAGTGTCGATGCCCACAACTTTCCAAAAAACAGAAAAAAAGAAAATAAAAAAGAGCAAGATAATCAGAAATTGCCCTGTAAAGAAACAAAATTAATCCAAACTCTCCGATTTTACATCATTAAGATGATTTTAATTAATAAACAATTTATTATCATACCTTCAAGAGCTCAATGATCTCAAAGCCTTAGCATTGTTAAACATATGAGACAAATGCAGCTCACAACTTCCAAAAGCATAATGACAGACGAGATCCTAGTAATCAGAGAAACACAAGATGAACAAGTGAAATTGGGCATATATGAGTCAGATTCCATACATCGGTAAATTAAACTGGGATCCAAATGTGACAAATCTGTGAAAGAAAATGCTCACCATAAAAGAACATTCATCCAGTACCCTCCAAAATTGGCATAATCATCAAATATGTCTATGATCATCAACCTACAAAATAATCAACTTAGCTTGCAAAGCAACGGTAGGATATTTGTTAGAGGCAGGGGCGATCTACTTGCAGACATAGAGCGACTATAGCCCACCCAAAATCAGATTAGTTTTTTCAAGAAAAAACTAATCTGATTTATATCTATTTTTAAATTATCACATTTTGACCCTTTCAAAATTATAATATTAGACGTTGGTCCCTCTAATATTATAATTTTGTGCTTTGGTGTCCCTAAGACAAAAGTTCAGCCTCCATCCCTGATTAGAGGGAATAAAAACAAGATAAAATGCTCACCACTGAAGAGAAAGCTAATCAACTGGTAACTTCAGGAATTTGCATAAGCGTATAGATTTCCTGCGTAACAACAATCAACATTGTCAAACGTTTTTAGAAAAAAACACAGCAGCTTCTGGCAGAGATAAGAAAAGCAATACTGAAGGAATAAAATTCCATCAAAATTCATCATACATGCACCAATAACAAACTATGCATATGGCTCGACTTTCTTTACTGTATTTTTTCTTCTTATTTTTAGACCCATCGGCATTTATTTTCTCACTGAACTCTGTGTTCCCTACTAGTCAATTTATTTATTGGGGGCAATATAATTCCAGGCCATTTTCAAGATATATATGAAATTTTGGTAGAAGTGTTCCGCTGCACAATGATTTTGAATGAAGCAGCCAAACATTACCTTGTCCAAGAATCAGAATTCCATTAGAGGCCAAAGGTACAACATCTTGAATCTTTTCACCAGTAAAAAGTGCTTCGTCAACTAGCAGGCAAAACAAAAATAATTCAGACTGCTTCCCCGCAAACAGAAAAAAAAGGAGGAAGAGAGAAAAGGCATGCATAGTAAAAGCTATGTTTTCTATTTTTTTTTTCCTAACAAAAATATTATACTAAATATTGATTTTGAAGAGGAAAATCACTGGCAAGAACTTTTGCAAAACAACTTTCCCAGGCCATAGTGCTTGCAGATGTCAAATGACAACGGATCTCGACCTCAAAACAATCTCACAAACTAAGGGAATTTGCATGCTTTGTCTTTATAATTTAAAACTTCAAACCAGTAAAACAGGTTACTTGAGAGACCTGAGATATCCGTTAGCTTTTCCACGATCTCATTTCTACCATTTTCATTAACAACAGTGTCCATCTCAGATACAGCCAGCATATGCACCGAATAGTATCCATCTGTAATCCAAATAGTTTGTATTCCTGAAGATAATTCAAGTATTCTTTAGTTGCAAGAAAAAAAAAACTGTTATATGAAGAGTAATAACTTCAAGCTTTCCAAATGAAACTGACCCGAGAATACATAAAATCAAACTATATAACTGAGCTACAAAACATTATTTCATTAATTTTTTTTTCCAATTTAACACTCAGGCTTTGTTTCCTTTCCCTCTTCCAGCCTCTATTTCTTATACTATACATAAAGCATAGGAAATTGGCCAGGCACCCCACATCCCACTCCTAGCATACAGACGGTCCATTTCTGGTCATTGTTAAATAGATTAGAAGTCATCCCTTTGATCACACTTAGAAATTGTCCGCAAAACATTGATTGTGAAACCAATTGTCAATATAAAAGATTAAAAGGAAACATAAAAGGAAAAGAATATATAGCAGCATACTTGAGGAAATATCAGGAAGAACAGCCAGCTTTTGCACATTCATAATGTGAGGCAGCTGCCTTATGTGACCAGTGATGTTTGCTCCAGCAATAGAGTTATAAAGGAGCAAAACATGCAAATCTCCAGCAGAATCCAAGATCAGAAACCTCTTTGAAGACACTGCCTGGACAGAAATTGCCTTCAAAGACATCATTGGCATTATAGAAGATTTTGAGCTTTTTAAAGCCACAAAACATGAACCCCCTTCATTTGAGTCTTGTCTGTATTTGACAGACTTCTGCTTTACTGCAATATCAAAATTCAAAGACAGTCAACTTTACAAGAAAACCAAAAACCAAAAATATTTCGGGCATCTCAATGCTAAAATAATGCAGAGACAAAATATTTTTTAAAAAACACACATATCATATTGTAGAAGTTTCACAGAAATATCTATGCAGATGACAGGGACAGAATAGATAACTAAATGACTACCCGATAGAGAAGAAAACACGAGAAAGCTTTAGATCAATAACATATTTCTAATAAGTAATTTACCATCCAGAGGCATCTTTATGATTTAAACCAAAGAACAGAACCTTGCTTATTTCTTGGTCCAAAGCAAATTACAAGTAAAGATATAAATTTGATACAAGTAATGGGAGTTGATGTATGGATGTCTACGTTAGTCAACGAAGCTACCGTATTCATAAAATGACAATGTACCTTGCGTGAATAATAATACACAACTCAATTCTCTCTTCCTCTTATCTATTTAGTGTATACGGTTCTTATGCTCTCTGTTAACATATTTCATCCAGAAGTTATTAGTCATCCAACAGAATCTTTGATTTTGCATACCGAAAGACTGGAGCTAAGCCGAAGCAAGTCCTGATTAACTAGAAAATGGAAACCGTTTGTCCACTTCACATAAACTCTCTATTTGTCATATTGATGGATGTTTCCACCTCTCCAGTGAGAAATCACATGTGCTTCTCACACAATCTAATTTTTTTATAGCTGACATGCATGACTGCATTTTGCTACCAAAGGTATTAACACAAGAGCATAACAGTTCTATGGTTTTTCTTAGGAATATAAAGAAGTCAACAGAAGGCAAAAGGTAACACATGTTTTAAATATTACTATTGAAAGGACTAAGGAGTCGAATGCAGTGTCAATAGGTGTATCAAAAATGGAAAAGACATGCATTAAAATTATAATTATCTGCCTAAAGTGGTAAATGATTTCAATCGAACTTCACTTAATTCTATTTGGTGCCTTTTACAGTCTGCAAAACTGAAGGCATATAATCTAACCTAGTGGGTTCTCCATATTGAAGTTTTTGTAGTTTTGTGTGTGTGTGTGGGGTGCCTTTTCAGCCTTGGGCATGCCAGTCTTTGTTTCTCTACTCTCATTTTGTAAATATATCATCTAGTTGAAAAAAAATGGTTCCCTCTTTTGTGTATTTCTTTCCATTAAATACCATTTCCTCATAAGAAACAGAAAGGAATAAAGAAGATATCTTTGAGGTTCCTATTTCAATAGTATCAGAAATATGTGTAAAGAAATGCTGGATCAATTTAATGAAAAAGTGAAGATATATATATATATATATACAGAGAGAGAGAGAGAGAGAGAGAGAGAGAGAGAGAGAGAGAGAGAGAGAGCCTTTAGGATTGATAAAGGTTATGTAATAGTATACCATATTTGCATGCTCAAATACTTCAGATTTTAAATATGTTTTGCACTTAAGGCATTTTCAGTTTTAATCACTAAGTTATGATAGCATGTGAACCATGTTTAACATATTAGCAGGCAGATTTGGCTAGGTATAGGAATCACAACATATAAAAGGCTAGTTATTCAATATAATCAAATTTAGATTTGAAACTCAAAGTGAGTAGTTATTATCAATATTTCCCCCCTCTCTCTATCACATACACACAATGCATATAAAGTTATCAATAATGAAAAATTCCCCTCTCTCTCTATCTCACTCTCACACATACCCATTATTAAAACCAAAAACCAATTAATAGTCACCTCTTTTTCTTCTTCCTATTCAATTCCTCATCAATTAATCAAGTGTCTCAAATTATGCCTCAATTCCCATTTTAACCCAAGAAAACTCTGTAACTACATCAATCTCACGTTGAGACTGAAGCTCAATACTTGACCCACAACCCAATTATGATAATTGGTAACCACTAACCAGTTATGTGATGCATTACTCAGCATGAAATATGGCAACATTGTAATGCCTGAGATGGCAAATGCCTTTATGTTATACACACCCAAACTCAAGTACTAAGTACCAGTTTGCATTCAGTTAGATCTCTAAGTCTTGACTTAGTGGCCATCACAACTAACAATACAAACCCTGAGGATTTCAACATGTAAGATTCATTGCAGGAGGCATAAATGCCGCTAAGGGTTGTGTAATAGAAAAAATATTTTCACAGAATCTTGCATCTATGAAGTTTTAAACGTAATAAATGAGTAAGATACAAAGTACTGACCATGTTAACAAATGGTTATATTTTAAAGCACAGCAGAGTACAAAAGTTACTTGGTGCACTTGCATTGACATGAACTGAAACTAGAATTTTAAATGAAGTCAAGCACAAACAGATTTATCCCACTCTTTCAAAAGGGCATCATCGTGAACAAAATCAATTGATAAGCCTTAACATTTCGGGGGAACCAAAGCCGCAAGATAAAGTTATTATGATACAACTCCAATTACTTCAAACATTAAATAATTAGGCCTCTGTTTGAAGCGTTACCATTAAAGTTTGTACTAATTTCGCAAATAAACAAAGAACACAAAACTCAAAAGTTACAAATAAAAACTAAAATTGAAAAACTCACCAGAAATAGAATGCTTATCAATCTTCCCGTCCAAATAATCATTGCAAAAAATCTCTTTATTCGACCCATTGAGAACCCCATCACCAATGATACCATTTGGCAAACCCAAAATTTTAGTCTCATATTTCCCATTCAAATCAAAATTCTTCACTCTCTTCACCTTCCCTTTAATCAGGTTTCTCAAATTCAACACCCTAACCCCATTTTCCTCCCCAAAAATCAAGAACCCAGATGACAAACTCATTGACCAAATTGGTTTGCAACACTCAATCACAGCACACCTCATCAGCTTCACTCTCGACCCATCATCGTCATCATCCATCGATTTTACAGCAAAAACCCAGATTTTGGAGCTTGAAAAAGAGTACATAGCAAAGAAATTAACCGACCCAACAAGCCTAATCGACGCCCCATGATTAACATCCAACAGAACCCCTAAGTTTTGATCAAATTGAAGACCCTTTTGTGAGCAGAAGACTTGAGCCTTGGCAAAATTGTTGCTTTTTTGAAGAAGATAGAATCTAAGAAGAATCTGAGCCCCAGACCTATGCGGACCCACCACAATGAAGAGGACTCTAGGGTTAGGGCTAGAGTTAGAATTCAAGAGGAGGAAAGTGGAGGCAGAGGAGGGAGGAGGGACTAGAGTTTGAGGATTTGGAGGGAGAGAGGTGAGAGAGAGAAGAGAGAGAGAAGGGTAGAGAGAGAAAGAAGAGTCAGAGTGCAAGAGAGCTAAAGAGAGGGAATTCGGTTCAAAGAAAACAGACTTTGTGTTAGGTGGAGATGAGGGTAGAGAAGGGTTTGGGAGAGAGAGTTTTGAGGCCTGAGAAACAACACCCATTACAGACAACTGTAACTTCACTTCACTTCACTTGAGATCTTTCGTTTGTTTGAACAAAGATTCACTTATATTATAGGAAGCTAGACTTTGGGTTTCGAATTGGATCATGAACTCATTATGTCCGAAAAGATTATGAATTTCGATCTCGTCTAGGATACCTCTATTTATACAAAATTACCCCTAAAATTAAGCTTAATTGCACGCGTTTGCAACGTTTGATTATAATTGCACAAACATCCCATGCATTTAGTCATCAATGATGGGGCCCACGGTTCGATTAAACCGGCAATTCCGAAACAGAACCGTACGGTCAAAACCGAAACCAAAACCGTGGCCTTATCCGCCGGTTACAAAACTGGTTGGAAACCGGTTGTGATTACGGTTCGGTCAGTGTTATGAGTAAAAAAAACCCGCCGAAAACCGACGATTTAACCGCCAGTTTTCATTTAATTTTTTTTGAAAAATTAATTAATTAATTAAACCGGCCAATCAGAAGCTGCTACGTGACAATAATTTTGAAAAAAAATTAAACTGTAACCGAACCGCCTAACCGGCAATTAAAAACAATAAACCAAACCGGCTAGACTGATTACGGTTACAGTTTTGCCTTCCTACGGAACCAGAACCGTAAGCGTAGCCGGCGATTCCAAACCGGGATGGAACCGGAACCGAACTGTGGGCACCATTAGTCATCAACCATTAAAATTAACATTTGACGCTCTTATCCATGTAGAAAGTCAAAATGTTATATTTTATTATTTATTTAATTATTTTATTAATTTAATAAAAAAATTCATTTTTCACTAGAAACCAATTCTTCATCAGATTTAAAAAAAAATGGAAACATAAAAAATAATCAATCTTTTTCAAACAGATCACACAATTTTTATATATATATATATATATATATATATATATATATATATATATATATAACAAAGATCATCAAGCTAGATCCAAACACTCTCTTTTTCATCTTCAACCAAAATTCAACACAAAAAAATATCAGTAAATAAAAAGATTTGTCTTGTCAAAATAGAGAAATATAAATCATTTTGAAGTTAGATCGAGAAACGATAGGTCAAATCTAAAAATGTGTCTAAAACAATTTAAAAATGGGTGAATGGGTTGTTAATCGATCATATTACCAGCTTTTCGATTAGTCAATATTTATTAGTCACAATCAACAACACAAAAATCAAGTAACAATGCGGAAATTACAACACACTTGATTTTTATGTGGGAAACCCTCCAACTGGGAAAACCTCACAGGACTAGCTTCGCTAGCCACATAACTACAAAAATCCAATATATGATAGTTTAATAACAACCTAAGTTGACCACCTAGTCACTTTTTTCAATGATGTAAAAATCCATTATAGTGATTCTTAGCACTTGCTTGTACAACTACCAATTGTAGCTACAAGACTTGAACTCAATGGAGAGAATAAATTGTCTAAGTGAATATGTAATGATATTCAATACATATTATGCTAGACCAACACAAAATGCTTAACTATGTGATTAGATGAAAACCCAACACTTAATTATAAGCTAACCCCAACAATCTCCATTTTCTTCAAAGATACAAGCAACATACATGAAGAAATCAAAGAACTTGCAAGAGTGTAAAGATGAAGTTCTTACCAAGACCATGGAGAAATCATGTAGACTCATTGATGCACATACATGGTGGGGATTGAGAGTCAAGAAGCTTGATTGACACTTTCTCTCAATAAAAAGCTCTCTCCTCTCTCTAGAATGTATTTAGGGTTTTTAAAGAGTGATTTTCGATATTGGGAAAGTGAGGAAGAAAGGTATTTAAAGACTCAAGCAAAACTACGTCGTTATGGAAAAATAAGGATTTTGGCTACCAAAAGTTGCCTTCCAGTAAGACAAAAACTAGACAACGAAAATCACTGGACAATTTTTTGCTACTAAAAGTCACGGTCCAGTAAAATGAAAACTAGACTACAAAAATCATTGGACAATTTTTTGTTACCAAAAGTCGTGGTCCAGTAAGACGAAAACTAGTTAAAGAAAATCACTAGACAATTTTTGGTTACTAAAAGTCGCAGTCCAGTAAGACGAAAACTAGACCGCGAAAATCACTAATGAGATTGCCACAATTTCCCCTCATATTTTCATGACCTAAGACGAAAACACCCAGACCACTAATAGGAGGAGAATGAGGCCTTCTCGAGCGGTTTAACACACTAACCTATATGCATGAAGTGAAAGTGTGATGAAGGTGTGATGCACAATAAAATTTGATAACTCAGATGAATGAATTGTGTGTGTGTGCACCTAATCTCTTCAAGAGAAACAAGTCAAGAAGACACATTCGAAGCTCAAACTCTTGAAACTCTTGGGAAACCGGGAAAGCTTGTTAAACACATGAAGAACCTAAGCTACCCATTACAAGAGTACCTCACTAGTTTGTCACATAAATAAGCCAATTATAAAATGGTGGGACTTACAATCTTCCCCTTTGACTATTTTGTGACAAAACCACAACTCACAAAAAAAAACCATAGAAAAGAAGCTATTGTCAACATAGAATATATTCTCACTAAATTACAAAGAGATACCAAAAGGAAAAATTATCCTTCAAGGTCTTTCAATCTCTTGCAATGATACACACTTGTGAGAAACAAATAGCAAGCAACTTTTCCGAACATCAAGCATAAGTGAGATTATCAAAAACAATTCAAAGATATGCATGCATTGCTCATCCTAAAGGTTATTTTCCCTTTCAACATGTAACTTTCCCTTTATTATCACAAAGAATACCAGAAATTGCAAACTCTCCCATATCTCTACTCCATTTTTTTTTATCATGAGATAGTCAAATGAGCTCCCCATTTCGAGTTACCTCAGTAAAAAAAGCTACTCATAAAACATGTTGCTTACTCAAAACAATTTGCTTACTCATACATTACAATTTTATACAACTCAAGCGATTGAGGTGAAATTCAAGGAGATTATCAAAAGTGTGTGAGATCGTCGCTCGGCAAGAAATACTAAATATATTAGAGATCATGCACGAAAATCAGTCAAAGCAACAATCAAAAGGATTTCCATATGAAGTCAAACCAATTTGAATCCTTTTGTTATTGAAAAGAAGATATAGACTCATACTAGCATTTGTGTGCAAAATGTCCTACTATATCAACTTTATCAAAAACAAGACAAGAATATTTATTCATTTGATCTTGATTTGCCCACACAACACATTAACAACATTGTTTTGAGCATATATATTTTTTTGTTTTATATGCTTTTATCTCTAACCATTTTTGTTTTTCTCCTTTATTAAAATCTAGAATGCATGTTTTCTGTTTTTCATGTGCATTTAACTCTCTTGACAGCTTTCACTAGATTTTACATAGGTTGCCTTTTCTTATATCCAAGCATCAGTAGCCCTTTTTCAAGGGAAAGCTCAAGAATGCATATCAATAATTCAAGAACATGGAGAAATATCTGAGATCAATCAAATGTAATTTTTAGAAGAACATTTCTCATACGGAAAAAGCATGCTTAGAACAAAAGTATAACATGCATTTCAAGCAAAGCAACTGTGCACAATTTTAAAAATCATAACTTTTCACTAGATAACAACCGTGAATCTTAAGCAATCACAAAAGAGCATAAAAGAAACCAATTTTCTGCAAAACATGAATCATGCAAGCTTGCTTTTTTGCTTGAGCTCCCGTTATGGGGTCAATCTCTATAAAATCATGGCATGATGCAAATCCCAATAGATATACTAAGCCTTTTGAACCTAGTTGCATCTAAGGGTTTCGTTAGTAAGTCTGCTAGTTGGTAATTTATTCATAAACTATGGTTTTATTTTCAACTAGCTCCCTAATGAAGTGATGGTGAATGTCTATATGCTTAGTTATAGAGTGCTACACAGAATTTTTTGAAATATTTATTGCACTCATGTTATCACAGTAAAGGGTTAGAGTACATTTTTTCCAAGCCATAGTCCATAAGCATTTGTTTCATCCAAATGAGTTGTGTGCATGCACTCACCGTGGCTATGTACTTCGCCTCCGCAGTGCTACACAGAATTTTTTGAAATATTTATTGCACTCATGTTATTACAGTAAAGGGTTAGAGTACCTTTTTTCCAAGCCATAGTCCATAAGCATTTGTTTCATCCAAATGAGTTGTGTGCATGCACTCACCGTGGCTATGTACTTTGCCTCTGCAGTGGACAAGGAAGATTTGCTTCTTGCAAAACCAAGACACAAAACTATAAGACAAGGTTGTTTCAAAGAAAGAAACACCCTTCGAATGTGCTCTCCTGGTCATCATAGATACCTACCCAATCTACATCATTAAAACCCACTAGACTTGAGTTAGTGTCAAAAGAGTATCATATCTCATAATTAGAATTCTAACTCACAAAACAGATAATTAGTTTCACAGCTGAGAGATGGGAATTCTTGAGATCCACTTGGTACCTAACACACACACACCCACACCCACAGTAAAAGCTATATCGAGGCTAGTTGCGGTCAAGTAAAGTAAGTTTCCAATCATACCACGATATAGGCTTTGATTCACATCTTTACCACTAGTATCCTTGTTTAGTTTCAAAGTAGTGCTCATAGGTGTGTCACAATGTTTGGCATTCTTAAGACCAAACTTCTTTAATGGGTTCTTTACATATTTAGAATGAGATATGAAAATCCTATTTTGCAATTGCTTGATTTGCAAACCTAGAAAGTAATTTAATTCCCCTAGCATGCTCATCTCAAATTCATTAGACATGACATCTATGAATTGTTTGACTTTTGACTCATTGGTGGAACCGAACACTATATCATCAACATAAATTTGAGCTATGAAAAGCTCATCTTTATGACTCTTGATGAAAAGCGTTCTGTCAACATTACCCCGTGAGTAATCATTGTCGATTAGGAATTTAGTAAGGTGCTCATACAAATCTCTCAGTGCTTGTTTAAACCCATATAAAGCCTTTTTGAGGCAATAGATATGTTTGGGGTGGTATGGATCCACAAACCCTATGGGTTGTTCAACAAAAAACTTCCTCATGCAAGTAGCCTTTATAGAAAGCACTTTTGACTTCCATTTGAAAATGTTTAAACTATCAAAGATAAGAAATGGATAAAAGTAACCTAATGGACTCAAGACGAGCAACAAGAAAAAAAGTTTCCTAGGAATCGATAGCCTTGTTTAGCACATTGTTATTGTCTTCACCGGATTTGTTCTGAAAGACCCACTTAGTACATATGACATGTGTGTCCTTAGTCTAAGTTGCTTGATTAGTGTGTAAAAACCTAGAAGGAAGATGAATAAGTGTATTTTAAATTCTATTAAATGTATTCGGACTTTTACCAACCTTTATTAAGATTGATTGAACATGCAAAACCTTAAACAATTGTTCTTGCAATTTACTATCCAGTCATGCAATGTTTAGATGGAACTAAACTTTGATGTGTATTTAATACAGTTTTTGTTCCATAATGTTTAGATCAGAAACTAGACATTAATCAAAATCTTATATTGATTCTGTCCAACGATGTTTAGATAGATCTTAACAATACCTAACCATTCATGTTTTGCTCTATTAAATCCCAATTCGTTTTAAGTCCAGTTCAACAAATATGTAAAGCATGCAACCACATAATACACTGAGGATTTTTTACGTGAAAACCTCGAAGGGAAAAAACCACGGGACCTAGTCCAGTCAAACCAATTCACTATGAAAATCAAGTCTCTAACAAACAAGAATTCATACTAGTCTTACAACAAATAGTTGTTGCCATACCTATGTTCTAACATTCAGACTCTTGATCGACACATTTATGTACCTATTTTAGGTTCTCTATTTCTAGCTTTTGTGCTTGGTTTCGAGTATTTTTGTGTATATAATATATGTTTGAGCCTTGTGAAGGTACAATTCTCATAAGCAAGGTGTTTGAGCTTAAAGTGATGGTTTGAAGGCAAAGAGGAGGAAAAAGAGTTGAAATAGAGATGGCTTGTGAAGAATGACTAACTTACAGAAGTCATATCTCCCTCCTCAGTTTGAACCGGGTATCGCGCTATATGTTTTTGGAAAGCCCTAGAAGTCTATTTTGTGAAAAAATTTACGGATCGCGATTCTGAATTTTCTAGAAGAAGTTATACCTATTTTATCAACTGGCGCGCGAAGTTGGAAAAATCTTCTAGATGGATATATGAGTTGAAGTCGCAGAATGAAGTAGCAAAATAGTTCTAGAGAAATCTGCTAGATAAATCTACGAGTTGAAGTTGTAGAAATGAAGTAGCAAAACTTTTCCAGAGATTTTTGCTAGATGAAGTCGCAGAATGAAGTAGTAGAATATCTGCGATTTGGGATCTGTGAGTAGAATTTGTAGAAGTTGGTCGCAAAACATTCTTAGAAAACTCTGCGGATCCCATTATGCAAGTTCCAACCAGCAAAAGACATCTGCGTCTTGAATCTGCGACTTGAAGTCACAGAAGTATGTCGGCATACCTTATCAAGTTGTAGATCTCGCGATTTTTAAGTGGGAAAATTGTCATTTCAGCATAGATTAATGCCCTAGCCTTCAAACTCTATAAACACTCCACTTTGTTGGTCTTTAAATACACTTTATACACTTTATACTCTACACATATACCAACACCTTCTCTTATTCTTCAACACCAAATCAAGAGAGAGAAAAGCTTCAAAGGCTTTCATGGAGGTTTTCCTCCATGGATATCTAACCACCACCACCTTTAAACTTTCTCTATCCATATTTGAAGTTGATCAAAGGAGAAAGAAGAGCAAAATGAAATAGAGATCTTGACTATCTCTAAACTCTTCTCTTTGTTTTATTTTCTATTTCGTTGATGTGTAATCCCTATTAGGTAATATTTGTAAACCAACACTTGTTCTTGTTATTTATTGTATTTATTTTGGTTTCGACTTGGATCTTCTTCTATTCTTGAGCATAAAGTTATATCTCTCTTTTCTTGACATGTATGTTAGTGAATGAGTAGAAATTGATGTGTTTTGCATAAGTGAGACTTTAGATTAATATTAGTTTTATATACCCTGTTTTATTTGCCTTGTTTTAATTGTTGTATTGTTTTAGTTTAGTTTATTTGTTTTGTAAAAGTAGTGTCTCACTCTTGTTTGCATGTTGGTGACGAAAGTGAATTGATATATATATATATATAGATTGATTCGAGTGAAATAACTGATACATGTTTCGGTTGATTAATTGTGCATGGATCTTGATTGTTAGCTCTTGAATGGATGGAACTTGATTTATGCATATGTATGCTAGATTAGGTTATGATCCAATGCTCTTATGCTCTTAAAGGTTTATGATTAACGTGATTGGCTTGTGTGTTTGGTGAACTTATGGACCTTGTGTGACCACTATCTTGCATCTCTCCAAGCCATATTTATTTTCGTAGTTAGAGTGCTTTGCCTTTAGGAGTAGACTAATTTGCTTTGCCTTTAGTTTATTTGATTTTCATTCCATCTTTATATTGCTTTGTAGTATAATTGCTTTTCCTCTTTTCATTGCTTTGTAGTTTAATTGATTTCCCTATTTAGTTAGATTTCGAAAGGCAAGCACCCAGTTATATTTATATCCTTAGTTTTAGGTTATTTTAATTACACACCTCACACACCATCCGTATTATGCATACACTTCACACACACACACACACCATTCTCACCACTTCTATGTTTTAATTACATCGTTTTAAAATAACACTTTAGCTAGAGATTGTTTGACGATAACATCTCTCTATAAGAATGACCCTTTCTTATTTGCTATACTAGTTTTTTGACTTATGTACTTGCGAGGTAGTTAAAATAGATAAATCTTTTGATCAGGACCAACAACGCCCCTATCAACTCTAGCCCAATGACTTATAACTCCAAACTACTTGAATGGTATTACGCGAGTGCCTTGTCTACGTTCCAATCTGAAGCTCTAGGAAAGATGGTCTTACTCCACACTATCTGTATTGGATAGCCGCCCTATGTATCTAACCTACTTGGTATAGCCCAAGGGCTTACGACTCCAAGCTGCTCGAATGGTCTTACACGAGTGCCTTGTCCACATCTCCTAACGTTTGGCTCCAGGGATCGGTCTCACTCTCTACCTCCAACCGTGCCTCGTATTGAATCTTGATGCTCTTATTTTTGCAGAGTCTTCCTGTATGAGTACTAGCTCTCGTGAATGGCTACTATGAGTTCACGACACACACTACTTATTCAAATATTTCACCTCCATTTTTGTACCACTGGATGGATATGAAGACGATCACTATGGTGATGTCCTTTCGGTTGTTCTTCACGTCTTGGACCGAACCTTCCAAGGTCTTGGTGATCTAGCTTTCACACATACAAATCTGAAAAAGAACGGGAATTCAATTAGTATACTAATAAACCATAATGAGAAAAGAAAACACACATGGATTCGGTTTTGATGTAGTCTTCAATTTCTTCAATGGCCAGATCAATATCGTTAAAGCGAGAGTGCAAAAGTCTATCATAACCCTACAAAATTGAAAACTATATAATCTAAGTTTATGTTGTATTTTGTTCACCCATACATGAAAATAACAACACGTTGATTCCCCCTTTTGATCCTAGAATTCCTAGCAAGAGCACTTGATAAAACGTTAAGCACAATTTTGGTTTTGCCAACCTTTTTCCTTTATACCCTATGAATGTATTTATAGTGCTTGGGGGAAACACTTTGCCATTCACAAGGTTTCTGTTTGATAATCAATTGAATTATCAAATAGAAAAAAGAATAACAATTAACTAATAACTTAACAATAAAGTAAATAAGCAATGCAACATAATTAAGATATCAAGAATGTATACATCGTAGTTATGTTCAATTTAGAAAACAGAGAAAGAAGAATAAAAGAATTGAGAGGAGGAGAGAAATATTGAGAAGCAGTAGAGAAGATAAAGAGGATTGGTTCTTTTAAGTATAATTTTCTGATGATTTAATCATTCAATTCAGGCCTATAAATAGACTATTTGTTACAACAGGATCATACACAACCTAACTAGAATGACAACGTGCAGAAATTAAAGGGAAAATGGCACCAGATATGCACCCATGATGTACCAGATAGGAATCCATGATGCACACTACAACAAAATTATTGGCACCGCTCAACAACAATCAAATAAAAAACTAAACATAACAACCTATTGACTAAGTAATCAACTTGCATGGGAGTATCACGTTTGCACCCGTGCAATTGTGACCATATCATTCAATCCCCTAAAAATCATCATTGTGTGCAATGATGAAATCGAGCCTCTTCGTCAACGTGATCGTTGTCTTGTGGAAGGTGAATGTCTTCGACCATGAATAACTGTGGTTTTTGATAGTGATAACCATGCAAGAATTTTTTGTCACAATAGTAATATAGTCCCTTCTCACATCGTTCTCGAGATTCTTGGTTTGTGATTCATCGAAACGAAATGGGGCTAGGCTGATTCGTTTTGTTGCTTGGTGGTGGTCCAAGAATTCCAGGTGATGAATACCTAGGTGTTAAGCTTGGTGTAATTGTCAGTGTGTGGACCGAATGGTCGGTCTTCCGTTGGAGGGTGTTGCATTCCTCAATTAGGTGAGCAACGCCAATGGTGTCAGACAGGGATTTGGGTTATTTGACCTTCACAACTAGCCGAATTTCGTCCTTTAGGCCAACAATGAAACAACCTATCAAGAAGTTCTCAGACAGATTATCCACGCGCTGCGAAAGCTTCTCGAAGGCTTCTTGATATGCCTCGATCGTGGTGACTTGACACAAACGGGTGAGAGCCTCGGGAAGGTCTTCATAGTCGGTTGGTCAGAACCGAAGGAAAAGTTCCTTGGTGAACTTCTCCCAAGAAAATGGCCCTTTAGACTTTGTGATCCACCGGTGCCATTGAAGAGTAATCCCTTTCAAATGGAATGAAGCAAGATGGACCCTTTGATGTTCAACAATACTCTTAAATTCTAAGTATTGCTCTGCTTTATAAATCCAGCCGGTAGGATCAGTAGCACCGAACGTTGGAAATGATAATTTGAGTTGGGTGGAGTTGTGGTTGAGGGAAGTGTAGGTACGGGAGATATCAAAAGAAGATGAGCATTGTGAGGTTTTAGGTGGTGCAAAAGGATTGTCAGTAGGGGTAGAATTGTGGGAGATACGTAAAGATTGAAGCTCAGTCAGTACGGTTTCAAGGGTGGATTGCATTTGGTCGAAGCGGGACTCATGTAGGGCTATGGCTTCAGTAACTTCATTACGAAATTCCAAGTTGCTCTTACCTCGTGTATCCATGAGACCGAATGGCTCTGATACCAATGATATGTTCAATTTAGAAAAGAGAGAAAGAAGAATAAAAGAATTGAGAGGAGGAGAGACATATTGATAAGCAGTAGAGAAGATAAAGATGATTGGTTCTTTTAAGTATAATTTTCTGTTGATTTATTCATTCAATTCAGGCCTATAAATAGACTATCTGTTACAACGGGATCATATACAACCTAACTAGAATGACAACGTGCAGAAATAAAAGGGAAAATGGCACCAAATATGCACCCATGATTTATCGGATAGGAATCCATGATGCACACTACACAGAAATTACTGGCACCACTCAACAACAATCAAATAACAAACTAAACATAACAACCTATTGACTAAGTAATCTACTTGCATAGAGTATCACGTTTGCACCCATTCAATTGTGATAATATCATTTGTTCATTGGTGTATTACGCATGGGAACTGATGAGTTACTATAACAATATGTTGACTTTAAGTTGAAAATCATGATGAGTTTTATTAAATTATATTTGGCTTATTGTTTGTTTCAACTATCAATAACTTGTGTTATTTCACAAGTTTGTTTGTTATTTTTTTAAAATGGTTGCAATGTGGTCGCACACATATATATATATATATATATATACATAAATTTTTTGTTCAGCACCCCGCCATTGTATTACTATCAACAAATTTTAATAAAAGCCAATGATTGTTATTAAAAGGTTTATCATTTTCTTTTTCTTTTTTTTATAAAAACAAATAAAATAAAAATAAAAAATATCAAGAATGAGAAAAAAGAAAAAAAAAACAAGAGTTAGAATCCATGCAGGAATCTCTCTACCAAAAATATCGTAATCCTTTTTGCTCTCATGGTAAAATTGAAAAAAATGGACTATTGTTCATAACTCTCAAATTGCAGCAACTAGAAAAAAATTTGTATAAAAGTCAGAATCAATCAACGAAATTGTTGGAACCATCATGACATTGTAAAATTTATTTGATAGAAATTTAGAAAATTGTATGTTCGATGGATATATTATGAGATTTATTTTTGTTGTTTGAAAAAAATAAATTCGTGGGCATATTTTGATTTCGTTGAAAATCATTCTAAATTTGAGATGAATGGATACTGCCAAAGCAGCCCACTCATTGATATTTATAAGTATTTTTTGTTGTCTTATATTATAATATATAATAATCGAGATTGCCATATATTATTTGAAAGATACCATGGAACATTTGGTAGAAGCATTACACCTAAGAGATATATCACCCAATGGAGATAGGTTATTTAAAAGTTGTATGATTTTACTGTTTGGATTGGTTTAAAGTTTTAAGTTAATGTTACACTATCTACCCAAAGGTGATTTTGTCACATTATATTCCAGAATCTTAAGAGAGTAAAGTCATGAATATTTTTAGACTTATTCTTGTTTTCATTTATTTATGTCCATGGTTTTATGATTGTTTGATGCTATGATTATTTTATTTTATATATAGCTCACTGCACTGTCAATATAAACAATCAATCCTCGACCATTGAGACTCTGATCGGAAACAATTTCAAAAGATGGAAAGGGGATGTGGAAATTTCTCTTGGTTTGTTAGGTATTGATAAAGCCTTGAAAGATGAAGAGCCTCTTAAGCCTACTGTCAAAAGTACTGTTGAGCAAAATGCCAAGTATGAAAAGTGGGAAAAGGCAAATAGTTTGAGTTTGAAAATTATAAGGAGATCAATTTCCGAGTCCCTGAAGGATGCTATGCGGCTGTGCGTAAGACTGAAATTGCAAAAGAGTTTTTTGATGAAACAAAGCTAAAATATAAAGAGTCTGATAAAGCTGAAACTTGAAAGCTGATGGATAAGTTGATGAGGATGAAATATGAGAATGTGAGTAGTGTTAGAGAGCATATCTTGAAGATGGCCAGATTAGCAAATAAACTGACTGGCCATAATGTTTCCATAGCTGAACCTTTTCTTATTTATCAAGTCATAAACTTTCTTCCTATTCTGTTTAGTCAACTGAAAACAACTTATAATGCTCTTTGTAAGTTCCACCATTTTGTGATTGGCTTATTTCTGTGACAAACCACATTGGGATATTTTGTATGGGTAGTTTAGGTTCATCATGTGATCATCAAGTTCATGATTGTGTTTGGAAAGCTTCCCGGCATCCCAAGTGCTTCAAGATTAAGAGCCTCGAAGGTATATCGCTTGACTTGTTCTTCTGAAGAGATTAGGCGCACACACATTACTCATTCAATTGTGTCTTCATTGTCATTTTAGTGTACATTTCACCATTCACACACTTGCACATCTTACATATAGGTTAGTGTGTTAAATCGTACGAGAAAACTTCTTCTTCTTATTGTCGCGGTCTTGGTGTCATCGTGGTGAACTGCGAAAACCATTCTAGTGGATTTCATAGTCAAAGTGTCATCTTGGACCATCGAGAAAAATGGGCACGACATTCCTTCAAGAGGATTTCATGGTTCAAGTGTCATCTTGGACCACCGCGAAAAACCTTCAAGAGGTTTTCACTGTCTAAGTGTCGTCTAGGAGAACCGCGACCAAAAGGGCGCGAAGTTACTCTAGTGACTTTCGTGGTTGTGGTTTCGTCATAAACTACCGTGAAAATGTGACGACAACTTTTCGACGACGTTTTAGTTGCCTTTGTCGCGGCAGTTTGTTGTCATGGTCAACCACGAAAATGAGACTGCGTCGAACCGTTTTTTCCAAAACGATGTAGTTTTGCAAGTCCCCTATTTATAACCCAAGACACTTTCTTGTTCATCAAGAACTTCGAGATTCTGAGAATGAGTGAGCATATTGAGTTCAAAAGAGAGAAAGGTTCTTGCAACCATTTATAACCCTCCGAATCCCTATTCATTGCATTTAGGACTTCAGCAAGTATGGATTTCTTGTGCATCATCACTTGGTAGGAAAGGACAAAATCACATCTTATTTATTGTTCTTCCTCTCTTTTTACCAAAACATCAACTTTAGTGCTTTTTCATTAAGGCTTTGGTGATTGTAGGGGTTAAATAATAACTAGGGTTGTTAGGTTTGCACATTCACACCTAATTAAGCATTTAGTGTTAGTCTAGCACTCATATGCATTGAGCATTCATTGATTGTTCACTTTAGACATTAATTCTCTTCATTGAGTCCGAGTCTTGTGGCTACATGTGGTAGCTGCACAAGCAAGTAGAAGTCTTACAACCAAAGGTGATGGTTGGCAAGCATTTGTCAAGTCTCACTATTAAGGGCTTGCAAGTAGGATAGATTGAGTTACGAACCTTGAGAAGAGTGACTAGATGTCAACTTAGGTTGTAATCAATTGTCCAAATAGTGGAGTTTTTATGACTAGGTGGCCAGCAAGGCTAGTCCCGTGGGTTTTTCCCGATTGAAGGGTTTCCTATGCAAAAATCAAGTGTCATTTAATTTCCACACTTGCAATTGATTTTTGTTGTTGTTTCGAATTGGTTTTTGTGATTAATCTTTACTAATCGAAAAAGTTGGTAATTAATCGATTAATAACTCATTCACCCCCTCTAGGTTGTTAGACACATTTAAAGTTTATTTTCAATTGGTATTAGAGCGGGTTCCTAGACATACATAGATTGATATGTGCTCTCATTTGTGTCTTACATTTTGCATTTCATTCCTTGCATCAAACACTATGAGTGGAAGTGCAATGGGTCATGAGGGAGCTTTTAGTACTAGACCGACATTGCTCACCAGTGACAATTACTCTTCATGGAAAAGAAAGATAGAGTCGTATCTCTCAGCTATAGATAAGAGGGTTTGAAGGGTGATCGAATATCGGTCCACTCCACCCATGATGACAGCTGAATATGGAAGCGTAGTGCCTAAACTCAAGGCTTAATGGAGTGCTCAAGAGTTTGAAGCTTTAAAATGGAACAACAAGACAATGCACTCATTTGTTTTGTTCCATGGACGAGAACTAATACAAGCTCATCCAAATCACAAGGAATGCACATGAAGCATGCGAGATCCTTGAGATGGCACATGAAGGGATTCAAATAGTGAAGGACTCGAAGCTACAAGTTTTACAAACTAAGTTCGAAACCATTAAGATGGAAGAGCATGAGTCATTCAATAATTTCCAAATCAAGTCTATGGACATTATTAACTAAAGCCATCAACTTGGTGATCCATACACTGACATGAGGATTAATCAAAAAATTATGGGATCTCTTCCAATAGATTTGAAGCCAAGGTGACGACTATTGAAAAGAATAGTGATTACAAGAAGATAAAGTCGAGTCAAGTTATCGAGAAGTTGCTAGCCTATGAGTCAAGGAAGCTTGTGGCTCAACTGAAGAAACAAAAGGGGATTGCTCTGAAAATCACCAAGCTTGAAAATGAGGAAAATGACTTAGATTAATAAATATCCCTTATGAACAAGAGATTCAAGAGGTTCATGAAGTTTGACAAGAAAGGAATGAAGTCCAAAAGGAATGGGATAAAGAAGAAAGTACCCTTCAAGAAAAGCTAGCCAAGATAAGCCTTTAAGGAAAGACATATAGTGTTTTGAATATGGAGGATTTGGGCACATCTTTATAGTTTGTGGTAACTTAAAGGGCAAGTGGAAAGGGAAAGCTATGGCCGCTACTTGAAATGATAGTGATAATGAAGAGGATAAGGAAGACTCCTCTAATGATGATCATCTGGCCAACTTCATTGCCTTTGCATCCTCTCATAGCAATGATGAGGTAGAAGATGACAGTGCCTTGAACCTTGACATTGAAGAAGAAGTGGGAGAGGATATATTTAGAAGTGATGATGAAAGAGCTTTTAAATGAGAGGTTTACTCGAAATGTTGATGAGTTGAGTGATGAGAGCTCTTTGACTTCTAGTGAAGATGACTTAGATTTCTGAGAATAAGGCTAGATTGGAGCATGATGTCTTCAGAATAAAGTTCAAGAAATTTCTAAAAAGAGCTACTCGCACTGTCGTTAAGCTCAAAGAAGAAAACTCAAGTCTCCGAGATGTCTTGATCATGACAGTGGAGGAGAATGCCACATTGAGTTAATTCACCAATATGTTGAGAAGAAATGTTAGTGATCAGACCTTGACATTGTCCCAATGGATAGGAAAACTTAAAGAGCGCGAGAGCCAGATGGAAGCTAAAGATAAACTGTTGAAGCTTTCTAAGGAAAATGAAGAGAGATTGAATAAGGAGTTGGAGGTAGTAAGAAATAACTCTCCTAGTGGGAAGTCAAGCTTAGAAAAGCTTGACATCATGTTAAACATGTAAGCCCTAGAGTCGAGCAGAGAAAGGGGTTTCAAAACTTTTTTTAAAAAATATTTATAAGTGACTTTAAAACCGTGTACGATATATAAGAATAAATAAAATGTAGGATTCGAAATTATACCTCAAGGCTAACTCCTTCGTTCTTTAACTTCTTGATGTTGCTTTTCGATTTGGACCACCAGATCTTCCTTGCCATCTCTCAGGTTCCGGCAACTGTGTGTTGGCACATCACGGGTTTCCGGAGGTTGTATGGAGGTTGAAGAAACAACACCAAACAACTCTTGCTTTGTGTATAGAGAATTCAGTCACTTGAATAATAAAAGAACAAAAAAATAAACTTTTTTTTATTGTTGTTGGTAGCCGCACCCCACTTTATTTCTTCTTTTCTATTCTCTGTGTTACAGGTTTCTTTTGTGTGTTTTGGTTCAATCAATTCACACTTAGAATGTCGTCTCCTAGCCATATAAATATATCAATATATATATATATATATATATATATTAAAAAATAGATACATATCCTTTTAAAATATATCTATATATATTCAAAAAGATAATTCGTATTAAGTGTCGTATGTAGAGTAGCATTCTAACTCCCACATAACCCTAGTTAACTTGAACTTAAACACTAGACTTAGTAAAGAATAAAATAATATAATTATTTTATCTTTGTCCCAGTCATGATTTGAACTTGCAAGCTCCAATTAATAATTAATTATTAATTATTAAGTCATTAATTAAATAATTTAATAATTTAATTATTATTATATTAATTAAATAATCTCATTATTCAATTAATCCCTAAATAAATACGTGTCACTTTCGTAACACAATTAATTGGATAATCCAATTAATCAACCGTGACCCTTGTTACCTTTAATCAATTGGGCTAGTAAGGGGACCTAATGAACCCACTGTTTTGAGCTCCAATAATATTTAGAAATAATTAATTAAACTATTTAATTAATATTTCATGATTTTTAACCTCGGAGTTATTCTACTAAAAACCCGAGGCTGCACTCTAACAACTACAGATGTATTACACAAACTGAATGTACAATTATCCATCGATATAGCTATTGCATACGGTATGATCCTCCACAAGTAGTTCATAATTAGAGCTAGGTCATGAAGTTCGTTATACCCCTCTAATTATATCTTTTCCATTAAGTACCATTGATTCTCTAATGAACAATAAATCCTAACTTCCTTTACGGAAGAAAGAGAGCACTCATATTGTTCAAGCCCCAAATCAACCCTTAAGGGAACTACTATCTACTTCTGGCAAGAAGGAGTGGCTTCCAATATTTTGTACATGCCTTCCCAACCACAAGCTAAACAACGATTTCAACATACAAAGTTATTGACCGGGAATGCAACTCCGATCTCACCCATGGTATATCAAAAACCACGATCTAACCTGAAAGAGTCGATAATACACTCAGGATTAAGATCACCCATATATAGCCATCATTTATCGATATATATGAATCTCATCATGTAACAGATCTTGGTGAGAGATTCATATAGATCGTGGCCTAGTCCTATGTAATCACATCATATAAGGTGAATCCATTCTCATAACACCATATGAATAGTCTAGGATAAAACCACCGTACATTACAGAATGGACCACAGTTGTAGATTAACCATAAATAAAGTACTCAGCTCTATTTTCTATTTACAGACTCTTTAGATTGCTCATCTCAAACTGAATTCCTCTGAATATGACACTCATATACTCAGTTTGGGATTACATCCGGCAATCTTATGTTAAGTACACATGATATATATGTATGAGATATATGTATAGAATGAATAAACCACTTATTTTATTAATGTTTCATTTACATTTACAAATTACAAGCTTTAGGGCATAAACCCCAACAATCTCCCAATTGCATTAAAGCAGGTGAGACATATCTCATAACCTTAGACCCTCTAGGTGACTTTCAAAAACTTTAGCCTTTAAGGTCTTAGTAAATGGATTAGCATGATTGTCCTGTGACGCTATCTTGGTCACGATCACATCCCCTCACTGCACTATCTCTCTGATGAGAATATATTTCCTTTCTATATGATTCCCTCTCTTGTGGCTTCTTGGTTCTTTGGAATTAGCCATAGCACCATTGTTATCACAATAAAGTGTGATGAGCTTATCTAGATCAGGAACAATTTATAGATCACTTAAGAACTTACGGAGCCATACAACCTTCTTAGCTTCTTTACAAATGGCTACATATTCGGCTTCTATGATGGAATCAGCAATACATGATTGCTTGACACTCCTCCACACTATGGCGCCATCACCAAGGGACTGACCCAGACGTGGATTTCCTATAATCCTTTTCTGACTGAAAGTCAGAATCTGTTTATCCTAACGGGATCATATCTTATCCTGAATATACTAGCATATAATTTCTCGTTCTCTGAAGATACTTGAGAATAGTCTTTACTGCTACCCAATGATCTAATTTTGGGTTGGATTGAAACCTACTGGCTAATCTCACTACGAAGCAGATGTCAGGTCTCGTGCATAACATAGCATACATAAGACTGCCTACTGCAGACGCATATGAATATGTCTCATATCCTCAACTTCTTGAGGTGTCTTAGGACACTGTTCCTTAAACAAGTGAACTCCATGCCTAGAAGGTAAATTACCTTTCTTGGAGTTTTGCATCAAAAATCGCACAAGTATCTTGTCTATATACGATGCCTGAGATAATGCTAAGAGTTTATTCTTACGATCCCTAATTAATTGGATCCCTAGAACATAACTCGCATCTCCCAAATCTTTCATTTGGAATTGGCTAGCCAGCCAACTCTTTACTTTCGACAATACCTCTACGTCATTCCCAAAGAGTAGGATATCATCTACATATAGGACTAAGAAAACTACCTTCTTGTCAATGATGCACTTGTAGACACAAGGCTCATCGACGTTTTACTTGAAGCCATAAGTTTTGATAGCATTATCAAACCTAATGTTCCAAGATCTAGATGTCTGCTTTAGTCCATAAATGGACCTTTGCAACTTGCAAAACTTTTGCTCTTGATCTGGAGACATGAATCCCTCTGGTTGCATCTTGTAGATGCTCTCATCAAGATTGCCATTTAAAAATACAGTCTTGACGTCCATTTTCCAAATTTCATAATCGAAATAGGCAGCAATGGACAAGAGAATCCTAATAGACTTAAACATGGCTACTGGCGAGAAGGTCTCTTCATAATCGACCCCCTAATTTTGGGTACAACACTTCTACTTCTCTCTTTCTTTTGTAGATCCACTTACACCCTATGGGTTTTATCCCAGCCGGCAAGTCTACAAGTTCCCAGACTGAGTTGGAGTACATGGACTCCATCTTGAGATTCATAGCTTTAAGATGTAAGTTCCTCATATTTTGATTTGCTTATTTCATTGTCAAACCACATAGGGATTTGCTTGTAAAGGTAGTTAGGTCTCATTGTTCGTGATCAAGCCTCGATGACATCTTCAAGCTCAAGAGCACTTCAAAGGTATATCACTTGCTTAACTCTCTTTGAAGAGACTAGTAGCACACACATACACTCTATCATGCATGCCTTACATATCTTGCATTTGTGTTTCAATCTTGTGTTGTGTGTGTTCTTCTTTACACTTCTCACACATGCACCTTGGTGTTAGTTCTAAGTGTGGTTGTGGTCTATGTAATTCGTTTGCCGATGTGTGTGTTCGGAAACGTCTATACCCGTATGTTGGTGTGATTTTTCTTTGCGCGATGAGTGACCCTCGCTGAAGGTCTCTTTTACATGGGTAGTGTACGGGTTACCTACCCGTGCAGTTACCCGTGCACTTAGGATGGGTATCGTCGGGTCTTTATTATGCACGGGTTGTGCACGAGTCTTAGCTGTGTAGTTACCCGTGCACTGATGTTGAGTGCTTTCGGGTTGCATGGCTGTACGGGTTGTGCACGGGTCTTCTACCCGTGCAGTTACCCGTGCACTGAGGTAGGATGCTCTCTGGTTTATCATTTGCACGGGTTGTGCACAGGTCCCTTACCCGTGCAGTTACCCGTGCACTTAGCCTGTTTTGTGCCTATTTTTGCCAAAACAACGTAGTTTCATTTAGGGCTTATATATATATATTTCTTTCTCTCCCAACTCGTTGTAAGAGCTTCAAAACCCATTTTTTAGTGAGAGAAAGTGTTCATTTGAGAGAGAAGCTCCAAGAAAGCATTTATACTCAACCAAACTCATATCCATGTGCATCTAGCTTCATCCTTGCATCTTTTCTTCATGGGTCTTCATGCTCTTATTGACTAGGTAATTGAACATGTATTAAAACTTCTTGTTTCATCTTTATACTTTTTTTTACCAAGGGTAGCAATTATTTGTTGATTAATTGCATGTTTATTTGGTTTAGCATGATTTAAATATGCTTGTGATTGTGTCTGTTAGTTGAGATTGCATGTTCATTGATAGCTAGTATTTTAAGACCATTTTGCCCTCTAGCTAATTCTTCTTGCATTTGCATTTAGATATTGATATCTAGGATTTGCACTTATTGTCATCTTTAAATACCTAGATAAGCATTTAGTGTAGCCTAGCATTAATTGCATCCTAGAATATTGTTATATATTCACATAGGTTGCTTAATCTCTTCATAGATTGTTAAGCTTTGTGAGTAAGTAGATTAGTGCACAAGCTTTTGGTTTAGAATCACTATTAAAGGCCCGTTGGGTAGAGTGAAAGGGTTAGTGACCAAGAATGGTGTGACGAGAGGTCAACCTAGGTTGTCAACTTTCATTCAAATAGTGGATTTGAGGACCGTGTGTGGCTAGAAGGATAACCCGTGAGCTTTGCCCAGTTGGAGGGTTTCTCATGTAAATCAATCCTTGTGTTTTTATTGTTTTCTGCGTTTTATTTTGGATTGATTGATTGCTAATATGGGGTAGCTTTATTAAAATTGACTAAGTTGAAAAGTTGGTATTATATCAACTAAAACCTATTCACCCCCTCTAGGTTATTGGACACACGTTCTTAGTATTTTCATAAGTCATTCCTCTTTGTCAGGATCTTCCATTGCATTCTTATATGTCAACGGATCATCCACACTATTTTTAGAGACGACATCTCATCCGTCTCCAATACCCACTTAGCGTTTAGGTTGTCGTACAACCCTCTCACTACGTCTATGTGGTAGTGTGTCCTAACTAAGAATCATCTGACTTTCAGATGTTAATGGATCAACAAATCTTGTTGACTAAGCACTAGTCATACCAGGCTCCATCTCATTTACTACAGTTTTTCTTCGAGGTTTATGATCACTCATATAGTTGTCCTCAAGAAACGGTGCATTTGTCGATACACATACTTTGTTCTCCTCAGGACTATAGAAATATCCATCTCTAGTCTCCTTGGAATAACCTACAAACAAGCATACCATAGACTTAGGGTCTAGCTTTCAAGTTCTATTCTTCAGTACATGTACTGGACACCCCATATGCGGAAATGTCGCAAACTAGCTTTGCGACCATTCCACAACTCTAGGGGAGTCTTAGGAACAGATTTGGATGAGACTACATTCAAAATATAGGCCGCTGTTTGTAGTGCATATCCCCAAAAGAAGTTTGGTAATGATGAGAAACTAATCATAGATCTCACCATTTCCATCAGGGTTCTATTTCTCCTCTCCACAACACCACTATGTTGTGGTGTTTCAGGAGCTGTGAGTTGGGATACAATCCCATGCTCAACCAAGTGGTGTTCAAACTCTTGGTCAAGATACTCATATCCACGATCTGATCGTAGAGTCTTGATAGTCTTGCCTAATTGGTTCTCAACTTTAGCTCGGAATCTTTGAACTATTCAAAAGTTTTTGACTTCCGTTGCATTAGGTAGACATATCCGTATCTAGAGTAGTTATCTATAAAAGTGACATAATACTCATAACCACCCCTTGCTTTAACATTCATCGGTCCATAGACGTCTGAGTGTATAAGCTCTAGTGGTTCCTTAGCTCTAAGCCCTTTCCAGTAAAAGGTCTCTTGGTCATTTTACCTTCTAAATAGAATTCGCAGACAGGCAAGGTGCCAACCTTTAACTGGCATAAAGGCTCATTTTTTATTAGTCTATCTACCCTGCTAAGGTTGATATAGCCAAGTCTTAGATGCCGTAGATACGTTTCATTATTTGGAGAAACGTTTTGTCGTTTTGTTTTATGTTTTTCAACTTTAAATAATTCAGCATTGAGCAGTGATGTATGAATTAACGGTCTTAAAACAGACAAGTTGTTTTCATTTAAACCTGAACAAATATTTAAACAATTTCGAGAAATAATAACTGACTTATTATTAAAAGAAATGGAATATAATTGTTCCAACATTTTGGACACAGAAATCAAATTCCTTGTGAATCCAGGAATAAAATAAACAGAGTTTAAAATAATAAAACTATTTTCAAACTGGAGTCTAAATATTCCCACTGCTCTTGCTGACACGACATCCCCTGACCCAACTCGTATCGAGAATGCCCCATCCTCTAGCTCCGTCCGCCATTGACCTTAGCTGTGTTAAAGTAGGATATCATGACCATGACATGTTCCCTGACCGATGGACCCTTCTTTATCCGTGCAAGCATTACAGAACGTACAGCTTTGTGCCGCTTTTGCTCGGATGGCTGCCAGAACATGGCTTGAAATGACTCCATGACTTCGAATGCTGTATTCATTGCCTCATGACAAGCACGTCTGTCATGCTAGCTAAGAGATATATTCAGGCCTTCTCATCAACTGAGACCCATTTCTGATGTGCCTCAAGAACATTTCGTGTGGCATTGGCAGCAGGCTCAGGAGGACATTCCTTCGTTAGCACGAATTTTAGGTCTTTGGTTACCAAAATTGCATTAAGGTGATGTTTCCATTTCATGTAATTTTCTCCGGTTAGTTTGTCATTAGCAAGGATTTGTAAAAGTGTAGAAGACATTGCTGATAAAACATAAATAAAGAATTCATTCAATCATATATTTAATTCAATGTCAATATTTGGGATAAAATTAAATATGATGCATGAACATATTTAATGAACAAGAAAATCCCTAAAAACGGTTTCTACGCCACGATAATCCAACATACCACAAGCGAGTGCCGCCTTAGGGTCGGTCAATTACTTGCACGTTGGATTGAGACATTCTCAATCAAATAATATACCAGAATAACTCTTATTCCTCTATCATACAACCATAGTTTAATTCAGTCAGGTTTATAATTAACACATTTAATTAAAATATTGTGAGTGTAACCCACCATTTCAGATCTCTTAAGCTTAACTTGAGAATTGCCGCCTTAGGGTCGGTCAATCCCAAAATACACTCAGAAACTCTATTTGTTAGGAATTCAACATTGATATTGATTCTCATGGAGACCCTCCTTAAGGAGGACGAAAACAAAGCCGTCTTGAGACCCCACTTGAATCTCACGGTGTTGAATTAATGATGGAGACTGCGAGATATAATGTCATATATCCCTCTCCCTCTCACTATTTCAGAATTAGGGTTTTCAATTATTAATGCACTTAGATATTACTAAGATTAAACGGCTAATTTCAATCTAAATGTCTAGGGCATATATAACAAATTATTTAAATCTTATTCTAATAACAAATAAACTAATCCGTTTTTTAACTAATTAAAAATCTAGTTCATTATTCAAATTCTAATCTATGTGAACAGTTTTAATTAGACTAGAATTATTTAATGTGATTTACCAAGTTTTAACTATTAAAACTGAAAATACTCTAAAAGTGATAAAACTAACCTAGGGGGGGGGGGGGGGGGGGGGGGGGGGGAATAGGATTTAACTAAATTAATTTTCATCTTTTGGTTAGTCAAAATTAATCACAACAAAACCCTAACAAACAATCATTGTAACAAGATGCGGAAGGGGGGGGGGGGGGGGGGGGGGGGGGGGGGGGGGGGGGGGGGGGGGAATAGGATTTAACTAAATTAATTTTCATCTTTTGGTTAGTCAAAATTAATCACAACAAAACCCTAACAAACAATCATTGTAACAAGATGCGGAATATAAAATAAAGACACAATGATTTGTTTTACGTGAGAAAACCCCAATAGGGTAAAAACTCACTGGCTTAAAAGCCACTCGAACCCTCGAATCCACTATTTGCAAATACGATTACAATATAGGTTGACCACATCACACCTAATCGGTTACTAATCCGTCTTTGCTACCCACCGGCCTTTAATAGTGATTTTACGCTCTTGCTTGTACACAACCAACAGCATATACAAGACTCAACTCTGAATAGAAGAGATATGCAACCTAATGTGAATATGAAAAATATGAAACATGCACAAATGCTAGGTCAACACATTTAATGCTTATCTAGGAATTAATAAAGACATGTAGAACATTCCTAGATATCATGTTGCTATATGACATGCTCATACTTTAGCTATATGAAATCAAAGCATTCCTAGATGAAATAGCTATAACAATACAACAACCCAAACATCAACAAACATTTCTATTTGTAATGAAAATTCTAATCTAGACGCAAACAAGTATAAAAGAGATTTCTTGTTAAGCAAGAACACAAAGATGGATGAGAATGATGTTTTACTTACCAAGTCAACTATGTTGATGAAGACCCATGCTTAGAAACATCCTAGATGAAGTTAGATGATGCTTGAATCATGAATGAATGATGCGAGATTGGGTTTTCGTTAATAAAAATGCAATCTTGCTAACTTTCCTTGCAAGTCACTCTTGAGCTCTAAAAAGAATAAGAGAATGTGTATTCTGAAGCTGTAAAAAGGCAAAGAAGGGAAAAGAACATATATATATATATATATATATATGGAGCCTAGACAAAATTACACCGTATTGAAAAACAGCAACAAAATCCCATCATTACTGTTCGCTGGATCGCGGCTTGGGCAAGTTTTCCAGATCGCGGTGAAAATAATACAAACTAAACGTGTGTCTACTAACATAGAGAGGGGGGGGGGGGGGGGGGGGGTGAATAGATTTTAGTTGATTTATTATCAATTTTTCTTGATTAGTCAATATTAAAAATTCACCTCATAAACAAACATACAAAATCAAGTGTAAAGTGCGGAAATATAAATAACACTTGATTTTTACTTGGAAACCCTTCAACAAGGGAAAAACCACGGGCTATTCTTCTAGCCACACACGATCCTCAAATCCACTATTGTAATTATGTTTACAACCTAGATTGAGCTCTAGTCACACCATTCTCGGTCACTAACCCACCACTACTACCCAACGGGCCTTTATAGTGAATCCTTGATCACTTTGCTTGCCAACCACACCTTGGTTGCAAGACTTCACTTGCTTGTGCACTACACCTTGTAGTCACAAGACTTAACTCTCAAAGAAGAGATTAATTACCTAAGTGAATATATGAATATTCAAAATGCAAATAATGCTAGGCAAAACTAAATGCTTATCTAGGAATTAAATATGACACAAAGTACAAATCCTAGATCTCAATGTCTATATGAATGCTTATAAAGACCTAACTAGATATAGATATGCAAGTCTAAAATCTAGTCATCAAACAAAACCATATCAACACATGTTGTCATATAAAATGGTAAGGACAATAAATGCAATTAACAAATGCAATCAATGAGTCCTAATTAGCTAAAGGGCAAATATGTCGTAAATGCAAGCTATCACAATACAAACCCCAAACATGTCATAACTTCAATTGATATACAATAAATATGAAGATTTGCTAACCTAAGCAATAAATGACATGTCTTGGTAAGCTAGAACAATAAATAAGCAAGGATGTGAGTTCTACTTACCAAGTAAAGACATTAATGAAGACCTATGCTTGAATGATGCTATATATACAAGATGATGATGGGTTTTGGGGGTTGGAGAGTCAAGGAACAAAGCTTGAAGCTTTCTCTCTCTAAGGGTTTTTCTCTCACTCAAAAATATGTTCTTAAAGCTTTGAAAAACGAGTTGAGGAAGAAGAGAACATATATATAGAAGCCCTACACAAAACTATGTCGTTTTGAGAAAGTTTACAAGAAGACAAGGCAAACCGGACGTAGTGCGCGGGTGCCACTGTACGGGTACCTACCTGCGCACTGACCCGTGCACATGGGCTTTACTGGTTCGAGACCAGCGAACTCACCAGCGAACCGGGGATCAAAATGCAGTAAGACCAACCGCGCTGGTCTACTGCACAGGTATGGACCCGCACACTGACTCGCGCGCAAAGACATCGTTGGTTCATAACCGGCGAACAGACCAGCGAACCGGGGTCTAGAAATCACACCAGGCAAACTGCGATAGTGGCTACACGGGTAGTAACCCGCGCACATGCCCTGTCCACCCGCAAAAAAAGAAGCACTTCAAGATGTGCGAGCGCGAATGCAACAACCACACTTAAATCTAAAAATGAAGTGCAATTGTGATTGTGAAGGAATGCACACATGAGCAATCATGAAACAAATGCATAACAATTTAAATGCATGTAAGAGTGTGAGTGTGCAACAATCAATGCATGTCAATACAAATGCATAAGATGTGAGTGTGTGCAACTAAATCTCTTTAAGAGTTAAGAACAAGTGAACTACCTCTCTTGAAGCTCTTTGGGATAACCGGAAGCATGTCTTCGAGAAAACCACACTTGGAGAACCTATGCTACCCATTACATAAACATCCCCAATGTGATTTGTTATGAAATAAGCCAATCATAAAAATGTGGTTCTTACACGCAGTACACACATCCGTGCACCGTTTGGACAAAATCGCGGCGGGGACCCCTATGCATGCAAAAGCACAGGCCGCGGTCTAAGCAGCAGATGCCTACTGATGTATACCGCGGCATGGACCACTGTGCATACAAGTGCACAGACCACGGTCCTCAATGCATGTACCTTTTGGAACCAACCGTTGTTGGGACCGCGGCGGAGGCAGGTGCCTAGCCAGCGACCTGCACCGTGGTGAAGAGGAAAATCCTCTTTTCCAGGCAAACTCAACACACTAATCTAATATGCAAAATGTGCAAGTGTGGAGTGTGATGAATGACATATAATGCATCATTCAAAAACATGTAATCAGGAATATAGTGCATGCAAGTGAGTGTGTGCAACTACATCTCTTCAAATAGGAGTAGAGTCAAGTGATCTACCTTCCTTGATGCACTTGGATTCCAATGCCTTGATGATGGGAGATCTTTAATTCCTAATCTACCCCTTACAATATTTGACCCCAATTGTGATTTTGTCAACGAAATAAGCCAATCACAAAATGAGGCACTTACAAAAACTAATCACATTATTAGGTCCAATTATAATAGGGCTTTAATCTTATTAAACCTAATATTAAGTGCAGGACCTAACTAATCTAACTAATTACACGATTTAATTAGACTACCAAGTTTTTACTCTAAAAACTAATCTCATAATTAATAGCCAATTATGTGATTTGCCAATTTTTAATCATATTAAAAAAACACATAATGTGAATGAATATTATGCATGTATTACATTTAATAAAATGCATGTGTAGGCACTACTAATCTATATGGCATGTGTATGCATGTGAATGCTTTAATTATCACATAATATAAGCATACATGAATTGATCGAGTACGATGGGTTTATCTAACTTAATAATAATAATAATAATCTAATTACAAAAAATTATCCAAGGCATTCCTTGGTCTTCTTGTAATTCTATAATCTTCAAGTCTTGTCTTCTGAATCTTCTGCGTCTTTCGGGCACAAAATCAAGTCCAACTTGATTTATTTTAATGGATAATATATCCCTAAAGCCCAAGTTTTAGAGCATCTCCAATGCTATTATACACTTTTTGAGTTTCTAATTGATGACACATCATTATTTCTAGAGAATATGGATCCACCGTGTCAAAGAAATTGGAGAAATACATATTCACTTCTCTAATGCAACTATCTAAATAATAACTTTAAACCAATCACCACAAGACATTTGTCACTCTCTCTCTCCTATTTAATTTGACAGTTAAAAAAATATGTCTTTCAATGAAACAAACACTGGTTCTCCACTTCTCTATCTAGCCAACCATTTTCTCTTGCAGCCAACCTCTATCCAATTCTAGTAAGATTATTTGTTTAAATTTCATTTTTTTTATTTCTTTAATTTCTCAATTTCTTCTTCTTCATTTGTTGTTGTTTTCTACTCTTAGTAAAGAGAAAAGAAGTTTATTGTGTTTTGTACACCAAGTGTCTGATTAAATTCCTAAATAAAAATGAAGGTAAAATGCTAATAAACCTTCGCAACGAAAGTAAAGTTGATGACTTATAACAAAACCTAATGAGTAATATCTTTATTAGAGAATTCATCTGATTAAAAATTTATCAAATTGTTTTTTGGCAAATTAGTAGGTGGAGGTGTTTTGGCCTATCTTAATTTGCTGGTCTAATATTCAACTAGGCAAACTTGTAAAAAAAAAAAATAATCACAGCTTGTCACATAATATTTCATACAAAGAACTTCCATAAATATTATTTTGAAACCAGTCAAACAAGGTAAGAAAATCTGTTTTTTTATTGATACAAAAATAATATATATATATATATATATATGATTATCTTCGATCTCTATCTTTATTTGCCATGGAAGGAAGAAGAAGATTCCTTTTGTAAATAATGCCAAAAGAGTTCACATAGAATGAGCAAAAACAAAGTATTTAATGTTTTCTAGTTCTTCTATCAGAGCTAGAGAGAATTCAATTAATTAATCATCATTAACTTGGCCTAGATTACATAGTATTATTTGTTTGATATATCCTTTTCAATGCTGGACCTAATAAAAATATCAACAACTCTAGTCAGACAAACCCCAGTGGGGTGAAATATCTATATATTTTTATATCTCAGTCTCAATCTTGTTCTTCTTTTGATTTACTTATTTGAATAGTTTTAGTTTTACTTATTGGGAAACAAGCGTATCTTATTCTCCTCTCCAACTTTAGTCCCAAGGTTGTGATTCTATTGATGGAAAATGGTATCTAATTAGCCCAAGTGGCCAAGTCTTTAATTACATAGGAAATTATTTAGAGGCGATGTGAGATGTCAATCACTTGAATATACATAATCTTTTTCCATGTATTGTTGACAGGTCAATGTCTTCATCAAGTATGGAATATGATTCCGATAGCTCATCTTCAAACAACGAGTCATTTTCTATCACCAAAGACCTATTAGTTGATAATATGAACTCTACTAAAATGAGTCGGGATTTGGTTCAAACAGCTACAATTCATATCCCTATTATAATTTCAATAACATTGTTGTGTAAAAAACAACCTCACGGTGGCTCCACTCTTGGCAGAAGCTATATTCATCGTGACAGGAAAGAACGACATGACCAAATCATTAATGACTACTTTAAAGGAGAGCAATCAAAGTATACGAGAGAGAATTTTTGTCGTAGGTTTCGAATGAATGTGGAACTATTCAATCACATATTACATGCAATTGAGAATAATGATGATTATTTTACCCAAAAGATTGATGCAGTTGGGAAACTTGGTTTAAGTCCTTAGAAGATGATGGCAGTTGTACGGATGCTTGCATACGGTTGTCCAGCTGATTTCCTTGATGAATATGTTCAAATTGGTGAGAGTACTGCAATTGAAAGCCTCAAGCATTTTTGTGATATTGTAATTAGGGTTTTTGAAACACAATATTTGAGGAAACCTAATACGAATGATATTGTAAGGTTACTCAAAGAAGGAAATGATCAAGGTTTCCTAGGAATGCTTGGAGTCTTGACTGTATGCATTGGCGTTGGAAGAACTGTCCCACAGCATGGCATGGTAAGCATACTAATGACTTTAAAAAAGTCCCAACTCTCATTTTAGAGGTTGTAGCATTACAAGATTTGTGGATTTGGCATGCATTCTTTGGTATGGCTAGTACTAACAATGATATCAATGTTTTAGATAGATCTCCATTGTTTGATGATCTTATAAATGAAAGTGCACTCCCATGTGATTTTGTAGTACAAGGCCACCAATAAAATATGGGGTATTATCTCTCTGATGGAATTTACCCCTCATATGCTACTTTGATACAAACAATCTCTCAATCTACATCTATTAAAGAAAAATTATTTGCTGTACGTCAAGAAGCTGTGAGAAAGGATGTGGAACGGGCCTTTGAAGTGTTGTAAAGTCGGTGGCATATTGTTAAAGGTCCGGCACGTATGAGGAATGCAAAGGACCTTGGAAAGATTATGAAAACATAAATTATCTTACATAATGATCATTGAGAGTGAGTATTATCAAGGAATTAATCCTGAATCTTGGGAGCCTTATGCGGATGAAATGGTTGATCAAGTTGATATAGAACATGATTACACATTTCTTGTGTCTAAAATGATCAATCGAATGGAACAAGTGCGAGATACATGGAGGCACAACTATCTGAAGATGGATCTTATTAATCACTTATGGGATAATTATGGTGGTCAACAAACTTAATGTTTTATATATCTATTGTTTAAATTTGTGTTGTTGGGTTGGGCAAGAAAAATATAATATCTACTGCTAGATGTATTTAATTTTTTTTAGACTTATGGATGTAATCTTTGAGCTTATTAATTTTAATGGTGTTTATTTTTCTATTTTAATTCATCTCTAATTATTTATTATGTTAATAGTGTTTATCATGCTTTTGAGCAATAAATGCACATTTAAATGTGATGTTGTTGATTTGCTACCGAAGATGCTTTTGATTTTGATTTTGATTTTGCTTTTGCTTATTTCTTTGTTTAAAGTATTCAATTCAATATCATCCATACAAATATAGCCCTTTACTCTATTTATCCCTTGCTATAAATTTAGAGTGGTGCTCTATGGGGCAACTGAGGTTGAAATGTCAGCATCTTATGGTATTGGGGCTATTAAATTTGGACAACTAGATTGTTGTTTGGATTCTTATAGGTTACCAAAAGGACTTTTCTAGGTTTTTTTTGTGTACGTTGGTATTTACTTACAGGGTTCTTTTCATTTTAAGATAGCACTGAACAAATTATTTATGCCTCATCTTAAATCTTGAGTAAATGATTCCAAGATCCTCACTTTGTCTTTATTTACTTCAGTTAGCAAGTGGTTTGCATCAGAAGTGTATTTCATTTATCTCTTTTAGATGTAATATAATATGATCTTACATGAACTGCTTATAATGAAAATGCATCTGAATGCTGATATTTGAAAGGTAAGAAGTGAATAAATAATGCAGTAAGCTATTTGTTTTAGGTAAATCTTAAAGCAGGTTTTCGAAATCAGATGTTGAGCATGATAAATGTGAGAAAATTCTTTCCTGAATTCCCCAACCAGCCATAATTCATTGTTTGGCTGCTGAGTGGGATGGGCAAGGATGGACAATACCAGAAAAAGCAAAAGAGAACCAAAAATGCAAATATGCCATCTAGAGTAATTTCACTCTTATCCAAATTACAACAATTGCTTAGATGGTGACTTGATATGTGTTATGTGCAGATATAGAACATTAATTTAAAGCTAAATTCAAATGTGCGCATATATTTCAAAAGCAATTCAAGAAACAAAGTGCAAGCTAAACAAAGTAAATATTCAAAATCATTCACAAAAGCATTCCAACAAAATGAAATTACAAGTCCGCATTATTACTGTCGAAAACATCCCCAAAAAGACCATCTCTTTCCCATTCCTTCATTATTTGAGCTTGCCTCTTTTCATACGCCACTCGTAAAGCAGGTTGAAGTTTGTTAAGGTCTGTGTTCATAATGAGCTCCTAATTTTTTCGCCCTTTCATTCTTTGGTTTCTCTCTCTGAATTCCTTCTCCATTTTCAATGTTTCTCTCTTCAACTCCAACTCCTTTCTATTAAAATCAATTTGTCTTTCTATAGTGCAATGTAAATTATTTAATACGTTGATCACACCTTTGTCATCGTTCATCCTCCCTTTTTTCTCTTTAGCGGCCTTTCTCCCTTGTGAGCGTACAACCCCATTAGAATTAGTATCTTCATTCACAAGACTATCTAGATCAATAGTATCAAAAGATCCCAGTGTAGTTGATGTTGGTGGAGATGGATTGTCAAGGAAGCTACCATCCACTGTCTTTTGTTTCTTTGACCCACATTGCTTGGTGAGTTCTCTTGAACACCACTTTGGATGGTTTTTCAAAATCTCCCAACAGTGTTCAAATTTGAATGGTTTGCCAGTAAAATCAATATACATTCGAATTGCTTCTCTTTTCTACAAATGACACAATTAAGATCAAGAAAACTATAAATTAACGAAGATCAAAAGGCTAAAGACAAAGAATAAGAACCTCCAAGAATAATATATTAATTACCATATCATCAGGAGTGGTTCCACTTCTGGGGTGCCTCTCCAATTGTTCATAAATGCTGTGGAATTTGTTTACCACATGTTGTATTTTTTGTCAACGTTGCACCAAGGCACTAATATTTCTTGCGTCGTCACATGTCCCCATGTTCTCCTTCCAAGCCTTGAAGATACGATTCCACCACGTTTCAGTTTTTTGATTATTACCAACAATTGAATCACAAGAGATATATAACCATGCCTTTTTTAGTGCAATGTCTTGGGCAATATTCCAATTTTGAATTGAAGCAAGAGGATTAGTGTTTTGGGAATTTTTGGAGGTCTTTCCTTTTTTTCGATGTTTTGGATAAATTCAAATTTGAGACTCAGATGGGAGATTAAGAGTATTCATATGGGAGAATCCAGGTCTGAATTGTTGTTGAGTTTAAGAAAGATTCATAGAACTCGTCGGATTCATTGTCAAATTAGGTGGGTATTGATAGTTAACCGAAGCAAAATGGTTTTGAATTTGTTCAAACAGGATGAATGGATTATTGTTATTGGGAGTAGACTCGGAGTTTGGGAGCTGTTGAGAGTCTTGTACATCTATGAGAGACAAAAACAACACTCTAGTATCTAGCACATCAAAGACAATAAAAAAAAAAGAATTACAAAAAACAAATAATCCAAGAGAACCAAAAGTGAAATTCAGTTGTCACATTATAGTATCAAAAATGCTATAAATTTAAAGCTTATGCAAATGCATCTACCATTTCTATTGTTTAATTGTTTATGACTAGCTATATCTACATTATAACCTAACCTCTATAGAATGAACTAATCCTAGTCTTATTCAAAAAAAAAAAAACTCATCAAATTCAATTGACTAAACAGACTTTGCTTGAGGTACCAGACCCTCCTGGCCTATGGAAATTTTGGGTCTTTGGGACTTGTCTTCTTCATTAAAGGGACACTCTAACACGTTGGATCTAAGTAACTATGTTAAAGAATGTAGATTATCTATGCTTGAAAACTCTCTAAACCTTAATATCATTAAATTAAGGGATATTATTATTTTTCACCCTCACTTATGAGGTATTGGTCATTTTCCACCCTCTAGTTTTAGTAATGGACAAAATCCCCTTTAATTTCAGTTATTAGTTAAAATACACCCTACCGTTACTATTCCGTTAAAATCTTTATTTTTCTATTAAGTCAGTAAGGGTATAATGGTAATTGAAGTGGTAAAATTAATAAGCATTATTAAATTAATAAAAATAATTAAAACATTATTAAATTAAATCCACTCTCTCACCCACCCCCCCACCAATATCTTATTCTCTCTCTCTATCAGCCTCCACCGATCTCTCTCTTTTTTTTCTTTGATTTCTTCTTTCAATCGCCTCCCATTATCTTCCCCACCATCATCTTCACCCATTCAATCACACACCACTCACCACTCACCACCCACCACCGATTTCCTATTCTCTCTCTCTCTCTCTCTCTCACCATCTACTGATCTCTCTCTCTCTATCTCTTTTCTTTGATTTCTGGTGTGTTGGTTCTAGTAGGGTGTTGGTGTAGCTGTCGATGTGGGGCGCCGATCGATCGATGGTGGTGATTTTAGGTGAGGGTGGACTGGGGTGCTGGTCGTTTGGGTGAGGGGTTGGGTTGGTGTGTTGGTTCGAACCCAGAACTAGGTTCGATTCCAGATATGGGTTGGGTCGAACCCAGCTGTTTGTGTGTGTGAGAGAGTGAGTTGGTTTTGGTGGTTGATTTTATGGTTTGTGTTTGTATTGGTTTTAGGATTTGAGCAGGTGGTTTGATTTTTTTCTGGGTTTGATTTGTATTTTCGATGATTTGAGCAAGTGGTTGGTTTTTTTTTTCTGGGTTTGATTTGTATTTTCGATTATATGAGCAGGTAATTTTACTTCTCTTTTCTGGGTTTGATTTGTATTTTTGAATTATTTTTGGGTTTCAGGTTTCTAAATCGGTGTTGCTTTCTGGTGTTGGTGATGATGAATTTTTTCAGGCAGCGGCATCGGTTCTAGTGGTGTTGTTCTGGGTTTTGTGTTCTGGTGTTGGTGATGATGACAGTCTGGGTCTGGGTGTGATGGTGATGAAAAACTAACAAAGAGAGATAGAAGGATAGAAGGGTATAATAATATTTTTATTAAAATGTTAACGGAAGTTAACGGAATGTGTAAAATGGCCATTACTGAAACTAGTGGGTGGAAAATGATCAATACCTCATAAGTAATGTGGAAAATAATAATATCCCTTAAATTAATGCACTTATAAGCTAAACAAAAGCAACATGGGACTCTTGGTAGCAACTTAACTTCCTGTTATTGGAAATTTGATAATCATGTGTCCTTTGATTATTAGTTTCCAAACTTATTTCACTATTTTTCAAACCATAATACAACTTTCCCTGTATAATCAGTACCAAATTCCTACACAGTACAACATGATCAACCAAGTCATCATGTCCTAATCCAAATTCACACAAGCAATTAAACCTTTAATTTTTTGTTTTTGAAAAGTTATAGTTTTATAAAAGGCCAGCAAAATCGCAAGGCCAAGAACCAAAAAAGGAAAAGCATTAGACACTAGACCTGATGTTGTCTAGGAAGAAAACAACACAATCAACAAAGCAGCCAAGAAACATGAGAAGCACCAACAAAACACAATCAGACAACAACCAAGAAATGGCAAAAGAGAAAGAAACATCTCAAGCTAATAGAAACTGACAAGGCCCTAATCTCCCCATTGAACAGAAACCAATTAAACCTTTAAGTGAAATTCAGTTTTCACATTACAGTAACATAAATGCTATAAAATTAAACTATCACATACATACATAAAGAACAACAATATTATGACATTCAAATTCCAAGTTGTTTGAAAAGATTCACAACTATAGAATGTAAATTAATTTTGTATTTTAAGCAAATCTTCCATTTTTTCATATTTTATTTTCTATGATTATTAACCAATGTGTGGCAAAGTGCAAATGACAAATCGGTTATCAAAGAAAATGGTAATTCAAAGTTCATTCTCTTCACAAAATAAACAAATTTCCTTATAAACCAAGCAAAATAAACAAAGCTCACTCTAAATCCAATCATTGCTGGATCCAAAAAAGAAGAAATTTGTATAAAAAAAAGAGAACCTTTTGTTTGGATTCCATAGAAAGACAAACAAGAATCCAACTTTCAATACAAATAAGACTGGTTCAAACACCTCAAGAAACTCAAAGTTGTCATGTGACCCTTTTCTTCTCCAGTGAATACTCAGAAAAAAAAACCCACAAATTGCTTTAATCAAACACAACTATAAGGGGAAAAAAAGTAAATTAATAAAAACATGTTTCCACTTATGACCATGAAATCTAAATTTGAAACCAAAGTGTCTATGGATGCTTAGCTAAGAAAATAAATGAAAACAAACATAGTAATATACAAAAGCTAAACTCAAAAAGGAAAGAAATTAAAGAATTAATTATATAAATAAATAAGCAAACCTTGCGATATATATATATATATATATATATATATATACGCCCTTGACAGGCACTCCAAGACCCACCAACGCTCATGAAAACCCGGGTCGGTCGGTCCTCCATTCATCCGACCGGAGGTGTGGATAACGAGGCCATCCCGCTAGTTGCCCCTCAGCCTACGCAATTCACTCCTCAAGACAAGAAAGCAACCTATCAACAACCAGTAGCTCAACCATCTCCTGTAGCTAATCCTACCCAGACTGTAGCATCTCAGGTGCGAATTGGGCTAATTCCAATTTTAATTTTCTGGCTACTTGTTTCATAGCTTTAATTTGAGCTGCGGATCCTACTCTGTAGACAGAAATACCCACGTTAATAGCATGGCTTTTCTTACGTGCTGAGTAGGGGCTGTACGCCTTGTTCTTATTGTTGTACCCGCATTTATGAGTGAAGGGGGTAGACATTCTTTGATCTCCTCTCTTCTCCGTGGTTACTTAGACAAGGCAGTTGTCTGGAAGGCATCGGATGCAAGCCCGCACAAAGCTAATCGTCAAACATTCAACCTTAATACACTTCCACTTCCTCCGTGTCGGAAACGACGGTATAATTCATGGCAATCCCGAGCGAGTTAAGGAGACATGAACCTTACACTCGCGCGTCGCCCCTAAAATGAATTTGAAAGCGGTAATCTTGAGGTACCGACCCAAGATGTTGGACAAAGGGTTGAGCCAATGACCTTTATCACGGTGGGTGAAGAAAATATTAGCCTCCCTTATGATTTGGAACACAGCTCTATGTGAAAAATGTGCTTTGCATAAGGTCTAGTTCCTTGGGCACTGGATTGGCGACGACATGAGTTGGTTGGATCTGCAAGCCGCGAAGAACCACTCGAGGTAGAAGCTGTGGCACCCAATTGTTGCTGAGAGAGAAAAAGCATGTCAGTCAGGAAATAATGAAGTCGACTCGCTTCGCTTCCCTCCACCTCACTCATTCATCCCTGGCTTCTTGGGCCCTATCTGATCGTAGACCCGTAGACCTACCAAGAACTGCCCCTATTCTGTAACCCTTCCTTCTGATTTGATGCACCGTCGTACTCCAGGGGGAACAAACGAATGAGAGATAGGAAGCTCCGACCCAATGAGGGGCCCAGAAACCCACATCTTCTTCACCGGGATGAGAGGCGCATCCGACTCTGTATCTCGGGCTAGTTTCTACACCTATTTCAGTTTCTCCCTCCATTCATTCAATCCCTTTTCAACAGAATATGAAGCTGAAAGTGCACAATTCACAATAAAGCAAAGTAGTCCGTCTAGCTGCTCTTGCTGAAATCATTACTCTTCATTCTCCCGTGCTCTAGCAATTTTGATACACGACCGACACTGAGCACTACCGCAGCGAGTGAAGTATGTGTTGTGGTGCGCGATCATACAAATGTGAGTCAAGTTTGGAATAGGTTTTTAATCCAAGAGTTAATGAAGGAATTTTTTATATATATAGAAATAGAAGCTCAGAAAAATCTTCTCCTTCATCGGTTCAAAATTCAGAGGCGCCAAGGAAGCCTTATATCTCGATTCAAAGGAAGCAGCTTTCAGAGCATCTGGTGGATCGAGTCTAAAATGGACGAGGCACTGGCGAGTCCAGTTCACTTCAGTTTGTAAGGAAGCTAGGTCATTCAGGAGCAGGAAAGGAAAGATGAATTAAGCAAGCGGTCATCGAGATCTTTACATAAAAGAAATGCGTTCAAAAAAATGAAAAGCCATAAGGGATTGGCTGAGAAATAGAGCTAAGCGGTTGAATGGACCCATTCGAAAACAATTAGATGATGACAAAATTATCAAAGATTGGCATTCCTTATTTCTATTCAACAACGTATGAATAGTTCCTTGATTTTGGATAATGAATTTCTAGATCCACAAATTAATCAACATCAGGTTTGTAAAAAGAACAAAATTTTTGTTCGCAATTCCAATTATGTTATGTATGAGCAAAGAAATTATGAAAAGCAACCCCAAACAATCTAACGATTGCCTCGCTCTCTCTCTTTTGAGTTCCTAATCTGCCAAGCAAGGAGCAGCATCAGATACTGGAAATGCACTCATTCTTCCTCTCATGCTTGTGTTTGTTGCCCAACATGTTAACTAATCGATTACGATAAATTGGATCGGATTTTGCAGTTTTTTCTTCTGTAGTACCTCGACGTGACATGAGCGTGAAAGGGGTTCAAGAATCAGTTTTCTTGCCTTCTATCCTCAAGTAGCTTCCTATAAAGAAGTGGATTAGAGTATAGCTTAAAGGTGGATTGTTCCCACTCTGCCTTTCCCTTCTACCCTACTGACTAAACGGGTGCAGCCTGAGAGGTGCCCAGTGCCCACTCCACCAAGTAAGGGACCAAGAAAGGGCTAAGGCTCAGCCCAGTCTGAAACGAATCCCGAAGGCACTCCTCTCGCCAAACCCAGTAGTTTACGAATTATCGGCTTCTGAACTAGTAACAGCAGCCTCATTAACTGAAGTTTTCAACTCTGCGGCAGCCATTTCTAGAGATGCCTTTGTAGGGGCCAGATCTAGATCAAGAACAGCATTAGTTTATAGGGCCTCACTGCCAAAAGGTATGGGGAAAGTTTGGCTCTCGTTAGATTTGATTACAAACATAGTGGCTAAGAACCAACGGTCTCAGGAAGCTGTGGGTCAGCGGAAGACCAAGAGAGTCTTCGAGAAAGGCGATTTGGGATGGTCCTTAGAAAGGAGCGAAGTCGGACTGAGCGACCCAAGAGTGCTTTCACGAAAGCCGGTCCCCGGTTGGCTAATGGTTTCTATACACCATACGAACCAGCTATCCACTCTGTCAATCAAGACTGCTCCTCCGGAGGACCTGAAACGACAAACTCCTCAGCCATTATTGTAGAATATATGCTCCTGGGATGCGGACAAATCAATTATCGCGACCTCTATACCCGGTTGTTTCACCTCGCCGTCGCATTACGAGATATTTTTCCATACTTTCCGCATTCAGTTCTAGCTATTTCTGCGCCTTCTAATCGACCTGAACAACATATACGGATCCCTTCAACCCCTTTATTCATTACTAATGGAATATTCTTCAGTTCCCAGCCCCACCAGGTCCAGGCGTACAACAAACAGTTAAAGAGCAAAGGGGCACAAGGGCAGTCTCGCTTTTCGCGCTCCGAGCCGTCTTTTATTGAAGCCAGGTTCTGCCTGACTTATGTGGTTCCCCATCCGGGAGGTAATTACATTGAGTTGTTGTAATTTTGATTGTTGACTTGAACATAGGATTCTGAAGGTTAGTTTGTTATTGGGGGTTTGGGGGGGACCATTTGATTCCTTGAAAGCTGCAACTACTCTGACTAATGGACCAGAGAAGATCGCGGAGGAAACAAAGGAACGAGGAGCATGAGACAAATGGGACAGAGGAGGAAGCGAAAGCTAACTCGACCAACGGCCACTTAGATGATCCTGGCAGGTCATTAATAGGAGCCGTTCACTACTTGGCTAGGTCATTGATCGCAGGTTCTTTTCTTCCAGTGATATATATATATATATATATATATGTGGTACTTTCTTCTTCAACAACCCAACCAGCATCAGAGCAGAGAGCTTTCAAGACCTCGTTAAATCATCGTGAAGTATGTGTGCTATTGAAAAAGCTCTTGGAGATGAAGTGGAAATGGAACCAGAGGAAAAAGTGATAGAAGAATCTGTGAAAAAGAAATGTTTGGGATGAAATTGTTTGGCAGGATGGGGAAAATGTTAAAATTATTTTGGTGGGAAAAGTTAGAAATCTTAGTCAGCATTTCTAGGTGAGTTTCTAAAGTTAGAAACTCTCATCCATATTCTCTAACTTTTTTTTGCCACAACATCTCCATATTCAACTTAGATAATAGCATTGGAGATGATTTTTCTAACTTGTTGAGTATCTATCCTATGTGGCACTCCATTTTCTCCAAATGCATAATAGCATTGGAGATGCTCTTAGAAACCAAAAATTGCATATTTGCATTGGAGATGCTCTTAGTATGTGACAAGTACAAATTTAAAATTTACGGAAAGTGATACGACTTAAGTTAAATCCACAACATCAACGTATGAATGTGGAGAAAAACTTATAAGGACGGTCTCATTGCCATTTGGTGAGATCGTCCAATGCAAGTGTGCCATGTGGTAATTTTGAACTATAATTTTATATTTTCAATGTAAATGATATACTTGCATTGACGGTCTCACTAATGAGACCAAGTGGCAATAAGACTATCTCATGCAAGTTTTTCTCATGAATGTTAGTAGCTTACAATCGACTATTGAGCCATCTCAACTTGGTTCAACTTTTATCCACATGTCAAATGTTGGTGGACAATCAATAAAACTTACAATCATCATCATATAAATGAGGGCAATTGTTTTTTCCACATTTTCTCAAGTGGTAATTTAAAGTGGGCTGGCTGCTATGCAGTGATTTAAAAAATCATTGCATCATGCACTGATGAATAGTGAAGCATTTGGTCTGTTGGATCATTTAAAAATGGATCTAAGGGTTTGCATTAATTGCCAAATAAAAAATCTGTTTGTAAAATAGAAAAAAAAAACTAAAAACCCGTTCAATAGGTTAGGCGGTCACTTTTATACAATATATTTTTTTGAAACACTTTTTGTACAATGTTAAATAATAAATTTGTACAATTAAATTCCATTCAATTATTTTTCTTGGGACAAGATAAGGTTGGCTCAAAGATTTGTCCCTCACACCTACAAAAGAGTGTGGATATTGTCACTCATAAAATTAATCAGTACACCCATTTTTATAAGTACACACATGTCTAAAATTTTAAAAATAAGTATTACGATAAACATCCATCCCAATCCCAATAGTACCCTTATTTAAATGAATATATTCATTTTAATAGATTTTATTTATAAATCCTTATAAATTATTAACACACCCAATTTATAAAAAAAAACATATTATTTTCGGAATCAAATCCTCTTGTAATGAAGGTCCAATTTACTTTTGAGAGAGAAGATGTATTACTGGAATGTATATGAGATAAAGAGATTTTCAATTATGAATTCTCTTATATATACAATCATCTTAAAGGCAACATCATTAATATCTACGGATACAGCTATCTCTTAAAAAAATATATTTTTTGTTTATTGATAGAATTCATAACTAGACATAAAATAATTTGTCAATGTCATCTGAAAATTCTTTTTCCATTACTTTGTTATGTGATACTAACGTGATGACGAGAAAGTTTGATACTTAAAATAAAATTATAGTTTAATCAGGGTTTATCAAAAGTTTTTTTCTTAATAAATAGATATAGTTGAAGATATGAGTGTACATAGTATTTGGTTTATTTTAATTAAAGTAATTTTTCTTTTGTTGTCTTTATAAATTCTGGATGACATGTCATACAGAGATTAAAGGATGCCAAACATGCCATCAGGGATAGAGTTCTACCAGTTGAAAACCTCTACTCGACCTAAACGGGAAAGACGATAAGTAGAGTTTGACTAGAGACAAATTCCAAGCAACAAGCTCAAACGAGAAAACATGCATCAAGACCCGTGTTTAAAAGTAACAGAACTTCCTTCGCAGAGATAAAGGATGAACATCAAAGCAAGTCCAGATCAGTTCATCTTACTAGTATTAGAGTTAGATTCCAATTAGTGAGTCCAAAAAACTTATACGATTGGAACTAGAATAACTCAGTCACGTAAAGATATAAATAGGACTGAATTATCATTGTAAAATATAACAAAAAAATATTGTAACCATTATTCTCATAGTGAATTTTTCTTCGTCGCTAAGCGGCAACAGTGGATGTTTCTCGGTTCTGAAGTTTTACCGCGTAAAACCTCTTATCCTCATTACATTCACTTTCTTATTCATAGATTTGTCATACTAAAACATTGACTTGTTGATTTACCAAAAATTACCGGCAACAATTGGCGTTAGAATGACGGGGTGAACCTCCGAATCCTACATTCTGAAGAATCTTTGCAAATTATGGCAAACGTTGGAGATGGCAGTGGTTCCAGAAACAATCACACTATACCGGGTGACTCAGGAACGACTCAAGTCACACCTAATGTTACAGGACCAGCAGGTAATGTTACGACTGAGAATCAACCTGCTACTATTGCTGATGCACAGCGTTTCCCGCAAACCACTAAGGAAATCGCTCGTCGTTGTAACAATTAATAGCGGATGCCGCTAGCCATGGAGTTGCCCTTTCAACCACGACAGGATTAACTTCGCCATGTGACATGCAAACCCCAGACGGTCAGCCGGGAAGGTTGCTTTCCATAGCAGTCGGCCCGACTCCGGATGCACCACTGAGAATGGGCCGCAACCCAACGGATCGCCTGGAAACTAAGTCAGAGAGACGGGCGAGGAATGCAAGAGGGAATGACGATGAAGCCCCACATAAATATGACCAGTATCATGCCGAACATAAGCCAAACCAATCTGATGGGCCTACACGTCGAAGGGAACAGTCGTCCTCTTCTAATGACAACGATCGACACCATCATCGAAAGGGTCACAAAGGGGATCAGTTAGACCATATGAATCACCGTAAAGGACTCACTAGTAGGACAGTGACTTAGTTAGCCAGAGACTCACCATCAATCCGAAATATAGCCCGAGGGGGGAGCCAATTGGTGAGCAGGATGTGCTCAAATAAAGGATAACCTAAGAGGTGCATAGCTGTTAGGATTATGCTCAATAGCAAGAGTGTAATATTGTAATTGACAATCTTTTCATATTAATAAAGTGTTTTCTGATTCTTACAAATATTTATAGCATTTATTATTATAATTGTCAAGGTAAATAATCATAAGGTCAAAAGACTATGAGAAATGAAGAATTGTTCATACATCCAGATATGTGTGAGGTAGACACAATTTTTTAGTTAGTCTTGAATAACGTTCACAACTTAAGTTAAAGGTTGGGCACCTCTATCTTGATAAAGTTATAGAATTCTTTTACTAGCATTTGAGTGGGATCAAATAAGTTATGATGAGTCTAAAATCATCGAAAGGTTTTCTAGTAAAAGAATCTAGTGCACTGGGTGCATTGAACAGGATCACAATGAAATACTTTATCTAGAACCGTCACTAGATATAAGTCTTTTCATTATTAGGACAATTGGAGAGTCGATCTTAATCCTGAGATAAATGATGGACTTATGGTTGCAAATGTTATCATTTGAGCTATCAATGATTACGATTATATAGCATAGTCTATCCTCGATAGTTTGGTGGTATTCATTTGTTAATCGATAGAGGACTTCATTTATAGATATGGACATCGTGGCTCAATTTATTAAATGAGAGTATAATATCATCATATGGATGTTTTGAGGTATTGGATATTAAATTTCAACGTTGAGTTTTCAATAATGATTATTGAAGACATGGCTTCTGGACAAGTCAAAATATCCAAGTTCAAAATGTGGTCATATGAGGAAATATGGTAACTTGGAGAGCTATAGGCGGTCTATGAGCTGTTGGCGATTACTGATATTATTCACGAGGATACACCATCTCCTATAAGATTGTCTAGGGTATGAATGAGAAACATCTCCTTATTCTATTTTTATTTAAGAGTTCAATTTTAGCTCTTTAGTGGAATGAGTTAAAATTAATAGATCGGACCTAAGTGAATCATTTGTTGATTGTGATTAGGTTATGTCTATTGAAGCTTAAATTTAGATAGCCCGCCAAGATCCACAATCCACACGTACTTGCATGGATCACTTGATATATTCTACCGGACCAATTTATGGGTCCATCTAGAATTGCATTTAATATATTAAGAATATAATATGTCTATTATTTATTTAAAGGGCTGCTCTATTATATTAATATATTAAAAGGAGACATGTGGGCTTGTTTCTTTTAGTAAGAATAAGTCTGGTTCACATGTGGGCTTTTATTTAAAGTCTAATGGATTAAATAAAATAAGAAAAATAATATTAGGCCCATGTATATATGGTGTGGGCGGCAAGGCTAATAAAATAGCCCAAGATATTATTTTATTTTATTGTTTTGATTAAATGGAATTTAATTAATTATTTAATTAATTAATAGTTTAAATCAAAATCTTTTCCTGATCAGTAAATAAAATACTATGTGTTGGATTATGGTTAGAATTCTTTTAAGTGATAGGAGTCCTAATGTGGTAAGAATTAAGTCCACATACACTCCATACCACACAAAGAATTCGGCCACCCTAGTCCTATAAGGGTTAGGATTCTTAAATTGATAGGAATTAGGGAAAAGTACAATTCCTTTTCAAGTAAGAAAATTGGCCAACCCTAAATTTCCTACACAAAGAATTCGGTCAACCCTATTTTGAGAAGGAGAAATTTCGGTCACCTTATAAATATAAGGTGATAAATTTTGGCCACCAAGAAGCTTGAGAGAGAGAGATTTTTGTTTGCTTTGAAAAATAAAAATCTTACTCAATACACATAGAATTTCGGCCAAGAGAGAAAAAGAAAAATAAGTTCTCATTCGATAGTGCACTTGCAAGCCTTTAACATCAAAAGGTTTTGTGCACACTTTCGATTTAGGGTTACGCGAGTTCTAATCATATCGATTGTGAATTCAAAAGTGACCGAAACTATTTTTCTAGGCTCTTGGTGTTTTGGGATTGAAGATCAGGATCAGAAGTTCCATACATCCATTCTCAGGTAAGCAATACAAAGAAAAAAAGGGAGACCACGCTCCTAGGTGATTCACGTACGTGTTAGGATTGAAGATCTTGCGGATTACAATCGATGTAAGTCAATCGGATCACGCGACAAGAGGTATTTAACTCTAACCGTATATTTGTGTTTAATTAATTAAAGGGTTAAGGTTCAAATATTTAGAAAAATTTTAAACTATACGAAAATCTACTTTTCGCCTTCCGCTGCGGTTTTAGTTAATTTTTCCCTACAATCAACATGCGACAGATGGATGCCTTGCTCAGACGGGTATGGGCGAACTGAATTATCAGATGATGAGTCGGATAGCCCGTTTTCTCGTAGTATCCTCAGGAATCAATTCCCTGAGAGATTTTGGATGCCTCACGTTGAACAATTTAAAAAGGATACTGACCCGAAAGAGATTATAAGAAGGTAAAGAAGCGCGATGGCACAATAAGCCAGGAGTAGGAGATTCATCCACGCAGAAAGGAGATAGACAGAAAAATAAAACATAAGGAGGGAATTACGATAACGAGCAAAAAAGGGACTGGACTAGATTCCAAGAAAGATACACCAATTACACCCCGCTAAACAAGAAGAAAAATGAGATACACACTATACTGGAATAGAAGAATTTGTCAAAAGAACCCCCGAGGCAGTCAAAAAATGCCTGTAGGGACACGACGAAGTATTGTTGCTTCCACAAAGAGAATGGACATGAAACCTCGAAGTGTTTCCAGCTAAAGGACCTCATTGAAACCCTAAGGACAACTGAAAGATATCATCCTCGAAAAGACTGATCACAAAGTTAATCAGGAAAAAAGCCAAAAAAGCCAGGAATTCTTGGAAAGCAAATTAGCCAAGATTATGCCCGGATGGCCCTCCTAAAGCACAATCCTAACTCTAATTCACTCAAACCTATCCATACACATGCAATTTCGACCTTCCATCAACATACACACACAAATGAGACATTTGATTACAACTACTCCTACAATTACATTAATCTACTCCAAATCCCATTCATGAACACATATTAATTTCCAATCTCCATACACAAGCATTTCAAGGTAAGAGAAATATTCAATAATAACAAGAATGAATCAAAACACAAATTAGATATAAAAACAACCAACATATTTATTGAGCACAAATTAGGTTTACAAATATTCCCAAGTGGGGATTTACACATATGGATATCAACCGTGGAAACATTTGGATTTTCTTGGCCACCATTGGGCTTAGATCACGTCGCTGTCTGTATCAATGGTAAGGCGCGGCAAATCTACATACTTTCCATTTATTCTCGTTTTTTGGTTCTTTTTGCCTCCTAAACTAATCTTTATGCTCAAAACCATGAAATAAGGAATATGTACCTACACATGGCTCAACAAACACATTATATACAAAAATAAGCTCTAAAACGAGACCAAACGATAGGAAAATGGGGACCTAAAATAGGTATAAAATAGTCCGATCAAATACCCTCAAACATATCCTTTGCTCGTCCTAGAGCAAAAAAAAAACAGAAAAACAAACAAACAAAACATATAATACTAAAAATAAATAAAAACTAGGCTAGTCCACTTTCGAAGGAAACACGATGGCATTTAGCGTACGCCACAACCCTTTCAACCACTAGGCGATCCCTAGATGGAGAAGTTTTGTCTTCTAAGGGTTTACAGCTTCGACATCCACAAACGTATACTTTGCTAAAAAACACATGCATGCTAGAATCTCAAATATACCAATCAATAACTATGCATCACGGAATGCAAGTATGCCAATGCTTAGGATGTTTTCGGTTTACAAACAACTACTCCTGAATGCCCAAGATAAAATTTGACTCGACTCTAATCCTTACTAGATTTCTCTCATTTTTGCTCTCAGAATCCTAGGCATTCTCTCTAGCAAGCATATGGGAATGAGTGTAGGTACATGGGATCAAATATAATCGCATATGAGTATTTTCAAATAATGCACAATTTTTGAAAAATTGATCTCATGAAAAGAATTGAAATGCCATGAACGTGGAAAGAGCATGCATCGACTCACATTCCCAAGATAGACTTTTTAAGAGATCAAATGGACTTTCCCTAATTTATAATGTAGCCAAAGGGTGATTTGGTAGTGTATGGGATGGAGGATATGGTAGGAGTGGGAAGATAAAGTTACAAACCATGCCAAGGTGTTTACACATTACATTTACATAATTGAGCTCTATTACACCTTACATTACAAGCGTATAGGCTATAAACTTTAACTTGCACATTTGTGCTACATTTGTACCCAGTTGTGAGTAACTTTACATTTGAAGAATTGAAGGCTTTAGTGTTTATATTTCACACTATTTTATTTTGAAAGCCTTTGCCTTTGCACAATTACATACATTTGCCTAAGTACACGCTTTACACAATTTAGAGCTACATAACTTCTCTAAAGCTATACACCTTAACATGATCCATAACTAGGGTATGTGAAAGTGTTTGGGTTATATAGGTGGTGGAGGTTTAGTGTTTGGCCTCAATTTGTTTGATGAAAGCACATATCTAGGGACAAGTGTTTAGGCTATTTTAGTAGTTAAGCATGACACTAGCCAAAAATCATTTCTAAAAGTCCATCTAGCAAGGGAATGCAAATCTCAACAAGCAGCCCACATGATGATGTTCTATGGCAATCAATGAAAGAAAATTTGATGTATGATGAGATAATTAAAAATTAAGTACAAGTTCGAAGAGTGTTTAAGAGTAGAAATGACATAACCCTCACAAATAAAACGTTTATAAGGCACAAAATCTCACAATGGTAATCTCCACTATTTTCCTAAGCGAAACAAGAATAGAGGTCTAATCCACCTCAACATCAAAAGATTGGCATTGTACAAGCATATTTAAAGTGATGCACAGAGCTAAGAGCATACATGATATGTCTCTACCGGCATGCGAAAGAAAAACAACTCAACAAAATTGGACTCTATTTCCAAAAGTTTTCAAAATAAAACGTTTTGAGCAGAGATTTGAAAATTTTCTAAACATAACATAAACAAACATAGAAACAAAACAAAAGTAAAAACACGGAAGTGTCCACACCTCCAAACCTAAACTCAACATTGTCCTCAATGTTGCTCAAATCATAAAATATGGACAACGTTTAGCAAGATTCTGGAGATAGAACATAAACATCACAAAAGACTAAAAACAATAACACATCAAATCCTAAGATCTAAGCACAATACAAATCCACTCTTAGATCTAAACAAAAATAAAAATCACAAACATAACAAACATAGCATTCCTATCATTAAGCTCATGGGCGGTTTCCGCCTAAGTCGACAACTACTCCACAAACACTTCAAAATTAAGCACAAAGTTTAGAGGGTAACTCTTATGGCTGCAACCACGTTGCCTTTGTGGCGCTTCCGTTTCATTCGGGGAGTTGTTGCGGTGCGATGCGAGCACTCTTACCGTTCTTATGGGTTGTGCGGTCCATCCGACCTTAAATTGTTCTTTCCTAGCACAAGCACAACTCCAACTTAAAAACGAATCAAATGCATATGCCATAAATAAAAAGAAAATACGAAAAAGAAAATACGAAAAAGAAAAATCTAACCGCATACATATGTATCCGCAAAGCAATTAAATCTAACATTTACAGAACCTAAACTAAAACAAGAAACAATCAACGAATACACATCCCCGGCAGCGGCGCCATTTTGACGAATCGATTTTTGTGTCATTGAAAGCATCGTCAAAATATTTATAATAAAATCAACCTTGCTATAAGGCACGAGTCAAAATACAAATATAAAAATAAAACTAGTACATCGTGTAAGCAAGGGTATCGTTCCGTAGGGATGTGTTTGTTAACTGTTTCAAGTTTTAGAGTTTAGGGAAAGTATGTAAATAGAATACGGATGAGGTGAGAATGGTGTGTGTGTGTAGGGTGTTGTGTGTGTCCAAAGAAAATGAAAATGAAAATATAAAAATAAACAAGAGAATATGGAGGGGTGAGAATGGTGATTAAATGGGAAATAATAAAAGGGTGGATATGAGAGATGCATGAAAGTGGTCACATAAAGGTTTATAAGTTCACCATACATAAGTGCACACAAGTGGGTTGTTAGACATTAAGTTCATCCAATTTAAGTTAAAGGTTCGTTCTTGCCTCAATCCAATTTATACTCATTCATAGAGCTAACAGTTGAAGAGTGTGTCGAGAGCTTCTTAAACATGAAACCGCAACCAACATATGTGAACCAATTCTACAAACCAATGCTAGATTAAGCCCCAATACTAACATGGTAATGTAAAATGGCAACGTTAAGTCTAATGAATGCGGAAAGAGTAATTGTTCCTCCAACCATAACTTACCTAGGGCCCGGTACAAGAAATATATGAATTCCCAATTATTGTATATCTAATCATAACTCACCTAGAGCCCCTAGCGTGAGGAATAACTAAAGACCAACGTATAACAAAAACAATGAACCAAACCTCTTTTAATATGGCAATTAACAAGTTCATTCATTCTTACAAGCTAATTAGCCAAGACTATGCCCGGATGACCCTCTTAAAGCACAATCCTAACTCTAATTCACTCAAACCCATCCATACACATGCAATTTCGACCTTCCATTAACATACACACAAATGGGACATTTGATTACAACTACTCCTACAATTACATTAATCTACTCCTAATCTCATTCATGAACACATATTAATTTTCAATCTCCAAACACAAGCATTTCAAGATAAGAGATATATTCAATAATAACAAGAATGAATCAAAATACAAATTAGATATAAAAACAACCAACACATTTATTGAGCACAAATTAAGTTTACAAATATTCCCAAGTGGGGATTTACACATATGGAAAACAAGATATACAAGAGATGAGATAAAAGAGATAACCCTAGCGGAGAACCCCTCCAAAATGTGCCAATCTCCTTTGATCCATGCTTGGCTTGAAATTGGTCCAAAGACCACTCCTAATCTCTATCAATCTACTCACAAATGTGGGGAAGGATGGGTAGAAATTGTGGTGGTGAGCTTTCCATGGAGGAAAACCTCCATGGAAGCTTGAAAGCTTCTTTCTCTCTTAATTGATGAAGAAGAAGATGAAGAAATGAAGTGTGGGCTGTGTATATTCTGAAGAGAAGAGAGGAAAATGTGTTTATATAGTGTTGGAAGGTTAGGGTATGAAATGGTAGTGAAGGGACAAAATTACCCCTCAATTTCAGGCAAAAAATTGACCTCCAGGTCCCGATCGGCTGTCAAAACGGCGGCTATGGGTGCCAGCCGAATTGGTGATGAAACTTACTATCCTAATTCGTCTGTCAGAACAGCTGTTGGCTTGCCCGCCGAATTGAATTTCTGCTCTGCGCACCAGTTACTCAAACGGGCATAACTTCCTCCAGAAAAGTCAGAATTGTAATCCATAAAATGTTTTGAAAACTAGACTCCCGTACCTTTCCGAATATAAAACAATCTCAACGTGGTTCGATCTAAGGAGGGAGTTATGGCTCCCACATATCGGACTTTCTGCACAGGCCCATTCAATTTCAGCCCATAGCTGTTGGAAAATGCAGAGGGGTTCATGCACACGGTCTCGATTTGGCGTTCTTGCTTGATGACTGATCAACCATGGAAACATTTGGATTTTCCTAGCCACGTTTAGGCTTAGATCACGTCAATGTCTGTATCAGTGGTGAGGCACGACAACTCTACATGCTTTCCATTTATTCTGGTTTTTTGGCTCTTTTTGCCTCCCAAACTAATCTTTACACTCAAAACGATGAAATAAGGAATATGTACCTACACATGGCTCAACAAACTCATTATATACAAAAATAATCTCGAAAATGAGAACAAACGATAGGAAAATGGGGCCTAAAATAGGTATAAAATAGTCTGATCAGTGGTAGTCAACCAAGTCTTAGATGAATACCAAGCAAAGGATGAACACATGATTGGCTATCTGGCAGCAGTGAAGGAATTGCTTAAACGATTTAAAATATACAAGATTACTCAGATTCCTCGGGAGGAGAATGAGAAAGCAATTGTGCTGTCCAAACTGGCATCTACTACAACTTGCATAAGGCCAAAAACAGTACCAGTAGCTCATATGACCCGACCAAGTATTGCCGAGCAAGAGACGTTGGTACTGGCCGAGATCCAAGTAAGGCCGGACAGTTGGATGACACCCATCAAAAGATATCTTCAAGCAGATACCTTGCTAGAGGATCCCCTCGAAGCAAAATGGGTTAAGTACAGGTCAACCAGATATCCTGTCATTAATGGAGAGCTGTATAAAAAATGATTTTCAAGAGCGTTACAGAGATGTGTTGAAGCGGAGGAAGCCGAAAGAATTTTGAAGAGTATCCATAGCGGGGTATGTGGGAACCACACTAGGGGTAAGATCTTGGCACACAAAGTGCTCAGACAAGGGTTCTACTTGCCAACGTTGTTCGCATATGCTCAGAAATTCTTGGAAAGCTGTGGAACGTGTCAGAAGATTGCTAATGATATCCGACAGCCACCTGTGTTACTCAAAAGCCTTACGTCCCCTTGGCTGTTTGCCATGTGGGGTTTGGACCTCATAGGACCAATGCCTACCGGAGTAAAGGAGGAGCGAAACATACAATAATTGCAGTAGATTACTTCACTAAGTGGGTAGAAGCAGAGGCCTTGGTACATATTATTGAAGCAAATACAATGGTCTTTGTGAAGAAAAACATACTGTACATGTTTGGGATCCCAAGCACTATCATCACGGACAACGACACTCAGTTCGACAATGTGAAATTCAGGAAGTTGTGCAAAGATTATAAGATCTCGAACTATTATGCCTCCCCAGCTCATCATCAGACTAATGGTCAAACTAAAGTAGTCAACAAAATAATCAAGCATACCCTTAAGGCAAAGCTGGACACAAAGAAAGGAAATTGGACAGACAAACTTCACGAGGTATTGTGTGCATACAGAACAACCCCGATGACCACAACTGGAGAAACTCCTTTCTCCTTAGCTTTTGGAACCGAGGCTGTCATCACAATAGAGAAGTCATTCACTTCCCATAGAGTCCAGCTATATGATCCCGAGCATAATACAAACATGTTGCTCTAAAATCTGGATGAGTTAGAAGAAAAAATATACTTGTCACAGATCCGGAATGCAACATACCAGCAAAGAGCTGTAAGATATTACAACTCTCATGTTTGGGTATGCAGATTCCAGATTGGGGATCTTGTGCTAAGAAGAGTAACAGTCAACATGAGAAATAGAGCAGCAAGATCATTGGTCGACAAGTGAGAATGGCCATATGTGGTGGACGGCATAGCCGAACATGGTGCATACTGGATTGCCCGACCAGATGGGGGGGGTTCTGCACAGACCGTGTAATGCCTAGTACCTGAAGAAATTCTATCCCTGAGGAAAATGACCCTTATATTTTAGTGCTATTCTAGTATTTTTAGCATTTTTTAACGTTCTTATCATTTTAGCAGATTTGATTAAAGTTGCTTGTTTAGTGATTTTCTTGTAGAAGCCAAATAAAAACCCTAACTGAGATTTATGAAGTTGAAACCTTTAAAGGAAAACATATGATAATAAGAACATGTGATGAAAACGTAAGATAATAAGAACATATGATGAGAACACGATAAGAACTCGGGCGCCATGAAACCGCCAATGGCGGATGGAAAGTGTCTGAGGGGCGAAGAAGTTGTATCAGCATGTCCGCCGGGCCCGCTAGGTGCCAAGGCGCCTAGCGGTCAGAAAAGGCAAACCCGAGCCACCAGTCCAACTGGCAAACTGCTAGGGGCGCCGCAGAGAAAGCCTTGGTGAGATGCGCGGCTGTGTTAACTGGTAAACACAACCGCAACGATTTGGCCAAACCCCTATTTCAGATAAAACCGGGAGACGTCCTTGGTCACTTATGTAAGGACCTGGGTGTAAGATCGTGGTGAGCCTCGATGTAACACTTGGGTAAAGTAAAAAGTAAAAAGCATTTGGAAAATCAAAAGCATTGCAAAGCATATTAATCGTCAAAAAATTGAGTTTCATTCAATAATGGCGTTTTACATAGGTATGCCTTAGAATAGGCAGAACATGTTTACAAATATATTAACTGTTCAATGCAGGATGATCGGATTGAGAAGGCTGAGGACCACTAGAGCTACCTTCCTTCTCAGGCACCATTTCATACTCGCTGAGTAGGCTAGTATCTAAGAGCCATCTGATCTCATCTACCTAGTCATCCATCCAAGCGCTGTAATCTCTTCCCGCAACATGGCCTACATCTTGTTCTTTGCCGCCTACTCCACTTTTCCAAGATGAATGAAAAGCAGAGAAGGTGCTCTCAATAAGTATTTCCAGATGCATCGGGTGAGGCTCCTTGCCTATGCTTCGACATTATGCCTGACATTGCCTCATCTAAACTTGAAGGGCTTTTAGAAGAATGTCCATATGTCTACGGATGGATAGCTCCCAGTTGGCACGTGCCCTATCAGTAGCCATGTTCTTGACTTTGAAGAACTCACCAATCGAGACCATTCCCCGTTGAAATTCTTGAATCAGTAAAGCGTCGTAAGCAGGAGACCTTTCAAAACGGTCAACTCCTTGAATCTCAAGCTCTACATGGGCTTCCTTAGATAAACTCTCGACCGTAAGAGATTGGTGGCTTAAGTCCTTAAATTTTTGCTCGTAAGATGCTAAGGCATCTTTGGCGTTCTTCTCGGCCTAAAGCATTGATTCTTGGGAAGCGGCTAAGAGGTGTTTGAGAGATTTGGCTTCCTCTTCAGTAGCCAAAGCCTTTTGCTCAACCTCTAATTGAGCTGCCAAGCACCTGTCCATAAACTCCTGGTTGACTTCCAGTTTTTCCCTACAGATCCGCTCTGTCCGAGCGTTGGCCTCGTTGCTCTATGCCAACTGTGCCTTCAAGCGCTCGATCTCGTTTGCCTGCGAAACCCTGGTCTTCATAGCATCGGCAACTCGGTAACCATCTGCGCGATAAAGGAGTCAGCTAGATAAACAAAAATATAGCAGGACTGACTGACTGACTAAGTTCACAACTTACGTAGGCAGCGCTGTTGTAAAAATTCTGAACACGAGCGTCGACGGAGCCTAGTCTAAATTGGCTCCACTTATCTTCACCGATGTAGGCTCGTCCAGAGGTCATGGCCTTGAGATTATCCCCGGGTGGTGGACCCCCTTCAGACTGACTGGAGGAACTTGGCCGAATGAAATCTTGGGTAGGGAAATTTCCAACACCTAGGGTCGAAGTGCTAGGATGAATGCCCACGGTCGGGGTGGTAAAGTCCTTGACATGTGAGGACTCTTGTGAGCCAGATAAGAGAGGGAGCTTGATCCTTTTGAACACCACTACTAGCCTCCACTGTACTCTCAGGCTCAGCTTTTGGTTATTCAGTTGGTGCTTCATGTGTAGGAGCCTCTAGAGTGACAGTGACGTCAGCATCAGCTTACGTTTCTTCTCCCCCGGAAGAAGAATCGATAAATGAGACCACTCAAGGAACCTTAGGGGCAGGCTGACCCACCAGATCAGTAGCTTTCCTTTTGCTAGACCTCCGAGTGATCAAATCTGCCGAAGAGTCTTCTATCTCCACCTCAATGACAGGAGAATTGACTCTGGGTGGAGTGACTTTGGGTGGAGCAGCAGAAGTTTCAGCAACTTTGCCTTTTCCTTTTTCAAGTGCAACTAGGATGCTTGACTTTGTGCTCGTCTTTACCCGAGCTATTTCTGTTGCCCGAACAGTTGTCACTGCCTCTTTTGAAGAGCTCTCGGACTCATCATCAAAGCCTTGGGGGAGTTATCCCACTTGCTTCTTAGCAGACAGCATCCTGATGGCTTGCCTCAGCAACAGCCTTCGCTCGACGTACCTGCAGATCGCAGACAACATCGGCATCATACACTACAAAAGAGCCAAAATAAAAAATAAATCAAAATTAAACTGGAGTAGCTACCAGCAAGACAAACTTACATCGCTTGCAATTAGCCGAAAGCTGAGGAAAAAAATTGGCCTTTATCATCATTTCCTCGTTAAGGAGGAAAGTTTTACCCCTCTTCTCTAATGGTCGTACTGATACTCTGCACAAGCCGATCAATTCGGTCACCAAGAACGCCGGAGAGGTGTTATTCCACGATTCAGGAGAAGTGAAAAACCAAGGAACTCGACGTTCAACTTGGTGAACAACAGTATTGCAAGTGACTCGCTGCCCCTAGTTACCTCCAAAGAAGAACCAACTATTCTTCTAGAATTTGTTTGAAGAGGGAAGGCCCCAAATAAAGCCATTCATCTTCTCATCAGGAGATACTTTAACGGCCTTAGACGACTCAACGCCTTTAGGAATCCAATGGCCGGGCTGACTAGAGAGAAGGAAAAAAGTGCCCGAATTCTTGATTGCCTGAGAGTATAGAAATGTCTGATCTCTCGAGGATTTGGGTCGGGCAAGCCCAGTCTGTGCCATATGCGCCACATGCACATCAAGATCCGGTAAGTATTCAAAGCAAGTTGAGCCAGAGAAATGCAGGCCTCAGCAAGGAAGCGAGCGATAAAAGGCTGGAGAGGTAAAGTGACTCCACAACTTAGCATAACACCATAAACCCCATAGCCCCAGGTGGGGGTGGGGTTCCAGGTGGATTTTTCCCTAATAGGAATCAGCTGAATGACATTGGTATCCAAATCAAACCGTCCAGCATATTGTCTTAGCTCTTCATCCCCGACGACATTCGGTTCGAAGTCATATACGTTGGGTTGTTAAGCCGAGAAAGGAATTCTGATGTTCTTGTGCTCGTCTTCAATGTTAGATTCAAGGACATCCTAACGCCTAATCCTAATTTCCCGAAGGATTTTGGTTTCCTAGGAAGTAGCACCCTTCTCGCGCGCCTGGGACGATAAATTATTTGCCTTAGTAATTGATGGACGAGTATCTCTGTAAGAGGCAACATAAGGGTTAGTGGAAGAATCATCGTTATCAGGATAAGCCTTAGCGCGTGGTACGAGGTCAGGGAAGACATCGTTCCTAAATCCAGAAACATCCACAGCCAAGAAAGGGGGTTGATCAGAGGGCTGGGGGTAGAGAAACCTCTCAAAGCTCTCCACTGCAAGAGTATCCCCTTGCTCAATTGCGATCATCATTTTGACAAAAAAAATGCGATGTTTGGCCTCAGGATCCATGAATCTTGACTAGAAAACTCTTTTTAGCTGATTTACGCGAATAACGACACATCACAAAGGAAGAGAGAGATGAAGGAAAGTAAGAAGTAAATTACCTAGAAAAGAAAAGCTTGAAAGATTTCTAGAGAAACGCTTGAGATTTTTGATTGGCAACGGCGATTCTTTGAGTTTCAAAGAAATAAAGGCTGCTGCTATTCTGAAGTAAAAATGAAGACGATGAAGAGTCAAAAAGAGGTTTAAATACTTGAATTTGAAATTAAACCTAGGTGAGGTCATAGCTATGAGTGGCGGGAAACTCGAGCAACGTGCACAAGTGACGTGGGAGCAGAAGGGTTGCGTCTTTCCGTATAAAGCTCCTGAGACCTCCTTTGAAGAAATGACGCATGGCAACAAAAAACGGCTTCATGCTTCCAAACATCGCTATCAATAAAGTCGTCATCGTTACACGTTAAGAATTTCTATAGTGGAGATTAATTTTAAAAAAAAAATAGGTGGAATTAATTCTGGTTAGAATTAACGACGAAAAGCAGTAGTGAAATTTCAAGAATACTGGTTAAATACCTCACGCCAGGTAAATGGAAACTGTATCAAGTATCAGCTAGCTGATCAGGACAGTGGTTACTCGGGCAGTTCACCAAGCAGGAGATACCCTGCTCAGGTATTTAAGGGGGTATTGTTGTGCATAGAAATTCCGGATGACGTGTCATACATAGATTAAAGGATGCCAAACATGCCATCAGGGATAGAGTTCTACCAGTTGAAAACCTCTACTCGGCCTAAACGGGAAAGACGATAAGTAGATTGACTAGAGACAAATTCCAAGCAACAAGCTCAAACGAGAAAACATGCATCAAGACTCGTGTTTAAAAGTAACAGAACTTCCTTCGCCAAGATAAAGGATAAACATCAAAGTAAGTCCAGATCAGTTCATCTTACTAGTATTAAAGTTAGATTCCAATTAGTTAGTCCAAAAAACTTATACGATCGGAACTAGAATAACTCAGTCACGTAAAGATATAAATAGGACTGAATTATCATTGTAAAATATAACGAAAAATATTATAACCATTATTCTCATAGTGAATTTTTCTTCGTCACTAAGCGGCAACCGTGGATGTTTCTCCGTTCTGGAGTTTTACCACGTAAAACCTCTTGTCCACGTTACATTCACTTTCTTATTCATAGGTTTGTCATACTAAAACGTTGACTTGTTGATTTACCAAAAATTACCGTCACCATCTTTATTGGTAGATTTCTGTTGGAATATTTTTATAATTAAACTTTTTAATAAAAATATTGTTTCTTTACAATCCAATTTTTCCTTTTTACATTCCTTTTCTAAAGACACTTCATTCTAAAAATTTAAATTTTAAAAAAAAATTCTAAAGACAATTCGTTTTTTTGCAAAATATTCGTACAAATTATCCCTTTCCAAAATTCTAAAAACAATTAATTAAAGATAATTAATTAATTAAATTAACCCAAAATTATAAGATCAAATCATGATATTTCTTGAATTAAAACAATTCACAATTTGGGATTGTATCTAAAACCCTAAAACAAAATAATTTCAATCATCCCATTCTTTATTTTTAAAAAAATCAATCATCTCATTCTAATACAAAGAAATCAAACAATTAATCAAATTCTTAACTTATTGAATATAAGAAGATGAATCAATTGTCATCCATCTTATTCAATATACATAAACCTCTAAGAGCATTCATAATGCATAAAACCCAAACACAAGACTCATTGTGTGCCACATTGATCGTGCCAGAGTTATTATATATTTTGGCTCTTATATCCATATCATTTGTCTCATTTTCGGGTGTTTTGTATATCTTATGGCTCTTATTATTATTTTTGCAAGCATTTGGTGAAAATCAAGCTATACTTGTTTAGAGCAATTTCAAACGCAGAACTAAGGTGTTTTTTAAATTTCTTTGACGAACGTTTTCTAACGACAAAAATGGACCCTGTCACACATCATCATTTGAGGGGCTAATTTAAAAAAAAAAAAAATTGGTCTTCCCATTTGGATCCCCTCTAAATAGGTCTTTTTCCCCACAATGCAACTAAATTGGAAAAGATAAATTGGATCCACATTTTTTACTCTTTTCCAAACAACCAATACTCTTCATTAAAATATATTATACTATATATATAATGAGTCTCTCATGAGGGACCCCTTATTTAATTTCGGTAAGGACCTTGATGAAAATACATCGATTTTAATGAATTTTGATCTGAATTTATTTTGTGGATGATGAGTTCCTTGAAATCTACCAATGAACAAAATTTGAGAACTTTTCAAATACTAGAACTGTTTTTCTTGAATTTTCCTATATTCCGCCTATTTTTTCGATGGCTTCATATTTTAACAAAAATTGGATAAATAGTACTGGTGCTCGGAAAATTCTCAACTTTTGTTCATATGTAGATTTCATTGAACTCATCATCACATAAAAATTCAGACCAAAATTTATTAAAATCGATGTATTTTCATCAAGGTCCTTACCAAAATTAAAATAAGGGATTCCTTATGAGAGACTCACTGATATATAAATATATATATATATATTAATAAATAAATTATATAATATATTTTAAATATCAACTCTACCAATAATTATTTAACAAATTATAATTAATTTAAAACAAAACAATTAATTAATTAAAATTATCACAACAGAATTACAACAACAATAAAAAAATAATAAATATAGTAATACAACCCTGATCCAATCAATGAAGCAAGCCATGTAAGCAAGGTGAATCAGTGAAGCAGCCATGCAAGCAGTGAAGATCCAATTTGTTCATAACAATCAGTGAAGTAGTGAAGCAGCCATGTAAGTAATGTGAATCAGTGAATCAGTCATGCAAGCAAGGTGAATCAGCTGAATCAGTGAAACAACCATGCAAGCAAGGTGAATCAGCCAAATCAGTGAAACAACTATGCAAGCAAGGTGAAAACATGAATCAACCACAAGAAATTATGGACTTTAAAAAATATATATCTTAAAAGTCTGAATCCAATACCATATGACTTATCTTACTTATTAAAAAATCTCAATCCAATACCATCAGATTTTTACTTCCCAAAACTGTTTATTAAAATCACAATCCAATAACACCCCCCTAATTTATATTTTCCCTGTTTTTATATATAATTATTTAAATTTATAATTACAAATAATTATATATATATATATTATAAAAACTAAAATCAATAAAAAAATTAATGTTTTCATTCAAATGATTTTAATTTCATTAAAATAACTGGTTACCAAAACTGTAAAAATGGTAACCAAAGCAGTGAAAGTGGTTACAAGTCAAAATTTCAAAAATCGTAAAATGGTTACCAAACCCTTAAAAAATGGTTTCCGGAGATGAACAGGTTATTACCAAAGCCGTGAAAGTGGTTACAAGCTAAATTTCAAAAATTGAAAAATGATTATCGAAGCCGTACAACTAGTTACCGGAGCCGTGAAGGTGGTTAACAACACCGTGAAAATGGTTACAAGCCAAATTTTAAAAATTAAAAAATAGTTATCAAAACCGTAAGAATGGTTACCGGAGCCATGAAGGTGGTTACCAAAACCGTGAAAATGGTTACAAGACAAAATTAAGAAATTGAAAAATGGTTACCGAAGCCGTACAAATGGTTACCGGAGCCATGAATGTGGTTACCCAAACCGTGAAAATTGTTACAAGTAAAAATTTCAAAATTTGTAAAATGGTTACCAAAGCTATAAACATGGTTACCGGATCCGTGAAGGTGGTTACCAAAATCGTGAAAATGGTTACAAGCCAAATTTCAAAATTTGAAAAATGGTTACTGAAGCCGTACAAATGGTTATCAGAGCCGTGAAGGTTGTTACTATAGCCATGAAAATTGTTACAAGTCAAAATTTCAAAATTTAAAAAATGGTTACCAAAACAGTAAAAATGGTTACCAAAACAGTAAAAATGGTTACCGGATCCATGAAGGTGGTTACCAAAACCGTGAAAATGGTTACAAGACAAATTTCAAAATTTGAAAAATGGTTACCGAAGCCGTACAAATGGTTACCAGAGCGGTGAAGGTTGTTACCATGGCCGTGAAAATTGTTACAAGTAGACATGACGCTAGTTCGGTTCGAACTGGCGAACCGAAACTGAATAGTCCAAAATAAATCAGAACCTAAAAATTCGGTTTCGGTTCCGGTTACAGAACGGACCGGAACCTATACCGAGCGGTTCGGGTTCCAGTTCTAGTTCTAAAATTTGAGGAATCGTCCGGTTCGAACCGGATTGGAACCGGCGATTTTGATTCCGATTCGAACCGACGGTTCCAACATATATATATATATATATATATATATATATATATATATATTAAACCCACTACCCACTACCCAGTACCTACGCCCACACCCACTTTCTTTCTCTCTTTTTTTCTTTCTCACTTTCTCACTCTCTCAGATCTCTCTCTCTCTCTCTCTATATCTTTCTCTCTTTCTTTCTTTCCTTCTTCTTCATGTAGTCGCTTACTTTCTCAGATCTCTCTCTCTCTCTCTCTCTCTCTCTCTCTCTTTCTCTCTATTTTTCTCTCTTTCTTTCTCTCTTTCTTTCTTTCTTTCTTCTTCTTGCTGTCGCCGACGGAAGATCTCTTCGCCGGTACGCCGAGTCGCCAATCCCTTCTTCATCCCTTCACCAATCTCCTCTTCATCGTCGCCGATCTCTGATCTCTTCCTTCTTTCTTTCTCTCTCTCTCTCTCTATCTCTCTTCAATCTCTTCGACTCTTCCCTTTGATGGATTTTAGGTTTGTCGTTTGTGGGGTGGTGTGTGTGTGTTTGAGTTTTGATTGGTTTTATTGGTGGTGTACTTGTGTGTGTGTGTGTGTGTGTGTGTGTGTGTGTGTGTGTGTGTGTGTGTGTGTGTGTGATTTTGGATTTGTGGTAGTTGTGTGTGTGTGTGTTTGAACTAATGAAGGTGATTAGGGATTGGGAATTTAGGGTTAGGTTTTGGGTATTTCAAACGTAGGGATTGAATGTTTGATTGGGTATTTAGGTGTAGGGTTTGATTGATTATTTGGGATTTTGGGTTGTTTTAAAAATAAAAAAAATAAAAATTAAATTAAAAAAACCGGTTCTGAACCGGCGGAACGGGAACGGGACCGGAATCGTGGAACCGGAACCGGAATTGTGGAACCGGAACTGGAACCGGAACCGAAATCGCCGGTTCTGAACCGAAATCAAACCGGCACCGGTACCGGCGTCATGTCTAGTTATAAGTCAACATTTCAAATTTTGAAAAATGGTTACTAAAGCAGTAAAAATGGTTACCGGAGCCGTGAAGGTGGTTACTGAAACCATGAAAATGGTTACAAGCCAAATTTGAAAATTTTAAAAATGGTTACCGAAGCCTTATAAATAGTTACCATAGCCATGAAAATGGTTACAAAAACCGTGAAAATGGTTACAAACCAAATTTTAAAAATTGAAAAATGGTTACTAAAGCCGTAAAAATGGTTACCGGAGCCATGAAGGTGGTTACCAAAACCTTGAAAATAGTAACAAACCAAATTTAAAAAATTGAAAAATGGTTACCGAAGCAATACAATTGGTTACCGGAGCCGTGAAGATTGTTACCATAATCGTGAAAATGGTTACAAGTCAAAATATTAAATTTTGAAAAATGGTTACCAGAGTCGTACAAATGGTTACTAGAGCCGTGAATGTGGTTACCATAGGCGTGAAAATTGTTACAAGTCAAAATTTCAAAATTTACAAAATGATTACCAAAGCCGTAAAATTGTTACTGGGGCCGTGAAGGTGGTTACCAAAACCATAAAAATGATTACAATCCAAATTTCAAAAATTGAAAAATGGTTACCAAAACCGTAAACACGGTTACTAGAACCGTGATGGTGGTTAGTTGGTTACCATAGCCGTGAAAATGGTTACAAGTTAAACATTCAAAATTATGTGGAAAATATTATTATTTAATTTATCTTCATTAAATAAAATTATTTATTATTTAAATTAGTTTTTAAAGTTTTATTTTCATTTTATAAATTTTATAGTTATCAAATTTATATTTTTATATTTAAAATTAGGGAGCAACTGGTTGCAAACCGGATGTTCCATTAACTTTGTTTTTTTTTTCTCAGCCACTTGGCAGCCTTACATTAGAGGAATGGTAACTATTTATATCTGTACATGCAGTGATTTTCATTCCACTTTATAGCAGCCAGCCCCAAATTTAAAGTTCCAATATACAATTTGCCAAAAGCAATCCATATTCCATCAACTCGAACAAATAAATAATAATTAAAAAAAACACAAAGAGCCTAACTTTTTTATTGATAGAAATAATAATTATTAGTGGAAAGAGATAATTAATTAATCAGTGTAATTAAGAATGGTAGCATGAGGGTGACAAGCATTGGCAGCTAGGGTTGGCTCAACAGCAGGGGTGGGCTCAACTGGCTTCCCAAGAAGCTCCTCCGGCAGGTCATCGATTCCCTTCAAATAAAACGTGTAAAATATCTTGAAAGGGAAAACAAGCTGTTGAAGCTTAACCTCACCAGATACTCCCTTAAATATCCCTGACCCACCGGTCACTGCCAGATACGAGTCATCGTATGTCAAATATGGTCCCTGCACCGCTATGTGACCGTACTCACCAAAGTAAAGGCTGTATATGGCTTCGTAACGGTCACCTTTTTTTTCCTTCTTATGTTGGACCAGAATGCATATTCCTGCCGTTATTCCTATCCGCTTCTCCAGGTCACCTGTGTACAGCTATAGTAATCCCGGAAAATTAAATATCAAGATTTAACGGGAGCAACGGCTACATGCTACACTTAGCGATTTGACCTGTTGTGAAGCCACCAACTTGGGTGGGGGCCAAACCCACAAGTTTTAAAATAATTTATTAACATTTTACTTTATAATTTTCGTTATTTACTTTTTCTGTTATATTTTATGAAAATTTTAAATTGGCTCCTTAAACCATTTAAATTTGATAAAACTGGAAGCGAAAAACAAAGAAAATAATGATAAACTCACTTTATTGGTAAAAGGGACAAGATCACCGAGGGAATTGACGAATCTGAGGCTCAAACGAAGATATGCTGGGCTTCCACGATCTCGCTAGTTGATCTCATACACACACAGTTCTTGAACTTTGTCTAAACCCAAAACAACACTAATTACTGTTAAAAAAAAAAAAAAAAAAACCTTTTCGATGTGTTTAAAAAATAATCAACAAATAATAATAAAAATAATAAATCAACCGGGTCTTGAATCTAGTGATGGATTAGCTTGGCTCTTCAAAGTGAAATAATTTTTTTGTAGTGATGAAAAGTTGTAGCTTGTGGTGGTATGATTAATTCTTAGAGTTTGAGAGAGAAATGGATTTGTGAGGTTGGATGGTACAAGAGATTTGGATGATGATGATGATGACAAATGGACTGATTTTGAATTGCTGCTTACTTTGACAGAAGCAGAAGAGAAAATTCTCAAAGCAGAGCTTGAACAAGCCATTGGAAAAATCTTTGTGAGGAGAGACTTAAAGTAATGGGAAAGTGGTCGTTGTGGAGGTGGTTTAGTTAGAAGGATTAATAATATGTGTGTGATTATTGTAACCATCATCATGGAAAACCATGCGAGTCACTTGAAAAATGCGCGTGTCGTCTACCAACTACGACTTCTTTTTTTATTTACTTTTTTCATTTCTACACGTGATTCAGGATTCTAACTTTTTGTTTTCAAGGAAGGGGAGATTCCAACGTTGTTTTAATGTGTAATATTAAAGTCATATGATATGAAGTATGGACCAATATTTTATTAACGGTACATGATAAGGACCAATATTTTATTAAAGGTACATACATGTTTTTAATATTTTAATGCATAATATTTTACGTTTCGAAAGAATAATATGATTTTTTTATTCATTTTTTCAAAATATTAACATATTTCTAATTATAATTTGGACATTTAGTATTAAATAATAGCATTGGAACACATAAATTATATTAATTAATCCATAAATTAATATTTATTAATTTATTAATTTATTAATTTATGGAATATTGAATATGTATATCAATAGGGGTGGACGTTTAATGGATCGGTTCACTTTTGGAGTGAACCGATAAAAAACCGATAATGTTCGGTTTTTGAAAAAGTGAACTGATCCGATCAACTTAACAATTATGAACCGATCAAAAACCGATTAAATTTGACCGGTTCGGTTCGGTTCGGTTTTGTGTCAATTAGACCAAATTTTTGGGTTTTAATTATTACACATATTTTCATATTTTAATCTTTTTGGGCCTTGGACCAAATTAAATTATGAGTTTGAACAAATTGAAAATACTAGTTTAAAATAATATTCATAAAAAAAAAACTAAGAAAAAAATATGATGTAACACACTTTCATAATTTTATAGTTTTATGAACTATTAAACATTAAAACTAAGGTTTTTTATATATATATTGGATCTCGGTTCGGTTTTCCGGTTTGGGATAGCGAACCGGAAAAAAAACCTATCCAATCGGTTTTCAAAAAAATGAACCGAACCGAACCGAACCGGTCAATATAAAAAAACCTGAAAACAAATCGATTGGATCGGTTCGGTTCATCGGTTCGGTTCATCGGTTCGGTTCGGTTTATTAGTTTTTCGCCCACCCCTATGTATATGGACAGCATAGCCGAGAATCTTTTCATCACAATGTTGATGATGATGCAACAACTTTGAAACCTATGACAAAAAAAAAAAAAACTCAAATCATTAATGTCACTAAATAATTCTTTATTGTAATAGGAGAATCAAAACTTATAATAGGTGCATTAAGAAAAATTATAGATGAGATTCAACTATAAAGAAAAAAAAATCAATTAACAACAGATTTATATTTGAAAAAAAAAATGGGGTGGAGGCGGAGGTAGATTTCTCCAGAGGAAGTGCAACTGCCTTCGAACCTCCACATTACAGGAAAAAGCCACAATGCTATTTAGATCCGACTGTGATCTGAAGGAAGTTCATCAAATCGCCATACGGAGGAAGCCTCCCTTCCCCATGTTAGTAGAAGTTATGGCTTCCCCTTAAGTGTGAATTGGAGGAAGTCGTTTCTAGGGAAGCCACCAATTTCCTCCATAGGCCACCTTCGATGATGGCCTCTATTTTATTATAAAGTACATTTTAAACCATAACTTATAGACTAAATTGAAAATTCTTCTTAAACATTCTTTAATTTATAAAGTACTTCTTAAAGAAATATCTATCAAATTGTTTAATTTATTTCATTCAAATATTGCTAGAAGAATACGAAAATACATAAATTAAAAAGTAGACACATTACCCGTATCATATGATAATTAACCACGTAACATTGTAAACTCGCCCATTTTTTATAACTTTTTGCACTCCAAAGCATATCATAGGTTTCAACCTATATAATATGTCAAGTCATATTGTAATGATAAGGTAAAGTTGGATTCAAAAAGTCACATCGGTATTGCCTTATTGCCTTGCATTATTGCTTTACTAGGGCTAAATGTGAATGTGGTACCAAGTACTTTTCTTGCATGAATAATTTTGTGGTGTGAATATATGGAAAACATTCAGAACTTTATTAATGAAGGACGATCTGAATTTCAGTATGGCCACCGGCCAATGGTCCAAGACTACCTATGATAAATAAATAAATAATTATATATATGGGGTCTCCTTTAGTGCACATGTGCATCTATTGTGATCATGTCTTTTTTAATTCACATACGATTACATTTAAAATCTTATTTTGGCATGATCATATATGATCCTCATATATCTCATATATGATTGATTACATGCAAGTAGTACACGTGTATCGGTGTTGTGATATTATTAGGCTAAATGAGTCAATCACTATCAAACCGCACATTAATTAGCCGGAAATGATTAGTTAGATATACTTATGAGTATATGAAATAAAGTACTATTACAGAGTACAGACTCACTAGCATAATAATGATCATGTTCATCAAGTCTTTATATAGACATTTATTTATTGTGGTAGCTAAAAAAGTGTTTTGAGAGCCCGATATCTGAGGCCCAATAATAACCTTTTTAGCCCTGGATTAGGGCAAACCAATTCGGGTCGACCCATGTTGTGTTACCAGACAGTTTGACTTGGTCTGTAACGAATACAATATTGATATCGTATTCGAATTGATGAGATCATGATCTCGAGAAATTTGGTTTGGATTTCAGGGATTCGCTCCCAATAAACTACGTGAAAACGGTTTCCCTGCATCTAAAAATAGGAGGTTCCCTAACGAAGAGATCATCAGATTTTCCACACTCAACGCTGTTAGCTAGCCGAAACTCTGCCAAAATTGCTTTTCTGATTACCAGAATTATAACTTCGTTTACATTTCAGTCTCTTTTTTCTACTTTCAACGCTCAACCCAAGCAAAACTAAGGCCAAAATTCGTTCCACCACCATTGTTATTTTCCTTTTTCTGTTTCTGTGTTATTTTCATCTTTTTTGCAGGTAATCCATTGGAGAAGACGAGTCAACGAATTTGACTGAACCAGCAGGCTGTGTGGGCTTACTTGAATCCGATTCAACCCACTAACTGTAGAACGACCATCTACAGTTTGGTGACCACCGTGGGGCCCACTACAGCTTGACAATCAAATCAGTCGAGTCGTACGAGACGCTCCCAATATGTCTGGAGATGGAAACATCCTTACCGTCGAAGAATAGATCGCAGCACTGACCGCCCAGATGACTGCGAACAACGAACGACTGCGAGTATTAGAGGTAGAGAATGTTGTGGTTCAAACTCGCAATGCTGAATTGCGAGCCATTATTGATGGGGTACCCAACAACGTAGCTCCAGCGCCACCAATCCTAGTGCTCAACAATGAGCAAAACGCAGACGGAACAACCCCCTCAATTGAAGCAAACCCCTCACCTTTGGAAACCAACACCAATCAAGGCTCAAGTCATAATGTAACACAAACTGCACACGCTGAAGCGAACTAACCTGACCCACAAACCTAACAAGAAGTGCAGCCAGCGCCGATCCCAGTTGTCGATCAACGTTAGGAGAATACATTGAAAACCCCGGTGTCACTATAATCGACACCGAAATTGGTAACCGTGGAAACTGTTTTACATTTATTTGCTGACCCTGAGCCCTCTGGCAGATTTGCAGAAATGGAGGCCCTCATCCACAGGATCCCAGGAGTGCCAACCCCTTTCGAAAAGAGCACGGCGAATAGCTTTGCATATTCACCATTTGTCGACGCCATCGTGCTTGTGGTGATGCCCAGAAAGTTTAACTTCCCCAACATGAAACACTTTGAGGGGACTACAAATCCAGACGACCACATATCGCAATATAAGCAGCGTATGTTCACTGTGGCGATACCACACGACCTTAGGGAAGCATGCATGTGCAAGGCGTTCAGATCCAATCTTGGTGGTCCAGCCTTGCAATGGTATACCAACTTACCTAATAACTATATTTCTTCTTTTACGCAGCTCACAGATACCTTTGTAGAGCAATTTGCAAGCAGCAGAAAATTGGAGAAGCAGTCAGACGACCTATATGCAATTGTACAGAGAAGCGGAGAAAACTTAAGGGCTTATGTTGGACGGTTCAACAGGGAAAAGGTGCAAATCCCGAACTGCAACCAGTCGACAACAATTTTGGCCTTCAGGAAAGGATTGCGGTTAGACTCAGACCTCTACAAGGAGCTTACCAAATATCCATGCAAGACGATGGAAGACGTGCTAGCAAAAGCATGGGCACAGATCAAATGGGAGGAAGATGAAGCGAACTACGTCGCCAAGACAAACAATTACAATAGGCGCAACGATAGAGTCGATCGACGATCAAACGACAAAAAGGTCGAACCTTATCCGACAGGGAATCGACGCAACAACTCCCGCTACAACGGACACGAAGACATGAGGATGTACGATCAGAATCCTCCAAGAATTGGTTGATCGCGTACCCCAATCCCAGAATACAACCTAAGCATCGAACTAGTCGACTTAGTAGTAGTTATGAAAGAAATAGGGAGAACGGTCAAATGGCCAAGGAAGATGAACGCACCACCAGAACATCAAGACGCCCGCTTTCGATACGAATTCCATGGAGACCACAGACATCGAACGTAAGATTGCTTCACCTTGAAGCTCGAGGTGGCCGAGTTGTTGAAGCGAGGACACCTGTTGGAGTACCTGACCAACAAAGGGAAGCAAACTATGACCCGTCGCGAAGAAAAACAACATACTAGCCAGGAGGACGGACCGACAGCGCCGCCCCAACAAGAAAGGGTGATCAATTACATAGCATGGGGATCAGAGGTCAGTGGTGTAAGCTATTCGGCTGCGAAAAGACATACTCTACAGGTGTCGAACGCGGAGATTCAACCAAGCAGAGATCACCCATCCTTGATCGACGAGACGGTCACATTTAAGTCGACCGACAAAACAGATTTGTTTTCTCCTCACCATGACGCTCTAGTTATTTCTTTATATATTGCTAATTGCTTAACTAAGAGAATTCTTATCCACAATGGTAGCTCTAGCAATATTCTATTTAATTGTATGCTCAAAGAAAAGCAGGTCGAAGAATCCAAAATCAGTCGTCGAACGACAGTTTTAACTGGATTCAGTGGTGAACAGAAAAGCACGATGGGAGAAATTGTGCTTCCAGTTTACGCAGAGAGAGTGAGCCTCTACATCAACTTCCTAGTGAACGACTGTCAGTCTCCCTATAATGCAATTTTGGGTAGACCATTGATCCACGAAATGAAGGCAATCCCATCAACCTACCATCAAATGATCAAATTCCCTATCAAATGGGGAGTTCGTGAAATCAAGGGCGAACAGAGAGCGGCAAGAGAATGCTACCAGAATGCCATGAAAAAAAGAAAGGAACATTTATAGCAACTACAGAAAATGAATGTCCAGTTGACATGAAACAGACCAAAAATGGAAAATCTTGATGAAGTGTCGATAGATCCAAATGAACCAGAGCATAAAGTACAAATCGGATCGAGACTGCCAAAAGAATTGCGAGAACAGCTGATCAACTTCCTCAAAGAGCGTCACACGAGCTTCGCTTGGTCACACTCGGATATGGTCAGAATCGACCCTGAGGTAATCATCTATCGTTTGCAGGTCGATCCCAATCACCAACCAGTAAAGCAGAAAAGAAGAAAATTTGCACCGGAGAGAAATAAAATAATCAACGAAGAAATTTAAAAATTAATCGACATCGGGTTGGTCAGAGAAGTGAAGTATCTTGACTGGTTGGCAAACGTCGTAGTTGTAAGAAAGAAAAACAGAAAATGGCGAGTCTGTATCGACTTCACAGACCTCAATAAGGCATGCCCCAATGACCCGTTCCTGCTTCTTCACATCGACATGTTGGTCGACGCTACAGCAGGGCACGAACTACTCAGGTTCATGGACGCTTACTCAGGCTACAATCAGATCCTAATGCACCCAAATGACCAAGAAATGACTGCGTTTATCACCGAAAGAGGTATTTTCAGTTATAAAGTCATGCCTTTTGGTTTGAAAAATGCAAGTGCGACATACCAACGGCTGGTCAACAAGATGTTCGCTGACATGCTCGAATCAACCATAGAAGTATATATCGATGACATGCTGGTCAAATCCCTTGTCGCTCGACAACACATAGAGCATCCGAAGCAGTCATTCGACCTACTCGACAAATACAGTATGAAACTCAATCCTACAAAATATTCTTTTGGTGTTTCCTCTGGTAAATTTCTAGGTTATCTGGTGACGCAAAGAGGAATTGAGGCCAACCCAGAACAGATTTGGTCCATCAAAGCAATTGAGTCACCTAAATGCATCAAAGACGTGTAAAAACTTACAGGTCGGATAGCGGCCTTGAACAGATTTATCTCCAAGTCGTCTGAGCGATGCCAACCTTTTTTCAACACCTTAAAGAAAAACAAAGCGTTCGACTGGAACAATGAATGCGAGAAGGCCTTGCAAGACCTAAAAGATTATTTGACCTCACCCCCACTACTGTCGAAGCCAAACATCGAGGAAATACTATATTTGTATCTGGCAATTTCTAACACCGCAGTTAGCGTCGTTCTAGTCAGAGAAGAAGAAAATTTACAACATCCAATGTACTACGTAAGCAAAGCCTTACTCGATGCAGAAACCAGGTACAGCAAGCTCGAAAAGTTGGCCTTAACACTTGTCGTAGCTGCACGAAAGTTGAGGCCATACTTCCAATGTCATCCAATTAAGGTACAAACTTCTTACCCACTGAAAAACATATTACATAAACCTGAACTTTCAGGTCGATTGAAAAAATGGGCAGTTGAACTCAGTGAGTACGACATTTCCTTCCAACCTCGAACGGCAATGAAGTCGTAGGTATTAACTGACTTTATAGCCGATTTTACTCCTAACAAAAATTTACAAGCTGAACAAGAATTAATGACTCTCGACTGTTGCATAACCCAAGGTACATAGATCTTGTCGATCGACGGGTCTAGTAATGTGAGAGGAAGTGGTCTAGGACTTGTGCTCAAATCCCCACAACGGGAAAATCTTGAACAGTCAATCCACTGCGGCTTTCGTGAGACAAACAATGAAGCAGAGTACAAGACGCTGATTGCTGGACTCGACTGGGCCAAAAGCCTCGGCGTTAAAAATATACTGGTGCAGAGCGATTCACAATTGGCCGTACGACAAATGAATGGAACATATGACGCCAAGGACAGAAGAATGGCAGCCTACTTGGCTAAACCAAACGATTAGAGTCCGCATTCGAAAAATTTTCAATATTACAAAACCTAGAACCGAAAACTCTCGTGCAGACGCCTTCGCCAACCTAGGGTCGACTACTCCACCAAATGAACCTACATCTATACCGATCGTGCATTTGCTGTTACCCGCAATACATAAAAAAGAGAATGTGGCACCTATCGACAACGGCTCAAGCTGGATGGATCCGATCAAAGACTACCTACAAGCAGACGTCCTACCACACGGCAGGGCCGAAGCACGGAAGATCAAAGCCAAGTCGGCTAAATTCTGCGTTTTATATGGTAAGCTTTATAGAAAATCCTTTACATGTCCATATTTGAGATGTGTTACGCTACGAGAAGCATACAACGTCCTTAAAAACCTTAATTACGAAAAATGTGGCAACCATTCAAGCGCACGAAGCTTATCAAACAGAGCAATCACAGTTGGCTACTACTGGCCAACAATGCGGTCTGATTCTCAAGAGCATGTTAAACACTGCGACAAATGCCAGAGATACGCCCAAGTATCGCATCTCCCGCCAGGTACGCTAAATTCAATTTCGGCCCCTTGGCCGTTTATGAAATGGGGTATGGACATTGTAGGTAAACTCTCACCAGCAATAAGAGGGGTCGTCTACATGCTAGTTTTAACATACTAATTCACAAAATGGGTCGAAACGGGAGCCTTCCAACACATGAGAGATATAGAAGTATGCAATTTCATTTGGAAACAAATAATTTGCAGGTTTGGAATACTAAAGGAAATCGTGACCGATAATGGGTCGTAATTCATATCGATCCAATTCAAAATTTTCTGCATGAAATATGGAATCAAGTTGAGCTTCTCAACCCCACGCTACCCTCAAGCAAATGGTCAAGCAGAGTCGACTAACAAAACTATAATAAACACACTGAAGAAAAGGCTCAAAGCTGAAAAGAGCCAATGGGCCGATAAAATTCCCGAGGTTCTATGGTCGTACAGGACTACGCCTCGTCGTTCGACCAGAGAAACTCCATTCTCGCTCATCTACGGGTCGAAAGCAGTCATTCCAATAAAAGCCCAGCTTTCAGCTGCTCAGACTAAAAACCCCCTCGAAGAACAAAACTACCTGGAACTCCAACTTGAACTGGATCATCTCGATGAACGTCGCGAACGAGCAGCTCTAAGAGTTCAAGCTTATCAACAGCAAGTCGCTCGACATTACAACAAGAAAGTAAACATAAGGACTTTCAAAATTGGCGACTGGGTACTACAAAGGGTTTTCCAGAATACCAGAGATCAAGAAGCAGGAAAATTGGGTCCGACTTGGAAAGGGCCGTATCAAATAACAGATATTAAAGGTCGAGGCGCCTTCAAAATAAGAATCCTTGATGGCCGTGAGACACACAACAGTTGGAACGCACTGCACCTAAAACAGTACCACTTCTAAACTCATTCTCTTCATGTTTGTTTTTCATTCATTTTCAGTACTTTTCGATACTAACAGTCGATCAAAAAGGGCTATGATGACGCCTTAGTTGCAACTTGATCGGACTATTTTATACCTATTTGAGGTCCCCCATTTCTGATCGTTTGTCTCATTTTTGAGCGTATTTTTGTATCTAATGTTTTGTTTGAGACTTGTATAGTTACATATTCCCTACCATGGGTTTTTGAGCTTAAAGTTTAGATTGGGAGGAAAAATGAGCAAAACAAGAGAATAATTGGAAGATGCAGAGTTGCCGCGCCTCACCGTTGATACGGACCGCGACGTGATCTAAGCCCAATTGCGGCCAAGCAAATCTAGATGTTTCCATGGTTGATCCTTTGTCAAGCAAGAATGGAACACCGAGACCGCGTGCATGAACCCCTCTGATTTTCCGACAGCTTATGGGCTGAAATTATATGGACCTATGCAGAACATAGTACTTGTGGTTGCCATAACTCCCTCCCCGATCGAACCACATTGATATCTTTATATATTCGGAAAGGTACGGAAGTCTAATTTTCAAAACTTTTTACGGATTAAGATTCCAACCTTTCTGGAGAAAGTTATGCCCATTTGAGTAACTTATGCGCAGAGCAGAAATGGCATTCGGCGGGCAAATTCAGTGGGCAACCAAACCGCCGTTCTGACCACTGAATTAGGACAGTAGGTTTCTTCAACAATTCGGCGGGCAAAACGGCTGGCACCATGGCCGCCGTTTTGACCACCGAACGGCATCTGGAGGTCGCATTTTTACCCAAAATTAAGGGGCATTTTTGTCCATTCACTACCAATTCATACCCTAAACTCCCAACACTATATAAACACATTTTCCTCTCCTCTCTTCACAATTTTTACAGCCCACACTTCTTCTTCCCTTCTTCATTTTCTTCATTTCCTAAGAGAGAGAGGAGCTTTCAAGAGCATCCATGGAGGTTTTCCTCCATGGATGTCTCTCCCATACCATTTCTACACATCACCCACCACATTGAGAGTAGATTACATAGAGATAGGAGTGGTTATGACCAATTTCGTGCTAAGCAATGGATGAAGCTCTTGGAGGGGTTTCTTCAAGGGTTGTATTTCTATTAACTCATCTCTTTGTATTTCTTGTTTTCTTAATTGTGTAATCCCCACTTGGGAGTATTTGTAAACCTAATTTGTGCTCAATATAATGTGTGGTTGTTTTTATATCTAATTTGTGTTTTGATTCATTCTTGCTTTTATTGAATATATCTCTATCTTGAAATGCTTGTGTATGGAGATTGGAAATTAATATGTGTTCATGAATGGGATTAGGAGTAGATTAATGTAATTGTAGGAGTAGTTGTAATCAAATGTCACATTTGTGTGTGTATGTTGATGGAAAGTCGAATTTGCATATGTATGGATGGATTCGAGTGAATTAGAGTTAGGATTGTGCCACTGGAAAGGCCATTCTGGGCATAGACTTGACTAATTAGCTAGGAAGAATGAATGAACTTGTTAATTGCCATATTTAAAGAGGTTTGGTTCATTGTTTTTGTTATATATTGGTCTTTAGTTATTCCTCACGCTAGGGGCTCTAGGTGAGTTATGATTAGAGATATAATAATTGGGAATTCGGCTATTTCTTGCGCTAGGGGCTCTAGGCAAGTTATGGTTGGAGGAACAATTACTCTTTCCACATTCATTAGACTTTACGTTGCCGTTTTACATTACCATGTTAGTATTGAGGCTCAATCTAGCATTGGTTTGTAGGATTGGTTCACATATGTTGGTTGCGGTTTCGTGTTTGAGAGACTCTCGACACACTCTTCAACCGTTAGCTCTATGAATGGGTATAAATCGGATTGAGGCAAGAACGAACCCTTAACTTGAATTGGATATGCTTAATGTCTAACAACCCACTTGTGTGCACTTATGTTTGGTGGACTTGTAAACCCTTGTGTGACCACTTTCATGCATCTCTCATATCTACCCTTTTATTATTTCTCACTTAATCAGCATCCTCACCCCTCCACATTCTCTTGTTTATTTTTACATTTGCATATTTTCATTTTCATTTTCATGCACACACACACACACACAACACCCTACACACACCATTCTCACATCATTCACATTCTATTTACATTGCTTTCCCTAAACTCTAAAACTTGAAACGGTTAACAAAACACATCTCTGCGGAACGATACCCTTGCTTGCACGCTGTACTAGTTTTATTTCTAAATATGTCTTTTGACTCGTGCCTTATTAGCAAGGTTGATTTTATAAATACTTGACAATGTTTTCAACGACGCAAAAAATTAGTTGTCACAACTAAGTGCAAAACTGAGCTCACAAGTAACAATTTTTCGAAAGCAATTACTACTTAACGTGTAGAGCTGTCGATTCCGACAAGCTATTAAATAAATATTATAGATGCTTTTGACCAAGAACCCTGCATTCAAGGGAACATGATTCGACATCCAGCACTCGTGGACATGATTCCAATCCATTGACGTAGAACTTCAACTTCCTGCGTTTCTTATCGACAACAAGTGAAGTTGGGGAGTATTAAAGGGGACAACATGAATTCATTAATGCATGTACGCGATATCAGTGTAACAGTCGTGTCGAATGAATTTATTCACGCATATACGCGATACCATTGTAACAGTCATGTCGACTGAATTCATTAATGCATGTACGCGATATCATTATAACAGTCGTGTCGACTGAATTCATTAACGCATGTACGCGATATCATTGTAACAGTCGTGTCAACTGAATTCATTAACACATGTACGTGATTTCATTGTAATAATCGCGTCGACTGAATTATTAACGCTTGTACGCGATATAATTGAAGTTAACGACGCTTGTACGCAATTTCATTGTAACAATTATATCGACATATTAGATAATACGAGCTCTTACGAAGTAATTTTGTAGACCCATAAGTCTTACGCATGCAAGCGGTTTCCAATGTAATATGATCATCGAGTCGACTAAAGTTAATAACGCGTCTACGCAATCCGACAAGATAGTCAAGTCGATTTAATACATACACGAACCACTGTACAACTTTTGACCTAGTCAGACCATACAACTCGAAAGTTGTCCTAAGAAAAGTTACGCAAGTACGCGAAACAAAATACTTTGATTATAAAATAAAAAAGTATATTCCACCAATTCATTCAAAGATTAAATAAAATTAAAAAGAAATACATTTCAAGGATTGGTTTGGTCTTGTGTGGAATCTTGAATCGGATGGTCGGGATCTACAGCATCTTGTATGGGAAGAGGATCAACATTAGCAACATCTTTGGAACCTGTGTCAGATTCCCCATTATGCCCATCGCCCGAAGACTTCTCTGCATCAAGTCGTTCTGCCTCTTCCCAATCTGCAATCTTAGCATGGGGATCCCATTTCGTGTGCTCTCCAGCCAGATATTGCCTGAAGAGGTTGACTCTGGCAACACACATATCCTTAACTGAGATACTCGTAAGCAGCTCGTTTAATTCCACTATTTGTCGATCCCTCTTTGCGATAATTGTATCGGCATTCATTAGCTTTTGATCCCTATCGACAATCACATCCTTGGATTTGGTCAACTCAGTATCAAGCACCTGAGCTTTCTCTTCGACCAATTGCTTATCTCTGACGGTTGATTCAAGGTCCTGCCTAAGAATGTCATTCGCCTTCAGCAGATCAGAGCATTTTTTTCGGCTTTCAATGTATCTGTCTTTTAAAGCCAACTGCATCTGTAAAGCCTAAGCAAGAGAATTTTCTCGGTTAAGATTGCACGACAGATGTAAATTTTTTTTTAAAGGTAAAAGAAAAATTATATACCTATAAAGTGGAAATAAGGCTCGCATCGATCATCTCCTCCGTCTTCTTTCCTTTCAAAAGTTCTTCAACTACAGAAAATAGGAGGTTGTTCGACTTCCTTAGAAAGTTGTTGGGGTCTTTAAAAACAAAAACCTCTTTTGAGAATGTAACAAAAGTCAGCTCTGGTTTTTTACGAACGACATCAGTCGAATCATCTTTCAATTTGTCGACAATCGACTTCCCCTTGCCTTTATCTTTTGCAGTCTTCCTCCTCTTGGGCGCCCTTGAAGGATCTGCCTCAGGGGAGGACTCCAAGGGTTGCTCGACAACAAGTACGATTGACTTGTCTTTCGATGGGGCCTCAACACTCTTCTCCTTTGCAAGAGCAGCCGCTCTTCTCTTGGCCATAGCTTCTTTCTGCTTCTTCAAGGCCTCCTCCGAATTAGGCATGGTGAACTACATTTTTGATATTGATTTGGCTGGGAAACGATGTTCAACATCAGTTATAGGAGTCAAAAATTGCGTACCACAAAGAATCTTATTCCCTCTCCTAATCATTACGAAAGACACTAAGTCTTTCATCAAAAGATAATGAGTTTGTGGCACATTCCATGTTGAATGAATCCAAATGGTACTAGGCCTAAGGTTACCTTCGGCCATTAACACTTTCCAACTTCTCTTTTCAGCAGGAATCACTAATACTCTCTGCGTACGATTAACGGCATCGTCACATTTAGGTTTACTCTCTGCATTTATCAACTCTACAAGGACAAAGATTTGTCAAAACTTAGTAATACTTAAATCAATCTAAACAACACTAGAAGATACACTCACCATAGCGATTATGTACCCTTCGGTAAGCATACATCTCGTTCCCAAAGGGGGCATCAATCAGTAGACCATGAGCAAAAAAGAACGTATCTTTCCACCTACGGTCGTTCGTCGTGAGGTCTGTTATAATTTTCTTGTCATTCGACCTAAATATTAATGAATAACAACCTTTTTCGTGAACATTTTCGTTCAGATAATAGTTGTGCAAGAGCGAGCCTAACCCGAAGGGCAAATTATATTTTTCACGCAAGACGGAAAGGCTTATAAGTATTCTCAAACTGTTTGGCATCAATTGGCCAGGACCTATGTCGTAATATACTAAAAGCCGTCGAGGCAAAGAAGGGACATGAAATCTGAACCCCTGGCGAAAATTATATTCATAGAAGCAGATCCAACCTGGGATGTCCCAGTCGGCTCGTTCATGCTCTTTAGGGGCATGCAGAACGAAATTGTCTGGGATCCCATATAGTGTTCTTATGCTATCCATGTCATCTTTAGTAAGCACACTTCTTGGGTTATCGCCAGCCAAGATACCTAGCGGTCTACCAGAACATGATGGTTCATCGACATCTATATATTCTAGGGACTCATCTCTTTGCACAATAGTGCGCACAACACCAGATTCTAACATACCAGATTTGTCTATCACTACTTCTGTCGATCTTGCTATCGTTATTTGTCGATCGACATCTAACGAATCAGCCTCGACTCCCCCTCAAACTTCATCTTTTGAATCACTAGTTGTCCGGGAAAAGGATGGTTCTGAGGTCGAATATTCGTTCAACATATCTCCAACAGCTAACAAATGCAGACATTGCAAATCAACAAACCAATATCTAAAATCACGACCTAAGATCTAAAAGATCAAAACCTAGGGTTTTATATGTTCTATAGACCTAGGGTTTTTATGGATCTATTAGCCTTTGCAAGGTTAGGTCAGTCGAATGAAAATCTTGACCGAAGGAAAACGACAACAATAGCAACTTCATAACAGATGTTTAGCAACAACAAAGTCTAAAACAGATCAAATCCATCATCAAAACAAATTTTTATCAGATAAGAGCAACGCAGAAGCATATAAAACAAAAAGAGATTTCTGGGTTTTATTTCACTAATGCCCTAATAACAACAAAAATCAAGTCTCGTACAAGCGAAATCAACGAAAAAGAGGAAAATGTCTCGCTTACCTTGAAAATATATAAAGATTTAGCCGAAGATTGCCTCTGAATGAGAATATGCAAATTTCTAGAGAAAGGAAAGAAGATTTCCTTTGAGGAAATATGAAATGATGAGGTCAGAGGCAGTGAAATGAATGTTTTATAATTTACGTTTAACCCACGTTTAACCCACGTCGCCAAGTGTCGTTATCATTGTGGGAACCGGTTTAACCAAGGTAACTGTAGAAGTAGATTTGAAATTTAATATTTTCGATAAATGCTCCCAACATTTGAAATCGTGCCAAAATTGATATGCCACATCAGCCCTAAGAATTGAACGCTTGGAGTCCATCGATTTAGCTTCCCAAAGATAACGGAGCAGCCGACATAGGATTTAGTCGATCGACGCAGTGTCGAGTCTATAGTCGTCTCAATCAAGATTACACTCTCTAAATTATAAACTTCTTTAGAGAGTGGGGGACAAACTGTGGTAGCCAAAAAAGGGTTCTTAGGGCCCGATATATGAGGCCCAATAATAACCTTTTTAGCCCTAGATTAGGGCCAACCAATTCGGGTCGACCCAAGTTGTGTTACCAGACAATTTGACTTGGTCTGTAACGAATACAATATCGATATCGTATTCGAATTGATGAGATCGTGATCTCGAGAAATCCGGTTTGGATTTCAGGGATTCACTCCCAATAAACTACGTGAAAACGGTTTCCCTGCATCTAAAAATAGGAGGTTCCCCAACGAAGAGATCATCAGATTTTCCACACTCAACGCTGTTAGCTAGCCGAAACTCTGCCAAAATTGCTTTTCCGATCACCAGAATTATAACTTCGTTTACATTTCAGTCTCTTTTTTCTACTTTCAACGCTCAGCCCAAGCAAATCTAAGGCCAAAATTCATTCCACCACCATTGTTATTTTCCTTTTTCTGTTTCTGTGTTATTTTCATCTTTTTTGCAGGTACTCCATTGGAGAAGACGAGTCAACGAATTTGGCTGAACCAGCAGGCTGTGTGGGCTTACTTGAATCCGATCCAACCCACTAACTATAGAACGACCACCTACATCTATTAATTATTTCTTAACATATAAAGATTTTGACATAATGAGCTACTTCTCTACGTTAGGAAATTCAATCGATGCCAGAAATCTAAACACTTGAAGAAGTTTAATCGCACACAATTTAAGAAAATAATAAAATTATTATAAACATGTATGTGGAATTGTAGATATTTAAGAGGGACATTTGGATTTAGTAGTTACGTATAGAGTGGTCGTTTAATGGATCGGTCCATTTTCAATAGAAACAATTAAAAACTGATAAAGTTCGGTTTTTAAAAAAGTAAACTGATATAATAAAATTTACAATTGTGAACTGTTCAAAAACCAATCAAATTGGACTGGTTCCGTTCAATTCGGTTTTTTCAATTTGGGCCTATTGTGCCAAATTTCTAAGCTTTAATTAGTACACCATTTTTTTTTCATATTTTAGACCTATTGGACCAAATTGGACTAAATTATAAGAAAAAAAACACGCTTAAAATCTACTGCCAATACAATACTGAAAGTAAGGATAAGGTATAGAAGATCTGTCAACTTAAATTTTACTTGTACAATAAGATCACGAAGTAAATAACACATACTAACATTTCGGAGGCAATAATAGGAACAAAACAATTCATTAATTAAGTTCAAATGAAGTCAAATTACAATATATGAATGATTCATGTCCAGACAAATATAATATGATTCAAACAAGATTCAATACCAATAACATCACACAGATTTACAAAATCTCAAAACTAGAATATACCTCAATCAACAACACAAAACAAAGCAAATCCAGATCAGCAATTCTAAATTAAACTTGCAAACAAACTTTTAAAAAGTGCAAAAGAACCCAAACTTGAAATTTCTTCTCTTGTTGTTTACTATGACACAAAAATGAAAAGAAAATAAAAACAAGCCAAACTAAGATATAAAAAAAATTTAAATACAAAGTGACGGTATTTGAAAGAAGAATCTTCTCTTCTTCTCTCTCTAAGGCGGGTCAAATTTGGCTCCTTTCTGCTGGTTCGTACGTGGTTCACCTTTTGATTTTGCTATCACTCTCAGAGGATGGTCAACAAAGGAAGAATGCAAGGTCGTCGTGAGTAGGAGACGAAAGTGAAATAGCAAAAAAGATAGACATCCAACACGAGCAAAGGACGAAGGTGAAGCACCAGAGGAAGAATGACAGAGGCAGAGTGTCAGAGGATGAGCAATCGAGTGGTGGACGAGAGAGATTTGTGTTGGTTTGAAAGTGTGAATGACGATAAAATTAGGTGAAATATACAAACACGGTTAAATTGCCAAAAGCTAACCTAGAGGGTGTGAATAGGTTTTAAGCCTCTTTTCAATCCCTTGAAATCAAAAAAAAAAGTTTGTCCCTCTGCATAGCTTGTATCACAACACATTTAAATATGAAATCACATATAGACTATTGAAAAGTATATTCAATAAAGCATGTCAATCAAAGTCTATAACTTGCAAGTGAAGATATCTAACTAAAACTTAAATCAATTCTAAATTGAATATATATTAATCTTTAATATTCACAAATACAAATATATGAATGACTATATACAAATAAGTCAACTATTAACAAATACAAAAGATATGTACAACTTGATCAAAAAGAATATTTGCTTCTCTTTCCTTACAAAGAACTTGGTTACAAAATTATGAAGAAATGTTGAACTAAACAAGATGTATTCAATCATATACACAAATATAATAGAGTAAGAGATAGACATATTTGACAAGTTATTTTTACATGGTAAACCTTTGAAGAGGAAACATCCACGGTTTGAACCATCCAACCACCTCCGACAACACCACATTTCACTAGTTGGATAAAAGTACACACTACAAGAAATTTGGTCTATGGCAACACGCAAAATATGTTGTTAAAACCTTTCGCAACGCGCGACAATATGTTATTGATGCGCCTGTTGCCAAAAGTCTAAAAGCTTTTCACAACGTGCCGCGTGAGTTATCTTAGAACAACGACAACATACTATATGTGTTACGGTAGATAAAAGGCAACACACGTTAGACGTTGCTTTAAACATTTAAGACAACTCACCGAGTGCTTTGCGGTAGATGAAAGACAGCATGCATTGGCTTTTTTCATAGATGTTGCCCTAAACATTTACAACAACACACATAATGTGTTGCCTTAGAAAGTTACAGCAACATGCACTGTGTGTTGTTGTAGCGCACACTATATGTTGCCTTAGACAGTTACAGCAACATGCACTGTGTGTTGTTGTAGCCCATAAAGAAAAAAATTGGCTCGTCTCATACACCCTCTACTAGGCTCAACTACTATTAGACCTATGACTCAATTGATAATGACACATTTAACTTTGCATTAAATGAGAGTGGATGTCTTACCATTTTGCTCCAAGTTTGACTTTATTATTATTATAAACTTATTTATATATAACCTATATTTGTTTTTAAATTTTTATTAATTTTTTAATTAATATTTTATTTAACATCTTATTATTTTTATTACTCAATAATTTAAACTCATTCCGGTAATATATAAGTGATGCTAGAATGCCAAAAATATTTGTTCAAAATCATGTCCAAAAAATATGACATATGAGTTGTTGAGATCATATCACACACTCGATGACATGAAGATGGTCCAATGATATAGCTCTCACACCTGCATCACGAGGTTGCGAGTTCGAGTTCTCTCACTTCCCACAAAAAAACCCTGAATTTATGTCATACTTCAAAAAATAAAAATATCTTATCACTCACACCATAATTTCATGATTTTAAGAATCTTGGCAACTCATATGCTTCATTATTTACACAAATATTTTTTGCATTCTAGCATTTATTTTCCAGTAATATTTTTGGATAATATTGTTCTAATTTTAAAAAGCGGCTAGCTTAAATTTGTATAGAAAATAATTTTATTAGGGATGGCAACACCATTATTTCTTAAAATTAATATTTTAAAAAATTTAATAATTTAAAAAACATTTTTCAATAAGAAAATAATGTTAATTAAAAAAATAAAGACTTTTGACAACTTAGTAAAAATGTACGTTGTCAAAAGTCACCTACCGCAATGCACAAAAAATGTGTTTTGTGAAACTGACTTACAACAACATGCAAACGTTTGTTGCCAATAACACGACACATACAACAACATCAAAATAGAATGCTCAAATTCTAATTTCATGACTCCCAAAATATTTATATATATTCAGTAATGAACAATAATACATGAGATTCAATAGATTTAAAGATCTAAAAAATCAAAGTAATAAATTAGAATATAATAATTTAGTTATTACTATATATTGTTAATATACACATAGTTGTCTATTTACAAATGAATTTTTGATTTTTAAATTAAAGTGGTCAAATTAAATTAGTGTAGAAAATAATATTATAGATGATAACAACCCCTTTATTTAAAAAAAATTAAAGTTTAAATAAATTTAATAATTTAATATACATTTGTTAATATTGATAAAATGTTGTTAAAAAAATAATAGACTTAGTTTCAAAAAAAAAACATAGACTTTTAACAACATACAAATGTATGTTGCTGATGCTATCTCTACCACAACATACAGAAAATGTATGATGTTAATTGTCACTCTACGACAACATAAAAAAATGCATGTTGCCAAAAATATATATCTACAACAACATACAAAAAAAGCATGATGTTAATGATATCTCTATGCCAACATACAAAAATGCATGCTGCTAAAGATATCTCTACGACAACATACAACAATAGCATGTTGCAGACTACATGACTTTTAACAATATGCGGAGTTGCGTGTTGTTAAATCATAAAGTTGTAACAACATTTGAAGTCGTGCGTTGCTAAATAGTAACCTTTTAACAACATGCGTAGACGTGCGTTGCTAAATACTAGTTTTTTAACAACTCGTAAAGATATGTGTTGTCGAATCCCAGTGATTTAACAACACACGAAGTTGCATGTTGCTAAATGCTTACTTTTTAACAACACGTGAAGTTTGCGCGTTGTTATATATTATGTTTTTTTCAGAGCCAATCTTGATGTATTTGAGGCCCGGGACGAGAAATCTGAAAAGGATCCATTTATTCATAATTCAAACACAATTTCTCTTGAACAAAATTTGTCCCCTTTATTCAGAAATCTGATTTTTTTTTTAAATATATTCATATATATAATTAAAAAAAATAATTGAGCCATTCCTTCGCGGTTTCAATTTTTTAAATATATTCTATACATATTATATATAAAATGAATTGGGCCCATTTTATAAATATATTATATACATATAATTTAAAACAAAAATGAGTTGGGCCCATTTTTATAAATATATTTTATACATATAATTTAAAACAAAAATGAATTGGGTCATTCATCACAATTCTATTTTCTCTGGGCCCTCAAAACCCAATAATACATACTGACTTTAAAAAAAAAAATTGGGGCCCAGGGGGGTTGCACTCGGTGCACCCCTCCAGAGCCGGCACTGGTTTTTTTAACAACGTACAATGTATGTTGCAATAAGTGACTTTTCAAAACATACAGCGATTGTGTGTTGTTGTATATGCCTAGTATATGCGCGGGTCCCTACCCTCGCACTACGTGCTTTTGAAGATGCCACATTAGCAATTAGATCTATTTTTGGGAATCCTATATAAGGATTCATTTCTGATTTCAGCCACACGACCACACACCCATTTCTAACATATTTTCTCTCTCTAGATCTAGGAATCACTTTCTCCCTTAATCATCCAAAACCCATACACCAATTCTTGGATTTTCTACTCAAATAGGACACTTAGAGATTGGAATTGAGCTTGAAGGAAAGAGGTCTCAATATGGGTTCTCTCTATCTCTCTTCTCCTTGTTATTTATTTGTTTTTTTCATGAGTAACTAAACCCAAATTGAGAGTTTGATGTAATTAATTCATGGATAGTGGGTTTTCCACCATATTTAGATTTGATCAATATAGTTCTATTCATTGTGCTTAATTGTGTTTAATCTTCTCTTGAATTAAGTAGGCTCTCCAGCTCTTAATTCTTGTTGATTGATTAACTTATTTGAGTAATTAATTTTTATAAGGTCCTCTATTTATGATTGGCTTATTTCATGACAAACCACATTGGGATTGTTATATAACGGGTAGCTTAGGTGTTTGTGATTGACATGCTTCAGGACATCCCAAAGTGATTCAATAAAGTATATCACTTGACTTGACTTCTTCGAAGAGATTTAGTTGCACACACACTCTATCCATGCATGCTTTGTTCACCTTGCATTTGTGTTCATTATTGCTTATATGTGTGCATCACTTACATATTGCACACACACTTACATGAATTTGTATTGACATGCATTTATTCATTGATGCTCATGTGTGCATTCCTTCAGTCACACTTGCATTTCTGTTCTAGATTTAAGTATGGTTGTTGCGTTTGCGCTTGCACGATAGTGTGCTTGTCTTAGCACGTTGAGTGGCCATTTGAGAAGTTCCCTTTCCTCTCTTGGTTTGGTCTTTGGTCACATGGTATTTTTCCATGAGTTTGGGAATTCTTGTTGTTGTCCAAATCTGATATTTGGTTACTCATTTGATCATAGATCTGTCTACAGTAATCCAAATATTGATTTGTTAATTGGATTAAAAAGTAGACTTCCATACCTTTCCAACGGTATATCGTACGAAAGGTTTGGATGTCGGTTGGTCACTTTTTGGGTTGCTCATTTTTGGAGCAAAGTGTATCGCGGTCCTAGTGTCGTGGTTCCCCTAGATCGCGGCAGTGCTTGGCTTGGCAGGGACAGTGTTTCTCGTGGTCCAAGTGCCACTGTGCCCTAGACCGCGGTAATGCTTAGGTGGTCACGACAGTGTTTTCCGCGGTCCAAGTGTCGTGGTCCCCCCCCCCCCCCCCCCCTCCGACCGCGGCACTTCTTGTTTTGGCCCTCCTTAATGACAATCATCCAAAACGTCATAGTTTTACTTAGCGCACCTATATATGCATCATCTTCTTTGTTTTTAAGACCTAGAGCTCAGAAATTGATACCTTTAGGGAGAGAAATTGACTCCAAGAGAGAGAGAGCTCCAAGAACTCACCTTTTCTCATCCAAACACACTTTCATGAACATCTAGCTCCATTCATGAATCAAATCTTCACGGATCTTTGTTGGTTTCATAACTAGGTAACTTGAACATGCTCTGCAACTCTTTGCTTCATTTATATGTTCATATTAGACTAGGATTAGCATTTATTTAGTTGATTAAATGAATGACTCTTTGCTTAATATTGTTTTCAATATGTTTGAGTCTTCATGTGTTGGTTGAGATTAGCATTTCATTGATATCTAGCATTTAGGACCATTTTGCCTTCTAGCGAAGTCTTTATGCTTTGCATTTAGACATTATTGTTTAGGACATATTGATTGCATTTGTTAATTGCATTTAGTGTCCTTGCCATGATTAATGACAACTTGTATTGATATGGCTTTGTTTGATGACTAGATTGTAGACTTGCATATCTACATCTAGTTATGTCTTTATGTGCATTCATATAGACATTGATATCTAGGATTTGTACTTAATGTCATCTTTAAATCTCTAGATAAGTATTTAGTGTTGCCTAGCATTAATTGCATTTAGGATATATTTATTTATTCACATAGGTTGTTAATCTCTTCTTTGAGAGTCAAGTCTTGTAACTACAAGGTGTAGTGCACAAGCAAGTGAAGTCTTGCAATCAAGGTGTGGTTGGCATGTAAAGTGATCAAGAATTCACTATAAAGGTATGCGGGTAGTTGTGGTGGGTTAGTGACCAAGAATAGTGTGGCTAGAGATCAATCTAGGTTGTAAACATCATTACAATAGTGGATTTGAGGATCGGTGTGGCTAGAAGGATAGCCCGTGGTTTTTTCCTTGTTGAAGGGTTTCTACGTAAAAATCAAATGTCATTTAATTTCCGCATTTATACTTGAGTTTATATGTTTGCTTATGGGGTGAATTCTTTAATATTGACTAATCAATAAAAGTTGGTAATTAATTTGGTTAAAACCAATTCAACCCCCCCCCCCCCCCCCATCTATAGGTTAATTAGACACACTCTTGAGTTGTATTTTTAATTGGTATCAGAACGGGTTCCTAGACATACTTAGATGATCCTTACTTTTTTGTGTGTGTGTGTGTGTGTGTGTGTGTGTGTGTCTTGCATTTTGCATTTGTTTGTTACATTCATTGACCCAAACACTATGAGTTATTTTGGGGTGAGTAAAGAGTGAGCATCGAGCATAAGACCATCATTGCTCAAGAGGGACAATTATTCCATATGGAAAGGCAAGATGGAATCCTATCTATCGACGATTGATGACAGAGTTTGGATGGTGATTGAAGAAGGATACACACCACCGACCATGACCGTCGAAGATGGAGGTAGTGTGCCCAAGCCCAAGGTACAATGGAGTTTAGAAGAATTTGAAGCTTCGAAGTGGATCAAATATGCAGTGGATGAGAGTCAATACAAGATCATCAAAATCACCAAAAATGCATATGAATTTTGGAAGATCTTAGAGACAGCGCATGAGGGAACCGAGGTGGTTAAAGACTCCCAGCTCTAAGTCCTCCAAATGTAATTTAAGACGACTAGGATGGAGGAAGACGAGTGCTTCAATGATTTTCAAGTGAAGTTGATGGACATTGTGAATCAAAGGCATCAACTAGATGACCTGTACTCAGATAGGAGGATCAAGCAAAAGATATTGAGGTCACTTCCGGCTAGATTCGAATCCAAGGTGACGGCTCTAGAAGAAAATAACAATTACAAGAACATGAAGCCGAGTGAAATAATGGAAGGCTTCTAGCCTATGAATCTAGATGGGCTCTTAGCTCCACACCTCCCAAGAAGCAAAAGGAGTTGGCTTTGAAGACCTCTAAGATTGTGAAGAATGATGATGACTCGAATGAAGACATGGCTCTAATGGTGAAGAGATTCAAGAAGTTCATGAAGCTTCACATGAATGACTTGAAGAAGAAAATCCACTTCAAGAAGATTGAGCCAAGTCACGAGAAGCCTTCAAGAAAGGGGATTCAATGTTTTGAATTTGAAGGATTTGGGCATATCTCTAAGGATTGTAGTAACTTGAAGGGCAAGAGAAAAGGAAAGGTGATGGTCATCTCATCTAGTGATAGTGAGAGTGTAGAAGATTCTTCGGATGATGAAGAAATTGTAATTAACTACACGGCTTTTGGAGCATCCTACATGGAAGTTGAAAAAAGAAGGCAAGAGTGTCTTGACTTGTGACCTTGAAGAAGGAATATATGAAAAGGTAGCTAGAAGTATGATGAATGAAGCTACTCAAATGGAAGTTGACCTTGTTGATGAGAGGCAAAGTGAAAAGAGTGCACCATCCTCAAGTGTAAGAAGTGACTCTAGTGATGAGAAGGCTTTATCTCACTCTAGAGGAATTTGTGAAGGCATGGACCTTGAAGACTTCATCAACTACTTTGAAGACTCTGGGTTGAAGAAGAAAATGAAGATTCAAAAATTGAAGGAGGAGAATCTCGAGCTTACAACCAAGGTGACTCACTTGAATGATGAAGTGATGAGAGTCAATGAAAGTGAAGATAAGATGAAGAATGAGCTTGAGGAAGCTAAGGAGTTGCTTACCAAAATGACCTCCGGCACCGAAAAGCTTGGCCATATGTTGAGCATTGGAAAGAAGTCCAATGATAAGAGGGGCACTGGATATGTTGATGACAAAAAAACTCTCTTATTGGGCAAGATGGTGTTTGTCAAGGGAAATAGCTTGAAGGAAACCTCACCTCCACAACATCATAGGAGGAAGATTGAACTTGGAGAGTCATCCAAGAGTGGTCAGGTGAAGATGCCAACAAAGAATGGAGCCCAATTTCAACAATCAAGAGCTCCACATCCAAGCTTCCCTCAACCAAGATTTCCTCAACCAAGAAGGCAAGCTCAACATACTCAGCATGACCAATCAAGAAGGCAAGCCATGCAACTTCAACCAAGGAAGCATGACAATCCAGTTCAACAAAAAAAGAAGGAGAGAACCGGCTCAACACCAAAGGCGACATCAAATGCATGACAAGTCTCCAATGACCTCATAAGGATATGGTATGACTTCTCATGTTATACCACATTGTCATTTTTGTGATGTTGATGGGCATATTAGGCCAAATTACCATAGGTACATTAAGAAATGTAGGGTTGAGAGCATGATGGAGAGGAATAGATGTAAGAGAACCAATATGCATGTGCCTAGGAAAGCTAGAGAAAATGATCCTGGGAGTCTAGTAACAAGTTGACTAAGACAACTAAGAATAAAAATGTATCACCTAAGTGGATTAGAAAAGATGAACCCGCATGCTATTGTGGCAACAGGTCACCCATAGACTTAACTATGTCAAATGGACTTGGTAGGTCTATAGGAGCTCATGCCTCCCATTAACTTGGTTGGATTTGACCCCATTTGGGGAGACTAAGCAAAGAGAGCAAACTTGCATCTTTGAAATGTGCAAAAATTTGATATAGTGTATGCCTCTTTATTAATTGCTTGAGATACTAGGTTGCACACAAATGATTATATGGTATTTTTGTTTAATAAGTGTGTAACCTTGCTTTGCTTGTAATCCATGTCACATTTATGTTCAAACATGCATTTTTGGACTAGGAGAATTATTTGGAAAAATACATTTGAATGACCTATAGTTTATCTCTATGACATGTGGACTTGATTATGACATGCTTTAAATGATATGCATGAAATGCTTTTGATTGCTATATTTAAATGTGTGTGAATGCAAATGAGAAGACTAATCAATAAGGATCTTGTATCCATGTAATCAATAAAGATTTTCTATCCAAATCAGCCTTCTCTCTCTTTTTAATGGTTTGAACAAGACAACAACCAATAAGGATTTCACATCCATTCAATCAATAAGGATTCTATATTTGTATCTTGTTAGGCCATTAAGGATTGATATAGTTGTTTATGTGTTGAAAATGTTTTTCGAAAAAACTATATCATGTACGCTTATGACAAAATGGTACAAATTGGTTTGAATTCTTATAGAAACCCTTTTGATGTTTGCTTTGCCAAACACCATTGCTTGAACTTTGATGTTATATGTCTTGCATGCAAAACAACACCTTCACATATTTTAGTTAAAATAAAACTCATTGAATCTCTCTCAATTATTCAAGTTGCATAAAGTATATATATATATATGATTATGCAATCATCATTTATGCAAACAGCTCTCTTTGCTAAAGCAACCGGATAGGGGGAGCCATTTTTCCTATCTCATGACAAAAATGGGGGAGAAGTCTTGAGAAATTTAGAGGGAGCATTGATTATGCTTTAGGGAGATGACTTGTCCATTGCATTGCACTACATTAAATTAATTTTATTGTCTTCTTAATGCAAATGCTTGTTTTGTTTTGATCACTTCACATGCACTTTTTCTTGGAAAGTGCTCTCCTGCTATTGTGTGTAGGTATAATGATCTACGAAGAGATTGAAGGCCTTGAAGACTTAGATCTTAGGTTTCTTCTATTGTAACGTAGAATGAACTTAGTTGACCAATAGCTTTATTTTTGGTTTGTGAGGATTATTTTGTGAGTGGTTGTTTTGTCATGAAATAGCCAAATGGGGAGATTGTAAGGACCTCTATTTATAATTGGCTTAGTTCATGACAAACCACATTGGGATTGTTATGTAACGTGTAGCTTGGATTTTTGTGATTGAAATGCTTCCGAACATCCCAAAGTGCTTCAAGAAGGTACATCACTTTACTTTACTTGTTCGAAGAGATTTAGTTGCACACACACACACACACTTTACCCATGCATACTTTGTTTACCTTGCATTTGTGTTCATTATTGCTTATATGTGTGCATCATTTACATATTGCACACACACTTACATGCATTTGTATTGACATGCATTTATTCCTTGTTGCTCATGTGTGCATTCCTTCAATCACACTTGCACTTTTGTTCTAGATTTAAGTGTGGTTGTTGCGTTCGCTCTTGCACGATAGTGTACTTGTCTTAGCGCGTTGAGTGACCATTTGAGAAGGTCCATTTCTTCTCTTGGTTTGGTCTTTGGTCACATGGTATTTTTCCATGAGTTTGGGCATTCTTGTTGTTGTCCAAATCTGACATTTGGTTACTCATTTGACCATAATCTTTCTACAATAATCCAAATATTGTTTTGTTAATTGGAGTAGAAAGTAGACTTTCATACATTTCCAACGGTATATCATACGAAAGGTTTAGATATCGGTTGGTCACTTTTTGGGTCGCTTATTTTTGGAGCAAAGTGTGTCGCGGTCCTAGTGTCATGGTTCCCTCAGATTGCGGCAGTGCTTGGCTTGGTAGGGACAGTGTTTCTCGCGGTCCAAGTGCCACTGTGCCCTAGACAGCAACAATGCTTGAGTGGTCGCGATAGTGTTTTCCGCGGTCCAAGTGTCGCGGTCCCCCAGACCGCGGCACCCAGACCGCGGTGCTTCGTGTTTTGGCCCTCTTTTATGAAAATCTTCCAAAACGTTGTAGTTTTACTTAGGGCACCTATATATGCATCATCGTCTTTGTTTTTAAGACCTAGAGCTCCGAAATTGATATCTTTAGTGAGAGAAATTGACTCCAAGAGAGAGAGAGAGAGAGAGCTCCAAGAACTCACATTTTCTCAACCAAACACACTTCCATGAACATCTAGCTTCATTCGAGCATCAAATCTTCATGGGTCTTTGTTGGTTTCATAACTAGGTAACTTGAACATCCTCTGCAACTCTTTGTTTCATTTATAAGTTCATATTAGCCTAGGATTAGCATTTATTTAGTTGATTAAATGCATGACTTTTTGCTTAATATTGTTTTCAATATGTTTGAGTCTTCATGTGTTGGTTGAGATTAGCATGTCATTGATAGCTAGCATTTAGGACCATTTTGCCTTCTAGCTAAGTTTTTATGTTTTGCATTTAGACATTATTGTTTATGACATATTGATTGCATTTGTTAATTGCATTTAGTGTCCTTGCCATGATTAATGACAACTTGTATTGATATGGCTTTGTTTGATGACTAGATTGTAGACTTGCATATCTTCATCTAGTTATGTCTTTATGTGCATTCATATAGACATTGATATCTAGGATTTGTACTTAATGTCATCTTTAAATCTCTAGATAAGTATTTAGTGTTGCCTAGCATTAATTGCACTTAGGATATATTTATTTATTCACATAGGTTGTTATTCTCTTCTTTGAGAGTTAAGTCTTGTAACTACAAGGTGTAGTGCACAAGCAAGTGAAGTCTTGCAATCAAGGTGTGGTTGGCATGTAAAGTGATCAAGAATTCACTATAAAGGTATGCGGGTAGTTGTGGTGGGTTAGTAACCAAGAATAGTGTGACTAGAGGTCAATCTAGGTTGTAAACATCATTACAATAGTGGATTTGAGGATCGGTGTGGCTAGAAGGATAGCCCTTGGTTTTTTCCTTGTTGAAGGGTTTCTACGTAAAAATCAAATGTCATTTAATTTCCGCATTTATACTTGAGTTTATATGTTTGCTTATGGAGTGAATTCTTTAATATTGACTAATCAAGAAAAGCTGGTAATTAATTTGATTAAAACCTATTCCCCACCCCCCCCCCCCCCCCCCCCCCCCAATAGGTTAATTAGACACACGCTTAAGCTGTATTTTCAATTTTCAATTGAAATTCTTTGTGAATTGGGTAGGCTCTCCAACCCACTATTCGTATATGAATTGTATCAACTCCCGCATTCACATCTCATTATCTTATCCATCCGCATTCTTGCTAATTGTTAGTTTAACTTTAGATTAATTAACTTGATTGTAGTTTGCATCGTAATTATTAACTTTCAAAACAATCATTGATTTTTACCTTTTCATGCTTAGTTGTAGTTTAATAGTAGTTAACTAGTCTTAGCCATTTAGTTTCTCTTTCCCTGTGGACGATACCCTTACTTGCCACTATACTTGTTTTGTAAACATTTTGAGGCATTGCTAAGGTTTTATAAATTCTTTGAAGGACATTTTCTAACGACAAAAACGTTTATGTCACAACTTTTCCTGAGAAAGTTCAAGACAAGAGATAATTCAAAAACTCTATCAAGTCTTGTAAATTGTGTGTTTGCTTTAGTTACGAAAGAAGTATATATGCAAGAAGTCATTCAACAAATATAATGAACAACACTTCAAATTAGATATAACATAAAGTTTTCAATTTAAGAATTCAAACCAAATTTTCAATAATAATCAATAGTACTAGAACATATATTTATGACAAATATACGTGAAGATTGGAAATCAAACATATTATATATAACATAACATGACATGTGATTTATATCACTAATCTAGCAATAGGTTAAAGGAAGTGCATCAACATTGCTAAATTAAAAAAAATGTGAAACAAATTACAAATCGACATTTAACTATGATTTTTTTTTATAATCATGTTTTAAATGTATAGATCATCAAGAAATCAAAAAGGCTGCAACTCAAAAATTTCTTCATAAAAAAATACTAAAAGTTGGCATGATTCATAACGAGGTTTGTAAGCTTTTCATTTCAATCCTATTATCATATAGTAATTAGTTTTTTTAAAATAAAAACCAGAAATTAATAAAACATGACTCAGAATAAATTAATTGACAATAGATATTCTTGGATCTTAAATAACATTACCAGTCGATTTTCTCACAGTGAGATCATGATAATGACCAAATTTCATGAATACCCTCTCAAGTGTATTTATTTTTTTCTCTTCACTAAAGGGAACTGGAGTCCATATACAAGACCTGGCATTCCAAAAGCGAAACGTCTTGGCCCGATTCAGATGATTGGAGAGTCCTTGGAGATGAGCCGCTGCAGCCCGTACACTTTGCAAGTGATCATCAAAAGGGGGCTCAACGGCTGTATGGTTAGATTGACAACAAATTCATCAGATTAACTGTATCAAAGGAAGTTGATCTCACATTTTTCATCGTAATCCATGAAAAGGACTTCGATGGAGTAATTCAAGTTGTAGAGCTCAGTGAAGCACCCATGGGGATGTGTTTGGCTGGTGCTGGACCTAAACCTTGTTGTAGTTTTTTTTAAATATTTAGTTGGTGAACTCATTCTAAGAGACTGCTTATAAACTAATTTTGTTGATTTTCTAGCATTAGTGTAATACTAATATTTGAATAAAAATCATAAGTATATATGGATATGTTATAGATATATTAATAAAAAGAAAATAAATGTATAAATAAAGATAAAAAAATAATAGAAATTAAAGAGCTATAAGCATAACAAAAATATAAAATTATAAAGGTAGCATCATTACACAAACTTAAGAGAAATGTTGAAATCCAGGTGGTCATTAGGTCCGCCCATGCATAACCCAGTACCCATTTCAAACCGTGAAACTCCCATAATTATGAAAATGCCATAATAGGCTATCATTTATATCAAAACCGCAAGGAGGAATACTCAGGATAACTTCCGCTTCATCCGAGCAAAAAAGATTCTCTCACAAAGACATTATTCCAAGCCCCTAAAGGCAATTTCAGCAAATCTATGGTGGCCAAAGCCCTTGAAAGTCTTCGATAGTTTAGTTTCATAACATTGGTGTTATTAAACATTAACTTAGTAAGTTTGTGACAAGCTCATAAATTCAGCACAAATAAGTGCTATTTAGTTTTCTAGAGTGAGAGATCAATTTGATTTATTTATAAAGCGAATAGGGGAAATAGCACCAAATGGGTTTGGTTTTGTGGGAATATCACCAAGTTAATAATTCTATATTTTTTAGCACCGAAATATAGAGCTGGACAAAAATGTCCTTGAATTTGACTTTATCAACCTTTTCTCTTTCTTCTTTCTTCTTTCTTCTTTCTTCTTTCTTCCTTCTTCCTTCTTCTTTCTTCTTTCTTGTTGTTGGAAAAAAAACGCAACTTTCTCTCTCTCACACTCCATCTATTTAGTCTTTATCTTGACCTCACAAACCTCTGAAAAATAGTCCATCTACTTTTTCTTTCTTCTTTCTATTATAAATAAATTGAATAACATATGAAATAAGTAAGAAGAAACCGAGATAAAGTAAGAGAGATGAGAGATGAGAGAAGAGAGAGAGAGAGACACACGAAAAGAGATGGATTTGTATTAGATTTCTAGAACCAATTTACAAATGGAGAGACACTGATAAACATATATATATATATATATATATATATATATATATATATATATAGCCTTTCATTTGATCACTTGGCCACCAACTTGCCTATTCACATCATGATTGCATCACACCCAATTGCACCACTTGATTTACTATTGATGACTTATATTTAACTTAGTAGCTAAGCAATCTGAAGAATAGGAAACCCATATGTGTGATGAAGTCAAGAGAGAGGTGATAGGCGGTGATGCAAGTGGTGTAAATCCACTTAATATTCACAACACACCCCCTTGGATTTTCACAACTTGTATTTTATTTTGCTAGGAAAAATCCAATGGGGCAAAAATCCTCAGTAGCAATATAGACAATTATTTTCTAGATCTTGTGGTGCTGGATGTTCCCAAAACTATCTCGTTCAAAACTATCTCGTTAAAAACTTTGTCTGGAAAACTCAGTGGGATAAAACCTTATTGAATGGAAAAATAGTATAGTGTACATATGTCTACATTTATTATTTTCTTCAAAACATTTCTCACATTTATACTTTGTTAGGAAAAATCCAATGGGATAAAAACCTTGGCAATGATATCCATTGATTTGTCTGATGAAAGTAATATTTATGATGATCTTCTTGATCAAGGTAACATATATACGATGATTAGCAAGATCAACGTAATATTTACAATGATCTTCTTTATCAAGACAACATAGATACGATGATCAACTGGATCTGTAATATTTATGACGATCTTTATGGATCAAATGATTTTTGGATGTGCTTATAGAACTGCCTTATTAAAACCTTATCAGGAAAACCCAATGGGACAAAAAACCTGATTGGAAGGAAAAAGAGTACAATGCACATATGCCCCAAATAATTAATATACTTTATTTGATATGCTCCCCCTGATGGAACGCTCCCCCTGATAAAAGTTCTTTTGAAGCAATCTTCTGGATTGCTAAAGCTGACACATACAGATGTTTATTTCATGAAATGAAATAACATCATAATTTATTAGAGAGAGTAGGGGTGGGCAAAAAACCAATAAACCGAACCGAACCGATGAACCGAACCAATTCAATCGGTTTTTTTCCAGTTTTCTTATGTTGACCGGTTCGGTTCGGTTCGGTTCATTTTTTTGAAAACCGATTGGATCGGTTTTTTTTCCGGATCGTTATCCCAAACCGGAAAACCGAACCGAGATCCAACATGTATATATATATATATATATATATATATATAAACCTTAGTTTAATGTTTAATAGTCCATAAAACTATAAAACTATAAAAGTGTATCACATCATATTTTTTTATTAGTTTTTTTTATGAATATTAGTTTAAACTAGTATTTTCAATTTGTTCAAACCCATAATTTAATTTTGGTCAAAGGTCCAAAAGGATTAAAATATAAAAAATATGTGTAATAATTAAAGCCCAAGAATTTGGTCCAATTGGCCTAAAACCGAAAAAACCGAACTGGTCAAATTTAATCGGTTTTTGATCGGTTCATAATTGTTAAGTTGATCGGATCGGTTCACTTTTTCAAAAACCGAACATTATCAGTTTTTTATCGGTTCACTCCAAAAGTGAACCGATCTATTAATCGCCCAGTTTTTTATGGAGTAATATCCATATGGAATCTTGTTAGAATCTTTTCAACATATTCCGATTGATGAACAAGCATTCCATTTTGATCTATGCTCGATCTTCAGGTCGAGACACATAAGTATATAATATGATTAAATAATATGATTGTTATATCCTTATCTTTATCGGATATTAACTGAGACGGTTATACCACATCTGTTCATATTGTTTTTAATCCATATAAGGATTTTTTTTATGTTCATCAAATACAGATTACGAGATCTCGATTAACATGCTTCTAGCATTTTAAATCTTTCAGGATTCATAAATATTTGTATATATTGAATCATATAGATAAATGATTACTACATCTAGAAGACGTATTTTAAGCATTTTAAAGGCAGTCAAACTTATCAACAGCGTAATCGTATTCATCAGTAATGAATACCAAGTTTCTGTAAGAAACCTCGAACTACTAGTCGTGCCTCATATCTCACGATTTCGTTTTTCTCATTACGTTTCCGTATAAAGATCCATTAGTATCCAACTAGTTTGACATCTCCAGGTGTCTAGAGTACTATTGATCTAAACACTTTATATTTGGCTTATGAAGTCAATTCTTCTTGAATTGCTTCTTTCATCTAGGCCAATTATGCCTTTTGTCTGCAATCATTGATATTATGAATCTCATAATTATCATTTATAATTTCAGTAGCGCTACTGTGTATAAAAATACATCATCAATGATTGTTTCCTTATGATTCCACATTTCTCTCATATGACTTATAGAAATTTTCTCAATTTCTATACTTTTGTATATCTGTTGAGATTACTTCCATTTCAATGGATTTAGTCATTTCATAGATTTCTATGATTTATAGAATTTCTCTCAATTTCTATAATCTTGTCTCTATGTTGAGATTTCTTCAATTTCAATGGATTCAATCATTTCATAGACTTGTGTCTCTTTAGATATATCAGACTCTTATAGAGTTGATTTAGAGAAAGTGAATTTATTTATAACTCGAGTTTTGTTTACCTTTAGGATCCCGATAACAATGCCTTTAAAAAGGTTCATAAGCTTATGATATGTATCAGATGATTTATTTGTTGCTTTTTTTCTCTGATCGTTCTTCAAGAACAATCACCCGGCCGGGTTTATGAGATGGCAACTTATAAAATCTTGTTACCTTTAATATATCCGGTGACAGATTAATAATCATCCGATGATCAATTATCTTTTGTATTTGAGTGATACGAATATTGAAATGAGACACATTTATATATAGAGAACCGAATCGGTATCTCTATTTTACATAAGAGTAACTTTTCATTTACTCTTCTCTTCTGGAGGAACTTTCCATTTAGAAAATAATCAATATAATAATATGCAGATTGTGCATAAAAATATAAACTATCAGAATTTTAAATGATCTAATAGAAGATTAATCAAAATCATTATTAATCTCAGAATGATATAGAAGTCTTATCTTAGATCATGTCAGATATGCAACAAGGGGATATGCAATACAATCAAATATCTTAAAAAGTGAGTAAGTCCATATATGGAATTTAGTAATTGTATCGAAATAATGAAGTTCTTACAATTACCTGGAAGCGTTTGATAAGTGATTCTCCTAATCCATATTTTTTATGAGTATATCTGAAAACTAGATGTTGAACATTAATTCTAGCTGCTTTGCAATATTAATCAAATATATTGTAAGTTCAATCAAGTGAATATGCCTGAAAAACTATTATTCAGTGTAAGTAATATGGGGATGTTTGATAATAAACAAATATGTGATCATCTCGTAGATGCATCAATTAGAACTATAAAATAATTAAATGGTTCATTTGGTGGATGAATATGTCCACTTATATCCCCTTGAATGATGGGGATCCAAAACCAACTTTTGAATGAAATGGTTTATTTGGTGGATGAATATATCCACATATATCCATTTAAATTATAGGGATTTAAAACCAAACTTTAGAATGAGATGGTCTCATCACTAATCTCCATTTGTGAACATGCAATACAAATGAGAAAGTATGAAGCTTCTCAATAATGAGCTTCTAGCCCAAATCATGCACAGATATTTAACATTCTTATTATTCATAGTCTCAATATGACATTAATAATATTATATGCCTTTGATCTAAGCAGATTTTTTTATGTTCTGCTTGAATGATATAAAGTATCATTGATATACAATTTAATACCATCTGGCAGTACAATTGTGGCTCTTCTAGAGCCTTCTATTAGATCCGCTAGACCTGATACAATATTGATATTTGCTCTGAGTAAAGTCAAATTTATAAAATATTTCTGACTCTACAGAACTGTATGAGTCTTTGCACTTTCAGCAAGACATATATATTTCCCTTCTAGCAATTTTATGGACATTATGTATAATTCCAATTTATATCTCATCTGAAATGATAATAATCTTTCTTTTTAATAGGTTTATTCTATAAACCTTTTCTCTTTTAATGTTCCCCCTTTTTTATATTATTCCATCCATATAGGTATATAAAAATTATGGCATGGATCCATGATTTCAATTTTACAATAAATATATGGAATATCAATAAGTGAAACAAGAGAGAGAATAGTACAAACTTGGATACTTTGTTTGAGGTGTATATCTCTCTCCAGAAACTTCCAATCAACAATCTAACCAATGAGATTGTAGAACCATGGGTAAAGAACTTTCTGACCAAATTTCAACCCGATCAGAACTCAGATCAAAGAGATATCACTCATTGATGAAACATGCGCAATAATGGAATTTCCTCCCCTGTTTTTCTGTCCAGGCCTGTTCGGAACTGCAGAACTCACCACAGGGAATTCAAATTGACAATCCCACTGTAGAGAATTAAGAACTACAATAGTAGAACTTTGTAAGTGTCTCATTTTATGATTGGCTTATTTCGTTGACAAAATCACATTTGGGGTCAAATAATGTAAAGGGTAGATTAGGAGTTGAAGATCTCCCATCATCAAGGCATTGGACTCCAAGTGCATCAAGAAAGGTAGACTACTTGACTCCATTCTTATTTGAAGAGATGTAGTTGCACACACTCACTTGCATGCATTATATTCTTGTTTACATGTATTTGAATGAAGCATTGTATGTCATTCATCACACTCCACACTTGCACATTTTTACATATTAGATTAGTGTACAGGTCGCTGGCTAGGCACTTGCCTCCGCCGTGGTCCCAATAACGGTTGGTTCCAGAAGGTGAATGCTTTGAGGACCGTGTTCTGTGCACTTGTACACACAATGGTCCCTGCCGCGGTAAACATCAGTAGGCCCCTGCTGCATAGACCGTGGCATGTGCTCTTGCATGCATAGCGGTCCCCGCCGCGTTTTTGTCTAGATGGTGCACCGTTGCATGCACCGAGGTCTAGACAACTTGCCCGAGTACCGGTCTAGAGAGCGGTATTGACGGGATTTAGTTATTAGTTCCCAAAACGGTGTCATTTTGTCTAGGGCTTCATATATATATGTTATTTTCCCTTATTTGCCTTTTTAGAGCTTCAGAATTCATTCTTACTCCATCTTTAAAAGAGCTCAAGAGTGACTTGCAAGGAAAGATAGCAAGAACCCATTTTTTATTGTCCAAAACCTAATCACCCATCATTCATTCATGATTCAAGCATCATCTAGCTTCATCTAGGATGTTTTTAAGCATGGGTCTTCATCAATATAGTTGACTTGGTAAGTAGAACATCATTCTCATCCATCTTTGTGTTCTTCCTTAACAAGAAATCTCTATTATACTTGTTTGCATCTAGATTAGAATTTTTATTACAAATAGAGTCTTTTGTTGATGTTTGTGTTGTTTTATTGTGATAGCTATTGTATCTAAGAATGGTTTGATTTAATATAGCTAAAGTATGAGCATGTCATATAGCAACATGATATCTAGGAATGTTCTACATATCATTATTAATTCCTAGATAAGCATTAAATGTGTTGACCTAGTATTTGTGCATTTAAAATATTTTTCATATTCACATTAGGTTGCATATCTCTTCTATTGAGAGTTGAGTCTTGTACGTGACGTTGGTAGTGTACAAGAAAGAGCCTAAAATCACTATTAAAGACTTGCGGGTAGCAAAGACGGATTAATAACTGATCAGGTGTGATGTGGTCAACCTAAGTTGTAATCGTATTTGCAAATAGTGGATTTGAGGGCTCGAGTGGCTTTTAAGTCAGTGAGTTTTTACCCTATTGGGGTTTTCTCACGTAAAACAAATTGTTGTGTGTTTATTTTATTTTCCGCACTTGTTACGACAATGATTAGTTACATTGAAACGTAGGAGTTGTATGATTAATTTTGATTAACCGAAAAATTGGTAAATTTGGTAATTAATTTGATTAAAACCTATTCACACCCCCCCCCCCCCCCTAGGTTAATTAGACACATGTTTAGTGTATTTTCAAATGTGCTGACTAAATTTCAGCCCAAACTGATTTCAGACGAATGAGATATGAGATATCCATGTTTAATCAAGATTGCACAGTGGTGTTCTTCACACAATTTCTGCACACACCTCTTTTTCTTCTCTCTTTTCTAGTATGTATGAAATGGATAAATTATTTCCAATTTCATTATACATGATATTAGGATCTTAAATCCTTTTATGATATTCACAGCATCTTGTTGGATGTATATGAAATGAATAAAATATTATTTTCAATTTCATTATACGTTAGGATATTAAATCATTTGTATGATACTCACATCATCCTGATGGATGTGTATGAAATGGATAAATTATTTTCAATTTCATTATACATGATATGAGGATCTTAAATCCTTTTATGATACTCACAACGTCCTGTTGGATGTGTATGAAATGGATAAAATATTATTTCCAATTTCATTATTTGTTTAGGATCTTAAATTCCTTTTATGATATTCACAACATTTTGTTAGATGTGTATGAAATGGATAAATTATTTCCAATTTAATTATACATGATATTAGGATCTTAAATCCTTTTATGATACTCACAACATCATGTTGAATGTGTATGAAATAGATAAAATATTATTTCCAATTTCATTATTTGTTTAGGATCTTAAATCTCTTTTATGATATTCACAACATCCTATTGGATGTGTATGAAATGAATAAAATATTATTTTCAATTTCATTATTCGTTAGGATCTTAAATCTCTTTTATGATAATCACGGCATCCTGCTGGATGTGTAGATCTTTCTCTCAAATAAATGACATGTAAACATATCACTTCATATATATGAGATAACCTCAGATTCTGAACGGGTTTGAAAATCTAGGTTATAAATAATGAAGTATGACATTCATATATATAACACTGGATCCAAAACTCCAGGTTCTTATCGGTTTTCAAAACTGTGTCAACTTAAATATAAAAATTCCAGGAACTTTAAGTTCTGCTTAGTCGGTCTAGCCGATCTCATATATTGCGTATAATATATAAATACTAATATTTAAATAATTTATTTGGAGACACATCATAAGCCAATTCTAAGATACAGCATAAGTCAGTCCCGAGACACAGCATAAGCCAATCTCATATATTACATAAAAATAAATGCTGAATATTTAAACAATTTATCTGAAGACACAGCAAAAGTCAGTCTGCCCAGTCTCGAGACACAGCATAAGCCAGTCTTATATATTGTATAAAAATAAATTATGAATATTTAAAAATTTTATTTGGAGACACGGCATAAGTCAGACTGAAGATACAGCATAAGCCAATTCCGAGACACAGCATAAGTCAGTCTCATATATTGCATAAAAATAAATGAGTATAAATAAATAAATTCAGAACTATATATAGGTTCCGTTGACGACATAAGTCATCTTGTTATACAGAACTGTATATAGATCTAGAATATTGAGATGTAAGTAAATCACCCTTTAGGGGATCCTTTTTACTTACACGTAATCGTGCTGATAACATGTTATAAATAACATAGTACCACTGACTTGCCTATTTACATCATGATTGCATCACACCCAATTGCACCACTTGATTTACTATTGATGACTTATATTTAACTTAGTAGCCAAGCAATCTGAAGAATAGGAAACCCACATGTGTGATGAAGTCAAGAGAGAGGTGATAGGCGATGATGCAAGTGGTGTAAATCCACATAATATTCACAACACTTTCTTTTTTCTTCTTTCTTCTTTCTTCATGTTGGAAAAAACACAGCTTTCTCTCTCTCATTCCATCCATTTGTTCTTTTATCTTGAGCTTACAAACTTCTAAAAATAGTCAATCCAGTTATTATTCAACCTCACTGGAAGGGCAATTTCTCTCTCCTCGATAATCAATTACTTATTTAAGGTTACCCGAGACTTATTAAATGCTACCTTATACTTAATGAAAGACTAAATGTTACACAACAATTATATAATGCCAAACATCTATGGAATATATGGAAAAATTAATAAATGTCATAATACACATATCTTGTTTTTTAAAACAAAAATATCCAGTAAGTCTCGGATAGCAAAGATTAAGTCTCGGATAGTGACAAATTAAGTATCGGATAGCAACAAATTAAGTCTCGGATAGCAAACATTAAGTCTTGGATAACAAAAAATAAGTCTCATAAACAATTTATGTGAATTTGGGTTTATTGTTCATCTTCTCCACTACACTGATCCCAAACCCTAGTAGCAGAAAAGAAAAAAAAATACCCTAACCTAGAAATCAAACCCTAGAAACTAAATTTATAACTCTAACAACAATTAAACACTTCCAACAACAAATCAAACTCAAATCAACATCTAATCTTAGACCAAACATATCCATATGTCGACTTTCTTCGATTTCATAGACAATTTGAAATTCGTCGTTGTCGTCCCTTCTCCAATTCATCGCCTTCAACGTTGCAGTCAACGATAACAAAAATGGGTCTCTCTCTCTCCGTCAAACAATCAAAAGTAATTTTTGTAAGTTCCTCATATTTTGATTGGTTTATTTTGTTGACAAACCATATTAGGGATTAATTTTGTAAGGGTAAATTAGGCCTCATTGGGTGTGATCAAGCTTCAAGGACATCATCTCTCTCAAGAGCACTTCAAAGGTATATCACATGCTTAATTCTCTTTGAGGAGGTTTTAGTTGCACACACTCACATCAAATGCATTTGTATTGACATGCATGTATGGTTGCACACACACACACTTCTTGCTTTTTATAGTTGATGGGCTACACAGTAGGTTAGGCGACATGCAAGGCCACTTGTGCATGTCGCCTGACAAGTCGCCTTAGACTTAGGTTTTTTCCCACAGTGTGTTAGGCGATATGCAAGGCCACTTGTGCATGTCGCCTCCAATGTCGCCTTAGTCTTGTTATTTTTCTCCAGTGTGTAAGGCGACTTCATAGGCGACTTGGGGATGTCGCCTCAGATGTCGCCTCAGGCAACATGTTTTCTCACAGTGTGTTAGGCGACTTCCAAGGCAATTTGCTCATGTCACCTTGCATGTCGCCTTTTTCACCCGAACTAGGCATTTCGGGTATTTCACACCAGTTCGTTTTTTAGTCCCTATAAATACATCTTCTTCTCCACCATTTAGACCTAGAGCTCTGAAAATATATCCATAAGTGAGAGAAAGTATATCCAAGAGAGAGAGAGCTCCAAGAAGTATTTTTTACTCAACCAAACTCATACCCTTTTGCATTTAAGCTTCTTTCTTGCATCTATTCTTCATGGTTCTTCATGCTCTTCTTGACTAGGTAATCAAACAAGTCTTAGAACTTCTTTTCATCTCTATGTTCTTGTTTACCTAGGGTTAGCAATTATTTGTTAATTAATTGCATGTTTATTTGGTTTAGCATGATTTGAGTTGTTTGTGATTATGTTTGTTGGTTGAGATTGTATGTTCATTGATAGCTAGCATTTAGGACGATTTTACCCTTCTAGCTAAATCTTCATGCATTTGCATTTAGATATTGATATCTAGGATTTACACTTATTGACATCTTTGAATCCCTAGATAAGCATTTAGTGTTACCTAGCATTAATTGCATGTTAGAATATTTTTACATATTCACATAGGTTGTTTAACATCTTCATTGTTTGTTAAGCTTTGTGACTAAGTGGATTAGTGCACAAGCTTGAGGTCTAGAATCACTATTAAAGGCCCGTTGGGTAGAGTGAAAGGGTTAGTGGCCAAGTAGGTTTGACTTGAGGTCAACCTAGGTTGTAAACTTTCATTCAAATAGTGGATTTGAGGACTGTATATGGCTAGAAGGATAGCCCTTGAGTTTTGCCCAGTTTGAGGGTTTCTCACGTAAATCAATCCTTGTGTTTTTATTGTTTTCCTCATGTTTATGTTGGATTGGTTAATTGCTAATATGGGGTAGGTCTATTAAGATTGATTAAGTCGAAAAGTTGGTAATAAATCAACTAAAACCTATTCACCCACCCCCCCCCCCCCCCTCTAGGTTAGTAGACATAGGCTTTATAGTATTTTCAATTGGTATCAGAGCGGGTTCCTAGATACACTTAGGTGATCCTTGCTCTTTGTGTGTCTTGCATTTTGTTTGTGTTTGTTGCATAATTAACATTCATCTCATTCATACCCAAACATTATAAGTGGGAACGGAAGTGGTAATGAGGAAGCCTCTAGCACAAGACCCCATTTGCTCACCAGAGTAAACTATGCCTCTTGGAAAGGCAAGATAGAGTCTTACATTTGCCAAATAAATGACCGAGCATGGATGGCAATTGAAGATGGCTACACTCCTCCGGAAAAGACTCTTGCAGACGAAAGTGTAGTTCCCAAGCCAAAGTCGGAATGGTCAACTCAAGAGTTTGAAGCATCCAAGTGGAACAACAAGGCTATGCATGCCATTCTTTATGCAATGGATGACAATCAGTACAAATTGATCCAAATGACAAGAATTGCAAAAGAGGCATGGGAGATTCTAGAGACGGCTCATGGGGGAACCGAGGTGGTCAAGGACCCCAAGCTTCAAGTCCTCCAAACTCAATTAGAGCAAATTAGAATGGAGGAGGATGAGTGCTTCAACGACTTTCAAGTGAAGTTGATGGACATAGTCAATCAAAGCCATCAAATTGGTGATCCTTACTCGGATAGGAGAATCAAGCAAAAAATTATGAGGTCTCTTCCGGCAAGATTTGAGTCAAAAGTGACGGCTCTTAAGGAGAATAGTGACTACAAGAACATGAAGTCAAGTGAAGTTATTGGAAGACTTCTAGCATATGAGTCTAGATGGACTCCCACACCTACACCTCCAAAGAAGCAAAAGAGTATTGCTTTGAAGACCTCTAAGGTTGAGAAGGAGGAAGAAGACTCTGATGAAGAAATGGCCCTCATGGTCAAAAGGTTCAAGAAGTTCATCAAGTTTGAGAAGAAGGGATTTGGATCCAAAGGAAAGGAAATGAAGAAGAAGACTCCTTTCAAGAAGTTTGAGTCAAGTGAAGACAAGCCCACAAGAAAAGGGATTCAATGCTTCGAACGTGGAGGTTTCGGACACATCTCCACGGATTGTGGCAATTTAAAGAACAAGAAGAAAGGAAAGGCAATGGCCTCCACGTGGAGTGATAGTGATGACTTGGAAGAAGAAGGAGAATCCTCGGATGATGAGGATCATGTGGCAAACTTCATTGCCTTCGCATCTTCTCTCAAGAGTAAGGAAGCATTAGATGATGAAGAGGAAGAGAAACAAAGTGAAAATGACTCTACTGATGGTGACTCTTCATCCCATTCAATAAATATGGATGTAGGAGGAATGGATCTCGAAGGGTTCATTGAGCATTTTCAAAGCTCAAGATTGAAGATGAAGAAAGAGATTCAAAGGCTAAAGGGTGAGAATCTCAAGCTATCTACCGAAGTCACTCACCTAAATAGAGAAGTAAAGATAGCAAAAAGAAATGAGGAATTGATGGAAAAGGAGCTTGAAGAAGCAAGAGAGATCATTGCTAAAATGACTTCAAGTACGAAGAAACTCGACCATATGTTGGGAATTGGCAAGAGGCCAAGTGATAAGAAGGGTCTTGGCTATGAAGATGACAAAGAGACCTCATCCTCAAGCAAGACTGTGTTTGCAAAGAGCTTGGACATCAAAGAGCCTCCACCCCCACAAAATCCTAGGAAGAAGATCGAACTAGGAGAGTGCTCTAAGGATTCTCAAGTCAATGTAGCACAAGGTAAACAAGCTCAAGCTCAATCAACAAGGGTGCATCAAGCAAGTTTCCCTCAACCCAAATACCATCAAGCCAAGAAGCAATTCATGCAAGGTCAACCAAGGAAGCAACCCATTCCAACTCAACAACAAAGAAGGAGAGAACCAATCCAACACCAAAGACAAGCTCAAATGCGTGGGAAAGCCCCTTTGTATTCACAAGGGCATGGTATGTCTTCTTATTTTATTCCCACTTGTCACTTTTGTGGTGTTGATGGTCACATTAGACCTAATTGTTTCAAATACATTGAAATGTGTAGAATCAAGAGCATGATTGAAAGAAATAGAGCTAGAGCCAAAATGCATGTTCCAAGGAAATCTATAGCCAATTTGCATGATCCTAGGAAATCTAGAGCCAATGTGACTAATACCACTAGGAATGAGAACATTTCACCTAGGTGGATTAGAAGAGATGACTATTTTTGCTATGTGGCTCAAATTGCCTTGAAGGCAAATGCCTCTAACACTTGGTATTTGGATAGTGGGTGTTCTAGGCATATGACAGAGAACAAGAGTTTCTTTAAATCCCTTGTCTTGGAGGATGGAGGATTTGTCACCTTTGGTGATGGATCTAGAAAGAAATTCATATGGAAAGGAACCATTTCCATTCCCGATTTACCCTCATTGTACAATGCTTTACTTGTTAATGGCTTGCAAGCCAATCTTATAAACATTTCTCATCTTAATGATGATGGACTCTATGTCTTGTTTAACAAAAATGATTGCTCTATTTTAATGCCAAATGGACAAACCTTGCTAAAAGGAAAGAGATTTAGTGACAATTGCTATTGTCTTGAAGCTAGTGCTATCTCTTGCAATATGTCCAAGTGTGAGGAAGTTGAGTTGTGGCATCAAAGACTTGGCCACATGAACTATCGAGATTTGAGGATCTTAGATAAGTTCAAGGTTGTGCGTGGCCTCCTTAAGCTTGGGAAGAAATTCGATGGCGTTTGTGGACCTTGTCAACAAGGGAAACAAACCAAAAGTATGCACAAGAAAGGCAAGTATCTAGCCACCAAGGAGCCATTAGAGCTTCTACATATGGACCTTATGGGTCCCATGCAAACCGAGAGTCTCGGTGGCAAGATATACATTTTTGTTTGTGTTGATGATTTCTCTAGATTTACATGGACATATTTTCTTAGAGAAAAATCTAAAACATTTGAAATATTTTAAATGCTTTGCACTAAAATTCAAAATGAAAAGAACTCACACATTAAAAGCATTAAAAGGATTAGGAGTGACCGTGGGAAGGAATTTGAAAATGCTTGTTTTGAAAGCTATTGCAATAGCTTAGGCATTTCCCATGAATTTTCGGCTCCTAGAACTCCTCAACAAAATAGGGTTGTTGAGAGGAAGAATAGGGTCCTTCAAGAGATGGCCCGTGTGATGTTGCTTAGCAACAATGTCCCAAGGAACCTTTGGGCCGAGGCCGTCAATACGGCTTGCTACATAGGAAATAGAGTATTCCTAAGGCCCGGTACTAGGCAAACCTCATATGAATTATGGAAGGGTAGGAAGCCAAATGTTAGCTACTTCCACTCATTTGGGAGCAAATGCTACATTCTAAATCACCGAGATCAACTTGGCAAGTTTGATGCCAAGAGTGATGAGGGGATTTTCATTGGATATGCCCTTAATAGTAAGGCATATAGAGTTTTCAATTTAAAAACTCGGAGTGTCATGGAATCATCTAATGTTGTCATAGATGATTGTAGGCCTAAGATTAGAGACCATCATGAGGAGGTCATTGTGCTTGATGATTCTTCCTTGGAGAAGAATGGTGAGACTTCAATTGATATGAAGTCAAGTCTTGATGAAGAGGTCATTCAACATCTTGATAGAGATCCTTCCTTGGACTCTAAAGAACCCGCTCCATGGGTTAGACATCTCCACAACAAGAATGACATTCTTGGAGATGTGAATGAGGGTGTTAGGACTAGGCGTCAAATAGCTAATCAAATTAGCTATACTTGTTACACCTCTCAAATTGAACCCAAAAAGGTTGATGAAGCCTTGAATGATGAGTTTTGGGTTCTTGCCATGCAAGAAGAGCTAAACCAATTTGAAAGAAATGAGGTTTGGACTCTAGTTCGTAGACCCAAGGACACTAATGTCATTGGCACCAAATGGGTGTATAGGAACAAGTCGGACGAAGATGGCAACATTGTGCGCAATAAGGCTAGACTTGTGGCACAAGGATACTCTTAAATTGAGGGTATTGACTTTGAAGAGACTTTTGCTCCGGTTTCCCGTCTTGAGTCCATAAGGCTTCTTTTATCCATATCATGTGTGTACAAGTTCAAATTGCATCAAATGGATGTTAAGAGTGCATTCCTCAATGGTTTCTTGCATGAGGAAGTGTTTGTTGAGCAACCCAAGGGGTTTGTGGATCCACACCACCCCAACCATGTCTATCGCCTCAAGAACGCTTTATATGGGTTGAAACAAGCACCGACGGCTTGGTATGAGCGCCTCACTCTCTATCTTGTTGACAATGGCTACTCAAGAGGTAGTGTTGACAAGACTTTGTTCATCAAGGGCAACAAAGATGAGCTTTTCATAGCTCAAATATATGTTGATGATATTATTTTTGGCTCCACCAACAAATCCAAAGTCCAACAATTTGTTGATGTCATGTCTCATGAGTTTGAGATGAGTCTTGTTGGGGAGCTCAATTACTTCCTAGGTTTACAAATCAAGCAATTGCATGATGGGATTTTCATCTCCCAAGCTAAGTATGTAAAGAACCTAGTGAAGAAGTTTGGCCTTAAGAATGCTAAACATCGTGACACACCCATGAGTACCACCTTGAAACTAAGCAAGGATGCTAGTGGCAAGAGTGTGAAACAAAGTCTTTATCGTGGCATGATTGGTAGCTTGCTTTACTTGACCGCAAGTAGGCCCGATATAGCCTTTAGTGTGGGTGTGTGTGCTAGGTACCAAGCGGATCCCAAGGAATCCCATCTCTCTTCCGTGAAGAGAATCATTCGATATGTGAATGGGACATCCAACTATGGGATATGGTACTCTTTTGACACTAATGCTAGCCTAGTTGGCTTTAGTGATGCAGATTGGGCAGGAAATTGTGATGATAGGAAGAGTACATCGGGCAGTTGCTTCTTCCTAGGCAACAACTTGGTCTCATGGTTTTGCAAGAAGCAAAATTCCATCTCTCTATCCACAGCTGAAGCGAAATACATAGCCACCGAGAGTGCTTGCACACAACTCCTTTGGATGAACCAAATGCTTGTGGATTATGGATTTGATCAAGGTATTCTAACCCTTTATTGTGATAACATGAGTGCAATTAACATTTCAAAGAATCCGGTTCAGCACTCTAGGACAAAGCATATAGACATTAGGCATCATTTCATTAGAGAACTAGTTGAAAACAAATGCATTGCACTTGAGCATGTGGGCACTAATGATCAACTAGCGGATTTATTTACAAAGCCCTTAGACTCAACTAGGTTCAAGTCACTTAGTAGGTCTATTGGGATTTGTCATATGCCTTGATGTGTTTTGGTGATTGACCTCTTATGGGGAGCTCAAGCAAAGAGAGCAACCTTGCATGTTGAAATAAGCAAAAACTTGATCAACTTTATGCTTCTTTATTAATTGCTTGAGTATTTTTGGTTGTGCTTATATATATTCTTATATGGCTTTTTACTCAATAAGTGTGCCTTGCTTGGTTTGTAATCCATGTCACCTCTATGTCCAAACATGCATTTTTGGATTAGGAGAATAGATTGGGAAGTACATTTGAATGACCTAAAATTTATCTCCATGACATGTGACTTGATTTTGACATGCTAAAATATTATGCATGAATTGTGTGTGCAAATGTATGTGGAAGCACCTTAACAAAGCTAAACTCAATAAGGACCTTGTGTCCATGCAATAAATAAGGATGTCTCATCCAATTTAGCTTTGGGTCTTTTCTTAATGGTTGAACAAGACAACAACCAATAAGGATTCTATATCCATTCAATTAATAAGGATTTTATATCCATGTCTTGATTGACCAATAAGGATTAACATGGTTGCTTGTGTGTGTTCAAATTTTTAAAAGCTATATCTTGTTTAATTATGGCAAAAGGGTGCAAATTGGTTTGAATTCCTTTGGAACCCTTTTGATGTTCTCCTTGCCAAATACCATTTGCTTGAACTATGATGTTACATGTCTTACATCCTAAGCAACTAAGTCACACATTTTCTTCTTACAAATAAAACCTCAATGATTCTCTCTCAATTAATTAAGTTGCATAAAATTGTTGTATATGATTATGCACTTATCTTGCAAATAACTCTCTTTGCTAAAGTGACCCGTTTGGGGAAAGCTCCATTGCCTATCTCATGACAAAAAGGGGGAGTAGTGTGGTTTATTTTAGTGTGGTTTATTTAAGGGGTTTGCATATTTGGAGAGATTGTCCCATTGAGGGGGAGTAACCTATTTAGGGGGAGCATTTGCATTGGTTGCATGTTGTAGTTTTCTTTTATTATGCAAATTGCTTTTATTTATTATCTCTCTTGATCACCTCACATACACTTGTCTTTGAAAGTGTAGTCTCATTGTTTTGTAGGGATGGTGGCTATTCTACAATAGCTTGAAGATTTGAAGACCTAGTATCTAGGTATCTATTTGTAATGTAGAATATCTTTTTGTTGACCTCTAGTTTTTTTTTGTAAGGATGATTTGTGAGTGGTGGTTTTGTCACGAAATAGCCAAAGGGGGAGATTATAAGTTCCTCATATTTTGATTGGTTTATTTCGTTGACAAACCATATTGGGGATTAATTTTGTAAGGGTAAATTAGGCCTCATTGGGTGTGATCAAGCTTCAAAGACATCATCTCTCTCAAGAGCACTTCAAAGGTATATCACATGCTTAATTCTCTTTGAAGAGGTTTTAGTTGCACACACTCACGTCAAATGCATTTGTATTGACATGCATGTATGGTTGCACACACACACACTTCTTGCTTTTTATAGTTGATGGGATGCACAGTAGGTTAGGCGACATGCAAGGCCACTTGTGCATGTCGCCTGACAAGTTGCCTTAGACTTAGGTTTTTTCCCACAGTGTGTTAGGCGACATGCAAGGCCACTTGTGTATGTCGCCTCCAATGTCGCCTTAGTCTTGTTATTTTTCTCCAGTGTGTAAGGCGACTTCATAGGCGACTTCATAGGCGACTTGGGAATGTCGCCTTACATGTCGCCTCTGACATCTTGATTTTTCCACAGTGTGTAAGGCGACTTCATAGGCGACTTCATAGGCGACTTTGGGGATGTCGCCTCATATGTAGCCTCAGGCAACATGTTTTCTCACAGTGTGTTAGGCGACTTCCAAGGCGATTTGCTCATGTCGCCTTGCATGTCGCCTTTTTCACCCGAATTGGGCATTTCAGGTATTTCACACCAGCTCATTTTTTGGTCCCTATAAATACATCTTCTTCTCCACCATTTAGACCTAGAGCTCTGAAAATATATCCCTAAGTGAGAGAAAGTATATCCAAGAGAGAGAGAGCTCCAAGAAGTCTTTTTTACTCAACCAAACTCATACCCATATGCATCTAAGCTTCTTTCTTGCATCTATTCTGCATGGGTCTTCATGCTCTTCTTGACTAGGTAATCAAACAAGTCTTAGAACTTCTTTTCATCTCTATGTTCTTGTTTACCTAGGGTTAGCAATTATTTGTTAATTAATTGCATATTTATTTGGTTTAGCATGATTTGAGTTGTTTGTGATTATGTTTGTTGGTTGAGATTGTATGTTCATTGATAGCTAGCATTTAGGACGATTTTACCCTTCTAGCTAAATCTTCATGCATTTGCATTTAGATATTGATATCTAGGATTTGCACTTATTGACATCTTTGAATCCCTAGATAAGCATTTAGTGTTGCCTAGCATTAATTGCATGTTAGAATATTTTTACATATTCACATAGGTTGTTTAACCTCTTCATTGTTTGTTAAGTTTTGTGACTAAGTGGATTAGTGCACAAGCTTGAGGTCTAGAATCACTATTAAAGGCCCGTTGGGTAGAGTGAAAGGGTTAGTGGCCAAGTAGGTGTGACTTGAGGTCAACCTAGGTTGTAAACTTTCATTCAAATAGTGGATTTGAGGACTGTATGTGGCTAGAAGGATAGCCCGTGAGTTTTGCCCAGTTGGAGGGTTTCTCACGTAAATCAATCCTTGTGTTTTTATTGTTTTCCGCATGTTTATGTTGGATTGGTTAATTGCTAATATGGGGTATGTCTATTAAAATTGATTAAGTCAAAAAGTTGGTAATAAATCAACTAAAACCTATGCACAAGCTTGAGGTCTAGAATCACTATTAAAGGCCCGTTGGGTAGAGTGAAAGGGTTAGTGGCCAAGTAGGTGTGACTTGAGGTCAACCTAGGTTGTAAACTTTCATTCAAATAGTGGATTTGAGGACTGTATGTGGCTAGAAGGATAGCCCGTGAGTTTTGCCCAGTTGGAGGGTTTCTCACGTAAATCAATCCTTGTGTTTTTATTGTTTTCCGCATGTTTATGTTGGATTGGTTAATTGCTAATATGGGGTATGTCTATTAAAATTGATTAAGTCAAAAAGTTGGTAATAAATCAACTAAAACCTATTCACCCCCCCCCCCCCCCCCCCCCCCCCTCTCTAAGTTAGTAGACACACGCTTTATAGTATTTTCAATTTTTTTATAAAAAAAGAAAAAGAAAAATTTTCCCCCAAATTCAAAGCTCACGTGTGTATATTAGGGGCAATTTTGGTAGATTCCATGGGGCTATTTCCATAAAAATTATTAACTATGTGATTTTTTACCAATGACCTTGGAAAGAGTGCCATAAAAAATCATTTTTTATTTTTATTTTCTACACAGTAGAAAAAGTAATAAAATTTACATTTTTCTTTTGAAGATTCGTAGTGAATAAGTTTGCCAACTCATATTGTGAAAGGTCGTTCGTTTTTAGTTGGAATATTTAAAACATAAAAAATTGAAAAATGACATGCTTGCAACTAGCTAGCTCAGACACTGTATTAATTTTCGAAGAAATTATTTGCCATTAAACATAAGGTGACAATAAATAAATGAAATATAATTATACAATATAAAAAAATCTTTTTATTATGGAACAAAAAGTTTTGTTGCAATCTGAAAAAAAAAATGTTTTGTTACAACTTACAAATTTAACATACTTAGTTTTGACATATAAATTAAAATAAAATGGACAAGTAATACCAAACTTCATTTTATTTTTAAACTATCAATTTTTCATGAATGTAGCTAACAATGCTCCATCGTTCAATCTCAACATTTTGAACTGTTCAAAAAAAAATCTCATCATTTTGAACCCAACCAACTCTTTCAAATTTATGATTTTTCTCCCGCAACAAATAAAATTGGACAAATTGCACCAAATTCACTTGAGGTTTTTCATTTTACACACAAACAAATTTATGGTTAATTGACACTCATCTCACCTGTCATTAGTCAAAAATAAGGGTATTTTAGTCATTTGAAGTATTTTTAAAAAAAATATTTAAAAATTCAATAAAAAAAATAAGATCAATTGAAAATTTAGAATTTTTAAAAGAAAATTAGAAATATTTAAATTACAAAAAAAAACAAATTGTTTTTATTAAAAAAAAACTGATGGACTGTCCATCCATTTAAAAAAAATCAAATTACGAAAAAAAATTTAAAAAGAAAAAAACTAGAGGAGATCCAGATCGTCCATTTATAGAGCTGGACGGTGGAGATCGTTGGATCTCCACCAGGATCTCCAACGATGGAGATGGGTCAGATGGATGGTGGAGATCCATTTAAAAAATAAATGACTTTCATTTTGCTTTTATTTTTTTTTAATTAAGAATTTTCAGTGGTATTTTAACAGTTAAACATGATCAACTATACGCTTGACCAAGTTTTATTAACAATAGGAGAGGTGAGTGTCAATTAACGATAAAGTTATTTCTAGGTGTAAAAGAGCAAACCTCGGGAGAGTTTGGTATAATTTGAGGCAATAAAATTTCCTAGAGAAAAAAAAAGGAACTTCAAACAAAATTGTAAACATGGGGATGAATTAGGCAAGCCCCCACATGCCAAGATGGGCCTAGGCAAAATAGGTATTGGCCTGAACTGACCCGCCTATTAGACACTTTTATTCGAAATTAACGAAAGAGTGATGATATTTACACCCCTTCACAAATAGTATGTATACTTCAAATTAATATGTTTTTAAAAATCCAATAATATTCTTCAGTAAAATTACCAAGAAGACTAAACAATTTGTAAGTACACCCACTAATAATTATCTCTTCATTTTCTTAGACCCTAGATTCTTTGTTAAATACTATATCAAATATGTTTTCAATTTTTTTTAAAGAAATACAAATTGATTGTACAATATGGAGAATGGATCAAAATCTTCCAAAATTGATTGTGAAAGTTTCAAATTAATTATTATTAGTTTCAAAATCAAAATCTCTTTAGTTTTTTTTTTTTTTGGTTATCAATATCAGTTGTTCTTCAATTTTATTAAAAACATTTCTACTTACAAATCAATTAAGACATTGCATAAACCTTGCATCTCTACCACTTTTACAAACAGAAAATGGATCTCCAACCGGAAAGCCTCAAATCGTAGTGATTTTTTTGGACTAAAAACAATCAATAAAAAAAGGAGAAAGTTGTTTGACATGACGACAGAGAAAAAAGATAGAAAATAATAGTCTGATTTTGTGCAATAAAAACATAGAAGAGAAAAAGGAAGGGAAGAGAAAGAAGAACGATATAATTAAAGATAATAATAAAATTGATTAAATAATTAAAGAAAAAGTGAGGCCTAAGTAGTGTATACTAATAAAATTTAATACAATATAATTAAAAAAAAGATATTTTTAGTATTAAATGGAGTTTATTTATAAATTATAAATTTAAAATGAAAATTTGATGAATGTAATTACAAAAGGAGTAGGCATACGTACAATTTTTAAGAGGTGTCATTATCGTTACTCTAAATCAAAGAATCAAAGATCAGTGTTCGTAGTTTGACAGTCCAGTGAGTCGGTAAGTGTTATTTGAAAGAAGAAAAGGCTAAATTAAAGAGATGCGATGAGAGGATGTGAAGGCTTTTAGAGAGTAGAGAGTAGAGTGTAGAGTGGGCTCGGCTAACAGTGCCAACAACATAAAACAATCCAACAGATCCGAGAAATGCGTCGATTAGTCTTTGTGTCCAACCCACAGGCCACAACCTCTTCCTTTTTCCCTCCCACTACTGACTACTGCTATCATCTCCGCGTGCATACACTCTCCTCTTTATTATGATTTATTATTCATATTATTCTACTTATGCAATTATGCCCCCGTCTCTCCCTCCCTCTTCTATTCTTCTACCTTTGCTTTTGTCCATTTCAGGCCGATACTTCAAAAACGTCCTTATCTTTTAGCTAATTATTATCTTATCAAACACGTTCCCTAACTTTATCACTTTAGTTCCTCTATTGGCCATTCGATAATCAAATTTAATTGTGATAGAGACATTTTCGTCTTAACCACCACCAAGTGTTTTTTTTTTCTTCTTTCATCTCATTTCTAATGTTATTTTAGTAAAGGTAAAAATTCAATATCGACGCAAAAGACTTTATTTTAACTTTTATAGTCTCTGTTATAATGTAAATGGTCACAATGACAGTATTAAAAAAAAAATCACAATTTTAGTGTTGTAAATTCAGTATTGATAAAAAAGACTTAATTTAACAATTATAGTTTCTGTTATAATGTAAATGCTCACAATGGTGGTATTAAAAAAATAAAAATTACAATTATAGTGGCAATAATTATGGCGTAAAAACCTCATTGATAGTATTTAAAATCCCTAATTATTGGAAATTTTACAAATATTGTTGCAACACTATATATGTATATATATATATATATATATATATATACATATATAATATGATATTATTTTTTTAGTTATTACATTTTTTCACATTACAATCTGTCTATATCATTATTTATGTTGTGCGCTCAATTTAAGGGGTTTAATTGCAATAATATAACCCTAAGGGGTCGTTTTTTTTTTTCACTTAAAACTTAATGGGTCTGAATTGAACTCATTAAGTTGTTTTGTTTGTTTTTTTAAGTGGTCAAACAACTTAAGAATATCAAAAAACAACTTAAAATATAAAGTAAGAAATCCTGACTTTTAACTTAATTTCAAATCACTGGATTACAATTAAAATATTCTCTTCCAAGTCTATCCTCCAAAAAAATATATATTTCCAAATTTATCTTAATTTAATATGTTGTAAAAAATTTCTTTTAACATATTTCTTATTTTAAACATGTTTTAGAAAAGAAAAAAAAAACCCTAATTACTTCTCATAATGAAAATTTTCAAGCATAGAACAATTAAATTTCTCTCCTGCCAAATCCGGTAAGAACTCTTTATTTATTTATTTATTTTTATTTAACTATTCGTTTAGTGCTCAATAAATATGTCTATCATATTGAGTAGATTTCGTGGTTCGAAAATGTTATAGAATTATTGTATATAAAAATTCAAGAATTTTTTTTTATTTGGTTTCCGATGCATATGATCTAGGAAACCAAAAAAACAAAAATGGTTTCATGAATTATATTCACTGGAAACGTGGACAACATATAAAATTGAACTCTCTTTTTTTGACAATAAATTTAACTTAAACTTTGTTTGCAGAACATGCAAAATTATATTCTTTGATAAATTTTTTATTTTGTTAAATTACTCTTTGTTTGCAAAAAAAAACATACACAATGTTATAAAGAATGGTGCATGTTAAATTACTTCTTTTAATTAGTATGAGTATAAATGTAAAATTACTTATTTTAGACAGTTTTATTTTTAAAAAACAAACATGTTGACAGTACATTCAGATGTGAGAAAAAAAAACAAACATATCATTCAGATTCATATTTCAGTCTCTATTCAGTCTTCAGAAAAATTCAGGACTGTTCAGTGTTCAGACAAAAAACAAACAACCCCTAAGTTTCTGAATAAAAACTTAATATTCAATTAATTGATTTAATTGTTATAGCCTAAACCGTTAATCAAACAATTATAATAGTTGATTGGATTTCTAGTAGTAAAAATGTCAAATCGCCATTTTCAACAAAAAATTTTATTTTTATTTTTAAAATAGAAAATTGGAAGCCACCAATGACTTCCTCATTTAAGTGGGAGAGGCTAGTCGCACTGCCTTCTCCCAGTACGATTAGAGCAAATGATGCCACCGACGATTGGCTCCATTGATTGAGAGGAGGCTCGTCATGCTGTCTCCTCCAACGCAAATGGAGGTGGTGCGCTACCTCCTCCATCTTGTGAGATGGAGTTGGCTCGCGACCCTTTTCCCACCGAGGAGACAATTGGTTTGGTCTCTTTTTTTTTTCAAATTCGATTTATTATTATTATTATAATTATTATTTAAGTTTAATGTTTTATTAAAAAAATTGATTATATATTTTTTGTATTAGTTTGTTTATTATTTAATTAGTATTTAATAATTAAAAATTAATTATTTTAAGAGTAAAGGACAAGTAAGACTTTATAAAATAATGTGTATGGGAATTTTTGACTTTCCCTATTTTCAAAATGTCTTTAGGGACGTAACTCAGCTGGTAGATGGATAAGCTTGAGATTTAGGTAAATGACTCCTAAGTCGGTTCAAATCCTAACAATGGTAAAAAGCTTCAATATATATATATATATATATATATAATCTAGATAGATGAATAGTTGGATACCGCGAAAAAAGAATCAAAATGGAATGTTTTTTTGGTCAATCATTATTATATTTTTAAAAACCTATTTTCTAAATGAAATATTTTTTTCATTAATCATTATTATATTTTCTTATTTGAATGGGGGGATATTAATTAGATTATGGATCTTTGAAACCATTCATTACTTTTAATAAACCATTCTTGAAATGTTGGCCCTGCTGCATGTGTTCAAGAAACAACCTAGTATGTTGGCTCGGTTTGATAAAAAGTCCCCATGGATTTTTCTTTATAATATTGTATACATTTTAAATCGTAATTTTCAACTCTATCATATCATACCTAATCCAGCACGACACGATTAAGTAATTTTAATCCAATTTGTTACTGAACAGGTAAAAAAATTTAAATCCAACACGACTCATTGTATTGAAGTCTTATATGTTAAGTGCAACCATTTGTATCATAGGAATTTAACATAAGATAAATAGATAACGTGAATAGTGATGATCGATTATACGTTGGCCATAGCATGAAATGAAGAAATGATTCGCAGCCCCACACACATTCTGTTTAAGGGTTGTTGGGTGATCATCTCATGAAAATGAATATCTTGAATTCTTGATATGGGAAGATGGCATCTTACTTATCCAATGCTGAATGCTTCACAGCAAATTAAAATAGCAAACCCTGTTTCCGTTGGACTCTCCAGTCTTTTCTACTCCACCTCCACCCCACAATTACTGACACTGACATATCTCACTTCCTCATTTTCCAAATACAGACAAAACAAATTAAATATTATTAACATATATACTATTTTGTTTCTTCTACACTCTCTCTCAATTAATTCAATTCATTACAATTCTCACTCCTTTCCCCCCCCCCCCCCCCCCCCCCACAATTCTCCACCATTTCACCTTCCTACAGAGTCCTATCCTAATTCCTACCCCACCACAAATGGGTAAAGATTTAATGCAATTCGGTGGGAATTCAATGGATCCACCACATAAACTTAAACACAATTAAGTAACAAAAATTAATATCACTCACTAAATTCAAGAGATTCATGACCCATTTTACAAAATAACAATATTATACTTTTTTTAAAAAGAAAAAGGAAATTGTGAAAAATGGCTAAAATCTAGACGCCTTTTTGACATATAGCCACTTTTCTAAAAAATTACATTTATAACAAAATACATTTAAAATAAATAAATAAATAAATATTGTTAAAATATGTCTTAAATACCCTTAAACTCTTAAACCTGTACAATTTCTCTCATGTTCCTAATAAAACATGTGATATATTTATAAAAAGAACGTTATTGTTTTTTAGTAAAGGGTATTTTGATAAGATTATTTTTTTATTGGTTATAAATTGGTAAAGAAAACAGATACTTTTAAATTTCTAATATATGAATATATCTTATTTTCTTAAAACTATATGGTTAAATTATAAAATCCAATAAAAAAAAGTTAGAAATTTTTATCCCAAATAAATTTATTTTACAAGCAAATAAAAGCTTTACAGTGGTATATCTTTAGTTGTATGACACGAGGTTTTGAATATGTATATCTACTGCACGAGGGCAGTGGTATATCCATAAAATTCCCTAATTTGTATTATGTAAAAAAAAAAAAAAAAAAAAAAAGCTGCGAGTGTGTGTGGAAATTGGAATAGGATTTAAAGAGCGTGTATACCACTCTCTCTTGCTGATGGGTTGAGAATGAGATATTATTGAGAATTGATGTTCGAATCCGATCCAGATGATGAGGAAATGAAGGAGAGACAACGTTGGCAACCAGAAGAAGACGCCATCTTGAAAGCGTACGTGAAGCAATATGGCCCCAAAGAGTGGAACCTCATCTCTCAACGCATGCCCAACGCTCACTCTCTCCATCGAGACCCCAAGTCCTGTCTCGAGCGCTGGAAAAACTATCTCAAACCCGGAATCAAGAAAGGCTCTCTAACCCCCGAAGAACAGTCTCTCGTCATCTCTCTTCAGTCTAAGTACGGTAACAAGTGGAAGAAAATCGCCACTCAAGTCCCCGGTCGCACCGCCAAGAGACTCGGCAAGTGGTGGGAGGTTTTTAAAGAGAAACAGTTGAAACAGCTGTCCAAAGACCACCGCCACCACTTAACGGACGAAGGGAATATTCCCGCGGTGTCTTCTTCTTCTTCTCCCGATAAGGTTGCTCAAGGAAGGTACGATCATATTCTAGAGACTTTTGCTGAGAAATACGTCCAGCCTAAACTTTTCGGGTCTCTCAATTTGGATCCTATCATGCCTATTGAACCGGTTCTTTCACTCGGGTCGGGTCCTGCTTCTACTTCTTCTACAACTGTGCTTCCTTTGTGGATGAACCATTCAACCTCGTCGTCTTTGTCGTCTTCTACTAACTCTTCCACCACTACGGCTTCTCCTTCCGTGAGCTTATCTCTTTCTCCTTCTGATCCGGGTCTTGACCCGGTTGACAATATGACCCGGTTCATGCCGGGTCAACAACAAGTGTGTAGTCTAATACAGTACTGCAAGGAGGTTGAAGAAGGTAGACAAAGCTGGATTCAACACAAGAAGGAAGCTACGTGGAGGCTGAGTCGGCTGGAGCAGCAACTTGAGTCGGAGAAAGCGAGAAAGAGGAGAGAGAAAATGGAGGAAATAGAGACAAAGATCAAGTGTTTAAGAGATGAAGAAATGGCTTATCTGGGTAGGATTGAGAATGAATACAGACAACAGTTGAGTGCTTTGCAGAGAGATGCAGAGGCCAAAGAAACCAAATTGATGGAAGCTTGGACTACTAAGCATTTGAAAATGGTTAAGCTTGTTGAACAAATTGGGATTCAAAGCAGCAGCAGCAGCAGCAGCCATGGATTCTGTGGAACAGATCATATGCAGTAGCTCATATTGTTAATTCTTATCATATATCATATATGCTTTCATTTTTGGTAAAACTTTGATCCTTTGAACCCCATTTTAATTAATTAATTAGTGTTTGAACAATAATATATATATATGTTCATATGCTGCATTTGCATATATAAAATTATAAATGAATGTTTTATCAGAAGTAAGTCTGAATTAATGAAGATAATGACCAGGTGATGAAGATGGTTCGTTGTGTGATATGTCAAATCGTTTCTACATTTTTGTTAGAGAAATGAAACCAAGTGGAGATTGATCCTCTTTCTTTAACATGATGTCTTTTTCGCGTTAACAATATGCTCTTTAATATGTACATACAATTCTGCTTGTGTTAATGCATGTAATTAAATTCTACTGTACATTGTAATATATTGTATTGATGGTGATCGATCCACTTCTGGGTCCAGCATGAAATACCAGAGTTGAATATAGACTTATCGTTTCGTACGGAATCATAAAATGGAGTCATTCTTTTATGATTCAAATGGCAGAAGGATACTGAAAAAAAAAACTAGGGTTTGTTTTTGATATAGAGGATTCGGACTTTATACAGCCACCTAGTCGTATGTTCTCCCTCCAATTGTGTGACTCGTAGTGACTTGTCTCTTGGTTATTGAGGATAGTAAACCCTGACCCATACCCTAAAAGAATATAAGCGGGTAACTCAACTCGTTTTTAACTGGGTAGGATTTGAACTGCTAACCTAGAAGTTACCCGTACTCAAAATTCATCCTTCCACCAATTAAGTTAACGCCATGAGGACTGGCCTCGAAGAAGTTGTAAGGTTTGAACCAAGGATGTCTGAGTTTATGGCTCATGGTTGAACATTTTCCCCAGGATCCCTATTCCCCCGCGACCCGATCCGTATTTGGGGAAAAACATTGGGGGGATGGGGATGGGGATGGGGATGAAAATCATCCCCAAATTGAAATGGGGATAGGGATGGGGAGACCCTCCCCCAACCCCGTTTCCCCGTTTCCTCATTTCCTCCACAAATATACTGAAATGGGGATGGGTATGGGGAAGGTCCCCCCATTCTCATTTTCCCATTTCACCCAAAACATTATAAATATATTTATATGTGAATTTGCCTTAGTTTCAAACTTTGAATTATTGAAATACTTTATTTTATAATGGAATTTTTTTATATTTGTAATGCACTAATAGATTTATCTTGTATTTGTAATGCACTAATAGATTTATCTTGTATTTGTAATGGAATGGTTTTTTTATATTATTATTTATAGTTTTTAGTCAAACGGAAAACTGAAAAAATGAATAAACAGGAAAAACCGAAGAAATAGAGAACTGAAATTGGGGATGGAGGTACCTCCTTTCAAAATGGATGTGAATCTAGAAGGGTCTGAAAAATGAAGATGGAGATAGGGAGATCTATATCCAGCCTCATTTCCCCTATCTGCAACCTTATAGACCACATCAAGGCAGCCCCTCAAGGTGTTAATAATAATAATAATAATAAAAACCTAGAGCTTTGGTATAATAGGAATGTGGGGAGAGGGAAAAGGAGGGTGTGTAGTGTGGTGGTCTGATCGTGATGAGAAGTATAGTAGTGGTAGCAGAGTGAGTGACGGATCACAGATGCTACGTCTTTTGACAAGGACTCATCACTGGACTTTGGGATGGCCTCTTTTACCGACCACTCTTGCTTTATGTGCGTTTATTACACTCTCCACTCTTGCCAATGATATTTAATTATTTATAGCTCCATCATCAAATCCATCAACAATATGTTATATGTCGGTACTCGAAAGTTGAATCTATAACAGCCCATCAAAATAATTATATATGTCTAACGATTCTACTGCATCGCCTATTAAACCTGTCTCATACTCTCATTCTCGGTCCAATTTTTTTTTCCTTTATTATTTTTTAAGTTAATCCAAAAATAGATTCAAACTCAAATATTGGCAATGGATTTAAAAAAAATTAATACTCAGGACAGATGGATAAAGATTAATAATTAAGCTTTGTCAAATATAAGAATTTGGCTTCAATATATATATATATATATAAAAGAATGAAGAAGGATGAGAAGACATTTTGCTGTAATGGGGGGTTTTGGACAACGATCTTTAACTTTGTAATTAAAGAAAGGGCAAATTGAATAAACTCCCATGAGTTTAACCAATATTGCACTTAGATACAATTTTTGTCAAAATTGCACATATTTCCTTTGTTTTTCATTAACTAATTGTTTGATTAACCATAAAATTTAAAATGACTAAATTACCCCGGAATTAATTATTTTATTATAATAATTATTATATTTGAGGATTTTATTATAATAAAATTAATTAACTAACCATTTTTTTATTTAAACGGTTAGGGATTTTATTACAAATAAAACCTGATTAATTAACTAACCATTTTTTTATTTTAAAAAAATATCAAATTTTTTTTATATTTCTTTAAAAAAAAGTGTTTTTTAAAATAAAAAATGGTTAGTTAATTAATTAGGTTCTAAAATCCATATTCGTTTAAATGAAAAAATGGTTAGTTAATTAATTTTATTATAATAAAATTCTCAACTATAATAATTATTATAATAAATAATTAATTCAAGGGTAGTTTAGCCATTTTAAATTTTAAGACTAGTCAAACAATTAGTCAATGAAAAACAGGGAACGTATGTGCACTTTTGGAAAAAGTTGCATATGAGTGCAACATTGGTTAAACTCATGGGAAGTTTGTGCAATTTTCCTTTAAAGAAACATAGAGAAAACTTAATTAAACCTTGTGAGGTATAAGTAGGACGATAAGATCTTGGCAGAATTTCATGTAAGTCATTTTTTTATTTGCGATTTGTCACCTTTGTTAATGTTTTTACCATATTGTTCACTTTAGTTCCTATATTTTTTTTTTCCAAAACTAGTCCATATAACCAAATATTTGAAAGTCAATTATTTTAAAACCTGTAAAAACACAATTTTGCCCTTATTACCATTTAATTTAGCTAAAATGGTTATCTTAACTTTAAATTAAAATAAAAAATAATAAAATTCTCAATAACAAAATCTTAAATAAATAGATTACAAAAAACAAATCTTAAATAAATAATAATAAAAAAATCCATTAATTTTTTCTTATTTTATATGTTTTTTTCATAATGGATTTTTATTTAGCTAAAATTATTATCTTAGCTTTAAATTAAAATGAAAAATAATAAAATTCTCAATAATAAAATCTTAAATAAATAGATTACAAAAACAATTATGAAAAATAATCATTTAAATTAAGATAATCATTTTTGAAAAATAAAAATCCATTATGAAAAAAAAATACAAAATAAGAAAAAATTAATGGATTTTTTTATTATTGTTTATTTAAGATTTTTTTTTTGTAATCTATTTATTTAAGATTTTATTATTGAGAATTTTATTATTTTTCATTTTAATTTAAAGTTAATACAATCGTTTGAGCTAAATTAAATAGTAATAAGGACAAAAATATACTTTCACAAATTTTAAAATAGTTGACTTTCAAATATTTAGTCAAATAGATAAAAGTGATGAGTTTTGGAAAAATAGAGATTAAAGTGATAAATATAGTAAAGACATTTATAAAAATAACAAATCGTAAAAAAAAAAAAATAGAACTTATGTTAAATTCCACGTAATATCTTTTGTAGTTAAAGAGTTTTGTTAAGATCCTTTTTCTAGCAAAATGTCTTCTCATTCTTCTTTATCCTCATCAGTCATTAACCTGTTTTTCATCTTTCTCTGGTTACAAAGTTAAAATGTGTTGTACAAGATCTGTAAATTTGAATTTAATTTAAATTGATTTTATTAATTAAAAATATAAGAATATATATAATTAAAAAAACGAATTTAGATCAATTTAACTATAAAATTTACTCGTATAATATTTTAAAAACAATTACACTAAATTCATATTATAATATATTTTTTAAGTTGAATACATATTATAATATTATTGTTTAATATATATATATATATATATTCAAAATATTGTTTTCGATTATTGTATCGGGACACGTTATAGGTAGAAAGTATGGGGAAAAAAAAGGCAGGATGAGATACAGAAGGAAATTCTGTTTTGTAATCTATTAGAATAAGGGATGAGTGAGAATTATGAGAGTTTCACGAAAAGGAAAACAACTTTTTTTTTTTTTTACTTGAAAACTTCTCCAATGGAAGAAGGAAAACAACTTCTCTTATTTTTACTTGAAAACGTACTCTTCTTCTTTTGAAAGCATTCTTAAAGAGTGATGATATTTATACCCCTTCAAAACTGCAGTGATGATATGTACACCTTAAATTTAAATATTTTCAAATTTTTAACATTACTGTCAAATTAAATTATTAAGATTTTAATCAACATATTATATTTTTAACAACAAATCTTTTTTTTTTTGAATTGTTTACTAACTAAACTAATTTCTAACTGAATAATTGTATATTCGTAATCTCTAAAATGAAGAGGCAAACTATAGCACATAGATTTTAGTAAGCATTGGGTGATACATCATGCGATTGGAGTTATGCTTGTGGTTGTACCCAAATCATCTGGGTTAATGATGAGACTTGAGATTGAGACTCCTCATGCCTTGAATCTTCGACATACTCAAAAGTATAATGTCAACCAAAAAATAATCTGATTTTTGTTTTTAAAAATCCCAGTGGATGGACATTTTGTAGATTATCCGATAAAGAGAAAACTCAATCCCACGAAAAATAAAAAATAAAATTACGAGTAGAGAGATTTGAATACTGTTTGTACTCCAAGAAACATATGTAAATGAGGACATAGGGGATAAGAGCAGAGTTAGAAAAAAAGAGGGAGGAGGTGCGGCTCCCTCCAGGAATTTGTTTTTTAATTTTAATTAATTTAGAATTTATTTATTTTTAAAATGACAAAAAAGGTATTTGGTAATATGTGGAATGAACTTACGAGATATTATTATTTTTTAATTTTAAATGGAGTGTACATAAAATAAGGGGTGTATATACAAAATTTTAGAGATGTAAATACCAACACACCTTCTAAAACTTAAAAACTTTTTTTGAAGAAACTAAGAAGAAAACTATGAAGAACAGAGTAAAAACATAACGAGAGAGAATAGTTTCTTTCAAGAATTTTTTATTCTTGTTTTTTTTTTTTTTTGATTGATTTTCATTTGTTACAATGAATGTATATTTATAATCTAGAAAATGTTGATTGCATTTCTTTCTCTTATCCTTGACTTTTGTAACTGAATTTGCTGACTCAGCAATTCTGTTGAGAATGGCGGGAACCATAACAACCTCTGAGAAGCTGATGCTGACTCATGTGATTAATTCACAGCCTTTACACTCCCCCTCAAATTGATCTGGCTTAGATCAGTCAATTTGAACTTTGTCCTGGAGAATTGATCATCTATTTCAGCATTTGCACTCCCCCTCAAGCGGAACCGATCCACATATGTGACAAGGTTGGAAGCCAAGAGCTGAAATCTAGTGATAGCCAGAGATTTTGTGAATATATCGACTGTCTGAAATTCAGTAGGAATGTAACGAATATCTAGCTTACCAGAGGAAGCTAAATCTCTCAAAAACTGAAGATCAATTTCTATGTGTTTTGTCCGGACATGAAATACATGATTGTGGGCAAGAGATTTTGCACTAATATTATCACACCATAGAATGGGAGCACCAGGCAAGGGAATCTGAAGTTCTTGAAACAACGATTGAAACCATATGATGTCAGTTGCAGTAGAGGCAAGAGAACGGTACTCAGCCTCTGTGCTTGATCGAGCCACAACTCTCTGTTTCTTAGAGGACCAACTTACCAAATTGCCTCCCAAATATAAGCAATAACCACCCGTTGACTTCCTATCATCAACATCACTAGCCCAATCAGCATCTGTAAAGCATTCAATGGTGAGATGTGAGGCATGTCTAAACACAAGACCAAATCCTAGAGTACCCTTAATGTACCTTAACACCCTCTTGACCGAAAGCCAGTGAACTTGAGATGGAGAGGCCAAAAATTGACTTAGCCTTTTCACAATGAAGGCTATGTCAGGCCGAGTTAGAGTGAGATATTGCAAGGCCCTGATCGTACTCCGATATAATGTAGGGTCAGAAAAGGGCTCTCCATCTGTAGAGGAGAGCTTGGTGCTAGCAATAAGAGGAGTTGTAACTGTTTTACAATCAAACATATTAGTTCGAATTAGCAAATCTCTGGCATATTTGGACTGAGTAAGCACCAAGCCACCAGAACTCCTATGAGCCTCAAAACCAAGGAAGTAATGTAGAGAGCCAAGAGATTTGAGAGCAAAAGATAAGTTCAAATCCTTGACAACCTGTGCAATGGTCTCTCTGCTATTACCTGTGATTAAAATGTCATCCACATAGATTAATAACAGAAGAAAAACAGTAGATGTTTGATAGAAGAACAACGAAGTATCAGCTTGAGAGTTTCTGTAACCCCACTGAAGTAAAGCATTTCTGAGCTTAGCATACCAAGCCCTCGGAGCCTGTTTGAACCCATAAGAGGACTTGTGAAGCTAGCAAAAATGAGCAGGTCGGAAAGTATCCACAAAACCATCCGGCCGAGACATGAAAACTAACTCCTGGAGATCACCATTAAGAAATGTGTTGTTGACGTCTAGCTGTTGAATGTCCCAGTTGTTGGTTACAGCAAGACTCAAGACAACTCGAATTGTTGAACTCTTCACAACAGGACTGAAAGTCTCAGAGAAATCCAAGCCAGGTGTTTGAGTGAATCCTTTTGCCATAAGCTATGCCTTATACTTGCCAATCAAACCATCAACCTTATATTTGATTCTGAAAATCCATTTGCTTCCCACAATGTTCATGCTATCTGATGCAGTTACCAAACTCCATGTATTATTAGTTTGCAAACCGTTAAATTCGGACTCCATAGCAGTTTTCCAAGCTGGAATTCGCAAAGCCTCTAAGGCACTACTGGGTGCAATGTCCTTTGTAATAGCAGAAGTAATGTGATAAACTTTTGGCTTGGAAATCCCATTCTTGGCACAAGTTGTCATGTTGTGTCTATTTTGTGTGGTGATAAATGATTGAGTAGGCTGAATGGTAGGTGACCTGATAGAAACAAGTGAAGTTTTGGCAGAAGAGCCCACGCCATTGTTGACAGCCTTTACACTATCGGACACTATAGACAGAGGCAAGTTGATTGTAGGAGTGGTAGCTGTCAAAGGAAATAAAGAGGTATAGGGAAACTCTACCTCATTGAAAATGACATTTCTAGAGATGAAGACCCTACCATTAGGGTGTAAGCATTTATATCCTTTTGAGTGATCACAATACCCTATGAAGACACATTTGGCAAAGTGCATCTGGAATTTATGAGTATTGTATGGACGTAGAAGTGGAAAGCAAGAACCACCATATACTTTGAGATCAACATAGGAGTATATCTTTTTGAACAAGTAAGTAAAAGGTGTGGAGTTGTTCAAAATAGAAGAAGACAGCCTATTAATGAGGTGATTATCTGTATGAAAGGCCTCCCACCAGTTGCGTAGAGGAAGTTGCGCTTGAGCTAAAAGAGATAGACCCACTTCCACAATATTTCTGTGTTTTCTCTCCCATTCTGTTGAGGGGTATGAGGACATGATTTTCTATGAGTGATACCATTAGCAACAAGGTAAGGTGTAAGAGAAATAAACTCTCCACCATTATCACTCTGTAGACACTTTAGTTTGGTAGAAAGTTGGCGCTCAACAGATTTGTGGAAGGCAATAAAAGTATGTTTAACCTGAGATTTGAGAGAAAGAGGAAAGATCCAACAAAGTCTAGAAAAGACATATATAAAACTAACATAGTATCTATGATCTTATGTCGATGGGAAGGGTGATGGACCCCAAACATCAGCACAAACCATTTCTAAAGGAGCAGTATACCTAGTATTATAGTTAGAGTAGGAGAGCTGACATGCTTTACCTAGTTTGCAAGCATCACAAAATTCATTCAATTGAGAAAAAAGACACATTTATATTCAATTTTCTTAACACAATGGATAGTACACGAGAGCAAAGGTGCCCAAGCTTGTTATGCCAGGTATTTACAAGAATATTGGTGGGTGAATTAAGCAAACCTGTAGTGAGTACAAAAGCATTACACTCAGGTGCTTTGACATTGGTAACTGGAGAGGCAGAACAAGCTTTACAAGTCTTATTTGCATAATTAGAAAAGGTTGAAAAAAATGAACACAATTTGGACTTGACATGATTATTCTTTGACAGCATACTCCACTAATTTCTTGGAAGAACAAGTTTGTAGAGGCAATCTTTAAGAACCCTTTGAAGTAACACTCTCATCGTTTCCTTGTCCTTAACAAAGCAAAACCGAAATTAATTTCAACAACAACTTTATTATCTTTTGTTAGTTGAGAAATGCTCAAGAGATTATTAGTGATCTCTGGTACGGAGTGTATGTTATTAAGAGAAATTTGAAAGAAAGGTTTAGTATTAGAAGTAAGATGCATCTGACCAATGTGTGATATGAGAAGAGTTTGACCGTTACCAACAGCCAATCGTTCATTACCTCTATATTCATTGTTGACAGAGAGATTGTTGAGGTCAGACGTAATGTGATTGTGTAGCTCCACTGTCTAAATACCAGCTTGGATCAGCCACAGATGAGGAGGAAGCAGTCACTGTATTCAGACTGTTGTTGTGAATTTTGTAAGAGTTGTCTTGAGCATATTCAATATGATGAGCAACGTTTCCTTGTGGTGGAGGTTTTCTGGATACATTGGTGCCATAGGATTTATCAAATCTATGATAGCAGACGTTGGCAGTGTGCCCTATTTTTCCACAGACCTGACAGATTGGCCTTGAATTTTTATTGAACCTGCATCCACCTCTGGATCTAGCTCTACCTCTGCCTCTTCCTCGTACTTGATCACCTCTTTCAAGCATCATTTCTTTGTGTTTGCACTACAACATTTGCTAAAGAACTAGGTAAATTCATACAATCACTAGCAAATTGCTCAAACCTTGATTCAAAGCTCATAAGAAGATATTGAGCCTCTTGCATAGTAATATCCCCTTTCTTAGCAGTGATAGTTACCACAACTGGATCAAATTCCTGACCAACACCTCCTAGCACATATGACACTAAATCATACTCGGTAACCACCTGTCTTGAAGCAGTTAGAGAGTCAGCTATGCCTTTCATTTTGACCACAAACTCATTAACACTCATTGATCATTTCTTCAGCGTCTGTAATTGATGCCTTAAATGCATCATTCTCGCCATCGAGTGAAGTGAGAACAGTGTAATGATAGAATTCCAAAGTTCACAACCTGTTATGCAATGTGTTACTTGACCTAAGATTGTCTTTCTAAGAGTGGATAGAATCCAACCAATAAGTAGCTGATATATCTTTTTCCAAGTAAGAAACTCATCATTAATGGTTCGAATTGACTCACATGTTTCTTCATCGATATCTTCAACATATTTCACCGGACTCTTCACATGTCCAAACAGAAAATCTTCAATATTGAAAGCTCTCATCACTGGCAAGATCTGAGCCTTAATCTACCAATCAAACTAGATCAGCATAACTTCATTTATTGGAAGGCTCTGATACCATGAAGAAACTAAGAAGAAAAACTATGAAGAACAGAGTTAAAACATAACGAGAGAGAATAGTTTCTTTCAAGATTTTTTTATTCTTGTTTTTTTTTTATTGATTTTCATTTGTTACAACGAATGTATATTTATAATCTAAAAAACGTTGATTGCATTTCTTTTTCTTATCCTTGACTTTTGTAACTGAATTTGCTGACTCATCAATTATGTTGAGAATGGCGGGAACCATAACAACCTCTGAGATGCTGATGTTGACTCGTGTGATTAATTCACAGCCTTTACATTTTTCACTCATCCACAAAAACAACCTCAAACAAGGCCTCTTTCATGTCAATATCATATATTTATACTCATCACTTTATATATAATATATTTCATGGTTTTTGATAGTGAGGTTCATTTCTTTTGGACCTGCTACTGACCAATTACTTCAATCGATAAGCCAATCACGTTTCTTATTCGTGGACCTATTAGGCTATTAGTATAGAGTAGAGATGTCCGCACCTCTCAAAACTTGTCTGTATACCCTACATTCTTATTAGTTTTAAATTTCTATAATCCCTTCAAGTAAAATTACTTTTTTCATCATGGAAATCTTTATGATAGAACTATAGAAGTTAATTTAATCAAAAATTAAAAAAAAAAAACTAAAAATTAAATAAATAAAAATGGAAAAGAGGCGCAAATCTTGGTGCTCATACTCTGCCTGAGCCCTCTACTATGTTGTCTCTTACTTATTTGAAAATTCAACGTGAATCATAACAAGAATAAATTTAGGAATTCAAATAGCTATAAGCTTTCTTCATAATTTATTCCCACTCCATTGATACAATATTGTTGTTTGATTGGGTTTGAGATTTTTGTGTGAGAATTGTGGTAGTTTGTTTTGGTTGGACATCTTTGAAAAATGGAAAAATCAATTTTGTGAAGAATGGAGAATGTGGATTGTTATCTGTTTTTTAATGAAAGGTTAGTTCTTCAAATTTTGAAATGGAATTTCCGATTCCAAACAAAGTGGATCTGGCCATGGAGATGGCCTCGTCCGGCAGCTATTTTCAGCCTGTTTTCGTTTTTGTTTTCCGAAAACGATTTCGAATTCGCATTCGTTAACCGTTTTTCATTTTATTTTAGAAAATGAAAAACAAATCAGTGTTAAAAGTGAAAATTTTGAAAAACATTTTAAACTTGTTTTCTGAATTTGAAAAACAATTTGAAAAAGAAAAGTCTTCAGTTGAAGACAGTGAAGCCCGTCACTGTCAATCACTCCTCACAGCTCTCAGCTCTCAACTCCATCTCGAAGGTATGTCTGATCTTCTTCTTCTTCTTCTTCTTCTTCAGATCGTCTTCTTCTTCTGCAGATGTTCTTCTTTTTCTTCTTCTTCTTCGTCGAACTTCTTCTTCGTCGCACATGTTCTTCTTCTGCAGACCTTCTTCTTCTTCGTCTTTTATTTTTTATTTTTCAATTTTTTTATCTTGCTTAAACCGAAATTATTGTTGATTTACTTGGATGTATGTAGATCTAAGTAATTATTCAATTAATTGTCTTTCTTAAACAAAAATCTAATTAAGGTAATACTTAAAAAAAATTTGTAGCGATTATTGGGGAAAATAGTTATGGAAGACTGGAAGTTTTGAGCAAAATTTTGGGATTCAGTTTCTTAGTCAGTCAGGTTAGTTGGTTTTTTACGTAAATCACTCTTGTTAAAGTGAAGGGTATTTGTTTTATGAAGGTTTGGTTTGATCGGATGTGTCATCTTAGTAGAGTTATTTTGTGATAGTTGTGTTTAGTTTTGTTTTTGGTTCTTGTGTTGCTCTGTTTTGGCTCTGTTTTGTTATTATGGGGTGCTTGGTATCTATTTCTTTTCCTTTTTGTTAGCATTGTTACCGCTCCTATTTCGCTTATTGTGTCTTGTTTGGGTCTGTTTAGTTTGTCTGGGGTTTGCTGCTTGGTTGTCTTGAGCAGCTTGCCGGTTTGTGTTTTGTTCTCTTGCTTTGGCTTCCTGCCTTTATAATATTGTTGCAGTTCAAAAAAAAAAGCTTGGTTTTGAATTAAATTTTTTCTCTTTCGAACAAAGAATAATTGTAGTTGCTTGATTTATCAACAATCTCATATACCAATTGTAGGGAATTACCTTAGTTTGAGTTCCAAGTATTAGCGACTTAATAGTGGTTATTGCAAGATTTTAGAGTGATGTTCCCTTCACTATGGTATTAATGTTTGTCACTAATATTTTGTCTGTCAGTGGGCACCTAGGTGATAATGGTTGTGTGTTCCTCAGGTGGGAAGACGCCACAGAGTCGAATTACAGTTGTTTTTACTGGTTGTTTGGTGGATATTTTAGATAATAAGTGGTGGATATTTGATTATATGTTATCCTTAAAAAAATTGTAGTGATTATTGGGGAAAATAGTTGTGGAAGCTTTGAGCAAAATTCTGGTTTTGAAGCTTTGAGCACTTTCGAAAGGTCAAATTTTACACTTCAACTGACTCAATTTAAGGTGATTTTCCGGTTTAGAAGCTGTTTAGCTGCTAATTTATAAGCTTCAAGTTATGATTGCTATCCATATATACTTATGCTTACGCCTAGCTGTTTGGTGCTTTGGTTTCGTGTGTTGTTGGCTATGTTTATTATGCTCTGTTTTGTCGCATTGTTTTATCAGATCTGTTTGCCAAGTTGTAAAATTCACTGAAAGCAGCATATAATTTGAAGTATTTGCAAATACTATTTAAAATCTCAATCAATAGTGGGAGAAAACAGACCTAATTTACTTGTTTATTCTTTTCTTTTGGCCTAGATCTAATTGCTCATCACTCTTCATCATCTAACCAATCAATGATTTGGTCCATGAGTGCCCTCTTTTCATTTCTTTTAGTCAGTAATTATCACAATATCATTAAATATGCATGTGTTCTTATCAAACACAATGGATTCTTTCTTAGCTGGGATAATTCTACTTGGATCAGAAGATTACTTGGCAAACTGAGTGATTTTTTGTTGTTGTGTTTTATCCTGTAGAAGTTCATTTAGAAGAGAAATAAAAAGAATGAAACCCAGTAAAGTTTTAGTTGTTCTAGTTAACTTTATTCGTATTTTAATTGATTAGGTAGATTTTTAATTAATTTTATAAAGATTAATTGAGATGGCACATGTTCTCTGATAACTACATATAGAAATTCAGTTTAAGGTTGGATTGAATTTGATTTAATTGTTTCATCCAATCGCAAATTTAATTATTTGTCAACTTACTCCATATATATATTAGATCAAAATTAACCTAGTTAGTATTACTCCCTATAAAGAATATTAAATTATGTGTAATCAGATGATTGAGATTTGTGGAATAAGCAACCATTTATGTAAAATATATTAGCCATTTTCAGGTGTATTATTCGTTTATCCTCCTATAATTTCATATCATGGTATATAAGTTGTTGATTCTGTTTTCATCCAATAGGATGACATGTTGATAGCACAAGATGAGATCTTTGGCCTGTGCAATCCATCTTGCAATTCAAGTGAGTAAAGAACAATGCTCGGTGATAAGTTTGTCCATTAAGTTAAGCATCATATTTTGTATAAACCTTGTGAATAAATACATGAACTTATTGTTGTTTGTATTGCTCAAAAACAATCCGGTTCGAATCTGCAAGAGACAGGAAAAAAAAATAGAAAACATCACATTAAGGAAATCGAGGCCTGTGTTTCATATCGGTGTCCTTACGACCATTTCGCTGGCTAACACCGTATGTGTATGGCGATTGTCTTCCAGGATACAACAATTTAAACAGTGGATGTGTAGAACACAAACCACTCTCAGCGAACTCAAATTGAATTCAAACTTACCATGACACGAAGAATAGAAGAACTAGGAAAAGAACAATATTTTCTCTTAATTTCATGATATCCAGAATAATCGAATTATAAGGAAAAGACTAGGATTTTAAATAGAAAACCTAATCAGTAGGATTGATTTTGGAAATACTTAATTACTACGGTTGTAATGATAAAGGAAAATAATTAAGGAATAATCTTCAAAATGATATATTCCTAATTAAACATTGATTCTGATTACTTAGTGATCAAGTAAGTATCAGAATTCGAAAAGGAAATCAACTCCTTCCTTAATCTAATTAATTTCCATAACCCAAAACGGAAATTAACTATTTCGTTAGTCAACTTTTCATTATCATTTAAACCGTCTAACTTAGGAAAAATTAAATTAAATTAATTCTTTCCTAATCAATAAAATGTTGATTTAGGAAAAAAGAAATTTTAAATAGTAGCAAAAGGTCGATTGTACTCTCACGGTCCAATCGGTGCAACATTCGTGTACGTAGGACGCGTCTACACACATGTTCATGGAATCAATCATACCCAAATAATACTATCAAAATGTGTGTTCATCATAGAATTTCCGACACTTATTTCAAAGCTACCAGGGATATTAACGGCGTGATACAAAGGGCAAATGCAATGTGCTATGGTCTGACTGCTGGAGTTTTCACTAGGAGATTGGAAACTTCCAACACCATGATTGTTAGTTTTTGGCTCGTATTCGCAAGTGAACCCGATATTAACCAAACGAGACTCAATTGATGTGAAACTTCCTGGAGACGTGGGATAACGTTTGGAAGTTGGAGATGGTGTTTGAGGGAGATTTGAAGACCGAAGAAGAACTAAAGAATCAGATTCTAGAAGGAAACACGGTGCATTACAGGTGACTTGTAACAGTGTAGGGAGCGGGTGGCCAACCGTGACCGGAACCGTAGTCAATCATAAGCATGCGTGAAACGGGAAATATTCAGCGGAAAAGGAAAGTAATTCTTCTAGAAGTTCTTATGCTTATAGGAAAAGGAAAAGAGTTCGTCTTCATGAAGAATAGGAAAGTCATGTACTTGAAGGAAAAGAATTTCTCCTTAACAAGAAGACTTGTCATAAATAGGAAATAGTATTTATGTGGAACAAGTAATTCTTGTACGTTTAGGAGTAGGATTTCCTTTTATCTTAAACTCCCTATAGATAGTATAAATAGACGTTGTAATTAGGTTATTTTATGTGGAGCAAAAAGAAACACCATGTAACATCAAAGAGTGGTGAGATCCGGGTGAGAGACCCATAGGAATATCTAGGGATGGATCTAAGGGAATATCAATGGATCAAGTTAGAGATCCGTGGGTGATATTCAAAGGAGACCTAGGGGATATTGAGGGGTTCTTGGTGAGGATCTTGTGAGAGTTGTGAGCATGGTTTGGGGTTAAGGCGTGAGAGAGAATCCTGAAATATATGGTTGTAACAATTTATCATATAGTGGAACTTTCTCTGTCATCCTAACGGCCCGTAGTTTTTTACCCGATTTGGGTTTTCCATATATATCTTGTGTTGTGATTGATTTATTTTCTTCATCTATTTTTCTGCTATAGACGTTATTAATTGCTATGAGTTATGAGTGTATATTAGGCATGTCGTTTACGCGAACCATCGGTTCAAATCCCTAACAATTGGTATCAGAGCCTCATGGTTCGGCGATGGTGGTGTCAAGTCTTTACGGGAGATTGTATGGAGGACTTGGTGGTATTGGGATGATGATGATGGTTGCCTAATATGGGTTTAGCAAGGGAGATACGTCTTGAAAGCGGTTTCGAACTCAGTAGGGTTTGATGATGTTATAGGGATTTTTTGGAAACATGACATGTCAACAAAGATATCAGATAATCCGGAATATATGGCAGACCACGTCATCAGAGAAGAATCACAGTCTCTAAAGATTAGCAAGTGGTCGGATGAACCGAACAGGCAAAATAAACCTGATCGGGTATAGTAAACCGATCGGTAAAATAAACACTGTCGGATAAAGTCAACCGGTCAACATTCGACCAAGTCACAGTTGATGTTACTAGACGGGGTGATCAAACTGAACCGATCGGCCAAGATAGGTCTAAACCCGATCGGATAGTAAAACCAATCGAGGAAAGAGGGCCTGATTAGATTGGGAAACGGTCGGCCAAGAGATGCTCAGTCAAGACAGTAACATTAATTCAACTACGATTCAATTATGAAGAAGAAGAATCTTATTCAAGCAAGGAATCTAGAACCACATTCTGATAAGGAAATATTATTATTTCCACTACATATCAAAGAGTCTAGATCAAACAATAACTCTGTTATTCTAGAAGATTGCACAACAATCAGGAAATAAGTCCTAAACAGACTACTCAACTAGAAGTCCTACGAAGATTCTAATTCAATGCGCAAGTCCTTAGAAACAAGAAAGGAGTTAATACAACTTCAACAAGTAACAAGTTCTAATTAAATACCACCACCTTCCTTACTAGTACAAGAAGGATTATGGTTCTATGCACATATAAATAGACCCATAATCTCATTATGAAAGAGGATGGAACAATCTGAGTATAAGGGGATCTATCGATCTATGTGTAAAAAAGCATAACAACTACTCGAGAGAATGAGAGATTGTGTGTGTGATCATTTTATTCATAGTGGATTTCTTCTCGCCGCCACCGAAAACAGTGGATGTTTCTCCGCCTTGGGGTTTTACCACATAAAATATGCGTTATGCTTTACTTATCCTTTATTTTCTACTTTTATACATTATCAATCATAGATGAATAAATTGTATCGCATCCACGTGGATAAAGATGCTTTGATTATTCAAACCCTAGATTGGTTAAAGCTTCGATCTGCCTACGTGTTAATGTTTGGCGGTTGACTTTTCAACGATCCAAAAATCACCGTCAACAATTGGCGCTAGAAGGAGGGGGTAGAACTCAACTTCGAGGAACCCTCATGAACAGACCACAGAAGAAATTCCAATGTGGATCAACTACAAGACCCGTAGCAGGAGCCACGGTCGTGACCAAATTCAGAGGAAGAATATTGTGAAAACAATACTCAAAGCTTCTAAGTGTCAAAAATCGGTCTGAGGAATTACTTTCCCATTCTGACAGTTTAAAAAAAAGAGAAAGTTGTGGCGAATCGCGGAATTTCTGACCAATGGACACTAAAGTGAGCATATCTCCCTCTACGGAACTCGAAATCACGGGCCGTAAAAACCGTTGGAAAACAAACATCCAAGGCTTTCCAAGAATTTATGGTTCGTAGCCTAGTTCAATCCGAGCAATGTTTGGTGGCTCCCGCAATATTAAAGAAAACAATTTGCGGATAGATTTCTGATCTGACCATCAAACGCTAAAATGGACATATCTCCCTCTACAGAAGTCGTAATCACAATCCGTAAAAACCATTGGAAACTAGACATATGGACCTTTCCGGAAATATATGGTTCGCATTCTGGTTCAACCTATAGAAGATTTTATAGCCCCCGAAACTTTGAAGAAAGTGGTTCGCAAAGAATTTTCTGATCCGACTACCTTTCGCTAAAACGGAGGTAGCTCTCTCCAGCAAGCATGGAATCACGACCCACAAATTTTGCTGTAAACTAGACCCACGATGCTTTCCGAGAACATGTGGTCCGTAATACAATTCATCCCGAGGAATATTTGACTATCTCCACGACGTTGTGGTTCAGCATAAAAAGAAAGGAAAAAAGGTCCAAGGACAAGTTCACCTTGACACGTGTTAGAAACCGAGCCCATCTTGGTATAGAACACCCAATATCAATTCTCAATCAAACCCACTCGTCTCCTTGTCAATTCAACTGTGAAGGATCCAAGAATAAAACCACTAGACTACAAGTCCTGTAAGTAGCTGAGGTAAGTCGATTTATATATGTTTAACCATTTGGTTTTATCGATCTATTTCGCAGACCTAGAATATATGCATGTTATCAATTTACATGTTATCTATGCATGTTTCTCTCATAGGCAATACATTATACGCATGCATAAGTCTATGAACATGTAATGCATGCTTAATTAATATGTTTGACAACTTTTATGACTCTTACAAGCGTGTTGTCTATCATAGATTTATAGGTGTCAAATTTCGGCACTAATCATAATAGTACCATGTATGAGTTAATCGTTTCCAGATATTTGGTCACATTAAGTACATGATTATTATTACTTGTGCGAACACAACTCACTTGTTTGGTATAGAAAACAAGTTGAAAATGCTAGCTCAGGTATCGAGTCTTGACACGAGGGAATCGAATTTCGTCTCGACGCTCTTAAAGGTTTCAGCAAACAGGAGACCATATAACCTTAGTGACCCAATCAGATATGGAAGTGTAGCATTGGATTCACATTGCTAACAACTACCTTCATCAATCCGGGTTTGATCTCTTATGTTAATATAAATATTCTGCTCTACCAAATATGCTATGTCTTATACGAATAAAACTCGTTTATGACTAATTATTATCTTTTATTACATTAGCAATCATATCTTATTATTTATACTCTAGAACAGTATATGGAGCCCGACAAATGCTTTAAAAAAATCTAAGTAAGGGTCACTCCTTAAAACGGTCATTAAATGTCGTCTTTTGACTAACAATTTGCTGAGAATTTTTATAGTGAAAGGTTTATCAAGTTTGACTCAGATGAAGTTGCCTTTCGAAAGCTTCTTGATCAGACATGTCAACAGAACTCCAAACCTTGATTGCATTCGTCAATTTCGGGATGGCACCACACTATCGGCTGTCAAAGATAGAATCTATTCGACCAAAGTTTGGACCGACGAAAGATTTTGGTAGGCCAAAGATGGAACCTGTTAGGCCAAAGATTCTGGTAAGCCGAAATTATGGTTAGCCAAAGATAGAATCTGGTCGGTTTGAGTTTCAGTCGGCTAAAGATAGAATCTGATCGGCGAAAGATAGAATCTGGTTGATCAAGCTTCTAGTCAGCGAAAGACAAAATCAAGTCTGTCAAAGATTCCGATAAAAAAAAAAGAGGCATGGACTATGAAAAGATCAATCGAGACGAGAGGTCAGTCTAAATGGAGTCATTACAAGGGGTCACATCCACATAAATCAAGAGCATCCAGAAGACTACAACATAAACAGACGAAACACTCGAGACACTCTAGCAAGCCTGAACTGAAAAAAAATAAGGGTGCCAATGGGTGGATTATCTGTTGTACCAACGTCAGGAGATACGTAAGTGAGCGAATTCCTAAACAGAGTTCGGTAAAAAAAAAGAGGACAAGATGCACTTGAAGAAAAGTTCACCTTGATGAGCGTTGAAAACCGGACACATGATGGTAGAAAAACATCACGAGTCAATTATCAGCTAAGTCGGTTAAGCTATCTATTATCAGCTAACCCGACAACAATCGAATAATTTACAAGATAGGAAACTAGACTTCGGAGTCGTGAGAGGTTCATCAGATTCAACTCGGAAAAGATAGCTTCCCAAAGGCTTTCCGTGTTTAACATATCAATGAAGAATCCAAACTGTGACCACATCAAAGCAATTATCAACTGTCGGAAGCTTAAAATGGCTTCACATAAACGTCACACTAGCTCCAGGTCGCTCAAATAGGTGGCAATATAGTCAGTCGATCAAGGACACATGTGTGGCATTTTAAAGTTGATTGTATTTCACTTCCACCGCCTCAACACGATTATTTAGAAATAACTCTGCCACATACAACCGGTGAATGAAGTAGCAAAACTTGAGGGTTAGCCTATTTTGTTTGCCGTAACTGTTCAGTTTGATGAAACTACTCAGCTTATCACAGCTGCTCGGTTCACCAGAGGTATTCAGCCATTGCGAAAATTTCAGATCATCGTTCTATCAGATACCCCGACTGGCTACTCAGCAAAGAATTAAAAAAAAGAGGAAGAAAAAATGATGCGATGTTAAAAGCACTTCGTCCGAATAAAACATACTTTAACAACTGCTGGGGGGCTATGGGGTAGTACATCACAGCAAAGGAGTATGCGACGTAAAAAAAAATTCACAATTGCAAAGCAGTTTTTAGTAAAGTAACTTCTCCGACTCGGTGATTCGGTTGATGAATAAAAAAAAGATAACTGATCGGTCCAAAGTTGATCAGTATAATAAGATAACTGATCGTTCCGAAGTTGATCAATGTAATAAGATAACTGATCGGTCCAAAGTTGATCTGTATAATAAGATAACTGATCGATCCAAAGTTGATCAGTATAATAAGATAACTTATCGGTCCAAAGTTGATCAGTATAATAAGATAACTTATTGGTCCAAAGTTAAGCAGTGTAATAAGATAACTGATCGGTCCAAAGTTAATCAGTTTAATAAGATAACTGATATATGTATGAAAAAATGGACTAGAACGCAAGTGGGAGTATAAGACAAAAGTCCGTGGATCAATCACCGCCTCTCAGCACATGCAAAAAGTTGAGTAGCAACAGACCTTCTCAATCTCGACAGTTTGATCAATTGCTCGCGACCAAAAATCCAATCATTCCTTGCCAATAAAAAAAGGAATTAGATGGATCGTTGCAATTCGCGGAATGTCTTAAAGATCGTTCAACCTAAGAAATATTTGACGATATTCGAGATATCACAACTCTTCACTGGAGATAGAAACGCCCACTACACAGGTTAGTATTGATTATTAAATTGTCTTATTTGCTTCTTTGCAGTGATCTAGGAAGGCATGAGACAAAATATTATACAAAAATATAAGGAGGGAACATCCGTGATTCACAGACTCGTAGCAACAACAAAAAATGTTAGCAATTTCGGATCTCCCATCAAGTGATGTTAAAGGTAAAATCTAGATTTTTAACTAATTATTTGATGTTCGGCGGATGAGTCAAAAATCCCTAGACTACACGACCGAATAATGATAACGATGAGGTAAAAGATTGTGAAACACTTTCTTCACCCTTATTCATCTATACTATGTTTCTAATATGGTATGCAACGCATGTAGTTTTTACATATTTCTCCTAACATTAGACCATGCATACATATGCTGCCATAGTGTGATTATCAATTACATGATAGATATTACAAACACATATATTTTACAAAATTCATACCATATGTTTTTCATACAAATCACCATTCATGAAGAATTCATGGGTACTATATCATGAACAACAATCGTAGGCGGTACGAGGCCTGGATTTAACTATTCATGATCTGCATTTATATACGTTTATTATTTGTGCAAATGTTACTAACATACTCAGCACAAAGAAGCGTTAAAGACCGGATAAAGTCTAGCTAAACGTCCTAAAACTCAAAAGACCATATTAAATGAGGGATTCTCTAGATAAAATCCAAGTAAAAGTGTTCGAAATTTGTCTCTACCACACAGAGACTTGCCCGAACACCCAAGTTTGCTATGGCAAAATGGTGCTCGGGGGGCCTAGTGCGGAGGCCGAAAGCAGGAGTCTCAAAGACGATGCATATTCATCGAAACTAACTGGGTGCGTAAAAGCACTATTAGAGCGCCTTTAGGTGATTAGATACCTGATGGGATGCGTAAAAAGTTGGATGGGATAATCAAATTCTCATACTTGAATGACAGTTAACCAGATGCTCGGCTAAGATAAGTTAAGCTAATGAGATGCAGGTCATATCCATCGCAACGAATCTTGAGTAACAGACTACTGGGAGACGTCCTAGTGACTTAGTTACCAGATAAAAGACAAGTGTCTATAAATTAGATACCATGAAAATGGTCCGGAAGAACACTACTTGGTAAATATCAAGATTAATCGTGAGCAGCCCAAGCAAGCAAGGTCAAAGATTGTTCACACAGCCAACCAGAGATGATCGGTTAATAAGATAACTGATCGGGTCCGACCAAGTTCGATCGGTTAATGAGATAACTGATCGGGTCAAAAATGGTTAGTTAATAAGATAACTGGTCAGATCAAAGATGGTCAGTTAATAAGATAACTGGTCAGACCAAGTTCGATAGTTAATAAGATAACTGATCGGGTCAAAGACAAATCAGCTAATAAGATAGTTGATCAAGATCAAAGATGGTCAGCTAATACGATAGCTGACCGGGTCAAAAACGATCAGTCAATAAGATAGTTGATCAGATAAATAAAAAGAGATCAACCAATAAGATGACTGATCAACTCAGCGATCGGTTTAATAAGATGACAGACTAGCCACAAAACTGATCAGTGTAATAAAATACTTGGTCAGACTGAGGTAATAAGATACTCAGTAAGAAACTAATTGGGCAAATCGATCAGGTCCAATAAAGCATACAAATTGACTAAGCCAACAGACTACTCAGACTTAAGACCGGTTAAACACTTGGTTCAATTACGTTAAGTGAGATGCTCAACTTGAAACAAAGTCGATAGTATGCCCAACAGCTCACCGAGCAGATCATTTGAGAAAGTAGATCAAGATGCTCAGCTCAAGTGTTTAACAGAATATTGTTACTGGTAAAGATTGGTTGACTGACAAGCCAGTATCGTTACTGAAATATCGGTAGCTAAGTATGCCACGTCACTAAAAGTCAACCAAACGACCAACCAATACTCGACCAAGACTTCATCGTGTGCAAGCCCGAGCGGACAAACTCAAAGATTGATCATCTATCGAAGCAAAACTGATCAGTATAGTAAGATAACCTATCAGTCTCATATGATCGGGTTTAATGAGATATTTAGTCAGATGATCGAGTCTAATGAGATACTCGATCAGATCGAGGTAATCAGATACTCAGTGCAAAACCAGTCAAGTAAAAAAAACTTAGAGATCGATCTTTAAGAAGATCAATCAAAAAAGAGAAAGTGACTGGGTGCGAATAAAGTACTGTCAGCGAGTCGGCCTTTTAAAAAAGAAAAAGGGGTAAAGACTTTTCCACTTAATTGCATTTCTGTTAAGTTTCAAATGTGCAGGTACAAAGCTTCAATGAGCAAGTGCACATAAAAACAGTCAGGAAGCTTTCAAACGCAAGATCTGGGCCATTTGAGCTGAACACCTTGAGGTTGGTTTGGCTTGCTAAAAAATCAAGTAAGAACCCCTGAAGGTAGGTAGACACTTAGAAACAGTGAGTCAAGACCCCTTGCGATGCAAAATAAACGTTCGGGTTGCCCTGACCTAGAAAGCTTAAATCATTGTTTGTCAGCTGATTAAGCCTCTGGAACAATTTGCGAGAAGTGTAAAAACCAGGGAGCAATTGTAGGAGAGCCAATAATGGTCGAAATCGAATACAAGTAAGTCAAAAGTCAAAAGTCTAAATTGTATTTATACACATAAAATGTCTTTTTCTTTTACAGAAATAGTAACCAGAAGGTCTATATATATATATATAATAAATAAAAAAACTGATCCAGCAGAAAGATCGGCCAAAAGGAAGAATCCAGTATGCGAAAGATATAATCTGTTCGACCAAAAAATAGTGCTTGTTCGGCCAAAGATTCTGGTCGGCCAAAATATGGTCGACGGAAGATAGAATCTAGTCGGTTAGAGTTTCTGGTCAACTAAAGACAGATTCTGATTTTTTTTTTTTAAAAAAAAAAACTTTGCTCCAGCCAACAAACAAGATAGAAAGTCTACCTGGACCAACGAAAGAAAAACAAAAGGCGAGCTAATGTGCTTAAAGTATGATTCATACCCTGTACATCGACATCAACTCCTAAATGACAAACGATGCTAGGGGGTAGATTCCGAGCAAAATGAACACCCGAAGAGAAAGAGCCCACAACTCGCCATGAACATGTATATATATGATGGTGGCCTTAGGGGGTAGATGCTAAGAAGCACAATCTCGATGGAGCGTCATCTTACTTTTCTAAGAGCAACGACATCTACTACATTTTTCTCAACTTATGAGGAAAGACGCTACTCAAAGAAACCTTAATCGGTTCTTCTTATAGTCTTCAACTTTGAAATTTTCAAGTTGGCTCGAGCAACAAAACTTCGAAAGATCGTCAGAGCTTGCCTTTAAAGGAAACCCAATATATGGCGATAAAAGCGTTAGGTGGCAGAGTACTGTACAAAAAAAAATGTTTCGGGTAAAAGCAGTGCAAAGAAAACAAGATCAGGCTAAGACACCTCGCCTAAAAAGGATCCGAGCGTTAGTCAGATCCGATCAAAGATGGATCCAAATGAAGCCGAACCATGATGAAAGAGAATCTGAACATTAACAAGAACCGCTCAAAGACAGATGGATTCAAGTAATGCCGAATATCGCTAAAAATAGGTCTCAAATTCACCCAAATGAACAAGAGGATCTAAGAGTTAGCGGAAAAAAAATCAGAAGCCGGTTACTTAAAAAGATGACTAAGATCAATTGGCAATTGGAGATTGGCTATGGTCCGACCAGACCATAAGCAAGTTTATCTCCCAATAAAGTATCCAAAGGCATCTCAGCGACCTGATATGTGTCCCGAAGATACTTACAGATATAGGTCCAAAGATGTATCTCAGCTACATAACCTGTCTTGAAGATTATCACTCATGTAGGAGAATAAACGATGTGGTCAGAGCGTCAAAAAATTGAAGGGAGACTATTCAAATCCCCTTCGTCGAGTCGCCAAGAACTCATCTCGAAAATTTGAGGGGGTATTGTTATAAGGATTTTTCGGTAGCACGACATGTCAGCAAAGATATCGGATAATCCGGAATATATGGCAGACCGCATCATCAGAGAAGAATCACAGTCTCTAAAGATTAGCAAGTGGTCGGATGAACTGAACAGGCAAAATAGACCTGATCGGGTATAGTAAATCGATCGGTAAAATAAACACGGTCGGGTAAAATCTGGTCAACATTCGACCAAGTCACAGTTTATGTTACTAGACGAGGTGGTCAAACTGAACCAATCGGCCAAGATAGGTCTAAACCCGATCGGATAGTAAAACTGATGTGTAAAATCGTGTTATAAAATACTCACTCGCAAGTGCACGAATCGTGAAGATAAGTACAGTGCCAAGTAAGGATCGTTCCCACGAGGAAAAGAGATTTATTGATTGAAAACTAATTTTAATTAAAGTTAAATTAAAAGTAACCAAGAGATTGATTGATTGATTGATTAATCTAAACTAAATTAAATTAAACTAAGGAAAACAATTAAAAAGAATATGGTTGTGATCAAGAGATAGAAAGCACCAGGTCATCAATGATCCCCAATTATGAACACTCAATGTATGGAATTAATTTATAAAAAAGATTCAATCAATTCTAAGGTTCATTATTTGTCTTTAATGTGACTATTACCGTATGATCATGGGATGAGTCACGTGTTCCCAACCACTATTCACCCTTGGTCTATGGTGTGAACAATGATCGGAAACCCTTTAAGCGCAAGAAATAAGAACCAAATTCTATACTTTGCTTGGCCTATGCTAAAGATAAAATTCATTGATTCAAAAGAGCATTAATCAAGGTTAGGTTTGGTTTATACTCTAACCCTAATTCTCGGATAGTCTTAACCCTAAAATCATGCTAAATAATTATCCACCATTGGTCTATGGTGTGAATAAATATTAAAACTAATGAGGAGTTAAGCAATTAAGCACAATGAATAAATCTAGAATTTAATTGATGAAATAATAATTAATCCAAAACATGAGCATTCACAAAAGGTTCACATTGATTCCCTAGTTATGGAGTTAGTTACACATGATGAAAATAAAAAGAGAAGGGAAAGAAAAGATAAAACCCATTAAGATCTTCAATGATGAATTCTTCTTCGTCTTCGAATCTTCAATGTGTAAATATGTAAAGAACATTGTGGTTGTTCTAGGAAGAATAAAAGAGAGGTGGTATGTATGTATCTCCCTTCTCAAAGGAATAAGAAATATTTATAGGTTCTCCAAAAATAGGGCTTCAAGAATTCCTCCAAAAACACGGAATACACACGACCGCTCTCTGTACCACTCGACAGACCTATTCCTGGGCCGCAGTCTGGACATCAATGTATCTACTGATCTTTAACGCTTGGTGGACCGCGTCTGAGGAATCGCTTGCCAAGCGGTATGGACCGCGGTTGACAAAGAAACGCATACTGGAATGTACTGCTAGATAGACCACTTCTGATGCCTTGTCTGAAGAGCGACCTCCATAACGGTAATTTATAGATTTAGCCCATTTTCTTCACTTTTAGATCCCTTTTCTTGGAAAAATCAATGAACACCTCTTCTAAGGAAATGTGACCTACGCATGCTCAATAAACTCATAAAATATCTAATTTCACTCAAGAACAAAGCATAAATAATAGGAAATGGAGACCTAAAATATGTGTAGAAATAGACCGATCAAAAACCAATCGAGGAAAGAAGGCCTGGTCAGATTGAGAAACGGTCGGCCAAGAGATGCTTAGTCAAGACAGTAACATTAATTCAACTACGATTCAATTATGAAGAAGAAGAATCTTATTCAAGCAAGGAATCTAGAACCACATTCTGATAAGAAAATATTATTATTTCCACTACATATCAAAGAGTCCGGATCAAACAATAACTCTGCTATTCCAGAAGATTGCACAACAATCAGGAAATAAGTCCTAAACGGACTACTTAACTAGAAGTCTTACGAATATTCTAATTCAATGCGCAAGATCTTAGAAACAGGAAATGAGTTAAATACGACTTCAACAAGTAACAAGTTCTAATTAAATACCACCACCTTCCTTACTAGTACAAGAAGGATTAGGGTTCTATGCATATATAAATAGACCCATAATCTCATTATGAAAGAGGATGGAACAATCTGAGTATAAGGGGATCTATCGATCAATGTGTAAAAAAGCATAACAACTACTCGAGAGAATGAGAGATTGTGTGTGTAATTATTTTATTCATAGTGGATTTCTTCTCGCCGCCACCGACAACCGTGGATGTTATTATTCAAACCCTAGATTGGTTAAAGCTTCGATCTGCCTACGTGTTAATGTTTGGCGGTTGACTTTTCAACGATCCAAAAATCACCGTCAACAGATGAAAAGAAGAATAGAGATGGAGGAGAATTTTGGCTTGTGGTGGCAAGTACAAGTCATGGAGATCCAATCTGGGTTACACAAGGCGATAAAAAAAACTCTTGTATGCGTATTAAAAATAAATTGAACGCTCGAAGTCTCTGATGGTGGTGTGAGACTTATCCGGCAAAGCACTCTCAGTTCTAGTAGCAAGTCTTTCACTAGATATGTGATCTGTGATGCAAGGACAAAAGGTCTTTCACATGGTTGGGTGATGTAAGGACATGTTTATCCTTTTGGCTGTTTTCTCCACTGGCCATGGAAGAGGATATGTTGCTGCTAGTGGTCCATAATTGTGCACAAGGCATTGGTCAGAAAGTGATGCAAGGTGTATGGTGGACAAAGATGTCGATGGTTGACGAACTCTCTGGTAATCTTACGTGGGGAGTTGCACCACAATTTCAGCAGGTTATTTCGACATGGTGATGGAACAACGAACAAAAAAAAATCTTAGGATGATTCGTTCCTAAGTGGTTATACCTTATGGTGGGGTATGTTGATCCTCGGTATAGAGAATTGTGGCTGTGGACAAAGGTCTTGAGAATTCAAGCCAAAGGGGAGAATTGTTAGGTTTTGGCCGGTATCCTCAAGTGAACCCGATATTAACCAAACGAGACTCAATTGATGTGAAACTTCCTGGAGACGTGGGATAACGTTTGGAAGTTGGAGATGGTGTTTGAGGGAAATTTGAAGACCGAAGAAGAACTGAATAATCAGATTCTAGAAGGAAACGCGGTGCATTCCAGGTGACTTGTAACGGTGTAGGGAGAGGGTGGCCAACCTTGACCGGAACCGTAGTCAATCATAAGCATGCGTGAAACAGGAAATATTCAGCGGAAAAGGAAAGTAATTCCTCTGGAAGTTCTTGTGCTTATTGAAAAAGGAAAAAGAGTTTGTCTTCATAAAGAATAGGAAAGTCATGTACTTGAAGGAAAAGAATTTCTCCTTAACAAGAAGACTTGTCATAAATAGGAAATAGTATTTATGTGGAACAAGTAATTCTTGTACGTTTAGGAGTAGGATTTCCTTTTATCTTAAACTCCCTATAGATAGTATAAATAGACGTTGTAATTAGGTTATTTTATGTGGAGCAAAAAGAAACACCATGTAACATCAAAGAGTGGTGAGATCCGGGTGAGAGACCCATAGGAATATCTAGGGATGGATATAAGGGAATATCAATGGATCAAGTTAGAGATCCGTGGGTGATATTCAAAGGAGACCTAGGGGATATTGAGGGGTTCTTGGTGAGGATCTTGTGAGAGTTGTGAGCATGGTTTGGGGTTAAGGCGTGAGAGAGAATCCTGAAATATATGGTTGTAACAATTTATCATTTAGTGGAACTTTCTCTGTCGTCCTGACGGCCCGTGGTTTTTTACCCGATTTGGGTTTTCCACGTATATCTTGTGTTGTGATTGATTTATTTTCTATCATCTATTTTTCTACTATAGACGTTATTAATTGCTATGAGTTATGGGCATATATTAGGCATGTCATTTCCGCGATCATCGGTTCAAATCTCTAACAATGATGAGGGCATTAAAGGCTGGGACAATATGGATTAATTGCTTCGATGTGTTTGATCATGTGAATCCTTTCGGTGGTTATAAGATGAGTGGCATACGCAGGGAAAAGGGTATCTACAACCTTAACCTTAACAATTACTTGCAAGTGAAGGCTGTTGTTTCTCCTTTGAAAAATCCTGCTTGGATGTAATTTTTGGTTTGACATTTTCTTCACCATTTCCAGAACTATTCCTTTTTTCTTCTGTTCAAAATAAGTATAATAGCAAACAAATATCAGTTTGTAAGTATGGACAAAGTGATGATGATAACTCCAGAAAACTTACTGCTTACATTCTTCTCACTTGGCTACTCAAAAAAGTTATATTTGCTTTTTATTGAATCTTCAAATTGTTATGAATCAAGGATGAAAATGTCCACGGATATATTAGTACTACAATTTGGTGGAAATATCGATGGATATATCGATATCGACGAATTATCAGTACTTTCATTGGCTTTTTTTGTGGTTTCGACGGATTCGGTTTGAAACCAAATCCGTTTATATTGTTCTTATGGGCACTTATACGGGACTATAGTATATTTGATCGACTTATTGGTTATGTTTACAATAAAATAATATTATTTTTTGTCTATTTTATACTCATTTTTTCTGGTTTACTTATGAGAACCCAAGTTTTCAACGGATTCGGTTGGAAACCGAATCCGTCGAAACAACAAGCAAATACTAGTATTGTTGACATGTTTTTTATTTTATGGTTTTTGTTACAAGTAATATTATGGAAATTGATAGTTATGTATTTTTTGTTAATGCAAACTAATCAAATATCATACAATCATTTTTACAATTCAATTAAAATTAATTGAATGGTCCGTAAGAAATGATTAAATTCTAATTATTATATTATTATGAACAATTGTATAATTATTTCATATATATATTAAATTATAAATTATAAATTATAAATGTAGGTGGATGAAAATAAATATTACAACATTATAAAAATATTTTAAAGAGATGGGAGAGTCAAATTACAAATGTAAAAGTTTTTCAATTTTTGAGGTTTTCAGTTAATCTACCAGACGTGTTTTTACTGTTTACATTTTCATAATTCAGCTTTCAGTGAAGCTACCAGATGTGTTTTTACTGTTTTCATTTTCATAATACAATTTTCAGTATATGCTACCAGACATGTTTTCAGAATTCAAAACTGAAACCAAAAACACTGTTTTCATTTTCATTTTTATTTTCGAAAAACGGTGTTTTCTCATTTTCTCATTTTCTCTTACTTATTAAAAAAACTTTATATATATATAAAGCTTTTTATTTTTTTATTATTAATACGTTTACTTGAATACATGATTAAGTTTTATACGCGGTCCCAAAGTTATGACTTTTTTTTACAATAAACAATAAAAGTGTTGTAAATAATTGAAGAATTAGTTAAGAACAAATGAAGAAATAAAGTGAGTAGAGAAACAAGAGAGGGAGACGAGATTGAAGAAACGAGAGAAGAGAGGCAAAAACTTTATTGATGTCTGGGCAGTATCTCTCTTCTACAAAATGAAGAGAACATTACATATATATACAATTATCAGGTTTACAAAACTTAGTCACTAAGATATCCAAGCACTCTTCCATGTGTGCCATTAAGTGGGTGGGTGTTTATATGGTGTATACAATTGGTGTGAATCCATATACTATTCACAACACTCCCCCTTGGATTTTCACCACTTGTATTTTAATTTGCTAGGAAAAACCCATTGGGACAAAAACCTCAGCAACAATATATACAATGATCCTCTGGATCTTGTGGTGCTGGACGTTCTCAAAACTATCTCGTTAAAAACCTTGTCAGGAAAACCCAGTGGGAAAAAACCTGATCGAAGGGAAAAAGAGTATAGTGTACATATGTCCAGATTTATTGTTTTCTTCAAAACATTTCTCACATTTATACTTTGCTAGGGAAAACCCAGTGGGATAAAAACCTGAGCAAAGATATTCATTGATCTGTCAGATCAAAGTAATATTTATGATGATTTTCTGGATCAAAGTAATATGTATACGATGATTAGCAAGATCAAAGTAATATTTACAATGATCCTTTTGATCAAGTCAACATATATACGATGATCAACTGGATAAATGTAATATTTATGAATCAAATAATTTTTGGGTGTGCTTATAGTTATGCCTCATTAAAACCTTATCAGGAAAACCCAATGGGATGAAAAACCTGATTGAAAAGAAAAAGAGTACAATGCACATATGCCCCAAATAATTAATATACTTTATCTGATATGCTCCCCCTAGTGGGACGCTCCCCCTGATGGGACGCTCCCCCTAATAAAAGTTCTTTTAAAGCAATCTTCTAGATTGCTGAACTGACGCATACAGATAACGTCATAAAATTATTGGAGGGAGTATAAGCAAAAACTTGCTTTATGGAGTTTTATCCATATGGAATCTTTTTACAATCCTTTCAAAATATTATGATTGATGGACAAGTATTCCATTTGATCTATGCTCAACCTTCAGTTCGAGACAATGTTTTCCTTCTCATTTCCTTATGAGGACACATGAGTATATAATATGATTATTATATCTTTATCTTTATCAGATATTAACTGAGACGGTTATACCACATCTGTTCATATTGTTTTAATCCATATAAGGATTTTTGTATGTTCATCAAATACGGATTACGAGATCTCGATTTATATGCTTCTAGCATTTTAGAATCCTTCAGGATTTATAAATATCTGCATTGAGTGAATCATAGAGATAAATGATTACTACGTCTATGAGACGTATTTCAAGCTTTTTAAAGGCAGCCAAATTTATCAACAACGTAACCGTATTCATCATTTGTGAATACCAAGTTTCTGTAAGAAACCTCGCACTACGACTCGTGCCTCATATCTCACGATCTCGTTTTTCTCATTACGTTTTCGTATAAAGACCCATTAGTATCCAACTATTTTGACATCTCCAGGTGTCCGGAGTACTATTGGTCTAAGTACTTTATGTCTGGCTTATGAAGTCAATTCTTCTTGAATTGCTTCTTCTATCTAGGCCAATCATGCCTTTCATCTACAATCATTGATATTATGAATATCATAATTATCATTTATAATTTCAGTAGCGCTACTGTGTATAAAAATACATCATTAATGATTGTTTCCTTATGATTCCACATTTCTCTTATATAACTTATAGAAATTCTCTCAATTTCTATACTTTTGTATCTCTATTGAGATTTCTTCCATTTCAATGGATTTAGTCATTTCATATACTCCGTATGATTTATAGAATTTCTCTCAATTTCTATATTCGTGTATCTCTATTGAGATTTCTTCTATTGAGATGGATTTAGTCATTTCACAGACTTGTGTCTCTTTTAGATATATCAGACTCTTATAGAGTTGATTTAGAGAAAGTGGATTTATTCATAACTCGAGTTTTGTTTACTCTTGGGATCCCAATAACAATACCTTTTCAAAAGGTTTATAAGTTTATGATATGCATCAGATTATTTATTTGTTGTATTTTTCTCTGATCGTTCTTCAAGAACAATCATCCGGCCGGGGTTTATGAGATGACAACTTATAAAATCATGAGACATACATATATATATATATATAGAGAACCGAACCGGTATCTCTATTTTGTATATAAGTAACTTTCCGTTTACTTTTCTCTTCTAGAGAAACCTTCCCATAAGTAAGTCCCCATATAGAATTTAGTAACTATATCGAAATAATGAAGTTCTCGTAATTTACCTGGAGACGTTTTGATAAGTGATTCCCCTGATCCATTTTGATTATGAGTATATCTAAAAAATTGATAATCAGTACAAGTAATATGGAGATGTTTGATAATAAACAAACAAGTGATCATCTCGTAGATGCATCAATTAAAATTATATAATAATGAAATGGATCATTTGGTGGATGAATATGTCCACATATATCTCCTTGAATTCTTTGTAAGAATGATGAGAATTCAAAACCAACTTTTTAGAATAAGATGGTTTTACTATTAGTCTCCCTTGTGAACATGCAGTACATAAGTTCCCATTAGATAAAGAATCTTCTGGTTTTTTAATGGATATCCATGATAATTTTCAATGATTATACGCATCATTGTAGATCTAGGGTGACCAATACGGTCACGCCAAAACACAAACATTTTTTTTTTGTTTTTGGATCCGGGAACTTTTGATTAATAACTGCATAAATATCTACACTCTTTATAATAGTGTAATATAATCCAGATGATAAAGCACGTAGCTTTTCTATAACGAGTTTCTGACCTGAATCATGAGAAGTAATGTATATATATATATTAAACATTATCATTACTCATAGGTTTAAAATGATATCCATTCCTCCGGATATCTTTGAAACTAAGCAGGTTCATTTATATTCTGTTTGAATGATATAAAGTATCATTGATACACAATTAATATCATCTGGTAATAAGATTGTGGCTCTTCTAGAGCCTTTGATCTGATCTGTTGGATCTGATCTGGTATTAACTTTATATGCTTTTGAACTGAGCATATTCTTTTTATGTTCTGTTTGAATAATATCAAGTATCACTGATGCATGATTTTAGTATTGTTTGATAACAATATCATGGCTCTTCTAGAGCTTTCTATCATCGCTCTTCCAGAGCTTTCTATCATCGCTCTTCCAGAACTTTCTATCAGATCTGTTGGACCTGATACAGTATTAATATTTTCTCAGATCAAAGTCCAATTCATAAAATATATTTGACTCCGCAGAATTGTATGAGTCGTTGCACTTTAGGCAAGACATATATTTCCCTTCTGGAAATTTTATGGACATTATGTATAATGCCATTTTATGTCTCATCTGAAATAATAATAATCTTTTCAATAGGTTTATTCTATAAACCTTTTCTTTTGTCATTCACAAACATCCGCTCCTGGGTATGTTTTGATATCTCATGAATATAAATATATCAAATTTACTCTCTTAATACTGCTCCTTCAGGAGCAAGTATAAAATGGACAAAATATCATTTACAATCTCATTATACGTGATACTATGACCTTAAATCATTTTATGATGCTAACAACATCCTACTGGATGTGTAGATATATATATATATATATATATATTCTCAAATGAATGATATGTTAAGATCTTTAAATGTATTTTATGATAATCACAGCATCCCGCTGAATGTGTATGAAATGGATAAAATATTAATTCCAATTTCTTTATTCGTTAGGATCTTAAATATGATACTCACAACATCCTACTGGATGTGTAGATCCCCAATTTTTTTCTCAAATGAATGATACGTTAGGATCTTAAATCCTCTTTATGATACTCACTACACCTTGTTGGATATGTAGATCATTCTCTCAAATAAGTGACATGTAAACGTATCACTTTATATATATGAGATAACTTCATATTATGAACGTGTTTGAAACCCCAGGTTCCAAATAATGAAGTATGGCATTCATGTATATAATACTAAATCCAGAATTACAAGTTCTCATCGGTTTTCAAAACTGTACCAACTTAAATATCATAATTCCAAAAACTTTAAGTTCTGGTTAGTTGGTCTCGCCGATCTCATATATTACGTATAAATAATATGAATATTTAACAATTTATTTGGAGACACAGCATAAGCCAGTCCTGAGACACTGCATAAGCCAGTCCCGAGACACGGCATAAGTCAGTCTCATATATTGTATAAAAATAAATGCTGAAAATTTAAACAGTTTATTTGGAGACACAGCATAAGCCAGTCCCGAGACACTGCATAAGCCAGTCTCATATATTGTATAAAAATAAATGCTGAAAATTGAAACAGTTTATTTGGAGACACGGCATAAGCCAGTCCTGAGACAATGCATAAGCCAGTCTCATATATTGCATAAAAATAACAGTTCCAGGGTCATAAGATCACCTTAGACACAGCATAAGCCAGTCTAGAGACACAACATAAGCCAGTCTCATATATTGCATAAAAAATAAATGTCAGAGTCAGAGTTAGAGTTAGAGTCATAGTTAGAGTTATAGTCAGTATATATATATATATATATATATATATATATATATATATAGGTTCCGTTGACGGCATAGCCATCTTGTACGTTAGGATTTTTAACCATTTTTATGATATTCAGAGCATCCTTCTGGATGTGTATAAAATGGATAAAATATTATTCTCATTTCATTATACATTAGGATCTTATATTATTTTTATGATGCTTACAACATCCGACTGGATGTGTATATTTCTCTGAATATTTCTCTGAATATTGCATCAACCATGTATATAATACTGGATCCAGATCTCCAGGTTTTGGATATTCCATCGTGCCCGAAAACAGAGTTAATAAAGCTTAAATAAGTCAAAATAATACTTACAAGCGGAATTAGCTGAAACAGATGGCACGGTTGCGTCCGGAATGGTCGAAATAGCTGGAAACAAGTCTAGTTCGGCCGAAAACGGGTGAAAATTGCACCGAAACGGACGAAAAACATTTCTGGCAGATGTGGCACTGATGTGGCGCGCCTGCTGACGTGGAGCTTACGTGGTAGGCCTCACTGGCTGATGTGGCAGCCACTGCTGACGTGGCGCTGATGTGGCATGCATAGTTCGCTGACGTGGCATTCTGATGCTGACGTGGCGCTGACGCATGCTGACGTGGCACGACATGTGCGCTGATGTGGCAGTGACACGTAGCTGACGTGGCGCTACAGTATCGTCTTCAACCTTGGAAAAATTACAGAAAAAATCTGGAAAAATGAGGGTGTTGACCGGACTTTGACCGGACCTAGAGACTTCGTTAGAGCTCCGTTTTAGACGCGGTCAGTGGCGTTGGAATCGTATTTTTGAGACGAACATAACGGTATCCTCCAAACAGCGATCGGAGCACTTTGAATTTTCTTGGTATTTCGAAAAATTCAAAACCAAAGCTAAAAACTCTTGAAAACTTTCTTTGGATGTCCTAAACTATATTCGTGCTGATAACGTGTTGTAAATAATTGAAGAATTAGTTAAGAACAAATGAAGAAATAAAGTGAGTAGAGAAACAAGAGAGGGAGACGAGATTGAAGAAACGAGAGAAGAGAGGCAAAAACTTTATTGATGTCTGGGCAGTATCTCTCTTCTACAAAATGAAGAGAACATTACATATATATACAATTATCAGGTTTACAAAACTTAGTACTAAGATATCCAAGCACTCTTCCACGTGTGCCATTAAGTGGGTGGGTGTTTATATGGTGTATACAATTGGTGTGAATCCATATACTATTCACAACAAAAAGGTTATTAATCAATAGGTTTATTAATAAAAATACAATCAATGGATATTTTTTGTATTAAGGAGGTGTAATTAAAATTTTTAAATTTAAAATAAGAGTGGTGTTATTGGCACCCCATCTACTCAACTATTTATGTCTCACTTTTTGAAAATTAGATTTAATTATATAAAATTAAATTTTTTTATTAAATTTTTTTGATTTATTTCAAGAACTACCATTTTAATTATTTTTCAAATTTAATATATCTCATCTTTTTTTCAAAAAAAATAAAATAAAATAAAATAAAAATACAACTGATCTCTAATCTCTCTGTACAGATTTTTTAGAACAGCCTCTTTGTATAGTTTCTCACCTCCATCGCATGACTTTTTTTTCATCTTATTTTAAGGTGAAACCATTCTTCTTGGATGCGATTTTTTTTTGTTTCTGTAGTCGATTGGATTAATGGGGGTAGATTGGGAGTGTGGAATTGATCATCTCTGATAGTTTTTTTTTTAGTGATTGAGTTCGGGTTTTTGTGTGGTTTTGTTTCGTCGGAGATTAAATTTTATTTGTTGCAATTCTTGATGCGATTTCGTTGTTTTGGTTGTTTGTATGTGTGGTGCCATTTTCGTCTGGCTTGATATCATTCTCAGACAATTCTTTCAGATGCTTGATATCTTTCTGACACAATTCTTCCAGATTTTTTAGATCATTATCAGTCTTTTTCATTACATTTTGTATGTGTATAAGAAACAAATTTTAGGGTTTAAGAGTTAAGATTTTTTTTTCTTCAAGATAACAAATTACTATTGAACAATGAATGTGGGATTTTTTTTATTTATTTTTTATTTTTTTGAAACGGGAAGTGGGTGGTTTTATTATATTTACTTTGTAGAAGATTTTTTTAAAAAACAAATTGTATATCTCTAATAGAAAAAATAAAATACTAAATAATTTAAAAATTAAGATATAAATAGGTCCATTTAAATATCTTTTAATGGGTTGAACACTTGAACTAACTCATGAATACAACTTATTGGTCTACTTAAAAAAAAAATTCCATCGGTCATAAAAATATGAAAAATTGACATAAATTGTGCAGTCTATTCATTTAATCATTTACTTTCTTTAATTAAGCATCGGATAACAACATTTCGATTCTAATCAAATAAATAGATTGATATCTTTTTTGGAAAAATTAAATGGATATTGGATAGATGTTGAAATTATATAATTTAATGAACTTTTATATTGATATAACCTAGCATATTTCTTTAATTTGATAACTAATAAGATGTTTTTTTAGAGTGCCGATATTGGCATATTGCCACTCATAATAATACACTCGTTTGAAATATATTATTTTGAAAATGTAAAAAAATATATTTTAAATTTTGAAAACGAAAACTAAACACTTGAATGTACAAAAATAACAATACATAAATAGAAAAAGAAAAAGGAAGGACATAATGATTTTCATTAAACCTCTTGTATAACTAATTAGTGATTCCATCTCTTCTTTTCAATTTTTTAGATTAAAAAAAAAAATTAGATTCCATCTCTTCGATCTTCTTGGTTTTACAATACAGTACTAACATTCACTATATCATGTACAATACAACTTGTCTGGTTTCTCTAAAATGTTGACACCAAACAACCTAAGCACACTACCCGTTTGAACAGGATCCAACAAGTCAACCCGGCTCTGCATCTCTTCAAAATCCGACCCATTACCCGGTTTACAGTCTATGTGCAACTTGGAATGATGAGCATGCACCATGTTGATAGATCGCCAAAAACACACCAAATCACCAGCTTTCAGGTTTTTTTCCTTGACAAATTTGCTCCAGCCCTTTGTCAACACATAACTCTGACTACTACTCCAATAACAGTACCTCAATCTCCACACTGTTCCTAATTCATCTTCAAAATTCAATAACAGACCCTTAGAAGCACTTTCTGGATTCATTGCAAAGTGCTTCTCAGCTTGCTGTTTTGGTATCACTATCCTGTTAAGCTTCCCTACATCACTGGGTGTAACCACTTTCTCGAAAAGGAATTCCCTGGACGGGTTAATAGTATTTGATCCCGATAAGTCCATGTGACATATTGATGCAGCATAATATTGCTTACTCTGCTCAAGCTCGTGTTCATAAGTGTGCTTTCTTAGCATGTCAACAATCTCATCCTTGGAATGTGAAGTCAAGAAGAGCTTTTCCATGTAATCTTGATCGTTGGTTGTCTTCAGGTTTGTTACGGCATTTTGGCCGCGAAATCTGAGGGCTGCAATGTCATAGACCTGAGCAGCTTCTTCTTGATCATTGAAAGTGCCTAACCACACACGTTGATGCTTCTCATAGATTTGTGCTCCCCACCGTCCATTGGGTTGCGGAACCACACCTTTGTATTTTGATGAAGGCAATTTTGATCTGGACTCTGCATTTTCAGAGTAATCATCATCAGTACCTGAGATCATATCCATCTAATTATACTACTATGTATGTATCAAACAAGTGATGGTGATTTGGGTGAAATGGTTACACATATCATGGTTTTATTTATATATATTTGTATATTATCAAAGCAAGAAAAGAGAGAGGGACCCAGTCGAGCAAATCACATGACTGTAATCAGACTTTTGTTGTGCATGTTCATCCCCCCATGAAAGTTTTGCTGCTGTGCAATATGGCCTTTCTCCACTTAGGGACCCCTTTACAAACTCTCTTGGTATTCAATCTTATCTATAATAAGATTCTCATTCTCTTCTTTTATTTATGTCTTTTAGATTATCTATTTCATTGAAATTGTTTTAGATTATCCGTTTCATTGAAATTGTTTGTGCGCGTCTCAATATCTATTCCCACTAACAAAAAGGATATCCCCACGCTTTGCAGTTTTATAAAAATGTGAGACAATTTATACAATGTCAGGGTTAAAACCCTTGTCGTTTGTATACAAATTATATTCTGATCGCATTAACTAATCATAAATGAAGTGAAAAAGAATCAAGTTTCATAGAAAATGAATCAAAAAAAAGGAACTTAATTCCTTAAGTGCAAGAGGGGGAATCAAATTCCCTTTCCTACCGGAACTTAATTTTCGATTTGTGCACATCATCCTTCCACTGTCGTAGTTATCTTGACCGTACATGGATTGTCTCTTATCTTGGCAGATCTCGGCAGCTTAATTGTAATAGTTGTAAATTGTAATATTTATATAAAAAAAAAAAAAGTAACGCTATACAACCCAAATTTCAATCCAAATGGTGTGGCATGTGAGTTGTCATCACCACACACAATATGAGATGATATGATTAATGAAAAAAATAACTTGCCACACTATTTGTGGTTGAAATTTGGACTAAATTTTTAGGTTGTCTAGTATTAGTGTTTAAAAAAAATGTCAAATATTCATGAAGGTTTTTTTTTTTGTAGTGTTAGGGCACAGGCTAACAACTATTTTATTTCCATTTGTGGAAATAAAAACACTGCATTTATTGTAATAAAACAATAATTGCACCGGTTAACCTACACTTTTATTTCCATAAATGTAAATAAAGTAGTTTGATAATACTATTTTTTTTATAGAAAGAAAAAGAAAAAATAATTTCTGATTTGTGTGTGACATCCACATAATCAGATTCCCAACATATTTTAGTAAACACAGTAATTACAAATCAGTAACTAAGTTTTATTTCCATCACAAGACTAATATCAGTAAACGGGCCCCAAGTGAGAAAATAAATTTACGAAAATCATTAGTTTTATCTAATTAAACTCAGATAAACGGTTGATGATGTGAGTTTGTATTTGATTTTCTGTTATAAAAAGAGTGGGTGGGAGAGGGAAAAAGAGATTGGTTGAAAATTCCAAGAATGTTGTGAATGTCAGTCTGCTGCTATGCTGACAAAAGGGGGGGTTGGTTGTCTTATTATCTAGGTTCAAATTCGGTAGAAGATCACTATTACATAAATACAAACCCAGTTTGTTTGTCTGTTCATGCACTTGGTTGTTGCTATAGTAAAACTATACAACAATGGTTGTGATCTCACATATATCTATGTGTCTAGTAATACATATCAGTATATAACATATATATATATATATATATATGTAAATTAAATGCATTTTCTTTAACATTCAAGCGGAGAAAGAGAGATAAGGAAATGCATTAATTTATTTATCCACATGCAGGCCCGTTTTTTAATAAAATAATAATTATTGACAAATGAACCAATTTCGTGAATAGATAGATAGATAGATGCCTCTGTACAGTCCCTCACTCAACTCAGATGTGAGGTCAATTTCGGGTTACCAAAGACTTCGATTTTCTTTTGAAAACTGACCGGCTAAATTCATTGATAATCAATATCTTTCTAAATTCATTAATTGGAAAACATTGATAAAATTGATAATTCAACAATCATTAACACGAACATGCTTAGATTTTTCAAGCAAAGCAATTCCTCTATCAAAAGTTGAGCAACATTACATACAACACTAACTTAAGTAAATTGAAGCAGAGAATCAACACTCTCACAATCTCAATACATGTAACGCCCAAAATTTAGAGAAAATTTTGAATATAATGTACACTAAGAAGCATATTAACAAGGTAAAAGTTCCAAAGGGAGAATGGTAAATCATCTCAAGTAAGGTCTAGACCATGCCATTTCAGCTGCACTGGGATGGCTCCTCATACTTCCCTCATCATCCCTATGACTGAGTCTGTCTCAACACTCCCAATTGTGGGGTTCTCAGCAGCTTTTCGAACTCGAAGCCTTTTTGTCCTGAGGAAAAGGGAAGATCAGAATGGTAAAATTCACCAAGGAAACACCAAACACAGCATAAATCATAAATTAGAGAAACAATTTCATCATATGTTTCATAGTTTTTATGCAAATAATGAATCTACAAGTATATATGGGATATGTGGGACCAGCACTTGAGAGGCCAATATTTTATAACACTACTAGATTGGCAATGCAATCTTTTTTCCCAAACTTGTCAAAAATTTCTTTTATAAAGGTCATTGGCAAAAAAAATAATCACCTGTACCAGTGAATTACTTAAACCTTGATCGATTTGATTCACAAATTCTACAAGCAAGTGAATGCAAAAAGCACATAGTTTATAAAGAAAAACAAGAGCAAACATTTTTGACTTTTTGCCCAAAAGTAATCCATACACTAACCTTGTTGAGATGTATTTCTCTATCGCTGGTTTCTGATCAGCATCATAGACATACCATTTTTCATCATAGACATCCCAGCTCCCTTGTAAATCTGTTCATCACCAAAAGATTAAAGGAAAAAAAAAAAGTTTCAAACTCATATACTTGATCTTCCACATATTGTGCATTAAAAATGTAAAATGGATTAAATCTAACCTTGAAGTAAAATATCAGGTTCACCAGCATAGCCCTTTAATCTCCAGAAGGCATGACCATTATCTTCCAGTAAAATAGGATCCGTTCTAACAGCATCAGATCTTTGTCTTTCTATGATGATTGTAAGCAAAGGTCAGATTATGTTTACAGATTTACCCAAAGATAAACATGTATATGATTGCATAATTTGATACATATAACAATTGGTCTAGCAATATTCAACTATTCAAAATTTTAAGAACTCAGAAATTAGCATATATTTCTTTAGTCTACCTATATGTTTTCGCTTCGCATTTCATCCCATAATGCCATTAGGAGTACAGTGAGCAATTATCTTAAACTGGAGTTTTAATAGATGTTAATTTGATATTGAAATTCCTATTTCGGTTAATATGATGTCAATATATTGCATCTCACAGTTTGAAAGCATAAATCGTTGAGATACGATGTGCTGAAAGCTTGCCATCCTCAGATTTGTAAAGCAGACACTTCTGATATGCTAATCTCTAATGACATTTGAGACAATCAAAAGAACCTTTTATTCACTAAAAATATAAAAGTTTAATTTTTGGCCACCAAAAAAGAACTCTTTAAAAGCTAAACAGTAATATAAGTAGCTAGAAATAAACTACCAAAGATGTATTTCAGATAGTAAATGAACTCCAATTAAAATTCCAGACTTACTCTGTGGTACCATGCCCACTGCCTCCAGCATCTCTGAATGCGCTTGAGCTGTTTCGCTTTTTATTTTTGATATAATAGCTTCATGCTCATCGATTGACAATGGAGCACCATTTTTATCAATAATAGCTTTAGCCACTTCATCCTGTAATTTCTTCTTCAATTGTTTCTCCTGTATGACCAGAAAAAAAAAATGTATATTTTACACCAAAACTATTGCAATAACAGTGATACTTCAAAGCCAAAATATGTATGCCCAAATAGCTTGTGTCACCTTCTCCTTAGCTGCAAGAACCTTTTCTTTGGCTTGTTTCTCTCTTTCAACAAATTTTGAATTTTGATCATCAATCCAACTCCGCAGGGCTCTGAGATAAATTTGATTAGTAAACAGCTCAGAGCATTTGGTATCATGCATTGAAGGAAGAAAAGTTAACATATGTAAAGAGATAATCAACATTTTGTTCTTTTACTTACTTGGTGCTTAGAGCTTCATCGCATAAAAAGTTCAGGAGCTTAAGCTTTTTCGAACAGTCTAACATATCATATCCATCTGCTCCACAACAGTCTATGGAAATATCATTCAATGGACATTTCGATTCGGAGACGCACTTCTCGAGATCCCGCAACCATGAATTTGTTCCACTTGCTGAACTTAGTGATGGAGACCTAAACATTAAACAATGCAGATAGTTACTATCCCAACCCCATAAAACCAATCAAATCATATACACAAATATACTAAGGAATTGATTTATACTTTTCCCCCATATCCTCTTGTTGTATCAAAGACAACAACTTGACATGAAGTTGGATTATTGGGCAGGATTGTCCTGTACGCCTAACTTTCCCACGTATCAGTCCTCTAATAATATACTCTGCATGTCCTTTGCTCAAATCAAGAACCTAATGACATACAAACACATAAGAAGAAAAAAGGTAATAAATTAGACAATGCTTGGCTGGACTGAAAATGCAACAATAGTAAAGTGCTTTCATTGAAAAGGCTTTTAGAAAAACAAAACACAGAAACAATCTCCTATTATATTGAAGGGAGAACATGCAACATGGAAGTATAATATTATTGCCATGTTTTTGAAGGAATATAATCATTGACTGAAATGATGTTAGAAATGGTATGAAAAATAAATCCTTAATACAATGGATCCAAAATGCTAAGAAAGTTAACTATCCTCGTAGATAAATATTATTAGATTAGCATGCAAAAAACCACTATTCCCTATTAAAGGCAAAATCAATTCAAAATACCTCTCCGAAAGCTGCACAAAATTCTAAGAACTGCAATGCAGATCCAACATTTTCAGGAGTTATCTCAGTTCCAGCTATAGTTGTTAAGTTGGCACCCAGAGGCAATTGAACGTCAGTAGCATCATTGTTCAACGCCTGTGTCTTACTCTTCTTATTCTCCACAAAATAACCACCATCATTTTCATTTGCTATAACATCATTCATAACGATTCCCTCAGAAACCTTAGGATTTTTATCCTTAGAAATCTCCTCAGAAAATTTAAGCCTTTTTTTCTCAGAAATTTTCCAATAAACTGTATCCTTTTCTTCCTTAATGATTTCCTCAGAAATCTTAGGCTCCTTTAGAGTTTTCTTCCTCATAGAAATGTCAACATCTCCACTGCTATTACAGATTTCCTTTAATCCTTCCTGTTTCTTTTTCTCAGATATTTTATCATTCAATACTGGTCTTAGATTCTGGGACTTCAAGTTTAAATCGCAGTTTCCATCGAAAGAATTTTCCTTACCCGGTGAATCAGCTATAGACTCCTGTCATGAGCATGAAGTCACATGTAAACAAGTAGAAACAATAAATTCATCAACATAAATTATGCTACCATCAATAAAGATGAAAAAGGTGCTAATTAACCATATTTGGAGAAAGTGACTCTTTCACTGAAGCAACTGTCTCCTCTGCAATCTTCTTCTCATGATTTGAACTGTCATGTCCTCTGATTCGCAGCATTTCAGAAACTGAAGAAAACCCAGTTGCTTTGGCTGCATGTGCCAATTGACCAGTGGGTTTGTGACCTCTTTTCTTCCTAAAAGAGCATTACTAATATATTAGAGCCCACATTGCCAATTAACAATCACAAAAAAGTAAAGAAAATAAACACACAATACTAATATACTCACATGCACTGGCTGCAATTGCATATCCCTCTACACTTGGGGCATTTCCAGTCATCTAACAGTGCCACATCTTCTGCTTTCTCTCCATATCTAATTCAATATCATCCAAAATGTATCAGCCAGTAAAGCAATCTCATATGCAATAAAGAGAGTACACTTATATCACAAAATCTAACCTGTTTAATAGACATTTGTGACAGAAATTAATTGTGCACTGCTTGCTCCCTTTCAGATTCTTACAAGTGGCTGAAAAAGCCGTTGTCTTTTGCCGGCACTTCAACATTTAATTAACCAGAAATAAATACCACAAAAAAATCAATCAAAGTATAATATTTTCAGCTAATCCAATCACTAATATCTCCTAAACAATAACTAAGCCGATTCAACTTCAACATTAATGCCAGACAAATAGTTATACAAAAAGTTGAACTAAATAGTACAAGAAAACCAATTAAATGAAAACAGTTATAAACATAACATCATGGATCCACTGTAATTATTGGAAATCCTAAGAAAATCCTAAGAAAATCTATTCATAAAAATGACTGTAGAATTTTTACTTCTTCTAATTCTACTCAATCAAAATACTAAGATTGGGAACTTTTCTCCTTCCATATTATTTTGTTTTTTCAACATTTCCTCTTCATACAAAGAGTACACAGAAAAAGAAATCAAATTAACATATGAAACTTAAAATAAACCAAAACCAAGTCAACATATATATGAATTAGTCTAAACTGAATAGCTATACACATCTCTCAGATCCACCACAAACTAAACAAGTACTGAGATGTAACTCATCTTCCTATCACTTTCCTTCACTTTCCTACACTTTCTAATCAACCAAACAACCTAACAAAACAAAAATCCAACTGGGTCATTAAAATTTCAATCTAGTAACAAAAAAAAACTAAAAAACAAAAAATAACCTGGTGACAGCTCTTTCCATTCTCGGAATCGTAGGTAATGCCTCGGATAACACGAACTCCAGGACACTTGGTTCTCTTTGGTTCTTTCAGTTTTGGAGCAGAAGTACCGTCTATGGAAGTAATGGCCATTGCTTCAATCAAACGGGCTTCCCAGAAAGTGTTTTTAGATTGGTTGAACAACAGAGGTAGAGACGTAGAGCAGAGGACAATACATAAATTGGGGGGTTTTCTTTTTTTCAAAATTTTTCCTTTTTTTGTGGGTGAAATGGCGGTAGAGATTTGAATACAATCAAATATTTAGGAGGGACAAAATGTTGCGCCTCAATTTTGGCGAATTGCACAAACCCCTCTAACATTATCCATGATTGTAGAAGTATAAAACTTCTGCTCAACATTGCATACATATCCCCTACTGGCAGTTGATTTTCATAAATGCAAGTATGTAACGGTTGACCATATATTGGCATGGAATGACTGAAATACCCCTAATTTATTATTTTATTATTTTAAAATTAATAAAAAAAAATATCTCATTCATTTTCTCTTCCGATTTTTATTTTATTTTTTTATTTTTTTTCTTTCATCCTATCATGCTACTCCTACTTTGGAAGTGTTTTCCACATTGTAGCTGTTGACTTTGTTTCAATGAAGATGAACAATGCTAATGATTTCAATTTGAGGGAGTCGAAGACAATAATATGATGTGTGAAAACTCATATGTGCCACGCAAGCCAAGCTTCCATGCATACATGCAACTCGGTGGTGGACTCAATCAATAATTATCTTTAGTTATCTTAGTGATTTGAATAAATTAGTTATTTGAAGATTGATTTGTTAGTTTTATTGAGATTGTGCACATGCCAATCTATTCCTATTTTAGGGGTCAGTAGTTATCATAATGTAGACCTATAAACGGTCCAAATACTCTTGAATAAGAGCATCGAATATATTAAACCGAATTATCTTCCAACTACTCTCTATATTTTTTCTATTTCTCTTCCTATGTTCTTCATTTCTTTATTTCTCTACTAATCTTCTGTTTCTCTATCCTTTTTCTAAATTCAATCATATCAAGTGGTATCAGAGCCGTTCGGTTCATGGATGCCGAGTTCCGTAACAGAGTTTACGAAACTCTGACTCGTCACGGGTTTAGTTTCACCAATATTAACGCAACCCTTCAGAAAATCCTGACTGAACTCCAATCTCTACATATCGCCCACAATGAGAATTCATTTTCTCATACCACAGCCACCTATCATTCGATGTTTTTCGATAATACATATATATCGGCGGAGGTTTTTGTCGATTTTGATAAACCACCGATATTTGATGAATATGTATTTGAGAAAGTCTCATATGAGAGCAATTCACATTTTGTGGATTGTTTTTACGAGTCACATGTTTCTCACCATAAAAATTCTTCGGTTTATCTTTTGTTACAGGATTTGATGATTCAAGAATTTGTTACCAGTCATTGGAGTGATTGGATGGACATCATGACAAAAGGCGAAAAATTTAAAGTCTGTCGCATACGAACTCGGTTATTACCATCAAAAAATTTTATGATGGCTAGTGGGATGATTCATAGTGCCCATCATGCGAAGATATTAGTCAGATGGGCGGGTGCACCGATCGAAGATGCAACTTGGGAAAACCATTGATGTTTTTCGAAGACTTACCCCGACTTCATTCTTGAGGACAAGGATTCTTCAAGCGGTGGGGAATGATGTGTGAAAACTCATATGTGCCACGCAAGCCAAGCTTCCATGCATACATGCAACTCGGTGGTGGACTCAATCAATAATTATCTTTAGTTATCTTAGTGATTTGAATAAATTAGTTATTTGAAGATTGATTTGTTAGTTTTATTGAGATTGTGCACATGCCAATCTATTCCTATTTTAGGGGTCAGTAGTTATCATAATGTAGACCTATAAATGGTCCAAATACTCTTGAATAAGAGCATCGAATATATTAAACCGAATTATCTTCCAACTACTCTCTATATTTTTTCTATTTCTCTTCCTATGTTCTTCATTTCTTTATTTCTCTATCCCTTTTCTAAATTCAATCATATCATAATATGTTGGAAGCAAGGTGACACTACAGGATATGAGAAAGGGATGGCAACGGGTCAGGTAATTGCTCAACACGAACCCACAAAATATTTTCCAACCCGAACGACTACAAATCCGAATAATTTCTCGAGTTCGGGTTTCCACCCACAGGTAACGGGTTTTAACAAAACCCAAGTGAACTCACATAATTATTTGGGTTCGAGTTTCAACTCACGAACCCAAAACAATGTCGTTTTGAGTTTACAAATTCTAATTTGCTCGAATTTGAGGTTTTTTTTAAATAACATGGGTTCGTAGGTTCGATTTCAGTGTTTTTTTTTAATTTGAACCTAATTCGGGTTTACATTTAACAATCGACCTATGACCCGAATAACAAAACTCATAACCGACCCACACAGTTCGGGTTTGAGTGAGTGCTCGTGAGTTCGGGTGAAATTGTCTTCCCTAATGTGAAGTATGTTATTGATCCGCACCTTAATTTAATTTATGAAATTGCAGTGAATGAGCATGGCTTTGAAAATCAGTTTGGCAATGAGAAATGGAGACCCAAAAAAGGATCCATGTGTTGTTGTTCTCATATCGTTCTTTTTTTACAAAAGGAATTTGTTTGTGTCCCCATTTTAACTCGTGTATGTAGTCTTATGTCAGACCGAACAGCGTAAAATCTAGGTGAAAACAATTTTTTTTCTTCTTATTCTTGTATGTCAGTAGGTTCTTGATTTGAATAAAGGACGTGTTGAGTATATTATTAGAGGACTAATACGTGTGATAGTTAGGCGCACAGGATAATCATATCCAATAGTCCAACTTCATGTCAAGTTGTCTTCGATACAACAAGATGATGTGGGAGAAAAGTATAAATCAATTCCTTAGTATATTTGTGCATATGATTTGATTGGTTTAATGGCGGTTAAGATATGAACTATCTGCATTGTTTACTACTTAGCTCTACATCATTAAGTTCAGCAAGTGAAATAGATTCATGGTTGCAGGATCTTGAGAAGTGCATCTCCGAATCGAAATATCCATCGAATGATATTCCCTTAGAATGTTTCAACAGCGAAAGAGAAGGATATGATATGTTAGCCCCTTCAAATTTAAATTTCTTCTTGTTATAAAAAAAATTTGTTTTCAGCTAGATTTTATGTTGTTCGGTTAGGCATAAACCTACATCCACGACTCATGGATGTAAGCTTATGTCTAACCGAACAATGTAAAATCTAGGCGAAAAAAAGTTTTTTTTTTTTTTTTTTTGCAACAATAGAAATTTAAAATTTAAGGGGCTAACATATTATATCCATCTCCTCTATTGTTGAAACAATATGAGGGCATATCATTCAATAGAAATTTTGATACTGAGATGCACTTCTCGAGATCCTACAACTTTAAACCTGTTTCACTTTTTGAACTTAATGATGAAGACCTAAATAGTAAACAATGCAGATAGTTAATATCCCAACCGCATAAAACCAATCAAATCATATTTACAAATATACTATGGAATTGATCTTATACTTTTCTCCCATATCCTCTTGTTGTTTCAAAAAAAAAAAAACTTGACAAGAAGTTTGACTATTGGACAGGATTGTCCTGTGCGCCTAACGTTCCCACGTATTAGTCATCTCCAATAATATACTTTGCTTGTTATTTGTTCAAATCAAGAACCTTGTTTTTACTTTGATTTTACGTTATTTGGTCCAACTTAAGATTATCCATAAGTCAAAATGGGTACACAAACAAATTCTTTAAAACAAAAAACAATATGAGAATAAAAACAACACACGGATCCCTTTATTGATCTCCATTTCTCATTGCCAAACTGGTTGTCAAAGCCTCGACCATCCAATGCAATTTTAGAAATTAAATTAAGGTGCAGATCAAGAACATACCTCACATTAAGGATAACAATTTCACCTGAACTCGCGGGCACTCACTCAAACCCTAACCGCGTGGGCTGGGTATGTGTTTTGTTATTCAGGTCACATGTCAACAGTAAAATGTAAACTCAAAGTAGGAATGAGAGTTGCGCCAAGGTGAAACTCCTTGATATGTTATTTAGGCAAGAGAAAAGAAAATTTTGAAGACACTCATGTAACCTCGTTTTTTATAGCAGCTATTTATGTTGTGAAAATTGTCAAGACACAAATTAAACAGGTAAAATAAAAGTAAAGTGGAAAAATATAAATTTACGTGGTTCAGCTTAAAGCCTATGTCCACATGCGGAGATGAAAAGAAATTCACTATGATCAATAGAGATTACAAAAAAACGTCTCAGAATCACTCACACGACCCAAAACCCTATTACACCTAATGAACTCCCAAAAGTGACTTATTTCCTAAAAGATCTATATAAGCACATATTTATAATATGTGTAGAGACAAAATAGGAATCTATATCAAATAAGGTTATTGACTAATTTAAGCCACATATTAACAAATCTCCACCTTGGCTTAAATTCATACCAAGGTCTATTGGGTAGAATTTTAGTCAGTCATCTCCTCTAACAAACCCTTAAGGGTTACTCACAAACTGCAAACACAAATCAAGTCCAAACAGTTCTTGAACTTGAGCATATGAATAGGCTAGGTCTACATATTAGCTGGATTTTCTGATATAGTAATTTTCTTAACTGTAATTACTCCTTGAAATACAATCTCTCGAATAAAGTGATATCTGACATCATTATGTTTGGTCCTCTCATGATACATACGATTTTTCGTCAAATGTATTGCGCCTGGTTATCATAACATACAAATGTAGAATCCTATTGTAAATCCAGATAACAAACCAAACCTCTAAGCCAAATAACTTCCTTCACTGCTTCAACTGTTGTCTTATACTATGCCTCTGTAGTAGAACAAACAACTGTAGGCTGTAAAGTAGCCTTCCAACTAATGGCATAACCCGAAAGTGTAAAGATATAACCTGTTAGAGATTGCTTTTTATCTAAATCATCAGCATAATCAAAATCCATTTAACAAATAATATTATTGATTGTATTATTTTTTCAAACACCAAACCCAAATCTGCAATACCTTTCAAATATCGAAAAATCCATTTTACATATTCCCAATGAATTTTTCCAAGAGAACCCATAAATATGCTAATCACACTGGCATCATGTGAAAAATATCATGACGAGTGCAAACCATAACCTATATCATACTCCCAATAGCACTAACATATGGAACTTGAGACATTTTCTCCTTCTCATCCTTAGACTTTGGTGACAAAGCTGATGAATATTCAAAATATGCAGCCAGTGGAGTAGTCATAGGTTTAGAATCTTTCATACCAAAGCGTTCAAGAATTTTTTCTATATAATTTTCTGCGATAAAAATAACTTGCCCGCTTTTCTATAACTGTGAATTTCCATACCCAAAATTTTCTTCGCAGCACAAAAATCTTTCATCTCAAACTCACCCATAAACTGAGATTTCAATTTTTTAATCTCACTTTTATTTTTCGCAGCAATCAATATGTCATCAACATACATCAGTAAATAAATAAAAGAACCATCTGATAGTTTCATATGATACACACAACTGTCATAATCACTTCGTGAGTAACCATGACCAACCTAAAAATATCAAACCGCTTGTACCATTGCCGAGGAGACTGCTTCAAACCATGTAATGATTTCTTCAACAATCAAACATGGTCTTTGACACACGTCGTTTGTGTATGTCAAAAGATTTATCTATATTTTTCTAACTCGCAAGTGCACGAGTCAAAAGACTAACATTGCAATAAGCAAGGTTCGTTCCCACAGAGAGGTGTTACAGTCAAACTATCTTTAGCTCTAGCTTTATTGAAAGTGGTGTAAATGGAATACAGAAGTGGTGATAATCGTGTGTGAAGTGTAAGCATAATGCGGTTGGTGTATGAGGTGTTGGAAATGAAAACAACCTAAAACTAAAGATATAAAAATAAAGATAGTAAGGTAAACGGGTGCTTTCCTTTATAAATTAGACTACTCTTAATTAAGTTTTTATACTTCTAAAGGCAAGACACTCTAAGTTACGAAAATAATTGTGGGTTGGAAAGATAGAAGATATTGGTCACACAAGGGAAATGAGTTCACCAAACACAAATACACATCATGTTGACTGTAAAATATAAAAGCCATTCAACTCAAGTAAAGGGTTCGTGGACATGCGCATGACCAGCGTTGGTGTCTTTGCGCTGGTGGACATGCGCATGACCAGCGATGTGTGCGGGTAAAGGGACCCGCGCACTGACTCAACAAGACCCAAAAACACACAAGTGCAAGTGTGAAGTGCGAAGAGAAAACACACAAATGCAATGAGCACAAAAGCAATAAGAACAAAGTATGCAAGAGAGTGTGTGTGTGCAACTAAATCTCTTTAAGGAAGTAAGCACAAGTGATATACCTTTGATGAGCTCTTTAGCTTGGTCACGAACAAAGATGGCCTAATCTACACTTACATATTTAAACCCTTATTGTGGTTTGTCAACGAAATAAGCCAATAAAAAATGACGAACTTATAAATATATATTTGTTTTTCTAACGTGCGGTGAAGTAAGTCTATCGCTTAAGTACGAAATTATTGTACTTCAAGTAATATATATTGAATCACTATGATTTTTTGTATGGATAATGAAAACATAAAAATACATTTATGGAAAAAAATTAAAAAATTTCGGAGGCAAGAACTAATTTTTTCTAATTTTTTTTTGAAGATAAGACATTTAAAAATAGGGAAATATAAGAAAAAATAGTTCTCAAATCCAAAAAATTTTCAAAATTTTACCAAATATGTATTTTAATTTTCTTAGGATGCATACAAAAAATCTCATCGAAAAACATTTGATTATATACAATTTCATTAAAGTACTTAAATTGTGCATTGTAAAAGTCTTCATTAGAAAATTACTATATATATATATATATGTATATATATATATAAGTTGTGGGGCGGCTGTGGAAGAGCTTTTAGGTCTGTTTGGGAGACCTTCTTTAAGTGAATCTCTTTGTGGTAGATCTATATAAATAGAACTTTTAAATGAAAGTTGTTGGTTGTTTGATTATCAATTAAAAAAACCATTTTAACCGATAAGATTACCAAATACTTTTTAAGAAAATTAAATGATAGGGTTATATTAAACATTTTAATATTATTTAAAAAAACTCAAAAAGGTATAATTCAAAAAATTTTAAATTTGAACTTCTTCTGGAGAAATATAAAATAGCTTTTATAATTATCCAAAAGATTTATTGAGTTTCAAACTTTCAATGAAACGAGTTGGTCCGTTTGGAAGAGTTTCAACAAGTAGGTCTGTTTGAAGTAAATATTTTAAAAGTAGAGCTTTTAGAAGAAAGTTATGGGTGGTTTAATCGTCAATTATAAAAGTTCTTTCAAATGCGGAAACCAATTTTTTTTTATAAAGAGGTTTTTTTATTTTATTTTATTTATTTATTTTAAAGAAGTTTTAGCCGGTAGAGTTCTGAGATGGATATTTAAAATCGGATGAAGACCACAAAACGAGTTTTGAGACGCAAAGCTCAATATGCTGCTGAAGCTGAGGAAGAAGCTGAGAATCCCTTTATCATAGTTTATAAACTGGTATGTTTTTGCTTTTTTTTTTTTTTTACTATTACTGACTGCATTTGCTATCATAAGCTATTAAGATAATTAAATTAACATCACGCGAAATGTAGTACTAGACTTTTGCTGGATCAGTTCTAGTCCTTTTTTTTTTGTTTTTTTTTTTTGTTTTTTTATCGTTAGTAAGAATTTAGAAAAGATTTTGATTTATTTTTCTAAAAATTTAGAATTGCTGGTGAGAGACAATCGCCATCTTCCTTGGTGATTCTCTCTCCATTTTTGCATCGACCTAAAATGGAACTTGTAAATTTTGTTGTCTGCACCCTTTTATTGATTGATAAATTGTAATAGACTGTTTTACATATTTCTCTACTGGATCCATTGACAATCACCAATGTAGTCCTCTTTCCAAGAGGCATATCTTCTAGTTCCGTCTCTAGATCCACTCCATTGCTTTCCGCAATGGCTACCCATGTGTCTTCTCAATGGTATTTTTGGAAAAATACCATTAAATATTATGTTTCAGTAGGGTTGCCAAAAATGCCCAAGGTCCCAATCCCCATTTGGAGGTAAAATGGCCTCCAGATGGGAAAAAACGGAAAAAAAGAGAGAGGAAAATGAGAAAAACGAGATCAAATGGGAGATTGGGAACTGGGGGAAATGGGTGAGGGCATCGATACCTCCCCCAAACGCCCCCACCACTATTTCTCCCGCCTCCATTTCTCCCATTGACATCCCTATAATTTAGGGTGAGACTATATGTACTCGAGTTTTTTAACTTGAATCCATAACTTCATTAAACAGGCATTCATTTAATCTTATTAGTTTAAAGGATGAGTAGCTAAGTGGTTTTGGAGGATTTATGGAATACCAAAAAATAAAATCTGGATGCCAACTCTATAGTTGCCTCAACCCTTGGTATAAAAGATACAATCTATTTGTCATAAAGATATTCTCGGGTGCAATTATTTTCCCTGTTCCATTGATCAGTCTGTAGTTGATCATGTTCTTTGGCTTTCTGTACAAGGGTGCTCTGTCTCTGCTTGAAACTAATCTTTGAAAAGATTGTTGTTTAGTGTTTCTGCTATTGTCTCCGAGCTTAAGATTTCATCCCCCAAGCTTCTCCATTTTTTTTCCAGTTTTGGATGAAGTTGCTTCAATCGTTATGGAATTTTTCTGTCAACTGATAATTTAATTTCTGAAGGATTCTGAAAAGGTTGGCCTAATTGTTAGCTTGAACTGCTTCCAACAGCATCTCTCTGAACTAATCGAGCCTCCCTTTTTATTCATTGTCTAATTCTATTAGAAACAGTTTTTGATATATCTTCAAGTCCTGGGTTGGGTGTTTGTAACTCACCATTTCTCTCTCTCCCAGACAAAGCGGGTGGACTTGTCCTAATTAAACATATGACAATTTGGGTTTTAATGAATTTAAACAAGCTTATGCATATAGCTGCTAGAAGCCTAGAACAACAACCAGATGAGTGAAATAAAAGTCTGTTGATCATTCTTAGCTTCTTTGCTTTGCTACTGATAAGGTTTAAATTTTTATCCCCAAACTCATGGTACTTGAGCTGCTCTCTCTATTTTCTCCAATGGAATTTGCCAAATCCAATTTCAATTATCAAATAGAGCTTCTCAACATTGATTCATGTATCATTGTTTTCAATTAACTGTCTACCTGACAATTTCTAACCCTAAGATGTATTGGCTATTGATATCAGATATTGGTATTGCTTGAAAATTGTCGTGGATGCATGAAAATATGGAGGCTTCTCAAGGATCAATGGACATAGTATGTCATGGAATGCTTCAAAAGTCTTTGGTATGTGAAAGTTTTCTGTTTGAGAACGTTTGATATTCTTGCTCCATTATACTAAATTGTTCACTACAGATGATCACATCCCGATCATTCCATCAGCTTAACTTATTTTTCCTAATTTTCTTACTTTATTGATCTTTGTACGTATCACCCAAACGCTGCATAAAGTTTAATATGGGGTGTTCATTCTAGCCTTAAGTTTGGTACTTTGCTTTTCTCTAAACCCCATGCACCGTACCCCAAACAACCCTAACCCTAATTTCTTTCTCAGTGGCCACCAACCTTAACCTTAACGTTAACCCTAACCCTAATTTATTTTCCAATCGACGTCAGCCCTAAACCTAATTTTTTTTAACGTTTGCCAATCCAAACCCTAATTCTTTTTTCAACAGCCGCCAACCCTAATTCTAATTTCTTTTCCAACAATTACCAACCCTGCTAATTTCTTTTTCATCCGCCACTAACCCTAACACTATTTTTTTTCTAGTTGCCGTTAAGCCTAACTCTAATTTCTTTTTCAGCAGCCACCAACAACCTTAACACTAAATATTTTTTTTTCAATTGCTACCAACTCTAACCCTAATTTCTTTTCTAGCAGCCACTAATCCTAAGCCTATTTTTTTTTTCCATTCACTAACCCTAACCTCCTTATTTTCGCCGATGACCTGTCAATTGTCGTAAAATATTTTCGGTGACCTCTACAAGTGTCTCAAATTGAAAGGCATGCCTAACACGCGCCTGACGCTTGAACAGGTCAGGTGCACGCCTCACATAAGCTGTTGCGCTTGGCCTGTCTTAAGGCGCCCTCAGGCACGCACCTTAGCATGCCTTTAACAACTATGTACCTTGGGGTTTCTTTACATTTGGAATGACTTGTAAGAAATTGGCAGTCACCTCCTTTGTCGTGAGTGAGTTATAAATAGAACTTAATGATTAGAAGGTATTATTTGAGATATCAAAAATATAAATTAATTAAGAGCATCTCCAATGCAAGCGTGACTTGTGAAGAAAAGAGATGCCACGTAGGATTAATAGACATTATGTTAATAATTGTGTCTCCAATGCACTCGTGCATATTCAACCTCAAGCTGACGTGACAAAAAAAATAATAGACATTGTCAACATGACCGTCCATTTTCAGACGGTTTGTTGCACAGCCCTTTTTCAGGTTGACTCAGTAAACATTTAAAATTGACATTAATTTTTCATCTATTTTTGTTAAGGAAATAAAATAAAAAGAAATAAAATAAAAAAGAAAATAGAAAATAAAATTAGACACGCCATTAAAACAAAATGTGTTTTAAACGGAAACATTGGAGATCAAATTTTAAGTTGATTGTCTTTGAAGTCCATATTTATGCCACATAGGAAGCAAATCTATTGACATTGTTGCCATGTCAATAATTATTCATATGCAAGCCATTTTTGCATTGGAGATGCTCTAAAAGATTAAAATTGTTTTGTTTGCTATCTTATGATTTTAAAGATATTTTCCTAAAAAAAAAATTATGGATATTTTATTATTCTTTGACATTTCCACAGAGACATTTCCACTTAGGATGTTGATACTTGTAAAAACTGTTTGCTGTTTCAGTTCTTTGAAATTTCCACTTAGGAAAGTATTAGGACATTAAATGCAATAGGAGTAAAAATAAATTGAAAAAAGAAAAGGAATCCACCAACATAAATAAACAACAGTGAACTCTTCTCTTCCTGTTAGCAATATAATGGAGTTATGGTAAGCTTGAGTTTTGACTTACAAAGCTACACATACACCAGTGATAGACATAAAAATGATCTGTTTTGTTGCGCAGTTTATGGCAGATTCCTTATTTTTCTTCTATTTTGTGTATGTATAACAGAGAAACAAAGCAGATGCTAAAAGATTTTTGATTGATGTTCTCTATCAAAATCCAGGACCCCCTCATTTGGAGGGACCAAGTAATGATGTGAAGTACTTTGGTCTTTGCACAGAAGGTGGAGACTATTTTGTGAAGATAAAGGAGTTGCAGGCTTATCTTGACATGGTATGTTCTTACCAGATTTTTACTTCATCCATTTTGCTATCTCTGTCTATTTTTTTTCCTCTCTTTTTGGTCCAACTTTTTGTTGTTTTTCTGCTCCATCGTTCTCTGGATTATTGTTTGCATAATGGTTTATTACTCTCTGTAAAAAAAAGTCAACACTTTATTACTTGATGTTGACAAACTTGAGTATATATCTTTTTCTTCTTTTTAAGTTTTGTTTAGTACTTGTGAACATTAATCTGATAATGTGGCTAAAGGTTGTCAGAACATGGATGTTGAAGTACGTAGCTTACAGAAAATCAAGTTCAATGATATATTATGTCTTCCCACATGTTTGGGATGCACTTAAACTTAGATCCGTTTGAACATCAATCTATGAGCTTTTGGTGATCACTAGATTTCATTTCTCCGGTGAGAATAAAAAATAAGTTTTGTTTCTCTAATATTATGCATTCTGGTTTTGAAGCCTTGTAAATACCTTTCTAGTCTTGCAAAAAGCCATCTCATCCCTTAAGTATAAAAAAAAATCTCTTCAAATATAACATTGTAAATTAGATCAATTATCACATTTGTGGCTCCATCTTCAAGATTTACAAGGGTTTTTGACTGTATATTTGGTAGTTTTGTTTTTGAAAGTATGGTTATTGAGCTCTGGAGCTTGTCATGTCTGTATCAGGTGAAGAAAATAGTGAGACCTGGTTGTTCAGAACAAGTACTGAAGGTGGCCTTGAGCTCCATGTCATCTCTTGTGAACATCCTCTCAACCATGCCCTCCTCCACATCAAAAATTCATGCCTCACTTTGAACTAATTTTTAACCGTTCTTGTAAATAGAAAAATATGCTTGGAATGTCTTTATGAGAGTCACATGATCGCTATTTCAGTTCCTGGCTCAAACTGTAAAAAATTGAAAATGATCTTAGTGTTGTTATCCTATTTGTACCAAGTAGTAATATGAATCCTTAGTTTATTTGGCTGGTGCATACACAGTATGTTTAAAATAAAAAGAGAGAGGGAGCTCAATTGTCAATGCAAGTACTGATCCTATTCCCACTTGAATTTTTAATTATTTTAGGGCGTAGACCGCAAACTCAAAACATCTATGGCTCTAGGAATTCTCGGACGGTTGGACTCCCCCATTTTCCTCAATCATTGATCCTTAAATTTTCTATGTTTTCCCTTGTATCACTCGTTTGATTAAAAATAATTACTAAAACCTATTCAAATAAAAATTACATATTAAAAATTCAACTATCTAGATAAGAAGTATGGATTAATCAATTAAAGAGAAACTAAGGAATTGATAGTCACCAATGAATATCAGGCAATGCACAAATGACTTTATTAATGAACCGTTCTCACTACTAAGGACGTATAGTATTCGTAAATGTGGTTATAAGAAGTATGGATGAATCAATTAAAGAGAAACTAAGGAATTGATAGAGTCACCAATGAATATTAGACAATGCATAAATGACTTCATTAATGAACCGTTCTCACTATTAAGGACCTATAGTATTTGTAAGTGTGGTTTTGCCGTAGGAACAAAACCAAACCACTTTCTATCAAAATTCATTGCCTATGATATTTAGAGAGAGGGGATATATCCACCAACTAATCTATCCTATTCACTATGAGCTATAACCAATTAAGGGTGTCAATTCTCAATTGATTTTATCATAAATAATCCTACAAATATTGCAATCAACTAGTGATATTCTCAATCAATTACATAAAGAATAAGATCTAATTATAAAGTGAATAAAACATAATAGGGAACATATTATTGATAGCCAAAACAAATATCCAAAGTCCAAAGGTTTTTCAAATCAAACCCCTAGAGAGGGGTCAAGTTACACATGATTACAAGCAAAGAGAAGAGGTAAAAGATAAGGAAATCACCTATGATCCTCCTATTTTAAGCTTGATCTCTTCTAGCTCCTTGATGAACCTTGATGTAAAGAGTGAAAGATGAGGTTGTGTAGTGGAATGGATGTCTAATGGAAAGTGACAAAGGGAGGATGTGTAGAGAGTGGGTAGAGAGGAATGATTATGAGGAAGTAATCTAGATGTGTATTGTTGAGTTTTTGGATGGAAAAGGTAGTTTAAGGTGAGAAATGGATGAAGTTAAGATTGAGAGAAACAGATGAATGCTCTCTATGTTTTTGCTCTGTATTTTTGTCTTCCAAAAGCGTTCTTTGAAAATGAAAGAAAAAGGTATTTATATGGTCCTAAGATGATGTCTTGCAACCACCAGATTCGCTGATGTGGCATGTGTCGCGGCCTGATTGTCGCGGTCTGTACACATCGACATAGGCTGCGACAGATGGTTATACGGACTTCGATTTGGTTATCGCGGTTGCCCTGATAACGACATGTTGGTGGCGACATGTTGGTGGCGATATTTGGATCTGGTTTCTTCGATCATTGTCGTGGTTACTAAGGCAGTGACAACGAAGTAGCGACATTTGGATCTGATTTCTCCTAGTGAGGTCGCGGTTGGCAAGCCAGCGACAAAGAGGCCTCGACATCAAGACCTGATTGGCTAATCGACATCTCTCTTCTCTATCACGGTGTCCAGGCGGCAACACTTTAGCCGTGACATCCATTGGACTTGTCTTCATTGAAACTGGGCAGTTTTGTCACGGTGTCTTTGTAACTACACATTGATTGCGACATATCTGGAAGTTGGGTCGCTGTTGCTTTCAAGCGACATGGCTGCAACATTCCTTAGCTTCTGATTTCATTTTTCTCCTTTTTTGTACTTTTTGCACCTAAAGTTCTTCCGTCTCTCACAAATGCCCTTGTGGCATAAATATTCCTGAAATACTTGATTCACATAGTAAAATAACGGGAATTTGCCTGAGATCAAACATAATGAGTCGGGAATGAGAGCTAAAAATCATGTACTTTTTGGCTCGATTAACCGCGAGAACCTCTGGAAAAGGTTCGCAGTCAAAATTCATGGTTCACCACGACGCCACTCCAAACCTCGAAAAAAAGGGCCTTCTCGAGGTGTCTAACACAGTAACCTATATGCATGATCCGCAAGTGTGAAATTGGTGTGATGCACACTAAATGAGAAAACACAAATGAATGAATTTTGTGTGTATGCACCTAATCTATTTAAGAGGACAAGTCAAGTAGTTATACATTTGAAGCTCTGCTCTTAAAGCTCGTGAGATGCCGGGAAGATTGCCAATCATGATCACGATGATTAGCATATGAAGAATCTAAGCTGCCAATTACAAAAGCATCCAAATGTGGTTTGTTATGAAAATAAGCCAATCACAAAATGGTGGGACTTACAATCTCCCCATTTGGCTATTTTGTGACAAAACCACTCTCACACACAAATATGGAAATGAACCTAATTTCAACATATATTTGAATACATTCTCACTATTTCAAAGAGATACCTAAAAACTAATCTTCAAGGTCTTCAATCTCTTGAGCATACATGTAAGATATAATAGTAAGCAACTTTTCCAAACACCAATCACAAAATGGTTAGACTTACAAACATCAAGGTTCAAGAGACAGCAGCGGATCTCATTAGAGCCCTGTCGAATTTATACGAGCAGCTTTCTACAGTAAGGAAGGTCCATCTGATCAGGACATTGGTTACTCTGGGATGTCAGGAAATTAGAGTTTCAAGGATCACTTAAACTTGTTCAACGAAGTAATAGATGTGATAAATAATGTTTCCATCATATTCGATGATGAGGGATTTGGTGGTTTATTCTCAGTCAGATGCCGGAGAGTTGGAAGATGATATGACAAACGATCGCTAATTCGTTCGGGAAGGAGAAGTTGAACTTCCAACAGGTCGAAAACATGATTATGACCGAGGAGATCTGGATACATCATCTTCAGCACTGAACATGGAAGGTAGAGAAGGCCGAAATAAAAATCGGAATAAAAACCAGCTTGGAAGAATTTTCGCGGTTTACCACGACGACACCAAGACCGTGAAAATGAGAAGAAGTTGCATTCTTAAACAATCTAACACAATAACCTATATGCATTATGTGCGAGTGTGAAATTGGTGTGATGCACACCAAAATTTTAAGAAAAACATAAGTGAATGAATTGTGTGTGTGTGATGCATTATGTGCGAGTGTGAAATTGATGTGATACACACCAAAATTATAAGAAAAACATAAGTGAATGAATTGTGTGTGTGTGTGTGTGTGTGGGTGTGTGTGTGTGTGTGCGCCTGTGATGCATTATGTGCGAGTGTGAAATTGGTGTGATACATACCAAAATTATAAGAAAAACATAAGTGAATGAATTGTGTGTGTGTGTGTGTGTGTGAAATTAGTGTGATGCACACCAAAATTATAAGAAAAACATAAGTGAATGAATTGTGTGTGTGTGTGATGAATTGTGTGTGTGTGATGAAGTGCGTGATGAAGTAAGTGCGTGCGTGTGTGATGAAGTGCGTAATGAAGTAAGTGCGCGCCCTCCTAGTCTCTTCAAGTGTGTGCGTGCGCTCGTGCGCTCATGGTCTCATCAAGTGTGCGCACATGCGTGCTTGCGTGCGAGCACCTAGTCTCTTCAAGTGCGTGCACGCATGTGTGTATTTGTGTAATGAGTGCACCTAGTCTCTTCAAGTGTGTGCGTGCACGCTTGCAGTCAAGTGTTATACTTTTAATTAGTGGTATTTGTCTTGAGATTGGTAGTATTTGTCTTGAGATGGCATGTTCCTCATCACATAGAACAAGGATAAGTTAGTGTACAATTTAATTAGTGGTTCAATAAAACCAAAAAGTAATTTATCCATTAGGCCCTTGCACAGACAGCCTGGAGAAGGCATTGGTGGAATGTAAGGCTCATGTTCATTGTTTAGGAGCGGTTCTTTAAGAGGGACATCTTCTTCTTCCTTCACTTTATGGCCATCTTCTCCTTCTCCATCTCTTCATTTGAAACACTAGACACATCATTATCAAAATCATGACTAACTTCATTATTGACAATCTCACAACTCCAAGGGGTGGTGGTAGCATCTTTTTACCCCGGTTGAATTAGGAACTCTTCATACTCTCGATTTTCATAGTGTAAGGACCTCTATTTCGTGATTGGCTTATTTCATGACAAACCATATTGGGAATGATTTTGTAATGGGTAGCTTAGGTTCTCCTTGGCAAGCGTCTAATAATCTCCATGACTACAAGAGCAAGAGCAAGAGCGAAAGGTATATCACTTGACTTGATTCTTGAAGAGATTAGGTGCACACACACATTTACATGCATTCCCATATCTATTGCATTTGTGTTTCCATGATCATACATTGCCTTTCATCATGAGATGTCTTGTTGTGTGCATGATTGGTTAATTGTGTTAGATTTGGTTTGGTTATTTGGAGTAATATGTCTAGTTTCAAAAGATTGGTTTTCAATGATTTTAATGGTTTTCAATGATTTTAATGTTTTTCAAAACTGACATTTGTATGGTTTTATGACTATAAGGTCGTATACAAAGATCCAATTTGAGTTTTGAAATTTTCTAGGCAAACTAGACACCCATACCTTTCCAATGGTATACTATTCATAATATTTCATGATCGCTTGGATTTGATTTGAAATCTCCAAACAGACCACTAAAACATGGCATCTATGCTGTTTTCTGAATCTGACATTTGGTCACTCAAATGACCATAGTTCTTTCTATAGCCATCGAAACCTCATTCTATAAAAAGAAATAGAAAGTAGACATCCATACCTTTCCAACGGTATATCATACGAAAGGTTTTGATGTCGTTTGGTCATGTTTTGGGTCGCTCGAAACTTTAGCTAATGCAGTGTCTCGCATATGAGCCTTTCGGGAGTGCGCACAAGGTGCACAAATCATTCCAGAAGGTGTGCGCTATTTGTGCGCACCCTACATGCTATACACAGGTGCGCACTTCGCTGGAAATTTTTATAAACTCTCCAAAAAATCGTAGTTTCACTTAGGGCACCTATTTAAACCCTTATTTCTCATCTTCTTTATAGAGACCACGAAATTAGAACCCTGGGCTCTAGAAAGAGAAAGCTTCAAGCTTCATTTATTGACTCTCCAAAACCCAAAACCAAAAACCCATCTTCTTCATGCATCATTTAGCATCTTTAAGGCATGGGTCTTCATTATTAACTAACTTGGTAAGTTGAACAAACACTTCATCTTTATTAATTGTTCAAACTTTCCAAGATTGTGTTTTTATTGCATTTATTGTATGATTAAATGCTAGGGCTCTCTTTATTGCATATATTTATGAGTCTTGATAACGTGATTACGTTTGTTTGTGATAGCTTGCATAATTAGGTTGATTTTGGTTAAATAGCCAATCCATAAATGTTCATGTATGCTTAATTGATGATTAGGCTGGCCTTGTGCATCTAGTTAAGCTTATGAATGTTTATGTGAATGTATTTGACATTTAGTTTGCTAGAATCTCTTTGCATCTAATTGAGTCCTTCATGTATGGACATGTAGGCATTGTTGATGACTAGATTGTTGAATTGCATTATAACATCTAGTTAGGCATTTTGTGTGTGGTCTTATACATTGTTGCATTTTGAATATTTTCATATATTCACTTAGACCTTTAATTCTCTTCATAAAGTCAAAGTCTTGTGGCTTCTAGGAGAAGTTGCACAAGCAAGTAAAGTCTTGCAACCAAAGGTTGGTTGACAAGCATTGGTTGCTAAAAATCACTATAAAAGGCCTACAGGGTAGATTAGGAGGTGCTCACTCCAAGAGTAATGGACCTGGGGATATCACTAGGGATTGAACCAAGAGTGGTGAGTGGTAGTGTCCATAGCCTGAGGTTATCGAGAGTGAGAGTCCGAGTATCACTTGAGAGTGTAATCTTCTTTTCATACAGTGGATTTCTGTGGCTCAAGTGGCAAGCGTAGCTAATCCCATGGTTTTTCCCAGTTGAAGGGTTTCCACATAAAAATCAGGTGTTCTTTACTTTCTTCACTTTACTTGATTATTGTTGTATGTTTGTGTTGGGTTAATTGTGATTAATATTGACTAATCAAAAAATTGGTAATAATCGATTAACAACCCATTCACCCCCCCTCTAGGTTGTATTATACATGCTTAGTTTATTTTCAATTGGTATTAGAGCGGGTTCCTAGACTTATTTAGATGATCCTTGCTCTTGTTTTGTGTGTCTTGCATTTGCTTGCATTTTGGTTTTTGCATTCATTTGCATTCATCTCATACATTAACCCAAACACTATGAGTGATTTTGGGATGAGTAAAGAATGAGTATCAAGCATAAGACCACAATTGCTTAAGGGGGACAATTATGCCTCATGGAAAGGCAATATGGAGTCCTATATTTTCCAAATAGATGACAGAGCTTAGATGTCAATAGAAGATGGCTACACTCCTCTGGAAAAGACTCTTGAAGATGAAAGTGTGGTTCCCAAGCCAAAGTCGGAATGGACAACTCAAAAGTTTGAAGTATCAAAGTGGAACAACAAGGTAATGCATGCCTTATTTAGTGCAATGGTTGAGAATCAATACAAACTCATTCATATCACCAAAAATGCTCATAAAGCTTGGAAGATCTTAGAGAGGGCACATGAGGGAATCGAGGTGGTGAAGGATTCCAAGCTCCAAGTTCTCCAAGCTGAATTTGAGACAATTAGGATGGATAAGCATGAGTGCTTCAATGACTTCCAAGAGAAGTTGATGGACATCGTGAATCAAAGCCATCAACTAGGTAACCTATACTCGGATAGGAGGATCAAGCAAAAGATCATGATGTCACTTCTCGGTACATTCGAATCCAAGGTGACGGCTCTTGAAGAAAACAGTGACTACAAGAAGATGAATTCGAATGAAGTGATTGGAAGGCTCCTAACCTATGAATCTAGATGGGCTCTTACATCTATATCACACAAAAAGCAAAAAGGCATAGCCTTGAAGACCTCCAAGATTGAGAAGGAGAATGATGACTTGGATGAAGACATGGCTCTAATGGTGAAGAGATTCAAGAATTTCATGAAGTTACAAAAGAATGGTTTTAGCTCCAGGGGGAATGACTTCAAGAAAAAGACCTACTTCAAGAATATTGAGCTAAGTCAAGAGAAGTCTTCAAGAAAGAGCATTCAATGCTTTGAGTGTAGGGGATTCGAGCATATCTCCACGGATTGTGGCAACTTGAAGGACAAGAGAAAATGAAAGGTGATGGCTGCCTCATATAGTGATAGTGAGATTAAAGAAGAGTCTTTGGGTGATGAAGAGCTTGCACTCAACTACACAGCTTTTGGGGCCTCCTATGTGGAAGTTGAAAAAGAAGGCAATAATGCCTTGAATTGTGACCTTAACGAATGGATAGATGAAGTGGTAGCTAGGGGTGTGATTGATATAGCTACTCATAGGGAAGTCGTTGGTATAGTAACAAGTGACCAAGGCAAAGATCTTGATGAAGAAGTTGACTCGTTTGATGAGAGATAAAGTGAAAAGAGTGCCTTATCCTCAAGTGTAGAAAATGACTCTAGTTATGAGAGCTCTCCATCCCACTCTAGAGGAACTTGTGAAGTTATGAACCTTGAAGACTTTATCAAGCAATTTGAAGACTCTAGGTTGTAGAAGAAGAGGGAGATTCAAAAATTGAAGGAGGAGAATCTCAAGCTTTCAACTAAAATGACTCACTTGAATGATGAAGTGAGGAGAGTCAAGGAAAATGAAGTTAGGTTGGAGATAGAGCTTGAAGAGGCAAGAAATACCCTTGCTAAGTTAACTTTGGGTTCAGAAAAGCTTGACAAAATGATTAGCTATGGGAAGAAGCCCAATGATTAAATGGGTGTTAGATATGTTGATGACAAGCACACCCCATATTCGGACAAAACCATGTTTGTCAAGGGAAAGAACATCAATGAAGCTTCACCTCCACAATATCCTATGAGGAAGCTTAAACTTGGAGGATCATCCAAGAGTGGCCAAGTGAAGATGCCAACAAAGAGTGAAGCTCAGCCTCAGCATCAAAAAGCTCCACATCCAAGCTTCCCTCAACCAAGGTTACCCCAACCAAGAAGGAAAGCCATGCAAGCTCAACTAAGGAGGCATCCCAATCCGGTTCAACAACAAAGAAGGAGAGAACCGAATCAACACCAAATGCGATATCAAAAGCATGACAAGTCTCCAATGACCTCACAAGGATACATTATGACTCCTCACTTTATACCTACTTGTCACTTTTTTGGTGTTGATGGGCATATTAGGCTAAATTGCCATAGGTACATTACAAATGTAGAGTTGAGAGCATGATGGAAAAGAATAGACTTAGAAAAGCCAATATGCATGTGCCTAGGAAATCTAGAGTCAATGATCCTAGGAAATCTAGCAATATGTTGACTATGACTACTAGGAATGAAAATGTGTCACCTAAGTTGATTAGAAAAGATGAACCCGCATGCTATTGTGCCAACATGTCTCCTATAGATTCAACTAGGTCTAATGGACTTAGTAGGTCTATAAAAGCACATGCCTCCCATTGACTTGGTTGATATTGACCCCATGTAGGGAGCTCAAGCAAAGAGAGCGGACTTGCATTGTTGAAATGAGCAAATATTTGATCTACTTTATGCTTCTTCATTAATTGCTTGAGAATCTTGGTTGCACATATATGCTTATATGGTATTTTTATTCAATAAGTGTGTAACCTTGCTTCATTTGTAATCCATGTCACATTAATGTTCAAACATGCATTTTCGGACTAGGAGAATTGATTGGGAAGTACTTTTGAATGACCTATAATTTATCTCTATGACATGTGAACTTGATTATGACATGCTTAAAATGACATGCATGAAATATTTTTATTTGCTTGATATGGAAAATGTGTGTGAAAGCAAATGAGAAGACTAAACCCAATAAGGATATTGTATCCATTCAATTAATACTGATGTTTCATCCAATTTAGTCTTCTCTCTCTCTCTCTCTCTCTCTTCTTAATGATTTGAACAAGATCTCCAATTTATTTGTATTGCTTTATTGAGTGCAAATGCTTTTTTTATGTTTGATCACCATGCTTTTTATGCTTGATCACCTCACATGCACTTGTTCTTGGAAAGTGTTTCTTGCTATTGTGTGTAGGTATAATGATTTACGAAGAGATTGAAGACCTTGAAGACTTAGTTTCTTAGGTATCTCTTATTGTAACATAGAATGGACTTTTGTTGACCAATAGCTTTATTTTTTTGTTTTGTGAGGAATTTTTGTGAGTGGTGATTTTGTCATGAAATAGCCAAGGGGGGGGGGGGGGGGGGGGGGGGGGGGAGAGTATTTTAAGGACCTCTATTTTGTGATTGGTTTATTTCATGACAAACCACATTGAGGATGATTTTGTAAGGGTAGCATAGGTTCTCCTTGGAAAGCTTCCAATCATCTCCGTGACTTCAAGAGCAAGAGCAAGATCGAAAGATATATCACTTGACTTGATTCTTGAAGAGATTAGGTGCGCTCACACACACACACACTTACGTTCATTCCCATTTCTATTGCATTTGTGTTTCCATGATCATGCATTGCTTTTCATCATGTGATATATTGTTGTGTGCATGATTGGTTAATTGTGTTAGATTTGGTTTGGTTATTTGGAGTAATGTGTCTAGTTTCAAAAGATTGGTTTTCAATGATTTTAATGTTTTTCAAAACTGACATTTGTATGGTTTTGTGACTATAAGGTCGTATACAAAGATCCAATTTGAGTTTTGAAATTTTCTAGGCAAACTAGACACCCATACCTTCCAATGGTATACTATTCATAATATTTCATGATCGTTTGGATTTGATTTGAAATCTCCAAACAGACCACTAAAACAGAGCATCTATGCTGTTTTCCGAATCTGACATTTGGTCACTCAAATGACCATAATTCTTTATATAGACATTGAAACCTCATTCTATAAAAAGGAATAGAAAGTAGACATCCATACCTTTCCAACGGTATATCATACGAAAGGTTTTGATGTCGTTTGGTCATGTTTTGGGTCGCTCGAAACTTTAGCTAATGCAGTGTCTCGCATATGAGCCTTTCGGGAGTGCGCACAAGGTGCACAAATCATTCCAGAAGGTGTGCGCTATTTGTGCGCACCCTACACGCTATACACAGGTGTGCACTTCGCTGGAAATTTTTATAAACTCTCCAAAATGAAGTAGTTTCACTTAGGGCACCTATTTAAACCCTTATTTCTCATCTTCTTTATAGAGACCACGAAATTAGAACCCTGGGCTCTAGAAAGAGAAAGCTTCAAGCTTCATTTATTGACTCTCCAAAACCCAAAACCAAAAACCCATCTTCTTCATGCATCATTTAGCATCTTTAAGGCTTGGGTCTTCATCATTAACTAACTTGGTAATTTGAACAAACACTTCATCTTTATTAATTGTTCAAACTTTCCAAGATTGTGTTTTTATTGCATTTATTGTATGATTAAATGCTAGGGCTCTCTTTATTGCATATATTTATGAGTCTTGATAACGTGATTGCGTTTGTTTGTGATAGCTTGCATAATTAGGTTGATTTTGCTTTAATAGCCAATCCATAAATGTTCATGTATGTTTAATTGATGATTAGGCTGGCCTTGTGCATCTAGTTAAGCTTATGAATGTTTATGTGAATGTATTTGACAATTAGTTTGCTAGAATCTCTTTGCATCTAATTGAGTCCTTCATGTATGGACATGTAGGCATTGTTGATGACTAGATTGTTGAATTGCATTATAACATCTAGTTAGGCATTTTGTGTGTGGTCTTATACATTGTTGCATTTTGAATATTTTCACATATTCACTTAGACCTTTAATTCTCTTCATAAAGTCAAAGTCTTGTGGCTTCTAGGAGAAGTTGCACAAGCAAGTAAAGTCTTGCAACCAAAGGTTGGTTGACAAGCATTGGTTGCTAAAAATCACTGTAAAAGGCCTACGGGGTAGATCGGATGTGCTCACGCCAAGAGTAGTGGATAGAGCAAATCATTCCAGCAGGTGTGCGCTATTCGTGTACACCCTATGCGCTTTACATAGGGGTGCACTTCGCTGGAAATTTTTATAAACTCTCCAAAATGAAGTAGTTTCACTTAGGGCACCTATTTAAACCCTTCTTTTTCATCTTCTTTATAGAGACCACGAAATTAGAACCCTAGATAGAGAGATTCAGTGGATGTAGAGAAAGAAAGCTTAAAGCTTAAAGCTTCAAGCTTCATTTATTGACTCTCAAAAACCCAAAACCCAAAACCCATCGTCTTTAGGCATCATTGAGCATCTTTAAGGCATGGGTCTTCATCATTAACAAACTTGGTAATTTGAACAAACACTCCATCTTTATTAATTAATCAAACTTTCCAAGATTGTATTTTTATTGCATTTATTGTATGATTAAATGCTAGGACTCTCTTTCTTGCGTATAATTATGAGTCTTGATAACATAATTGAGTTTGTTTGTGATAGCTTTCATAATTAGGTTGATTTTGCCTAATTAGCTAATCCATAAATGTTCTTGTATGCTTAATTTATGATAGGTTGGCCTTGTGCATCTAGTCAAGCTTATGAATGTTTATGTGAATGTATTTGACAATTAGGTTCCTAGAATCTCTTTACGTCTAATTTAGTCATTCATGTATGGGCATGTAAGCATTGTTGATGACTAGATTGTTGAATTGCATTATAACATCTAGTTAGGCGTTTTGTATGTGGTCTTACACATTGTTGCATTTTTAATATTTTCACATATTCACTTAGACCTTTAATTCTCTTCATAGAGTCAAAGTCTTGTGGCTTTTAGGCGAAGTTGCACAGGCAAGTAAAGTCTTGCAACCAAAGGTTGGTTGGCAAGCATTGGTTTCCAAGAGCCACTGTAAAAGGCCCGCAAGGTAGATTAAGAGGTGCTCACGCCAAGAGTAGTGGATCGAGGGATATCACTAGGGGTTGAACCAAGAGTGTTGAGTGGTGAGTGGTGAGTGGTAATGTCCATAGCCTGAGGTTATCGAGAGTGAGAGTCCAAGTTTCCCTTAATGGTGTTATCTTCTTTTCATATAGTGGATTTCTGTGGCTCAAGTGTCTAGCGTAGCTAGTCCCGTGGTTATTCCCAGTTGGAGGGTTTCCAAGTAAAAATCAAGTGTTCTTTACTTTCCGCACTTTACTTGATTTTTGTTATATGTTTGTGTTAGGTTAATTGTGATTAATATTGACTAATCGAAAAATTGGTAATAATCGGTTAACAACCCATTCACCCCCCTATAGGTTGTAGTAGACATACTTAGTTTATTTTCACATAACTTCAGCGATAGTCTCAAGGTGCACTTCAATTCTTCTCATCAAAGCTTTCATTCTCTGATCTTATTGTTGACACCTTTGCTCTTGCTCTTGTATGTAGGCTTGAGTACTTTGTTGGGATGCTTGAGCACTTTGAGCAAGAGCTTTCATCGTTTCCTCCAATGTCGGTTCCCTCAGTTGGTAAGGTGAGATAGATTGCTTATAGGCTTGTAGGAATGCTTGTATGGCTAGAGTACTTTGGACAAGAGATTGCACCTTTTCCTCTAATGTCGGCTCCCTATGTTGGTGTGGCAGGATTGACTGCTCATAGGTGTTGACTTTATTTTAGTTCGATGAGAAGTCTTGATAATTCCGCCAATCTGCGTTGTAAGAGTTGTTATATTGCTCGTAACTCGGCCTCAGATCGTAGAAATCTCCACATGTGCTCATAGGTTCCGGATTGTAGGAATTTAATGCTCGAGCTTGCTTTTTGAAAAATTCCGGAAATTCTCCTCTTAAAGGATAGCTCCATATCTCATTCCCAATCACTCCACATATCTAGAGAACCATAGCCTCCGATTGTTCTCTTCCTAAAGTCATTGAAATCAATATCTCCTTTTGCTGATTTAAATCACCCAATTGCATAACGAGTTCATGATTTGCTTCTCTTTCCTCATAATAAGTGTTGCCCATAGAAGTTCATTGTTTCTAAAAAGAAAATAAATAGAAAAAAAGGAAAAAAAACTAGCAAAATATCAAAAATTCACAACACTATACAACTAAAATAAAAATAACTAAACTAGAAAACTAAAACTAGTCAATTAATTAGCACCTCTCCCCGGCAGCGGCGTCATTTGATTGTTCGTCAAAATTACCCTCGCAATCGCACGAGGTCAATGGTGATATAACACGCAAGTAAGGGATCGATTCACAAAGAAAGGGAAATCGAAAGGCTAGAGCTAATAAACTAGAGTCAAAACTAAATTAAATACGAAAAATGTAAATCAAGATTGTGTGGAGAATTTGTGAATTAAATGTCTAAGAAAGCAATTAAATTAACTAAAACTAGGAAAATGGCAAGGAAAATATGACAACGAAAATAGTAGGAAAAACACTAGGTAAATGATGCAACCTTTCTCATACCACTCAATACACTAAACTAGTCTCATTAAGCACTTCAATCCAATTTTTGGGCTTGTTTTTAAGATGTTAAAATTAAGATATGGGTTCTTCCCATTACTCACACAAGGCGCTAGCAGTAGTTAGAACCCCTATTTTCACAAAACGCTAAGCCAAATTAACATAGCAAGGTCATGCATACATCAACATTCCCATTTACTAAGCTTGTGATTGAGATTAAAGTAGAAAGACCATTCACACCTAAACCCCAATCTCATGAATAATATAAACTACCCACCCACATCAATTGAGGCCACAAAATAACAGGGGTGGTAGAGTAGAACAATTAATCAAGTAAATGAGACTAAAACTGAATTGAATAAGAAGAATAGACTAATCAATTATATAGAGTAGTCCAATTTGGTTACATCAATCCCTTAGATAGAAGTTTAGTTACACATTATAATGAAAATTAAATAGAAAATAGAAAAGATAAGAAGAAACCCAAGTGATGTCCAAGAGAGTCTTCCTTTTCTTCAAGCTTGGTCCACCTCTTTCTCTCTCCAATAAAGCTCTTGATGTGCAACAATGGTGGGCTTTGGAGATGTGTGGGAAAAGATATGGGGGTAAATTTGAGGTGTGATGGTGCTGGGTGGCTTGGTTCCAAAAAAATGGCTCAAAATGGGGTATAAATAGTGTCCATGAAAGTAGGTCTCAAAACTGAAAAATTACAAAAATTTCCATCTATGTAAGATTACGAAAATACCCTCAAGGGTGCTGACCCTAGTTTCACGGTCTTGAATTTTGTTGACCTGGAATGCGCAAGTTCAACCGCAAGAATGATTGGAATTGTTGGCTTGATTTGGATGGTGAGTAAAGGTCCCTTATATTCTTTCAAAAACACAAAACTTCAATCTTAACTCGAATTTTATGTTTTCATCTCTGATGTATCAAAATTACACTAATGCTCATGAATTCCCAAAATCACCTAAAACACTTATTTAAACCCATTAAATACATACAAAAAATGCTTGGAAAACGAGCGCAAACAATAGGAAATAGGGGCATAAAATATGTATATAAAAAGGTACAATACCACACCAAGCCTTAAAAAAAAACCCAACCAAATTATCGTTCTAGGTTAAAAAAAACCCCATTCTATACGATCATAAACTTTAGACATGTCAAACTTTAACGACGTCGCCCCAGCCTTCCTCCTTATTCTCTTTAGGGCATGCATACACTCGAAGCCCACAATGGTGTTGTCAGAGATAAGATGTCCCGGGATAAAGGTGCTCTGGGTCTTAGAAATCACCTCACCAAGAACTATACTTAGTCTATTAGCTAGGGCTTTTGCCATAATCTTGTACGTGACATTACAGAGACTGATGGGTTAGAATTCCGACACGCATTTTGGTTGTTGAACAATCAGCGTATCATTCGCCATATCCAAGGACTCAACCTCATTTAGGCTTCTAAGATACGCTTTGGTGACCCCATCTCCCAATGTGTTCCAGTTATCTTGATAGAAGAGAGCTAGAAGCCCATCACTCCCCGGAGCTTTAGTAGGGGACATATCAAAAATGGCCATCCCTCTGCAATTTCTGGCCCCATATTCAGGGTGTGCCATGAGGGAATATTTTCGCTATAATGGAATGCACATGCCAAGCCTGGGTGGGACTATAAATCGGGGAGGAAAATGTGGGTCAGCGGAAGACCAAGAGAGTCTTCTAGAAAGGCGATTTGGGATGGTCCTTAGAACTTCGTTGCTAACGACCAGGGACAGAGACCGAGCCGGCCTTCAAATCTCTTCTGCAGTGAATGGTCTATCAAGGAATTTCCTACTCCGGGCTGATAGTTGCTCCTGGACAAACACAGTAACCCTTTCCGTTTGCTCAGTAGTGGGGGTTAGAATAACAGAACAAATTATCAAAATACTATGACACCACCGCCTCCATCTCTCTATTCTTAATCCACCACACACCCCCCATAACGCAGCCCTTGGATAGTATTCCTAGCCCGTCTAAGCGAAGCTTTCCAATGTCAATACTTGGTGTTGCGGGCCTCCCTTTGAGCCATTCTACCCTCGACCTCTACTTCCAATATGACTCATCTTTCTCAAGCAAGAAATCCAGCCTATTCTTAATTCTTCCAATATTCGGCCATGAATCAGACCTTATATCCAAGTTCACACCAGACAAAGTACATTGACAATCTGTAATCTCAATCTGAAGTCTTAATCTGTTCTCTGACTTCCACCCTTTCATCTTCCGCGTGCAATCCCAAATTTTGCCTACAATATCTTTCACAGAGCAACTACCTCTATTACCACCCGAGCTATGCTCAACCAGCCTATGGCACTCCTTCTCACTAGCCCAACAAGCTTCAAAATAGAAGTGCCTTTTCACCTTAATTCCTTTACTAAAATTGTTATTAGAGCGAGACATAATCTCAACCAACAACGGTCGATGATCTGATCCCCAGAAGTCCAGATGCTTCGCAGTAGAAAAAGGGAAGAGCCGTTTCCATTAAAAACAACACACACCACGATTAGAGATGCATATTTGGGGAATGGGGATGGATATAGGTCCCCCCATCCCCATCCCCACTTCCCTAACCCTTCCCCCATCCCCCCCCCATTTCCCCATTTGGAGGAAATGAGGATGGGGAATTTGGGGGGAGGTATATCCATCCCTAACCCCAGTTCCCCGTTTTCCCCATTTTCCCCCATTTTCCCCATTTCCCCATTTTTCCACATTTCCCCGTTTCCCCATTCTCCCGTTTGATTAAAAATTAAAAATTTAAAAAAATATATTTCATTACAAATACAAACTAAAATCCGATAGTGTATTACAAATACATAATAAAATCATAAAGTGTGCATTACAAATACATAATAAAATCATAAAGTGTTACATAATATATATATATATATATATATTTATTTATATATATTTTTGGTGAAATGGGGAAAAGGGGATAGGGGGACCTCCCCCATCCCCACCCCCATTTCAATTTGGGGATGAAAATCATCCCCATCCCCACCCCATTCCCCATTTTTCCTCAAAAAAAATTTCCCCAAACAGGGATGGGAACGTGGAAATTTAGGGATCCGGGGGAAAATGTACATCTCTAACCAAGATTGAGTCTCTCATGGACATGATTCAATCCCTTCCGTTTATTCGACCAAGTGAAGTTGGGGTCAGAGAATCCCAAGTCTATAAGACCACAATAATCCAACGCATCACATAAATTTTCCATAAGAGCATATGACCTGTCAGCCCCCCGCTCATTCTTAGAGTCTATCAGAATTTCGTTGAAATCACTAGTACACACCCAATGAAGACTTGACATCCTGTGAAGCCGTTTCAAGAGAGTCCATGAGTCGAATCGTTGAGCCGCCACAAGGTTACCATAGAAGCCCGTCAACCGCTAGACTTTCGAACTGTGAGAACTCACCTTCACATCAATATAAGCTTTAGTGTAGGATAAAGGATCAACATCAACCTTATCCGACCAAAATAAGTAAAGGCCCACACTATCAACCACCAATTTCCTAACAAAACCGATTTTAAAACTAATCGACTCAAGAATCACGTGATTTACCTTAGTTTCTATCAGCAAAATAAAATTTGGGTTATGATTCTGCTTAAGCTTAAGCAGCGTACGGAATACCGGGCCATTTCCCAATCACCAAGCATTCCAGACAGTGCAATTCATGGCTTCCAGCAAGTCGGTAGAGACCGACTCACCGATATCTTTGTTTCATTGGTGATATAACCTGACAACTACTTTTCGAACCCACATTCTGAAATTTCAATCTCTGAGTAACGCAATAGTTGACTCCTAACTGTATCCTGACCTGAAACCTGAAACCTTACGCATTCATTCCTTTTCTCATTTTTTAACAAACCATTTTATCCCCGCACCACTACCGCATATATTTGTTCGTCAAAGGCCTTTGAGATTGCCACTGCCACTCTTTCACCTTCAACACCCACATATTCGTTTCCCATGTGACCTAACTGTTTTCCTTCACTTTGATTGTCATTCCGGCCTTACAAACTTCCTTTTGGTCTATTTTTCCTAGCCGACCCCACATGCTTGACCCTGGCCCAATCGATTGAATTTGGTTTACCTAGTTTTTTCCCCAAATCACCTTTCTCAACTATTATCCACCCCACATGCCCGACCCGTGTCCAGCGACCCAGTTTGTGATTTTCTTTAGGATCTAGCCCATCATAAAGAAAGCTCTCACTATCTAGCCCAACTTTTTTCCCCTTTGAGCCCACTACATCTAAAGTTTGGTTTAGTATTGGCTTTTTGGGTGGGCTTCTCATCACTAGGCCCTGGCCAAACATGCGGGTTTAGATCCGCCAAAATGAAATCCATCTTCTCTGGACCACATTTGCCATGCCAATCATTACATCAGATTCTTGCCATATCTATGCTTCTTCTACTTTGTTAGACTTCGCCAACTAATCATTAGAGCCAACCAATTTGCATGAGCCGTGTTTTAGTTCCCTGAAGATATCATCAGCAGTGATGTCATTACTGCATCTAACAGACCCCATGTATAGGTTTATGGGAACGAGGCCCCGAAATCTTTTCACCCGACAATTGGCCTTCCATCTTCTAGCCACCGGTTTTGCTAATCGGTCTATGAATCATTTTCCCTCTCCAATTATCCATATCTCTTTTCAGTGGTGTTTGATTTGTTTTGTTCCATGTAAATCCTTTTTGCCAACTCCAATTCATCTAGTCATGTCTTCCAAGTTAATCAGAGCGTTGTTTTGGAGGGCTTACTGTAAGGAACCACACACCTAATCTCAAATTGACCTCCAAAGTCGTTTCTCTATTATCTCATTTCTTAGAGAATTCTCTTATAGTATGTCCAATCTGGCTGCATTTGAAACAGTAATATGCTAGTCTCTTGTACCGTAGAAGTAGAGTGGTAACTTTCCCAATACCCAACAAGTCAATCTGAATGTTGCATTTTAATGGTTCATCTGCTGCTATAGTCATATAAACTTGTAAGAATCGTCAGGTTCTATCTTTTGCAGTGCTTAGGTTGATGTCCTTCATTTCCCCAAAAAAGACCCCAAAGACCCCAATCTCTTCAGTTATATATAATAGAGGAATATTGTGCACCTGGACCTAAAATTCAACCCAGTTGAAGCTCATATTTAGGATATCCCCCGTCCCCCCTATTCTTCAAAGATGGTTATTGCCCTATCAAAACTCCATAGACCCCTGCTAGAATCTGTCGTCTATCCTCAGTATTCCTGAAATGAAACGCGAATATATTCCCCTTAATTGCCTCAAACTCAACACCAGCATTCACAAGCCAAATCTTAGTCATCACATCCATGAAAGCCTCTTTGTTAACTAATTTTGTATCCATCACCTTCCCTGTTAGGATTATGCTTAATAGAAAGAGTGTAATGATGTATTTGACAATCTTTTCATATTAATAAAGTGATTTCTAGTTTAACAAATCTTATAGCATTTATAGTTTAATTATTATAATTGTCAAAAGTAAATAATCATAAGGTCAAAAGACTATGAGAGATGAAGAATTGTTCGTACATCTAGATATGTATGAGGTAGACACAATTCTTTAGCTAGTCTTGAACAATGTTCACAACTTAAGATAAAGGTTGGGTGCCTTTACCTTGTTAAAGTTGTAGATTCTTTTGCTAGCATTTGAGTGAGATCAAATGTGTTATAATGAATCTAAAGCCATCAAAGTGTAGTGTCTTTCGGCAAAAGAGTCTAGCGCACTAGGTGCATTGAATATGATCAATGTGAAATACTTTATCCAGAACCGTCAGTGGATAAAAGTTTTCACTTGGAGACAATCGGAGAGTCTATCTCAATCCTGAGATAAATGATGGACTTATGGTTACAAGTGTTACCATTTGAGCTATCAATGAATACGATTATATAGCATAGTCTATCCTCGATAGTTTGGTGGTTTTCATTTGTTAATCGATAGAAGACTTCATTTATAGATATGGACATCATAACTTCATTTATTAAATGTGAGTAGAATATCATCATATGTATATTTTGAGGTATTGGATATTAAATCTTAATGTTAAGTTTTCAATAGTGTCTATTGAAACATGGCTTCTGGACAAGTCAAAATATCCAAGTTTAAAATATGGTCATATGAGTAAATATGGTAACTATGAGAGTTATAGGCGGTCTATGAGCTCTTGACGATTACTGATATTTTTCACGAGGATACACTATCTCCAATAAGGTTGTCTAGGCTACGAATGAGAAATATTAACTTATTCTATCTTTATTTAAGAATTCAATTTTAGCTTTTTAGTGGAATGAGCTAAAATTAATAGATCGAACCTAAGTGAATCATTTGTTGATTGTGATTAGGTTATGTCTATTGAAGCTTAAACTTAGTTGCCCGCCAAGATCCCCAATCCACACTAACTTGCATGGATCATTTGATATATTCTACCAGACCAATTTCTGGGTCCATCTAGAATTGTTTTTGGATTTTGGAATCCAAAAAGTTTTGGAGAGGTGCGGTCATGTGTGATCAAGACATGCGGTAACTCTTCAATAGGCCTGGAATGGGTGGCCAAGGATGTAGGAATCCTAGGGCGGCCCTAATGGGGTGCATTTAGCATTCCAATAAATTCGTTAAGAGGGGTGTATTGGATTGAGATTTTAATAGACAATTTTGGAGTGCAAGGATTTTATGGATTTACAAGACTATTATGATTATTAGGATTGTCAGGACTATACTTTTAGGATTCTGAAAGAGTTTTTGGACTTTATTTATAGACTATTAGGATTATCTAGATTTTATTTCAATACTTTTTAGACTTTTAAAAATATTGACTTTCAAGAGTCGATTATAATATTCAATTTTCTCCCCAAGTTCCAGTGCTCTATAATCTTGTTGATGGCGATCACTGAATAACAAAAATTGAATGAAAAACATGTATAAGCTATGAAGAGATGTAATAAAATTTTAAAATACCACCAACCAACACATAACCTTCAGCCGATTCATATGGTGCAGAAAATGTCACCATATGAAATAAATATAATAACCAACAACCCATCCCCCACTACCTCACTAGAAATGACATGAAACAGGAAAAAACAATAGTTTGAACATTGAAGTATTTCTGTTTGGCTTGTTGGACTTTATTAATTCATATGTTATCAAACTCCAATATTCACAGCTCTTTAATCTTTTTTTTTTCTCTAGTGGTGTGTACAGTCTATGTCCCCCTTTCATGTTAGTGATAGATGATTCAAGTTCGGTGAGATGAGTTGATATACAGACTATGCATGTATTGGTTAAATTTGGAGGGTCGGGGCATGATAAGAATTTTTTTAAATATAAATGTAAATAACCCAAAAAAAAATTGATATATAAGATTTAACTATACATATTTAAAAAAAAAATAACTCCAAACGGTCAACTAGTGCTGGCTCTCGACAAGTTTCGGAATACCCTTCCGTTATCAGATTTAAAAAAAAACATGTATCTAAATTTTATAGAAGCATGGTTTTATACGAGTCACATATCTTTTTAACTCGCTCAGACAATAAATCAATAGAAATGGTGGTCATCTTCTTTTGTCTTTGAACTCAATCTACACAAATGACGATATTATCAGTAATGGACCAGCTCTTTTTATCAGGTGTGTGTGTGTGTGTGTATATATATATTAAAAAAAATCAACTTCCTCTTTATCTTTATTTTTGCCAATTCCATCTTTTATAGGTAAATAAAGTATTTGATCAATTTTTACTAGTGTTCCTAAAGATTTTAGATACCGGTGGTGGTGGTGGGATCATGGAAATCTAGCATAAAACTATTTTTTAACTCACAGAGGCATTTTATCAGTCATTTGGTACTCGACTATCAAGTGTAGTTTTATACTGTCTTTTGCATGTTTAGCCGCTACATTTATTATATGCCAAACCAAATATCTAAAATCAAATAAAAAATCAAGAAAGTATTGAGGGAGAGGGCAAGACAATTTTGAGTTAAAGCTATTTATAAATATCACTAAAAAGTCTAGAAAATCTATTTTGTCATGAAATCCTAAAAATCTTGATCTCAATCCAATACCAGCAGACAATTTGCTGCCTCTTGAAAGTCTAAATCCAATACCACAAGACAATATGGACTTTTTAAAAAAATCTTAAAAGTCTATATCCAATACCACAAGATAATATGAACTTTTTAAAAAAATCTCAAAAGTCTTGATCGAATACCACCAGACTTATCTAACTTGTTAAAAAGTCTCAATTCAATACCACCAGACTTTTACTTCCCTAAATTGTCTAATAAAATCTTGAACCAATACACCCCCCTAAGAATATAATTTGCACATTTTAATTAAATGAACTGTTAAATTATATTAATATGTTAATTTAAGGCATGTGGACTTGTTTCTTTTATAGTAAGAATGGGTCTAGTTCACATGTGGACTTTTTATTAAAATCCAATGGATTTAATAAAATAGAAAAACAATATATTACCCATATATATATATACTTGGGCGGCAAGGCTAATATTATTAGCTTAATATATTGTTTTATTTTATTAATTAATCAAATGGAAATTAATTAATTAATTATTTGATTAAAAGTCAAAATCTTTTTCTAACTAGGAGAAAGATTCCTAGTGTCATACTATTATAAGTAGTTTACTAGGAGAATGACTCTTAGTGTCATACTTTTGTTAGTAGTGTGTAAAGTATTAAATACTTTATTTGATAAGTAGATAAATTAAAAAGAGTTTTTGTTTATGTAGTCAAATTAAGAAGTAATTGATAAAGTCACAATTTTATATTCAATAATTTATTATTGGATAATACACTCATTAGTTGGAATATGTTTGAACTACTAAGTTGATAAGGTTTTTGTGAAATCAAATCCTTGAAAGTGTAGGAAAATTTCGGCCACTATATATATATATATCATGAATTTCGTTTTTGATATATAAGTTCAACAAAGAAGTTTTTTTTAGAAATTTTTTATTCTCTTGCTTTTGAATTTAAAAAAAACTTCCAACTTAAGAAAATGGTGTAGAATTCGGCCAAAGAGAAGAAGAATAAGGAGCGTTTTATTTTTGATAGTGCACTAGAAGCTTTTACATTAAAAGGCTTTATGGACAAGATCGAATTAGGGTTCATGCGTGTTCTTGATTAAAAAGATTAAGAATTCACAATTGACCAAATGTTCTTTATTTTCTCTAGGAGGATTATTGTGACTAACAAAAGAAAAATGTTTGTTTTTCCATCCTCAGGTTTACAATTCAAAGAAAAGGGAGCTCACACTCCTATGTGATTCACGTTCGTGATTGGACTGGAAGATCTTGCGGATTCAATTCGAAGCAAGCGGATTCAATTCGTCGCAACATCAATCGTCACGTTAAAAAGGTATGATACTTTTATTATATGTTAATTAATCAAGGGTTAATGTTCTTTCTTTTAAAATGAAATATTTTGAAATAAATATACCAACCTACTTTTTCGTTTCCGCGTGTGTTTTTCCTTACATTCCCCACCAGAAATAGAGAAATCCTTTGTTCCCTTTTGTCTTTGAGTTTCACATCTAAGTTTTTCACAAGAGCCTCTTTCTCTTTGATCGATAATTGATGCGGAGCGGATGGCGAGTTCGTATAGGTGGCGAATTCGTATTTGGGTCGCGTGGGACAACCAAATCCAGGCTGAACTTCGTGGGCATCTACAGAGAGCAAACGGGGTCGGATTTTCTGTTATAATATGTTTTCGAAAAGCCCAAGACAAGCCCAACATTTATTATGAAGGCTTTGTCTTCTGTAACGGGCTGCAGTAGATCTAAATTTGGCAATTTAGTTTCGTGTGCAATAAGCCGGCTGTTTCCTATTTTATTTACAATTCGTTTTTGTTCCTTTATTTTGGGATTCTTTTTCCAATTTAGTTTAGTTGTTTTAGACCTCTTATTTAGGAGTTTTAGAAGATACTGAATCCTAGTGATTCAGTTGTGTTATTTTGTTTAGGATTTTTTGGGATATTGAATCATAATATTTGTAGGTTGTTTTTCCTTATTTAATAGCTTGTATTAGGTTTGAAAGAGGAGAAGTTGTTGAATGAATAAAAAAAAATTAGAGAATTTGTTCTCTTTATCTTCCATGTACGGTATCTTGTGAAGATCAACGTATTTGAAACCTGTTATCCTGGTATCCGTGAGCGGATCAATAGCATAATAGTAGATTTCGTTTCCGGTATTCATGCGCGAATCAACGGATCTGAATCGTTTATCCCTATTTTTATCGATTGGCGTTTGTCCCAATTTTCAATCTACATCAGTTGGTATCAAAGCCTTCGAGTCTACCGTTGTGCTAGGCTCATCGATCCACATATCATAACCAATTACTTTCCTGACTACTATCTCTTCACCTTCCATATTTCCCCATACAAAAAAAAAATGAACCCTCAAACACAATTAGTCTCTTATCCTGCGGTGTTTTTCGATGATACATATGTATCAGCGGAGGTTTTTTTCGATTTGGATTTGCCACCAGTTTTTGATGAAGATGAATCCGATGATGAGTCGGGTAGCTGAGAGAATGTGGTGTCTGGTGGGTTCAACTCCCAGAGATGGGCATCGTTTCATCATCGTCTAGGAATGATGAACCATCAAATTCGAGGATGAATTCTGTCTAGCCTGGAGAGGATGACACAGATTAGCTTAAGGCAAAAGGGTAATAAAATTGGTGAGAATGTCAACTCCAAACCCTATCGTCTTAGGCTACTCGGCAATATTCGTACGGCTGATATTTTAAATGTGAAGCATCTCGTCCCTTACAACGGTGATCCAGCTTTGGAGGACGAAGATGTACTGAATTCGAGGCCGAATTCTGTCCAACCTGGGGAGGATGATGCGGAGCGGATGGCGAGTTCGTATGGGTGGCGAATTCGTATTTGGGTCGCGTGGGACAACCAAATCCGGGCTGAACTTCGTGGGCATCTACAGAAAGCAAAAGAGATCGGATTTTCTATTATAATATGTTTTCGGAAAGTCCAAGACAAGCCCAACATTTATTATGAAGGCTTCGTCTTCTGTAACGGGCTGTAGTAGATCTAAATTTGGCAATTTAGTTTCGTGTGCAACAAGCCGGCTGTTTCCTATTTTATTTACAATTCGTTTTTGTTCCTTTATTTTGGGATTCTTTTTCCGATTTAGTTTAGTTGTTTTAGACCTCTTATTTAGGAGTTTTAGAAGATACTGAATCCTAGTGATTCAGTTGTTTTATTTTGTTTAGGATTTTACGGGATATTGAATCCTAATATTTGTAGGTTGTTTTTCCTTATTTAATAGCTTGTATTAGGTTTGAAAGAGGAGAAGTTGTTGAATGAATAAAAAAAATTTAGAGAATTTGTTCTATTTATCTTCCATGTACGGTATCTTGTGAAGATCAACGTATTTGAATCCTGTTATCCTGGTATCCGTGAGCGGATCAACAGCATAATAGTAGGTTTCGTTTCCGGTATTCGTGCCCGAATCAACGGATCCGAATCGTTTATCCCTATTTTTATCGATTGGCGTTTGTCCCAATTTTCAATCTACATCAATAATGCATTGCACAACAGGGCAATTTCCTCTGCATTCATAGTGCTACAGTGTAAACAGAATCTAAGAAAATAGCTCAGGCAAAGCTTTAAGGGAAGAAACTCTCACCTTAGGTTCAAGAGAAACCAAAGAGAGAGACTTTTTAATTAACTATGCATATCAAAATATGCAGTATTACTTCATACCATATTTGACAATAAGCTTCATTATAGCTGACATTGCCCGTGCTAAACTTTTTAAATTAAAAAAATAAAGAACTTTAGCAAAATATTTAAAAACAAGGATAATTTTTTTTTTCTTTTGAAGTAAATGGTGCAAATATATATATATATATATATATATATATATATATTCTTTTTTTCTTCATACGTATTAACATTATAAATTTATTTATTAGCTATCAAGCGTTGGATTTATCTACTTTTATATAATCGATATATTATAATCCTTAATTTATATCTTATAAACAATCACTAAATTTATTATATTCAGTGTGCACTATGGAAAAAACTTGTGATTTTTCTTCTCAAAACACAGTGATACAATAAAGTTAGTGCAAGACATGTGAGTTATTGAATAAGAATAATAAACTTTTTGTATGGTTATTGATGAAAATATTTGTTTAATTTTTTTAATTATAAGAAGACACTGGCACATTACCTTTTAATACATGTGGTTATACATCTTTATTCCATATTGGTGGCAGGGACGTAACTACACAGGCTAGGGTAATCTCACCCTTGCTCTTTAAAAAAAAGTTAAAATATTAAAAATACAATGTAAATTTACGAAAAATACACATGTAATTTTATCAAAATACCATTTATAATTATTATTACACCAACTAATAGATTTATTCATATGCTGTCCCTGTTATATTTCCTCTTTTTTATATATAAAAGAGACTTTTATGGCAATTTTATCTCTCATTCTCCAAAATTGATTCAACTTCTTTCTAATTTTTTTTTAAAAAAATTTGTCTTCAAAATATATATTCTTTATGAGTTGCATGCGTTTGATTATTTTATTTCGTTTTGAAATATTATATTAATCTAGTTTTAATTTATAAATGTTATACTATCATATTTTTTATCCAAATGTTATAATTGATAAATTTGATATTTTGAAAAATAGCATGACACAACTTAATTAGTGTACTTTGATTGAATTAGTGTTCCAATTTCTTTTAATGTTTTGTTTTTATATTAAAAAAACGTATTTATTTAGAATATGCCTTTTACTGGCTATGTCTCCTTAGTAGGTGTATATTCGTTTTTTTAATTATTTTTCTCGTATCACAGAGGTTCACACAAAAAAATTTATTCAAACCCACTATAGTGTTGAATCCTGGTTACTCCTTGATTGATAGTCTCGAGTTCCACCATACGTATTTTTAAAGTATGTGGGGTGTAATAGTTGCAATACTTCAAATAATAATAAGGGATAATTACCTATGTGATCATAAATTTAGTGACACACTATCAAAATGGCCATTAGATTGATATTTCGTTTCAAAATGACCATTTTTTTATACCAAAAGTGTGACACTAATGACCATTCCATCCAATTCCATCCAATGAGTGACATTTTGGTAAATAAGGGGATGCAATTAATTTATTTTAGATGTTTTTTGGAAATCAATTTTTTCTTTTATTTTTTGAAACGAATAATTATATTTAGTGTGTATATATACGTATAGCATATCTCAAACATATATATGTATATATATATATATATATATATATATATATATATATATTGAGTCTCTCATAAGAGATCCCTTATTTTAATCTCGGTAAGGACCTTGATGAAAATATATTGATTTTAATGAATTTTGATCTAAATTTTTTTTGTGGATGATGAATTCATTGAAATCTATATATGAACAAAATTTGAGAATTTTTCGAATACAAGAACTAGTTTTGGGGATCCAAAATTTGGATAAATAGCTCTAGTGCTCTGAAAATTTTCAAATTTTATTCATATGTATATTACAAAATGCTTATATATATATATATATATATTTATATATATAAATAGCATATCAATGATTCTTAAGAACAAATCACGTACACACAATTTTTGACACAAATTTTGACATAATTTTGTAGCCTTTTGATCAATAATATACTAATGGTTTAGATCAATACACATGTCTCTTCTTTGTTTTTTTTTATAGATTTTTTAGATTTTGTAGCTTTAATCTTCTCAATATATATATATATATATATATATATATATATGTATTTGAGATATGTTATACATATATACACACTAAATATAATTATTCGTTTAAAAAAATGATTTAAAAAAAATCTAAAATAAATTAATGTCATTCCTTTATTTATCAAAATACCATTCATTGGATGAAATTAGATGAAATTAGATGAAATAGTCATTAATGTCACATTTTTCGTCAAAAATAGTCATTTTGAAACGAAATCTCTATCTAATGGTCATTTTGAAACGAAATCTTAATCTAATAACTATTTTGATAGCGTGTCACTAAATTGATAGTCACTATAATAATAATAAGACACCAATTCAATAAAATTGCTTAAGAATATGGAATAAATAAATAAATATATATATATAGGGGTGAATTCATAAAGAACCAAAAAGTTTATCAGTTTATTGTTTTTAGCCACAAAATTTATTTTTATTGTTTTCGTCAGTTTTTACCACTTCTGGATAAAAAAGTCCTTAAGTTTGAAATTCAAAAAAAAAAGAAGAAGGTAAAAAGCTGTCGTGAAAACGACATATCAAACTTTTGTTAGGGTTACAGTAAAAAATGAGAAAGAGAGAGAAATGAAGAGAAGAGAAGCCGTCGCTGCCGCTCGCCGTCGCTGCCGCTCGCCGTCGCTGCCTCTCGCCTTCGCAGCAGCTCGCACCTCTGTCGTCGTCGCTGCTGCTCGCCGTCGCGTCGAATATTTCTTGCCGTCGCTGCAGAAAGAGAGAGAAAGGAAGAGAAGAGATCGCTGCGTCGCCGTCGCTGTCAGTCGCCGTCGGTCGCCACCAGTCGCACCTCTCTCCCAGTCGGTCGGTTGGCGTCGATCGCTCCTCTCTGGAATCTGAAGATTTGGGTATCGTTTGCTGAAAGTTTATTGTTTAACTGACACTTTTTTTTTTAATTTCAAATTATGTTAACTTACTTAATTGCTTCTTTGGTTTTAATTATTTATTGATTTATTGATTATCGTTTTTGTCTTCAAATGGTTTCTGGGTTTGTTTTGTATTTAGGTTTTTTTTTTAATTGGATTGTTTGTCAATAAATTTTAAAATTTAAGTTTACAAAAAATAAAACAAAAATAGAGCTGTAATTCTCTAAATAGAAATAATCACCTAAAGAAGAAGAAAATGGTTAATTGAATGGGAAACAAGATAGAGTTGAGACAATAATATCTTGAGGTGGGTGATGAAGACTGAAGAGGTTGCATTCAAAAAATCCGAAAGTCACTTTGCTTGTTCATCACTGGAAAGTGGAAACTCATTTATTTTTCCATCTATTTATCTTTCACCCGAACCTCATGGGTGTCAGTGTAATTTCCCCCCCTTTGAAATTTCAACTTAGAGAGCTGACAGAATTTAATGATGTAATTTGTTTGTACTAGCATGTAACTTGTTTATACTAGCATGTAACTTGTTTGGACTGACATGTAACTTGTTTTCAATTAACTTGTTTATACTATCATGTAATTTGTTTATACTGGCATGTAGCTTGTTTGTAGTGGCATGTAGCTTGTTTGTAGTGGCATGCAACTTGTTTGTACTGGCATGTAACTTTTTTTATACTGGCATGTAACTTTTTTTAATACACACTAATGCATTTATTTATTTGATTTTGTAGATGGAGAACATAAATTACGTGGATTTTCTCATAAAACCGAGGAGTTCGTGGATAAAAAAATCCACCACCAACGTATACTGCAATTTGAATGGCCTCCCAGATATTGTAAAGGTTCTCCAAAAAGTTGGAGAATTACAAGAGTTGCGGAAGACATGTTTTGGGCACCTACTTGGTTTCCCTAAAGAGTTGACTTTTTCTGCTGGTGTACTTCATAACTTGCTATTGAGGCAGATACATGTACCTGGTGTAACCGGAGCAAATGAGTTACACTTTTTAGTTGGTGGTAAACTGACGAAGTTCTCACAAAGGGAGTTTTGTTTGGTTACGGGGCTACAATTTGGGGTGATGTCGAACATATTCTTGAAACCGTATGCTGCCACTAAAGATGGGATCCATGTTAGGTATTTTGAGAATGATGAGAATATACGACTTACAGACGTATGGGCGAGGTTTATGGCTGGGGGATTTGATCAACCAAAGAGATGGTCTGAAGATGGCCCTAGTATTGATTGCGAACAACGTGTTGTTCGGTCAAGATCTTAGAAGGAAAGCCACATTATGGCTTTTTCACATGGTGGAGGATTTAGAAGCCTTCAATTCTTTTCCATGGGGGAGTTATGTGTATATGATGACAATCCACTACCTATGACAAGGATTTCGGTCCGCAAATGCACCATTGAAGCACATCGCGCACTATAACTTCTACGGTTTCCCTTGGGCATTAGAGGTGAGATTTCAAATATTATATTAATGCATTTCTCCATAACTTGATTTTTGAAGTACAAATATTTTAAGTTTGTTAAAATTTTAGATATGGGCAATGGAAGCTTTCGGATCGTTGATTGATTTGGTGGGGAAAAACTTAGGCCACAGACATCCTCGTTTGAAGAATTGGAGAATATTTAAGAGGCCTCACGATTTCTTTGGGAAATTTGCAAAGTATGAAAAAGAAGTGGCAGATGGAAAGGTTCGTTTTTTGTTTCCCAATTTTTGTTATAACTGGCATGTAACTTCAATTTGGCCTGGCATGTAATTTGATTTTGTCCTGGCATGTAACTTGAATTTAGCCTGGCATGTAACTTCAAAATGCATTGGCATGTAACTTGCAGCATGTAACAATACTGAAATTTGTTTTGGAACTTGTGTGTCAACTGTGAAATATGTTCTAACTAGCATGTAACTTGAAATTGCACTGACATGTAACTTGAATTTGCACTGGCATGTAACTTCTGGCATGTAACATCACTGGAATTTATTTTGGAACTTGTGTGTCAACTGTGAAATATGTACTAACTGGCATGTAACTTGAAATTGCACTGGCATGTAACTTGAATTTGCACTGGCATGTAACTTCTGGCATGTAACATCACTGTAATTTATTTTGGAACTTGTGTGTCAACTGTGAAATATGTACTAACTGGCATGTAACTTGAAATTGCACTGGCATGTAACTTGAAATTGCACTGGCATGTAACTTGAAATTGGCCTGACATGTAACTTGCAGCATGTAACAATACCGGAATTTGTTTTGGAACTTGTGTGTCAACTGTGAAATATGTACTAACTGGCATGTAACTTGAAATTGCACTAGCATGTAACTTGAATTTGCACTGGCATGTAACTTCTGGCATGTAACATCACTGGAATTTATTTTGGAATCTAATGCAAAATAATGATGACACTTTTGTTGATTGTACAACATGTTATGTTGGAGGAATTACATCCAACCGACGATGAAAAGACACAACCTTACTTGGTTGGTGTTGACACAGATTTGGCAGAGGGTCCACAGTTTATAGCACTCAATGTTGAATTAGACGATGGTGAGAAACAGCCTAATGTTGATGTTGATGATGATGGTAATGAAGATGGTAATGATAGTGGTAATGATGGAATTCAGTCACGACCTCAACAAAACAAGCAAAAACCGGTGAAGAGGAAGGTGTCACCTCATAGACAAAAAATGGCAGCAAGGACCAAAAGGCAACGTACATCTCCAGACACGTCACCGGTAAGTCAATACCTAACCGATACTAACTGTGCTAAGTGAAATACCTACCAATATTAATTGTTTTTTTCTTTCAAAACTTTAGGTGGGTGATGACTCGACTGACTCTTCTCGATTAATGAGGGAAGTAATGAGTGCAATGTCAGATCGATTTAAAGACATTGTGAAGAAGGAGATTAAGAAGGAGATTTCGGCAATGGAGGGTCGCCTAAACGCACGGCTTACCAGCGTGGAGGCAAGTTTGGCTTAATTTGTAAATCAACGTCGCCAGGTAACTAATTATAACATTGTTTTAAGGGTAATGTAACTTTATGTATTAGCATGTAACTTCGTCATGACATGGATTTTTTTTGTTCAACAGACTACCCCTGAAGTGCATGACTTCTCCACACCAGTACATCAACATTTTGAATCACATAGAGTACAGACTACCCCTGAAGTGCAAGGGGACTATATGGGGAGTCCTAATGTTGGGGGGGATGGTACCGTTGGAAAGGGGGTTGGTGAGGGAGATGCTACCCCCAGTGAGGGGATTGTTGGGGGTGATGCTACCCCCAGTGAAAGGATTGTTGGGGGTGATGCTACCCCCAGTAAGGGGATTGTTGGGGGTGATGCTACCCATAGTGAGGGGCTTCATATTGTGGTCCATAACTCTTTGCTCCCGGAGGCAATGGTGGTGCAGACCCCTTCCCCATCTGAGGACGACACAACAATGCTAAAGTACATCGCTGTAAAGAATGAGCGTGAGAAGCACTTGAAGATTACATCTCGCTACATGAATTCACCCTACATTGACCCTTTCCAAGAGCCTGACAAGGAAAAACAAAAGTTAAAGACAGAATATTCACGTTTTAAAAGAAGTAGAAAAGATGCAGCGTAAGTCTCTGTATACATTAACCTTTTTCATACAATCATTTTGGTTTATAATAACTTGTAAGTTAAAAATGTTGACTGTTCAACACAGGTTGAACGTCGGTACAGACTACTATGCAACAAAACAATTCTTTGTGGAGATGGAATCTCCAACATGTTGGTTGTCTAATGAGGTTAGTGATTTCTAGATATATAATTCTGTAACATTTTTGAATAATTTTTTATGGAACTTACTTCCATACAAAATTATTAAAACGTACTAATTTTTATTAACATATATCTTCATGTAGCATATTGACGCGTATATGAGCTTGTTATGTAAGCAAAGACGGTTGAAATCTGATATTTACAAATCAGACGTTGCAGTGCTATGCTCGGACTTCTTCGTAAGGACTTTATAATAATTATTTTTTTCATATATTCCGTTGACAGAAATTTATACATATAGTAAAAAATATGTTTATTTTGTAGGCAAAGTTGCGCGAGGAATGGAAGAAATTCCAACCGTCTGAGGATGCACCATTGACAGGTGAATTCGATGCATTGTCATATAAATGTCCAACAGATTGGTTGTTGTATGCATCGGGTGACAAGCCTGGATGGGGAACATGTTGGTCATCTGTTCGATATGTAAGTATTGTTTCACATGTTATATAAACAAATACATTAAACACCACTCATTTTTTTAATCCTTTCTTGCAGGTGTTGGTCCCATGTGCGGTTGGCGATCCAGATGGACATTGGATCTTATGTGTAATTGATTTGGAGAAACGAACTGTTTGCATTTATGATCCATTACACCGTCAGAAGAAGATTGCCACTCGTAGGAAGCAAATCACCCCACTTCTGCGTTTCATTCCAGTCATTCTACAGGAGTCCGGGTATTATCAGTAAAAAGGCATAGAACCCAAAGAGACAATGTTTACTGTTTAACAATCAATTCCGAAAAAGTTACCCGCACAATTGGACAATGATAGTTATGGCATTTTCATATGTCGATACACAGACATGTTGATGCGTCATAAATGTTTTTGGGGATGGGGAACCAAGAATGTCCCCGGGTTTAGGGAGGAAATTGCACTAGAGATATTTGCAAATAGTGTAGCGTCAGATTGATAACTTTGTTGGTACATCATCATTGTTTTTGAAGTTCTTGAAATGTATGGAGTTGTTTACATTGTTAAATGCATAAGTTCTTGAAATGTATGAAGTTTACTGTGAAAATCAATAGTAACCGGCATGTAACTTGTAACTTGCAGCATGTAACTTAAAAACACTGGCATGTAACTTAAAAATGCACTAGTATGTAACTTGCAGCATGTAAAAATACTGGAATTTGTTTTCAGTTTTTAAAAATACTGGCATGTAACTTCAAAATGCATTGGCATGTAACTTGCAGCATGTAAAAATACTGGAATTTATTTTCAGTCTTTAAACTGTTGAACACTGGCATGTAACTTCAAAATGCATTGGCATGTAACTTGCAACATGTAAAAATAATGGAATTTATTTTCAGTCTTTAAACTGTTGAACACTGGCATGTAACTTGTAATTACACTGGCATGTAACTTCAAATGCACTAGCATGTAACTTGCAGCATGTAAAAATACTAGAATTTTTTTTCAGTCTTTAAACTGTTGAACACTGGCATGTAACTTGTAATTACACTGGCATGTAACTTCAAAATGCACTAACATGTAACTTGCAGCATGTAAAAATACTGGAATTTGTTTTCAGTCTTTAGAAATACTGGCATGTAACTTCAGTCTTTAAAAATACTTGAATCTTACTTAATAAAATCTAAAATACAAAATATAAGAATTACAACATCATTGCTAATACCTAAGTCGTACCACCAACTTCCGATGTCAATGGACATTTCTGTGAATTGTGGCCTTCTTCTCCACATTTCCTACACCTGTACGGTCTACGTGGTCACTTCGATGTTGAAGATGTTGCAGATGTTGCAGATGGACATGGTTGAGGAGCCTGACATGGTTGAGGATTCTTACAATTCTGTCGGTTGTGACCAGATTATTTACAAATCGTACAATTTCTGGTCTTTCCATTTCCATGCTCCCCGGCAGATTTAAATCTTTTCTTTTTTGGCCTTCCAGCTTGTGCACGAAAAGGAGGCGAATGAACAACCTTTGATCGCACATCTTGAGGAATATTCCATTCACTAGGATGCCCAACCGGGAAGATGTTCCCGGAATATGCTTCAAGCCAACTAGTAGTTTTGTAGCAATCCCCACAAAAATCTGGAAAAAGCTTCTTTGCATACCTACAAAATTAGAGATTATGAGTAATTAAATGAATCACATTTCTTAAGATGCTAAGATGCAATGGTACAAAAGGATAATAACCTTATTGCGGCTAATGCATGGCGACATGACAATTTATCAACTTGAAATTTCGTACAGCTACAAGTCTTTTCAGAAAGGTTCACCAAACCATCTTTATTTCCATCCTTCACATTGAAGTTAACCGAATCAATTGGACGAACTGTGTACTTTTCTGAATCTTTATTTCTTTCTTGTATTAATTCAGTGGCCCATGGAGTCAATTGTGTCCGGGTTTTTTCAGCCTTTGTACGGCGCTTATAAAACCATTTCTGGAGCATCTCTCTAATAATTTCAACCATGGTTGTTATTGGCATTTGGCGAGCATGTACCAAACATGAGTTCATTGACTCGGCAATGCTTGAGGTCATCAACCGATAACGCCTAACGGGAGAGTAAGCACGAGACCACCTTTCGGGCCCAACATTTATTAAATCTTCGAATGCTACCCTATTAACCTTCATCATCTCCAACATCACTTCCTTGAAATCAGCTTTCCGGTAAGCCTTCCATGCTTGTTTGAAAAGAAGACTCACATCTTTCCTTTTGTAATCATTTTTGATGTTTTGAGCCATGTGAAACACACAATATCCATGCGGTACAATAGGGTACACTTTCTCCATTGCAGCCTTGATTCCGAGGTGGCGGTCGGAAATGATCATGCAATCCTTAGGACTACCAATAGCATTTTTAAGCTCATTTAAGAACCAAGTCCATGACATTTCATCTTCAACGTCGCTGAACCCATATGCCAAAGGAAAAACCTGGTTGTTTGCATCCAAACATATAGCTACAAACATAATACCAGAAAATTTACCCTTCAAGTGAGTACCATCAATGGCAATAACCGGTCGAATCACGGTATAAAATCCATGAAGTGATGCGGCATGGGCAATGAACAAATATTCAAACTGATTTGCAACATTTGTCTTCATTGTAGTAATAGTCACTGGATTTACTTCTTTCAATCGATGACAGTAAGCAGGCAACAGTTTGAATGATTCTTCGGGAGGACCAAAAACAGAAGCCTCTGCATGATCCTTTGCCCTCCAAGCCTTTGTATACAACAAATGAAGTCCATGATCCACTTGCATTTCTACCATTATGTGTTTGGGTTTTAGAGAGTGGCCGTGTACTTGCAACTTTGGTGCTAATAGTTCGCCGCCAGTCCAAGAATTTGCTTGTCGAAGACGTGCGTGGAAACCATCGATATTGCAAGTATGATCCTTCAGGAACATTCGAATCACCCAATATTCTCCTTTTTGCATCTTAAATGCACGTAATTGGAATTCACACTCGCCATCCTTACATCCGGCCTCATAACGTGTCTTGCTAGATCTTCTAATCCGGACTTCAAATTGCTCCTTCAAAGCATACATATGCAACGTTCGCTTAAGATCTTTCTTGCATTGAAATATTTTACCCTTGTATAACCGACCATCATCTGAAATCGATTCCTCCTTGCTAATGGGTTCGAACGAATACCTTTCGGATCTAGGAATAATCCAACCTTGTGGGGAAGCATGTTCACAACTTTGATCAACACCGTCACCCAATCCATCCTCTCGAAAGGAATCACCACTAAATGTAGCAAAACCCGATAGACCATCACATCCATGTCCTCCAACACTCCCAGCACCAGAACCCACACTATGATTGCAATCTTCATGTCCGTGACTACCTCTGTCAATGTCGGGTATCGAGCTATCATCCCTATTATCGGTGTCTGATGACTTACTGTTCTCTTCATCATCAATGGTTTCATCATTACAGACAATTGGATCTAACATTGGAATGGACCCACATGTTGCCAGTTGCCAAAGAAACCCGCCATACATGGGTTGTGGAGTAGGTAGGTTACATTGTTGAAGAAACGTTGAATGTACTAGGTTGTCATCTTCCTCCAATATAGTACCATTCTGCACACAATGTGTTGCTACCTTCTTCGAAACGGTAACATAAACCTCGGGTAATAACTTATCTTCATCCATCATACATGACACGTCTTTGTCATTCTCAATTCTCAGACGGGCAGTACCAGTAGTCGTAAAGGCAAACGAGCATAATTCTAGGGTAGACCTATGAGCTTCAACTTTAGCAACATCTTGAACCAACTTCACCAAGTCATCATAAGTCAAACCGATAGGAACATGGACCCACTTTGTCATACCACCCTCGTAACAATTGGCCACCCAACTTCCACCGTGATGGATGACCAATTTCTTTGCACCCATGTTCCTGCATGTCAAGTATTTACATGAAACATTTAAACTGGCTGGGAACTGACATGTAACAAAACAATAACTGATGGCATGTAACATGGGTACAAAAAATGACAACTGACATGTAACTTTAAAATAAACTGGTATGTAACATGGGTACAAAAAATTACAACTGACATGTAACTTTAAAATAAACTGGCATGTAACTTACAAATACACTATCATGTAACTTTAAAATAAACTGGCATGTAACTTACAAATACACTATCATGTAACTTACAAATACACTAGCATGTAACCTGAGAACAAAATATCACAGTAGCAGGTTTCGCTCTAAACTTACAAATACACTAGCATGTAACTTTAAAATAAATTGGCATGTAACTTACAAATACACTATCATGTAACTTTAAAATAAATTGGCATGTAACTTACAAATACACTATCATGTAACTTACAAATACACTAGCATGTAACTTTAACATAAACTAGCATGTAACCTGGGAACAAAATATCACAGCAGCTGGTTTCACTCTAAATTGAAACCGATGTCTTTATCTTCATATAAAAAATAATGATCATTGTAAAAAACAAGTGGGTAAGAGATACATACCGTTGAAAAACGTCGTTTGGCTTCTGATGGTGGTGTCTTTGCCCGAAAATTTCAGCTTCGGATGGTGGTGTCTTTACCCAGAAATTTCAGCTTCGAATGGTGGTGTCTTTGCCCAGAAATTTCAGCTTCTTACCCACACAATTTCAGCTTCTTACCCACACAATTTCAGCTTCTTGCCCAAAATATTTCGTTGAGACTTCGTCTTGCCCAGATTGAAGATTTCGTGAGACCGAGATTGAAGATTTCGTGAGAGAGAGAGAGAGATCTGAAAAATTTCGTGAGAGAGAGAGAGAGCTCACAATTTCGTGAGAGAGAGTGTATGTTTTCGGTGAAAAACATATTTGAAGGATTTGGAAATAAGAGAAATTATTTTTGGGGGGAAATATTGAAGGAAGTAAAGACAAAATAAATGTATATTTGGAAGTTCAAGCATAAAAAATGTTAAGTATAATCATAAATATATATTTGGCTAAAAACAATAAACTCATATATTTTATGACCATTTTTTACAATTTTCTCATATATATATATATATATATATATATATATATATTACGTTGAAAATTTTCATCTCAGTGCGTACTGATAAATATTTATCAATGCGTTGCATGTGAACCCTTAGATTCAATTATTTTGATACAGTCTGTATACAATTGTCAATACTTATCCATAATCTATGACACATGTACAATACATTGATAATATTTATATCAGTGCACATCGAAGATAAAATAACTGTATATTACGTAATATTCAACCGATATTAATATTGTTCCCGATATTTCCATCTTTAATTATTTACTTCACTGCGAAAGGACGGCGATGTCGCTGCGAAGACAAATCAAGTGCGATCCATCGAATCTATGATTGCACCTGTAGAGTGTAGTAGTATACCCAAGATTGGATAGAGGATTGTGTTAGTACTACGTGTCGACGGTCTTATTGGACCAAATCAGATAAGCCAAGCTTCATACGATTTCCCAAAATCCTCAAACGTAGAATTTTAAAACTTATAATTATGTGTCGATTTTTTCTCTGAGTTTAATTAAAAATTAAATCTTTATTTAGTTAATTAGTTTTTATTCTAAAAAAGACATGTTTGTAATTATGTGGAATCTGGGAGGGTGTAGTTTTACTAGCTAGTACATATAATTGGAAATGAACCCATATATATATATATATATATATATATATATATATATAATAGAGAGAAAATTTTTCAATTCAATAGAATTGATATTACTTCATCAGTACGTTGGATGTGGACCATTAGATTTACATACTTTGACTCAAAGTGTATATACTTGTCAAAACTTTTTCATAATCTATGGTTCACATTCTTCGTCCTGATATATATATATATATATATATATATATATATATATATAAAATAATTTTCACATAAGTGCGTACTGATAGAATTATATAATGATATTGAATGTGAGCCACTCATTTTATATATTTTGACTTGGTATGTATGCACTTGTCAAACTCTTTTATATATGAGTGACTCACATTCAATGTCCTTATATAATTCTATCAGTGCGGACTGACAGGAAAATGACTGATATATATATATATATATATATATAATTTTTCTATTGTCAGTTTGTCCCGAAGAATGTTGACCATTAGATTTACATTTGTCAAAACTTCTCCATAATCTATGGTCCACATTCTTCATCCCGATATAAAACTGACAGTAGAAAGAATATATATATATATAAATAAATATAAGCTTCATTAATGGAGTCTGCATAAGGCTTTATATTCTCTCTTATTTTAATAAATCTGGGAAGGGGAATACATTTCAGTTTTCACGATACAAATTGTAATTTGGCTGCTTTAAACGGTACATAACTACCCATTCTCATTTATTATTTTATATTATAACCCTCTTTTAAAGTTTTAGCTCATGAATATAATTTAGTTATTATTTTTTTAATGCTCCTGCGTTTTGTTGATGAAAAACAATAAGAAAAGAAACTATAATAACTTTAAACAGAGGACTTCATGTTGAGTTGGATTCCTGTCTTCAGTACAGATGTGTTTTTATTGTAAACTTGATCATCTGTACAAGAACTTGACTAGATTTCAACAATTTACATGACCACACAACTTTCAACTTATAATCAGTTTATTTATTTTCAATTTTGCTGTTTAGCTTCCTGAATTTTGATTATCAACTTCACTGGACTCCATTTTTTCTTTCGAGATTAGAGAAAGACGTATAATCTATAAAAAAGAACAACTTAGAGTGTATGATTTTTGGATTATACAGAGCCAAAATCCTTTTTTTTTCTTTGTCATGGACCTCCATCCCCCATTGTTGGAGGTCTGTTGTAACTTATTTTTTTTTTCAGAAACTTAAAATTCTTCAAGGGCATTTTTGTTTAAAAGTGGAAAATTAAATTGACAAAAACAATAAAATTTTTGGGAATTGATAATTTTAAAATGTGATAAACTTATGAAACTATTTTTGAAAAGAGGCCTAACATTTGAAAAAGTCGTAGTGTAGTCTAGGTAATTTGATGCGTAGATTGATGCTAGGTGGGTTAGATGTTACTAGTTCACCTTCATAAAAGTGGTGAAAGCAGGATTGTAGCTTGAAATATTGTTTCGATCTATAGCAGTTCAATATTTAGCAGTCATCAAGCCAAAGGACCAGCCTTTCCATTTTCTTTTATAATTGTTCTTGGAACTTCAAATTCATCATTTGCTATTACATATGTCCAATGTAGTTTTTGTGTATTGAAATGTAGAAGAAACAGTATAGTTTGTCACACATTTCTTTGCGTAAAGAATATATATATATATATATATAGTCTGTTATAACTTTCTTGTTTGATTCTGCTATCATCAGCTGCCTGCATGGCTGTGGTTCCATTATGCTGCAAAATACCGTCTAAAGAACAAGTAGTTGTTCCTAAACAAAATTCAGTAAGAAACAGCGAGCAAGAGTTCATCTGTGGCCGCATTACCGTTACAAATAGGAGAAGGCATGATACTTGTAGCAGAGGATCTGTCCTGTGGAATGTGACGAATAGTAGTTATGTAAAATCCTTTTCTAAACAAAATATCTGCAGGGTATGCTATGCATCCGAGTCTAGTACTAGTAAGGGGCAGCTGAGATTGTTACACTCATATTTTGCCAAACAACACCAACATGATGCAAATCAGATTTCTTCCAAATTTTCTAATAAGACGACAGAGATACTTCGTACAAATGCAAACAAGGGGCTGGACTCTTTAGATGCTTATCTGGGAAAACTTAACAAAGGTAACATATACTTATATATATATATATATATATATATATATATATATAAGGTGCTGGATTTTATATTATTGCCTTCGTCTTGATTCAGACTATTATATTTTAATTACATAGCGAAAAGAATAATTAGAAGTCTCCATTGGTCTTTGTGATTCAATTTATAAAATTTGGATGAAACATGATTATTAATGTTAGAGCTTGAATAGTATTGATGTGCCCTTGACCTAGTGGTCTTGAGTTCAAAATATTTTTTGTGAAGTTTTGAGTTCAAATCTTGGGAACCCTTATTGTACATAAATCAAATAAAAAAGATGGGTCTGTTCAATCCACAAAATTCTATCATTACACGTGTGTTAGGGCTGGGGCTGGCATCACATCCCACATTGATAGCGAGCGTTGACACGTAAGGTTATGGGTGAACGACGCAAGCTATCTATTTCTCTTTTCTTTTCATAATTTTCAACTCAAATCACACAGACCAACTAGAGTTACTTTAGCTGTTCTTTAATCATGTCCAAACAATTTTGACAATTAACTGAGGTTATTTGCCTCATGCTCTTCTTTTCATTCTTTCATGTAGAGTGCAACAATTCAGGAGATAGTTAATACTTGTCTATTCTAATTTTTTTGGTATATTTAAGTTGTAATTTTTGATCTGTATCAGGTTTTTCCTTTTGCATATGCTTTAATCCCATTTCCTTTTAACAATTTATATATCGTTTTGCAGTAGTAGATTATTAGCACTTATTTTTTATCTGAATTTTTAAATCTATATTATTTTGTACTTTCAGATGCAAACTTAGGAAATTATGTGTCGTCTGCTTCCGATGACCAAAACACTGAAAGTAATCTGGTAGTGACACCATATTCTGTGAGAAAAACACTGAAAGATTATAGGAAGTTGAGACAAAAGGAGAGTGGAAATGAGGAATTACAGCAGGACAATGAAACCCCTGATCTCTACTTAATGTAAGACACAAATTCACTGACTGGTGTTACTATCTGTAGCTTATTGAATTTCTGATGCTTGTTTATTCTTTATTCTGGTTGCAGAAGTACATTGGCTTCTATAAATATTGCGGTTTTCTTGTTTGAAATAGCCAGCCCAATCAGGAACTCCGAGTTTGAGCTCTTTTCTCTTCCATTGCTGTATGGTGCCAAGATAAATGACTTGATCCTGATTGGAGAGTGGTGGAGGCTAGTGACGCCAATGTTTCTGGTACAAGGTTCACATTTGGGTTCGTAACGTTCCCAATCTGTTTCCTGCATTGCATTCAATTAGTAGAGTCGGTCAACATTGACAAACTGTTGAAAATTTGAGTTATTAAATTGAAAGTAGGGATCATGGATGATATCAAAGCACTACTGAATTGATTTGATGTTGTGAAATTTCTCATATTAGAAATGGTTGCTTAATTTGCTTCAAAAATGGCAAATGCAGCACGCTGGGGTTGTTCATGTAGCTCTTAGTTGTTGGGGACTTGTTACTTTCGGGCCTCAAGTTTGTAAAGGGTATGGCTCATTTACATTTTTGTTGATATACACACTTGGAGGAATTTCTGGCAACTTGACAAGCTTTCTTCATACTCCACAGCCAACTGTCGGTGGGACAGTAAGTATCACTCCAACTCCATTTTATCACATTTTTCTTCTTCATTATGAATGACATGTCCTTCAATGTTGGCAGGGACCAGTGTTTGCCGTAATAGGCACTTGGCTCATTTATCAAATCCAAAACAAAGATGTGATTGTGAAGGATCCTTCAGAGAGCAGTATGTTCCACAAGGCAATAATTGCTACAGCTCTCGGATTCATAATGACCAATTTTGGCCCTGTAATTGATAATTGGTAAGACTTGTACTACATCCATTGCTCGATCCTTAGCATACATACTCCGATTTCTTTCTGGTATTGAATTGGTAAACGTTGTAGGACACATTTGGGAGCAGCATTTACGGGGATGCTATATGGGTTTCTAACATGCCCAATTGTACAAGTGGATGAGACATCTTCAAGGAGTCAAGAAGAAAGAATCACACTTGTTAGACAATCAGCAGATCCTTGTAAATCACTTTTTATTTTCACTATCTTCATCCTTGTTTTAAGCTCCTCTTTGCTTTTCTTTTTTGAACCTCTCTGACTTTGTAGGATAAGTTGCAGCACAATATGCATATTTTATTAGATGTGCTTTCAACTTCTTCAATAGTTTTATACAAGTTCTGAATTTTCTGTTATTATTGTCATTGAGATTAATGAATTTGAAGAATACAGTAGAATATTTGATGACTTAAATGAATAAAACAATCATATAAGTTCATCAGAGTTTATCAAACATCTGAAATATATGTCCAAAGATGGATCTTCATCACTCATGGAGATCCAATCTCTATCAGCTGAAGGAGATCCATCTCCGTCGCTACATGGAGACCCAGATTAGTTGATTTGAATCTCCATCTCCATCTTCATCCATGATTAATGGAGATCCAGATTGGATCTTTACCGTCCATCGACGGAGATTCAAGCTCCGTGATTGGTGATATTTTTTTTTATTGTTGGCATGTTTTATTATTTTTCTTGATGGTGTCTAAGGCTTAGTTTGACATTGTTGTGCTGTGGGTGGAATTGCTTTTGATTCTGCTCTGGGAAGAATTGCTTTTGGATTTGCTGTGAGAATAATCAACCGAGTGTTTGATAAACTGTTTTTTAAAAGTGTCGTGAGAACCAAAAGAAATTTCAATTTTTTGAAAACAAATAATTTGTTTTATTTTTTTGTAACCATAAACATGTTATAAAATAAATAAATAATTTGTTTTATTTTTGTGTGACCATAAATATGCTATAAAATAAATAAATAATTTGTTTTATTTTTGTATGGCCATAAACATGTTATAAAATAAATAATTTGTTTTATTTTTGTGTAACTATAAGCATGTTATAAAATAAATAAATAATTTGTTTTATTTTTGTGTGACCATAAACATTTTATAAAATAAATAATTTGTTTTATTTTTGTGTAACTATAGGCCTGTTATAAAATAAATAAATAATTTGTTTTATTTTTGTATAACCATAATATATTATTACTTTTTTTTTATCTATTGCCATATATTTTGCGTATATATCAAGAAAACTCTTTTGATTTCTTCCATAACATTTTTCTAAATAGGAAAATATGTTTCAATGAGTCATGAGATTACAAAATTGAAATGGACAGCAAAAGATCCCCAATAAATGCTACAAGTGACCAAATAAATTACTGCTTCCTGGGAAGCAGTTTTCTAAAAACTACAAAAAATAGCTTCTCAAAACTGCTGTCGGGGAAGCCAAAAGTGACTAAAAACACTTCCCTATAATTTTACCAAACACCCTATGCCCAGTTTGGAATCACTTTTGGCCCTAAATGCAGTTCAAGAAGCATTCCCAAACTGGGCCTTAGTAACCTAATGTTTTTTGCTGATGTTTTTAGTATGATGGTCTCTATAGGTAATGACAAATGTTGACGGTGATTTTTGGAATTATGTAAATTTAATCACAGGTCACACAAAGTATGTTACAAAGTATGTTGAATTGATAATTGCGTAATGAATCAAAAAGAAATAATTGAGATCATGCAAACATGATTTTACGTGGAAAACCCATAAGGGAAAAAACCACGGTTGCCGATGACAGCGAGAAAGTAATTCACTATGAATAAATTGTTACAACTTCAGCCTCTCTCGCTCTCTAGAGTATCTATTGATTCGTTAGCCCCTTTTTGGGTGTTTTTAGGGTCTATTAATACATGCATAGAACCCTAATTCTTAGAGTACAAGTAAAAGGATATATGGTAGTAAATTAATAAAACTCTGACTTGTTGGAGTCGTGTTGTTCTTCTTTCCCGTTTTGCACTGTCTGTGTTTTAAATACAACATGTCTCTTGCCTATTCTGGACTCTGATATCTTTAAGGAAATTTGTTTCCTTATCAGAGTATGCTTCTAGACATCTTATTCGAGTAAGGTTCTTCCTCTGCGTATTTGAGTCATGATTGCATTGAATTCCATGCTATTAACGTGTCATGATTCTGAGCGTGTCTCGAAGTTGTTCACATGTCGCTCAGTCGACCATATGTTAAACCCAAAAATTTCCTTCACCCCTGACCAGGGATATAAACCCGATCGGGTAACCAAAACCCCGACCATTTTGGGTACCCCCGATCATTTTCTTTACTTTGATCAACTCAATTACTTTGGCTAAGTATTTTCAACTTGACCATCTAAGCAACCCTGACCATATATTACTGGAGCCACATTATGGTCCTCGTAGGTTATGGTCGTCGTAGGTTGGTTTAACATTCACTGACATGTCATCACTTAATCTCCATGAAACACGGCGTTTATGCTGACATCTCATCTTTTCGGATTTTACCAATAACAATACCCCCTTAAACATTCAAACTGAGCACCTTGCTCAACTTAGAGAACTCGCTCGGTGAGATATGTATAACTCGGGAGTCTTTTGTCTTGTAGCTCATTAATGCTTATTAATGCTTGACAGCTAGTCTTTAAATTTTAACCGCAAAACGTTTGATTTGCCTAGCTGATGTGACGTGTATGACGTAACTGACGGCGGCGATTCAAATTTTAAATGACGCTTGATCTCCGGGATTCGTACACCAACCACCACTCTCCCATGACGTCATCTTTGCCTATATATATTTTCAAAACCCTTCGTTTCCCTTTCACGTATCATTTTCTTCAAACTTGCTTCGAATTTTTCAGAACTCTTTATCTTCTCAAGTCTTTCTACTTTATCATCATCAGCGTTTATGTTTCGTCCGTTTCAAATCTTCAGGTATGGACTCTATTACTCGTCATCGTTTTGTTGAAATGCTTATGAGAGCTGTGGAAACCGACGATAAGGAAAACACCGACATGATCGAGTTTATCTTACGGGGTCATTCTCAAAACCCCACTGTAACTCAATCCACTGCTCTCAATGTTGATTATTCAATTGCCCATCTTGAGTTTCAACCTTCATCTTTTGATCCGGATATTGCTAACCCAAATGTTTCTTCTCCTAATACATGCCCAGATATGGTGAAGACAACATGATTAGGAGCAGATCAAACACTAGGGATTCTGCTGCAATCAACTTGAAGATTCCCCCCCCAAGTGTTAAAGATGAAGGATGTTCCCAAAAGGCGTCGAGCCCATCTACTGAAGTTTTCAACTGAACAACAGAGTGCTTTTGACTCCAAGGTGAACGTGGTTGGTGAACATGAGATCATAAAGTAGAGTGAGATGTTTGATCTCCCTCGACCGGCTCAGCTTAGCTCTTTATGAGCGGTGATCGTGCTATCTGGAATCCCCCTCGGGGCGCTGTGGCCATTTACGAGGCCATGCTCACATCAGGGGTCACGCTGCCCATTCAACCTTTCATCGCTCGGTTCCTAGCCAAGCTGGAATCGCTCATGCACAACTCACCCCGAACTCCTATCGGGTATTGATCAGCCTATGGCATCTGTGGTAGCAGATTGGTGCCAAACACCCCCTGACCCCTAAGAGATTCACAATTTTTATACGTTGGGGAGGTCGGACAACGAAGGTAATTTTCATCTTCAATCTAGTTCTCCCAACCATTGAATTCCCACCGGGTTTGACAGCGACCTACTTCTGCGTCCAGTAGAGACCACAAGGGTTTCATCTGGGGCTTCCCTTCGTCCAACAAATATTGGAAAAACAATTGGTTCTTCATTAGAGGCGAATGGGGCGAGGTCGTGGTTGCCGACCCTTGCCAAGAATTGGCCAGAAACAATGTTCCCATGCATTTTTGCAATCCTGGCCTGTGGAACAAGACTCCAGCCTTGCTGAATGAAGAAAAGGCTGGAAATGTAATTAAAGCTGCTCAGACTTCTTAGAAAGTTAGAGATCGCGAGGTACTGTTCGTTGAGACAGAGCTTTGGAGACTGGGATTGTTCCCTGCCATTTCCAACCGGCGCAAGCGATGTGAGTTTTATAATTTTCCCAATTTTAACTTACCTGGATTATACTTGCTTTGTATGACGTTTTTTGTGTTGATTGTTCAGTATATGAGGTGGACATCGTTGTTGGCGAGTAGGCCGAGAGGATCAAAAACCTTGACAAGGTTAGCCAAGCGAAGACTGCTGCCTAATTGGCTCAAGGGATTGCTCCCCCTCAACAAAATATGGTTGAACATACTTACAAGGCTGATCCTAATACTACCTCGGGTACTTTTGATCGGGAAAGAGAGAGAAGATCATTCGATCGGGATAGCGAAAAGAAGAGTCCCCCTAGGGGTTCCAAGACGAGGTTTACTAAAGAAGCAGCTGCCCGAAAGGTAGCCACATCTTTTGAAAGCTTTCCGGTCAGCAAAATGGCCAAGAAAATTGAAGGGTCCTCCACCGAAGCTGCTCTTAAAAAGAATGAGGTTAAAATAAGCGAAGGTCCAGTAGCTCATCAGACTGGAGTCAAGCTGATTATTCCTGAGGAGAAAGATGAGGATCAGGAAACGGTGACTGAATTGATCCTGAGGGAGCAGTGATCAAAGAGAAAAACTGATATTGTCTTTGTTACGTCTGACACTCATCCATCTGATCAACCCAGAGTGGATGATCAAACTCCTATTAGGGCCAGTGAGCAAGCTATCCCTCAACAAACGCAACCCTAGCTCCATCCGAATTGGCTCCGGTCCAAACTGCCTATCCAATGGATGGAGTCCCCTGTAAGCATCCTGTGCAACGCGCTGGCAAGGCTCCGATGCAATTTTTTGTCAAACGTCAGATAGTTTTTACTGACGAGGGGCAGGCTGAACATGAAGGATCAGCTGCTGACTCTCCTACTCCTGAAACTAAAGATGATCTGGCTGATCAAGGGGCAGATCATACTGACAAAATTACCTTACAGCTATGTCGTCTCCCAAGGGCCTCGCCGAGTGTTGGAATGAACCCTCCTGCAAGTGTCATCGAATTTGGTTCATCTGAAGCATTGATCAAGGGCAAATTGCTGCTACGTCTTTGGAAACTACTCCTAAAGCCATCCTGTCTGCATCCAGGACACCCCTGACTGCTCATCAGACTCGGAGTCACAGGGTGGTGGAAACACATGTCATTACGGGCCCTTCTGGATCTAGAGAAGCGTCGGTTGACCCCCTTGATATGTTACGGACCATGTCTGCTGGCAAAGACTAAGTTGGGAAAGGCTATTGGAAGGACTTCAGGAATGCCATCAACCATGAGCGGGTCCGCGCAGTTTACAACAATGGCATATATGTAAGCGTCTTTAGCTTTCTAATTGACCTCTTTCGCTTTCAGTTTATTATCATAACCTATCTCTTTTCTTTTCAGGCTGTGGAGGAGCTGACTAGAGCCATGATAGCTCATGAGAGGCAGGCTGCTGAGATCTCTCAGTTGAAGAAGAAGCTCCAAGGGAGAAAAAAAGAGCTTGATCTGCTTCAGCCAGTGAGTTAAAATTGAAGAAATCATATGAAGAGAGGCTGAAGCAGCGTGACATGACTGAAACGGTTTTGAGGAAGGTTATGGCTACTGTTGAGACCCGAGCTGACAATTCCACAACTAACCTCACTGGACCCGCCAGGAAAACTACCCACCTTAAAGCAAATTTGACCAAAGCCGAACAGAGGTGCACTGAACTGGAGCAAAGGCTGGTTCTGGAATTATAAGCTGCCGTTAGTCAAGAGGCGGAAGCTCGAGCTGCCAAAGAGACTCTAGCCTCTTCTCAACAGTCTATGCTTGAGGCCTAACAGGGATCTGAGGAAGCTAAGCTGTGTTATGAATGGCTGGCTGAAGATCTAAAGCAATAGAAGGTCAGCGTGGGGGTGCTTTCACAGGAGGCCAAGCTAGCTCTCGAAGTCCAGAGCTTTGATTGATATAAGAGGTCTCCTGCATTCGAAGTAGTTATGCTAAGAGAGCTAGAGTGAGGGCTAGTCACTGTTAGAATGTTCTTCTGGGCTAAAGAGAGGTCATCTGGTGAAGCTCAGCGTAGATGGGATCGGACGATCCAGAAACACAAGGCTGAGTCTCTGGATGCAATAAATAATCAGCGAATAAGATGAAGGGCCTATTGTAAGTCGATCTGGAGGGATCCTCACATCATGCACCTGGAGTTCCCTTCCAAGTCCTCTTTGGTAACTTTCTATACAAAGAAGGAGGGTGGCTAATCAACTAAGGGCATTGATGTTGGTCCATCACCTGAAATTGATTATTCGCCCTTCATGACCAACGATCCAGAGGATGACATCCATTGTCCAGACTTTGGGGACCTGACCAAAGGCTATAAAGATGAGAGCAAACGTCTTGGCGGTTCTGGGCCTAGCGGTCCCTCAACCACTCCTGGTGCCTGACTTGGCTGAATCAAGTGTTGACATCATTGCTACTATCATTCTTTCTTTTTCGACACATACCTTGTAAATTTTTCTATATTATCATATGCACAATTTTTTCATTTTAAATAATACAGATCTTTATTTACTTATATGAGCCTTCATGCTTTAATTGATGGTCTTTATAAACATGCGGTTTTGCTTTGATCGGTTAACAAATTATCCGACTGCTATTTACTTGGTCGGGTATCTTGTCACCCGACTGCTGCTAATCTGATCAATTATTTGTTTAACTGATCAAACTCGATCTAACCAGTTTTGTATTTGGCAGACCATTTTTTATTTGTTCAGTTATCTCATTAAGTGCTCATTATCAACCCAATCAATTATCTCATCAACTGACTAAACTTGGTCTGGTCGATTTCGTTATCTATTGGCTTTTATCTGACCTGATCAGATATATAGTCAACTAACCAAACTTTGTCTAATGTATGGATAATTTCAAATCTTGTTTGCTTGGGTTGCTTGCAGTAGCTTTTCTAGAAGTTTTGTCAAATAGTGTTCTTTTATGGACCATTCACATGGTATCTAATTTATAGACACTTATATTTTATCTGTCAACTAAGTCATTGGGACGTCTCCCAGTAGTCTGTTGCTCAAGATTCGTTGCAATGGGGATGACCCTCATCTCATTAACTTAACTTATCTTAACCCGGTATCTGACTGGCCGGAGTTCAAGTACTAGAATGGGCCTTTCCTATCCAACTTTCTGCGCATCCCATCATGTCTCTATGACCTGAAGGCGCTCTAACAGTGTTTATATACACCCAGTTAGTTTCGATGAATGTGCATTGTCTTTACGACACATGCTTTTGGCCTCATCACTAGGCCCTTCGAGAACCTATTTATCGTTAATGATTTTAGGTGCTACGAGTTGCTTTTGTAAACGAAAGCAATATTTGAACACTTTTTCCTTGAACTATTCTTTTCTTGAAAGGCTTTTATTGATAACTTCAATCAAAACTATAGAAAGAAACAACTGGTTAGGAATAAACGAAAACTATAGTAATTCTAATCCTAACAAAATATCTAAATAAAGTGAAAAAAAGCAGAAAAAGAAACACCTCAAGGGTAGAATATCTTCAAATATTGAGCGTTGCAAGGCCGGGGCAACTCTCCCCCTTCTGGTTGGGTTAGGCGATATGCTCCGTGTCCAGCTAATCCGACCACCTGATAAAGTCCCTTCCACTTATCCACCAGAGATCCAGCTGCCTTCTCCCTTGTGTTTGGGGATACTCTTCTAAGGATCAGATCTTCGAGCTGGAATTTTCTTATCCAGACATACAAGTTGTAGTATCTAGCAATTCGTTGTTGATAGGCTGCATTTCTCACTCTTGCCATGTCCCTTTTCTCTTCCAATTCATCCAGGTTCTATTCTAGAGTCTCTCCGTTTGCATCAGGCTGGTATAGCTGGACTCTGGAGGAAGCGTGGGTTATCTCGACCGGGATGACTGCCTCAATCCCGAATGTTAGGGAATAAGGTGTTTCTCCTGTTGATGTTCATTAAGTTGTCTGATATGCCCAGAGCATATCATGCAACTTTTATGCCCAGTTTTCTTTCTTGTCATCAAGCTCCGCCTTTAAGGTGTGCTTGATGATCTTGTTAACAGCTTCAGTCTGTCTGGGGATGGGCCGACGTGGCATAGTAGTTCTTGATATGGTACTTTTGGCACATCTCACTGAAGTTGTCACTATCTAATTGGGTCTCGTTATCAGTGATGATTGTATCTGAGATTCCCAATCGGTAAATGATATTCTTTTTCATGAAGTTGGTAGAATTAGCCTTGGTTATCTGTACCAATGCTCTTGCTTCTGTCCATCTTGTGAAGTAGTCTACTGCTACTATGGCATGATTTGCACCTCATTTGGTCGCTGTCGATATTGGGCCCATCAAATCCAGTCCCCACATTGCGAATTGGCAGGGTGATGTCAGATTCTTCAAGTGCTCAGGTGGTTATTTGATGTCATTTGCAATCTTTTGACAAGTGCCGCACTTTTCAGCCACTTATTATGCATCTTGGAATAGGGTTGACGAATAAAAACCTTGTCTGAGGGTTTTATGTGCCAAACGTTTCCCCCCCGTATGGTTCCCACATACACCTCTGTGTATGCTTGCTAGAATCTTATCTCCCTCAGCCTGATTGAAACATCTTTGGAGGGCCTTTGAAAATCCTCATCTATAGAGCTCCCCTCCGATAATTGAATACCGGGCTGCCCTGTACCTGATACGCTTTGCTTCTACCATATCTTAAGGAAGCTTGCCACCTTCTAGGTACTCTCTGATCGGGGTTATCCAGGTAATCTGCCATCCTTCAACCATTTTGACTATTATCTTTTCCTCAAATTTGATACTGAGCTTCTTGAAATGGGCTACTGGGATCGTTTTAGACCAGATACTAGTGGCTGTCGATGCCAATCTTGATAGAGCGTTAGCTTTCTCATTCTTCTTTCTCGGGATCTGAATGATTCTGTAAGTTTTGAATCTCTCGAGAAGTGCCTTAGCTATTTCCACGTATGCTGCCATGTTGTTTACCTTTGCCTGGTACTCATTTAAAACCTGGTTGACTATGACTTGTGAGTCACTGAATATCTCTAATTCATCTGCTCCCAATGTCGTACAAACCCTGAGTCCTGCTAACAATGCCTCATATTCGGCCATGTTGTTGGTAGCTTTAAAGTCAAATCGGATGGCACATTCTACTTGGTCTCTTTCTGGGGTGGACACCATTATGCCTGCCCTACTGCCGTGCATGTTTGACAACCCATCAACCTGCAGTTTCCATCTAAAAATCTTTCTCTCTTTATCTTCTAGCATTCTGATCACTTCACTGTTTGGCTTGGTAAACTCAGCGATCAGATCTGCCATTGCTTGGCCTTTTATTACGGCCATTGGCAGGTCAATGATATCAAATTCACTTAGCTCGACTGCCCACTTTGCCAACCTTCCTGACACTTTTAGTTTAGATAGGATCTGTTTTAATGGACAGTCCGTAAACACCTCTATCTTGTGGGCCTGAAAGTATGGTCTTAGCTTCCTTGCGGCTATTAGCAGTGCTAACGCCATCTGCTCGGCTGCCGAGTGCCTCGTTTCTGTTGGCAGGAGGGCCTTGCTGGTGTAATATACCGGTTTTTGTACTCCTTCATCTAGTCTGACCAGTACCGACCCCCGTGACCACAGCTGTAGCCGATAAGTACAAATACAATATTTCCCCGTGTAGGGGCTTTGACAAGATCGGAGTCTTACCTAGATAATCTTTAATCTTCTGGAAGGCTTGTTCACACTCTTTGTTCCATTCCACTCCTTTGTCCTTCCTTATTGCTCTGAAAAAGGGTAAGCACCTATCCGTTGATTTGCTAATGAATCGGTTTAATGAGGCCAGGCAGCCTATTAACCTTTGAATGTCTTTCAGGGTAACTGGAGACGTCATCTTCTCTAGGGCCCTTATCTTCTCAGGATTCACCTTGATCCCTTTCTGGTTTACTTGAAACCCAAGGAACGTTCCTGACGGTACCCCAAAAACACACTTATTAGGGTTGAGCTTCATCACATACCTCCTCAGTACCCCAAACGTTTCTTCCAAATTGGTTGCATGCTTTTCTGCTGTGATGCTTTTTGTCAGCATGTCATCTATATAGACCTCCATGTTTCTGCCAATCTGTCAGGCGAACATCTTGTTTACCAATCTTTGGTAAACTGCCCCAGCATTTTTGAGGCCAAAAGGCAATACCTTGTAACAGTAAAGCCCCTGATCTGTTGTGAAGGCGGTTTTTTCTTCATCTGGGCCGAACATCCTGATCTGGTTATAACCCAAATAAGCATCCATCAAACTCAGCAGCTCGTGCCCCGCAGTCGCATCAACTAACTGGTCTATTCGATGCAGAGGGAAGCAGTCTTTTGGGCATGCTTTGTTTAGGTCCGTGAAGTCCACACACATTCTCCATTGTCTATTTTTCTTCTTTACAAGTACAACATTGGCAACTCAATCAGAGTATTGCACTTCCCTAATCGATCCTGCTGCCAATAGCTTATGGACTTCCTCTTTGATTGCTTGGCTTCTCTCGGGGTTGAATCGTGGCCTCTTCTGGATAACCGGCTTGCGCTCGGGGTCAACATTCAAAGCATGCAAAATTATTTTGGCGACGATCCCGGCATATCTTCATGCTTCTAAGAAAACATGTCGTTGTATTCTTTTAAAAGGTTGACCAGCTTGTTTTGTACCTGTTTTGTCAGTTGTGCCCCTAGTTTCACAGTCTGCTCGGGTTCCAGAGATGTCTCCCTTAGGTCTAGGTCGAACTGAGTTGGCGTTTTTGCCTTCTCTTCTTCCTCATCCTCCTTCAGGCAGTTTTCCCGCTCGAGAAGATCTATCTGCATTACATCCGACTCTGTTTTTTCCCTATAAACTGCCAGATTGGCTTTCCTTGCCCATTCCTGTGAGCCTTTCATGACCCCGACCTCAGCTTCGGTTAGGAATTTGACGGTCAGGGCATAGGTGGTCGTGACTGCTTTTGTTTTGTTCAGGAATAGTCTTCCTAACAAGGTATTGTATGGCCAGTTCTTAGTGTCAACAACTACGAAGTCGAGTAACACCGTCTTCTGACATGGGAAGCTTCCTATCTCAACCGGCAGTTTGATCGTACCTAATGATCTTACTTCCGCTCCGCCAAATCCTCTGAGCGGAATCATCAGCGGTTGCAGATCCTTCCTTTATAGCCCTAATTGATCGAATACCCCAATACTTAGGATGTTCGTCGAGCTTCCATTGTCAATCAGCATTCTCCTTAGTTCTCTATGACCGATGCGAACTGACACTACAATAGCATCGTTTGGCCTTACTTCCAGTCCATACGCATCTGCCTCTGAAAAAACGATCTGATCCCAACCTTGCTTAAGCTTCTTTTAGTTGGGACCCACTGAGTTTACTTCTAGGTTCTTCTGGCCAGCTATTGCCTCGCGGACTTCAGTCATTCTCTCCCTGCTAGTTCTTCCTGTGCATGGCCTACCAAAAATGGTGTTGATAGCCCCAACATCTGGGTTTCCCCTCGGGCTCTCTCTTTTATCTTGGTCATTTTTCGCAGGGTTATTCTTTCTATCATCACCTTTTTGAGAACCACATCTCTCTGGTGCCCTTCCTTGATCAGCTTTTCTATAAAATCCCTTAGTTGGTAACACTTGGAAGTCTCATGGCTATTCTCGCGATGAAATCGGCAGTACTTAGAAGTGTCCCTCCTAGCAAAGTTTGACTGCTTTGGGGGCTTTTTGTACATGTTTTTATCCTCAATTACATTCAAGATTTCTTTCTGTTTCTGAGCCACAGGGGTATAATTAGTGTACTGCCTCTCGAAGGTCTTATTGCTCTTCTAATCATCGTCCTTGCGGCCTTTTTTGACTTTCCCAGAATTGTTCTTCTGGTCTCCTTTAACGTTCCCCTTTGACCCATTATCTTTGGATTTTTGACCATCTCCAGGTCGGCCTCTCTCCTTCGTGGGCTAACTGCTCCTCTTCAGTCATGGTGTATCGTCCAACATCATCCACCAGACTTGCATAGGTAGTTGGCCCAACAGACTTGAGTGACAATTGACTGTGCTGCAAACTGTTGACAAATGCATACACTATCGCGTCGTCATTGGGGTCATGTACTTCCGAGACCTCCTGCGAGAATCTAGTGAGGTAGTCTTTTAGCTTTTCGTCCTTTCTTTGTCCCAAGGTTGAAAGGACAAAGATTGACTTGCTGTGCTGGATATTCCTCATGAATTGCTTGGTAAAAGCTTGTATCAACTCTTCAAAGTTCCTAATTGACCCGTTAGCGAGGCCATCAAACCATCTAGACCACTGATCTCCAAATGTCTATGGGAACATCCTGCATAGGAGTGCGTCATCATAATCGTGTTGAGCCATTGCACTTTAGTATCTTCTGACGTGCTCTTGAGGGTCAGTGTTGGCCTTGGATTGCTCCACGTGAGGCATTCTGAACTTTTCTAAGAAACGAGCTTACCTTATAGAGGTAGCGAATGGACTACCAGAATTACCAATTAGCAGGTTCCCATGACCCTACCTTTGTTCCAATGCTTCGACCCTTCTTAACAGAACTTCTCGTTCTCCTTCTGGTTCGTCACGTTCATCAAACTTTTGGCGAATGATAAGACTATAAGGATCCTTTGATACTCGCCCAGTGATCTGAGTGTCACGTACGTTGTACTTGGGTGTTGGGGTAGTTTACCTACTCCTCATAGGGGGAGCTTCATCATTTGTTGAAGCTGATCGGGACATTCTCCTATGATCGTCATACCTATTGTCGGATCGTAACTTGTCCCCCGCCCCTGGTATCTTCCAGCGTCTTCATGTAAACTGGGCTCCATGTGTTCTTTTCTTTCTTGGTTCCTTTGGTCCCCACTCTCTTAGCGAACCTGGTCATCTTGGCGATCATCTTTCTTCTTAGAATATTCCTTCCTATCACAACGATTTGCTCTATCTCTACCGAATTTCTGCGGCGTGCCTAGGGTCGGAACCACTATTTCAGACTGTACCTTGGGATCTCGAGCTACCACCGAAGTAGACAACTGGTAGGGTGAGGTCAAGTTGTCGATAGCAGTTTTACTGATTCCCTGTCTGGCGGCATCTTCGATGAATCTCTGTAGGGATTCCTGGACTTGCCGGAAAGCGTTCGGGAAGATACCGGTAATGATATATGTAGAAGTTATTACATCTTGTCCGATGGAGGGCGGAGTTGTAAAAGGTAAATCTCCTCTAGCAGCGCTGGTGTTTGTCACACCAGTATCATCGATACAATGTGGGGTGCCAGTCTCACGCAGGGACTGACTTCCATCTCTACTATTTGCCATATGACTGTCATACAAATTTCCTTAGATTTTGTTGATCAAGCCGCCCCCCTCCTTCTAGCGCCAATTGTTGACAATGATTTTTGGGATTATGTAAATTCAATCATACGTCACACAAAGTATGTTGAATTGATAACTGCGTAATAAATCAAAAAGAAATAATTGAGATCATGCAAATAAGATTTTAAGTGGAAAACCCAGAAGGGAAAAAACCGCGGTTGCCGGTGACTGCGAGAAAGTAATTCACTATGAATAAATTGTTACAACTTCAGCCTCTCTTGCTCTCTTGAGTATCTATTGATTCGTTAACCCCTTTTTGGGTGTTTTTATGGTCTATTTATACATGCATAGAACCCTAATTCTTGGAGTACAAATAAAGGAAATATGGTAGTAAATTAATAAAACTATGACTTGTTGGAGTCTCGTTGTTCTTCTTTCCCGTTTTGCACTGTTGTGTTTTTAAATACAACAAGTCTCTTGTCTATTCTGGACTCTGATATCTTTAAGGAAATTTGTTTCCTTATCAGAGTATGTTTCTAGACATCTTATTCGAGTAAGGTTCTTCCTCTGCGTATTTGAGTCGTGATTGCATTGAATTCCATGCTATTGACGTGTCATGATTCTGAGCATGTCTCGAAGTTGTCCATGTGTCGCTCAGTCGACCATATGTCAAACCCGACCAAATTTCCTTCACCCCCGACCAGGGATATAAACCCGATCGGGTAACCAAAACCTCGACCACTTCGGGTACCCCCGATCATCTTCTTTACTTTGATCAACTCAATTACTTTTACTAAGTATTTTCAACTAGACCATCTAAGCAACCTTAACTAGATTTACAAGAGCCACATTATGGTCGTCGTAGGTTGGTTTAACATTCACTGATATGTCATTACTTAATCTCCATGAAATACGGCGTTTATGCTAACATGTCATCTTTTCAGATTTTACCAATAACAACAAAATTACCCTTGTTTTCGTTATGATTGACTAACATCCAACTTACAAAGGGGCCAAAATAGTCTACTTACAAAAATGTAGGGAACCAGTGACCTTGAGTCAAAAATTGAAAGATTGGTAAAAATTTGTCGTTTCACAAAAATTGGGGAACTAAAATGAAGCTTCTCCGCTTAATATGGTGCCTCTATTGCCCACCAAAAATTCTCGCTTTGCGTCCAAAATTTAATGAATTTGTTATCAAAAATATACCCTAAAGGAATTTACTTAAAAGACAAATTTATTTCACATGGCCAAATGGTTTTCTGCTATGTGCAACGGTAACTGATCGAGTAATTGGATGCAGGTCTGATGTTAGGTCTTTTGGAACCCCGTTCACTGGTAACGCAGCGGAAATAAGTTTAAAATTTTTTGGAACCAGTGAACTTGAGATCGTAATTATTTTTCCGGAACTAATACATACAATAAGTAAACACATGAAATTGTAATCAATATATATATATATATATATATATATATATAATTTAGAACCTTACCAACGTTTTGAGGCTGCTTCACTTTATGTGATATGCTCATGGTCTGTACCACAGATCTTTCTAGCTATTCCCGAAACTGGTAACTGCGTGTGGACGCATCACGTACTCAGAAACTTAGGAGGATGAAGAGAAAAAAAGAAGAAACTTTTTCTTCCAAAAGAAAAAATACCTAGAACAATTCTAGGAGAAAAAATTTATCTTAATTAATATTTTTTTTTCAATCAGTGCACACAGCACACATTGCTTCTTTTTCTCTTTTATTCTTTTTGCTCTCTTGATTGCTGCACCACTTTTCTTGTTTTTTTTTTCTCTTTCGTGTGTTGTTCAAATCAAAATCAAAGACTATTTCTCACTTATCTAGTTATATAAATATATCATTATATATTTTTAAAACTAGATAATTATCTTTTCATAAATATATCTTTATATATTCAAAAGATAATTAGTATTTAAGTGTCATAGGTAGAGCAAGATTATAATACCCACATAACCCTAGTTGACTTAAACTTAAATACTAGACTTCTCAAAGAATAAAATAATCTAATTATTTTATGTCTTAGTCATGATTTGAACCTGCAACCTCCATTTAATAATTAATAATTAATAATTAATTAATTAAATAATCTAATTATTTAATTAATTTAATTATTAATATATTAATTAAATAATCTCATTATTCAATTAATCTCTGAATAAATACGAGTCACTTTCGTAACACAATTAATTGGACAATCCAATTTATTAACCGTGACCCTTGTTACCTAAATCGATCGAGCTAGCAAGAAGACCTAATGGACCCACATTATCTTGAGCTCCAATAATCCTCAGAATCATTAATTAAACTCTTTAATTAATATTCCTTGATTATTAACTCCGGTGTTATTCCACTAAAAACCCGAAGCTGCACTATCTCACCTACAGACACTTTTACACAGACCGATACAACTCGGTGTCCATGGATATAGTGATTACACATGGTGTGATCCTCCACAGTAGTTCATAATTAGAGTTGGGTCATAATGTCCATTATGCCCCTCTAATTACATGTATCCTTTAAGTACCGTTGATTCTTTAATGAACAATAAATCATATTTCCTCACGGAATTTGGAGAGCGCTCATATTGTCCAAGCCCTGAATCAACCCTTAAGGGAACTACCATCTACTTCTCACAAGAAGGAGTGGATTCCACTATTGTGTACATACCTTCCCTGCCACAAGCCAAACCACAATCCCAACATACGGAGTATATTGATCAGGAACTGCATCCGACCTTACCTATGGTATATCAAAGACCACGATCTAACCTGAAGAAGTCGATATGACACTCGGGATTAAGATCACCCACATATAGCCATCATTAGTTGAAATATATGAATTTCACCAGTAAACGGATCTTGGTGAAAGATTCATATAGATCATGGCCCAGACCTATATGATCACATCATACAAGGTGCCTCCATTCTCATATCTCATACGAATGATTAAGGATAGAATCACCGTACATTACGGAATGGACTGCAGCTATAGATTAACCACAAATAAAGTACCCAACTTTATTTGCTATCTATGGACTCTTTAGATTGCACATCTCTTACTGTATCCATCAGTTTATGACACTCATATACACAGTTCGAGATTACATCCGGCAATCTAGGATGTTAATATATGCATAAGTTATAAAATAAACAACATAACAAGAATGAATTGAACTTTTCTTTTTATTTATTTCATAAATTCATTTACAAATTACATCTTTAGGGCATAAACCCTAACAATGTCTCATTTCATAGAATATTTCTAGTGCTCACCTATTGTGAATATGAGTGAACAAATTTAGAATTGGTTTAATTGGAGAAAAACCGAGTCTCTAAAGTTAGAATAAACTAACAAATAATTTGATTGACTAAATTATGAAAAAATTCCATTAATGCAAGTCATGCTTTATACAATTAAGTTGATAAACATGAAATAACTAAAAGACATCTAATTAGATTGGGTAACTGCAATCTAATCTTATTTAGCTCTAACAATTATCAAGAAATATTCATACATTAAATATAAAAAACTAAATATTATCTTTTATTCTTGCCTTGCATGTAACAGTTACACACCACATTTCCAGTAATATAGCCATTGATTTTTGGAAAAGCAGTTTTTCACGGTTGACCATGACGAAAAACCGTTGTGACAAAGGCAACTCAAATGTCGCCGGAAAGTCACGATCTCATTTCACGGTGGATCAAGAAAAAGTCATGCCGCGAAAATCACTAGAGAAGACTTTCACGCCTATTTGTTGCAGTTCACCATGACGACACCAAGGTAGAGAAAACCTCTGGAAGGTCTTTCGCGCCAATATTTCTTGATGGTCCAAGACAACACTTGGACCGCGAAATCCTCTAGAAAGAATGTCGCGCCCATTATTTGTGGTAGTCCATGACGACACTTAGACCGTGAAATCCATCGGAATGGTTTTTACGGTTCACCACGACGACACCAAGACTGCGACAATGAAAAGAAGAGGCATTCTCATGCGATCTAACACACTTAACTTTATGCAATATGTGCAAGTGTGAAAATTGTGTAATGCACACTTAAACCACAGTAAAAGAACACAAATGAATGAGTTGTGTGTGTGTGTGCACCTAATCTCTTCAAGAATACTAGTCAAGTGATATACCTTTGAGGCTCTTGATTTTAAAGCACTCAGGATGCCGAGAAGCTTTCCAAACACGGTCACGAACTTTGATGACCACATGAAGAAGCTAAGCTACCTAACAAAAGATCCCATTGTGGTTTGTCACAAAAATAAGCCAATCACAAAATAGTGGAACTTACAATCACCTCATTTGGCTATTTCGTGACAAAACCACTCCTAACATAAAACAATAAAAAAAAACAAAAGGAAAGAAGCTATTGTCAACAATTGTTCTCACTACATTAAAAAGAGACACCTAAAGATCTAAATCTTCAATGTCTTCAATCTCTTGAGTACACTTGTGAGTATTAATAGCAAGCAACTTTCCAAAACAACAAGCACATGTGAGGTTATCAAAAAACAATGCAAAGTATACATGTTCCCCCTTAACGAGTTACTCCCCCTCAATATATAGTTAACCCTCTTAAATGCGCAAGAACATCAAATTAAAATTACTCCTCCTAAATCCCAAGACTACTCCCTTTTTTTTGTCATGAGATAGGCAAAGAAGTTCCCCAATTCGGGTTGCCCTGACAAAGAAAACTACTTGCAAGCCAAGATGCATAATCATATAAACACATTTTATGTGGCTTAAGCTATTGAGATAGATACAAGGAGATTTTATTCAGAAAAGGTTTGCGTGTGTGTGTGTGTGTGTGTGTGTTGTGTTGTGTGTGTGTGTGTGTGTGTAAAAGTTGTTTGACATGTAATACAAGCACTATCAAGCTCATGCATAAGAATCAAGCAAAACAACAATCAAAAGGATTTCCAAATGAAGTTCAATTTAAACCATTTTGTTTAGATTAGAAGATATATATCCAAGCATTTGTGTGCAAAGTGAACTAATCACATCTAATATATATATATATATATCAACTTTATTCATTGCTAGACACATCATTATTTATAAAATTTGAGGTTTTTAAAAGCAATGCACCACAACACATCAAACAACAATTTTCCAACCGATTTTGATTTTCTCCTTTATAAACCTACATTTGGCGGCTGCACAACATGTGCCAGTTGTCATTTTCAAGAGAGAGCTTAAGAATGCATATCATAGAAATCATTAACATGGAGAACAAGTTGAAATCACTCAAATGTACTATCAAAGAGAACATTCCTCAAAAAGATAAGCATACTTGAGCAAACATAGAAAATCATGCATTTACATACTAGGCAACTGTGCATGGAATCATAAAAACCATTATTTAATCATTATTCAATGTTATTCACCATACAACTCAAGCAAACACAAAAGAGCATAAAATACGTCAACGTTTTTGTATATAAGAATCATGTAAGCTTGTTTTCTCTGCTTGAGTTCCCCATATGGGGTCAAACCCTACCGTACTACGACAAGTGACAAGTCCCTATAGACATACTAAGTCCTTTAGACCCAGTTGCATCTAAGGGTGTCCTATGAACACTATAGCATGAGTGTTTCTCTTTCCTATTCAACCTAGGTACCACCTTGTCATTTCTAGTGGTCAATGTCTTCATGTTTCTAGGTTCCCTAGGATCATGCAAATTTGCCCTATGCGTCAACCTTTTTTCTTTCATGCTCTTTATCCTACACCTCATAATATACTAAAATCAATTTGATTTTATGTGACCAATCATACCACAAAAATGACATATAGGCACAAATGAAGAGATTATATCATTACCTTAAGTTTTCATCAAGTGCCTTTGGTGGTGCACCGGTTGGCTTCTCCTTTGACCATTCCGATGAGGTTGCCTTTGGTGATGCACTAGTTGGCTTATCCTTGGAGTTTGAGTCATTGGTTGATGCCTTTGTGGGTTGGCTTGTTATGGTGGTTAAGCCGATTGTTGTTGTCTCCTTGGTTGAGCTTGGTTGAGCTTGCCTCATTGGTTGGTGAAATTTTGGTTGAGGCATCCTACTAGGTTGAGGATGAGTTAGGTTCCTTGGAAGCATTTTCAAATGGGCACTATTAGAAGACTCACCCAATTCAATTGTCTTCTTCGGGTGCTGAGATGGAAGAGACCAATTAGGAACTTTTTCCTTCACAAAAGGGGTCTTGTCAGAGGATGGTGTGATCTCATCATCAACAAAACCGAGCCCCCTTTTTGTCTCTGTGCTTCTTGCCAATGCTTAACATGATATCAAGCTTTTCTAAGCTTGACTTCTCACTAGGAGTGTGCTTTCTTGCTTCCTTAAGCTCCTTCATCAATTTCTCATCATTTTTCATAGCAAGTCTCAACTCTTCATATTTGGCTTGCACTTGACTCTTAGGGCATGTTTGTTACATAGGATTGGATTGGGATTGGACTAATCTCAATCCAATCCTATGTTTGGAGGCACCATTGGACTGGATAAAAATATATGGTGGGGCCCATTTTTGGCGAAATAGTCATGTGTTTAGCAGGACAACTAAACCTACCAAATTAATGGGTTCATTTGTCCAGGGACTAAATTTTTTTTTTAAAGTTTTATTTTCCAGATTTTTTATTGCACAACCAAAAATAAAAATGCAATACCAAAAATTAAAAACAAGTTGAGATCGATCTCCGCCAAAAAAAAATCCACCAAATGAAAGATCAAACACCAAACACAAAGAACAAATACAAACCCACCAACAAAACCAGAAAACTTAGAAACTGAAAACACGGAAATTTTTTATCCAAAAAACCCAGAAATATTTTCTCCCGAAAAACTTAGAAATTGAAAAAAATACAAAAATTGAAAATAGAAAACCAGAAAAATCAGAAATTGAAAAAAATAATAATCAGCACACTGCATCAAAACCCACTTTGTAAACCATCACCAGTCAGCACTACCACCACTGCATCGCCATACACCCACACCCCATCAAACCCAAAAGCCAAACCACCCACTAACCTAAGATTAAGTTCAACCTAAAAGCCAAACCCAAAAGTCTTTCAATGACGATGAGTGACAGAGGTGGATATGAGAGATAGAGATTCAGATTGATTTGGAGACTTGGAGATGAGATCGATAGAGAGAGAAAGAGAGAGAGAGAGATGATTGAAGAATACGGTGATGAGAAGAGAGGAAAGGGGAGAGAGAAAGTGATTGGGTTTTTAAAGTTTTTTAATCATTTATATATATATTTTTTATTTAGTTTTTAATTAAATGATTTGTCTATTTCAGTTTTAAAATTAAATTATTATATTTAATCCAATCCCATGTTTCACCAAACAAAACATGGTATTAATTTAGTCCAGTCTCATGTTTCTCCAAACACAGTATAGTATTAATTTAGTCCAGTCCAGTCCAATCCAATCCCATCTAATCCCAGTCCCATCTTAATCCAATACAATCCCATGAAATAGTCCAATCCAATTCCGTGCACCAAACGCGCCCTTATGATCTTCAAGTCTTCCTTGCCATACGGAAAATGTCACAGTCCGATCACTAACATTTCTTCTCAACCTAATGGTGAATTGACTTAATGTGGCATCCTTCTCCATTGTCATGTTCAAGGCATCCCGAAGACTTGAGTTTTCTTCTTTGAGCTTGGCAACAGTACGAATCGCTATCTTTAGAAATCTTTTAAACTTCGTTACAAAAGAAACATGCTCCAACATAGCCTCATTCTAATAGATTTCAAAATCCGTGTCATCTTCATTACTCTCATCACTAGAGGTTAATAAGTTCTCATCACTCGACTTATCAACATTAAGGTAAACCTTTCCTTAAGTATCTCTCTCATCATCATCACTCCTAGCTATATCATCTCATACTTCTTCTTCAAGATCAATATTCAAGACATTGTCATCTTCCGTCTCGTCATTGATGTGAGAGGTTGCAAAGGCAATGAAGTTAGCCACATGATCATCACCATCAAATGAGTCTTCCTTGTTCTTTTCATCATCACTGGCACTCCATGTAACGGCTATAGCCTTTCCTTTTCGCTTATCCTTCAAGTTACCACAATCTGTATAGATGTGCCCGAATCCTCCATATTCAAAGCATTGTATGCATTTCCTTAAAGGCTTCTCTTGACTAGCCTCACCTTTCTTGAATGGTGTTTTCTTCTTTACCTCATTTCCTTTGGAGTTTATTCCCTTCTTGTCATACTTCATGAATCTCTTGTATCTCTTGACCATGTGAGCCAATTCTTCATATGAGTCACTCTCCTCTTTTTTAAGCTTGGAAGTCTTCAAAGCAATTCTCTTTTGCTTCTTTGACTGAGTAATGAGCTTCCTTGAATCATAAGCTAGCAACTTCCCAATAACTTGAATTGTCTTCAGCTTCTTATAATCACTGTTCTCTTCAATAGCCGTCACCTTGGCCTCAATCCTTGTATTGGTATATGGATCTCCAAGTTGATGACTTTGGTTGACAATGTCCATCAACTTATTTGGAAGTCATTAAACGACTCATGCTCTTCTATCTTGAAAGTCTCGAACTGAGTTTGTAAAACTTGAAGTTTCGAGTCCTTCACCGTTCGAGTCCCGTCATGTGTCGTCTCAAGGATCTCCCATGCTTTATGTGCATTCCTTTTTATTTGGATGAGCTTGTACTGATTCTCGTCCATGGCACAAAACAAGGAGTGCATGGCCTAGTTGTTCCATTTAAAAGCTTCGAACTTTTGAGAAATCCATTGAGCCTTGGGTTTGGGCACTGTAGTTCTGTCTTCATTAGTCATAGTGAGTGGACTGTACCCATCTTCAATCACCATCCAAACCTTATCATCTATAGCCAAGAGAAATGATTCAACCTTTCCTTTCCGTGAGGAATAATTGTCTCCGGTGAGCAATGATGTTCTTATACTCGAGGATCCCTCTTGACACATTCCGCTTCCACTCATAGTGTTTGATGTAATGAATGAAATGCAAGATGTAAGACATAAATGAGATCAAGGATCAACCTATGTATGTCTAGGAACCCACTTTGATACTAATTGAAATAACTCTAAATGTGTCTAAACAATCTAGAGGGGGGGTGAATGAGTTGTTAATCGATTAATTACCAACTTTTTTGATTAGTCAAAATAAAATCAAACAAACAAAACAAATAACAATAAAACCAAGTAAAAATGCGGAATATAAAAGACACTTCCCATGAGACTAGCCTCGCTAGCCACTTAGTCACATAAATCCACTATTTAAACATTTGATTACATCCTAAGTTGAATTCTCATCACACTTCTCAAGTATAATAACTTAACATATTCTACCTGTAGGCCTTTAATAATGGGTCTTGACAATGCTTGCCAACCAAGACCTTTGTTGCAAGACTTCTCTTGCATATGCAAACTACAACATGTAGCCACGATACTTGAACTCAATGAAGATAATTGATGTGTAAAATCGTGTTATAAAATACTCACTCGTAAGTGCACGAATTGTGAAGATTAATACAGCGGAAAATAAGGATCGTTCCCACGAGGAAAAGAGATTTATTGATTGAAAACTAATTTTAATTAAAGTTAAACTAAAAGTAACCAAAGATTTGTTTGAGATTTGAATTAAACTAAACTAAATTAAGAAAGCAATTAAAAAGAATGGTGTTTGTGATCAATGGAAAGAAAACACTAGGTCATCAATGATCCCCAATTATGAACACTCAATGTATGGAATTAATTTGTAAACAAGATTCAATCAATTCTAGGGTTTATTCTTTGTCTTTAATGTGACTATTACCGTTCGGTCGCGGGCTAAGTCACGTGCTTCCAACCGTTATTCACCCTATGGTCAAGGTGTGAATAGTAATCAGAAACCCATTAAGTGCAAGACATAAGAACCAAATTCTACTACTTTGTCTTGGTCAGACTAAAGATAAAATTCATTCATTCAAAAGATCATTAATTAAGATTATGTTTGGTCAACACTAACCCTAATTCTCAGATAGTCTTAACCCTAAAATCATGCCAAATAATCATCCACCATTTGGTCAAGGTATGAACAAATATTAAAACTAATGAGGATTAAGCAGTTAAACACAATGAATAAATCAAGAATTGAGTTGATGAAATAATAATTAATCCAAACATGAGCATTCACAAAAGGTTCACATTGATTTCCTAGTTTTGTGATTAGTTACACGTCATGGAAAAAGAAAGAAAAGAGATTGAGTAGAGAAAACCCGAGATGATCATCAAAGAGCTCCTCCAATTCTTCTTCGTCTTCTTCTACAATGGATGGATGGGTCTTGAGGTGATGTGTGGTGATGGGGGATGGCCCTCTTGGTGGCTTGGGACCTCCCTTGGCTTCTCTATCCCGAAATTTGGGTTCAAAGGGGTTTAAATAGGCTTTAGATGCTAGGCCAAGTCCTTAAACAACAAGGAAATCAATTCTCTTTTGGAACTCTACCTTTTTGGGATTTAATTCTTTCCTAATCCACTCAAATTGATTACTTATTGAAGGAAAATAAGGATTAGGTGTCAACTTGTTTCCCAAGACTCTCACTCATGTCCAAGAAGGTAATATTTCTCATTCCGACAACTTGCAAAACAAATCCCGTCACTATTTACGGAATTATAACTGATCTGACCATCGGGTACCAAAACGAGCATAACGTCTTCTAGGAATATAGGAATTGCAATCCGAAAAGTGCGCCAAAAACTAGACTTCCAAGGATTTCTATCCATAGGTAGTAGAACACACAATTCAAACTGAGGAGAGAGATATAGGGCCCGCAATATGAGTGATCTGCACAGCCAAAATTCATCTTTTTGCTTCTTTTCTCCAAAATAACATCCAACACCTCTTCTATAGAATGTGACCTACACATACTCAACAAACACATAAAATACCTAATTTTACTTGAGAACAAAGCACAAATAATAGGAAATACGGACCTAAAACATGTATAGAAATAGACCGATCAATAATTACTATCTAAGTGAACATGTAATAATGCTCAAATGCAAATGAGTGCTAAACAACACTTAATGCTTAACTAGATGTGAATATGCAAATCCAACAACCCTACAAAGATGAGTTATTAGCTAACCCCTACAATCACCAAAGCCTTAATAAAAAAGCAATAAAGATGATGTCTTTGTAATTAAAAGAAGAACAATAAATGACATGGAGTATTGTTCTTACATACCAAGTAATGATGCAATGAATACCCATGCTTGATGAAGTCTTAAATGCACAAGAATAGGGATTTGGAGAGTCACAAATAGTTGCTTGAACCTTCCTCTCTCTTTAAGAACTCAATACTGCTCAATATCACAAAAAAATTCAGAGTTCTTGATGAACAAGAGAGTATATTGGGCTATAAATAGTAGACATGACTCCGGTTCGGTTCGAACCGGAGAACCGAACCGGAACCGCCATCGAAAAACCGGAACCGGAACCGGAACCGAATTTTATGATTCCGGTTCCAAAACCGGATCGGAACCAGTACCGGGGCGGTTCCGGTTCCGGTTCCAAATTCTGATGAACTGGTCGGTTTGAACCGGACTGAACCGGCAGTTCCGGTTCCGGTTCGGGTTCGGGTTCGAACCGGCCGGTTCCAACATATATATATATATATTTTAATTTTTTTAAACCCTAACTTACCACTATATAAACAACTTCTTCTTCGTTCACCCTCCCTTCAGCGTAGCCCAGCTTCTCTCTTCACCAAACACCTCTCTCTACAACCCAGCTTTGACTTCTCTCTACACCATCTCCGTTTCTATTCGAGAGAGAGAGAGAGAGAGGAGATCGAGACGATCGATCGAGAGAAGAGATCGAGAGAGACGAGATCGAGAGAGAGGGAGTCTGGTTCAGATGAAAGGTGAAAGAGAACTGACGCCGGTGATGAGCTGATGTCTGATGATGGCCGATTTGGGGTTGGGTGATTTGATTTTAGGATTGATTTGTGTGTGAGAACTGAGAAGTAGTCTGGTTGATTTCTGTTTGTGATCTGGGTTTGGTCTTCGTTGGGTGACTGATGACTGATGGTGATGAATGAGTTTTTTTGTGTGTTTGTGATATGGGTTTTGACTGATAACTTATGACAGGATGAGTTTTGATTGGTAACGTACTGTGATGTATTCTGATGAAAGTATGAAACCTGATGAAAACTGGTGGTTCAGTGGTTGGGTTGTTTTTTAAATAAAAAAAATTAAAAAATAAAAACCGGTTCCGAACCGTCGGAACCTGTAGAACCTGTAGAACCGGTTGCTTTTGATGTTAGGATTATGCTCAATAGCAAGAGTGTAATATTGTAATTGACAATCTTTTCATATAAATAAAGTGATTTCTGATTTTGCAAAATCTTATAGCATTTATAATTATAATTGTCAAGGTAAATAATCATAAGGTTAAAAGACTTATGTGTTGGATTAGGGTTGGAATTCTTTTAAGTGATAGGAGTCCTAATGTGGTAACGATTAAGTCCACATACACTCCTTATTATACAAAGAATTCGGCCACCACTAGTCCTACAAGGGTTAGGATTCTTGAATTGATAGGAATTAGGGAAAAGGACAATTCCTTTTCAAGTAAGGAAATTAACCAACCCTAGATTTCCTATTCAATGAATTCGGTCAACCCAACTTGTGAAGGAGAAAATTCGGCCAACCTATAAATATAAGGTTATGAATTTTCGGCCACCATGAAGAAGCAAAATAGAGAGAGATTTTTGTTTGTTTTGAAAATAAAAAATCCTACTCTATACACATAGATTTTCGGCCAAGAGAGAAAAAGAAAATAAGTTTTCATTCGATAGTGCACTTACAAGCCTTTAACATCAAAAGGTTTTGTGCACACTTTCGATTTAGGGTTACGCGAGTTTCAATCATATTGATTGAGAATTCAAAAGTGACCGGAACTATTTTTTTAGGCTCTTGGTGTTTTACTATTGAAGATCAAGATCAGAAATTCCATAAATCTATTCTAAGGTAAGCAATTCAAAGGAAAAGGGAGACCACGCTCCTAGGTGATTCACGTACGTGCTAGGATTGAAGATCTTGCGGATTACCATCGACGTAAGTCAATCGGATCACGCGACAAGAGGTATTTAACTCTAACCGTATATTTGAGTTTAATTAATTAAAGGGTTAAGGTTCAAATCTTTAGAAAAATTTTAAACTATACGAAAATTATTTTTCGCCTTCCGCTGCGGTTTTAAGCAATTTTTTCCCACAATTGGTATCAGAGCCTTGGTTGTACCCTTAATTAATTAACGTATATATACGTGAATCTATTTTTTTATTGTGATTATGCATGTTTTAGAAAGAGATGGCACTCTAGGTATTCGCATATATAATTACATGTGGAATGTATGGATTTATATATGTTGTTATAAAGTGAATTGTTATTGCTCGATTTTGGTCCTAAAATTTCAATGTATTTTTCGTTTCGGAATTGTAACAAGAAGGGTGGTCTATTATCGCCATAATTCCTTCTTGGTAGTTGCTAAGTTCTTATTAATTTTATTGTAAAAATACTGCAGTTTTTTTTATTGTATTAAAATTTAGTGCAGTTTTTTTTATTGTATTGAAAATACTGCAGTGGTTAATAATTAAAAAAAAAATTACTGCAGTATTTTATTGTATAAAATAAGTTGTAATATATTCAAGATTCGAAGACTCGAAGATTTGAAGAAATTGGAGCATCCGGAACCGAGCTTGACACCCGCGCGCACCAAGACAACAAGCGCGCACGCAACCAAGCGTGCAGCTGCGCTTGTTGCGGTGCAACAGCCCGCACGTCCCATGCGGCAGCTCATGCCCTTGCATGGGCTAGGCGTGCACATGGGCTGCTTGGTGATCTTCGGGCGCGCGAGTTACGTGCGCGAGATGGTCCCTTGAAGTCTTGTTCGCCAAGAAAAGAGTTTTTTGTATTCCGTACAATTGTAATTTACATGCTTTTCTAGGATGGACCCAAATTGTGGCTATTTATTTTTATGTATAAATATTACAATATTTGTTATTGTATGATAACATGTCATATAGAATAGGAGTGCCACTCATATATCTCTTTTGGTATGAACATGCATTGAATGATTTAGGTATCTAATTGGCATCTAGATAACTTGGTAAAATCATTCTTTGGAATTTAATCACACGCTTTAAATAATTGAGTGGGAGAAGGTGTGTTAGAGCACCTATGGCCTCCAAGGTTAGTTGAGCTTTATTATTTATTGGTAATCCCCCCGAGGGGCGTCCATAAATGGAATTTAGCAAAATACTTCCTTACAAGGATAGACTAGACAATTGACTCAAACGAGATCTACTCCCAGAGGAGGGATTTTCGTGAGAGAAAATTAAGGGTCGATATCTTGGTAACACACTCAATGTAATTTTATTAATATCCTCCCGAGAGTTCTTGTTAATAAAATTGCAAGGCTAAAATTGAAAACGCTGGTTGTTATGTTAACAATTAGGTGGGACCTAGTCCAACTAGTAAATGGTGCGAACTCCCGAAGGAGGCGTAACATTTATGGGTGTGGATCACCGTTGAATTTTTCACGATTGAGTTATTTAATTAATTCAAGATAAATATTCGAAAGTGCTTTATCATGATTATTTACTTATATATACTTTTTGTTTTATTCAGAAATCATGACCCCATCACTTATGAACATCCTGAAAGATAACACTTTAACTGGAGATAATTATGTCACATGGAAAAGGAAAATTGGGTTGTTGCTGCAAAGTGAAAAACATAAGTTTGTTCTAACTACTCCTAAACCACCTGCTCCTAATAATGAATCAAGTATTTTCCAAAGAGATGAGTATGAGCAGTGGAAGACCTCAGATGATATGGCCAAATGTTACATTATGGCTACTATCTCCGACGTGTTGCAACAGCAGCATGAAGGAATGGGGTCTGCTGCTGATATTATGATGTCTCTGGAAAAGATGTTTGCTATGAGGTCTAGGACGACTAAGAGAGAGGCAGTGACTGCTTTTATGAATCTTAGGATGAAACCTGGACAGGCTGTGAAAGATCACATGATGAAAGTCATAGCACATCTAAATATTGCAGAATTAAATGGTGCTGAGATAGATGGTGAGACCAAAATTGACATGGTTGTCAACTCACTATCAGATTCCTTTGATCAGTTCAAGTTGGATTACACCTTGAACAAAAAGGAATACACCTTGCAAGGCCTGATGCAAGATGTTCAAAGCGTTGAAAAGATCCTTGTGAAAAGCAAAGGTCAAGAGATTCATATGGTTGGTAAAGTTGCTACTGTTAAGACCCGTCAGAAGGTCAAGAAACAACAGAAGAAAAAACAACTTGGGCCTACCAAGAAGAAGACCAAGAAAGTAACCAAGATCAAAGGGAAATGCTTCCTTTGTGGTGAAAAAGGACATTGGAAAAGAAATTGCCCAAAGTCCCAGAACAAGAAGGAAGAAGGTAATATTAATTATCTTGAAACATGTTTTCTGGCAGATTCTACAGATTTTTGGATCATAGACTCTGGAGCCACTAATCATGTTTGTTATTCCTTACAGGGGTTCCAAGAAAGGAGAAGGCTGAATAAGAACGAAATCAATTTGCTCTTGGGCAACGGATCGTTAGTGTCTGCAAGTGCAGTGGGAGATATTAGAGTTATTATAGATTCTAGTAGGCATTTAGATTTAATAGACGTTTATTATGTACCTCAATTCAAGAGGAATTTAATTTCAGTTTCTTGTTTAAATAAATTTGGATATTCGGTTACTTTTAATAAAGCTTTTATTATTAGTAAGAATGACAAAATTGTTTGCAAAGGTACATTGGAAAATGGTCTATTCTTTTTGCATAGAAATATCTCTCACTCGTTAGACATAGAAATAACAGAACCTAATCATAAAAGAGTAAAATTATCAAATGATGAAACCTACCTTTGGCATTTACGCCTAGGTCACATTAACCTTAATATGATTAAAAGATTGGTATGTGACGGACCTTTAAGTGACTTAAAGGTTGATGATCTACCAACTTGTGAATCTTGTTTGGAAGGTAAAATGACCAAAAGACCATTCAAAACCAAAGGTGCAAGAGCCACTGAATGTTTAGGACTAATACACACTGATGTATATGGTCCTATGAGCATTCAAGCTAAAGGTGGATATGAGTACTTCATCACCTTCACAGATGATTACTCAAGATTTGGTTATGTGTATCTCATGAGACATAAGTCGGATGCTTTTGACATGTTCAAAGCATTCAAAGCTGAAGTAGAAAATCAGCTTGAGAAATGCATAAAAATCTTGAGATCTGATCGTGGTGGAGAATATCTATCTGGTGAGTTTCAGCAATATCTTATTGATAATGGGATAGTTTCTCAGTTTTCTGCACCAGGTACACCTCAACAAAATGGGGAAGCAGAAAGGAGAAATAGAACTCTTTTGAACATGGTTAGGTCTATGTTGAGTTATTCAACACTTTCTATTTCTTTTTGGGGATATGCTCTACAAACTGCAATATATATTCTAAACGTGGTACCATCGAAGTCTGTTCCTGGAACACCATATGAGTTGTGGACTGGGCGAAAGCCTAGTTTACAACACATACGGATATTTGGTTGTCTTGCACATGTGTTAAAAGGAAAGACATAAAAGATGGAGTCTCGTTCGGAAACATGCATATTTGTGGGGTATCCAAAAGGAACTAAAGGATATTATTTCTATAGTCCTTCAGATCTAAAAGTGTTTGTTTCAACAAATGCTCCATTTCTGGAAAAGGACTATATGAATGATTTTGTTCCCAAAAGTAGAATTGTCCTGAATGATATGTCAGGATATACAATTCCACAAGAGGTTTCACAACCTAACCCAATTGTAATTTCCACTCCAACACAAAATCAACAACCTACCATTCCTCGTCGTAGTAGGAGGGTTAGAACCCAACCTGAAAGTATTTTCGGTCTAGGAGAATCTGTTGAGATTCTCCCTGACGACGATGATCCCTACACGTACAAGGAAGCAATGGAGGATGTTGATTGTCACCATTGGCAAAAGGCAATGCAATCTGAGATTGAATCCATGTTCGATAACAAAGTCTGGTCCCTTGTAGACTTGCCTAAAGGGATAAAACCCATTGGGTGCAAGTGGGTATACAAGAGGAAAAGAGGTATGGATGGAAAGGTGGAAACCTTTAAAGCTAGATTGGTAGCTAAAGGTTACACACAAAAAGAAGGTATCGATTACGAGGAAACCTTCTCTCCTGTGGCCATGCTTAAATCCATTAGGATACTCTTATCCATTGCAGCATCTTTAGATTTAGAGATTTTGCAAATGGACGTCAAGACAACTTTCCTTAATGGAAGTCTTGACGAAAGCATCTATATGATGCAACCGGAAGGATTCATTGAAAAGGGCCAAATGGAAAAGGTATGCAAGTTGCAGAAATCAATTTATGGATTAAAGCAAGCATCCAGATCCTGGAACATAAGGTTCGACCAAGCTGTAAAAGGTTTTGGATTTTTACAGAACCTTGAAGAACCTTGTGTATACAAAAGGATCAAAGGTGACAAGTTGGTTTTCCTTATTCTTTACGTAGATGATATATTACTCATTGAAAACGATGTGGGAGTATTGACATCAGTAAAAGAATGATTAGCAAAACAATTTGATATGAAGGACTTAGGAGAAGCAAGTTTTATTCTAGGTATCCAAGTAATAAGGGATATAAAGAATAAAACGATTGCACTATCCCAAGCTTCATACATAGACAAAATCTTGTCTAGGTTTTCCATGCAAGAATCCAAGAAAGGTATGTTACCTTTTAGGCATGGAATCAAACTTTCTAAGGAACAAGTTCCTAAGAATGAGCATGAAGAGCAATTCATTAGTAGAATTCCATATGCCTTGGCAGTTGGAAGTCTCATGTATGCAATGCTCTGTACTAGACCAGATATTTGTTTTGTTGTTGGCATAGTTAGCAGGTTTCAATGAAACCTGGTCCTGATCACTGGACGGCAGTCAAGCACATTTTCAAGTATCTTAGGAGAACAAAAGATAATATGCTTGTATACTCTGGAGGGGATTTAATCCCCGTTGGGTATACAGATTCTGATTTCCAATCGGATTCTGACTCTAGAAAATCCACATCAGGATCTATGTTTACTCTTAGAGGAGGAGCAGTCATTTGGAGGAGTATCAAGCAATCTTGTATTGCTGACTCCACTATGGAAGCAGAGTATGTAGCTGCATGTGAAGCTGCCAAGGAGGCTGTTTGGCTTCGCCAATTCTTGATTGACTTAGAAGTAGTTCCTAGTGCGAATAAGCAGATCACTATCTACTGTGACAACAGTGGAGCAGTGTCTAATTCGAAAGAACCAAGAAGTCATAAGAGAGGAAAACACATTGAAAGAAAGTATCATCTTTTAAGGGAGATTGTTCATAGGGGAGACGTGACGATTACCAAAATCGCGTCGGCAGAAAATCTAGCAGATCCCTTCACAAAGGCTCTACCTCAGAAGAGTTTTGATGGGCACCTAGAGAACATGGGAATGAGAGATATGACATATTTTCTATAGCGCAAGTGGGAGATTGTTAGGATTATGCTCAATAGGAAGAGTGTAATATTGTAATTGACAATCTTTTCATATAAATAAAGTGATTTCTGATTTTGCAAAATCTTATAGCATTTATAATTATAATTGTCAAGGTAAATAATCATAAGGTCAAAAGACTATGAGATATGAAGAATTGTTTGTACATCCGGATATGTATGAGGTAGACACAATTCTTTAGTTAGTCTTGAATAACGTTCACAACTTAAGTTAAAGGTTGGGCACCTCTATCTTGATAAAGTTGTAGAATTCTTTTACTAGCATTTGAGTGGGATCAAATGAGTTATGATGAGTCTAAAATCATCGAAAGGTTTTCGAGTAAAAGAATCTAGTGCACTGGGTGCATTGAAATGGATCACAATGAAATACTTTATCTATAACCGTCACTAGATATAAGTCTTTTCATTATCAGGACAATCGAAGAGTCTATCTAAATCCTGAGATAAATGATGGACTTATGGTTGCAAGTGTTATCATTTGAGCTATCAATGAGTACGATTATATAGCATAGTCTATCCTCGATAGTTTGGTGGTATTCATTTGTTAATCGATAGAGGACTTCATTTATAGATATGGACATCGTGGCTCCATTTATTAAATGAGAGTATAATATCATCATATGGATGTTTTGAGGTATTGGATACTAAATCTCAACGTTGAGTTTTCAATAATGATTATTGAAGACATGGCTTCTGGACAAGTCAAAATATCTAAGTTCAAAATATGGTCATATGAGGAAATATGGTGACTTGGAGAGCTATAGACGGTCTATGAGCTCTTGGCGATTACTGATATTATTCACGAGGATACACCATCTCCTATAAGATTGTCTAGGGTATGAATGAGAAACATCTCCTTATTCTATCTTTATTTAAGAGTTCAATTTTAGCTCTTTAGTGGAATGAGTTAAAATTAATAGATCGGACCTAAGTGAATCATTTGTTGATTGTGATTAGGTTATGTCTATTGAAGCTTAAATTTAGATAGCCCGCCAAGATCCACAATCCACACGTACTTGCATGGATCACTTGATATATTCTACCGGACCAATTTATGGGTCCATCTAGAATTGCATTTAATATATTAAGAATATAATATGTCTATTATTTATTTAATGGGCTGCACTATTATATTAATATATTAAAAAGAGACATGTAGGCTTGTTTCTTTTAGTAAGAATAAGTCTGGTTCACATGTGGGCTTTTATTTAAAGTCTAATGGATTAAATAAAATAAGAAAAATAATATTGGGACCATATATACATGGTGTGGGTGGCAAGGCTAAATAAAATAGCCCAAGATATTATTTTATTTTATTGTTTTGATTAAATGTGAATTAATTAATTATTTAATTAATTAATAGTTTAAATCAAAATCTTTTCCTGATCAGTAAATTAAATACTATGTGTTGGATTAGGGTTGGAATTCTTTTAAGTGATAGGAGTCCTAATGTGGTAACGATTAAGTCCACATACACTCCTTATTATATAAAGAATTCGGCCACCACTAGTCCTACAAGGGTTAGGATTCTTGAATTGATAGGAATTAGGGAAAATGACAATTCCTTTTCAAGTAAGGAAATTAACCAACCCTAGATTTCCTATTCAATGAATTCGACCAACCCTACTTGGTGAAGGAGAAAATTCGGCCAACCTATAAATATAAGGTTATGAATTTTCGGCCACCATGAAGAAGCAAAGTAGAGAGAGATTTTTGTTTGTTTTGAAAATAAAAAATCCTACTCTATACACATAGATTTTCGGCCAAGAGAGAAAAAGAAAATAAGTTTTCATTAGATAGTGCACTTACAAGCCTTTAACATTAAAAGGTTTTGTGCACACTTTCGATTTATGGTTACGCGAGTTTCAATCATATTGATTGAGAATTCAAAAGTGACCGGAACTATTTTTTTAGGCTCTTGGTGTTTTACTATTGAAGATCAAGATCAGAAATTCCATACATCCATTCTAAGGTAAGCAATTCAAAGGAAAAGGGAGACCACGCTCCTAGGTGATTCACGTACGTGCTAGGATTGAAGATCTTGCGGATTACCATCGACGTAAGTCAATCGGATCACGCGACAAGAGGTATTTAACTCTAACCGTATATTTGAGTTTAATTAATTAAAGGGTTAAAGTTCAAATCTTTAGAAAAATTTTAAACTATACGAAAATTATTTTTCGCCTTCCGCTGCGGTTTTAAGCAATTTTTTCCTACATTTGATGCATTCCCGTGGGGTATGCATTCACGAGAAGACGTTGGAGGGCATCACCAGGTATATCAAAAATGGTGTAATGCATTATTTATGTTGAAACAAGTGTTGGGTTTTAGTACTGACAATAATGATTTTGTTTGAGGACCGTTTGGAACGAAAAATCCGAGATGTGATGGATGCAGTCGCTGCGTTACGGGATGATCTCCGGACGAGTGATCAGGAACGGGATAGGCAGCATAGGGAGGTGATGGACTTTCTCCGGGGGCGGTGGGGTTCGACATCACAGTCAGACAGGGATGGTCCACCCTCTCATGATCGAGACTCTCCACGTAGAGACAGAGACGGAGGGACAGACCCAGCCACCGGACCTACGACGGAGGCTGATGGACCTCAGACGCAGGGTCCAATAGCTGGAGATACAGTACGAGACTAGCAGATGCAAGTCCCTGGTGTCACAGATACAAGAGTATTTGGGAGACAGTTACCCAGGCGTTATTAGAGTTTCCGCTGCTTATGGAGGTACAGGATGTAGATCCTCCTATTCATATCCAGGACCACACAGCGGACCCGTCCAGTCCACTGGGTCAGAGTCCCTCCTCTCGTACAGCCCACACTCCTGACCTGACCAGGCGATCCATATGGAGCACCCCTGCTGTCTATCCGACACCGCTCTCCTCTACTCGATCCCGTCTCACCTCACCCCCCAGTGACACTGCCGGTCCATCCCGACACAGCCCACCCCATAGGTCTATCTCATCCCATCGGAGCCCTCGACGTGATCCACGGGGACAGAGTTCCTCCTCCCAACACCCCCTAGTGGTCCACGGTCAGCATAGGCAACAGCGGATTCGCAAACGAGGCTGGCAGTTGGTAGGCCCATACACTGACCCCTGTCGGCCGAAGAGGCCAATGACACTGCCCCTGTCATCAGCACATACATTCAGGCCCAATGATTTGGTAGACGCTGACCAGCTTGCGGCTTACAAAGCCTACAAGAGGAACGTGACAGGGGAATTGTAAGTATTATAATATTGTGAATTTATTTTGAAAAACCTAAGTTAAATTAGTTGTTTTTCTAAATAATTGAAAATTACGCAGACGTGATGTGGATCTGATGACCCCCATGCCTGTGACTTGGTTCCACCGGTTGCAAACCAACTTTATGGAGTTGGAGGACACGGTACTTTCCTTACTTCGATTGTCTTTTAATTTTGTTTAACTTATGGAAGAATACTAACAATGTATAATGTTTATATTGTCAGCATATGGACGCGTACCTGCATATTTTACGGAAGCGTCAGCGAGCATTCCCCACTGTCTACATTCAGAGGATGAACTTACTAGATTCTTAGTTCTATGTAAGTGTTTCAAATGTACTGTTTTCGCACGTCTGGTTGTTATGTTTCATCCTGTTTGTAACGTTTCGGTTCGTTATCTATTTTTAGTCAATGCTGGAGTTTCAGTGGCGGAGAATCATGCCTCGCGATGCTGTGGGCAAAGTCCCAAAAAACTGGTTTGTGTTGAAGTACATGTGGTCCCCTAAAGATCTGATGACGGTACGTGGATTGCTCCCGGTAGGGAAACGACCATGGCACGAGGTTGACGCGGTGAGCGCAATACAATTATGGTTTCAATGTGTTTAATTAATAATTCTTATTTTGACCATAACAATATCTTGAACACTTGGTACAGGTTCTTATTCTGTGCAACATTGGTGGCCATCATTGGCTCATGGCCAGCGTCGACCTTACTGTCGGGAAGATCCACCTGCTAGACCCGTTCAGACAGGAAGTCCCCCTACACATCAGGAAAGAGCAGGTCGCTCCATTGCGGTGGTTTCTACCCTCGATGTTGCATCAGGTGGGGTTTCACGATGTTGCATCAGGTGGGGTTTCACGATGCCAGACCAACGGGCGAGGCGAAGTACGAGAAGCGGAATAGGCCCTTTGGGGTAAGCATGGTGTCTACAACACATGTGCCCCAACAGACTAGAGGGTATGACTGTACAAACATCATTTAAACTTTAAGTTTGTTTTATTAAACTTTAATTGTAACGGTTGTTCATGTGCTGAGTCGCAGGGGTGACTGTGGTGCTCATACCTTGAGATTGATGGAGTACGTAGTGGCGAACAGGAAGACGTTCGACTGGTCAGAAGAAGATATGAGCACCATACGGGAGAAGATGGCTATGGAGATTTTTTGTAACTCCAAGCCCCATTAGATGTTGTAGTTGTCGATGTACAAACAATTATAATAATGAACTTTCAAATTTCAAAATTTTTGTTTAAAATTTCAAGTGTTTGCATTTACAAGTACAACACACGCATTTCATACAATAACAAAAGTAATAATTAACACCCCAACTTAATTAAACAATAAGTATGAACAACTCGATTCACTCCACGACAGATTCCTTGTGTTGGCACTTCTGTTTGTTATGTCCAACTTGATGACATATGCTACACTTGCGACGGTATTCCTCAGGAACAATTCTGCTCGGACCTTCATTAATCAAGGGCGGATTAGAACACCTCATGCTATTATGACCTGATTGTCCACATCTTCTACACGATTGGGTGGTTGTCCTCTTAGAAGACGATGCATGTCGACCCTCCATCGGGCGACCTGATTGTCTCTTGGTCTTTGGATTTAAAACCACCCGCTCAGCGATGTCGGATGGCACTACCCATGAAGAAGGATGGACAATCGGCATAATAGGAACTGAGTATGCATCAATAAGTGTCTGTCTCTTGTAGTAGTCCGAACACAGCGATGTGAAATCCAAGTTTCGCTCCCTGCAAAAGCAATGAAAAAAGTGACAATCATGTTTGCTTAATATAGCGTATAATTGTATACTGTTAATGTATCTTGCCGCTGCGAGTGCGTGAGAACACGAAAAATGGTCCATTTGGAATTTGTTGCATGTGCATGTGCATGTCTTCCGGGATAAGTCAACAGTCTACTGCTTTCCGGACCGTTTGACAGAGAATATGTTCCAGTCCACTGGATTGACGGTCATATAACCTCACTTCTCGACCCGTTGTAGCATCACAATATGTGATGCGTCGGTCAACTGATGGCGCATGGACTGTGCAGCTCGATGTCGATCGTGAAACCAATGCTGTAACATATTCCTAATGAACTCTGCCAATGTCAACATAGAGAGTTGTCGTGCGAATTTAAGGCATGAGTTTATGCACTCTGCAACATTTGTTGTCATCATCCTGAACCTTCGTTGAGGAAAGTGTACACGAGACCATTTGTGTGGACCGGCAGATTCAACATAATCGAAAGCATTCTTGTGCAGGTTACGTAACTCACCCATGTACCGGTTATATTTGAATTCAGTGTACGCTCTAGCTGCTTTGTCCATTAAGCTGGCAACATCTTTTCTATGAAATCGCTTCTTCACATTTTCAGCAAAGTGCCAACAACATATGCTATGGGTTGCATAAGGGAACACTTTAGAAATCCCTGCTTCAATGCTTGCATGTCGATCGGAAATAAAAACCAGATCATCTATATGACCAAGGGCACCCTTCAAGCAATCCAAAAACCATTCCCATGAAAGGTTGTTTTCAGAGTCGCCGTACCCAAAAGCAATTGGATACACCTGTTCGTTTCCATCTTGGGCAGTTGCAACAAACATTGTACCCCCGAATCTTCCCTTCAAATGGGTACCATTAACTACAATAACAGGACACATGCACCTCCGAAAACCTCTAACTGAGGCCCCTAACGACATGAAAAAGTAAAGGAATTTACCGTCGTCAGCACACTGTAAGTCAGTGATTGTACCGGGATTTTGTTGTTCCAGCACGTAACCAAAAGACGGCAGTAGTTGGAAGGTTTCTTCATGTGTCCCATAGGTCAGTGACAATGCATAATGCAAGGCTTGATATGCCTTACTGTACATGATTTGGATGCCATACATTATTTTTATATCGGCGATTATATCCTTGGGACGCATGAGACGACCATCTTGCTGTTGAAGTCTAGGTGCAACAACTTCTCCAATTATAACTGCACTAGCTTGTCGGTGGCGATGGTGAATCTCCTCCAAGGGACAACAGTGTTCATTGACAAAACTTCTTACTTGAAAGTATGTCCCTTCATCTCTTCTCACCGCTATTAATTTCCATGTACAGTTTTCAATCAAACAAACAAGATGTAACGTTGTCTTATTGGACCTTTTCACCTTCCATTCGAAGTTTCACGGCATTGCAAAAAGGCCAACTAGTCTCTTCAAATCCTTTTTAGTCAGAAATAACTGACCTTTATAAATCATGCTTGTAGGTTCTTCTGCTACCAAGGTTGTGCTTCTACCAATCCCAAACGAGTATGAATCTGCTCCGGGGATAACCCACGTTGTGGTATTATCAGAATCATCTGCAGATACATTATGCCGGACCTCGGAAGTACCAGGCATATCTGTTCCAGTGCAACTAACTCCTTCTACACGTCTTCTACGTCTTTGAATTTGGACATGATCTTCATCAGTGTTCTCTACATGATCTACCAGATAAATATTTGCCTCATTATCCACCTCCTGGTTCGGCCCAAGGTTCGGTTCAGTGTTCTCCTCATTGTACATCTCATTGTATTGCTCATTGTTCCGCCCATCATTCATCTCAAATCGACAACCAAACACATCGTCGAATTGAGGTTCACCAACATTTGCATGGTCCACCACTACCGGTTGGACATCACATATGTTTTCCCCACCTTCAGTAGCACTCCTTTGTATGAACACTTGGTTGCTATCGCTAGCGGATCCAAATGGTTAGATATTTTCAGGAGCAGGAATATCATTCCGTATCACATCTCCAGTTGCCCTCTCGATTAGACTAACACATACTTGAGGGATCACCCGATCTTCCCCTAGCATAAACTGAACATCATCGTCATTTCTTACAAATGTACGACATGTAGCGCCAGGAACGATTGATATTGACTGTAGATCAAAATTGTATTTGTTTACATCATACTTCACAACGGTATGCACGATCGACACCAATTCTTCGTAACTCATATTCTTTGACACATACATTCCTTGGTTGTCGGATCCAACAAACCTCTGACTTCCGTCGGGTAACTGCTCCCATCTACCGTTGTAAGATATTACTATTCTCACCCGATTCATTCTCCTGTAACATTCATCACCACAAACCATTATGACAAACATAAAAGCTATGGAAAAGGCTCAGAGCCTTTTAAAATAGTTTCCGAGGTTTTTACTATGATCTCCGAGCTTTTGGTAAAGGCTTCGAGCTTTTGGTAAAGGCTCCGAGCTTTTGGTAAAGGCTCCGAGCTTTTGGTAAAGGCTCCAACCTTTTAGTAAAGGCTCCAACCTTTTTTCCAAAGATTCCGAGGGTTTTCCCAAAAGAGCCGAGCTTTTTCCAAAGGCTCGAGCTTTTTTCCAAAGTCTCGAGCTTTTTTACAAAGTCTCGAGCTTTTTTCAAGTCTCCAGCTTTTTTCAAGTCTCCGAGCTTGTTTTCTAAAGGCTCGAGCTTTTTTTCCAAAGGCTCGAGCTTTTTCCAAGGCTCCGAGCTTTTTCAAAGGCTCCGAGCTTTTTCCAAGGCTCCGAGCATTTTCAAAGGCTCCGAGCATTTTCAAAGGCTCCAAGCATTTTCAAAGGCTCCGAGCTTTTTCCAAGGCTCCGAGCTTTTTTCCAAAGAGTCCGAGCATATTAGTCAAGGGTCCGAGCTATTTAATATGGGCTCCGGTCTATTTACCAATGGCTCCGAGCTTTTTATTAACAGTATCGGAGATTCAAATTTCACAGATTCAAAATTCACAAAACCAGCTTCATGTTTACAAAAGGAACATTTTTTTAAAATGAAGGATAAAAAACAGTATTTCAGACAAACATATTACCTTGTTGTGCTGAAGAACGTTGAGTAGTTTTGAAATTTATTATAGAGAGAAAAAGAGAGGAGTTACTGCGTTCAGTGTTCCAAGTGTGGAGATGGAAGTACAGAGACAGTAAAAAATTGATTATTTAAGGGCAATTTTGGTGATAGGTGCCTTTTAAACATAACTTATTAAACCGGTGACGTTGGTGCAACAACGAGACAAAAATGTGACATTTCTCACCATTTCCACTATATCTGTAAGGCACTTGATCTTGAAGCACTCGGGATGCCGGGAAGCTTTCCAAACACGAGCACGAACTTTGATGACCACTTGAAGAACCTAAGCTACCTTACAAAAGATCTTATTGTGGTTTTTCACAGAAATAAGTCAATCACAAAATAGTGGGACTTATAGCCGTTGTCCTCCACCATAACGAGCTCTGAGTAGATTAGTTTAGGAGGACCATATTTCCTTGGAGGAGATATATCCAGATTCCAGAAAAAGAGATCTTTTTTTTTATAAAAAAAAATCTTTTTTATTCTTTTTTCAATATGAATTTGTTTTTTTTAATATTGGATTAATGTAGCATCTTTTCATCGGAAACTGCAAATTTGTTTTATTGACATTATGGGTAATTTAAACATATCACGATAGTTGACCGGACAACTGTTAACTCTAGTGGTTAAAGGGTTGATCAAAAGTATTTTCTAGTAATTTTAACAAAAGTACAATCTTATTGTATATACATAAAATGTCGGGGCAGTTTATTGCGATTTTTCCAAAATTTTATCAAAAACTTGGTTGTCAATAGTACTTTTTGGGTTTTAATAGTCACCCTAAAAAAATTACTCAATAGTATTGTGCGTGCACCTGCATGTAGCTAAAGTTTTCAAGGTCTGATACTCTGATGTGAGATCATGTTTAAACTTTGTCCTTTTGTGTAAGGTCCAAACTGAATATAGTCACTGATCTTAAGGTTAAATGGCAAGGACCAATGATATTTTATTATGACAATAAGTCGGCCATTAGTATCACACACAATCCTTGTTCAACATGATGAACTAAGCAAGGGTTAAACCAATGCCTTTTTTTTTTTCAAGAGATTACAAGCAAGCTGAAAATTTATTCACCACTCACCAGCTTGAGGGGGAGTGTTGGAGAATCTCACAAATACCCTGACTTTTTTAGGGAGTAAATGTATAGTGGTAAAATATCCTGATATATAGAGATTGATAATCTTAATTTGATTACTATCCTAGAATATTAGATATTTAGATAGTTGCAGTGTAAATATATGCTTGCATAGATCAGTTTCAATATAACAGAGAGATCATATTTTTTTCTCAAGTCACAACGGATCAAAAATGCTAAGAAGACAAACTATCCTTTAAATCAGTATTATTAGATTAGCATTCAGAAAACCACTATTCCCCATTAAAGAAAAAATCAATTTACAATAACTCTCCAAAAGCTGCACAAAAATTTTAAGAACTGCAATGCATGTCTAAACATAATCAAGTGTTATCGTAGTTCCAGTCGTAGTCATTAAGTCGGCACCCTGAGGCAATTGAACGTCACCAACAACATTCTTAAATGCATGTTGCTGCTGAAGTTCAATTGCCTTAGGGTGTCAACTTAACGACTATAGCTAGAACTGAGATAACTCCTGAAGATGTTGGACCTGCATTGTAGTTCTTAGATTGTGCAGCTTATCAAGAGGTATTATGAATTGATTTTTTCTTTAATACTATTGATCTACGAGGATCGTTAACCTTCTTAGCATTTTGGATCCATTGTATTAAAGATTTATTGAATATAACCGGTGTTCTAGTAGACTCTAGACGCTAGTTGTACGGTAGCTCAACACCTAACGTCTAGGCCGACTAGTTGGCGTCTGGGCGGTAAGGAAATATTTTTTTTTAAACAACTATTTTCAATTTTTCACACATCAAGCCCAATTTCAGTATGGGTCCAATTTCAGGCCCATAAAAACCAATCCAGCCCAAATACAAAAACATAAATCTAGGGTTTCAAGTTCTCTTCTTCTTCCATACATAAACCCCTTCTCATCCTCTCTAATCTGAAATCTCAAATCTCAGTCTCACTCAAACCTCCTTCATCTAGGGTTTTAGCAATCTAGTTCGGAAGTGTCGTATGACACTTTAAACGCAGCGGCAACTTCTCATGTGGCCTAACCGATCCCATCCACCAATCACCGGCCCTCTGGTTCATCTCCATCACCGGATTCGTCCTTTTTGGTGCTCTCTTCAACTTGTTTGATTAGATTAGATTCGCCGTCAAACCTTCCCGGCTACCATTATAATATTATAATCTAAGATCTATGGTTTATCAATTAGTCTCCGATCATCCTTTGTCTTCATATATTCTCCAACTATTTTGTTGTTAATTTTTTTTTAACGAATTGGCCGATTAATCGGCATAAGAAATCGGGCTAGGTAGCCGACTAGTCAGTGCTAGTCGTCGACTAGTAGCCCAGCCACCTAGGAAGGCCGATTATGCCTTCCTCATAGCAGCAGGAAGCCACCTAGGGCCTAAGGCCTAGTCGGCCACCTAGCCCGATTACTAGAACACTGATTATAACATTTCTAACATTATTTCAATTAACGAGTATATTCCTTCAAAAGAATTTGGATCCTCTCCTAAGCTAAGTTTTGTCTAAGCTTTTACAGATCTGGAGACATGTGGCACTCAACAAAATGAATGGTTCTAATTTTGTTGGTAATTAAAAGGAGAAGAAAATTAAAAGGAAATCAAAACCATTCATTTTGTTGAGTGTTACATGTCTCCAGATTTGTAAAAGCTTAGACAAAGGTTAGCTTAGGAGAGGATCTAAATCCATCTTCAACATCTATCCACCTTGAAGTGGTGCTTGATGAAGATAACGCAGAGTTCATAATTCAGCTTCGGAGAGGATCTAAATCCATGAAAGTAAGGAGGTATTCAAAATGTTATTTACTTTTAGTTATTTCAAATCTCGCAATCTGTCTTTCATTCCTCTAAAAGACTTTAAAATCTTTTTTTTTTAATTCTTGAAAAACATAACCAGCAAACATATGTTCTATTTTCTAGTAAATAAAAAACAAGAGTACACTAATTCTTAACAAATTTCACAAATAAAATTAAATTAAAAAAACATTATCATAAAAAGCATACAAATATTAATGATCTATAACAAAAAAAAAAGTTAAACTAAAAAATAATATAAATTAAAATAATCTTCATCGGGATGCAATGAAGAACAAAATATTTCATTTTTTTTATCTCTATTTTCAAAGCAACTAAAAAACAATGAAATAAATTAAACGAACATCATTTATATTAATTAAAAAAAATTAAAGACAAAAATCATTACTCAACCACATCATAATCAAAGTCATATATGAGCGTGGCTCCATATAAATATGGTTAATATCAAACTACCCAATTTTGGGCATGAGTTTTATTTAACAACCATGTGCGGCTTTTAGGTTTTGTCTTGATAACTTGAATTAATTTTATGTAGATTTTTTATACTCATTGTCATACTTTTGTAGAGATATGTAAACGTTAATACAATTGTTAGTTTGCTACCTTTATTCTAAAAGAAAATTATAATATTTTGACTTGTTATAAAAAACAAATAAAATTTGACTAATTATATTTTACACGCATATTTTGAATAATTATAAAAACTTTTAAGTGCATAATTTGTTTAAGATACAAAATATAATAAAAACAAATAAAAAATTTAAAATTGTGTATATAGGTATGAATGCTCTCATCAAGTTTCGTAGACATTAAAGACAATTTTGTTTTTTATTCTTTTGAGAAAATATTTTTATTTACTTGAGATTTGAGAAATATAATTTTATACAACAAAGTATATATTATATTTAAAAGTCAACGAAAGTCTATAAATATTATGAAAGTCTTTTAAAATGAAAGTTTATGAAAGTTTTTCATTATTCTGTAAAGTCTATGAAGTCCATGAACTCTACGAAAGTCATCATTTAAAAGAATTTCAAAAAAATATTTTAAGATACAAATTGAATACACTCCCGTAAATCAAATCAAAGAGTTGAATAAGAATAAAACAAACTCATTGCAAGTAAAATACCAACCTTTTATAAGTTATACCTAAGACTCCTTTAATCTCTCAAATAAAAATCATTCAATTAATTAACAACGAAATTCGAAGAGTACAGACATCTCTACATATAAACTCTATATGATCTCTACATGAAATATTAAAAATATCTAACACGAATATTTAAATGAAACTAAATCAGAGAATATTTTAAATATGCAATCAATCGTATAGATCCAAAAATCTATATGCAGTATAAAATAGATAAATGTGTGATACTTACCTTATTTTTCTAGTGAATTGAGCTTGAATATCCCCTTGATGCTTTGTACACCTAGGTGCGTTTGTTGTGCGGGATATGATTGAATTATTTTTAAGAGATGTGACTGGACTATTTTTAAGAGATGTGATTGGATTGGATTGGATTAGTGGTGTAAATATGGGCCGGGCCTGAAGGGCCCGGCACGGCAGGCCTGCCAAGGATGGCGGGCCGTGCCTGGCACGGCCCCCATTCTTGGCACGTGCCGGGTCAGGGTTCCAGGCACGGCACGCCAGCACGGCGTGCCAGGCCCAACGGTCGGCACGCGTGCCAACCGTTGGGCCCGCTGAATTTTTTTTTATAATTTTTTTTTAAAAATATAACGGTTTTTTTTAAAAAAATAACTGTTGGCTGATGTCATGGCTGACGTCAGCCAACGGTTATGTTTTTAAAAAACTATAAAAATTGCAATTTGCCCCCTCAACTCTTGTCTTTTATATTTTTATCCACTTTTCTAATTTTTCTATAAATACTCCCACACATTCCACTTTTCATTTACTTTCTTTAATTCTCTCAATCTCTCCATTCTCAAACTCTCTATACAATTTCAATTATTCTTAATTTCATTCTTACTCTCTCTCTACTATTCTACACTACTAATATACTATTATAATACTTTATTAGTAATTTACTATTATATAACTATTATTCTCTAATCTCTCCACCAAGACACCAAAGTTCAAACTTTGAATTAATTCATTAAATAAAATAAAAAATGTATCTATAATCTATTATTGTAAGCATTTTTTTTTATTATACTAAAATAATAATATGTAAAAAAATTAATATGTAAAAAAATTAAAATATAAAAAATAAATAAATAAAAAAATTGGATGTGGGCCGGCCTATTTGGCCCGCCTAATTGGCCCACGTGCCGGTACGGCACGGCACGCGGCACGACACGGAGGGGCCGTGCCGGGCCCCCATTTAGGAAAACGGGCAGGGGGGCCGTGCTGATGTGGGCCGGGCCGGCCCCCTTTTACACAACTAGATTGGATTAATTATAATGTTTTCCGTGTTTGGTTCAACATGGTATTAGACTAAAAATAGTTCAATTCTTTGTTTGGTTAAGTAATGGGATTGGACAAAATAGAGCTGTAAATTACATAAACTTGTTTTTTTAAAAAAATCAAATTTAAAAAAATAATAAAAAAAGAACATATGTCAACTTTACCCAGATCATCGATTTTTTTTCTTCCTTCCTCATATTCTCTTCTTCTACTCCCCTTCTTCCCCCTCTCATTTCCCCAAAGCAACATCAAGCTTCTACAAACCTAGATTCTTCGCCGCCGCTGTCGTAGCCACCACGCCGTCAGCAGAAGGCAACTACGTACAAAGTCGATGCAACTCACGACCCGCAAACGGTAGATCTGGACCAAATCGTGGATGACAACCGACGATCATGATCATCGCCGCGAATCGCACAGGTCTGGTGCGAAAACTGGCCAACTCGAGTGAGATCACTGGTCTGAGGAGGTGTTGACCCGAGATCGATCACGGGTCTGGGTGTGAAACCCATCGACCCAAGTGAGAAAACCCAGAACTGGGTTGATCTGATCTGATCCTTCATCAGATCTTCACACCACAAACTTAAAATTTCTAATTATTTATAGCTAATGGAACCCTAGATTTTGGGGATTTTTTAATTTAGTGAGATACAGAGATGGTGGAGGCAAATTCATTGGTGCAAGATCACTAGAAGCTAACGAGGGAGTATGTTATTGAAGAGATGACAGTGTCATTGCTTAGATCAACAAGTATATCTGCAATTTTTTGTCTTTCTAAATACTCCAACACTTTGTTAGTTAATGGTTGATATTGTTGTTTTGGTTTCAAAATTTTGAATTGATATGTTTGATTTCATGTGTTGCACCAGCAATATTACTTCTTCTTCATCAACAATTCAACATTATCATTTGATCATTTGTTTTGTTTTTCAAAAAAAAAATTTGAATGAAGTCGGACTAAATTGAATCCCATGAATTTGCATGGGACTAATTTATCCAAAACTAATGGGATAAAAAAAATTGATGGGATTAATTTATCCCATCCGGTCCACCCACCAAACGTGGGATACAGGATTGGAAATTGTCAAATCCAATGTAACAAACACAGCCCCAGAGTCTTTCTTCCAATGACTCCGCATCTCTGATAGTAGATCTGTCAGACTCTTTTCTTTGTACCTTTAAACCCCTCTTCGGGTAGATTCCAGGTCAGTGCTTTTGCAAGGCTAGACGGGAAGAGGTACTTTTTCGAGCAAAGTGCGCAATGAAGGAATAACAAAATCGATATGATCAGGAATTCCGCTTGTACCAAGGAATGAAGAGTTGCACCAAGGTGAAACTCCTGGATCTGTTATTTAGGCAAGAGAAAAGAAAACTTTCAGGACACTTATATAACCTCTATTTTTTATTACGGCTATTCAGAGGAAAAATATGGTGCTCTTGTTCTTAACCTAGGCTATGTTTGAGATTGCTTTTACTTGGGAAATAATAATTTATTTCTCAAGCTTTGAACAAATGGGTGTTTGGTAAACTTCTCAAAAGCAACTTATTTTACAATTTGCTTTTCCATTAATCAGCTTTTGAAAAGCTGGGTGGGAGTTACTTTTGGAAGCAGAAGATGACTTTTTATTCCAGAAATATCTAAAATATCCTCACTATTTTAATAAAAGACAATATTAACCCTACATTTAATAAAACTAAAAACTAAAAAATAAAATAGTCAGGTTTTCAAAAAAAATAAAAAATAAAATAGGGATGGTTGCCATTGCCGTGGTGGCCACCGCCAGACGTCGAGAACGATGGAGGACTAGTATTCCCCGGCGACGACCATTGTCGAACTAACCACCAGAATCGTCGTCGCCGCCGAAGATCGACCATTTGTCGAACTAATCGCCGGAATCGTTGAACTAATCCATTGTCAAAAAAGAATCCCAGATCCATCTACCATTGTCGAACTAATCGCGGGAATCTTCATCGCAGTCGAAGATCGATACCTGGTTGTAGAGCAAGAACAAGATTAGAACGATTGAGTGCGACCATGACTGGCGATCTGTTGACCTGATGGATGGAGTCGAGTTCGCAGGTGTAGAAAACGCATGAGAGAACATATGAATGCGAGTTCGCCTCCTCTATGGCTAGAATAAAATAGAGGAACGCCTCATCCAGCGCCGGAGGCGACGTCTCGACTCTGGTGCAGCTGTTTCAGATGTTGAGTTTTTGATGCTTGGCGAGTTGACTCAGTCCACTAAACAGACAGAGTTGATTCGGTCAAGCTCGTTTTGTCATTTTGTCAAAGTTGACCAAGTTGACCTAGCTTGAGAAAATATCTATTTTTGTCATTTTGACAAATATATTTTCCAACCATCCAAAAGCAAAGCAATTTTAAAAGTTAATTTACCAAACAATTGTCAACTTTTTTGCTAAGCCAATTATTTTTTAATTTAAAATATAAGCAGATTACATTTTAAGCAAAACATTCTCAAACATAACTCTAGTCTCCATAAAACGCCTTTATGGGTTTAGTGATGTCCAAAAAAACCCGAACCAGCCCCATACAAGGCAAGATTAAACCAAAATAAATGGGGTCGGGGTGGGTTTGGAGGTGATTCCAACGCCCAGTTTGAAAAACTGAGCAGAGTTGGAATTTGTTTTCATTGCCCCAACCCCAACTCCAACCCTAACCCCAGCCCTATTTATTATTCATTTATTAATAACATTGATATTTAATCAATCTAACTTATAAAACTTGGAGATAGTTACGTTTTGGAGGAATATTTTAAATCTCATCTATATTTTAGTTTTTTACATAACTTCGTAAAAAATGTCTTATTATTGAAGATGAAACATGTAACTCTTTTGTGATTTTCATAATTCCTGTTAATTATTTTCGTGGATTTATTCTTTATTTAAATTATATTTTGGGTTGGTGTTCCCTGTCTGTTTCCTGCATTGCACTCAGTAGAGTCAACATTGGTCTGATCAAATAGAGCTCAAATTTTTTAGGGAGAATTGCAATCTCAATCCTTAGGTTTGATATTATTGTAGGCAGATTAATTAAAACTGTTATTCCACACTCACCCCCTATACTTAACGGATGTTTGTGTTTCCATTAGTTAGACACGATAGACTTGAAAAGTCAAAAATGCCCCTGTATTTTCTCATAAAAATAATGAGAACAAATACGGTGTATCAAAACAATAAAAAACCAATTAATTTTCAAAACTTTGAATTATCCTATAAGAAAAAGCCAATTATATATATTTATATATATATACAGAAATTTTCAAGTCAGTACGTACTGATATAACTTCATCAGTGCGTTGGATGTTGACCATTAGATTTACATACTTTGACTCAAAGTATATGCACTTGTCAAAACTTCTCTATAATCAGTGGCCCACATGCAACGCACTGATATAAGTTATATCAGTACGCACTGAGGAGAAAAAGACTGTATGTATATATATATATATATATATATATAGTCTTTCTATTGTCAGTTCGTCATGATATAAAATATATCAGGACGAAGAATGTGGACCACAGATTATGGAGAAGTTTTGACAAGTGCATACACTTTGAGTCAAAGAATGTGAATCAAAGTATGTAAATCTAATGATTCACATTCTTTTTTCCTGATATATTTTATATTAGGACGAACTGACAATAGAAAATTTGTATAAATATATATGAAGAAAAAAATAGGAGTAATTGCACAAACACCCCTGAGTTTAGGTCTAATTACACACATATTGACTTCTTACCAAATATTTCACAAACATCCCCTACCGTCAGTTGACTTCCATCCAAACTGACTGTTGACAAAATGTTTAGTCTTAAAAGTCCAAAATACCATTAGTTACTTATTTATACATTATTTTATTCCCTTAAAATAAAATAAATTATATAAAAAAATGCAAATAAAAAACTTTTAATTATATATTTTTCAAACAAATTTTAAATGAAAAGTATATAAAACAAAAAATTTAGACTTTAAAAAAAATAAGAAAAGGGAAGAAAGGAAAAATTTTAAGAAAAGAAATGTAGAACAGATCTCAAATACGCCATTGTTGAGACTTGGATCCACAATCATGTAGATTTTAAGTTTTTGACATTAAAATACAATAATTATTGATGATTAAAAATTGAATATAATTGTGGAATCTCATTTATTGCTAAAAATCTTGTGGCTTGGATGGAATCCTATTGATGATTGAAATTGAATATAATTATGGTGTGTTGGTTTATGAATCATCAATAATGATTGTATTTAATGTTAAACTTAAAATCTAGTTTTGTTTTTCATAATTGTGGATCCAAGTCCCAGCAATGGCGTATTTGAGATTTGTTCTCCATTTCTTTTCTTAAAAATTTTCTTTTATTATTTTTTCTAATTTTTTGTTTTATATATTTTTGTCTTTTAAAATTTGTTTGAAAAAAATAAAATTAAAAGTTTTTTATTTACATTTTTATATAATTTATTTTATTTTAAGGAGAACAAAATAAAGTATAAATAAGTAACTAAGGGTATTTTGGACTTTTAATACTAAAAATCTGGTCAACAGTTAGTTTGGATAGAAGTCAACTGACAATAGGAGATGTTTGTGTAATATTTGGTAAAAAGTCTATCTGTGTGTAATTATGCCTGAACTCGGGGGATGTTTGTGCAATTACTCCAAAAAATATCATTGTATTGTCTATAAATTTCCATGATCTACAGATAAGACTTTACAATTTAATATGAAAATTGGAGAAACTGAAGAAAAGATTATTTTTAAATTTTCAATCTTTTACTGTAAACTTGAAGAAAATAAAGCATAATCCCGTAAAATTGACGAAACAAATAATAAATCACTCAACAAAAGAGTCACAAAATTATACATGATTCAGACCCTGAATCTTGAATTGTGGGAAGTTGTTACTGTGATTTTCGAAAAGAAACTGGAGTTGGAAGAAGATTCTATTGGAATTAAAGAAGGGAGAGAGAGTCAAAGCATCAAGAAGCTGATCATAAGCATTAGGAGTCAAGGACCAAAAATGAGTCTATCTAAAATCCAAAAAATCCAAACTCAAATCAAAATCCACAACCTGGAAACCTATTTAAAATCAACACCCATCCTTTTGAAATCAAAACGCAAGACTTTCAAATCCACAAAAACCAATCTCATATAGTCAAAGTGTCAAACCTTCAATTCCCCCATCATAGCATAAAATCACAAACAAAACAAAACCCACCACACCGGTAGAAGTTGCAGCCGCCATGGAATTTGGAAGGGTGAGGAGGCTTGACGAGCTGAAAACCCTTCCCCAGATTTATTTTCTTTTTCTTTTTTCTTTTTATCAATGTTATAAATTTTATAAACCTAAAAGACTATAGCACCCCTAAGCTAGCATCTGTTAACACATCTATGTTAAATAGGGGGGGTGCGAGTGGAATAACAACTTTAATTCTTGGGGCTGCAATTACACCAAACCTCAAGGGTGTGAGTACAATTCTCAAAACTTTTTAATACAATTTTAAATTCAAATATGTTTTTCCTGTCGTAGAAGAAGATGCAATATGTATATTTTTTTGTCCGATGTATTTTGAGCTTGAGGAAATTCCTTGCTTTGGTCCTCAAATTATTGATAATTTCAAAACTAGCTATTCCAAAATTTTCTTTTTGTCAACACATGCCCACTAAGTTGACAAAAATGCTCCTACCAGCATACAAACAAGAAGTCAAAATGTAAACTGTCTATTTATGAAGCTGAGTTCATCTATTTTTGTCTATGTCGTACAAAACCCAAATAATATTACACGTTTGTGACCATAGAAGCTTTTATAATTGCTTAGATACCTGAATTTGCCATTGTACTATGGCTAGAGTATGGCGTCCCCCACAAGCAACAAGTTTAGAGATCCACTGTTCCTCAGCTTCATTGCCACCATCCGGCGTCGGAGGGATATTTATAGGCACTTCCATGGGTTGACCTGTTGTTACCTTCCTCCCATATCCAAGACGTCCATGGTCACCACGTCCAAACTGCCAATACCAAAATCGATCAGCAAGAATACTCATTAACACAGGCATAAATTGCCCTCCAACAAAATGTTCAATCGTAACGAAATTCCATCCAGACAAAGCACTTAGATGCCCTTATTTAAGGGTAGTTTCAATGATTTTTTTTTTTCCTTTTAAGCCCCATGAAGTGTGTCCTATCGTAGTTGGTCCACTCAAACTCCAGAACCTCTTGCCACATTTTTAAGCTTCCCCACATCCACCAAAACTTGCATCATCTTCAGCACTGAAGCATTTAGACACAAGGACCTCTTTCACAGTTTTACCATTTTCATACAACCTCCTTCACAGTTTTACCATTTTCATACAACTACCAGCCACCGCCATCACTACAGTTCCTCTTAATATATACAATAGAAACAGAAATCTGAGATAGAGGCAGCAAAAACTCACTGAAAACATGTGACCTTCACGTGACAGTGCCACAGAGTGAGTCCCACCACAAGACACCTGGATCATAAGAAAAATTAATTCAAAATCAAACTTCAAAAAAAGAAAAATAAAATAAAAAAGAGAGAGATCAAGCAGCCTTTTAATATTTGAGGCGCATTTGAAAGGAGCAAATTCACCGATTGCAGTTTTCATTGGAGGATGTAGAATAAAAGTAATTATCGTCTATCTCCTCACCATAACAAACCATATTTTAATGCTTGTATATGCATGCTAAGTCTTTTAAACACCCTTCAATCCAACCAACATAATCAGTCAGAGGTAGAGATAGAAAAGTTATTAGACGGTACCTGAACTATATCCTCCCCAGCTAGAAGATGCACCTTTTGGGGCAACATTTTACTGCTCTTGTCATTATCTCCAAATCCAAGCCTCCCATGTTCCCCTCTTCCCCAACCATACACCTGAAAAGCAATGTATGTAAAAAGATTACTCTCATTTGATAGTTACATGTTTCACACGATTCAGAATTCAAGAACTACTTCATAATTTATATGTATCACAAATTCAGAACAAAGGTCATTCACACTGAATTTTATAGACTATAAAATATTCAGTTGTTTCTTACCTAAATAGCTTAGATATTGATGGTCAATAGATTTTCATTTAACTCAAAAGACATACATACAGCTACAAAAAAAATAAAAAATAAAGAAATAAATATATTTGATTCTATAATTTAGCCAGATAGTATGTAATCAAATTAAAAAGACAAGTCTACATTGTCCAATGCAAAGTATTTTTCCTCTAATCTTATCAAGTAATTGACAAGAAAACCAAGAAAAATTATCAAATGAAAGGTCCTAAAAGATTAGGGCACTAATTTTGAAAAATCTTAATCCCTCTTTCCCTGGCTATTTAGCACTCCAACAGAGGATCAAAGAATAATGCAACTCAATCCAACTGATTATTCCAAAACTGATTGAATACTTCATTTAAAGAATTTTCTCTAATTCCAGGTCCTGTTCAAGATTTCCATTACAAGCTCATGCATTTGAAATGGCACAAAGCCAAATCCACCGGATCTATAGAGGCCTGGAATCTCACAAAGCACATAAAGGTCGCCGCTGAAATTTGAATTCCATATAATATTATATAATATATACATATATATATATAATAATGGAGTCCCAACTTGCCACATGACATCACGAGAAACTTTGGCTATTAATTTTAATAAGATATAATTATACAACTTCTTTTTGTTTAAGAGATAGAGATGACTCACCTAGATGACTCACCTAGATTGTAATAAAAAAAAAAGATGACTCACCTAGACGTTTTATAGTTCTTTCATGCAATGAATAACCTTCCATTAATCTATCTATAAATTTAAATTAAACAACCCTTCATTTCTTTTATGATAGGTTACACTTGAAAATTAACAAAAGATTAATACTTACTTCACAATTATATTTACATGATGGCTTGATTGCCTCCATTAACTTCCCATAATCACACATTCACACCAATTAATTTAAAGTCTCTTCAATCCTCAAGCATAGCATGTAACGTTCATGTGAGGATACAAATCAATCATGATGCCAAATCTCTATATAAACCCTAGCTTCACCTAATCTTTCACACATCAATCCATCAATCAATCTCTACTCTATCTCAAAATGGCTAACACTTATAAGCTTTTCTTGCTCACTCTTTTGTCCGCTTTGATGATCATGGGTTGTTCCGTGACCAATGCTAGTCCATTAACGCACCTCAAGTCAAATCTTGTGACTTGGCTAAAACTAGATGATGAATCGCCGAATTGCCGGGATGCTTTGGTTCAACTTCAAGCTTGCACCGGAGAAATCATCCTTTTCTTCCTTAATGGTGAGACATACCTAGGTCATGGATGTTGTCATGCATAAGTACTATTAGTCAACAATGCTGGCCTAATTTGATTGGTTCACTAGGGATTACCATGGAAGGAGAATACTTGAAGGCTCCTGTGAATCCCCACCTTTGATGTCGTCTATTGAAGGAAATTCTAAAGCTATTCCAATGAAGACTTCGGGTAATCCTTGATTGAATTTTAATTTTGTTTTCGCTTATAATAACATGTCTTGATCATGTGTTTTACCTGGTCATTTCAGTGTTTTATTTGTCATTTGGGTCAAGTTAATTTGCTTTTATTTGGTTTGCACTTTGGAGGATTAAGTAAGTCGTTTGTGTGATGTTTAATTTGCAGTCATGTTTAATAATTTTATTTATTTTTTGGCAGAATTTTATAACATAACATATTTTTTTTTAAATAACAAAGCCCATGTATCGCACGGGCTAGTACATTAGTAATATTAGTAGTTGTAGATGTATGTGTCATTGAAATGTTCGATATAGCAATGAATAAAGATGTCTATGATCAATCCTTAAACAAAACCACATTTGAAGCACAAATGCAGAATATCCTCTTTAGAAATTAGAAAAAGCATACCTCGCCGTCATCAGTTAATGCAGTAGAATGCCATCCTCCAGCAGCAATATCAACCTAGAGACAAATAGGTAGGCAATAAATCTAATAAAAAAAGTGAAATAATAACAAGTCATAGTTCTGACCATATAACAGTCACAGTACAATACAGGAAACCTTCAGCACATTATCCTCATTTTGGTAACACATTAATAAGCAAAAGTTAAATACATATGGATTTTTAAAACTGTGGATTTTTAAAATAGTGGGAAATCAAAGTGAGGGAAAAATGAAACAGAATGCAAATTTAATGAAAGTAGTAATCTGAATTTTGCATTTATTTGTAAATCACATCTTTACAGTATAGTTTTCCTTTCAACAATATATGTAAATGATGATCTTGCAGAGAAGATAATTGCATGTATAGCTCAGTGTTAAGCTTCCAAACACTAGCATAAACATGTACAAAAGCAAATCCATAAATTATGTACACCAACTTATAGCTACAAAGAAGTTCCAAAATCCAAATTAGTCTTCAGGTTATAAAAATAATAGAGGATTAAAGATATCGATTGTATATCGAACAGGTGAAATTTGATCATAACAATGCCAAGGCTAGGAAGCCCAACCTTCAATGAACCTCTGGCTGTATTGAGGCATTCTGAGCTCTCTAAACATCGCATATACATTGCAGGATTATCACTCAGAGATAGACATGAACACAAAGCAAAGTTCACAAAGTGCATCATGCAATCCACACTCCACAGTGGCATTCTTTTAAATTATATTATGGAGCCAGTGTATCATGCAGTCATGCCGTAGGGGACACTAATGGGAGGGAGAAAACGTGCAACATAGAGATAGGGGCAAAAATAAAACTCAACCTACTCAACTCATTCAGTTTCTAACCCTGTTTCTTTCTGTATTTTTTATGGGTCAAAGCATGCCAAGAGTGTCTTAAAATATGAAGGCCTAACATAACGCATGATCCACTGTCATCTACATAAACCAAGGTATGAAGTAAAAGATGCACCACCTCTCGCCTCGTGTGAGGACATTCATAACACTTCAATTACCCCATCACTTCAAATGTGCATCTTGTGGAATTTTTTGCTTAGTATGTCAAGAATGGAAGGCTTATTTATATATTTATCTATTGTTAAGCATGGGGTTGGGCCGTTGGGGAGAGAGGGAGACATTTTTTTCCAACCACAACACTTCAGCATACCTCTTGCTCCAGTGCGTGAGATCTAGTGATCCACCACAATTAGTGAGAAAGACAACTCAATTTGTCATACTAACTTACTCGAAGGTCCTTAACACTTAAGAAGTCAAACACTGAGTCTCAAATGACATTATTTTATGCTGCCTTCAAATGCTAATATAATAGAAAGACATACAGATACAAGAGCACAGAATTTTGACAATGTAATACATACCAGAGTGAGACCAGAGAGCCCTTGGACAGGAATAGGTAGTGATCTTGGTTGGGTGTCCCCAGTTCCAAGTTGCCCATATTCATTATTACCCCATGCCCACAATGTTCCATCCTCCTGGAGAGCCAAATTATGAAATGCCCCAACAGCAATGACCCTCACATTTTCAAGACCTTGTACTCGCACGGGAACTGAAATCTGTTTTCTGTAAGAAAAGTAATGTTCATACTGATTCAATTAAAAAATAAAAACTTCTTTACAAGCATGCAGCAATTAATCAAGGTGACTGTGGATTAGATGGCTAGATAAATAGCTAGCATGAAAAAAAAGGTAGAGGATAGATCAGAAGGTCTATACATGTCTCCAGGAGGCCAGGGTTGACCCCAGGTCCATACATGTCCTTCACGTGTAAGCACAACGGAATGAGTACCCCCGGCTGCCACCTGTCATAAAGCAATTAAATAACAGGCTGAACAGCTAATGCTAATCAGGGGTAAGCCATATTACCAAGTGTAAGCATACAGAAAAACGATCAGAAGTCATCTAAAGGTGAGGACATGCTTAAAACCATGCAAGATAAGAAACTTCGGGACCAGGCACTGAACAATTAATTTATCGACAAAATTCGGTAAAGGGATCTCACAAACTAAATATCAATTCTGCAGTTAAAATATCAGAGCAATACCACAGAATATTTAAGGCACACTAACAAATCGATATTGAATTTCAAACCTGTTATCAGGCCAGTAACAACAACCACTTGGTTCCTTCACATGATAATGAAACTAAAACATGAGATAACAAAACACTAGCGGTGTGAAATTAGTAAGTTGAAAGAAGAAAATCTCAGCAGAGAGGTCAAAAGTGTAGTAAATTTTAAGTTAAACAGAAGAAATCAATAAAATGAATAACAACCAGGAAATGACTTCCTATCTCCAGGCTGAATAGATAAGGGAAACTAAATGTTGTGTTTTTTGGCTCATCAAAACCCAAGTCAAGGCTTATGAAGGAATTCGATTTGGATGAGGAGAAAATAAAGTATGCATATGATTTCCTATTGGGATTAGGAAATTAGAAATTCTCAAAAATCCGAAATCAACTAGGATAAGGAAATAAGTTAGATTTTTTTATTCTAAGAGGATTTAAGAGTCCTTTTCTAGCAAGAAATGTAACCCAAGTCCTATACCTATAAATAGGGCGGTTGGGAGCTTATTTTTAACACAGAAAAATCAGCAAGCAAAAATGGGTAGAGAGCAAGAGTGATAGAGAGGATCTAGCAAGGTTTTGGGGAATTAGCCAAGGGGTTTCAATAAGTTTCTTGTAACCAAACGTTTTTCTCCATAGTGCTAGTGATTTTTCAAGAGAGATCACACGAGGACGTAGGCAAAGTTAGCCGAACCTCGGTAAATTCTTTGTGTTTGTGTGTGGTGTGTTTATTTTATTGTTCATATTTTATTCCGCATATTCGCACATCATTAACCTATAAATTTTTCACTGGAGTCTATCAAGAAAACAAGATCAATAAGGGAGTATAAAATCAACAAATTGGTATCAGAGCTTGGTCATAGCGGTTTTTGAAATGGCGGGTGATAAGATCAATGACGTGAAGCCTATCATAATCGAGAAGTTTGATAGGAAGGGTAACTTCATGTTATGGCAGAGGAAGATGAAGAACATCCTGATTCAGCAAGATCCGCAGCATGCTATTCTAGGAGTGGAGAATAAGCCGACGGAAACTACAGATGCTCAGTGGAAGCGAATGGAAGTAAAGGCAATGAGCTCTTTTGAGCTACATCTTGCCGACAATGTGATGCTTAATGTCGACGAGGATATGAACGCTAAATAGACATAGGTAAAGCTCGAGAAAGTTTACAGGGGTAAAACTTTATCCAACAAACATTTCTTAAAATATGAACTTCTTAATCTTTGGATGGAGGGTGGAAATCTGCAAGATCATTTGACTAGATTTCAGAATTGTGTTGCCAATCTATTAAAGGTGGATGTGAAATATGAAGATGACAACAAGGCGCTTTTACTGTTGAGATCTCTACCGCCTTCGTTCAAGCACTTTAAGGCCACAATCATGTTTGGTAAGGAAAGTCTAAAGCTGAATGAGGTTATGGAAGCTATCCAATCTTATATCAACATGGATGAAAATACCGAAGGCTCTCAAGCACATGGTCTATGCAAAGAGAGGGGTTGGTCGCAAAGTAGGTATGATAAATCCGACAACAGAGGTAGATCAAAATCCAAGGGAAAAGAAAAAGAGAAGAAGGTTGATTTATATGTGGCACTACTAACAACTAAAAAAAGAATTGCAAGACATGGCAAGAAAGGAAAGCAAAGACGATGGCAAGGAATTCAAATACGGCCAGTGTGGTTACTTCGAATGAAAGTGACGGAGAACTCCTTACGGTAACACCGGGCTCTAATGCTATCCAACATTGGATTTTAGATACCAGTTGTTCGTTTCATACGTGTGCTTATAAAGAATGGTTCGACACATATGAGTAGGAGAAGTTGTGGAGAAGTTTTGATGGGAGATGACTCACCGTGCAAGATCCAAGGTATTAGATCAGTGAAAATTGGAATGAATGACGGAATTGTTAGGGTACTGGATAATGTCAGACATGTTCCTAAGCTAAAGAAGAATTTGATATCTTTGGGCACTTTAGACAAAGCCGGTTACAAGTATTGTTCTGAAGGAGAGATACTCAAGGTTATCAAAGGGTTACTGGTCATAATGAAAGGTGATATTCAACCTAATACTTTATACAAGCTTCGAGGGACTACAATAGTAGGTGGAGCAGCAATATCTGCATAGAAGGACGAGACAGAGCTTTGGCATTGTAGGCTAGGGCACATGAGTAAGAGAGGGATGCAAGAACTACATAAGAAAAATTAGCTGAAAGGTGTTAGTTTCTGCAAACTGAAATTCTGCAAGTATTGTACTTTCGGGAAGCAAACAAAGACATCTTTCAAGATTGCAGACAGTGAGAAAAGAAGCAAAGAACCATTGTACTATATTCATACAGATGTATGAGGTCCTGCACCAACTAGGTCTAAGGGAGGATCAAGGTATTTTGTTACTTTTTTAGATGATTTTTTGAGAAAAATATGGGTTTACTTCATGAGGGAGAAATCCGAAGTTTTCACAAAGTTCAAAGAGTGGAAAGTTGAAGTAGAAAACCAAAAAGGCAGAAAAATTAGATATCTGAGAAGCGACAATAGAGGTGAATATAGAGACAACAAGTTCTTGTAGCTCTGCAGGGAAGAAGGTATCACAAGGCATTTTACAGCGAAGAAAACTCCTCAACAAAACGGGGCAGCAAAAAGGATGAATAGAACTCTCATGGAAAGAGAGAGAAGCATGAGGTTTCATGCAGGATTGCCTGACATGTTTTGGGCAGAAGCGGTAAATCACGCTTGCTACTTGGTTAACCGATCACCCTCGAAGGTTCTCGATTACAAGTGTGTAGAAGAGGAATGGTCTAGAAAACCTGTTGATTATTCCAATTTAAGAGTTTTTGGTTGCAGTGCATATGCTCATATTCCAAGGGATAAAAGAACCACACTCAAGCCTAAGTCACTCCAGTGCATTTTCATTGGTTTTAAAAAAGGAGTGAAGGGCTACAAGTTATGGGATTTTGTCAACAAGAAGAAGGTTTTCAGTAGAGATGTCGTGGTCGACGAAACGACTATACCCCTAAATAAAATCAAGATAAGTGAGGAGAAGAAAACTGATATTGTAGAAGAAGCAACCAAATTTCCTCTAACCAAATGGGTCATGGAAGAAAATCCAGCTCTTAGAGCACGAGTAAGTGGATCGTGACGAAGGGATTAATGAGGAAAGAGTAAAGCAACAACAACAATCACAAGTACAGGCCCAGGTAGAGCTATCACCAGTTGTAGGAACAAAACTCCCTGGGTCCTCAACAACCTGAGCAAAAATTTCAGAGAAGCATATCACTGGATAAACCCAAGCGAGATCGCAAGAAACTGGAAAGGTATGGGTTTGATCAAGACGAAGTTAATTATGCTCTAATGGTCAGTCAAGAAGATCCAACCACGTATCAAGAAGCTATAACAATCTCTTGATGATCGGAAAGTTGGATGGTTGCTATGTCAAAAGAGATGCAATCTCTTGATAAGAACTCTGTTTGGGAGCTAGTTTCTAAACAGAAAGATTGAAAGATAGTTGGCTGTAAATGGGTGTTTAGAAAGAAAGAAAGAAAGAAAGAAGGGACATATGAAGGTGATGTCGTGAGATACAAAGCTCGGTTAGTGGCAAAAGGGTATTCACAAAAGGAAGGAGTTGATTATGATGAGATATTCTCCCCAGTGGTTAAGCATACTTCAACCAGATTGCTATTATCAATAATAGCTCAGCAGAATATGGCAAGGTTGCAGAAAGCGCTAGGCGCTAGTCAGGCGGCGACCCACCGCCTAGTGCCTAGGCCGCTTAGTCGGGGACTAGGCGGACGGCCGGAATTTGGCCGGCCGGCTTGCCGGCAGGCGATCGGCGGTGGGCCGGAAATTTTTTTATAGTCTTTTTCATATTTTTTTAAAACTTGTAATTGAGTAAATGTTCATAGGAATTTACTATTGATTATTGGAATTGAAAATATATAAACAGCTAAACAAACTCATTCAATTTCCAACCAAACTACCAAAGTCAATCAAATTCCAAGTCAAACCAAAGTCAATCATATCCAAGTTTCAAACAAGGCAACAACAAGAAGTAAAATAGTAAACAAATAAGTTCATAAAGTAGTAATTACTAATTAGTAAACAAATACGAAAATAAATGTCTAGCTCTAAGTCTCTAAGTGTCTAGCTCATCTTGTTCTTCTCCATATCTTTCCAACACTTGATCTTCATCGGACTCAAACTCAAAATTATCTTCCTCCACCGGTTCATCTTCGGATTCAAAATCTTCTTCAAGATCTCTACGAACTCTAGCACTTCTTCTAGGTTGTGTCAATTCATTCGCCCCGATTGCTTCATCAACCAATTGCCAAGTAAGCCCCGTACCCGGCTCAACCTCGTCATCACCATCATCAACTATCCATCCTAGTGCATTACTAGCATCACCATCACTTACTAGTATTGCTAGTAGTACATCTATGTTAACCTCCTTATTCATTAACCTTTTATGCTTATGAATCAATTTGGAATTGAATTGGACGAATACTAGGTTGTTCAATCGATCAACATCTAGTCTATTCCTTTTCTTCGTATGTATCTACATAAAAGCGAAAATGTAAAATTAAATTAAAAATAAAAACTAGCACTTGCTAATGCCTAGTAAATAATAACTTAGTAAATAACTTACCCCCTCAAAAGTGCTCCAATTCCTTTCACATCCAGATGAACTAGTGGTTAATGCAAGAATCCTTTGTGTCATCCTTTGCAAGTCAGGTGTTTGATGTCCAAACACAGACCACCATTGAACTACATAATAAGAGAATTAGAGATAAATAGTTTAAACTTTAAATGAATATACTAATTAAGTAATTAGTAATTACTAATATAATAGTGAATACTTGTTATTTCCTGGATCATATGTGCTATTGTTAATCTCACATGCTTTTTGAGCCGTTACTTTTCCAAAAGCACCCTCTTTTTTTGTATACTTTGCCAAGTCAGTCATTAAGATACTTGTTTGCTTGTCAATGTCATCGGGGAAGAGTATCTCCAAACAACTACATACCGCATCCAATATAGCACCCTCTTGTGCAATCCAAAGAGCTTTATAGCAATAGAAGGGATTTAAGATATATGCCGTCATATGTAATGGACTATCGAGCCGATCTTTGGCTTTACTATCAATAATGTCAATGATTGGCCGATAAGTATTTTCATTTTTTTTTCAAGGCAATCTTTATCTCTTCTTTTGCTTTTATGAGCTCCCCAAAGGAGCAAATACCTTCAAGCACATTGTCACCCCATTCCAAAAACCAATGTTCAACACGGTAGAGTAGGCCGTCTTCCCCTTAGCGGTCTTCGACCATTTGCACTCTTCCCATTCCGTGCTAGTAAACGTTGCCCTTAAGTTTTCCTTTTTCTCCATCAAACTTTGCAATGTTAGGAAAGCTGAGGCAAACCTAGTAACTCCCGGCCTAATTATTGCCTTCTTTTTTGTGTAGGATCTCATCAACCATAAGGTTTTGTGATGTGCATAAATAAAGATCGTGAAAGATTTGGTATTATCAAGGATTTTTTTGTACCTTGGTAATTTTCCAATACCTTCAAGCATGAGGTTGATGGTGTGAGTAGCACATGAGAACCAAAATATCTTAGGCATCTTCTCCTTTAACATCTTTGCCGCAGCCGTATTGTTGGAGGCATTGTCGGTCACTACTCGAACAACATTTTGTGGCCCAACTTGTTCAATGCATTTGAACACATACTCAAAAATGTGTTCCCCGTTATGTGCCTCATCGGAGCTTTCCTTAGAAGAAAGGAAAGTGGTACCTTCCCTGCAATTTACACATAAGTTCATAATCCTCCTTTTCCTATCAGTCTAAGCATCTGTCATAATCGAACATCCAGTCAATTTCCACTCTTCTTCTTGTTTTTTTAGGGCCTCTTAGGTACTGTCAAACTCTTCCTTCAACAACGGTCCACTCAACTGGTATCGACTTGGTTGTTTGTATCCCGGCCCAAATAGACCAGCTGCCTCCATCATTGCAGTGAAACTATGGTTCTGAATAGCATTGAAAGGAATGCTTGCTTCATACACCCACCTAGCCACATATTGATGCACGGAATGTGTTCTCTCCTTAAAGAGTACATCATTAATATGTTGTTGGCGACGAGACTTATTGGCACTAATCAAAGCTTCTGAGTCGATTTTCGATGCAAATTTATCTATAGGGCCAAGAAAGTGTGGTCTTTTCCTAAACCCTAACCCTTCAACTTCTTCTTCTTCCTCAATCCCGGCGAGATTAACTTCCGTTCTAATCTCATATTCTTCCTTATTTTTATTTTTCTTCTTAGTTCTTGCATCTTCGATGGCTTTTTGACATCTAACTTGATCCTCCTTCGTTGACTTCGAACACTTAGAAACATTTCCCGGTATGCGGGCAATATGTTGCTTTAACTGATATACTTCCCTAGAAAACACCTTTGAACACAAATTACACTTAACTCTATCAAAATTGGAGGGATCAATCAACGTTCCATACTCCCACCCAATATCATCCTATTTACGTTTCATAACAGATTCGTTAGAGGACCCCCCAGAACGCAAGTTGGTGTTGATCGTGTTGTCTTCTGAAGTCATTTCCCAAGTCCTAACCACAACCACAATTCAGCTTACAAAATAAACATTTATAATTACAAATAAAATTATAAAACTGTAGTTAAATTTTAATTTACAATACTAAAATCAGTAGTTTAATTATAAAATCAGTAGTTAAATTAGTAGTTAAATTTAAAAGTTTGTATCGGTGTATTAAAAGTTTCCTTCCTATTTAATTTAAAACAATCAGTTGTCTTTGCACTGTTCGTTTTGTTTGTTTGTAAACTGAAACTCAATGTATAATTCACAAAGTACAACACATAAGTAAAAAATGCACAATGTACAAGTCAATATTGCACAAGTCCACACTCAACAGACTCAACACCCACTCAACTAAATAATGCTTATTAAATAATAAATATATAACTTGAAACTCACAAGTCACAACTGATGATATTCGGCGAGAGAGAACACTCAAAACAGAGAAGCCCAGTTCGACTGGCGAGAGAGAAGATCTGGTTCGTCGACGGCCACCAAGGCTATGGCGGCGACGGTGACGGCGGCGACGGTGACGGCGACAGATGACGGCGATGAAGGCGAAAGATGACGACGAAGGCGAGAGAGAAAAGCTGGTTCGATTTGATGTTTAGGTCAGTATTTGAGTTTAGGTTTTGTTTGCTTCTTCCCTGTTTGGTCGATTTCAATCGATCAATTATGGTTTTTTTTTTTAAATGAAACACCCAGATTCGACGTCGTTTTTGAGGGGTTTTTAATTATTTTTTTTTAAATCGATCGACAAGTCAAAGTCGACTTGTTTCGCTGTTAACCGCCGCTCCGACTAGCTCTGACTCCGACTTTGACCGAAACCGCCTAAGAACACCGATTACTCTAAAATCGCGGCGGCAACCCACCGTCGACCGACTAGTCGGCGACTAGTCGGACCTAGTCGCTGACTTCTGCAACACTGGAATATGGAGATACAACAGATGGAAGCTAAGACCGCGTTTCTCCATGGTGATCTGGAAGAAGTCATATACATAGCTCAACCGGAAGGATTTTTAGAAACAGGAAAGGAAAATCTAGTTTGTAGGTTAAAGAAGTCTCTCTATGGGCTAAAGCAATCTCCAAGGCAACGGTACAAGCATTTCGACTAATACATGCGGAAAATCAATTTCAAAAGATGCTTAAAGGATTGTTATGTTTACTATCATGTGTTCAACGATGGTATGATTATACTATTGCTACTTTATGTAAACGACATGTTGATTGCATGTCAAGATATGTCTAGAATTCAGAAATTAAAGATGCAACTGAGTAAGGAATTCGACATGAAGGATCTAGGGGGTGCAGAAAAGATTCTTGGAATACAAATTAGAAGGGATAGAGTAGCGGGAAAAAACTGGTTGTCGCAAGCAAAATACATTCAAAATATTTTAAAGCGACTTAACATGAATGAAGCAAAACCAATGACTACTCCGTTGGCAGCTCACTATCGGTTAAATGCGCTGCAATGTCCAACTACAGAAAATGAGTTGGAGGAGATGAGCAAAGTCCCTTATGCAAGCGTAGTAGAATGTTTAATGGACGCAATGGTTTGCACAAGACTTGACCTAGAACAAGCATTAACTGTCGTTTCGAGGTATATAGCGAATCCAGGAAAAGAGCATTGGTCTGCAGTTAAATGGATTATGCGTTACTTGAAAGGTACAAAAAGTCTAGGAATCTTGTTTGAAAAACAAGGGAAAGAAGCACGTGTGTTGGGTTATGTAGATGCTGACTATGCAGGGGACTTGGATAAAAGAAGATCTACTGCAGGTTATGTTTTCACTAGTGGTGGTGGACCAATTAGTTGGAGGGCTACTTTACAATCAATTACACCATTATCCACTACCAAAGCGAAGTATATTGCACTTGCGGAAGCTGAAAAGGAAGCAATATGGCTTAATGGTTTAGCAAGAGAGTTCGGAATTACTCAAGGTTCCATGCCGATTAGATGTGACAGTCAAAGTGCTATTTACTTAGCTAAGAGTCAACTGTTTCGTGGAAGATCAAAGCAAATTGAGGCTCGTTATCATCGAATTAGGGACTAGATAGAATCGAAGGAAGTTACATTGGCGAAGGTTCATACAGAGGAGAACGCATCAGATTACTTGACTAAACCGGTAACAGCTGAGAAGTTCAAGTTTTGCTTGAAATCACTCAATCTTATTACATGCTGAGGATTGGGTGGAGCAACTCCTCACTTGAGGTGCATTAAGGCAAGCAGAATTTTGCCAAGGTGAAGGTTCTTGAAGCTTTCCAGAGTTGTTTCAAGAAGGTTCGAAGACATTCTGGGGTACAACAATCATTTCTTGGTTTTGACTCACCAAGGTGGAGATTGTTGTGTTTTTTGGCTCATCAAAACCCAAGCCAAGGCATATGAAGGAATCATATTTGGATGATGAGAAAATAAAGTATGCATATGATCTCCTATTAGGATTAGGACATTAGATTTTCTCAAGAATCTCAAATCAACTAGGATAAGGAAATAAGTTGGACTTTATTATCTAAGAGGATTTATGAGTCCTTTTTCTAGCAAGGAATGTAACCCAAGTCCTATACCTATAAGTAGGAGCTGCTGTGAGCTTATTTTTAACACAGAAAAATCAGCAAGCATAAAAGGGTAGAGAGCAAGAGTGATAGAGAGGTTCTAGCAAAATTTTGGAGAATTAGCTAAGGGGTTTCAATAAGTTTCTTATAACCAAGCGTTTTTCTCCATAGTGCTAGTGATTTCTCAAGAAAGATCACACGAGGACATAGGCAAAGTTAGCCGAACCTCGGTAAATTCTTTGTGTTTGTGTAGTGTGTTTACTTTTTTGTTCATATTTTACTCCGCATATTCGTACATCATTATCCTATAAATTTATCACTGGAGTCTATCAAGAAAACAAGATCAATAAGGGAGTTTAAAATCAACACTAAAAAGGGGTAACATTGAAGCATTGAAAGTGTACTATCAAAAAAATTAGTATAAGCTGATCCGATATTGCAAAAAGGTGTCTTAGAGAATAGAAGCACTATGCAACATGTGATTTGGATGTTGTGGGGTTGCCTACAATGGATCGTTTGTTCTGGTTGCAAGACAAACAGAAATATAAGTTTTCCCTGTTTCCTCTCCCTTTTTTTTTAATATGTAATCCACTTTTCCAAAAACTAATTTGACCATATGAATAATGTTCCATACAAGTAACAATTGCACAAAACAATGCTTGATCATTTGATGTATACTAAGCCGCTAAAATCAATCTTGGAATTAAGCACTTAATGAGATAGCATAAAGATGTCTGGTTCAGATACATTATAAGAGTCTCCAACTTTTTATTTTTGATACCCAGTTTCCAACTTGTTACTGTATCCATTTATGAGAACTAGTTTCCTTAAGAGCACTAGTTGCTTAGTTCCATGTACTATATGTAATATGTCAAATGGATAAAGAAGTGAAGTTAACTAAGAGGAATAAAAAGAATAATTATCAATCAAGAAACTAACTTTGAAGCTATGAATGCAGTATTTGCCCCCAAGGTAGTTGATATAGTTTGTTTTTGAAAGTATAAACTTGGAGGCACAACTGATTGAAAATAGGCAGAGAACAATCAGTGAGATATTACGGCTATGTGGATTGAATGCCAGCACAAGGACCAGAACTACTGAAAAGAAATACATCAACAATTTGGTTAGGAATTTGAGGTATTGGCCACAAGAGATTCCCCCATAGTGATTGTTGAATACCACGGTTTTCCCTGCTTTGTTTTTCTTCTGTTCTAGATAGTTCATACAATATGGCTTTGTTGGGAAAAAACAAATTCCTATTTTATGGTTCTGAAATCTTTATTGGCTATGTATTGATATGTAACATACTATACAAATTTAGCCTTAAATATCTTGTCTTCCCCGCAAACCACAGTTCTGTATAACTTCGTGAATAAAATGAATGCCAAATGTTTGGATCTAAACAAGGTTGGGCTGACTTATCTTGTGTAGGGTCAATCAAAAAAAGAATGTTAATATTCATGTTAACAATAACCCAGAAATGAACACTGCAAAACACACAGCCCAACAAATGATTGAAAATCCTGGCAACATAAACAAATGAGTACGAGAAAATTACCTGACGAACTACAAGTTTTGGGGCACAGCGTTGAGGAATGACAATATCCCTCCTCAAAGGTCTACCAGTATCATCTTTCCTCTCAGGTTCTTCACCACACTGTCCATACTCGTTCCCACCTGCACCGCACGTTCTTCACAAGCTTACTCATCTCCAATAACCAAAATTAATTCCCAAAAAAAAAAACATAAAATATCTGAACCTCATGTTTTTGCTTTTATGATATGTAGTACTTTTGAAGTAAAGATGATGATTTAAGTCTTTAGCACGAACAAAACTATAAAAAAAGATGAATATACATACCCCAGGCATAGGCACGGCCTTGATCATCAACAGACAAACAATGCCATCCACCAATAGCAGCCTAAAATCAAGTTTAAAAAAATATATATATTATAAAATAAAGTTAAATATAAAAAGCAGTTGAGTATCTAAAATAAAAATAGAACATATGAAGATAGTCAAATTACCTGAACAATTTTGACATTAGCAAGAGCCTTAACCTGACTGGGAATGTTTTCGGTTTTGGTCTCCGGTGGGTGACCCAAAGTCCCTCTCTGGTTCCAACCCCATATAAATAACTGATATACAACAAACAATACCAATTTTATTTTTATTTTTAAAAATCAAAATCAACACAAATGCATATAGATAATATAAAAAAGAGAAAAGGGACCTTGCCGTCGTCGCAAATGGCAAGAGAGTTACGGCTACCGGCAACAACGGAGCGGACTTTGTAAGACTGGAGAGCTTTAACGACGCAAACCCATTCTCTGTCTTCGTTGCTTCCTATTCCTAATTGCCCGTCTTCTCCAGAGCCCCTGAAAAAGAAGTCGTCAACAGTTACCATCAAAGCAACCTTATCAAACAAAAAAGCAAACGAGAGAGAGAGAGAGAGACACCAGGCGATAATTGAAGTTGTTGTAGCCATGCTGAGTGTACTAGTAGTGAAGGGGTAGAAAAATGGGTGTGTGATTTTATGAGGGAGGGTTTTAGTGTTTTTGTTGGTGTGTGCGAATTTGATTCGATTGTGTAGTGATGCCGTCTTCTTAAACAATGTTATATAGTGGATTAGTGGTGGTGGTGGTGGTGGTGGTGGTAGTGGATGAAAAAGTTGCCAAAGTGGGCAAATACTTAATTTATAGCTTGTATTCTTAGCGGGGAATTAGGGGAAATCATGTTTCACATTTTTCATTTTGTCAAGGGAAATTATGAAAATTGTCCCTCTAGTTTGAGGTAATTCGTCGTTTGGTCTACTATTTTCGTGTATTTTTTTTTGTCCAAACCGTTACTGTTATTTCAGTATTTAGTTCCTACCGTCAGATTTTGTTAAGGTTTCTGAGTTTGTCAGCGATCATATAAGGGTATAACAGTAAAAATGACACTGAGAGCTTCTAGAAGGTTTTGTAACTAAGGGCATCAAGGTAATTTTGTTTATAATAAAATAAAAAAAGAAAAAAGAAAATAAAAATGAATGGTTGGTATCGGGACACGTCAACATAGCACTAAACAAAACAAATCTCTCTATGGTCTCTTCAACTCTCAAACCATTTTCTTCTCGATGAAGAGTGAACTCTCCTACAGTTCATCTTCCTTCCTACCAAAAAGCCAACCTTATAACCATCTTGTCTCTATTTTCAGTTTATCATCACCATTGTTTAGAGACTAGAAGCTTTGTTCATCTTCTAGTCGATTAGCATTGTCGTTTAGAGTACCGAAACTTTGCAGAGTAACGGTTTCAGCGAGAATTTACAAATCAAAGTGAGAAAAAGGTTTGTTTTTTACACCCTTGATGCATTCTGTTGTAGTTTGATTGATATTTGTTGCATGGAGTTTGTTTAGACGTTTTTTACTCTTTGATTTCATCTATTTATGGTTTGAGTCCATACAAATTGGGGTTTTTTCTTACAGGCCAATAACACGTAATTGATTGTTCTTAAACTTATTTTACATGTGTTAGTGCTTATATTTGTTGCATGTAGTTTGTTCACATGTTTTTTAATCATTGATTTCTTCTATTTAGGGTTACAGTGTATATAAATTGGGGGGTTTTGATTCAATGCCAATAACATGTAATTGAGTGTTTTTTAACTTTTCTTAACTGTGTTAATGCTACATATGTTTTAATTTGTTAGAAAAAATGGTAGTGAAAGTTGTTTTGATTGCATGATTGCATGTGTGTGTTTTGTTCATGCTTCTGATCCATGTTTGATTGCATGTGTGTGTTTTGATCTTGCTTTTAATCCATGTTTGGTTTTTGTTTTTGCTTTTGACACTTGGGAATGGAAATTTTGAAGGTCAAAGTGTTGTATGGAACTAAAGCAGTTGACGTAGGTGAGTGTGATGCTGATCTCATCAGTTTGATTACCTTGGTTCATGCAACAATTGAGAAACTCGGTGGAAGTGATGTAGTGCCTTAGAAAGAGTACCGTGTTTGGGCGCAGTTGCCTTGTCTAGTGATACAATTGAGTTGAAGACAGATGTTGAGTTAGTAGATGTATTTAAGGAGTCTGGGTTTCGTGGGATGGATAGCATATGTTTTGAGATAGAGGAAACCTCTTACAAACCTTGTCCTCTAACAGAGTCATATGATGAACCCATTGAAGATCCAGAAGTGGTGGAAACAATAGGTTGGTGTGACTTGGAGCTGGAATGATGGATTATCAAGGTGATAGTGAAGGAGAGGTTACAAGGTCTGATAAGGGAGAGGGTATACAAAATGATGAGGAAGAAGGCAGACAAGATGATGAGGGATATGGTATACATGAAGATGAGGGAGAGGGTATACAGTCTGATGAGGGAGATGGTATATATGCTGATGAGAAATAGGGCCGACAAGATGATGAAGGATAGGGTATACATGATGATGAGGAAGAGGGCAAGCTTGATGATAAGGAAGATGGTAGACATTATAAGTTCCTCATATTTTGATTAGCTCATTTCGTTAACAAACCGCATTAGGGATTTGCTTGTAAGGGTAGATTAGGCCTCTTTGTTTGTGATCAAGCTTCGATGACATCCTCAAGCTCAAAAGATCTTCAAAGGTATATCACTTGACTTGACCTCTTGAAGAGAATTAGTTGCACACACACACACACACACACAACTTCATATATGCCTTGATCATCTTGCATTTGTGTGTCATTTCTTATATGTGTGCTATTTTTACACTACTCACACTTACACTTTGTTGATTAGATTTAAGTGTGGTTGCTGTGTATTTTGTTTCCCGATTGTTGTTCAGAAATGTCCGCGCTTGTACGATGGTGTGCTTGAGTTTTTAGAACGAAGTTTGACCGCTCTGGAAGTTGTTCCTTTCATGTGTGTTTCTGCAGTCATGATCGGCGGCCGGGGTCACCGTTTTGCAACCAAAAGGTCTGGTTGATTTTGGTGGTGTGATCGGAGGTTGGGTAACAACAGAATGAACCCCCGTTTTTTGTCCAGTATGTCTAGTACAATTCGGTGGTTATGATCGGCGGTTTGGGGAACCGCCAAATTGGGCGCCGCTTGATTCAGTGGGATTCAGCTACAATCAATAAGGATCTTGTATCCATTCAATCAATAAGGATGTTATATCCAATGTAGTCTAGTCTCTCTTCGTAAAAGTGTAATCAAGGCAACTATCATACGAACATTTCATCAAGAAAAATAAAATAGGATTACATATATATATATATATCCATGATTTAGTTTGCCTTTGACAATTGATATTGTTTCTCTTTACTTACATTATTTTTGAAATACTATATCTTGCTAGCTCATGACAAAAGGATACAAATTGGTTTGAATTCTTTAGAAACCCTTTTGATGCTTGCTTTACCAAATACCATTGATTAAAATTTAATGTTATATGTCTTGCATGCAAAGCAACAATTTCACACATTTTCTTTAAAATAAAACCTTTTGAATCTCTCTCAATTACTTAAATTGCATAAAGTTCATTTATATGATTATGGAAATGTCTTTTGATCTAATAGCTATCTTTGCTAAAGCAACCCGATAGGGGGAGTTCATTTGCCTATCTCATGACAAAAAGAGGGAGAAGTCTTGAGAAATATAAGGAGAGTATTATTTATGCTTTGGGGAAGAAGTCTTGAGATAGAGTAACCTTTTAGGGGGAGCATTACACATGCATTACTTGGTATTACTTTTTTAATGTTGAGTGCCAATGCTTTTTTATGTTTGATCACCTCACATGCACTTGTTCTTGGAAAGTGCTTCTTGGCTATTGTGTGTATGTTTGGAAATCTACAAAAGATGGAATTCTTTGAAGACTTAATAAAGATTTAATGTTTTGATATCTCTTTGTAATGTAGAAAAAAATAGTTGACCAATAGCCTTTTATTATTTGTGAGGTTTTGTCTTGAAATAGCCAAAGGGGGAGATTGTAAGGACCTTTATTTTATGATTAGCTTATTTTATAACAAACCACATTGGGATTACTATGTAACGGGTAGCTTAGGTCTCTAATTGTGGTTCTTCATAAATAAGCTATCGAGATCTCAAAGAGGTTCAAGAAAGGTAGTTCACTTGTTCTTGACTTCTTGAAGAGATTAGTAGCACACACTCACTTACATGCATTTTAATTACTCTTGCATTGATTTTCTAGGTTGCATATTGTACTTACATTCACACTTCACACTTGCAATTAGGGGTGGGCGTTGATTGGATCGGTTCGGTTTTCACTAAAACCGATAAAAAACCGATAAACCTCGGTTTTTAAAAAAGCGAACCGATCCAATTAAATTTATAAATATCAACCGATCAAAAACCAACCGAATTGGACCGGTTCGGTTCGGTTCGGTTTTTTTGGTTTGGGCCTATTGGGCCAAAATTCTGAACTTTAATTATTACACACTTTGTTTATTTTTTTAAACTTATTGTGCCGAATTTATCTACATTACAACAAAAACACACTAAAATTCTGCAAATCATAATTAAAATTTCTACTGATTGCCTCATACAATACAAAACAAAGTGAAGTTACATTTCTAAATCCAATATAATATACCTAATAAAATAACAAAAATAAGTAAATAACAACAATCCAAACCTAATAAGAGTTCATAAACCACATATTAACAATCCACAACATAATAAGAGTTCATTAACAATCCATAAAGTCTAGATAAAACAACATAATAAAGCAGTCCATCAATTGAAATTTCTAAAATTCTTCATTGCTCCATCAATTGAAATTTCTGCTTCATTGCTCCAAACCCACTCCAAATTAATAAGAACCCTGTGGGCTGTCATTGAATTAAATACATTCATCAAACAATAAGTAAATGACAATAAAACAAATTCATACTATTTTGTAATTCTTATCTTACCATTCATTGTTCACTACTCTTCCGTATCAAATCTTGGCATTGTCACCAATGTTTTTATCAACTTCTCAAGCTATATATAAAAATAAAAGTGAAGTGGGTTAGTGATTTTCAAAATGTAGCATAAAAATACAATAAGATAGACAAGTATTCAAATTAATTAATTACTACTTACCGGTTTCGGTCTCTTCATTGAATTGCAAGTTTTCTAAAGATGAATCATCATTTTGAGCATGCATTATTGCATCTTCAAGTTGACTCGTACCATGCTTGGCTTGCAACCAATTTTGTGTACAAATCAAGAACTCCACCATTTTAGGAGTCAATGAACTCCGGAACGAATCTAGAACTCGTCCTCCACAACTAAATACGGACTCAGAAGCCACAGTGGAAATCGGCATTGCAAACACATCTTTTGCAATTGATGCCAAAATGGGATAATGTGCACTAGAAACACTCCAACAAGTCAATTTATCAAAATTAGAACGCTTACGTTCAACCGGCTCCAACAAATACCTCTCCACCTCATTTCTACCACTAACATTATCTTGCCTCTCAACTGTCTCCGAAAAAGCAACTGAAAGGTCAAACACGCTACTATCATCACTTTCTACATCACCAAATGAGGGGATTTCATCAACACGATCTATACCACCACCACCACCACCACCATACAATGAACTATAACACTCATATAACTCAACCAATGCATTTTTGATATTTGCGGTCATTGAATCACGATTCTCAACACCATATAAAACCGCAAAACAATAAGACACATATTGCAATTTGTATCTAGGATCCAACACAACTGCTAAAATCAACAACTTGTTTGTGGTTTCCAAACTCCCCCAATATTTTTCAAACTTACACTTCATAGTTGAGGCCATTTCACATACAAGATGATTTCCATCACCACTCATTGATGTCAATTGGTTGTTAATTGTACTCCATTTATGAAAGTATAAATTTGAAATGACACTCAATGAAGCACTAAATTGCAAAGTAACATCATAAAAGGTTTTCAGGAATTGAACAAATACCTTAGCATTCTCCCAATGCTCAAAATTAGGTGGCCCAATCCGTTTTTGCCCATTTTCAGTCTCCTTAAAGTAGTTCTGGTAGTGTCCATCTTCATCATCCAACCTATCAAATGCTTTGACAAATTTGAGTGAACTTGCCAACATTAGATAGGTGGAATTCCACCTAGTAGGCACATCCAACACTACAAGCCCCTTATTCTGAATTTTTTCAAGCTCAACACATTTCTTGAACTTATCGAATCTACTAGGAGATGATTTTACAAATTTCACGGCATTACGTATGGCAACCACCGAATTATGCATCTCTTTTAACCCATCATTTACTATTAGATTCACAATGTGTGCACAACACCGTAAATGCAAATACTTCCCATCCAAAATCGCACCATCTCTATGCCAACTACTCAACTTTCTTTTGACATAAAGAATGGCCATACTATTGGCAGATGCATTATCCACAGTGATTGTGAAAACCCTATCAATACCCCAATCAAGTAACACTTTCTCAATACACTTCCCAATGGTTTCCCCTTTATGATCAGAAATTTGAGTAAAACTCAAAATCCTCTTTTGCAAATGTCATTGTTCATCAATGAAATGGGCTGTCACAACCATGTAATTGATATTTTAGATTGAAGTCCAAGTATCAGTGGTAAGACAAACCCTCACCTTACTCTCTCTAAATTGTATCATCAAAGATGTTTTCATATCAATATACAATTGCAAAATATCCCTAACTATTGTTCTTCTGGAAGGGACATCAAACCTAGGCATACCCACACGACAGAACTTGCGAAAACCCCGTTTCTCTACAAATCTAAATGGTAACTCATCAACAATCAACATCTCTACTAATGCCTTCCTAGTATCCTCCTTATTAAAAATACCCAAACCTATACTACTACCACAACCCTCCTTTGATGATGTTGTATATGAAGTAATACATTTTTGTTTTGGGTTAGCTATAGCTAATTTGGCATGGTAATTTTTGCACTTCTTTAGGTGCTTATTCATATTGGTTGTCCCATTAGTATTTGAGTCACAAGCATAATTTTTGGGACAATATTTGCATTGTGCTCTCATTCTCCCATCTTCTTGATATTTTGTAAGATGATTCCATGAATCAGAGGTTTGTCTACCCTTCCCACCTATAGGTTTAACATTCCCCTTTAAAGAGGCTCTTTCTAAAGAGCCACTTTGTACTGCCTCCTCACCCTTAGAACTCGAGGAATCAACAACATTGGTCAGCAAAACATTATCATCATTCATTTTTCTGTCATGAAATAAAAATATCACATAAGTTTATAACAAATTAACAATGCCCTATTATCACATTTAAGATCCAATAATAATCTAATGGTAAGAGAATCAAAAGACATTAAAAAATATAATGAGCACTCTCTAATATTAACCAAATAAATATGCAAATAACCATATAATGAGACCTATATGCATAATAACCAAATTACCAGTATTTATGAATAATATTTCCGTATTTGTATGGCAAGATTAAGCCGCGCTAGCTACATTAACCAGCTGCCTATTTCTATTCACATAGTGACAACATTAGGACAATATCAGAGGACAAAAATGTATGGACAACATCATATTTTTTGACTAAACAATAAGCATCAATATTCAACATCAACAAGACAACAAACACAAACCCTAACTAAAAAAAGCAGAGGAATCGAAATTTACCTGGTGCGACTGAGAAGATTAATGCGTGAAGAGCGACACAATACCAAGTCGATCTGGGTGATTGCTACTAGCCTACATCACAGTGAGCTTCAATTAATATATAATAAAAGTGATAAAAGTGTAAATATAAAAGTTTAATTAAAGGGAAAATGACTTCAATCAAACATTCATACTAAGATACGTTTATTGAATATATATCATTTTAATCAAACAACTCCTTAAAGTAAGGGGTTGCCGTTTATTGGATGGGTTAATTTTTGGATCGAATATGCATCAAATCAATAAAAAATAGTATAGAGATTACATTGAAAAATTAATGGCTTAATCTCATAGCCTAAAAAATGACACCATAATAGCACATTGTTTAATCTCATATCATGTATGTTGTGATAATGCAGCATCACATGTGAAGGAATAGGTTGGTCGGTATAGTGGGATGATTAGAGACGGCCACAGCCTGTACTTTACATTCATTGCAACCATGTATTTTTCTCACTAATGGGCAACGGAGAAGACATGCATCTACCCATCTCTCTTTTAGTCTTTACACATGGGATGTTGTTAACAATAATATACTACTACTTGTTCAGATACGTTGCATTCAAATTATACAATGCCATCTTTAATAAATTAATTAATAGAGGGTATCAACACCACCTCTTTCTTTTAACCTGTTGACACCTTCATTGAAAGAAATTAAAAAGCAAGGCACCTTACTTCTAACAAGCCTGATTATTGATATGATAACTAGTTAAAGCTATCAACATAGGTTATTAAAAAACCTTTAAGACCCAAATTGCATTGTTCACTTTAGATCAGATGTTATTATTGGGCCAACCCCGCAAATCAGCTGGTACACAATTTCATTTATTTTGCACTATCTTATTAAACACATTCTAACTTCGTGCTGCACTGCATAAATTTGAACAAATGCCACCAAAGGTAATACAACTTTGTTTCAATTTTATGCTCTGCCACTACATTTCATGCTGACACACATGTTATACGGTATAAATGTATAATCATCTCAAGGTAAAAAGTATCTTCACCTTTCTTTCAGGAGCTTTTATTCCAAAAGCCTCACCCAAGGCAAGTTGCTCACTGGATTCCTAGCAACGCAGGAAAAAAACATCAGGACATTTGACAAAAAAAGTTACTTTATAAATTCAAAGATAGCTACAAGAAAATTATTCTTACATTTAACCCCTTCCCTACAAACACACAGATAAACATGCAAAGAAAATATGTAAGGGTATCAACTCAGTGTACATACTGGATGATATTTCAAAAGAATGTTAATGATGGTAAGTCGAATTTGCTCTAGCATACCAGTAATATTATATAATTTTTAACAAAGGCCACAGACTAAAATCAAAATACAAATGGACTAGATATGGACATATGGTGGTACAAATGAATTTTCATACCTGACAAAGTGCGGTATGTGTAAGTAAGTGCTTTTATGGGATTTCACATTCTTGATTCGGGTTTGCATGTAAACATTTGATTAATCTACAATCTTCATGTACACAAGTTATTTTACTCAGCTGGGCACAAACAAAATGAAAAGCATTCAACAAGTTGCGTTGAATGAATTTCTATATCTTGATACAGAGCAAGTCAGTCTGCTCTTGCAATTGAGAGCTCGCTATTTCAACCATCTGATCATATGAATGCAAAAGCTTATCATCTTCCATGAATTTTAAGGGAAACCCCAAAAATGCAACCAGAAATAAAGATTGACAAGTAAAACAATATTACTTTGAAACCCATCTTTTGATACAGCTCCTGTGCAGGTCTATTGTTTTTAAATGAAAGCTGAATCGAATGAAGAGTGGAAAGATTTGAGAGATTAGAGTAGATTTAGAGAAGAGATTTTCTTTAACCAATCTGAGATAAAAGCCAAAATGACGAAGACGGCGGACGAAGACGGCGGACCAAGATGGAGGACGAGCGAGACAAACGGCGGACGGCGGATGGCGTAGTTGACAGATTTAGGGTTACTGGTTAGGGGTTAGACAAAAATGAGAGAGAAAGGGGCAAAGTCGCAAAGAGGCAGAGAAGAGAAATTAAGGATTTTTCTTTATATAGACTGGTTCTCGGTTCGAACCACAGAACCGGAAACCGAACCGGAAAATCCGGTTTTTTAAAAAAGCAAACCGAACCGAACCGGTAACAAATAAAAATCCGAAAAAAAACCTATTGGACCGGTTCGGTCCGATCCAGTGGTTTTTTGCCCACCCCTACTTGCAATTACATGTTAATCTTTTGTCTTTGTGTGTGTGTGGAGTAATTCGTTTCTCAAAATTTGTTCGGAAATGTCAACGCTTGCATGTTGGTGTACTTGTTTTAGCGCGATGATCGCAGTCGGAGAAGGCCCATTTCTTTTCCTTGTTTTCACCAAAAAGTAGTGATTGGCGATTGCCATTCAGCGGTATTGACCGCTGAATTCAACCATGGAATGGATGCTGTGGTTGCCATTCGGATGCCCCGACCACTGAATAGAGACCACCGTTTGTCCCTAGAAAGTTACTGGAATAAAACGTCGATGAGCCTTGTGTCTACAAGCGGATCATTGACAAGAAAGTAGTTTTCCTAGTCCTATTCATAGATGATATCCTACTCATCGGGAATGACATAGGGGTATTATCGGAAGTAAAGGGTTGGCTGGCAAACCAATTCCAAATGAAAGATTTGGGAGATGCTAGTTATGTTCTAAGGGTCTAATTAATAAGAGATCGTAAGACCAAACTGTTAGCATTGTCTCAAGCATCGTATATCGACAAGATACTTGTGCAATTCTTGATATATAACTCCAAGAAAGGTAATCTACCTTCTAGACATGGAGTTCACCTGTCTAAGCCTCAATTTCAGAAATTGAGGATATGAGACAAGTTCCCTATGCGTCAGCAGTAGGCAGTCTCATGTATGCTATGTTATGCACGAAACATGACATCTGCTTCGCAGTGGAGTAGCCAACAGGTTCCAGTCAAAACCAAGCTTGGATCATTGGGTTGCCATGAAGGTTATTCTCAAGTATCTTCGGAGAACGAGAAACTATATGCTTGTTCATTCAAGACATGATTTTATCCCGTTAGGATATACAGATTTTGACTTTCAGTCAGACAGGGATTCAAGAAAATCCACGTCTGGATCAGTATTCACCCTTGGTGGTAGAGCTATAGTGTGAAAGAGTGTCAAGCAATCTTGTATTGTTGATTCAACCATGGAGGCCGAAGATGTAGCCAATTGTGAATCAGCTAAAAAGACAGTATGGCTCTGTAAGTTCTTGACTGATCTGGAAGTTATTCCAGATTTGGACAAGCTCATGACACTTTATTGTGATAATAGTGGCGATGTGGTTAATTCCAAAGAACCAAGAAGCCATAAAAGAGGGAAGCATATAGAGAGAAAATATCATCTCATTAGAGAGATAATGCATAAAGGAGATGTGACTGTGACCAAGATCGCATCGCAGGACAATCTTGCTGATCCATTTACGAAGACCTTAATGACTAAAGTGTTTGAAGGTCACCTGGAGGGTCTGGGATAACGAGATATGTCTCACCTACTTCAGTGCAAGTGGGAGATTTTTGGGATTTATGCCCTAAAGCTTGTAATTTGTAAATGCTAGAAGAACATAAATAAAAGAAGTAGTTATTTCATTCAATCAATAAAACTCATATGGTTATGTCATATATGCTTAACATCCAAGATTGCTAGATGTAATCTCAAACTAAGTATATAAGTGTCATATATAGAGGTATTCAGTTTAAGACGTGCAATCTAAAGAGTCCGTAGAGAACAAATAAAGATGGATACTTTATTTGTAGTTAATCTACAGCAGCGGTCCATTCCATAATGTACATTGGTTTATCCTAGACTGTTCATATGGTGATACGAGAATGGAGGCACATTATATGAAGTGATTATATAGGACTGAGCCACGATCTATATGAATCTCTTAACAAGATCTGTTACTTGTAGAGATTCATATATATCGACAAATGATGGTTGTATTTGGGTGATCTTAATCATAAGTGTCTTACTGACTCCTTCAGGTTAGATCGTGGTTTTGGACATAGCATGGGTGATATCGGATTATCATTTCTGATCAATAACTCCATATCTTGGAATCACGATTTGGCTTGTGGCTGGGAAGGTTTGCACACAGTAAAGGAATCCACTCCTTCTTGTAAGAAGTAGAGAAGTAGTTTCCTTGAGGGTTGATTCAGGACTTGAACAATATGAACGCTCTCCTTCTTCTGTAAAGGAATGAAAGATATAATTGTTCATTAGAGAATCAATATAACTTAAAGGAAAAGATATAATTATAGAGTTATAACAAACTTTCTAACGTGTTGGGGTTTTTGCCCTAAAGCTTGTAATATGTAAATAATGATAAATTATAAATAAAAGAAGTAGTCTTTTCATTCTAATTATATGTTTCATACTTTTATATCATATGTTCTTAACATCCAAGATTGCCGGAGGCAATCTCAAACTAAGTATATGAGTGTCATATAGAGAGGAATTTAGTTTGAGACGTGCAATCTAAAGAGTCCATAGAGAGCAACTATAGTTGGGTACTTTATTTGTGGTAAATCTATAGCTGTGGTCCATTTTGTAATGTACGGTGGTCTTATCCTAGACTACTAATATGGTGATATAAGAATATAGACACCTTATATGATATGATCATATAGGATTGGGCCACGATATATGAATCTCTCACAAATATACGTTGCACGATGAATCTCTCACAAATATACGTTGCACGAGGAGATTTATATATATATATATAAATGATGGATGTATATGGGTGATCTTAATCATGAGTGTCTTACTCGCTCCTTCAGTTTAGATCGTGGTTTTTAATTTACTATTGGTAAGATCAGTGTAGCATTCCCGATCAATATCTCCGTATTTTGGAATCGCGGTTTGGCTTGTGGCTAGGAAGGTATGTACACAATAATAGAATCTACGCATTCTTGTGAGAAGTAGAGAAGTAGATCCCTTAAGGGTTGATTCAGAGCTTGAACAATTAAGAGCGCTCTCCTTCTTCTGTAATGGTTTGAAGGATATAATTGTTCATTAGAGAATCAATGGTACTTAATGGAAAAGATATAATTAGAGGGGTATAACAGACTTTATGACCCGACTCTAATTATGGACTACTTGTGAAGGATCCTACCATGTGTAATAGCTATATCGATAGACACTGAGTTTTTGCTTTGTGTAAAAACATCTACAGTCACGAGAGTGCAGCCTCGGGTTTTTAGTGGAGTAACTCCGAGGTTAATAATCATGAATATTAATTAAAGAGTTGAATTACTTTTTCTAAGGATTATTGAAGCTCAAGACTATGGGTCCATTAGGTCCCCTTGCTAGCCCAGAACGTTAAAGGTAGCAAGAGTCATAGTTAATTAATTGAATTTTCCAATTAATTGTGTTACAAAAGTGACACATATTTATTCAGAGAATTAATTAAATGATGAGATTATTTAATTAATAAATTAATAATTAAATTAATTAAATAATTAGATTATTTAATTAATAAATAAATAATTGAAAATTATTAATTAATTATTAATTGGAAGTTACAAGTTCGAACCATGACGGAGACAAAGGATAAAATAATATGATTATTTTATTTCCTTACTAGGTCATGTGTTCAAGTCTTAGTGAACTAGAGTTATGTGGGATTTAGAATCCTATACTAACTCTGTCACTAAAATACTAATTATCTTATTTTAAATATATAGAGATATATTTGGAAAAGAATCAGTATCTTGTTTTAAATATTTAAAGATATATTATAAAAACAAAGGATAAACAATAGAACACAAGTTAAAAACAAAACATATACAAAATTGTGAAACAAAGAAAAGAAAGAAACAAGGTCAAGGTGTGCGGCCAACAAGAAGAAAAACATTAAAAAAAAAGGTTTTTTATTGCTTGTTCTTTCTTATTCAAGTGTGGCTGAATTCCATATACACAAAGCAAGAGTTGTTTTGTGTTGTTTTGTGTTGTTTTTACAACCTTCATACAAACTTCTGTAGCCCGTGACGTGCCCATATGCAGTTGCCTAAACCTGGGAGATAGCAAGGAAGATCCAATGGTACAAATCGGAAAGCAAATTCAAGAATTAAATAACGAAGGAGTTAGCCTGTAGGTATGGTTTCGAATCCTACATTTTATTTATTCTTATATATCATACACGGTTTTAAAGTCGCTTTAAATATTTATAAAAAGTTTTAAAATCTCTTCCGCTATGCAACTCTAGGGCTTACAATTGGCATTAGAGCCTGGTACGATATATTCAAATAAATCGTTCTTTATTCTTTTTTAAAGCATGTATATATGTGTAGGCACAATCTATAGAATGTATGTTGTTTAAAAAGAATTAAAAGCATGATTGATCGTTAATTGTATGGCACGGTGGGTTTTAGGGTTTTGGATGTTATATGTAATATTTTTTCTGCTGTAATATTTATTCCGGGTTGTTTAATTTTTTTCTTTTTTTATATGCTGTAATTTATTTTATTGACGAAAAACGACGAAAAACAACGATCCAGAAGACATAGCTCAGCAGCCGCGCGGACCAGGTGTGTTTGTGCATTTGTTGTGCAATACAACATAATACAAGTGTAGCATAATGCAAGTGTTGCGCAATGCAATATACATACGCAACATAATGCAATATAACATAGGTGGGTGACAGCTGCACATACAAGTCATGCGCAATGCAATGGCATTGTAATTTACACTTATGCGCAAATGTTGCAAAGCATGGTAAAACACATGCACAACAGGTGTGCAAATTGTACACATGTGCACTTAAAGCCCATGCATGTTATATGCACCAACATACAAGTGTTACGCAAGTGATTGTGATGCGTTTTGAGTTATGAACTGATGCATCATACAATATTATATATTGATTATACACATGCGCACAACACTGCTGCAACATGCAATTGTTGTATGTTTGTGTAGCAATCAACGCACTCCTTTGCGCAAGCGGTAGCGCTGCAACACGGCCCATGCGCCCGAATGCTGCCACACGCGTAATGCTTTAGGGCTGCACATTCGCAAGCGCTAGGGCTGCACATTCGCAAGCGCTAGGGCTGCGTATACGCGAGCATGTTTGGACTGTTTTTTTGGAAAATCTTGATCCTTCGAAAAGTGTTAGAGTAATACTTGGGCTTTATGAGATTTAATCTATGAGATGGATCCAATAAAAATAAATCAAGTTGGACTTGATTTTTGGACCCGAAAGACGCAGAAGTTACAGAACTCAAGACTTGAAAATTATGGAATTACAAGGAGACCAAGGAATGCCTTGGATAATTTTTTGTGATTAGAAAAAAAAAATTAAGTTAGATAAATCCATCGTACTCGGTCGATTCATGTATGCTTTTTATTATGTGATAATTAAAGCATTGTCATGCATACATATGTTATATAGATTAGTAGTGCCTACACATACATTTTTATTAAATGTCATACATGCATAATAGCCTATTATATTATGTGTTTTATTTTTTTTAAATATGATTAATAAAATTGGTAATTCACATAATGGACTATTAGTTAGGTTCTATTATTATTATTAGGATTAATTTGATTAAGGTCCTAATAATAATTGGACTGAAAAATGTGTTTTAGTTTTAATAGTAAAACCTGGTAAATCACATTATTAATTCTAGTCTTAGTAAATTAGTTTACATATATTAGAATTTGATTAATAAACTAGATTTTGTAATTGTTAAAAAATCAGATAGTTTAATAATTAGTTTATAGAATGAGATTCTATTAATTTACTAAAATGCCCTAGACACTTAGAGTTACATTAGCTGCTAATTCTTAGTATAATTTGAGTGCATTAATAAATGAAAAACCTAACCAGAAAATAGTTAATGTGAGAGGGATATATTACAATATATCCTGCAATCTTCATCGTTAGTTCAACACCGTGAGATTCAAGTGGGGCATCGAGACGGCTTTGTTTTCGTCCTCCCTAAGGAAGGTTTCCATGAGAGTCAATATCAAGGTTGACTTCCTAACGAATAGGATTTCAGAATGTATTTTGGGATTGATTGACCCTAAGGCAGCAATTCTCAATTTAAGTTCATGAGATCTAAAATGATGGGTCACATTCACAAAGGATTTGATAAAATTGGTTTATTAAGATCCTGACTGAAACAAATGATGGTTGAATGATATAAGAATAAGAGGTATTCTGTTATATTATTTGACTGAGAATGTCTCGGTCCAACATGCAAGTACTTGACCAACCCTAAGGTGGCCCTTACTTGTGGTATGTTGAATTGTCGTGTCGTAGTAACAATTTTTAAGGGTTTATTTCTTGTTCATTGAACATGTTCATGCATCATGTTTAATTTTAAGCTGAACATTTTCATGTGATGAATGTATGAGATGAATGAAAATCTTTTTTATTTATTAATTTATAATTTCAGCAATGTCGTCTGCAATTTTACAAATCCTCGCAAATGACAAATTAACCTTAGAAAACTAAACTAAGTGGAAAATTAATATCAACGCAATCTTGGTAACAAAAGACCTAAAATTCGTGCTAACTGAGGAATGTCCTCCAAAGCATGCTGCTAATGCCACACGAAATGTTCATGAGGCACACTAGAAATAGGTTTCAGCTGATGAGAAGGCCTGAGTATATTTGTTAGCTAGCATGACAGACGTGTTTGTCACCAAGCACGAGGCAATGACTACAACATTCAAAATCATGGAATCATTGTAGGCTATATTCGTGCAGCCATCCGAGCAAAAGTGGCACAAAGCTGTTTGTTCCACAATGCTTGCACGGATAAAAAAGGGTTCATCGGTCTGGGAACATGTCTTGGGCATGATGTCCTATTTCAACACAGCTGAGGTCAATGGCAGACGGGGCTAGAGACAGGTGCCTTCTCGATGCACGTTGGGTTAGGGAATGTCGTATCAGTAAGAGCAGTGGGACTAGTTAGACTACATTTTAATAGTTGTTTTATTGTTTTAAACAATGTGTATTTTATTCATAGATTTACGAGAAACCTTATTTCAGTATCCAAGTTGTCAGAACAATTTATGCAAAAAAATTTAATGATAAATCAATTATTGTTTTTTGTTTTTAGAAATGGATTAAATATATGTTCATGTTTAATTGAAAACAACTTGTATGTGTTAAGGTCGCTATTACATACAACACTACTCAATATTGAAATGTTTAAAGTTGAAAAACCTAAAATAAAACGACAGAAAGTTTCTCCAAATAATGAAACGTACCTATGGCATCTAAGGCTTGGCCATATCAACCTTAACAGGTTAGATAGACTAGTAAAAAGTGGGCCTTTAAGCTTGTTAAAAGTCAGTATCTTACTTGTCTGCGAATCCTGTTAAAAAAGGTAAAATAACCAAGAGACCTTTTACTAGAAAAGGGCTTAGAACTACGGAACCACTAAAGCTTATACATTCAGATGTATGCGGACTAATGAATGTTAAAACAAGAGGTGGTTATGAATATTATGTCACCTTTAAACATGACTACTCAAGATACGAATATGTTTACCTAATGCAACTAAGTCACAGCTCCTGGAACACCATAGCAGAATGGTGTTACGGAGAGGAGAAACAGAACCCATATGGAAATGGTGAGCTCTATGATTAGTTTCTCATAATTACCAAAGTCTTTTTAGGGATATGCACTACAAACAGCGACCTACATTTTGAATGTAGTCTCATCCAAATATGTTCATAAGACTCCCCCAGAGTTGTGGAATGGTCGTAATATTAGTTTGCGACATTTCCGCATATGGGGGTATCCAGTACATGTACTGAAGAACATAATTGGAAATCTAGACCATAAATCCATGGTCTGCTTATTTGTAGGTTATTCCAAAGAGATTATAGGTGGATACTTCTATAGTCTTGAAGAGAACAAAGTTTTTGTATCGACAAATGAAACATTTCTTGAGGAGAACTATATGAATGATCATAAACCTTGAAGTAAGATTGTGTTAAATGAGTTAGAGTCTGGTATGACCGTTGCTCAATTAACAAGAGATGTTGTTCCACCAACGTCTGAGAGTCAGACGGTTCCTAGTCAGACCACACTACCACCTAAGTATAGTGGGAGGGTTGTACGACAACTTGATCACTATTTAGGTATTGGGTAGGCCTATGCTGTTGTCTCTGATGATAGTGTGGATGATCCATTCTCATTTAAACATGCAATTGAAGATTATGACAAAGAGGAATTGCTTAAGGCTATGAATCTCAAGATGGAGTCCATGTACTCCAACTCAGTCTGGGAACTTGTAGACTTACCAAATGTGATAAAACCCATTGGATGTAAGTGGATCTACAAGAGAAAGAGAGGAGTAGGCGGGAAGGTAGAGACTTTCAAAGCAAGGTTGGTGGCAAAGGGTTATACCCAAAATGAGGGGGTCGATTATGAAGAAACATTCTCGCCAGTAGCTATGTTTAAGCCTATTCAGATTCTCTTATCCATTGCCGCCTATTTAGATTATGAAATTTGGCAAATGGACATCAAGACTGCATTTTTGAATGACAATCTTGATAAAAGCATCTATATGATACAACCAGAGGGATTCGTGTCCCAAGATTTAAAGCAAAAAGGTTGGCAAGCTGTATAGGTCCATTTATGGACTTAAGCAGGCATCTAGATCTTGGAACGTTAGGTTTGATAATGCTATCAAAACCTATGGCTTCGAGCAAAATGTCAATGAGCCTTGTGTTTACAAGCGAATCATTGACAAAAAGATATTTTTCTTAGTCATATACATAGATGATATTTTAATCATTGGGAACTATATAGGGGTATTATCGGAAGTAAAGGGCTGGTTGGCAAGCTAATTCCAAATGAAATATTTGGGAGAGGCGAGTTATGTTCTTGGGATCCAATTAATAAGGGATCGAAAGAACAAACTCTTGGCATTGTTTCAAGCATTAAACATCGATAAGATTCTTGTGCGATTCTCGATGCAGAACTCCAAGAAAGGTTATTTACCTTCCAAGCATGGAGTTCACTTGTCTGAGGAACAGTGTCCTAAGACACCTCAAGAGGTTGATGATATGAGACAAGTTCCCTATGCATCATCAGTAGGTAGTCTTATGTATGCTATGTTATGCACGAGATCAGACATCTGCTTAGCAGTAGGAGTAGCCAACAGCTTTCAGTCCAACCCAAGATTAGATCATTGGGTTGCAGTAAAGACTATCTTCAAGTATCTTCGAAGAACGAGAAACTATATGCTAGTATATTCATGACAGGATATGATACATATTATGACTTTCAGTCAGACAGGGATTCTAGGAAATCCATGTCTGGGTCAGTATTCAACCTTGGTGGTAGAGTTATAGTATGGATGAGTGTCAAGCAATCATGTATTGCTAATTTCACCATGGAATCCGAATATGTAGCTGCTTGTAAAGCACCTAAAGAGGCAGTATGGCTCTGTAAGTTCTTGACTGATCTAGAAGTTATTCCAGATTTGGATAAGCCCATGAAACTTTATTTTGATAATAGTTGCAATGTGGCTAATTCCAAAGAACCAAGAAGCCACAAAAGAGGGATGCATATAGAGAGGAAATATCATCTCAATAGAGAGATAGTGTAGAGAGAAGATGTGACTGTGACCGTGACCAAGATCGCGTCGCAGGACAATCTTGCTGATCCATTTACGAAGACCTTGACGGCTAAAGTGTTTGAAGGTCACCTGGAGGGTATGAGATTACAAGATATGTCTCACCTGCTTTAGTGCAAGTGGGAGATTGTTGGGATTTATGCCATAAATCTTGTAATTTGTAAATGCTAGAAAAACATAAATAAAAGAAGTAGTTATTTCAGTCAATAAATAAGACTTATACAGTTATATCATATGTGCTTAACATCTAAGATTGCTAGCCAGGAACGTTAAAGGTAATAAGGTTAATTAATTGGATTGTCCAATTAATTGAGTTACAAATGTAACACATATTTATTCAGAGAATTAATTAAATGATGAGATTATTTAATTAATATATTAATAATTAAATTAATTAAATAATTAGATTATTTAATTAATAAATTAATAATTGAGAATTAATAATTAATTATTAATTGGAGGTTACATGTTCGAACCATGACTGAGACATAGGATAAAATAATAAGATTATTTTATTTCCTAACTAGGTCAAGTGTTCAAGTCTTAGTGAACTAAGGTTATGTGGAATTTAGAATCCTATACTCACTTGGTCACTAAAATACTAATTATTTTATTTTAAATATATAGAGATATATTTGGAAAAGGATTAGTATCATGTTTTAAATTGTTAACGGAAAAAACCACTCGGGGAGCGAAATTTCAGTCAACACCCTCAACCCGCTACCCCAGCGGTCGCAACGGAGGGTAGGTACTTCGTACCGTGATTCTGGTAAGGTGAAGGCAAGATAAGGGCCATGGTAGGAGAACAATTATCCCGCCTATCTAATGCAATATGCTAGTACCCGGTCTTGGTATCAGATCCTGGTACCTAGCCACCTCTCTTGGTGCCCTTCATAATTCCTCGATCTAGATAACGTGCAAGGAGAGGTACACGAAAACTAGGACCAGCGGGGTCGGTGCCTAGCTTCCATACATGTATAATAAAAGAGATAGGTATTAGAAAGACAGTTCTTTTGATAGTGGTGGACTAACCTAGGGGGAAAAAGAATAACGAATGATCATATGCTGAAAAACCTCTAGGCAGTATCCATAGGAAGGAGAAAGACCCTTCTTTATATTTATATATCACGAGAGGTGCTCCGGAGAGCTTACATAAGAATCATGCTCCAAAGAGCTTATACAAATATAGACTGCGACATCGTAGGCCACAGTTTGGAAAGATACCATCTGGTACCGATACATTTATGGAGAAAATCGATGTGTATAGTAGTTGACACAGAGGTAGAAGATGGCAAACTATTTTCCTGGAGGAAAGGTGGATAATTCCTCTATGGCGATGGTAGAAACTCCGTCTCGGTGACGGCGAATACTGTCTGTATATTTCGTTCCCATATTTCTGGAATTTTGGGTCTAAGCCTCCGTTTTCAGATTGGAGATCCTCTTCCTTAGAGAGAGCATTGTCATATTTATATGTTTTGATTCTTGTTGCCCACTCCATTAATTAATTCGCAATCAAAGGAACTTGGCATTAATGGAGTTGAATATTTCCTCATTAATGGCGTTGTGAATGGCCATTAATGGAGTTGACTGATTTCCTCATTAATGGGGCTGATTATCTTCATTAATAGGGTTGACTATCTTCTCATTAATGGGGCTGATTATCTCCATCAATAGGGTTGACTATCTTCTCATTAATGGGGCTGATTATCTCCATTAATAGGGTTGACTATCTCAATTAATGGCGTTGTGAATAGCCGGAGAAGACAACTTTCTCTTCTTCTGGTTGGAGGAGAATACTGACTCTGTACTTTGATGGCACGGTACCCTGATGTACCAGTCTGCTTTTGTTGGCGTGGTGCTTGTTCTAGCATGTTGGTACCTTCACGGTTCCATTCTTCATGCTTGGCGGGTAGGATACATATTTTAGTGTGATCCTGGACTGATATCGCAGTACTTGGGTACCGGGTAGATGTCGTGGTACCTAGGTACAGGGTAGATGTTGCGATACCTAGCTACCAGGTAGGAGGTACCACGGTGATGGCCCTGCGTGGTACATGGTAGAATGTGAGATGTGGTATTGACCTCTTTCCGGTTCAGGTGTTGGGTATCCCCGGTATCTGGGTACCGGTCCGGATCTAGGCTCTACCAGGCTCTAGGTAGATGGAAAATTCTTCTTTAGACCCCTGTCAAAAATGGCTGTTAACATAAATATATAAAGATATATTATAAAAACAAAAGATAGACAATATAACACACGTTTTAAAAAAAACATATACAAAAACGTGAAACAAAGAAAAGAAAGAAACAAGGTCAAGGTGTACGGCCAACAAGAAGAAAAGCAATAAAAAAGGTTTTTTTATTTTTTGTCATTTCTTTTTCAAGTGTGGCCGAATTCCATATACACAAAGCAATAGATGTTTTGTGTTGTTTATACAACCTCCATACAACCTCCTGTAGCCCGTGACGTGCCCACACGCAGTTACCGGAACCTGGGAGATAGCGAGGAAGATCCGGTGGTACAAATAAGAAAGCAAATTCAAGAATTAAATAATGAAGGAGGTAGCCTCTAGGTATGGTTTCGAATCCGACCTTTTATTTATTCTTATATATCGTACACGGTTTTAAAGTCGCTTTAAATATTTATAAAAAGTTTAGAATCTCTTCCGCTGCGCGACTCTAGGGCTTACGTAACCTAGCTCTAATTATGAACTTTTGGAGTATTATACCATATGTAATAGCTATATCGATAGACACTGATATGTTGGTTTGTGTAAAACATCTACAGTTACGCGAGTACAACCTCAGGTTTTTAGTGGAATAACTCCGAGGCTAATAATCATGAAATATTAATTAAAGAGTTTTAATTAATTTTTCTTAGTATTATTGGAGCTCAAAACTGAAAATACAGCTCAAGCATGTCTAAACAACCTAAAGGGGGGTGAATGAGTTGTTAATCTAATTAATTACAAATTTTTCGGATTAGTCAATATGAACAAAAATAACCCAACACAATCAAAATACAATCAACTTAATTAAAGTGCAGAAAACAGTAAATGACACGTTGATTGATTTACTTGAGAAACTCTCCAACTGGGCAAAACTCACGGGCTATTTTTCTAGCCACACACGGTCCTAAAATCCACTATATATAATGATGTTTACAACCTAGGTTGACTTCTAGTCACACTATTCTTGGTCACTAACCCACCACTACTACCCGCATGCCTTTTATAGTGATTTTAGACCAAATTGTTTGTGCAATACACACCCGTAATCACAAGACTTAACTCTCAAGAGGAGATAAACAACCTATGTGAATATATAAAAATATTCAAACATGCAAATAATGCTAGGCTACACTAATTGCTTATCTAGGGATTATATGATGGCAATAAAAGCAATCCTAGATATCAATGTCTATATGAATGCTCATAAAGACCTAACTAGATATAGATATGCAAGTCTAAAATCTAGTCATCAAATAAATCCAAATCAACATAAGTTGTCATAAAAAATGGCAAGGACAATAAATATGCAATTAATGAATGCAATCAATAAGTTCTAATCAATAATGTCTAAATGCTAGGCATAAAGACTTAGCTAGAGGGCAATACTGTCATAAATGCTAGCTATCACAATACAAACCCAATCACACAAAGGAACTCATAAATAGACGGAATAAATAGAGTCATAGCATTTAATAAACTAATAAATGCAATAAAAACACAATCTTGGAAAGTATGAACAATTGACAAAGATAAGTTTTTGTTCAACTTACCAAGTTAACTTAGTGTTAATAGCCAAATTTGGCGAGGGACCAACGGGAAATTCTCCACCCTCCTAGCTCGAATCCAGGCCTAAGGTTACCCACCATGGAACAACGGGTCCCGGGGTCGAGCTATGGAGCCGCCCCGCAGAAGCGAAGAAAGGTCATCGAGCTCTGGAAACATCCGAGATGAAGCCCGACACCATCGGATCGAGCTTCTAATACCGAAGTGCAAGAATTCAGGGACTGCCAGACGCATGACGATCCAGGCTCCCCAAGGTCAAGATTACCTTGCAACCTCCCCAGAAGCCCGCCATTCTCTCCAAGCTCAGAGAGAACCTATTAGGCCCCTAGCTCGATTTACAGTATTGCTCCAAATCACCGAATGAAGATTCAGACCTATTTGAACAAATAGGAGGAAGCTCGTAGAAGCCCCACTACCATCGAAGAGCGCCCACATTGGCCACTTTTAAGCTCTAAGGGACCTGGAAAGGTCAAACCAAGCTCCTAGTACCAATACTAAGGCATGGATCTACCTCGCTCTACGAAACAGGAAACGCCATACTCGATGACCTCTATGAGGAATCACGCCATGAAGGAACGCGGGATCATATCTACACTCCGACGAATATTAAAATGCTGCATACGTGTAGAGCAAGTGATTGAAGCCAAAAAGGAAACAAACTTATCTCCACCTAAGATATTCTCAAATCCGTTATTAATCCAAAGTCAATGACTTTTAAATGAAAGATCCCGCCCGATAAGGAGGAACGGTATTCAGAGAATCATGGCGGGTGAGTCACAAATTTAACCTATCTAGACTACGTATAAAGAGACTAAACATGAGAGGGAAATGGGAGTTTTTGAGACCCGGCCAAAATTCTGTCTTCAGAACACGACCTTCGTCATTTTCTACTTTTCGACAGGCACGAGATTGCCACCCTACTGTACCCTAGAAAGATTAAGAGTATTTGAGAGATTTTTGTACATTATACGTGATTGATAATGAAGCCATTATATTCTCTTTCATCTCATGTTAGCATTAGTTTTTAACATCCATCGCCGTTCGAACAAAGTAGGCATCCAAAGTACCTACCCCCGGCCATCACCTCCGTGGTAGTGGTGTCGAGGGTATTAACTGAGATTTCTCACCCTGACTAAATTTTCCATTAACACTTTCTGACGTCGTCTGTGGGAACCACCTACACCCAGTCAATCAAATCAACAGTTTACATTTTCGTTGTTTTACAGGAATCATAAGGCTCCGCTCCTCCTAAGGACAACCCGAGGCTTCGGAACAACCCTCGGCTGCGTCAACGTGAAAGGCCCTAAGAAAAGGGAGAAAATCCAGGCACCACAGCCAAGATCTGATCCATACAGCCACTACACTGGCCGCTGGCCACTGGCCCTCCTATGATAAGCCAGGCCACGCTGGACCAACAAGCGGCAGCCTTCGTGGAAAACGTCCGCCTCCGCTTGATCGTTAAAGGCATCGCGGTCCAGCCAGTAAATCCTAACACTTAGGGAAAACTGAGCAAGCCTGGAGCCAGGCAACCCGCTTTCGATCGCCTGGGACCTCCTCCTCTAGAGCCAGCCCGTGATAGGACTGGGCCTCAACCTTCGATCCGGGATAGGCTAGGGCCGATGCTCCAATTTCCTGGAAGACCATCACACTACCAGCCCAAGCGAGTTAAATTTGCAGCGGACGCTCTGACCCCGGAGCAACTAGAGGCTCCTCGCCCGGCGGCTTCAAGGAGGGAAACCCGGGCTTGAGAGGAGGGTAGCCAGCAAATCTCTCTGGCAGATCCCGCTAGTAAAGAAGACCGGGAGGAGGTCGCCAGTTCATTGGAGGGATCCGATAGTGAAGAGTCTGAGGTCGACTCATAGAAACCCGGGAACAAGCGATTGAGAGGTCAGTTGATAAAGCCACAAAAGAAGATCCAACAAATAAAAAAGGGAAAGAATAAGGAGGACAAGAAGGATCCTTTAAGTGAGATGAACGCTCCCTTCACCAAAAGGATCCAGGAAGTGGAGCTCCCGCCGAAGTTTAATGCCGACTGATAAATTCTCCGGAACAGAAGACCCCTTGAGTCACCTGGAGAGCTTCGTCTAGCAAATGGAAGTCCAGAATACCACCAGGGTTGCCATGTATAGGATGTTCCCTACAACCCTGACCGACTATGTAAAAACTTGGTTCAGGAAGTTGCCGGCTGGTAGAGTGGATTCTTTCATAAAGTTGACGACAGATTTCTGCTCACAGTTCCAAGGGGTCAAACGGCGTCCGAAGGATACCATACATCTTCAGTAAGTGGTTCAGGAGTGAGGTGAGACACTCTGGTCATACGTGGAACGCTTTCACAAGGAAGTCATCCAGATGAGAGTCTTCACCGAAAAAGAGACCCTCGCCAACTTCAGGCTGAACCTGTGGGCGGGAAAGCTTTTCCGATCCTTTGCCAAGCCACCTTCAAAGACCTTTTAGAAGGCTTATGACCGGGCTCTTGAGCAGGTCGAAATTGACGAACAACTCAAGGTAAAGATGGAGTATGACGATATGAGAAGGACAAAGCGCCAAAAAAAGGCAGCTCCCAAGCCTGAGCCAACTCATAAAAATTAGAGCAAACTTACCAATAAATCGACATACTGCTTCTCTATTTCTCAGCTCAGGCAAGAAAGGTATCCAGCAAGACGAACCCCTCCGCGAGTTTCGCCTCCTCCTAGGACTGTAGCCCTAATGCGAGGTGAAAAAGGGTATGATTACTACATTCCCTTAAATGATTACTACCTCGCTATATGGGATAAGGGGCTACTCCAAAAGCCCGCACCGATGAAAGCCCAGTCGATAGGAGGAACCGGTACAAGTACAAGTACTGCGACTTCCATGAGGACGTGAGCCACAACACTTCAGAGTGTTATAACTTGTGCAACCAGATCGAGGCCCTGATAAGGGGAGGATGTTTGATAGAGTTCTTGCAGCAGGTCAAGGATAATATTTAGACTGGAAGGCAGGTACAAGCCGAGATCCACGAGCATGCTGAGAAGAGAAAGGGTGAACAGAATGATTTAATGCAGCAAATCTAGGTGATACATACAATCAGCGGAGGGCCCACACTGGCTGGCACCTCCAATAATTCCAGAAAAAACCATGCAAGAAAGATTCCCCATGTAGATGAAGGTCAGGGTATCTTCAAGCTCAGCCAAAGCCCGACTGGACCCTCCCAGTCAACTCAGATTATTTTCACCGAGGCAGATATCTTAGATCGCCAACTGCGTGGTCCACCGCATGCTCGTCGAGACGGGAAGTAGTGTAGATATCCTCCCCAAGGACACCTTGGAAAGGCTGAATTTGAAGCAATTGTGTTACAATAGCTGCACAACCCCGCTCTATGGATTCACTGGAATTCGATCATACCAGTGGGATTAGAGATCCTTACAGTGATCACTGGAACCGCACCTCTCCAACAAAACGTTATAACCGACTTCGTTGTGGTTGACATCCCATCGGCCTACAATGCCATACTAGGGAGACCTTTCCTATCCTCCTTGAAGGGAGTCCTGTCTATCTACCATAATGTCCTGAAATTCCAGGTAGGGACTAAATTAGGAGAGGTACGTGGGGACCAGCAAGCAGCCAGAAAATGCTACGTAGTGTTTGCTAATCCGACAGCTTTAGCAAAACAATTTGTACAAGTTGCAACGATCCAGGATGTGGAAGCACCAGGGATGACCCAGGAAGATAAGGAATCTGCATATCATCCAAAAAATGAACCCATGATGCCGGATAAGGAAGAACAGAGCAAGGAATGAGCCAGCGGACAACCCGTGGATAAACTAGAGGAGATACCTATCAGAAATGACGATCCTTCCAAGGTTGTCAAGGTGGGAGCTACCCTTGAACCGGAAGTGAAAGAAGGTTTGATCGATCTTCTTAGAGAATTTAGCGACATCTTGATTGGAGTGATGACGAGATGCCCGGGATCCAGATATCATTAGCTGCTCACCGATTAGCAGTGGATCAAACCTTCAAGCCCCTCAAGCAGAAAAAAAGTCACTTTAACGCCGAAAGAAACTTTAAAGTTTAGGAGGAAGTGGACAAATTGATCAGAGTAGGTTTTATCAGAGAGGTGCGCTACCCCGAATGGATCGCCAACGTGGTCATTTTCACAAAGGTGAATGGAAAATGGCGTATGTGCGTCGACTACACCGACCTCAACCGGGCATGTCCAAAAGACAGTTTTCCTCTACCAAAGATCGATCAGTTGATCGACTCCACATCCAGGAACCAACTCCTGAGCTTCATGGATGCATTCTCGGGGTACAACCAGATTAGGATGCATCCAGCTGACTAGGATACATCCAGCTAACCAGGATAAGACCAGCTTCATTACTGGACAGGGTCTGTACTGTTACAAGGTGATGTCGTTTGGCCTTAAGAATGCAGGGGATACATACTAGCGGCTAGTTAACAGACTGTTTAGGACTAAAATTGGAAGGTCGATGGAGGTATACATCGATGACATGATCACAAAATCACCAACAGCAGAAGGACATCAGGACGACCTTCGCAGACTTTTCTGATCATAAGGGAAAACCAGATGTGATTGAACCCCTCCAAATGTGCTTTCGGGGTAACTTCGGCGAAGTTTCTAGGCTTCATGGTTCCTGAGAGAGGCATAGAGGCCAACCCAGAAAAGATCAAGGCCATCTTGGACCTAGAATCCCTCACATTACTTGAACAAGTACAAGTCTTGACAGAGTGTGTAGCAGCGCTCAACAGGTTCATTTCTTGCTCCACTGATAAGTGCCTCCCTTTCTTCAAAGCTATCAAGTAGGGGAGAAACATGAAATGGAACCAGGAGAGCGAGCAACCCTTTCAAGCCTTGAAATGGTACCTCACAAGCCCTCCATTGCTAGTCAAGCTAATTCCCGGAGAGGAACTGCAAATCTACTTGGCTGTTACAGAAACTGCAGTAAGTGGAGCTTTGATGAAGGAGTGTGAAGACAAGGTTCAACGGCCTATATACTACGTAAGTCATGCTCTAACCAAGCCAGAGAAAAATTATACTCTCTTAGAGAAGCTGCCTTATGCTCGTGTGACCTCAACGAGAAAGCTTCATCCCTACTTTCAAGCTCACTCAATAGCAGTGGTGACAGACCAGCCTCTCCGTCAATTTTTACAAAGGCCAGACATATCTAGAAGGCTAGTTTTATGGGCCTTAGAACTCACCCAATTTGACTTGAAGTATAAACCCAGGACCATAATCAAGGCCCATGTTTTGGCGGACTTTGTGGCAGAATTCTCAGCGCTCCAAGGCCAAGTGACCTCTTCAGCAACGAATATAGCTCATGAGAAGATTTCAGAGATCGAAAGCTGGCCGAAAGTTTTCAAATCGTGGATCCTCTATACAGATAGAGCGTCCGGGCAAGCTGGGGGTGGAGCTGGCATAGTTCTAATAGCCCTAGAGCGGACCGAATTCTGTCACTGCTTCAGATTCGAATTTAAGGCCACCAACAATGAGGCGGAATATGAAGCCTTCTTAGCCGAGATGAAGGCAGCCATCAAGCTTAGGGCCGACTATCTACAAATCAAGAGTGACTCGTTGCTTGTAGTCAATTAGGTTTTCGGGATTCACCAGGCAAAAGAGGATATCATGGTCTCCTACCTGAAGCTAGTTCAACTGCTTAAGAATAAATTTAAGGGATTCAAGATCGAGCAGGTGCCTCGACACTAGAATCACTGCACAGATGCCCTAGCTAAGGTAGCTACGAATGGTGGCCAAGCTTTACCACGGGGAGTTCCCCTCCAAGTGATCTCCCAACCAAGCATAACGGCAAAAAAGGAAATTTGCCCCTTGGATCGTCAGCCTTGTTGGATGGATCCAATAGTCGCTTATCTCCAAGAAGAAAAGCTTCCCGAGAAGCCCGATCAAGCCCGAAGAATTAAAAGGATCTCTGTCCGAGATTGCATGGTAGATGGATACCTCCACAGGAGGGGAAGATCCCTCTCTTTGCTTCGGTGTTTGCATCCTGATGATGCCCAATAGGCGTTGAGAGAGGTTCACTCTGGGGACTGCGGGAATCATATCAGTGGTGAAACTTTAGCATATCAAGTGCTCCGTTTAGGGTATTTACTGGCCAACTATCCACCGAGACGCAATGAGCTTTGTACAATCTTGTGGACTGTGCCAAAGGACCTCGAACTTGAGTCACCTCCTACCACAATGGCTGTCGTCTCTCAGTTCACCCTACCCATTTGCCATATGTGGGGTTGACCTAATCAGACCGCTTCCCACCGCTCATTGGCAAACTAAGTATGCTATCGTGGCAATCGATTATTTTATAAGATGGGTTGAGGTATGACCTCTTTCCCGAATATCAGAAAAGAATACGACGAGGTTCATCAAAACCAACATGGTTTGCAGATTCGGGACCCCTCTCATCATTGTAGCCAACCTAGGCAAGCAATTTGACAATGCCTGATTCAAAGACTTTTACGAAGGTTTGAGAATCGACCTCAAATTCGCTTTAGTAGCCCATCCTCAGACTAACGGGCTGGTGGAATCCACCAACAAGACTATTAAGAAGCTGTTAAAGAAGAAATTACAGCAGAAAAAAGGCAAATGGGCCAAGGAACTTCCCGAAGTTCTCTGGGCACACCGGACTACAAAACGGACAGCTACCAGAGAGATACCTTACTCTCTGGCCTTCGGAGTAGAAGCGGTCTTTCCTATTAAGCATAAATTGACCTTCTTCAGGGTGCAGCACTTTGAACCTGAAAGCATCAAGGTCAAGCTCCGAGCTAATCTAGATTTCCTAGAAGAGAAACAAGACCGGGTAGTTGAGAAAGTGACAATTTACCAGAGCAAGTTCGCTAGGTATTTCAATAGAAAGGTCAGAGCCCAGAACTTCAAAGATGGGGATTTGGTGCTCAGAAAAGTGACCTCAAATACTCGAAAAAGGTCAAATGGAGTCCTAGGACCCAACTGGGAATGGCCATACTTGGTGAAAATATTGGTTCGCAATGGGGCATACAAGCTCGAAGACATGGATGGTCGACCAATCGACCAATCGACCACACCTGGAATACAGATTACTTGAGAAAGTTTTACCCCTAAGCAGGGGACTCTTGAGCAGATTACCCCCACTTAGGTTTCAATAAAATCCTCAACAACAATGTACTACATTTCAATCATCAATAAAGTATGCTATTTCTTTATCTCCGATTATGTTCTATATTAATTTCTCCATATCCGACTAGGTTCTCCACGAGTAAGTTCGCCGTAATCACTTCAAAACCAGGGATTAACCGGGGAAGCCCCCTCGTTGCCCCTGATGCCTTGGCAGGCACCACCCCCCGCCAAGAAAGGTCTGAGTGTAAGAGCATAGTTGCTAGCCAGATCTTGAGCCCAAGGACTAGTCAGGGAAGGCCTCTCGCAACCCCTGATGCCTTGGTCGGGATACCACCCCCAAGAAGGGTCTGAATGTAATAGCATATTTGTCATCCAGATCTCGAGACCAGGAAATAGCTAGACAGCCCTCTTGATGCTTTGGTCGGGCTACCACCCCCAAGAAGGGTCTGAGTGCAAGAGCATAGTTGCCGACCAGATCTCGAGACCAGGAAATAGCTAGACAGCCCTCCTGATGCCTCGATCGGGCTACCTCCCCCGAAAAGGATTCAAACATGAATAACAGTTTCGTTTACGGGATTGAGGTGGCCATGATAAGATACATTTCTAAAAGCAGAAAAAAGGGTATTTAGGTTGTTATGACACAGCTTTCGCCAAAATACTAAGCATCTGATTGCTATTACTTTTAGTTTTTCCTATACATAGGGTCTCCTACATCACCAGTTTAAAGTTTGAATAAGGGATCATCAAAGATGCATGATACAATAGGACCCTTTTCCCAAAGATAGGAATTCCTGCCAAATGCTGAAAATTGGAAGCTGGCGGGTTTACGTTTAGTGAATTCAGAGTTTCTCCTTACCAAATTTCATTAAGTCAAAGTTATTTTGGAGGTCGCATCATGGTCGAGATCAGGAATAAAGCAAGGAGTTCTCAGTCAAGTTGGAGGAAGCTCATAATCAGGATTAGTCAAGACAAGAGTGAAGGAAATCATAGCAGATTTTCATTAATGATGATGGAGCCTATCCCTTAGTAAGACTATATTCATCAAGCAAGGAGCCCAACCCCTGGTTCTGGGCTATAAAAAAGATAAAATAAAATAAAGATTGACTAAACTGGTCATGAGTAAAGCGAGGTGCCCACCCCCTTTTTCTGGCAATCAAAACAAGTCATGAACAGATAGCATCAAGCTTCGGCATCCTCCTGATTCCCTCCTGCTACTCCTCCTCCATGATGATCCTCGCCCCCAGCTCCTCCGTTAGGTGGGTGCCCATCTTAGTCGCCCTCGCCAACTACCTCTTCCTCCAGAGGTTCCTCGATTGCCTGCTGCCCAGCTGGGTCCTCCTCAAAAACCTCATTGACCACCGCCATAACCTCACGAGGGATGGCCGCATCAAGAAGGGTAGCCATGGACTCTGTCTTGCTTTGTTAAACCTCCAACTCTACTCTAGAAGGTTCTTCAGAGCGGTCTCTTGCCCCCTCCCTGGCTTCTGGTTGACCTCCCTCAGGCTGTGCGGGCAGAACCCCACTTAAGGATTTCCTAGGAGCTGAGGCGGGAAAGATGTGAGGAGAAAGAGGAGAATCTGCCTCGACCGGTTGCTTCCCGGCTCCAGCCAGGCCAGAAGGAACCGCTTTATCACCCTCAGGGCGAGACATTTCTACGACCTGGGTCAATATCTCCTCTCTATCCCAACCGACGATAGTCGATAGGTCCAAGGGAAGAGGGAGAGCTTCTGTAACCTGGATGGAGGCATAGAAATACCTCGTCGCTGAAATAGGCATCTGCCTCAGCTTGCAGCTTGGTCACCTGAGCATGCAGGTCCTGGTTCTCGATGTCCAACTTCTTGGCCTCAGCTTTCCAGGAATCCCTCTACCTAGTCAATCTGGCAGAAGGAGGATGAGTGTGAGCTTGCCGGGATTGCTGGGCTTCGTGAGAAACTGGAGCAACAGCAGAAACTGGTAAAAAAAATTAGGATAATTCAGTGTTACTTTCAAGGAGTAGCATCGAAGAGCGCAGGTAAAAAAAAGAGGGATGGTTCAGTGTTACTTACGAGGAGTAGCATCAAAGATCCGCATATATTGATCCACCCTGAGAGCGTCGAAGAAATCAGTGGTTGGGAGCTTCGGGTTCAAGTAGTTCCTCGTAAGGATGGCCTTCAAAATAGTTTCAAACTTGGTTGGCAGAGAATCCTGGTCCCACGATGGCTTATCATTGAAAGTTATGGGAACCGTAAACTCATGCCCGCCAATGAAGATCGAGCTTTCCCAATCATTTCCTGCCAGGATCCACTCCTCCTTCCAGGCTGGATCTTTCTTCGAGGCATTGGGAATGATGAAGTTGAGCTTGTTTTTAGCTTTTGCATAGAATTGACCTCAGGGAGCACCGGATAGGCTTTCGATTTGAAAAAGGTAAGGCAGTTGCTCTGCTCCGGGCTTCCTGGTCACCTTGCTCAGCTGGCAATGTTCCCTCCACAGCACGAGAAAGCCGATCAGATGCCTCCAAAAGCCAGGCATCAGCTGGAGAGCGGCTAGCTGTAGGGCGCTGAGAGCTCGTCGAAGAGTAGGGTGAACGGGAAGCCTGACTCCATTCTCAGGAGCTGCCACGTGAATTGGAAGCACGCCTTTGGGGGGATTTAAGACATCATAGTTTTTGGGAGGAACCAAGATAGAAATACTATCAGGGATGCCATACTTGGACCTTAGGTGATCGATCGAATTTGGGTTGATGGTACAATCAGGAATGACCCTGAAGTCATAGGGAGGAAGCCTCTCCAGAGGAAGACTGATAACCGCGACCAGACCCCTCCCAGTAGCATCGTCCCTGTTCTCTCTATCAGAGTCTTCATCGACCAAACCCAGAGGGCAATCAGGTCGGTTAGAGGACCTGGTTCCAATGGCCAAGTTTCTGTTCGACCGCTGGCGTTGTGGATTTGGAGGAGAGTCATCGCTGTCAAAGTTCTTTCATGCCCGTTTTCCATGGGTGAGACTAGCGACCTCATCGCCATCGATAATGGAATCGACGGAGTCGTGGCTGGTTTTTGACATGGAAGATTGAGGTTTATGAGGTGACAAAAGAAAAGAGGATGAAGATGTTTCTCGAGAGGGAATTTTTCTTCGTTGAGAATTTGAAATTTGAAATTTGAAAAAAGAGAAAGTACGAGGAAGGCGGTGAAACAGCTGGGTTTAATCGATGTGGATGGAGCAGTGATGTCGGTGACATGGAAGCAAAATCTTCAGTGAGATTGCCTCGAATCACGGGAATGGCCGTAACGCAGCCAAATTGTTTTGGGGAATGCACTGGTCTACGCTCGCCATGTCACTTGCGCAATTAATAGGAAGATTTTTACTAGGATTCTAGTAACGATAATGGAGGGAAAATTTCCCAATTAAATTTGGAAATCTGACTCATACCCCAACTCAATCGTCGGTGTTCAAGTCAGAGGGGACTTCTGTTAATAGCCAAATTTGGCTAGGGACCAACGGGAAATTCTCCACCCTCCTAGCCTGAATCTAGGCCCAAGGTTACCCACCATGGAACAACGGGTCCCGGGGTCAAGCTGTGGAGCCACCCCGCAGAAACAAAGAAAGGTCATCGAGCTCTGGAAATATCCGAGATGAAGCCCGACACGATCGAATTGAGCTCCTAACACCAACGTGCAAGAATTCAGGGACTGCCAGACGCATGACGATCTAGGCTCCCTAAGGTCAAGATTACCTCACAACCTCCCCAGAAGCCCGCCATTCTCTTCAAGCTTAGAGAGAACCTATTAGGCACCTAGCTCGTGTTACAGTATTGCTTTACATCACCGAGGGAAGATTCAGACCTATCTGGACAAATAAGAGTAACTCGTCGAAGCCACGCTATCACCGAAGAGCGCTACAGTGGCCACTTTTAAGCCCTAAGGGACCTGGAAATGTCAAACCAAGCTCCTAGTACCAATACTATGGCATGGATCTACCTCGCTCTACGAAACAGTAAACGCCATACTCGATGACCTCTATGAGGAATCACGCCATGAAGGAAGGCGGGATCATGTCTACACTTCGACGAATATTGAAACGATGCATACGTGTAAAGCAAGTGATTGAAGCCAAAAAGGAAACAAACTTATCTCCACCTAAGATATTCTCAAATCCATTATTAATCCAAAATCAATGACTCTTAAATGAAAGATTCTGCCCGATAAGGAGGGAGGGGATTCAGAGAATCATGGCGAGTGAGTCACAAATTTAACCTATCTAGACTGTGTAAAAGGGGCCAAGCATGAGAGGGGGAGGGGAGAGGTTTTGAGACCCGGCCAAAATTTTGTCTTCAGAACACGGCCTTTGTCATTTCCTACTTTTCGACATGCACGAGATTGCCACCCTACTGTACCCTAGAGAGAGTGAGAGTATTTGAGAGATTTTTGTACATTATACATGATTGATAATGAAGCCACTATATTCTCTTTCATCTCATGTTAGAATTAGTTTTTAACATCCATCGCCGTTCGAACAAAGTAGGCATCAAAAGTACCTACCCCCTGCCACCACCTATGTGGTAGTGGTCTTGAGGGTGTTAACTGAGATTTCTTACCCCGACTAAATTTTTCGTTAACACTTAGTGATGAAGAACCATGCAAGAATACATCCTAAATGAAGCTAGAAGATGTTTGATTCATGAATGAATGATGGGTTTTGGGTTTGGAGAGGTAAATAACAAGTCTTGGAGATTTTCTCTCTTGGAGTCAATGTCTCTCACTAAAAAAGGGTTCTTGAAGCTCTAGAATACGAAATGGGAGAGAAGAGAACATATATATATATATATATAGAAGCCCTAGGTAAGACTACGTCGTTTTGGAAAGTTTGTAAAAAGACAAGGCAAACAAGTCCTAGTGCGTGGGTCTACTGCTTGGAAAAAGACCCGTGCACTGACCTGCACACAGGGACTTCGCTAGTTGACACCGGGGAACGTACCAGCGAACCGGGACAAAAAACACACCAGAGACGACTGCGCTGGTGGCTACGTGGGTAGCTACCTACACACAAGGACCTACGCACTAGGACTATCAACGCGCAAAAACAGGCACATCAAAACGTGCGAGCGAGGATGCGACAACCACACTTAAATCTAGAAATGAAGTGCAGGTGTGTTGAAGGAATGCACACATGAGCAACAATGAATAAATGCATGTCATTACAAATGCATGTAAGTGTGTGTGCAATGTGTAAATGATGCACGCATATAAGCAATAATGAACACAAATGCTAGGTGAACAAAGCATGCATGAGTAGTGAGTGTATGTGTGCAACTAAATATCTTCAAAGAGTTAAGCACAAGTGATATACATTTGGTTGAGTGCTCTTGAACTTGATGTCTTGAGAAAGCCTTTGACGCTTGATCATGAATATTGAAGGCCTAGTCTACCCTTACAAATTAAAACCCCAATGTGGTTTGTCATGAAATAAGCCAATCAAAAATAGATGTCCTTACAAAAACTATGGGTCCATCAGGTCCCTTTGCTAGCCTTTTACGGTTATTGGTAACAGGTTCACGGTTAATTGGATGGTCCAATTAATTATGTTATGAAAGTGACTTGGATTTATTCTGAGAATTAATTAAAAAATATGATTATTTAATTAATAAATTATTTAATTGATTAATTAAATATAATTAAATAATATGATTATTTAATTGACAAATTAATAATTAATTAAGAATTATTAATTGTTAATTGGAGGTTGCATGTTCGAATCTTGACAAGAGCAAAGGAGTAAAATAATGGAGATTATTTTTATTTCTTATAAAGAGGTCAAGGGTTCAAGTCTTAGTGATAATCCATATTAATATAGGATTTAGAATCTTATCTTAACTGGGTCACTAAAACCCTAGTCACATGATTATATATATATATATATATGATATCATGAAACAGAGATAACCTAACCCTAGCAAAAGGAAACAGAGAGTGCAGCAAGAAAAAATACAAAAAAATATATATATTTTTCTTCCTTGACCGAATTTCAAGAGGACAAGAAGTTGTCTTCTTCTTTCTCTACAGCCTTCATCCAGTACTCTCAGAATCCGTGACGTGCCCACACACAGTTATCAGTTCGTGGGTCATAGCTTGGAATGCTTAGTGGTGACGGATCAAAAAGAAACGAAGGAGGAAATCAATAAAGTATTCTTGAATCTCTATCTTATATTCGTGTATATGTTAAAAAAAGGTCCGAAATAAAAATTTTAAAACCTAATTTTTTCCGCTGCGTTGATTTAATGAAAATCATAACTTTATTTTTGATCTTCGGGACCTACATTTGGTATCAGAGTCTGTTTTTTTTATATATATATACATGAATATAATCTGATTGTATTATATTTCTTTTCGATATGTTTGATATGTGTTGGCACGATCTAGGGTTGTATGATGTTTATATTTTTTTATATTATATAAACATGGTTGATCGTTAATAGTATGGTATGATGAGTTTAGGATTGTGTTTTTGGTTGTAATTTTCTGATATACATCATTCATTGTAAATCAGTTTTTTTTTGCAATATATTAATGTAATAATGTACGAAGAAGATGATCCGGGATGATACGAAGGCAAAGAAGACGGCAGCCGCACGAAAGTGCTACGCGTACAAGGCTGCTGCTGCTCATGCTCCACCCAAGCAGCAGGCAGCCGCGTGCACACTTCTGGCAAGGCTGATGCGCGCTTTCTTGTTTGTTTTCTAGCAGCCGCGTGATGGTAGCGCAAGCTGCTGCGGATAGCCAGTAGTGTGTGTGAACGGCAGATGTGCACAACGACTGCAAGGGCTGTGTGTTCGCGATGCTAGGGTTGCATATTCGCAAGCGCGTTTGGGCCAATTTTTTAGTTTAACACCTTGGGCTTCCGATAAGTGTTAGAGTAACATTTGGGTCTTAGGGTTCGGTCCATGAGATGGATCAGTTAAAAAAATTTATCAAGTTGGACTTGGTTGAAAGCCTAAAAGATACAAAAGATGGACTTGAAGAATTTGAGGATTACGAGAAGACCAAGGAATGCCTTGGATTATTTTTTGTAATTAGAAATTATTTTTAAGTTAGATAACTCATTGTACTCTGTCAAATCATATATGTTTTATTTATGAGATGATTAAAGCATTGTCATGCATATACTTGCCATATAGATTAAAAGTGCCTACACTTGCATTATAATATATCATACATGCATAATAGCCTATTTTATTATGTGTGTGTTTTTTTAATGAGATTAAAGTAGAATATTCACATAATTGGCTATTAATAATGAGATTAGTTTTTAGGAGTAAAAACTTGGTAATTCTCATTAATAACTAATCTCTTTATTTCACCTATGATTGCCTTGAAACTAGGAAAGCCACATGGCATTCCTGATGCCTAGACAGGACCTACCCCTCTCCAGGAACGGTCTGGTACATAAATAACATAGTTGTCTACCAGACCAAGGATGCAGATTCGTGGCCCTGGTTGCTCGCCTCATCCTCAAGACCAGGACAGCCAAATGACACTCTTGATGCCTTGGACGGAACCCAATCTCTCCAGGAAGGGTCTGGTATATAAATGGCATAGTTTTCTACCATACCAAGGATACAGACTCGTGGCCCTAGATGCTCGCAGCATCCTCGAGACTAGGGGAGCCTATACGGCACTCCTGAAGCCTTGGACGGAACCCAATCTCTCCAAGGAAATTTATGGTACATAAATGGCATAGTTGCCTACTGTGATCTTTTCGTCTAAGTACCAAGATTCCTAAAACAGGAATGCCAGGTACCATGGTTCGCCTATGTGTTTCGCCTAAGTACCGGGATCCACGAAACAGGAATGCCCGGTACACAGATTCACCTATGTGTTTTTACCTAAGTACCAGGATTCTAAGAGAAGAAATGACAAGAACTATGATCCTCTTATGTGGAAAAGCTGGTCATTAACGTGCTTCTCAAAGAGCCTACCAAGATTTCACCACCTAAGTATCAGGAATCCTAGAAAAAGAACACCTGGAGATCTTAATAATGGGTATATGTTTTGTCTCATATCTATCCTTGACATTTTAAAGGATTACCATTACCCGATATAATTTTCTTTTTAAGTCATGAATATGCAAGGGACTGGTTCTCAGGTCATTTCAAATCAAGACTATGTTCCTACTACAACTTGAGCATGATGCGGGATGCTACCAGGGAGTCAGAATTGAAGTCAACCTGACATTAAAAAAAGGGAAGTTCTTCATTCATCATTCAAGGTGCCCATCTTTTTTGGGCTACATTAAAAAAAATCAATTGAATATAAAAAAAAAAATTGAAAGTCTGCGTTCATGCAATGTCCTCCTTGCTGGCCTCATCTGTCTCTCCTGGTTGACCTCCCAGCACCGTTAGCCCTTTCTTCCCTGGTTCCAGCTGCTTGGTCAGTAGAAGAGTCGCCACCCCCTGGCACCGTTGCATCCGATTGAACCTCCACCACCTTAGCCGGATCAGCCTGGACCTCTATTGCAGGATCGATCTGGACCTTTGTTTCCTTGGTAGGTTCATATGGAGAGGTAGGTAGATCTGGAATCCTTCCTACAGCCTGATCTTCTACAGCAGCTAGGGACTGCGAGCTAGGTCCCATTTTAGTGTGGCTCTGCATCAGGGTAGAGATGGGTACCAGATCATCCTCATCAACAAGGGCGCTAGTAGCTTGAGAAGGCCATGCTTCGATTGGAACGATTCTAGATAGTTGGGCAACCTTGGCCATGATCTCCTTTCGGTCCTATCATCCAATTGAGCCCAGATCGAAGGGGGGAAGAAGCGTTTGTGCCACTTGGTAAGCAGTGAAGAAGTACCCCACTGGGAAGGAAGCGTCCACATTGGCTTCCAAAGCAGCCACGCTGCTGCGCAGGATCTGGGTCGCCTCTTCCAGTTGCTCTTTCTCATGTTTCACCTTGTCTCTTTCAAAGGCACGACGCATGGACCTGAGCTGTTCCATGTCGTAGGCATGCTAGATTCGCTCCATATCAACTTTCACCTTGGCCGCAGTTGCCTCAGCTTTATCCACGACCCGATTCAGGATGATCACGCTTCTCGTTGCCTTAGCCACATTGAACTTGAAGGCCTGCCAGTTAAGGATGGCAATGGGGCGGGTTCAGGGCAAAGTGGCCTTCCCCGCACCCCACCCCATTTATTTTTTCAAAACCCATCCCCTTATAAAACCCCACTATAAATGGAGCAGATTGGGTTGGGGCGGGGTACAACGGGGAGCGCTTTCCCCATCCCCACCCATTAACCCCATTTAATTTTTTTAATTAAAATAACAAATATATAACCACTGAATATGATTTAAAATATAAAGTAATAAATAATTCCAAGAAACTATTAAACAAAAACATCTCATAAAATCAATCATTTTCAAACATAAACATAAAGTATGAAGTCAAAGATAAACATAAACATAAACATAAAGTCAAAAACATCTTGTAAGGTTGAAGCTTGAACGGTGAACTTCTAGTTGTTTGAGAATTAGAGATTTAGAGTTACAATTAGCGGCTAGGGTTTTTTTAATAATATTTTGTTTTGTCACTTTATGTTAAATAACGGTGAAGAGATGTAAAGTTAGGGTTAATGTCTTTATATGTTTCCTTTTTAAATATATTTATTTTCTTTGAAACTACGTAGTTTAACTGAGTATTATTTTAAACGGGGTAGGGCAGGGTGGGGAGTATAAAACCCATCCCCGCCCCATACCTATTGCGGGTTATACTATATATCCCTATCCCCGCCCCATCCCTACCAAATTGAAACCCATCCCCACCCCTAAAGTGCGGGTCCCGCAGGGCCCCGTCCTCAAGGGGAATTTTGCCATCCCTATTGCCAAACATTAAACACAGGTTAAAAATTTCCCGTTACCTAATCTAGACAAAAAACTCAGTGAAGTAACATACCTCACCCAGGAGAGCAGACCCTCTAATAATCAGGAAACCCACTGGCATTGAGGTCATAACTTGCAACCCTTCGTTTAGACAAGCAGCTACAAGCTGACACAGGCCTTCGTCCTGACTAGTGCTCCTCGACCGCGAGCTGGGTCAATCTTGAGAAGCATCAGGAGGAACAGAGATAGGACTAGGATCCCTCTCAACTTTGCTTGGTTGATCAGTGGTCATGGCAAAAGGAGGATGATGGTTTGATTTAGAAGCTTCAACAGCAGGGGTAGTAGGAGCTTGACTCCGCTCCTGGCCGAGGGAGCCTCTGATTTTGGAGAGCCTGGATGCCATCTCGGCTAGGTCTGATCGTGTTGAAGAAGAAGACGATGAGGAGATCTTGTTGGTACTATGACTGGACTCACCGCAGACCTAATTGGTCCAGCCGAGGTACTAGCCTCTACAGTAGAATCAGGGCGAGGTGGATGCATGATAGGAGAGGTCTGTCGAGAGGAAGATCAGTCCTCAAATTGGGAAGGTACGTCCAGGACCGGTAATTGCACTACAGAAACTATTCAAACAAGAGTTAATACCTGCCAAATCCTCGCAAGTAAAAAAAAAGGCTAATTACCTGGAGAAACATGAGATACCAGGAGGTAGTAGTCTACTCTACCAGGTTCAAAGGGGTCATAGGTAGGATACTTCATGTTCAGATATGACCGAGCGATGATGTTCTTCAGGATCTCTTCTACCTCAGTAAAATGCTACCTTTCTCCCATTCAATTCTACCACTGAATCGTGTAGGGACCTCAAATTCAGACCCCCTCAATGTGGACTGGGCTTCCTTAATCGCCTTCTATGACGACCCACTTGGTACACCATGAGTTGTCCTTTTTCCTGGTTCCAGGAACCGCAAACTTCAACCGATTTTTGGGCCGCATGTAGAATTGACCCTTGGGACCTAGGGCATTGGCCGCTATCTGGAAGAGGAACCTAAGCTCATTTAGACTCAGCTCCATGGTAACCCGGTCTATCTCGCACTGTTCTCTCCACAGTACCAGGAATCATACCAGGTTCCTACAGAATCCTGGCGTTAGTTGAAGATGAGAGTGCTGGGGAGTATGGAGCGCTCTACGAAGAGTTGGATGGAGGGGTAGTCTAACCCTGCATCAAAAGCAAAGGTATGAATTAGGAGCTGGTTTGGAGGAGGGGAGTACATATCATACCCCTGATATGGTATGGTGAGGGAGATATCAGATAGGATCATGAAATCTCTCCTCAGGCGCCTGATTGTATCGATGGTACAGATAGAGTCTGGGACACATCGAAAGCCTCCGGAAAAGGGTGAGTACCCCACCGGCTAACACCGTAACGTCTCCGGCCAGATCTCCACCCTCTCCGATATCGCCAACCTTTTCGGCTGAGTCTTTATCAATGTTGACCGGGGTTTCGGAGTAGTTGCTGAAACCCGACCCGATTGCCACGTTTTGGTTCGACCGGCGATGCTATAAGACAGTGGCGCCTTCACTATCACCGCCTCTTTGACGATTCCTCTTTTGCCTGTGGGTAAGGCTCACACTGTCAGCAGAATCACCATTGAAGATCTGGTTTAGGCTATCAGACAACATAGTTACAGAGGTGGGAGATTGAAGGTTGAAGAAGGAAGGAAGCTAGGTTTCAGCGAAGTGTTTGGGAATTTCTTTTCTTTTGTGAAGAGCAAGGAACAGTAGAAGTAGTGTGAATGACTTATGAATGGTTGAATTGTAAATAGGGAAGAAAGACGATTACCGGTAACGAAAAGGGAAGGTCATCAATGATGCAAGATACTCGGAAAGCGGGAGTGACGGTTTCGAGAAACGCGTAATGACAAAATGTTACCTTTTTTTAAATTAGCCTATCCTAACCAGACACGTGGAAGGCTCATTAAATGCAGCGTGCTAACGGAAGATTCTTACTAGATTCCCATCAAGGTACCAGTTACCAGTGACGAATGAAGAGTAAAATTCTTCAAGCAGTACAAGATCCTGACTTTAACCCCATCCAGGTACTGGTGTTCAAGTCAAAGGGGTCTTCTATTAACATCCTTTTTTGACAGGGGTCCAAAGAAGAATTTTCCACCGAGTCGACACCTGGTAGGACTGGGACCATGATCACCCTATTTTTCGGGTATCAAATAAACATCGGTACCATGATCTAGAAAGAATTGATGCCACAGTACACTCTTCTCATGATACTAAATAAGACCAGAACTGCAGTACCAGGTACCTAGTATCTAAGTACCGCAATACCTATTCTGGACCAATCCAGCAAATATACCTCATTCCCTTAGCAAGAAGAATGACATCCAGAAGGTACCAATGCACCAGGGGGGAAACCGCGCCAGTAAGAACGGACAGTTATACCTTGAACCTTGGAACAGTACCATGCCTGAATGAATGAAGCCAGTCTCGTCTCAAACAAGGCAGAAGAAAGAGTTGACCTCTTCACCACTTAAAACGCCTATGAGACCAAATGGTCAACCAAATCAGAGTTTAAATGCTGAGGTAATTATACGGAACAAATCACATGCTTACGGCCTCAATCAACATCATTCAACGCCTAAATAAGGATTCCGATGATTACATGCTAAAAGGACCTAATTTTCAAGGATCAAAAAAATGAGTCGGAGTCCGTAAATACAAAGACTGGGGTCGAAGAAAAAGGGAGAAAAAAGGATAAAAATGGAAGACGGTGGAGAGAGTATTTACCATCACCTAAAGAGAGTTTTGACCATCATAGTACATAAAAAATATCCACTTATCGACTGACATGAGATCGTCATCGCCGACTGTGTGAGAGAGAAAGAAAGAGAAAGAGAGTCTTATAGTAAGAATTATCATCATCATAGTATCCGTAAATCCTGTAATCAATAAGATAGTCCATTGCTATTATTTTTATCAGATACGTGATGCACCCCCCCCCCTTTATTGTATCCTTCTTATCAAAATCACGGTACCTAAAGGTACCTACCTCGCTGCAACCTCTCAGGTTATAGCTTAAAGGTGTTGATCGAAATTCTACACCCAAATGAATTCTTGGTTAATAGCAATCTTAGTCACCAAAGACTTGAAATTTTTGGTTACGGAGGAATGTTCTCCAGAGTCTGTAGCCAATGCAACACGAAATGTTCGGGAGGCTCACCAGAAATGGGTCTCAGCTGATGAAAAGGCCCGAACTTACCTTTTGGCTAGCATGACTGATGTGCTTGTTTTTAAGCACTTAATAATGCCAATAACATTTGAGATGATGAAGTCATTGCAAGCCATGTTTGGGCAACCTTCTGAGCAAAAGAGGTATAAAGCTGTTTGTTCCGCAATGCTTGCTCGTACGAAAGATGGAGCATCTGTTCGGTAACATGTCTTGGGTATGATGACCCATTTCAACACAACTGAGGTCAATGGTGGGGCCATTGATGAGCCAAGCCAGGTGATGATCATATTGACAACTCTTCTAAAGAGTTTTGATCAATTTAAAAGCAACTACGGGATGAACAAGTTAAGGTTCAGTTTGACCCAGTTGCTCAATGAGCTCACAAATTTTGAATCCATGACAAATGACAACAAAAGAAAGACCGGTGAGGCAAATGTTGCTGAACCATCTTCTTTTAGATCTAAGAAGAGGAAGAGGTATGGTAGCAAGGCTAAGGCTAAGCTCTAGAAGAAGCTAGCCCAAAATAAGAAGAAGAGCACCACAAATGACAAGGCAAAAGGAAAATGTTTCCATTGCGACAAGGCAGGTCATTAGGAGAGGAATTGCCCACAGTACATCGAAGAGCTCAAGAAGAAGAAGATGGTGAAAGGTAAATCAGATTTACTTGTCATTGAATCTTGTTTAGTGGAAAAAGATTCTTCATCCTGGATAGTAGATTCTGGGGCCACTAACCATGTCTGTTCTTCTTTGCAGTGGACTAATTCTTAGACTGAGCTAGAGAATGGGGTCTTCTCGATACGCGTTAGATCAGGGGATGTCGTTTCAACTTATGCAGTGGGAGTAGTTAGACTAGTTTTTAATAGTTGTTTTCTTTTATTGGACAATGTTTATTTTTTCTAGGTTTACCAGAAATTTGATTTCGATATCCAAATTATTAGATCGCTTTTATTAGAACCATAAATTGGTTATTATTTATATAAATGGATTGAATATTTGTTCTAGTTTGATTGAAAACAACATGTATGTTTTAAGACCATTAATTCATATTGTAGGAAAAAAAACGGTTCAAAACGCGGCGGAAATGAAAAATTGGGTGGTATATTTTAAAAAAATTTCCTTTAAAAAAAGAACCTAAACCCTAGATTAATTGACATATAATTAAAAGTATCGTACCTTTGTCTCGTGACGATTGAACTAGAGTCGAATTGAATCTGCAAGATCTTCCAATCCAATCACGAACGTGAATCACCTAGGAGTGTGGGCTCCCTTTCTTTAATTGTATACTTGAGGATGAAACAAACAAAATCTTCTTATTTGTTAGTCACAATAATCCTCCAAGAGAAAACCCAAGAACGTCCGGTCACTTGTGATTTATCAATCTATTTGATTGAAACTCGCGTGAACCCGATTCGATTTTGTACACAAAATCATTTTGATGTAAATGATACTAGTGTACTATCGAAAATAAAAACGTTCCCATTTTCTCTTCTCTTTGGCCGAATTCAATACACAATATCTATGAGTTGGCCGAATTTTTTCTAGAGCAAAAAAAAAAATAATTTTTTTTCTCTCTCAAAATTCTCTAGCTTGGCCAAAATTTTCAACCAAAAAATTATATGCATGGCTGAAATTAATTGGTGTATATATAGGTATACAAATCATTTCCTAAAGAAGATTTACTTGGTGGTCAAGAATCCTATCTCCAGGTGGATTTACTTGGTGACAAAGAATCATTTTTCAAAAAAGATTTCTTTTCCACACCAAGACTCCTAATCCAATCCAAATAGTGTATTTATTCAATAACCAATTATTGAATATAATTAAATTGTGACTAAATCAAAAACTTCCTAATAGAAATCAAATACTTCATAATTTGACTGGATAAATAAATTCTTATTATTTATCTACTTATCAAATATAGTATTTGATACTTATCATATTACCAACAATAATATGACTCTAGTAGACCATCTCCTATTAGGAAAAATATTTTGACTTTTAATTAAAAAAATAATTAATTAATTAATTTCCATTTAATTAAATAATAAAATAAAAACAATATATAAGACTAATAAATAGTCCCTTGCCGCCCAAGCCAATATATAAGGGCCAATATTTTTATTTTATTTTATTAAATCCATTGGACCTTAATAAAAAGTCCACATGTGAACTAGACCCATTCTTACTAAAAGAAACAAGTCCACATGCCTTAATACAATTCTAGATAGACCCATAAATTGGTCCGGTAGAATATATCAATTGATCCATGCAAGTTCGTGTGAATTGGGGATCTTGGAGGGCTATCTAAATTTAAGCTCCAATAGACATAACCTAATCACAATCAACAAATGATCCACTTAGGTTTGATCTATTAATTTTAGTTCATTCCACTAAAGAACTAAAATTGAAGTCTTAAATGAAGATATAATAAGTTAATATTGCTCATTCATACCCTAGACAATCTTGATGGAGATAGTGTATCATCGTGAAGAATATCAGTAATCGCCAAGAGCTCATTGACCGCCTATAGCTCTCAAAGTTACCATATTTACCCATATGACAACATTTTGAACTTGGATATTTTGACTTGTCCAGAAGCCATATTTCAATAGACACTATTGAAAACTTAACGTTAAGATTTAATATCCAATACCTCAAAACATCCATATGATGATATTCTACTCTCATTTAATAAATGGAGCTATGATGTCCATATCTATAAATGAAGCCATATCTATAAATGAAGTCCTCTATCGATTAATAAATGAAAACCACCAAACTATCGAGGATAGACTATGCTATATAATCGTACTCATTGATATCTCAAATGATAACACTTGCAACCATAAGTCCATCATTTATCTTAGGATTGAGATAGACTCTCCGATTGTCTTCAAGTGAAAACTTTTATCCATTTACCGTTCTAGATAAAGTATTTCACTATGATCCTATTCAATGCACCAGTGCACTAGATTCTTTTGCCCAAAGACACCACACTTTGATGATTTTAGACTCATCATAACACATTTGATCCCAATCAAATGCTAGCAAAAGAATCTACAACTTTAACAAGATAAATGCGCCTAACCTTTATCTTAAGTTGTGAATATTATTCAAGACTAACTAAAGAATTGTGTCTACCTCATACATATCCAGATGTACGAACAATTCTTCTTTTCTCATAGTCTTTTGACCTTATGATTATTTACTTTTGACAATTATAATAATTAAACTATAAATGCTATAAGATTTGTTAAACTAGAAATCACTTTATTAATATGAAAAAATTGTCAAATACATTATTACACTCTTGTTATTGAGCATAATCCTAACACATACATCACTGCTCAATACTGAAATGTTTAAAGTTGAAAAACCTAAAATGAAACAACAAAAGGTTTCTCCAAATAATGAAATGTATTTGTGGCATATAAGACTTAGACACATCAACCTTGATAGGATAGATAGACTAGTAAAATGCGGAACTTTAAATCAGTTAAAGATCGACACTTTACTTGTCTACGAATCTTGTTTGACCAAAAGACCTTTTACTGGAAAAATGGCTTAGAGCTACACAACCACTGGAACTTATACATTCAAACTTCTGCGGACCTATGACTGTTAAAGCTAGAGGTGGTTATGAGTATTATGTCACCTTTATTGACGATTACTCTAGATATATATATATATATATATATGTTTACCTAATGCAACGTAAATCGGAAACTTTTGAAAAGTTTAAAGAATTTCGAACTGAAGTTGAGAACCAATTAGGCAAAACAATCAAAACTCTGAGATCGGATCGTGGAGGTGAGTATCTTGAAAAATAGTTTGAAGGCTACTTGGTTGAGCAAGGGATAGTATCCCAACTCACAGCTCCTAGAACACCACAGCAAAATGGTGTTGCGGAGAGGAGAAACAGATCCCTGATGGAAGTGGTGAAATCTATGATTAGTTTCTCATCATTACCAAACTCTTTTTAGGGATATGCATTACAGACGGCCGCCTACATGTTGAATGTAGTTCAATCCAAATCTTTTCCTAAGACTCCGCTAGAGTTGTGGAATGGTTGCAAAGCAAGTTTGCGACATTTTCGCATATGGGGGTGTCCAGTACATGTGTTGAAGAACAGTGCTGGAAAGCTAGAACCTCATTCTCAGGTCTGCTTATTTGTAGGCTATTCAAAAGAGACTAGAGGTGGATACTTCTATAGTCCTCAAGAGAACAAAGTGTTTGTATCGACAAATACAACGTTTCTTGAGGAAAAATATATGAGTGGTCATAAGCCTCAAAGTAAGATTGTATTAAATGAATTAGAGCCTGGTACGGCCAGTGCTCAATCAACAAAAGTTATTGTTCCATCAACCTCTGAAACTCATGCGATTCCTAGTCAGATCACACTACCACCTAAATGTAGTGGGAGGGTTGTATGACAACCTGATCGCTATTTAGGTGTTGGAGAGGCACAAAGTGTTGTCTCAGATAATAGTGTGGATGATCCATTATCATTAAAGCATGCAATGGGAGATTCTGACAAAGAAGAGTGGCTTAAAGCCATGAATTTTGAGATGGAGTCCATGTACTCCAACTCAGTCTGGGAACTTGTAGACTTACGTAATGGGATAAAACTCATAGGGTGTAAGTGGATCTACAAGAGAAAGAGATGAGTAGACTGGAAGGTAGAGACCTTCAAGGCAAGGCTAGTGGAAAAGGGTTATACCCAAAAGGAGGGAGTTGATTATAAAGAGACCTTTACCTTCTCGCCAGTGGCTATGTTTAAGTTTATTAGGATACTCTTATCCATTGCTATCTATTTCGACTACGAAATTTGGCTAATGGACGTCAAGACTGTATTTTTTAATGGTAATCTTGATGAGGGCATCTATATGATGCAACCAGAGGAATTCATGTCCCAAGATCAAAAGCAAAAAGTTTACAAGCTGTAAAGGTCCATTTATGGACTGAAGCAAGCATATAGATCTTGAAACATCAGGTTTGATAATGCTATCAAAACCTATGGCTTTGAGCAAAACGTCGATAAGCCTTGTGTCTATAAGTGGATCATTGATAAGAAAGTAGTTTTCCTAGTCCTATACATAGATGATATCCTACTTTTGGGAATCACATAGTGGTATTATCGGAAATAAAGGGCTGGTTGGTAAACCAATTCCAAATGAAAGATTTTGGACAGACTAGTTATGTTATAGGGATCCAATTAATAAGGGATCGTAAGAAAAAACTGTTAGCATTGTCTCAAGCATCGTATATCGACAAGATACTTGTGCAATTCTTGATGCAGAACTCCAAGAAAGGTAATTTACCTTCTAGACAAGGAGTTCACCTGTTTAAGGAACAATGTCCTAAGACACCTCAAGAAATTGAGGATATGAGACAAGTTCTTTATGCTTCAACAGTAGGCAGTCTCATGTATGCTATGTTATGCACGAGACCTGACATCTGTTTCACGGTGGGAGTAGCCAGTAGGTTCCAGTCAAACCCAGGATTGGATAATTAGGTTGCTTTGAAGGTTATTCTCAAGTATCTTCGGAGAACGAGAAATTATATGCTTGTATATTTATAGCAGAATTTAATCCCGTTAAGATATACGGATTATGACTTTTATTCAAACAGGGATTCAAGAAAATCTACGTCTGGGTCAGTATTCACCCTTAGTGGTGGAGCCATAGTGTGGAGGAGTGTCAAGCAATCTTGCATTGCTGATTCCACCATGGAGGTCGAATATGTAGCCGCTTGTGATTCAGCTAAAGAGGCAGTATGGCTCCATAAGTTCTTGATTGATCTGGAAGTTGTTCCAGATTTGGATAAACCCATGACACTTTTTTGTGATAATAGTGGCGATGTGGCTAATTCCAAATAACCAAGAAGCCACAAAAGAGGGAACCATATAGAGAGAGGAAATATCATCTCAATAGAGAGATAGTGCAAAGAGGAGATGTGACCGTGACCAAGATCGCTTCGCAGGACAATCTTGCTGATCCATTTACTAACACATTGACGATTAAAGTGTTTGAAGGTCACCTGGAGGGTCTAGGATTACGAGATATGTCTCACCTGCTTTAGTGTAAGTGGGAGATTGTTGGGATTTATGCCCTAAAGCTTGTAATTTGTAAATGATAGAAAAACATAAATAAATGAAGTAGTTATTTCATTCAATAAATAAGACTCATACGTTTATATCATATGTGCTTAAAATCTAAGATTGCTAGATGTAATCTCAAACTGAGTATATGAGTGTCATATATAGAGGTATTTGGTTTGAGACGTGCTATATAAATAGTCCGTAAAGAACAGATAAAGCTGGATACTTTATTTGTGGTTAATCTATAGCTGCGGTCCATTCCATAATATACGGTGGTCTTATCCTAGACTGTTTATATGGTGATATGAGAATGGATGCACCTTATATGATATGATCATATAGGACTGGGCCACGATCTATATGCATCCCTCAACAAGATCCGTTACTTGTAGAAATTCATATATATCGACTAATGATGGTTGTATATGGGTGGTATTAATTCTGAGTGTCTTACTGACTCCTTCAGGTTAAATCGTGGTTTTGGACATACCATGGGTGAGATCGGAGTAGCATTCCCGATTAATAACTCCGTATCTTGGAATCACGGTTTAGCTTGTGGCTAGGAAGGTTTGCACACAGTAAAGGAATCAACTCTTTCTTACGAGAAGTAGAGAAGCAGTTCCCTTAAGGGTTGATACGGGACTTGAACAATAAAAGCACTCTCCTTCTTCTGTAAAGGAATGAATGATATATTTGTTCATTAGAGAATCAATGATACTTAAAGGAAAAGATATAATTAGAGAATTATAATGGACTTTATGACCTAGCTCTAATTATGAACTACTTGTGGAGGATCATACCATATGTAATAGCTATATCGATGGACACTGATATTTTGGTTTGTGTAAAACATCTACTGTTACGAGAGTACAACTTTGGGTTTTTAGTGGAATAACTCCGAGGTTAATAATCATGAAATATCAATTAAAGAGTTTTAATTAATATTTCTAAGTATTATTAGAGCTCAAAACTGTGGGTCCATTAGGTCCCCTTGCTAGCCCTTTACGATTATTGGTAACAAGGTTCACGGTTAATTGAATGGTCCAATTAATTATGTTACAAAAGTGACTTGGATTTATTATCGGAATTAATTAAATAATATGTTTATTTAATTAATAAATTATTTAATTGATTAATTAATATAATTAAATAATATAATTATTTAATTTACAATTTAATAATTAAAAATTATCAATTATTAATTGGAGGTTGCAGGTTCGAATCTTTACAAGAGCAAAGGAATAAAATAATGGAGATTATTTTTATTTCTTTTAAAGAGGTTAAGGGTTCAAATCTTAGTGACAATCCATATTAATATAGGATTTAGAATGCTATCTTAACTAGGTCACTAAAACCCTAGTCTCATGATTATATATATATATATATATGTTAATAGCCAAAATTGGCTAAGGACCAAAGGGAAATTTTCCACCTCCTAGACCTAGCTCCATACCCGAAAGTTTCACCTGGAGACCTCTATATCCAAGGCCGGACTGTGATACCACCCCAGGCACAAGGGCGGGCTCCAGAAACATCTGGGATAAAGCCCGGACCAGAGAGCTTCCACCAGGGGACCTCTCTATCCAGGGCCGAACTGTGATACCACCCCAAGAACAAGGGCGGGCTCCGAAAACATCCGGGATAGAGCCCGGAACGATCAGATTTAGCCCGCATCACCAAAACTAGAAGCTCCCCGAAGTCAAGGTCATCTCGCAAATGCTCAAGAAACTCATCTGTGCCTCGATTGACACAGAAGAAAGTCCCTAGAAGGCCGCGAGGTCAGTCGAGGCCATACCTGGCTCCGAAAAAGTCAAGGGAAGCCAGATCTGGCTCCAAGCTGAATGAAACTTCTCGGACATCAAGGTCGATATTCTAATCAACCTCTCTGATTGACATATCACACCATATCGTCATAAGGATCATACCTGGAAACGTTACCTACATGCAAAACAAGTAATAAAATCCAAAAAGGAAACAGACTGATCTCCACCACGATACTCTGAATTCGGGCGTCAATCCAAAAGTCAATGATATTAACGCAAGAAATCCCGCCCGATAAGGAAGAGACTGAGACAATCACTGAGACAATCAAGGGAGAATCAGTCTGTTGACCTACAAACCATGTATAAATAGAAAAGAAAAGAAATGAAAAAGGGAGACTACTATTCGACAGGCATACGACTAGCAATCGACCATTCACTAAAGAGAGTTGAGAGAAAAGAGAGAAGTATCTTTGTATTCGTGTACCATGCATGCTAAATAAAAACGTTCTTGTTTATTTGTCACTATATAAACCACTGTCACATATATAAAGAATTTTGGCCACCACCTACATGGTAGTGGTCTCGAGGGTGTTAACAGAGATTTCTCATCCTTAGCAAAATTTCCGTTAACACTTTCTGGCGCCGCCTGTGGGAAAAATCCTACACCCAACTAACCAATCGTTTGTATTTATATTTTCATTGTTTTATAGGAACTATGAGGCTCCGCTCCTCCCAAGGCCAACACAGAGTCCCGGAGCAATCTCCGGCGAGGCCAACCTGAAAGGCTCCATGAAGGGGGAGAAAGTCTGGATATAGTAGTCAAGCTCCGATCCAGACAACCAATACACAGACTGCTGGCCACCCCATAGTGAGCCAGGCAGCGCTCGACCAACAAGCGGCGGCCTTCGTTGAATCCATCCGCGTCCGCCTCCTCGCTGAAGGCATCACAGTCCAGCCGACCAACCTGAATGATCAGGGAGAGCCGAGCAGGCTCGGAGCTAGACCACCTGCTTTTGATCGCCTAGGCCCTCCTCCTCCCGAGCCGACTCGAGATAGATCAGGGCCCCAGCGTTCGATCCGGGATAGGCTAGGACCCATGCCCCCAGTTCCTAAAAGACTTTCACAATATCAACCCCGGCTAGTTAAGTCTGCCGCGGATGTTTTTACCCGGAAGCCGCGAGGGCTATCTCATCCAACTACATCTAGGAGAACTACCCGGGCCCTAGAGGAGGAACGTAGACAAACTCCCCGAATGGATCATGTCCAGGAGGAGGACCGGATAGAAATTGCCAGTTCATCAGAAAGGTTCGACAGTGAGGAATCTGAGGCTAACTCGAAGAGACCTGGAAATAAGCGACTGAGGGATCAGCTGGCAAAGCTACAAAAAGAGGTCCAGCAGATAAGGAAGGGAAAGAGTAAGGAGGATAAAAAGAATCCCCTGAGCGAGATGAACGCTCCCTTCATTAGGAGGATCAGGGAAGCAGAGCTCCCCTCCAAAATTCAAAATGCCAGCAGATAAGTTCTCTGGAACGGAAGATCCTCTAAGCCATTTAGAGAGCTTCGTTCAATAGATGGAGGTCCAGAACACTACCAGAGCAGCTATGTGCAGAATGTTTCCAACAACCTTGACCGACTATACGAAAACCTGGTTCAGGAAACTGCTCGTTGGTAGCGTGGATTCTTTCACAAAATTGTCAACCGCTTTTTGCTCACAATTCCAGGGAGTTAAACCTCGCCCGAAAGATCCCATACACCTCCAATATGTGATCTAGGAACGGAGTGAAACTCTTCGATCATACGTGGAGCGGTTTCACAAGGAGGTCATACAGATGGGAGTTTTCACTGAAAAAAAAACCCTCGCCAACTTCAGACGAAACCTCTGGGCAGGAAAGCTTTTCAGTTCTTTTGCCAAAAGACCTCCCGAGACTTACCAGGAGGCCTATGACCGGGCTCTTGAGCAGGTTGAGATCGACGAACAACTCAAGGTCAAGATAGAACATGACGACATGAGAACGGCAAAACGTTTGAAGAAAGAAGCCCCCAAATTTGAGCCGGTACAGAGAGCTCAGAATAAACCTCCCAACAGGTCGACCTATCACCCCCCTCCTTCTCTGCATAGGCAAGAAAGATATCTAGCAAAAAGAACCCCTCCCCGGGCTTCGCCGCCTCCCAGGACCGTGGCTCCAGTAATGCAAGGGGGAAAAGGGTTTGACCACTATACCCCATTGAATGCATCCAGGGAAACGGTCTACCTTACCATACGGGATAAAGGGTTGCTCCAAAAGCCCGCTCCCATGAAGGCCCCAACTGACAGGAGAAACCGGTACAAGTACTGCGACTTTCACGAAGACGTGGGCCACAACACTTCGGAGTGCTATAACTTGCGCAACCAGATTGAGGGCCTGATAAGGGGAGGATGCCTGATTGAATTTTTACAACAGGTCAGAGATAATATCAGAACTGGAAGGGAGGTACAAGCTGAAATCCGTGAGGACGCAGAAAAGAGGAAAGGGGAGCAGGCTGACTTAATGCAACAGATCCAGGTGATACACACTATCAGCGGAGGTTCTACATTGGCCGGCGTTTCCAATAACTCCCGGAAAAACCATGCAAGAAAGGTTCCCCACCTTGGAGAGAGCCGGGGGATCTTCGAAGTCAGCCAGAGCCCGACAAAGCCCACCCAGTCAGCTCAGATCATGTTCACCGAAGCAGATGTCTTCAATACTGTGCAACCTCATGATGATCCTATGGTCACCACGATACAGATCGCCAACTTTCTGGTCCTTCGCGTGCTCGTGGATACAGGAAGCAGTGTAGATATCCTCTTCAAAGATACCCTGGAAAAACTGAACCTGAAGCAACATTGCTACAACAGCTGTACCACTCCACTTTACGGTTTCACTGGGGACTCGATCATACCAGTGGGGTCGATGATCCTCCCAGTAATCATCGGGGTCACCCCACTCCAACAGAACGTAATGACCGACTTTGTTGTGGTGGACACCCCATCGGCCTACAACGCCATCTTAGGGAGACCTTTCCTGTCCTCTTTGAAGGGAGTCTTGTCCATATACCACAACGTTTTGAAATTCCCGGTTGGAACCAAGGTAGGAGAGGAACGCGGAGACCAGCAGGTAGCCAGGAAATGCTACGCAGTATCTGCCAATCCTACAGCCCTAGCAAAGCAGTGTGTACAGGTGACAGTAATCCAGGAAGACATGGATACATCCCAGATAATCCAGGAGGAGAAGGAGCCCGCAGAACATCTTGGGCATCCGGAGGATGAACCTATCATGCCCTACGAGGAAGAAAGGGGTAAGGAATGGGCCAGTGGGCAGCCCGTGGATAAACTAGAAGAGATATCCGTTAGGACTGACGATCCCTCTAAGGTTGTCAAGGTCGGAGCCGCCATTGATCCAGAAGTAAAAAGTGGACTGATTGATCTTCTCAGGGAATTCAGCCACATCTTCACCTTGAACCATAATGAAATGCCTGGAATCCCGGCATCGTTGGCCACCCACCGGCTAGCAGTAGATCCAACAGTCAAGCCCGTCAAGCAGAAGAGGCGTCATTTCAACACTGATAGGAACGCGGCGGTGCAGGAAGAGGTTGATAAATTGATCAAAGCGGGGTTCGTCAGAGAGGTACGTTACCCCGAATGGATCGCCAACGTAGTCATGGTCACGAAGGTGAATGGAAAATGGCGTATGTGTGTCGACTACACCGACCTCAACCGGGCTTTTTCGAAAGACAGTTTTCCTTTGCCAAAGATCGACCAGCTAGTTGACTCCACATCCGGAAATAAACTTTTGAGTTTTATGGACGCATTCTCAGGATACAACCAAATTAAAATGCACCCGGCTGACCAAGATAAGACCAGTTTCATTACTGGACAGGGCTTATACTGCTACAAGGTGATACCGTTTGGTTTGAAGAATGCAAGGGCCACATACCAGCGACTGGTTAACAAATTGTTCAAGCCCGAGATAGGACGGACGATGGAAGTATATATCGACGACATGATCACGAAATCCCCAACCACAAAGGGACATCAAGAAGACCTTCTCAAAACCTTCCTCATACTGAGGGAAAACCAGATGCGTTTGAACCCCTCCAAATGTGCTTTTGGGGTAACGGCAGGAAAGTTTCTGGGCTTCATGGTTCATGAGAGAGGTATCGAAGCCAACCCAGAAAAAATCAAAGCTATCCTGGACTTGGAATCCCCGACCTCGCTCAAGTAAGTACAGATTCTGACTGGACGGGTGGCAGCACTCAACAGGTTTATCTCTCGCTCCACCGATAAATGCCTCCCTTTCTTTAAGGCCATCAAACAAGGAAAGAACATGAAATGGAGCCAGGAAAGCGAGCAGGCGTTTCAAGCTTTGAAGGAATACCTAACAAGCCCCCCTTTGTTAGTCAAGCCGGTTCTCGGAGATGAGCTACAGATTTACCTGGCTGTATCAGAAACTGCAGTAAGCGGGGCTTTGGCCAAGGATTGTAGTGACGGTTTTCAAAGACCCATATACTACGTGAGTCATGCCTTGACCAAATCAGAAAGGAACTACGTTCTCCTAGAGAAGCTTGTTTATGCTCTGGTGATCTCAACGAGGAAACTCCGTCCCTATTTTCAAGCTCACACAATAGCAGTGGTGACAGACCAACCCCTCCGTCAATTCTTGCAAAGACCAGATGTGTCAGGAAGGTTAGTTTTATGGGCGCTAGAGCTCACTCAGTTCGACTTAAAGTATAAGCCCCGGACTACGATTAAGGCACAGGCTTTAGCCGACTTCGTGGCAGAATTCTCAGCGATCCCAGATCCAGTTGATCCCTCAGTATCAAACGAGGTCCCTGAGAAGATATCCGAGGTCAAAAATTGACCGGAGGGCTGCAAGCCATGGATCCTCTTTTCAGACGGAGCATCCGGACGAGCTGAGGGAGGAGCTGGCATAGTTTTGATAGAACCGGAGGGGACTGAATTCTGTCACTGTTTTAGATTCGAGTTTAAAGCTACCAACAACGAAGCAGAATATGAAGCCCTCCTAGCCGGAATGAAGGTAGCCATCGAGCTAAAGGCCGACTACCTGCAGGTCAAGAGCGATTCGTTGCTTGTTGTAAACCAGGTGACTAGGGTTTACCAGGCAAAGGGAGATAATATGGTTGCCTACTTAAATCTAGCTCGGTTGCGGAAAAGCAAATTTAAGGGACTCAAGATCGATCAGGTGCCTCGACACCAAAACCATCGCGCAGATGTTCTGGCTAAAATAGCGGGGAACAGAGGCCAATCCCTACCAAGGGGAATTCCCCTCCAAGTAATCACCCAGCCAAGCATAGCCACAAATGGAGAAATTTGTTCCCTGGATCGCCTACCTTGCTGGATGGACCCAATAGTCACCTATCTCCTTGAAGGAGAGCTTCCTGAAGAGCCCGACCAAGCCCGAAGAGTTAAGAGACTCTCAGTTCGATACTGTATGGTGGATGGATACCTCTACAGGAGGGGCAGATCCCTCCCCCTACTTAGGTGCTTGCATCCCGATGATGCTAAGTGGGCATTGAGAGAGGTCCATTCTGGGGACTGTGGGAACCGCATAGGTGGGGAAGCTCTAGCCTATCAGGTGCTTCGTATGGGGTACTACTGGCCGACCATCCATCAAGATGCAAAGAGTTTTGTGCAATCCTGTGAACCTTGTCAAAGAACCTCAAACTTGAGCCACCAGCCACCCGAGCGACTGTCGTCCCTCAGCTCACCTTACCCCTTTGCCATGTGGGGAATCGACCTAATTGGGCCACTTCCTACCGCTCCTGGACAGATGAAACATGCTATCGTGGCTATTGACTACTTCACAAGATGGGTCGAGGCAGGGCCTCTTGCTCGAATATCAGAAAAGAATACAACCAAGTTCATCAAGAATAACGTGGTATGCAGGTTCGGGACCCCTCTCATCATTGTAGCCGACCTAGGAAAGCAATTCGACAACGCCGGATTCAAATACTTCTGCAAGGGATTGGGGATCGACCTCAGGCTCGCTTCAGTGGATCATCCCCAGACTAACGGCTGGTGGAATCCACTAACAAGACAATCAAGAAACTTCTGAAGAAGAAGCTTCAACAGAGGAAAGGTAAATGGGCCGAAGAGCTACCAGAAGTCCTTTGGGCATACCGGACTACAAAATGAACAGCTACTAGAGAAACGCCTTACTCCCTGGCCTTCGGGGTTGAAGCAGTCCTCCTCATCGAGCATAAATTGACCTAGTTCAGGGTACAGCACTTTGAGCCCGAAAGTAACGAAGTCAAGCTCCGGGCTAGTCTAGACCTCTTAGAAGAAAAGCAAGACCAGATAGCAGAGAAAGTAGCGATATACCAGAGCAGGATCGCTAGATACTTCAACCAAAGGGTTAGAGCCCGAAAATTCAAGGAAGGGGATCTGGTACTTAGGAAAGTAACACTGAATACTCGGAAAAGGTCGGATGGAGTCTTAAGTCCAAATTGGGAAGGGCCATATTTGATAAAACTAGTTGTTCGCAATGGAGCTTATAAACTCGAAGACATGGACGGACGACCCATCAACCACACTTGGAATGCAGACCATTTGAAGAAATTCTACCCTTGAAAGGAGTTCTCAAGCAGACTACCCCCACTTAGTTTTCATTACAGGTCCTAATAAAGATGTACTACATCTCAATCATCAATAAAGTCATTTTCATTTTCTCTTCCATCTTTGTCTCCAACCATGTTCAACGTTAGTGACTATACACTTGTATGGGAATTTGACATAAACCTATCGAGACCAGGAAATAGCTCGATAGCCCTCCTGATGCCTTGGTCGGGCTAGCACCCCCAAGAAGGATCTGAGTGTAAAAGCATAGTTGCCTTCCAGATCTCGAGACCAGGAAATAGCTCGATAGCCCTCCTGATGCCTTGGTCGGGCTACCACTCCCAAGAAAGGTCTGAGTGTAAGAGCATAGTTGCCTTCCAGATCTCGAGACCAGGAAATAGCTCGATAGCCCTCATGATGCCTTGGTCGGGCTACCACCCCCAAGAAGGGTTTGAGTGTAAGAGCATAGTTGCCCTCCAGATCTCGAGACCAGGAAATAGCTCGATAGCCCTCCTGATGCCTTGGTCGGGCTACCACCCCCAAGAAGGATCTGAGTGTAAGAGCATAGTTGCCCTCCAGATCTCGAGACCAGGAAATAGCTCGATAGCCCTCCTGATGCCTTGGTCGGGCTATCACCCCCAAGAAGGATCTGAGTGTAAGAGCATAGTTGCCTTCCAGATCTCGAGACCAGGAAATAGCTCGATAGCCCTCTTGATGCCTTGGTCGGGCTACCACTCCCAAGAAGGGTCTAAGTATAAGAGCATAGTTGCCCTCCAGATCTCGAGACCAGGAAATAGCTCGATAGCCCTCCTGATGCCTTGGTCGGGCTACCACCCCCAAGAAGGGTCTGAGTGTAAGAGCATAGTTGCCCTCCAGATCTCGAGACTAGGAAATAGCTCGATAGCCCTTCTAATGCCTTGGTCGGGCTACCACCCCCAAGAAGGATCTGAGTGTAAAGGCATAGTTGCCCGCCAGATCTCAAAGACTAGGAAATAGCTAAGTAGCCCTCCTGATGTCCTGGTTGGGTTATCGCCCCATATATATAATGTTTGCTCTCGTGTGCAGGATCAAAATCATCATAATTGCCTACACGAATCTTAATTGATGCTACAGATGCTACTCTGGATACCATTCAAGACCAGAAACAGAATAAAGTTCTCAAAAAGGCGCGTCAATTTATCATTAAGGGCAAGGGGAGCCTATCCCCCGATAAGGCTACATCCAAATGGGGAGCCCAACCCCCGAACTCGGGCTATAAAAAGAAGAAGGAAAAATAAAAAACTGACAATGGCAAAGCAGGGTGCCCACCCCTTTTTCCGGGCAATCAGAAACAAGTCATCCGCTTCAAGCTTTGGGACTATCATGGCTCCCCTCCGCTGGCCCTCCTCCTTCCTGCTGATCCGCGGGATCAACCCCCTCTACAGGTAGCTGTCCATCTTGGTTATCCTCACCGACCGCTCCTCCATTTAGAGGATCCATCGGATGATCAGCTGGATCTTCCTCCAAAACTTCATTGATTACGTCCATAACTTCAGGAGGGATAGCCGCGTCAAGAAGAGCAGCCAAGAGCCCAGACTGGCTCATGTCGACTTCCATCTCTGTTAAAGCTGGATCACCAGATGGGCTCCTAACCTCTTCACCAGCTCCTGATTGGTCCTCCTCGGATCGAGAAGACATCACTTTGCTGGAAGATTCCCCAGGACCTGAGGGGATAAAGGAAGGAAGATGGAATGAGGGATCTGACTGAGCGGGCTGCTTCCCAGTTCCTACCGGGATAGAGGGGACCACCTTGTCACCCTCAGGGTGAGATAACTCGGCAACTTTGAGCATTATTTCCTGTCTGTCCCAGCCCGCAATAGACGATAAATCAAAGGGAGGAGGAAGAGCTTCCGCGGCCTGAAAGGAAGCATAAAAATACCCATCGTTGAAGGAGGTCTCCGTATCAGCTTGCAGCTTGGCCACCTGAGTGATCAGAGACCGGTTCTCAAGGTCCAGCTTCTTAGCCTCAGATCTCCAGGAATCTCGCTGCCTAGCCCGCCGGAGAGATTGAAGACGCTCCTGATCGAAAGATTGCTTCATCCTCTCATGATCGCAGCGAAGCTCAGCCATCTCGAGCTCGATTTTTCCCTGGCTGGAAGTCGCCTCTTCCACTAAAGACCGAGCCTGTTTGAGCAGTTCCCCGGCTTTCTCGGCTTCAGCTTCAGCTTTTGCAGCCCGATCACGGAGAAGGGCTACCTGCTGGCCCATCGCGACATTAATCTTAAAGGCCTACAAATACAAAACCCGAGTTAGAAACTGAACAAATAAAAAAAATAAAAAAAAAACGTGAAGGAAATACAATTACCTCAGCCAAGATAGCAGACCCCTTGGTTATAAGGATGTCCACAGGCGTAGAAGCCATCTTGGAGATCCCGCCACCCGGACAGAACGCTATGAACTGCTCCAGGACCTCATTCTGCCATGTCGAGCTAGACTGAGGCCGGGAACGGTTGGAAGGAGCCTTCGCGACACCTTTCCCAGGAGCGACATCTTTCCCAGAAACCTCCGAGGCTTTGGTTGTTGGAAGCGCAGCTGAATCAGATGTTTGAGTCGAAGGGATAGTGACTTTAGCGGCCATGGCCGAGGGGGCAGAAACAGCCGGGCCAACCACCTGGGGAGCTTTACCCAAAGCCCGGAAAGCTCGCAAGGCCAGAGTGGCCATCTTAGACCCAGCCGGAGAGACAGAAGAAGCCAGGGCAGGCTCGACCCCAGAGGAGGGAAGAGAAGCTTCACCTTGAGGAGAGCGCGAGACGTGTCGGGTGGATGGCTCCACGACAAAGACTGTGAATAAACAGATAAAAAAAATGTTAGAACCAAGCTAAGTAATAAGAAGAAGCGACACAAGGATACTTACGAGGAATAGCGTCTGAAATCCGTAGATATTTGTTCACCCTACGAGGGTCAAAAGCTTCAGCGGTAGGGAACTTCTAATTCAGGTAATTCTGGGCTAGAATAGCCTTTAAGATGGCTTCGGACTCGCCAGGTAGGGAGTCCCGGTCCCGGGAGGGCTTGTCACTGAAAGCCGTAGGAACCTCGAATTCATGCCCTCCGATGAAAATCGAGCTCCCCCAGTCATCCCCCGCCAGGATCGATTCTTCTTTCCATGCGGGATCCTTTTTCGAAGCACCAGGAACGATGAAATTGAGCTTATTCTTGGCCTTGGCGTAGAACTGACCCCGAGGAGCCCCAGACAAGCTCCCAATCTGAAAAAGATACGCCAGCTCCTCTGCATCTGGCTCCCTTGTCTGTTTACTCATCTGGCATTGTTCCCTCCATAACACAAGGAAGCCAATCAAATGCCTCCAGAAGCCCGGCGTTAACTGGAGGGGAGCGAGCTGGATGGCGTTTAGAGCCCGCTGAAGGGTCGGATGGAGGGGAAGCCTGACCCCATTCTCAAGAGCGGCCACATGGATCGGAAGCACGCCTTTAGGGGGGTTGAAAAACTTGAAATTCTTGGGAGGCACCGAGATGGATACACTGTCGGGGATGCCAAACTTTGATCTCAAGCGGTCAATCGACACCGGGTCAACGGTGGAATCTGGGATAACCCGAAAATCGTAGAGAGGGAGCCTCTCCCCAAGAGGACCAGGAGCCGAGACCCGACGCTCTCCCGCAGCACCACTGGCCGTTTCTTTATCGGAATCATCGTCGACGATATCTAAAGGGTGGTCGGGATGGTTAGAGAACCCAGTCCCGATAGATACATTCCTACTGGACCGTCGACGTTGTGAGGTGGGCGGGGAATCATCGCCTTCAGAACTCCTCCTAGCCCGCTTCCCCAGACTAAGACTGACGACCTCCTCGCCGTCGAATATGGAATCACTTGAATCACGACTATTTTTTGACATTATAGAAAACGAAGAGTGAAGAAAGAATAGAAGACAAAGAATGAAGAAAGAAGCAAGCTTGGAGGAAAAGCTGTGGAAATATTTCTCAACAAAAAGTAATTTTAGCTCGAGAAGATGTGAGGAAGATGAGGAGGGAAATAGACATATATATATATGCAGGAGGGCAACAGCACAAGTTACCAAGATACTCGCTTGGTAACGGTAAAAAATCGACTCAGTAACGTAACCGGATTAAACTCGAAAGCGGGCTAATCATCTCGTGCCACATCACTTACGCAGTTAAGAGGAAGATCTCCCCAAGATCCTGGTAACGGTAAAAAAAATCTTGGGGACTGCCGTAACGTGATCAGATTAATTTGAAGATAAATTAGTCGGCTCACAACACGTCACTCAAATGAAGAAATTTCCCAAAATTTCGGTAACGGTAAAAAGAGGAAGATTTCCCAAATAAAGTGAGAATCTGACCTCAACCCCGAGCTCGACATCTGGTGTTCAAGTCAGAGGGGACTTCTGTTAATAGCCAAAATTGGCTAAGGACCAAAGGGAAATTTTCCACCTCCTAGACCTGGCTCCATACCCGAAAGTTTCACCTGGAGACCTCTATATCCAGGGCCGGACTGTGATACCACCCCAGGCACAAGGGCGGGCTCCAGAAACATCTGGGATAAAGCCCGGACCCGAGAGCTTCCACCAGGGGACCTCTCTATCCAGGGCCGAACTATGATACCACCCCAAGAACAAGGGCGGGCTCCGGAAACATCCGGGATAGAGCCCGGAACGATCAGATTTAGCCCGCATCACCAAAACTAGAAGCTCCCCGAAGTTAAGGTCATCTCGCAAATGCTTAAGAAACTCGTCTGTGCCTCGATTGACACAGAAGAAAGTCCCTAGAAGGCTGCGAGGTCAGTCGAGGCCATACCTGGCTCTGAAAAAGTCAAGGGAAGCCAGATCTGGCTCCAAGCTTAATGAAACTTCTCGGACATCAAGGTCGATATTCTAATCAACCTCTCTGATTGGCATATCACACCATATTGTCATATCCCACCACCTCTATAAGGATCATACCTAGAAACGTTACCTACATGCAGAACAAGTAATAAAATCTAAAAAGGAAACAGACTGATCTCCACCATGATACTCTCGATTCGGGCGTCAATCCAAAAGTCAATGATATTAACGTAAGAAATCCCGCCCGATAAGGAAGAGACTGAGACAATCACTGAGAAAATCAAGGGAGAACCAGTCTGTTGACCTACAAACCATGTATAAATAGAAAAGAAAAGAAATGAAAAAGGGAGACTACTATTCGACAGGCATACGACTAGCAATCGACCATTCACCAAAGAGAGTTGAGAGAAAAGAGAGAAGAATCTTTGTATTCGTGTACCATGCATGCTAAATAAAAACGTTCTTGTTTATTTGTCACTATATAAACCACTGTCACATATATAAAGAATTTTGGCCACCACCTACATGGTAGTGGTCTCGAGGGCATTAACAGAGATTTCTCATCCCAAGCAAAATTTCCGTTAACAATATATATATGATATCATGAAACAAAGATAACCTAAACCTAGCAAAAAGGAGGGAGAGAGAATGCGGAATTTCATCAAGAGGACAAGGAGTTGTCTTCTCCTTTCTTTGCAACCTTCATCCAGTACTCCCAGAATCCGTGACATGTCCACACACAGTTATCAGTTCGCGGGCCATAGCTCGGAAGGCTTAGTGGTGACGGATCGAAAAGAAACAAAGGAGAAAAGCAATGAGGTATTCTTGAATCTCTATCTTATATTAGTGTATATGTTAAAAAAAGGTCGGAAATAAAATTTTAAAACCTAATTTTTTCCGCTGCGTTGATTTTATGAAAATCACAACTTTGTATTTTTGATCTTCGGGGCCTACAAATCCCTAGAGTGTGTCTTATAGTCCTATTGAAAGAGAGGTTTCAAGATTGGATTTTTAACTCTCCAAATCCCAAAACATCATGCATTCAAGCATCATCAAGCTTTAATTAGGCATAGGTCTTCACACCATCTTGACTTCGTATGTTAGATTCTTCACTACTCATCATCTAGTGTCTTATCTACCAAGATATCTCATTGATTGCATTTTTTGATTGCAAAGTTATTGTTTTATTATATTTTGTGACAACATGTGTTGATTGGGATTTGTTTGATGACTAGGTTAGATTTGCATATCTTTATCTAGTTAAGTCTTTATGAACAATCATATAGACATATTGATATCTATGATTGTTTGATTACAATAATAAATCTCTAGATAAGCATTTAGTGTTGCCTAGCATTATTTGCATATTAGAATATTGTTATATATTTACTTAGGTTGTTTATCTCTTCGTTGAGTGTCAAGACTTATGACTATGAGAGTATAGTGCAAAAGTATGGTCTAGAATCACTTTAAAAGGCTTGCAAGTAGTAGTGGTGTGTTATGTTCTGAGAATGGTGTGACTAGAGGTCAACCTATGTTGTAAGCATCATTACATATAGTGGACTTGAGTACTGGAATGACTAGATGGATAGCCCGTGAGTTTTTATCTTGTTGGGGTTTTCTCACATAAATCAAATACAAAATGATGAACACGTCAAGAAGATCAAATCAAAAAATTTGGACTCCAATTAGCTCCCTTGGGACTCATTCTACTTCGAAAAAAGAAAATTTTGGTTTTTGAATCACCAAATTTGGATCTAAAATGAGTGAGATATAACAGAAACAAAAATTGACAAGTTGTATAGAAATTCTGCACAAATTCGAATATAAATCGGAGGGAAAACAAAATAGGAAGAAGCAACAAACGGGTGGATGACACCACAGCTTCCCCGTAGAGGCGTGTGGCCTCCATGTGGGCCGAGATGTGGCTTTCCCGTGGAGGCCACGCGCCTCCACGGGAGAGGGGTCGTTTTGGCAATTTGTCGTCACCCTTCCCATGATCTTCCTTCCCACTCCTTTCGTGTTTTTCGACCGTTCTTTGATCTCGGAACTCGGATTTACTCGAATGAGTAACCTAAATGCTCAAAATTCAATGATGAACATTTTAAAACATGTTTGAGCTTTGAAAACAAACAAAATAATTCCAAATTTCCTAAATTACCCTCGAATCATGAAATGACTCGAAATAGCTCTAAAGCACACTGAAATTTTAGAGTGAGTAACCAAAACGTTCAAAACTCAACAAGAAATATTTTGAAACATGTTTGGACTCCGAGAACACTCAAACACAACCAAATAAACATAAATACACACAAGTATGCAATTTCCTATAACTAAACCTAGAACATGCATTTTCATAAGAGTTGGCAATTTAAGTCTAATGCATGAGCATACAAGAATATATGTATGTATGTGTTATACCAATTGAGCACAACAACGCAGGGACACATATGAATGCAATGTATGTGTGCGCTTACACCTTGCAGTAGGAGAAAGAATCTCGATACATCCAAGTAAGCATTTTTCCTCTTGAAGACGAACTTTGTATAAGAAGTTGCTTTCCTTCGTTGAAGCTCATATCAAACACAAACCATCTAAGCAACCAGTCAATACAAACAAAGAGATTTTTGTTATGGAATCAAGCCAACAAAAATCTAAAATCTAAAACCTAATAGTAATCCCAATCAATCATCATGGCTTCAATATTAAAAATACTCTAAGAGTGATAAAACTAACCTAGAAGGAGGGTGAATAGGTTTTAACTAAATTAATTTCCATCTTTTGGTTAATCAAAATTAATCACAACAAAACCCTAACAAACAATCATTGTAACAAGATGTGGAAAATAAAATAAAGACACAATGATTTGTTTTACGTGAGAAAACCCCAATAGGGTAAAAACTCACAGGCTTAAAAGCCACTCGAACCCTTAAATCCACTATTTACAAATACGATTACAACCTAGGTTGACCACATCATACCTAATCGGTTACTCATCCGTCTTTGCTACCTACGGGCCTTTAATTGTGATTTTAAGCTCTTGCTTATACACTACCAATGGCACATAGAAGACTCAACTCTCAATAGTAGAGATATGCAACCTAATGTGAGTATGAAAAATATTCTAAATGCACAAATGATAGGTCAACACATTTAATGCTTATCTAGGAACTAATAATAACATGTAGAACATTCCTAGATATCATGTTGCTATATGACATGCTCATACTTTAGCTATATGAAATCAAAGCATTCCTAGACGTAATAGCTATCACAATACAACAACCCAAACATCAACAAACATCTCTATTTGTGATAAAAATTCTAATCTAGATGTAAACAAGTATAAAAAAGATTTCTTGTTAAGCAAGAACACAAAGATGGATGAGAATGGTGTTTTACTTACCAATTCAACTATGTTGATGAAGGCCCATGCTTAGAAACATCCTAGATGAAGCTAGATAATGCTTGAATCATGAATGAATGATAGGAGATTGGGTTTTGGTTAATAAAAATGCAATCTTGCTAACTTTCCTTGTAAGTCACTCTTGAGCTCTAAAAAGAATGAGAGAAGGTGGATTCTGAAGCTCTAAGAAGGCAAAGAAGGGAAAATAACATATATATATATATATGGAGCCCTAGATGAAATGACACCGTTATAAAAAACAGCAACCAAATCCTGTCATTACCGCTAGCTGAACCGCGGCTTGGGCAAGTTGTCAAGACCGCGGTACACACAACAGTGCACCGTCTAGACAAAATCGCGGTAGGGACCGCTGTGCATGCAAGAGCACAGACCGCGGTCTAGGCAGCAGGGGCTTACTGATGTATACTGCGGCATGGACCGCTGTGCATACAAGTTCACAAACTGCAGTCCTCAAAGCATGCACCTTCTAGAACCAACCGCTGTTGGGACCGCGACGGAGGCAGGTGCCTAGCAAGCGACCTGCACCGTGGTGAAGAGGAAAATCCTCTTTTCCAGGCAAACTCAACACACTAATCTAATATTCGAAATGTGCAAGTGTGGAGTGTGATGAATGGCATACAATGCATCATTCAAAAACATGTAAACATGAGTATAATGAATGTAAGTGAGTGTGTGAAACTACATATCTTCAAATAGGAGTAGAGTCAAGTAATTTACCTTCCTTGATGCACTTGGAGTCCAATGCCTTGATAATGGGAGATCTTCAATTCCTAATCTACCCTTTACAATATTTGACCCCAATTGTGCTTTTGTCAACGAAATAAGCCAATCATAAAATGAGGCACTTACAAATATATATGCATTTAAGATGAAATCTTTGCAAACAACATGCAATAAATGAGATGTCTTGCTAAGTAGGACAATAAATGAAGTCGAAAGTTTGTTCTAACTTACCAAGCGAGGAAACCTATGAGACCATGCTTGAATGATGCTTAGATGCTTATGGATTTGGGGTTGGAGAGTCAAAAACACAATCTTGGTGATTTCTCTCTCTCTATGAAATCTATTCTCTCTCAAAAAGGTCTAAAATCTAGAGTTCTTGTTGAGCAAGAAAGAGTCTTGGGCTTTAAATAGGGAGCAACCAAAACTACATCGTTTTGGCCAAAAATGAATTTTCACGGTCAACATTTCACGGTTGACCAAAACGTCATCCAATTGCGACAAAGGCAAATCAAAAGTCGTTGTAGAATCGTGGCCCATTTTTCACTGTGGACCATGACGACACATGGACCGTAAAAACCACTGGAGAAAAAAATCAGCGCCAATTAGACATGACCCTGATTCCGATTCGGTCCTCCGATTCCGACCGGCGGTTCTGGCTCTAGTTCCGGTTCTGGTCCGATTCCGACGGTTCCACCGATTCGGTTCCTTTATTTATTTTTTACCCAATCACACTCACCTGTCATCCACTCACTCACCCTTAAGTAATACCTACTACTACCCAACCCTGCAATCCAGATCATAAAAAATCACCTCTATCCATATCGATTCACCTCCAACCCAGCCACTACCCAGATGACCGGATCCCAAGTTCCCAACTCACATTCATCTTCATCGTTATCATCTATCTCTCTCTCTCTCTCTCTCTCTCTCTCTCTCTCTCTCTCTCTCTCTCTCTGTCTCTCTCTTTCTCTCTCTCTCTCTCTCTCAAATCAACCCTAATTCACCCAAATCGCAAAATCAACCCTAAATCATCCACCACCACCAATGAATCGACCATCACACCACCAAACCACCACTCAAATCGTCCATCATCAACCAGATTCAAATAAGAAAAAAAAAATCAAACAAAGATCAAGGTGACGAGCTATGTTTTTGTTTCTTTCTTTTTCTTTTTCCTCATTATTAATTTAGGGTGATTTGGGGTGAATCAAAGAAGAGAAGAAATAATTTAGGGTCGCGTTATTGAAGATTGAAGAATAAAGGGATTGATTTGGGGAAGAATTAGGGATTTCAGAGAATTAGAGATGATTAGGGCATTTAGGATTTCTTTTGGTGAAAAGGGGATTTTATATGGATGTGTAAAACGGCTTCGTTTTAGTATTGTGTAGTAGATTTTGGATTTAGTCCAATCCAACGGTTTAAATTTTTTTTTGAAAAAGGAACTGCCGGTTCTAGAATCGAAAAAAGAAATTTTAAGAACCGGAATCGGAACCTCCCTGATTCCGATTCACTGTCCGATTCTGGTTTCGATTCTGAGACCATGGCTGGTACTGAACTGTAATCATATCCAGCGCCAATTGTCGTGGTTCTCCTTGACAACACGACGACAACAAAAACCATTGGAAGGTATTTTGCAGCCATTTTTTACAGAGGTCCAAGACTGCACTTGGACCACGAAATCCTCTAGAAGGAATGTTGCGCACATTTTACACGGTGGTCAAAGACGACACTTGGACCGCGAATTCCACTGAAAGGTTTTTCGCAGTTCACCACGACGACACCAAGACCGCGACAATGAGAAGAAAGAGGCATTCTCATACGGTCTAACACACTAACCTATAAGCAACATGTGCAGGTGTGTGAATGGTGAAATGCACATATAAAGAACACAAATGAATGTCATGGGCGTGTGTGTGTGTGTGTGTGTGTGTGTGTGTGTGTGTGTGTGTGTGTGTGTGTGTGTGTGTGTGTGTGTGTATGGGGGCTCCTAATCTTTTCAAGAGTACAAGTCTAGTGTTATACCTTTGTATCTCTTCACTCTTGAAGCTTTGGGGATGCCGGACGGAGCTTTGATCACGATCAAGTTCAATAACCTAAATCTACCTTACAACATTAACCCCAACAATGGTTTGCCATGGAAATAAGCCAATCACAATTAAAGAACTTACAGCTGAGCTGATGTCAGCTGTAATTTTGTTACAAGGAATAACGAGCAATGGTTGTAAAAAGGAATGTATTGAGAAATGGAATGGCATTCAACAAAATATTTAACAAACTCTCTCTATCTCTCTCTTGATCTACATTCTCTTTCTAAATTCTTTTTGCTCTTTTCTAAATCACGCTTACCTCTGTTGCTACTATTATCTGGAAATTCCAGTCATACCAGACCAGATCACAGAAGGATGTGTGTGTGTGTGTGTGTGTGTGTGTGTGTGTGTGTGTGTGTGTGTGTGTGTGAGAGAGAGAGAGAGAGAGAGAGAGAGATTTAGAAGAGAGAGGGTGAAGGGTTTAGATGGTGAGAAAAAGAGAGAGAGGCGGTAATGACTGATGATGGAATGGTAAGAGAGAGATCGATGGTGAGGACTGAGGAGAGAGAGAGAGGAAGATTTTTAATTTTTTTAAATTGTTTAAATTATTTAATTTAATTACATTTATTAATTTAAATACATTTAATAATAGTTTTTTTATATTAAACATTTTATTTTGTATTGTTACCATTATATCCTCACATGTGTGACAGAAACCTAACAAAGTTTGATGGTAGAAACCGAAAAAACAATTAAAAGTAAATATTTAGATTAAACGAGACTATATTGAAACTAAATGGGTCAGAACAGGTAATATGTTAAACTTGAGGGACAAACTAAAGGGACGTTTATCATTGATTGTCTAAACAACTTTATCTTTCCTTTTCAATTTATTTTTTATACAACTTTTTAATTTTATATATATATATATATATATATATATATATACATATATATATATATATAATATCAAATGATGAAGCTTGAAAAAAAAATTAAAACGGAAAAACACATTATTAGAATTTTTTTAAAAAAAATTATATGTTTTCTATTTGAATTTTATAGGATAAAAAAATTAACAAAGATAATATTTCAATGATAAATAATATGAGTACAGGGGAGAAAATAAAGAATTATCCCAAAATAAGTATTAAATTAAATAATTTAAAGATAGAGACATTGACAATAGTAAATAATTAAAAAGAAATAGAAAAATGAGCATGGTTATTATAGGACAGTTTTTTAATTTTTCATGTTGACTTCACTAAGTATTTTAATGTGATTATATTTGACGACATGTAAGATTATATCAATTTATTATATGAAAATATTATGAATTTCAAAGTTCTTTTTTTGTTCCAATAGCTATTGTATTGTACATATAATTATCATGATGGGTGTCTAAGAAATATATGGCACGATAAAAAAAAAACTGAAATGGTTCATCTTGAATTATTTACTAAAATAATATTTTAAAATTTTTTATACGTATATCATCATTGATTTAAAATACTTTACAAAAATATCATTAGTTTTAAATTTAAAATAATGCATTACAATTTACAATATGTAGAGTCCAATATTAAATTGTGCGGAGCACTAAACCAGTCCAATTCAATAAATCATGAACTGTGCAGTAGAGTACGGACTGTATGGTTGGTTTCTTAGTGCCAAGATGCCCCCAAACAAAAACAAAGTTGTCAACATTTTTAAAGGGTTATTTATGAAAATTCCCAAACTGCTATCAAGTCATTCAAGCACCCGAAATTCAAAGCTGTTTTTAAAGAGTTTTTTTATTTATTAAATTTAAAAAAACCTGAATGCCACCAGACTGTTATTAAGGTTATATTTGAGATTGCTTTTATTTGAGAAATAATCATTTATTTCTCAAGTTTTAAACAAATAGATGTTTTGTTAACTTCTCAAAAGTAGCTTATTTTCTAATTTGTTTCTCCAATAATCAGCTTTTGAGAAGCTGGTTGGGGGTTGTTTTTTTAAACATAAGCTAGCTTATTGTTTACGCAATGTCTACAATGCCTTCACTATTTAATTAAAAGACAGTATTACCCTTATATTTAATAATAATATAATAAAAACTAAAAAATAAAAAATCTGATTGGTTGGTTGCCACCGCTGGAAGTCGAAGGAGATGCCATAAAATCTAGAAATAGGGGAGGCATCTCGCCTCCTCCAGTGCCGGAGGACTTCCTCCGACGATGTCGAAGGCGAGCGCCCAAAACAACCCTCGCAAGAATAGAGGAATCGATCGAGAAAATATAGGTTAGTGATGGGCCGACGGAGACGGGACGAGCGACGGCATGGGTCGAGCGGCACCACGAGATGAGCGGGCGACACGGGATGAGCAGGCCTATGCGAGGTTGAACAGCAGAGGTTAGGAGTGGGGCGGCAACGGGTAAGGTTTCAAGAAACTAGGTCAGATTTGTTTTGAGCCTCTAGCATGCAATGAGTCCATTCTCCCTACAGGCTACGACTATCATTTTTTTTTTTAAAAAGCCCAAAGATTAGTACAAACAGATTAATAAAATGATATCTATTTTTGTCATTTCATTAAATACATTTTCCACATTCTAAAAAGCAAAACAATTTTTAAATTTAGTTTACCAAACACTTACCCACTTTTTTGTTAAACCGATTATTTTGAAAATTAAACTATATACGGATTATTTTTGAAACAAAGCAATCACAAACATGGCTTAAGCCATTCAAACACCCGAAATTTGGAGAGGTAATTCAAAACAACTGTGTAAACACTAAATGGTGACACGAAAGCCAAACCAAATTCTTCTCATAAATAATAAAAGCTAGTTTACAATCTGTTGCAACAGTTGAACCCAAGTGCTGTCAACAAACACTCAAGATAATCAGTTCATCAAGAAATCCAGCTACAACAACCCAACATGGCATCCATGTGACATAAAAATACAGAATACATATCCTATCGACTGAACTCATTACTGTTGCCCCTCGCCTGATTCACGTTTCGATGCTTCCTTAATTTCATCCCCAGCATCATCCTAACATCAAGAATAGCAAAATGCATCAAACTTGGAACAGCATAACAAGTACAACAGAAATTGATGATACAGCACTTGTGTTCAAATGAGTAACAGACATGGGATCTGATCAATCATAAGCCAGTGGGTTGGATGCACTTGTAAATGCCGGTCAGATAATGAACACACAAATGTGCAACAGGGGATAACGGTGGAATTAGGTCAGACAGAAATTTTATTTAAAACCTTGGTCCAATCACAATCGTGGCATGGCTAAACTGGAAACAGTCAATATCAGAAAGTCTCACTAGCACAGGGCTACTACAAAGAATATATATGGAAGTAGTATGGGATAATGAACTAAACATTTAAAGATGTAATACATCAAGTGACAAGTTGAGAAAAAAACTGACCGATATAAAATGGCAATATTAGTAAAACTTCAACATCAAATTGCCCATTTTTTTCTGGTTTAATTGTTTGTCTAACACTCCATGTGCACACACTAAGAGCAGATGCTTGGACAAACACTAAGCAAGAATGACATAAAATGGGGGAATCAGAACTTACAGTGATATCAGAAGTCCAAAGGGTCAGATTATCTCGGAGGAGTTGCATGATTAATGTACTGTCCTTGTATGATTCTTCACCTAAAGTATCCAGCTCAGAAATAGCCTCGTCAAAAGCCTGCCAAGGAAAGTAGTATAGGTTTCGTAAGTAAACAAGAATTGGTAACCTCCATGAAAATGTCTTAGAAGATCTTTGCATAATCTTTCTCACCTTTTCTATCAAATGCAAAGCAGAAGCATAAAATATTTAAACAGGAAATGCGGTGGGGTGGTTGGGTGGTAAGGCAATACCAAAGTTTCCCAAGTGTAACCAAAAGAAATCAGTGTAACACAAAATCTTCACCCCAGGAAACCACAATTTTTGTATATTGTTAAATACACTTATTACTGCATTACTTTCTTATGGATAGCTAACAGATCTAAGAAAAAGAAAATTGTGCATACACTTATGCTACGTAAGGTCAATACAAAGAAAAAAATACATAATCTTCAAGCATATAAACCTCCTAATCATTAAATGAATGTAATGAATTTTTTTATTTTATTTTTATAAACTTACATTAGATGGCAAAAACCCAATCAAGGCATGCTCTTAAAAAGGTAAAATAGATCCAAGTAAAAGCATCAGAGAAAAATAACAGTGTACTACTTAAAACAAGAAATCAGAACAAAGTAAATAAATGAAATGTTATTCCTTTCCATCATGTTCAAGTTATGTGCCAATAAAATCAAAACAAAGTAAGGACAATCATTAAATGAGCGAGAAGATTCACAACTTATAGTCTCTTGAGTAACAAAGTTCCTGACATTTTACAATATGTTTGAACAGACATATTAATATAACTAGAGCAGTTATATGTTCATACCTGCTTTGCAAGATTGCAAGCGCGATCAGGTGAGTTGAGGATTTCATAGTAGAACACTGAAAAGTTAAGCGCGAGTCCAAGCCTTATCGGGTGAGTAGGAGCCAATTCAGCCAAAGCAATATCCTACATCAACATCAATGATAAACAAAAACCAGCTTAAGTATCAAAATACTGGGAGAGGTTGAAAAATAGCATTGACAAAAGTCATTAATGTGAGTAAGTTATGTCATAAAAATACTACCTGAGCAGACTTGTAGGCCAATAAGGTACTCTCAGCAGCTTCCTTCCTCTCAGCACCAGTCTTGAACTCAGCCAGATATCTGTGGTAATCACCTTTCATCTTTAAGTAAAACACCTTGGACTCAGCTGATGAAGCTGAGGGAATAAGATGGGACTCAAGGAGGCTCAGAATCCCATCACAGATCTTGCTCAATTCAGTTTCGATCTTGCCCCTGTACTCCTTGATAACAGCAACATGATCCTCGTTTCCTCTGCTCTCTTCCTTCTGCTCAATGGAAGAGATGATTCTCCATGAAGCCCTCCTGGCCCCTATCACATTCTTGTAAGCAACAGATAGAAGGTTCCTTTCCTCCACAGTTAGCTCCTCAACATCCACTGTCTTTGCAACTTTCTCCATAAACTCTACCATTTCCTCATAACGTTCAGCCTGCTCAGCCAACTTCGCCATGTACACATTTTCCTCACGAGATGATTCAGTAGGCGACATCTTAACTATATTAATCTAATATGTGATTCTGCAAGGTAATTCGAATTGACTCCAGTCAGGAAATTGATCATTACAACGGTATAGATCAGATAAGATGGCTTTGCTATATGCACAATTGCACACGATCATTAAACCGTTTCTTTTTCTTTTCTTTTCTTTTTCTTTTTTTACTAAATACTCTCAGAAACCACATAGATAAGAGTAGTTACTCATTACCCAATAGAAATGAACAAAACAGAATTGATTCATCTATTCTATACTTCAGCAAGTCTTCTTATGATGCTTCCTATTTCGTCTTCACCAAAATAATAGTTTATAATCCATCTAAGTGAACATTTTACAAAATTCAGTTTAAACAATTGCACATAGATAAGAGTAGTTACTCATTACCCAATAGAAATGAACAAAACAGAATTAATTCATCTATTCTATACTTCAGCAAGTCTTCTTATGATGCTTCCTATTTCGTCTTCACCAAAATAATAGTTTATAATCCATCTAAGTGAACATTTTACAAAATTCAGTTTAAACAATTGCACAATAACAATTCATTCATCAAGGAATAAACCAAGCAAGAAGAATAGCTCCTATATACATTTCCATCACTTCCTCAGCAACCAAACATATAAGATTTAGACTTCTCTTAGCCGAACAGAAAAATAAATATACGCATAGAGTAATACATTAAATCGTTTAATAAACATCTCATACTAAGTTGAGCTGAACCTCTCGTATTATTCTTAGGTTCAAATATAAAACATTCAAGTCAAAACACGAATCCCCTTTTCTAACCATCACTTTATAAGCAACCAAGCAGATCAAAATCTCAACTTCTTGTAGCCAATAGAACTAACAAAACTAGTGTCCCAAAAGTCCCCGACTAGGCGCCGCCTAGATCCTAGTCGGCAGCCCGCTGCCCCGATTTCCATTAAATCGGGGTGACTAGACGGCAAACCGCCAAGTCGGCCCTAGTCACTATTGACAGACTAGGCTGACTTTATTTTGAAAAAAAACTGAAACCCCAAAATGACGTGGTTTTGAGGGTTTCATTTTAAAAATAAAAATAAAAAATTTTAGCAAATGAAACTTCCTTTAATTTGAGGTTCTCAATAGCCAATATTGAGTTTGTTGGAATTAGATTTTCAATTTGAGGTTCAAAATATGAAAATATATAAAATAGTATGAACATGTACTCAATTACAACAAATATATATATATTAAAAAATCTAATAAAATAAATTTCGGTCTGCTGCCGGGAGGCGGATCAGCCAACTTCCGGCCGGACACCTAGTCCCCGAATAGGCAGGCTATGCAACACTTAACAAAACCCATTAAATCTCATCTTTTGGGACACTTTAAATCTTCAAAGAAACTTCAAGTCAACTAGGCAGTCACTTAATATTAATTTGAAGACACCACCACAGTTTCAAAGCAAGAAAAAAAAAAAAAAAAAACCATCTTTTTTGTTTAAAAAATCTCTATAGCAATCAACAGATTCTCTGTTTGAAGAGAATAACCACACATCTTTCAGTCAAATCATGCATAAAACAACTCAACATAGTACCTTAACAATGGAATTTACGTTTTTGAAGACTCTATAATGAAAAATCAAAGTCAATTAATCGATTTGCTCTTCCTTCACAACAACTTCTCAGTAACCAAACGGATCTCAGTAAAAAAGAACAAATACATATCATTAAAGTATCGAAACTAAACAGATCGAATCAAAAAGCAGCAAACAAAGAACAGATCAAACAACAATACCTCCAGATCTAAAACAAACAATACCCCAAAAAATAAAATAAGATCTAAAAAACAACAAACCCTAAATTGAAACAATAACAATGAAAAGAAGAAGATCGAAACGCACCGTTTGAAACAGGTAAACAGGGATCTGTCTCTTGACGGTATAGAGAAGGAAATGAGAGAGTTAAATAAAGGGAGTGAGGAGAGAGGAAGAGGTCCAATGGGAATGCGACAGGTGTCCCATTAGGAGATTCCTTGGACGTTTTCCACGCTGGCGTTGACTGTCAACTCAAACACATCATTGTTGTTCATTTGTTGTGTGTTTGTGGGCCTGGTTTTACGGGTTTTGTAGCATTTTCTTTTGCATATTATTATTTTCCATCTAAGGTTTTCAATATTCGTAACTTTTGGTCCATTTAGTTTTAAAAATGGACTTTCTTTCTTTTAAAACCAAATTATTCAAAGATTTATCCCTTATAGTTAGAATTTCTATTAGACTAGTGGTTTGACCTTGAAACAATGAGGGTAATATTGTAATTACACCTGGAGGACTTGAATGAGAATCAATAATGGAAAGGTAAAAAAGTAAAAAGTAAAAGCAAAAGCAAAATTATGATTTATTAAATACGAATTAAATGTGTGGATGAGATGGTTGACAACTCACCTTTCAACTATTACCAGATGTCAATATTCTAAATAGGCATGGTCTCAAAGCCATTACGCTTTTAGCTTCTGAGAAAAACTAGTCCGTGCAACCTGTTCATTTCTCCTGCCATTCGCGCCAAAAAAAAATAGCCCTACCATCACTAGATTGTCACTAACTAGAGGATGAGAAGGTTGTGTAATAGTGTTTGAAGTATAAATACTTGAGAAAGTTGTGTACAGAGTACGACTCTTGAAGTATAAGGATTCCAAGAGGCTTCCTAGGTTTTTCTTCATATAAAAGGTGTGCATTTTAAACTTGAAGTTTTGATCGTGGTTCTATGGTGATTTTGCATCCATGGTTGCACTTGTGATTGTTCATTTTCATTATCTTTAAAGATTTAGGAATGTTGTTTACAAAATTTTAGGGTTTTTCGTTTAGAGTTGATTACTATGAAATTGACATGTTCATGGTTGTTATGAAATAAGCAAGATTATCGTATAAAAATGTATTTTTGATTGTTTTTCTCAGACAGTTATGGTTTTTTTGTCGTTGTTTGTGATGCTTTGTTATGGCGTTCTGACAATGTTTCATTTTTCATTCATGCGAGTTGGTTAACATATAGGTGAACTACGGTTTCTGATTTTGCATAACAGGTTTGTCAACATTTGATATTTGTTTCTCATTTTTTGTTATTTATGTATATATGTTTTTAATATGGCATGTTTGATGTTTTGATTGAAGTAATTTTTTTTTTTTGCACAGTCTGAATGGATATATTTAAAATATTTGTTCACTATGGCCCTAAGGTGTTTGAGCTTGGCACTTGTGATACTGACCATGTTAGTGTGATTACATTGTTGCATACCATGTCTGATATACAAACTGGTCGTGAAGATGTTCCTACTGATGAATATTGTGTTTGGGTAGTATTGTCATGGTGTAGTGAAAGAATGGATGTGAATATTAATCGTGACCTTGTAGATGTCTTGAAGTTGTTTAGTAATCATAAAAAGAAGAGCATAACGTTTGAAGTAGAGAAGAAAGCATATATCCCATGAAACTACCTAAAAGTGTGTCTAAACAACCTAGAGATGGGTGAATGGGTTGTTAATAAATTAAGTTACCAAATTTTTGATTAGTCAAGATTAAAATAACAACAACAAACAATAACAATAAAAATCAAGTAAATAATGCGGAAAATAAAATACACTTGATTTTTACGTGGAAAACCCTCCAATTGGGAAAAACCCACAGGACTAGCCTCACTAGCCACTTAGCCATATAAATCTCTTATATGATAGTTTAATTACATCCTAATTTGACTACCTAGTCACCTTTCTCAAGGATCGTAACTTAAACATATCTACCCGTAGGCCTTTTATTGTGATTATTGGCACCTGTTTGTGCAACTGTCACATGTAGCCACAAGATTTAAACTCTTAGAAAAGAATTAATTCCTATGTGAACATGTATGAATGCTCAATGCAAGTATGTGCTAGACAAACACACAAAATGCTTAACTAGATATAGATAATGTAAATCTAACAACCTAGTTATTAGCTTACCCTAATCAACTTCACTACTTCACAACTTCACAAGATGTGCAATAAAGATGAAGTATTTACAATAAAGTGCGAGCTCCAAATGCGACTTTGTCTCACATTTATAAAGTCACAGAAGCTGCTGGAGTTCATTATGAGTTGCAAAGTATAACTTCATTTCGCACAATAAGATATCGTAGAAGTTACTAGAGATCATTGCGAGAACCATAATGCTACTTCATTTTGCACATCCAAAGTCACAAAAGTTACTGGAGGTCATTGCGACCAGCAACGATGACTTCATCTCCCAATTCATGATCTCGTAGAAGTTACTAGAGATCACTGCGAGTATAGCTGTAAAAATGGGCCGTCACCGTATGACCTTTTACCGTGCCGGCCGGCGGGCTAACCCAGTAGGCCATAAAGGGGTCGGCCTGTTATTTTTAAAAAAAATTATAAAAAAATGTAATTTTTGTTTCATAAAAAAAAATTATAATCATTTCCTAATCCATAGTAGGCAATAACAAGTGTGTAAGTCAGATTAAAAGAAATAGGTAAAGAAATGAATTTTATTTACTGATTCAGATTTCAATTTTACATGATTGCCTCGTTAAGAAACCTCACCAAGAGAAAACTTGTTAAGGAAAAAGAGTGGAATCGAATTACAAGTGTTATTGGTAAAATCCGAAAAGACGACATGTTAGCATAAACGCTGTATTACGTGGGAATTAGAAGATGACATGTCAATGAATATTAACTAGATCGAGCCAACCTAAGATGACTATAATGTAGCTCCCATAATACATGGTCAGGGTTACTTAGATGGTCAGGTGGAAGCACTTAACTAAAGTAATTGTATTGACCAAAATAAAGAAGATGGTCGGGGTACCCAATATGGTCGGGTTTAGATCCCTAGCCAGAGATAAAGGAAATTTGGTCGGGTTTGGTAAACGATCGGCTAAAGCGACACGTGGACAATTTTGAGACATGCTCAGAATCATGATACTGCAACAACGTAAGATTCAATGTGATCACGACTCAAATATACAAAAGAAGAATCTTACTCAAAGAAGACATCATGAAGCATACTCTGATAAGGAAACAAATTTCCTAGAGCTATCATAATCCAAAATAGGCAAGAGTCTTGATGTGATTAAAACGACTACAATAAGTCAGAGTTTTATAGAATTACTACTACCATTCTTTTACTTGTATTCCAAGAATTAAGGGTTTATGCATGTATAAATAGAACCTAAAAACACCTAAAAAGAGTTAACAAATCATTAGATATACAAGAGAGCAAGAGAGGTTGAGATTGTAACAATTTTTTCATAGCGGATTGCTTCCTCGCCATCGCCGGCAACAGTGGTTTTTTCCCTTCCGGGTTTTCCACATGAAATCTTGCTTACATAATTTCATTTTATTTCTTTTGGGCAAATATATAATTGCCAATTCGATATACCTTGTGTGACGTGTGATCGAATTTATATAATCCCAAAAATCACCGTCAACAATTGGCGTTAGAAGGATGAGGGTAGTGTGAAAATCTTAGGAAATATGTATAACAGCAGCATGGAAAATAGTAGAGACAGAAGTCAATCCTTGTATAAGACTAGCACCCCACGTGGTATCTATGATACCAGTGTAATAAACACCAGCACTGTAGGAGGAGATTTACCTTCTAGAACTCCGTCTTCCGTCAGACAAGATGTTGTGACCTCTACAGACGCCATCCCCGGTATCTCCCCGGATGCTTTTCTGTAAGTCTAGGAATCCCTGCGGAGAGTCATCAAAGACGCCGCCAGACAGGGAATCAGCATAACTGCTACCGCTCTAAGCCGGTGGTAGCTTGAGATCCCAAGGTACAATCTGAAATAGTGGTTCCAACCCCAGACGGGCAGTAGAAATCTAGTAGAGATGGGGCGGATCGTCATGACAAGAGGGAACATTCCCAGAAAAAAGAGATAATCGCCAAGATGACTAGAACCGTAGAGAGAGCGGAGGCCAAGGGAACCAAGAAAGAGAAGAACACATGGGTTATAATCCACAAGAAGACACTAGAAGATACCGTGGGCGGGGAAAGAGTTACGACCGGACCGACAGGTATGACGGTCACATGAGGAGATCACGATTAGCTTCAATTGACGACGATGCTTCTCTAGGAGGCGTAGGGAAACAACCTACGCACCTAAGTACAATGTACGTGACCCTCAGATCACTGGGCGAGCTTCAAAGGATCCTTATGGTCTCATCATTCATCAAAAGTTTGATGAGCGTGGCGAGCCGGAAGGAGAGTGGAAAATTCTGTTAAGAAGGATTGAGGCCTTGGAAAGGAGGCAAGGTCGTAGGAACCTGTTAATTGGTAATTCTAGCAGTCCATTCGCTACCTCCATAAGGCAAGCTCGTTTCTCGGAGAAGTTCAAGATGCCTCATGTTAAGCAATTCAAGGCCAACACTGACCCCCAAGAGCACGTTAGAAGATACCAAAGCGCAGTGGCTCAATATGACTATGATGATACGCTCATATGCAGGATGTTCCCTCAAACGTTAAGTGATCAGGAATCCAGATGGTTTGGTGGCCTCTCTGACGAGTCGATTAGGAATTTTGAAGAGTTGATACAGGCCTTTACCAGGCAATTCATGGGGAATAGCCAGCATAGAAAATCAATCTTTATCCTTTCGACCTTGAGACAAAGGAAGGACGAGAAGTTAAGAGACTACCTCACCTGGTTCTCGCATGAAGTCTCGGAAGTAGAGTACCCCAATGATGACACAGTATTGTCTGTATTTGTCAATAGTTTGCAGCACAACCAATTGTCACTCAACCTGAGGCAAATGGGGCCAACTACTTATGCAAGCCTGGTGGATGATATGTGAGGATACACCATGGCCGAAAAGGAGCAAATAGCCCGCGGAGGAGAGCTTATACATGGCAGCCGACCGGGAGAAAGTCAAAAACCTAAAGATAGTGGTTCGAAGGGAAATGCTAAAAGAGACTAGAAGAACAATCCCGGGAAAGGCAAGAAAGGCCGCAAAGACGATGATTAGAAGGGCAATAGGACTTTCAAAAGGTAGTACACTAATTACACCCCTCTGGCTCAGAAGCAGGAAGAAATTCTGAATGTGATAGAAGACAAAAACCTGTATAAAAAGCCCCCAAAGTAGTCAAACTTTGCTTGGAGGGACACTTCCAAGTACTGTCTATATCATCGCGAGAATGGTCATGAGACTTCCAAGTGTTACCAGCTGAGGGATTACATAGAAAAGTTGATCAGAGAAGGGCACCTGAAAGATGTGATTCTCAAAGGAGGTGATGATAGACAGAACGACCCCCCAAAGGATGATCAAGACAAAAGAGGCAGTTCGAGGGGAAGTTCAGAAGTTAGGGCTATCACCACCATTTTTGGCGGGCCATGCATATGAAGAAGTAGCAGGGAAAGAATGACTGAAGTTCGTGAGGCAATAGATGGCCAAATGAACCTGAAGATAAAATCAGTAGTTCCTGACCAAAAGAAGCTTAAGCAAGGTTGGGACCCGATCGTTTTTTCAGAGGCCAGTGCACACGGACTCGAAGTAAGACCAAACGATGTCATTGTAGTGTCAGTTCACATCGGTAACCCAGAAGTATGGAGAGTATTGATCGATAATGGAAGCTCGGCGGACATCCTAAGCCTGAGGGTATTCGATCAGTTAGGACTACAAAGGAATGATCTGCAACCACTGATGATTCCGCTCAGAGGATTTGGGGGAGCAGAAGTAAGATCATTAGGGACGTCCAAACTACCAGTTGAAATAGGAAGTTACCCATGCCAAAAAACGGTGTTACTTGACTTTGTGGTTGTCGACATCGAGAATTGGCCATACAATGCATTGCTGGGAAGGCCATTCTTGAACAAGACAAAGGCAGTCACGGTAACCTATGCCTTAACTGTCAAATTCCCAACTGAAGTTGGGGTCGGTGTCATGAAAGGTTCACAAGAATGGGCAAGGAATGCCAATATGGAGGTCTATAGATAAAAAGCAGAGCCAGACGTAATGCATATAGATTTTCCCGAATGGGAAAACTTCCTAAAGGAAGACGAGGAAGAAGATAAGGCAGAAACACCAATTCGGTTCGACCTAGACCTAAGGGAGGCATCTACGGAAGATGAGAAAGACCAGGAAAGCTGGCCAACTAATGAAGTGATAATAGATGACAAGAACCCCTAGTAGACTGTGAAGTTAGGGGCACAGTTAGCAGAACAGGTACAAAGCAAGCTGGTCAATTTGTTAAAAGAATACGTAGACGTGTTCGTATGGAAGCATGAAAATATGCTAGGGATCAACGCCAGAATAGTTTCTCATGCTCTGGCAGTTGACCCAGAGCATAAATCGGTCATCAAGAAGAGACGGTGATTCAACCCCGAAAGAAGCAAGACAATTAAGGAGGAAGTCCATAAGTTATTGGCAGCGGGGTTGATCAGGGAAGTGCAGTACCTCGAGTGGGTTGCCAATGTTGTGCTCGTAAAGAAGAAAATGGGGAATGAAGAATGTGTGTGGATTTCACAGACCTAAACAAAGTATGCCCAAAAGACAGTTTCCCCCTGCCTCGAATAGACCAGTTGGTTGATGTGACTGCAGGGCATGAATTGCTAAGCTTCATGGACGCTTATTCGGGATATAACCAGATCAGGATGATCGGCCCGGACGAAGAAAAGACTGCCTTCACAACAGATCAGAGGCTTTACTGTTACAAAGTAATGCCTTTTGGCCTCAGAAACACTGGGGAAACTTACCAAAGACTGGTAAATAAGATGATTACTTGACAGATTGGTATAAACATAGAGGTCTATATAGATGACATGCTGACAAAAAGCATCACAGCAGAAAAGCATGCAACCGATCTGGAAGAAACTTTCAGAGTGCTGAGAAGGTACGAGATGAAGCTCAACCCGAACAAGTGTGTTATTGGGGTACCGTCAGGAATGTTCCTTGGGTTTCAAGTACACTAGAGAGGGATCGAGGTGAACCCTGAGAAGATAAGGGCTTTGGAGAAGATGAGGTCCCCAGTTACCTTAAAAGACATTCAAAGGTTAACGGGCTGTCTGACCTTGTTGAACTGATTCATCAATAAGTCAATAGATAGGTGCTTGCCTTTCTTCAAAGCAATAAGGAAGGGCAAATGAGTGGAATGGAACAAAGAATGTGAACAAGCCTTCCAGAAGATTAAAGAGTATCTAGGTAAGGCCCTAATCTTGTCAAAGCCTCTAGAAGGGGAAACAATGTATTTATACCTATCAGTCACAATTATGGCCACGGGGTCGGTTCTAGTCAGACTGGATGAAGAAATACAAAAGCCAGTGTATTACACCAGCAAGGCCTTACTGCTAGTAGAAACGAGCTACTTGGCAGCCGAATAAAAGGCATTAGCACTGGTAACAGCAACAAGAAAATTAAGACCATACTTTCAGGCTCACAGGATCGAGGTTTATACGGACTGTCCATTAAAATAGATCTTGTATAAACCAGAAGTATTAGAGAGATTGACAAAGTGGGCGGTCGAGCTATGTGAATTTGATATCACTTACCTGCCGAGAGCTGCGATATAAGTTTAGGCAGTGACAGATTTGATCGCTGAGTTCACTGAGCCAAACCGTGAAATGATCATAATGCTTGAAGACAAAGAGAGGAAGCATTTTAGCTAGAAGTTACATGTCGATGGGTCATCAAATACGCACGGCAGCACGACAGACTTAGTGGTGTCCACCCCAGAAGGTGATCAGGTGGAATGTGCCTTGCGATTTGACTTCAAAGCTACCAACAATATGACCGAATATCAGGCATTGTTGGCAAGACTCAGGCTTTGCACGGCACTTGGAGCAGATGAAGTGGAAATATTCAGTGACTCACAGGTCGTGGTCAATCAGGTCGTGGTCAATCAAGTCTTAGATAAGTACCAAGCAAATGACAACAACATGGCAGCTTACCTAGAGATAACTAAAGCACTTCTTGGGAGATTCAAAACTTACAGAATCACCTAGATCCCAAGAGAGAAGAATGAGAAAGCTGACACTCTATCAAAATTGGCATCAGCAACCACTGGTATATGGTCAAAAACAATCTCAGTGGCTCACCTTAAGAAACCCAGTATCAGAGAAAAGGAAAAAATAATAGTCGAAATGGTCGAGGAATGGCAGATCACCTGGATGACCCAGATTAAAGAATACCTAGAAGACAGCATGCTTCCTAAAGATACGGTCGAAGCAAAGCGTATTAGGTACATGGTGGCCCAGTATTCAATAATAAGATGAGAGCTCTACAAAATGGGGTTTTCAAAGGCCCTGTAAAGATGTGTCAGCCAGGCCGAGGGGGACAAAATTTTGACAAGCATACATAAAGGTGTATATGGGAACCATACGGAGGGAAAAATGTTGACTCATAAAACCCTCAGACAAGGCTTTTATTGGCCAACCCTGTTCTAAGATGCACAATCAGTAGCCGAGAGGTGCATCACTTATCAAAGGATTGCAAATGACATTAAGCAGCCAGCTGAGCAATTGAAGAATCTAACCTCGCCCTGGCCATTCGCAATGTGGGGATTGGATCTGATCGGCCCGATGCCAACAACGACTAAAGGAGGTGCAAAGCATGTCATAGTAGTATTACTCTATTTCACAAAGTGGTAGAAGCAGAAGTAATGGTACACATAACAGAAGCTAATACCACCAACTTCGTGAAGAAAAATATCATCTACCGATTTGGAATCCCATATACAATCGTCATTGACAACGGGACCCAATTCAATAGTGATAACTTCAGGGAAATGTGCCAAAAGTACCACATCAAAAACTACTATGCCACACTAGCCCATCCTCAGACCAATAGACAAACTGAAGCTGTCAACAAGATCATCAAGCACACCTTGAAGGCCAAGCTTGATGACAGGAAATGTAACTGGGCAAACAAAGTTGCATGAGGTGCTCTGGGCATACCGAACAACTCAAAGAACATCGACATGAGAAACACCTTACTCCCTGGAATTCTGGACCAAGGCAGTTATCCAGGTCGAAATAACCATACTTCCCTCAAAGTCCAGCTATACCATCTTGATGCCAATATAGAGACTTTAGAACAAAAGCTGGACGAGTTGGAAGAAAAAAAGGGACATGGCGAGAGTGAGAAATGCAGCCTATCAACAATGGGTTGCTAGATATTACAACTCACACGTTCGAATAAGAAAATTCTAGCTCAGAGATCTGGTCCTCAGAAGAGTGTCCCCAAACACAAGGGAGAATGCAGTTGGATCTTTGGCAGATAAGTGAGAGGGACCTTATCGGGTGGTCGGATTAGCTGGGCATGGAGCATATCGCCTAACTCGACCATAAGGGGAAGAGTTGCCTCGGCCTTGAAACGCTCAATACTTGAAGATATTTGACCCTTGACAGGTTTCTTTTCCTGCTTGCTTTAATTTATTTAGATATTCTGTTAAATTTATAATTACTGCAGATTTCATTTACTTTTGATAAGTTGTTGCTTTTTATAGTTTTTGATTAAAATTATCAATAAAGGCCTTTCGAGGAAAGAATAGTTCAAGGAAAAGTGTTTTAATATTGCCTTCGTTTACAAAAGCAACTCGTAGCACCAAAAACCGTTAACTATGAATGGGTGCTCGGGGGGCCAAGTGATGGGGCCAAAAACATGCTTCGTAAAGATAATGCACATTCACCGAAACTAACTGGGTGTATATAAACATTGTTAGAGCCCCTTCAGGTCATATGTACTTGATGGGATCCGCAGAAAGTTGAATGGGAAAGTTCTATTTTCATACTTGAATACTGGTTAATCAGATACCTGGTTGAGATAAGGATCACCCCTCTTGCAACGAATCTTGAGCAAAAAACTACTTGGAGATAAGTTAAGTTAATGAGATAAGGATCACCCATCTTGCAACGAATCTTGAGCAACAAACTACTTGGAGATGTCCCAGTGACTTAGTTGACAGATAAAAGACAACTGTCTATAAATTAGATACCATGCGAATGGTCCATAAAAATAACACTACTTGACAAAAAAACAAAAGTTGTTGCATGTAACCCAGGTAGACAAGATTTGAAATTATTCACATAATAGACCAAGTTTGGGCAGTTGATTAGATTGTTGATCAAGTCAATCAATGGCCAATTGGTAACATATCCGACCATACCAAGTTCAGTCAGTTGGTAAGATAACTAATTAGGTCAATATTGAACAGTTAATGAAATAACTGAACAAATTGAGAATGATCGGTCAAATACAAAACTGGTTATATCAAGTTCGGTCAGTTAACTAGATAATTGATCGGATTAATAGCGGTCAGCTGACAAGATAGCTGATCAAGTAAATAGCAATCGATTAATTAGCTAACTAGTCAAATCAAAAAAATTGTCAACTAAACCACAGAGATACGCATGCGTAAATAAAGATCTATATTATTGAGAACGAAATGATTGTTCATACAATAGTGTAGAAAAAATTTACAAGATATGTGGCAAATAGAAAAAATGAAAACATCAATGGTGACATCGCTCAGTTCGATTAACTCAGGCCCCTGGAGTGGTAGAAGAACCGTCATGCCCAGAACTACTAAGAGGGTTGCTCTCATCATCTTAGTCTTTGGTCAGGTCCCCAAAGTCTGGCCAATGAATGTCATCCTCTGGATCGTCGATCATGAAGGGCGAGTAGTCAACTTTAGATGAGGGCCCAACATCAATGCCCTTGGCTGGCATACCATCATCCCCCTCTGTATGGAAAGTTATCTGGGAGGACTTGGAGGGGAGCTATATATGCTTGATATGAGGGTCCTTCCCGTTAGACTTGCAATAAGCCTTCCATCTTATTCGTTGATTTTTTATTGCATCCAAAGACTCAGCTTTGTGTTTCTGGATCGTCCGATCCCATTTACGATGGGCTTCACCAAATGACCTTTCCTTGGCTCCAAAAAACATCCGTGCAGTAACTAGCCTTCTCTCTAACTCTCTCAGCATGACTGCTTCAAACATAGAAGACTTCTTATATCGATTAACGCTCTAGACCTCGAGAGCTAGTTTGGCCTCTTAGGAAAACACCTTCACGCTGACCTTTTGCTACTTTAGATCTTCAGCCAGTCTTTCATAGCGTAGTGTGGCTTCCTTACATCCCTGTTGGGCCACAAGCATAGCCTGTTGGGAGGCAGCCAGAGTCTCTTTTGTAGCTCAAGCCTCTGCTTCTTGACCGGTAGTAGTCTATTCAGCCAGGATGAGCTTCTGCTCCAATTTAGCACACTGTTGCTCAGCTGTAAACAGCTTCGCTTCAAGCTGAGCACTTTTCCTGGCAAGATCGGTAAAGTTATTTGTGGCACTATCAGCTCGGGTCTCAGCGGTAGCCACAGCTTTACTCAGAACCGCTTCAGTCAAGTTGTACTGCATCAGCTTTTCTTCATACGATTTCTTCAGTTTAGACTCACTAGCTGAAGCAGAATCAAACGCTTTCTTCCTCCCTTGAAGTTCTTTCTTTACCTGGGAGATTTCAGCAGCCTGCCTTTCCAGAGCGATCATGGCCCTGGTCAGCTCCTCTACAGCCTAAAAAAGAAAAGAGACAGGTTATAGACCTACAACATAATGGGTTTGTTAGAAAATCAAAGACACTTACTTATACTCCGTTGTTATAAACTGCGCGGACTCGCTCATGGTAACTGGCATTCTGGAACTCCTTCCAGTAACCTTCCCCAACATAACCTCTCCCGGCGGACATGGCTCGTAGCATGTCAATGGGGTCGACCGACTCCTCTCTGGAATCAAAAAGGCCATCAAAGGTAGGTGTTGCCATTGCCTCACGATTGTGAGACTGTTGATCAACCGAAAGTGCATCAGGAGCAGAAGAAATGGCTTCAGGAGTAACTTCTAAAGGGTGTAGCAGCAGTTTGCCCCTAACCAGTCGCTCCTGATGAACCCGCTTCCATGACACTTACAAGAGGAGCCACTCCAACATTTGGTGAAGGCCCATATGGTCGGCCCAACCATAGGGCAATTTTGTCGGTATCATCTGTCCCTTGATCAGTCAGATCATCTTTAATTTTAGGAACGGGGGAGTTAGTTGGCGTTCCTTTGGGTTCAGCTTACCCCTCGTCAGAATCTGAGTCAGTAAAAACTATCTGACGCTTGCCAGTACGTTGTGTATGAGGCTCAGTAGGGACTTCGACTATTGGATGGTCAGTTTGGACGAGAGTAGGTTCGGATGGGTGAGAGTTATGTTTGATAAGGAATGACCTGCTAATTGACCCTAACAGAAGTTTAATCATCCACTTTAGGCTGATCAGATAGATGAACGGCAGGCGCAACAGAGACGCGATCAGTTTTCCTCTTCGATGGCTGCCCCCTCGGGATTAAATCAGTTACTATTTCCTGATCATCATCTTCTTCTTCAGGAATAATAGGTTTGACTCCAATCTGATGAGCCGATGGGCCCCTTGCCATTTCGGCCTCTTTCTTTGCAAGAGCAGCTTCGGAGGCAGATGACCATTCAGCTTTCTTGGCCACCTTACTGACCAGAGACCTTACTGACCGGAGACCTTTCAGATGATGTGACCACTTTACGGGCAGTTGTCTCTTTGGTAAATTTCCTCTTGGAGCCTCTAAGAGGACTCCTCGTCTTGCTATCCTGATCGGAGGTTCTTATCTCTTGTTCCCGATCAAAAGTACCCGAGGCAGTATTAGGATCTGGCTCATAGGTATGCTCAACCATATTTTGTTGAGGGGGAGCAATCCCCTAGGCGAGTTGGGCAGCGACCTCAGTTCGGCTAACCCTGTCAAAGTTTTTAACCCTCTCGGCTTGCTCACCAGTAACGATGTCCACCTCATACACTGGACGACCGGCACAACGAACGTCAGACAAAACATATATAGTAAGTTAAATCAAAATTTGGAAGAAAGATAAAACTCACATCGTTTGCGCCGGTTGGAAATCGTGGGGAAAAATCCCAGCTTCCGGAGTTCCGTCTCAACGAACAACACCCGACGGTCTCTGGCTTTCAAGAAGTTTGAGCAGCTTTAATCACGTTCAGGGCCTGATCCTCATTCAGCAAGGCAGGAGTCTTGTTCCATAGATCAGGATTGCAGAAGTGCCTAGGAATGCTATTTCTAGCAGTTCTCGATGAGGATCAGCAACCACAGACTTGCCCCATTCACCTCGAATGAAGAACCATGTGTTCTTCCAATATTTATTGGATAAAGGAAAACCCCAGATGAAGCCATTATGGTCTTTGTTGGACGCAGGGGTGGGACGCTGTTTATACCCACTGGGAATCCAGTGGTTGGGAGAACTAGACTAAAGATGGAAGGTACCTCCATTATCCGACTGACCCAAAGTATAAAGTTACGAATCTCTTAGGGGGTCGGGGGAAACTTAGCACCAATTTGTTCCCACAGGTGCCATAGGCTGATCAAAACCCGATAAGAATTTGGGGTGAGTTGAGCAAGAGCAATTCCAATATCAGCCAGGAACTGAGAAATGAAAGGTTAAAGGGCAGCGTAACCCCGGATGTGAGCATGGCCCCGTAAACCGCCATAGTGCCCCGAGGAGGATTCCAAATAGAACGATCACCACTTATAAAGAGTTCAGTTGATCGAAGAACATCAAATCTCTCGCTATACTTTTCGATCTCCTACTCACCCACTACATTCACCTCTGAATCGAAGGCGCTTGGTTGCTCAACAGAGAACTTCAACAAGTGGGCTTGACGTCTCTTGGGGACATCCTCCACTTTTAGCAATTGGGAGGGGATCTTCAAGTCAATCGCGGCAGAATACTTAGTCCCTGATCTGCTTCCTCGACCAGATCCTGTTGTCTTCGACATATCTATGTATGTATTAGGAGAAGTAACATGTGGGTTAGCAATGTTTGGGTCGAAATACGAAGATTGGAACTCAGGATGGGCAATTGAATAATCGACACTAAGAGCTGTGGGTTGAGTTACATGGGGGTTTTGAGAACGACCCCGCAAGATAAACTCAATCCTATATACGTTTTCCTTGTGGCCAGTTTCAACAGCTCTCATTAGCAGTTCAACAAAACAGTGACGAGTAATATGATCCATACCTGAATGATTTGAAGTGGATGAAATGTAAGCGCTGATAATGTTAAAGTAGAAAGCCCGGAGAAGATGAGAAGTTCTGAGAGATTTTGAAGCAAGAAAAAGTTTTACAGTTTGAAGAAAAGATTGCGTGAGAGGGAAGCGAAGGGTTTTTAAAATATATAATAGGAGAAGATGACGTCAAGTGCGAGTGGTGGTTGGTGTGCGAATCCCAGAGATCACACGCCATTTGAAATTTGAATTGGCCGCCGTCAGTTACATCATATGCATCAATCACATAGGCAAATCAAACGTTAGCAGTTAAAATTTAAAGATTAGCTGTCAAACATTAATGAGCATTAATGGACTACAAGACAAAATATTCCTAGATTAAACATATATCACCGAGCGAGTTCTCTATGTTGGGCAAGACGCTCGGTTTGAATGTTTAAGGGGGTATTGTTATTGGTAAAATCCGAAAAGACGACATGTCAATATAAACGCCTTATTACGTGGGAATTAGAAAATGACATGTCAATGAATAACAACTAGATCGAGCCAACCTAAGATGCTATAATGTAGCTCCCATAATACCTTGTCAAGGTTACTTAGATGGTCAGGTGGAAAGCACTTAACTAAAGTAATTGTATTGACCAAAATAAAGAAGATGGTCAGGGGGTACCCAAGATGGTCGGGTTTAGATCCCTAGTCGGAGGTAAAGGAAATTTAGTCGGGTTTGGTAGACGGCCGGCTAAAGTGACAAGTGGACAATTTTGAGACATGCTCAGAATCATAATACGACAACAACGTAAGAGTCAGCGTGATCACGACTCAAATAAGCAATAGAAGAATCTTACTCAAATAAGGTATCATGAAGCATACTCTGATAAGGAAACAAATTTCCTTAGAGCTATCAGAATCCAAAATGGGCAAGAGTCCTGATGTGATTAAAACGACTCCAATAAGTCAGGGTTTTATAGACTTACTACTACATTTCTTTTACTTGTATTCCAAGAATTAGGGTTCTATGCATGTTTAAATAGACCCTAAAAACACTCAAAAGGGTTAACGGATCATTATATATACAAGAGAGCAAGAGAGGTTGAGATTGTAACGATTTTTTCATAATGGATTTCTTCCGTCGCTGGCAACCGTGGTTTTTTCCCTTCCGAATTTTCCATGTAAAATCTTGCTTATATAATTTCTTTTTATTTTTTTTGGGCGAATAAATAATTGCCAATTCGATATACCTTGTGTGACGTGTGATCGAATTTATATAATCCCAAAAATCACCGTCAACAACAAGTATATGTATAATTAAAAATTGTAAATGTGTCTTCACTTTTCAATCTTCAGACCTCCTGTTGGTTACTGTCAGAACCCTCATCGACGTATAAGTTGGAGAAATTATGAATTACTTCTTCATATTCCATTTCATGTTGCATCCTCTTTCGAACATACTCCCAATCATGAAGGCATGTTAATACCTCCACCATCTCAGGGGTCAAAAAAGTTCTTCTAGATTCAATTATACGTTCACTAGTGTTGAATGCCTATTCTGAAGAAATTGTGGACACAAGGATAATGAGTACGTCACGTGCTAGTTGTGACAGTACTAGATACATGTTGCTATGGTTTTTCCACCATGACAACACATCAAAATTTAGGACATTCTCTTCCCTGCCACTGATTGCTTCTAGTAGAGAGAACTCAGCTTCAAGGTAGTTGTTCAGTTCGGTATTTTGAGTTTGAGTAGGTCTTCCAACTGGAGGGTGAGATGAGATGAAGAATTTGTTAAGCTCCGAATGGAAGAGGCACTCCCTAAGAAGAGCTTCCAACTACTCATCAACGAACGAGCGTCATGTTGTTTTAATAGTTGTGTGTTTACGTTGCCAACATGCACTCATAAATAGCATAAACTCCAAACAACTTGTTTCGTAAGTTAGTAAAATCTAAATTTAAATTAGTAGCAATATAATAAAGAAAAGTTTTTAACCTAGATAATTTAACCCTATGATCTAGTATAACACCTAAAGCATAGAGGAAATGAATTTTAGACCAATATTTTTTAATTTTACCTCCATTGTCTCCACTGCAGGGCTAAAATTTCATCATCTCTATAAGCGACAAATATTTCAGACATTTCAACAATCTGATGAATTACTATTGAAGATGTGGGATAATAGACCCCTGAAAGAAGAATAGTGAAATTGTAAAAAACTTTTAAAAATTTAATAACTTTTTTGCCACATACCAATCATTTTCGGATAGTTTTTGACAGCTCTTTTTAGAATTATAATAAATCATAATAAGGTTAGCATAATCAATATCATTTTGTAGCATTAAGTAAATTGAGTTCAACCTTCCCGACATATCTGTTTGGAACTTACAGGCTCGCATGTTGGATGCTTGACAGTATTTGTCAAATTCTGCCACTCTTGGATTGTAAATATGAAGCTTAGCAAATAAAAGGATGCGGAAAAGTAAATATTAAACATAAAGGATGCGGAAAAGTAAATATTAAACATAAATATAAAATTTTAAATAAAAATGAAACTACCTTTGTAGTTTGTAGAAATGTTGAGAGTGGAGAAATATTTGGTGGAGAATGTAGAGATTACAAATAGAGAATGTAGACCGTAGAACTTTAGAGTTTAGAGAAGAGATTAGAGACTAGAGAGTAGAGAATTAGAGATTTTATTAGAGAGTGGGAGTGTGCAAAGACTAGAAGAGACAAAGATGTAAGAGAACTAGAGAGAGATTAAGAGTAGAGAGAAATAGAGAATGAGAATTGAGATTTGAAAATTGAAATTGAGAGATAGTAGAGAGTGTTAGTGTAAAAATATTGGAAATGGAATGGGTATTTATAGGAAAAGTGAAAAGAGGGTAAAATGGTAAATAGGGGGAATTTGAATTTTGATAAATTGAATACCACCCCTTAACCTTTACATATTATTGAATTGGTAGAAAATAGATGCATGTATTCAAAAACCTCCCCTAAAATCTAACGGCAGTTAAAGTTCCATTAGGTTAAAGTGGGTTGATTGCTTTAAAAGACTATTGTGTCCTTAAGGGTGTGTTTGGTATCGTTTTTAAAACGATACTTTTGAAAAATATTATTAAAAATGAAGTTTTTAAGAATACAAATATGTTAGGTAGCATTTGTTAAAATTGTTGTTTTTTTTTAAAAAAAAAACTAAAAACGATGTAAATGTGTTTTGTATTGTTTTTTAAAATTGTAAAATAGTTGATGATTTGTTTTGAACCGGTAAAATACTTTTTATTATGCATTAATGGAATGTATAAGTTTGCCCTTAACCACCCTAATGGAATCTTAAGGTTGTCATGAAAGGAACGTATATTTTTTTACTCATCCAATAATAGTTGAAAGTTAACTAGAGTTTTTTTTATTTGAGTAATGCTAGACGTTTCAAATTCATTTCTCAAATTCTGTCGGAAATGATGTGTCACGTGAGGTGTCAGCATCGCACGTTAGGTGTCAACATCTTATAAATCATGAGATTATACGGTGACTGATGTGATGCTGATACCTCACGTGTCACTTTATTTGGTACCGAATTTGGAAAAAAAAATATTGCGTCTAGCATTACTCTTTTTATTTTGACCATTTTCTTCTTATTTAATCAAATATATGTTAGTAAAAAAGTATAGATGACAAGAGAAAGAATTAATTTCCATCGTACTTGTATTGAACTTACATATACACACATAGGAATTGTAAAGAGAATCCGTTTGGCTAGTGGTGGGCACGGTTGTGTGAATCGAACCGAACCGATCCGAACCGATTTTGGGTGTTTGGTTCGGTTTTACACTTGAAATCGGTTCAATTCGGTTCTAACCGAATGGACCGTATTCAATACGGTTCAGTTTCGGTTTTGGGTCTTCAAAACCGAACCGACCCGTATGAACAGAGATATATATTAAAAAAAAACCCTACATTTTTCTAACTTGTTCAGACCTATTTGATATCTCTCAACTCTATCTCTATCTTTCAACTCACTCGGTCTCTCTCTTCCGCCGTGTCTTCAACCTGCAACCCACCAGAAATCTCTCTTCCGCCTGCGATCGTCTCTCTTCCACGGTTCCGACTTCCGACTTCCGCCTACAATCGTCTCTCTTCAAGGTATTTTTCTTCTTCTTTCGCCATTCCGATCAACAATTTTCTTTAACTTTTTTCCTTTTTTGTTGTCTACTTACCTGTTTCGATCTGGTGACTTAGATTTATTTGATATATTTGAATATATTTCGTTTTATGTTGGATTTCTATTTATTTAATTTTTCTCTAACTTTGACTTTGAATTTGATTTATGTTGGTTTTCTAACTTGATTTATTTGAATATATTTTGTATTTGAATTTATTTGATTTATGTTCATTGCTTACTGAGTAACAGTTTTCTTTGATTTCGTTTTATGTTGGTTTCCCTATTGTTTATTGTCAAGCATTGATTTCGTTTTGTACAAAATTGATTACTGACTTTGATTTCGTGTCATCTCTGATCTAAACTGTTAAGGTAATTGCTAAACAGATTGTTTTCCAAAAAAATGTGTAGAGAAAATACAAAACTTTCACTTTCTAGTCTAATGAATAATGATTTAGTAGTAGAGCAGTCACAGCTTCTTTACTTGGTTTGGTGAAACTGCTCACAAAGCCGAGCATTTAGCTTACCAGAGCAATTAGCTGAGTCTCAGAGAGAGCTTGCCCTCATCTTGAAGAAGGCAAAAACTTTGGAGGCAGAGATCCCTGCAAAGATTGGCCAAGCCATGGAGGACTTTCAGGCCTCGAATAAGTTTAACGAGTATGATGGAGGCTGGAGGGGTTAATGATTCATAGTTCATACGCCTCACATGTCCTTCTGAGCTGGAGACAAGCCGTAGCCAATATGTTATATATATTGGCATACAACTTTCTTTAGTCGATTTGGTGTCATCTCTGAAGTTTAATTTTATTATAGATTGTATATTGGATTGTGTGTGTTCATATTTTATTTTGGATTGCATTTTGGACTTCTATTATTCTATGTAATTGAAGTTATTTGGATTCAATTTCTGGACTGAATTTGGTAGCTTTTTAGAAGCTACTTTTGATTGATTGGGACTATATTTATGCTTATATGTTGATTATATGGACAAATTTGATTACGTAAACAATAATTTAGTCTAAATTTGGACTGAATCAGTTGTCTAAAGGCCCAATTACAATACTAGTTGTTAAAAAGGTAAAAATGAAATGAAAAAAAAAAATTGAGCCCAATAGGCCCAAAATCGAATTGAACCGAACCGAACCGAATCGACATTAGGGTGTTCGGTTCAATTCGGTTTTGGGTTCAATACGGTTCGAACCGATTCACATTTTTAAAAACCGAATATAACTCGGTTCAATACGGTTTTAGCCAAAATCGAACCGAACCAAACCGTGCTCACCCCTACTTTTGGCTTTTGATCGATGTGGGATGATGGTGGACAACCAATTCACAACACCCCATACCGGATGTCTACCATTTTATTACATATGGATTTTGTTGGTTGAATAAAGGCCTAAAGATGTTATAATGTCAGAAGATTCAGAACTTCAAGGTTCGTAATGGGGTGTGAAAAGTAGTTAGAGGAGTGAGTGTAAGGCCTAGAAGGCCTAGAGCTTTTAGGTAGACAACTCTAATACGGGGTAGGTAAGGCTAGTACTCTACAAAGACTTGTAAGTTGGATACTAGATTTCCATCTGAGTGGCGATATTTACACTCCTTTTTATACGTGCACACCATTAATGTTTTTTTAAAATATGAAATCTTGTAAGCACACCCTACACATTACCATATATGACTTTGCTTCTAATTTTTAAAAATATTATAAATAACAAAATTATAAAATAATATATATACATATATATATATATCCCATTTTTCTTTATTTTACCTAAAACAAAATAAAAAATGAAAAAAATGAAAAACGCATAAACAAAACTAAAAAACAATGACATCTCTTTCATCTTCATCTTTATGCTTCTTACATCGTTTTCCTATCACTTTTATGTTTCTTATTTTTTTTTTCTTGTTTTGATGTCACTTTTGTGTTTCTTATTCTTCTTTTTCTTTTTTCTAGTTTTTGCGTTGATTTTTTTAATATAAAACACAAAATTAAAATAGGCTTTATTATTATTATTATTATTATATAAATAAAGCCGCACTCCTCCCAAATTTTGGAGGAGGAGGTAACATCTTTTCTAATCTAGGGTTTTTGTTTTTATTTATTAGTTTTAATTCGATTTAGTTTGTTAAAAATTTTAAAAAGTAAATAGTTATAAGAAATTATTATATTTTTGAATTAAAATATCAATAATTAAATTTAAGGATAATGTTGGAATTTTGAAAATATATAAATTTCGGATGTACATACTGTTTTAAAAGGGTGCAAATATCGCCACTCTTTTCATAGTGAAACGATTTTTGTTGGATGAGTTCTTGTGATTTTTTCATGGTTAAGTTTTCAATGTAAAAATATTGGTGTTCATCATTTACTTACTGCTCATTCATATTGCATGCTTGTTGGTTTTTTATTTGTTGATTGAATTATTTTTGTGTTGATGTTCAAATGGAAATATGTTTATGATTGTTGTTTTATTTACATATGTTAACTATAATTAAGTTAAATTTATGCAAGTGATTAGATAAGTTTGTTTACATTTGTGATTGATTCATTAGTTGAATATATGATATGGTTAATGATTGATAAAATGTTGTGTTTAAGACCATCTCCAACCCATTGCACCAATTTGTTGTAACTTTACAGCAAAATATAGCAACTTCCACTCCATCATCTCCAACGTTTTACACAAAATCTTACTCTAAAATGAATATTCCCTAAATATTCAATTTTTTATTATTTCTCAACAATTAACATTTTACTCTTTAATTAACATAATATTACAATAATTTAAGAAATTAACAAGTTAGTAAATTAAGAAATTAAATTTAATTAACCAAAAGCTTTAGATAATTAAAAGGATACAATTGGAATACATTTGATTTAACAGAGGTAAAACTGTGATTAAACAAACCTTTTAAATAAGGGATACAATCATAATAGATTTTATTGAATGATGGTCGATATGTGAATAAGTAAAAATTGAGGGAGTTAAAAAAAGAAAAACAAAACAACAAAGTAGCGCAAATGGAGAGTTGGCGCTTGATCTGCGTTGGAGAAATGGAAGCTGCACTCTGGTGTGAAGACTTGCGCAGTGTTGGAGTACAAAGCTGCAACAAAATGGAAATTGGCACTCCCATTGGAGATGCCATAAGTCATGTTTAGATTCTAAACATTATACTGTTTCATGTAAAGGTGATAGGAAGAATGTCAAGAAGAATAAACAAACAAAAGGAACATTATGTTGCATAGCAAGCACTTGGAGGGTCAGACTATCATATGAATAAATTACTAATTGTTTAATTCTTTTTTTTTATATTATCTCTATCCATCTATCTTGAATATGTATTTTTTTAAGCTTTTACCATTGGTAGATTTGGAGCCGCTGACTCCCTAAACTTGTCTAGCTACCAACTGAGCTACGCCCCTAGAGACATTACTAGTTGTTTAATTGATTGCGCATAAATGACTGTTTTAAGAAAGATCTCTAATGCATATTTTCGTTGTCTTAAAGAATTGCTCTTTCTTGTTACTGATAATGATGTATATTGACTATATTCTAATTGTTGATCAGGGCGATTGAGGTTTTGAAGTTGCAGCCAAACAATACCTAGTCAATTAAGTACTTAATCAGGAATTAACTACATCACATTGTATACAGAATAAACCTATTGGCTGGTTCTATTGGTTCTCTCTGATGTAGTCTTGACAAGCATTAACATTTGTTATATTGTCTGAGTATTATGAATGGTGGCCCCAGAAGCTGATCATGCCAATTTTGATCTTAATGACTCCTTTGCCGAAAAATCCGACATTACCATCATCAGGATAAAAGAAACAGGGCTGAATCACAGGGGGTAAATGGAAAGCATCTCTGTCTGGATTTTTTTTTTAAGTGCTGCATAAATTGCAAGGTTGTTAAACAGATGGTTTGCAAACTCTGCGACATCAAGTCATCAACTATGCTAAAACAAATGGGCATGCTTTTCCACTGATTAGTGTAGCCTCACTAGCTTCAAACTCCTCACAAGTGACATTCTGCCTACACTCACTGAATTCTTTTTTTCTTCTTCTTTTGATAGGACACAGCTAGGGATAACCTTAAATAATTGTGATTAGGATTAAATAAGAGAGCTAAAATCATAATCTAATGAATTGTATTCACCTATTCAAATTAAATGAAACAAACAGTTTCTCAAATTTCATTAAAAATTTGATAATCTTTATCCATTATAGTCCTTGCTCGTCCTTCACAATGCAGGTGACGATACAAGCATGAAACTTTCCGATTTGTGAAAGACAAAACCCATATGCAAAGAAAAATGGATCCTGAATATATCTTCCATTAATCTACTAAGGAACATATCATAGTGCAAACACTCCATTGCGAAAAGATCAAATGGATGCTCCTAGTTGGGGGCCATCGAAAAAAAAGAGCTCAGACTTTTGCAGTACTTTTCCCATCTTCTTGATGCATGTATTCTCTCTTCATTTCTTCCAAGACAGCATCATTGGTGCTGCAAGAAACAAAGCTCTTAGGATTTTTTATTAAATGTGACGCAAGTAAATTACCATATTTTTCACAATTTTAAATTTAAGCAGTTATGATGTCCCACAGAAAACAGACCAATTTTTACCTATGGCAATCTTAAACACCTTAAAAGTGTACCAAACAAAAGGTAATTATAATGAGAAAGGTTGCAAATACTAGAGCTTGCATAGATTCTTTGTATAACAAATTAAAGAATTTTCTTTGGATGTTCAGTTGGAGTGGACAAAACTGAATGTTGCAAGAAAAGCAGTCACAAACAGACACTATCTGAAATTAAGATATAGGCACTATGGTAACAAAAAAAAAAGCTAATTAGAGTATATCTCTACCGGTACATTAAGTTTAGTGTGTCAAATTTCTAATAAGAAAATGCAATGTGATGTGATACGGACAACTTAAGGCTCCCAAGGTTCAAGTGCACTAGGATGCATAACCAAGTATGGGCAGTATCGGAAAGAGAACAAATATAATCAAGTTGCAAAGGTGCAAAAGCGAAGGTCCCTATGGCACTGTTTGGTGCGCGGGATTGGATTGGACTATTTTATGGGATTGGATTGGATTAAGATGGGACTGAGATTGGATAGGATTGGATTGGACTAGACTGGACTAAATTAATACTATACTGTGTTTGGAGAAATATGGGACTGAAATGAATTAATACCATCTTTTGTTTGGTGAAACATGGGATTGGATAAAATATAATCGTTTTTTTCTTTTTTTTGAAAAATTCCAATCCTCGTTATAAAAGAAAAAGAAAATTAAAAAAATAAAGAACATGAACATTTTTTTTTTGGTGATCTGGCATCTCCATCTTTGGAGAGAGACAAAATTAAAAATTTCCAGATCTCCATCTATTTTTTCTTGAAGGACCAGATCTCCATCTCCATCTTTTGAAACATCAAGATTCGATTTCCATCTTCTTCAATCATCACCACCATTCATTTTGGTTTTTCTCAATCAACATAATCGGTTAAAGAAAAAAAAAATTCTACATTGAAAGATCTGGGTTTGATTTCCATCTTCTTCTTCAACCTTCAATCATCATCACCATTATATTTATATATATATATATATATAAATATATATATTTTTCTCAATCAACATCAATTAAAGACCAAAAAAAAAATCTTTTTTGGAAGATCTGGGTTCGATTTTCATTTTCTTCTTCAACCATTATCCCTATTCATTTTTATTTTCCCAATCAACATCATAAACATTTATAGAAGACAATTTTTTTTAAAAAAAATCATCACCAGGTGGCGGAGATGGTGTGGTGGTGGCTGCAGCTTGGTGTTGGCGGTGGAACAGTGGAGTGGTGGTGGCTGTAGCTTGAGTGGTGGGTGGCGGAGATGGAGTGGTGGTGGCTGCAGCTTGGTGTTGGCGGTGGAACAATGGAGTGATGGTTGCTGCAATTGAGCATTATTGGGAGATGTGGGTTTTTGCTTTTAATTGAACAAAATTGGGAGATCTGCAATTGAGTGGTGGTGGAATAATGGAGTGAGTTTTGTTTTAATTTTTTTCTTGAGAAAGAATGATCGGGAGAATTGATTACCAGATTTTCCAAAATAATTTTTTTTTTAAATTGTCATGCCCAACGCCGGACTAAATAAGCCCACCTATTTGGTGGGTTTAGTAATCCTGCAAAATGCAGGACTAAATCATTAAAAATGGGCCCCATCGGATTAAACAATCCAGTCCAAAGAAGTGTCCAAACATGTGATTGGATTGAATTTAGTCCAATCCCAGTCCAATCCCAGGTGCCAAACAGGCCCTAAAAGAGTAAATTGAGAAGCAGTGGTTCAGCGTTACCAGATCATCTAATTGATAAAAAGTTAAGTTCTAATTACTACCTAAAATTGAGTGAAGGAGCCATTTAGACCATGAATGATCATATGCAATGCAACAACAGACATTGACAAATTCACATTGCCTGACATGCATGAAACTTGGTTGATTCAGAACAGATCCTAATTTATAGACTTAATCACCTCCCACCAGGACTACTGTTGCCTTCACCATACCTTATATTTCTTAGCAACTATGTAAGGATCAAAATGTACAACCTGCTGAAGTAGCTTTATATACTTTTCATAATACTTAGCAATCCCAGGTAAACACCGCAAATCAGAGGGCCCTTGGAGGTGCAAGCGAAGCAATAACACTTTCATAATAATCATATTCCAGTAAAGCAAATTATTACAAACTGACACTTCTTTATTTGACAACCACAGGTAAAAGGGTAAAACATGACTGAAAATGACCATATTGTTCCAAAATATAAATGATCAATGGCATAATGCTACAAAAAAACATTTAACAATAGGTATAAACTGTTGTGGATGGAAATAAAAGGGCGTGGGGTGTGTTGGGTTATGCAACTTCCTTTTGAAATTCATGCTATTGGACCTTGTGATATAACGTAGTTACTGCAAGCTAAGACAGATCATATATTTGCCTAGATGTTTCATAATTCACAAGCAATGGAATATATTTACAACCGATCTTGGTTATAGCATCACCCTAGTAATTATCTATTAGAATTTCTCTAGAAAGAGGGCCACTCTTGGAAACATTTCATGATCCCAGAGTAAAAATCTGTAATCATTGAATAGAAAACTAAAACCAGTACACCAAATAGTTGATCAAATTAAGGTGAATTAGAGGTATGAAGCTTGGAGCACACTCTATGGAGATTATCTAATGGAATCCATCAAATCCACAGTGCTCAACTCAACCAAGAGCAATAGCAGACTTTTGACTAACTCTTCGCTGGGTGTCAATTTGGGACAAAAGGGTATAATCATAATCCATATTTTCACAGAAGCATTTCCTCAATGAAATAAATGCTGGCAATCAGCCCATTGCCCTACATACTGCTATAAACTAATAAACACAAGAATGTTAAATTCCTTAAATTAGAGCAATCACTTTATGCAAATATGTTAAGCAAAGGGTACCAGCAGCCATTTGACCTTTAATTAAGCAGAAAAAAATTCAATATTTTCAATATCGAAATCGATCAAGACTGCACCCACAACAGTCAAATTAAGTGCATAACCAATTTGGACAAATGCTAATTCAATCACAATTCACACATACATTTAAGAGAGAAACGAACATACTATAGATGAAGACAATTGTTCAATTCTTCAGCTTGTTTGCGACACTGCCATACAACCGAAAGGGTTCTCCCAGCAGCACATTGAGCATATATCGACGTGTAATGTTCGCATTCTTTGAGAGCCTTTTGCTTCATTTTGCTTCGTAAAGCTAACAAATATATCAAATGCCAAATGTTGATCATTATACAATTTTAACCATAACCTCAAATAAATTTTGTAATCAAAAACGGGTATTCAATAGGGTTTAAAGTGATAACAATACACAATAATTAATTAATACCTTCTTCTACTTTCTTCTTCACGTGATTCTCACGTGCTTCTTGTACGTATCCCATTTCACAGAGCCCTAAGTCCAGACCTGATTATCACTCTCTTGTTCTGTGTTTAAGTCTTCGATGAGGAAGGAGAGATGCGAGGTAAGAGAAGCAGTGACTTCGTCACTGCGTTGCTGCTATTTAAGTGTAGCTACAGCGTATAGCACTCCAGATATTAGATATGGCTTTTGGGCCTCAGTTCAATCCAAGAGTGAGTGGGTAATGGGCTGTATAGCTTTCAAAAGGTTGAGGGCCGGGCCGCGCAGCCCATCTAAAAAAATGTCGATGATGGTTTACGGGCTGGGCCTAGAGCCTAACGCAGCCCAACCCAATGTTCAAGTCTCCTCACGTGATTTTTGTTTCCATAGTTGGGGATTGCTTTTTGGTCTGAAGTCTTTTTTTTTTGAATTATGAAAATTCTAACTAATTTTAACTAGGGGTGTGCCCAAAAACCGTCAAACCGAACCAACCCGTCTAACCCAACCCAAACTTTATGGATTGGTTCGGTTTCATATAAAAAAAAATTATTAATCGGTTTGTTATTTAACAACCGATCAAAGATTGGTTCGGTTTGGGTTGCTCAAAATAAAAATCATATAACCTAAACCAACCAATATATTTAATAAAAGTCAAATCCATATTTCTTAGATTTTGTAACTTTTATTTATACTTATTTTCATTCAGTGTCGTCAATCATTCGGTATTGTAACATTCCCCTTTCTTTTATATATTCTATTTTTTTAATAAATAAAATATAATTACTCCTCCCTTCCGATGCATGTTAGAATATGAGTTTTATTTTTATTTTTCTGCTATGATACATGTTATAGTTAATAGTAATAATATATTATTTTAATTTTTTAAATAATTAAATAACATCAATATTTAATATTTTTATATTTAAATAATTTTTTTACAATAATACAAAAAATGATTTTGGGTTCAAACCTATACCGATAAATCAAACCAAACCAACCCGACTTTTTTTGGTTTGGTTTGAATCGGTTTGATAAATCACATTAGTTTGGTTTTGGTTGAAATATAGCCAAACTGAAACATATTGGTTTGGTTTGACATTGAGCTTCAACCCAAACCAAACCGAAAATACACACCCCTAATTTTAACCCTTATTTTTCTTTCTAAAAATACCCTCAAAATCTTCATAATATTACAAAATAAAAAATAAGTAAATTGAAAAAAGGGGAGAAGGTTGCCGACCTTTTCTTTTATGTTGGAAGAGACTGGTGACCTCCTTCTTGATGATAGAGCCTCCTCTTTGATCGGAGGAGGTCGCCTCCATGATGTTGGAGGAGACCATCAACCTCCTCCTTAATGAAAGAGAAGGCCATCAACCGAACTCCTTCAATCAACCGGAGATATGATAAATCCATTTTTTTATTACTTTATTTTATTATTTTATTTTTGATTAATAATTTCACTAACTTTATTTTTATATCAAATTAATAATTGTTAAGGATATAAGTATCTTTTTATTAATTTTTTAAATATTGATATTTAGACCTTATAAATAAAAAATTAAAAAACAAACATATTACCCATATTTAGATTTCACACTTTTTAAACTTCAATAATGTTCAGATATGTTCAGATTTAAGATGAAAAAACAAACATTACCTTAATCTTTTGTCAAGTGAGATATATACATATATATATATATATATATATATATATATATATATATATATATAATTATGGTGTGTTTACCAACAAGTAATCCCAATGAGGGAAAGAAAAATTAATCCCTGATTTGTGATTACAATATTTACTAAAATCAATTGGGAATCAGATTATACGGGTCTCACATACAAATCAAGAATTAAGTTCATGTTGGAAAGGGAACTTAATTTCCCCTATCACCTCATGAATCAAGTTCCATTTCTTGATTTAATTTCCCATAAAACTTAATTCCCCTTCCTTTCATTTCTTATTATACCGGTTACTAAAATCTTCAAAAGAAAATCCAAGAAAAGGAAAAAGTGGTGGTAGGGGTCCAATAAGATAAAGCCATGAATTGATAATCTTTGACTTGTAGCGAAGCATAAGCAAAATAAACAGTTTCTAAAACTTCAAATTACCATTGTGTCAACTAGGGGTGGGCACGGTTCGGTTCGGTTCAGTTTTGGGTAAAACCGAACTGAACCGAAAATATTTCGGTTTACCTAAAATTGAACCGGTTTAAACCGAATAAGAAATGGTAACCGAACTGAACCGAACTGATTTTAATCTGTTCGGTTCGGTTCGGTTCGGTTCATTTTGGTTTTGGGTCTAATGGGCCTTATGGGCTTGATGGGTTTAATGAGTCATTTTAATATGTTTTAAAATTTGATGGGTTTTTGGATTCTAATTTTGGGCCAAAGTTCATAAATTTTAATAGTTTAAACCCAAAAAAATCCAAATCAAACCTAACTAATAAATAATAATATTTAATAAAAGAAAAGAAGTAGGTTAGGGTTTTTTTTTTTTACTTATATAGGCGGTTTAATCGGTTCAAACCGGTTTTTGGGAAACCAAACCGGTTTGAACCGAAAACTTTTCGGTTTTTAATTTTTTAAACCGGTTTAAACCGAATTCATTTTATGAACCGAACCGAACACCCTTTTTTTGGTTCGGTTCGATTCGGTTCGGTTCGGTTCCGAACTTAGTGCCCACCCCTAGTGTCAACTAAAAAGAAAATGGTTTTTAGCCGACATGATAAAGAATAAAAATGAAATTTGGAAGACATTTTGCCAGAATGAGAGGTGATGAAAATATAGAATTGATCCGAGTAGGCCCTTTTCATACGTTGGTGACTTGGTGTTGATGAGAAGGTGGTCAAAAAGGAAGAGAAGAAAGAAGCGAACATTTTAAAGAATAAAGATGGCAACCCCACTTTGGATATCCATAGAGCTATCAAAAAATAAGGGCATATATTTTCGAATTTAGACTATGAAAAATCATCTCATTCATTTTTTATGTGGACCTGGATCCTCTTTTTACCGACCTTTTAAAATATGTAAGTGATTGTTGATAAAGTGATTGTGAAAATTAATCATATTTTAACTACGCATTCATGACAATGCTCATGTATCATGAGATTATATATGAGATCATGAAAAGATGAGGTAAGGAGAGGATCCAAATCCTTTTTATGAACCCTCCGACCCTCATGCAGATTTAATGTATATGTACACACACGTATATTTACATGTATCGTAAGTGCAAACTCCTGGACGTAATTTACGTTCGGGTTCATTGATTGTCGAATTATGTCGACAATCGGACTATAGAGCTATAAAACTGATTGCCACATAATTAGTTATGTTTGGAGTTTACATCCGAGAAAAGTGGCATAGCCACTTGGAGACCTGAAGAGGCCATTGCCCTAGACCTATTTTTTTTAAAAGAAAATTTACCTTGGAAATTTTGATATTTACATTTATTCTAAAAAATTTCTTGTAATGCCTCTTCAGTCCTCAAAATTTAAGGAAGCTGGCTTTGTCTCTGAATGAGAGAGATCGAGATCCATCATTTAGCTAACAATTTTTTATTCCTATTGTAAAATTACATTTCAAAATTAAAGATATATTCCACAAACTTAAGTAGTATTCTTATTAGTTTTAGTAATGTGTTTGATATATAATATTTAAAGACAGATTTCGAGTTCAAAGTCCACAAAAAATTATTTGTTTGATATTAGTTCAGATAGTATCCCGCTACTATTTTTAGATATTCAATGGGAATACTCTTAACTAAATACATCTACTTCTTCTTCTTCTTTTTTATACAGTTTTTGTATTTATTATTTACAAGTTAAGAACTATATTTGGATTGTAATCAAACGAGCCTGATTTCTGTTACAAAAAAAAATTGATTTCCAGTATTTCCTTTAAAAAAATTTATTGAGGTACAAAACAGTTTTGATTCACAAAACAAAACAAAACACCAACGAAAATTTCCGGATTACAGATGCGAACAAAATACAAATGAAACCAGAAATTTGGTATCAAGAATCCTACAATCGAGTCCCGTGTTTCACACGGTGTCCTTAAGACAAATTCGCCTTCAATGCCGTATGTGTTTGGTGTTTGTCCCCCAGGATATACGATTCACAGTGGTTGTGTATTAACACTACCACTATTAGCGAACTCAAATTACGATCTGAACTTAGCACAGAAGAACACAAAACCGAAGAACAAGAGCAAGAAGGATAGGACAAACACTGATAAACTAAGGTTGCAAAGCAGAAGACTAATTTTTAAGAGATTGTGATATTCGTGTGTTTGAAAGAATGAGAAGACTCAATTTATAACAATTAATTATAGGGAATTGAACTGACGATAAATGTACCTAATTGAGGTCCAAATTTCCTAGCTTTTGTTCTGGTTTTCGAACGTATTTTTGTATATAAGTGTTTGTTGAGCCTTATGTAGGTACATATTCCCTATTTCAAGGTTTTGAGCTTAAAAGATTAGTTGGGAAGCAAAATGAGCCAAAAGATAATATATCGGAAGTCTTCAAAGTTGCCATGGTCTCACCGTCAACCCAAACCGCGACGTGATTCATGGTCAACCATGGCAAGTTTCCACAGTGGATCCTTCGTCGAGCCAGAACGCGACACATAGACCACGGCACAGGTCAACTCTGTTTTCCAAAGGTTAGTGGGCTGAAATTGTAAAGTACCCATACATAACACCTAAATTTCGGGGTCCATAACTCCCTCCTCAGATTGAACTAGGTTTTGTACCATCTATTTTTAGAAAGCCCCAGAAGTCTACCTTCTAGTGGCTTTTATAGACCGCAATTCTGGGTTTTCTAGAGAGAGTTATGATTGTTTTTGTAACGGTGCGCGAGACTGAAAACCAGACAAAGGCAGAGGCTTTGTGCAAAACACCCAACTTTTGGGGGGCATATCTCCCTCCTCAGATCGAACCACAATGAGTTCCATATATATTTGGAAAGCCCCATAAGTCTACTTGCCAAAGGCTTTTACGGATAACAATTCCGAGCTTTCTAGAAGGAGATATGCACGTTTCCGTAATAGTGCGCGAAGCTGAAATTTCTTACCAGTGTGCGAGGCGACCTGTGAGGCGACCAAACTCACTCGCCTCACTACTCGCCTCATCTTCTGCCCAAAATTCACAGCTGGCAAGGCGACCTGTGAGGCAACCATTCTGCTTGCCTCGGCACTCGCCTCGGAGCATGGAATGGCCAAAATGGTCCTTTCGCACCCCAATTCATCCTCAAACTTTCCCTAACTATAAATACACTATTTTCTTCTCTTTTCTTCAAACAAAAAGACCGGGCAGCAGCACAAAAACCCTGTAGGGAAAAATACGAAAAACGCAGCGAAAGCGAGACTAAAAATGAATTTAGTATAGTTTAAATTTTTTTAAATATTTGAACCTTAACCCTTTAATTAATTAAACATACATATATTCAAAAGATATCATACCTCTTGTCGCGTGATCCGATTGAATTAGCGTCGATGGTAATCCGCAAGATCTTCCAATCCGATCACGAACGTGAATCACCTAGGAGCGTGGTCTCTCTATTCTTTGAATTGCGTACCTGAGAATGGAAAAATGAAATCTTCTTTCTTGATCGTTAATCACAAAAACTCCAAGAGCCTAGAAAGATCATTCCGGTCACTTTTGAATTCACAATCGTTATGATTGAAACTCGCATGAACCTAAATCGAAAGTGTGCACAAATTTTTTTTATGTAAAGGCTTGCAAGTGCACTATCGAATTTAGAACTATTTTTCTCTCTTCCTCTTGGCCGAATTTTCACTATGTTCTAGAGTTGAAATTATTTTTTTTATTCAAAAGTAAGAGAATAAAAAATTCTTTCTCTAAAAAAAAACTTTTTTTTTTCTTATATCACTATTAATTCCGAAATTAATAATATATATAGGTATACAAATCCTTTCCTAAAGAGGATTTACTTGGTGGGCAAGAATTCTATCTCTAGGTGGATTTACTTGGTGACAAAGAATCATTTTTGCAAAAAAAAATTCTTTTCCACACCAAGACACATAATCCAACTCAAATAGTATATTTGTGATTATATTAAAGACTTCCTTATTTGATTAGATAAAAAAAAAATCTTTATTTATCTACTTACCAAATTAAGTTTTTTATATTTATTATACTACTATAATAGTATATTACTAGGAAACATAATTCCTAGTCAGAAAAAGATTTTAATTTTTAATTAAATAATTAATTTCCATTTAATCAAACAATAAAATAAAATAATATTTTAGGCTATTATTATAGCCTTGCCGCCCACACACAAAAATTATGGGCCAAATATTATTTTCTTATTTTATTTAATCCATTCAGGTTTTAAATAAAAGCCCATATGTGAACCAGATCCATTCTTACTAAAAGAAACTAGCCCACTTGCCTCTCATTAATATATTAATATAATTTGAGCAGCCCATTAAATAGATAATGTGCAAATTATATTCTTAATATATTAAATACAATTCTAGATGGACCCATAAATTTGTCCGGTAGAATATATCAAGTGATCCATGCAAGTCCGTGTGGATTGAAGATCTTTGCTGGCTATCTAAATTTAAGCTTCAATAGACATAACCTAATCACAATCAACAAATGATTCACTTAGGCCCGATCTATTAATTTTAGCTCATTCCACTAAAGAGCTAAAATTGAACTCTTAAATAAAGATAGAATAAGTAAGAAGATGTTTCTCATTCATACCCTAGACAATCTTATTGGAGATAATGTATCCTCGTGTATAATATCAGTAATCGCCAAGAGCTCATAGATCACCTATAGCTCTCCTAGTTACCATATTTACTCATATGACCATGTTTTGAACTTGGGTATTTTGACTTGTCCAGAAGCCATGTTTTCAATAGACATTATCGAAAACTCAACATTGAGATTTAATATCCAATACCTCAAAATATTCATCTGATAATATTATACTCTCATTCAATAAATTGAGCCACGATGTTTATATCTATAAATGAAGTCCTCTATCGATTAACAAATGAATACCACCAAACTATCGAGGATAGACTATGCTATATAATCATACTCATTGATAGCTCAAATGATAACACTTGCAATCATAAGTCCATCATTTATGTCAGGATTAAGATAGACTCTCCGGTTGTCCTCATAATGAAAAGACTTGTATCTACTGACGGTTCTAGATAAAATATTTCATTGTGATCATGTTCAATGCACCCAGTGCACAAGATTCTCTTACTCGATAACTCTTTCGGTGATTTTAGACTCATCATAACTCATTTGATCCCACTCAAATGCCAGTAAAAGAATTCTACAACTTTATCAAGATAAAGATGCCCAACCTTTAATTTAAGTTGTGAACATTTATTCAAGACTAACTAAAGAATTGTGTCTACCTCATACATATCCAGATGTACGAACAATTCTTCCTTTCTCATAGTCTTTTGACCTTATGATTATTTACTTTGACAATTATCATTATAAATGCTATAAGATTTTGTAAAACCAGAAATCACTTTATTAATATGAAAAGATTTTCAATTACAATATTACACTCTTTCTATTGAGCATAATCCTAACAATCTCCCACTTGCGCTATAGCAAGTGTGTCATATCTCTCATTCCCATGTTCTCTAGGTGCCCATCAAAACTCTTATGAGGTAGAGCCTTTGTGAAAGGATCCGCTAGATTTTCTGCTGACGCGATTTTGGTAAATGTCATGTCACCCCTATGCACAATCTCCCTTAAAAGATGATACTTCCTTTCAATGTGTTTACCTCTCTTATGACTTCTTGGTTCTCTTGAATTAGCCACTGCTCCACTGTTGTCACAATAAATAGTGATCTGCTTATTCGCATTAGAAACTATTTCCAAGTCAATCAAGAATTGGCGGAGCCAAACAGCCTCTTTGGCAGCTTCACATGCATCAACATACTCAGCTTCCATGGTGGAATCAGCAATACATGATTGCTTGATACTCCTCCATATGACTGCTCCTCCTCCTATAGTAAACACAGATCCTGATGTGGATTTTCTAGAGTCAGAATCCGACTGGAAATCAGAATCTGTATACCCAATGATAGTTAAATCCCCTCTAGAGTATACAAACATATAATCTCTTGTTCTCTTGAGATACTTGAAAATATGCTTGACTGCCGTCCAGTGATCAGGACCAGGTTTCGATTGAAACCTGCTAACTATGCCAACAACAAAACAAATGTCTGGTCTAGTGCGGAGCATTGCATACATGAGACTTCCAACTGCCGAGGCATATGGAACTCTACTCATGAATTGCTCTTCATGCTGATTCTTAGGAACTTGTTCCTTAGAAAGTTTGATTCCATGTCTGAAAAGTAACATACCTTTCTTGGAATCCTGCATGGAAAACCTAGACAATATTTTGTCTATGTATGAAGCTTGGGATAATGCAATTGTTTTATTCTTTCTATCCCTTATTACTTGGATACCTAGAATAAAACTAGCTTCTCCTAAGTCCTTCATATCAAATTGTTTTGCTAACCATTCTTTTACTGATGTCAATACACCTGCATCGTTTCCAATGAGTAGTATATCATCAACATAAAGAATTAGGAAAACCAACTTGTCGCCCTTTATTCTTTTATATACACAAGGTTCGTCAGGATTCTGAATAAATCCAAAACCTTTCACAGCTTGATCGAACCTTATGTTCCAGGATCTGGATGCCTGTTTTAATCTATATATGGATTTCTGCAACTTGCATACCTTTTCCATTTGGCCCTTTTCAATGAATCCTTCTGGTTGCATCATATAGATGCTTTCGTCAAGATTTCCATTAAGGAAAGCTATTTTGACGTCCATTTGCCAAATATTTAGATCTAAAGATGCTGCGATGGATAAGAGTATCCTAATGGATTTAAGCATGGCCAAAGGAGAGAAGGTTTCCTCGTAATTGATACCTTCTTTCTGGGTGTAACCTTTAGCTACCAATCTAGCTTTAAAAGTTTTCACATTTCCATCCATACCTCTTTTCCTCTTGTATACCCACTTGCACCCAATGGGTTTTATCCCTTTAGGCAAGTCTACAAGGGACCAGACTTTGTTATCGAACATGGATTCAATCTCAGATTGCATTGCCTTTTACCAATGACGATAATTAACATCCTCCATTGCTTCCTTATAAGTGTAAGGATCATCGTCGTCTTGGAGATTCTTCACTGATTCTCCCAGACCGATGTATCTCTCGGGTTGTTTACTAACCCTCCCACTACGACTAGGAATGGTAGGTTGTTGATTTTGTGTTGGAGTGGAACTTTCAATTGGGCTAGGTTGTAAAACCTCTTGTGGAATTGTATCTCCTAACATCTCATTCAGGACAATTCTACTTTTGGACACAAAATTATTCATATAGTCCTTTTATAGAAATGAAGTATTTGTTGAAACAAATTCTTTTAGATCTGAAGGCCTATAGAAATAATATCCTTTAGTTCTTTTTGGATACCCCACAAATATACATGTTTCCAAACGGGACTCCATCTTTTCTGTCTTTCCTTTTAACACATGTGCAGGACAGCCAAATATCCTCAAGTGTTGTAAACTAGGTTTTCACCTAGTCCACAACTCATATGGTGTTTCAGGAACCAACTTAGATGGTACATCGTTTAGAATGTATATTGCAGTTTGTAGAGCTTATCCCCAAAAAGAAATAGGATGCGTTGAATAACTCAACATTGACCTAACCATGTCTGAAAGAGTTCTATTTCTCCTTTCTGCCACCTCATTTTGTTGAGGTATACCTGGTGCAGAAAACCAAGAAACTATCCCATTATCAATAAGATATTGCTGAAACTCACCAGATAGATATTCTCCACCACGATCAGATCTCATGATTTTTATGTGTTTCTCAAGTTGATTTTCTACTTCAGCCTTGAATGCTTTGAACATGTCAAAAGCATCCGACTTATGTCTCATGAGATACAGATAGCCAAATCTCGAGTAATCATCTGTGAAGGTGATGAAGTACTCATATCCACCTCTAGCCTGAATGCTCATAGGACCACATACATCAATGTGTATTAATCCTAAACATTCAGTGGCTCTTGCACCTTTGGTTGTGAATGACCTTTTGGTCATTTTACCTTCCAAACAAGATTCACAAGTTGTTAGATCATCAACCTTTAAGTCACTTAAAGGTCCGTCACATACCAATCTTTTAATCCTATTAAGGTTAATATGACATATGCGTAAATGCCAAAGGTAGGTTTCATCTTTTGATAATTTTACTCTTTTATGATTAGGTTCCGTTAATTCTGTGTCTAACGAGTGGGAGATATTTCTATGCAAAAAGAATAGACTGTTTTCCAATGTACCTTTGCAAATAGTTTTGTCATTCTTACTAATAATAAAAGCTTTATTAAAAGTAACTGAATATCCAAATTTATTTAAACAAGAAACTGAAATTAAATTCCTCTTGAATTGAGGTACATAATAAACGTCTATTAAATCTAAATGCCTATTAGAATCTAAAATAACTCTAATATCTCCCACTGCACTTGCAGACACTAACGTTCTGTTGCCCAAGCGCAAGTTGATTTCATCTTTATTCAGACTTCTCCTTTCTTGGAACCCTTGTAAGAAATAACAAACATGATTAGTGGCTCCAGAGTCTATGATCCAAGAATCTGTAGAATCTTCCAGAAAACATGTTTCAAGATAATTAATATTACCTTCTTCCTTCTTATTCTGGGACTTTGGGCAATTTATTTTCCAATGTCCCTTTTCACCACAAATGAAGCATTTCCCTTTGATCTTGGTTACTTTCTTGGTTTCCTTCTTTGTAGGCCCAAGTTGCTTTTTCTTCTGTTGTTTCTTGACCTTCTGACGGGTCTTAACAGTAGCAACTTTACCAACCGAATGAATCTCTTGACCTTTGTTATTCACAAGGATCTTTTCAGCGATTTGAACATCTTGCATCAGCCTTGCAAGGTATATTCCTTATTGTTCAAGGTGTAGTCCAACTTGAACTGATAAAGGAATCCGATAGTGAGTTGACAATCATGTCAATTTTTGTCTCACCATCTATCTCAGCACCATTAAGTTCTGCAACATTGAGATGTGCTATGACTTTCATCATGTGATCTTTCACAGCCTGTCTAGGTTTTATCCTAAGATTCATAAAAGCAGTCACTGCCTCTCTCTTAGTCGACCTAGACCTCATAGCAAACATCTCTTCTAGAGACATCATTATATCAGCAGCAGACTCTATTCCTTCATGCTGCTGTTGCAACACGTCAGAGATAGTGGCCATAATGTAACATTTGGCCATATCATCTGAAGTCTTCCATTGCTCATACTCATCTCTTTGCAAAATATTAGATTCATTATTAGGAAGGGGTGGTTTAGGAGTAGTCAGAACAAACTTATGCTTTTCACTTTGTAGCAACAACCCAATTTTCCTTTTCCATGTGACATAATTATCTCCAGTTAAAGTGTTATCTTTCAGGATGTTCATAAGTGATGAAGTCATGATTTCTGAATAAAACAAAATTATATATGAGCAAATAATCATGATAAAGCACTTTTTAAATATTTATCTTGAATTAAATAAATAATTCAATCATAAAAATTCAACGGTGATCCAACACCCATAAATGTTACGCCTCCTCTGGGAGTACGTAGCATTTACCAGTTGGACTAGGTCCCACCTAATTGTTAACATAACAACTAGAGTTTTCAATTTTAGCCTTGCAATTTTATTAACAAGAACTCTCGGGAGGATATTAATAAAATCACATTGAGTGTGTTACCAAGATATCGACCCTCAATTTTCTCTCACGAAAATCCCTCCTCTGGGAGTAGATTTCGTTTAAGTTAATTGTCTAGTCTATCCTTGTAAGGAAGTATTTTGCTAAATTCCATTTATGGACGCCCCTCGGGGGGATTACCAATAAATAATAAAGTTCAACTAACCTTGGAGGCCATAGGTTTCTAACATAGCTTCTCCCACTCAATTATTTAATGCATGTGATTAAATTCCATAGAATGGTTTTACCAAGTTATCTAGATGCCAATTAGATACCTAAATCATTCAATGCATGTTCATACCAAAAGAGATATATGAGTGGCACTCATATTCTATATGACATGTTATCATACAACAACAAATATTGTAATATTTACGGAAATATAAATAGCTACAATTTTGGTCCATCCTAGAAAAGCAAGTAAATTACATTTGTTTGGAATACAAAATATTCTTTCTTGGCGAACAAGTCTTCAAGCGGCCATCATCCACTTCCTCCCCCCTCGGCTGCCACCTTTGGGCGTGCACACCCCTTGGGTCCATAAAGGGCCATCATGCGCAGCCCATTATGCCCAAAGGACTGTCATGCACAACCCATGACACATAAGTGGCTGCTATGTGCAGCCCATACACCTAACAAGCGTAGCTACACGCTAACGTGCACGCATGCTTGTTGCCATTGTGCGCAAGGTACCAAGCTTGTTCCGATTGCTTCCTCTTCCGCTTCTAATTCTTCAACTCTTCGAATCTTCGAAACTTGAATGTATTACAACAGATTTTACACAATAAATTACTACAGTATTTTTTTTAATTCACTGCAGTAATTTTTACACAAGAAAAACTGCACTATTTTATACAAAAAAAACTACAGTATTTTTTAATACAATAAAAAAATAGAGAATCTAGCAACTACCAAGAAGGAACTTATGACGATAATAGACCACCCTTCTTGTTACAATTCCGAAACAAAAATACATTGAAATTCTAGGACCAAAATCGAGCAATAATAATTCACTTTATAATAACATATATAAATCCATACATGCCACATGTAATCATATATGCGAATACCTAGAGTGCCATCTATTTCTAAAACATGCATAATCACAATAAAATGAAATAGATTCACGTATATATACGTTAATTAATTAAAGGGTATAACCAGGCTCTGATACCAATTGTAGGGAAAAATACGAAAACCAAGCGGAAGCGAGACTAAAAACGAATTTAGTATAGTTTAAATTTTTTTCAATATTTGAACCTTAACCCTTTAATTAATTAAACATACATATATTCAAAAGATATCATACCTCTTGTCGCATGATCCGATTGACTTAGCGTCGATGGTAATCCGCAAGATCTTCCAATCCGATCATGGACGTGAATCACCTAGGAGCGTGGTCTCCCTATCCTTTGAATTGCGTACCAGAGAATGGAAAAACTAAATCTTCTTTCTTGATCGTTAATCACAAAAACTCCAAGAGCCTAGAAAGATCGTTCCGGTCACTTTTGAATTCACAATCGTTATGATTGAAACTCGCGTGAACCTAAATCGAAAGTGTGCACAAAACCTTTTTATGTAAAGGCTTGCAAGTGCACTATCGAATTTAGAACTATCTTTCTCTCTTCCTCTTGGCCGAATTTTCACTATGTTCTAAAGTTGGAATTATTTTTTTTATTCAAAAGTAAGAGAATAAAAAATTCTTTCTCTAATTTTTTTTTTCTTATATCACTATTAATTCCGAAATTAATAATATATATATAGGTATACAAATCCTTTCCTAAAGAGGATTTACTTGGTGGGCAAGAATTCTATCTCTAGGTGGATTTACTTGGTGACAAAGAATCATTTTTTCAAAAAAAAATTCTTTTCCACACCAAGACTCCTAATCCAACTCAAATAGTGTATTTGTGATTATATTAAAGACTTATTTGATTAGATAAAAAAATCTTTATTTATCTACTTACCACATTAAGTCTTTTATATTTATTATACTACTATAATAGTATACTACTAGAAAACATAATTCCTAGTCATAAAAAATTTTTGATTTTTAATTAAATAATTAATTAATCAATTAATTAATTTCCATTTAATCAAACAATAAAATAAAATAATATTTTAGGCTATTATTATAGCCTTACCGCCCACACACAAAAATTATGGGCCAAATATTATTTTCTTATTTTATTTAATCCATTCAGGTTTTAAATAAAAGCCCACATGTGAACCAGACCCATTCTTACTTAACGAAACTAGCCCATTAAATAGATAATGTGCAAATTATATTCTTAATATATTATATACAATTCTAGACGGACCCATAAATTAGTCCGGTAGAATATATCAAGTGATCCATGCAAGTCCGTGTGGATTGGGGATCTTGGCGGACTATCTAAATTTAAGCTTCAATAGACATAACCTAATCACAATCAACAAATGATTCACTTAGGTCCGATCTATTTGTTTAGCTCATTCCACTAAATAGCTAAAATTGAACTCTTAAATAAAGATAGAATAAGTAAGAAGATGTTTCTCATTCATACCCTAGACAATCTTATTGGAGATAATGTATCCTCGTGTATAATATCAGTAATCGCCAAGAGCTCATAGACCCCTTATAGCTCTCCTAGTTACCAGATTTACTTATATGACCACGTTTTGAACTTGGATATTTTGACTTGTCCAGAAGCCATGTTTTCAATAGACATTAACGAAAACTCAACGTTGAGATTTAATATCCAATACCTCAAAATATCCTTATGATAATATTATACTCTCATTCAATAAATTGAGCCACGGTGTCCATATCTATAAATGAAGTCCTCTATCGATTAACAAATGAATACCACCAAACTATCGATGATAGACTATGCTATATAATCATACTCATTGATAGCTCAAATGATAACACTTGCAATCATAAGTCTATCATTTATCTCAGGATTAAGATAGACTCTCCGATTGTCCTCATAATGAAAAGACTTATATCTACTAACGGTTCTAGACAAAATATTTCATTGTGATCCTATTCAATGCACCCAGTGCACAAGATTCTTTTACTCGAAGACCTTTTCGATGATTTTAGACTCATCATAACTCATTTGATCCCACTCAAATGCCAGCAAAATAATTCTACAACTTTATCAAGATAAAGGTGCCCAACCTTTAATTTAAGTTTTGAACGTTTATTCAAGACTAACTAAAGTATTGTGTCTACCTCATACATATCCAGATGTACGAACAATTCTTCCTTTCTCATAGTCTTTTGACCTTATGATTATTTACTTTGACAATTATCATTATAAATGCTATAAGATTTTGTAAAACCAGAAATCACTTTATTAATATGAAAAGATTGTCAATTACAATATTACACTCTTCCTATTGAGCATAATCCTAACAAAACCTCCCCACTTCATCTTCTTCATTTCCTGAGAGAGAGAGAGAGAGAGAGAGAAGCTTTCATGGGGGTTCTCCTCCATAGATGGCTTACCACCACCATTTCTATCCATCCTTCCCCACATTTGAGAGTTGATTTCAGATATTAGGAGTGGTTTTTGGTGAACATCGCCTTGTTCTGTGAGTGTTGCTAAAGAATATAGCCCTTCACTATTCTCTTTTAGAGGCGGCCCCACTTCTCACTCACATAGGTGATTTCTTAATTGAGAGTAACCCGTATTACTCTGCTCAGATTTTCGACGCACAGATCTCCAACGCATAAGATTCATTAAAATCACAGCTTAACCTTTCCCTAAGGGCATCACTGTTTCATCATAGGAATGGATATGAGGATAACCCTCAGAGTGATCCAACTAAGTCTTACAATTATGTTGTCCTTTTGAACCTAGATCTTGAGATCTCTAGTCATCTAGGTTGGGTTTCCATTGTACGACTTACTATTTCATCAGCTTTTGTCCTATTCCCCTCGATGATATCTCAACTAACTCTTTATTTAACCCTTTGGTTAACGGATCCGCAATGTTATCCTTTGACTTTACATAGACAATAGAGATAACCCTAGTTGAGATTAGTTGTCTAATAGTATTATGACGTATATGTCTAGATTTACCATTATACATTTTGCTCCATGCTCTTTCTATTGTTGATTGACTATCGCAATGGATGCAAATAGCAGACACGGGCTTTGGCCATTTTGGAGTATCCTCTAAGAGTTGGCATAACCATTCAACCTCCTCACCACATTTATTTAGAGCAAAAAACTCAAATTCCATTGTGGATAGTGCTATACATGTTTGTTTAGAGGATTTCCAGGATACGGCTGCACTTCATAGTGTGAACACATACCCACTAGTAGACTTTGAATCTTTCATATCAGATATCCGGTTTGCATCATTGTATCCTTCTAGAACAACATGATATCTGATATATTGTAGCCCATAATTACGAGTGAATCGTAAGTACTTTCACTATTCCTTTCCAGTGATCGGTTCCTGGATTGCTTATGTATCTACCCAGTTTGCTAACTGTATTAGTTATGTCCGGTCTTGTACAACTTGTTAGGTACATCAGACTCCCTATCACTCTAGAATATTCTAATTGAGAGACACTCTCACCTTTATTCTTGAATAGGTGTAGATTTACATCTACTAGTGTTCTGGATACCCCAGAATCATTTTTGTTAAATTTCTCAAGAATTGTGTCAACATAGTGTGACTGACTTAGAATAAGTCTGTTTGATGTCCTTGAAATTTTTATTCCCAACATTACATTTGCTAGACCCATAACTTTTATGTCAAATCTTGATTTTAACATGTCCTTGGTAGATTGGATTATTTAATCATTATTACCAATAAGGAGCATGTCATCAACGTAAAGACACAAGATGACATAACCATTTTCTATGTCAATGACATAGATACATTGTCACGTTCGTTGATTTTAAAACCATTTGACATCATGACATTGTCAAACTTTTCATGACATTGTCAAACTTTTCATGCCATCGTTTTGGTACTTGCTTTAAACCATATAAAGACTTCACCAATTTACAGACTTACTTTTCTTGTCCTGGAGCGGAAAAACCTTCAGGTTGTTCCATGTCGATTTCTTCATATAAATCTCAATTAAAGAAAGCCGTTTTCACATCTATTTGATGTACTTCAAGATTCCACAATGCTGCAATTTCTAGTAGCATCCTAATGGAAGTTATTCTCGTCACATGAGGAAATGTATCAAAGTAATCTAGGCCTTCTCGTTGTTTGTAACCTTTAATTACAAGTCTAGCCTTATACTTATCAATTGATCCATCTGCTTTCATTTTCTTCTTGAAAATTCATTTAGACCCTAGTGGTTTACATCCTAGAGGAAGATCCACTAATTCCCAAGTATGGTTTTGTAAGATGGAATCAATTTCGCTATTAATGGCCTCTTTCCACAAGAGTCCTTCTAAAGAGCTCACAGCTTCTTTGAATGTTTGAGGTTCACCTTCTAGCTGATAGGTTAGAAAACCTGACCAAAAGATTTTTCTGTCCTAGCTCTTTTGCTACGTCTAGGTTCATCCTCAAATTCATTTTCTTGTTCTTAGTCCTTGCTATTCTCAATTTCGGTTTTATGTGTTCATTTCGACGAACTTGCTTCATTTTTGGATCTATATGGAAATATATGTTCAAAGAACGATACATTTCTAGATTCCATTATTGTGTTTTTGTGTATGTCTGGGATTTCAGACTCATACACCATAAAATAATAAGCACTACTGTTATGTGTATACCTAATGAAAAAGCAATAAAGTGTTTTCGAACCTATTTCCACCTTCTTTGGTATAGGTACGGCCACTTCGGCAAGACACCCATATATTTGTAGGTATTTGTAGGAAGGTTTTCTTCCTTTCCATAACTCATATGGGGTCTTGTCTTCTTTCTTTCGGGGTACCTTATTTAAAACGTAATTACTAGATAAGATAGCTTCACCCCACATGTTTTGAGGTAACCAAGAACTTATAAGCATTGCATTTATCATTTTCTTTCAATGTACGATTTTTGCGTTTAGCAACACCATTTTGCTGAGGAGAATAAGGTGCCTTGGTTTGATGTATGATTCCGTGTTGTGCAAAATTTTTATAAAACGGTTCTTCATACTCTCCACTTCGGTCACTTCTTAATACCTTAATTTTCTTGTTGAATTGGTTCTCAACTTTAGTCTTATAGAGAATGAACTTCTTTATAGCTTCATCTCTACTTTTTCGCAAATACACATAGCAGTATTTGGTGCTATTGTCGACAAAAGTAATAAATTACTTATTGCCACCCCTTGTTTGTACAAATTTCAAATCACAGAAATCATTATGGATTAAATTAAGGGGTTCAATGTTCCTTTCAATTGTTTGGAACGATGAACTTGTCAATTTTGCCTCAACACAAATTTCACACTTGTGTTTAGAATTAATATTAAAGGTAGGTATATGATTTAAATAGACTAGTCTACACAATGTATCATAATTAACACGTCCTAGTCTACTATTATAGGGATTTTTTGATAGCATGACAAGTCAGCATGATCACTTGAAAGTACGGTGATTAGATATGCCACGTCATCAAAGTTAGCTAGGAAAGATCAACCCAAGACGACCAGTAAATGATCTCAAGGTTTGATCAAGTTTACCCTAAGATGGTCGGGGAAACTAACCGATCGGGTACGAATAACCTGGTCGGGGAAACTAGCAGATCGGGTAGAGATAACTTGGTCGGGTGAATACAATCTGATCAGGGTAAAAGAGATATGGTAGGGTTAGGCAGCTGGTCAGTTAGATAACACATGGAAGACATTAAATACAATCACGACTCAGATACGTAAAAGAAGAGTCTTATTCAAACAAGATATCACGAAGTAAACTATGATAAGGAAACAAACTTCCTTATAGATATCAGAGTCCAAATCAGGCAACAAGTCTAATTCATTCAATTCATGGAAGATACAAAACAGGAAAGAAGACGAAGACGACTTCAACAAGTAACCAGTCTAATTAAACACCACCACCTTTCTTTACTTGTACAACAAAGATTAGGGTTCTATGCACTATAAATAGACCCATAATCTCGTATAGAAAAACACACACAAACATACATAGAAACAAAGAGACAAGAGGAGAGTCATTAGAAAAAAGAGAGAGAAAAGAGAGCATGAGTGTGTAACAATTTCAACATAGTGAATTCTCTTCTTGCCGTCACCGGTAACCGTGGATGTTTCTCCACCTTGGGGTTTTACCACGTAAAATATTGCATGCATAACTTCTTTTCATTCTTTTCAATTCACTATACAATTACCAACTTTACATACTTTGTGTGACCCGTGATCGACTTTACGTAATCCAAAAATCACCGCCAACAATTGGCGCTAGAAGGAGGGGGATTGAACTCAACTTCGAGGAACCCTTATGAACAGACCACATAAGAAATTCCGATGAGGATCTAACATCTGAAGCTCCCTGGCAAACGACAACAGAAGTACTAGAGGGTGGATCAACTGCCGGACCTGTAGCAGGAGCCACGGTGGTTACCAAATTCGGAGGAAGGATATTGCAAAAGCAATACCCAAGGCTTCAAAATATCAAAAATCCGTCTGAGGAATTGCGATCTAATTCCGACAGCAAAACAAAAAAAAAAAACTGCTTCATAAAGAGATAGCTTAATTGCTTTCAGTTTAAGATATTTTTTTAGTTTATTCTTTATCAGTTTTTCTAATTATTTTTTAGTGTTTTGATGTTTTGATTTTCAGGTCATTTAATAAAGAAGCCAAGAAAGGTGTTTCTAATCATCTTTGTTTTCAAAGATAAGCTCACAGCGCTGACACCTGCCATGGTGGGTGGAAGTGCCCGAGAGACCAAGAGGGTCGGGAATTATCCTAGGCAAAGAGCCAGGACACCGATCCATAAGGTCTGAAATTATCCTAGGCAAAGAGCCGGGACACCAATCGGTCCAGCTACAAGGTCTGGAATTATCCTGGGCAAAGAGCCGGGACACCGACCGGTCCAAGACTGATCAGTTTAATAAGATACTTAATCAGTTCAGCAACAAAAACGATCAGTTTAATAGGATACTTGATCAGTTTAATAAGATACTTGATCAGGATAAAGCGATAAGATCAAAAGCGTCAAAAAGTCAAGGGAAAAAATTATTCAAATCCCCTTCGATGAGCCATCAAGAGTTCATCTCGCGGATTTGAGGGGGTATTGTTATAAGGATTTTTTGATAACATGACAAGTCAGCATGATCACCTGAAAGTACGGTGATTAGATATGCCACGTCATCAAAGTCAGTTAGGAAAGATCAACCCAAGACGACCAGTAGATGATCTCAACGCTTGATCATGTTTACCTAAGATGGTCGGGGAAACTAACCGATCGGGTACGAATAACCTGGTCGGGGAAGCTAGCCGATCGGGTAGAGATAACTTGTTCGAATGAATACAATCTGATCAGGGTAAAAAAGATCTGGTCGGGTTAGGCAGCTGGTCAGTTAGATAACACATGGAAGACATTAAATATAATCACAACTCAGATACGTAAAAGAAGAGTTTTATTCAAACAAGATATCACGAAGTAAACTATGATAAGGAAACAAACTTCCTTATAGATATCAGAGTCCAAATCAGGCAACAAGTCTAATTTATTCAATTCATGGAAGATACAAAACAGGAAAGAAGACGAAGACGACTTCAACAAGTAACCAGTCCTAATTAAACACCACCACCTTTCCTTACCTATACAACAAAGATTAGGGTTCTATGCACTATAAATAGACCCATAGTCTCGTATAGAAAAACACACACAAACATAAATAGAAACAAAGAGACAAGAGGAGAGTCATTAGAAAAAAGATAGAGAAAAGAAAGCATGAATGCGTAACAATTTCAACATAGTGAATTATCTTCTCGCCGTTACCGGCAACCGTGGATGTTTTTCCACATTGGGGTTTTACCACGTAAAATATTGCATGCACAACTTCTTTTCATTCTTTTCAATTCACTATACAATTACCAACTTTTCATACTTTGTGTGATGCGTGATCGACTTTGCGTAATCCAAAAGTCACCGTCAACATCTACCATGCCATAAATCAGAAGACTTAAGCAAATAGACAGAAGACTTATTCTTATTATTATTGCGTTTCACAACATATACATTGAGCTTAAAAAGCCCTTTCGTTACATATCCCTTACCCTCATACAATTCCTGCTTCAACATCACAACTTTGTCCGATTCAATAACCATCTTGAACCCATGCTTGTTTAGCAATGATCCATACAACAAGTTCTTACGGATTTCAGGCACATATAGCACATTGTTCAAGCTCAGGTCTCTCCTAGAGGTCATCTTGAGAATCACTTGACCACTCCCCTCTACGTCGGATGTGGTTGAGTTGCCCATATACAACTTCTCTCCATTCACCACTGCTTCAAAGGTATTGAACATCTCCCTGTCAGAGCATATATGGCGAGTGGCCTCAGTGTCTAGCCACCAATTCCTTGGGTTGACCCGACTCGGTTCACTTCTGACACAACCACAGTGAGATTGATATATGAGACATCGTTTGTGTTTTGTTCACATCTGTAATCCAGAAATTTTCGTTGGTGTTTTGTTTTGTTAATCGAAATTGTTTTGTACCTCAATAATTTTTTTAAAGGAAATATTGGAAATCAAAATTTTTTTGTAACAATCTTAAGACAAATTCGCCTTCAACACCGTATGGGATTGGCGTTTGTCTCCCAGAATAAAATGATTCACAGTGGTTGTGTATTAACACCACAACTATCAGTGAACTCAATTTACGATCTGAACTTACCACAGAAGAACACAAAACCGAAGAACAAGAGCAAGATGGATAGGACAACATCAGATAAACTAAGGTTGCAAAGCATAAGGCTAATTTTTAAGAGATTGTGATATTCATGTGTTCGAAAGAATTAGAAGACTCAATTTATAACAATTCATTATAGGAAGAATTCAATTTGGAAACCAATAGAATTAATTTGGAATAATTCTCATTAACATGACAATCTTAAAAGTCAAAATGGTTTTGAATTCAAAAAATTAATATTTAAATTAATCCGGAATTAATCAAAATCAATTACCATATACAACTTCTCTCCATTCACCACTGCTTCAAAGGTATTGAACATCTCCCTGTCAGAGCATATGTGGCGAGTGGCCCCAGTGTCTAGCCACCAATTCCTTGGGTTTGACCCGACTCGGTTCACTTCTGACACAACCACAGAGAGATTGATATTTGAGACATCGTTTGTGTTTTGTTCGCATTTGTAATCCATAAATTTTAGTTGGCGTTTTGTTTTGTTAATCGAAACTGTTTTGTACCTCAATAATTTTTTTAAAGGAAATATTGGAAATCAAAATTTTTTTTTGAAACAATCTTAAGACAAATTCGCCGTCAACACCGTATGGGTTTGCCTTTTGTCTCATAGGATAAAACGATTCACAGTGGTTGTGTATTAACACCAGCACTATCAGTGAACTCAAATTACGATCTGAACTTACCATAGAAAAACACAAAACCGAAGCACAAGAGCAAGATGGATAGGACAACATCAGATAAACTAAGGTTGCAAAGCATAAGACTAATTTTTAAGAGATTGTGATATTCATGTGTTCGAAAGAATGAGAAGACTCAATTTATAACAATTCATTATAGGGAGAATTCAATTTGGAAACCTATAGAATTAATTTGGAATAATTCTCATTAACATGACAATCTTAAAAGTCAAAATGGTTTTGAATTCAAAAAATTAATATTTAAATTGATCAGGAATTAATCAAAATCAATTACCATTAAATTGGTAATTATAATTTTTAAACTTCAAAACTTAAATTCTGATAATTACAAAATTAATTTTGATATTAAATGACATTCATTCTTTGATTTGGGAAAAATTAAACAGGTAGTAATATACACACGTGATTTGTACTCATGCTTGTAAGCCACAACAAGTAGACACCTTTATATACTTGATTAAGTATTTTTTTTCCCACCAATGTGGTACTCATTATTTTCCCAATTCAACAGGTGCAATTTGAGTATCAATTTCTCATTCATCCATTCACCATTTTTCCAACAATTTTACCAGCAAAAATATTCATCAAAGTCTTAAGATAAAAAATAAGGGCTTAAATTTTTTTTTATCACTCTATATTCCTTTATTTTTAGAACTAGCAATAAATTAATAATTTGAGTTTTAATAGCGCCAAAAATGTGTTTCTGACAAAAATACCTTTAAAACACAATCATAAAAATAAGTCTCGTACTTTTTTTTATCCGAGATTTGTTTTGTTCTTTCCAAGACTTACTGGTGGTACTGAAAATAAATAAATAAATTGGACAATAAGCCTCAAGTGCCATACCTGAGACTTATTGCCCAAATGATTTATTATTATTATTTTTTGGTTTACCTTCTTCATCGACCTCCATTGGAGGTCGAGGTTGTTTCGACCTCTAATAATGAAGGTATGTTCGGCGGGTTCGAAAATTATATAACACTTTTTTGAGGTGGCATTTTACGATTATCACTCATTTAATAAATTAAGTTTAAATGACACCTAAAATGAGTTCTTTCCAAAAATGCCCACAAACAACATGAAGGATATATGTTATCCTCTCTATCCCTACTACTCTCTCTCTCTCCCTTAATTCATCCATCCCTCCTACTCTCTCTCCCTTCTACCAAATATAGCCTAGAGAACAAAAAATACTTTTAGTTAACTAATAAAAGTGTTTTCCAAAAAAAAAAAACCATAAGAATAAAAAAACGAGTGGTGCTATTGGCACACCCCCTACTAGTTTATTTATACCCCACTTTTCTAAATTTTGATTTAATTAATTAAAGTTAAAATGATTTTATTAATTTATTTTATTTATTTCCAAAACTACTCTTTTTACTTATTTTTCAAACTTAATACACTTATCTCTAATCTCTCTATCTATCTAAAATCTATTTATCTCTAATCTCGTCTTTCTCTCACCTCCCATAAACGAATTTATTTTTTCTTCTTATTTCTTTTTTTTAGAGTTTTTTCCATCTTTTTGGAGTAATTATTAAATAGAATATTATTTTCAGTTGCTCTTGAATAAACAAGTTCAGATGATTGAAAATCTGTTTTCAACAAGATTGCAAGATAAAGAACATGCTTAACGTTGGAGTCCTGAAAATTGGATAGTCATTACTCATTAACAGTGTTCTAGTAATCGGCCTAGGCGCCCGATTAATCGGTCCAATTCCTCTAGGCGGCTGGCAACTGAGGCGAAAAGGTGAAAATCGGCCACATTCCGTGGTTTCCGATTACTCGTTCACGGCGGCGACTAATCGGCTAGGCGGCCAGGCGGTGGTCAAAGCCGTTGACCGCCTTGCCTATTTAAAAATTTTTTTTTGCAAGGAATTGAAAATAACCTCCTTTTCAGATCATCAACAATTACAGCATCAAACTTCCAAACATAAACTAATTTTTCCCAATTTTTCCCTTCATCTTCGACTAAATAGCTTACAAACAAAAACGGCTAAACCAGATCACCCATTGCTCTTGACACCATAAGCTTCTGTCTTCCGTCGCCAGGTCGCAGCTGTCTCCAGTTCTCCAGTATGTACCCTCTCATCTCTTTTGTTTTCATACCTGTTTTTGCTCTCTGTTTTTGGTTCTTGTTGGGTGTTTCACTGATTTTTGCGGGAGCTTTGGTGGGTTTGGGTGTTTCTTGTGGTTTGTGTAGTGGATTAAATTCAAGTGGGGAAATCATTGAGTGGGGAAATCAATCCAAATAGGGAAATCAATGAAATCATTGTGTTTCACTCTCTTGTGGTCTTGTTTCTTTTCTGGGCGTGGGAAATCACAGAACTGTGGTTAGCTTCAGTCCAAGAGCTAGCAATGGCTATGCAGATTTGTTGGCAAAGAAAGGTTCGAGCAGGGAAGGGGACTTGGTTAGTTGGAGAGATTTATGAGGTTTTACGTTTTAGTGGTGTTTGTTCGGTTTCACTTTCTCTGTTTTCTGGGTTTCTCAGAGTGTTTCTTACTCCGCTCTAGCAATGAAGTCTGAATGTATAGTGTATGTTTTTCATGTTTTGATGCTGTCTTTGTTGATGTATTTATGGGGACTTGTTTTCGTGTATTGGTCTATTAATCCCTCTATTTGGAGGTGGCTCTGTTTTCGGCTACTTTAGCCTTCAATACATATCGTTTGCAGTTCAAAAAAAAAATGTTGGCGTGGTATTTCTTTTGTTGGTATGTTCTGAAATTTTGAATGATCCTTCAGACCTCGTGTGTTGTGTTTAACAAGTGCTCTGATTTTGTTCATTGACTTAGACTTTTCAAAATTCTTAGAACACTTCAATCCATGAAAAACACACAATGAAATTGCTTGTGCATACTCATTCAATAACTTGCCTGTTTAAATTTCATCCACTAAAAACAAAATCTTCATAGTAGGAAAACCAGTAAAAATATAAATATATATATAATAAAAAAATTAATTGGATAAAGTTTGACCCAATGTGCACTCATGATCCGTTTGATGCGTAATTTGGCATTTGTGGGTTTGGAAAGAATATTTTTTGGATTTAATAATTGGGGATTTGGATTGGTTTAGGATTGGATTTGGAAAGAATTTGTTGGAAATAATTTTCTTTGGAGTTCTAATTGGAATTTGTTTGTAATTGTGTTTTCCGATTAATCCCCGATTAATCGGTGACTAATCGGCCTAGGCGCTAGGCGCTGGGTCTCCGTCCGACTAGCGCCTAGCGTTTACTAGAACACTGCTCATTAGTCACCGACCATTAACGATCACCAAGTCACCAACAGCAGCAAACAAACAAACCAATCTCGGCATCACAGACCATCCGCATCTTCACTTCGACTTCTAATATACATATACACGTACGCTCGCTCACATATATACTATACAGGTCATATGGGTTGCGCTGCTTCTATTCCTGACAAGAGTTCTGTCGTTCTGGTAGACTTAACAATTTGGAGAATGGTGGGGCACCTCATGCAAAAATCTTTGTGTTAAGCTAGTGTTGTCAGGTGATTCAGGTATTGGTAAAAGTTGTATTGTTCTTCAATTCGTTCGTGGCCAGTTTGACCCAACATCTAAGGTAACTGTTGGAGCTTCATTCTTATCGCAGACAATAGCTTTGCAAGATTCTACAACAGTGAAGTTTGAAACATGGGACACAGATGGTCAAGAAAGATATGCTGCACCGGCACCACTATACTACAGAGGGGCTGCAATCGCAGTTATTATGTATGATATAACAAATCCAGAGTCATTCACCAAGGCAAAGTATTGGGTTAAGGAGCTACAAAAACATGGGAGTCCTGATATAGTCATGGCTTTAGTTGGTAACTTGGCTGATCTTCAAGACAGTCGGGAAGTACCAGCTCAGGACGGGATTGATTACGCAGAGAAGAATGGAATGTTCTTTATTGAGACATCTGCTAAGACTGCAGATAACATAAATCAATTGTTCGAGGAAATTGCTAAGCGACTTCCCCGTCCATCACGCCTGATTCATGATTGTGGTTGTTGAAGCTGCTAAAATACTAGTAATGTTCTGGGAAAGCTGTCTTGACTGTGTATATATATTATAATATAACATTTTGTTAATTTTATATCTATTCTGTGATGTGTTTCCAAATTTTAATTGTAGCTACGAGATCATGGATCACATGATTAAAAAAAAAAAAACAAGATTGCAAGCAACAGTCTAACATGTACCAACAAAATTACTCTACATCATCCATCAACAATGCCAGGAAAGTTCTATTGAGAAAGAAAAACATTTAAAAATCCAGAAAAGGCTTTAGACCGCCAATGCAAGATTGTTCTGCAGGAAAATTCATTTCTTGTGCCTCTGTACGAATTTAGAATTCTTCTTGTCCATCTCGATTAAACCGAGAGAGATTTTAGTGATGATGGCACCGGTAACGGTGAAACCAACCAGAAATGGCCAGTTCCGGCTCCATTCTCTCTTGAAGAAGACAAGCCACGAATCGAATTTTCTCATCCTTTGGTTCTTCTTCTTGGATTTCTTGGATTGAATTTAGAAAAAAAATATGTTTCAAAAAACGGATTAAAAGAACATTGGTTTTTTTTTTTAAAGGTATGTGGGGTTTTATTAGATTTATGATATAGAATATTTTTTTTCTTACATTGTATGTTTTTTTCAGTAATTTTGGAAAAGGAAAAAAAATAATACTAAATATTTAAAAAAAGTGGGACATAAATAGACCAACAAGGGTGTGCCAATAGCACCACTCTAAAAAAAACAGTGCTCATATGTTAATTTTTAACAGCATTTCAATTGTTTTCCTTATCTAGAAAGTAATTAATTTTTAAAATTATTATAAATTGTTTCTCTAAATATACTATAAAGACATATTTTATTCAATTATATATTTTTATAATAATACAAAACAAATCAATGAATTTTTTTTTCAAAAGAGTTTTTTTTATAATTTTTTTTATGAATTACAACTACTACAAAGGGAGATACACTACCATTTCTGCTAAGAGGTCAAGTGCTTTCAAAAGAGTTTTTGACATTATTAAAAGCTGTATGAAATTATTTTATTGGTAAAATGTTATATTATTAGAAGATTAAATAACATTTTTTTATTTTAATGGTGAATCTTTGCTATTGAAATATATATCACATGCCGTGGTGGCAATTCGGTATAATTGAAATTGACAAATTAATAACAAAATTTTTAAAACAACTATAATTCAATTATTTACCTTAAAATCCAAAATTGGCTGACAAATTTATAGGGAAAAGTTGAGAATTTGAGATTATCTCGTAGTCTTACTTTTTCCTATTACTTTATATATATATATATATATATATATATATATATATAAATTTAATTTGAATAAAACACAATAACACTTGCTTGCGTAAAAGAGAAAAAACAAAACTTGATCGTATAATGTACGTCTTTTATCCACATATATATATATATAATTTTTCTATTGTTAGTTCGAACTGATATAAATATATCAGTTCTTTGTATGTGAGTCATTGGATTTAAATATTTGACTTGACTGCATGCATTTGTCAAAACATTTTTTAAATCTAATGACACACATACAAAGAACTGATATATCTTATATCAGTTCGAACTAACAATAAAAAGACTATATATATATATATATATATATATATATATAAAGTGGAAATGGTGAGAAATGTCACCTTTTTGTCTCGCTGTTGCACCAACGTCACCGGTTTAATAACTTATGTTTAAAAGACACCTATTTTGGTGAACTACCAAAATTGCCCTTAAATAATCAATTTTTAATTGTCTCTGTACTTCCATCTCCACACTTGAAACACTGAAGGCAGTAACTCCTCTCTTTCTCTCTCTACAATAAATTTCAAAACTACTCAACGTTCTTCAGTCAGCACAACAAGGTAATATGTTTGTCTGAAATACTGTTTTTTATCCTTCATTTTTAAAAAACGTTCCTTTTGTAAACATGAAACTGGTTTTGTGAATATTGAATCTGTGAAATTTGAATCTCCGATGCTGTTAATAAAAAGCTCAGAGCCTTTGAAAGTGCTCGGAGCTTGTTTGAAAAAGCTCGGACACTGTTTGAAAAAGCTCGAAGCCTGTTTGAAAAAGCTCGAGCCTTTGGACAAAAGGCTCGAGCCTTTAGAAAACAAGCTCGGAGACTTGAAAAAAGCTCGAGACTTTGTAAAACAGCTCGAGCCTTTAGAAAACAAGCTCGGGGCTTTGTAAAAACGCTCGGAACTTTGTAAAAAAGCTCGGGACTTTGTAAAAAAGCTCGGGACTTTGTAAAAAAGCTCGGGAATTTTGTAAAAAAGCTCGGGACTTTGTAAAAAAACTTGGTAATTTGTAAAAAAGCTCGGGACTTTTGTAAAAAAGCTCGGGACTTTGTAAAAAAGCTCGGGACTTTTGTAAAAAAGCTCGGGACTTTGTGAAAAAGCTCGAGACTTTGTAAAAAAGCTCGAGACTTTGTAAAAAGCTGGGGACTTTGTAAAAAAGCTCGGCTCTTTTGGGAAAACCCTCGGAATCTTTGGAAAAAAGGTTGGAACCTTTACTAAAAGCTCGGAGATCATAGTAAAAACCTCGTAAACTATTTTAAAAGGCTCTGAGCCTTTTCCATAGCTTTTATGTTTGTCATAATGGTTTGTGGTGATGAATGTTACAGGAGAATGAATCGGGTGAGAATAGTAATATCTTACAACGGTCGATGGGAGCAGTTACCCGACGGAAGTCAGAGGTTTGTTGGATCCGACAACCAAGGAATGTATGTGTCAAAGAATATGAGTTACGAAGAATTGGTGTCGATCATGCATACCGTTGTGAAGTATGATGTAAACAAATACAATGTTGATCTACAGTCAATATCAATCGTTCCTGGCGTTACATGTCGCACATTTGTAAGAAATGACGATGATGTTCAGTTTATGCTAGGGGAAGATCGGGTGATCCCTCAAGTATGTGTTAGTCTAATTGAGAGGGCAACTAGAGATGTGATACGGAATGATATTCCTGCTCCTGAAAATACCCAACCATTTGGATCCGCTAGAGGTAGCAACCAAGTGTTCACACAAAGGAGTGCCACTGAAGGTGGGGAAAACATATGTGCTGTCCAACCGGTAGTGGTCGACCATGCAGATGTTGGTGAACCTCAATTCGACGATGTGTTTGGTTGTCGATTTGAGATGAATGATGGGCGGTACAATGAGCAATACAATGAGCAATACAATGAGATGTACAATGAGGAGAACACTGAACCGAACCTTGGGCCTAACCAGAAGGTGGATAATGAGGCAAATATTGATTTGGTAGATCATGTAGAGAACACCGATGAAGATCATGTCCAAATTCAAAGACGCGGAAGATGTGTACAAGGAGTTAGTTGCACTGGAGCAGATATGCCCGGTACTTCCGAGGTCCGGCATAATGTATCTGCAAATGATTCTGATAATACCACAACGTGGGTTATTCCCGGAGCAGATTCATACTCGTTTGGGATTGGTAGAAGCACAACCTTGGTAGCAGAAGAACCTACAAGCATGATTTATAAAGGTCAGTTCTTTCCGACTAAAAAGGATTTGAAGAGACTAGTTGGCCTTTTTGCAATGCGGCGAAACTTCGAATGGAAGGTGAAAAGGTCCAATAAGACAACGTTACATCTTGTTTGTTTGATTGACAACTGTACATGGAAATTAAGAGCGGTGAGAAGAGATGAAGGGACGTACTTCCAAGTAAGAAGTTTTGTAAATGAACACAGTTGTCCATTGGAGGAGATTCACCGTCGCCACCGATAAGCTAGTGCGGTTATAATTGGAGAAGTGGTTGCACCTAGACTTTAACAACAAGATGGTCGTCTCATGCGTCCCAATGATATAATCGCCGATATGAAAACAATGTATGGCATCCAAATCATGTACAGTAAGGCATATCAAGCCTTGCATTATGCATTGTCGCTGACCTATGGGACACATGAAGAAACCTTCCAACTACTGCCGTCTTTTGGTTACGTGCTGGAACAACAAAATCCCGGCACAATCACTGACTTACAGTGCGCTGACGACGGTAAATTCTTTTACTTTTTCATGTCGTTAGGGGCCTCAGTTAGAGGTTTTCGGAGGTGCATGCGTCCGTTTATTGCAGTTGATGGTACCCATTTGAAGGGAAGATTCGGGGGTACAATGTTTGTTGCAACTGCCCAAGATGGAAACGAACAGGTGTATCCAATTGCTTTTGGGTACGGCGACTCCGAAAACAACCTTTCATGGGAATGGTTTTTGGATTGCTTGAAAGGTGCCCTTGGTCATATAGATGATCTGGTTTTTATTTCCGATCGACATGCAAGCATTGAAGCAGGGATTTCTAAAGTGTTCCCTTATGCAACCCATACCATATGCTGTTGGCACTTTGCTGAAAATGTGAAGAAGCGATTTCACAGAAAAGATGTTGCCAGCTTAATGGACAAAGCCGCTAGAGCGTACACTGAATTCAAATATAACCGGTACATGGGTGAGTTACGTAACCTACACAAGAATGCTTTCGATTATGTTGAATCTGCCGGTCCACACAAATGGTCTCGTCTACACTGTCCCCAACGAAGGTTCAGGGTGATGACAACAAATGTTGCAGAGTGCATAAACTCATGCCTTAAATTCGCATGACAACTCCCTATGTTGACATTGGCAGAGTTCATTAGAAATAGTTACAGCGTTGGTTTCACGATCGACATCGAGCTGCACAGTCCATGCGTCATTAGTTGACCGACGCATCACATCTTGTGATGCTACAACGGGTCGAAAAGTGCGGTTATATGACCGTCAATCCAGTGGACTGGAACATTTTCTCTGTCAAACGGTCCGGAAAGCAGTGGACTGTTGACTTAGCCCGGAAGACATGCACATGCAACAAACTCCAAATGGATCATTTTCCGTGTTCTCACGCACTCGCAGCGGCAAGGTACATTAACAGTATACAATTATACGCTATATTAAGCAAACGTGATTGTCACTTTTTTCATTGCTTTTGCAGGGAGCGGAACTTGGATTTCACATCGCTGTGTTCGGACTACTACAAGAGACAGACACTTATTGATGCTGTTATATGTAAAAATCATCATTAAGGAAACGTCATTACAGTAAAGGGGCCACGTAAGCAAAGTCGAGAAAAGTCAAGCGTTAAAGGGCAGAAATTCCCAAGGGAAGTTACTCGGTAAAGAGTAAAGCAACCCGACCACAGACGAAGAAACCGGCTCGGGCATACTCGGACATACCCGGGCATACTTGGGATCAGATAATAAAGACAAGTACTTCATAAACATATGGATAGAATCAGAAGCAAGCAACTCCACAATAAGCAACGATACGACTATCAGAGTTCAATTGAAAGGCAAATAGATTTCCCGCAGATAAAGGGCGAGGAATCCGACGCAGATTCGGACTCAGCCAAAACAGGAAACAGGATAAACTCCATAAAGAGACAGACTTCAATTAGAACTAGAAAATCACACAAAATACGGGTATCACAACACCAAACCCTAGCACAACCATAAACCCTAGCAAATAACATGTATAAATACCCCAGTAAGAAACAGAATGGGGGGTGGGAATCAGCAGGATAAGTCAGTGAGAAATACTTTGTACTTGAATTTTTCATAGTAGATTTGACTTTGTTGCTCAAGCAACAACCCGTGGATTTTTCTCCAGTTAAAAGGAGTTTTTACCATGTATTCGTATCTCTTGATTTATTGTTTTCTTGCGGTATTACACTTATCTGTTCTTATTTTCGCTTGATACAAGTTCGTTGATAGTGACGACGAAAAATCACCATCAACAGATGCATACTCAGTTCCTATTATGCCTGTTGGCCATCCTTCTTCATGGGTAGTGCCGTCCGACATCGCTGAGCGGGTGGTTTTAAATCCAAAGACCAAGAGACAATCAGGTCGCCCGATGGAGGGTCGACATGCAACGTCTTCCGAGAGGACAACCATCCAATCGTGTAGAAGATGTGGACAATCAGGTCATAATAGCAGGAGGTGTTCTAATCCGCCCTTGATTAATGAAGGTCCGAGCAGAATTGTTCCCGAGGAATACCTTCGCAAGTGTAGCGTATGTCATCAAGTTGGACATAACAAACAGACGTGCCCACACAAGGAATCTGCCGAGGAGTGAATCGAGCCGTTCATACTTATTGTTTAATTAAGTTGGGGTGTTAATTATTACTTGCATTATTGTATGAAATGCGTGTGTTGTACTTGTAAATGCAAACACTTTAAATTTTAAACAAAAAATTTGAAATTTGAAAGTTCATTACTATAATTGTTTGTACATCGACAACTACAACATCTAATGGGGCTTGGAGTTACAAAATATCTCCACAGCCATCTTCTCCCGTATGGTGCACATATCTTCTTCTGACTAGTCTAACGTCTTCCTGTTCGCCAGTACGTACTCCATCAATCTCAAGGTATGAGCACCACAGTTACCCCTGCAACTCAGCACTTGAACAACCGTTACAATTGAAGTTTAATAAAACAAACTTAAAGTTTAAATGATGTTCGTACAGTCATACCCTCTAGTCTGTTGGGGCACATGTGTTGTAGACACCATGCTTACCCCAAAGGGCCTATTCCGCTTCTCGTACTTCACCTCGCCAGTTGGTCTGGCATCGTGAAACCCCACCTGATGCAACATCGAGGGTAGAAACCACCGCAATGAAGCGACCTGCTCTTTCCTGATCTGTAGGGGGACTTCCTGTCTGAACGGGTCTAGCAGGTGGATCTTCCCGACAGTAAGGTCAACGCTGGCCAAGAGCCAATACTGGCCACCAATGTTGCACGGAATAAGGACCTGTACCAAGTGTTCATGATACTGTTATGGTCAAAATAAGAATTTTTAATTAAACACATTGAAACCATAACTGTATTTTGCTCACCGCGTCAACCTCGTGCCATGGTCGGTTCCCTACCGGGAGCAATCCACGTACCGTCATCAGATCTTCAGGGGACCACTTGTACTTCAACACAGACCAGTTTTTCGGGGCTTTTCCCACAGCATCGCGAGGCATGATTCTCCGCAACTGAAACTCCAGCATTGACTGAAAATAGATAACGAACTGAAACGTTAGAAACAGGATAAAAGACAACAAACAGACGTGCGAAAACAGTACATTTGAAACACTTACATAGAACTGAGAATCTAGTAGGTTCATCCTCTGAATGTAGACAGTGGGAAATGCTCGCTGACGCTTCCGTAAAATATGCAGGTACGCGTCCATATGCTGACAATATAAACATTATACATTGTTAGTATTCTTCCATAAGTTAAACAAACTTAAAAGAAAATCGAAGTAAGGAAAATACAGTGTCCTCTAACTCCATAAAGTTGGTTTGCAACCGGTGGAACCAAGTCACAGGCACGGGGGTCATCAGATCCACATCACGTCTGCGTAATTTTCAATTATTTAGGAAAACAACTAATTTAACTTAGGTGTTTCAAAATAAATTCACAATATTTTAATACTTACAATTCCTCCGTCACGTTCCTCTTGTAGGCTTTGTAAGCTGCAAGCTGGTCAGCGTCTACCAAATCATTGGGCCTGAATATATGTGCTGATGACATGGGCAGTGTCCTTGGCCTCTTCGGCCGACAGGGGTCAGTGTATGGGCTCATCAACTGCCAGCCTCGTTTGCGCATCCGTTGCTGCCTATGCTGACTGTGGACCATTGAGGGGTGTTGGGAGGAGGAACTCTGTCCCCGTGGATCACGTCTAGGGCTCCGGTGGGATGGGCTGTGTCGGGATGGACCGGTAGTGTCACTAGAGGGTGAGGTGTGACGGGATCGAGTAGAGGAGAGCGGTGTCGGATGAACCGTAGGGGTGCTCCCTATGGATCGCTTGGTCAGGTCAGGAGTGTGGACTGTACGGGAGGAGGGACTCTGACCCAGTGGACTGAACGGGTCCGCTGTGTGGTCCTGGATATGAACAGGAGGATCCACATCCTGTACCTCCATAAGCAGCGGATACTCTAATATCGCCTAGGTAACTGTCTCCCCAAATACTCTTGTATCCGTGCCACCAGGGACTTGCATCTGCTGGTCTCGTACTGTATCTCTAGCTGTTGGACCCTGCGTCTGAGGTCCATCAGCCTCCGTCGTAGGTCCGGTGGCTGGGTCTGTCCCTCCGTCTCTGTGTGTACGGAGAGAGTCTCGATCATGGGAAGGTGGACCATCCCTGCCAGACTGTGATGTCGAACCCCACCGCCCCCGGAGAAAGTCCATCACCTCCCTATGCTGCATATCCCGTTCCCGATCACTCTTTTGGATATCCTCCCGTAACGCAGCGACTGCATCCATCACATCTTGGATTTTTCGTTCCAAACAGTCCTGAAACAAAATCATTATTGTCAGTACTAAAACCCAACACTTGTTTCAACATAAATAATGCATTACACCATTTTTGACATACCTGGCGATGCCCTCCAACGTCTTCTCGTGAATGTACTCCACCGGGCATCGCAAATCGAACCTGTATGCGCCTAAGAGGACTCCCAGCGACAAACTCCGGGTCTGAACCCTCTGTATCCGGCCTGTACCTGAAGGGACTTCCACTGGGGAACTCCTGGTCGGAACCCTCCGTATGACTGGGTCCGGCAGTCGTATGATGTAAGGGATCCGGTACCGAGCCGTCGTGTCCATCGGCAGCCATATATAGACTGCCTCCCTCATTTATGCCCTCGTAGTACCGTGCAACCCTCTCAGCTGCTGTCGGCACCAGTGCAGTCCTCGCAAACATCTGAAATCGTTGTTAGACCATTGTATTTGTATAATCGTAATATGTAAACACTTTGACACAATAGATCCTTACCCTGGCTAAGAAATTTTTTTTGTCCAGCTTGTCCGACCTTGGTTGCTTTTGCAACTGCCATTTCAGCATACGAGGGGACAACTCAATCTGCCTACGAGTCCCAAATCGGGTCCCAAGCTCGGGGATATCCTCATACGCAAATACCTATGTAAAAGAACAAGTTATTCAGAATCCAATCATTTATTCCGTAACTCATGTAAAAAAATATTCAGGTTTTCAAACGATACAAATTCTAAATTCTCACCAACAGTGCGTGAGCTGGACCGTAAATGTTGTACGTCTCCACCATGTGAACGTCAGCGCCCTTTTCCTGCTGTCGTCTCTCATACCGCACACGTCGACCGTTTAAGGCATTCTTGAATCCAATAATGGACTGCCTATACACGTGGGCACCCCACGGGAATGCATCAAAAGCGTCCAAGTCCTCGACCAGCCGGATCTGCCATAATGGAACTTTCTCTCTCTCGTCCAAGCCCATCAATATCCAGTTTAGCATATAAAGGAGGCACAACATCGTACTGCTCCTCAAATACACCGATCCGTAGAACAGCTCTCAGCTGTTCATAATCCACCTCAGCTACACCATGGAAATACCGTTGGTGTATCCCGTTCTGAACCATCTCATACCTCGTCGTGTTGGGAATCACTTCAAACTTCAATCCGGTGATCAGACAGAATTCAACCTTGGAGAACCGGACCGAACGAGGACCTAACATAAATCTCATCTCATCCTGCGGCCCATCGTGATGTAGCTCGCGCAATAGCAGTCGATGGACTACGCTGCCCGAAAACTTCATCCCCCGATCCATCCTAAGGAAATGACCAAAACAAGACTCTGTATACCGACGTCGGTCTTCGACCTTGAATTGTTCTGGTACACTGTCCAGTGCGACGTCGATATCTTTAAGGTCGCTGAAATGGTCATGCCGAGTGATTTTTCCATTGTACCATTCATCCTCTGGAGTTTTAAGCAAATCCTTTAGTTCACTACCCATTTGCATTTTCACAGAAAGAATCCATCAGTAAACTGTAAAAGGCTCGGACATAATAATATAAAATAGCAGGGAAGCAGTTTCAAAAAGCTCGGACTCATATTGAAAAAGCTCGGACAGTGTGAAAAAAGCTCGGACACAGTTTGAAAGTGATCAGACTCATATAAAAAAAGCTCGGGCACAGTTTCAAAAAGCTCGGGCACAGTTTGAAAAAGCTCGGATACATGTTGAAAATGCTCTAACTGTTGAAAAAGCTCGGACTCGGTTTTAAAAAGCTCGGACTGTCTAAAAAAGCTCGGCAACTGTTTGAAAAAGCTCGGACAGTTTCAAAAAGCTCGGACACTGTTTCAAAAAGCTCGGAAACTATTTCAAAAAGCTCGGGCACTGTTTGAAAAAGCTCGGGCACAGTTTGAAAAAGCTCTGGCACAGTTTGAAAAAGCTCGGACACATGTTGAAAATGCTCGGACTGTTGAAAAAGCTCAGACTCAGTTTTAAAAAGCTCGGACTGTCTAAAAAAGCTCGGCAAATGTTTGAAAAAGCTCGGCAACTGTTTGAAAAAGCTCGGACAGTTTAAAAAAGCTCGGACACTGTTTCAAAAAGCTCGGCAACTGTTTCAAAAAGTTCGGACACTGTTTAAAAAAGCTCGGCCACATTTTAAAATAGCTCTGGAACAGTTTCAAAAAGCTCGGGCATTTTAAAAAAGCTCGGACTCATTTCTAAAACGCTCGGATACCTAGAAAAAGCTCAGAACCAGTTTGAAAAAGCTCGAAAACCCAGAAAAGCTCGGAAAATGTTTTAAAAAGCTCGGAACCAGTTTGAAAAAGCTCGAAAACCCAGAAAAAGATCGGAAAACGTTTTAAAAAGCTCGGAAAAAGCTCTAAAAAGTTCGAAAAAAGCTTGAAAAAAGCTCGAAAAAACTTGAAAAAAGCTCGGAATCATTTTGAAAAAGCTCGGGAACCCAGATCTTCAACGGATTTACAAATCCTAACCTAACCCACAACCATTCTCAGATCAACAAACAAACCTAATCTATAAGTTTAATCAACAACCAACATCAAACATGAACTTATTAAAAACAAAATCAACAACATAATCTGACTCAACTTACCGTCGATAGAAGATGCTCTCGTCTGAACACCTGAAAAAACACTGTTGTCCTACCGCCGGTTACTTCGACGTCTTTTTCAGACGGAAACCCACTGATCTTCCAACGCCGGTTCTTTTTCTAAGAGATGTTTTCTCTCTCTGGTTTTTCTCACTAGGTTTGAAAATGACAAAAACTCACTTGGAAGGGGTATTTTTGTCTGGACACCTATATTGGTGCCTTTTAAACATGAATTAGTAATGTGGTGATATTTGCACAACACCCACCCAAAATAGTGCTATTTATTTTTTGAGCCCTATATATAAATCCTAAATTCTCGGCTGGGATAAAAAAAAGCAACTTATATGTGTGAATTGAATATGTTTGAACATATTATAGCATTTATAATACAGATATATATTTTTGAGTTTTTAAATAGTGTCACATCAACATTTCTATTCATTATGGACCCACTTTAGAAAAAAAAAAGAAATTCATATTTACTTCTCAAATGCAATTATCTAAAATCTAATATGCATTCATTTTATGACCAATCATAATAAAACAATTATTTCACTCTCTATCCTATTTTATTTTACAATTATATGGGCTCTAATATTATTGGTGAAAAGAGTTAGAAATCATAATCAGTATTTCTAGGAGAGTTTCTAGAATTAGAAACCCAACTCCATATTTTATAACCTTTTTTTTACCACATCATCTTCATATTAAAGTTAGATAATTGTATTGGAAATGATTTTTCTAACTTTTTATCTATATATATATATATATATATATATCCTATGTGGCACTCAATTTTCTCCAAATACAAATTTGCATTGGAGATGCTCATTTTCTTTTATATATATATATATATATATATATATATATATATATCTTCTTAGGTGCATACCCCTGACATAAGGTTATATACAAACCTATTTGTCAACATTTGGATCAAAATCCAAGGGATGTTATGTAAGTTGTGGGTCCCTTGGATTTTGATCCAAATGTTGACAAATATGTTTATATATAACCTTATGCCAGGGGTATGCATCTGAGAAGCTATATATATATATATATATATATATATATATATATATATATGACCCATTAGAGAATTATTATTATTATTATATATAATTTCTATTAAGTACATATAAGTGTTAAATTTTTTTGTTTGGTTATTCTAAATGAATAAATATATATATTTCGATGTATTACAATATATATATATATATATATAATATTCATTTTACTATATATATAATATAGTAAAATGGAATCTCACCTTGACACATGTCGTCGTGTAGAGGTTTTATCATTAATTTATTATTAATTATGTAGTTTCAATAGTAAGAGCTTTCGCCATATTAATTACTAATAAGAATTATTGTTCCAATTATCACTCCTTCAAATTGCTTATTAAAGTTATTATAAATTACAGGTCATGCCATGCATTCAAAGTCCAAATTTTGTTAATAATCTATATAATATATAAAAAAACTAATATTCATAGTGCTACGTATCGCCGTAAGAAAGCTTTGGATTTAAATGCATTAATCATAGTCTTTTTCAAAAAATAAAAAAATTCATTGATCCTCATTCCTCATAAGATGAACCGGTAAATGAATCAGTTTTCTCATTAATTAAGTAATTACTAATATTAAAGTTACAACACAAAGAATCCAAAATACTAATTTCTTTGAAAAATCTAGAAAGGTAAAAACTTATACAATCAAATGGTTCTAAAATAATAATATTGACCGCAATCGTACATTTAACCAGTCAAATGGTTCCAAATTTAACCGATGCATGCATTAGCAATTAATGCATACAATGAATCCAAATCAATTTATGTCACATGTTAACTCAATCGATCATTTTATTAATTTATTTATATCACATATTCAAACTTTCTTATTTCATTTTCACCGAAGCCAAAAACAATAAAAACCAAGAAAACCAAAAACAAGATTAGAGTTACCAAAACTTCTTCTCCCACATTGGATTCAACCATGCGTTACTGGTGTAATCTACCGGAAAGTCTTATAAACATGATCGCCAAATACTTCGAGACACAAATCGACATACGTCAGTTCCGAGCTGTAGGATGGCTGATGGACGCTGTGGATTTACTTTTATAGTTACTGTAATAATTCTTTTATTTTATTCTTAATCAAGGTTTAATCTTGAATTTAATTTTATTTGTTGTCTGTCCGCTATTTTGATGAAGACTTTGATTAATCCTTGACTTTTTTTTTGGTTATTATTGACATATCTTTTCAAGTTTTGATCATGTTTTTTCTCATGTTGTTTATGATCAATGTTTTATTTGTCATTTGGGTCAAGTTAATTTACTTTTATTTAGTTTCAACTTTGGAGGTTCCAGTAAAACTTCTTACTCAATACTCATAATTCAAGTTTTTGTTTTATCTCTCTTTTTAGATTTAGATCGTTGGTTTAAATTTTTTTTTAAAAAAAAATTTATGCAGTTAATCGAATCCAACCAAGCAAAGCAAAGACAGTCTTTTCATTGGACTGGAAATGACCAAACTCAAAAATGATCTACCCTATTATTTCAAAGACAACGAACCCAAAATTTCATTGGAATGGAAATGACCAAACTCAAAAATGGTCACCATATTCAAATGTTTTACTCTTCTAAGTTCAATCAGTATTGAACATTCTCTGGCAGTGTCTGCAAGGCTGGTCTTGTCTTCCCCTCCTGTGCCTTATCGGCAACATGGTCATCATTGTTCTTCATGTTGTTCTATAACTGTAACTTTTCTTTATATAGCTTTGTCAGCTGCCTCATGCTTTTATATTAATTATAGAAAATCAAATTCTAGACAAAACATTAAATATTTCATTGACCCACATTTTACTCTCTTTCTTTTTCAATTGATTTCAAAATCGGTATTTTTTTATTACAATTTATTTTAACCGGATAATGATTTTTTAATTTAACAAATTTATTTTTTAAAAGTTTGAAAAAAATTACGGTTTAGGTTTTTTTTTTAATTTGATAGATTTTAAAAGAAATAAAAAAATAAAAAATTAAACCGAGTACAAACAGGGTATCCGGCCGGACAACTTGGTATACCCAAACCCGGACAGATACACAACCGGCCGGATACCTGGATATTCCTTACCCGATCCTGGGTAAGAAATATCCGGGTATTACCTGGATATTCCGGCCCGGGTAAGGCCGGGTACCCTGCCTGACCCGGTAAAGTTGTCAATCCTAGAACACGGTAACCATTCAATCTATTTTTATATTCTTTCTTTGTGGATTAGAGCTAGGATTTAAGAGCGATCTTTATATGGCTTTATTTTTCAATGAAATTTTGTATAGATACCCATACGTTAAAGGTTCATTTGTTTTAGCTTTAAAGTATAAAGATGAGATTTTGATTGCTTCTGATATGGGAGGATCCATGGAAATTTTGATGATCTGACATAATTTATTTGGTTTCAATGTTTTATATTTCGTGGTTTTTATTACCGATAGACTTGATATTTTTTATGATTATCTGTTGTTGAAAATTGAGTTATGGGAGATTAGTAATTGGTAGTCATGTTTAATAATTAGCAATGGTTGAAAAAAATATTTTAATTTTCAAATTATTTTTTGAATTTTTTACTCACTTTGATCGGTTGATGCTAACTTGCTGATCCTTACGCAGCGAGGGAGTTTTAGATTTAAATGCATTAATATATTATTTATTGTCTCTATATATATTTTTAAATATTATTATTCCATTTATTGTTTTAATTTTTTAATATGATTAAAAATTATTTATCTTTTGACATTCTTCTTATTAAACTAATTTAATATACGATTAAATTAATAAATATTTAAAATTATTTTGGTATTCCTCAAAAACATCAACACAACAACACATTCCAGTTTTATTCACTACAAGAAAAAGGGGATTTTGTAACAAAAAAATTTGTTGTAAAAGGTACATAATTTGTCACCAAATATTTTTCGCAACTAATTTATTTTGGTCGCATGTTAGTTGCGATAGGCTGAACGTAAAAGGATTTTGCAACCAAAAGTCATTTAGCTGCAGAAAGTTATGCAATCTGCATCTAAATATTTAGTCTTAAAAGTTTAAAGTTTTTGTCGTTAACAGTTGTCGGGTAACAAAAATAATAGTTGCAGATGATATTTTACAAAGAAAATTATTTGATGCAATATACATTTTGCAACCAAAAAAATATAGTTTTATTTATGCATTTTTGTGGTACAAAGTTATTTAATTAGTCACTCATGCGGATAAAATTTAATGAGAAAATACATTTCGCAACAAATATTTATTATCAATTGTAAATTTATTCAAATTATGTAAAATTTAAGAATATATTTATTCCAGACCCATATTTTGTAAATATAAACGTCATACAATTTATTAATTTCACCAAAAATTTCTTACAACAGTAGATCTTAATTTAAATATAAAACATCTAAATAACATAAAATACAATGGAAATAATTTGAAAAAAAGCTATGATAATTTGATAGGTTGATGTTTCGAGATTGATAAGTTGAAGCCTCTCTTGTGAATATCATGAATATCTTCAAAGAATAAAATTACTTCATATGCTCAATTTGGTCATCCTCAAAAGTTGAGAAGTTGAATTCCCCCTAAAAAGAATTCCATCATCTGTAGTTCAAATAAATAAATAAAAATTAAACGAGGACAAACATACAAACATATTATTATGTAAAACACATCCAAGCAAAAAATTGAATCAAACAAATAAACCCAAAATATTATAAAAGTAAGAAGAAATTAAACATATAAGGATTAAAATCAACCAATATAGAATAACAAAATTAACAAACAAAAGTCATAAATTGTTTGATTTACTTGCAAGAAATGAGATAAGCAGATAATATGGAGAAATTGTGTGGGTTACATATGAAGAAATGATAAGATAATTGAATTGTTTTTAGTCTTAACAGAAGAAAACTTGAGAAAATAAGAGTAGTGCGGCCGTTTTTTACAAAAACAAATAAGAGTGCAAGAGAAAAAGAAAACTAAATAAGTGGGAGGTAGAGTTTGTGTGGCTTCTACCTTATAAAAAATAATATCAGTATTTCAGTTAGTTTAAAACTATTAAAAACTAGTGATAAACATTAGAATATATTATTTTCCTTACTTGTTTCCCTCTCTTACGCATTCAATTTATTTTCAAAAGAAAAAAGTTTGCATTCAATTTTTTCCCTTTTTTCTTTTTCTTTTTCTTTTTTATATTATTTCCTATTTACCTTCTATTTTCCTTTTTTTTACACCTTTTTTTCCTTTTCATTTTTTTCTCTTATTTTTTATTTCTCTCTCTTAATTCTATTTTTTTTAATTTCTCATTCTTAATGTTCCTGTTATAATTTGTATACATTTTTTTTTAATTTCCTATTTTCATCCTGTTTAGAACTTAAAACTATCTTTTGGTGGGAAGAATAATGCTAATTATTTTCTTCCTATTAAGAAACTAAACATATTGGACATAAAAAGGCTAATTTATTGACTAAAATTATAGTTGTTAATTTTTATACATTTGGTCCCAAAATATCAAAATTTAGAAGGAAATAATGGCTCCTTTTTCGACTAAAACTATTAGTCGTAAAAATACTCATTGCCCAACCAATATTACAGTTACCAATGATTCATTTTGCTTTCAAAATGTGTACTTGTGGAGGGAAAGTAAGGTGCCAAAAAAATAATATCTAATCTGTAACTAAATCATATATAGTTGGCAAAACGGTTTTTTCGTAACTGAATTCTTAATCGCAAATCCTAAAAAGTTGGTAGTAGAATGAATTGGATCTATGAATTGTGATATTACAACTAACATCTTATGATGGTTGCGAAAAGTGACATTTTGTGATTATTTATTAAGTGGTCATAAAATGTTAGTCACTGAATATCAATTTTCTTGTAGTGATTGTTACATTAATTATTAATGTAACGGTAAGATAATAAAAAGAATAATTAAAACCATTGAATGCTAAGTTATAAATTATAATTTTGATTCTCATGTTCAGTGTTCAATGCACTTGATTCCAATATTACATCACCCATATATATTAGGGTGGACACCTAATATATTTCTTCATTCAGATTTACATTTTTGATACATTTTTACATTTTCAAATTCAACATATGTTCTTCTTCCATAATCTAACTATCAAAAACTGCATCTTTTTTGAGGAATATCCATGGCTTGCAATGACCATGTTAACACTCTAAACAACAAGAATATTGACAAACTACAAAAAAGGGTTAGGGAATTGTAATGGATGATTGATGAGGAGATGGAGACGTAAAGCTATATGGACGAGGCTGTGGTTGCAAGACTAATCACTATGTGAAAAATACAAACACGGTTAATAGGCTATTACACCTTTTTCGCTCCCTTAAAACAAACACAAGTTTGTCCCTCTAAGTAGCTCGTATCACACTCCAAAAACAAGTACAAGCAATATCAATTCAATTTAAGATATGCTTGTTCAAACAAAGTCAATATAAACAATAACAAGTATATGATACAAACTCAAGTTGTAATAAGGTTTTTATACAAAAAGCTTTAACATATACAAAGTTGATATAATATGATTATTAATTACAAAGTTATCAACTAAGATATATATATATATATATATATATATTATATATATATCAACACATACACAAATAAAAGGAGATAGAGATAGATAAAATCAACACATGATTTTTACGTGGTAAAGACTGTTGGAACCCCGATCACGGGTAACGCAGCGGAAATAAGTTTAAATTTTTTTTTATACAGATCGTAAATGATCTAGGACCAGTGAACTTATGATCGTAATTTTTTGGAACTTATACATATAACATTATTACAATAATAAAATATATGTATACACAAGAAATTGAAATCAATAATCAAAAGAAGAGAAGAGATCAATTCTTCATACCTATGTAGGAGGCTCCTTCACTTTAAGATATGCTCCTGATCTGTACCACCGATTTTTCTAGCTATTCCCAGAACAGGTAACTGCATGTGGGCGCGTCATGTACTCAGGAACTTAGGAGGATGTAAAGAAAATAAGAAGAAACTATTTCTTCTAAGAGAAAAAAAAACCTAAAACTATTATAGTTGTTAAAAAAAAAAATTTCTTTGCTTTCAATCATGCACACATCACAATTTACCTTTTTTCTCTTTTGTTTCACGCACCCCACTTGCATACAACCCTTGCACTGATGCGTTTTCTTCTCTTTAAAAAATTGATGATGAGTTGACTTCTTTTATTTAAAATTCAAAATCAACATTTAATCAAAAACCAATTAATTAAACCAATCTATCTAATCTTTTAAGATATCAAATATTTTTAAAGATAATTAATTAATATTTAATTTATTTGATTTGATTTGAATTCATACTATTTAAATTCAAAAATTAAAAAAATTTAATTTAATAAAATAAAATAATCATATTATCTTATTTTATTCAAAAACAAATGTCAACAGACAGCCTCCATTTAGTGATTAATAACATAATTATATAATCTTATTATTTAATTTATTTAATCACCATTATTCATTAATCAATAATCTCATTATTCAATTAATTCTCGAATAAATATGTGTCACTTTCGTAACATAATTAATTGGACAATCCAATTAATTAACGGTGACCTTTGTTTCCTAAATCGATTGAGTTAGCAATGGGACTTAATGGACCCATAGTATTTTGAGCTTCAATAATCCTTGGAATCATTAATTAAACTATTTAATTAATATTCATTGATTATAAACTCCAGTGTTATTCCACTAAAAACCCGAAACTGCACTCTCTCAACTGCAGAAGCTTTTACGCAGACCGATACAAACCCGGCGTCCATCGATATAGCTATTACACATGGTGTGAACCTCCACAATAGTTCATAATTAGAGCTGGGTCATAATGTCTGTTATACCTCTCTAATTACATATATCCTTTAAGTACCGTTGATTCTCTAATGAACAATAAATCTTATTTCCTCACGGAATTAGGAGAGCGCTCATATTGTCCAAGCCCCGAATCAACCCTTAAGGGAATTTCCATCTACTTCTCACAAGAAGGAGTGGATTCCACTATTGTGTACATACCTTCCCAGCCACAAGCCAACCGCAATCCCAACATATGGAGTATATTGATCAGGAACCGCATCCGACCTCACCTATGGTATATCAAAGGCCACGATCTAACTTGAAGGAGTTGATAAGACACTCAGGATTAAGATCACCCACATATAGCCATCATTAGTTGATATATATGAATCTCATCAGTAACCGGATCTTAGTGAGAGATTCATATAGATCATGGCTCAGTCCTATATGATCACATCATACAAGGTGCCTCTATTCCCATATCTTATATGAATGATTCAGGATAGAATCACCATATATTACGGAATGGACCGCAGCTATAGATTAACCACAAATAAAGTACCCAGCTTAATTTGCTATCTATGGACTCTTTAGATTGCACATCTCTTACTGTGTCCATCCATATATGACACTCATATACACAGTTCCAGATTACATCCGGCAATCTAGGATGTTAATATATGCATAAGTTATAAAATAAACAACACAACAAGAATGAATTAAACTTTTCTTTTTATTTATTTTATAAATACATTTACAAATTATATCTTTAGGGCATATCCCCAACAAAACCTCCTAAAAGGAAACATCCATGGGTTGATACCACAACCACCAACAAATACCTTTCACTAGTAAGATAAAAGATACAATCTCTCAAGTGACCACTTCACCTAGAAATCTACCCTTCAACCTTACACAATGAAAGAGATGCCTCATTGCTCAACTATCCGGATCAGCCCAATCCTAGTCGATACTTCCACACACAAGTTGAAGATCCCCTCTCCAAACATGTGACTTCCAATGCTTAGCTATCCGGATCACCCCGATCATAGCCAAGACATCCAATGCTCAACTATCCAAGTCACTCCGACTTTAGTCGAGACATCCAATTGCACAAGTTGAAGATCCCTTCTCCAAACATGTGACTTCCAACCTTTTGCAAGGTAAATGATCTAAGTAAATGCAAATGATGCACACATACACAACATAGTATATTTGATCAATATATCCTATGGAAACTAGAATTGAATCAATATGCACATATCATATGTGTTCTAGTTTATAGTCCTAAAAAATAATGCAATCACACTCAATGATGCATGTACATATGAAATGTGTGGATTCGACACAAAACATGAAGAACTAGATATTTGTCATCAAAAGCACAAATCAATTATATCTAGAACTTGTAACATGAACAAACAACCTAGAGTATGTGAAACACCTAATACACACAAAAGTCTAGATTATGTTCAATCATATAAAAAATGCTAGAATCAATTTGATAAAATCAAATATACATCTCTAGCAAAATAATAGAAATTAGATTCTCAAGATACTTAATTAAAACCAATCAAACCCTAAATCATCAATCATATATGCTATTTCAATTAATCTTCAATTAACAAGACCTAGCATATGAGAAGACTGTCAATCAACAAAATCAAGTCAGTAAACACACAAGATAGTCCTAGATTTGAAGCTAGCACAATACAACAACTCAAACATGTGAAAACATAGATTTTAGAAAACCTAACTCAACATGTTAATCAATTGAAGCTTAATCTAGCTCTATTAGAGTTCATTCCTCTAATCAATGATTACAAAGCAAACATACATATATATGAGAAGAAAACCCAAGGTGATTGAAGATTTGAAGATCAAGAACAAAATATAAATCAATACCTTAAAGAAATTCTTTGCTGTCATGATTTTGTGAGTATAGCTACCAGAAACCTTAATCAAGTGACTCCAAAATCTTATGGAATTAATAGAGGACTGGTAGAAAAAGATTTTCAAACTTGAATCACTCAAAACGGAGTTCGTATGAGTGAGTTATGGTGTTTGGAAGGTGAGAAAGTTTGAGAGAAAAAATACTACACAATGTTTTTCAAAATATTTCTTCTTATTCAAGAATGAGAGGGAAGTTGGAATTTACAGGAGAGAATCAAAGAACAAAAAGAGCAACTAATCAAAAGAGGCCACATCAACCATCCCGTGGAGGTGCGTGGGCTCCACGGGGGCAAATGGCCGTGTTGGAACCCCGTTCACTGGTAACGCAGCGGAAATAGATTTTAAAATTTTTTATACAGATCGTAAACGATTTGGAACCAGTGAACCTGAGATCGAAATTATTTTTCGGAACTAATACATACAATATGTAAACATATGAAATTTTAATCAATATATAAAAAGAAAATTTAGAACCTTACTAACGTTTGGAGGCTTCTTCACTTTACGATATGCTCCTGGTCTGTACCACTGATCTTCCTAGCTATTCCCGGAACTGGTAACTGCGTGTGGACGCATCACGTACTCAGGACCTTAGGAGGATGTAGAGAGAATGAAGAAGAAACTTCTTCTTCCGAGAGAAAACCAAACTTAGAACAACTCTTGTTCTTTAAAAAAAATTATATTATTTTTTTTTCCTTTTCTTGCAATGGTGATTCGTGCAACACAGCACACACAAAAAAAAAAGTGCCTTTTCTTTTTCTTTTTCACGCACCTGTGCGTTTTTGCCCCCCCCCCCCCCCCCCCCCTTTTTTTTTTACTTTTTTTTTTCTCTCACGCATGAGAATGCACAGCACAAAAATTGCAGACTTTCTTTTTCAATAACAAATCAAAATCTATGACTATTTCTCTCTTATTTAGTTATATAAATATATTATTATATATTTTTAAAACTAGATAATTATCTTTTCCCAAATATATCTTTTAAATATATAAAGATATATTTGAAAAAAGATAATTAGTATTTAAGTGTCATAGGTAGAGTAGGATTCTAACTCCCACATAACCCTAGTTGACTTAAACTTAAATACTAAATTTCTCAGAGAATAAAATAATCTAATTATTTTATGTCTTAGTCATGATTTGAACCTGCAACCTCCATTTAATAATTAATTAATAATTAATAATTATTAATTTATTAATTAAATAATCTAATTATTTAATTAATTTAATTATTAAGATATTAATTAAATAATCTCATTATTCAATTAATTTCTGAATAAATACGTGTCACTTTCGTAACACAATTAATTGGACAATCCAATTAATTAACCGTGACCCTTGTTACCTAAATCGATCGGGCTAGCAAGGGGACTTAATGTACACACAGTATTTTGAGCTCCAATAATCATCGAAATCATTAGTTAAACTCTTTAATTAATATTCCTTGATTATTAACTCCGGTGTTATTCCACTAAAAATCCGAAGCTGCACTCTTTCAACTGCAGACGCTTTTACAAATACCGATATAACTCGGTGTCCATCGATATAACTATTACACATGGTGTGATCCTCCACAGTAGTTTATAATTAGAGCTGAGTCATAATGTCTGTTATACCCCTATAATTATATATATCATTTAAGTACCGCTGATGCTCTAATGAACAATAAATCCTATTTGTAAGAACCTCACTTTTGTGATTGACTTGTTTCATGACAAATCACATTGGGGATGTTTATGTAACGGGTAGCATAAGTTCTCGAAGACATGCTTCCGATCATCCCAAAGAGCTTCAAGAGAGGTAGTTCACTTGTCCTTAACTCTTGAAGAGATTTAGTTGCACACACTCACATTCTATGCATTTGTATTGACATGCATGTATGGTTGAACACACACACACACACACACACACACACACACACACACACACTTCTTGCATTTTGGAGTTGATGGGCTGCACAGTGGGTTAGGCGACATGCAAGGCCACTTGTGCATGTCGCCTGACAAGTCGCCTTAGACTTGAGTTTTTCCATCAGTATGTTAGGCGACATGCAAGGCCACTTGTGCATGTCGCCTCCAATGTCACCTTTGTCTTGTAATTTTCCTCTAGTGTGTTAGGCGACTTGGGCATGTCGCCTTACATGTCACCTCAGGCTACGTGTGTTTCTTTCCAGTGTGTTAGGCGACTTACGAGGCGACTTGGTCATGTCGCCTTGCATGTCGCCTCTGTCACCAGAACTGGGCAATTTCGTCTTTTCACGACATCACGTTTTTTCTCCTTTATATATTTCATCTTCTCCACCATTTAACCCTAGAGCTCAGAAATTTACATCCTTAGTGAGAGAAAGTGACTCCAAGAGAGAGAGCTTTAAGAACCCATTTTTTATGAAAGAGAAAGCTTCAAGCTTTGTTACTTGACTCTCCAAACCCCAAAACCCATCATCATCTTGCATATAGAGCATCATTCAAGCATGGGTCTTCATTAATGTCTTTACTTGGTAAGTAGAACTCACATCCTTGCTCATTTATTGTTCTAGCTTATCAAGACATGTCATTTATTGCTTAGGTTAGCAAATCTTCATATTTATTGTATATCAATTGAAGTCATGACATGTTTGGGGTTTGTATTGTGATAGCTAATGTTTAGGACATGTTTGCCCTCTAGCTAATTAGGACTCATTGATTGCATTTGTTAATTGCATTTATTGTCCTTGCCATGATTAATGACAACATATGTTGATATGGCTTTGTTTGATGACTAGAGTTTAGACTTGCACATCTATATCTAGTTAGGTCTTTATGAGCATTCATATAGACATTGATATCTAGGATTTCTACTAAGTGTCATCTTAAATCCCTAAATAAGCATTTAGTGTTGCCTAGCATCATTTGTATTTTGAGTATTCATATATTCACTTAGGTTGTTAATCTCTTCTTGAGAGTTAAGTCTTGTGACTACAAGGTGTAGTGCAGAAGCAAGTGAAGTCTTGCAACGAAGGTGTGGTTGGCAAGCAAAGTGATCAAGGATTCACTATAAAGGCCCGTTGGGTAGTACTGGTGGGTTAGTGACCGAGAATGGTGTGACTAGAGGTCAACCTAGGTTGTAAACATCATTACAATAGTGGATTTGAGGATTGTGTGTGGCTAGAAGGATAGCCCGTGGTTTTTCCCTTGTTGAAGGGTTTCCACGTAAAAATCAAGTGTTATTTATATTCTTCACTTTTACTTGATTTTGTATGTTTGTTTATGTTGGGTTATATTATTAATATTGACTAATCGAAAAATTGATAATAATCGATTAACAACCCATTCACCCCCCCCCCCCCCTCTAGGTTGTTAGACACACGCTTAGAGTGTATTTTCAATTGGTATCAAAGCGGGTTCCTAGATATACTTAGGTGATCCTTGCTCTTGATTGTGTATGTCTTGCATTTGTGTGCATTTTGTTGGTTGCATTCACTTGCATTCATATTACCCAAACACTATGAGTGACTTTGGGATGAGTAATGAGGGAGCATTGAGCATACGACCTCCTTTGCTCAAGGGTGACAATTATGCCTCATGGAAAGGCAAGATGGAGTCCTATATTTGCCAAATAAGTGACCAAGCTTGGATGGAAATTAAAGATGGTTACACTCCTCCAACAATGACCACCGAAGATGGAAGTGAAGTCTCCAAGCCTAAGTCTCAATGGAGCACACAAGAATTTGAAGCTTCAAAGTGCAATAACAAAGCAATGCATGCTTTGTTTTGTGCAATGGATGAAAGCCAATACAAACTCATCCAAATCACGAAAAATGCACATGAAGCTTGGAAGATCCTAGAGACGGTGCATGAGGGAACCGAAGTGGTTAAGGATTCCAAGCTCCAAGTTCTTCAAGCATAATTTGAGACGATCAAGATGGAGGAGCATGAGTGCTTTAATGACTTCTAAGTGAAGTTGATGGACATTGTGAATCAAAGCCATCAACTAGGTGACCCGTATTGGGATAGGAGGATCAAGGAAAAGATCATGAGGTCACTTCCCGCTAGATTCGAATCTAAAGTGACGGCTCTTGAAGAAAACAAGGACTTCAAGACTATGAAGCCAAGTGAAGTGATTGAAAGGCTACTTGCCTATGAGTCTAGATGGGGTCCTACCTCCACACCTCCCAAGAAGCAAAAGGGGTTAGCCTTGAAGACCTCCAAGATTGGGAAGAGGGATGATGACTCGGATGAAGTCATGGCTCTAATGGTGAGGAGATTCAAGAAATTCTTAAAGCTACAAAAGAGTGGCCATGGCTCTAAGGGAAATGACTTCAAGAAGAAAACCCACTTCAAGAAGATTGAGCCAAGTCAAGAGAAGCCTTCAAGAAAGGGGATTCAATGCTTTGAATGTGAAGGATTCGGGCATATCTCTAAGGATTGTACTAACTTGAAGGACAAGAGAAGAGGAAAGGCAATGGCTATCTTATCAAGTGATAGTGAGAGTGTAGAAGATTCCTCGGATGATGAAGAACTTGCCATTAACTACACGGCCTTTGGAGCCTCCTATGTGCAAGTAGAAGAAGGCAAGAGCGCCTTGTCTTGTGACCAAGGTGAAAGTCTTGATAAGGAAGTTGATTCATTTGATGAGAGGCAAAGTGAAAAGAGTGTCTCATTCTCTAGTGTAGAAAGTGACTCTAGTGATGAGAAGTCTTCTCCTCACTCTAGAGTAATTTGTGAAGGCATGGACCTTGAAGGCTTCATCAAACACTTTGAAGACTCTAGGTTGAAAAAGAAAAAGGAGATTCAAAAATTAAAGGAGGAGAATCTCAAGCTTTCAACCAAGGTAACTCACTTGAATGAAGAAGTGAGGAGAGTCAACGAAAGTGAAGACAAGATGAAGAAGGAGCTTGAGGAAGCTAAGGAGTTGCTTGCCAAAATGACCTCCAGCACAGAAAAGCTTGACCATATGTTAGGCATTGGAAAGAAGTCTAATGATAAGAGGGGCCTTGGATATGTTCATGACAAGGAAACTCCCTCCATAGGCAAGACGATGTTTGTCAAGGGAAATAGCGTGAAGGAAGCCTCACCTCCACAACATCCAAGGAGGAAGATTGAGCTTGGAGAGTCATCCAAGAGTGGCCAAGTGAAGATGCCAACAAAGAATGGAGCTCAATCTCAACATTCTCATCATGACCAACCAAGGAGGCAAGCAATGCAACCTCAACCAAAGAGACATCCCAACCCGGTTCAACAACAAAGAAGGAAAGAACCGGTTCAACACCAAAGGCCATATCAAATGCTTGACAAGTCTCCAATGACCTTACAAGGATATGGTATGACTCCTCACTTTATACCTACTTGTCATTTTTGTGGTGTTGAGGGGCATATTAGGCCTAATTGCCATAGGTACATTAAGAAATGTAGGGTTGAGAGCATGAGGGAGAGGAATAGACTTAAAAAGGCCAATATGCATGTGCCTGTGAAAGCTAGAGAAATTTATTCTAGGAAGTCTAGCAATATGTTGACTAAGACCACTAGGAATGAAAGTATATCACCTAAATGGATTAGAAAAGATGAACCTGCATGCTATTGTGCTAATATGTCACCCATAGACTCAACTAGGTCTAATGGGCTTGGTATGTCTATAGGGGCTCTTGCCTCCCATTGACTTGGTTGGAATTGACCCCATTTGGGGAGCTCAAGCAAAGAGAGCAACCTTGCATTTTTGAAATGTGCAAAAATTTGATATACTTTATGCTTCTTTATTAATTGCTTGAGATACTAGGTTGTACATATATGCTTATATGGTATTTTTATTCAATAAGTGTGTAACCTTGCTTTGTTTGCAATCCATGTCACATTTATGTTCAAACATGCATTTTTGGACTAGGAGATTTGATTGGGAAAGTACACTTGAATGACCTATAATTTATCTCCATGACATGTGAACTTGATTATGACATGCTCAAAATGATATGCATGAAATATGTTTTGATTGCTTTAATGCAAATCTGTGTGAATGCAAATGAGAAGACTAATCAATAAGGATCTTGTATCCATGTAATCAATAAGGATTTTATATCCAAATTAGTCTTCTCTCTCTTCTTAATTGTTAATCAAGACTACTATCATACAGATAATTATCCAGAAAAATCTAAAAGGATCTCTTGATCCAATGTCTTGATTTGCTTTTAAGGATTGATATAGTTTTGTGTGCGTTGAAAATTTCTTTTCAAAATACTATATCATGTTTGCTTATGACAAAAGGGTGCAAATTGGTTTGAATTCTTATGGAAACCCTTTTGATGTTTGCTTTGCCAAATGCCATTATTTTTGAACTTTGATGTTATATGTCTTGCATGCAAAGCAACACCGTCACACATTCTCGTTAAAATAAAACCCCTTGAATCTCTCTTACTTAATTGAGTTGCATAAAGTTTATGTACATGATTATGCAATCATCTTTTGTGCAAATATCTCTCTTTGCTAAAGCAACCCGATAGAGGGAGCTCCTTTGCCTATCTCATGAAAAAAAGGGGGAGAAGTCTTGAGAGATATAGGGGGAGCATTGGTTATGATTTGGGGGAGAAGCCTTGAGAGAGAGTAACCATTTAGGGGGAGCATTGCACATGCATTTCTTTATATTGCTTTATTGAGTGCAATTGCCTTTTGTATTTGTTCACCTCACATGCACTTGTTCTTGGAAAGTGCTTTCTTGCTATTGTGTGTAGGTATGATGATCTACGAAGAGATTGATGACCTTGAAGACTTAGATCTTAGGTTTCTCTTATTGTAACGTAGAATATATTTTGTTGACCAATAGCTTTATTTTTTTGTTTTGTGAGGATTATTTTGTGAGTCGTGATTTTGTCATGAAATAGCCAAAGGGGGAGATTGTAAGAACCTCACTTTTATGATTGGCTTGTTTCATGACAAATCACATTGCGGATGTTTATGTAACGGGTAGCATAGGTTCTCGAAGACATGCTTCCGATCATCCCAAAGAGCTTCAAGAGAGGTAGTTGACTTGTCCTTAACTCTTGAAGAGATTTAGTTGCACACACTCACATTCTATGCATTTGTATTGACATGCATGTCTGGTTGAACACATACACACACACACACACACACACACACACACACACACACACACACACATCTTGCATTTTTGAGTTGATGGGCTGCACAGTGGGTTAGGCGACATGCAAGGCCACTTGTGCATGTCGCCTGACAAGTCGCCTTAGACTTGAGTTTTTCCATCAGTGTGTTAGGCGACATGCAAGGCCACTTGTGCATGTCGCCTCCAATGTCGCCTTTGTCTTGTAATTTTCCTCCAGTTTGTTAGGCGACTTCATAGGCGACTTGGGCATGTCGCCTTACATGTCGCCTCAGGCTACGTGTGTTTCTTTCCAGTGTGTTAGGCGACTTACGAGGCGACTTGGTCATGTCGCCTTGCATGTCGCCTCTGTCACCCGAACTGGGCATTTTCGTCTTTTCACGACAGCACATTTTTTCTCCTTTATATATTTCATCTTCTCCACCATTTAACCCTAGAGCTCAGAAATTTACATCCTTAGTGAGAGAAAGTGACTCCAAGAGAGAGAGAGCTTCAAGAACCCATTTTTTATGAGAGAGAAAGCTTCAAGCTTTGTTACTTGACTCTCCAAACCCCAAAACCCATCATCATCTTGCATATAGAGCATCATTCAAGCATGGGTCTTCATTAATGTCTTTACTTGGTAAGTAGAACTCACATCCTTGCTCATTTATTGTTCTAGCTTATCAAGACATGTCATTTATTACTTAGGTTAGCAAATCTTCATATTTATTGTATATCAATTGAAGTCATGACATGTTTGGGGTTTGTATTGTGATAGCTAATGTTTAGGACATGTTTGCCCTCTAGCTAATTAGGACTCATTGATTGCATTTGTTAATTGCATTTATTGTCCTTGCCATGATTAATGACAACATATGTTGATATGGCTTTGTTTGATGACTAGAGTTTAGACTTGCACATCTATATCTAGTTAGGTCTTTATGAGCATTCATATAGACATTGATATCTAGGATTTGTACTTAGTGTCATCTTAAATCCCTAGATAAGCATTTAGTGTTGCCTAGCATTATTTGTATTTTGAGTATTCATATATTCACTTAGGTTGTTAATCTCTTCTTGAGAGTTAAGTCTTGTAACTACAAGGTGTAGTGCAGAAGCAAGTGAAGTCTTGCAACCAATGTGTGGTTGGCAAGCAAAGTGATCAAAGATTCACTATAAAGGCCCGTTGGGTAGTACTGGTGGGTTAGTGACCGAGAATGGTGTGACTAGAGGTCAACCTAGGTTGTAAACATCATTACAATAGTGGATTTGATGATCGTGTGTGGCTAGAAGGATAGCCTGTGGTTTTTCCCTTGTTGAAGGGTTTCCACGTAAAAATCAAATATTCCGCACTTTTACTTGATTTTGTATATTTGTTTATGTTGGGTTATATTATTAATATTGACTAATCGAAAAATTGGTAATAATTGATTAACAACCCATTCACCCCCTCCTCCCCCCAATAGGTTGTTAGACACACGCTTAGAGTGTATTTTCACTATTTCCTCACCGAATTAGGAGAGCGCTCATATTGTCCAAGCCCCGAATCAACCCTTAAGGGAAATACCATCTACTTCTCACAAGAAGGAGTGGATTCCACTATTGTGTACATACCTTCCCAGCCACAAGCCAACCGTAATCCCAACATACATAGTATATTGATCAGGAATTGCATCTGACCTCACCCATGGTATATCAAAGACTACGATCTAACCTTAAGGAATCGATAAGACACTCAGGATTAAGATCACCCATATATAGCCATCATTAGTTGATATATATGAATCTCATCAGTAAATGGATCTTGGTGAGAGATTCATATAGATCATGGCCCAGTCCTATATGATCACATCATACAAGGTACATCCATTCCCATATCTCATATGAATGATTCAGGATGGAATCACCGTATATTACGGAATGGACCGCAGCTATAGATTAACCACAAATAAAGTACCCAACTTTATTTGCTATCTATGGACTCTTTAGATTGCACGTCTCTTACTGTATCCATCCTTATATGACACTCATATACACAGTTCGAGATTACATCCGGCAATCTAGGATGTTAATATATGTACAAGTTATAAAATAAACAACACAACAAGAATGAATTGAACTTTTTATTTATTTATTTCATAAATCCATTTGCAAATTACATCTTTAGGGCATAAACCCCAACAATCTCCAACTTGCACTAAAGCATGTGAGGCATGTTTCGTAACCCTAGACCATCTAGGTGACCTGAAAACACTTTAGCCGGTAAGGTCTTCGTAAATGGATCAGCATGATTGTCTTGTGAGGGTATCTTGGTGACGATCACATCTCCTCTCTGCACTATCTCTCTAATGAGATGACACTTTCTCTGTTTATGTTTCCCTCTCTTATGGCTTCTTGGTTCTTTGGAATTAGCCACAGCACCACTGTTATCACAATAAAGTGTGATGGGCTTATCCTGATCTGGAACAACTTCCAGATCACTCAAGAACTTGCAGAGCCAAACAACCTCTTTAGCAGCTTCACAAGCGGCTACATATTCGAATTCCATGGTGGAGTCAGCAATGCAAGATTGGTTAATACTTCTCTACACATTGGCTCCACCACCCATGGTAAAAACTGATCCAGACGTGGATTTCCTAGAATCTCTGTCTGACTGAAAATCTGAATCTGTGTATCCTAACAGGATCAAATCCTGTCCGGAATACACTAGCATATAGTTTCTCATTCTCCGAAGATACTTGAGAATAGTCTTGACAGCAACCCAATGATCTAATCCTGGGTTGGACTGGTACCTGTTGACTACTCTCACTGCATAACAGATGTCCAGTCTCGTGCATAACATAACATACATGAGACTACTTACTGCTGATGCATAGGGTACATGTCTCATATCCTAAACTTCATGAGGTGTCTTAGGACACTGTTCCTTAGACAAGTGAACTACATGCCTAGAAGGTAAATTACCTTTCTTGGAGTTCTGCATTGAAAATCGCACAAGAATCTTATCGATATACGATGCCTGAGACAGTGCAATGACTTTGTGCTTACGATCCCTTATAAGTTGGATCCCTAGAACATAACTCACTTCTCTCAAATCTTTCATTTGGAATTGGCTAGCCAGCCAGCCCTTTACATTAAATAACATTCCCACATCATTCCCAATGAGTAGAATGTCGTCTACGTATAGGACTAAGAAAACTACCCTTTTTTTCTCTTGATCAGGATCTTCCATTGCATTCTTAAATGTCAATGGATTATCCACACTATCAGCAGAGACAACACTTTGTCCCTTACCTATACCTAAATGGCGTTCAGGTTGTCTTACAACCCTCCCACTACGTCAAGGTGATAGTGTATCCTGATTAGGAATCATCTGACTCTCAGATGTTTATGGATCAAAAACTCTTGTTGATGAAGCACTAGTCTCACCAGGCTCCAACTCATTCAATACAATCTTAGAAAGAGGTTTATGGTTACTAATATAATTATCCTCAAGAACCGTTGCATTTGTCGATACAAATACTTTGTTATCTTCGGGACTATAGAAGTGTCCAACTCTAGTCTCCTTGGAGTATCCTACAAACAGGCAGACTACAGACTTGGAGTCTACCTTTCCACTTCTGTTCTTCAACACGTGTGCTGGACACCCCCATACGCGAAAATGTCGTAAACTAGCTTTACGACCATTCCACAACTCTAGGGGAGTCTCAGGAACAGATTTGGATGGCACTACATTCAAAATGTATGCCGTTGTTTGTAACGCATATCCTTAGAAGGAATTTGGTAATGATTAGAGACTAATCATATATCTCACCATTTCCATCATGGTTCCATTTCTCCTCTCCGCTACACCATTTTGCTGAGGTCTACCGGGAGCTGTGAGTTAGGAAACTATCCCATGCTCAACCATGAAGTCTTCAAACTCTTGGTCAATGTACTCACCTCTACGATCCGATCGTAGTGACTTGATAGTCCTACCTAATTGATTCTCAACTTCAGCTCAGAATTCTTTAAACTTTTCAAATGTTTCTGACTTTCGTTGCATCTGGTAGATATATATGTATCTTGAGTAGTCATCTATAAAGGTGACATAATACTCATAGCCGCCCCTAGCTCTAACATTCATCGGTCTGCGGACGTCTGTATGTATGAGTTCTAGTGGCTCTATAGCTCTAAGCCCTTTTCCAGTAAAAGGTCTCTTAGTCATCTTACCTTCTAAACAGGATTCGCAGACATGTAAGGTGCCAACCTTTAACTCACTTAAAGGTTTGCTTTTTACTAGTCTGTCTATCCGGTCAAGGTTGATATTACCAAGCCTTAGATGCCAGAGATACGTGTCATTATCTGGAGAAATCTTATGTCATTTAGTTTTTGGTTTTTCAACCTTAAACATTTCGGTGTTAAGCAGTGTAGTATGTATTAACGGTCTTAACACATACAAATTGTTTTCATTAATTCCTGAACAAATATTCAGACCATTATTTCCAATAATAACAAACTTATTATTAAAAGAAACAGAATATGATTGTTCTAACAACTTAGAAACGGAAATCAAATTATGTGTAAATCCAGTAATATAAAAAACATTGTTCAATAATAAAAAAACTATTATTATTACAAAATTGCAATCTTATTGCTCCCACCCCCGAATCAACTATCCAGGGTGAAGAATTATCTTCCACTAAACAAGATTCAAGAACAAGTAAATCATATTTACCTTTCTTCTTCTTCTTCTTGGCTACCTCTTTCAGGTACTGAGGACAATTTCTCTTCCAGTGTCCAACCTTGTCGCAATGGAAACATTTTCCCTTACCCTGGTCGGTGAAGGTGCCCTTCTTTTTGCTATAGGCTTTCTTGGGTTTGGACTTACCCTTTGCCTTCCCAGCATACCTCTTCCTCTTCTTATTATTGGAGGAAGATGGTTCGGCAACATTTGCCTCACCGCTCTTACTTTTGCTGTCCTTAGTCAAGGACTCAAAAGTAGCGAGCTCATTGAGCAACTGTGTGAGACTGAACCTTAACTTGTTCATCCTGTAGTTGCTCTTAAACTGATCGAACCTCTTTGGAAGAGTCGTCAGTATGATGCTCACTTGACTGGGTTCGTCAATGGCCCCGCCATTGACTTCTGTTGTGTTGAAGTAGGACATCATGCTCAGGACATGTCCCCGAACTGATGTACCTTCCTTCATGCGAGCGAGCATAGCAGAACGAACAGCTTCGTGTCGCTTTTGCTCGGAGGGCTGCCCGAACATAGCTTGCAATGACTCCATAATTTCGAATGATGTAGTCATTGCTTCGTGCTTTGTGATAAGCACGTCTGTCATAGAAGCTAACAGATATGTTCGGGCCTTCTCATCAGATGAGACTTATAGCTGGTATGCCTCACGAACAATTCGTGTGGCATTGGCAGTAGGCACCGGAGGACATTCCTCCATAAGCACAAACTTGAGGTCTTTGGTAACCAATATTGCATTAATATTAAGTTTCCACTTAGTGTAGTTATCACCAGTTAATTTGTCGTTTGCGAGAATTCGAAGTAATGCAGAAGACATAATTACTGAAATAAATAAAACATTCATTCAGTTATTTATTAAAACAAGTGCGAGTGCTTTGGCATAAATTTAAATATGATGCATGAACATGTTTAACGAACTAGAAATACCCAAAAACAATTACTATACCACGACAATCAAACATACCACAAAGAAGTGCCGCCTTAGGGTCGGTCAAGTCTTTGCATGTTGGACCGAGACATTCTCAATCAAATGATACTCTAGAATAACTCTTATTCCATATCATTCAACCATCGTTTATTCAGTCAGGTTTTTAATTAACAAAACTTAATCAAAACCTTTGTGAGTGTAACCCCCCATTTCAGATCTCACGAGCTTAACTCGAGAATTGCCGCCTTAGGGTTGGTCAATCCCGAAATACCCTCAGAAATCCTATATGTTAGGAAGTCAACCTTGGTATTGATCTTTATGGAACCCCTCCTTAGGGATGACGAAAGCAAAGCCGTCACGAGGCCCCACTCGGATCTCACGGTGTTGAACTAATGATGAAGACTGTGGGATATATATGTCATATATCCCTCTCCCACTCACTATTTAAAAATTAGGGTTTTCTACTATCCGTTAATGCACCTAGACTCTACATGATCAAACGGCTAACTTTAATCAAGTCATCTAGTGCATTAACAAATTCATTATTAAAAATAAATTCTAATTAACTAATAAATTATTAATGATTTTTAACAATTAAAAATCTAATCTATTAGTGAATAATCTAAGACTTTGTAAACTATTTACTAATGTCAGATTATTATGATAGTGTTTTTACCAAATTTTAACTATTAAAACTCTAACACTTTATTCGGTTCATTTACTATTAGGTTATTAATCATATTATTCCTAATTACAATAAATGACCCTATTAATCTAACTTATTAAACACTTTAATAACTAGATTAATATTAATGAGAATGAACAAGTTTTCTAACTATTAAAAAAAAAACTAATCTCATTTTCATAGCCAATAATGTATTTACCTATTCTAATCATATTAAAAAAAATACATAAAATATTAGGCTATGATGCATGTATGACATATCAAATATATTTGTGTAGGCACATTAATCTAAATGATATACGTATGCATGACAATGCTTTTAGCATCACATAATATAAAGCACACATGAATTGACTGAGTACCGTGGATTATTTAACCTAAAAAAAATTGAATCTAAAATTACAAAAATATCCCCAAGGCATTCCTTGGTCTTCTTGTAATTTCCGAGTCTTCCAGTCTCTTCAGGTTACTCTGAGTCATCTCATGAATCCGAAATAGGAAATTCGCACGGAACGCAATAGGCAACACTTGCCAACAGAACCGCGTGAACAGTACCACACATGAACAGTGCTCATTGAACAGTACCACGTCGAGCGTATTTCCAATTTCACCCTTCCGTCATTGTTTCCAGGTCTTCAATATAGGTTACAATCTTTTTTTTATAATACAATAACAGAAAAAAATAAAAATAAAAATTAATACAACCCATGAACCCTAAATCCACAATACCATATAATTAACGATCAATCATGTTTTTGTAAATTAAAAAATTTAATATACATACAAAAACAACATATGGTCAATTTAAACAATGCCTACACAATCATACATAAAGGAGCATCGAAAACAATTTCCTGTTCCGAAAAAAAATAGGCTCTGATACCAATTGTTGGAACCCTGTTCACTGGTAACGCAGCGGAAATAGATTTTAAAATTTTTTATGCAAATCGTAAACGATTTGGAACCAGTGAACTTGAGATCGTAATTATTTTTCAGAACAAATACTTACAATATGTAAACATAGAAAATTGTAATCAATATATAAAAAAGAAAATTTAGAACCTTACTAACCTTTGGAGGCTCCTTCACTTTACGATATGCTCCTGATCTGTACTACTGATCTTCCTAGCTATTCCCGGAACTGGTAACTACGTGTGGGCGCGTAACGTACTCAGAAACTTAGGAGGATGTAGAGAGAATGAAGAAGAAAATTTTTCTTCCGAGAGAAAACCAAACTTAGAACAACTCTTATTCTTTAAAAAAGGAAAAAAAAATTATATTATTTTTTTTCCTTTTCTTGCAATGGTGATTCGTGCAACACAGCACACAAAGAAAAAAAAAGTTCCTTTTCTTTTTCTTTTTCACGCACCTGTGCGTTTTTGCCCCCCTTTTTTTTTCTTTTTGTTTTCTCTCACGCATGAGAATGCACAGCAGAAAAATTGCAGACTTTCTTTTTCAATTGTATGTGTGTTCAAATCAAAATCTATGACTATTTCTCTCTTATCTAGGTATATAAATATATCATTATATATTTTTAAAACTAGATAATTATCTTTTCCCAAATATATCTTTTGAATATATAAAGATATATTTGGGAAAAGATAATTAGTATTTAAGTGTCATAGGTAGAGTAGGATTCTAACTCCTACATAACTCTAGTTGATTTAAACTTAAATACTAGACTTCTCAGAGAATAAAATAATCTAATTATTTTATGTCTTAGTCATGATTTGAACCTGCAACCTCCATTTAATAATTAATTAATAATTCATAATTATTAATTCATTAATTAAATAATCTAATTATTTAATTAATTTAATTATTAATATATTAATTAAATAATCTCATTATTTAATTAATCCCTTAATAAATACGTGTCACTTTCGTAACACAATTAATTAGACAATCCAATTAATTAGACAATCTAATTAATTAACCGTGACCCTTGTTACCTAAATCGATCGGGCTAGCAAGGGGACCTAATGGACACACAGTATTTTGAGCTCAAATAATCATCGAAATCATTAATGAAACTCTTTAATTAATATTCTTTGATTATTAACTCCGGTGTTATTCCACTAAAAATTCGAAGCTGCATACTCTCAACTGCAGACGCTTTTACACGGACCGATACAACTCGGTGTCCATCGATATAGCTATTACACATGGTGTGATCCTCCACAGTAGTTCATAATTAGAGCTGGGTCATAATGTCCATTATACCCCTCTAATTACATATACTTTAAGTACCGTTGATTCTCTAATGAACAATAAATCCTATTTCCTCACGAAATTAGGAGAGCACTCATATTGTCCAAGCCCCAAATCAACTCTTAAGGGAACTACCATCTACTTCTCACAAGAAGGAGTGGATTCCACTATTGTGTACATACCTTCTTAGCCACAAGCCAAACCGCAATCCCAACATACAGAGTATATTGATCAGGAATTGTATCTGACCTCACCCATGGTATATCAAAGACCACGATCTAACCTGAAGGAGTCGATAAGACACTCAGGATTAAGATCACCCACATATAGCCATTATTAGTTGATATATATGAATCTCATCAGTAAACGGATCTTGGTAAGAGATTCATATAGATCATGACCCAGTCCTATATGATCACAACATACAAGGTACCTACATTCCCATATCTCATATGAATGATTCAGGATAGAATCACCGTACATTACGGAATGGATCGCAGCTATAGATTAACCACAAATAAAGTACCCAACTTTATTTGCTATCTATGGACTCTTTAGATTGCACGTCTCTTACTGTATCCATCCGTATATGACGCTCATATATACAGTCCGAGATTACATCCGGTAATCTAGGATGTTAATATATGCACAAGTTATAAAATAAACAACACAACAATAATGAATTGAACTTTTCTTTTTATTTTTTTTTCATAAATCCATTTGTAAATTACATCTTTAGGGCATAAACCCCAATAGGCCGCACTTCCCGTGGAGGCCACGCGCCTCCACGGGGAGAGGAGCTTGGCCCTCTTGTTTGGTCTCTCTCATCCCCTAACGCACAGAAATAGTTTTCGACCGTTCTCCAGCCTTCGAACTCAGAATTTGAATCCGTTTTCGGAATATGAATCGGGACTCTCCTACCTACAAAAGTCATCATGAAAACTTTCTCAAAAAATATGGAATTGAACTTCAAAATCAAGGACGAAAACCATGTACGATAAAAACACGGAAAGTTTCTTAACTACCTAATTTGAACTCGAAACTTAATGAATGAGTAATCAAATTAATTGGAACTCAATGAGGAATTATACAAGCTCAAAATCAAGTTCAATAACATATAAACATAAACGAATAAGCACAAGAACAAACAAGTATGCTATTTTCTAAAGCTTGTCCAAGAACATGCGATTTATGGAATTATCAACTTTAAGCATAATGCATGTGCATACAAGTATAAATGTGTGAATTGTGTTAAACCAAATTATGCACATATATGTAGGGATACATATGAATGCAATATATGTGTGTGCTTAGGCCTTGCAAGAGGAAAGAGGTCTCACTTTATCTTTTGCTATGCAACTTAGCTTTATTCCTCTTGTAGCCACCACTTTCCTTGAATGTTGTCTAATCTTCCTTGAAGCTTGATTATTACCAAATCCTAGACAACTAATCAATACAAAGTAAATGACGTTTTGATATAGAATTATGCCAATACAAGTCTCAAGAACCTAACACTATGAGCAGTTAGGATATAGGAAAGTGAAAGTTTGACGAACTACATTCACATTGTGAATGTTGACCGTACGTTAATGTAAAAGTTAATAGTATTTTTTTTTCATCTGTTCTCTTTTAATTTTGTATATTGAGTCGTTCCTTTTCCCATTTATATTAGCATTTATCTCCTCTCTCTCTTTTCTCTCTTATATGTTTAATTTTTCTTTTTAACTCTCCTCCTGTATGAATTGAAAAAAAAATCAAACAATTTCTAAACTTATACAGTATTAAAATAGTCAAACACTACACATTCAAACCAAGTTAAAAGAAAATTAAATATTTTTCCCTAAAGATGAGAATGAAACCAATAAGCCGGAGATTAATTGTACATATGGCTCTATCCATTGTTCATTATAATTTTTTTTTAATGAGATGCATCCTCTTCGGTCTCCAATGTGATGCACTCACAATTGCTGAAATTGGATTAATAATCATTATTTTTTGTGTTATTTGAAGAGTTCTGTGTTTTCATGGAGATAGCAAAGTTTGTTTCAAAACATTCTGAAAATGAAATGACAGTGATGAACATACAAGAAGAATGAGAAAATTTAAAACTGAAATGTTTTTGTTTAAACAGAGAGAGGAGATAGAATGCGGGGAGAAAATAGAGAGCATTTGTTTTGAGGTGTATAATTACTATTGTATTAATATTCCTTACCTGAGCCGGAAATTATGGGTTGTACCTGGACGATTGTGTACCAATCCGTGTCTGGGTATACTCAGTACCTGGTTGGAAACCGATTTTTCATTTAAAAGAAAGAAAAAACTAAACCCTAATATTTTTTTCAAAATACATTTTCCCTATCCTCTCTTTTTGCCAAATCTCCCACAGTAAACCGTTTTCCGCTGCCTACTCTAAATTGTTTTTACATTTTCTGATTATTTAAAAAAAAGGAAAAAAAGAAGAGGAGGAAACAAAATAAAATAGACAAGAGTGGTGCTATTGGCACACCCCCTACTGATCTATTCATACCCCACTTTTTAAAATTTTTGATTTAATTAAATAAAATTAAATTTTTTTATTAAATTTTTTGGTTTATTTCCAAAACTACCCATTTTACTTATTTTTCAAACTTAATACATACCTTATATGATTTCTCTATCTCTTATCTCTGTATCTGTATACATCTCTCTCACCTCCATTGATTGATTTAATTTTTTTCTTCATATTTTTTTTTAGTTTTTTTTCTTCTTCTTATTTCATGGTGGAAACGAAAAAATAAAAAATAATAGGGTACTTTAACACAACGACAACTTAATATCATTCTAAAGAAAAAAAATAAAATTCAAACTTATTTCCAGAGAATGAATTGTTTTTAGATGCTTACTATCATTGTCAGACAATTCTTGCTTTATGTCATTCTCAGACAATTCTTCAAGATGTTTGATATTGTTCTTAGATAATTTTTCCATATTCTTGATATCGTTCTCAAACTCTTTCATAATATTTTAGATGTATGTAAGAAGTATATTTTAGGGTTTAAGAGTTAATTTTTTTTTTTGAAGAAACAGATTACTGGGTTTTTTTTTAAAAGGAATATGAGATTTTAATAGATTTATTTTGTAGAAGATTTCTTTCCTAAATTGTATGTCTCTTTAAGTAATTTTGATAAAGGAAAAAAAAGAATATTATATAATTAAAAAAGGGGCATGAATAGATTAGTAGGGGGTGTGCCTAGAGATGCACATTTTCCCCCGGATCCCCAAATCCCCACGTCCCCATCCCCATTTGGGGAAATTTTTTTGGGGGAAAATGGGGAATGGGGTGGGGATGGGGATGATTTCATCCCCAAATTGAAATGGGGATGGGGATGGGGGGAGGTCCCCCATCCCCATTTCCCAATTTCCCCCATAAATATATTAAAATGGGGATGGGGATGGGGATGGGGTGACCTCTCCCCATCCCCATTTCCCCATTTCCCCCAAAACATATATAAATAAATAAATATATTATATAACACTTTATGATTTTATTATGTATTTGTTATGCACACTTTATGATTTTATTATGTATTTGTAATGCACTAATGGATTTTAGTTTATATTTGTAATGAAATTTTGTTTTTTTTGTTGTAATTTTTAATTAATGGGAGAATGGGGAAACGGGGAAATGGGGCAAAATGGGGAAACGGGAAAACGGGAAATAATGGGAAAAAACTGGGAAAACGGGGAACTGGGGTTGGGGATGGATATACCTCCCCCTAAAATTTCCCATCCCCATTTTCCCCAAATGGAAAAATGGGGGGAGATGGGGGAAGGGTCTGGAAAGTGAGGATGGGGATGGAGGGACCTATATCCATCCTCATTCCCTAAATGTGCATCTCTAGGTGTGTTAATAGTACCACTAAATAGACAAACCTTTCTTTACCATTCTTCCAAAAACTTTACACAAAAAAATCTCTACTAGGACGTCAACACTACTAGAAGTAAAATATTTGTGAATCATTTGTCATCAATGTTTTCTTCAATCACATTATCACAATATGATATAAATAGTAGTGGAGATAAAAATGATTGGGGTAGTGCCATGTGTTTCTATAAAAAAAATAAAAGAGTTTGAAAGAAAAAAAATAGTTATTTTTGTAGTATTTAAAAAAATAAATTAAAAGTGAATTTCATACATTAAAAAAAAGAATCTATTGAATTGAATGCAATAATTAATGTTTTTAATTTGTTACAATTAATATTTTATTGAGACTATTATTTTAATTTTTTGGTATGTTATCATTAATATATTGACATTTATATGTTTGTAAAATATACCATTAATTCCTTAAAAAACACAGATTACAATTACTTTGATATTTTAATTTATTTAAAACTATATTTATTATTATTTATAATAATAATTAAAATTGAAAAATATTTATTTCCGGAAATAATTATAGTGTATTAAATGCATATTTATATTTAATACATTCTAAAAAACTAAAAAGAAAAGAAAACAAAAAAAGTTAAACTCAAAAAGAAATAAAATTCTTTTAAAAAAACTGGGTATATTCCCTAAAAAAGACTGGTCATAGATAAATTTAGGGGATAAACAATTTTAAATTTCTGTTATAAAAATTGAAAAAAAAGTTAGAACCCGGGTAAAATCCGGGTATGAATACCCGAATACCCGTCCATGTATTTCCAGGTTAAGTACCCGAATTACAAAATCCAGGTTTTTTCCCGAATGGATAGTCAAAACCCGGGTTACCCCCCCAATACCCGTCCAGGCATTTCCAGGTTAAGTACCCGAATTACAAAATCCAGGTTTTTTCCCGAATGGATAGTCAAAACCCGGGTTACCCCCCAAATATCCGTCCAGGCATTTCCAGGTTGAGTACCCGAATTATAAAATCCAGGTTTTTTCCCGAGTGGATAGTCAAAACCCGGTTCGCCCCCCCACCCACACACACACAATATTATTGATAATTATTTATCTTTTAATATTCTTCTTATTAAATCAATATTTGAATAAATACATTCTTATTAATAAATATTTAAGTTTTGTAATTTTTCCAATTAAATATACTTAATATTAATAAATATAAAAGATTCTTCCTATTAAATCAATATAATAAATGATTAAATATATTCTTATTTAAATCTAATTAATACATGATTAGTTATATTTTAAGAATATTTGTGCAAGAGGCGTAATCAGAAAGTTTGGAACAAGAAAATGAAAATGAAAAAAAAACCCTAAAAAAGCTATATTATCGAAATACATATGCTCTCAAGGTTGTTTTATTTGTAATAATTAATTGTTTGCATTTTCCATTATTTTGGTAATTTTAATAATATATTCGAAAGAGCTTTTGGTATTATTGGAAGTAAGTGATATATATATATATATATATAATTAAAAGTATTTTATTTTGTAAATGTATTCTCTATCTTATACCGTTCAACTTGCAATTAACTCAGGAAATTATTTATCTATCCAAATGGATACAAGAGATGACAATGGGGCGGGTTCGGGGCCGGGTGGTCTTCCCCACACCCCACCCTATTTATTTTTTCAAAACTCATCCCCTCATAAAACCCCACCATAGATGGAGCGGGTCGGGGCAGGACGGGGTACAACGGAGAGTGCTTTCTCCATCCCCACCCATTAACCCCATTTATAATTTTTTATATATTAAAATAACAAATATATAACCATTGAATATGATATAAAATATAAAGTAATAAATAATTCCAAGAATCTATCAAAAAACATCTCATAAAATTCAATTATTTTCAAACATAAACATAAAGTATGAAGTCAAACAAAAACATAAACATAAAGTCAAAAACATCTTGTGAGGTTGAAACTTAAACCGTGAACTTCGAGTTGTTTAGAGATTAGAGACTTAGAGTTACAGTTAGCGGCTAGGGTTTTTTTAATAGTATTTTGTTTTGTCATTTTATGTTAAATAACGGTGAAGAGATGTAAAATTAGGGTTAATTTACTTTTTTAGATATATTTATTTCTTTGAAAATACGTAGTTTAACTAAGTATTATTTTAAGCAGGGAGGAGCGGGATCCATACCCATTGCGGGTTATACTATATATCTCCATCCCTACCAAATTGAAACCCATCCCCACCCTAAAAGTGCAGGTCCCCGCGGGGAATTTTGCCATCCCTATACAAGAGCAAGAATATGAAAGATCACATCTCAATTTACTTGGCTTTTGTGGAGACCAATTCTCTTTATGTTGGATGGAAGGTGAACATGATTGTCAGTTTTTCATATATAATTATCTTCGAGACAAATATATTATATATTTTATGTGTTTACACCCTAAAAATAAATTAATTGACATGATTATAAATTTATTATTTTAAAGTATTAAACTTCAATTTTTTTTATATGGGTGATGCATATGGGGAAGTAACACAAAATCATAATTTGAAGACCAAATTAGGTATCACCAAATTAATTGATTTGAAAACATTTTATTATCCTGCGAACAAGTATCTTATAGATGACACGTGTGTATTTGTTGTGGATTTTTTCATTATCAAAAGTAATTTTACGGTGCAAAATTTCAAAATGATAAATCAGCCTGCTACTTATTATTATTCTTGGGAAATTATTAAATTTTCGACTAAACTTAATGAATTGCACGAGTCCAAATCGTTTGGAAGCTATGAGTTGTAAATACATTTCTTTTTTAATCTAAATATAATATATAATAACGGTACTCCAATTTGTCAAGTCAATCTGATGACAACGTGTTTTAATTTACAATACCTACACATCGTGCAGGCTATCAACTAGTCTATATAATATTTATGAAGAATATATTGATTCATTTTAAATTTTGTTAATTATTAGTATTAATATTCATGAATAGTATATTGATTCATTTAAGAAGAGTTTTTAATCTAGATTCATGAACAAATGTTTGATTTTAAATTTTGACATTAAATTTTGTTAACTATTAATATTAGTAATATTATAAGTAATTAGTAATAAATTCATATTTATCTCATGTAGATATAATAAAGATAATGCTAATTAATTGAATATAATGCTTAAATGCTAATTAATTGAATACAAGACTTCAGTTTATAGATGATGAATGTTTAGATTAATTGAATACAATGCATTAGTTGAAGAGTTTCAAAGCTAATGTTCACTCGCTCATTGAGTCCTATAAATGCCTAATACTATCTCTCTCTCTCTCTCTTAATCCCATCGATCAAACTTTTTTATTTTCTTTAATTTTTGTTGAAAAAGTGCAATTTCTTTTTATAGATTTACTCATGAATATGTGAAATAAATGTATTAACAGTTGGTGTCACATTTGTTGTTTTATCCATATTATCTCGAAATTTATATATTTTTATTTTTTAATTATTTGCATAAAAATGTTCACAGATTAAAGAAATTAGTTAATTTGAGAACACATTCGAAACCTGATTCACGACAAAGAATTGTTAACAAGAATACACAATGTAAGTTTTTATCTCTCTTCATATAATCCATTGTTATGAGATTTAATTATTATGTTATATATATATATATATATATATATATATATATATATATATATATTCAGAGCCTTGCGACTTGTTGAAGGGGAATATTATTAGGTTGTTCTTCCTAGGTGCAAAAGTCAGTAGTCTTGTAGGGTTTGGCCGTTAGTCAGGTGGACGTTAGGCTGTGTCTCCCTTGTAGACAGACTGTGAGTTAAAACCTAGGATCTTCGTTTAATCTTTCCTCTTTATCATGTCAACTAGTAGTTCCAGACCTGGCATAGAACCTGATGACGATAATAGTACCACAGGACAATCCGTAGCTAATTACGAGACTAATTGGAATGATAAGGATTTGAATAATTGGCAATTACCTGACATACAGAAATCCAGTATCTATAAAAAGAAAAACATATTAGATTTCAGGGCTCTTTTAGGACAAAAGACTAAAGAAATAAACGTTAAATTCCAACATAATACCTTTTCTGCTAATTTATTAAATAAAAATAGCCTCAACCATTACTGCAAAATTGGTTACAATGACCTACATATTAGTAGTGTTCAAATTGGGATCAAACCTTTATCAAAAATTAGTCTCAATAACTCCTTACTTGTTGTTCTTCTGGACAAAAGGATTTTGGGTATAGGTGAGGGACGAGATGTCATTTCTATAGGTAGTGTGGATGATCCATTGACATTTAAGAATGCAATGGAAGATCCTGACAAAGAGGAATGGCTTAAAACTATGAATCTCGAGATGGAGTCCATGTACTCTAACTCAGTCTGGGAACTTGTAGACTTACCGGATGGGGTAAAACCCATAGGGTGTAGGTGGATCTACAAGAGAAAGAGAGGAGTAGACGGGAAGGTAGAGACCTTCAAGGCAAGGCTGATGGCCAAGGGTTATACCCAGAAAGAGGGGGTCGATTATGAAGAGACCTTCTCGCCAGTAGCCATGTTTAAGTCTATTAGGATTCTCTTATCCATTGCTGCCTATTTTGATTATGAAATTTGGCAAATGGATGTCAAGACTGCATTCTTGAATGGCAATCTTGATGAAAGCATCTACATGATGCAACCAGAGGGATTCGTGTCTCCAAATCAAGAGCAAAAGGTTTGCAAGTTGCAAAGGTCCATTTATGGACTAAAACAAGCATCTAGATCTTGGAATATAAGGTTTGATGATGTGATCAAATCCTATGGCTTCGAGCAAAATGTTGATGAGCCTTGTGTCTACAAGCGCATTATTGACAAGAAAGTAGTTTTCTTAGTCCTATATGTAGATGATATCCTACTCACTGGGAATGATGTAGGGGTATTATCGGAACTAAAGGGCTGGCTGGCTAGCCAATTCCAAATGAAAGATTTGGGAGAGGCGAGTTATGTTCTAGGGATCCAACTCTTAAGAGATCATAAGAACAAACTCCTAGCATTGTCTTAGGCATCGTATATCGACAAGATTCTTGTGCGATTTTCGATGCAGAACTCCAAGAAAGGTAATTTACCTTCTAGGCATGGAGTTCACTTGTCTAAGGAACAGTGTCCTAAGACACCTCAAGAAGTTGAGGATATGAGATGTGTTCCCTATGCGTCTGCGGTAGGCAGTCTCATGTATGCTATGTTATGCACGAGACCTGATATCTGCTTCGCAGTGGGAGTAGCCAGCAGATACCAGTCCAACCCAGGATTGGATCATTGGATTACTGTCAAGACTATTCTCAAGTATCTTCGGAGAACTAGAAACTATATGCTAGTGTATTCTGGACAGGATTTTGTCCCGTTAGGATACACGGATTCTGGTTTTCAGTCAGACAGGGATTCTAGGAAATCCACGTCTGGATCGGTATTCACCCTTAGTGGTGGAGCCATTGTCTGGAGGAGTATTAAGCAATCTTGTATTGCTGACTCCACCATGGAAGCCGAATATGTTGCCGCTTGTGAAGCTGCTAAATAGGCTGTTTGGCTCCGAAAATTCTTGAGTGATCTGGAAGTTGTTCCAAATCTGGATAAGCCTATCACACTTTATTGTGATAACAGTGGTGCTGTGGCTAACTTCAAAGAACCAAGAAGCCACAAGAGAGGGAAGCATATAGAGAGGAAATATCATCTCATTAGAGAGATAGTGTAGAGAGGAGATGTGATCGTGACCAAGATAGCGTCACAGGACAATCATGCTGATCCATTTATGAAGACCTTACCGGCTAAAGTGTTTACGGGTCACCTAGAGGGTCTAGGTTTACAAGACATGTCTCACATGCTTTAGTGCAAGTGGGAGATTGTTGGGGTTTTTGCCCTAAAGCTTGTAATTTGTAAATGTGAATTGAACATAAATAAAAGAAGTAGTTTATTCATTCAAATTGTCTCATGCATTTATATATAACATGTGTACTTAACATCCAAGATTGCCAGATGTAATTTCAAACTGAGTATATGATTGTCATATACAAATGGATTCATTTTGAAACGAGCAATCTAAAGAGTCCGTAGATAGCAAATAAAGCTGGGTACTTTATTTGTGGTTAATCTACAGCTGCGGTCCATTCCATAATGTACGGTGATCTTATCCTGGATCATTCATCTGGTGATATGAGAATGGAGGCACCTTGTATGATGTGATCATATAGGACTGGGCCACGATCTATATGAATCTCTCAATAAGATCCGTTACATGATGAGATTCATATATATCGACAAATGATGGCTATATATAGGTGATCTTAATCCTGAGTGTCTTATCGACTCCTTCAGGTTAGATCGTGGTTTTTGATATACCATGGGTGAGATCGGAGTTACATTCCCGGTCAATATGCTTCGTATGTTGGAATCACGGTTTGGCTTGTGGCTGGGAAGGTTTGTACACAATAGTGGAATCCACTCCTTCTTGCGAGAAGTAGATAGTAGTTCCCTTAAGGGTTGATTCGGGGCTTGAACAATATGAGCGCTCTCCTAATTCCGTGAGGAATGTAGGATTTATTGTTCATTAGAGAATCAATGGTACTTAATGGAAAAGATGTAATTAGAGGGGTATAACGGACATTATGACCCAGCTCTAATTATGAACTACTTGTGGAGGATTATACCATATGTAATAGCTATATCGATGGACACCGAAAGTTATTGGTTTGTGTAAAAACATCTACAGTTGAGAGAATGCAGCTTCGGGTTTTTAGTAGAATAACACCGAAGTTAATAATCATAAAATATTAATTAAAGAGTTTAATTAATTATTTCTAAGGATTATTGGAGCTCGAAATACTGTGGGTCAATTAGGTCCCCTTGCTAGCCCGATTGATTAAGGTAACAAGGGTCACGGTTTTTTAATTGGATCGTCCAATTAATTGAGTTACGAAAGTAACACGTGTTTATTCGGGAATTAATTGAATAATGAGATTATTTAATTAATGAATAATGAGATTATTTAATTAATGAATATTAATGATTATGTAATTAAATAATTAGATTATTTAATTATACGATTCGTTAGTTGGAGGGTGCTATAAAAGTTGAATTTAAAAGGTTTAAATTCAAACCATTAATTATCTTTTATTAATTAAAGGATTAATTAATAAAGGTTATCAGTTAAAAGAATAAATGAATATAAGATATATATTTATTTTTGAAAACTGATACACGCATAGAATTGAATAGATCAATTCTCTCGATTCAATTGCATTGAATGAATTAATTGCTTGAAATTAATAGAAGAGAATAAAATCAATTTGTTTGATTCAATTGCTTTTAAGTTCTCTCAATTGTATTGAATACAATTGGTTGCGTGAAACAAAAAGAAGAAATTAGAGAGGTGTGCTGCTAGAGAAAGAAATTTTTTTTTCTTTGATTCATAGTGGCCGAATTACACACCTAGAAAATAAGAGTTGTTTTCGTTAGTTTCGTTAGTTTCTTCTACCTCTACTAAAGTTCCTGAAACCCGTGACGCGCCCACATGCTGTTGCCAATCGCGGGACATAGCCGGGAAGATCTTGTGGTTCAAATCAGGAAGCAGATCAGAAAAGAAAGAAGGAGCCTTCAAACGCTGGTATGAAATAGTTTCTTCTCCTTCTTATTGTTTTCGATTATTACTGTACAAATAGGTTTACTTGATGATTGCATAAAAAATTTTAAAACACCATTCCGCTGCGCAATCTAAAACCTGGAACCAACAATGTTTACCAAGGTTAGTTGTACCATAGTTTCTCCTCTCTTTTATATATAGGATCTCAGTTTCCTGGAAGAGACAGAGTTGATTTTTCAGTTTGCTTTCAGTGTGTTTAAATTTCCTCCTTGTAATCCTTCCTCTCCTACTGTAAATCTTTCTTCTTTCCACTGTAAATTATCCAACGGATTGGAATAAAGTTTGTGACACATTTCTGTATACTTCTTTACTGTCAGACTATATCTGCTTTGTAAGAATCTTCTAACCTATCGTTCTAATTTATGTTTCTGTATTTGCTATATATTATCTTGTGGTGTTTATTGTATACATTAGTTCTACGTTTTGTCAAAATGAGATATCCAATACTGGTATCCTTCTTGAACATTGGGGGGAAGGATGTCTGTCGTGGGGCCATATTTGTCCCACCATTCTAAGAACCAGAATGGAATGTCAAGTTGGAAATTTTTGTCAAAATATATGAACCAAGAAAGAGAGTTACTAGGATTCTGACCATATAATAAATAAGTCCAGGCCTTAATATAGTCCCAGTAATTGAAATCGGGGACAGGGAAACGTTGGGAGAAAGGTTTATTTGAATTAGGATTTCCCCATTGTTCTTGGGTCAGTATTTTACAAAGTTTGATTTTTCGAAAAAGAAGTTTGTCTTTATCGATTTTGTCAAAAACATCAGAGATGAAGACAGAGTCTGTATCCTCTAATATGAATTCATAAAAAATATGTCTTTTGGAATGGTCTTCAGGAAATCAGAAATACAGAGGGTTAATGAGGGCATCGGCCTATGGGCAATAGTAAAATTGGGATAACATTGAAAATAAATAGGACCATAAGTCAAAGTTGTTTCAGCTATACCAAGGATAGATTCTTTATAGTCAGTTATCCTTTTGTCCCGAAGAACAACAAGTAAGGAGTTATTGAGACCAATTTTTGATAAAGGTTTGATCCCAATTTGAACACTACCAATATGTAGGTCATTGTAACCAATTTTGCAGTAATGGTTGAGGCTATTTTTATTTAATAAATTAGCAGAAAAGGTATTATGTTGGAATTTAACGTTTATTTCTTTAGTCTTTTGTCCTAAAAGAGTCCTGAAATATAATATGTTTTTCTTTTTTATAGATACTGGATTTCTGTATGTCAGGTAATTGCCAATTATTCAAATCCTTATCATTCCAATTAGTCTCGTAATTAGCTACGGATTGTCCTCTATATAACATCCAAATCTTAGCATTGGATTTATCCAATTGTTAGATTTGATTCTTAAAAAATATAATAATAAATAAATTGTGTTAAAATTGTGACTTTCTCTCTTGATAACATTTGTATTTGTATAATTGTATTGATGTTGACAACAAAAATGACAACCTCAGAGTTTTCATCACGATTTTCTCTTAAAGACTATCACTGTAAAAAATTGAGATCTAGAGGTTTTGGTAACTTCACTGAAAAATTAAAGTTTCTTATTTTTTTTTAACTTTGATTAAGTGAGATCTAGAGGTTTTGGTGCTTCACTGGAAAATTAAAGTTTCTTAAGGTTTTTTTTTTTATCTTTGATTAAGTGGTGTACATATACTGATATCATCACAATGAATATAATCGATGTAAATACTATGTGCGATTTTTTTTTCTTCATAATAAGTATATGCAATGGAGTCCAATTCATTCGCCATAAACAAAATAAAGACAAAAAACAATTCAATTTTAATGTGGTTTGATTGGTGATTTTGTACATTATTTTATCATTTCATTTTACATTATTTGGTTATTATTGTGTTAATCTACAACTATCTTTAGATGAATATTTTTTGTAACAATACAAATTTACAAATAAAGAAAAAATGGATTATTGTTTAATGGGAGAAAATTTGGAGAGATTAAGATTGTATATACAAAGTTATAATTAGATCTAATCATCACTCAAATTTGGATGTCTTAATTTTTTCTGGTATTAGTGCACATTCATTTCCTAATACCATTTATTTTTTATGAAAGTTTACAATAAGAAATGTGTTAATAGCCGATAATAACACAATAGAAAATAAAATATTTTCAAAGGTTCAAGTATGTACAAACTTCAATCGTAAAAGAATGGTAGCTAGACAATCACAAATAACAGTAATTAAATTGCTCCATCTAGCTATCAGTTTAATATATATCAATATATCATCAAACAAGCGGAAAAACCAACTCATGTTTCAAAGAATCGGTATGAACAAGATGTGCTATTACGGCCATCAATTTGTTGCTTCTAAATTTGAAGCATTATTATGCTAATACTCCCTTCAAAAAAATATTTATGCTAATATAAGTCAATTAATTAACTATAATTAAATACGAGCTACTTTTGCTATTGTTGTCATCCTTAGAATATGTCATTGTGTTATATTATTATTAATACTAATTAGTTTAGAATAACTGATCATATCAACTAATTAATAAAGATGAACAGTTTGATAAAATATTAAATAATTAATTAATAAAAAAGATAAAATGTGTTCAATAGATATTTCTATTAATTAATTAATTATAATGAATCACATTAACATATTGGCAAGTTTTAAAAATATATATTAATATTAATTAATTAATCATATTAACTAATTAATTAATAAAAAAATAAATATATTGATGAATTCAAAAGTCATCTCTATTAATTAATTAAGCATGATTAATAATATTAACTAATTATTAAATTCCTTAATAATTTCAAAAGATATTGATTAATTTAATCAATCATATTTTCTTTTAAGGTTGGAGATTTTTTTTATTTAAAAATAAAAATAGAAAATACAAATAAATTTTAAAACATAAATCCGATGAAAATATTATGCGGGCTGCAAACTAGTTAAATATTATAATACAAGATTCCCAAAACACCTATATTTTAAGAATAATGTTTGGTTACTAACCAGCCAGTATCCAAATTAGGGATGGCAATGGGGCGGGTTCGGGGCGGGGTGGCCTTCCCCGCACCCCACCCCATTTATTTTTTGAAAACTCATCCCCTCATAAAACCCCACCATAGATAGGGTGGGTTGGGTTGGGTTGGGTTGGGTTGGGGCGGGGCGGGGCGGGGTGGGGTACAGCTGGGAGTGCTTTCCCCATCCCCACCCATTAACCCCATTTATAATTTTTTTTATATTAAAATAACAAATATATAACCACTGAATTTGATAAAAAATATAAAGTAATAAATAATTCCAAAAAACTATTAAAAAACATCTCATAAAATTCAATCATCTTCAAATATAAACATAAAGTATGAGGTTAAAATGTTCGAAATTCATAACGCTAATCATCTAATAGTTGCATTTATTTCTCTAGTTCTCTCTTCGTACGATCAACTACATTTAGGGATGACGATTCGAGTTGTTTGAGGATTAGAGACTAGAGTTACAGTTAGCGGCTAGAGTTTTTTTAATTGTATTTTGTTTTGTCACTTTATGTTAAATAACGGTGAATAGATGTAAAGTTAGGGTTAATTTATTTACATATTTCATTTTTTAGATATATATATATATATTTTTTAAACTACGTAGTTTAACTAAGTATTATTTTAAGCGGAGCGGGGCGGGGCGGAGCGGAGCGGGGAGTATAAAACTCATCCCCGCCCCATACTCATTGCGGGTTAGACTATATATCCCCATCCTCTCCCCATCCCCACCATATTGAAACCCATCCCCACCCCAAAAGTACGGGTCCCCGCTGGGCCCCGTCCCCTTGGGGAATTTTGCCATCCCTAGATAAATGTAAAAAGTAAAAAAAAATGCCACGTGCTACACTTCCATTAGTGGAGTCAGTATTTTGGGTACTTTCCGGTCAGTACCCAAGAATTATTTATATTTTAATATATTTTTTAAATAATAAATCTCTAATTTTGTTAAAATAATTCTGATTTTTAATAGGAAATTAGGAGACTTTTTTTTTTGGAGTGTGTTTGGTAGGGATGAAAAGGGAGAGGAAGGAAAAGGGTGGAGGGAAAAGGAAGAAGAAAATGGGTAAGTATGTTTTTGGTAATGAGAGAAAAATGGAAAGAAGGGAAAAATGGGTGGGTGGGACCCATTAATTTTAATCCTCTCAAAAGTGGGAGGAAAATAGAGAGAAATGAGAGAATGGTTTTTGGTTTAGTTTAAATTATAAATTTACCCTTTTTTAATCCTCATAATAAGAAAATAAAATAAGCAAATTTGTTCAATTTAATATGTTGGCACATATTAAAGCTCTCTTTAGTATATTTGAAAACTATCATTTTGTTATATATATATATATATATATATATATATATATATAACAAAATGATAGTTATTATTATTATTATATAAAAGACCCATTAGAGAATTATTATTATTATTATTATATATAATTTCTATTAAGACATATAAGTGTTAATTTTTTTTTTTGTATTACAAAATGAATATATATATATATATATATATATATTTTTTTTATACACACACTTGAAAACTATCATTTTGACATTTATACCTTCACACCAATAAATTTTTAAATTTACTCTCGTTTTTAATATATATATATTTTGAAATAATCAATTTACTCTCGATCGTTTTTAATATTCAGTGATTTTATCTTGAATATATGATTGTTTATTGGAGTTAAAAAAATTGGTCTATGTAATTAACTAAAGCGGAATGAGTTGAAATTAATAGAAGAAGACGAAAATATGATGGGACAAGTTTTATCTACAGAAAATGCTTGTTTGGAGAATAATAAAATCGAAGAGTCGAAAGATATCTATGGACGGAAGATAAAGAATTCCAATTGAAAGTACAAAGAACAAAATCTTAGGAATTCACTCCTCCTTTTCCACATGCTAATATGCTATCCATTGCCATCTCTATTTTTCTTAATTTCTTTTCTTGAATTGATTTGTTTAAGAGAATATCTTCAGCCAATGAATGGTTTCTTTCAAGTTTAATTCAACGCCATTTCCACATTTTCGCAAGGTCAATGAGATGATTTTCTGTATATATGCGGTTTTAAATATATTCATGTCAGTAAGTGCTTTTGACATTTCTATATATTTGTTAAGTAATTTAAACAGATTTTAGATGTTGACATAAATTTCTCACAATGCATATGTTTATCATGCATTAAGCTATCACAAGCAATAAGATGAAATGAAAAGATATTTCAACAAAGGAATCAAAAATCAAAAAAGAAGATATAGGATAAATGATCTTTGAGGAATAAAGTTGGTTGTCCATAATTCTCATGCACTTGGAATGAAGTGTTGACAATTAACCATCAATCATCATCAAATTGGTACGTTGAAACAATATTTTAGATAAGAACAAATCTTGTATGCATCTGTCAATATATACATTTCAACACAAGTCAAATCTCTTATTTTATTGGGGTCAAAACCCACGCGAGACTCCATAGTGTAAATGTCTAATGGCAGCAGCTTAATTCCCATCAAATATATTCAACACTTACTTGCCGACTACTTTCTAACTGATCAACATGTGTTCATGAAGATGATATTCTAGTAATTGTTAACCGAATAAAGCAATGAAAATTTTGTAATCAACTTCAAAACAAAGGACACATGTGTCAAAAGATAAAAGTATATGACTGTGAGTGGTGGTATAGATCCCATGCTGTGCTAATCTTTGACATGACATCAAACACATAAAAATAATAAACTGTATTTAAAAGTAATAAAAGTGAAAAAATTAATCTAAACCATTGATTATAAATTTAACCAGATTTATTGAGATCGGGATAAAGAACAGTTTAGCAAAATATCCAATCTGTCGAAGAGATGAGAATCAATAAGTTACGTCCTGAGTATATGAGATGATTTCAGTTGTCCACTTGTTGAGATTAGAAAGGAAAGGAGGAAGCTTCCTTCAATTCTTGTCCTTTGAAAGATTTCTCTATTAATTTTTTAATAGTACATGTTGTCAGTCTCTATATAAAGAGCTTTACATGCAAACACTTCTAAAAACACATTCTTTCTATTGAAATTGTATGAGAAGTAAAAGAATGGCAGCCATTTCCGTCGATCCAAGCAGCAGGCTCAATAACAACCTTGATCAAGTTTCATCATCAACCAAGAACAATAATCATGGAGGAGTTGTGATTGAAGAAGTAGAAGGTCTAATCAGAGTATACAAAAATGGGCATGTCGAAAGGCCTCCAGCCATTCCTAATGTCCACTGCGCTGTGCCATCACCTCTCGGAGTCACAGCAAGAGATATATCCATCGATAAATGCACCAATTTATGGGCACGAATTTACGTCCCAAACTCATCATCATCTGCCAAACTCCCTTTCCTTGTATACTTTCACGGTGGTGGATTTTGCATTGGCTCGGCTGCTTGGAGTTGTTACCATGACTTCCTAGCAAATCTTTCTTCCAAAGCAGGCTGTGTAATCATGTCCATAAACTATCGGCTAGCACCCGAAACCCGTCTCCCCGGCGCTTACGAGGACGGTATAAGCAGCCTTATTTGGGTTAAACAACAAGCCTTAAATGGGTCTAGTGAACACAAGTGGTGGATAAATAAGTGCAATTTGTCAAGCATGTTCGTAGCCGGAGACAGCGCTGGTGGGAACATAGCTTATAATGTGACCACAAGGCTGGTTGGATCCAATTACAAGCCACTGTGTGTTAAAGGTACCATATTGATTCAACCTTTCTTTGGAGGAGAAGCAAGAACAGGGTCAGAGAAGCAATATGGCACTCAGCAGCAGCTGCCCAATTCAGCTCTAACTCTGTCAGCTTCCGATACTTATTGGCGATTGTCACTGCCGTTAGGGGCTAATAGAGAGCATCCTTGGTGCAACCCTTTGGCAGGCTATGAATTGAGAGTTGATCAGAGGATGGTGGTTTGCATATCAGAGATGGATATACTTAAAGATAGGAACTTGGAGTTTTGCAATGCCTTGGCTGCTGCTGGTAAGAGAGTGGAAAAAGTGGTTTACAAAGGAGTTGGACATGCATTTCAAGTTCTCCATAATTCTCACTTCTCCCAAATGAGAACACAAGAAATGATGTCTCATCTTAACGCCTTCATCAACCAATAACCGATATGATTGGATATTTTAGAATGTGTTAGTATTTACATTTAGATATTAAGGGACCGTTTGTTTTTTCATCTGAAGTCTTATAAGATTTTACTTTATTAGAGATTTGGATAAGTCTTAAAAATTAAGATACTCTATCATGCTTGTTTTTATATTTTAGATGACTTATTAAAAGGTAATTTTTTTTTCTTTTTTACATTTATAACCTTTCAATTTGATTTTTGAATCAAAATAAATTTTATTTTTTAAATTAAAAATTAAAAAAAAATATAAAAAAAATATAGGAGATCGTACTAGCGATCTCCACTGGATCTCACATAGATATCTAGTTGAATAATGGTCTCCATGTCTCCCTCTCCACCGCAACCTTCACGCCGCTGCCGCCGCCGCCGCCGCCGCAGCATCACCCGACATCGTCTCTCTCCCTCAACCGCCTTTGCCACCGCATCACTTCATCGCCTCTCTCTCCGCCGTCTGCTGCCACATCACACGACGATCTCCCTCCCTCTCTCCTTCACCGCATCACCCAACCATCTCCTTCTCCTCTTCCATCCGCCGTCGACCTCCATCTGCAACCAACCTCCAAAATCAAATGGGAGGTGCGGCCTCCTCCGGTCCCAATGGGCGGTGCCACCGTCGCCCCCTGTTGAGTTGATTAGGTTGTTAGGGTTTCTTCAAAATTGATTTTTAGGGTTTTTATTATGTTTGGATAAAATTGTAAATGTATGAATTGGTATAGGGTATTTATGGAAATATACTAGAATACTGTACTTTAGCACTTTTTCAATAAGATAAAAGTCAAAATTTTTTACTTTTTCCATCAGACATTTAAATCTTAATATAAGTTATAAGTAAGGAAAACAAACAATCCAATTTATCTTAAATTAATTCATAAGGGGTAATAAGACTTATTGTAAGAAAAACAAACAGCCCCTAATTGTATTAATTAGTAATTATTATTTTTTTTACAAAATGAGACTGGTTTGGTGGTAAAACTCCTCACACCTATACCATGAGGCTGTGGGTACGAATCCTCTCCCTTTCTAAAAAAATCTCGAATTTATATAATAGTGTAATACTTAAATATATATATATATATTAATAATTTTCATATAAGTGCGCACTGATAGAATTATTTAAAGACATTGAATGTGAGCCACTTATTTTACATATTTTGACTTGGTATGTATGCACTTGTCAAAACTCTTTTATAAATGAGTGGCTCACATTCAATGTCCTTATATAATTCTATCGGTGCGCACTGACAGGAAAATGACTGATATATATATATATATATATATATATATATATGTTGAACTATTTTAAAGTGTTTTTGGCAAGACATAAAAAGCAGTTTGTAAGAAGTGGTCGAATATCGTTCTGTTTACCAAAAGGCTATTTTGTAGCACATTCATTAGCTATATTGACTCTCTAAGGACCAAGAAATGGTCTCGATGGAGAGGGTCCTCCGTCTGTTGTTAAGTTTGCTCAAAATGATATCTGATGGGACTTATAATTTCTTTAATTTGGTTATTTATGAATCCCTCTTAAAAAAAATAAATAAATAAATAAATAAAAAACAGTTTTTAAACACATTATTATCTTAAGCACCAACTAGAAAAGAAAAAATATCGTAAACAAAACTGTAGTAAGAGTTGCAAAGCTGGAGCATCTTCAATGCAAGTGTGACATGTGAAAAAAAGGGATGTCATATAGAATAAATAGACATTCAGTTAATAATTGTGTCTCCAATGCAACAGTGCTGATTCAACTTCAAGCTGACGTGGTAAAAAAAATAATAGACATTGTCAACATGGCAGTCTACTTTCAGACGGCTTGTTGCATAACCTTTTTTTAGGTTGACTCAACAAACATTTAAAATTAACATTAATTTTTCATCTATTTTTGGTAAGGAAATCAAATAAAAAAGAAAATAGAAAATAAAATTCGAAACATTATTAAAACAAAATGTGTTTTAAACGGAAGTATTGGAGACCAAATTTTAAGTTGATTGTCTATCAAGTCCATATTTATACCACATATGAAGCAGTATCTTAACATTGTTGTCATATTAATAATTATTTATATGCAAACCATTTTTACATCGAAGATACTTATATCGACTTCAAAGAGAGGTTCAGGTTCTAATGATGTAAGAGGAGATTGTCCATACCAAATTGGGCGATGCATTGAATTATGTGAAATTGCTTTTTGACCGAAGCATCAGTACCCTAATACCCTTACGTATTTGATAGTTGATTCAAAAGATAAGGACCAACCAACACAACCCGGTCCACACGTCCAAAAGCCATACATTATCATTAACCTTTTGATCTCATCTTCCATTTCCTCATTAAAGCTTTGTTCTTGCCGTTGCCCGTTGTACCAATTGGAATACCGGAATTGTTAATGAGCAGTGTTAACTTAAGTCTAAAGTACAGTATAAAAATATAAAAGTTTCTTTTATAGGAAACTTAACGATTGCATTTATTGAAATAAGATAAAAGATGTAGTCATTGAAACTTTTTTTTTTATAGTAAATTTCATGTTTTCATTATGTATCCTTAGAGTACAGGTTAACACTACATATTATGAATTTAATATTGGTCGTATTAATCATTTCCTTAGTCGAGGTTATTTATTTATTTATTTTTGATATACCATAGATAATAACGACTTGAACTTAGAATATTATTAGACTAAATGAGCATTCTTCATTCATCACTAAACTACAATTGGCGATGATAATTAATATTTTTACTTTACTTACTAAATTCATCAATAAACTAGCCTTAAAACAACATGCATAACTTTTTTTACATGGAAAACCTCGTGTGGAAAAACCATGAGACCATATCCAGAAATAAAATTCATTGCGAAAAGATTGTTATACAACACTAGAATACTAGAACTTATTATAACTCAATAACTTCGTTGATTACGCTTAAGTATTTCTGTCAAGAACGATCTGCATCTGATTCGATAAATCTCGGCACACCTCGAGTGAGTGGGTAGTTTGCTCGTCTTCTTCAATCTCTAATCCAAGTTATAACCAACATGAAATCAAGATTTCATTAAGTTCCTTCGGATACTACTACAAAAAAGGTGTTTTATGGCAGCTAAAAATCGTTATAAACTTTACTTTATGAGAGTTTAAAAGTATCAAGAATGACATTATGACAGTTTAAACGATCTATATATTGTCATCCATAAAATTAATTAGTACATCAATTTTTATAAGTACACATATGTTCAAAATTTAAAAAATAAATATTACCATAAACGTCCATCGTAATGTCAAAAGTACTTTTATTGAAATGAATATTTTCATTTTAATACATTTTATTTATAAACACTCTTAAATTATTAACACCCATTTTATAAAAAAAAAATCATATTATTTTTGGAATCAAATCCTCTTCTAATGATGATCCAATATTACTTTTGAAAATGTCTCGAATGTTGGAGCCTTTTGAAAGGGAATATGAAGAACTGGATTGTATATCGGGTCAATAGATTTTCAATCTAGAATTCTCTTATATATACATATTATAGCTATCTTAAAAATAAATAAATAAATTATTAAATCTCAATGATATCTACACCTATCTTTTTTTTTTAAATTATTTATTATTGATAGAGTTCATAACTAGACATAAAAGAAAGATAAAAAAATTAATAATAATACCTATCTCTGTATGATCAGAGTCCTACGAAAATTCTCTTTTCATTACTTTGTTATATAATAATCATGTAATAATGAGAACGTTTGATATTTGAAATAACAGAGTTTAATTAAGGTTTATCATAAAAATTAGGTTTACAATAAAAAAAACATTTAATAAAGAGATATACTTGAAGATATATGTGTAATTAATGAGTGTACATAGTATTTACGTTTGTTTTTAATTAAAGTAATTTGTGCTTCTTAATAAATTTCTATTGATATAATATTGTAATTATTATTTTTTTAAATTATTGATGTACTAATTAGTTTTATAGATGTACTAATTAGTTTTATAGATGGTAATATCAGTATCCCTTTTAAATTTATAACGGTTTTTAATGTTATCGGTTTTCAATGTTATAACTTCTTAACACTTTTTAACTGTCACAAACATATGGTAGTGAATTTCCATCATAAGAAACGTCATTCAATGTTGATGGTTAATAGCTGGCATGAAATCTTGACAAGATTTAACCATCAACAATTTATGATGGTTAAAATTTATAAACCTGTTCTGTATTAATGAAGAACAAATGAAGTAAATAGAAGAAGAAATAAAGTGAGTGAGAGATGAGAGAGAGCTTCTGCTCTTTGTATTGATATTTTGGGCAATTTTGCTCAGCTCCAATACAAATGAAGAGATACTGCATATATATAGTCTTTAACCAGATCACTTGGCCACCCACTTGCCTATTAACATCATGGCTTACATCATGCTTAGTTGCACCACTTGAATTACTATTGATGACTTATATTTAGCTTAGTAGCTACATATATGAGGAATAGGAAACCCACGTGTGTAATGAAGTCAAGAGAGAGGTGATGGGCGGTGATGCAAGTGGTGTAAATCCACATAATATTTATAACGCTTCCCCTTGGATTTCCATCGTTTGTATTTCAATTTCCTAGGTAAAAATCCAATGGGACAAAAACCTCGACAAATGATATATAAAATTATCTTCTGGATCTTGTGGTGTTGGACGTTCTCAAAACTATCTGATTAAAAATCTTGTCAGGAAAAACTCAGTGGGATAAAACTTGATCGAAGGGAAAAAGAGTATAGTATATATTTGTCAAGAATTATTGTTTTTTTCAGAACATTTCTCACATTTATACTTTGTTAGGGAAAAACCCAGTGGAATAAAAACCTAAACAAAGATATTCATTGATCTGTGGAATCAAAGTAATATTTATAATGATCTTCTGGATCAATGTAATATATATACGATGATTAGCAAGATTAAAGTAATATTTACAATAATCCTTTGATCAAGACAACATTTATACGATGATCTATTGGATCAATGTAATATTTATGATTATCTGTATGGATCAAACGATTTTTGGGTGTGCTTAAAGATTTGCCTCATTAAAACCTTATCAGGAAAACCCAGTGGGATAAAAATCTGATTGAAAGGAAAAAGAGTATAATGCACATATGCCCAAAATGATTAATATACTTATCTGATATGCTCCTCCTGATGGGATGCTCCCCCTGATAAATGTTCTTTTGAAGCAATCTTCTACATTGCTGAACTGAAACACACTGATGTTTATTTAATGAAATGTAATAATATCATAAATGATTGAAGGGAGTATAAGCAAAGACTTGCTTTATGAAGTAGTATCCATATGGAATCTTTTCAGAATCTTTTCAATATATTCTGATTGATGGACAAGCATTCCATTTTGATCTATGCTCAATCTTCAGATTGAGACAATATTTTCTTTCTCATTTCTTTATAAAGACATATGAGTATCTAATATGATTATTATATCCTTATCTTTATCGGATATTAACTGACACGGTTATGCCACATCTGTTCATATTGTTTTTAATCCATTTAAGGATTTTTGTATGTTCATCAAATACAAATTGCGAGATCTCGATTTACATGCTTCTAGTATTTTGAATCCTTCAGGATTTATAAATATCTGCATTGAGTGAATCATATAGATAAATGATTACTACGTCTAGAAGACGTATTTCAAGCCTTTAAAGGCAGCCAAATTTATCAACAACGTAATCGTATTCATCAGTAGTGAATACCGAGTTTCTGTAAGAAACCTCGCACTACGAGTCGTACCTCATATCTCACAATCTCGTTTATCTTATTACGTTTCCGTATAAAGATCCATTAGTGTCCAACTATTTTGACATCTCCAGGTGTCTGGAGTACTATTGATCTAAACACTTTATTTTTGGCTTATGAAGTAAATTCTTCTTGAATTTCTTCTTTCATCTAGGCCAATCATGCCTTTTGTCTATAATCATTGATATTATGAATATCATAATTATCATTTATAATTTCAGTAGCGCTACCGTGTATAAAAAAACATCATCAATGATTGTTTCCTTATGATTCCACATTTCTCTCATATGATTTATATAATTTTTCTCAATTTCTATATTCTTATATCTCTATTGAGATTACTTCCATTTCAATGGATTTAATCATTTCATAGACTTGTGTCTCTTTAGATATATCAGACTCTTATAGAGTTGATTTAGAGAAAGTGGATTTATTTATAACTCGAGTTTTGTTTACTTTTGGGATCCTAATAACAATACCTTTCAAATAGGCTCATAAGCTTATGATATGTATCAGATGATTTATTTGTTGCCTTTTTCTCTGATTGTTCTTCAAGAACAATCACCCGACCGAGGTTTATGAGATAACAATTTATAAAATCTTGTTACCTTTAATATATCAGGTAACATATTAATAATCATCTGATGATAAATTATCTTTCGTATTTGAGCGATACGAAGATTGAAATGAGACACATTTATATATAGAGAACAGAACAGGTATCTCTATTTTGCATAAGAGTAACTTTTCATTTACTCATCTTCTGGAGAAACTTTCCATTTAGAAATTAATCAATATAATAAAATGCAGATTATGCATATAAACTATCAGAAGTTTAAATGATATGATAGCAGATTAATCAAAATCAATATTAATCTCATAATGATATAGAAGTCTTATCTTAGATCATACCAGAGATATGCAATAAGGAGATATACAACACAATCAAATATCTTAAAAGTGAGTAAGTCCCTATATAGAACTTAGTAACTGTATCGAAATGATAAAGTTCTCGCAATTTACTTGAAGACGTTCGATAAGTGATTCCCCTGATCCATTTTGATTATGACTATATCTGAAAAACTAATAATCAGTGCAAGTAATATGGAGATGTTTGATAATAAACAAACATGTTTTCATCTCATAGATGCATCAATTAAAACCATATAATAATGAAATGGATCATTTGGTGGATGAATATGTCTACATATCTCCCCTTGAATTCTTTGTAAGAGTAATGAGGATTCAAAACCAACTTTTAGACTAAAATGGTTTTACTGCTAGTTTCCCCTGTGAACATGCAGTACATAAGTTCTCATTGGATAAAGAATCTTCTAGTTCTTTAATGGATATCCATGAGAATTTTCAATAATTATACGTATCATTGTAGATCCCGGGTGACTGATACGGTTACACCAAAGTACAAACATTTTTGGATCTGGAAACTTTTGATTCATTACTGCATCTACACTCTTTATAACAGTGTAATATAATCCAGATGATAAAGCACACAACTTTTCTATAGTGAGTTTCTGGCCTGAATAATGAGAAGTAATGCATATATATTAAATATTCTCATTACTCATAGTTTCAATATGATATCCATTCCTCCGTATATCTTTGAAACTAAGCAGATTACTTTATATTCTGTTCGAATGATATAAAGTATCATCGATACACAATTTAATACCATATGGTAATAAAATTCTGGCTCTTCCAAAGCCTTTAATCAAATTCGTTGGATATGATCTGGTATTAACTTTACATGTCTTTGAACTAAGCATATTTCTTTCTGCTTGAATAATATCAAGTATCATTGATATATAATTTTAGTATTGTTTGATAACAATATTCTGACTCTTCCAGAGCTTTCTATCAGATCCGTTGGACCTGATGCAGTATTAATATTTGCTCAGAGCAAAGTCAAATTCATAAATTATATATCTAACTCCGCAGAACTGTATGAGTCATTGCACTCTCGGCAAGACATATATTTCCCTTCTGGGAATTTTATGGACTTTATGTGTAATGTCATTTTATATCTCAACTGAAATGATAATAATCTTTTCAATAGGTTTATTCTATAAACATTTTCTCTTGTCATTCACAAACATCCACTCATGGGGTATGTTTTGATATCTCATGAGTATAAATACATCCAAATTTACTCTCATGATATTGCTCCTTCAAGAGCAAGTATAAAATGGATAAAATATCCTTTACAATCTCATTATACGTGATATTAGGATCTTAAATCCTTTTATGATACTCACAACTTCCTACTGGATGTGTAGATCCTTTTTTTCTCAAATGAATGACACGTTAGGATCTTAAATCCCTTTTATGATACTCACATCATCCTGCTAGATGTGTATGAAATGGATAAAATATTATTTCCAATTTCATTATTCGTTAGGATCTTAAATCTCTTTTATGATACTTACAACATCCTGTTGGATGTGTAGGAAATGGATAAAATATTATTTCCAATTTCATCATTGGTTAGGATCTTAAATCTTTTTTATGAAACTCACAGCATTATGTTGGATGTGTATGAAATAGATAAAATATTATTTTCAATTTCATTATACGTTAGGATCTTAAATCATTTTTATCACACTTACAACATCCGGTTAGATGTGTATATCTTTCTCTGAATATCACTCTTCATGACATCAAACATGTATATAACACTAGATCCAGATCTCTAGGTTCTGGATCTTCCATCATGCCCGAAAACAAAATTAATAAAACTTGAATAAGTCAAAACAATACTTACAAGCAGAATTAGCTGAAACAGATGGCACGGTTGCGTCCGAAACGGTCAAAATAGTTGGCAACAGGTTCGACTCGGTCAACAACGGGTGAAAATTACACTGAGTTGTACAAAAAATACTTCTGGACCGAGTTGACTCAGGAATATCCCGTTAGTCTAACGGAATATTCTCTAACGGTAACGGAATATCCTCTGATGCAACAGAATATTCCCTGGCTTGCGACATGGCACTGACGTGGCGTGGCGCTGACGTGTCACCGACGTGGCGAGATTGACGATGATGTGGCGTTGACATGGCACGACTGGGCGATGATGTGTTGATGACATGGCGATGACGTAACACTACAGTGTCGTCTTCAACCTTGGAAAAATAGCAGAAAAAATTTCTGGAATTTTTTTCCAGTTTTGACCAACCTTTGACCGGTGCTAGAGAGTTCGTTAGAGCTCCGTTTGAGATGTGGTCAGTGGCGTCAGAATCGTATTCCCGAAAGGAACACAAATGTATCCTCCAAAAAGCGATTCGAGCACTTTAAATTTTCTAAACTTGACTAAAAACAAAAGCTCTATACTAATTTGTTGTTCACTTGCCTTGCATAATCTATAATTACTAATCGTGCTGATAACATGTTGTGTATTAATGAAGAACAAATGAAATAAATAGATGAAGAAATAAAGTGAGTGAGAGAAGAGAGAGACGAGAGAGAGCTTCTACTATTTGTTTTGATATTTTTGGCAGTTTTGATCAGCACCATTACCGATGAAGAGATACTGCATATATATAGTCTTTATTCAGATCACTTGGCCACCAATTTGCTTATTAACATCATGGCTTACATCATGCTTAGTTGCACCACTTGAATTACTATTGATGACTTATATTTAACTTAGTAGCTAAGCAATCTGAGGAATAGGAAACCCACGTGTGTGATGAAGTCAAGAGAGAGGTGATGGGCGGTGATGCAAGTGGTGTAAATCCACATAATATTTATAACAAAACCATCAAAAAATTGTTTTATTCAAAAAAAAGTTAATGAGACTTCCCTATTAAAGTTAAGTTATAATATGTATGGTTTTTACCACTTGTGTATGTTACACATATCTCCCACAAATCACACACAAATATCTTCTCCTTCCCCACCGCCTTCCTCTTGCTAATATATACGTTTCATTTTCTTTGTAAAGTTTTGATCTGATCACAAATAAAAGTCAAATAAAAGGTTTGTGGATATGTGTTCAATTATTTTCTCTGCTCTCTCGTTTCTCTCTCTATCTCACCCATTCACTTTATTTTCTTTCTCTTCATCTGAGTTCTTCATTATTCTTCAATTGTTCTTCATCTATTATTCTACTATTTTATAACAAAATTTAGAGATTTAAAGCTGAATATATTTTTGGACAACAAGTAGTTGATGAATTTCTAATTTACTTAATAATTATGATGCTTATTATCTACATAGGAACAATAGCTCCTAGTTGGTGAAATTTTGGAAATCGAGAAATAGAGGAATGTTATTATATTTTTGGTGAAATATAATTTTGGAAATTGAGAAATGGAGGAGAACTTTATTTTAGTTTGATGGTCATGAATAATATTGTACTTGTTCACATTCAGAAAATTATTTTTAATTCAATAATTTTTATTTGTGAGATAAAATGCGTTTTTGGTTGAACAACTTAACTTAAGAGTAATGACATGTGAAATAATTTCGTTTGGACTTTTATATTGTACATCATTTCAAAACTGTTATATTTTGGAGTTTTGTTTGGATTGTTAAAATGTACGATACTTTTTTTAAAGAGACATAATTTGTCTTCCGGTATGGAGGATAGTAATGTATTGAAATTATAATATATATATATATATATATATATATATATATAAATTGTCATTGATAATTAGAATTTTAAAAGTCAATTATTTTTTTAAAATATCAAAATTTCAAAAATTGATTAATATAAATAAAAGTCCCATTTAAATTTGTTGTTGATTGATAGTCTTAAACTATTATATATATATATATATATATATATATATATATATATATATATTGTAGGATTTATGGTCCTAATAACCAATGGTTTTAATGTTAAGTTAATGTGGGAAAAGTAAGTTATCAAATGAAGTCTTGAATTAATGAAGGATTGATTATTCAAATTATGTACATGCCGATGTATTGGTTTGAGAAACTGTTTCTCAACGTAACATTAATTTTATTGGAATTAATGGTTGCGTTAAACTAAATGTGAGAAACACTCGTCCTCTCTCCGATCTTTATATAAATCAGAATTCCCATTAGTTCTGATATACGAAATAACATATAAAAGTTTAAAGTATAAAGGTTAAGGAGGAGATAAACGATTGTTGTCAAAATGTCTTCTTCTATGGATCAAGGTACGTAAGTTATTATCTTATAAAATTAACATAATTATTTTATATTTGAAACAATATGTGATTCTAGATCTTTCATTTAACATTAAGTTAACATGTATAATAGTTTACATGTATTTTACTTTAAGACGTATAATTGTTTACATGTGATATCAGAGCATAGGATTGAATCACATATTGTTTCCATCATTTTCTTTTTGGTATTAAGTAAACATAAAATAAAATAATGAATTGTTTTGTTTACTGCATTAATCCATATCTGTATTAAAGTAGGCAATTAACAATTGATATTGATTGTTTTACTGCAATTAAAATATACGGATATTAAAGTACACAGTTAGTAATTTAATATTCATAATGTTAACATTTAAGTTGTTAATGATGTTTTTATTAAATATATGTTATGATATTTAAATTTTGTAGTTTATTAATGATAAGCATAATTATTTATATTTATGGTTATACATAAAAAATTGATATTTTGGCAACTTAATTTATTGTTTATTGTTTTGATTGATTTGGACTCTATTAATAATTTTGATGGTGTGTATATAAATGTATATTAAACGAGAGCCCTATTATTGAAATAGATGTTGTTATATGATTATTTTTATAATTATACATAAAGTTTATTTAGTTATTAAAATTCCACTGCATATTTAATTAATAATGTCAAAATTGTTGATATTTATAATTTTTTATAAAGGTATTGGTAAGCTACCAAAGTAGCCCAAAACAAGATAGAAAACAATTATAAATATCAATGTATTAATGAAAGTGATATTATGTTGCAATTTCTTTATAAAGTAAATAATAGTTAGCCCAAAGGTTAATTATTACCAAAGTTTAAGAAATTGAAATAAGATAATTTAATGTTTATTATGAATTAGAATGGTAATGGATACCCAAAGGTAGCATACCTATCTAATATTACGTTGCATAATTAATAAATCCTATTACTAATGAAATTTAAATTGTGAGTGAACACTTTTGTATATTGTGATATCGACCCAAAGGTTATATCATAATGATACTATTTAATTCATCATATATAATGACTTAATATGTGTTAAATTTCAAAGCATTAAATAATGTAGTGATCATTTATTTTATTGCAGTTTCTATTCCTGTTGCATTGCACTCCCATGCTTCATATGTACCTGTACTTAATGGGTCAAACTTTTCATACTGAAGTGAACTTGTCCAATTTCACTTAGGTATTTTGGATGTTGATTATGCACTCGATTCTGAAAAGCCTGATGAACCCACTGATGAAACTAATGATGAGGACAATGCCTTTTATGATGCTTGGAAAAGGTCAAACAAACTTTGCCTTGGGTATATGCGAATGACTATCGCAGGAAACATTAAGACATCGCTTCCTAAAAGTGATAAGCAAAAGAATTCCTTAAGGCTGTGGAAGAGCGTTTCAAAACTGTTGACAAATCCCTTGATGGGACATTGATGGCTCAACTGACCACAATGAAATATGATGAGGTTTGTGGGATGCAAAACCACATCCTAGAAATGACGAACCTAGCTGCAAAGCTAAAGACCTTAGGAATGATTGTTGGTGAATCTTTCCTTATTCAGTTTATTCTGAATTCATTGCCTACTCAGTATGGTCCATTCCAAATCCATTATAACACCATTAAGGATAAATGGAATGTGAATGAACTAACCAATATGGTTATTCAAGAAAAGGCAAGGCTTAAGCAACATAGGATGCAAACAGTTCACCTTACGACTTAAGGCTCAGGATCTGGACATAAAGGAAGAAAGCCAGGAAAAGGTAAGAAAAGAGTATTTTCCAAGAATGAACCAGGTCATGCTTCTCAGGTTCAAAAAAAGGACTTTGGCATGAAGTGTCATTTCTATAAAAAGGAAGGACATTTCAAGAAAGATTGTCAGAAACGAAAGGAATGGTTTGAAAAGAAAGGTATGAATATTTACGTAATTTTTGAATCAAACCTTACTGAAGTTCCTTCTTATACTTGGTGGATTGACTCTGGTGCTACTGTCCATGTTTCTAATACGATACAGGGATTCCTTACAACCTGAACCATACTCCCAAATGAGCAATACATTATGATGGAAAATCGAGCCAAGGTTCCTGTTAAAGCTGTTGGAACCTTCAAACTTGTTTTAGATAATGGTTTTCATTTAGACTTATATCATAGTTTCTATGTACCATCTGTTTCCAGAGACCTTATTTCATTAAGTAGACTTGATGTTGATGGATACACATTTTCAATTGGAAATAAATGTTTTAGTTTATTTAAAAATTTATCCATTGTTGGTTTGGGAACATTATGTGGTGGTTTATATAAGTTGAAACTTAATAACCACTTTGCTGAGACTTTGATATTTTGCATCCTAAAGTTGGAACTAAATGTAGCCTAATGACTGAAATGTCCTCTATCTTATGGCATAAACGTTTGGGGCATATCTCCAAAGAAAGAATTCAGAGGTTAGTAAAAGATGAAATTCTAGAAAATCTAGATTTTACTGACTCGGAGTGTGTGTGCATTGTATTAAAGGAAAACAAACCAAACACATAAAGAAAGGCATCACAAGAAGTACAAATCTCATTGAGATTATTCACACTGACATTTGTGGACCTTTTACCACTTCATGTTTTGGTGGTGAAAAGTACTTTATCACTTTTATTGATGATTGTAAGGACCTCGATTTTATGATTGGCTTATTTCATGATAAACCACACCACATTGGGGATGATTGTGTAATGGGTAGCTTAGGTCCTTGTCGGCAAGCTTCCGAGCATCTCCATGACTTCAAGAGCAAAAGTTATACTCACTTGACTTTGTCTCTTAAAGAGTTTAGGTGCACACACACACTTCATGCATGCCTTGTTCATCTTGCATTTGTGTTATTTATTGTGTAAATGTGTGCATCCGTTACACAACTCACACGAGCACGTCTTTGTTTGTCTTTACGTGTGGTTGTTTAGTTTTACGTTTTCCGTTTATGTTCGGAAACGTCCTCACTCGCACGATGGTGTGCTTGTGTTGTGTCCGCGCTTGCATGTTGGTGTGCTTGAGTCTTAGCGCGATTTGTGACCATAAGGGGGCTCCATTTGTGCTCTCTTGGATTGTTATTTGGTTACATGGTTTTATACCATGATTGTGGGAATTTTGTTATTGACCAATTCTGACATTTGGTCACTCTTTTGAGCATATATCTTTCTATGTTTATCCAAATCTTGTTTTGTTAATTGGAGTAGAAATTAGACTTTCATATCTTTCTAACGGTATATTATTCGTAATATTTTATGACCTTTTGGTTTTGTTTTGAAGTCTCCAAAGAGACCACTGAAACAGAGCATCTCTGCTTTTGTCCGTTTTTGACCTTTGGTCACTTAAATGGCCATAACACATTCTATAGACATCAAAACCTCATTCTTTAAATTGGAGTAGAAAGTATACTTCCATACCTTTCCAACAGTATATCATACAAAAGGTTTTGATATCGTTTGGTCATGTTTTGGGTCGCTTGTTTCTGGAGCTGGTGTGCTATCCAGTGTGTTAGGCGACATGCAAGGCCACTTGTGCATGTCGCCTCCAATGTCGCCTCAAACATGTTTTTCTTCTCCAAAACATTAGGCAACATGGTAGGCGACTTCATGTAGCCTCTCTTAGGCTACTTTCACGTAGCCTCTCATAGGCGACTTCATGTAGCCTCTCATGTCACCTGGCACCAAAAATGGGACATTTTGATCTTTTCGAGTCAGCCCGTTTTTCCCACCTTTAAAAACCCCTCTTTCTCTTCTTCTTCCCCAACTCTCCTAAATTTACAGAAACCCTAGAGAGAGAAAGAGAGAGTCTTGAGAGAGAAAGCTTCCTTGAGCTTCATTAACTCTCCAAACCCAAAACCCATCTCATTCTTGCATCATTCCACATCATTTGAGCATGGGTCTTCATTGTTTTATGACTAGGTAAGCAAGAACTTCCTTGAATATCATTTATTGTTCTTCTTACTCTAGATTAGGTATTTATTGTTTGATTAAATACCTTGACTCACTTTATTGCATATATTTATGAGTCTAAATTGCATGATTGGGTTTTTTTTGTGATAGCTTACATGATTAGGTTGATTTTCCCTAAATAGCTAACCATAGAACATTCTTGTGATATTGGTTGATGATTAGGTTGATAGATTAATGTTTATTTATCTAGTCAAGCTTTATTGAATGTTCATGTGGATTTAATTGACAATTAGGTTGTTGAAAAATCTCTACACAACTAATTGAGTTTCTTATTGATAGCTAGAATTTGGGACCATATTGCCCTTCTAGCTAAGTCTTTATGTTTTGCATTTAGACATTGTTGTTTATGCCTCATTGATTGCATTTCTTGATTGCACATTTATTGCCCTTGTTATTAATTGTGACAACTTGTGTTGGGTGGACTTGTTTGACAATTAGGTTGCTAGAATCCCTTTGCATCTAATTGAGTCCTTATGTATGGGTGTGTAGGCATTGTTTGATAACTAGGTTGTTAAATTGCATTATAACATCTAGTTAAGCATTTTGTGTGTGGTCTTACACATTATTGCATTTGAGCATATTGTCTCACATTCACTTAGACTTTTATACTCTTCCTTGAGTCAAAGTCTTGTGGCTTCGAGGTGAAGTTGCACAAGCATTGAAGTCTTGCAACCAAGGTGTGGTTGGCAAGCATTGGTCAAGTGCCACTATAAAAGGCCCGTGGGGTAGAGTATGAGGTGTTCATGCTAAGAGTAGTGTATCAGGGGATATCACTAGGGATTGAACCAAGAGTGGCGAGTGGTAGTGTCCATAGCCTGAGGTTATTTAGAGTGAGAGTCCGAGTATCACTTGAGGGTGTAATATTTTATTCATATAGTGGATTTCTGTGATCGTCTGTGGCTAGAAGGATAGCCCGTAGTTTTTCCCTTGTCGAAGGGATTCCACATCAAAATCAAGTGTTCTTTATATTTCCGCACTTTTACTTGATTTTGTATGTTTGTTTTAATTGGGTTATATGTTTAATATTGACTAATCGGAAAAGTTTTTAATAATCGATTAACAACCCATTCACCCCTCCCCCCCTCTAGGTTGTAGACACACGCTATATAGTATTTTCAATTGGTATTAGAGCGGGTTCCTAGATATACCTAGGTGATCCTTGCTCTTGATTGTGTGTGTCTTGCATTTGTGTGCATTTTTTTGGTTGCATTCATTTGCATTCATCTCATTCCCTAAACACTATGAGTGGCATTGAGATGATAGAGGGTGATTTGACCTCCAAAGTTGAGAGGGAGATATATGACTCCGATGAGGAGATGACTCTCATGATTGAGAGATTTAAAAGATTTACAAAATCTCAAAAGAAGGGCATGACCTCCAAGGTGAAGGAGGAAAAGAAAAAGTCAAGGAAAGATGACCATTGCCTTGAGTGTGGTGGAGTTGGCCACCTTGCCTCCATATGTGGTAACTTAAAGTACAAGAAGGGAGGAGAAACTATGATCGCTACTTGGAGTGATAGCGAAGTTGAAGTAGTTGAAGAGTGCTCCACAAGCTCGGTTGCTAGTGAGATCAACTACTTCGCATTTCCGGGTTCCTACCATGAAGAAACTCAAGCCATCACCAAATGTTTATCACTTAAAGATTTCAAGATGGGTGGCCTTGAACTTGGAAACCGAAGAGGAGCATGCTTGAGTGTTGCAAGCCTTCATGATATGACTCTCACAAGCACAAGTGGGAGAAGCTTTGATAATGATGGATCATGCTCCGGGAACTCTTGTGACAACATGGTGCATAACCAAGAGTTCATTGACTTTCTTCAAAAGTCCTTGAAGGAGAGAGAAAATGATATCCTTAGATTGGAAAAGGATAACCTCCAACTAAGAACTAAAGTGACTCATCTAGATGGGGAAGTGTCACTTGTTAAAGTGAATGAAGTGGTGTTGGAGAAGGAACTTGAAGAGACAAGAAATACACTTGCTAAGTTGACTTCAAGTTCGGAAAAGCTTGATCAAATGTTGAGTATTGGAAAGAAGCCAAATGACAAGAGAGGGCTTGGCCTTGTAGATGATGAGTCCACGCCACCCTCGGACAAGATAACTTTTGTGAAGGAATATATTCCTAAGTTGTCTCATCCATCTCAACATCCAATGAAGACTTCCATCGATAACTCTTTAAAGACGGGCACGTTTGATGTGTCCAAGTATGAGAAGGAGATTGAAGATTGCCACCAACGGATGAAGGCCATGAAAGAATAACTTGCAATCAAAGATAATTCCTTGAAGATTGTCAAGGAAAGAGAGATGAGGTGTCTTGAAGAACTAAAGAAGGCCAAGATTAAACAACCTCAAGCTCAAGGCAAAAGCAAGGCCATATCCAAGCAACCTTCAACTCAAGGGAAGTCCTCACAAGCCTTGGCAACCCAACCAAAGCCTAGGCAATTCAAGAAGAAAGGACAAGTCCTTGAGAAGTCTATCACCTCTTCCAACAAGCCAATTACGGAGAAAGAAGGTGATCACAAGAGGCATGATCAACCGGCTCAACCACCTCAACAAGCTAGACCACAAAGGTGCAACCAATCGGCTCAAGCTCCAAGGAGAAGCAAACCGATGCACCATCAAAGACAACCTCATCAACATGGCGATGCCTCGATGAGATTACAATGTTATGGTATGAATCCTTACTTTGTACCTACTTGTAATTATTGTGGTATGATTGGTCACTTAAGACCAAATTGCTTGAATTACATTAAGAGGTGTAGATTAGAGAGCATAAAAGAATAAACGGTTGAAAAATAGGGCAAGTTTGCATAAACCTAGGGAACCTAGAAACATGTCTATGTCCACTAAAAATGTTAAAGTGGAACCTAGGTGGGTTAGAAAGAATGAACCACTTGCCTTAGTGCCCATGTGACACCTGTAGATGCAACTATGTCCATCGGACTCGGTAAGTCTATAGGGGCTCATGCCTCCCATTGACTTGGTTGGATTTGACCCCATTTGGGGAGCTCAAGCAAAGAGAGCGAACTTGCATGATTTGCTATGTGAAAAAAAAAGTTGATTGCTTGAGATTCTTGGTTGCACATATGCTTATATGTTATTTTCATAATAAGTGTGCAACATTGCTTTACTTGCAATCCATGTCATATTTTAGTTCAACAATGCATTTTTGGACTAGGAGATTTTGATTGGGAAAGTACATTTGAATGACCCATAATTTAACTCCATGACATGAGAACTTTTAATGACATGCTTTAAAATGATATGCATGAAATGCTTTTGATTGCTTAATATGCAAAATATGTGTGAAAGCAAATGAGAAGACTAAACTCAATAAGGACCTTTTGTCAATTCAATAAATAAGGATGTCTCATCCAAATTTAGTCTTCTCTCTCTCTTTATTAGTTGAACAAGACTACTATCATACGGGTATCCTACTCGGAAAAATAAAAAAGGGTGCAAAAGTCGCTCATGTCTTGTTTTGCTTATAAAGTTTGATATAGTTGCTCTCTTTAAAATTGAAATTCTTTTGAAAAACTATATCTTGTTTACTTATGACAAAATGGTACAAATTGGTTTGAATTCCTTTGGAAACCCTTTTGATGTTTGTTTTTCCAAATACCATTGCTTGAACTTGAATGCTATATGTCTTGCATGCAAAGCAACAATTTCACACATTTTTTTCTTTTGAATAAAACTCCTTGAATCTCTCTCAATTATTTAAGTTGCATAAAGTAAGTGTATATGATTATGCAATGTATTTGTGTGAATAGCTCTCTTTGCTAAAGCAACCCGATAGGGGGAGCTCCTTTACCTATCTCATGACAAAAAGGGGGAGAAGTCTTGAGAGATATAGGGGGAGCATTGTTTATGCTTTGGGGGAGACATCATGAGAGAGAGTAATCTTTTAGGGGGAGCATTGCACATGCATTCTTTGTATTGCTTTATTTGTATTTGAGTGCAATGCTTGTTATTATTTGTTCACCTCACTTGCACTTGTTCTTGGAAAGTGCTTCTTGCTATTGTGTGTAGGTACAATGATAATTCTACAAAGAGATTGAAGAAATTGAAGATTTAGATTCTAGGTATCTCTTTTGTAATATAGAAGTGATCATGGACAATAGCTTTATTTTTTTTGTGAGGATAGTTTGTGAGTGGTTGTTTTGTCATGAAATAGCCAAATGGGGAGATTGTAAGGACCTCGATTTTATGATTGGCTTATTTCATGACAAACCACACCACATTGGGGATGATTGTGTAATGGGTAGCTTAGGTCCTTGTCGGCAAGCTTCCAAGCATCTCCATGACTTCAAGAGCAAAAGGTATACTCACTTGATTTTATCTCTTGAAGAGTTTAGGTGCACACACACACATCATGCATGCCTTGTTCATCTTGCATTTGTGTTATTTATTGTGTATATGTGTGCATCCGTTACACAACTCACACGAGCACGTCTTTGTTTGTCTTTACGTGTGGTTGTTTCGTTTTACGTTTTCCGTTTGTGTTCGGAAACGTCCTCACTCGCACGATGGTGTGCTTGTGTTGTGTCCGTGCTTGCATGTTGATGTGCTTGATTCTTAGCGCGATTTGTGACCATAGAGCGGCTCCATTTGTGCTCTCTTGGATTGTTATTTGGTTACATGGTTTTATACCATGATTGTGGGAATTTTGTTATTGACCAATTCTGACCTTTGGTCACTCTTTTGAGTATTAATCTTTCTACATTTATCCAAATCATGTTTTGTTAATTGGAGTAGAAATTAGACTTCCATACCTTTCTAACGGTATATTATTCGTAATATTTTATGACCGTTTGGTTTGGTTTTGAAGTCTCCAAAGAGACCACTGAAACAGAGCATCTCTGCTTTTGTCCGTTTTTGACCTTTGGTCACTTAAATGGCCATAACGCATTCTATAGACATCAAAACCTCATTCCGTAAATTGGAGTAGAAAGTATACTTCCATACCTTTCCAACGGTATATCATACGAAAGGTTTTGATGTCGTTTGGTCATGTTTTGGGTCGCTTGTTTCTGGAGCTGGTGTGCTGTCCAATGTGTTAGGCGACATGCAAGGCCACTTGTGCATGTCGCCTCTAATGTCGCCTCAGACATGTTTTTCTTCTCCAGAACGTTAGGCGACATGGTAGGTGACTTCATGTAGCCTCTCTAAGGCGACTTCATGTAGCCTCTCATGTCGCTTGGCACCAAAAATGGGGGACATTTTGGTCTTTCGAGTCAGCCTGTTTTTCCCACCTTTAAAAACCCCTCTTCTCTTCTTCTTCCCTAACTCTCCTAAATTTATAGAAACCCTAGAGAGAGAAAGAGAGATTCTTGAGAGAGAAAGCTTCCTTGAGCTTCATTAACTCTCCAAACCCAAAACCCATCTCATTCTTGCATCATTCCACATCATTTGAGCATGGGTCTTCATTGTTTCATGACTAGGTAAGCAAGAACTTCCTTGAATATCATTTATTGTTCTTCTTACTCTAGATTAGGTATTTATTGCTTGATTAAATACCTTGACTCACTTTATTGCATATATTTATGAGTCTAAATTGCATGATTGGGTTTGTTTGTGATAGCTTACATGATTATGTTGATTTTCCCTAAATAGCTAACCCTAGAACATTCTTGTGATATTGGTTGATGATTAGGTTGATAGATTAATGTTTGTTTATCTAGTCAAGCTTTATTGAATGTTCATGTGGATTTAATTGACAATTAGGTTGTTGAAAAATCTCTACACAATTAATTGAGTTTCTTATTGTTAGCTAGAATTTGGGACCACATTGCCCTTCTAGCTAAGTCTTTATGTTTTGCATTTATACATTGTTGTTTATGCCTCATTGATTGCATTTCTTGATTGCACATTTATTGCCCTTGTTATTTATTGTGACAACTTGTGTTGGGTGGACTTGTTTGACAATTAGGTTGCTAGAATCCCTTTGCATCTAATTGAGTCCTTATGTATGGGCATGTAGGCGTTGTTTGATAACTAGGTTGTTAAATTGCATTATAACATCTAGTTAAGCATTTTGTGTGTGGTCTTACACATTATTGTATTTGAGCATATTGTCTCACATTCATTTAGACTTTTATACTCTTCCTTGAGTCAAAGTCTTGTGGCTTCGGGGTGAAGTTGCACAAGTATTGAAGGCTTGCAACCAAGGTGTAGTTGGCAAGCATTGGTCAAGTGCCACTATAAAAGGCCCGTGGGGTAGAGTAGGAGGTGCTCATGCCAAGAGTAGTGTATCAGGGGATATCACTAGGGATTGAACCAAGAATGGCGAGTGGTAGTGTCCATAGCCTGAGGTTATCTAGAGTGAGAGTCCGAGTATCACTTGAGGGTGTAATCTTTTATTCATATAGTGGATTTCTGTGATCGTCTGTGGCTAGAAGGATAGCCCGTGGTTTTTCCTTTGTCGAAGGGTTTCCACGTCAAAATCAAGTGTTCTTTATATTTCCGCACTTTTACTTGATTTTGTATGTTTGTTTTAATTGGGTTATATGTTTAATATTGACTAATCGAAAAAGTTGGTAATAATCGATTAACAACCCATTCACCCCCCCTTTAGGTTGTAGACACACGCTATATAGTATTTTCAATGATTTTTCACGTTATGGATTTATCTATTTGTTGACTTAAAAATCTCAGTCGGTGGATGCCCTAGAGGTATACATAACTGAGGTTGAAAGACAATTAGATATAAATGTGAAAATTGTAAGATCCGATAGAGGTGGTGAGTTTTATGGTCACTATGATGAGTCAGGACAACACCCTGGTCCTTTTGCTAAATTTCTAGAAAAGTGCAGCATATGTGCTCAATATACAATGCTAGGAAAGCCTCAGCGGAATAGTGTTGCTGAGAGGAATAATCGTACTCTTATGGATATGGTTAGAAGTATGTTAAGCAACTCTACCTTACCCATATTGTTGTGGACGGAAGCTTTAAAGACCATTGTGTACATTTTGAACAGGGTTCCTAGTAAGTCAGTTCCAAAAACTCCTTTTGAGTTATGGGCTGGAAGGAAACCAAATTTAAGACACCTTCATGTTTGGGGATGTCCAGCGGAAGTTAGACTTTTTAACCCATAGGAAAAGAAATTGGATTTCAGGAAAGTAAGTGGTTACTTTATTGGTTACCCAGAGAAATCCAAAGGGTTCAGGTTTTATTTGTCTAACCATAGTACGAGAATAATGGAAATCGGTAATGCCAGACTTTTTGAGGATGGTTACATTAGTGGGAGTGATTTACCACGTCTTGTGTCCGTTGAAGAAACTAGGATACAATTATGAAATATGATAAGTGAAGAAGCGAGGGTACAAGTCCCTTTACCTTTGGCTTCTAAAAATATTGTTGATCCAAATATTATTAACCAAAACAACGATCAACAAATGAATGATGAACCACTTCATAATGAAATTGTCACTATTGAACCAACAGTAGAAGAACCACAAGAAATTGCATTACGGAGATCTCAAAGAGAAAAGAGATCTGCAATTTCAAGTGATTACGTGGTTTATTTACAAGAATCTGATTATGATATTGGGATGGATAATGATCCAGTTTTGTACCAACAAGCCATAGAAAGTACTGATTCTTCTAAATGGATTGATGCAATGAAAGAAGAGATAGAATCAATGGAACATAATGAAGTTTGGGATCTTATAGAGTTGCCTAACGGATTCAAGAAGGTTGGTTGTAAATGGGTTTTCAAAACCAAGCGTGATAGTAAAGGCAATATCGAAAGATATAAAGCCAGACTCATTGCCAAAAGTTTTACTCAAAAATAAGGCATTGATTACACAGAGACCTTTTCACCTGTATCTAAGAATGACTCATTTAGAATCATCATGGCTCTAGTGGCTCATTTCGATTTAGAGCTGCACCTAATGGAGGTAAAGACTTCTTTTCTAAACGAAAATTTAGATGAAGAAGTTTACATGGATCAACCTAAGGGCTTTGCATTAAAGGGAGAAAAATCTGGTTTGCAAGCTGAAGAGATCAGTATATGGACTTAAACAAGCTTCCAGACAATGGTATATTAAGTTTCATAATACCATTATCTCCTTCGAGTTTAAGGAAAACACTGTTGATAAGTGTATATACCTGAAGGTCAATGGGAGTAAATTTATAAGTTTGATATTGTATGTTGATGATATCTTGCTTGCCAGTAGTGATCTTGGTTTACTACATGAAACCAAGAAGTTTCTCACCAAGAACTTTGAGATGAAAGATATGGGTGAGGCAGCATATGTGATTGGAATTAAAATATTTCGAGACCGGTCACAAGGATTGTTAGGGTTATCTCAGAAAGCATATATTAACAAAGTTCTTGAGAGATTCCGAATGGAAAATTGTTCAGCTGGGGAGTCTCCAATTCAAAAAGGGGATAGATTCAACCTTATGCAATGTTCAATTAATGAATTGGAACGCAAGCAAATGGAAGCAATTCCTTATGCTTAAGCAGTAGGAAGCTTGATGTATACTCAGACTTGCACTAGACTAGACATTAGCTTTGTTGTTGGTGTTCTGGGTAGATACCAGAGTAATCCAGGAATGGAGCATTGGAAGCTTGCAAAGAAAGTGATGCGATACTTGAAGGGTACAAAAGATCACATGCTCACATTTAGGAGAATCGATCATCTTGAGGTGATTGGTTACTCAGACTCGGATTTTGCCAGAAGTCCTGATAGCCGAAAATCCACATTTGGTTATGTGTTTATGTTAGCTTGAGGGGCTATTTCATGGAAAAGTGCAAAGCAATCTATCACTGTTGCATCCACTATGGAGGTTGAGTTTATGGCATGCTTTGAGGCTATAGTTCACTGTTTATAGATGTGGAACTTCATCTCAGGACTTAAAGTGTTCAACTCTATTTCTAGGACACTGAGAATTTATTGTGATAATGCCACATCAGTCTTCTTCTCCAAGAATGACAAATATTCTAAAGGTGCTAAACATATAGAGTTGAATTTTCTTTTTGTTAAGGAAGAAGTGCAGAAACAAAGAGTGTCTATTGAACATATTAGCACAAAACTTATGATTGCTGATCCATTAACGAAAGAGCTTCCACCAAAGACATTCAAAGAGCACACTGTTAGTATGGGTCATGGTTGTAACCCTTAATGTTGTTATTTGGATCTATTATGTTATTTTATTATGATATACCATTCTTTTGGGATCTCATTTAATGTGTTTCTACTATTTCCTGTTTTCATCATGTACGTACATTTATGATAATGAAAGAGTTTTTTTTTTTTTTTTAAACAGGATATTATGTTGGACTAATTTTAGGCATTATTGCTAGCCTATATTTCTCACTTACAGTTCATGACAATCAAGCTACAAGTGTTGTAGTACATAGGAGGGACTGTGTCGTTTCATTGACATACAACCGCTATGACTCACATAAATAGATTGTTTGATCATGATATTACGATAACCAAATTATGTAAGGCATGAATTGGATATATAATTTTTGAAGATGCGATTGCACACACACACACACACACACACACACACACACATATATATATATAAGTCTTTTTGTAAGAACCTCATTTCTATGATTGGCTTATTTCATGGCAAATCACATTGGGATTATTTGTAATGGGTAGCTTAGGTATTATTGTGGTTCTTCATCAACAAGCTTCCAAGATCCCATAGTGTTTCAAGAGAGGTAGTTTACTTGACTTGACTCTCTTGAAGAGATTTTAGTTGCACACACTCACTTGCATGCATTATATTCTTGATTACATGCTACTGAATGATGCATTGTATGCCATTCATCACACTCTACACTTGCATATTTTTTCATTTTAGATTAGTGTGTTGAGTCTGCCTGGAAAAGAGGATTTTCCTCTTTACCATGGTGCAGGTCGCTTGCTGGGCACCTGTCTCCGTCGCGGTCCCAACAGCGGTTGGTTCCAGAAGGTGCATGCGTTAAAGACCGCGTTCTGTGCACTTGTATGTACGGCGGTCCATACCGCGGTATACTTCAGTAGGCCCATGCTGCCTAGACCGCGGCCTATGCTTTGCATGCACAGCGGTCCCCAAAGCCGTGTTGTCTAGACGGTGCACCGCTGCTTGTACCGCGGTCTGACAACTTACCCGAACCGCGGTCTAGCAAGCGGTATTGACGGGATTTTGTTTCCCAAGCCCAAAACGCCGCAGTTTTGTCTAGGGTTTCTATATATATGTTCTCTTCTTCCCCAACTCGTTTTAGAGCTTCATGAACCCATTTTTATGAGAGAGAACAACCCCTAGAGAGAGAAAGCTTCAAGCTTTGTTCCTTGACTCTCCAAACCCAAAATCCATCATCTTCATGTATTTCTAAGCATCTTTAAGGCATGGGTCTTCATCATTAGTTGACTTGGTAAGTTGAACAAAAACCTCATCTTTATCATTTGTTCATACTTTCCAAGATTGTGTTTTTATTGCATTTATTAGTTGATTAAATGCTAGGACTCTATTTAATGCATCTATCTATGAGTTATTTTGTATGATTGGGTTTGTATTGTGATAGCTAATATTTAGGACATATTTGCCCTCTAGCTAATTAGGATTCATTGATTGCATTTGTTAATTGCATTTATTGTCCTTGCCATTTTATGTGACAACATGCGTTGATATGGCTTTGTTTGATGACTAGAGTTTAGACTTGCATATCTATATCTAGTTAGGTCTTTATGAGCATTCATATAGACATTGATATCTAGGATTTGTACTTAGTGTCATATTTAATCCCTAGATAAGCATTTAGTGTTGCCTAGCATTATTTGCATTTTGAGTATTCATATATTCACTTAGGTTGTTAATCTCATCTTGAGAGTTAAGTCTTGTGACTTGTGACTACAAGTTGTAGTGCACAAGCATGTGAAGTATTGCAACCAAGGTGTGGTTGGCAAGCAAAGTGATCAAGGATTCACTATAAAGGCCCGTTGGGTAGTAGTGGTGGGTTAGTGACCGAGAATGGTGTGACTAGAGGTCAACCTAGGTTGTAAACATCATTACAATAGTGGATTTGAGGATCGTGTGTGGCTAGAAGGATTGCCCGTTGTTTTTCCCTTTGTTTAAGGGTTTCCACGTAAAAATCAAGTGTTATTTATTATTCCGCACTTTACACTTGATTTTGTATGTTTGTTTATGAAGTGAATTTTTAATATTGACTAATCAAGAAAAATTGGTAATTAACTTGATTAAAACCTATTCACACCCCCCCCCCCCTACATGCGTTGATATGGCTTTGTTTGATGACTAGAGTTTAGACTTGCATATCTATATCTAGTTAGGTCTTTATGAGCATTCATATAGACATTGATATCTAGGATTTGTACTTAGTGTCATATTTAATCCCTAGATAAGCATTTAGTGTTGCCTAGCATTATTTGCATTTTGAGTATTCATATATTCACTTAGGTTGTTAATCTCATCTTGAGAGTTAAGTCTTGTGACTTGTGACTACAAGTTGTAGTGCACAAGCATGTGAAGTCTTGCAACCAAGGTGTGGTTGGCAAGCAAAGTGATCAAGGATTCACTATAAAGGCCCGTTGGGTAGTAGTGGTGGGTTAGTGACCGAGAATGGTGTGACTAGAGGTCAACCTAGGTTGTAAACATCATTACAATAGTGGATTTGAGGATCGTGTGTGGCTAGAAGGATTGCCCGTTGTTTTTCCCTTTGTTTAAGGGTTTCCACGTAAAAATCAAGTGTTATTTATTATTCCGCACTTTACACTTGATTTTGTATGTTTGTTTATGAAGTGAATTTTTAATATTGACTAATCAAGAAAAATTGGTAATTAACTTGATTAAAACCTATTCACACCCCCCCCCCCCCCCCTCTAGGTTATAGACACACGCTTAGAGTAGTATTTTCACTTTTGATAAAGTAATTTTTTATTTTATTTTATTTTATTTATTTTTTATTATGTTATATGGACCAAGTGGGAGATTGTAGGATTTATGGTCCTAATAACTATTGGTTTTATTGTTAAGTTAATATGGGATAAGTAAGTTATCAAATGAAGTCTTAAATTAATGAAGTCTTGAATTACCGAAGGATTGATTATTCAAATTATGTACATGCCGATGTATTGGTTTGAGAAACTGTTTCTCAACGTAACATTAATTTTATGGGAATTAATGGTTGTGTTAAACTAAATGTGAGAAACACCCGTCCTCTCTCTGACCTTTATATAAATCAGAATTCCCATTAGTTCAAGTTAAGGAGGAGAGAAACGATTGTTGTCAAAATGTCTTCTTCCATGGATCAAGGTACGTAAGTTATTATCTTATAAAATTAACATGATTATTTTATATTTGAAACAATATGTGATTCTAGATCTTTCATTTAATATGAAGTTAACATGTATAAAAGTTTACATGTATTTACTTTAAGATGTATATTTGCTTACATATATATGCCAATGTATAGTGCACCGGTACATGGTGCACCCGAATATTGTTGAATGTGAGTTGTATGTGATCGGATGTATATAATATTATCGTATATAAATTACATGTAATCAATACAAAATAAGACTAAATTTTAATGTAGTCTCATGTGAGTTATATGTGATCACGTCAAAAAAGTCATGATCACATATGAATTTTTAAAGGTGCACCATGCACCGGTGCACTATAGATCAACTATATATATATATATATATATATATATATATATATATATATTACAATCTGTTTCAAACTATTATATGATGAACAATCAAATATTATTTTTTCAAGACAAATCATTAAAAATTCATCAAACTCTTTATAATTTTGTGTAAAAATCCAACAAACTCTATAGAGAATTCTAAGGAAATCTAAGGAGTGCGTGAAATCCATCAAAATCCATCACTTCAAACAAATATCATAAAATTCTAACGAACTCAAGATTGAATTCATCCCCTAATGCAACTATTTACCTTAAAATCCAAAATTGTCCGATGAAAATTAAAGAAGTTAGGTAATTGAATCACTTGGAGAAAAAGCCGGTCACATTAAGGGTCAACTTTCATAATTTTCCCATCTATAATTAAATACATTTTTTTAGACTAAGGCGGGGGTGGTTTGTTTGTTTTTTTTTTTGTCTAAAGACTGAACAGTCCTAAAACTGAATAACATGTTGGATTTTTTTTATCACCTCTGAATATAGTATCAACTTATTTGTTTTTTAAATATAAAACGGTTTGAAATAAGTAATTTGACATTTATACCCTTATTACTCTTAACCGTTATGCATTTTTATTTTATATGATACAAACAAATAAATAAATAAAATTAACAAATCCTAAACCATTTTTATGTAAAATTAATATGATATTATTCATGATTAAAGTATAATGAATAATTGTTTTTAAAAAAAAAGATATGATAAATAATGGTTTAGAAATGGCTTTGATTTTACATAAAAATAGAATTGAAGGTTCTGCAATGGTGTTTTAAGTCACGGAGTGATTATTATTTTTTTAAGTTGTTTTTTTAAATTGGAAATATGTTATCGCAAAAATAGTTGTAGTGTTTGAAAAATTTTCAAATTTTGTTTACAGTGTATATTTCATTGAACTTATCATCCATAAACAAACTTAGATCAAAATTCATTCAAATTTATGGATATCATGGATCTTTACTTTGTGTTAAAATAATGAATTTCATATAAGAGAACCATTATTTTAATTTCAATAAGGACCTTGATAAAATTACATCAATTTTTTTTATTGAAGATAAGTTCAATGAAACATACCTATAAATAAAATTTGAACATTTTTCAAGCACTACAATTATTTATCCCGATTTTGTTAAATTTTTCAAGTACTAGAACTATATGGGCTAAATATAGGAAAATTCAAGAAAAATGGTGCAGGTGTTTGAAAAATTCTTAAATTTTATTTATAGGTAGATTTCAATGAACTTATCATCCATACAAAAAAATTCAGATTAAAATTCATAAAAAATCGATGTAATTTTATCGAAGTCCTTACCGAAATTAAAATAAAGGATGTCTTATGAGAGACTCAATATATATATATATATATAAATCATCCATATTTTTATTTTATTATTCTCATATATATTTAGACTAAAAAGTTAATCGATTAGGGACGGAGCAAGAAATTCAAGTTTGTGTGCCATTGTACAAAAAAAAAAGAGTGGAGTCAAAGTGAAGGGTGGCTATTTCTAGTTGTTTCTAATATCTCACTTGATCTAAGAACATGTAAAGCCTAAGAGCCAATTTGGTATTGCTGTTAACTAAAAAATTTGATATGGGTGGATTTTCAATTAACACTTTTGAACCGCAACCTTGGTAGGTCACGGTTGGAGAGGTACCACCTGGTACCTGTAGATTCACTGTATCAATAAGGAGGTAAAAAAATGGGATACGATACGTAATAAATTTCTCATACATTATATGAAAGGATTTATTAACGAATAACAAATTAATACATAATAGATCAATACAATGATGGTTTATGGGGATTTTGCTTGGCACAATAGGCGATGACGAATCCATATTAGTCGATAAGTAGAGCTTGGTTTTTCTAGGCGAAGGTGTATGCATTTTTTCATGTTGAGAAATGGATCCCCTCTCTTAAGAGAACTTTGTCGAATTTATAGGTTCCAATTCTTGCTGTCCATCCCTAATAATCCGATCAATCAATTAGCAATCATAGGAACACTGATTTGGCGTTGATAGATGCCGTATTTAAGTGCGGAAATTGTCTCTTGAATTAAGCAAATAGCTTCCATTTTGGTGGGTTTTGATGGAGTTGACTGTTTCCGTTAATGGTGCTTGTGAATGGCGGGAGAGGTCAACTTTCGATTCTTTTAATTGGAGGGTGCTGCCAGCATCGTTTATTTGGACGTGGTCCTGTTCCAGGTTGACTTCTTGGTGCACCGGTTCCTTCTTCATGGGCGATCTTTATCTTGACGTGTCGGGGCATTCCTATTGTTGTTTCCCATGTTGGGTGGATGAGTGGTACTTGGTGGATCGGTCTGGGATAGGTACAGCGGTAAGGGGTATCGGGTAACATGTACCATTGTACTAGTGTTCTTGGATATCAAGGAACCGGTGTGTTGTGATATCAGAGCTTTCTGGATCGTGTTATCAATGTGTATGGGTGTTGGGGTACCAGTGCATCCCTAGTCCCGGTCCTAGTTTATACATGGTCGCCATCAGTGTGCCAGTCCCGGTCTCATCATGGGGCTGCCTGATGCTCTTTGTAGCGTTCTTTTACTGCAAGTAGGGAAAGAAAATTCTTCTTTGGATCCCTACCTTTTTTAGGAGGTTAACAGAAGTCCCCCCTGGCTTGAACACCAGTACCTGGTTGGGGTTGGAGTTATGCTATCTATACAACTTAAAGGATTTTTCTCATCGTTCCTTATTGGCAACCACTATCTGAAAGGAAATCTGCCTCCAGCACGCTGCAATTAATGGGTCTTCCATGTGTCAAGCAAGGGGAGGTTCATTATTTTCAACGAGAGGTTTCGGCGGCACATGTTTATTTCTAAACCGTTGCACCCACGCTCTCGGTTGTTTCGCCCCATTAGTACCCCTTTCCTTTTCTATTCCGGTAACCGTCTCTTTTCTTTATAAATACCTCACTCCATCCATTCTTCATTCACATTATTTCCTTACACGAAGGCAAGTTTTCAGCACCTAAAAAACCCTACTTCTCTTTTCTTATTTTATCTTCTCAATCTCTCATAATGTCGACAGATAGCCTTGAAAAAATCTTTGAGTATGGTGATGGTGACTCGGCCGACAGCTCGAACCTGTCTCTTAGAAGAAAGAGAGGTCGATGAGGTGGTGATGGTGTTAAGAGCTTTGTTTTGACCCAACACCGACGTTCTAACAGGAACACTCCTATCAGGGTAGGTTTCAACAACAATCCTGATTCTCTAGTAGACGTAACTGACGAGGATTCGATTGACTGCGTCGTTGAGGTAGGAGGAGGAGACCCTTCTGCTGGAGATGTCACGGTCATAGTAGGTGGGGTTCTCACCCTTTCCAGTGACTTTTAGTGTGTTCTGGATTCTATCTGCACCGTTGACACCATCGAACGCTTGAGGAGGGACTACAAGATCCCTTCTGGCATCTCTCTTACCATTCCATACCAGGGGTATGATATCTACTCCCCTCCCCAAGATCAGTTTCCAATCCACGTGGTCACCTTTGAATGCGGGGTTAGGCTAGCTCTTCATCCTACTCTTCTTAGGGTGTTATATACCCTGTAACTTGCTCTGCTTCAATTGACACCAGGGTTTCGAAGGAAACTGGTAGGATTTCTGGTGCTCTGGAGAGAGCAATGCGAGATGGACCAGGTTGCCAGAGAACCAGGCCTTTAAGAGCTCTAGTATATGTTCCAGGTTGTAGCCATGTCTCCCGGTCCCGATGGCCAGTTTTACCTGAGGTCCAACAATCCTTTGAAGTTTATGGTTCCTGGAGCCAGAAGGAAAGACAGTCTGTGGCATAGTGACTAGATCATTATTGGAGGTGATTGAGGTAGCTCGTTCCATATCAGTGGGTCAGAATTCCATGTCCCCACTCAATTTAGTGGCAGGACCGAGTGGGAGAAATGGAGCATTTCCTCTGAACTAGAGGGCATCTTGAGGAATATCATTGCCTGGTCATATCTGAACCTCACGTTTCCCATCTCTGAACCTTTTGAGTCTGATAGGGTAGACCGCTACCTTTGGATATCCCTCGCTCTACCGGTTATGTAGCATTCCTATCACTTTCTTACTTTTATTTTGTGAATCTCTCTTTTATAGTGTTAATTTCTCATTCTAATAGTTTCTGCAGTGCCTCTACTAGCTGATGAATCACCCCCTCACTCTGGCGGTCTAAATCATCCTTCTTCTTCATCGGGACCATTGTTCCAAAAGACCTCTCATATTGTGCCTTCTCTTAGCCTCGATCCTGTCATAGGGGCTAGTACATTGTCTGAACCAACCCCTCATGAAACCATTCCAGACCCGATTCTATCGAGGACTCCTCTTCGGCCCCCCTACTTCCTCCTCGGCAAACTCCAATCTGGCTGAGATGGCATCCAAGCTTGAGAGAGTCAGGGGTTCTCATGGCTAGGCACAGACACATGCACCCCATGCCTCTATAAACGGGTCTTCACAACTAGCTCCATTTCCTCCTCCTGCTGCATCTGTTAGTTGTTCAAACAGGATAGATAAAGAAAAAGGTATCGGTCCTATCACTGCTCCCTCCACTGAAACTCAACCCAGCTCCCGATTAATGAGCACTGGTAAGGATGAGGTTCTATCTCGATTTAAAGCAGTGTGTCCTGGAGATGGCCTGAGCTCAATGTCCTCAATGCCCCTTGATATCCTGGTCACCAAGGGGTCTGTACTTCTAGTTGAGGTATGGTCTTCAATCCTCTCTCCTATCTGGTCCGATTCTAGGAGGATACTTACCTCTTTTCTTCTCTTTCACTTTGCAGGCTTTTAAGTTTACATTTGTGCAAGGCCAACAGGCTACTACTTTCGAGGAACAGGCCAATGCCCCTAAGGCTGAGTTAGAGTAGGCCAAGGAGGATGTGGCCAAGGCAGAGGGAAGTGTGGCCTTCTTGAACAGGGTTGTGACTAAAATTGAGGAGACTGCAACACAAGCGTAGGTGGACATGGAGCGGTTGAAGCATGACTACGATGTGGGCCGGATAAGGTCTGCACGCCATGCCACAGAGAGAAACACCTTGAGAAAGGAGAAGGTACTACTAGAGAAGGTACTATTGGAGAAGGAGAACCAAGCCTTGCGCGATAGCGTGACTGCTTTGGAGGCCATGGTAGATGCCTCTTTTAGAGAGGGGTACTTCATCATTGCTCTCCAGGTCGCTCAAGCGCTTCCCCCTCCCTTTGACCTAGCCTCGATTAGTGGATAGGATCGGGAGGAAATCATGGCCAATGCTGCTCAGCTTTCTGATACCACTCCCGTTGAGACGGGACCCTCCCAGGTCAATAGCGTCTCTGTGGATAATACTGGTACATTGCCTGTCTGATCCTTCCTGTAGGATCAGACCGGGAAGGAGCCAAGCCCATTAGTCCCCGTTGATCTAGAAGGGGCAAATGAAGGAGAGCTTCATGATCCCTCTGCTTCTCGAAATGATCTAGGGGAAGAGGTGGAGGTTCCAGCTGAACTGGAGACATCAAGGGCTGAGGATGCTCTTACCGATTCAGAGGTGGCAAGGATAGGGAAAGCAGTAGCTAATGTTGCTGAAGGTGCCAATCATAAGGGAGGCACGGAGCAGGAAGAAGAGAAGGCCATAGATCATTCTACATGACAAATTTTTTTTTATGTAGCCTAGAAACAGGGTTTGGGCCCCTTTACAATTTAATAGAGAATGCAACTCCCTTTTTTTGTTGTCTTTTTTGTGCATACTAGATCTTGGTAGGACTTGGTATCTCAATGATATCCTACAGCCATATTTAAGAGTATTAGAAATATAGATCCTAGTAGGCGTACAAGCTTTGTTACATTCTAGAATAGTTTGGGAGTTTAATCTCCTGACTGCATCTAGCCCAAGGCATTTGGGAATCCCCATAAGTTGCTTTGGAGCCATGATTAAGTGTCCCTTGCCTGGTACCAGCTTCCCCCTTGGTGAGTTCATGCCTTTAGATCATTCTTGAAAATGATCACTAGTATCGGGCAATCCTGCACTAGGAATCCTGGTCCTTAGGCGAACTAAACCTGGTAGGACACTTTTGAACCAGGTTACACTTATAGGCGAATCAGGGTACCGGGTATTCCTGCTTCAGAAGTCCTGGTCCTTAAGCGAACAGATCCTGGTAGGCAACTAAGGCCACTTTCGCACCAAGTTCTCATATATGGGCAAATCAAGGTACTGAGTATTCTTGCTCCAGGAATCCCGATCCTTAGCTGAATAGATCCTAGTAAGCAACTAAGGCCACTTTCGCACCATGTCCTCATATTTAGGCAAATCAAGGTACTGAGTATTCCTGCACTAGGAATCACGTTCCTTAAATCGTGGTAGGCAACTAAGGCCACTTTCGCACCAGGTCTTCATTATAGGAGAATCAAGGTACCAGACACCCCTGCTTCAGGAGTCCTGGTCCTTAGGCGAATAGATCATGGTAGGCAATTAAGGCCATTTTTGCACCAGTCTTCACTGGAGAGATTGAGTTCCGTTAAAGGCTTTATAAGTGCCGTATAGGCTCTCCTGGTCTTGAGGATGCGGCGGGCAACCAGGGCAACGAATCCAGATCCTTGTTCTTGTAGGCAACTAAGACCACTTGTGCACCATACCCTTCTTGGAGAAGTTGGGTCTTGTCCAAGGCATCAAAAGTGCCATGTGGCTCTTCAGGTCTCAAGGCGACCATAGGCAAAAATATATTACCAAGACAATAAGCAGAACTTGAAGGAGAAGAAAAACTTCTTTATTAATCATACTTAGGCAATACAAGTAAGCTTAAGGCGATACAAACTCAAGGCGATATAACTTTAGGTGATACAAACTCAAGGCGATACCGGTTGATGCTCAATCCTGGTTCTGCAGACTTCATGGGTAGAACCATTTGAGGTAATCTGCATTTCAAGTATGATCGATGAGACGACCTTCCATATCTTCTAGCTTGTAAGCCCAATTACGAACTACCATATTTATCAGGTAGGGTCCCTACCAATTCAGAGCCAGCACTCCATCTGACCTCTTCTGGAATTCTAGGTAACATTCTGGAGAACCAAGTCCCCTTCTTTAAAGCTCTGGATCCTGACCCTCTTATTGAAGTACATGGCGATCCTACTTTAGTAGACTGCTGAAAATACAAACTTAAGCGTGTGTCTACAACCTAGGGGGGGGGGGGGGGGTAAATAGGTTTTAATAAAGTTAATTACCAACTTTTCTTGATTAGTCAATATTAAAAATTCACCTCGTAAACAAACATACAAAATCAAGTGTAAAGTGCGGAAATATAAATAACACTTGATTTTTACGTGGAAACCCTTCAACAAGGGAAAAACCACGAGCTATCCTTCTAGCCACACACGATCCTCAAATCCACTATTGTAATGATGTTTACAACCTATATATATAGGTTATGTTGACGGCATAGCCATCTTGTACGTGAGGATCTTAAATTCTTTTTATGATATTCAGAGCATCCTTAAATCCATCTTGGATGTGTATGAAATGGATAAAATATTATTCCAATTTCATTATACGTTATGATCTTAGGTTTTTTTTATGTTGCTTATAACATCCTACTGGATGTGTATATTTCTTTGAATATTTCTCTAAATATTGCATCAAACATGTATATAATACTGGATCCAGATCTCCAGGTTCTGAATATTCCATCACGCCCGAAAACAGAGTTAATAAAGCTTAAATAAGTCAAAACAATACTTACAAGAGGAATTAGCTGAAACGGATGACACGATTGCGTCCAGAACGGTCGAAATAACTGGAAACAAGTCCAATTCGGCCAAAAACGGGCAAAAATTGCAACGAAACGGACAAAAAACATTTCTGACTGATGTGGTGCGTCTGCTGACATGGCAGACCTCCTTGGCTGACATGGCAGCCCCACTACTGATGTGGCGCTGACTGGGTGCTGATGTGGCACGAATGGGTGCTGATTTGGCACGACATGGTGCTGACTGGCGCTGACTCGCGATGATGTGGCGATGACGTGGCGATCGCTACAGTGTCATCTTCAACCTTGGAAAATCTGCAGAAAAAAAATCTAGGGAAAAAATGGGAGTTGACCGGACTTTGACTGAGGCTATAGAGTTCATTAGAGCTCTGTTTGAGACGCGGTCAGCGGCGTCGAAATTGTAATTCCGAGAGAAACACAACGGTATCCTCCAAAAAATGATTCAAGCACTTTGAAATTTCTAAGTTCAATCAAAAATTCGAAATCAAAACTAAAAACACTAAAAAACTTTCTCTGAAAGTCCTAATCTATATTCGTGCTGATAACGTGTTGTAAATAATTGAAGAATTAGTGAAGAACAGATCAAGAAATAAAGTGAGTAGAGAAACAAGAGAGGGAGACGAGAGAGAAGTGAGAGATTCTGTGTATATATAAATGTTGCTTCAGCTAGCTCTCTCTACAAAAGAAGAGAACAATACATATATATACAATTATCAAGTTTTACAATACTTAGTCACTAAGCAATCCAAGCTCTTTCCACGTGTGCCATTAAGTGGGTGGATAAAGGCAAGTTGAGAGGAGTAATCAAGTGGGGTGGATGTATTTAGGTGGTGGAAATTCACACCATTCATAACAATTAATACCATTATGAAATCAAGTTAAAATCATTTACATATCTTATTTCATCTTAAAATTAAATATTCTACTTAAATATTGATTTGATTTATAAAATATTTTTATTGTTCTTTCGGATTTTTTTTCTTCTAATTAAAATATTCTACTTAAACATTATATTTTAGTCATTATAACTGATTTCATCACTTTTTCAATAAAATTACCAAACATATGTATAAGGAGAAAGACTTGTCTACTGATTAATTTCACACATGTTAATCAACCAAACATCTGCTGATTAACTTCACACCCGATTATTCGTTCAGCATAGCTAACTGTGCTTATTATAAAAGTTACAACAATACCAAACTGGCCCTAAGTTATATACTTGTGTATAGCATATATGAAGAGAGGTAGAGAATGAGAAAATATGGCTATAATCTTTCCTAACGTAGATAATCCCCTGACTTAAGGGACAAGAAAATATGTATATATACGATTATAATTATTATCTTTCCTAACCTGGAGAATCCCTTAACTTATGGTGCGTTTTGTACGGGGACAGGACGGGACGAGAAATGGCAGTTGTTATGTATTGTGATTGGAATGTTTGAGACATAATTGTGAACTGTACTGTTATGAGTTTGGTATGACTGGGACAAGAAGGGACAAGATGTTCAAATGATCAGATTCCCCTTTTTGTCTTGTCTAATGTTTGTTACCACATAATAGTGACATTGGACAGGACAAGTCAGTATTTATTTGATTTTATTAAATAAATATTTTTATATATCATATTTAACAAAAATAATAATATTGTTATTGAAAAATATTTTTAATTAATATTTTTTGGAAGACATTTTTTTTCTAGTAATAAAAATAATAGTGTTAATCAAAAATTCGTTTGGGTGTAGAATTTCGATCAACACCCTCAAGTCACAACCTTGGAGGTCGCAGCGGGGTAGGTACCTCTAGGTACCGTGATTTTAATAATAAGACACAATAAAATGGGAAATGCAATACAAATCGAGGAAAACAAAGGAGAAAGACTTGTCTTATTAATCACAGGATTTGTTGATACAAGCATCATGATGATTTTCACTATACAACTCTCTCTCTCTCTCTCTCTCATAGATGGCTATGGTGATCTCGTGCTAGTCGATAAGTGGATATTTCTCAATAGGTGATGGCGAAAAAACTCTGTAGGTGATGGCGAATACTCTCTGTAGGTCTTCCATTTTTGGATCATTACTTCGAATTTTCTCATTGTATTTATCGTCCCTGACTCTTCTAGTCAATCCCCATAAATCGGGCCAATTGATTTGCAATCATCAGAGTTGATTAGCGTTGCCTAAGGCTGTAGATTAGCATGGAAATTGCTCCCTTTAGTTACGTAATAGTTTCCATTATATTTAAATTTTGATTAGGTTGACCATTTTGTCTCATTTATGGCGCTTTAAGTGTTGAAGAGATCAACATTCTCTTCTGCCTTGTTGGAGACGAATGTTGGATTTATTCTTTTGGGCACGGTACTGGTTCATTATCCCTGGTGTACCAGTTCGCTTTTGCTGGAGCGGTTCTTGTTACAGCATGCTGGTACCTTCTCGACACCACTCTTCCTACTAGGAGGATGTGACTCATTTACTGGATTGGTCTTGGGTAGATATTGCGGTACTTGAGTACCAGGTAGGTGTCGCGATACTTGGATATTGAATAGGCAGTATCGTGGTACCGGTAGGTGAAAGGTATGATGTGGAATTGACCCTTCCTAGATCGTGGTATCGATATTTTCTGGTACCTGGGAATTGAGAAAGGTCCCGATCCAGGTCTTACCAGGTATCAGCTTGATGAAAAATTCTTTTTTGAACCCTGGCTAAAAAATGCTGTTAACAAATAATAATAATAATAATAATATTACCCAACATGTTAGATGCTGCCAATATCAACAAAAATTTTTATTTTGGCCAAGTTTGGAGGATCAAATTTCATTTTAGAGGTGCTAAAGAAAAAAATCAATTAATAATATTATGGCCCATTCCCTCATTTGTTTTTTACAAAATTATTATTAAATTTTATATGCTTGTAATTGTGCATAATCGAAAAGACAAATAAGTTTTAGATACATGAATTAGTAATTACACATAAAGCATAATCATGACCTACAATTCCAAGTTTTAATTATTCAACCACACATCTTTTATTTTTGCATAATAGTAAATTATTAATAATAATTAATAAAATATGATCCAATAAAAAAGTTAATATAACATAAATGGTCACGAGCATAATAACATATAATCAATGACACAAACATGTTCACAATTCCAACAAAATATAAGTTTCAAACAAATTCACAAAATCAAATATAAAAGTGGTCACTCCTCTGGAATTGCTTTCATGAAATCTGGCTCGTAGGAGTCATTCAAGCCATTCCAAGTGCGCAATTAGTGTGACTTATTTCCGAAATACATTGCAACTTGTATCACTTGCATAAGATCAAAACCCATACCCTCAAGCTCAACACCTAAACGGGTCATTTCATCCCCTTCTGTAATAACCTCAGTCAACTTAGCAATATCTGCATATGCCATTTCCATGCTTTTTCAAATACATAGGCGATGTTTGCTACTGTTGAACTAACAATCATCTTTCTCTTCCGCTTTGATGTTTGTTCAGTACTTAGAGCAGAGGAAGTAGATGCAACATTTAAGGGAGGGACATAGGCTGAGTGAAACCAGACGTGTCTGACTCGTCATTTTCCAGTCACATGTGATCCAAAGCATCTGATGCGGATTCAGCCATACTGTCTGTTGCTCGATCTTTCCCAAACACTACTATTAGTTGTTCATAGTGTATGAATGGTCTATTTGCTGCATAATTCTTGTTGGGATGCTTCTATAACAACAACCAAATATATGTTAGACCATTAAAACTATTATATATATATATATATTATAAAAATAAAACTACAAATTGATTATATAAAGAGAGAGAATTAATATAACAACTAACCTTTAAGCATTCCTCTAGGATTTCAGAACTGTCGACAATAACACATTTGCGAGTGTCATCCCAACCAAACCCACTTGTGTTGAGCATATCATAGGCTGCTGAATATTTATCTTTCATTCGCTTCATTTTGTTTTGTACATGTTTTGCTATTATGGTAATAGTTTGAATTTTATTTTTCACGCATCTTTGAAACGACCTGCTCATAGGTACCGGACTTAACTACCAGTATCACATCTATCACCATCAGCAATAATCCCTTCGAGGATGTTAATCATTACATCCTCTTCTTCCAGTGTCCAACTACGTCTATCAGACATATCGAAGATTCTTATCATTTAATACAATTTAGAATATAAAAGAAAACTAATAAGAAAATTTAATACATAAATAATTATTTGAGAGAATTAATACAAATGCATGAATTTAGGCAACAACAAAATATTTTATCAACAAAGTTCAACAATGTATTTTATCAAGCCTCAATCTAAAAACACGTCACAATTTATCCATAAACAATAATGTTCAACATTAACGAAAAAAAATCTCTCAAGTTCTATTTTATCAAGCTTCAATCTACAAACACGTCACAATTTATCCATAGACAATAATGTTCAACAATAACGGAAAAAAAATCTCTCAAGTTCTCCTTGACATCCAAGCGTCAAACATCTCTCCGGCTAGATCATCTCTCTATTGACTACATTCATCGCTTCTTTCAGCGACATCAATATATTCAAACTGATTTGGTACATCTTCCCCAATAGGCAAATAATCAAGCTTGATTGGCGTGTATTCCTCAGGATCAACATCCATGTACATCCTAAAAAACATTATGCAGGAAATCCAAGCTATGATCATTCTCCCTTGAAATCTAATTTGATAGAAGAAGGACTTCGTAGTATTGCCCAGCATTTCTTCAAGAGACCAAAACACCTTTCAATAATGTTTCTAGCTTGTGAGTGCTTCATATTAAAATATTCCTCATGATTCCTGGGTGCACAATCAAAGTCCTCTCATTCATGTAAATGATACATTGTACCTCTGTATGGTATAAGAAAACCTTGACCGTTGGTATACCCCGCATCGGCCAAATCATAACTACCTATAATAACTACACATATTAGTTTTCATCGACCAAATAATATATTACTAGGTAATGTAAATTGTTTTAGTTTTAAATTACTATCTTACCAAATGGGACATTTAATCCATTATGTCTAGGAATGGCATCTTGAAGAACTATAGAATCGGTAGCTGAGCTCTCCAAACCGGATAAGATATATACAAACTTCAAATCACGAGCACATGCACCTAACACATTGGTTGTTATATGTTTTTTTCTTGTTCGATACCTTGGTTTATCGGACTCAGGTACATTCAATTCTATGTATGTTCCATCTAGTGCTCATAGGCAACCCTAAAAAACAACGACAAATCATATTTTATATGAATAATATAAATTACTATGTAATGTATATAATAGTTTTGTTAAAACGATTACCTTAAACCATCTCCACCTCAAGTCCGTACAATCATCTGAGACGGGAGTTGGTTTGACAAATAGCACATCTTCTAAACGCAATAAAACACGCAAAACTCGATGGACATATCGACTAATTATTTCACTAGAACTATAGAATCTAACATGAATACTTCTATTTTTGTTATGGTGTGCTAATATGTTTACAAAAGTAGCAACTTGCCACTCTATGGTAACATTACCATCATCTAACAACCCACCACGAGATTTTAGCAAATCACACAACATTGCAAAGGCATTCCTATCCATTTGTAACTCCCATACATAATTAGTATCACTTTCACGTGTGATACGTTGTATTTTCTTTGACCTAATTTGAAGTTTAGAAAATACCCTTTGACCTAAGTTTCTCCTTTCAGCCTGCCTTCTCTCGTATTCAAATAAGTAAACATGAATTGCAGCAAAACACATCAGCATGTGTACGTAAAGCCTCCAGGCTTTAACGAGTATTATCAAGTGATTGTCATGTTCATTTATAGCTCCAGATTTTCAAAATCAAACAAAACAAGCATATATTCAGTCAAATTAATCCATGTATCTTGTTAAAGCTAAATTAAAAATCACATATTCATAAGTATACGATTATTATTCAACAAAAACTGTTGAAGTATGCAATTGCTTAAGTGTAGCATGCAAACAAACAAAAGCTTGTAAATAGTTTAAAACTTTAAATTATTTAGTGAAGTGTGGATTCCTACTCTATAAAGCTTCTGATCAAACAATCAAGCACCTTTTGACCAACACAAGAATTAAGAATTTCATAAACACATGACAAACTCCATGGATGACATATCTTCAATGAAATGTCCACACATTATTACATTAGTTATAATAAAATTACCTTTTGAAATTCACTTTGGTGAAAAAAATTGCATAGAGAACAAGGAGAAGAAGAAGACTCCAAATGCTATGCAAGTTTCTTTATATAGCACAAACCATGATGGTACGAAGCTTACTAAAAAGCTAACGGCAGAAACACTGAAACAGAGTGTTGTGTTTTATAGAGAGGGGCTGACCAGGTCCAACAATTAGTGGGACCCTAACATATGTGGTGTTTATTTGTTGTTTGCTAATATCTTTTCTTGTTTTCTATATCAACAAAGGGGGACTATATTTCTTTGTTATTCTTCCTCTTAATGGTGAATTTGAACAACCCAATAACCCATGACATAAAAAAAGTCTTGTGTCTTTTTCAAGTTCAATAATGAAATTAAAAGGTTGTAAAAATAATTGAGACCTGAGATGGCGGCAGGATAAATAACAATTTAGTTTAGTTAACCAAATAAAAATTACAATAGGCAGATGTAGTAAAAACTTGCAACAGAGTAAGCACAATAATTTGGGCAGACTTGCCCATCTCATAAATTCAACACAAAGTAATCAAAATCAAAAGAAAAAAATGATTAAATTATTGAAACACGAGAGAGCGTAAATACCGAGTGTTTTTTTTTGAACTGCACTTTATTAATCAACAAGAGAAGAACATAGCAAAACAGGTTCCAAAACAGAGAGACACCTGCAATCTTCAAACAAAGCAGAACAGAAAGCACACTTAATCAAACAAAAAAAACACCCAGAAAGCATAGGCAACAAGAACGGCTCACACACGAAATCTCCACAAATGCTAGAGTCCTAGCTGAAAAACCAACATGCTAAGAACCATCAAAGGAACGAAGAAATGCCCTCTCAATCAAACAAAAAACACCCAGAAAGCAGAGGCATCAAGGAAGCCTCACTCCTCAAAATCCCCAAAATTAACTGAAGCAACCATCAGATATATATTGAATGAAGAACATGAGACAAAAAAAAGATGTACCAAGATGTCATACAAATAAAAATAGTATATTACTTAACCAAAAAGAGTGAATTCAAAAATCAAAACTGTGAAAATCCATTCTATGAAATATGAAAACAGAGAAAAAGATGAGCTCACAATTTCAAAATGAAATCGAAACAAACAAAAGAAAAATCGAACAAAATCATACCTGGTTCAGCGGTGCACACTTGTGATCACAACCAAGTCGGCTTCGACGATGAGTTGCGGCCGCACCAGAAGGCGATTGGCTTGGCTAGGGTTGGCTGGGATACAACAATGATCGGGTTGGAGAGAAGAGAGAGAGAGAGAGAGAGAGAGAGAGAGAGAGAGAGAGAGAAGGAAATGGTTTTAATTTATATGGTATAAAGTTGTAATTTTTTGAAGATATGAAGGGCAAATATGTCATTTTGACACTTGTCCCATGTCATGGGACAAGTTGTTCGATGGTCTGAGGTGATATAAATTTTTATGATTTTTGTCTCACCTTGTCACATTTTGTCCCACACTAAGGTCGCGCAAAACATGGGACAACAACAAACTGTCACACGTTGTCCTGTCACGTCTCGCTTACCAAACGCACCCATAAGGAACAAGAGCAAATCAAATCCAGAAACTAAAACAGGAAACTAACTATATAATTATAGATTCTAAATTAGACAATACAATAATTAAATTAAATCATTTTTTTCCTTCCATAGTATATACTTGAAATTGAGTGAGAAAACAAAGAAAAATTGCACACCTTGATTCTCTATGATTTTCCTATCTCGATTTTCAGATCACTTGCTCTAAATGTAATCAAGATTAGAGTTATCAAGCAAGTCTGTCTATAGTGAAACAATTTTTATTTGAGCGTAGTGACGTGTCCTTTGAAGTACATGAGTTTATCTCGCAAGTGTACGAATCGTTTGAAGGATTCGTATAGCAGCAAGTACGAGTTTTTTCCACACGGAAGTGTCATCCGTCAACCATTTCTAGCTTAAAGAATGGAAAGCGTGTAAATGAGAGCATGAGAGTGTGTGTGAAAGAAAGTGAACAAGAGAGCAAGATAGAGGAGAGAAGAGAAAGCATTGGGAGAGCAAGAAGTGTGTGTGTATAGTGAGCATGTGAGTAAGAGAGATTGTGCAAGAAATGTAAATGAGAGTTTGTGTGGTACATTATATCGAGTGCTAGAAATTATAGACTAAACTAACGTAAGAAAAGTAAAGTGAATGGAATAAAAGATATGGGCGGATTGGAGAGATGCAAGTGAATGGTAACACTACGTAATTAAGTTAACCATATCATTCATGCCAATAATATTGATTTAATTATTAAGCACTATCAATTTAAGTTCTAAGGTTTGTTCTTCTCTTTAATATGGCTCTACCGCAGTCACGGATCGAACCAAGTATTCTCGGATTTCACCTACCCTATATAAGGTCACAATACGAGCTACGGTCGAGAATCCATTAAGTACGAAGAACTAAAGAACCGAAGCTCATCCTACCACAAACATGCATAAAAAAATCCTCATCCATTCAAGAGAACTTAAGGGTTAGGTATGAAAAATCTTCCAATACACAAACCCTAATTCTAATACAATCCCTAAAATCTATATCAACTGTGGTCACACATTAACACAAATTATAAGAATTGTAATTAAGCACAGTGAATGAATCCTGACTCAAATCAATTAAAGATTAATCAATTACAAAATAGCATAAGTGTTAGGTTAACAATTCAATAGTGGGGAAAGTACACATCAAAGAATGGGAAAACAAAGAGATGAGAATGAGACAGAGAAAATCAATAAAGTGTCGTGGTCATGATCTCCTCAAAGAGTCTCCAATCTCTATTGTTGATGCTTGGCTCCTCTTAGTCAAGAAAGAACACTCCTTTCTTTATGAATCTCCTTGGTGGCTTGGGTGATTGAAGAGTTGATGGTTGTGGAATGGTGAGCCTACAATGAGGATGGCCTCCTTGGTGGCTTGGAGGCTTCTGTCTCTCTATTGGTGTTTGGGTCTTTAAAGAATGGTAGAAGATTAGATGGTTGCTGGTCTAGGGCTCAAAATGAGGTATTTATTGCCTCCAAACAAATTAGGGCATCAAAAATGATGAAATGACAAAGTTGGCCCCTTCAAGCGTTGGGCACGGCAGTGGGCGCTATTCACTAATACGCCTGTCAACATCACTTTTTGCTAGAGTAAAAGTGCGGTAGGATGAGCTATTCACTAATACACCAACCAACATCACTTTTTTACTGGAGTAAAAGGGCGGTACATGGTGCTATTAACTAGGCTTAATTGCACAAACATCCCCTAAGTTTAGATGAAATTGCACTCATATGCAACTTTTCTGTTTATTGCACAAACATCCCCTGCAAAGCGTTGACCAAAAGTTGACCAAAATGGAATGACCAATTTACCCTTACACGAAATTATCAATTATGATCCCTCTATTTTCTATAATAGCAGGTCAACCACTTAAAACCTTTGACATTTATTTAAAAAAATAAGTTGCCTTTAACAAGTATTGAACTCCAACTTGTAGTTAGAAACTATATACCTTAACCACCTAAGCTACTCAAATACATTGATAGAATTGTGTTGATTTAAATATATATATATATATATATCTAGTTATATAATGTACACATGTATATGTATATATATATATGTAAATATATTTATATGTATATAGTTATATAATTATATTTTAAAGTTTAGTTGACAAAATAATTTAAATCTATTTCTTTCCAAAATTTTAACAGTTTTAAAATAATTATTTTCCTTTTGTAAAGAGCCTATTTTTTCATTGTAATAAATCTATTTTTTATATATTATTATTAAATATGAGTTTATTTTAAATATATATTATATGTATGAGTTCATTTTAAATTATATAAATAGATTTAAATTATTTTAAACAAGTTATTTAACTATATATACATTTAAAATAAACTCATATATATAAGAAATAGATTTAAATTATTTTAATTAATTTAAGAAACATATATAGACAATTGAAAAAATATTTATCAATTTAAAAAACAGATTATTATATAATATTTAGATGAGGGAGATACGATCTCTATCATCTTTTTTTTAATAAAAAAATGATAAATATTTTATAAATAAATAATAATAATTTTGTCCATTGACCATCAAATTAATATAATAAATTAAGCCTTAAAATAATTTAAATTTATTTATATATTTTAAATAAATTCATATTTAATAATATTATAAAAAACAGATTTATGAAAAAGAAAAAGAAAATAAGAAAACAAAAGGAAAATAATTATTTTAAATCTGTTAAAATTATGGAAAGAAATAGATTTAAATTATTTTGTCAATTAAGTTTTAAAATATAATTATATAACTATATACATATACATATATTTATATATATATATATATATACATATACATGTATACATTATATAACTAGATATATATATATATATATATATATATATATTTAAATCAACACAATTCTATCAATGTATTTAAGTAGCTCGGATGGTAAAGGCATGTGGTTTCTAACCACAAGTTGGAGGTTCAATACTTGTTGAAGACAATTTATTTTTTAAATTAAATGTCAAAAGTTTTAAGTGGTTGACCTGCTATTATAGAAAATAGAGGGACCAGAATTGACAATTTCATGTAAGGGTAAATTGGTCATTCCATTTTGGTCAACTTTTGGTCAACTCTTTACAAGGGATGTTTGTGCAATAAACGGAAAGGTTGCATATGAGTGCAATTTCATCTAAACTTAGGGGGATGTTTGTGCAATTAAGCCTATTAACTAAGACAACGATTGCACTCTCTTCTTGAAATTGCTATTTTCTTCATCTTTTGAGCCCCAAACTTCTCCCATTTGAGCTCTGCACATTTTTTAGGGAAAATAACCTACACAAGGCTTACAAAAACATTAAATACATAAATATACCCAAGAAATGAGCTCAAGAGATCGAAAATGGAGGCCTAAAACATGTATAGAATTGATGTCACCACAAAGACAACTTTTGACCGGTATTCATAGAAAAAAAAATAATAGTAAAGAGAAAACTAAAATATAATCTCAATTGTTTCAGCAACTATATTAGCCTTGTGCAAACTGTTTTGGATAATTCATCGAACAATCTAACATAATTGAAGGTTTTCATAATCACACCCACTTACAATGAACCACTTACAGAGAAAATTTAATGAAATTTTGAAAATCAAATCCCAATTACCAAACTGCTTCCGATTTATGTGGCTGCCAAAGAGAATAATTAAGCTGAATTATGAGGTTTTTTAATTGCCATCATCAACATCACTGAATAGCACAGAATCAAGGTGTCGCATATGGACTCCTTGACTCCAATGAGATCATCCTCAAACATATTTTACACAAATAATCTGATTGACTTGAAGCAGAAGAAAATATCTAATTTCCTCAAACCTTATAGCTAATTTCTTAAGTTCATTGATTGTCTTAAGTTCATTGATTGCCTCCAGGTTGGAGAAGGAAAATGCCTTTCTGATGTGAGTTCATTTTTGCTCACCCCTTTGAAAGGGGGTGAGCATTACCCCTCCACACATGTTGATATGTGTCCATTTTTTAATTATTAATTTACCTATCTGCCCTTGTTATAGTTAATTTTGTCAACCCTTAATTAATAAATGGACACATGTCAATGATCAGGCCAAATATGTAGTATATTTAGGCACTCAAACGCTTACCTTTGGTTCTGTTTTCGTGCATTTTTGTATCTCTGATGGGTTGTTTTTTGTAGAATTGTAGGAAATGGTGCAAGGATGGGTTTGGAAACATGTCACGGTGATTCCGGCAGAAAAAGGGCGAAAGGAAAGACAAAGGAGCACAGGCAGCTCTACAGTACGGGTCAAGTGCAGGTCAAGTACGGGTCACAACCGCACTCCAACCGCACTCCAGCCGCACTCCAGCCGCACTCATGCTCATAGCCGGGACAGGATGCAAGTGAAGAGATAAAGTGCGGGTCAAGTGCGGACCATCCAACCGCACTCCACCCGCACTGTTGCCAAACCAGAGAAGTTGAAGTTGCACTTGACGATAAAGTGCGGGTACTGTGCGGGTCATCCAACCGCACTGTACCCGTACTAATGCCAAACCAGAGAGTTGAAGATGCACCTGATATTAGAGTGCGGGTACTGTGCGGGTCATCAAACCGCACTCTACCCGCACTATCACCAAGACCAGAAGAGCAGAATTGCACCTGACATTAGAGTACGGGTACTGTGCGGGTCATCCAACCGCACTCTACCCGCACTGTTGCTTAAGACAGAAGGTAGATTTTGCACCTGACAAGGAAGTGCGATTCAAGTGCGATCACAGTGCGATTCCAAGTGCGGGTCAAGTGCGAGTAATTCAACCGCACTCCACCCGTACTACTGTCCAGATCCAAGGACTGAAGATGAAGACAACCCATACAGTGCGGGTAATTCAACCGCACTCCACCCGCACTCTGCGCGCGCCAGTTGGATTTTTGAAGCTTAAGTGACCTATTTTTGTATGTTGTATAAATAGAAAAGTATAGAAATGTCTTAGAGAGCTTTTGACTCTATTTTTCAGAGGTAAAACACATTTAGACCTAGAATCTCTCTCTCTCTCTCATCCTTACATTCTCTACTCAACTTCAAGGAAGTTAGGAGATTGAAGCCACTTTAAAGAAGGAGATGTTCTCCAAGGGTTCTTTCTCTTTCCCTTCTCTTAGTTTCCTAGTTGTAATGAGTAGCTAAATTCCCTCTAAGGGGTTGATGGAGTAGTTAGTTGAATATTGGGCTTGTACATAAACTTGATATTATATTGATATTCATGTCTATCTCTCATTGATCTATTCTTGTTGTGAATGTTTACCATTGATTTCTTGTGTAGATACACTCTCTTTGCAAGATGTCTTTGTATTATATATAAGTATTGCATCTAGATATACATCCTATTTAGTTGTTTAATGCTCTAAAGAATGGACGGAATGTCATGAATTCCGACTCTTAAACCGCGGTCTTAATCTAACCTCGATCGAGTTTCCGGCACTATACATCCTAGGTCGGAACCCGTGAGAGAGTTAGAAGTCATCACTATACATCCTAGGGTGACTACATTTAATCGGTTGAGTCATTGTTAGGTAGACGAGCTTCATTTCCAGAATCCGATAACAACCAACACTATACATCCTAGGTTGGTAGTTTACGACGGATTAATCCCTAATAGGTGGTCTGCACTATACATCCTAGGTTGGCCACCTTCTAGGGATAAATAACCGACTCTATACATCCTAGGTCGGTTACCTTGAATAGTCGTGCTATTGACAAGTTTGTTGCATTGCCCAGTATTTACTTTCGTATCCATTAACTCCTTAGTTTCCATCATCTATATATATCCTTCATCCCATTTCCCCCTTCATTTAGTTTGCATAATTAATTTAGTGTTATTGATAGTGTAATTCACCATCTACATCTTCCCCATTTCATGTTTCGTTATTATATATATACATAACATTACTTTAGCAATAACTAATTTTAGCTAACTCCGCTCCCTGTGGACGACACCCCACTTGCCACTATAATTGTGTTTTCAAACTAATTTAGGCTTCGTGAGGTTTTACCAAATATTGTTGACGGATTGATCTTTTAAAACAACACTAGAAAAAACGTTCTGTCAGTCAACATGTGGGGAGAAGGTAATGCTCACCCCTTTCAAGGAGTGAGCAAAAATGAACTCTTCTAATATCTCCCTTATTGATGTAGTGCACTACTTAATAGGTTCAATGAATGAGTCTTGAAGCCTTGGTAATTAATATTAATTCATGTATGGAATTATGCAATATTAATTCATGTATGGAATGGTGCAGGGCAGTAAATATTGATGTTGGGGAGTCTCATTCATGTATCTTAGTTAATTTTAAAAGTCTTTTCATTTGACTGTATCATTAATATAAAAAGAAGGATTAAAAGAGGTGATAGGGGACATTGAATTATTTTGATATTATCCATCATATTGTAAATAGAGCTCTGCTCTTTTTTATGTTATGAGACTCCTTCTCTTCATGTGCTGAATTCAGTTAGTCGTTTATCTAGATTCTTCTTGTCGCTCCACATTACTTATCTTGCTAATGATTTTTTCTCGTAAATATGGTAGCAATTTATTTCTCTAATCAGGTACATCCATGTTAGATTCTTCACCTTGAGGAGTAGGCTTCAAGTTATAAAGATATGACAAGTTGATAAACAAACCAAATTAATCTACACAAATAAATGCTTATTAACAAAAAAGAAAATAGATTTGAATCATTCTCACCAATACGCTGTTCATAACATCAAATCAATTCATCACCAGATTCTAATAAAAAGCAGTGTTCTAGTAAGCGGTAGGCGATAGTCGGGCGGATACCCAGCGCCTAGCGTTTAGGCCGATTAGTCGGCGATTAATCGGTTGGTGAGTTTTTTATTTTTCCGGTATAAAAAATTAAAAATCCAATAACAAATAAATTCTCAACCCTAAATAATGTTAGACTAAACAATTAATGAGTTAAAATATTTAAACAAATAGGCCCAACAACAGACCAGGCCCAAAGAAACCCAAAGAAATTGATATTGGACCAATAAGCAGCCAAGGTCCATCTCTTCCCTTCTAGAAAAAGCCCAGTTTTTCATCTTTATAAAGAGTTTAGTCAAATATTCATACTCTCTCTAAAGTCCCAACAAACGCGACCTTCTCAACTTTCATCTTTATAATAAGTTTGGTGGTGGCGGTGGTACACCACCATAGAACACAACCTTCTTCTTCTCTCTTCGACATCATCTCTACTGCAGTCCATTCTCCAAAATCACCGCGCCTCGACCGCCAGATTCGAAAGCTTTTGGTGTCCCCCCTTCACATTTTCGCTACATATATCAGCTCTCTAGATCTGTTCTAGATGTTTCCATCTCAATCATTCAATCTTTATCTATAGATCTGGTTTGTTTGGTCGAGAGGTTTCAGATCTAGTCGAAGGTGGCGACAGATCTGGTTCGTTTGGTCAATAGATCTGGTTCTGACTAGGCCACAATGACCGGTTAATCGGCGAATAGCGTCGAATACCCGCCGACCGCCTGATATGACCGACTTTCGGCTTTTCACCACGACAGGATGTCGCCTAGCGGCTAGCCGACGATTAATCAGCCGATTTGGCCAATTTTTTGAACACTAATAAAAAGTGACTTCAGACTTAGTCTACAATGTACTATTATGGTTTCTTTTTCTTTTCTTTTTTGTTAATTAGTCATGCAAGTAGGATATCATTTTTCCCCACGGGACTCAAAATCCTCAAATCATCAAATCCTCATCTCTATTTGGGGAAAAAAATCTTCCTCAAATGGCGATGGGGATAGGGATCATCCCCCATCTCTATATTCTCCAAAACTTTTTTAAAAAAATTTAAATAATTTCCATTTCCCCCATTTTTGTTAGTGGTGTAAATATCGGCCAGGCCGAAATGACATGGCACACACGGCCTAAAAGATGGGAGCGTCGTGCCTGGACCGGCACGTATGCGGGCCGCGTGCCAGGCCTTAGTAGGCCGACCCGCTGTGCTGGCCAGGCACGGCCTGCCTACCCCGGCTTGCCGGGCAACGGTTGGCCTGCCGTGCCGTCACGGCAGGCCGACCGTTTGGCACGGTAAAATATATTTTTTTTCAATGAATTTCCAACGGTTGATTTTTTAAAATTCAACCGTTGGTGTTAAATAAAATTACTATTTAACCCTTAAAAAAATTATTTTGACCCACAATTCAATTTTTCATATAAATACTCCTACCAATTCCAATTTTTATTCACTTTCTCTCATTCTCTCAATCTCTCCAATTCTCTACACACTACACAATTTAATTCTTACTCTCTCCCTCTACACAATTTCTAATACTTAGTTATTAATTTCCTATTATCTATCTATTATTCTCTAAATTTTCCACCAACACATCAAAGTTCAAAGGTATATTTTTCTTTGAATGTTATTGTTTAATTTTATGTTTAGACTTTAGTTATTAATTTTAATGTTTTTGTTTATTTACAAAATTGTTCATTATATGTTTATACTTAGTTATTAATTTTAGTATTATTGTTTAGTTAGTAAATTAATTTAAATTTTTTGGTTAGTTAATTGAAATATATATTTTTTAGTAAATTAAGCATTTTATATGTAGTAGTGAATTTAAATATATTTTGTTAGTAAGTTAATAATTTATATATGTAGTAGTTAATTTAATATATTTTGTTAGTAAATTAATAATTTATATATGTAGTAGTAAATTAATAATTTTTACTTGTAGTAGTTAATTTAATATATTTTTCAGTAGTTAATTTAATATATTTTGTTAGTAAATTAATAATTTTTACTTGTAGTAGTCAATTTACTATATTTTGTTAGTAAATTAATAATTTTTACTTGTAGTAGTTAATTTAATATATTTTGTTGGTAAATTAATAATTTTTATACGTAGTAGTTAATTTAATATATTTTGTTAGTAAATTAATAATTTATATATGTAGTAGTGAATTTAAATATATTTTGTTAGTAAATTAATACTAAATATATGTAGTAGTTAATTTAATATATTTTGTTAGTAAATTAATAATTTTTACTTGTATTAGTTAATTTAATATATTTTTTTAGTAAATTAATAATTTTTATACAGTTATTATTTATTAATGACTAATGAGTTAATATTTGTATTTTAGAAAATGGATCGTAATCACCTTTTTTTTCCGGACGGTTTGAACATTCTGAACGGTGATTTGGATCTTTTCCGACCGACGGGAACTGAAGCGGGACCTTCCAATTCTGCGGTTACACCGACATCATGTCCTAAAAGGTTTACATCAAATGTCTGGCAGTGTTTTGACATTGTAGAAATGACAATCTCAGACGGTACGACCGGCCCCAAAGCTAAATGTAAGTTTTATCCTAAGGACTATACTAATAGTAGGAAGGGAACCAGTCATTTGAGAAGGCATGTGGAGAAATGCATGCCTGCACATGGACATGTAGACACTACAACCCAGGTACAACTACAACGGCACCCAGATGGGTCTGTTACGACGTGGATTTAAGACCCCGACGGTGCTAGAAATTCCTTGGCACGATACATTGCACAAACTGATCAACCAATTAATTTTGGTGACAATGTTTTTTTTCATGAATTTATTAATGATGCATTCAACTCCCAATTTCAAACTATTTCTAAAACCACCACCAGGAACAATTTGATAAGAATGTTTCAAACCCAACGAGATGAATTGATGGCTAAATTACAGCATCCAAGTGTTTCTATTGCATTAACTTCTGATATTTGGAACGCATGTTCCAAACAGGACTATTTATGTGTCACAGGACACTATTTAGATTCAGATTGGAGGTTAACAAAAAAAAATCTTGGTTTTCGTCCTATAGATTTTGCACATACCACAGAAAATATTTTTAATGTCATTATTGATGTTTTAGAAACTTATGGAATAACTAATCGCATACTTTCTATCACATTAGATATTGCATCTGTAAATACTAGCTCTGTTGCATTGTTTACAGAAAGAAATATCCCGCAAGCTAGGGGTTATTTCTTCCATCAACGGTGTGCATGTCACATCATAAATTTAATTGTACAGTCTGGTATGAAGGAAGTAAGTGCTCGTATAGATCGCATCAGATCTGCCATTTCTTGGATTGGGAGCTCTAATCCAAGATTTCGAGAATTCGGCAGACACTGTACATTAAACGGTCTACGACCCCGACGATTCCAAACTGATATGCCGGTAATGTGGAACTCTACTTACTTAATGCTGCAAAATTGTTTGGACTATGATACAACTATTACAGGTTTTTTTAATATGAAATTGGCTGAAATTGGTTCTTCATAAGCACAAGCACAAGCACTCACCTCAGACGATTGGTATGTGGCAAGGGTTTTTGTTGAATTTTAAAGATTTTTTACAATGCCACTGTAACTCTTTCTGGGGTCTATTACCCCACATCTTCCCAAACAATCCATCAGTTAGTGGAAATGTCTGAAGTGTTAAACAATTATCATGAAGATACCATCTTAGGCACTGCAGTTGTTGCCATGGAGACAAAGTTGAAAAAAATATTGGTCTACTATTCCTTTTCTTTATGCCTTAGGTCTTATAGTAGATCCTAGGGTTAAATTATATGGTTTAGACTTTTTGCTTGAGTTTATTGAAAAACATTTGTCACTAGATTATTCAGAATAGATTACTGACATTCGAAACAAGTTTTTCTAAGTTTTTAGTATTTATGAGCGCAGGTTTGGCGACGTTGACACGCAGCCATCAACAGAACTGGAGACACAACCGATGCAGAGAAGTTGGAGCATTCTGAAATGGCGTAAAAAATCATCAAGTTCTTCTTCAATGCAAGGATCTGCTACATCTTCTGGAGCCGAACTGAATAGATACCTTGAAGCACAGTTCGATGTATGTGAAGACACGGAGAAATTTGATTTGTTGTTATGGTGGAAGACTTATAGCTACAGGTATCCGGTCATGTCACACCTAGCAGGTGACGTACTGGTTATCCCCGTGTCCGCTGTGTCTTCAGAACAAGCACTCAGCATGAGCAGATGAATTATTGAACCAAGAAGAAGTTGTTTGACTCTGAAAATGGTGTAGGTATTAACATGCGTTCGGGATTGGGAGCATTCTCGAAAAAGGTTGCAAAATGAAATGGTAGACGAAGAATTTATTCAAAATTTCTCCAATTTATTTGTTTATGAGAGTTCCAGTAGTAACCAGGCCCAGAATTAGGTTAGATATGTATATTTACTTGTAATACGATTGCACTCTTTTTTCCTTACCTTGTTTTTAACCCATTGAGTTTTTCTTGGTAAAGTTTTTAATAAGACAATCATGTAAATATGTAATACTTAATTCCGAAAGTAAAAAATAATTAAATATTTTTTCATTTCATACTTTCATAACATCATGTCTTCATCTATTTTTTTTTATTTTTTTAATACTTTATTAACAAACATAATAAATCTATCTATTACCAACAATTTTTTATTACACTAACATAATAATTAAGATAAACAAATTGCAATCAAAATTAGATTATTACATTGTTAAAACAATATTATATAACTTGACACAATTACATTAACATAATTAAATTTTTTTTAAAAATAAAAAAACAAAAAAATTTTGCTCGGTCCAGCACGTTTGGCACGCCGGGATCGATTGGTGGTCCAGCACTGTCCGACACGCCTGTGGCATGCCAGGCCGGAATTTCCAAAACGTGTCGGGCCTGGCACTGCACGCCATTTGAGCCGTGCCGTGCTAGGCCCGGCACATTTTGGAAATCCGGCCTGGCAGACCGTTCCAAAACAGGCTGGGCCTACCCGTTTTTACACTATTAATTTTTGCCAATTACCCATTTTAATCCTAGGTACAAATAGCCCTAAATCCTAAATTTCTAATCTAAATAGTTGGCTTCATATAAAAAATTGGCTTTCTCTTCGACTTTCTTTTTGCATGTTCTAAACCTTTTTTTTTTGTATTTTTATTTGAACTTTTATTATGTAATTTTATTTGAATTTGAAAAAGTAAATTTTAGTGCATCTGATTATTTTAAACAGGGAAAACATGGAGAAAATGAGGGAAAATATGGGATTTCGAATTGGGGAAACGGAAGAAATGGGGGAAACAAGGATGGATGATGACTGTGGTACGTGGACTTGATGGCCAGGTCAGCATTTTGAATTTTTTAAGGATAATTACAACAGAACCCTTCAAGCAGCTTTTATTACTTTATTATCCTTATACGTACATATTATTACTAAGTTATCCCATATATAAAAAAGGTCTTGACGTTTACTTTTTACCCATTGGAGCAGCTGGCCAATTTAATCCATCGTGGCTCCAATTTAATCCACATGGCTAATTATCTTGAAGTTTGCAAATTAACAAATTGCAAATTGTCTTGAAAATTTATTGTATGAACTATTGTTAACAATTTGATGTTACCATTAGGTTATATTATATATATATATATATATATATATATATATATATAAGGAAGTCCAATGTAATTTTTTTTTATTAATATTGGTTTCTTTAGTTGTGTAATGAATATTGGATTTTTTTTATAAAAAAAAATATTACAATAATTCAGGATTTAGGAAAGGGGGGCATGAATCGAACCCACAACCACTTGGTTTACAAGTGAGGGGCATACCATTGGGTCAATCTCATATTGTCATGAATATTTATTATTTGTATTGCATTTTTTAGTTGTTGTTTCATTGAAAGTTTATGTACTCTATCTAGTATATGCATTTTTAGGGGTAAGTCTCATGATGTCTTGCATATATAGGTGTGTTTTTGCTTTTCTAATAATGAAATTTGCTAGAATTGTTGATGTTTGTTTAAATTTTTTTTTTTTTTATAGTTTTGTTTTAGGCCACCCTAGTAAAAAATCCTAGGTACCTCCCGGATGAGGAAACCTCCCCGCCAATACCCTCATCCCAATTTCCCCCAAATAGAGATAAGGATAAGGGAACCAATATCCATCCTCATTTTTTAAAATTTTCATCCTTACATGCAAGCATCCAAGTATATGAGTATAACTAACATGGTCATGATGATATTATATTCAATTTTTTCCATTATCTAAAATAAACAAAATCTAGTTTATTTCAAATATCAAATGAGTGAATCTTTGATCTGGCTGATACAGCTACAACGTGATCTCCTTCCTTCAAGATCTTCTAAGTCTTTAAATTTCTCTATGTGGTTGCGAGCAAAGTGATATAAGAGGGATGACAATGGAGCAGATTAGGAATAGATACCATAATATTCATTCTCACATCTGTTTCAGATATATATATCCCCATTTCTATGTAATTGGGGTGGATTCAGGGAATCCCCGAATTGAGGTAAGCATAGCCATCCTCTCTCTGTCTATCTCGTATGTGAAGAAAAAAATGTAAATTTTTATACTACACATAGAAAAAAGTAACTAACATCTATAATAGTACAGTTTATGCTTTTTAAAGGGAGAAACAAATCTCGAAAGATATTTCAAAATTTTATATCACATTAAATATTTTAAATAACTCCACAAAATTTTGTCTTGCAAATTGTAACATAGAAATTGTACACAAATGCATCCATCCCCATCGGGTTATTTTATAAAACTAGCTTTTAGGGTTCTGGTGATAAAAAAACCCATATAATTATAGTTAATAAATTTTGCCAACTTTTTATATTTATAAAATATTAAAATTGATAATAGAGCCAAATAAAGATGGACATACATTGACAATATCCATACACATCCTAAAATTAAATAGATATTAAGATTTTATGATATCCATCCCCATTCAAAATAGAGCAGATATTTACAGAAATCTGTATCCATAGATAATTTTGTCATCCCTAAACCCACCCATTGTAGTGGCTAGATTTTGGGGTGGTTAGGTTTTTGTGTGGTGATTTGGATGGTTTTGGTGTGATGCTTAGAAGGTAAAAATATGTCTAGTGTGAATACAATCAACCTAGAGGGGATGAATATGTTATTTACCTATTAATCTAATATGTTACCAACTTTTTCGGTTAGTCAATTTAATGGCAAACAAGAAAATAAGAAAATTAAGTATAAAAGTGCGAAAAATAAAGAACACTTGATTTTTACGTGGAAACTCTTCAACTGGGAAAAACCACGGGACTTGCCTCGTTAACCACTTGAGCCACATAAATCCACTAAATGAAAAGGAAGTTATACACTCAAGTGATACAAGGACTCTCAGTCTTGATAACCTCAAGATATGGACACTACCACTCAACACTTTTGGTTCAATCCTAGTGATATCCACTGATCCACTACTCTTGACATGAGCACATTCTAATCTACCCATAGGGCTTTTACAGTGGCACTTGACACTTACTTGTGCAACCAACACCTTGGCCACGAGACTTGAACTCAATGAAGAGAATATATGTCTAAGTGAACATGTAATAAATGCTCAATACATAGAATGCAAGACAAAACAATATATACTTAATTAGGTGTGGTAATAGCTACCCCAAACACTCTCCACAACTTCAAATACAAGCAATTAATGTGAATTTTAAAAAGGAAAGAACAATAAATAAGATGGAGATTTGTTCTTCCCTAACAATGGAGATGTTATTATGTAAAATATGCTAAACAAAACATACAATGCTTAACTAGGTGTAGAAATCAACTACCCAACAACCTAGTTATCAACTAACCTCATACAATCTCCAATTACTTCAAAAGATACAATAAATGTGAAGTAAAAGAAGATGTTAAATGCACATGGATTTTAGGGGTGGAAAGTTAAAGACGCTCACTTGGAGCTCCTCTCATTAGAACTCTTCTTTCTCTCTTAAAAAGCACAAATTCGGAGTTCTTAGCAGCTGGAAATTAAAGAAGAAGAGAAGTATACATGGGAGCCCTAATCAAAACTACGTAGTTTTGATAAAACAGAATTTTGCCCCCCCCCCCCCCCTCCATGCACACACACGAGGTTTACCCCTCACGCTAGTGAAGTTTGACAGTCAACTTCTCGAGTGACTTTTTTGCCCCCAAGGTTCGCCCCCCATGACATCGAATGTTGGATAGCGAACTTCCCGGGTGAGATTTTCACACCCTATTTTCGCGACCCACCAAGACCATTAAGAGGAGAAGAAAGAGGTCTTCTCAAGCGGTTTATCCTTCGTGCAAAAATGAGCACGTCAACGTGCAAGCACAGACATTTCCCATCAACAACCGGAAACGAATAACACCACACCTAAAACTATGAATGAAGTGCAAGTGTGAAAGTGTAATGGATGCACACTTAACTAAAGAACCACAAATGCATGTATGTAAAAATGAGCACATCAATGTGCAAGCACGGACATTTCCGATCAACAACCGGAAACAAATTACACCACACCTAAAACTATGAATGAAGTGCAAGTGTGAAAGTGTAATGGATGCACACTTAACTAAAGAACCACAAATGCATGTATTGAGTGTGTGTGTGTGTGTGTGTGTGTGTGTGTGTGTGTGTGTGTGTGTATGCACACTTAACTAAAGAACCACAAATGCATGTATTGAGTGTGTATGTGTGTGCGCGCGCGCGTGCGTGTGTGTTTGTTTGCGCACACACCTACTCTCTTCAAGAGTACAAGTTGAGTGTTATACATTTGTAGCTCTTTGCTCTTAAAGCATTGGGGATGCTGGGAAAGTTATCTTCGATCACGATCACAATGTTGATGACCACATGAAGAACCTACACTATCAATGCAAAAGCACCCCTAATGTTTTGACACATAAATAAGCCAATCACCCAATAATTGCACTTACAGAAGGTTTTGATTTGGTGGTCAAGGGTGGCTTTTGGCTGACGGTAGTGTTGTGACTGAGAACAGGGCCATGAAATGTTCGCGACTCTGTTCGCCGTAAAAGGGGGAGGTTGCAGCCTCCCCTTTCCATTGTGATCTAAGATACAATGATGGATCTGGCTTGGTGGAGATCCATCTATGGATCTCCAAAATCCAATCTAGGGATCTCTAAGATCCAATCTGGATCTCCACTTCCTTTAAAAAAATATCTGATTTTTTTTTCATTTTTCATTTTTTTTTTGTTGATCTCTATTATTGGTGGAAATCCAATTTTTTTTTATTTAATCTATGCTTCTTAAAATTAAAAAAAAATTGATCTTCTCAGTCCATCCTAGAGATGGGATGGATTGTGGATATCCATCTTTTTTTAATTAATTGTTTATTTATTATTTTTATAAAAAGATTGTTATTTTTATATTGAGGGGTAAAACGATCTTTTTATTAAAATCTTAACAAAAGTTAACAGCTGGGTACATTTTGACTAATAATGAAACTATAGTTTGGCTAATAATGCAAACTATATGGTGGTTTTTAATAATATCCTTGCCTTATATTACTTTAGCATACACCACCCCATCTCACCTCCAAGGATTTGTTAAAAACTTAAAATCTTATTATCTTCACTGCAAACTCTAACTAGGGTTTCACCTAATAAAAATGAACAATTAGTATAAATATAGTTATGAAATAGATAAAAGCGAATTGTAATATTTAGATCAATATATAACACATGATTCAAATCATGCATCGCATAAAAGAGAGAATAATAATTTCACTACAAAGATAAGAAGCCAAAAAATAATCTCATGACTTGTCATTTAAAAAAAGCATTTCCCAAAAACGTGAACCAATAAACACATGAACCAAAAGAGAGAAACGAAAAAAAAACAAAAAACTATTATTGTGATCTCTCATCTCTGATAATTGAATTTGCATAAACGTACATAATTTATGTCAATTATTTTCATCCGCATTAGCGAGAGACCCACCATTGTCAAGTCTATTCATCAACTTAATATCTCATTGTAGCACCACATGCTACTTATCATGTTAATATTTTTATTTTTTATTTTTATTTTGTATCTATCAGTTGTACATTTAACATGATTTTCAGCTGTTATTCGTGATCAAATCAAATATTTCCAATGGCGTTTGAGCTACTCAATCGACCTACTCTGATTTTAATGTAATATATATATATATATATAGTTCTGAAATTAAATATCGCCTCAAACTAATGCATGTAACAAGCGTATTTATTATAATAAAGTAATCCTTATAGTTAAAAATATATTTCTCGTAAAAAGATAAATATTAACTAAACAAAATATAAAAAGAATCTATAAAAATAAGAAACTAATTCTAAATGAAACTAATTGGATTATAATATTCTTGCAAATTCCTGATTTCGTCTTTGAAAAATTATACCTCTCCCATATATATTAAGAGAGGTTTCTAACCGATTACAAAAAATAATCAGAGTATTTTAATGAATCTTTTAACTATTTAAATTTTCCATTATTATTATATCCTTTCTACATATGGGAGAGGGATCAATGATAGTAATCCTTATATGTATAAACTCGTTAATTAGTTTAATGGTGGATCGCATGGACGTTACTTATAATATAGTGGTTCGTTTTTTTTTTTAAATGGAAACTCAAAACTGAGACATTATCATATTGAATGAGCGTTATTATCACCAACCAATATTTAGTGGTGGCAGTGATGCATTTTCATCGACCTAAATTTTAATTGTATTAGTATGTTATTGTTGGCTAACTTTATATGATATGTAGCATAACTTTTCGGCACATATATATAAATATAAATATATATATATATATATATATATATATATATATATATTCTCTAATTGAGCCGCCGTAGAGGAGTTAGGTAAATGTTTTTCAAAATGAAGAATATTGTTAATGACTCAATTCACTGCCTCCTCACTGCCCACAATGTGAAACTCTGCTGGAAAGAGCTAGACATGTGGGTTGTGTTGAAGAAAGTGATGTTAATAAACCATTTATGGTATAAAAAATACCTAAAACATGGATATAGAAGGATTGTCAACCCGATAAGTTATCGTATTATTGCTATGTCGTCATATCACCAAGGTTGGCACCGAAACATTAACTTAACCTTCAACCACGCATACAAGACTCAAAACTTCAGACGTACGTAGAAGTCAAGATTGATGAGGTGATTGCAAATGCATTACAATTAAATCTGTTTTTGGTTCAAGATCAGGGTCATTGAACTACAAATATAAGTGTATATTTCTGTATTTTAATAGGATATTATCATTTGAGTCCTTATATTTTTTAAATTATCTCTTTTTTACTCACTTATTCATTTTTCCCTGGATTGGTCCCTATGTTTTCAAAAACTACTCAAGTTCGTCCCTCTGTGAGTCAACCGTTAGTAAAATTAAACGATTATAAGGGTATTTTTGTCTTTAAACAATGATATGCCACATGTCAACAAACAAATAAATATAAATATATACATAATAAAAATTGAATTAATATATAAATATAAATTAAAATTAAAAAATTATAAGCAAAAGATAGCATAGTAAATCAAAGTTCCATTCTTTTCTATTTTCCCTAAGCAAAAAAACAAAGCATCGTGTTAAATTTTAGTTGCTAAGGAACTTATATAGCTTAGTAAATCAAAATTCGTTCATTTTCTCAGCAACCAAACAACATAGAATCGAATCAGAACTTTGACCTTCAAACCAACCAACTTCATTTATGTTCATAAAAAAAAACAGAACCTAGCCATTTACCACTATTTTCTCACCAACCAAACAGCAATAAACTAACCCAGAAGAAAATCAAAGAAGAATATACCCGATTAGGGAAATCAGTTACCTCCACACCACACTTGATTTCCGAGTCAACGACTTGCATAAGTGACTCATCGTAACTGGGCAATCATCGTAATTTTTTTTTGTTCGTCTCTTCTCTTCTTTAGTTTCCCATGCAGATCGGATGTTGGTGAAGATCCAATCTTCAGAGACCCACATAAAATATCTCTCTCTCAGAAACCTACAAAACTCCACAGACCCACAAAAAAAAATATATATATAGCTCTCTCTCTCTCTCTCTCTCTCTCTCTCTCTCAGAAACCCATAAAACTCCACAGACCCATATCTTTTTCTTCTCTTCTTCTTCTTCTTCTTCTTCTTCTTCTTCTTAGATTTCAGGTGGTGGTACGATTTGTTTTTGGTGGTGGTTGTAGATTCGATTTGGTGGTGTTCTGGGTTCGATTTGGTGGTGGAGGTATGATTCGGATCTGAGTGATATATCCCCCTTGGTCAGAATCCAGGTTTGGAAGATGGAAGGTTCACTATTTGAGAGATTCAAGAGAGATTTTTTGATGTGGTTTTGATTCGTAAAAAGATTTGAAACGGAGATTCGAAAGGGATTCGAGATCAAGAGTTTGGTTCAGAAGGGATTCGAGAGGGAGAGGGGTTCGTCGAGCTAGGGTTTGGTTCAGGAGGGGTTCGAGAGATTTAAGAGAGAGTGATTCGAGAGAAAGGGTTTGGTTCATGAAGTGGTGGGGTTCTGGGTTTGGTTTAGGTTTAGGTTGTGTTCTCCATCGATGGATATTCTCCACCATCATTTTTTTCCTTTTTGTTTTTTTTTTCATTTTTTTTTCTTTTTATTTTATTTTGATTTTAAAGTCAAGGGTAAAAATGTCATTTTACATTTTCTGTGATGGTTAACCGTCAAAATTCTGGTCAGAGGGATCAAATTGAGTAATTTTTGGCAACATAAGGACCAATCCAGTAAAAAATGAATAAGTGAGTAAAAAACAAATATAAAAAAAACGTAAGGACTCAAATGATAATATCCTCTATTTTAATTAACAAAATATTGTAGAGACATCAAGTCTTGGAGCTTACGAGTGCAGATTAAAGAAGTTTGTGTTGTTGAAAATAAATCGCACACACACAAATCTAATCACAAACAAATAATATGTAAGCAATAAGAAAACAAAGACGACATCAAAGATTTTACGTGGTTCAGCAATTTGCCTACGTCCACGGAGCGCACCGCACTCAATCCATTATTTTCAGAGTTGATTACAATCTCTCTGTCTCTCTTTCAGTCTCTCTACAATTGCTCTCTCTCTAGCAATTTTTCTCACACATTATGCACTACTAAATACAATGGGAAATAGTAGTATTTATATGGGAACACTAGGGTAAGCCAAAACCTTAAAGGAATACTTTTCTTTTCACACAAGTTTTCCTAAAATTACACAGATTTCGTACCTACCGCGGTCTGGGTCGTGGCTGCAGTCCGCGACCTGGACCGCGGTTCTTCTAATGTCTTCCACTGCTCAGAATACCACGGTGTAGGTACTTGTCTATGCCGCGGTCAACACCGCATATCACCTAATGGAAAACACCGCCTCCTGTGCCGCGGTATGTGCACTATGTCCGCACCACGGTCTGCACAACATCAACCATCTAAAGTTCAACGTTGTGCATGCCGCAGCTTGGGCTCCCTGTCTACGCCGCGGTATGCACCGCGCTTCCTGCTGGAATCCGTTCCTCAGGCTTATTTCTGGCTTCACAAAACCTAACAATCTCCCACTTGAAGACTGAAACTCAAATAGGCATTCTCCATCCTTCCTTGATGACTTAGTGGATAAATAACTGTATGCTCATCCCCCACGTCTTCACTCTTGAAGACCTACTAAAGCTACACACAACTCCAATTTCTCAGTAGTGACTGGTTTGGTTAACATATCAGCTGGATTCTTAGTTCCTGCAATCTTCACTAACTTTAACACTCCTTCTTTGATTAACGATTGAATAAAGTGGTAGCACATGTCTATATTCTTGGTCCTAGAATGAAACGCTGAATTCTTGGCCAAGTGTATTGCACTCTGATTATCACTGTGCAACACGTTCATCACCTGATCGAATCCCAATTCAGCTAACAACCCTTGCAACGATATAAGCTCCTTGCTAGATTCTGTCACAGCCACATACTCTGCTTCAGTTGTAGAGATTGTTACTATCTTCTGCAACTGGGACACCCAACTAATCGCAGTACTTGCCATTGTGAATACATATCCAGTGGTACTTCTTCTATGATCCACCTCTCCAGCAAAATCTGAATCCACATAACCTTCTAGCTTGAGTTCATCTTTTCTGAAGGTTAGACATCTCTCCGTTGTACCCCGCAAGTATCTTAGGATCCATTTTACTGCTTCTCAGTGTTGCTTGCCTAGATTAGATATGTATCTGCTCACAACTCCCACTGCTTAGGAAATATTGTTGGGGTTTATGCCCTAAAGATGTAATTTGTAAATGGATTTATGAAATAAATAAAAAGAAAAGTTCAATTCATTCTTGTTGTGTTGTTAATTTTATAACTTGTGCATATATTAACATCCTAGATTGCCGGATGTAATCTCGAACTATGTATATCAGTGTCATATACAGATGGATACAGTAAGAGACGTGCAATCTAAAGTGTCCATAGATAGCAAATAAAGCTGGGTACTTTATTTGTGGTTAATCTATAGCTGCGGTCCATTCCGTAATGTACAGTGATTCTATCTTAAATCATTCATATGAGATATGGGAATGGAGGCACCTTGTATGATGTGATCATATAGGACTAGGTCATGATCTATATGAATCTCTCACCAAGATCCGTTCACTGATGAGATTCATATATATCAACTAACGATGGCTATATATGGGTGATCTTAATCCTGAGTGTCTTATCGACTCCTTCAGGTTAGATCGTGGTCTTTGATATACCATGGGTGAGGTCAGATGCAATTCCTGATCAATATATTCCGTATGTTGGGATTACGGTTTGGCTTGTGGCTGGGAAGGTATGTACACAATAGTGGAATCTACTCATTCTTGTGAGAAGTAGATGGTAGTTCCCTTAAGGGTTGATTCGGGGCTTGGACAATATGAGCGCTCTCCTAATTCCGTGAGGAAATATGATTTATTGTCCATTAGAGAATCAACGATACTTAAAGGATATATGTAATTAGAGGGGTATAATCGACATTATGACCCAACTCTAATTATGAACTACTGTGGAGGATCACACCATGTGTAATAGCTATATTGATGGACACCGAGTTGTATCGGACCGTGTAAAAGCGTCTGCAGTTGAGAGAGTGCAGCTCCGGGTTTTTAGTGGAATAACACCGGAGTTAATAATCAAGGAATATTAATTAAAGAGTTTAATTAATGATTCCAATGATTATTGGAGCCCAAAATACTGTGGGTCCATTAGGTCCCCTTGCTAGCCCGATCGATTTAGGTAATAAGGGTCACGGTTAATTAATTGGATTGTCCAATTAATTGTGTTACGAAAGTGACATGTATTTATTCGGGAATTAATTGAATAATGAGATTATTTAATTAATGAATAATGGTGATTAAATAAATTAAATAATAAGATTATTTAATTTTGTTATTAATCACTTAATGGAGGATGTTAGTTGATATTTGATTTTAAATAGAATAAGATAATATGATTATTTTATTTTATTAAATTAAATATTTGAAATCGAATTTAAAATGTTTAAATTCAAAATAAATATTTAATTATCTTTTAAAATAAAAGATATGAGATATCAATTTTAAAAGATTTTGTTTTAAAATCTAAAGAGATATCAATTAAAGAGTTTTAGTTATAATAATATATATATATATATATATATATATATATATGATATATATTTAGATTACAAAAACAAGAAGCACACAACAACAAATATATTAGTGTTTGTATCCAATACAAACAGAGGTGTGCATGCACTAGAGAAACAAAAAAAGAGAATACGCATAAGTGTACTTTGGGTGTGCAATTGGTGCGGGTGATTTTTTTTTAAAAGAGAAACAAAAAGCAAAAACGCATAGATATGCGTGAATGTTTTTTCAAGAGAGAAAAAAAGTGTTGTGCATTCGGTGCATTATTAAAAACAAATATATATATATATAGGATAATTTTTTTTAGCTCCTAGAACGATTCTAGGTATTTATTTCTCTTGGAAGAAAAAGTTTCTTCTTCGTTTCTGTACATCCTCCTAAGTTTCTGAGTACATGACGCGCCCACACACACTTACCAGTTTCGGGAATAGCTAGGAAGATCAGTGGTACGGATCAGGAGCATATCGTGAAGTGAAGGAGCCTCCAAACGTTGGTATGGTTCTAAATTTCCTTTTAATATATTGATTACAATTTCCTGTGTTTACATATTGTATGTATTAGTTCCGGAAAAAGAATTGCGATCCTAAGTTTCACTGGTTTCAGATCGTTTATGATCTGTATAAAATTTTTAAAACCTATTTCCGCTGCGTTACCAGTGAACGGGGTTCCAACAAATATCAGGTCTTGTGCAGGTCATGGCATACATTAGACTTCTAATGGCTGAAGCGTATGGCCCTCTAGCCATGAAGTCCTTCTCTTCTTCTGTCTTCGGACTCTGGTCCTTAGACAATCTGAAATGACTAGCCAAGGGTGTTCTCACCGATTTCGCATCACCCATGATGAATCTCTGTAACACCTTCTGAACGTACTCTGCTTGTGAAAGCTTCAATGTACCTTCATGTTCATCTCTGCTAATCCTCATTCCAAGAATCTGCTTTGCTGCACCTAAATCCTTCATCTCGAACTCACTCGAGAGTTGCTTCTTCAAATTGTTAATTTCCTCTAAATCTGCACCAGCTACTAACATATCATCAACATAAAGTAGCAAAATAATAAAACTTGACTTAACCTTTTTGAACTAGCAGCAGTGGTCAGCATTGCATCTCAAGTAACCATTACCTTGCATAAACCCATCAAACTTCTTATACCACTGTCGGGGAGCTTGTTTTAGACCATACAAGCTCTTCATCAATCTACATACCAACTCTTCCTTGCCATCTTCCGCAAACCCCTCTGGTTGCTTCATGTATATCTCTTCCTCTAAATCACCATGAAGAAATGCAGTCTTCACATCTAACTGCTTCAGATATAACCCTTTTGTTGCGACAATACTCAACACTAACCGGATCGTAGTTAGTTTAACAACAGGAGAGAAAATCTCAGAGTAGTCAATACCTTCAATTTGTTGGAAATCTTTGACTACTAGTTGTGCCTTGTATCTCTTGGAACCATCATAATCCTCTTTGATCCGAAACACCCACTTATTCTGTAGGGCTTTCTTTCCTTCAGACAGCTTGGCTAACTCCCAAGTTTGGTTAGATACCAACGACTCCATCTCATCCTTCATTGCAAGCTCCCACTTGCTCGCATCTTCTCCCTGAAATGCCTCATCATAGCACTCAGGTTCTCCTGCATCTGTCAGCAGCATGTATTGCAAGTACTTCCTATTTGGTATAGGAGTTTGAGTTTATCTTCTTAATGTAATCTGAGCCTGTGTCACTGAAACATATCTATGTGGGATAGGTTCTTGAACCTGGGGCAGCACATCTTGTTCTTCATCATTCTGTTTAATATGTTCCATGATCCCGCTATCTGGTATATCATCCAGCCCAAAATACTCTGGCTCTTCCGACTCAGACACCTGTGTGTTCCTGTCTTTGTACATGACCCTTTTGTTGAAGACGACATCTCTACTTCTGATCATCTTATGGTTTTGGTCATCCCACAGCTTATAACCAAATTCATCTTCTCCATAGCCCACCAAAGTGCACTTCACTGACTTGGTGTCTAACATACTCCTCGCATGATCACCTACATGTACATAGGAAACACACCCAAACACTTTAAGATGAGAAAGTTTTACCTCTTTCCCAGTCCAGATCTCCTCTGGTATAGCGAGGTCCAAGGGCTTTGATGGTCCTCTACTGATCAAATACGCTGCTGTATTAACTGCTTCTACCCAGAACTGTTTTGGCAACCCTGAATGTAACCTCATGCTTCTGGCTCTCTCAGTCAATGTCCTGTTCATCCGCTCTGCTATACCATTCTGCTGTGGGGTTCCAGGAACCTAACTACTAAGCTTTATCCCACTCTGATAGCAAAAATTCTTGAATTCATTGTCTTCATATTCTCCACTATTGTCTGAATGCAGCTTTTTGATCTTCAACTCTGTCTCGTTCTCAACCCTAGCTTTCCATCTCTTGAAAACATCAAACACTTCAGACTTGTATTTTAATAAGTAAACCCATACCTTTCTGGAATGATCGTCGATGAAAGTGACGAAATATTGTTTACCCCCGGTTAATGAGACTGAAGCTGGACCCTAAACATCTGTGTGCACTAGTTTCAGCTTCTCCTTTGTCGGTACTCTTCAGGTCTTCTTGAAGCTCACTCGCTTCTGTTTTCTTATTATGCAGCTCTCATGAAAATCAACCTTAACACTCTTCAAATCTGGCAACTTTCCTTTCGAATGCATACATTTCAGCCCTTGACTACTCATATGCCCAAACCTCTGGTGCCACAAGTTAGGATCATCTTTACCTTCTGCCATAGCGATTGAACCACAACCATCTGTGGTTATATAAAGCGATCCATTCTTATTTCCTCGGTTGATTGTCATAATACCTTTCGAAATCTTCCACTTGTCACCTGTGAAAGTTGTCATGTAGCCAGCTGACGCCAATTGCCCAATGGAGATCAAGTTCTTTCTCAAATCCGGTATGTGCCTTACATTGTCGACTTTCCAAACTGACCCTTTCAGCTGAATCTTCACATCTCCCTCCCCGGTAATATTGCATGTTTGATCGTCACCAAGATACACCTTACCTAAATTTCCGGAGACGTAATTTTCAAACAATTCCCTATGAGGTGTGGCATGGAATGACGCTCCTGAATCTAAAACCCAGGACTCTATCTTCCTTTCCAGTGAGCAGATGAGGCAGTCATCTAACTCCTTAGATACACAATTTGCGCTGCTCTTGCCCTTATCCTTCTTCTCAGATCTACACTTATATGAGAAGTGGCCCTTCTTACCACAATTCCAGCACTCTACATCATTTTTGCTTCGTTGCTAATTTCCTGAATAGTTGGCCTGATACCTGGATTTGGATTTTCCTCTTGACTTTGATTTTCCCCGTTGATTCATGTTTCAATTTTTGTTTCTGCCTTCTCTACCTTCCACATTCAGTGCTGAAGATGTAGATGCCCCTAATCCCTCTTCACGCAAGATGATTTCTTAGGTCATGATCATGCTCAAAACCTGTTGGAAGTTCAACTTTTCTCTCCCAAACGAGTTGGCAATTGACTGACTTGTCATCTTCCAACTTTTTGGCAATTGGGTGAGCATAAATACTGCCGTAAACTCCTTATCGAAACCCATAGACAAGGAACATAACCCATCCTTCACTTCGTTGAATTGATTCAGAAACTCTTTAAAGTTCTAACCTTCCCCGCCATCTTCAGAGTTGATAGCTTCTTGACAAGATGTACTTTCCTTACCGTAGAAGGCTGTTCATATATGTCTGATAGAGTATCCATTAGATCTTTGGCAGTCTGTTAATCTTTTACGTTGAAAACGACCTGCTTCGTCAAATTGAGACGAATTGCTCCCAATGCTTTCCGATCCAGGAGTTCAAAATCATCATCATCCATATTCTTCGGTTTCGGCTTCTTTGACCAATCTTCGTCAGTCATATCCTTCGGTCTCTCTTTTATCGGCCAGTGCAGATCCTTCTGGTACAAATAATCCTCCATCTGCATCTTCCAGAAGCTGAAATTCGTTCCATTGAATTTCTCAATCTTGTGCGTATCCTTTTCTGATTCCATCTCTACGACGAAATCGTTGACCTCGAGAAAACCTAGATTTGTGAGGAAAAAAAAATTTGTCCCAGCCAAGGGCTCTGATACCAATTGTTGTTGAGAATAAGTCGCACATACACAAATTTAATCACAAACAAATAATATGAAAGCAATAAGAAGAAAAGGACGACACCAAATATTTTACGTGGTTCAGCAATTTGCCTATGTTCATGGAGCTCACCGCACTCAATCCACTATTTTTCAGAGTTGATTACAATCTCTCTGTCTCTCTTTCAGTCTCTCTACAATTGCTCTCTCTCTCTCTCTCTCTCTAGCAATTTTTCTCACATATTACGCACTACTAAATACAATGGGAAATAGTAGTATTTATATGGGAACACTAGGGTAAGCCAAAACCCTAAAGGAATACTTTTCTTTTCGCACAAGTTTTCCTAAAATTACATAGATTTCACACCTACCGCGGTCTGGGTCGCGGCTGTAGCCCGCGACCTGGACAGCGGTTCTTCTATTATCTTCCACCGCTCAGAATACCGCGGTGTGCATGCTGCGGCTTGGGCTCCCTGTCTATGCCGCGGTATGCGCCACCCTTCCTGCTGGAATCCGTTTCTCAGGCTTATTTCTGGCTTCACAAAACCCAACAGTTTGGTGATAATGTGATATATGTTTGGTTTTACAAATTAAAGCTCTTGTGTATAGAAAGAACAAAACAAAAAAAAAACTGTACGGGTGTCTTAAAAGGGACAAAAACATTACTGTTGAATTATAGTTATCTCCATGTGGAGGTAGCAGACTCAAACCACGGAACAACAACTTGTTCATTAAATCATGTCACGCATGCCTGATTCTTCAATCTTCTTCTAAGAGGTTAACAATAAGACCACGTTATCAACATTACATATTTTCAATGGATAAGAAATGATGGAAAAAAAACACATTCAGATGACTTGTAAATATATAACTATAAAGGTCTTTGGGGATCAGCAATTCACTTCATACATGCATATTTGATATTTCAGTCTCAATCTCAATATAATAGCAAAAATGACAAGGAAACAAGAAATTCAGCAAAGGAAATCAAGAGCTCCAAAGGGTCACTTCGTGGTTTATGTTGGGGAAGAAGAGAGGAGATTCGTGGTTCCATTGTCTTACTTGAAGAACTCAACTTTCCAGCAACTGCTACACAAAGCTGCAGAGGAGTATGGATTTGTTAGCCAAAACAGGATTGTTTTGCCTTGTGATGAGTCCACCTTCCAAACCCTCATCAACCGAATTTATTTTGGATCAGATCAGGCCGATATTGGTCATGATATGCGCAGCTCACGCTTAGACACTACATATTTATGTGATGATTCTTAAATTTTTTTGTTCTCAGATTAATGGCTTCAAAGGCTGTTTTTTGGCCTCTTTTGAGCTCCCCGGGATACTTAATTGAGATTTTGGTAATTATCTCAAATCTGTCAATAACTTCTTTCGAGTACAACTGCTTGTAACTAATTTTGACAGTTTGTTACTTTGATTATTAGAGCTGTCGTGTCTATTTCAAGTCACAACTTTCATGTGTATTCCATTTATTTGATCATATATATACCCATTTAGAATACTTTTCAATCAGGATGGTTCTAAATTTATAATTTCAGGACATCCGACTATAGTCACACATTTACAGTGGACCTACAGCCTCACATTAACAAATATGGTTGGACGTCCCTAATTTATACTTTCAGGACATCCTTACCAGATAACCACCACATATAAATATATATATATATATATATATATATATATATATAATTTCAAATTGTTAGCCCCAAACCTTTATCCTACCAAAATTGTTTGTTTGTTCTTAGGGCGGTACCTATAGCCGTTAATCTCGGCTGGTTCAGCTAAATCTCTATCTAATTGGTATCAAATTTCAAAAAATAATAAATAAAAAGAAATGAGATACAATAAAAAGACTTGAATTGTTAAGGACAGCCTAAAAGCAAAATATAAAATAGAATACTACAACCAAAATGAAAAAGAGTATGAAAGAGAAAGCAATTCAATTAATGTTTCAATGAATGCTTATAGAAATTCAATTATATATAAACGGATTTGGATCCTCTTCTCATCCTGTCATCGTCTTTATAATCAATTATTTCTATTGATTTATATGTTTTACTCAACAAAAAGATAGATTTAATTCAAACCATTGATTTAGGTGAGGACAAAGTGAGGTGAGAAGGGAATCCAAATCTATTCATAATCTATATAAGCATGGAGAGAATTCTCTATACCATTAATATTAATTATCTCTTAAAATAAAAGATAATAACAGAAAAATAATTATCAAAAAGATAATAGCAGATAATTAATAGGTGGTGATAATTAAGTCCATATTATCACAATACTAACTCATTGGACGTACGGCACCACCTTGATAAAATTTTCTGAGATTCTTGAAAGAGATGTTGGACATGCTTCAATACTCCCTCGTCGAAAATCTCACCGATTAAAAAAAAAAAAAAAAAAAAATTCCCACACCAATAGTTACTAATGAGACAAAACCTGGTCAATGGAAAAATATTATGGTGCATGTGTCTAATGAAAATAATATTTTTGCCCCATTTGTTATCAATCTTGTAGTTTTCAAAGTGGACAAATATTAATGCCTTAAACCAATTTCTCAAATGTTGTTGTAAGTGTTGAAGTATAGATTTAGATTCACTCCAAACGATAAGCAGAAGATGATTCATACAAAAATAAAGTAAAAATTAATACTATCGTAAAAGGGCACCAGAATGACCTCTCTAACATTCAAGCCAGAAATTTGGTTTGAAGTGCAAATGAAATCTGTGTTAATTGAATGGAGAATGTCCTGAGTTACTTACTTCCTTTCTTCTGTGATTTTTCTATTTATATGAGCTCTCCGAACTATTGTTAACTTCCTGGAAACCGTCTTTCATGTATTTCCTTCACGTCTCATCTTCATGTGTTGCTCAGTTTTTCCACCTCACATATAGCGAAGGATTTCCTTCGATTTACCGTTCTTTCTGACATTGCAAATAACTTTGCGGTAACTTTTATCCTGGACTCGTCTGATATAAATTAACTAACTCAATCAATATCATGGGCTAGTTTATATTTATTTTATGGTCTTTGCCCAGGAGGAAGGTTTTCTTTTTTTCTCAAGAAGGGTGGACATGCTCGGAATAACATTTTACATCCTCAAGATGTCACTTGATATCCTCATGATGACATTTATTATTTCCTCGGTAATTTAGTCTTATCTGGTCAAACCTTTTGACCAGTTACTCAAACTGACTAGTCTTATTTAACAACTGATGGTAAGAGCTTAGTAAATAAATTTGTAAGATAACATATAGATCTTATTTGCTTAAAATTAATCTGTCGACTTTCTTGAAATTCATGAATATAAAAGAACGTCGGAGATATATGTTTGGTTCTGTCTCCCTTAATGCATCCTCCTCTAACTCAATCATACATATTATTGACTCGCTTCATCAAGTGCAAAGATCTCATAGTGATTAGAGGATGTAGCAACATTAGTTAACTTGGTGGAACGTCGTGATATTGTTGTATCGATATATGTGGAAGATTTATCCGGTGTGTGAACATGGCTTGCGAGGATCATAGAGCTTACTAGCATCATCATTACCAACCAGACCAGAACTATTGGTTGACCTTCAATAGAATAAACCCAAGTTTGAAAATTCTAGAAGATATACGAAAATATGTTTGTTTTCATTCCAACATCATCGAGTTGGTCCAAAACAAAATCTTGTTGAGTTTTTGAAATTGCAATATCTAGTCTAAATACAATAAAATTAAGATATGCGACTTCTAACCCAAGTATCTTCTCACCATTATTGTTAGGCCAGAGACTCAAAATTAATATTCTTTTAGAGTATAATGACCGGACAACCGTAGGGCTAAATGATGAGCTTTATCCATGTTGAATATTTTCATAATCTTTTTGTTAATAGCCAAAATTGGTTAAGGACCAAAGGAAAATTTTCCACCTCCCAGACCTGGTTCCATACTCGAGAGTTTCCACCAGGAGACCTCTCTATCCAGAGCCGAACTACGATATCACCCCAGGAACAAGGACGGGCTCCGGAAACATCCGGGATAGAGCCCGGAACGATCAGATCTAGCCCGCATCACCAAAGCTAGAAGCTCCCCGAAGTCGAGGACACCTCGCATACGCTCCAGAGACTCGCATGTACCTCGATTAACACAGAAGAATGTCCCTAGAAGGCCGCACCTAGCTTCGAAAGGTTAGAGGAAGCCACACCTAGCTTCGAAAGGGTCAAGGGAAGCCAGACCTGGCTCCAAGCTGGATGAAGGAAGGCCGCACCTAGCCTCGAAAGGTCAGGGAAAGCCATACCTAGCTTCGAAAGGGTCAAGGGAAGCCAGATCTGGCTCCAAGCTGGATGAAACTTCTCAGGTATCAAGGTCATAACACTAACCAACCTCACTGGTTGGTGCACCAAACCATGCCATATTCAACGACCTCTATAAAGGATCATGCTGAAAGGATACGAGGGATACACTGAATCATATCTGGAAACGTTACCTATATGCAGAACAAGTAATAGAATCCAAAAAGGAAATAAGCTGATCTCCACCACGATACTCTCAATTCGGCAAAGTCAATGACATTAAAACAAGAAATCCCGCCAGATAAGGACGGGAGAGACTGAGAAAATCAAGGGGAGAATCAATCTGTTTGACCTACAAACTATGTATAAATAGAAAAGAAAGAAAGTGAAAAAGAGGAGACTACTATTCGACAGGCACACGACAAACAATCAACCATTCCCTAGAGAGAGTTGAGAGCAAAGATAAAAGAATTTCTGTATTTGTATTGTACGGAAAAATCGATATAAAACGCAGCGGAAGAAACGAAAAATAGATTTCGTATGGTTTTAAAATTTTTCTCAAAGTTGAACCTTAACCTTTTAATTAATTAAACTCAAATATATACGGTTAGAGTTAAATACCTCTTGACGCGTGATCTGATTGACTTACGTCGATTGGTAATCCGCAAAATCTTTTCCGATGCCCGTGAACAGTACCCGCGTGAACAGTGATTGTGGAACAGTACCCGCGTGAACAGTGATCGTGAACAGTACCCCCCCCCCCCCCCCCCCCCCCCCCCCCCCCCCCCCGTGAACAGTACCGCAAGATCTTCCAATCCGAACAGGTACGTGAATCACCTAGGAGCGTGGTCTCCCTTTTTCTTTGAATTGCAAACCTGAGAATGGATGAACAAAGTTTTTTTTTTTTGTTAGTCACAAAACAATCAAAAGAAGACAAAAATTATTCCGGTCACTTTTGAGTTCTCAATCTAATGATCGAAACTCGCGTGAACCTAATTCGTTGTTGTACACACAAGCTTATTGATGAACAAGCAATCAGTGTACTATCAAAGAATAATCTCTTCTCTCTTTTATGTTTAGTAGAATAAAAATTATCCTTTTCTATGAATTGAGAAGAAGAAGAAAAATTGAATCATTCAATCAACTATATTGTGGCCGAATTCTATATGTGGTATTATATAGGTGGCCGAAATCTTGCTTCCTCTTCTATTTAGGATTGCCGAAATCTTCCTCTAAATGGACTAGGGTTGCCGCAAATCACATACCAAAATGAGTTTGTGTTGCACCCTAATTTCCATCAACCTTTAGACTTCAAAACCTAATCCAACTCATAGATATTTTTATTCTTTTATTGACTAAATAAAAAGACTTTTTATTTGATTAAATAAATAAAATTAATTATTTATTTTCTTATCAAACAAGTCTTTTACTTTTAATATACTACTACCAATAGTATAACTTTAGGAAATATATTTCCTGATCAGAAAAAGATTTGTTTCTTAATTAAACAATTAATTAATAAATTAACTAATTCTTATTCAATTAAAACAATGAAACAAAATAATATATTAGGTTAATATATACACCTTGCCTCCCCACTTATATAAATGGGCCATATATTATTTTCTTATTTCATTTAATCCATTGGACTTTAAATAAAAGCCCACATGTGAACCAGACCCATTCTTACTAAAAGAAACAAGCCCACATGTCTCCTTTTAATATATTAATATAATAGTGCAGCCCATTAATTAAATAATAGACATATTATATTCTTGATATATTAAACACAATTCTAGATGGACCCTTAAATCGGCCCGGTAGAATATATCAAGTGATCCATGCAAATACGTGTGAATTGGGGATCTTGGCGGGCTATCTAAATTTAAGCTTCAATAGACACAACCTAATCACAATCAACAAATGATTCACTTAGGTCCAATCTATTAATTTTAACTCATTCCACTAAAAAGCTAAAATTGAACTCTTAAATAAAGATAGAATAAGGAGATGTTTCTCATTCATACCCTAGACAATCTTATAGGAGATGGTGTATCCTCGTGAATAATATCAGTAATCGCCAAGAGCTCATAGACCGCCTATAGCTCTCCAAGTTACCATATTTCCTCATATGACCACATTTCGAACTTGGATACTTTGACCTGTCCAGAAGCCATGTTTTCAATAATCATTATTGAAAACTCAACGTTGAGATTTAATATCCAATACCTCAAAACATCCATATGATGATATTATACTCTCATTTAATAAATGGAGCCACGATGTCCATATCTATAAATGAAGTCCTCTATCGATTAACAAATGTATACCACCAAACTATCGAGGATAGACTATGCTATATAATCGTACTCATTGATAGCTCTAATGATAACACTTGCAACCATAAGTCCATCATTTATCTCAGGATTAAGATAGACTCTCTGATTGTCCTTTTTAATGAAAAGACTTATATCTAGTGACGGTTCTAGATAAAGTATTTCATTGTGATCCAGTTCAATGCACCTAGTGCACTAGATTCTTTTACTCGAAAACCTTTCGATGATTTTAGACTCATCATAGTCATTTGATCCCACTCAAATACTAGTAAAAGAATTCTACAACTTTAACAAGATAGAGGTTCCCAACCTTTAACTTAAGTTGTGAACGTTATTCAAGACTAACTAAAGAATTGTGTCTACCTCATACATATCTGGATGTATGAACAATTCTTCATGTCTCATAGTCTTTTGACCTTATGATTATTTACCTTGACAATTATAATAATAAATGCTATAAGTAATTGTAAGAATCAGAATTCACTTTATTAATATGAGAAGATTGTCAATTACAATATTACACTCTTGCCATTGAGCATAATCCTAACAATCTCCCACTTGCTCTATAGCAAGTGTGTCATATCCCTCATTCCCATGTTCTCTAGATGTCCATCAAAGCTCTTCTGAGGTAGAGCCTTTGTGAAAGGATCCGCTAGATTTTCTGCTGACGCGATTTTGGTGATCGTCTCGTCTCCCCTATGAACAATTTCCCTCAAAAGGTGATACTTCCTTTCAATGTGTTTACCTCTCTTATGACTTCTTGGTTCTTTCGAATTAGCCACTGCACCACTGTTGTCACAGTGTATAGTGATCTGCTTATTAGCACTAGGAACCACTTCTAAGTCAATCAAGAATTGGCGGAGCCAAACAGCCTCTTTGGCAGCTTCGCATGCAGCAACATACTCAGCTTCCATGGTGGAATCAGCAATACAAGATTGCTTGATACTCCTCCATATGACTGCTCCTCCTCCAATGGTAAACACAGATCTTGATATGGATTTTTTGGAGTCAGAATCCGACTGGAAATCAGAATCTGTATACCCAACGGGAATTAAATCCCCTCCAGAGTATACAAGCATATAATCTCTAGTTCTCTTGAGATACTTGAAAATATGCTTGACTGCCGTCCAATGATCAGGACCAGGTTTCGATTGAAACCTGCTAACTATGCCAACAGCAAAACAAATATCTGGTCTAGTACAGAGCATTGCATACGTGAGACTTCCAACTGCCGAGGCATATGGAACTCTACTCATGAATTGCTCTTCATCCACATTCTTAGGTGCTTGACCCTTAGAAAGTTTGATTCCATGTCTAAAAGGTAACATACCTTTCTTGGAATCTTGCATGGTGAATCTAGACAAGATTTTATCAATGTATGAAGCTTGGGATAATGCAATCGTTCTATTCTTTCTATCCCTTATTACTTGGATACCAAGAATATAACTTGCTTCTCCTAAGTCCTTCATATCAAATTGTTTTGCTAACCATTCTTTCACTGATGTCAATACACCTACATCGTTTCCAATGAGTAGTATATCATCAACATAAAGAATGAGGAAAACCAACTGTCGCCTTTGACCAACTTGTTGCCTTTGATCCTCTTGTATACACAAGGTTCGTCAGGGTTTTGAATAAATCCAAAACCCTTTACAGCTTGATCGAACCTTATGTTCCAGGATCTGGATGCTTGCTTTAGTCCATATATGGACTTTTGCAACTTGCATACTCTTTCTTATTGTCCTTTTTTAATGAACCCCTCTGGTTGCATCATGTAGATGTTCTCGTCAAGACTTCCATTAAGGAAAGCTGTCTTGACGTCCATTTGCCAAATCTCTAGGTCTAGAGATGCTGCAATGGATAAGAGTATCCTAATGGATTTAAGCATGGCCACAGGTGAGAAGGTTTCCTCGTAATCGATACCTTCTTTCTGTGTATAACCTTTAGCTACTAGTCTAGCTTTAAAGGTTTCCACCTTACTATCCATACCTCTTTTCCTCTTGTATACCCACTTGCACCCAATGGGTTTTATCCCTTTAGGCAAGTCTACAAGGGACCAGACTTTGTTATTGAACATCGATTCAATCTCGGATTGCATTGCCTTTTACCAATGACGACAATCAACATCCTCCATAGCTTCCTTGTACGTGTAGGGATCATCGTCGTCTGGGAGATTCTCAACAGATTCTCCTAGACCGATGTAACTTTCGGGTTGTGTTCTAACCCTCCCACTACGACGAGGAATGGTAGGTTGTTGATCTTGTATTGGAGTGGAACTTACAATTGGGCTGGGTTGTGAAGCCTCTTGTGGAATTGTATCTCCTGACATCTCATTCAGGACAATTCTACTTTTGGGCACAAAATTATTCATATAGCCCTTTTCTAGAAATGAAGCATTTGTTGAAACAAATACTTTTAGATCAGAAGGACTATAGAAATAATATTCTTTTGTTCCTTTTGGATACCCCACAAATATACATGTTTCCGAACGGGACTCCATCTTTTCTGTCTTTCCTTTCAACACATGTGCAGGACAACCAAATATCCTCATGTGTTGTAAACTAGGCTTTCGCCAGTCCACAATTCATGTGGGGTTTAAGGGACAGATTTAGATGGTACATCGTTTAGAATATATATTGCTGTTTGTAGAGCATATCCCCAAAAAGAAATAGGAAGTGTTGAATAACTCAACATTGATCTAACCATCTCTAAAAGAGTTCTATTTCTCCTTTCTGCTACCCCATTTTGTTGAGGTGTACCTGGTGCAGAAAGCTGAGAAACTATCCCATTATCAATAAGATATTGCTGAAACTCTCCAGATAGATATTCTCTACCACGATCAGATCTCAAGATTTTTATATGTTTCTCAAGCTGATTTTCTACTTCAGCTTTGAATGCTTTGAACATATCAAATGCATCCGACTTATGTCTCATGAGATACACATAACCAAATCTTGTGTAATCATTTGTGAAGGTGATGAAGTACTCATATCCACCTCTAGCTTGAATGTTCATAGGACCACATACATCAGTGTGTACTAGTCTTAAACATTCAGTGGCTCTTGCACCTTTGGTATTGAACGGCCTTTTGGTCATTTTACCTTCCAAACAAGATTCACAAGTTGGTAGATCATCAACCTTTAAGTCACTTAAAGGTCCGTCACATACCAATCTTTTAATCCTATTAAGGTTAATGTGACGTAGGCGTAAATGCCAAAGATAGGTTTCATCTTTTGATAATTTTACTCTTTTATGATTAGGTTCCGTTATTTCTGTGTCTAACGAGTGAGAGATATTTCTATGCAAAAAGAATAAACCGTTTTCCAATGTACCTTTGCAAACAACTTTGTCATTCTTACTAATAATAAAAGTTTTATTAAAAGTAACCGAATATCCAAACTTATTTAAACAAGAAACGTAAATTAAATTCCTCTTGAATTGAGGTACATAATAAACGTCTATTAAATCTAAATGCATACTAGAATCTAAAATAACTCTAATATCTTCCACTGCACTTGCAGACACTAATGTTCTGTTGCCTAAGCACAAATTGACTTCATCTTCATTCAACCTTCTCTTTTCCTGAAACCCCTGCAAGGAATAACAAACATGATTAGTGGCTCCAGAGTCTATAATCCAAGAATCCGTAGAATCTGCTAGAAAACATGTTTCTAGATAATTAACATTACCTTCTTCCTTCTTTTTCTGGGACTTTGGGCAATCTCTTTTCCAATGTCTCTTTTCACCACAAAGGAAGCATTTCCCTTTGATCTTGGTTACTTTCTTGGTTTCCTTCTTGGTAGGCCCAAGTTGCTTTTTCTTCTGTTGTTTCTTGACCTTCTTACGGGTCTTAACAGTAGCAACTTTACCAACCAAATGAATCTCTTGACCTTTGTTTTTCACAAGGATCTTTTCAGCGCTTTGAACATCTTGCATCAGGCCCTGCAAGGTGTATTCCTTTTTGTTCAAGGTGTAGTCCAACTTGAACTGATCAAAGGAATCTGACAGTGAGTTAACTACCATATCAATTTTGGTCTCACCATCAATCTCAGCACCATTTAGTTCAGCAATATTGAGATGTGCTATGACTTTCATCATGTGATCTTTCACAGATTGTCCAGGTTTCATCCTAAGATTCATAAAAGCAGTCACTGCCTCTCTCTTAGTCGTCCTAGACCTCATAGCAAACATTTCCTCTAGAGACATCATTATATCAGCAACGGACTCCATTCCTTCATGTTGCTGTTGCAGCACGTCGGAGATAGTGGCCATAATGTAACATTTTGCCATATCATCAGAAGTCTTCCACTGCTCATACTCATCTCTTTGCATCACATTAGATTCATTATTAGGAAGGGGTGGTTTAGGAGTGGTCAGAACAAACTTATGTTTTTCACTTTGCAGCAACAACCCAAATTTCCTTTTCCATGTTCCGTAGTTATCTCCAGTTAAGGTGTTATCTTTCAGGATGTTCATAAGTGATGGGGTCATGATTTCTGATTAAAACAAAAACATATATAAGTAAATAATCATGATAATAGCACTTTTAAAAATTTATCTTGAATTAAAATAAATAATTCAATCATAAAAATTCAACGGTGATCCAACACCCATAAATATTACGCCTCCTTTGGGAGTTCGCACTATTTACTAGTTAGACTAGGTCCCACGTAATTGTTAACATAACAACCAGCGTTTTTAATTTTAGCCTTGTAATTTTGATTAACAAGAACTCTTGGGAGGATATTAATAAAATTACATTGAGTGTGTTACCAAGATATCGACCCTCAATTTTCTCTTACGAAAATCCCTCCTTGGGGAGTAGATTTCGTTTAAGTCAATTGTCTAGTCTATCCTTGTAAGGAAGTATATTGTTAAATTCCATTTATGGACTCCCCTTGGGGGGATTACCAAAAATAATAAAACTCAACTAATCTTGGAGGCCATAGGCGTTCTTGCACACCTTCTCCCACTCAATTATTTAAGGCGTGTGATTAAATCCCAAAGAATGATTTTTACCAAGTTATCTAGATGCCAATTAGATACCTAAATCATTCAATGCATGTTCATACCAAAAGAGATATATGAGTGGCACTCCTATTCTAAAATGTCATGTTATCATACAACAACAAATATTGTAATATTTAAGCAAAAATTAAATAGCAACAATTTTGGCCCATCATAGAAAAACAAGTAAATTACAATTGTTAGGAATACAAGATCTTCAGGTGGCCATCAACCATACGCTCATCCCTCGGCCTCCTCCCATGGACGTGCACAGCCTACAACCCCATAAAGGGGCTGCCTTGCGCAGCCCATAAGGCCACACAAGGCTGCCGTGCGCAGCCCACCAAGGATTGGGCTTGCCATGCGCAGCCCAATCCAGTCCTAGGGTGCGCACGGTGCTCGTTCTCGGTTCCGGTTGCTTCGTTTTTCTTCGTGTCTTCGAATTTTCAATACCCGAATACATTACATCATATTAGGACTAAATTACTGCAGCAAATATATATTTTTTATTTTACTGCAGTAAGATTTACAAAAAAAATACTGCGCCTGATTACAAAAAAAATACTGCACTTATTTTACATACAAAAAAAAAACCCTAGCAACTACCAAGAAGGAATTATGGCGATAATAGACCACCCTTATTGTTACAAATCCGAAACAAAAATTACATTGAAATTCTAGGACCAAAATCGAGCAATAACAATTCACTTTATAAAACATATATAAATCCATACATTCAACATGTAATTATACATGCGAATACCTAGAGTGCCATCTCTTTCTAAAACATGTATAATCACAATAAAAAAGAAATAGATTCACGTATATATACGTTAATTAATTAAAAGGTACAACAAAGGCTCTGATACCAATTGTAGGGAAAAATCGATATAAAAAGCAGCAGAAGAAACGAAAAATAGATTTCGTATGGTTTTAAAATTTTTCTCAAAGTGGAACCTTAACCTTTTAATTAATTAAACTCAAATATATACGGTTAGAGTTAAATACCTCTTGACGCTTGATCCGATTGACTTACGCCGATTGGTAATCCACAAAATCTTTTCCGATGCCCGTGAACAGTACCCGCGTGAACAGTGATTGTGGAACAGTACCCGCGTGAACAGTGATCGTGAACAGTACCCGCGTGAACAGTGATCGTGAACAGTACCCCCCCCCCCCCCCCCGTGAACAGTACCGCGAGATCTTCCAATCCGAACACGTACGTGAATCACCTAGGAGCGTGGTCTCCCATTTTCTTTGAATTGCAAACCTGAGAATAGATGAACAAAGTTTTCTTTTTCTTTTGTTAGTCACAAAACCATCAAAAGAAGACAAAAATTATTCCGGTCACTTTTGAGTTCTCAATCTAATGATCGAAACTCGCGTGAACCTAATTCGATGTTATACATACAAGCTTATTGATGAACAAGCAATCAGTGTACTATCAAAGAATAATCTCTTCTCTCTTTTATGTTTAGTAGAATAAAAATTATCCTTTTCTATGAATTGAGAAGAAGAAGAAAAATTGAATCATTCAATCAACTATATTGTGGCCGAATTCTATATGTGGTATTATATAGGTGGCCGAAATCTTGCTTCCTCTTCTATTTAGGATTGCCGAAATCTTCCTCTAAATGGACTAGGGTTGCCGCAAATCACATACCGAAAAGAGTTTGTGTTGCACCCTAATTTCCATCAACCTTTAGACTTCAAAACCTAATCCAACTCATAGATATTTTTATTCTTTTATTGACTAAATAAAAAGACTTCTTATTTGATTAAATAAATAAAATTAATTATTTATTTTCTTATCAAACAAGTCTTTTACTTTTAATATACTACTACCAATAGTATAACTTTAGGAAATATATTTCCTGATCAGAAAAAGATTTGTTTCTTAATTAAACAATTAATTAATAAATTAACTAATTCTTATTTAATTAAAACAATGAAACAAAATAATATATTAGGTTAATATATACACCTTGCCGCCCCACTTATATAAATTGGCCATATATTATTTTCTTATTTCTTTAATCCATTGGACTTTAAATAAAAGCCCACATGTGAACCAGACTCATTCTTACTAAAAGAAACAAGCCCACATGTCTCCTTTTAATATATTAATATAATAGTGTAGCCCATTAATTAAATAATAGACATATTATATTCTTGATATATTAAAAACAATTCTAGATGGACCCTTAAATCGGCCCGGTAGAATATATCAAGTGATCCATGCAAATACGTGTGGAATGGGGATCTTGGCGGGTTATCTAAATTTAAGCTTCAATAGACACAACCTAATCACAATCAACAAATGATTCACTTAGGTCCAATCTATTAATTTTAACTCATTCCACTAAAAAGCTAAAATTGAACTCTTAAATAAAGATAGAATAAGGAGATGTTTCTCATTCATACCCTAGACAATCTTATAGGAGATGGTGTATCCTCGTGAATAATATCAGTAATCGCCAAGAGCTCATAGACCGCCTATAGCTCTCCAAGTTACCATATTTCCTCATATGACCACATTTCGAACTTGGATACTTTGACTTGTCCAGAAGCCATGTTTTCAATAATCATTATTGAAAACTCAACGTTGAGATTTAATATCCAATACCTCAAAACATCCATATGATGATATTATACTCTCATTTAATAAATGGAGCCATGATGTCCATATCTATAAATGAAGTCCTCTATCGATTAACAAATGTATACCACCAAACTATCGAGGATAGACTATGCTATATAATCGTACTCATTGATAGCTCTAATGATAACACTTGCAACCATAATTCCATCATTTATCTCAGGATTAAGATAGACTCTCTGATTGTCCTTTTTAATGAAAAGACTTATATCTAGTGACGGTTCTAGATAAAGTATTTCATTGTGATCCAGTTCAATGCACCTAGTGCACTAGATTCTTTTACTCGAAAACCTTTCGATGATTTTAGACTCATCATATTCATTTGATCCCACTCAAATGCTAGTAAAAGAATTCTACAACTTTAACAAGATAGAGGTGCCCAACTTTTAACTTAAGTTGCGAACGTTATTCAAGACTAACTAAAGAATTGTGTGTACCTCATACATATCTGGATGTATGAACAATTCTTCATGTCTCATAGTCTTTTGACCTTATGATTATTTACCTTGACAATTATAATAATAAATGCTATAAGTAATTGTAAGAATCAGAATTCACTTTATTAATATGAGAAGATTGTCAATTACAATATTACACTCTTGCCATTGAGCATAATCCTAACATGTATACCATGCACGTTCAATAAAATATTCTTGCTTTCTTGTCATTTTATAAATCATTGCTACACATACAATAAATCTTGGCCACCACCTACGTGGTAGTGGTCTTGAGGGTGTTAACTGAGATTTCTCACCTTGAGCAAAATTTCCGTTAACACTTTCTGGAGCCGTCTGTGGGAACTTACCCTACACCCAATTAACCAATTATTTGCATTTACATTTCAGTTGTTTTACAGGAACTATGAGGCTCCGCTCCTCCCAAGGCCAGCATAGAGTCCCGGAGCAACCTCCGGCGAGGCTAACACGAAAAGCCCCAAGAAAAGGGAGAAAGTCTGGATAGGTAGTCAAGCTCCGATCCAGACAACCAATACGCGGGCTACTGGCTATCCTATAGTAAGCTAGGCAGCACTCGACCAACAAGCGGCGGCCTTAGAAAAATCCATCCGCGTCCGCCTTCTCGCTGAAGGAATCACGATCCAGCCAACCAACCTGAATGATCAGGGAGAGCTGAGCAGGCTCGGAGCTAGACCACCTGCTTTCGATCGCCTGAGACCTCCTCTTCCAGAGCCGGCTCGAGATAGATTAGGGCCCCAACATTCGATCCGGGATAGGTTGGGACCATGCCCCCAGTTCTGAAAAGACTTTCACAATATCAACCCAAGCTAGTTAAGTCTGCCGCGGATGCTTTTACCAGGAAGCCACGAGGGCTATCTCATCCAACTACATCCAGGAGAACTGCCCATGCCCTAGAGGAGGAAAGTAGACAAACTCCCCGAGTGGATCATGTCCAGGAGGAAGACCGGATAGAAATTTCCAGTTCATCAGAAAGATTCGACAGTGAGGAATCTGAGGTTAACTCGAAGAGACCTGGGAACAAGAGACTGAGGGATCAGCTGGCAAAGCTACAAAAAGAGGTCCAGCAGATAAGGAAGGGAAAGAATAAGGAGGACAAAAAGGATCCCCTGAGCGAGATGAATGCTCCCTTCACTAGGAGGATCAGGGAAGCAGAGCTCCCCCCAAAATTCAAAATGCCAGCAGATAAGTTCTCTGGAACGGAAGATCCTCTAAGCCACCTAGAGAGCTTCGTTCAACAGATGGAGGTCCAGAACACTACCGGAGCAGCTATGTGCAGAATGTTTCCAACGACCTTGACCGACTATGCAAAAACCTGGTTCAGGAAACTGCCCGTTGGTAGCGTGGATTCTTTCACGAAATTATCAACAGATTTTTGCTCACAATTCCAAGGAGTCAAACTTCGCCCGAAAGATCCCATACACCTCCAATATGTGATCCAGGAACGGAGTGAAACTCTTCGATCGTACGTGGAGCGATTTCACAAGGAGGTCATACAAATGAGAGTCTTCACTGAAAAAGAAACCCTCGCCAACTTCAGGCAAAATCTATGGGCAGGAAAGCTTTTCCGTTCCTTTGCCAAGAGACCTCCCGAGACTTACCAGGAGTCCTACGACCGGGCTCTTGAGCAGGATGAGATCGACGAACAACTCAAGGTCAAGATGGAACACGACGACATGAGAACGGCGAAGCGTTTGAAGAAAGAAGCCCCCAAATTTGAGCCAGCACAGAAAACTCAGAATAAACCTCCCAACAGGTCGACCTATCACCTCCCTGCTCCTCTGCATAGGCCAGAAAGATATCCAGCAAAACGAACCCCTCCCCGGGCTTCACCGCCTCCCAGGACCGTGGCTCCAGTAATGCAAGGGGAAAAAGGGTATGACTACTACACCCCTTTGAATGCTTCCAGGGAAACAATCTACCTTGCCATACGAGATAAAGGTTTGCTCTAAAAGCCCGCTCCCATGAAGGCCCCAGCTGACAGGAGAAACCGGTACAAGTACTGCGACTTCCACAAAGATGTGGGCCACAACACCTCAGAGTGCTATAATTTACGCAACCAGATTGAAGCCCTGATAAGGGGAGGATGCTTGATTGAGTTCTTGCAACAGGTCAGAGATAATATCAGGACTGGGAGGGAGGTACAAGCTGAAATCGATGAGGACGCGGAAAAGAGGAAAAGGGAGCAGGCTGACTTAATGCAACAGATCCAGGTGATACACACTATCAGTGGAGGTCCTACACTGGCTGGAGTTTCCAATAATTCCCGGAGAAAGTCGAGGGATCTTCGAAGTCAGCCAGAGCCCGCCAGAGCCCTCCCAATCAGCTCAGATCGTATTCACTGAAGCAGATGTCTTCAACACTGTGCAACCTCATAATGATCCTATGGTAATCACAATACAAATCGCCAAGTGTCTGGTCCATCGCGTGCTCATGGATACAGGTCGCAGTGTAGATATCCTCTTCAAGGATACCCTGGAAAAACTGAACCTGAAGCAACGTTGTTACAACAGCTGTACCACTCCGCTTTACGGTTTCACTGGGGACTCGATCATACCAGTGGGGTCAATAATCCTCCCAGTAATTATCGGGATCACCCCGCTCCAACAGAATGTTATGATCGACTTTGTTGTGGTGGACACCCCATCGGCCTACAACGCCATCCTAGAATGACCTTTCCTATCCTCCTTGAAGAGAGTCTTGTCCTTATACCACAACGTCCTGAAATTCCCGGTTGGAACAAAAGTAGGAGAGGTACGCGGAGACCAGCAGGCAGCCAGGAAATTCTACGCAGTATCTGCCAATCCTACAGCCTTAGCGAAACTATATGTACAGGTGACATTAGTCCAGGAAGACATGGATACGTCCCGGATAATCCAGGAGGAGAAGGAGCCCGCGGAGCATCCTGGGCATCCGGAGAGCGAACCTATCATGCCCTACGAGGAAGAACAGAGTAAGGAATGGGCCAGCGGGCAGCCCGTAGATAAACTAGAAGAGATACCTATCAGGAATGACGATCCTTCCAAGGTCGTCAAGGTCGGAGCCACCCTTGATCTAGAAGTAAAAAGAGGGCTGATTGACCTTCTCAGGGAATTCAGCGACATCTTCACCTGCAATCATGATGAAATGCCTGGAATCCTGGCATCGTTGGCCACCCACCGACTAGAAGTAGATCCAACAGTCAAGCCCATCAAGCAGAAGAGGCATCACTTCAATGCTGATAGGAACGCGGCGGTGCAGGAAGAGGTTGATAAATTGATCAAATCAGGGTTCGTCAGAGAGGTGCGTTACCCCGAATGGATCGCCATCGTGGTCATGGTCACGAAGGCGAATGGGAAATGACGTATGTGTGTCGATTACACCGACCTCAACCGGGCTTGTTCGAAAGACAGTTTTCCTTTACCAATGATTGACCAGCTGGTTGACTCCACATCCGGAAATAAACTTTTGAGTTTTATGGACTCATTCTCAGGATACAACCAAATTAAAATGCACCCGGCTGACCAAGACAAGACCAGTTTCATTACTGGACAGGGCTTATACTACTACAAGGTGATGTCGTTTGGTTTGAAGAATGCGGGGGCCACATACCAGCGGCTGGTTAACAAGCTGTTCAAGCCCGAGATAGGAAGGACGATAGAAGTGTACATCGAAGACATGATCATGAAATCTCTAACCACAAAGGGACATCAGGAAGACCTTCGCAAAACCTTCCTCATACTGAGGGAAAACCAGATGCGTTTGAACCCCTCCAAATGTGCCTTTGGGGTAAAGGCAGGGAAGTTTCTGGGCTTCATGGTTCATGAGAGAGGTATAGAAGCCAACCCAAAAAAAATCAAAGCTATCTTGGACCTGGAATCCCTGACGTCACTCAAGCAAGTACAGATTCTGACTGGACGGGTCGTGGCACTCAACAGGTTTATCTCTGGCTCCACCGATAAATGTCTCCCCTTCTTCAAGGCCATCAAACAAGGGAAGAACATGAAATGGAGCCAGGAGAGCGAACAGGCGTTTCAAGCTTTAAAAGAGTACCTAACAAGCCCCCCATTGTTAGTCAAGCCGGTTCTCGGAGATGAGTTACAGATCTACCTGGCCGTATCAGAAACAGCAGTAAGTGGGGCTTTGGCCAAGGATTGTAGCAACGGTTTTCAAAGGCCCATATACTATGTGAGTCATGCTTTGACCAAATCAGAAAGGAATTACATTCTCATAGAGAAGCTCGTTTATGCTCTGGTGATCTCAGCGAGTAAACTCCGTCCTTATTTTCAGGCTCATACAATAGCAGTGGTGACAGACCAACCCCTTCGCCAATTCTTGCAAAGACCAGACGTGTCAGGGAGGCTAGTCTTATGGGCACTAGAGCTCACTCAGTTCGACCTAAAGTATAAGCCCCGGACTACGATTAAGGCACAGGCTTTGGCCGACTTCTTGGCAGAATTCTCAGAGATCCCAGATCCAGATGATCCATCAGTATCAAACGAGGTCCCTGAGAAGATATCAGAGGTCGAGAATTGGCCGAAAGGCTGCAAGCCATGGATCCTCTTTTCAAATGGAGCATCTGGGCGAGCCGGGGGAGGAGCTGGCATAGTTTTAATAGATCCGGAGGGGACTGAATTCTGTCACTGTTTCAGATTCGAGTTTAAAGCTACCAACAACGAAGCGGAATATGAAGCCCTCCTAGCCGGGATGAAGGTAGTCATTCAACTAAAGGCCGACTACCTGCAGATCAAGAGCGATTCATTGCTTGTTGTAAACCAGGTGACTGGGGTCTACCAGGAAAAGGGAGATAATATGGCTGCCTACCTAAATCTAGCTCGGCTGCTAAAAAGCAAATTTAAGGGACTCAAGATCGATCAGGTGCCTCGACACCAAAACCATCGCGCAGATGTTCTGGCTAAAATAGCGGCGAACGAAGGCCAATCCCTACCAAGGGGAATTCCCCTCCAAGTAATCACCCAGCCAAGCATAGCCACAAATGGAAAAATTTGTTCCCTGGATCGCCTGTCTTGCTCGATGGACCCAATTGTCGCTTACCTCCTTGAAGGAGAGCTTCCCGAAGAGCCTGACCAAGCCCGAAGAATTAAGAGACTCTCGGTTCGATACTGTATGGTGGACGGATACCTCTACAGGAGGGGCAGATCCCTCCCCTTACTTAGGTGCTTGCATCCCGATGATGCCAAGTGGGCACTAAGAGAGGTCCACTCCGGGGACTGTGGGAACCACATAGGTGGGGAAGCTCTAGCCTATCAGGTGCTTCGTATGGGGTACTATTGGCCGACCATCCACCAAGACACAAAGAGTTTTATGCAATCCTGCGAACCTTGTCAAAGAACTTCAAATTTGAACCACCAGCCACCCAAGCGACTGTCGTCCCTCAGTTCACCTTACCCCTTTGCCATGTTGGAAATCGACCTAATTGGGCCACTTCCTACCGCTCCTGGACAGATGAAACATGCTATCGTGGCTATCGACTATGAAAATACACTCTAAGCGTGTGTCTAACAACCTAGAGGGGGGGGTGAATGGGTTGTTAATCGATTATTACCAATTTTTCGATTAGTCAATATTAATAATATAACCCAACATAAACAAACATACAAAATCAAGTAAAAGTGCGGAATATAAATAACACTTGATTTTTACGTGGAAACCCTTCAACAAGGGAAAAACCACGGGCTATCCTTCTAGCCACACACGATCCTCAAATCCACTATTGTAATGATGTTTACAACCTAGGTTGACCTCTAGTCACACCATTCTCGGTCACTAACCCACCACTACTACCCAACGGGCCTTTATAGTGAATCCTTGATCACTTTGCTTGCCAACCACACCTTGGTTGCAAGACTTCACTTGCTTGTGCACTACACCTTGTAGTCACAAGACTTAACTCTCAAGAAGAGATTAACAACCTAAGTGAATATATGAATACTCAAAATACAAATAATGCTAGGCAAAACTAAATGCTTATCTAGGGATTTAAGATGACACTAAGTACAAATCCTAGTTATCAATGTCTATATGAATGCTCATAAAGACCTAACTAGATATAGATGTGCAAGTCTAAACTTTAGTCATCAAACAAGGCCATATCAACATATGTTGTCATTAATCATGGCAAGGACAATAAATGCAATTAACAAATGCAATTAATGAGTCCTAATTAGCTAGAGGGCAAATATGTCCTAAATGCAAGCTATCACAATACAAACCCAATCATACAAAGGAACTCATAAATATATGCATTAAATAGAGTCCTAGCATTTAATCAACTAATAAATGCAATAAAAACACAATCTTGGAAAGTATGAACAAATGATAAATATGGGGTTTTTGTTCAACTTACCAAGTCAACTAATGATGAAGACCCATGCCTTAAAGATGCTTAGAAATGCATGAAGGTGATGGGTTTTGGGTTTGGATAGTCAAGGAACAAAGCTTGAAGCTTTCTCTCTCTAAGGGTTGTTCTCTCTCATAAAAATGGGTTCATGAAGCTCTTAACCGAGTTGGAGAAGAAGAGAACATATATATGGAAACCCTAGACAAAACTGCGTCGTTTTGGGTTTGAGAAACAGAATCCCGTCAATACCGCTTGCTGGACCGCGGCTCGGGTAAGTGCCCAGACCGCGGTACATGCAGCAGTGTGCCTACTGGACGACATCGCGTCGGGGACCGCTGTGCATGCAAAGCACAGGCCGCGGTCTAGGCGGCAGGGGCCTACTGAAGTATACCGCGGTATGGACCGCTGCGCATACAAGTGCACAGACCGCGGTCTTTAACGCATGCACCTTCTGGAACCAACCGCTGTTGGAACCAACCAGCAAGCGACCTGCACCGCGGTAAAGAGGAAAATCCTCTTTTCCAGGCAGACTCATCACACTAATCTAATATGCAAAAATGTGCAAGTGTGGAGAGTGATGAATGGCATACAATGCATCATTCAATAGCATGTAATCAAGAATATAATGCATGCAAGTGAGTGTGTGCAACTAAAATCTCTTCAAAAGAGTCAAGACAAGTAAACTACCTCTTTTGAAGCACTATGGGATCTTGGAAGCTTGTTGATGAAGAACCACAATAAAACCTAAGCTACCCATTACAAATAATCCCAATGTGATTTGTCATGAAATAAGCCAATCATAGAAATGAGGTTCTTACAATCTCCCCCTTTGGCTATTTCATGACAAAATCACCACTCACAAAATAATCCTCACAAAACAAAAATAAAGCTATTGGTCAACAAGGTATATTCTACGTTACAAAAAGAGAAACCTAAGATCTAATTCTTCAAGGTCATCAATCTCTTCGTAGATCATCATACCTACACACAATAGCAAGAAAGCACTTTCCAAGAACAAGTGCATGTGAGGTGAACCAATATAAAAAGCAATTGCACTCAATAAAGCAATATAAAGAAATGCATGTGCAATGCTCCCTCTAAAAGGTTACTCTCTCTCTAAGACTTTTCCCCCAAAGCATAAACATGCTCCCTCATACTCCCCCTATATTACTCAAGACTTCTCCCCCTTTTTGTCATGAGATAGGCAAAGGAGCTCTCCCTATCGGGTTTGCATTAGCAAAGAGAGATATTTGCACAAAAGATGATTGCATAATCATGTACATAAACTTTATGCAACTAAATTAAGTAAGAGAGATTCAAGGAGATTTATTTTAAAGAGAATGTGTGACGGTGTTGCTTTGCTGCAAGACATATAACATCAAGGTTCAAAAACAATGGTATTTGGCAAAGCAAACATCAAAAGGGTTTCCATAAGAATTCAAACCAATTTGCACCCTTTTGTCATAAGCAAACATGATATAGTATTTTGAAAATAAATTTTCGACGCACACAAAACTATATCAATCCTTAAAAGCAAATCAAGATATTGGATCAAGAGATCCTTTTATATTTTTTCGGATAATTATCTGTATGATAGTAGTCTTGATTAACAATTAAGAAGAGAGAGAAGACTAATTTGGATATAAAATCCTTATTGATTACATGGATACAAGATCCTTATTGATTAGTCTTCTCATTTGCAATCGCACACATTTGCATTAAAGCAATCAAACCATATTTCATGCATATCATTTTGAGCATGTCATAATCAAGTTCACATGTCATGGAGATAAATTATAGGTCATTCAAGTGTACTATCCCAATCAAATCTCCTAGTCCAAAAATGCATGTTTGAACATAAATGTGACATGGATTGCAAACAAAGCAAGGTTACACACCTATTGAATAAAAATATCATATAAGCATATATGTACAACCTAGTATCTCAAGCAATTAATAAAGAAGCATAAAGTATATCAAATTTTTGTACATTTCAAAAATGCAAGGTTGCTCTCTTTGTTTGAGTTCCCCATAAGGGGTCAATCACCACCGTATCAGGACGAGGGGCAAGTTCCTATAGACATACTAAGTCCATTTGACTCAATAGTATTTGTTGGTGATATTTTAGCACAATGGAATGGATGCACATTTTCCTTATCCGACCTAGGTTCCACTACATCATTTTTAGTGGTTAAAGTATTCAATTCACTAGATTTTCTAGGATCATTCAATTTAGCCCTACGGTTCATTCTCTTTTCTTTCATGCTCTCAATTCTACATAACTTAATGTAGTTAAAACAATTTGGTCTAATGTGACCAAACATACCACAATAATGACAAGTAAGTATAAAAGAAGAAATCATACCATTGCATTTAGCTCTCATCGAGGCATGGCCATGTTGATGAGTTTGCATTTGATATTGCACATGTTGGCTTTTTCTTGGAACATTAGCCGGATGTTGGTGCCTTTGTGGTTGAGCATGAACAACTTGATGTACTTGCCTCAAGGGTTGAGGTTGCTTGGCTTGCCTTCTTGGTTGAGGAAAGCTTGAAAGCGAGGCTCTTGGTTGTTGAGCTTGAGCTCCATTCTTTGTTGGCATCTTCACTTGGCCACATTTGGATGACTCTCTAAGATCAATCTTCCTCCTAGGATGTTGAGGAGGTGAACCTTTGCTTTTGCCTTGAGCTTGAGGTTGAGGCATCCTCAAGGGTTGAGGCATCCTCAAAGGTTGAGGTAAAACTTGTTTCCTTGGAAGCATCTTCAAGGAAGCACTCTTGGAAGACTCACCCACAATAATACATTTCTTGGGTGATGGAGGCAGACATTTAGGAGAGATCTCCTTCACACATGTAGTCTTGCCCAGGAATAGAGTGCACTCATCATCAATGAAGCCAAGCCCACGCTTGTCATTTGGCATCTTGCCAATGCTTAACATCTTGTTCAGTTTCTCCGATCCCGAAGTCAATTTAGCAAGAGACATCCTTGCTTCATCAAGTTCCCTCTTCAACTTGTCTTCGCTTTCGTTGACTCTCCCCACTTCTTCATTCAAGTGAGTTACCTTGGCTGAAAGCTTGAGATTCTCCTCCTTTAATTTTTGAATCTCCTTTTTCTTTTTCAACCTAGAGTCTTCAAAGTGTTTGATGAAGCCTTCAAGGTCCATGCCTTCACAAATTCCTCTAGAGTGAGGAGAAGACTTCTCATCACTAGAGTCACTTCCTGTACTAGAGAATGAGACGCTCTTTTCACTTTGCCTCTCATCAAATGAGTCAACTTCCTCATCAAGACTTTCGCCTTGGTCACAAGAAAAGGCACTCTTGCCTTCTTCTACTTCCACATAAGAGGCTCCAAAGGCCGTGTAGTTAATGGCAAGTTCTTCATCATCCGAGGAATCTTCTACACTCTCACTATCACTTGATAAGATAACCATCCCTTTTCCTCTTCTCTTGTCCTTCAAGTTAGTACAATCCTTGGAGATATGCCCGAATCCTTCACATTCAAAGCATTGAATCCCCTTTCTTGAAGGCTTCTCTTGACTTGGCTCAATCTTCTTGAAGTGGGTTTTCTTCTTGAAGTCATTTCCCTTAGAGCCATGGCCGCTCTTTTGTAGCTTCAAGAATTTCTTGAATCTCTTCACCATTAGAGCCATGTCTTCATCCGAGTCATCATCCCCCTTCCCAATCTTAGAGGTCTTCAAGACTAACCCCTTTTGCTTCTTGGGAGGTGTGGAGGTAGGACCCCGTCTAGACTCATAGGCAAGTAGCCTTCCAATCACTTCACTTGGCTTCATAGTCTGTAAGTCCTTGTTTTCTTCAAGAGCCGTCACTTTGGATTCGAATCTAGCGGGAAGTGACCTCATGATCTTTTGCTTGATCCTCCTATCCGAATATGGGTCACCTAGTTGATGGCTTTGATTCACAATGTCCATCAACTTCACTTGGAAGTCATTAAAGCACTCATGCTCTTCCTTCTTGATCGTCTCAAATTGTGCTTGAAAAACTTGGAGCTTGGAATCCTTAACCACTTCGGTTCCCTCATGCGCCGTCTCTAGAATCTTCCAAGCTTCATGTGCATTTTGGGTGATTTGGATGAGTTTGTATTGGCTCTCATCCACTGCAAAAAACAAAGCATGCATTGCTTTGTTGTTCCACTTTGAAGCTTCAAATTCTTGTGTGCTCCATTGAGACTTAGGCTTGGAGACTTCACTTCCGTCTTCGGTGGTCATTGTTGGAGGAGTGTAGACATCTTCAATTGCCATCCAAGCTCAATCACTTATTTGGCAAATATAGGACTCCATCTTGCCTTTCCATGAGGCATAATTGTCACCCTTGAGCAAAGGAGGTCGTATGATCGATGCTCCCTCATTACTCATCCCAAAGTCACTCATAGTGTTTGGGTAATATGAATGCAAATGAAAGCAACCAACAAGATGCACACAAATGCAAGACACACACAATCAAGAGCAAGGATCACCTAAGTATATCTAGGAACCCGCTCTGATACCAATTGAAAATACACTCTAAGCGTGTGTCTAACAACCTAGAGGGGGGGTGAATGGGTTGTTAATCGATTATTACCAATTTTTCGATTAGTCAATATTAATAATATAACCCAACATAAACAAACATACAAAATCCAAGTAAAAGTGCGGAATATAAATAACACTTGATTTTTACGTGGAAACCCTTCAACAAGGGAAAAACCACGGGCTATCCTTCTAGCCACACACGATCCTCAAATCCACTATTGTAATGATGTTTACAACCTAGGTTGACCTCTAGTCACACCATTCTCGGTCACTAACCCACCACTACTACCCAACGGGCCTTTATAGTGAATCCTTGATCACTTTGCTTGCCAACCACACCTTGGTTGCAAGACTTCACTTGCTTGTGCACTACACCTTGTAGTCACAAGACTTAACTCTCAAGAAGAGATTAACAACCTAAGTGAATATATGAATACTCAAAATACAAAAATGCTAGGCAACACTTAATGCTTATCTAGGGATTTAAGATGACACTAAGTACAAATCCTAGATATCAATATCTATATGAATGCTCATAAAGACCTAACTAGATATAGATGTGCAAGTCTAAACTCTAGTCATCAAACAAGGCCATATCAACATAAATTGTCATTAATTATGGCAAGGACAATAAATGCAATTAACAAATGCAATCAATGAGTCCTAATTAGCTAGAGGGCAAATATGTCCTAAATGCAAGCTATCACAATACAAACCCAATCATACAAAGGAACTCATAAATATATGCATTAAATAGAGTCCTAGCATTTAATCAACTAATAAATGCAATAAAAACACAATCTTGGAAAGTATGAACAAATGATAAATATGGGGTTTTTGTTCAACTTACCAAGTCAACTAATGATGAAGACCCATGCCTTAAAGATGCTTAGAAATGCATGAAGGTGATGGGTTTTGGGTTTGGAGAGTCAAGGAACAAAGCTTGAAGCTTTCTCTCTCTAAGGGTTGTTCTCTCTCATAAAAATGGGTTCATGAAGCTCTTAACCGAGTTGGGGAAGAAGAAAACATATATATAGAAATTCTAGACAAAACTGCGACGTTTTGGGTTTGAGAAACAGAATCCCGTCAATACCGCTTGCTGGACCGCGGCTCGGGTAAGTGCCCAGACCGCGGTACATGCAGCAGTGTGCCTACTGGACGACATCGGGTCGGGGACCGCTGTGCATGCAAAGCACATGCCGCGGTCTAGGCGGTAGGGGCCTACTGAAGTATACCGCGGTATGGACCACTGCGCATACAAGTGCACAGACCGCGGTCTTTAACGCATGCACCTTCTGGAACCAACCGCTGTTGGAACCAACCAGCAAGCGACCTGCACCGCGGTAAAGAGGAAAATCCTCTTTTTTGGGCAGACTCAACAGACTAATCTAATATGCAAAAATGTGCAAGTGTGGAGAGTGATGAATGGCATACAATGCATCATTCAATAGCATGTAATCAAGAATATAATGCATGCAAGTGAGTGTGTGCAACTAAAATCTCTTCAAAAGAGTCAAGACAAGTAAACTACCTCTCTTGAAGCACTATGGGATCTTGGAAGCTTGTTGATGAAGAACCACAATAAAACCTAAGCTACCCATTACAAATAATCCCAATGTGATTTGTCATGAAATAAGCTAATCATAGAAATGAGGTTCTTACAGACTACTTCACAAGATGGGTCGAGGCAGGACCTCTTTCTCGAATATCAGAAAAGAATACAACCAAGTTCATCAAGACTAACGTGGTATGCAGATTCGGGACCCCTCTCATCATTATAGCCGACCTAGGAAAGCAATTCGACAACACCCGGTTCAAAGACTTCTGCAAGGGATTGGGGATCGACCTCAGACTCGCTTCCGTTGCTCATCCCAGACTAACGGGCTGGTAGAATCCACCAACAAGACTATTAAGAAACTTCTGAAAAAGAAGCTACAACAGAAGAAAGGCAAGTGGGCCGAAGAGCTACCAGAGGTCCTCTGGGCATACCGGACTACAAAAAGAACAGCTACCGGGGAGACACCTTACTCCCTGGCTTTCGGGGTTGAAGCAGTCCTCCCCATCGAGCATAAGTTGACCTCGTTCAGGGTACATCACTTTGAGCCCGAAAGCAACGAAGTCAAGCTCCGGGCTAATCTAGATCTTTTAGAAAAAAAACAAGACCGGGTAGCAGAGAAAGTAGCGATCTACCAGAGGAAGATCGCTAGATACTTCAACCAAAAGGTTAGAGCCCGAAAATTCAAAGAAGGGGATCTGGTACTTAGGAAGGTGACCCTGAACACTCGAAAAAGGTCGGATGGAGTCTTAAGTCCCAATTGGGAAGGGCCATATTTGATAAAGCTAGTTGTTCGTAATGGAGCTTATAAACTTGAAGACATGGACGGACGATCCATCGACCACACTTGGAATGCAGATCATTTAAGGAAATTCTACCCTTCAAGGGAGTTCTCCAGTAGACTGCCCCCACTTAGTTTTCATTACCGACCCTAATAAAGATGTACTACATCTCGATCATCAATAAAGTCATTTTTCTTTTCTCCTCTATCTTTGTCTCCAACTATGTTCAACATTAGTGATTACACCCTTGTATGAGAAACTCAACATAAACGTTTCAAGACCAGGAAATAGCTGAGTAGCCCTCCTGATGCCTTGGTCGGGCTACCACCCCCAAGAAGGATCTGAGTGTAAGAGCATAGTTGCCCTCCAGATCTCGAGACCAGGAAATAGCTGGATAGCCCTCCTGATGCCTTGGTCGGGCTACCACCCCCAAGAAGGATCTGAGTGTAAGAGCATAATTGCCCTCCAGATCTCGAGACCAGGAAATAGCTGAATAGCCCTCCTGATGCCTTGGTCGGGCTACCACCCCCAAGAAGGATCTTAGTATAAGAGCATAGTTGCCCTCCAGATCTCGAGACCAGGAAATAGCTGAATAGCCATCCTGATGCCTTGGTCGGGCTACCACCCCCAAGAAGGATCTGAGTGTAAGAGCATAATTGCCCTCCAGATCTCGAGACCAGGAAATAGCTGAATAGCCCTCCTGATGCCTTGGTCGGGCTACCACCCCCAAGAAGGATCTGAGTATAAGAGCATAGTTGCCCTCCAGATCTCGAGACCAGGAAATAGCTGAATAGCCCTCCTGATGCCTTGGTCGGGGCTACCACCCCCAAGAAGGATCTGAGTATAAGAGCATAGTTGCCCTCCAGATCTCGAGACCAGGAAATAGTTGAGTAGCCTTCCTGATGCCTTGGTCGGGCTACCACCCCCAAGAAGGATCTGAGTGTAAGAGCATAGTTGCCCTCCAGATCTCGAGACCAGGAAATAGCTGGATAGCCCTCCTGATGCCTTGGTCGGGCTACCACCCCCAAGAAGGATCTGAGTGTAAGAGCATTATTACCCTCCAGATCTCGAGACCAGGAAATAGCTGAATAGCCCTCCTGATGCCTTGGTCGGGCTACCACCCCTAAGAAGGATCTGAGTATAAGAGCATAGTTGCCCTCCAGATCTCGAGACCAGGAAATAGCTCGATAGCCCTCCTGATGCCTTGGTTGGGCTACCACCCCCAAAAAGGATCTGAGTGTAAGAGCACGGTTGCCCTCCAGATTTCAAAGACTAGGAAATAGCTACGTAGCCCTCCTGATGTCTTGGTTGGGCTATCACCAAAAAAAAATTAAAAAAAAATAAAAAATAAAAAATAAAAAATAATATATATATAATGTTTGCTTTCGTGTGCAGGATCAAAATCATCATAATTCCCTACACGAATCTTAATTGTTGCTACAGATGCTACTCTGGATCCTATTCAAGACCAGAAATAAAATAAAAAGTTCTCAAAAGAGCGCTTCGATTTATCATTAAGGACAAGGGGAGCCTACCCCCAGATAAGGCTACATCCAAATGAGGAGCCCAACCCCCGAACTCGGGCTACAAAAAGAAGAAGAAAAAGGAAAAACTGATAAGGGCAAAATGGGGTGCCCACCCCCTTTTCCGGGCTCTATCAGAAACAAGTCATGATGAAACGCTTTAAACTTTGGGACTCTCATGGCTCCCCTCCACTGGCCCTCCTTCCTCTTGTTGATCCTCGCCATCAACTCCCTCTACAGATAGCTGTCCATCTTGTTTATCCTCGCCGACCGCTCCTCCATCTAGAGGCTCCATCGGTTGATCAGCTGGATCTTCCTCCAAAACCTCATTAATTACGTCCATAACCTCAGGAGGGATAGCCGCGTCAAGAAGGGCAGCCAAGGACCCCGTCTGGCTCCTGTCGACCTCCATCTTTGTTAAAAGGGGATCCTCAGATGAGCTCCTAACCTCTTCACCAGCTCCCGATTGGTCCTCCTCGGATCGAGAGGACATCACTTTTCTGGAAGACTCCCAGGACCTGAGGTGATAAAGGTAGGAAGAGGGAATGAGGGATCTAACTGAGCGGGCTGCTTTCCAGCTCCTGCTGAGCTTGAAGGGACCATCTTGTCGCCTTCAGGGCCAGATAACTCGGCAGCCTTGAGCATTATTTCCTGTCTATCCCTGCCCGCAATAGATGATAAATCAAAGGGAGGAGGAAGAGCTCCCACGGCCTGAAAGGAAGCATAGAAATACCCGTCGCTGAAGGAGGTCTCCGTATCAGCTTGCAGCTTGGTCACCTGAGTAATCAGAGACTGGTTCTCGAGGTCCAGTTTCTTAGCCTCAGATCTCCAGGAATCCCGCTGCCTAGCCCGCCGGAGAGATTGAAGACGCTCCTAATCATAAGATTGCTTCATCCTCTCATGATCGCAGCGAAGCTCAGCCATCTCGACCTCGATTTTTCCCTGGCTGGAAGTCACCTCTTCCACTAAAGACCGAGCCTGCTTGAGCAGTTCCCTGGCTTTCTCGGCTTCAGCTTCGGCTTTTGCAGCTCGATCACGGATGAGGGCTACCTGCTGGCCCATCGCAACGTTAAACTTGAAGGCCTACAAAATACAGAACCCGAGTTAGAAACTGAACGAATTAACAAGAGTAGCGCGAAGGAAGTACAAATTACCTCAGTTAAAATAGCAGACCCCTTGGTTATAAGGACGTCCACGGGCATAGAAGCCATCTTGGAGATCCCGCCACCCGGACAGGACGCTATGAATTGCTCCAGGACCTCATCCCGCTCTGTCGAGCTCGACTGAGGCCGGGAGCGGCTGGAAGGAACCTTCGCGACACCTTTCCCAGAAGCAACACCTTTCCCAGAAACCTCCGAGGCTTTGGTTGTTGGAAGGGCAGCGGAATCAGGTGCTTGAGTCGAAGGGGTAGCAACTTTGGCTGCTACGGCCGAGGAGCAGAAGCAGCCGGGCCAACCACCTGAGGAGCTTTACCCAAAGCCTGGAAAGCCTGCGAGGCAAGAGTGGCCATCTTAGACCCAGCCGGAGAGATAGACGAAACCAGAGCGGGTTCGACCCTGGAGGAGGGAAGAGAAACTCCACCTTGAGGGGAGAGTGAGACGTGACGGGTGGCCGGTTCCACGACGAAAACTGTGAATAAGCAGATTAAAAAAGAAAACGTTAGAACCAAGCTAAGTAATAAGGCGAAACAACTCAATGACACTTACGAGGAATAGCATCTGAAATCCGCAAATACTTGTTCACCCTACGAGGATCAAAAGCTTCAGTAGTAGGGAACTTCAGATTCAAATAATTTCGGGCTAGAATAGCCTTTAAAACGGCTTCGGACTCAGAAGGCAGGGAGTCTCGATCCTAGGAGGGCTTCTCACTGAAAGCCGTGGGAACCTCGAATTCATGCCCTCCGATGAAAATCGAGCTCCCCAAGTCATCCCCCCTTAGGATCCATTCTTCTTTCCACGCCGGGTCCTTCTTCGAGGCACCAGGAACGATGAAGTTGAGCTTGTTCTTGGCCTTGGCATAGAACTGGCCTCGAGGAGCCCTGACAAGCTCCCGATCTGGAAAAGAGAGGCCACCTCTTCTGCACCCGGCTCCCTCGTCACCTTACTCATCGGTATTGTTCCCTCCATAATACAAGGAAACCAATCGGATGCCTCCAGAAGCCAGGCGTCAACTGGAGGGGAGCAAGCTGGATGGTGTTAAGAGCCCACCGAAAGGTCGGATGGAGGGGAAGCCTGACCCCGTTCTCAAGAGCGGCCACATGAATCAGAAGCACGCCTTTAGGGGGATTGAAGAACTCGTAATTTTTGGGAGGCACCGAGATGGATACGCTGTCGGGGATGCCGAACTATGACCTCAAGCGATCAATCAACATCGGGTCCACGGTGGAATCTGGGACAACCCAGAAATCGTAAGGAGGGAGCCTCTCCACAAGGGGACCAGGAGCCGAGACCCGACGTTCCCCCGCGGCGCCACCGTCCGTTTCTTTGTCGGAGTCATCATTGACGATATCCAAAGGGTGGTCGGGATGGTTGGAGAACCCAGTCCTGATGGATACATTCCTACTTGGCCGCCAACGTTGCGAGGTGGGCGGGGAATCGTCGCCGTCAGAACTCCTCCTAGCCCGCTTCCCTAGGGTAAGACTGACGACCTCCTCGCCGTCGAGTATCGAATCAGCTGAGTCGCGACTATTTTTCGACATTGTAAAAGCCAAGAAGGACGAAGAATGAAGAAAGAAGAAAGAAGCAAGCTTGGAGGAAAGGCTATGGAAATATTTCTCAACAAAAAAAATTTTTAGCTCGAAGAGATGTGAGGAAGATGAGGAGGAAAATAGACATATATATATATATATATATAGGCAGGAGGGCAACAGCACGAGCTACCGAGATACGCGTCTGGTAATGGTAAAAAATCGACTACAGTAACGTAACCGGATTAAACTGAACAGCGGGCTAATCATCTCACGCCACATCACCTATGCAGTTAAGAGGAAGATCTCCCCAAGATTCCGGTAACGGTAAAAAATCTCAGGGACTGCCGTAACGCAATCAGATTAATGCGAAGATAAATTAATCGGTTCGCATCACGTCACTCAAATGAAGAAATTTCCCCAATATTTCGGTAACGGTAAAAAGAGGAAGATTTCCCAAATAAAGTAAAAATCTGACCCCAACCCCAAGCTCGACGTTTGGTGTTCAAGTTAGAGGGGACTTCTGTTAATAGCCAAAATTGGCTAAGGACCAAAGGAAAATTTTCCACCTCCCAGACCTGGTTCCATACCCCGAGAGTTTCCACCAGGAGACCTCTCTATCCAGAGCCGAACTACGATATCACCCCAGGAACAAGGACGGACTCCAGAAACATCAGGGATAGAGCCCGGAACGATCAGATCTAGCCCGCATCACCAAAGCTAGAAGCTCCCCGAAGTCGAGGACACCTCGCATACGCTCCAGAGACTCGCATGTACCTCGATTAACACAGAAGAATGTCCCTAGAAGGCCGCTCCTAGCTTCGAAAGGTCAAGGGAAGCCACACCTAGCTTCGAAAGGGTCAAGGGAAGCCAGACCTGGCTCCAATCTGGATAAAGGAAGTCCGCACCTAGCCTCGAAAGGTCAGGGAAAGCCATACCTAGCTTCGAAAGGGTCAAGGGAAGCCAGATCTGGCTCCAAGCTGGACGAAACTTCTCAGGTATCAAGGTCAGAACACTAACCAACCTCACTGGTTGGTGCACCACACCATGCAATATTCAACGACCTCTATAAAGGCTCATGCTGAAAGGATATGAGGGATACACTGAATCATATCTGGAAACGTTACCTATATGCAGAACAAGTAATAGAATCCAAAAAGGAAATAAGCTGATCTTCACCACGATACTCTCAATTTTTGCAAAGTCAATGACATTAAAACAAGAAATCCCGCCAGATAAGGACGGGAGAGACTCAGAAAATCAAGGGGAGAATCAGTCTGTTTGACCTACAAACTATGTATAAATAGAAAAGAAAGAAAGTGAAAAAGAGGAGACTACTATTCGACAGGCACACGACAAACAATCAACCATTCCCTAGATAGAGTTGAGAGCAAAGATAAAAGAATTTCTGTATTTGTATACCATGCATGTTCAATAAAATATTCTTGCTTTCTTGTCATTTTATAAATCATTGCTACACATACAATAAATCTTGGCCACCACCTACGTGGTAGTGGTCTTGAGAGTGTTAACTGAGATTTCTCACCTTGAGCAAAATTTCCGTTAACACTTTTTAATGTAAGTTGATTGATGGACACGTATCACATTTAATATATGCTCGATCTTTAGGCCGATACAACATTTTATTTGTCAAAACCTTTCATCTCAAATGTTCTTTTTCAAATATTAGTTATCCTTAGAAACACTTCAGCGGTTCTAATTAAATTTATGTCATCAACATTTATGTATTATGATTTTTTTATGAATACACATGCATAGAAGATGATTATCATATCATTCCTTTATGAGATGTTTTAAATCATATAAAAAAATCATTATAACTTTATTGAATATAAGTTATGAGAATTTAAATAATATGTTTAAGACATGTTGAATTATTAAAAACCACCAACTTGATTGGGTTATTGGCAAAAAACCACTCTTTAGTTTTATTATTACCCTAAAAGCACATTCCTTTAACTTTTATTAACATTGTTAGAATTATGCAGCTGAAATTCACTTAATGATTGTAATTAGTGGTTGTTAGGTCGGATGTGTACTATTAAGTGTAATTACTGTCTCTCTTTTTTCTAGGTCCTCTACTTATATTTATCCCCTTATTCTATTTGTCAGAAATAAGAAAGCATATTATTTCAGCTTATCTTTATGGTATCAGAGCCCCTTCTTTTCTAGGGTTATCTTATTGACCTTCATTGTCAATTTTTTCTGCTTTTTCCCAGACCTTCATTGCCGTTGTTTTGAATCAACCTACATTGTTGATAATCTTTAAAGTTTTATTTTCTTTCAAACTCCTACTTAAATCAGTATGATACACTCAAATCCATCACCCTTACAAACCTTGTTCACATTGAAAACCAAACACTTCAGAATACTACTTCCAAATTCGATGGGAAGAATTTTATAGAGTGGAGTCAATCTATGAAATTTCCCTGAAAAAGAAGGGGAAGTTTAAGTATGTTAGTCGAGCTACTCAACCGCCCAATGAGAAAGATCCAAAGTATGAGAGCTGGGATACTAAAAAATATATGGTAATATCTTGGCTGCTTCACTCCATGGAACCTAAGATCAAGAAAACCTACATGTTTTTTGGTCAAATGATTAAGATATTTGGGCCACTGTGAACAAGAATTATTCCAAAGTTGGGTTCGTCACTCAGAATTTTCAAATCAAGAGCCAGATTTACAACACTAAGCAGGGATCTATGAGTGTTACTAATTACTACAACACTCTTCAAGGACTGTTGACAGTGCTTGATTTATACTAGAATGTTGAACTAAAATCGTCTGAAGATGCATATAAAAGATCTTTTAGAAAGGGAACATGTCATACAATTCCTATTAGAACTCCAGTCGGATTATGACCAAGCTAGAGATAGAGTCCTTGGAAGAGATCCAATGCCTAACTTGGATATAGCTTTTGCAATCATTAGAGGAGAGGAGAGCAATAAAGAACTAATGAGCACCAAAAACATGGAGGAAAGTGACACAACTGTTGAAAATTCTGCACTCGTAGCAAGGAAAGTTGTTGAAAACAAGAAGTCTCAAGACAAGAAGTCTCAAGACAAGAAGAAGTTGTGGTGTGACTACTGCAACAAACAGAGACACACACGGGTTATGCTCTGGAAGCTTCATGGGAAGCCACAGAATCTTAAACAGTTTTTGACACAAGGAGGGCTTCCTCCAATCAGTCAGGTCATGCAAATCAAATCACAACCGTGACTGATAATCATGGACAAGAAACAGATAAGTTGAATCAAATGGATGTAAAGAGACTTAAGCAACTAATGAATCAACCGTGCCGTCCCAAAACCAACACTAGTTTCAGCACCTCTATTACATGTTCTTGCTCAATGGCCTCTTCATGTACACATGCACCTTTAATATCTATTAAAACCCACTCTTACACATGGATCATTGATTCAGGTGCATCTTACCACATGCTCAATTTACCTAGTATGTTCTCTAATTATTCACCATGTTCTTGAAAGCAAAAAATTAGGGTTGCAATTGACAAATGCAATCAAGAAGCTAGTCTTAATCAACAATATCTAAATGCAAAGCATATATATTTAGCTAGAGGGCAAAATGGTCCTAAATTTTAGCTATCAATAAAAACTAAACTCAACCAACATTCATTGTCTCAAACATGTTAGAAACAACACTAAGCATGGAGACATGCATTTAATCAACAAATAAATGTTAATCCTAGGCGAACATGTCAGAAGAATAAAACAAGAGATTCTAGGGTAAGTAGGAATTACCTACTCAAGGAACACAAGAAGAATCCATGATGAGATGATGCTTATGAGATGCTAAATGCACATGGATTGGTGTTTGGTTGAGTAAATGTGGGTTCTTGAAGCTCTCTCTCTCTCTCTCTCTCTCTAGGAGTTAATTTCTAACACTAAAAATGGATTCTTGCAGCTCTAAAAATGAAATGGGAGAGAAAATAACATATATATAGAAGCCTTAAATGAAACTAGGTAGTTTTGAAAAATTAAGCACAAAACAGGGCACTGTGTGGGTCCAGTGCGCGGGTAGGTGACCCGCACACTACCCGTGCAAAAGAGAAACCCAAGAAACATATCCTCAGTGCACGGGTATTACATAAGTAGGGAACCTGTGCACAACCCGTGCAAAAACAGACCAGAGGACATCTAGGGTCAGTGCGCGGGTACCGCATGGGTAAGGAACCCGTGCACAACCCGCACACTAGAGACCTTTAAGGAGGTCACTCATCGCACTAAGAAAAATCACACAAACGTGCGAGCGCGTACGTTTCTGATCAAACATCAGGAAATGAATTACACCACACAAAACCATACACAAGACTAAGAATGAAGTGCAAGTGTGATTGTAAAAAGAATGCACACAAGAGCAATAAGGAACAAATGCATAACATCACAAATGCATGTAGGTGTGTGTGTGTGTGTGTGTGTGCAAAAACAAATGCATGTAAGTGTGTGTTTGTGTGTGTTTGTGTGTGTTTGTGTGTGTGTGTAACTAAATCTCTTCAAGGGTTAAGAACAAGTGAACTACTTCCTTGAAGCTCTTTGGGATCTTGAAAGCTTGTTGATGAATAATCACAATAAGACCTAAGCTACCTATTACAAATAATCTCAATGTGATTTGTCATGAAATAAGTCAATCAAGAATAGAGGTACTTACAACTACTATTCCAATAAAAGAAGTTCATTTTTCAACTCATTTCAAACTAATTCATTCTGATGTATGGGGGTCATCCCGTGTAACTCTGGTACTCATTAGTTTGCCACCATTATTGATGATTGTACTAGACTTACCTAGGTTTACCTAATGAAGAACAAGTCTGAAGTTTCATCTATTTTCCACAAATTTCATAAGGTCATCAAAAATCAGTTTGTGGTAAATATAGGAACTCTGGGTCTGATAATGTGAGAGTGTATTTTAACAAGGAACTTATGTCATATATATCAAATGAGGGCATATTACACCAGTCCACTTGCATTGACACACCCCAGTACAATGGTGTGGTTGAGAGGAAAAACTGCCACCTTCTTAAGGTTGCTCGCTCTCTTCTATTCCAAACCGGGGTACCAAAGGTTTTTTCGAGAGATGATGTCCATACAGAAGTCTACCTTGTCAACAAAATGCCTACTAGAGTTCTAGTAAACCAAAGTCTTGTTAAGAAGTTGCTGGAATTTTTTCCATGTTGTCAGGGGGTTGGGTATTTACCACCAAAGGTATTTGGTTGTGTGGCATATGTTCATATTAAATCTCACATGCGCAGTAAACTTGATCCTGGAGCTTTAAATAGGTATTTCTAGGAAATTCCCCAACTAAAAAGAGGATATAAGTGTTATTGCCCCATAAATAATAAACGGGTATATTGTTATGGATGTATTTTTTGTGGAAGATCAATTTTACTACATCAACACTTTTCTTCAGAGGGAGAGTAATTCAAACAAAGAAGAAGTGAAATGGGATTGGGAAGTTGAAGAGGCTGCATATCCTAATTTGAACATTAAAATGGAGTCAAAAGAGAATTGCAAAGAAGAGTTAGATTTGAAAAGAAACTCTATGGAAGAGTTAGAATTAGAAGATAAGTCTAGGGACGAGATGGAACCAACAAGAAACACTGAAAACCCTATCCAACATGTTATCTAAAACCAAATCACCAACCAACTAAAATCAGACAATGAGACTCATGCATCCACTCCGAAAGTTTATTCTAGGAAGAAGTGGCTCAATTTTACTTATTAGGCTCCAATCATCATCCCTGAATCAGGTACTGAAGATAATACTCTAAATTCAATTCCTAATTGTATGTCTTATATATTGGATGATATTTAGATTCTTGTTGCTCTAAGAAAGGGGGTTTGTAATTGTACACAACCCCTATGTCACATTTCGTATATCTGCAGAATCTTTCTCTACGGTATAAAGCTTTTCTCTCATCTATTATGTCTCAAAATATTCCTACATCTGTTCAAGAAGCTCCAACATCAAAGCCATGGAAAGAGGCCATAAATGTTGAAATGTTGGCATTAGAAAAGAACCAAACATGGTTGATTGTAAACCTACCAAATCAAAGAGGATTGTTGGCTGGAAGTAAATTTTCTCCATAAACTACCCTAGAACCCCTGATGGGACGATGGACAGGTATAAAGTCAAGCTGCTAGCGAAAGGATACACCCAAACTCATGGCATTGACTACCATGAGACTTTCACACCTGTGGCAAATATGAATACCATCCAGATTCCTATATCTCTAGCAGCAACAAAAAAATGGTATTTACATCAATTGGATGTAAAGAATGCATTCCTTCATGGAGACTTAGAAGAAGAAGTATATATCGATATACCACCAGGGTACAAGGAAGAACTGAGAGGGAACAAAGTCTGCAAATTGAGAAGATCCTTTTATGGACTGAAACAGTCACCATGAGCCTGGTTTAAGAGGTCTACTAAAGCTAAGAGAAGCCACAGTTATTTCCAAAGCCAAGGCAATGACACATTATTCGTAAAGAATTCCATAGGAAAAGGAATTACTGTCCTAATTGTGTATGTCGATGACATTATTGGTGATAATCATTAATAAATGCCAATTTGAAGACCTATCTTGAAACATAATTTGAGATCAAAGACCTAGGAGGGCTGAGATCTTTCTTAGGAATTAAGGTTGCTCGATCAAAACATGGGATATTCGATTTTCCAGCAAAAATATACTCAAAACCTGTTGCAGGAGGTTAGAATGACTAGCTGTAAATTAATTAAAGCACCAATTAAGGCGAATCATAGACTTAGAGAACTAAAAGATGGAGAAGAACCAGTAGACAAAGAAGAATACTAGAAAATGGTGGGAAAACTCATATATTTGTCCCAAACAAGGCCTGGCATTGCTTATGTTGTAAGCTTTGTTAGTCAGTTTATACACTCTTCTCTAAAGTCCCATACTGAAACGGTTTATAGAATCTTAAAGTATCTTAAATGAACGCAAGGAAAAGAGCTGTTATTTCGAAAAGGGAAAGGTTTTAAACTTGAAGCCTATACTGATGCAGACTTGATAGGATCTAAAACAGACATGAGTTCAACCATAGGGTACTACATGTTTCTAAGTGGGGACCTAGTCACTTGGAAAAGAAAAAAACAGTCTTTTGTAGCACGCTCTAGTGTAGAAGCAGAGTTTCATGCTATAGCTCTTGGCATATGTTAGCTGTTATGGATCAGAATTATTCTATTTGTCCTACAAGTTAGAATAGAAGGTCATATGCTGATGTACTATGACAACAAAGCAGCGATAAACATTGCACACAACCCAGTTCAGCATGACCGAACTAAACATGTTGAAATTGACAGACACTTTATTAAGGAAAAACTTGACTATGGACAAATTTGTGTCTCTTATGTTCCCTCATCTAGTCAACTTGCAGATGTCCTTACAAAAGAACTTCCAAATGCTACATTTCATAACCTAATCAGCAAGCTTGGGATGCAAAGTATCTTACTGGCTGTTAGGTGGATGTTTGTCGTTAAGTGTAATTACTGTCTCTCTTCTTTCTAGGTCTCATACTTGTATTTAACCCTTTTATTCTCTATGTCAGAAATAAGAAAGCATATTATTTTAGCTTATCTTCAAACATGTCAAACGGAAGTACCATTTTACCATTTTATTCAAATAATTAAAATCATATAAAAAATATTTAAAAAATTAATATGAAAGGACGTACCTCCACCCGAGCATTAAAATAAAACCAATAGAGAATAAAAAACTAATAGATTGAATCTCTACTATCCATTTTCGAGATGGAAGGTGGAGATCCAATATGGATCACTTTCTCCATTGAAGGGGGGAGGCTGGAGCCTCTCCCTCCTCTGTAGAGAGGGGATGGGGGGCATAAGGGCCATGGCCCCCCTTTCCTCAAATATTTTTAATAATTTTGAGAAAAAGAACTAAATTATCTCTCTTATTACTGAAGTAAAACATTTACCTGTTTATATAAGAGAATAAAATTTCCTACCTAATAAATTAAATATGCCAGTTGGTGATTGTTGTATGTAAAATTCCTTGTGACGTGTCGTACAGAGATTGAAGGATGCCAATATGCGACATGTCATCTAGAGTTGAATTCTGCTCGCCAAAAACCTCTACTCGGCCTAAACAGGAAAGACAATTCCACTACCTTATTAAGCGGAGTTCGACTTAGACAGGAATTCTGAGTATCATACCTCAAATGAGGAAATATTTATATCAAAGACTTCTATTCAAGAAAGAATGGAGTTTCCTTCGGAAGGATAAACATTAAACAAGAAACAAGCCCTAATCGGTTCATCTTACCAGTATTTGAGTAGGATTCTAATTAATGAATCCAATACGTGTACGACAAGAGTTAGGGCAACATTAGATAGACCTGTATAAATATTACCAGGAATATCATTGTAAAGGGAATGAAAAACATTGTAATCATTATTCTCATAGTGAATTATTTTCCTCATCGCTAAGCGGCAACCGTGGATGTTTCTCCGCTATTGGAGTTTTACCACGTAAAACCTCTTGTTCTCGTTACTTTCGCTTTCTTATTCACAGATTGTCATACCAACACATTGACCGGCTGACTTACCAAAAATTACCGTCAACAATTGGCGCTAGAAGGAGGGGGTGAACCTCTGAATTTTTACATTCGAAAGAACCCTTGTGAACTATGGCTGACAATGGAGATGGTAGTGGTTATAGGAACAATCATACCATACCTGATGAGTCATGAACAGCTCAAGTTACCCCTGATGTTACAGGCACATCAGATGCTGTTACGGCTGGGAATCAACTTGCTGTTATCGTTGGTGTACAGTGGTTCCCACCAACCACTGAGGGAATAACTCAGCGATTTCATGAATCGCTACAGCAACTAATAGCAGATGCTGCAAGTCATGGAGTTGCTCTTACAACCACTGCAGGATTAACTTCACCAAGTGATCTGCACACTACAGACGGTCAACCTCGAAGGTTGCGTTCCATAGTAGTCGACCCAACTCCGGAAGCACCACTGAAAATGGGCCGCAACCCAACTGATCACCCGAAAACTGAGTCAAAAATTAGGCAAGAAATGCAAGAGGGCATGAAGAAGATAAGCACCCTCCCAAATATGATCAGTATCAGGCTAAAGAGGAACCGAACTGATCTGATATGCGTACACATCGAAGGGACCGGTCATCTTCTTCTGATGATAGTGATCGGCATTATAGTAGAAGGGGGCTATAGAGGGTCAGCTAAGCTGCGTGAGTCACCATAAAGAACTTGCAGCAGGATAGTAATCTAAGAGGCCAGGGACTAACCATCAAGCCAAAATACAGCTCGAGGGGAGAGCTAGTTGGCGAGCAGGATGTACTCATACAAAAGCTGACCTAAGAAGTGCAGAGCAATAGGCAGCAGATGGATACCTTGGTCAGACGGTACGGGCGAACTGAACTATCAGATGATGAGTCGAATAGCCCCTTCACTGGCGATATCCTCCGGACACAATTTCCTAAAAGGTTCAGGATGCCTCACGTGGAACAGATTAAAAAGGATACTAACCTGAAAGAGCATGTAAGGAGATATAAAAGCTTGATGGCCTGTTATGCTTAAACTTCCCTTAGACACTCAAGGACGTAGGTTCCAGATGGTTTGGGAAGCTTCCACCGGGCAGCATTGGTAGTTTAGACGAGTTGAGCAAGGAGTTCACCTACCAATTCCTTCGAAATGTGCACAGGAAGAAATTAGTGGCTCACCTTTGTTAGCTCAAACAAGAAAATGATGAGTCATTGAAGAAATACCTGACTCAGTTCAGTTGGGAAGTATTGGAGATTGGAAGTGTAGGGACAAAAAAGGTTCAAAAACACGGCGGAAGCGAAAAATTGGGTGGTATATTTTAAAATATTTTCCTTTAAAAGAAAGAACCTTAACCCTAGATTAATTGACATATAATTAAAAGTATCGTATTTTTTTCTCGTGACAATTGAACTAGCGTCGAAATGAATCAGCAAGATCTTCCAATCCATTCACGAACGTGAATCACCTAGGAGTGTGGGCTCCCTTTCTTTAATAGTATACCTGAGGATGAAACAAACAAAATATTCTTCTTTGTTAGTCAGAATAATCCTCCAAGATAAAACCCAAGAACGTCCGGTCACTTGTGAATTATCAATCTATCTGATTGAAACTCGCATGAACCCGATTCAATTTTGTACACAAAATCCTTTTGATGTAAAGGATACTAGTGTACTATCGAAAACAAAAACGTTCCCCTTTTCTCTTCTCTTTGGCCGAATTCAATACACAATATCTATGAGTTGGCCGAATTTTTTCTCTCAAAATTCTCTAGTTTGGCCGAAATTTTCAACCAAAAATTATATATTTGGCCGAAATTAATTGGTGTATATATAGGTATACAAATCCTTTCCTAAAGAGGATTTACTTGGTGGTCAAGAATCTTATCTCTAGGTGGATTTACTTGGTGACAAAGAATCCTTTATCAAAAAAGATTTCTTTTCCACACCAAGACTCCTAATCCAACTCAAATAGTGTATTTATTCAATAACCAATTATTGAATATAATTAAATTGTGACTAAATCAAAAACTTCCTAATAGAAATCAAATACTTCCCAATTTGACTAGATAAATAAATTCATATTATTTATCTACTTATCAAATATAGTATTTGATACTTATCATATTACCAACAATAATATGACTCTAGGAGACCATCTCCTACTAGGAAAAAGATTTTGACTTTTAATTAAATAATTAATTAATTTCCTTTTAATTAAATAATAAAATAAAAACAATCTATTAGACTAATAAATAGTTCCTTGCCGCCCAAGCCAATATATAAGGGCCAATAATGTTTTTTTTTATTAAATCTATTGGACCTTAATAAAAAGTCCACATGTAAACTAGACACATTCTTACTAAAAGAAACAAGTTCACATGCCTTAATACAATTCTAGATGGACCCATAAATTGGTCCGGTAGAATATATCAAGTGATCCATGCAAGTTCGTGTGAATTGTGGATCTTGGCGGGCTATCTAAATTTAAGCTCCAATAGACATAACCTAATCACAATCAACAAATGATTCACTTAGGTTCGATCTATTAATTTTAGTTCATTCCACTAAAGAACTAAAATTGAACTCTTAAATAACAATAGAATAAGGTAATATTACTCATTCATACCCTAGACAATCTTAATGGAGATAGTGTATCCTCGTGAAGAATATCAGTAATCGCCAAGAGCTCATAGACTGCCTATAGCTCTCCAAGTTACCATATTTACCCATATGACCACATTTTGAACTTGGATATTTTGACTTGTCCAGAAACCATATTTCAATAGACACTATTGAAAACTTAACGTTAAGATTTAATATCCAATACCTCAAAACATCCATATGATGATATTCTACTCTCATTTAATAAATGGAGCCACGATGTCCATATCTATAAATGAAGTCCTCTATCGATTAACAAATGAATACTACCAAAATATCGAGGATAGACTATGCTATATAATCGTACTCCTTGATAGCTCAAATGATAACACTTGCAACCATAAGTCCATCATTTATCTCAGGAATGAGATAGACTCTCTGATTGTCTTCAAGTGAAAACTTTTATCCATTTTCGGTTCTGGATAAAGTATTTCACTATTATCCTATTCAATGCACCCAGTGCACTAGATTCTTTAGCCTAAAGACACCACACTTTGATGATTTTAGACTTATCATAACACATTTGATCCCACTCAAATGCTAGCAAAAGAATCTACAACTTTACCAAGATAAAGACGCCCAACCTTTATCTTAAGTTGTGAATATTATTCAAGACTAACTAAAGAATTGTGTCTCTCTCATACATATCCAGATGTACGAACAATTCTTCTGACCTTATGATTATTTACTTTTGACAATTATAATAATTAAACTATAAATGCTATAAGATTTGTTAAACTATAAATCATTTTAGCAATATGAAAAGATTGTCAAATACATTATTACACTCTTGCTATTGAGCATAATCCTAACAATCTCCCACTTGCTCTATAGCAAATGTGCCATATCTCTCATCCCCATGTTCTCTGTGGAAGAGCCTTTGTGAAGGGATCCGCTAGATTTTCTGCTGACGCGATCTTCGTAATCGTCACGTCACCCATATGCATAATTTCCCTTAGAAGATGATACTTTCTTTCAATGTGTTTGCCTCACTTATGACTTCTTGGTTCTCTCGAATTAGGCACTGCTCCACTATTGTCACAATAGATAGTGATCTGCTTATTCGCATCAGGAACCACTTCCAAGTCAATCAAGAATTGGCGGAGCTAAACAGCCTCTTTAGCAGCTTCGCATGCAGCCACATACTCAGCTTCCATGGTGGAATCAGCAATACATGATTGCTTGATACTCCTCCATATGACTTCCCTTCCTCCAAGTGTAAACACAGATCCTGATGTTGATCTTCTAGAGTCAGAAAGGTGATCAAACCAAATCCAAGGGAAATACACCAACTACACTCCATTGAATAAGAAACAGGATGAAATCCTCACAATCTTGGAAGAGAAGAACTTGTTAAAAGAACCACCGAGGCAATCGAAGTATGCTCTCAGAGATACGACTAAGTATTGTCGTTTCCACAAGGAGAATGTGCATGAAACCTCGAAGTGTTTCCAACTGAAGGACCACATCGAGACCCTTATCCGTGAGGGATACCTGAAAGACATCATCCTTAAAACGACTGATCACATAGGTAACCAAGAAAAGGCCTAGGAAAAAAATCAAGAAAAGAAGCCGAGCCTGAAAGAGGTCGAGGATAAAGAAGCAATACATACCTAAAATTCTCTTAATATTATAGTATCAAATATACCTATAGGGGGTGAATAGGTATATCCTCCAAATTCTTGCAAGTTATTTTTCTTCACAAGATATACAATTTCACAAGCAAGCTTTTAACAAGTATATTGATTCAAGAAGACAATATGAATTCAATAAAGCAATGAATGAATCAATACAAATTTAAAGCAAGAAAAGATAATAAAAACAAAAATCAACACAAGATGTTTTTAAGTGGTAAAACCTCAAAATAAGGAAACATCCACGGGTTGATACCACAACCACCGGCAAAAGTAATTCACTATGACAAAAAGGCGTTACACACTCAAGAGGCAATCAACACAAGTTTCACGCTATAAGCTATCAACACCTACTTTACCCTCGGGCCTAGTGAACTTACTATGCCAACTTGCTCAACTATCCGGATCACCCCAATCCTAGTCGAGACTTCCATGCACAAATTGAAGATCCCTTCTCTAAACATGTGACTTCCGCTGCTTGGCTATCCGGATTACCCCAAGCCTAGCCAGGTCTTACAATGCTCAACTATCCAAGTCACTTCGACTCTAGTCGAGACTTCTAATGCACAAATTGAAGATCCCTTCTCCAAAATGTGACTTCCAATGCTCAAGTTAATGCTTCACTCACTTCAACAAGAGACTTCCAACCTCTTAACAAGGCAAATGATCTAGGTGGATGTAAATGATGCTAACACAAGCAAATAGAGCAAGTTGATCAAACACACTCTATGAAGATTTAGTATACGCACAAATCAAGCTCACAAGCAAATGTAACTAATTCTTATGAACATACGATTAGAGATCTAGATTAGGCATTCAAAATCATCCACAAAAATATCTAGAAACCTAAACATGTCAATCAAAGCTAGAACAACAAGTTTTCAATAGAAATCACAAGACTAGTTTTGAAATCAAGTGAACAAGTTAACACTTGAAGTTTTCACCATATTCAACAACCAAAACCAAAAATCAAGAACTAGGTTATGAGAAAACAAAATCACAATCAAAAGATTCTAGTTTTTAAAACATGTGATCAAATGTAGAAATCAACAATTAAGATCAAATACACAAAATAGATTCTAGATTTAACTTCATGTTCTTCAAGATTAGCAAAATGATATTCAATCAAAGAATGAACTAATCTTGAAACTAAATCAAACAAATCCTAAAAATGGAATCAAAATCTGTTAATAGCCAAAATTGGCTAACGACCAAAGGAAAATTTTCCACCTCCCAGACCTGGTTCCATGCCCGAGAGTTTCCACCAGGAGACCTCTCTATCCAGAGCCGAACTACGATACCACCCCAGGAACAAGGACGGGCTCCGGAAACATCCGGGATAGAGCCCGGAACGATTAGATCTAGCCCGCATCACCAAAGCTAGAAGCTCCCCGAAGTCGAGGTCACCTCGCAAACGCTCCAGAGACTCGCCTGTACCTCGATTAACACAGAAGAATGTCCCTAGAAGGCCGTACCTAGCTTCGAAAGGTCAGGGGAAGCCACACCTAGCTTCGAAAGGGTCAAGGGAAGCAAGACCTGGCTCCAAGCTGGATGAAGGAAGGCCGCACCTAGCTTCGAAAGGTCAGGGAAAGCCACACCTAGCTTCGAAAGGGTCAAGGGAAGCCAGATCCGGCTCCAAGCTGGATGAAACTTCTCAGATATCAAGGTCAGAACACTAATCAACCTCACTGGTTGGTGCACCACACCATGCCATATTCAACGACCGCTATAAAGAATCATGCTGAAAGGATATAAGGGATACACTGAATCATATCTGGAAACGTTACCTATATGCAGAACAAGTAATAGAATCCAAAAAGAAAATAAGCTGATCTCCACCACGATACTCTCAATTCGGCAAAGTCAATGACATTAAAACGAGAAATCCCGCCTGATAAGGAGGGGAGAGACTGAGAAAATCAAGGGGAGAATCAGTCTGTTTGACCTACAAACTATGTATAAATAGTAAAGAAAGAAAATGAAAAAAGAGGAGACTACTATTCGACAGGCATACGACAAACATTCAACTATACCCTAATGCCTTGGTCGGGCTACCACCCCCAAGAAAGATCTGAGTGTATGAGCATAGTTGCCCTCCAGATCTCGAAACCAGGAAATAGCTCGATAGCCCTTCTAATGCCTTGGTCGGGCTACCACCCCTAAGAAGGATCTGAGTGTAAGAGCATAGTTGCCCTCCAGATCTCGAGACCAGGAAATAACTCGACAGCCCTCCTAATGCCTTGGTCGGGCTACCACCCCCAAGAAGGATCTGAGTGTAAGAACATGGTTTCCCTCCAGATCTCGAGACCAGGAAATAGCTCGATAGCCCTCCTGATGCCTTGGTCGGGCTACCACCCCCAAGAAGGATCTGAGTGTAAGAGCATAGTTGCTCTCCAGATCTCAAAGACTAGGAAATAGCTAAGTAGCCCTCCTGATGTCTTGGTTGGGCTATCACCCCATATAAATATATATATATATATATAATGTTTGCTTTCGTGTGCAGGATCAAAATCATCATAATTCCCTAAACGAATCTTAATTGTTGCTACAGATGCTACTTTGGATCCCATTCAAGACCGGAAATAAAATAGGAGTTCTCAAAAACGATTCGATTTCTCATTAAGGACAAGGGGAGCCTATCCCCCGATAAGGCTACATCCACCAAATAGGGAGCCCAACCCCCGAACTCGCGCTACAAAAAAAAAAGGAAAAGCTGATAAGGGCAAAACGGGGCGCCCACCCCCTTTTCCGAGCGATCAAAAACAAGTCATGATGAACTGCTTCAAGCCTTGTGACTCTCTTGGCTCCCTTCCCCTGGCCCTCCTCCTTCTTGCTGACCCCCATCATCAACCCCCTCTACAGATAGCTGTCCATCGGGGTTATCCTTGCCGACCGCTCCTCCATTTAGAGGCTCCATCGGTTGATCAGCAGGATCTTCATCTAAAACCTCATTTATCACATCCATAACCTCAGGCGGGATAGCCGCGTCAAGAAAGGCAGCCATGGACCCCGTCTAGCTCCTATCGACTTCTATCTCTGTTAAAGGGGGATCCTCAGACGGGCTCCTAACCTCTTCACCAGCCCCCAAATGGTCCTCCTCGGATCGAGAGGACATCACCTTACTGGAAGACTCCCCAGGACCTGAGGTGGTAAAGGTAGGAAGAGAGAATTGAGGATCTGTCTGAGCGGGCTGCTTCCCAGCTCCGGTTTGGCTCGAAGGGACCACCTTGTCACCTTCAGGGCGAGATATCTCGGCCTCCTTGAGCATTATTTTCTGTCTATAATAGCCAGCAATGGATGACAAATCAAAGGGAGGAGGAAGAGCTTCCGCTGCGTGAAAGGAAGCATAGAAATACCCATCGCTGAAGGAGGTCTACGCATCAGCTTACAGCTTGGTCACCTGAGTAATCAGAGACTGGTTCTCGAGGTCCAACTTCTTAGCCTCAGATCTCCACGAATCCCGCTGCCTAGCCCACCGAAGAGATTGAAGACGCTCTTGATCATAAGATTGCTTCATCCTCTCATGATCACAGCGAAGCTCAGCCATCTCGGGCTCGACTTTTCCCTGGCTGGAAGTCACCTCTTCCACTAAAGACCAAGCCTGCTTGAGCAGTTTCCTGGCTTTCTCGGCTTCAGCTTCGGCTTTTACAGCCCGATCGCGGAGGAGGGCTACCTGCTGGCCTATCGCAATGTTAAACTTGAAGGCCTACAAAATACAGAACCCGAGTTAGAAACTGAACGAATTAACAAGAGTAGCACGAAGGAAGTACAATTACCTCAGCTAAAATAGCAGACCCCTTGGTTATAAGGACGTCCACAGGCATGAAAGCCATCTTAGAGATCCCGCCACATAGGCAGGACGCTATGAATTGATCCAGGACCTCATCCCGCCCTGTCGAGCTCGACTGAAGCCGGGAGCGGCTGGAAGGAACCTTCACGACACCTTTCCCAGAAGTGATGCCTTTCCCAGAAACCTCCGAAGCTTTGGTTGTTGGAAGCACATCGGAATTAGGTGTTTGAGTCGAAGGGGTAACAACTTTAACAGCCACGGTCGAAGGGACAGAAGCAGTCGGGCCAACCACCTGGGGAGCTTTACCCAAAGCCCGGAAAGCCCGCGAGGCAAGAGTGGCCATCTTAGACCCAGCCGGAGAGATAGACGAAGCCAGAGCAGGTTCGACCCTGGAGGAGGGAAGAGAAACTCCACCTTGAGGATAGCGTGAGACATGACGGGTGGCTGGTTCCATGACAAAAACTGTGAATAAGCAGATTAAGAAAGAGAATGTTAGAACCAAGCTGAGCAATAAGGCGAAACAACTCAATGACACTTACGAGGAATAGCGTCTGAAATCTGTAAATATTTGTTCACCCTACGAGGATCAAAAGCTTCAGCAGTAGGGAACTTTGGATTCAAATAATTCCGGTATAGAATAGCCTTTAAAACAGCTTCGGACTCAGAAGGCAGGGAGTTCCGATCCCAGGAGGGCTTATCACTGAAAGTTATGGGAACCTCGAATTCATGCCCTCCGATGAAAATCGAGCTCCCCCAGTCATCCCCCGCCAGGATCCATTCTTCTTTCCACGCGGGGTCCTTCTTCGAGGCACCAGGAGCGATGAAGTTGAGCTTGTTCTTGGCCTTGGCATAGAACTGGCGTCGAGGAGCCCCAGACAAGCTCCCGATCTGGAAGAGATAGGCCAGCTCCTCTGCACCCGGCTCCCTCGTCACCTTACTCATCTGGCATTGTTCCCTCCATAATACAAGGAAACCAATCAGATGCCTCCAGAAGCCAAGCATCAACTGGAGGGGAGCGAGTTGGAAGGCGTTCAGAGCCCGCCGAAAGGTCGGGTGGAGGGGAAGCCTGACCCCGTTCTCAAGAGCGGCCACATGAATAAGGTTCGACCTGAAAGCCCATGAGGCAAGAATGGCCATCTTAGACCCAGCCGGAGAGATAGACGAAGCCAGAGCAGGTTCGACCCCAGAGAAGGGAAGAGAAACTCCACCTTGAGGAGAGCGTGAGACATGACGGGTAGCCGGTTCCATGACAAAAACTGTGAATAAGCAGATTAAGAAAGAGAATGTTAGAACCAAGCTGAGCAATAAGGCGAAACAACTCAATGACACTTACGAGGAATAGCGTCTAAAATCTGCAAATATTTGTTACCCTACGAGGATCAAAAGCTTCAGCAGTAGGGAACTTCAGATTCAAATAATTCCGGGCTAGAATAGCCTTTAAAACAGCTTCGGACTCAGAAGGCAGGGAGTCCAGATCCCATGAGGGCTTATCACTGAAAGCCGTGGGAACCTCGAATTCATGCCATCCGATGAAAATCGAGCTCCCCCAGTCATCCCCCGCCAGGATCCATTCTTCTTTCCACGCGGGGTCCTTTTTCGAGGCACCAGGAACGATGAAGTTGAGCTTGTTCTTGGCCTTGGCATAGAACTGGCCTCGAGGAGCCCTAGACAAGCTACCGATCTGGAAGAGATAGGCCAGCTCCTCTGCACCCGGCTCTCTCATCACCTTACTCATCTGGCATTGTTCTCTCCATAATACAAGGAAACCAATAATACAAGGAAACCAATCAGATGCCTCCAGAAGCCAGGCGTCAACTGGAGGGGAGCGAGCTGGATGGCGTTAAGAGCCTGCCGAAGGGTCGGATGGAGGGGAAGCCTGACCCCGTTCTCAAGAGCGGACACATGAATCGGAAGCACGCCTTTAGAGGGATTGAAGAACTCGTAATTTTTGGGAGGCACCGAGATGGATACGCTGTCGGGGATGCCGAACTATGACCTCAAGAGATCAATCGACACCGGGTCCACGGTGGAATCTGGGACAACCCGAAAATCGTAAGGAGGGAGCCTCTCCACAAGGGGACCAGGAGCCGAGACCCGACGCTCCCCCGCGGTGCCACCGTCTGCTTCTTTGTCGAAGTCATCATCGACGATATCCAAAGGGTGGTCGGGATGGTTGGAGAACCCAGTCCCGATGGATACATTCCTACTTGGCCGCCGACGTTGCGAGGTGGGCGGGGAATCATCGCCGTCAAAACTCCTCCTAGCCCGCTTCCCCAGAGTAAGACTGACGACCTCCTCACCGTCGAGTATGGAATCAGCTGAGTCGCGACTGTTTTTCGACATTGTAAAAGCCAAGAAGGATGAAGAATGAAGAAATAAGCAAGCTTGGAGGAAAGGCTATGGAAATATTTCTCAGCAAAAAATTTTTTTAGCTCGAAGAGATGTGAGGAAGATGAGGAGGAAAATAGACATATATATAGGCAGGAGAGCAACAGCACGAGCTACCGAGATACGCGTCTGGTAACGGTAAAAAATCGACTACAGTAACGTAACCGGATTAAACTCAACAGCAGGCTAATCATCTCACGCCACATCACTTACGCAGTTAAGAGGAAGATCTCCCCAAGATTCTGGTAAGGGTAAAAAATCTCGGGAACTGCCGTAACGCAATCAGATTAATGCGAAGTTAAATTAGTCGGTTCGCATCACGTCACTCAAATGAAGAAATTTCCCCAATATTTTGGTAACGGTAAAAAGAGGAAGATTTCCCAAATAAAGTAAAAATCTGACCCCAACCCCGAGCTCGACGTCTGGTGTTCAAGTCAGAGGGGACTTCTGTTAATAGCCAAAATTGGCTAAGGACCAAAGGAAAATTTTCCACCTCCCAGACCTGGTTCCATACCCTAGATTTTCTACCAGGAGACCTCTCTATCCAGAGCCGAACTACAATACCACCCCAGGAACAAGGACGGGCTCCGGAAACATCCAGGATAGAGCCCGGAATGATCAGATCTAGCCCGCATCACCAAAGCTAGAAGCTCCCCAAAGTCGAGGTCACCTCGCAAACGCTCCAGAGACTCGCCTGTACCTCTATTAACACAGAAGAATGTCCCTAGAAGGCCGCACCTAGCTTTGAAAGGTCAGGGGAAGCCACACCTAGCTTCGAAAGGGTCAAGGGAAGCCAAACCTGGCTCCAAGCTGGATGAAGGAAGGCCACACCTAGCTTCGAAAGGTCAGGGAAAGCCACACCTAGCTTCGAAAGGGTCTAGGGAAGCCAGATCCGGCTCCAAGCTGGATGAAACTTCTCAGATATCAAGGTCAGAACACTAATCAACCTCACTGGTTGGTGCACCACACCATGCCATATTCAACGACCGCTATAAAGGATCATGCTAAAAGGATACGAGGGATACACTGAATCATATCTGGAAACGTTACCTATATGCAGAACAAGTAATAGAATCCAAAAAGGAAATAAGCTGATCTCCACCACGATACTCTCAATTCGGCAAAGTCAATGACATTAAAACGAGAAATCCCGCCCGATAAGGAGGGGAGAGACTGAGAAAATCAAGGGGAGAATCAGTCTATTTGACCTACAAACTATGTATAAATAGAAAAGAAAGAAAATGAAAAATAGAAGACTAATATTCGACAAGCATACGACAAACATTCAACTATACCCTAGAGAGAAATTTGTATATCATACACGTTCAATAAAGAAAATATTATTATTCTCTTTTGGATGTTAAACTGTATCATTGTTCTTTTATTGTTCTTGATCATTTTGAAACACATTGTTGACATATACGATCAATCTTGGCCACCACCTACGTGGTAGTGGTCTTGAGGGTGTTAACTGAGATTCCTCACCTTGAGCAAAATTTCCGTTAACAAAATCATTCTAAACATTTCTTTCAACTCATATGTTAACAGAAAATATGTTCAGGGTGAGAAATCTCAATTAACACCCCCGAGACCACTACCACGTAAGTGGTGGCCAAGGTTGAATGTATGTTTGACAGTGCTTAGTAAAATGACAAGAAATATTGGTACTATTATCCGCCAAAGAGAATCAAAAATGCTTTCTTTATTAATAGTGTGTGATATACAGATCTCTCTCAAATTGCTCTCAATTTCTCTAGGGTGTAGTCGGGTTCTTGTCGTATGCCTGTCAAAAAGTAGATCCTCTTTCTGAAGGCCGAAGTCCTCCTTTTATACATTGTCTTCATAGGTTAAACTAACTAATTCTCCCCTTGATTTTCTCAATCCCTTCCCTCCTTATCGGACGGGATTTCTCATTTAATGTCATTGACTTTGCATTAATTGCTGAGTTGAGAATATCTTGGTGGAGATTAATTTGTTTCCTGTTTGGACTCTATTACTTGTTCTGTACGTATGTAATATCTCAAGATATGATCTAGTGTATCTTCATGTCTTAGTAGCATGATCCCTCATAGGGGTCGTTGAATATGGTATATATTGCCTTGTATGGTGAGGTATATCAGATAGTGAGGTCGATCAGTGTCTTAGCCCCGATATTCAGGAGCTTAGTCTAGCCAGGAGCTAGGTCTGACCTCTTTTGATCTTTTGGAGCTAAATGTGGCCTCCTACAGACACCCCTCTATGTCAGCGGGGTATAGGCGAGCTTCTGGAGAGGTTGCTAGGTAATCCCGACTTTAGGGGGTTTCCTTGTTTCAGGTTTGGTGATGCGGGCTCGATCTGATCGAGTCGGGCTCTACTCCGGATGTTTCTGGATCCCGTCCTTATTTCTGTGGGGCGGTATCGTAGCTCAGCTTCGGGTAACATGGTCTCCTATTAGATAACCTCGGGCTTGGAGCTAGACTAAGAGGGTGGAAAATTTCCCTTTGGTCCCTAGCCAAATTTGGCTATTAACAGAAGTCCCCTCTGACTTGAACACCGGTTATCGAGTTTGGGGTTGGAGTCAGATTTTCTATTTTATTTGGGAAATTTTTCCTTCTTTACCGTTGGCAGAATCTTGGGGGAATCTTCACATTAACTGCGCGAGTGACGTGGCGGGAGCTGATTGATTTATTTCTGAGTTACTCCGGCTGTGTTACGGTAGTCTCCGAGATTTTAGGTGATCTTAACAGAAAATCTCGACGGCTCATGCTGCTGCCCTCTTGCCTATATATACTTGTTTATCTCAACGTCTTCCTCATATCTTTCGAATTTCAAATTTTCCCAAGATAAAATTTCTCTCAAGCATATCTTTTTCTTCATTCATCATCCCCACCGACTTCATTCCATCATGTCGAAAACAAGTCACGACTCTATTGATTCCATTGTTGACGGCGAGGAGGTCTTTAGCCTTTCCCCTAGAAAATGGGCAAGGAGAAGCTTAGATAGCGATGATTGTCCACCCAATCCACAACGTCGGCGGTCGAACAGGAACGTGTCCATTGGGACCGGGTTTTCTAATCATCCCGACCATCCTCTGGATCTAGCCGATGATGATTCCGATAAAGAGGTTGGCGGTGACACCGCAGGGGAGCATCAAGTCCCGGCTACCGGCCCCCCTTTGGAGAGGCTTCCTCCCTATTTGTTCCTCTCTTCAAGACCAACAATTTCGTCTTTTGAAAATCTAAAAACGTAGTTGATTTGAGAGAGTTATGGTGTTTGGAAGTTGAGAAAATGAGAGAAAATTTCTACACAATTTTTTCACTCAACACCATTGTTTGAAAATAAGAGGGAAAATGCTATATAAATGAGAGGAAAAGAGAGGCTTTTCAACCAACCAACAGGAGGCAGCCACCTCTACTTCCCGTGTAGGCATATGGCCTCCACGGGGGCAGAATGCAGCCCTTCCCGTGGAGGCCACGGGCCTCGACGGGGAGAGTTGCTTGGCTCCCCTATTTTGCCTTCTAAACTCCCCTCGCGCACTGTTTTGTTCTTCGATCGTTCTCTGGCCTTCGAACTCCGAATTCTAATCTATTTTTTTGATTTCAAACCAGGACTCCCTCATGTACAAAATATGTCAAGACAACTTTCTCAAAAAATATGGAATTCAACTTGAAAAACAAGGACGAAAACCATGTACGATAAAACCATGGAAAGTTTCCCAACTTCCTAGTTTGAACTCGAACTTTAATGAATGAGTAACCGAAGCAACCGAAACTCAATGAGACATAATATAAGCTCAAATTCAAGTTCAATAACATAAAAATACTAACAAACATGAACACATAAGTATGTCGTTTCCTAGATATAGTCCTAGAACATGCAAGTTTACAAAAATTGTCAAAATAAGTCTAATGCATGTGCATACTTCAACAAGTGTGTGAATGTGTTATACAAATTTTGCACAATGATGCAGGGACACATATGAATGCAATATGTGTGTGTGCCATTAAATTTTGCATAATGATACAGGGAAATAAATGTTATGAAATGTGTGTGTGCCGTAACGCCTTGCAAGAGGAAGAAAGATCTCGATACCTTAACATCCAAGAATGCACCTTTCCTCTTGAAGACAAGCTTTGCATGAGAAGTTGCTTTTCTTCTTTGAAGCTTGTTCCAATCACAAACCACCTAAGCAACCAAACATTACAAAGAAAGAGAATTTTGTTATGGAATCAAGCCAACACAAATCTAAAACCTAACAATACCATCTTTGGAGGACCTTCGACGGGGAAAAGCAACAAGGAGAGAATGAAGGAAGTCCAAGAAGCTATGGAAGCAAGAAGAGATTTGGATGTGAATTCGGTAGAACCCGATCCTAAGAGGATCAAAGAAGGATGGGACCCCATAATATTCACTAAGGTCGACTCCCACGGAGTAGACGTCAGGCCGAACAATGTACTCGTTATAAGTGCTCGGATCGGGCATAGAGATGTGCACTGGATATTAATTGACAATGGGATTTCAGCGGACATACTGAGTGTAGGAGTATATGATCAGCTAAGATATGATCGATGGGACCTGCAGCCTTTACATACCCCATTCTAAGGATTTGAAGGAGTAGAGGTAAGGTCACTTGGAACTTTGAAGTTGCCCGTGAAGATAGGGGAAGCACCCTGCCAGAAAATAGTGCTACTAGACTTCGTGGTGGTAGACGCTGAAAAGTGGCCCTACAACGGCCTTTTGGGCTGACTATTCCTAAACAAAACCAAGACCGTCACGGTGACTCACACCCTTATGATGAAATTTTCGACAGAGTTGGGTGTAGGGGTGATCAAAGGGTCCCAGGAGATGGCCAGAAGGGCAAACCTTTCAGTTTACAGAGATAGAGCAGAAAAAGAAGATCAACATGTGTACATGGTGCATAGGGTCAACCAGGGAGCGGATGAGTCCGAAGCCCAAGCGAAAGTACCTGAAGGGTTTGGGCTCAACCCCTAGGAAGACCCCGAGGAGATGAAAACCGAGCCAGTAATGTCGATAATACTGGATGATGGCAAGCCGAATAAAGTAGTTCAAATAGGAGCAAACTTACCTGAAAAAGCTAGAATCGGTTTGACCCACTTACTGAGGGAGTATAAGGATTTGTTCGCCTGGAGTCATGAGGATATACCGAGGATAGATACTGGAGTTATATCTCACCACTTAGCAGTGGCCCAAGATGCAAACCCAGTAATCCAAAAAAGGTGGCTCTTTAATCCTGGGATGAGCGCAGCTATCAAAGAAGAGGTGAAGAAATTGCTCGCTGCAGGGTTAATTCGGGAAGTCAAGTACCCAAAGTGGGTGGCAAACGCCGTCTTGGTGAAAAGGAAGAATAAACATTGGCGAATGTGTGTGGACTTCATCGACTTGAACAAGGCCTGTCCGAAAGATAGCTTTCCTCTCCTGAGGATCGATCAGTTGGTGGATACAACAGAAGGACATAAGCTACTCAGCTTCTGAACGCTTACTCAGGGTATAACCAGATCCATATGCACAGGCCAAATGAGGAGAAAACAGCATTCACGACTGACCAAGGTTTGTACTGTTATACTGTAATGTCATTCGGACTAAAGAATGCAGGTGCCACCTATCAGAGGCTTGTGAACAGTATTTTCTCTCAGAAAATAGGGAGAAACGTGGAAGTGTACGTGGATGATATGTTGACCAAGAGCGTCACAGCGGAAAAGCACACCTTGGATTTAAGAGAGACTTTCGATGTGCTAAGGAAATATAAAATGAAGCTCAACCCTAGCAAGTGTCTATTCAGAGTTCCCTCAGGAAAATTCCTTAGATTCTAAGTCCATCAGCGAGGAATCGAAGTTAACCAAAAAAGATCTAAGCCCTCACCAATATCGCTTCGCCAAAGACACTAAAAGAAGTCCAAAGGCTGACTGGGTGTATCGCCTCTCTTAACAGATTCATATCAAATTCAACTGACAAATGTGCCCCATTTTTCAAGGCCATCAAGAAAGGAAAGGGACTCGAATGGAATGAAGATTGTGAAAGAGCTTTCCAGGGGCTAAAAGAGTACCTGGCCCGAGCACCGATTCTCTCAAAACATCTTGTCGGAGAAACCCTGTACCTCTACCTCTCCCTTTCAGAGGTAGCCACCAGTTCTGTTCTGGTGAAAGAGGAGGATAGCGTCTAGAAACCAGTGTACTACACCAGCAAAGCCCTACTACCTGCCGAGACAAGATAGTTACATACTGAGAAGATGGCCCTTGCCCTAGTTGTAGCAGCAAGAAAACTAAGACCCTACTTTTAGGCTTACAAAGTGGAGGTGTATACTGATTGCCCGCTCAAGCAGATTCTATAGAAACCAGAAGTATCTGGTAGATTGACCAAGTGGGCGATAGAATTAAGCAAATTCGACATTGCATTCATCCCAAAGGCCTCGCATAAAGGGCAAGCGGTAGCCGACTTTGTAGCCGAATTCACCCAACCAGATGTGGAAGTAGCTTGGATGGTTTAGGAGAATCGCGTGACGACCATTTTATGGAAACTTCATGTAGACGGCTAGTCAAACACCCATGGCAGCAAGGCAGGACTGGTAGTAACCTCCCAGGAAGGGGACTCTGTAGAATGTGCCATGAGGTTTGACTTCAAAGCAACTAACAATCAAGCAGAGTACGAAGAGCTACTGGCCGGACATAGAGTGTGTGTAGCTTTGGGAGCAGATGAAGTTGAGATCTTCAGTGATTCTAAGGTAGTAGTCAACCAAGTCTTGGATGAATACCAAGCAAAGGATGAGCACATGATTGGTTACTTGGCAGCAGCAAAGGAATTGCTTAAGCGGTTCAAAATATACAAAATTACTCAGATCCCCCGGGAGGAGAATGACAAAGCAAATGCATTGTCCAAGCTGGCATCCGCAACAACCTGCATAAGGCTAAAAACTATACTAGTAGCTCACTTGGCTCGACCAAGCATAGCCGAGCAAGAGAAACTGACAGTGGCTGAGATCCAAGCAGGGTCGGATAGTTGGATGATGCCCATTAAAAGATATCTCCAAGATGACGTCTTACTAGAGGACACCTCGAAGCAAAGCGGGTCAAGTATAGGTCAACCAGATACAACATCATTAATAGGGAATTGTACAAAAAAGGATTTTCAAAGGCATTACAGAGATGTGTTGAAGCCGAAGAAGCTGAAAGAATTCTGAAAAGTATCCATATAGGTGTTTGCGAGAATCAAACTGGGGGTAAGAGCTTGGCACACAAAGTGCTCAGGTAAAGATTCTATTGGCCAACATTGTTCGCAGATGCTCATGAATTCTCGGAAAGCTGTGGAACATGTCAGAAGATTGCTAATGATATTCGATAGCCACCTGAATTACTCTAAAGCCTCACATCTCCTTGGCCATTCCCTATGTGGGGTCTGCATCTTATAGGACCAATGTCTACCAGAGTAAAATGAGGAGCGAAGCATGCAATAGTTACAGTAGACTACTTCACCAAGTGGGCAGAAGCAGAGGCTCTGGTACACATTACCGAGGTGAATACAACAAGCTTCGTGAAGGAAAATATATTGTACAGGTTTGGGATCCCAAGTACTATCATCACAGACAACGGTACTCAGTTCAACAATGCAAAGTTCAAGAAGTTGTGCAAGGAGTACAATATCTCGAACTACTATGCCTCCCCCGCTCATCCTCGGACTAATGGACAAACTGAAGCAATAAACAAGATAATCAAGCACACCCTAGAGTCAAAACTGGATGCAAAGAAAGGAATTTGGGTAGATAAGCTTCACAAGGTGTTATGGGCATACAGAACAACCCCGAGAACTGCAACAGGAGAGACTCTTTTCTCCTTAGCTTTCAGAACCGAAGTGATAATCCTAGTGGAAACATCTTTCACTTCCCCAAGAGTCCAGTTGTATGATCCTGAGCATAATGCAAACATGTTGTTCCAAAATTTGGATAAACTGGAAGAAAGAAGACACTTGTCACAGATCCAGAATGCAGCATACCAGCAAAGAGTCGCAAGGTACTACAACTCTCACATTCGGGTACGCAGATTCTAGATTGGGGACCTTGTACTGAGAAGGGTAACACTCAACACAAGAAATAAAGCAGCAGGATCATTGGCCAATAAGTGGGAAGGGTTGTATGTGATAGACGGCATAGCAGGATATGGGGCATACCTGATTGCCCGACCAGATGGGGTAATTCTGCCCAGACCATGCAATGCCCAGTACCTGAAGAAATTCTTTTGAAGCTAAAACCTTCAGTGCAAAAACATATGATAATAAGAACATATGATAAAAACATATGATAAGAACATATGATAATAAGAACATATAATAAGGACTCGGGCGCTATGAAACTGTGAAGGGCGGATGGAAAGTGCCCGAGGGGCTACGAAACTGTATTAGCGTGCCCGCCGGGCTAGCTAGGTGCCAAGGCACCTAGTAGCCAGAATAGGCAAACCCGAGGCACCATACCATCTGGAAAACTACTCGTGGCGCAGCCTAGGAAACCTCATTGAGATGCACAACTGTGTTGGTCGGTAAATACTACCCCAACGATTCGGTCAAACTCCTGTAACAGATAAAACCAGAAGACGTCCTTGGTCACTTATGCAGGGACCTGGGTGTATGATCATGGTAAGCATTGATGTAACACTTAGGTAAGAAAATCCTCAAAAAAACCAAAGAGTATTTGGAAAGCCAAAAGCACTGAATGCATAATGATCAAAAAATTGACAATTTCATACCGCTGAATATTTACAAAAGGTATGCCTTAGAGTAGGTAGAATACATTTACAAGTATAATATATGCAGGATGATTGTATGGAGAAGGATGGGTACTGCTAGTGCCACCTTCCTTGTTAGACACCATCTCATACTCGCTGAGTAAGCTTGCGTCCGAGGGCCATCTTATCTCATCTACTTCATCGCCTATCCAAGAGATGTAGTCTCTTCCCGCAATCGAACCCACATCTGGCTCTTCGCCATTGACTCCACTTTTCTGAGATGAATGGAAAGTAGAGAAAGCACTCTCGGTAGGAACTTTGAGATGCATCGGATGAGGCTCATTGCCAATGCTTCGGCAATATGCCGGTCATTGCCTCACTTGGACTTGAAGGGCCTTTAGAGAGATATCCACGTGTTTACAGATGGATAGTTCCCAGTTAGTCTAAGCCCTTTCAGTCACCCTGTTCTTGACCTTGAAGAATTCCCCAACCGAGACCATTCCCCGTTGGAATTTGTGAAGCAGTAAAGCGTCGTAAGCTGGAGACCTCTTGAAGCGGTCCACTCCCTGAATCTCCAGCTCTAGATGAGCTTCCTTGGATAAGGCCTCAACCATAAGGGACTGGCGGTTCAAGTCTTCAACTTTCTGCTCGTAAGAGGCCTTGGCATCCCCGGGTTTCTTCTTGTCCAGAAGCATCAATTCTTTGGAAGCAGCTAGGAGATCTTTGAGAGATTTGGCTACCTTTTCAGCAACTGAAGCTCTTTGTTCAGCCTCCAGTTGGGCTGACATGCATCTATCTATAAATTCCTGATTTACTTCTAGTTTTTCTTGGCAGAGCTACTCCGTTCTGGCACAAGCCTCTTCGCTCTCTCCCAGCTCGGCCTCCAAGCGCCTAATCTTGTTCACCTGCCCAATGCTGGTGTTGAAGGCATCAGCTAGCTCAGCAACCATCTGCACAGAATGTTAGCGTCAGCAAGAAACCTAAGGCAAGACTAAACAGATTAAAAAAGTCAACTTACGTAGGTTGAGCTATTATAGAAATTTCGAAGGCGAGTGTTAACATAACCAGATCTAAATTGGCTCCATTTATCCTCACCAAAATAAGCTTGTCCTGAAACCATAGCCCTAAGTATCTCCCCAGGGGACGGGTCCACTGCTTTGTGATAAGTTTTTTTAGCCCTAAGTTTTTTTTTTACTTTGTGATAAGTTATAACATTGCATTGGAGATGCTTTTATACAAGAGAATGGAACTTACTACACAAAAAATTAAATACAGCAGTTGTATTAAATACAGTAGACCTAGGGTACAACACTAGGTTCAGCTATAGGTACAACTATAGGCACGACTGCGGGTACACTAAATCTGACATTTCTACAAAATGTTCCAACCCCCCCCCCCCCCCCCCCCCTTTTAAGCTAGTTCGAAGAAATTTATCATTACCAGTTTGCCTATAATTTCTTGAAATTGTTGCCTTGGCAGTCCTTTAGTAAGAACTTTTATGTTGAACTGGCATGTGAGCTATACTAATAGCTGCTTTGTTATCACAATAAAGTCTCATTGAACCATCACCCACCATCCTAAGCTACTTCATTACAAACCTCAACCACAAAATTTCATAAATTCTCAAAGCCATATAATTGAATTTAGCTTCAGCAATTGATCTTGCAACAACTAGTTGCATCTTGCTTCTCCAAGATAATAAGTTTCCTCCAACAAAAGTGCAATACCCAGAAGTAGATCTTCTATCACTTATTAAACCTGCATAATTTACATTGGTGTAGGTTTCTATTTCCAAATTATCATTCTTTGAAAATAAAAGTTCTTTTCCCGATGTACCATTTAGGTGTAGGGAAAAAACTGTTCAAAACGTGGCGGAAGCGAAAAATTGGGTGGTATATTTTAAAAAAATTTCCTTTAAAAGAAAGAACCTTAACCCTAGATTAATTGACATATAACTAAAAGTATCATACTTTTTTCTCGTGATGATAGAACTAGAGTCGAATTGAATCCGCAAGATCTTCCAATCCAATCACGAATATGAATCACCTAGAAGTGTGGGCTCCCTTTCTTTAATTATATACCCAAGGATGAAAACAAACAAAATCTTCTTCTTTGTTAGTCACAATAATCCTCCAAGAGAAAACCCAAGAACGTCCAGTCACTTGTGAATTATCAATCTATTTGGTTGAAACTAGCGTGAACCCAATTCGATTTTGTACACAAAATCCTTTTGATGTAAAGGATACTAGTGTACTATCGAAAACAAAAATGTTCCCCTTTTCTTATCTCTTTGGCTGAAATCAATACACAATATCTATGAGTTGGCCGAATTTTTTCTAGAGCAAAAAAAAAAACTTTTTTTTCTCTCAAAATTCTCTAGATTGGCCGAAATTTTCAACCAAAAATTATATTCTTGGCCGAAATTAATTAGTGTATATATAGGTATACAAATCCATTCCTAAAGAGGATTAACTTGGTGGTCAAGAATCTTATCTCTAGGTGGATTCACTTGGTGACAAAGAATCCTTTTTTTCAAAAAAGATTTCTTTCCCACACCAAGACTCCTAATCCAACTCAAATAGTGTATTTATTCAATAACCAATTATTGAATATAATTAAATTGTGACTAAATCAAAAACTTCCTAGTAGAAATCAAATACTTCCTAATTTGACTAGATAAATAAATTCCTATTATTTATCTACTTATCAAATATAGTATTTGATACATATCATATTACCAACAATAATTTGACTCTAGGAGACCATCTCCTACTAGGAAAAAGATTTTGACTTTTAATTAAATTAATTAATTTCAATTTAATTAAATAATCAAATAAAAACAATATATAAGACTAATAAATAGTCCCTTGCCGCCCAAGCCAATATATAAGGGTCAATATTATTATTTATTTCTATTTTATTAAATCCATTGACCTTAATAAAATGTCCACATGTGAACTAGACTAATTCTTACTAAAAGAAACAATTTCACATGCCTTAATACAATTCTAGATGGACCCATAAATTGGTCCAATAGAATATATCAAGTGAACCATGCAAGCTCGTGTGAATTGGGGATCTTGGCGGGCTATCTAAATTTAACCTCCAATAGACATAACTTAATCACAATCAACAAATGATTCAGTTAAGTTCGATCTATTAATTTTAGTTCATTCTACTAAAGAACTAAAATTGAACTCCTAAATAAAGATAGAATAAGTTAATATTGCTCATCCATACCCTAGACAATCTTAATGGAGATAGTGTATCCTCGTGAAGAATACCAGTAATCGCCAAGAGCTCATAGACTGTCTATAGCTCTCCAAGTTACCATATTTACCCATATGACCACATTTTGAACTTGGATATTTTGACTTGTCCAGAAGCCATATTTCAATAGACACTATTGAAAACTTAACGTTAAGATTTAATATCCAACACCTCAAAACATCCATATGATGATATTCTACTCTCATTTAATAAATGGAGCCACGATGTCAATATCTATAAATGAAGTCTTCTATCGATTAACAAATGAATACCATAAAAATATCGAGGATAGACTATGATATATAATCGTACTCATTGATAGCTCAAATGATAACACTTGCAACCATAAGTCCATCATTTATCTCAGGATTGAGATAGACTCTCTGATTGTCTTCAAGTGAAAACATTTAACCATTGACGGTTCTGGATAAAGTATTTCACTATGATCCTATTTAATGCACCCAGTGCACTAGATTCTTTTGCCCAAAGACACCACACTTTGATGATTTTAGACTCATCATAACACATTTGATCCCACTCAAATGCTAGCAAAAGAATCTACAACTTTAACAAGATAAAGGTGCCCAACCTTTATCTTAAGTTGTGAATATTATTCAAGACTAACTAAAGAATTGTGTCTACCTCATACATATCCAGATGTACGAACAATTCTTCTTTCCTCATAGTCATTTGACCTTAGGATTATTTACTTTTGACAATTATAATAATTAAACTATAAATACTATAAGATTTGTTAAACTAGAAATCACTTTATTAATATGAAAAGATTGTCAAATACATTATAACACTCTTGCTATTGAGCATAATCCTAACAATCTCCCACTTGCTCTATAGCAAATGTGTCGTATCAGTCATCCACATGTTCTCTAAATGCCCATCAAAACTCTTATGTGGAAGAGCCTTTATGAAGGGATCTGCTAGATTTTCAGCTGACGTGGTCTTCGTAATCGTCACGACACCCCTATGTACAATTTCCCTCAGAAGATGATACTTTCTTTCAATATTTTTGCCTCTCTTATGACTTCTTGGTTCTCTCGAATTAGCCACTGCTACACTATTGTCACAATAGATAGTGATCTGCTTATTCGATCAGGAACCACTTACAAGTCAATCAAGAATTGGCGACGACAAACAGCCTCTTTAGCAGCTTCGCATGCAGCCACATACTCAGCTTCCATGGTGGAATCAGCAATACAACATTGCTTGATACTAGACCATATGACTGCCCCTCCGCCAAATGTAAACACAGATCCTGATGTTGATCTTCGGGAGTCAGAATCCGATTGGAAATCGAAATCTCTATACCCAACGGGAATTAAATCCCCTCCAGAGTATACAAGCATATAATCTCTCGTTCTACTGAGATATTCTAAAATATGCTTGACTGCCGTCCAATGATTAGGACCAGGTTTCGATTTAAATCTGTTAACTATGACAACAGCAAAACAAATATCTGGTCTAGTGCAAAGCATTGCATACATTAGACTTCCAACTGCCGAGGCATATGGAACTCGACTCATGAATTGCTCTTCATGCTCATTCTTAGGAACTTGTTCCTTAGAAAGTTTGATTCCATGTCTGAAAGGTAACATACCTTTCTTGGAATCTAGCATGGAAAATCTAAACATGATTTTATCTATGTACGAAGCTTAGGATAATGCAATCGTTCTATTCATTCTATCACTTATTAAACCTGCATAATTTACATTGGTGTAGGTTTCTATTTCCAAATTATCATTCTTTGAAAATAAAAGTTCTTTTCCCGAGGTACCCTTTAGGTGTAGCGAAAAAACGGTTCAAAATGCGGTGGAAGCGAAAAATTGGGTCGTATATTTTAAAAGATATTCATTTAAAAGAAAGAACCTTAATCCTATATTAATTGACATATAATTAAAAGTATCGTACCTTTTTCTCGTGACAATTGCACTAGCGTCGAATTAAATCAGCAAGATCTTCCAATCCAATCACGAACGTGAATCACCTAGGAGTGTGGGCTCCCTTTCTTTAATTATATACCTGAGGATGAAAACAAGCAAAATCTTCCTCTTCGTTAGTCACAATAATCCTCCAAGAGAAAAGCCAAGAACGTCCAGTCACTTGTGAATTATCAATCTTTTTGATTGAAACTCGCGTGAACCCGATTCGATTTTGTATACAAAATCCTTAATATGTAAAGGATACTAGTGTACTACCGAAAACAAAAACGTTCCCATTTTCTTTTCTCTTTGGCCGAATTCAATACAAAATATCTATGAGTTGGTCGAATTTTATCTAGAGCAAAAAAAAAACTATTTTTTTTTCTCTCAAAATTCTCTAGCTTGGCCGAAATTTTCAGCAAAAAATTATATTCTTGGCCGAAATTAATTAGTGTACATATATGTATAAAAATCCTTTCCTAAAGAGGATTTACTTGGTGGTCAAGAATCTTATCTCTAGGTGGATTTACATGGTGATAAAGAATCCTTTTTTCAAAAAAGATTTCTTTTTCACACCAAGACTCCTAATCCAACTCAAATAGTATAATTATTCAATAACCAATTATTGAATATAATTAAATTGTGACTAAATCAAAAACTTCCTAATAGAAATCAAATACTTCATAATTTGACTAGATAAATATATTCATATTATTTATCTACTTATCAAATATAGTATTTGATACTTATCATATTACCAACAATAATATGACTCTAGGAGACCATCTCCTACTAGGAAGAAGATTTTGACTTTTAATTAAAAAATTAATTAACTAATAAATTAATTAATTTCCATTTAATTAAATAATAAAATAAAAACAATATATAAGACTAATAAGTAGTCCCTTGCCGCCCAAGCCAATATATAAAGGCCAATATTATTTTTTTTTCTGTTTTATTAAATCCATTGGATCGTAATAAAAAGTCCACATGTGAACTAGACTCATTCTTACTAAAAGAAACAAGTTCACCTGCCTTAATACAATTCTAGATGGACCCATAAATTGGTCTAGTAGAATATATCAAGTGATCCATGCAAGTTCGTGTTAATTGGGGATCTTGGCGGGCTATCTAAATTTAAGCTCTAATAGACATAACCTAATCGCAATTAACAAATGATTCACTTAGGTTCGATCTATTAATTTTAGTTCATTCCACTAAAGAACTAGAATTGAACTCCTAAACAAAGATAGAATAAGTTAATATTGCTCATTCATACCCTAGACAATCTTAATGGAGATAGTGTATCCTCGTGAAGAATACCAGTAATCGCCAAGAGCTCATAGACTGCCTATAGCTCTCCAAGTTACCATATTTACCCATATGACCACATTTTGAACTTGTATATTTTGACTTGTCCAGAAGCCATATTTCAATAGACACTATTGAAAACTTAACGTTAAGATTTAATGTCCAACACCTCAAAACATCCATATGATGATATTCTACTCTCATTTAATAAATGGAGCCACGATGTCAATATCTATAAATGAAGTCCTCTATCGATTAACAAATGAATACCACCAAAATATCGAGGATAGACTATGCTATATAATCATACTCATTGATAGCTCAAATGATAAAACTTGCAACCATAAGTCCATCATTTATCTCAGGATTGAGATGGACTCTCCGATTGTCTTCAAGTGAAAACTTTTATCCATTGACGGTTCTGGATAAAGTATTTCACTATGATCCTATTTAATGCACTCAATGCACTAGATTGTTTTTCCCAAAGACACCACACTTTGATGATTTTAGACTCATCATAACTCATTTGATCCCACTCAAATGCTAGCAAAAGAATCTACAACTTTAACAAGATAAAGGTGCCCAACATTTATCTTAAGTTGTGAATATTATTCAAGACCAACTAAAGAATTGTGTCTACCTCATATATATCCAGATGTACGAACAATTCTTCTTTTCTCATAGTCATTTGACCTTATGATTATTTACTTTTGACAATTATAATAAGTAAACTATAAATGCTATAACATTTGTTAAACTAGAAATCACTTTATTTATATGAAAAGATTGTCAAATACATTATTACACTCTTGCTATTGAGCATAATCCTAACAATCTCCCACTTGCTCTATAGCAAATGTGTCGTATCTCTCATCCGTATGTTCTCTAAATGCTCTTCAAAAAATTTCTTTGGAAGAGCCTTTATGAAGGGATCTGCTAGATTTTCAGCTGACGAGATCTTCGTAATCGTCACGACTCCCCTATGTACAATTTCCCTCAGAAGATGATACTTTCTTTCAATGTGTTTGCCTCTCTTATGACTTCTTGGTTCTCTCGAATTAGCCATTGCTACACTATTGTCACAATAGATAGTGATCTGCTTATTCGATTAGGAACCACTTACAAGTCAATCAAGAATTGGCGGCGACAAACAGCCTCTTTAGCAGCTTCGCATGCAGCCACATACTCAGCTTCCATGGTGGAATCAGCAATACAACATTGCTTGATACTCCTCCATATGATTGCCCCTCCGCCAAATGTAAACACAGATCTTGATGTTGATCTTCTGGAGTCAGAATCCGATTGGAAATCGGAATCTGTATACCCAACGGGAATTAAATCCCCTCCAGAGTATACAAGCATATAATCTCTCGTTCTACAGAGATATTTGAAAATATGCTTGACTGCCGTCCAAAGATTAGGGCCAGGTTTCGATTGATCTGTTAACTATGACAACAGCAAAACAAATATCTGGTCTAGTGCAAAGCACTGCATACATTAGACTTCCAACTACCGAGGCTTATGGAACTCGACTCATGAATTGCTCTTCATGCTCATTCTTAGGAACTTGTTCCTTAGAAAGTTTGAATCCATATATGAAAGGTAACATACCTTTCTTGGAATCTTGCATGGAAAATCTAGACAAGATTTTATCTATGTATGAAGCTTGGGATAATGCAACCGTTCTATTCTTTCTATCCCTTATGACTTGGATACCAAGAATATAATTTGCTACTCCTAAGTCCTTCATATCAAATTGAGTTGCTAACCATTCTTTTATTGATGTCAATGGACCTACATCGTTTCCGATGAGTAGTATATCATCAACGTAAAGAACTAGGAAAACCAACTTGTCGCCTTTAATCCTTTTGTATACATAGGGTTTGTCAAGGTTTTGAATAAATCCAAAACTTTTCACGGCTTGATCAAACCTTATGTTCCAGGATCTGGGTGCTTGCTTCAATCCATATGAAAAACAAAACTACTCTTAGCTATAACCTAAAGGGGGATGAATGGGTTTTAATCAAGTTAATTACCAATTTTTCTTGATTAATCAATATTAAAAATTCACCTTATAAACAAACATACAAAATCAAGTGTAAAGTGCGGAAATATAAATAACACTTGATTTTTACGTGGAAACCCTTCAACAAGGGAAAAACCACGGGTTATCCTTCTAGCCACACATGATCCTCAAATCCACTATTGTAATGATGTTTACAACCTAGGTTGACCTCTAGTCACACCATTCTCGGTCACTAACCCACCACTACTACCCAACGGGCCTTTATAGTGAATCCTTGATCACTTTTCTTACCAATCACACCTTGGTTGCAAGACTTCACTTGCTTGTGCACTACACCTTGTAGTCACAAGACTTAACTCTCAAGAAGAGATTAACAACCTATGTGAATATATGAATATTCAAAATATAAATAATGCTAGGCAACACTAAATGCTTATCTAGGGATTTAAGATGACACTAAGTACAAATCCTAGATATCAATGTCTATATGAATGCTCATAAAGACCTAACTAGATATAGATATGCAAGTCTAAAATCTAGTCATCAAAACAAAGTCATATCAACACATGTTGTCACATAAAATGGCAAGGACAATAAATGCAATTAACAAATGCAATCAATGAGTCCTAATTAGCTAGAGGGCAAATATGTCCTAAATATTAGCTATCACAATATAAACCCCAAACATATCATAACTTTAATTGATATACAATAAATATGAAGATTTGCTAACCTAAGCAATAAATGACATGTCTTGATAAACTAGAACAATAAATGAGCAAGGATGTGAGTTCTACTTACCATGTAAAGATATTAATGAAGACTCATGCTTGAATGATACTATATATGCAAGATGATGATGGGTTTTTGGGGTTTGGAGAGTCAAGTAACAAAGCTTGAATCTTTCTCTCTCTAAGGGTTATTCTCTCTCATAAAAATGGGTTCTTGAAGCTCTAAAACGAGTTATGGAAGAAGAGAACATATATATAGAAGCCCTAAATGAAACTACGTCGTTTTGAGAAGTTTCTAAAAATTTCCAGCGACATGCACACATGTGGAGGGCGTATAGGGTGCGCATGAATAGCGCATATTGCTGGAATGATTTGCGCACCTTGTACGCACTCCCAAAGGGCGCATTTGCGAGACATTGCATCAGCTCATGTTTCAAGTGACCCAAAACATGACCAAACAACATTGAAACCTTTCGTATAATATACCGTTGGAAAGGTATGGATGTCTACTTTCTAATCCTTTTTACAAAATGAGGTTTTGATTTTTGTAGAAATAGTTATGATCAAAAGAGTGACCAAAGGTCAGATTCTGACAAAAACAGAGTTGCCCTGTTTCAGTGGTCACTTTAGTGTTTTAGTGGTCACTTTGGTGTTTTAGTGGTCAATTTGGAGATTTCAAAACCAATCCAAACGGTCATGAAATATTACGAATAATATACCGTTGGAAAGGTATGGGTGTCTAGTTTATCTAGAAATTTTCAAAACTCATTTTGGATCATTGTATAAAATGTTATGGTCACAAGACCATACAAAGGTCAGTTTTGAAAAACATTTAAAACATTGAAAACCACTCTTTTGAAACTAGACACTTTACTCCAAACAACCAAACCAAAACTAACACTTAACCAAGAGAAGAATGAGACCTTCTCAAATGGTCAACCATAACACTAAGACATGCACACCATCGTACAAGCGTGGACGTTTCCGATCACACAAATGGAAAAGAACTACACCACACAAAACCACACTTAGATCTAACAATGAGGTGCAAGTGTGAAATGTGTAATGGATGCACACATATAAACAATTAGTACACAAATGCAAGATGAACAAGGCATGCATGAAGTGTGTGTGTACACCTAAACTCTTCAAGAGACAAAGTCAAGTGAGTATACCTTTTGCTCTTGAAGTCATGGAGATGCTTGGAAGCTTGCCGACACGGACCTAAGCTACCCATTACATAATCATCCTCAATGTGGTGTGGTTTGTCATGAAATAAGCCAATCATAAAATCGAGGTCCTTACACCATATATGGATCTTTGCAACTTGCATACCCTTTCCTCTTTGCCCTTTTCAATGAATCCTTCTGGTTGCATCATATAGATGCTTTCATCAAGACTTCCATTAAGGAAAGCTATCTTGACTTCCATTAAGGAAAGCTATCTTAACGTCCATTTGCCAAATCCCTAGGTCTAAAGATGCCGCAATGGATAAGAGTATCCTAAAGGATTTAATCATTGCCACAGGAGAGAAGGTTTCCTCATAATCGATACCTTCCTTCTGTGTGTAACCTTTAGCTACCAATCTAGCTTTAAAGGTTTCCACCTTTCCATCCATTCCTCTCTTCCTCTTGTATACCCACTTGCACCCAATGGGTTTTATCCCTTTAGGCAGGTTCACAAGAGACCAGACTTTATTTTTGAACATAGATTCAATTTCGGATTGCATTGCCTTTTGCCAATAGCGACAATCAATATCTTCCATGGCTTCCTTGTACATGTAGGGATCATCGTCATCTGGGAGATTCTCTACAGATTCTCCTAGATCGATGTATCTCTCAAGTTGTTTATTAACCCTCCCACTATGACGAGGTATGGTAGATTGTTGATCTTGTGTAGGTATGGAACTTACAATTAGGCTAGGTTGTGAATCCTCTTGTGGAATTGTATCTCCTGAAAACTCATTCAGGACAATTCTACTTTTAGGCATAAAATTATTCATATAGTTCTCTTCCAGAAATTTAGCATTTGTAGAAGCAAATACTTTAAGATCTGAAGGGCTATAGAAATAATATCCTTTGGTTCCTTTTGGATACCCTACAAATATGCATGTTTCTGAATGGGACTCCATCTTTTCTGTCTTTCCTTTTAACACGTGCGCAGGACATCCAAATATCCTTAAGTGTTGTAAACTAGGCTTTCGCCCAGTCCACAACTCATGCAGTGTTTTAAGAACTGACTTAGATGGTATATCGTTTAGAATGCACATAGCGGTTTGCAAAGCATATCCCCAAAAGAATTATGGAGCGTTGAATAACTCAACATAGACCTAACCATGTCCAAAAGAGTTCTATTTCTCCTTTCTGCCACCTTATTTTGTTAAGGCGTACCTGGCGTAAAAAATTGAGAAATTATCCCATTATCAATAAGATATTGCTGAAACTCACCAGATAGATATTCTCCACCACGATCAGACCTCAAGATTTTTATATGTTTCTTAAGCTGATTTTCTACTTCAGCTTTAAATGCTTTTAACATGTCAAAAACATCTAACTTATGTCTCATGAGATACACATAGCCAAATCTCAAGTAATCATCCGTGAAACTGATGAAGTACTCATATCCACCTTTAGCTTGAATGTTATAGGACCACACACATCAGTGTGTATTAATCCTAAACATTCAGTGGCTCTTGTGCCTTTGGTCGTGAACGATCTTTTGGTCATCTTAACTTCCAGACAAGATTCACAAGTTGGTAGATCGTCAACCTTTAAGTCACTTAAAGGTCCATCACTAACCAATCGTTTGATCATACCAAGGTTAATATGACCTAGACGCAAATCCCATAGGTAGGTTTTATCTTTTGATAATTTTACTCTTTTATGATTAGGTTGTGTTGATTCTGTGTCTAACAAGTGAGAGATATTGCTATGCAAATAGAATAAATCGTTTTCCAATGTACCTTTGCAAACAAATTTGTTATTCCTACTAATAATAAAAGCTTTATTAAAAGTAACCGAATATCCAAATTTATTTAAACAAGAAACTGAAATTAAATTCCTCTTGAATTGAGGTACATAATAAACGTCTATTAAATCTAAATGCCTATAAGAATCTAAACTAACTCTAATATCTCCCACTGCACTAGTAGACACTGACGCTCTGTTGCCTAAATGCAAGTTGAATTCGTTCTCATTAAGCCTTCTCCTTTCCTTGAACCCCTGTAAAGAAAAACAAACATGATCAGTGGCTCCGGAGTCTATGATCCAAGAATCCATAGAATCCGCCAAAAAACATGTTTCAAGATAATTAATATTACCTTATTCCTTCTTGTCCTGAGACTTTGGGCAATTTCTTTTCCAATGTCCCTTTTCACCATAAAGGAAACACTTCCCTTTGATCTTGGTTACTTTCTTTATCTCCTTCTTAGTAGGTCCTAGTTGCTTTTTCTTCTGTTGTTTCTTGACCTTCTTACGGGTCTTAACAGTAGCAACTTTAACTACAGTATGAATCTCTTGACCCTTGCTTTTCACAAGGATCTTTTCAGCACTTTAAACATCTTGCATCAGGCCCTGCAAGGTGTATTCCTTATTGTTCAAGGTGTAGTCCAACTTGAACTGATCAAAGGAATCTGACAGTGAGTTGACAATCATGTCAAATTTCGTCTCACCGTCTATCTCAGCACCATTGAGTTCAGCAATGTTGAGATATGATATGACCTTCATCATGTGATCTATCACAGCCTGTCCAGGTTTCATCCTAAGATTCATGAAAGCAGTCAATGCCTCTCTCTTAGTCCTCCTGGACCTCATAGCAAACATTTCCTCTAGAGACATCATAATATCGGCAGCAGAACTCATTCCTTCACGTTGCTGTTGCAACACGTCTGAGATGATGGCCATAATGTAACATTTGGCCATCTCATCTAAGGTCTCCCACTTCTTATACTCGTCTATTTGCTACTCAGTAGATTCATTAGTAGGAGCAGGTGGTTTAGGAGTTGTCAAAACGAACTTATACTTTTTAGAATGCAACAATATCTCAATTTTCCTTTTCCCCATGTGACATAATTATCACCAGTTAATGTATTATCTTTTAGGATATTGATTAGGGATGGGATCATGATTTCTGAATTATAAAAATTATATAAGTAAACAATCATGATAAAGAACTTTCGAATATTTATCTTGAATTAAATTAAGTAATTCAATCATAAAATTCAACGGTGATCCAACATCCGTAAATGTCACGCCTCCTTTAGGAGTTCGCACCATTTACTAGTAAGACTAGGTCCCACCTAATTGTTAACATAAAAACCAGCATTTTCAATTTTAGCCTTGCAATTTTGGTAACAAGAACTCTTAGGAGGATATTAATAAAATCACATTGAATGTGTTACCAAGTTTTCGACCTTCAATATATTCCCTCATGAATATCCCTCAATTAGGAGTAGATATCGTTTGGGTTAATTGTCTAGTCTATCCTTGTAAAGAAGTATCTTGTTAAATTCCATTCATGAATACCCCTTGTGGGGTTATTACACGAAACATAAAGCTCAACTAAACTTGGAGGCCGTAGGTGTTCCAAATTACCTTCTCCCACTTAATTATTTAAGGAGTGTGATAGAATTCCATAGAATGATTTACCAAGTTATCTAGATGCCAATTAGATACCTAAAGCATTCAATGCATGTTCATACCAAAAGAGATATATGAGTGGCACTCCTATTCTCTATGACATGTTATCAAACAATGACAAACATTGCAATATTTACGAAATATAAATAGCTACAATTTTGGTCCATCCTAGAAAAACAAGTAAATTACAATATTTGGAATACAAAAAAAAAAAAAAAAACTTTTTTCTTGGCGAACAAGTCTTCATGCATCCATCATTTGCGCACCCTTTGGCTGCCTCCCATGTGTGTGCGCACCCCACAACCCCATAAAGAGCTGCCATGCGCAACCCATGGCTTCTATAGGGCTGCCGTGCACAGCCCATGCCACAACAATTGTGGCCATGTGCTCATTTGCATACACGTTTGTTGTTATGGCTCGCACAGTCCCAAACTTGTTCCGGTTGTTACCAGTTCTTCAAACCTTCGAGTCTTCGATACTTGAATGTATTACAGAAGAATTTTAAATAATAAAATATTACAGTTTTTTTAATACAATATTTTTCTACAGTATTTTTATTACAATAGCAAAATAAATAAAATAAAATAAACGCGGTGGAAGCGAAAAATTGGGTCGTATATTTAAAAAAATTTCCTTTAAAAGAAAGAACCTTAACCCTAGATTAATTGACATATAATTAAAAGTATCGTACCTTTTACTCGTAACAATTGCACTAGCGTCGAATTAAATCTGCAAGATCTTCCAATCCAATCACGAACGTGAATCACCTAGGATTGTGGGCTCCCTTTCTTTAATTATATACCTGAGGATGAAAACAAGCAAAATCTTCTTCTTCGTTAGTTACAATAATCCTCTAAGAGAAAACCCAAGAACGTCTAGTCACTTGTGAATTATCAATCTTTTTGATTGAAACTCGCGTGAACCCAATTCGATTTTGTATACAAAATCCTTAATATGTAAAGGATACTAGTGTACTACCGAAAACAAAAACGTTCCCATTTTCTTTTCTCTTTGGCCGAATTCAATACACAATATCTATGAGTTGACCGAATTTTTTCTAGAGCAAAAAAAAACAATTTTTTTTCTCTCAAAATTCTCTAGCTTGGCCGAAATTTTCAACCAAAAATTATATTCTTGGCCGAAATTAATTGGTGTATATTTAGGTATACAAATCCTTTCCTAAAATGGATTTACTTGATGGTCAAGAATCTTATCTCTAGGTGGATTTACATGGTGACAAAGAATCCTTTATCAAAAAAGATTTCTTTTCCACACCAAGACTCCTAATCCAACTCAAATAGTGTATTTATTCAATAACCAATTATTGAATATAATTAAATTGTGACTAAATCAAAAACTTTCTAATAGAAATCAAATACTTCCTAATTTGACTCGATAAATAAATTCATATTATTTATCAACTTATCAAATATAGTATTTGATACTTATCATATTACCAACAATAATATGACTCTAGGAGACCGTCTCCTACTAGGAAAAAGATTTTGACTTTTAATTAAAAAATTAATTAACTAATAAATTAATTAATTTCCATTTAATTAAATAATAAAATAAAAACAATATATAAGACTAAGAAGTAGTCCCTTGCCGCCCAAGCCAATATATAAAGGCCAATATTGTTTTTTTTTCTATTTTATTAAATCCATTGGATCGTAATAAAAAGTCCACATGTGAACTAGACTCATTCTTACTAAAAGAAACAAGTTCACATGCCTTAATACAATTCTAGATGGACCTATAAATTGGTCTGGTAGAATATATCAAGTGATCCATGCAAGTTCGCGTTAATTGGGGATCTTGGCGGGCTATCTAAATTTAAGCTCTAATAGACATAACCTAATCACAATTAACAAATGATTCACTTAGGTTCGATCTATTGATTTTAGTTCATTCCACTAAAGAACTAAAATTGAACTCCTAAATAAAGATAGAATAAGTTAATATTGCTCATTCATACCCTAGACAATCTTAATGGAGATAGTGTATCCTCGTGAAGAATACCAGTAATCGCCAAGAGCTCATAGACTGCCTATAGCTCTCCAAGTTACCATATTTACCCATATGACCACATTTTGAACTTAGATATTTTGACTTGTCCAGAAGCCAAATTTCAATAGACACTATTGAAAACTTAACGTTAAGATTTAATATTCAACACCTGAAAACATCCATATGATGATATTCTACTCTCATTTAATAAATGGAGCCACGATGTCAATATCTATAAATGAAGTCCTCTATCGATTAACAAATGAATACCACCAAAATATCGAAGATAGACTATGCTATATAATCATACTCATTGATAGCTCAAATGATAACACTTGCAACCATAAGTCCATCATTTATCTCAGGATTGAGATAGACTCTCCGATTGTCTTCAAGTGAAAACTTTTATCCATTGACGGTTCTGGATAAAGTATTTCACTATGATCCTATTTAAAGCACCCAGTGCACTAGATTCTTTTGCCCAAAGACACCACACTTTGATGATTTTAGACTCATCATAACTCATTTGATCCCACTCAAATGCTAGCAAAAGAATCTATAACTTTAACAAGATAAAGGTGCCAAACCTTTATCTTAAGTTGTGAATATTATTCAAGACTAACTAAAGAATTATGTCTACCTCATACATATCCAGATGTACGAACAATTCTTCTTTTCTCATTGTCATTTGACCTTATGATTATTTACTTTTGACAATTATAATAATTAAACTATAAATGCTATAAGATTTGTTAAACTAGATATCACTTTATTAATATGAAAAGATTGTCAAATACATTATTACACTTTTGCTATTGAGCATAATCCTAACAATCTCCCACTTGCTCTATAGCAAATGTGTCGTATCTCTCATCCACATGTTCTCTAAATGCCCATCAAAACTCTTCTTTGGAAGAGCCTTTGTGAAGGGATCTGCTAGATTTTCAGCTGACGAGATCTTCGTAATCGTCACGACACCCCTATGTACAATTTCCCTCAAAAGATGATACTTTCTTTCAATGTGTTTGCCTCTCTTATGACTTCTTGGTTCTCTCAAATTAGCCACTGCTACACTATTGTCACAATAGATAGTGATCTACTTATTTGATCAGGAACCACTTACAAGTCAATCAAGAATTGGCGGCGACAAACAGCCTCTTTAGCAGCTTCGCATGCAGCCACATACTCAGCTTCCATAGTGGAATCAGCAATACAACATTGCGTGATACTCCTCCATATGACTGCCTGATCGTGCCTAAATTCTTGTATATTTCGGCCCTCATTCCTATTCCTTTGTCTCGTTCTTGTGTGTATTTTCTATATATTTTATGTCTAATAGGCTCATAAGTGCTAATTGCAGGTAATAGATGTAATTCTGGGTTTGGAAGCTTGTTGCAGTGATTCCGGTAGAAAAAGGGCAAAAGTAAAGGCAAAAGAGTACAAACAGCTCTATAGTGCGGGTCGCAACCACACTCCAGCCGCACTCGTGTGCATAGCCGGTGCAGAATGCAAGTACAGAGATAAAGTGCGGGTACAGTGTGGGTCAGCTAACCGCACTCCACCCGCACTAATGCCAATCCAGAGAAGCTGATCATACACCTGACATCAGAGTGCGGGTACTGTGCGGGTCATCCAACCGCACTCCACCCGCACTTGCACCAAGAACAGAAGAGCAGAATTGCACCTAACGTTAGAGTGCGGGTACTGTGCGGGTCATCAAACCGCACTCCACCCGCACTTTCACCAAGAACAGAAGAGCAGAATTGTACCTGACATTAGACTGCGGGTTCTGTGCGGGTCACCAAACCGCACTCCACCCGCACTTGCACTAAGAACAGAAGGTAGATTTTGCACCTGACAGTATAGTGCGACTCAAGTGCGACTACAGTGCGGGTCAAGTGCGAGTCAAGTGCGGGTAATCCAACAGCACTCCACCCTCACTATTGCCCAGATCAGAGACCTGAAGATGAAGAAAACTCTTACAGTGCGGGTAATTCACCCGCACTCCACCCGTACTATTCACGCGACAGTTTCTGGTTTCAAGCTTAAGTGACCTATTTTTCCATCCTCTATAAATAGAAAAGGATGGGAACGAACCAAAACAATCACCAGACCTCCCAACACTTGTATCTCTAAGCTAGAAACACATCTCTCTGTCATCCAAACCATCTCTACTCAATCAAAGGCAACTAGGAGACTTGGATTCAAGCTTCAAGGAAGGAGATCAATCTTCAAGGGTTCTCTCTACACTCTCTCTTAGTTTATTTTTTTGTAATAGAACATAAGTAGCTAAAATACCCCACTATGGGGTTGATGTTATTTGTATGATGGATATTGGGCTTTGTAAATAAACTCTATGTGTTATATTTATTCTATCTCTATGTTTTATTCCATTACTTGTATTGATTTCCATTATTGATTTGCTTGGATACACCCTCTTTGCTTGTTGATTTGGATTACTTGAGTAGACAATTAGGTTGTCTAATGCTCATTTGAATGGAAGGATTTCCGGAAATCCGGCTCTAAAACCATGCCCTTAATCTAATCTTGAATTAGTGGCTTTCACTATACATCCTAGGTTAGCCACTTGTGAGAGAATTAGAAGCCTCCACTATACACCCTAGGTTGGCTACTTTAGTGATTCTACGAGAACTAACCTTCGAGTAGAATTCGGTTGATAACCTAAAGCCTCAACCAATCTCAAACGGGTGGCCTTCACTATACATCCTAGGTCGGCCACTTGTGAGGGAATTGGAAGCCATCACTATACATCCTAGGATGGCGACATTAGTAATAGGTTGAGCCATAGCTAGATAGATGAGCATTCATGGAACAAGTCTCGATTGAGTAACTAGCCACTGTTGGTTGCTTAGGAGGGATTAATCTCTAGTAGGAGGTCTTCGCTATACACCCTAGGTTGACCTCTTGCTATAGATATATACCAACACTATACACCCTAGGTTGGTTACATTTGTCAAAATGTGCTTAATTGAGAGTTTGCTGCAATTGCCCCAATATTCACTTACGAGTCCATCAACTCCGTAGTTCCATCATCATTCATTCATCAATCCATTATCATCCCATTTTATTTTCTTTCATAGTTTAGTTTATATTTTATTTTCATTCACCATAACTTTTACTTTTATGCATACTAGTTATATTAATCCTAATCTTATCACCGCTACCCCGATCTCAGTGGACGACACCCGTGCTTGCCGCTTTGCTTGTATTTATACTTGTGAACGCATCGCATAGGTTTTATAAATTGTTTTGACGGACGGTTTTCTGACGGCAAAAACCTTCTCATCAAATGGTGCCGCTGCCGGGGATCGATGTGCGTAGTAGTGATTAGATTAGTTTTAATACTATTAGTTTATTAGTTTATTAGTTGTTTTTAGTTTTGTTAGTTTCTTTTTGCTACTTTGGTAGTTTTTGTTTTTGTTTGTTTCAGGACTCTATGGATTCCTTTTGGCAAAATTCAGGGTCAAGCTACGAGCCTAACGAGAATGCCTACATCTCGTCATTCTAGTCAAATTCCGTTGAAGATCAACTACAAAATTTCATGAAGAATCATGTGCGGGAGACTGAGCAGATGATAGCATCTCAACAAGAGACTCAAGCCTTCATAGAAGAGAAAACCACCTAAATGCTCGAATCCGCCCAGCAGTCCACCCCGGTAAATCAGAGTTGTTTCCAAGTTAAAGCAGCCAAACCGGTGGATTCCTCCAATTTCTCAAAAGAAGACATGTATAATCTCCGAATAGAATTTGAAGTGGAGCGAAGCAAGAGAATGGATGAGATAGACAGGATGATCAAGATGAACCAGCAGCTTATGAGAGTGAGCACAGAGCTAATGTTGGAAAGGGGTGTGTTGAAGGAAGAGAATGAAGCACTTCAAGAGAGAGAAGCCTTGGGAATGGAAAAGGCGAGTAATCTCCAAGAGTTGAACAAGAAACTATTATCTGAAGTGAAGATGCTCAGGGTTAAGAATGGTACTCTCAAGAAGACAAATGGTGAAGTCTCTGACAAGAACAAAGAATTGGAGGAACGACTTGAGAGATTTGAAGCCGAAAAGAGTACCGCATTGAAGGCTTTGGAGAACTTAGTGAGGCTATCAAAAGATTTTGAAGATGAGATAGCTCACAAGTCCATGAAGATGCAAATGGAGGTTGACCAAAAAGCTAATGCCTTAGAGGAAGCAAAGGTAGCACTAAGCAAAAAGGAGGCGGAGGTCAAGGCGTTACAAGTGAAACAAATCAAACGTCCTCAAGACCAAGCATCAAAGGGGTTTCTCTAACTCTTATATCTTTTGCTATGCATGTTCTAAGATAGATCACTTTAAGGCTAAACATTACAAGCCAAATCAACATAGGAAAACTAGAGGTCCTAGGAATAGATGGAGTCCACCTAGGGTCAAGCAAATATGGGTAAGGAAAGACCAAGTGCACTTATATAGAAACATGAAAAAGGAAAAGATAATGAAGTCACCTAAATTTATTTGGGTAGTGAAAAATAGAGAATTTCCTAACTTGGTCAAACCACCCATAGAGGACCCTAGCCTGTCCATGAATGCATCCCATTGAATAATTTTGATGCATGTAGTTAGTTTTATGTTTTATGTTTTATGTTGTTTAAATTCAATAAACTGTGATGTTGGGATAATTTGTTCGAATGCTATATTTTGTGGATATTTGCACATTGAATCTATTGATTATATTTGTGAATGAAAGAGCTGGAGGCTCTTGTGCAAGTATGAATGCATGTGCTTTATATTGTTTAATTCGGTTTGGGGGTTGTTCATGCCCCATTCCGTCATTTTGGATAAAATGCATGATGTTAAGCTTGACTTGTGCTTCAATGATATATTGCATGAATTGCCTTTATTTTGTGAGCCTTGTTTGAGTCATTTTTATTTTGTTGGGGCATTGATTGTGTTTGATTAGTGCCTAGGTTTGTTTGAGTCATGTTAGGTGCATGCCGCTAGGCCAGATTCTCTTGTCTTCAACATTGAGGACAATGTTGGGTTTTGGTTTGGGGGTGTTGACGCCTTTTTGAGTCGTCTTTTGTGTCTTGAGTCATTTTTGTGTCTTATTTTTGAAAAAGTTGCTGCTTAGCCAGAATTTTGAGCTTATTTAGATTGGTGAGATACCTGGAGCATAGTGTTTGTGGCGAATGTGTGTATGCTTTGTGTGCTTATTCAATAACTCTTAGTCACTTTAGGGGTCTCACTTGCACTTCATGGGCTAGTCTCATCTTCTAGTGTCCAAGTTTAGGGAACTCGGTGCTCAAGCGCCTTGTTCTAATAGTGGAGATTTCCATTGTGAGATCACAAACACAAACCAAAAGCGTGTATATTTGAGGGAAAATGTTTTTCAAATCTGTAAACACTATTCAAACACCATGCATAGTCTCACTACATCAAAAATCATCATTTGTCATTGAACATGCATCATATATGTGGATTGGTTGACGGAAACTTTTATTCCCTTGGTAGATTGATCCTTTGAAGTGATACTAGGCAATGTGTGTTTTAGCCACTCAAAAAGAAAGCCTAAATACTTCCTATTCCCGTAATATGTGTGCTCCCAAGCCAATTTTGAAGCCAAACACATATAGACTTTTCCATTCTACACCCACGTTATCCATGACCCAAGCAACCTAAACACTTAGCCAACCCTCTCTTAATTGATCTTGTTGAGGCTTAGGAATGTAGATGTAAGTTCCTCATATTTTGATTGGCTTATTTCGTTGACAAACCACATTGGGGAATATTCTTTGTAAGGGTAATTTAGGCCTCTTGAGTGTGATCAAGTTTCAAGGACATCATCTCTCTCAAAGAGCACTTCAAAAGTATCTCACTAGTTTAACTTTCTTTGAAGAGATCTAGTTGCACACACTCACTTGCATGCATTATGTTCCTATCTTCATGTAATTGAATGATGTATTGTATGCCTCTTTTCACACTCCACACTTGCACATTTTGCACATCACTTAGTGTGTTGAGTTTGCCTAGAAAAGAGAATTTCTTCTCTTAGCGTGGCCTAGACCGCTTGGCAAGACATGCTTGCACCGCGGCATACAGAGCGGTATACCTCAGTAGGGTCATGCTTCATGTACCACTTCCTGTACACTTGCACGCAAAACGACCCAAGTCGCAGTGTTGTCCAGTAGGCCCCTGTTGCCCATACCGCGGCCTGTGCACCTGCATGCACAGCGCCCTGCACCGCGTTGTTGTCCAGACGGTGCACTGCTGTGTGTACCGCGGTCTGGACACTTGCCTGCGACACGGTCCATCTAGCGGTATTGACGGGATTTGGTGCCCTAAGTCCAAAACGACGCTGTTTTAACTAGGGCTCCCTTATATATACTCTCTCTTCTTCCTTGCTCGTTTTCATGAGTTCAAAAAGCCATTATTGAGAGGCCAAGCTTCCCTTAGAGAGAGAAACTCCCAAGAACTCATATTTACTCAACCAAACACAAATCCATGTGCATCTAACATCTTCAAGCATCATCTCATCATGGATTCTTCTTGCTTTCATTGACTAGGTAACTTGAACATGCTCTAAATCTCATAGTACTTATTTATGTTCTTGTTTGCCTAGGGTTAGCTCTTTTATGTGATTTTATTGCATATCTTTATGTTCATTGGCATTTATAACATGATTGAGTTGTTGTTTGTTGGTTGAGAGCTTTGTTCATTAATAGCTAGCATTTAGGACGATTTTACCCTTCTAGCTAAATCTTCATGCATTTGCATTTAGATATTGATATCTAGGATTTGCATTTATTGACATCTTTAAATCCTTAGATAAGCATTTATTGTTGCCTAACATTAATTGCATGTTTGAATATCTTTTACATATTCACATAGGTTGTTTAACCTCTTCATTGATTGTTAAGCTTTGTGACTAAGTGAGTTAGTGCACAAGCTTGTGGTCAAGAATCACTATTAAAGGCCCGTTGGGTAGAGTGAAAGGGTTAATGACCAAGTAGGTGTGACTTGAGGTCAACCTAGGTTGTAAACTTTCGTTCAAATAGTGGATTTGAGGACCGTATGTGGCTAGAAGGATAGCCTGTGAGTTTTGCCCAGTTGGAGGGTTTCTCACGTAAATCAATCCTTGTGTTTTTATTGTTTTCCGCATATTTATATTGGATTGATTGATTGCTAATATGGAGTAGGATTATTAAAATTGATTAAGTTGAAAAGTTGGTAATAAATCAACTAAAACCTATTCACCCCCCCTCTAGGTTGTATTAGACACACTTTGTGTATTTTCAATTGGTATCAGAGCGGGTTCCTAGATACACTTAGGTGATCCTTGCTTGTTATGTGTCTTGCATTTTGTTTGTGTTTGTTGCATCATAAACATTCATCTCATTCATACCCAAACACTATGAGTGGGAACGGAAGTGGTAATGAGGGAGCCTCTAGCACAAGACCTCATTTGCTCACCGGAATAAACTATGCCTCTTGGAAAGGCAAGATGGAGTCTTACATTTGCCAAATAAATGACCGAGCATGGATGGCAATTGAAGATGGCTACACTCTTTCGGAAAAGACTCTTGAAGACGAAAGTGTAGTTCCCAAGCCAAAGTCGGAATGGTCAACTCAAGAGTTTGAAGCATCCAAGTGGAACAACAAGGCTATGCATGCTATTCTTTGTGCAATGGATGACAATCAGTACAAATTGATCCAAACAACAAGAATTGCAAAAGAGGCATGGGAGATTCTAGAGACGGACCATGAGGGAACCGAGGTGGTCAAGGACTCCAAGCTTCAAGTCCTCCAAACACAATTCGAGCAAATTAGAATGGAGGAGGATGAGTGCTTCAACGACTTTCAAGTGAAGTTGATGGACATAGTCAATCAGAGCCATCAACTTGGTGATCCCTATTCGGATAGGAGGATCAAGCAAAAAATTATGAGGTCGCTTCCAGCAAGATCTGAGTCAAAAGTGACGGCTCTTGAGGAGAATAGTGACTACAAGAATATGAAGCCAAGTGAAGTTATTGGAAGGCTTCTAGCATATGAGTCTAGATGGACTCCCACACCTACACCTCAAAAGAAGCAAAAAAGTATTGCTCTGAAGACTTCTAAGGTTGAGAAGGAGGAAGAAGACTCAGATGAAGAAATGGCCCTCATGGTGAAAAGATTCAAGAAGTTCATCAATTTTGAGAAGAGGGGATTTGGATCCAAAGGAAAGGAAATAAAGAAGAAGACTCCTTTCAAGAAGTTTGAGTCAAGTGAAGACAAACCCACAAGAAAAGGGATTCAATGCTTCGAATGTGGAGGTTTCGGACACATCTCCACGGATTGTGGAAATTTGAAAAATAAGAAGAAAGGAAAGGCCATGGCCGCCACGTGGAGCGATGGTGATGACTTGGAAGAAGAAGGAGAATCCTCAGATGATGAGGATCATGTGGCAAACTTTATTGCCTTCGCATCTTCTCTCAAGAGTAAGGAAGCAATAGATGATGAAGAGGTAGAGAAACAAAGTGAAGATGACTCTAGCAATGGTGACTCTTCATCCCATTCAACAAATATAGATGTAGGAGGAATGGATCTTGAAGGCTTCATTGAGCATTTTCAAAGCTCAAGATTGAAGATGAAGAAAAAGATTCAAAGGCTAAAAGGAGAGAATCTCAAGCTATCCACCGAAGCTACTCACTTAAATAAAGAAGTGAAGATAGCCAAAAGGAATGTGGAATTGATGGAAAAGGAGCTTGAAGAAGCTAGAGAGATCATTGCTAAGATAACTTCAAGCACGAATAAACTTGACCACATGTTGGGAGTTGGCAAGAGGCCAAGTGATAAGAAAGGTCTTGGCTATGAAGATGACAAAGAGACCTCATCCTCAAGCAAGATTGTGTTTGTCAAGAGTTTGAATAACAAAGAGCCTCCACCCTCACAACATCCTAGGAAGAAGATCGAACTAGGAGAGTGCTCTAAAGATTCTCAAGTCAAGGTAGCACAAGGGAAACAAGCTCAACCTCAATCAACAAGGGTGCATCAAGCAAGTTTCCCTCAACCCAAATACCATCAAGCCAAGAAGAAATTCATGCAAGGTTAATCAAGGAAGCAATTCATTCCAACTCAACAACAAAGAAGGAGAGAACCAATCCAACACCAAAGACAAGCTCAAATGCATGGGAAAGCCCCTTTGTACTCACAAGGGCATGGTATGTCTTCTTATTTTATTCCCACTTGTCACTTTTGTGGTGTTGATGGTCACATTAGACCAAATTGCTTCAAATACATTGAAATGTGTAGAATCAAGAGCATGATTGAAAGAAATAGAGCTAGAGCTGAAATGCATGTTCCTAGGAAATCTAGAGCCAATTTGCATGATCCTAGGAAATCTAGAGCCAATGTGACTAATACCACTAGGAATGAGAATATTTCACCTAGGTGGATTAGAAGGGATAACTATTCTTGCTATGTGGCTCAAATTGCCTTGAAGGCAAATGCCTCTAACACTTGGTATTTGGATAGTGGGTGTTCTAGGCATATGACGGGGAACAAGAGCTTCTTTAAATCCCTTGTCTTGGAGGATGGAGGATTTGTCACCTTTGGTGATGGATCTAGAAAGAAAGTCATAGGGAAAGGAACCATTTCCATTCCCGACTTACCCTCTTTGTCCAATGCTTTACTTGTTGATGGCTTGCAGGCCAATCTTATAAGCATTTCTCCTCTTAATGATGATGGACTCTCTGTCTTGTTTAACAAAAATGATTGCTCTATTTTATGCCAAATGGATAAACCTTGCTAAAAGGAAAGAGATCTAGTGACAATTGCTATTGTCTTGAAGCTAGTGCTATCTCTTACAATATGTCCAAATGTGAGGAAGTTGAGTTATGGCATCAAAGACTTGGCCACATGAACTATCGAGATTTGAGGATCTTAGATAAGTTCAAGGTTGTGCGTGGTCTCCCTAAGCTTGGGAAGAAAGTCGATGGCGTTTGTGGACCTTGCCAACAAGGGAAACAAACCAAAAGTATGCACAAGAAAGGCAAGTATCTCGCCACCAAGGAGCCATTAGAGCTTCTACATATGGACCTTATGGGTCCCATGCAAACCAAGAGTCTCGGTGGCAAGAGATACATTTTTGTTTGTGTTGATGATTTTTCTAGATTTACATGGACATATTTTCTTAGAGAAAAATCTGAAACATTTGAAAATTTTTAAATGCTTTGCACTAAAATTCAAAATGAAAAGAACTCACACATTAAAAACATTAAAAGAATTAGGAGTGACCATGGGAGGGAATTTGAAAATGCTTGTTTTGAAAGCTATTGCAATAGCTTAGGCATTTCCCATGAGTTTTCGGCTCCTAGAACTCCTCAACAAAATGGGGTTGTTGAGAGGAAGAATAGGGTCCTTCAAGAGATGGGCCGTGTGATGTTGCTTAGTAACAATGTCCCTAGGAACCTTTGGGCCGAGGCCGTCAATACGGCTTGCTACATAGGAAATAGAGTCTTCCTAAGGCCCGGTACTAGGCAAACCTCTTATGAATTATGGAAGGGTAGGAAGCCAAATGTTAGCTACTTCCACTCATTTGGGAGCAAATACTACATTCTAAATGACCGAGATCAACTTGGCAAGTTTGATGCCAAGAGTGATGAGGGGATTTTTATTGGCTATGCCCTTAATAGTAAGGCCTATAGAGTTTTCAATTTAAAAACTCGGAGTGTCATGGAATCATCTAATGTCGTCATAGATGATTGTAGGCCTAAGACTAGAGACCATGATGAGGAGGTCATTGTGCTTGATGATCCTTTCTTGGAGAAGAATGGTGAGACTTCAATTGATGTGAAGTCAAGTCTTGATGAAGAGGTCATCCAACCTCTTGATAGATATCCATCTTTGGACTCTAAAGAACCCGCTCCATGGGTTAGACATCTCCACAATAAGAATGACATTCTTGGAGATATGAATGAGGGTGTTAGGACTAGACGTCAAATAGCTAATCAAATTAGCTATACTTGTTACACCTCTCAAATTGAACCCAAAAAGGTTGATGAAGCCTTGAATGATGAGTTTTGGGTTCTTGCCATGCAAGAAGAGCTAAACCAATCTGAAAGAAATGAGGTTTGGACTCTTGTTCCTAGACCCAAGGATACTAATGTCATAGGCACCAAATGGGTATATAGGAACAAGTCGGATGAAAATGGCAACATTGTGCGCAACAAGGCTAGACTTGTAGCACAAGGATACTCTCAAATTGAGGGTATTGACTTTGAGGAGACTTTTGCTCCGGTTGCCCGTCTTGAGTCCATAAGGCTTCTTTTGTCCATATCATGTGTGCACAAGTTCAAATTGCATCAAATGGATGTTAAGAGTGCCTTCCTCAATGGTTTCTTGCATGAGGAGGTGTTTGTTGAGCAACCCAAGGGGTTTGTGGATCCACATCACCACAATCATGTCTATAGCCTCAAGAAGGCTTTATATGGGTTGAAACAAGCACCTAGGGCTTGGTATGAGCGCCTCACTCAATTTCTTGTTGACAATGACTATACTAGGGGTAGTGTTGACAAAACTTTATTCATCAAGAGGAACAAAGATGAGCTTTTCATAGCTCAAATTTATGTTGATGATATTGTTTTTGGCTCCACCAACAAATCCAAAGTCCAAAAATTTGTTGATGTCATGTCTCATGAGTTTGAGATGAGTCTTGTTGGGGGGCTTAATTACTTCCTAGGTTTGCAAATCAAGCAATTGCATGATGGGATTTTCATATCCCAAGCTAAGTATGCTAAGAACCTAGTGAAGAAGTTTGGCCTTGAGAATGCCAAACATTGTGACACACCCATGAGTACCACCTTGAAACTAAGCAAGGATGCTAGTGGCAAGAGTGTGGAACAAAGTCTTTATCGTGGCTTGATTGGTAGCTTGCTTTACTTGACCGCAAGTAGGCCCGATATAGCCTTCAGTGTGGGTGTGTGTGCCAGGTACCAAGCGGATCCCAAGGAATCTCATCTCTCCTCCGTGAAGAGAATCATTCGATATGTGAATGGGACATCCAACTATGGGATATGGTACTCTTTTGACACTAATGCTAGCTTAGTTGGCTTTAGTGATGCAGATTGGGCAGGAAATTGTGATGATAGGAAGAGTACATCGGGCGGTTGCTTCTTCCTAGGCAACAACTTGGTCTCATGGTTTTGCAAGAAGCAAAATTCCATCTCTCTATCCACAGCTGAAGCGGAATACATAGCCGCCGGGAGTGCTTGCACACAACTCCTTTGGATGAAACAAATGCTTGTGGATTGCGGCTTTGATCAATGTATTCTTACCTTTTATTGTGATAACATGAGTGCAATTAACATTTCAAAGAATCCTGTTCAGCACTCTAAGACAAAGCATATAGACATTAGGCATCATTTCATTAGAGAACTAGTTGAAAACAAATGCATTGCACTTGAGCATGTGGGCACAAATGATCAACTAGCGGATTTATTTACAAAGCCCTTAGACTCAACTAGGTTCAAGTCACTTAGTAGGTCTATTGGAATTTGTCATATGCCTTGATGTGTTTTGGTGATTGACCCTTTATAGGGAACTCAAGCAAAGAGAGCAACCTTGCATGTTGGAATAAGCAAAAACTTGATCAACTTTATGCTTCTTTATTAATTGCTTGAGTATTCTTGGTTGTGCTTATATATAATCTTATATGGCTTTTTTTTTAATAAGTGTGCCTTGCTTGGTTTGTAATCCATGTCACCTCTATGTTCAAACATGCATTTTTGGATTAGGAGAATTGATTGGGAAGTACATTTGAATGACCTAAAATTTATCTCCATGACATGTGAACTTGATTTTGACATGCTCAAAATGATATGCATGAAATATTTTTGATTGCTTGTATGCAAATGTGTGTGTATGCAAATGAGAAGACTAATCAATAAGGATCTTGTATCCACGTAATCAATAAGGATTTTATATCCAAACTAGTCTTCTCTCTCTTCTTAATTGTTAATCAAGACTACTATCATAAGGACAAATTATCCGAAAAAATCTAAAAGGATCTCTTGATCCAATGTCTTGATTTGCTTTTAAGGTTTGATATAGTTTTGTGTGCTTTGAAATTTCTTTTCAAAATACTATATCATGTTTCTTTATGCCAAAAGGGTGCAAATTGGTTTGAATTCCTTTGGAACCCTTTTTGATGTTCTCCTTGCAAATACCATTTGCTTGAACCATGATGTTACATGTCTTACATCCAGAGCAACTATGTCACACATTTTCTTCTACACAATAAAACCCTCAATGATTCTCTCTCAATTAATTAAGTTGCCTAAATTTGTTGTATATGATTATGCACTTATCTTGCAAATAGCTCTCTTTGCTAAAGTGACCCGGTTGGGGAATACTCCTTTGCCTATCTCATGACAAAAAGGGGGAGTAATGTGGTTTTATTTAAGGGGATTGCATATTTGGAGAGATTGTCCTGTTGAGGGGGAGTAACCTATATAGGGGGAGCATTTGCATGTTGCATGTTGAAGTTTTCTTTTATTATGCAAATTGCTCTTATTTATTTATCTCTCTTGATCACCTCACATGCACTTGTCTTGGAAAGTGTAGTCTCATTGTTTTGTAGGGAAGGTGGATATTCTACAAGAGCTTGAAGTTTTGAAGACCTAGTATCTAGGTATCTTTTTGTAATGTAGAATATCTTTTTATTGACCTTTAGTTTTTACTTTTTGTGAGGATGATCTGTGAGTGGTGGTTTTGTCACGAAATAGCCAAAGGGGGAGATTGTAAGTTCCTCATATTTTGATTGGCTTATTTCGTTGACAAACCACATTGGGGATTATTCTTTGTAAGGGTAATTTAGGCCTCTTGAGTGTGATCAAGCTTCAAGGACATCATCTCTCACAAACACAAACCAAAAGCGTGTATATTTGAGGGAAAATGTTTTTCAAATCTGTAAACACTATTCAAACACCATGCATAGTCTCACTACATCAAAAATCATCATTTGTCATTGAACATGCATCATGTATGTGGATTGGTTGACGGAAACTTTTATTCCCTTGGTAGATTGATCCTTTGAAGTGATACTAGGCAATGTGTGTTTTAGCCACTCAAAAAGAAAGCCTAAATACTTCCTATTCCCGTAATATGTGTGCTCCCAAGCCAATTTTGAAGCCAAACACATATAGACTTTTCCATTCTACACCCACGTTATCCATGACCCAAGCAACCTAAACACTTACCCAACCCTCTCTTAATTGATCTTGTTGAGGCTTAGGAATGTAGATGTAAGTTCCTCATATTTTGATTGGCTTATTTCGTTGACAAACCACATTGGGGAATATTCTTTGTAAGGGTAATTTAGGCCTCTTGAGTGTGATCAAGTTTCAAGGACATCATCTCTCTCAAAGAGCACTTCAAAAGTATCTCACTAGTTTAACTTTCTTTGAAGAGATCTAGTTGCACACACTCACTTGCATGCATTATGTTCCTATCTTCATGTAATTGAATGATGTATTGTATGCCTCTTTTCACACTCCACACTTGCACATTTTGCACATCACTTAGTGTGTTGAGTTTGCCCAGAAAAGAGAATTTCTTCTCTTAGCGTGGCCTAGACCGCTTGGCAAGACATGCTTGCACCGCGGCATACAGAGCGGTATACCTCAGCAGGGTCATGCTTCCTGTACCGCTTCCTGTACACTTGCACGCAAAGCGACCCAAGTCGCGGTGTTGTCCAGTAGGCCTCTGTTGCCCATACCGCGGCCTGTGCACCTGCATGCACAGCGCCCTGCACCGCGTTGTTGTCCAGACGGTGCACTGCTGTGTGTACCGCGGTCTGGACACTTGCCTGCGACGCGGTCCATCTAGCGGTATTGACGGGATTTGGTGCCCTAAGTCCAAAACGACGCTGTTTTAACTAGGGCTCCCTTATATATACTCTCTCTTCTTCCTTGCTCGTTTTCATGAGTTCAAAAAGCCATTATTGAGAGGCCAAGCTTCCCTTAGAGAGAGAAACTCCCAAGAACTCATATTTACTCAACCAAACACAAATCCATGTGCATCTAACATCTTCAAGCATCATCTCATCATGGATTCTTCTTGCTTTCATTGATTAGGTAACTTGAACATGCTCTAAATCTCATTGTACTTATTTATGTTCTTGTTTGCCTAGGGTTAGCTCTTTTATGTGATTTTATTGCATATCTTTATGTTTATTGGCATTTATAACATGATTGAGTTGTTGTTTGTTGGTTTAGAGCTTTGTTCATTAATAGCTAGCATTTAGTACGATTTTACCCTTCTAGCTAAATCTTCATGCATTTGCATTTAGATATTGATATCTAGGATTTGCATTTATTGACATCTTTAAATCCTTAGATAAGCATTTATTGTTGCCTAGCATTAATTGCATGTTTGAATATCTTTTACATATTCACATAGGTTGTTTAACCTCTTCATTGATTGTTAAGCTTTGTGACTAAGTGAGTTAGTGCACAAGCTTGTGGTCAAGAATCACTATTAAAGGCCCGTTGGGTAGAGTGAAAGGGTTAGTGACCAAGTAGGTGTGACTTGAGGTCAACCTAGGTTGTAAACTTTCGTTCAAATAGTGGATTTGAGGACCGTCTGTGGCTAGAAGGATAGCCTGTGAGTTTTGCCAGTTGGAGGGTTTCTCACGTAAATCAATCCTTGTGTTTTTATTGTTTTCCGCATATTTATATTGGATTGATTGATTGCTAATATGGAGTAGGATTATTAAAATTGATTAAGTCGAAAAGTTGGTAATAAATCAACTAAAACCTATTCACCCCCCCCCCCCCCCCCCCCCCCCTTCTAGGTTGTATTAGACACACTTTGTGTATTTTCAGTAGAGTTGTGCTTTAATTTGATAAATGGCGTGTACCTAGGCAAGAGTAATAAGTTGTGAAAATGTGCATAGTAAAAAGGCATGAAAAGAAAAGAAAAGAAAAGAAGCAAAAAGTAACAAAAGAAAAATATGCTTCAAATGCCTGGTGTCAATTGTAAATGCTACTCAAATGGGTAACATGATTAGTTAAAGATTGCACGTAGAGTCTAATTGTATGCCTGGACGCCATATTGTATTTGGAAGTAGAGTTGCACGAGAAATTAAATGCTAAAGTGTAGAATGTATTGCCTTAACTTGGTTGATTAGTGCTTGTGCCTAATTTCTCATTCTTCTAATCACCATTCACCGTGGCCACGTTACAACCAAATGGAAAGACCTAGTTGATCTTAGGGGACGTCTAGATTGGGAATATTAGTTAATGAATGCTATTTCCACGTTCATGACAAGTGATTCTTTCATGAGACTCACTCACTGAAAACAGCATTTATTCTACACTAAATGTATGCAACTAAGTTGATTCAGTTACATAAATTCATTGGCATACATGTTGCATGAGTGTGAACCTAGGTTCTGAGAGGAAAGATAAGAGAGAATCCATGCGAGAACCTAGTTTCGAAGCGAATTATGCTCGAGGTGTGAGAGTGAGTAGTTTCTGAGGCGAGGGCATTTTAAGTGTGGGATTCGTGTTGTGCCAGTTTCCCTTGGGGTGTCTTCGAGTTTTTTAGAACATTTTGCATATGCTCATTCCTCACTTCCATTTGCTTTTGCATATCTCTCTGCTAGTTGGTTCTGCAGCAAGTTTTTCTTTGTGTCTAGGAAAGTTTTTAGTTCGAGTCATTTTTAGTTTGTGTCTTATTTGTTTCGTTTTATGTTTGCTCGAGGACGAGCAAAGGTTTGGTTTGGGGGTGTTTGATCGTGCCTAAATTGTTGTATATTTCGGCCCTCATTCCTATTCCTTTGTCTCATTCTTGTGTGTATTTTCTATATATTTTATGTCTAATAGGCTCATAAGTGCTAATTGCAGGCAATAGATGTAATTCTGGGTTTGGAAGGTTGTTGCAGTGATTCCGGTAGAAAAAGGGCGAAAGTAAAGGCAAAAGAGTACAAACAGCTCTATAGTGCGGGTCCAGTGCGGGTCACAACCGCACTCCAGCCGCACTCCAGCCGCACTCGTGTGCATAGCCGGGGCAGAATACAAGTACAGAGATAAAGTGCGGGTACAGTGCGGGTCAGCTAACCGCACTCCACCCGCACTAATGCCAATCAAGAGAAGCTGATCATACACCTGACATCAGAGTGCGGGTACTGTGCGGGTCATCCAACCGCACTCCACCCGCACTTGCACCAAGAACAGAAGAGCAGAATTGCACCTAACGTTAGAGTACGGGTACTGTGCGGGTCATCAAACCGCACTCCACCCGCACTTTCACCAAAAACAGAAGAGCAGAATTGTACCTGACATTAGAGTGCAGGTTCGGTGCGTGTCACCAAACCGCACTCCACCCGCACTTGCACCAAGAACAGAAGGTAGATTTTGCACCTAACAGTACAGTGCGACTCAAGTGCGACTACAGTGCGGGTCAAGTGCGAGTCAAGTGGGGGTAATCCAACCGCACTCCACCCTCACTATTGCCCAGATCAGAGACCTGTAGATGAAGAAAACTCTTACAGTGCAGGTAATTCACCCGCACTCCACCCGCACTATTCGCGCGACAGTTTCTGGTTTCAAGCTTAAGTGACCTATTTTTCCATCCTCTATAAATAGAAAAGGATGGGAACGAACCAAAACAATCACCAGACCTTCCAACACTTGTATCTCTAAGCTAGAAACACATCTCCCTCCCGTCCAAACCATCTCTACTCAATCAAAGGCAACTAGGAGACTTGGATTCAAGCTTCAAGGAAGAAGATCAATCTTCAAGGGTTCTCTCTACACTCTCTCTTAGTTTATTTGTTTGTAATAGAACATGAGTAGCTAAAATACCCCACTATGGGGTTGATGTTATTTGTATGATGGATATTGGGCTTTGTAAATAAACTCTATGTGTTATATTTATTCTATCTCTATGTTTTATTCCATTACTTGTATTGATTTCCATTATTGATTTGCTTGGATACACCCTCTTTGCATGTTGATTTGGATTACTTGAGTACACAATTAGGTTGTCTAATGCCCAATTGAATGGAAGGATTTCCAGAAATCCGGCTCTAAAACCATGCCCTTAATCTAATCTTGAATTAGTGGCTTTCACTATACATCCTAGGTTAGCCACTTGTGAGAGAATTAGAAGCCTCCACTATACACCCTAGGTTGGCTACTTTAGTGATTCTACGAGAACTAACCTTCGAGTAGAATTCGGTTGATAACCTAAAGCCTCAACCAATCTCAAACGGGTGGCCTTCACTATACATCCTAGGTCGGCCACTTGTGAGGGAATTGGAAGCCATCACTATACATCCTAGGATGGCGACATTAGTAATAGGTTGAGCCATAGCTAGATAGATGAGCATTCATGGAACAAGTCCCGATTGAGTAACTAGCCATTGTTGGTTGCTTATGAGGGATTAATCTCTAGTATGAGGTCTTCGCTATACACCCTAGGTTGACCTCTTGCTATAGATATATACCAACACTATACACCCTAGGTTGGTTACATATGTCAAAACGTGCTTAATTGAGAGTTTGCTGCAATTGCCCCAATATTCACTTACGAGTCCATCAACTCCGTAGTTCCATCATCATTCATTCATCACTCCATTATCATCCCATTTTATTTGCTTTCATAGTTTAGTTTATATTGTATTTTCATTCACCATAACTTTTACTTTTATGCATACTAGTTATATTAATCCTAATCTTATCACCGCTACCCCGATCTCAGTGGACGACACCCGTGCTTGCCGCTTTGCTTGTATTTATACTTGTGAACGCATCGTATAGGTTTTATAAATTGTTTTGACAGACGGTTTTCTGACGGCAAAAACCTTCTCATCACTGCCCCTCTGCCAAATGTAAACACAGATCCTGATGTTGATCCTAAGTAAAAACTTTTATCCATTGACGATTCTGGATAAAGTATTTCACTATGAGCATATTCAATGCACCTAGTGCACTAGATTCTTTTGTCCAAAGACACCACACTTTGATGATTTTATAATCATCATAACACATTTGATCCCACTCAAATGCTAGCAAAAGAATATACAACTTTAACAAGATAAAGGTGCCCAACCTTTATCTTAAGTTGTGAATATTATTCAATACTAACTAAAGAATTGTTTCTACCTCATACATATCCAGATGTACGAACAATTCTTCTGACCTTATGATTATTTACTTTTGACAATTATAATAATTAAACTATAAATGCTATAAGATTTCGTTAACAGGGTTTTTTTTGGCAAGGGATCAAAGGAGAATTTTCCAACTAGTATCAACCTGATAGGGGCCAGTCCCAACTTCCGGGTGACCTGCGAGATCGATATCACTACCTAGATAGAGCCGATACCTGGTAAGGTCAGTACCTTGATTACATATCTACCTAGATAGGACACCAGTACCGACAGCAAACGAAGGTATGCACCTCTCATTTATCGAAGCTCCCAATACCGACTAAGGACCAGTACAATGATAACTTGTATGCCCAGCGCCCAGCAAGTCCTTCGACATCTACCAAGATACCTGGTACCAAGATACCCACCTTAATACTACCCCGACTTCCACCTGGTACCCAGTACCTCGATATCCACTCGGAGCACATCTGGGGCAGGTACTCTTCCTGCCAAACGATATGAAGGTGATAGTGAAGACATAAGCACCATTCCAGCAGGAAGTAGAACAACCTCCATGCCAGTAGGATCAGACTGATATACCAACACCTCGTTCCGCAAAAGTTCGGTATCAGACTTTCCCTCCAAGCTCCATGAAGAAGGAAAGTTGACTCCATCGCCAAAATAAAGCACCATTAATGAGACCAAACGGTCAACCAAATCAGCAATTGAATTCGATAGTAATTAACGGGATCAAATTCAGCGCCTTCAGCCCCACACAACGCCTTTGAACGCTTAAAATAGGACTCTCAATAATCCTCATCAATGCAACCGGATTTTAAGGGGATTTTTTGGAGAACTATATATACAGCTTTGAAGATAAAAGAAAAAGGGGGGATCGGTTTTTTCGCCATCACAAAAGACAGAGAGAGAGTAAATCCCAGAAGAATTCCCATATGAATTCTCTGAAGACAGTGAGAGTCCATTAATGATCATTGGAAGGATATATCCTCTTATCGACACAAACGGCATTCTCCATCCTTATTTTTGTGTTAGAGAGAGTAGAGAATGAGTGTTGTAACCATTATACAAGTTTTCTTTCAATAAAACAGTATTTACTTATATCTCATTGGTTCCTTCGTATTTGTCCGTGTAAATTTTCAGCATAGGAAGGAACCCCGGTACCGAAGGTACCTATTCCGCTACCACCTACTGGTAAGGGACGAGGGTGTTAATTGAAATTTTACTCCCAGAGCAGATTTTTCCGTTAACACTTTTTGGCGCCGTCTGTGGGAAAAAACCACACCCTCAAAAGAAAGCCAGCGTGTCTCGTTTTCATACTATGCTATCAGAATGGAGCTCTGATCCTCTCAGGATCATCCCGATCCATCAGGACACCAGTCAAACGCTTCAACCCCAAAGGGTCAGAAGCCAATGAAAGGGGGAAAGGGTCACAAACCCACCTTGAAGCCATCAGCTACCACGCGAGTTACCCCCCAGGTACCTACCACCCCAGCAGCAGGACCTACCAGTTTAGACCAACAAGTCACGGCCTTCATAGAAAGCATTCGCATCCGTATTTTCACTGAAGGTAGTACTAGTCAGCCCGCGGTACCAGATCCCAAGGGAGATGCCAATCGGTAAGGTACCAGGGTACCTCCCTTCGACAGGTTGGAACCACCGCCTCCCGTACCGGTCCATGATAGACTCGGGCCCATGCCCCAGGTACCATCGGTCCACGACAGACTCGGGCCCACACCCTTGATTCTAGGGCAACCTACAGGTTATCAACCCCGGCACGCGAGATCCGCCATCGATCTCCCGCCTAGAAAGCGTCACCACCTGGTCTAACCAGAAGCTTTTCTAGATAGCCTCAACAGGAAGCGACTATGAGGCGCCCTCCTTCAATGGCAGGAGGTAGCAACAAGGGCAACGGAGAAGACCCTCTACAGGGAGAGAACCAGGATGAAGGTTCTGCGACATCGGAGGGGTCTGACGACAGGGATTCTGAAATGGAATCTGGGAATGATGGCAACAAACGTCTCTGGGACCAGGTTATCAGAATGGCAAAAGAAATCCAAGAGTTGAAGAAGGGCAAGCAGCGGGAAAACTGGAAATACCCCTTGGGAGAGATAAATGCTCCCTTCTCTAGTAGGATCAGGGAGGCAGAACTACCTCCCAAGTTCAAGATGCCAACCGATAAATATTCTGGGACCGAAGATCCCCTGCGCCATCTAGAAAGTTTTGTTCACCAGTTGGAGGTCCAGAATGCTACCAAGGCCGCCATGTGCAGAATGTTCCCTACCATGCTGACGGACTATGCCAAGACATGGTTCAGGAAGCTACCAGCAGGGAGCGTTGACTCATTCACCAAGTTGAATACTGACTTCTGTGCTCGGTTTTAGAGCATCAAACCTCGTCCCAAGGACCCCATTAACCTCCAATACGTGATCCAGGAGCGGGGTGAATCACTCAGAGCCTACGTGGAGAGATTCGACAAAGAAGTAAATCAGATGGGGGTTTTCACGGAAAAGGAAACCTTGGCCAATTTCAGAAGAAATCTATGGGCAGGCAGGCTGTTCAGATCCTTCGCTAAGCATCCTCCAGAGACCTACCAGAAGGTCTATGATAGAGCTCTAGAGCAGGTGGGGATAGATGAGCAGCTCCGAGTTAAGATGGAGCACGATGATATGAGGATTGCCAAGCGCCAAAAGAAAGAGGCACCCAAACCTGCACCAGTTCAAAAAAATCAGAACAAACCTCCCAACAAGTCTACGTATCGATCGCCACCCTACCAGCCTCCGTGGAACCGGTACCTAGTTAGGCAAACTCCACCCAAAGCTACACCTCCGCCCAAGGAGGTAGCGCGGGTAGATAGAGAGGAAAGGGGGTACTCCCACTACACCCCCATGAACGCATCTCGCTAGACTATTTACCTCACCATCCACGATAAAGGACTGCTCAAGAAGCCGGGTCTAATAAAGGCACCGGTCGATCAACGGAACCGCTACAAGTATTGTGACTTCCACGAGGATGTAGGTCATAATACCTCAGAATGCTATAGTCTGCGGAACCAGATTGAAGCCTTGGTGAAGGGAGATTGCTTGGAGGAATTCCTCAAACAAGTGCACAATAACATTAGCACCGGGAAGGAGGTGTAAGCAGACATTAAAACGTTTGAAGAAGGAAGGAAAGCGAAAGGGAAGGATCTGATGGAGAAGATCCACATAGTCAACACCATCAGTGGGGGTCCCACCTTGGCAAGAACCTCTAACAATTCTCGAAAGAACCATGCCAGGAAAGTGCCCAGGGTAAAAGCGGGTCAAAATGTCTTCAAGGTTACCAGGGGATCACTCCGGTCTCCTCCTGCTGCATAGATTATCTTCATAGAAGAGGATGTGTACAACACCGTGCAGCACCACGATGATCTCATGGTCATCACTTTGCAAATAGATAACAATTTGGTCCATCGTGTCTTGATTGACACAGGTAGCAGCGTTGATATTCTCTTCAAGAGTGCTTTGGAGCAATTCAACTTAAAGAGACCTTGTTACAATAGCTGCACTACCCCACTATACGGGTTCACAGGAGACTCGCTGATTCCCACCGGATCTATGATCCTACCAGTGATAGTAGGGACAGTGCCACTCCAGTAGAACTTGATGACAGACTTCGTTGTGGTAGACACCTCGTCCGCCTACAACGCCATCCTGGGAAGACCTTACCTGTCTGCCCTCAAGGGGTCCTGTCGATATACCATAACGTCCTGAAATTCCGACTGGGAGACAAGGTGGGCGAAGTGCGAAGGGTCCAGCAAGCTGTACGCAAGTGCTATGCAGAATCTACCAACCCAGCAGCGTTGGCTAAGCAATGTATACAGATAACCATTAATCAAGATCACCAATTCTCAGAGGAAGATTTTGAAGGTGAAACGAATTTAGTAAAGAATGAGCCTGAAGTAGAGTCCCCAAGTATGGAGGTCAGGGAAGAAGAAGACAAAGGATGGGCAAATGGTCGTCCTGCAAATGAGTTGGAGGAAATATCTATTAGGAAGGACGACCCTTCCAAGACAGTCAGGATAGGTTCGACATTAGAGGCGAAGGTAAAGGAAGATCTGGTAAAGCTCTTACAAGAATATAATGACATCTTTGCATGGAGTCATGAAGAGATGCCAGGGATACCAGTTACCTTAGCAGCTCACAGGTTAGGGGTAGATCCCACCTTCAAGCCAGTCAAAAGAAGAGAAGGCATTTCAACCAAGAGAGAAATGTCACGGTACAAGAGGAGGTAAACAAACTATATAAGGCACAACTCATCAGGGAGTCTCGGTACTCCGAGTGGATTGCCAACGAAGTCAAGGTGACCAAAGCAAATGGGAAGTGGAGCATGTGAGTTGACTACACTGATCTCAACCGCGTCTGCCCGAAGGATAGCTTCCAGTTACCAAAAATCAATCAGCTGGTTGATTCGACCGCGAGTAACAAACTCCTAAGCTTTATGGACGCCTTCTCAAGGTACAACCAGATTATGATGCACCCCGCTGATCAGAATAAAACCGGCTTCATAACTGGACAATGCTTATACTGTTACAAGGTTATGCCCTTCGGGCTCAAGAATGTAGGGGCTACCTATCAACGCCTAGTCAACCGTTTGTTCAGAGAGCTAATAGGGAAGTCAATGGAGGTATACATTGATGACATGATCACAAAGTCCTAGGTAGCTGAGCAACATCAAGATCACCTCCGTCTAACTTTTCAAATTGTTAGAGAAAACCAGATGCGTTTAAACCCTGCCAAGCGTGCCTTCGAGGTTACAGCCGGGAAATTCCTCGGGTTTATGGTCTATGAAAGGGGAATCAAAGCAAACTCAGAGAAGATCAAAGCCATCCTGGATCTCGAATCGCCTACCTCGCTCAAACAGGTGCAGGGTTTAACCGGACGGATAGCAGCCTTAAACCGCTTCATATCACGATCAACTGATAAGTGTATTCCCTTTTTCAAAGCCATCAAATAAGGGAAGAACATGAAGTGGGACCAAGACAGTGAGTTAGCCATCCAATCGTTGAAGAAATACCTGGCTGGCCCCTGATTACTAGCTAGCCCGGTACCAGGAGAGGAGCTACAAATGTACCTGGTTGTATCCGTGTTGGAACCCTGTTCACTAGTAACGCAGCGGAAATAGGTTTTAAAAATTTTTATACATATCATAAACGATCTGAGACCAGTGAACTTAGGATCGCAATTATTTTTCTGGAACTAATACATACAATATGTAAACACAGGAAATTGTAATCAATATATTAAAAGAAAATTTAGAACCTTACCAACGTTTGGAGGCTCCTTCACTTTACGATATGCTCATGGTCTGTACCACTGATCTTCTTCGCTATATCCCGGGACTGGTAACTGCGTGTGGGTGCGTCACGTACTCAGGAACTTAGGAGGATGTAGAGAGAATGAAGAAGAAACAATTTCTTCCAAAGAGAAAAATAACTTAGAACAACTCTTGTTCTTTAAAAGAAATATCTATTATTTATTTACTTTATTTTATTTTTTGATTCACCAGTGCATACACGCACCACTTTTTGCACAATATTTTTTTTTCTTTGACTTAGTTTCTCACGCATAGCACTTCTCTTTTTGTTACACACATTATGAGTTTGTATCATATACAAACACTTGTGTATATCCTTTGTGTGCTATATTTTTGTTATCAATATATATCATATATATATATTATTATAACTAAAACTCTTTAATTGATATCTCTTTAGATTTTAAAATAAAATCTTTTAAAATTGATATCTCATATCTTTTATTTTAATAGATAATTAAATATTTATTTTGCATTTAAACATTTTAAATTCAATTTCAAATATTTAATTTAATAAAATAAAATAATCATATTATCTTATTCTATTTAAAATCAAATATCAACTAACATCCTCCATTTAGTGATTAATAACAAAATTAAATAATCTTATTATTTAATTTATTTAATCACCATTATTCATTAATTAAATAATCTCATTATTCAATTATTTCCTGAATAAATACGTGTCACTTTCATAACACAATTAATTGGACAATCCAATTAATTAACCATGACCCTTGTTACCTAAATCGATCGGGCTAGCAAGGGGACCTAATCGACCCACAGTATTTTGAGCTCCAATAATCCTCGGAATAATTAATTAAACTCTTTAATTAATATTCCTTGATTATTAACTCCATTGTTATTCCACTAAAAACCCGAAGCTGCACTCTCTCAACTGTAGACGCTTTTACACAGACCGATACAACTCGGTGTCCATCGATATAGCTATTACACATGGTGTGATCCTCCACAGTAGTTCATAACTAGAGCTGGGTCATAATGTCCATTATACCCCTCTTATTACATATATCCTTTAAGTACCGTTGACTCTCTAATGAACAATAAATCCTATTTCCTCATGGAATTAGGAGAGCGCTCATATTGTCCAAGCCCCGAATCAACCCTTAAGGGAACTACCATCTACTTCTCACAAGAAGGAGTTGATTCCACTATTGTGTACATACCTTCCCAGCCACAAGCCAAACCGCAATCTCAACATACGGAGTATATTGATCAGGAATTGCATCTGACCTCACACATGGTATATCAAAGACCACTATCTAACCTGAAGAAGTCGATAAGACACTTAGGATTAAGATCACCCACATATAGCCATCATTAGTTGATATATATAAATCTCATCAGTAAACGGATCTTGGTGAGAGATTCATATAGATCATGGCCCAGTCCTATATGATCGCATCATACAAGGTGCCTCTATTCCCATATCTCATATGAATGATTCAGGATAGAATCACCGTACATTACGGAATGGACCGCAGCTATAGATTAACCACAAATAAAGTACCCAGCTTTATTTGTTATCTATGGACTCTTTAGATTGCACATCTCTTACTGTATCCATCTGTATATGACACTCATATAAACAGTTTGAGATTACATCCGGCAATCTAGGATGTTAATATATACACAAGTTATAAAATAAACAACACAACAAGAATGAATTGAACTTTTCTTTGTATTTATTTCATAAATCCATTTACAAATTACATCTTTAGGGCATAAACCCCAACAATCTCCCACTTGCACTAATGCATGTGAGGCATGTTTCGTAACCCTAGACCATCTAGGTGACCCGGAAACACTTTAGCCGATAAAGTCTTTGTAAATGGATCAGCATGATTGTCTTGTGAGGCTATCTTTGTGTCGATCACATCTCCTCTATGCACTATCTCTCTAATGAGATGATACTTTCTCTCTATATGCTTCTTGGTTCTTTGGAATTAGCCACAGCACCACGGTTATCACAATAAAGTGTGATGGGCTTATCCAGATCTGGAACAACTTCCAGATCAATCAAGAACTTGCGGAGCCAAACAGCCTCTTTAGAAGCTTTACAAGCGGCTACATATTTGGCTTCCATGGTGGAGTCAGCAATGCAAGATTACTTAATACTTCTCCACACAATGGCTCTACCACCAGGGTGAAAACTGATCCAGATGTGGATATCCTAGAATCCCTGTCTGACTGAAAATCAGAATCTGTGTATCCTAACGGGATCAAATCCTGTCCGGAATACACTAGCATATAGTTTCTCGTTTTCCAAAGATACTTGAGAATAGTCTTGACTGCAACCCAATGATCCAATCCTGGGTAGGACTGGTACCTGCTGACTACTCCCACTACATAGCAGATGTCTGGTCTCATGCATAACATAGCATACATGAGACTACCTACTGCTGATGCATAGGGTACACGTCTCATATCCTCATTTTCTTGAGGTGTCTTAGGACACTGTTCCTTAGACAAGTAAACTCCATGCCTAGAAGGTAAATTACCTTTCTTGGAGTTCTGCATCGAAAATCGCACAAGAATCTTGTCGATATACGATGCCTGAGACAGTGCTATGAGTTTGTTCTTACGATCCCTTATAAGTTGAATCCCTAGAACATAACTCGCCTCTCCCAAATCTTTCATTTGGAATTGGCTAGCTAGCCAGCCCTTTACATCAGATAACATTCCCACATCATTCCGAATGAGTAGGATGTCGTCCACGTATAGGACTAAGAAAACTACTTTTTTTTTCTTTATCAGGATCTTCCATGGCATTCTTAAAAGTCAATGGATCATCCACACTATCAGCAGAGACAACACTTTGTCCCTCACCTATACCTAAATAGCGTTCAGGTTGTCTTACGACCCTCCCACTACGTCTAGGTGATAATGTATCCTGCTCAGGAACCATCTGACTCTCAGATGTTTGTGGATCAACAACTCTTGTTGATGAAGCACTAGTCTCACCAGGCTCCAACGCATTCAATACAATCTTAGAACGAGGTTTATGGTCACTAATATAATTGTCCTCAAGAAACATTGCATTTGTCGATACAAATACTTTGTTATCATCGGGACTATAGAAGTGTCCACCTCTGGTCTCCTTGGAGTTTCCTACAAACAGGCAGACCACAGATTTGGGGTCTAACTTTCCACTTCTGTTCTTCAGCACGTGTGCTGGACACCCCCATACGCGGAAATGTCGCAAACTAGCTTTACGACCATTCCACAACTCTATGGGAGTCTTAGGAACAGATTTGGATTGCACTACATTCAAAATGTATGCCGCTGTTTATAACGCATATCCCTAGAAGGAATTTGGTAATTATGAGAAACTAACATAGATCTCACCATTTCCATCAGGGTTCTATTTCACCTCTCCGCTACACCATTTTGCTGAGGTGTACCAGGAGCTGTGAGTTGGGAAACTATCCCATGCTCGACCATGAAGTCTTCAAACTCTTGGCCAAGGTACTCACCTCCACGATCTGATGTTAATGACTTGATAGTCCTACCTAATTGATTCTCAACTTCAGCTCAGAATTCTCTGAACTTTTCAAATGTTTCCGACTTTCGTTGCATCAGGTAGACATATCTGTATCTTGAGTAGTCATCTATAAAGGTGACATAATACTCATAGCCACCCCTAGCTCTAACATTTATCGATCTGCATACGTCTGTATGTATAAGTTCTAGTGGCTCTATAGCTCTAAGCCTTTTTTTCCAGTAAAAGGTCTCTTAGTCATCTTACCTTCTAAACAGGATTCGCAAACAGGTAAGGTGCTAACCTTTAACTCACTTAAAGGTCCGCTTTTTACTAGTCTGTCTATCCGGTCAAGGTTGATATGATCAAGCCTTAGATGCAGAGATACGTGTCATTATCTGGAGAAATCTTATATCGTTTAGTTTTGGTTTTTCAACCTCAAACATTTCGGTGTTAAGCAGTGTAATATGTATTAACGGTCTTAACACATATAAATTGTTTTCATTAATTCCTGAACAAATATTCAGATCATTCTTTTCAATAATAACAGACTTATTATTAAAAGAAACAGAATACGATTGTTCTAACAACTTAGAAACGGAAATCAAATTCCGTGTAAATCCAGGAATATAAAAAAACATTGTTCAATAATAAAAAACTATTATTATTACAAAATTGCAATTTTATTGCTCCCACTGCTTTGGCCGACACGACATCCCCCGACCCCACACGCATTGAGAAGGCTCCCTCCTCTAGCTGTGTCCAAGAATCAGTCCACTGCAAAGAAGAACAAACATGGTTAGTGGCCCATGAATCAACTTTCCAGGGTGAAGAATCATCTTCCACTAAACAAGATTCAAGAACAAGTAAATCATATTTACATTTCTTCTTCTTCTTGGCTACATCCTCCAGATACTAAGGACAGTTCCTCTTCCAGTGCCCGACCTTGTCGTAATTTAAACATTTTCCTTTGCCTTGGTCGGTGGAGGTGCCCTTCTTTTTGCTCTGGGCTTTCTTGAGTTTGGGCTTACCCCGTAACTTCCCAGCAGACCTCTTCCTCTTCTTATTATTGGAGGAAGATGGTTCAGCAACGTTTGCCTCACCGGTCTTACTTTTGTTGTCCTTAGTCAAGGACTCAAAAGTAGCAAGCTCATTGAGAAACTGTGTGAGACTGAACTTTAACTTGTTCATCCCGTAGTTTCTCTTAAACTAATTGAAACTCTTCGGAAGAGTAGTCAGTATGATGCTCACTTGACTGGGTTCGTCAATGGCCCCGCCATTGACTTCTGCCGTGTTGAAGTAGGACATCATGCTCAAGACATGTTCCCAAACTGATGTACCTTCCTTCATGCGAGCGAGCATAGCGGAACGAACAGCTTCGTGTCGCTTTTGCTAGGAGGGCTGCCGCTTGCAATGACTCCATAATTTCGAATCATGTAGTCATTGCTTCCTGCTTTGTGACAAGCACGTCTGTCATAGAAGCCAACAGATATGTTTGGGCCTTCTCATCAGATGAGACCCATCGCTGGTATGCCTCACGAACAGTTCGTGTTGCATTGGCAGTAGGCACCGGAGGACATTCCTCCGTAAGCACAAACTTGAGGTCTTTGGTGACCAATATTGCATTAATATTAAGTTTCCACTTAGTGTAGTTATCGCCAGTTAATTTGTCGTTTGCGAGAATTTGAAGTAATACAGAAGACATAATTGCTAAAACAAATAAAACATTCATTCAGTCATTTATTAAAACAAGTGTGAGTGCTTTGGCATAAATTTAAACATGATGCATGAACATGTTTAATGAACTAGAAATACCCAAAAACAGTTCCTATACCACGACAATCCAACATACCACAATAAAGTGCCGCCTTAGGGTCGGTCAAGTCTTTGCATGTTGGACCGAGACATTCTCAATCAAATGATATTCTAGAATAACTCTTATTCCGTATCATTCAAGCATCGTTTATTCAGTCAGATTTTCAATTAACAAAACTTAATCAAAACCTTCGTGAGTGTAACCCACCATTTCAGATCTCACGAGCTTAACTCGAGAATTGTTTCCTTAGGATCGGTCGATCTCGAAATACCCTCAGAAATCCTATCCGTTTGGAATCAACCTTGGTATTGATCTTTGTGGAAACCCTCCTTAGGGAGGACGAAAGCAAAGCCGTCACGAGGCCCCACTTGGATCTCACGGTGTTGAACTAATGATGGAAACTGCGGGATATATATGTCATATATCCCTCTCCCACTCACTATTTATAAAATTAGGGTTTTCAATTAACCGTTAATGCACCTAGACTCTACAGGATCAAACGGATAATTTTAATTAAGTTATCTAGCGCATTAACAAATTCATTATTAGAAATAAATTCTAATTAACTAATAAATTATTAATGATTTTTAACAATTAAAAATCTAATCTATTAGTGAATAATCTAAGTCTTTGTAAACTATTTACTAAGGTCAGATTATTATATAAGTGTTTACCAAGTTTTAACTATTAAAACTCTAATACTTTATTCGGTTCATTTATTATTAGGTTATTAATCATATAAATCCTAATTACAATAAATGACCCTATTAATCTACCTTATTTAAACACTTTAATAACCAGAATAATACTAATGAGAATTAACAATTTTCTAACACTTAAAAAACTAATCTCATTTTCATAGCCAATAATGTATTTACTGATTTTAATCACATTAAAAAAAATACATAAAAATTAGGCTATGATGCATGTATGACATATCAAATATATTTGTGTAGGCACATCTAATCTAAATGACATACGTATGTATGGCAATGCTTTTATCATCACATAATATAAAGCATACATGAATTGACCGAGTACTGTGGATTATTTAACCTAAAAAAAAATTGGAATCTAAAATTACAAAAATACGCCCAAGGCATTCCTTGGACTTCTTGTAATTTCAGAGTCTTCTAGTCTCTTCAGGTCACTCTGATTCATCTCCTGAATCCGAAATAGGAAATCTGCACGGAACGCACTAGGCAACACTTGCCAACGGAACCGTGCAAGACGACGTGAATAGTGCCCGACGTACCACGCATGAATGGTACCCGTATGAATAGTACCATGCATGAACAGTAACAGTACGTGTGAACAGTACCATCACGCGTATTTCCGATTTCGCCCTTCCGACTTCGCGATTTTTCTAGGTCTTCAATATAGGTTACATTTTTTTTTTACATTACAATAACAGGAAAAAATAAATAATAAAAATATTTAATACAACTCATGAACCCTAAATCCACAGTACCATATATTTAACGATTAATCATGTTTTTGTAAATTAACAAAATTAATATACATACAAAAACAACATACAGTCATTTTAAACAGTGCCTACACAATCATACATACAGGAACATCGAAAACAATTTCCTGTTCCAAAAAAAAAAATTGGCTCTGATACCAATTGTTGGAACCCCGTTAACTGGTAACGCAGCGGAAAAAGGTTTTAAAAAATTTTATACATATCATAAACGATCTGGGACCAGTGAACTTAGGATCGCAATTCTTTTTCCGGAACTAATACATACAATATGTAAACACAGGAAATTGTAATCAATATATTAAAAGAAAATTTAGTACCTTACCAACGTTTGGAGGCTCCTTCACTTTACGATATGCTCCTGGTCTATACCACTGATCTTCCTCACTATATCCCGGAACTGGTAACTGCATGTGGGTGCGTCACGTACTCAGGAACTTAGGAGGATGTAGAGAGAATGAAGAAGAAACAATTTCTTCCAAAGAGAAAAATAATTTAGAACAACTCTTGTTCTTTAAAAGAAATATCTATTATTTATTTTATTTTATTTTTTGATTCACCAGTGCATACACGCACCACTTTTTGCACAATATTTTTTTTTCTCTGGCTTAGTTTATCACGCATAGCACTTCTCTTTTTGTTACACACATTATGAGTTTGTATCATATACAAACACTTGTGTATATCCTTTGTGTGCTATATTTTTGTTATCAATATATATCATATATATATATATATTATTATAACTAAAACTCTTTAATTGATATCTCTTCAGATTTTAAAATAAAATCTTTTAAAATTGATATCCCATATCTTTTATTTTAAAAGATAATTAAATATTTATTTTGAATTTAAACATTTTAAATTCAATTTCAAATATTTAATTTAATAAAATAAAATAATCATATTATCTTATTCTATTTAAAATCAAATATCAACTAACATCCTCCATTTAGTGATTAATAACAAAATTAAATAATCTTATTATTTAATTTATTTAATCATCATTATTCATTCATTAAATAATCTCATTATTCAATTATTTCCCGAATAAATACGTGTCACTTTTGTAACACAATTAATTGGACAATCCAATTAATTAACCGTGACCCTTGTTACCTAAATCGATCGGGCTAGCAAGGGGACCTAATGGACCCACAGTATTTTGAGCTCCAATAATCCTCAGAATCATTAATTAAACTCTTTAATTAATATTCCTTGATTATTAACTCCGGTGTTATTCCACTAAAAACCCGAGGCTGCACTCTCTCAACTGTAGAGGCTTTTACACAGACCGATACAACTCGGTGTCCATCGATATAGCTATTACACATGGTGTGATCCTCCACAGTGGTTCATAATTAGAGCTGAGTCATAATGTCCGTTATACCCCTCTTATTACATATATCCTTTAAGTACCGTTGATTCTCTAATGAACAATAAATCATATTTCCTCACTGAATTAGGAGAGCGCTCATATTGTCCAAGCCCCGAATCAACCCTTAAGGGAACTACCATCTACTTCTCACAAGAAGGAGTGGATTCCACTATTGTGTACATACCTTCCCAGCCACAAGCCAAACCGCAATCCCAACATATGGAGTATATTGATCAGGAATTGCATCTGACCTCACCCATGGTATATCAAAGACCACGATCTAACCTGAAGGAGTCGATAAGACACTCAGGATTAAGATCACCCATATATAGCCATCATTAGTTGATATATATGAATCTCATCAGTAAACGGATCTTGGTGAGAGATTCATATAGATCATGGCCCAGTCCTATATGATCGCATCATACAAGGTGCCTCCATTCCCATATCTCATATGAATGATTCAAGATAGAATCACCGTACATTACGGAATTGTCCGCAGCTATAGATTAACCACAAATAAAATACCCAGCTTTATTTGCTATCTATAGACTCTTTAGATTGCACGTCTCTTACTGTATCCATCTGTATATGACACTCATATAAACAGTTCGAGATTACATCCGGCAATCTAGGATGTTAATATATGCACAAGTTATAAAATAAACAACACAACAAGAATGAATTGAACTTTTCTTTTTATTTATTTCATAAATCCATTTACAAATTACATCTTTAGGGCATAAAGAATATGGAGATGGGATTCAGCTGCCTGTCTACTATGTGAGCCATGCTCTGACCAAGTCAGAAAAGAATTACACTCTCCTAGAGAAGCTCGCCTTCGCATTGGTAATTGCTGCCAGGAAGCTCCGCCCTTATTTCCTTGCTCACACAATCGCTGTAGTCACTGATCAACATCTACGTCAATTTCTCCAAAGACCGGACGTATCGGGAAGACTTGTGTTGTGGGCCCTTGAGCTTACCTAGTTCGACATCAAATATAAAGCTGTAACTACCATCATGGCCCAGGCTTTGGTGGATTTCGTGGTAGAACTCAGTGCAGTCCCTAATCCGGGCGATACCCCGAGCTTTGATCAAGCTCCTCAGAAGGAGCAAGAGCCTACAGATTGGCCTACCAATGAAGAAATCTGGATCTTTTATACCGATGGAGCATCCAATCAAGCAGGAAGCGGGGAGTGGGATCATTCTAACTGATCCAGAAAAAGTCGAGTGCTGTCAATGTTTCAAATTCGAGTTTAGCACCACCAACAACAAAGCTGAATATGAAGCCTTGTTAGCAGGAATGAGAACAGCAGTAGAGCTAGGAGTTGATTACCTCCTATCCAAATGCGACTCGCAATTGGTAGTTAACCAGATAACGGGTCTATTCCAGGCCAAAGGGGATAACATGGCAACCTACCTCGAAAAGGTCCAGAAGCTGTTGCCCTGCTTCAAAGGTTTCAGGATCGAACATATACCTAGGCAGCAGAATCATCGAGCTGACGTCCTAGCCAAGATAGCCGCAAGTGGAGGATAAGCACTATCGAAAGGAGTACTGCTCCAGATAATCACTACATCAAGCATAGCTGAAAGCAAGGAAGTCAACCCCGTGGAACGACTTCCATGCTGGATGAATCCCATAGTTTATTATCTCCAATCAGGAAAGCTTCCTGAAAACCCTGATCAAGCTCGCAAGGTCAAAAGAACCTCGGTCTGGTACTGCTTGGTAGAAGGACACCTTTACCGCAGAGGAAGGTCACTCCCCTCGCTTAGATGCCTACATCCCAATTATGAGAACTAGGCACTGAAAGAAATGCATTCAGGGGACTGTGGAAATCATACCGGGGGAGAAGCATTAGCTTACCAGGTATTGCGCATGGGATATTTCTGGCCAACCTTGCACCGTGATGTGAGGCAGTTCGTGCAGTCTTGTGAACCATGTCAAAAAATGGCCAACCTGCACCATTTACCTCCAGAACGACTATATTCTATCAGCTCTCCTTATCCATTTGCCTTCTGGGGAGTAGACTTAATTGGCCCCCTCCCGACCACGCCTGGTCAGCAGAAGCACGCGATTGTGGCCACTGATTATTTTACCATGTTTGTGGAGGCGGAGCCCCTCACTAAGATTACCGAAGCAAATACTATAGATTTCGTCAAGAAAAATGTAGTTTGCCGGTTTGGGACCCCGATGGTCATCATCACAGATCTGGGTAAGTAATTTGATAACGCCAAATTCTGGGAATTCTGTGAGAATCTGGGAATTGAGCTTCGTTTTGCATTAGTAGCACACTCTCAGACTAACGGCCTGGTAGAAGCCACAAAGAAAACTATCAAGAGGTTCTTGAAAAGGAAGCACCAGCAAAAGAAGGGTAAATGGGCAGATGAGCTCTCAAGTGTGCTATGGGCTTACCGTACCACCAAAAAGACCTCTACTGGAGAGACCCCCTACTCACTAGCTTTCGGGGTAGAAGTTGTCCTTCCTATCGAGCATAAGCTCACTTTCTTCCGGGTTCAACACTTTGACCCAGTAAGAAACGAGGATAAATTAAGAGCCAACCTTGACCTCTTGGAAGAGAAACAGAACAGGGTTGCGGAAAGGGTAGCAGTCTACCAAAGCCGAATTGCCTATTATTTCAACAATAAAGTCAGGAACCGAAGCTTTAAGGAAGGGGACTTGGTTCTCAAGAAGGTTACTTAGAGTACCCGGAAGTGGTCGGACGGGGTACTGTCACCTATATGGAAAGGTCCCTACCTAATTAGAGTAGTGATCCATGGTGGGGCCTACAAGTTGGACGATATGAATGGACATTCAGTAGACCACACTTGGAATGCTGATTACCTCAAGAGGTTCTACCCATAAGCCACGCAGTAGAAATAAGTCAGGATCGCCTAAAAACGAATATTATAAGATGTTAGTAATCGTGAGTGCTTGTATTCTCTTTTTTTATCATCAATAAAGAAGGTTTCTTTCTCCATCTACTTTTGTCTACGTTTATCTACATCTATCTACTTTATGTCGCCAATTGAATCCCTCCAGGAGTATCACCTTAAGACCAGAAGTGCTACATAGCATTCATGATGCCCTAGACCGGGTAAGTCCCTCCAGGAGGATCGCCTTAAAACCAGAAGTGCTACATAGCATTCTTGATGCCCTGGACTGGGTAAATCCCTCCAGGAGGATAGCCTTAAAACAAGAAATTCTACATAACATTCCTGATGTCCTGGACCGGATAAATCCCTCCAGGAGGATCGCCTTAAAACCAGGAGAGCTACACAGCGCTCCTAATGCCCTAGGCGGAATTAATCCCTCCAGGAGGATCTCCTCGAGACCAGGATAAGCCACATGGCATTCCTGATGCCCTAGCCGGGCACTACCTCCCGCTATGAAGGATCCGGTATGTAAGAGTATAGTTGCCCGACAGATCGAACCTCGGTCGGGCAACACCCCCCACTGAAAAGGGTCTGGGTAATAAGTGCATAGTTGCCTACCAGATCAAGGCCTTGACCGGGCACCACCCCCCACTAAGAAAGACTTGGTGCTAAAGTGGCCTTAGTTGCCTACCAGGATCTTGCTACCAGTATGATCGCCTTATTTTCGCCAATAATCGCCTCAAGACCAGAAATGACCATATGGCCTTCCTGCTGCCTTGGCCGGGTACCACTCCCCGCTAAGAAGGGTCTGGTTAGTAATAGCATAGTTTCCTGCCAGATTAAGGCCATGGCCGGGTATTACCCCCCGCTAAGAAAGACCTGGTGCTAAAGTGGCCTTAGTAGCTTACCAGGATCTTGCTGCAAACACGTTCTCTATCATGTTCGCCATGGTACCAAGATTCCTAAAAACAGGAATGCGAGGTACCCAAATTTGCCAGATTTGTTCGCCACGGTACCAAGATTCCAAGAGCAGGAATGCAAGGTACCCAGATTCGCCAAATTTGTTCGCCAAGGCACCAAGATTCCTACAAACAAGAATGCAAGGTGCCAGATTCGCCAGAATATTCACCTAGAGACCTAGTTTCCTTGAAACAGGAAGGCGAGGTACAAGATTATTCACCGAGGTACTAAGATCTCTGCAAACAGGAATGCGAGGTACCCAGATTCGCCAGATTATTCGCCATGGTACCAAGATTCCTACAATAGGAATGCAAGGTACCTAGATTGCAAGATTGTTCGCTAGTACGTTCACCATCGTCAAGGAACTAAGATTCCTCAAACAGGAATATGAGGTACCTGAATTCATTAAATTTACTTACCAGCGTTGTCAACCAGGTACCTAGATTTCTCGGAACAAGAAGGCTAGATACCATGAGTCACCAGCATGACCAACAGCGCACCAGGATTCTCAAAACAAGAATGCCCGGTACCCAGGTTTTTCCCAAATAGGGTTAGTCAAGAGATCATTGAACTGGCTATGAGCCACGATATACAGTCAGATTTTTCTGTTACCAGATATTGGTTAAGTCACATTTATATTGGGGACTTTTACTCAAATTTGAATCTCAGTTAGAAGCGTGCAACTAAATTCTATCAGCAAGAATAAAAAGAAAGGGAGGTTTCTTCATTGATCAAATCAGGGAGCCCAACCCCTACTTCAAGCTACATAGAAGGAACAAGAAAGAAAAATAGCAGAAAGTAAATTGGAGGCTCAGACAGGCCAACATCCTTTTCGGCTTCCTGCTTACCTTCTTGACCCGCTCTTTTAGCGACACTGATCTCAACAAAGACAGATGTCGACAATACTACGGTGACCCCAGAAGGTAGGAACAGAGGCCGTGTTGGAGTCATCGAATATAGAAGGGTAACCTTGAAACCCTCCATATTCAAGATGCAACTGGATACGTAGCTGCGGCCTGCCTAGGTAATGTCTACACCACTGGCAAGGGTGCAGCACTGTGATCCACTGTTCCTCTTGATCCAAGAAATCACAACCAGTTATGATTCCCTGGTAATTAAATCCATCTCGCACCGTTCTATCCACAATACCAAGCATCATGCCAGTCACAGAACTTACATCTCATTCTCCTCCAACAGTGTTAACTAACACGACGATCATTGATCGATCTGCTGGGATTTGTTGCTCCACTAAAAAAGTAAAGAGGTAGTATGAAGAACTGTCAAGCAGGTAGAGGTATTTATAGCAGAAGAGAGCGAGTATCGGGAGCGAGATGATAAGGTCATTAATAGGACACAACATTTGGTGTATGGGAGAGGACAGCTTCGCAAAGCGTGCCCCCCCCCCCGAAGTTTGATGTTTGAGGCAATCAAACTTGTCCTAGACTGACACGTGGAAGAAAAATTGAATATAGAACTCAAACCAAAAATTCCTACGCGGGAATTCCAAAAAAGAGGTTTTTTTATCAGGATAACCTCGAAGGTAGCATGGAGCACGGCAATCTCGATTTCCAGGTACCATGATCCGTGATACCACTTCTAGACCAATTATATCAACGGCTGCATCCTATCTGGATTAAATAAAGGAAGCATCGCCAAGTCTACACCTAGGCACCAGGATTCATCCGAAGACAGGAATTTGTGGGATCGAAATTACATTAAGGACTCTACTTCAGATTCAGGCGAGATTCAACCAAGAGTTTAATAAACTACACATGCATGAAGCTAAGAAAAAAGAAAAAGCGTTCTCATTACTAAAGCTGGGGAGCCCATTCCCCGATCAGGGGTTACATAATAAAAGAAAAAATAAAATTGACTGAATAAAAGTTCAAACTGAGTCATGCATCTTTCGTCTCCTGGTTGGCCATCCTCTCTCCAACCTTGCCTGCTTCCTAGATACCCACCGTAACCAGAAGCTCCACTTGAGACAGATCGCCTTGAAGCTCCCCTGCTATTGCTTGGTTAGAATTTTCCCCAACTTACTTGGTCGAAGCAACCTGACCCTCCACTACCTGGGCAGGATCAGAATAAGAGATAGGCAGGGCTGATTTTCCATCATCAGTAGCAGCCTGACCCTCCACTACCTGGGAAGGATCAAAAGAAGAGATAGGCAGGGTTGATTTTCCATCATCAGTAGCAGCCTGATCCCCTACCTCCTTGACGAACTTTGGCGGAGAAGCAGAAGGGGCAGAAACCCCTCATTCAACTTGAGCCACTCCAGCTTCAGGAGCCTTCAGATTAGGATCTGCTCCAACATTGCTTGGTGGAGGAAGGGAGATAGAACTCTGGTCTTCACCTCCTACCACTCCACTTGCTCCAGCAACCTGGGAAGGTCCAGCCACATCGGAGGGCGTTGCCCCAGCAAGTTCAGGAGGCTTTGCCATAATCTCCTCCCGGTTCCACCCCGCGATGACACTCAGGTCAAACGAAAGAGGGAAAGCTAAAGCCACTGGTAGCCAGCGAAAAAGTAGCCATCCCCAAAGGCAGTGTCTACTTGAGCATCAAGGCTAGATACGCTATCACGAAGGGACTGAATCCCCTTTTCAAGCTTCATCCCTCTATCCTTCGTGATCTCCCTCTCCTCCGTGCGATGAAGGGATCTGAGTATCTCGGTATCCAAAGCAAACTGCATCCGCTCCCTGTCAACTTTCGCCTCATCCGCTTCCTTCTTAGCATTGTTCAGAGACTCGTTCAGAACTTCCACTCCTCTAGCAGCCTTTGCAAACTCCTCTTTGGACCTCTCCAACTTGATAGTAGCACATTTAACTTGCTCCAAGAGGGAGCCGACCTGCTGGCTCAGTGCCACATTAAACTTAAAAGCCTGCCAAGAACAAAGCACTAGTCAGGATATCTCCAACACTTAACCAGGATAGAGGGCAAAAAGAGACGTCTTATCTCAGCCAGGAAAGCAGATCCCTTTCTGATTAGAAGCTTAGTGGGCATGGCCGCCATGACATCCAAGCTCCCGCTTGGGCAGGAGGCAACAAATTAGGCCAAAACTTCATCCTGGATGTTATCTCTCGACCCCGATCGCAGCCTATCACGAGCTGTCACTCGGGTTACAACAACAGGACCAGAGCCCCTCCCAACCAGGGCAGATTAATCTGCTGCCCCAACAGAAAAAGAAGAGGGAGCTAATGGATCAACGGCAGCAACAGCAATGACAGTAACTAGGTTGATGGGTGGCGCGTCTTGCACCTGATAAGAAACACCCAGATACCTCTTCACTCTGGCAGTAAAAGCTTCCAGCGATCTAGCTACGAGAGGATCTGAAATCCCATGTACCTCGGTCGAGACCCGGCTAAGCCCAACAGGGGTGCCAACCCCTGCATTAAGATCAGAACTAGTTGGAAGCCTGACAGGGGAAGTTGGAGGAGAATCAACGATACCCCCAGCTTGGTCGAGCTCCACCTCAGGAAATGATGGAGATACTGCAGAGACTACCGAGATAGCAAAAATTTAGTGTCTACAGAATTAATAAAGCAACATGACAGAAGCAAAGTCAAAAATTCCTCTACCTAGGGAAGCACCGGTAATGCGAAGGTAGTGATCTATCCTCTTAGCTTCGAAGGCCTCTGTGATAGGATATTTCATGTTGATGTAATTACGGGCCATAATAGCCCTCAGGATTTACTCCGACTCTTCAGAGAGCTTACTTTTCTCTAGCGCGGGCTTGCTACTGAAACCAATGGGAACCGGGAACTCAGACCCTCCAATATGGACTGAATTACCCCACTCACCTCCGATGATGACCCACTCCTCCTTCCAGGAGGTATCTTTCTTCGTGGCTCCTGGCACCACAAACTGCAAGTTATTCTTAGTGCGGGCAAAAAACTGCCCCTTTGGACCTAGGGCGTTGGCAGCAATCTAGAACACGTATCCGATCTCATCTGGACCTGGCTCCCGATCGATATTATCCTTCTGACATTGCTCCCTCCACAGCACGAGGAACCCCACCAGGTGCCTCCATAACCCTGGCGTTAACTGAAAAGGGGCAAGCTGCAGAGCATACAGCGCCCTACGCAAGGTAGGGTGGAGAGGTAGCCTGACTTCACTGTCGAAAACTGCCGTATGAATTGGGAGCTCACCAAGATTAGGGGTATATACGTCATACCCTTTAGGAGGTACAGTGATCGTGATATCTTTAGGGACCTTAAAATCCCTCCACAAGCGCTTGATGGTTTCCGGGGTACTGGTTGAATCGGGGATACATCTGTACTCATATGGGAGAGCGAGCATCCTCCCCATGGAGTCTTTGACCTCGCCAACCCTCTTTCCACCAACTCCAGCAGCTCATGTTTCTCCGCTTGACTCCTGGTCAACATCTGCTGGAGTAGTAGGATCGTTCGAGAAACCGGTCCCGATGGCGATCGTCCTGTTGGAGAGGCGGCGTTGGAAGATAGGGGCATCGTCCCCGCTGTCGCTGTCAACGCGAGTCCTTTTTCTAGGGTCGAGACTCCCACTAGCCGCCGCGTCACAATTAAACAACTGCTCAATACTGTCGCCACCCAATGAAGACATTTTCACAGATTCAAGGTTTAGTTTCTCAGAAAATGTGAAGTTTGAAGATTGACGAGGAGGGAGAAAGCTAGGTTTTTTCCTTAAGACTCTTGTTCGGGAAAGTTTGCTTAAGTGAAGTACATTGTGAAGAAGTAAGGTTTATATAGAGATAGCTACTTGAAACGGGCAGAGAAGGTAATCAATGTCGAGGGATAATCGGCGACGTGGAGGGAACGGTTTGGAGAAACGTGAGCCCCCAAAAAAACTCCTTTTTTGAATTTGGCTTACCCTGGTCAGCCACGTGGAAGACTCATTTAAATTACCGTGCAAAGAGAAAATTGCTTTCTACAAGACGATTAAGAAAAATTCTCCAAGTGCTATCCATCTTGACTCCAACCCCGACCTGGTACCGGTGTTCAAGTCAGGGGGGACTTCTGTTAACATGGTTTTTTTACAAGAGATCAAAAGGGAATTTTCCAACTAATATCAACCAGATAGGGGCCAGTCCCAGCTTCCAGGTGACCAGCGAGATCTATACCACTACCTAGATGGAGCCGATACCTGGTAAGGTCAGTACCTCGATTACCTATCTACCTAGATAGGACACCAGTATTGCGAGCTAACGAAGGTATGCACCTCGCATTTATAGAAGCTCCCAATACCGACTAAGGACCAGTACAATGATAACTTGTGTGCCCAGCGCCCAGCAAGTCCTTCGACATCAACCAAGATACCTGGTACCACGATACCTGCCTTAATACTACCTCGACTTCCACCTGGTACCTGGTACCTTGATATCCACTCAGAGCCCATCCGGGTCAGGTACTCTATCTGCCAAACAATATGAAGATGATCGTGAAGACATAAACACCATTCCAGCAGGAAGTAGAACAAGCTCCATGCCAATTGGATCAGACTGGTATACCAACACCTCGTTCCGCCAAAGTTCAGTATCAGACTTTCCCTCCAAGCTCCACGAAGAAGGAAAGTTGACTCCATCGCCAAAATAAAGTGCCATTAATGAGACCAAACGGTCAACCAAATCAGCAATTGAATTCGACAGTGATTAACGGGATCAAATCCGACCCCCTCAGCCCCACACAACGCCTTTCAACGCTTAAAATAGGACTCGAAATAATCCTCATCAATGCAACTGGATTTTGAGGGGATTTTTGGGAGAACTATATATACAGCTTTGAAGATAAAAGAAAAATGGGGGATCAGTTTTTTCGCCATCACAAAAGACAGAGAGAGAGTAAATCCCAGAAGAATTCCCTATGAATTCTCTAAAGCCAATGAGAGTTTATTAACGATCATTGGAAGGATATATCCACTTATCGACACAAACAGCATTCTCCATCCCTTTTTTTTGTGTTAGAGAGAGTAGAGAATGAGTGTTGTAACCATTATACAAGTTTTCGTTCAATAAAACAGTATTTACTTATATCTCCTTGGTTCCTTCATATTTGTCCGTGTAAATTTTTAGCATAGGAAGGAACCCCGGTACCGAAGGTACTTATCCCGCTACCACCTACCGGTAGGGGACAAGGGTGTTAATTGAAATTTTGCTCCCCGAGCAGATTTTTCAGTTAACAGATTTGTTAAACTAGAAATCACTTTATTAATATGAAATGATTGTCAAATACATTATTACAGTCTTACTATTGAGCATAATCCTAACATTAGGTACCTCAAGATTCTAACAACAGCATTCATATGTTCTTCATTTCGAGCATGCAAAAACTAGCTAACAATACTTACTATAAAGGCAATATCTGGTCTAGTATGAGATAGGTAGAGCAACTTGCCTACTAACTTTTGATATCTCTCTTTATCCACAACAGTACTTCCAGAAAGTGCTCCAGGTTTATGATTCGCACTGATTTGAGTGCTCCTTGGTTAACACCCCAACATACCTGTTTCTTTCAACAAGTCGTAGATGTATTTATGTTATGAAAAAAATCCCTTTCAAAATCTAGCCACTTCAAAACCAAGAAAGTATCGAAGATTTTCCAAATCCTTAATTTCAAATTCTTAACCCAGTGATTTCTTTAACCTTTCGATTTCAACCACATAATTACCAGTCACAACAATTTTATCAGCATAAACAATAAGAATAGTGACCTTAACTCATTCAACATGTTTATAGAACATACTGTGATCAGTCTGGCTTTGTAAGTATCCCATATTGTGAATAGATTTGGTAAATTTTTGAAACTAAGCCCTTGGGGACTGCTTCAAACCATAGAGTGGTTTATTTAACTTACACACTCTCTTTCTTTAAAATTCTCCTTAAAGCCTAGAGGTAATTATCCTCGAAAAAAAAGAAGGAGAAACTGTCGTCCTTTACTTGTCAGTAGCCGAAGTGGCGACTATCTCTGTTCCAGTCAGGCAAGAAGAAGGAATCCAAAGGCCAGTCTACTATACAAGCAAGGCTTTACTACCAATGAAGACAAGGTATTCCTCAACCAAAAAGATAGCAATCGCTCAGGGTGTAGCAGCAAGAAAGCTAAGGCTCTACTTCTAGGCACACTGAATCGATGTCTACACCATTTGCCCACTCAAACAAATTCTACAAAAACCAAAAGTCTTAGGCAGTGTGACCAACTGGGTAATCGAGCTAAGTGAGTTCAGCATCAAGTACCTCTCAAAGGCATCGATCAAAGGGTCAACTGTAGCTGATTTCATCATCGAATTTATGAAACCAGATATGGAAGTAGCGAGAATTGCCTAGGAAAAGGAAAAGAAGAGGTACCAATGGCAATTACAACTAGATGGATCATCGAATACGCACGATAATGGGACTTGATAGTAGTGTCCACTCCTAAAGGTGACTTAGTTGAATGTGCCATGTGATTGGATTTCAAAGCCACAAACAACTAGGTCGAGTACGAGGCTCTACTAGTAGGCCAAAGGATTTCTACTGCACTATGAGCCAACGAGGTCAAAAATTTTAGTGACTCCCAAGTCATTGTTAATCTAATCTCTTATGAGTATCAAGTAAGGGATGAGAACACAATCTCCTACCTCAAAGTGGCAAGAAGGTTGTTACTACGGTTCAAGGCCTTCAGGATCAATCAGATACCTAGAGAATAAATAAGCAAGTAGTCACCCTATCAAAGCTAGCCTCAGCAACGACCAATATTTTGTCAAAATCTATCTAAGTCTCCCACTTAGTCTTACCCAGCATCAGCAAATAAGAAGAATTACATATCGGCCAAATTGAAAGTGGAGGAGACATAAGGATGACGTCAATCAAGGAATACATGGCCATTGACACCTACCTGAAGATCTGATAGAAGCAAAACAAATCAAATATAGGGCTGCAAGGTACTATTTTCTCAACGGAGAACTATACCGAATAATATTCTCGAGAGTGCTGCAAAGATGCGTTGGACCCATAGAAGCTGAAGAAATCCTCAAACATACACATCAAAAGTTGTTGGAACCACATTAGGGGTTGGAGCCTAGCTCGCAAAGCCCTCAGACAAGAGTTCTATTGGCCAACCATGTTCATTGATGCCCAAAAGACTGTAACAAGACGTGAAGCCTATCAGAGGATAACAAACAACATCCGACGACCAACAAAACTGCTGAAGAGTCTCACTTCCCCTTGTCCATGCGCCATGTGAAGAATTGATCTAATCGGTCCTATGTCAACGGCGGCCAAAAGAGAAGTGAATTATGCCATTGTAGCCGTGGACTATTTCATCAAGTGGGTAGAGGTTGAGTCCCTTGTAAAGATAACAGAGGCTAACACCACGAGCTTCATAAAAAAGAACATCATATATATGTTCGGGGTGCCAAACACCATTATTACCCATAACGGAACCTAGTTCGACAATGAAAACTTCTAGAGATTGTGCAAGAAGTGGAAGATCAACAATTATTATGCCTCTCTGGAACACCCGCTGAGAAGACCCACCCCGAATCTTATCTTGAGTACGAGGGAATCCTGTGAAAATCTTATCTTTCGATCTGAAATCTGAGTCTTCTGGAAAACATAACAGAAAATCATATAATTCTCAAGGTGGCCTCTAACAAAATCCTTAATAAATCATTTTGGCTATTCTAAAACCTTCCACCTTGTAACTTAAAAATACAATTTAAATCTGTGGGTTGTGGCCCATCATAAAATATAATTTAGTTAATATCAAAAATTTACTTTACTTGTGTTGGACCCATCTGCTGAGTATTACATACTCAAAAACTATTTATGAAAAATCTTGAAATCTAAATATATGCACATATACATAACATGCTTAAATTAAAACCACGAACTACCATTTATGTTATCACATGTGGCTCATCTCATGATACTAATGAATCTGCACGAACCTGGTTATTACCTGAGAAAAATAGTTTAAAATAAAAGAATGAGCGCTAACGCTAAGTGAGTGGAAATAAACTTTGAAAACTAAATCTTTTCTTTCATATAAACTTTACTAAAAGCCACTATCTCTGAATAAATATGAAAACATAAATATCTTCGTTACCTTTTTGAAAACAAAATCTTGTCCTGAAAGACATTCTATACTTAATAAACTTAATTTAGAACTATTAACTATTGAAAAATTCTTCTATGTTTCTTTCTGAATTCTGTATCTCTTAGGCTAAATTTAATTTGTAGAAAACATTTATATATCTCATTCTAAATTCTGAATATGTATTCCATTCTAAATAATGTATCTTTTCTTTAATCTGGAACTGTTCTATAACATAAGTTGAGAACTGATTAAAAATCTTTTCTTTAAAACACATTTTTTTGTAAATACCATTTAATATAATAAAACATTTTCTGATTTTATAAACAATAAAATATTTGATAATCTGAAATATTTTCTGATCATCTGAAAACTATTTACCAAACTAGTACCCAGGGGAATATCTCACGTACGTGGCAAAGCATCTCAATACACACGCAGAGTAGAGGGCAAATACATATCTCACATACACGATGATATCTGATCACCCGTGCAGAGTAATAATCTCACATACACGTCGATATCTGATCAATCGTGCAGAGTAATATATATAATCTCACATACACGTCGATATCTGGTCGAAGGTGCGGAGTAATCTCACATACATGGCGATATTACCGCACATGTAGAGTAATAATCTCACATACACGTGTAGAGCAGCCCCAAAGGCTTATAATCTGAATCTGATACTGTAGGGGAGGGTACTTATCTGATATCTTAAAATCTCTTTATAAAACATACATAATTCTTTATAAATACTTTTCTCAAAACTTGCATAAATATTTCTTTTCTTTTCTGAAAATCTCATAAATATCTTGGATCTGGATATCTTTCCGAAAATCTAGTAATCTGTTTGAAAGACTGAAAATCTAGAAATCTGTTTGAAAATACTTCTATTATTCTTCTTTGTAAAATCTTGATCTATAAATCTAATTCTATAACTAATCTATTTCTGAATTCTGAAAATCTAAGCATTTTTTAAAACATCTCAAATCATCTGGTAATTTGTTTTCTAAATAAGTGAATAAATCACTTATTTCTAATAACTTTCTAAATAATTAAAGCTAACATATAATTCTAAAATAATAAACTTAACATATCATAAAATAAATAAAACTATCTACTCACTGTGCTCCGCTCAAATATGTTCTGGGACTAGATTCCGTCTGGATTCATCTCTATCTCAAATCTGATCTGAGACTGGGTTCCCTCAGAAATCTAGATCTATTCGAAAATATATATAACTCAATTCAGGATTTATTAGGAAATCTAATAACTTTTGTATTCAATATCACTTATTTGTTGTGTATATATCTTCTGCATATCTTTACCCATGCACTCTAATTATTCTTCCAATCTCATATGGTATCTCTAAATAAATCTCTCTATTTTGTCTCTTATTTTCTTCTAACCCTTGGTCTCTCTCAATCTCTCGGATTCTCTCCCTTTCTCACGACCAACTTCTCTTTCTTTTCTTATTTCTCTAATTTTCTGTTTTGATGTTGTCTTGCTGATTCCCTTATCTATCTCTTACATCTCTTTTCTTTTTCTTCTTTTAACCTTATCTTATCTCTTTCTTTTTTATTCTATCTTATTTCTAACTTCTTACCACGATGCCACCTTATCGCCACAGTATTATAAAATGATGCCAGCTGTCCACTTTTTGCCTCTTCAACTTATTTATTATTATTATTAAATGCTAATTGAGGGTTGGACCAACTTGGGCGAAGGTTTGGATCAGGCAATTTCTTGATTGAAACTCGAATTAATTGTGTTCAGGCTTGAGTCATGTGTTTGGGCTTGGATTATGGATTTGGGTAAATTTCTGGAACTGGACCTTAAAATCCTTCCCTCCTTATTAGAATTTCATCCTCGAAATTCCACCTTAAAAGAATTTCGTTCTCGAAATTCACACGCTTCTTGGCTTCTTGGCTTCTTCCTCATAACTTTGTGTCTCTCAATTCTCATCGATAAACATTTATTCTAATAACTGCTATTAAAACTTCTGGAAAACTAACTCATCGATACGATTTCTTGCTACTATTATATCTTCCACATAACTTCAAACTCAACTTTACCATAACTTGCACTGCTGAATCTATTTTATACAAACTTCTGCTGCTAACTCGGATTTTTCAGAGGATTCGTGCGAAATTGGTCACAGTGATGCATGATAAAAATGTAATTTTATCTTTAACTAAATAAAAACTTGATGCATGTAACATGAAAATGTCAGTTGAATCTAAAACCGATGCTCTGATAACAAGTGACATATGTTTTCTAAATAAGTGAATAAATCATTTATTTCTAATAACTTTCTAAATAATTAAAGCTAACATGTAATTCTAAAATAATAAACTTAACATATCATAAATAAATAAAACTATCTACTCACTGTGCTCCGCTCAAATATGTTCTGGGACATTGGATTCCGTCTGGATTCATCTCTATCTCAAATCTAATCTGAGAATGAGTTCCCTCTGAAATTGTATCTATTCTAAAATATATAAAACTCAATTCAGGATTTATTGGGAAATCTAATAACTTTTGAATTCAAATATCATGAATACAATATCACTTATTTGTTGCGTATATATCTTCTGCATATCTCTACCCATGCACTCTAATTCTTCTTCCAATCTCATACGGTATCTTTAATTAAATCTCTATATTTTGTCTCTTTTTTTCTTCTAAGCCTTGGTCTCTCTCGATCTCTCTTGTTCTCTCCCTGTCTCTCAAGACTAGCTTTTCTTTCTTTTCTTCTTTCTCTGATTTTCTGTTTTGACATTGTCTTGCCGAGTCCCTTATCTCTCTCTCTCTCTCTCTCTCTCTCTCTCTCTTACATCTCTTTTCTTTTTCTTCTTTTAACCTTATCTTATCTCTCTTTTTTTATTCTATCTAATTTCTAACCTCTTGCCACAATGCCACCTTATTGCCACCATATTATAAAATGATGCCAGTTGTCCACCTTTTGCCTCTTCAACTTATTCCCTATTTGGGTAAATCGTATTTTAGTCCCCGTAGTTTACCTTAATCTGGGTTTGGTCCACGGTCTTTTAAAATTATAATTTTTAATCCTTCTGTGATAGAATTAGTTAAAATGACAAAATATGACATGGCAGACGTGTAAAATGACTCTGCTGCCCCTGATGAATACTGCTCCCTTTGAAAAAACTATAATACCCTTATAATGGAAATTTACAATTTACCCTAACTAAAAAATACATTAAAATAAACTAATATATATTAAATGCATTTAAATTAATAAATTTAATTAAATCAAATAATAAAAACAACTAAAAACAATTTCACTCAAGGATTCAATTTCTGTAATGACAAACTGAAACTAATAGACATAAATGTTGGGTAACTAAGGATATTTACATCAATTTCACACTTCATCTAGATTCTACAATGAACAAAAGGAAACAAACTACATTTACAAAACTCGATTAAATTGTTAGTCGTAACAAAGCCAAATTGAAAAGGAGGAGTAAAAAAAAAGCCTAAAGATTTGTATGATTTCACTTTTCATTTGCCTTCAAGTGTGCTTTCTTGTTCCATCCTATACAGCAACTTAATCTAAGTTTCACATTCCTCAGCTATAGATACAAATATATAACCTTCATAGTCAAATCCAAACATCAAACAATTTCTTCTCTTCTTGCAACAACCACATCCACGGCCAAACCATCGCCAAATCCACACCCATACCACCAAATCCACTCAAACCATCACCAAATCCACACCAAACATCAAACAATTTCTTCTCTTCCTTCATCTTCAACCCAAACTCAGAAAAATCCACACCAAACCACTACCAAATCCACCCAAATCACCACCTAATCCACACCCAAACCACCACCAAAACACACCCAAATCATTTCAGTCCACACGCACATCAGAAGAGAGGGAGAGAAAGAGAGAGAGAGAGTCGCGGCTAGGGGTGGTCTGATATGAATATCATGCCTGCTTGGTTGCTTGGTAAGTCCTGATCATTAGTTAGTTAGTGGGGACTGCCAGGTACACACAAGACCAAGTCACCAGTATTTGTGTGCTTTTGATTTAGTCAATTGAATAAATAGTTGTTTATTTTATAGTGGCTGAACGACCTCCATATCTTCATCATCACTAAGCATGAATCCCTATTATTAGGCGATTATCAGTTGTAACCAATTCAAAGGCCTATTTAAGGTCCTGTTTACATTCAATAAAGGTATCGAGAAATTAAACAAACACTATCCAACCTCTGTTCTTCTTTTTTCTACTTCTCCCTCAAATTCTTATTACCAAGTGGTATCAAAGCCATTCGGTTCTATGGAAACACGTGGAAAAATCCATGCCGAGTTCCGCGCTGAAGTCCAAGAGATTCTTGCAACACATGAATCCCGATTTGAACAGATTCTGACCTAATTACAAGCCTTGCGACTACAGCAAAATACTCCACCACCAAAACCCATACCTGCATCCGAAAGGGATGTCAACCCATTTTCAGCAACAGATACATCTCACAGTGGTCCAGCCACTCAAACCTCTACTACCTATGACCTGAACCACAATCACTTAAAACTGAATTTTCCAACATTCGCAGAGGGCGATCAAACGGGGTGGATATTTAAGGCAGAACAGTACTTCGATTTCAAGGGAATCGACCTTCAAGATCAGGTTCAGTTGGCGTTTTTTCACTTAGAAAGAGTGGCACTTCAGTGGTATCGTTGCTTCACCAAATATCGTGGTCCGTTGAGTTGGGCGGAATTCACTAAGGTCTTTCTCAAACGCTTTGGTCCGACCGACTACGATGATCCATCGGAAGCATTGTCTCATCTCAAACAAACCACAACTGTGGCCGAATACCATGAGGCATTTGAGAAGCTGTCACACAAGATTGACGATTTACTTGAGAATTTTTTGGTTGGCTGTTTCATCGCAGGGTTAAAGACGAGTCAAGCAACCCAGAAATTTATCCGATGCAATCAGTGTTGCGCACCTTATAGAGGAACGAAATCTTCTTCGGAAGAGACCAAAGGCCCCTTTCCGGACCCCTCTACCAGCTGCTCCAACACAATTAGCTCAGCTTCCGAACTCAAGACTTCTAGGACCTCCTCCAACGCAGGTAACAAATCAGGTAACTGGTAGATATCAGGCACCCATCTGCAGAATCACTGGTCTGAAGGTGAAAGACAGATGTGAACGAGGTCTCTATTTCTACTACGATGACAAATACGTGCTCGGACATCGTTATGCTCGACCTCAAATATTCATGATGGTAGACACATTACCAGAGGAAGAGACCGAAGATGTAGAGATGGAAATTGAGGCGCCATTACCAGAGACCATACCCAAAATTTCTTTTCATGCATTGGCTGGAACAACCCACCCACAAACATTTCGAGTCACTGGCAAAATAGGGAACAAGGACTTGACGGTGCTAATTGACAGTGGAAGCACCCACAACTTCATTGATCAAACCGTAGTGACGAAATTGGGGTTACAGGTAATACGAGATAAGATATTTCAGGTTACAGTAGGAAACAAGGAAATTATTGAGTGTACAGGGAGATGTATGGGGCTTTCGCTTATTATCCAAGGGTTGACGGTGAGAGCCAATTTTTATGTTCTTCCTATGACTACTTGTCAAGCTGTCTTGGGGGTGCAGTGGCTACAAACGTTGGGGCCAATCGAGATGGATTACCGGAAGCTTATTATGACATTCACACAGGTTGGCCGAACACACACCTTGCAAGGGATGCACAATACCGAAATGGCACCAATGAGCGACAAAGAATTAACCCACTTATCAGGTAGTGGATTTTTCCTGCACATGTTAAATACATCTCCTCCACAGGCATCACCGTAGAATAAGATTCCCACAGACCTTCTTGCAATCCTAACCGAATTCTCTAGCATCTTTGAGGAGCCCAGCCAGTTACCACCGGTGCGCCACCATGATCATCGGATACATCTCCTTCCGGACCAGCCACCTGTAAGTACCAGACCCTATAGGTATCCACATTTCCAAAAGAATGAGATTGAAAGGTTAGTCCCAGAATTCCTAAAATCCGGAATCATCCGTTCGAGCCATAGTCCCTTCTCGTCACCAGTTTTGTTGATAAAAAAATCAGACGGATCTTGGCGTTTTTGTGTGGATTACCGTGCTCTAAATGACCTTATGGTGAAGGACAAGTTCCCGATACCCGTGATTGATGAACTACTTGATGAGTTACATGGAGCGAAATATTTTTTGAAACTTGATTTACGGTCCGGGTATCACCAAATTCGCGTGCAAGACGAAGACATCCAAAAAACCGATTTCCGAACCCATGATGGTCACTACGAGTTCCTAGTAATGCCCTTCGGTTTGACAAACGTCCCGGTAACGTTTCAAAATCTCATGAATGACATATTCCGTCCCTTTTTACGAAGGTTTATTTTGGTTTTGTTTTATGATATATTAATATATAGCAGGTCATGGCAAGATCACCTGCAGCATGTTAGACAGGTTTTACAACTCTTAGCAGACCACCAACTGTTTGTCAAACACTCAAAGTGCCAATTTGGGGTGCTTCTGGTGGACTATCTTGGCCACCAAATTTCTTTAGAGGGTGTTGCGGTTGACCCTAACAAAATCCATTCCGTACAGAATTGGCCAGTACCAAAATCCGTAAAAGGGGTGCGAGGTTTTCTTGGGTTCGCTGGGTACTACCGAAAATTCATCCGTAACTTTGGGGAGATAGCAGCACCGTTGACTCAGCTTTTGACGAAAGATGGATTCAAGTGGACACGGAAAGCACAGACAGCCTTTGATGATTTGACGGTAGCGCTCATTTCTTCACCTGTTTTGCGCCTACCTGATTTTTCTAAACAATTCGTCATTAAAAGCAAAGCAAGTGGGGCTGGATTAGGTGCCATTCTGTCATAGGAGAATCAACCTATTGCTTATTTCAGCGAGGCCTTGAAAGGTACAACTCAATCCTTGTCTACTTATGATAAAGAAATGTTGGCAGTGGTAAAAGTCATACATAAGTGGTGACCGTATCTCTTGGGATAGTCGTTTATCATCCGGACATATCACAAGAGCTTGAAGTACCTACTAGAGCAGCAGATAACAACTCTTTCTCAGGCTCGTTGGTTGCCAAAACTGATGGGGTATGACTACTCAATTCAATATAAACGAGGTAAAGAAAATCATGGTGCCGATGCTCTCTCTCGGGTCACTACTTTTCAGTTTCTTGCCTTGTCTCTACCTATGGCCGATTCGTTAAAAACATTGCAGCAGGAAGTGGCGTCTGACTCTTACTATCAAACCTTACTTCATCCTAGTTGCCATAAATTTGTAGCCAAGAATGGCATTTGGTTGCAAAATGACAGGATACATTTGAGTCCCAAGTCATCACTGTTGCCCGCCGTTTTGACAGAGGCACATTCGTCACCTGCTGGCGGACACTTCGGGTTCCTCAAGACACTTGGCCGTGTGTCTTCCAGCTTCATATGGACGGGACTTCGCACGGCTGTGAAGGCTTTTATTCGATGTTGTGATGTGTATCAGAGGTGTAAATATGAGACCCTCAGACCAGTAGGTTTGCTCCAACCTCTTTCGATTCCACAGCGTATTTGGACAGAAATCTCTATGGATTTCATTGAAGGGTTGCCTTCTTTGCAGGGGTATGATGTGGTAATGGTGGTAGTTGATAGGCTATCCAAGTATGCATATTTTTTCCTTTGAAGCACCCTTTTACAATCGTGACAGTGGCAAAAGCATTCATCAGTGATATTGTGCGCTTGCACGGAATGCCACTTTCTATTGTTAGCGATCGGGATAGAATCTTCCTCAGTTCTTTTTGGAAGTCTCTCTTCAAATTACATGGAACGTCTTTTTTCTTCAGCTCTAGTTACCACCCACATTCCGATGGATAAACCGAAGTTGTTAATCGCGTCATCGAGCAATATTTACGTTGATATACCAATGATCAACCGAAGAGGTGGATGGACTGGCTACCTTGGGCAGAGTATGGTTATAATATCGCAATCCATTCATCCACCAAAATGTCGCCCTTTGAGGCCGTTTATGGGATTCCTCCTCCATCAATGTTGTCCTACATTCCGGGAACAACCAAGGTCCAAGCAGTTGATGATCTCTTGCGAACCAGAGATTCCATACTTCAATAGCTCAAGCGGAATTTAGTCGCAGCTCAAGTCCACATGAAGAACATTTCAGACCAGCACCGTAGGGATGTTTCATTTGAGGTTGGTGATTTTGTGTATTTACGGTTGCAACCGTACCGGCAAAAATCGGTTACTTTTCGAAGTTCCTTAAAATTGGCACCGCTATTCTTCGGACCCTTCAAAGTGCTTGCTCGAATCAGGTTAGTAGCATAAAAACTGGAACTACAAGCTAGTTCTCAAATTCACAATGTATTTCACGTCAGTATGCTTAAAAAGAAATGAGGGCCAATGGAATCTGTTGTTTCTAATCTTCCTCCGCTGTCTGATGAGGCCATTATTTTACCTGAACCTGAGTTAGTCTTGGATCGTCGGGTGATACAGAAGGGGAAATATCGCCTGAAAACTAAAATTTTGGTGCGCTGGAAGGGAGCTCCTTTGGAGAATGCTTCTTAGGAAAATCTATGGCGATTCTTCAGGACCTATCCGAATTTTGACCTTGCGGACAAGGTCACTCTAAGTGGGGAGGAATGATATGAATATCGCACCTGCTTGGTTGCTTGGTAAGTCCTGGTCGTTAGTTAGTTAGTGGGGACTATCAGGTGCACACAAGACCAAGTCACCAGTATTTGTGTGCTTTTGATTTAGTCAATTGAATAAATAGTTGTTTATTTTATAGTGGCTGAACGACCTCCATATCTTCAGCATCACTAAGCATGAATCCCTATTATTAGGCGATTATCAGTTGTAACCAATTCAACGGACTATTTAAGGTCTTGTTTACATTCAATAAAGGTATCGAGAAATTAAACAAACACTATCCAACCTCTGTTCTTCTTTTTTCTACTTCTCCCTCAAATTCTTCTTACCATGGTCACGGCGAGAAAGAGAAGAGGGTTCACGGCGGCGGCGGCGGTGGCGCTACACGATGGCGGATCGAGCTTTAGTTTTTGGCGAAGATAAATAGATGTTGATGATGGGGTTTGATGGCGGTGATCGGTGAAGATGATGGAAGAGATTTGACGATGGGGTTTGATGATGCAGAATCGGTGAGAGGAGAGAAAGAGATCTAAAAATGAAAATGAAGTTTTTGGGTGTTGGTGATTTTTTATATTTTAATAATAGAATTTTCAATAATATAATTTGGGTGGTGGTGATAGAATTTTAATTAATTTATTCTGAAAATGAAAATGAAGTTTTTGGGTGGCGGTGATAGAATTTTAATTAATTAATTTTAAATGGAAATAAATTAATTAATTTTAATTTTAATAATAGAATTTTCAATAATTTAAAATTTGGGTGGTGGTGATTTTTTTATTTTTCAATATTATTTTTATTTTTTTATTTTAGTTTTGCAAATTGTTTTTGTATATTTTATTAATTATTTTAATATTATTTAATTATTATTTAATTTTTTGATAATAATAATAATTATTTAGTTTATAAATTACTATTATACCCTTTGCTTATATAAGATTCTAGAACATCTAATGTAATTTTACATTTTTACCCTCATTAACCTAACGGAACCCTAACAGAATTGAACGGTAGGAACTACAATCCCTATTGTCAGAATAATGATGGACTAAAAATTACAATTCCAAAAAATCGTGGACTAAACACTGATTAAGGCAAACTACAGGGACTAAAATACGATTTACCCTATTTATTATTATTATTATTAAATGCTAAATGAGGGCTGCGCCAACTTGGCCTAGGTTTGGATCAGGCAATTTCTGGATTGAAACTCAAATTAACTTATCTGTGTTCGGGCTTGAGTCATGTGTTTGGGCTTGGATTATGGATTTAGGTAAATTTATGGGATTGGACCTTACACCTGCAAACCAACAACAAACCGATATGGTGAATAAGGTGATCAAGCATACGATGAAAGCCAAGCTCGTCACCAAGAAAGGGAACTGGGCTGGGAAGCTCCCTCATATACTATTATGGGTGGGCACAGTTCGGTTCGGTTCGGTTTTGGGTAAAACCGAATTGAACCGAAAATATTTCGGTTCATCCAAAATTAAACCGGTTTAAACCGAATAAGAAATGGGAACCGAACTAAACTGAACTGATTTTAATCGATTCGGTTCAATTTGGTTTTGGGCCTAATGGGTCGGATAGCATAATGGGTCTTTTTAATTTATTTTAAAATTAATGAATAGCTTAATGGGCCTAATTTTGGTCATTTGAATAGCCCAAAGCCAAAACACCATATTACATAATATAAAAAACATATGAATACATTCCAAAACATATTAATACACAATAATTAGTTAAGAACAAATCCATTCCAAAATATAAAAAACATATTAATACATTCCAAAATTCGAACTCGTAAATAAAAGTTCAAAATCTGTTAATAATAGTACACTACATAATAATACCTCCCCAAAAATAAATAGAACTGAGATGTTGTATGGTTGTGTAAGAGAAAGAACACTATAAATGTTAGGGGGTTTTTTTATAGTTTTATAAGGGGTTTAATCGGTTCAAACCGGTTTTCAGAAAAGCAAACCGGTTTGAACCGAAAACTTTTTCGGTTTTCAATTTTTAAACCAATTTAAACCGAATTAATTATACGAACCGAACCAAACACCCTTTTTTCGGTTCGGTTCGGTTCCGAACTTAGTACCCACTCCTATATAACTATGGGCGTATCGGACCCCTGAAAAGATCTCAACGGGTGAGACACCCTACTCAATGTGTTTGGAACTACAGTTGTTATCCCTGTCGAGACGGCCTTCTCCTCCCCAAAGGTCCAGCTTTTCCAACTATAGCTCAATGTTGACATCCTAATGTATAATCTGGACGACCGAGAGGAAATGATAGATCAAGCCCAAGTAGAGGACGGCGAGGTATTACAACTCGCATAGGTACATAAGAAGATTTCAGATCGTCAGAACACCAGAGAAAGAGCTGCAAGGTCCCTTGTTGAGAAATGGGGAGGACCATACAGCATTGCAGGTTTATCTGAACATGGAGCCTACTATATTGCTCGGTGAGAGACAGACGTCATGCTAAGGCTCTGCAATGCCCAATATATGGACATATTATCCTTGAGGACCTCCCTTTTACTTTTCCGCATATTAGATTAGCTGATATTTGATTTTGTATTAGATTGGTTGCCTTAGGAATTTTTAATTCTATATGATATTGTTCGATTTCTAAATTATTTCTATCAATAAAAATATATCCTTTATGGAATTTATTTCAATTTTCTTTATACAGTAAACGCTAATTCATTGACGGATTTGGTAAAGAACCTAGTCAAGGAAAAACCGCCTCAGCAAAGCCCGACAAGGTACTGGACAACTAAGACAACCCAATGTCAGAAACCGGAGTTCAAGCCAATTTGATTGTGTGGCCAACACTTTAAATATGCTTGGCCAAATCCATGTAGCGTTAAGACGAGCTTGACTCGCACAAAGCACTCGGCACGGAATTATGGTTCGCCATGATTAAGTGCCTCGAGGTTGGTTCGTCTTGCTAGAACAAGAGTGAAACTCATATAAAGTGAATGGGATCCTCCGCAACGTAACGAAACGCCCAGGAAGCACTCAATCGGAAAGTCATGGATTACCTACACTAAGTGCCTTGAGAGAGTCGGAGAAGACTAATGGAAAGTACAATATGCAAAGATAAAAGCAATTGTATTATTTAAGCAAAGTAAAGACGAGGAGAAAGACGTAGAAAGCGGAAGGTAATACAATACAATGCATACAAAGCGATGTTCACTAATTGGAAAAAGATACAAGATTAGGCATGAAAGCCTATATAGGTACAATAAAAAAGAAAACCCTTTCCAAGTCAACAACAACGTTAAAAGAAGGCCGATTCATCTGGAGCACTGCCTTCACCGCCATTCACCCGAAACTTCATCTTCCTCGGGCATCCAAGGCCGTTAATCATGGTCAACGACGGGGCCCACATCTGGTTTATCGCCCGTGATGAAAAGGCTGCCTTTCTTACTAGAATAATTAGGTGAAGGCAATCTTAATGAGAACTTCCAAGTTCCAAATGCATCATATTAGGCTCCATGAGTTAGCGGAAGACAAGCCTGCCACAGCTTTCTTTGATCCTTGATCAATTGGACTGCGCCATCCTTGTGCTTCCTGATTGGTAAATATGTCAAAACCTCATCATCTTTAATTAAAAACAAAAAAACGACTCACCAAGAGATTGAGAGATCAATTCCCTCAAGCTCAACCAAGAGATTGAGGGATTACGCCATAATTTTGTACATAAATGGTGATTGGTAAATATGCTCAAAGTTCATTACTTTAAGAAACTGTAGAATGTTGTTTCTGAAAACTGATCATGAAATAATCCATTAAAGTGAGCTTGAAACACCTACAGTATCCTTATTGTTTTTATTAAAAGAAAGTGGCCAGACTAAATATTTCTCAAAAACAAAAATTAAAAAACTGAATAAAGAAGAATAAAAATAAAAACTTGTAAGAGACTAAAAAATCCTCGCAGATAAAAATAAAATAAAATAAAAGACTAATAAAATTGTAAATGTTTATAAGAAATTATATTCCTAAAAACAACAGCTGCCCAAATATAAACTACGATACTCTACTCATACTATCAATTCTGGGATTTAAGCTTCAATATAATCGTTTAAACAATTTTAATTAATCATTGACCCTGTGTAAATATAAAATCCAATCACAGTAAATTAATATGTAACAAAAATTCCCACTACATAAAGGGGCAGGGCCTCTTTAACCTCCATAGACAACGGTTACATAAACATGCTATTCAACTATATCCGTTCCTCTGTTCTACTCTGGCATTACTCCTCTTGCGCCATTGACAGGATTCCTGGCACGATTCATTTCTCTGGCTCGATCACACATTCTTCTTCTCTAAATTAGCCCCAGCCAGCCGTTGACGCTTCTTCCAAGCTGGAACTCTACCTGGGAATGCCCACCTCAACAATCTTTCCCACGTGTAACAGATCACAAACATGAGAAGTGCCCAAATCAATAGCTTATTCCTCAATCCAACTGGCAGAGGCACCAACTTCAACCAGTCATTCAAGTCCCTAAATATATCGGAAGTGATGATTGTGAAAAAACCAGCTGCAGACACGAGGGCATACAAAAAAGGTTTGTTTTCAGAAATGCTCTGGTTAAATGGATGGCCCATGTAGTTTACGGCAAAGGTGGCCACCTGGAGCATCATGCTCACCATGTACGAAACTGTATTCACCAGATTGGGATGAAACTGTGAGTCTGGCTCAATGCATTCCTCTGGCATGTATTTCTCTGCCTCTTTCACAGAAGACATTAGGAAAAATAAGTGGATTGCAAACTGTCCCATGAGAGAAAGAAAAACATACAAGCAAAAAACATTGGGATGTGGCCTTGTCTCTGACAGAGTGGGAAGAGGGCGGGCATGTGAGATAAATAGGAAAAAGGCAGCCGTAAATACACCGCTGATTGTAGCCTGAATATCACCAAGCTTGACACCATCTAGATACATAACACTTAACACATATGCTGTAGCAAGACAGTTAAGCCCAAGTATCTTGAACATTTGAAGGGTGGTCACTAGAGTACTACGACCCTGACGAATTATGTCTGTTGTAGGGGCAACTGATGCATGCTTTGCAGTGAATGGTGATGCCATAGAGGCATCACCAAGCTTGACAATGGGAGCAGAACGACCATCACCCTCGTCATTCATTTCATCCATCAGCTTCTTTAACTTCTGGCGTTGCATCTCAGCAGCTGTCTGATGACGGTTGGCAGCTGTGTGGCTGGTAGAATCTGATCTTGCAGCAATTTTTCCTTTTGAAGAGCCTTCTCCATTAACACTGGTAGCTTTACCAGCTGTTTCTAATGCAGACTTAGATTTCTTTGACTTGACAGACTTAGTACTTTCGTCTTTAGATGATGCTGATGAAGAATTTTCATTTTTTGCTGGAGGCACTGCATTCAACAGAGCAACTCCAACATGGGCCTGAAAAAGAAAAATTATTACATCTACTACAGCTGTTGTGCCTTTGATTGTGGGCAAAAAAAAACCACTACATATTCCTAATATGCCTACTAGCAAAACGAAAGGCAACAGAAAAGCCTCGTAGTATGATATGTTAGAAATTGAAGTCCAATTTCAGCAGAATCAATCACAAAGAGAGGTTCCTACTCTCTGAGATATTTTTACTATCCTGTCTCCTTCATAATATCTAGCTATTTATATCTTTAGAAAACAAATTAATACGATCCCATCATTCGAATATTTACCAATTTAATAAATGACACATGTTATACAATGATCAACATCTATCCACGTGAATATGATAGATTATGTGGCTGTAAAATATTTTTCTGTGTGCACCACTAAAATAAAATGCTTGAATCATCATTAACATCTTGGAATGCTTCAGAGGGTATAATAACACTTTTACATAACATGCAGACTTGTCCAAAACCTAAAACCTACTGCAGCTAATATTAAATATGTCCAAAATATGAGCAAGTGAGAAGAGGGGGTGGCAGGAGATGTCAATAGGCCCTAAATAACTTAACAGCTATGGTTTACTTATATGGCTAAGAAGGGTACCCACTCTGACCAACAATGTAATTCAGATAACAGACATGGCCAGAGATAGCCGGGGACAGCTTGAACCGGAAGAAACGATACTGTAAAAGCTAAAAGGTGGTGCATTGGTAGCATTGAGTTCAGATTAAGACTCAGCTGACTTTGAGCTGATTTAGAAAATTAGTCCAATCAGGTTACATGTTGCACAATAGGTAAGATCTAGTTGGAAATGTATATTCAACTAAACACCAAGACAACAAATAAATCTTTTCTCTTTGATCAGGGAAGATCTATAAGTACATGTAGCTTCAAAAGCATAGATCAACATACAAGCGCAATGCTAGTAATAGTAACATTCCACTTATCAATACCAAAAAATACTGAAATAAATTACACATGCCAAAAAATACTGAAATAAATTACACATGCACTAAAAACTAAATCCTAAAATCCAATATTACCTGCTTCAGAGCTCCAACATCATTAGTACCGTCCCCACACATTAATGTTATCCTTCCCACTGTTTTGAAAGTGTTCATGATTAACTCCTTTTGCTCAGGAGCCACTCTTGCAAAAACCTGAGACAATCAAAAGGATACATGTGATCCAGTTGAATATATCTTAAGAAAACACATTTAAACGGATAGTATCAATTAAAAACCTTCACAAAAGGAATGACTAGTAGAACAGCAGAAGTCTGTTGTAGCATTTCAAAACAGTCGCCTCCAATACAGAGATCATGAGTCTCTGATAAAGCCTCAACCCCCTCCTCACTGAAATCAAATAAACTCCTTTCCTCAGTTCATAAAATAAGGATAAGATAAATATCAATTAGTTTCTATAAAAGAAGGAAAATTTTAAATTTTCATATCAGTAATTAGTACTGATTTAGTTCAATTCAAAAAAAATTCTTAAGGAGATAATTAAAGACACATAAAAATTCTAAGATTTGAGGATAACTCAATATTTACATTTCTAAGTTGTTCATTAGAACTAAAGATAGAAAAGGATGACAAGGTTGATCTCAACAAAATCACAAACAAAATAAATGACAATAACAGGTTAAACCTCACCTGTAGCGAAACATTTCTGTTTCATCTGGTGATACCCATTGATATCCTTCACCATTCCTTGCAGGCCCAAGAATTAATGCTGGTTTCGAAACGATATGAACTTGGCTAGCAACATAGCAAGCTGTCAGGGCTTGGTCACCAGTGATCATGACCTAACATTTTGAAAAATTATGATCAGCCGATCAGCAGCATATTTTCAACCTGGATTCTAAAAATCTAATTTACACAAAACGAAAGTATTATACATACATAAATTAAAATTAAAATTAAAAATTTAAAAACTTAAATTTAAAAATAAATAAATAAATAAAGACCAGCAAACTAGATAAACAAAAGCAGGAAGACTTCACAAATCACAAAGCCGTTTGAACTAAGAGACAAAATCAACGTTTATTGAGCCATATTTCCAATTTCAAAGTTTAGGGTCACATTATCACGTGTCAAGCGATGTTACGGGGAAGGTAATATCCCTAACATTGAAAAGTAAAGGGTTCAAAAAAGACTAAAATTTTAGAACTAGAAAATATATATATATATAAATTTTAAAAAAACAATTGTGGGCTATATACCAAAGCCATACATAGTCTGTATAGTAGCAAAATCTCATAGTTCAACGTCTTGAAATATATATACGGCAGCAGTCATGGTTGTATATGAGAACAGTTTCTTACCAAATCATGAGAAGAATTCTTCAATTCAGACAAAATGGTGGCTGAATCAGCTCTAATAGGACAGTTAAATACCTGAAATTAATATTATAGAATTTAAACAGAATTTTTTATGTTAGTAGTAACAAGTATTCACTATCAAAGAAAAAAAAAGTGAACAAAAGTAAACGAGTAAAACATAGGAATTGAAAAAAAAACGAAAATATTTTTGATTACCGCAAAACCAGCAAAAGTAAGCCCACTTTCCACCGCATCTCTATCCAGGCTTCTAGCTTCACTAACCTTTACATAATAGGTAAATAAAATGAAACACCTCAGTAAAATATAAGAAAGAGTTTGATTAAATTGAAATAACACTATAAGTACTGAATGTGTGTTGCCTGGTCGTAAGAAACAATAATTAAATGCCTATAATATGCAGTTAGAGATAGTACAAAGAATACAGTGCAATGTGTGCCAGAAGGCATCTTTTAACTTCAGCTTGGTTGATTAATTGGTTGCATAGTTAAGGATTAAGGTGCAATCTAAGTCTAATGTAAATATATAATATACGGACCTACATGCGAAAAGAGGTGTCACAAGCACAGATTTGAGAAGCAACAGCTTTTATGTATAAACCTGCTGTTTAAATCTCTCCACAAATGGTTAAAGTTGAGCAAACAACACCAATACCTTGTTTAAAACTATAGAGGTCTTAAGCTCCAGTTCTCTTCTTTGTTGCAATTATCTTCTTCGATCACTTAACTTAGTTATAGATACTATCAAAGTGGTGTTATAATTTTGAATTGCAAATTTATAAGTTCAACTTTCAACATTACAAGGTTTAGTCGGCATCTATGATGTCGGCAATGAGGATACTGTAGTAAAAATTGTGATATAATTAACCTTTTCTTTTCTCTTATATTTGGTAACATCCAAACAAACATAGAGGTCTTGAACTCCACTTTCTCTGTTACAATTTCCTTTAACTGCAACTTAAACTACAAAAGTGATGTTATCACTTTGAGGTGCAACTTGTATGTTCAACTTTCGACACTAAAAGGTTAAATCAGTGTTTTAGGGTTCTTCAGTTACGGTTTACGGACAAGCTGAAAAAATGAGTAGCAAGACTCCTACCAATAAAGGAGAACAAAGCAAGAGAATTCTGATGGAAAGCACGTCAAGCGGCATCAATCTTTCCTTTGAATATTATTTAAAAATACAAAAAGAATTGAAGGTGCAAAGAGCTCTGCAAAGGAATCTCAAGCCATTTATGGCTCTGCTGGTAAAAACCCATAAGTGGTTAAACTCTCAAGATGTGATTATTCAATCATATGTTTCACAGACATGGTACAGCCAACAAGAAAAGAAGCTTTCCTTACAGTATAAATCGCAGTTAAAAATGACAACTTAAAAAGAAACAAACCATGTTCTCCCCAGAAAAGAACAAAGCAGAAAGTTCCAGCAAAGATAGTAAGTGTGCTGTGTGCATGTCTAACCTCAAAACGACCTTGTAATAACCAATGGAGCCCTGGCCTTTGAACCATCTCAAGGACATCAATAAAAAAACAGACCTCCCCAACAAAGTAAATAAAAAAGTGGGGTTGGTGTCATTGTCACTATTATTTTCAAAAGCTGAAGCATATGTCTAACAGATGATATAAACATGACCGATGAGGTAGTAACTAGGACCTTCCAACACTTAACTATTGCTGAGCTAATATCCATATAAATTGCCAGTAAGGAGTTAATCAAGCACTGCCCACAATTCCATAAAACATGGTAGAAACATAAGAAAAAAATGTTAGATAATGTGATATAGGGTATCTTATATGAATCTTGTTTTCCACCTTAATCTCTTACATTCTCAACGATACCTTTGAGGTTTGAAATAAATATCAGTGTATTTGCTCTTCAGACTGTTGTGAGGAGAAATTTCTTCATCAGTATTCCGATAAGTGGTAGAGTCAGTTGGTACCTAGAACTCAAACAAGCCCCTCTAATAAGGCTAAACTGATGTATCTATGGGTTAAGAAGACTCTCATGAGCTTAGAGTAATGTGTGTATGCCAACAATATTATTATGCGTGTCTTACTCCAAAGAGAGAGAGAGAGAGAGAGAGAGAGAGAGAGAGAGAGAGAAGATTATGGTGTTTATAACAACTTCATATAAGTGTCATTCACTAAATCACTTGAAGGGATTAAGGGGTTTCAATTTAAATAAGTCATCTCTAAGTATCTAGCACAAATGCATAATAAATAAATTGAAAAACACTTCAAGCAGTAATACTTGCATTAAATCAAGAAAAACTACATGAATAAGTCACATAGAGGAGATCCAAGCCATCACTTCTAAGACAACATGCACAAATAAATCATAATTGGTACTAAAAATGCCTGTTATAAGAAAGGGAAATATAAGTATAAGAGATTAATTAGAATTGGCAAAGGTTACATCAAGAGTACACTTACTGTCATGTCTGGAAGGGACTTAAAAGCAAGCGCCAGAACACGAGACCCCTGACGTGTATATTTCTTGTAGGTTTCAACATATAATGATGGCAAATCTGTGAGTCTATCCTGAATAGTTTCTGGTGCACCCTGAAATGAGGGAAAAAAATTAACTTAACAAAACAGTGAATGGTCTGAATTAAGAAAAAAACTGATTCTGTTTATATTCTCATTACTTGAGCAAGAGTCAAGAGTCAAGGTGGCAAGCAGCAATGCATGTATATAAACTACAGAGAACTTTACAGAGATACAATAACAAATCCCTTTCGTCAAGAGAAAATAGTGTATTTGTTTTTTAAAAAAAATGCTCCTAAATCAATTTAAAGTAAAAAAGCATACATAGAGAAGAAGTCAAAGTATTATTCTCTGTGGCATGAAATTATGTAAATGATACAAAAATTTACAACCAAGTCACTCGATGGCTAATAATTCTTAGAACCCCAAAAATGTTTTGAAATCAGTTCAAGTGCTTGTACATGAAAGGAAACTTCTAAAACTGGGGGCAACCAAAACAAATTAAGATCATTCCTCACCCAGCAAATCCAAACATTTATTGGAAATGAGCCAAATACAAAAACCCAGATAGGCACATAACTCATATTATGAAGATACATATATAAGGAAAAATATTAAACCAAATGTATGCTAAGCAACCTCATATTAACCAGTAAGAATATGTATAAGAAACAATATTATATCAAATGCAAGTAATCTCATATATTAACCAATTAGGATGGTCAAAATGGCAAACAAAAATGTAATAATCTTCTCCTTCTGTTGCATAAACTGGCAAGATTGCCAAGAAAAGTTGTGTTAAACTTTTTATACTGTTTGCAGACCAATCAACATAGTACCATTGCATCTACTAATAAATTACATGACTGTCCTCATCTTTGAGTATAATGAGTTCATTATAGTAATGCCCCTCTCAATAACCATATAATCTCTGAAAAGCATTTTAACATGTATGATTATGTAACATTCACAGATGACCTTTAAGATCAATTTGGGCCACTCAGTATAAGGCTATAAGCTTTTGAAATTGTAAGGAACTTATAGGAAGCACTAAGAAACAGATTTACAATCAAATTATCTGTTTCCAATCTTTCATTTCCGTCACATAATGACTCATGATTATATTTATAAAAAAGTTACCATGACCCAATAAAGTTCACATTTTGGTTTTCTACATAAACTTTATTGATAATATTACTTCGTTTGTGTTACTAGCTAAGGAACCCACTATGACTTCATGATTCAAAAATGAAATTCTTGCTTCACGTTCCCAATGTAATTTTAAATCTCAAGTTTCATGCTTTTGTTTCTCCATGCCTAACTATGGTTTGAGAAAAGATATTGAGAGCATGAATAATTGTAAGAGAATGTTTATATTAAAAATTATACTATTTAATACATATGGATGATCCATCCCAATTAAAATCTCCATGTTCTGGACAAGCTACCTAATCATGCAAAATTTGATGTAGAAAAATAATATTGCGTGAGACTTCAGAAAAAACAACTAGCAACTTACAGACCTTCACAAAAGCCAAAAATTCCTCTTGTACACGAACAACTACTGCCATTCGTTTTAAGTGGGATGCAAAATGATGCCTCTGAACAATCTGGACAGCATGCCCACCCCCCCTGAAATTGAAAATTATATGTACAAATTATCACATAGCTGTCAACCTAATAAAAATAAAAGTGCACTGGAAATACTAATCCGTGGATAAAAATTATGCATGGAGTAAAAGTAAGCCTCATATAAAATGTGTTTGAAAAAAGGACAGGTTCAAAGCATTTATACCAATATTATAAGAATTTGTGGGAAGGAACAACATTCCTATGCATCCCACCATTGCCCAAAATGATTAGGACAAGTAATACTGTAATATAACTCTCAAAATGCATATGACAGGTCGCCAAAACCAATATGAGTCATATGACCATTTATCAGTTTTGCCTAAAACTGCTTTTTGAAAAATTTGGTTATAGCATTTTAACTATTTGAAACAATATTAGTCATTATTAGCTAACTTAAAGTAATATCAACAGCAAAATTCCAAACGAAACCAACCACACATGGTTTTTGGTTCACCATTCTATTTTCTTCTTTTTTCTTTTTCTTTCTTGTAGCACTGTTTCCACAGTTCATGTATGAATACTTTGGCAGGTTGGAACCGAAAGAAACAATCAAATGACATAATAACATTCTTTTTTAATATGAAAAACCTAAAATTATCTACAACACATAAAATAAATGAAAATGGTAATCACATGTGTAAAATTGCATTGTTACACCAACAAACAGGCATCCCATATGATATCACATCAGGAGAGTATACTTCTTAGCTTTTTTTATTTTTTTCCTGTGGAAATATTTAATTTTACATTCTTTTATAATTATATCACAAATCAAGAGGAACCAATCCTCCCAACACCTAGAGGCCCTATTCTGGGTAGAATTCAATCTCAACCTCCTACATGACCATAAGAAATCTGACCAAATAATTCAGTATGATGGTAAAATCATAATAATAAACCATGTCAAAAGCAATTACAGAAAAGGTATGTGTATCTCCATGAATATTGCTGCTTACTTTTTGGGCATGGCCTTCTCATCTGATTTATAACTCCAATCTATTCCCTTAAGAGCTGCCTTCTCGAGAGGATCACCAACCTACAACAATTGTGAAATGAAACAACACACAGTAGTTAAAACAAAATTTTCTTTAAAAGATTGAGATACAGTGTTATTAAAACAATAATCACTAAGACTACCAATAAACAAGACGTTTCACATCCCATTAGACAAAACATAATGGTCACAAAAGCACAAGAACATACCATATAAATATTATGCTTCCTAAGGGGGCAAAAGGGATGAATACTCATATTTTTTCTAAGAAACAGAAAACTTGTATTGATAAAAGAGAATATGCAACCAGTGAGAAACATGCTGTCCCCAGGCCCCCAACTAAAAAACTCAGACAACTTAAAAACAACAGGGGAGAAGAGTCAAAACCAAACAAATTACATAAAACACCATAAAGTTGCAGAGACTCCCAATTGGATTGATGAGATAGAAAGAGATGTTTCAACAGGCAGTGGAGACTGAAGCCCACAAGGAGATTATCATATATTTATTAACGATTCCAGATGGGAAAGAAGGAACTACACAGCCAAAGTTCAACTTTTCTTCTCTAAGACTTGCTATTAATTTCCAGTAGGCACTAGTAACCCTGTAAGATTTTAACTTCTACACTTGTGAAATTGATTTTTTTCTCAGAAAAATATAAATCATAACTAAAAACTTCTCTTGCTTCTACCATGTGGAATACATTCCCTACAACAGTTATGAAAGTTTGGCACCTAAGACAAGTATTCAAACACTGCTTCTACAACAAAAACTTAGCATACCAGTTTGTTGTCTACAAACACCAATGCATGACAAGAAGACAGAATTTCCAGAGTGCGTGAAGGCACTTTACTCATATCATCTTCTAGATCTGAATTGTCGGATAACCCAACAACCCCACGAAACTCCTGGAAAGAGCAAAGAAAAAAAAATCTTAAGAGTGAATAATAGTGTCAACTAATAAATGGGTATAAAGCACAGATCTTGATACGGACATACCATGTCATCAGATGTAAGTGTTCCAGTCTTATCAAAACAACAAATGTCAACCTGTGGGTGGAAAAGAATGATGTTGATCAATGTAAAGTGACATATGTATAATGATTCAAGCTGGGGTGAATAATAGACCAATTTAAAGTGGCACAGGACCAGAATTTACCCACACACCATAATAGAAAGGGCATGCCAAGAAAACTGTAGTACAAAGAATACCGGGTGCAGGTGTATAATTGACAAAGGGTTATTGAAGCGAAAAAGGGACTGAGCCTAATAATTCCACGAGACAGAAGGGTTGGAAGCCACAGGTCAAGTAGAGTCCTTTTCTATGTATCTAATAAAAATAAGTTATCATTCAATGGACATCTCATCCTTTCATGGCTTCATCCATCAACCTTACTCGATATTTTTTTGTAATTATTCTTCTATTGATTGACTTTAAAAATATATTATAGCGTAATAAAAGATGTTGATTGGTTTTTTCAATGTCATCATTCAGTGGGGCAAATCATGACAAAGGAGAAAGGAACTAACTGCATTTTCTATAATCTACAAACTTAGCAAACAAATTTCAATGATATCTGAAAAGGAAGTTCAAGAGCCATCACCCAACAAAATCCATAACAAATTTTTAGACTTTCCAATTGCTGAGTACCAGAACAGCTGCACTCTCTCGTGAGAGGCATTATTGTAAAACAACTATTCCGAAAAAAAACATTTTTCAACCCAGCAAAAAAAAAAAAAAAAATCTTCAAGGTAGCCCAACTTACCTTTCCAGCAAATGGGATTCGAAAAGGTTCTGTACAAAATATTCCACACCGTGCCAATGCAATCAGGGATGTATTAACTGCTATTGATAATTCCATTGGCAGCTCAGGAGGGATCACAGAAGTAATAATAAGCGAACAGCTTAGGAATAGTTTGTACTTGCTCCTTGTGGGATCTTCTAGCCCCTTTATCACAGATGCACAGATGTCGTCATTAACATATAAGCAACATAACAAATATAGAATTTCAACTAACTCAGAGAAGCATCAAATTACCTTTATAAGTACATAACCAGCAGCTATTATTGCAAATACAACTAAAAATAATATAAACAGTCCACTTTCCCAGCTATTAGCAGTAACCTGTAACATTTGTGATGTTAAAATGAATTAACCAATTAAAAAGCAAATCAATAACAGTAAAATTAATCATGAAAGGATCAAATATCAATTACCCTCTCTGTAGAAAACAAAATAGTTCTCATCAGTTTCCCTTGACTTGTCTCAAAACCAGTTCGCAGCACAACAGCCACGCAGCCACCATCCGGGGTTTTCAGAGGAAAAGTCTGACTCCAGTAAGAAAATTATAAGCAGTAAGCCAGTAACTAAGAAGACCTAACCAACGTACCAACATCAAGATTTGATATACATGATGATAGTTGATATGACCTACCTTATCTGGAGTGTGCTGCAATATCTTAGTACCGCCAAATAAAACATGGGTTTTATCTCGTCTAGCTGATAACTTTTCCTCAGTTCCCCTGCCCATGATTGAAACCTGAAAAATAATCTCATCTTATTAAGTTTGAGAAAATCAGGATATTCATTCTACAGCAAAAGAAATAAATGCTCTAGCTTCAACACAAGCATTACTTTCTTAAGTACACTGGATACAAGTTCATAAAGTTTAACGATTTACCAGAATCCAAAGTATTTGAACAAATTGCTGACAATATTAAGATCGTCTAGCCAATCTAAGTAAATGTTACAATATTCATATTCTAAATTATAATACTAAAAGCACCAAATCACATAACTGACATAAGCATAACAGCCTAAACTTCCCTTGTGATTTTGTTAGGCCAGGTTAATCATAATTCATAAGGGATGGAAAAAGATATAAGAATATGGAAGTTTTATCCTATATAAGAATATGGAAGCTAAACATAAAAATTCTATACCTGGAAGATCTTATAAGATATCCTATCAAATATTACTACTCTTTAAAAATCGATTTAGAAGGCCAATGCTCTTAAGATTCAATTTTCTGCGTTGGCAATGGCAATAGGAAAGATCAATAGCAAAGAAGTCATAGAAAAAAGATATCCTTCATTATCGCTTAACCATTTTGGCACAAGAGTTCAAAATAAGAGAGACTATTTAATCACCCCCTCTTTCATTGCCATGTGGCCTCTTCTTTTGGGCTCGATTATGAGGAGGCAAAAGTATCTTGGCTGGTCTAGAATCTTGTAGTCCTTTTTCTCATGAAGAATACTATGCATTTGGTAAAGAGGGAAAAAAACACCAAAGTTTTTCAGAAGTGTGCAGTCTTGGATACTGCTTCATAACCTCTTCTTTTGGGCACAATTATGCAAGGAGGCAAAAGTATCTTGGCTGCTCTAGAATCTTGTAGTCCTTTTTCTCATAAAGAATACTTTGCATTTGGTAAAGAGGGGAAAAAACACCAAAGTTTTTCAGAAGTGTGCAGTCTTGGATACTTCGAATATTGTATTTCTCATGAAAAATACTATGCATTTGGTAAAGAGGGAAAAAAACACCAAAGTTTTTCAGAAGTGTGCAGTCTTCGATGCTTCTTCATAAAATATTTAATGGGAAGGGGGCTTGATGTAGACTTTTTGTTGTTTATAAAGTCATCGGTTATCCTTCTTTTGGGTTATAAGACTCCTTCAGTGAATTACAGGTTCACTTTTTTCCTTTTCTGCAAATGTTCTATTCCTATTAAAAAAGGGACCCAAGCTTAAGTGGCACCAAGGCATGACTTGCAAGCAAAAAACACAACATCCAGATAATACATACGTCAAATTGAAATGACCAAAATAGTAGAACTTGTCCACAAGATAAAACTAACAGAGCAAATCAGAAAAAGAGAACCACCTTCCATTGAGGAGTAGACTCGCCTGTGAGAATGGCTTCATTCACAATAGCACTTCCTGCTAATATAAGCATGTCTGCTGGAACAGACTTATCTTCTCCAGTCTGACCAGAAGAGCGTCCAATGGAAACAACATCTCCAGGCAACAGATCAGTGCCTGCGAGCTTCACCCATCTATAATTCACAATGTTAATCAAATAAATCTACAAATCCATGAACATTTTTAAAAGCAGTTTAATTGACACTGAGATGACATACTTCCCACAGCGGTGCACCATTAGGGTCTGGCCATCAATTTTAACTCGTCTTAGCTCAGTCAAGGTCTTTAACCGACTTTTTGCCATTGTTGACTCAAACATAAACAGCATGAAGAGGGTGAACAAACTATAATACCAATATTCATCCAAGCACCAAAGACCAACACAGAAGACCTATGTTCAAGACAAAAAATAAGAATAATGACAACAACAGCAATAATGGTAATAATAATAATAAAGAAATGAAAGACATAATAACTGAGAATTAAATTAAGTAATATATAAATTAAAAAAATTAAAAAAATGAAGAAAAGACACAAGTCTGAACAATAACAAAACCTGGAAGACAAAAAAAGGTTCCATGCAATGTTCTTTCATTAATTTTTGGAAAGTAGGTTGTGGATATTCGAATCTGCAAGAGCAAAGCATCCAAATTAGGAGCAGAAGTATGTGCAACAAAACCTAAAAATGTATTTCTAAAATATTATACAAGTATATCAAAGGAAAATACCTCTAGAGCAAAAAGTGAAAATATGTATGCGTGTAAAAAGATTCTTCTCAAGGAAAAAGTAAAAAGTGGTGAGAAAACTCTTCCCATAAGGTGCCAATATCCGTAAGTATGTGTGAGCGCATTCACATGCATATGTCTTTTCCAGTACTTTGACATAGAACCATGGTTCAAAAAAACGTGTTGAGGCGCGCCTCAATGGCGAATTGAAAAAAAATGTTATGAGGCTTAAGCCTCAATACTGGTCAATGAGGCTTCCGCCTCATTTCACGCCTCAATACGCCTCATAACCACGCCTCAAAGGCGTAATGAGGCTTACGCCTCAATTGTGAACAGTTTTCTATTGGGTTGTGATGGTTTTTGAAGCCCATTTTGATCATTTTAATCCAGCCCAATCTAAAATTATAAACTTATGGGTTTTAAATTATTTTAAAGTCCAAATAAGAGGCCCATTTGTCAAAAAAAAAAAACCCATCAGTCAAAAGAGTCATTACGCATGAAACTGTCATAGGTAACAATTTCATTTGTGTTTTAACTCTCTCTAATGAGGCTTACGCCTCATTACGCATTGAGGCTTACGTCTCGCCTTAGTAGAGGAAATCGCCTCAAAACTGAAAACGTGTTTTAGAACACTGCATAGAACCATAACAAAGCCAGCCTCCATTTTTTTTTTTTGAACAAATAGAATTACAAGTAAAGAGCAAGACGTCCTTAAAAATAAAGAAGGAAACAGCTTCCAACAGACAAAAAAATCCTACAGAAAAGCCACCAAAACAGTTCTAAGCAAGAGCAAAAACATCCCATATCAAGCTAGAGCAGCTTCCCAATTAAGGTTGATAAAGAAGAAAGCAACTTTGTTAAAAACGGAAGAAACTGAAGCCCAAAGCCAAGCTCAGAAGTGAGTCCTATCCCACAAAAAGCAAATATATTCTCATGTATCATTATCAAAAATTATCCTATTCCTTTCCGTCCAGACAACACAAAGGAGAGCCATCTTGGCACACCTCCAAAGAGTATAGCTTTGCTACCTCTCCCAAACGGAACAAAAATTCACCTAGAATATCTCTACACTGAAGAGAGAGGGGGCCCCTTCAGATGGACAGCTTTAAAAAGCTCATTCCATTAATAGTCTATTAGGCCTCATCAGACTAGGTTTCATACCTATAATAAGGAAAGAGAAAAACTAAACTGACCATTGCTTGCAAGAAAAAAGATTTGACCCTTGTCACATCATCAATAAGGATGTAGAACTGTTAAAAATATTCAACAGATTGAAGTGAAAAAGTAGAAAAATTTTACAATGGTAACTCACACATTCCGTCCCCATTTTTCAGAGGCACCAAAAATTTTAGCTTCAGAGCCATGACCAGTACATTTTAGATAATAACCAAATGTTTCCTTAGTAGGGTAAGGAAGCTTGCAGAAGGTCCCTTGCTCCTTAGAATAAATGAAGCATTGCTTTCTGAATTCAAAAAATATCTCTTCCACATCCCCCGCCGCTGAAGAACCTGCCACCTGTTCAAGTGACGTATTACATTAGCAAGTATAATAAAGGAACAAAAAAAAAGTAACATGTCTTTTTATAAGAAAAAACTAACAAATCACAAGACTCGTATAGTCAAAAACAAAAACTAGCTACGAAAGGAAAAAGAAAACCCTTTTTGAAGAATCCTGATCAGATGATTTCAACAATACCACTATAACTTTTCCTGTAATTTAATACCCTGACTAGATATGATAAGCTAGAAAGAAATAACTGTGAAAAAACAACACGTGTATAGTTGTGCATGCATGTTTGAATTAAAGGAAACAGAGTTAAGACCTTGGGGAAGTGATGTTATGGCATTTCTTTTGGGTTGGATGGATGGAAAGAAATTGGAGGATTTTTGAAGATCTTGAATGAGGAAAAAAATAAAATAAAATAACGAAATTGAGCCAGGAGCTTGTTAAGATTGTGCACTCAGTAGATGTTTGTAAGCTAATAAAACAATCAATCAGCATGGTGCAAAAAATACAAGGTGGAATGTGCTTCTGAAAAATATGACCAGTTAATTCTTTTAATTATCACAAATTCCTCTGTTTCGGACCCCAACTAATCCAAGTGTCGCCAACAATATAATTTCTCATAAGTTTCAACCACTTGCACCTGTCCGACCATTTTTCCAACCATAAAGAATGAAAATTATGAAATCAAGTACCTATCACTCGAGGTGCCTTTGATTCTACTATAATGTGTTCACAAATGTAAGCAGTCCAGCATGGGTTTGGCATGGAAATAAAGCCATGCTCAAACTTAATCCATCTCTACTAATAATGGATAGAAATGTGGAAGTTTGCAATTAATATCTTGGAACTTTAAGTTACATTTCAAAAGAAATAATAATATGCATAAAGATTTATCAGAGTTATGTTCAGTGGGGTAGCGTATAGGAGATAAAATGAGCTAAAGCTAAACTTATTAGGTGAAAACCGTCACAGTTTAACACTTCGTATTCAAATTGAAGATTCTGTCTTACATAATTCCTTTATTTAAACAAGGGAATAGAAAATGAGATACAAGAGACTTTTAAAATTTGACAGATTTATGTTGTCTAAAAGCTTAAGGAAAACACACAAGCACAACTGCACCTGGCACTTGCTCAAGGTCATTCAACCAATATGGGAATAGATTAACCCAACAATAGCATCAACAAAGCCGGTACTGTAAATGGCAAAATTTTACAAAACAAAACATTCAACAATGGCATTAAATGGCAACCACGTGCTAGAAAGCACCCTTCCAAGTGTGTACTGATATGCCAAGTTATTTTCAGGCTGTTGCCTCCTCCAATAAAGGGCACCAAATCAACAATCCAGAAGATAAACACCATAAAAAAGATCACCCATTTAGTTACTTAACTCAAAAGGCTTTCTTGAATGACCTCCCTCAAGAAATTATTTTGATTCCGTTATTGCTAAATTAAAGCAATAATATCATCTAAAAGAAATTTTTCTGACATAAATGAGAATTTAAGTTCAGTCATTCAGATAATAATACCAACTATACTATTGCACCTTCAGCTGAAATATAACATTGGCACAAAATATTCTCAAGAAGAACCATTGCAACATAAATAAATCCTAGGAGGCTCTTTCCTTCCGAAGTTGAGTTTCATAATTCGTGCATTATCTACCTTCATGCTACCAATGATCAGTCCATAGAGACGAAAATCTTTTCCTGTTACACCCTAGATACAACTTATATTATAGTAGCATAGAATGCAACCCCAAAGGCCAAGTGCACTACCTAATGAACTTAAAGAAAAAATCGTACATGTACAAGTCAATTTACAAAGAGCAAGGAAAGGAAGGCTTCCTAAAAATAATCCATACAAAACAGGCCTCCAAGTCAAGTAACTACAGTTCCCCTGAACTACCACGTTATATTAAAAGGAAAAAAGAAGAAGAGAAAGAAGTTGCTCCTATTAAACATACCATTTACACAATTAACTACAGCCCTTAATCACAATTACATCATTAACTTCCAAAGATACTCTATACAACAAATTCTACTCATTCAAATGGAATGATGATGAGACTAAATCACTCCCAATTTTTTTCCAAACAACAGCGTCTGTTAAAAACAGAAAAGCTACTATATGATACCAAATCTCTTATAATAGCTTTTCAGTTCAAAAAGAGACAGATGATCTGCTTTAGAATTCACAGAAAATCTATCTCAGTTAGTCCCATGCCTTAAGAAAGTTCCTGACTAATGAAAATCTTTATTTCATTCTTAATAACGAGCAATGGACTTACATGTTTACGAAACTCAAGTGGCACAACTTCTTTAGAACCGGAAAATTTTGCTGGAGTTATTTTGCATGCATCAGCAAGGTGAATATCGTTCACCTGCACAACAAAAGAAGCAGATTTAAACCATAAATTGGTTATACGCACTGCTACATGTGTAGGTAACAAATTGTGAGCAATGTACATACCTTGCTGTAGTGAGCAAAGCATTTAAAATCGACAGACCAAGCAGTGAAAAGACAGACCAGAATGTGAAGGGCAATAAGGCCACCGAAAACAATAGAGGCGTCGATAAAATCTATGCTAGGAACAATTGTAGTAAGCCAGAGAGCATAAAGAAAAGCAAAAGGCCAAACATCCAATCGCCAGGTCCAATGCTTCTTCCTCAACAAATCAACTTTGTCCACCACCTTTCCTCCCACATGAAAACTCGACATCTTGATTCTCACCTATGTGCCTATACTTAGCTTTAACCTGATCCAAGTGATTCACAAACCCAGTTAAGACCTATTATTAAATATTAATCAGCACAATAACTAACAACAGAAGATAAGATTCGAATCGCGGACTGGCCGTGTATTACTACAATTAGGTTTCTTGCTTATCAATTATTCGTTAAAACACAAAAAAGTTTATGAAATTGAACAAAAAAAAAACTTACATAAGAATCGTGTGGAGTGGGGAAACACAAGACTCAGAAGGAGTCCACTTGATTAAAACGGCCTTCAAATGACGTCGGATGGAGTCGATCGGCGGCAATCAAGTGCCCAACGCCGATGAAAGAAATAATCGGTGCGTATATGAGGTTTTCGTCGCCGATCTGTTAGTAGGTGTGTGAGTGTAATAAAGAGATCAAAAAACCAGATTGGGCTTGCCTTTGGCTTAGGGTTTGTTAAAGTTATGGGTCATGCTAACTTACTGTTTCAGTAACAATACCAGCAGCCGAATAACCATTTGATTTAACTTGATCAGATCCATCGGTTACAAGAAAACATAAATTAGATTTGGGTTTAAGCACCGTACTGAGGTGAATCCTGCTTAGAAAGAATTTATATGTATATAATGGACTGGCCTAAAGAAAAAGTATCGCATGCGGTCGGTCATATGTCGAAAAACCTTTAGACAGTATCCAAAATTATATAAATAATAAAAGAAGAGAACAAAGCGTAGAACAGACCAAACCAACCACAAAAACACAAGGAGCAAATCCCCAGCCAGAAACACATGAAGAAAGAATTAAAATTACACAATAATCACAACTGGGATTGGCTTCTAAATGACACAAGAGCCTTAATAGTTGCTCCTCTTAAGACAACTTGGTGAAACAATGCTGTTATGGCTGCACCGGCAAATGGTCCAATCCAAAATACCCACCGAAAAAAAAGAGGTGGTCTAAGCATCATAATATATCACCTCCTTATCAACAGCTAATGCAGAATATAGTATTGAAGCATTCTTGTCGGACTCAAAATCTACTTCATAGTCAATACAGATAAAATCAATTTTATGAGTTATAAACAAGCATACAAGATAATTAATATCATAAAAAATTTAGATTTATCAATAAAAGTATAGTAGAACATTTTTATAGTGATCATGTACAAATACATGTCCCTAATAAGCTTAAGAAAAGCGAATTACAAGGATTAGAATTGAAATTACCTGAATTAGAAAGTCAAGAAATAGAATTACCAAAAAAATTTGTAATTCTTTTGTTTCTTCTATTTTATCGGGGAATTCTAGAGATCTCCAAGAAGAAGAAGAAAACACCTTTGGTGATCCTGCTTTTCTAGAAGACGATAGATTTGCATCTCTCTAAAATAAAAAGCAAAGAAATTGTTTACAAAATAAAAAATTTGTGGTTTATATATAAATTTATGAGTTGGAACTAGGGGAAATGCGACTTAATTTGCGAGTTCATCTCGCATCAAGAAGTCGCAGAAGTTACTGCCTAGCGAAGCTACTGCCTAGCGAAGCAACTTTGTAAAGCAATAATAAGGCATCGAAATTGCATAATATTAAGGCAAATGTTGCTGAGTTTGAAAATGAGAATCTAGATTAATGTTGTCAATTCTTGTCAGCCCGCCCCAATAAGGCTCGGCCCGTTAAGGTCCGGCCGGCTAAACGGGTCGTGCCGGCACGACACGATAAGTATTATAAGGGCACGGCATAGCCCCAAGGAGCAGTGCTGGCCTAACGGCCCTTAACAGGCCAGTCTGTTAGTTTTTTTAAAATTTATTTCTTATAATATTATTTTAACAATTTAACTTATGTATTTGTAATTTGATTATCTTATTTATTATTTTAGTCTAATAAAATAAAATATAAAAAATAGATTAATTTATTTAATAAAATAATTCAAAAAATAAATAAAGATAAAAGATTAAAATATGAAATTGATGAAAATATGAAATAAAAAGTGTGTAAGTCTAAATAAGATAAAAAATTGGTAAAGAAACGAATTTTATTTAATTATGCAGATTTCAGTACTACATGTTTGCCTATTTAAAAACCTTACCAAGAAAAACTCAATGGAATAAAAACTTGATAAGGGAAAAATAGTGCAATCGAATTACAAGTAGTCAAGTACATGTACATATATAATTAAAAATTAAAAAATAGTGCAATCAATAACTCTTCAGTCTTCACTTCTAGACCTAGTTACTGCCGAAACCCTCTTCGACGTATAAATTGACGAATTTTTGAATAACTTCTTGGTCTTCCATTTAATGTTGCATCCTCATTCGAGCATGCTCCCAATCCCGAATGCATGTTAATACCTCCACCATTTCAGGAGATTAAGAAGTTCTTCTTGGTTCAATTCAACGTCCACTCGTATTGAATACGAGTTCTAAAGAAACAGTGGACACGGGGATATGTCACGTGCTAGTTGTGACAGTATTGGATATCTGTTGCTATAGTTCTTCCACCATAATAGCAGATCAAATTCCTCAATGTTTTCATTTGAATCGAACTAAGTTTCAAGGAACTTGTTGAGTTCGGCACTTTGAGTTGAAGCAGCTCTTGCAATTGGAGATTGGGATAAAGAGCTTGATGAGCTCCCAATGGAAGTCCCCCTTCGGTGAATGCTTCAACTTCTCTTCAACGGGAATGTGTTGTTGGAACCCTGATCACTAGTAACGCAGCGGAAATAGGTTTAAAATTTTTTTTATACATATCGTAAATGATCTAGGACCAGTAAACTTAAGATCGCAATTTTTTTCGAAAATTATACATACATCATTATTACAATAATAAAATATATACGTATATATATAAGAAATTGAAATCAATAATCAGAAGAAGAGAAGAAATAAATTTTTCATACCTATGTAGGAGGCTCCTTCACTTTACGATATGCTCATGATCTATACCACCGATCTTCCTAGCTATTCCCGGAACTGGTAACTACGTGTGAGCGCGACACGTATTCAAAAACTTAGGAGGATGTAGAGAAAAGAAGAAAAAACTATTTCTTCCAAGAGAAAAAAATACCTAAAACAATTCTAGTTGTTCAAAAAAATATATATTATAAAATATTTTTTCTTTTGTTTTAATCGTGCACCACTTGCTCACAATTGCCTTTTTTCTTTTTTTCTCTTTTTATCTCACACACACCAATTGCCCACACATTTTGCACAGATGCGATTTTTCTCTTTTAAAAATTGGTGATGTGTTGACTTTTTTTTTAAATTCAAAATCAATATTTAATTAAAACCATCAATTAAACCAATCAATCTAATATTACAATATATCAAATATCTTTAAAGATATTGATTAATATTTAGTTTATTTGATTTGATTTGAATTCAAACTATTTAAATTCAAAAATTAAAAATTTAATTTTAATAAAATAAATAATCATATTATCTTATTTTATTCAAAAACAAATATCAACAAACATCCTCCATTTAGTGATTAATAACAAAATTAAATAATCCTTTTATTTAATTTATTTAATCATCATTATTCATTAATCAAATAATCTCATTATTCAATTAATTCCCAAATAAATACGTGTTACTTTCGTAACACAATTAATTGGACAATCCAATTAATTAACCGTGACCCTTGTTACCTAAATCGATCGGGCTAGCAAGGAGACTTAATGGACCTACAGTATTTTGAGCTTCAATAATCTTTGGAATCATTAATTAAACTCTTTAATTAATATATCTTGATTATTAACTCCGGCTTTATTCCACTAAAAACCTGAAGCTGCACTCTCTTAACTGCAAACGCTTTTACACAAACCGATACAACTTGGTGTCTATCGATATAGCTATTACACATGGTGTGATCCTCCACACTAGTTCATAATTAGAGCTAGTCATAATGTCCATTATACCCTCTAATTACATATATCTTTTAAGTACCGTTGATTCTCTAATGGATAATAAATCATATTTCCTCACAGAATTAGGAGAGCGCTCATGTTGTCCAGACCCTGAATCAACCCTTAAGGGAACTACCATCTACTTCTCACAAGAAGAAGTGAATTTCATTATTGTGTACAAACCTTCCCAACCACAAGCCAAACCACAATCCCGACATACGGAGAATATTGATCAGGAACTGCATCCGACCTCACCCATGATATATCAAAGACCACGATCTAACCTGAAGGAGTCGATATGACACACATGATTAAAATCACACACATATAGCCATCATTAATTGATATATATGAATCTCATTGGTAAACGGATCTTGGTGAGAGATTTATATAGATCATGGCCTAGTCCTATATGATCATATCATGCAAGATGCCTCAATTCCCATATCTTCATATGAATGATTTAGGATAGAATCACCGTACATTATGGAATGGACCGCAGCTATAGATTAACCACAAATAAAGTACTCAGCTTTATTTGCTATCTATGGACTCTTTAGATTGCACGTCTCTTATTGTATCCATCTGTATATGACACTCATATACACTGTTCGAGATTACATCCGGCAATCTTGGATGTTAATATGCACAAGTTATAAAATAAACAACACAATAAGAATGAATTGAACTTTTCTTTTTATTTATTTCATAAATCCATTTACAAATTACATCTTTATGGCATAAACCCTAACATGTGTTCCGTTCTTCAGATGGTTATGTGTTAACGCCGCCAAATCTGCGCTTATAAATACTAAAAACTTCGAACAACTTGGTTCGCATGTCAGTATACTATTCAGCAAAATATAAGTTCAATTTAGAACCAATATAATAAAGAAAAGTTTCTAAACCAGATAATTTAACCCTAGGATCTAGTATAGCACCTAAGGCATATAGGAAAGGAATTTGAGACCAATATCTTTTTAATTTGTTTTCCATGGACAACTGTAATGCCTAAAGTATTATCATCTCTATACAAGTTTAACATTTCAAACATTTCCACAATTTGATGAATTGTTTGAGAATATGTGGGATAATAGACCCCGAAAAAAATTACAGTGGAATCGCAGAACAAAAATCTTTGCCATGTACCGGTCGTCTGAGGTTAGTACTGGACGGAATATTTCGGTCATTTTCATGTTATAAAAAACTGAAATAGTGATAGAATAATTCAAACAATTTTGCAACATTAAGTATGTAGAGTTCCACTTTACCCGCATATCTGTTTGGAATCATCAGGGGTCGTAAAGAGTTAGATTGACAGTATCTGCCAAATTCTGACAATCTTGGATTATATCTGTTGATCCAAGAAAGGGCATCTCTAATGCGATCGCCTACAACCTTCAAGTCTGATTTTACAACTAAATTGATGATATGACATGTACACCTTTGGTGGAAGAAAAAAACTCCATCTCACATGATATTGTTGTTAAAAATAAGGTAATATAGCTGGTATTTATAGATGCATTATCTAATGTGATAGAAAGTATGCATTGGGTTATTCAATAATCTTGTAAAATATAAATAATGACATGGTAAATATTTTCAACGGTATGTTGAGAATCCAAAGGACGAAAACCAATAATTATTTTTTGTATCTTCCAATCAGAATTTAAATAGTGTCATGTGACACATAAATAACACTGTTTGGAACGTGCGTTCCAAATATCGGAAGTTAGTGCAATATAAACACTTAGATGCTGTAATTCAATGATCAAGTTTTCTCGTTCGGTGTAAAAACATTTTTTAAAATCGCTCATAGTGGTGTTTCTAGAAACAACTTTAAATTGGGGATTGTAGGCTTTTTGGATAAATTATTCATAAAAACATTGTTATCGAAATAATCGGTTGATCAATTTGTGTAATGTAATGTACCATGCAATATTTGCATACGCGGAGTCGTAACTTCACATTGTAATGGACTTGTCTGGGTTCCGTTGTAGTTGTGTCTAGGTTATAGTATCTATTTTTCTGTGTTTAGGCATGCATTTGTCCATATGTCTTTTCATATGACCGATTCCCGACCTAGAATTGCTATATAAAGCTTTACAAAGCTTACAATGATACATTATTTTGACCGTACCATCTAGATCTTATAAGTTTTCTCAGTCAAAGCACTGTCATACAACAGATGTCGTCTTTCTGGTTTTGGGACGTGATGTCAGTGTGGAGGTGGAAGGACCTGGTCCCGCTGCCGGTTGGCCCGTTTCAGTAACATTATCTCTCAGTGTTTCAGAACCTCATGAAGAAGTCATACTAGAATTAGCAGGTATTATTTCAATCTTTTTCATTCTTTTCTTGTTGAATTTACATTTAATGATGTACATTTCTATTTATACTAAATTCGATTACCTAACTAATTACATTTGATTATCTAACTAACTTGTAACTGATTTCTTTGTAACCAACTCATAACCAATCAAATAGAGAATGTGATGCTCTTTTCCCTCTCTTTTCCTTCTTCATTCTTTAAACCATGAATTTGAATTCAATTTTGTGTTTGATTACTGAGTAAGTCACCATAATTGCAGTTTCAAAATGATAAAAAAAAAAGTTCAACACAATACATTGAAAACAAAACAATAGAGACATCAGACCAAGAAACCAAGAAACCAGTGGAAACAGGAGACCAAGAAACCGAGAAAGCAACAATGAAGAAACAGTTAAATAAGAGAAAAGAAAGAGTAGAAGAAAAATTAGAACAAACCAAGAATACAAAGAAGCCAAGAAAAGAAACAAAAAGCAAGATGATAGAAAAAGAAAAATTAAATGAACGAAACAAAGTGGGAGTGATAGCAAATCAAGGTCGTTCCAACATCCATTGCTTCTTTGATGCAATATAGTTCATTCGACCAACATATATTACAGTAAACTCTATTATCAAAGACGTCATTTTGGGTATTCATTAAATTTTACTTGGATGGAACGATTGACGCATTGGAGCATAAAAATTATTAGCGGTTCATTGATGTAATTTTACCTAAATATAATTGTACAACCAATAAATTCAGTATCAGTGGTGGAAAGTGAGAGAGAGATCATATAAAGATGTTGTCGAGTTATTGGGGCTGGAGCGTAAAGATGGCATGCTGGAGATTAGCCAAAATAATTATGAAAAATATAGAGATAAGTCATGTGTTCTACAAAAATACTTTGAGAAGGGTCAGTGGCCGAAAAAATCAACTATTGAATTTGCTTTGAAAAAAGCAATTAAAGATGATAGCATGAGCGATGTTGTAAGGTTAGTCGTAGTCCACTTGCTGGCTTGTTACTTTTTCACCTATACCGGTCAAGCAATCTCTTGGAACCTTGTTCGTTTGTGTTAGAATTTGGATGAGATTGGAAATTAAAACTGGGCACATGCAATAAACGCATGCCTATCAAATTGCTTGAAGAATAGATACAAATCATTAGTAAGTGGCTGTATTTCCTTAGTAGCTTATTGGTTTTGTGAAAAAATTAATATCATTAACCCAAAGAGGGGAAGAAAGATGCAAAACCAGGTTAGGCGAAGTGGAATCTTCAACAACTCAATTTGAAATGGGAAGAAACAGAAGCAAAGGTAACATGATAAGGAGCTGAAATTTCCATTTTATGTAACATGTTTTAGAATAAGAAGTTGAAGCTAATATTCACAAACTCAGTACATGTTTAGAGAATTCTGTTATTAATACAATTTTTTAAAATGTAATGTTTCATATATTGTTTAATTTATCATGTTATTATCTGTTCTGTGGGTGTGTTAGTAAATGTTTGCTTATCTTCATATCACCCCTATAGTTGAGGAGTTGGCTCATCAATATTTCCATGGGATTGAGGATGTTCAAGATCTTTACCCTATCCCTAGCATCGCATTTCAAGAAAACTTGTCTGAAACTTTTGGTGACAGAGCTATAGCTCGAGGCAAGGATAGTGGTGGCAATGATGGTGCTGAAAATGGTGGTGAGGATAGTGGTGGTGGCTTGCCTATGCCTACCACCAACATGTATACAGTACAAGGAAAAGGCTGAGGTTGGTGGATAATGTTTCGGACGAGCATAGCAGCGATGCTAATTAGACCCCTACATATGCACCGACACATGTATTGATATTGATAGTGTTATATAATTCTAAATATCTTGTTCTTTTTAAAATTGGTATTGATAATGTTATAAATTGTGGTGATTTACATATGGAGACCCAATTCCTAGCATACTTGGATGAACTTAGGGAGAGTGATAGGGGAAGAAATACACCGGAATCTTGGATATGGTATTTCGTTTCACTTTTGCATATAACAATATACGCAATCAAGGGTAATAAAAGTTTAAATTAAGGATTCATAGAATTGTATCTCAGAAATAAATGTATAATTAAATATTAACTAAAGAGCTAGTTTTTTATGAAGGTGGTGAAAATATTAATTATTTGTTGGTAATATCACTCTACTTCTTAATCACCTAAAGAATATGTTGCGTGTATAAAATTTTAATAGTTTTCATGAGAAAATAAGTCATTTCTTCCAAAAATATAATATGGATTGCAATCATATAAAGTTGAGAATTTAAAATTTAAGCAAACCATTTATAATATGAAAATAAACATTTAACAAAAGTCTAAAATTTACCATAGCTAGAGTGCTAGACATAGAATCTCACATAGCTGAATGAATTTGTTTCTTTTGAATGTATATTTAGGAGCATTATGTTTGCTATGTTGGTATCCTTAAAACAAAAGTAAAAGAGTTAGCATAAACATAACACAAATTGTTGGAAAAGGGTTTACTGAATCCTTATAAATCCAGTTAATAGGATTTCTAGGAAGGGGGAATTACATTTTGGTCCTTAAGTTTTAAGGAATCATTGCTTTTTTACCCCACTTATGTATATTAGGGTCTTTAGTCCTCATCTTTTTGGAAATACATCAAAAATATCCCTTTGACCAAAAACTTGACGGTCACCGTTAACAGATAAGTTAAAATGACAGCGTTGCCCCTTCTTGTCAGGTGGATTGTCCTTATCACCATGTTGTTAGAAAAGATCATGGCGAAAAGACCATAATGCTCATTCAAAAATTACACACAAACCCTATAAATTTTTACTTTCCAAATTTACCCTTTGAATTTATTTAATAAAAAAAAATTAAATCCAACAATTTTAAAAATTCCAATTTACCAATTTTTTTCCTTATCTTTTCTTCTACATTGTTGTGTTTTAATACTCTTTTTTTTTCAAAAGCAATTTTATAATTTGTAGAATTTACTATCTTTTCTTCTATATATTGATCGACTGCTGAGATTTTATTTTCAAAGCATTTTTATAATACCTATAATTTTTTCCTTATATCCTTAATTCATCTGATTGTTGCTGGATGAAATTAAAATATATATATATATATTATTGTGATACATGCTAATTTTTCAATTGGTGGACACCTGACAACGACAAATTCAACAATATCAAATATGTAATGCATCCCTTACATCCATTAAATTACATCTTAACGACCGTCATCGTCACATTTTTCTTAACAATCCAAAATATTGCATTATCATCAAACATAAATAAAACATAATGGAGAAATAGTGACCGCCATCGTTCACATTTTCTTAACAATCCAAAATATTGCATTATCATCAAACATAAATAAAACACAATGGAGAAATAGTGTATTTCAAACATACCAAAGTGGAATGTTTTGAGCAAAAAAATGGCAACATAATCTACTGCCATATATCCCATGTGATAAACAATACAAACATATAAAGTAATTGTCTTGAAATGTTAATAAAAAATAAATAGCAAATCCATGGGAATCACAAAAATCTTCTTCTAAGAAGAGAAATGGAACCTCATTGTGAGCACATATTAGGGACTAGAACACTCACATTAATAGGTATGATTGTCTGACCCTGCATAAATTGGGGAGACTTTGTAATGTATTGAATGTTAAATTTTTGAAAAAAAAAATTATAGCTTAGTATTGTACCTGATTCGCTCCACATGAAGTTGCAGTGTCGGGTGTCGTGTGATCGGTCTATTTCTATACATATTTTAGATCCCTATTTCCTATTATTTATGTTTTGTTCTCGGGTAAAATTAGATATTATATGTGTTTGTTGAGAATGTGTAGGTCACATTCCTTAGATGAAGTGTTTGATGGTACTTTCAAGGAAAAGAGCTTAAATGAGAAGAAAAAGGGCAAAACTGTCAACAACCGCTGCGTAGGCTGCTCTTCATGCATGACCTCCACAGCGATATATCCAATAGTACATTCCAGTTGGATTTCTGTTCTTCCCGCGGTCCATACCGTTTCTCAGGCATCAACCTCCACCGCGGTCTATGCCGTGCAACACTCCGGGAAAGGCTGAATTTCGGCCAGTGCAGAATAGCAATATTGCATGGACAATATCTCTCAACTCCTATTGAATTGTGTGTTTTTCCACCTATGGATAGAAAGCACCAGAAGTCTAGTTTCCGGCGCACTTTTCGGATTGCAATTCCGATATTCCTAGAAGCAGTTATGCTCGTTTTAGTACCCAATGGTCAGATCAGTTATAATTCCGTGAATAGTGACGGGATTTGTTTTGCAAGTTGTTGGATCGGGAAATATTACCTTCTTGGACATGAGTGGGAGTCTTGGGAAACAAGTTGACTCCTAATCCTTATCGTCCTTCAATAAGTAATCAATTTTAATGGTTTAGAAAAGAAATAAAATCCCAAAAAGGTAGAGTTCTAAAAGGGAATTGATTTCTCCTTGTTGTTTAAGGACTTGGCCTAGCATTAATCAATTTTTTTGTTTTCTTTTTCATTGCATACAGTCAAATTAATTAATTTAGTCTCAGAATAAAAAAAAAAACTTTAGTTTCAAATTTAATAATTGTAATGCATAATTAAACATCGTAATTATGACTAAGGAAATATAATTAAAAAACGACTAAGGAAATATAATTGAATACAATTTAAAAGCATTCAAGTATTGCAACTTTGATTCGTTTATGATCAAAGAGGAGGAAGAGGAACAACAGTAATAAGAGTTGCTTTGCAGAGTTCAGTATCTGATTTTGAAGAACTGTGAATGAAGCCTTAGTTACCTTAGTTTCCTTAGAGGATTATCCATCATATGGTCCCATAAAATTATAATATCCATTTGAATTTGTCTACATTCATTCAAGCATTTCGTTGAACATCATTCATACATACGTGATATATCTATAATTCTACGTACATACAGGTAATAATTTTTTGTTGAATATTGGGTCTGTTTTATTGAATTGTATATGTATATATCTACAATTCTACATACATGTGTCATATTCTTTGCCTATACTAGGGAATTTATGCCATCAAAATATATAAAGCACCACTTATGTTATTTTTCTTCCATTCTTTTTATGGAATACAAATTAATAAAAAGGACTAGATCTGTGTTATGTATTAGTTAGCATATTTCATGACCACAAGGTTCTACTGCAATGCAATCAAATAGTTAACTAAACAAAAGTCTTAGCACCGCAATACCACTATAGCCGATACAATTTTGACCCACCACTAGCTCTTACACAATTCTTAGCACCGCAAAAAAACTTATGAAACCTAACAAAATACACAATACACCACTCACTGAACCCACGTAACACCACATTGAAAAAGAAAATCAAATTACCTTCAGCAGGTTTGATATCTAATCGTCTTCAGCGCGACGAATCTGTTTTTGACTGGGTGGGTCGGTTGCTAGTTCTTTGCGACTGGAGAAACCGATGAGAATGAGGTGGTTGTGTTGTGTCAGTTCAGTAAGAGCGAATCAGTGTAGATTCAGTGAGGGGTTTGGTGTTGTGTCGGTTTAGTGAGAGGGTCAACAATGAAGATCTAGGGTTTGGTTGATTAGTTAACAATTAGATTTTTCTACTTTTCACTTTTCTTTTTTAATTATTTTTATTTTAATATTTTCTTTAAATTAATTTAATTTACATACTTAATAAATTGTAAACAAATGCCACGTGTCACTAACTATTAAATTATTACTAAAAATACCATTTTACCCTTAGACCAGTTAACTTTGACTAACCATTGACTGATTGATTGACCTTTTTGATGTATTTCCAAAACGATGAGGGCTAAAGACTCTAATACACATAAATGGGGTAAAAATGCAATGATTCCTTAAAATATAAGGACCAAAATGTAATTCCCCCTTTGATGCAGATGGAAGCCTTGAGGAAGACAATCACACGAATCTGAACAACTCGTGTTCTTAATCCCTATTGATTCCAATAAATACCATGAAAAAGAAGGAAAAATGAGTTAAACTCAAGAAATTTTATTCATCTAAAAACTAATCTCCCAAATCCTAATACAAGCTTTTTAAATAGGAAAAGAAACAATCTAAATTCCACTAGGAATCAAGATCTCCTAGACATCTAAATTTGCTAAATGAAATCGGAAAAGAAATCCTATCTAAAAATAGAAAACCAAATCTAAATAAAAATGGAAAACAACTAAATTGTCGCACAAGAAATTTTAAGTGCCCGCACAACAATCTAAACGGCCTTTTTTGGACCTCTTCCAAGCCTGGTCATGGGAAACGAAGTGTTGGTGATAAATTGTAGAGAACATCATGGGCTTTCCGAAAACATATTATAATAGCGATTCTGAGACCGCACGCGAAAGCTATGACCCTGCAAAGTTAGACCCGTTTTGGGTGCTCCAAGTGACCCAAACACTAGTTTGCAATCCGGTCCGTATTACCCTTATAGGAATAAAATCCTAGATGTTGTTTGTAAATATAATCAACTAGGGCTCATTTGATGCGTATGATAGAATATGATTATTTTTATGGGATTGGATTTAATTGGATGAGATCGGATAGGATTGGATTAATTATAATGTTATGACGTGTTTGGTGCAATATATGATAGGATAAAAAAATAAAGTTATGTTATGTTTGGTATGTCGTGGGATTGGACAAAATTAATAAAAATCCTATGATTAATTTTTTTTAAACCCAAAAGTAACGAAAAGAATTTTTTTTGCAAAAAACAGAAAGATTTGGTGAGATTCCAAATCTCAAATAGATCTTACAACACCCGGCCATAACGATCCTCACTGGATGATGTCCAATGCTCCACCATCACCCACACTATCACCAATCACCATCTTCTTCTCAAACTCCAACTCCTATAGTGGGTGGAGATCGAACCAAATCTATAATCTCAATTTCATTTTTTTAAATTTCTTATTTCTTCGTTTCTTCCTCTGTTGCCTGGTGCTTCTCTTCCCTGTTTTTCTTGACCTGTTCCCAGGCTTTGTTTAATAAATTATCCTCAGATGTTTAAAAAAAAATTATTTCAATTGGTATGAGATCTAGGCGATCTCCAAGACTCCATCAGATCTAAACCATTTCAATTTTTTTCAAGGGTTAATTGCAGTAACATGCCCCAAATTTCTCTAAAATGGCTTAATATTCAACTTATTGACTTTATTGCCGTAGACCCCCTATCAACAGTTGATTTCCATTCATTGTAACGATTGACTGAGGTCTGATTGGAAAATGTCAAAAATGTCCCCACATTTTATTTGAAAAGTATTAATTATCATTTAATGTTAAAATAATCCATTTTAAACTATTAAATAATAATTAAATAATTAAAGTAATAGATAAACATAAACTTATAAAAAATTCATTAAAAAAATCATAGAGATTTATTTTGTTGAAAAGATTTTAAAAAATAAAATAAAAAATGAAACAAAAAACTTTAATGTTTCACAATTCCTACCAAGTTAGAAAAAAATTATCTTTGAGAAAAACAAAATGGATGTCGACAACTTTATTATCTTTGAAAAAAAAAATCCATATCTGCAGCAATAATCACTGCACACGAATCAATAATGATACACCTGGATGTCGACAACTCTGGATGTGTATATCTGAAACACTTCAAACCATAGCCCAACAGCTTGGTCTCCACAAACAAAAACAAAACCACGAGATCCCTAAAACTGGTTTATCTTCTTCAACCAAGAGAGCATCAGTTTTGGTATGCATCTTCCAAGGAGAGAGGCTGGTGGCAATCTACGAGTCATCCTCACCAAATGCTCATTAACGCTTTCTTCTCACTCTGGTATTTTATTGGTAAATACCATTTCTTTTATGTTCAAAAATGTTTTTCTTTTGTTAATTTGGGTGCTTGAAATCAACGAAAAAGAATCAAATGGGTGTGCTTGGTTTCTCGGGTGAAGTTGCATTGCCAACTGGGGAAAAAGAGGAAAGTGATGTTGATGTTGTAGATGTAGAGTGAAAGATTCGTCAAATGGGAAAACCCATCATATTTGTGGAGTAAGGAATTTGCTGGGAATTCCGAATTGAAGAAGGGGCCAATTCTTAGTAAAGTTATCAGCGAGATCAAATTTCTATCAAAGAAAAGATGATCCCACAATTTTTTTTTAATTTTTTCTGTTTAGTTTTGAATTAAAAATTAAATTATTAGTTTATTGTTATATTTTTGCCAAAATATTTTTAAGGTGTCAATTACAATTTTACCCCTATCAAATCAGTCAACCGTTATCTCTAACGGAATTTGACTAATGACAAAGTGGTCTGTAGCAATTAATTCAATTAGTTGAATATTAAGCTTTTTTGAAAAAGCTCAGGGTAAGTTATTGCAATTAACCCTTTTTTCAATTATTTCATATCTTCAAACAAAGTGAAAGAAGATGGGAGAGAGAAAGGAAGAGGAAGCAGAAGCAGATCAGAAATCACCCACAGTTGAAGCAATATTTCTTCATTATCATTAGCTTTACCATCTTATGTTCTTCTAAGAGTTTGTTTTTTCAAAAAAAAAATGAAAGAAAAGGGATTAAAATGAATCCCATGATTTTGCTTGGGACTATTTTATCCAATATCAGTGGGATAAAATTTGCAGATGGGATAAATTAAACTCATCCCACAGCCAAGCCAAACATGGGAAAGGGACTAAAAATAGTCCCTTTCCCAATCCATCCCATCTGCCAAATTGGACCCTAGTGTAATTAGTTGTACGTCAGTGTTGAAAAGTTATTATTCACTATTGTTATTTACTACTAGTTAACAACAGATAGTTATATTGTATTTTGTGGGAAAACATGTAATTAGTTAGTGGTAATAGCATTAATTATAGTGGTTAGTAGTTACTAGTTATAACGTTAGTAAGGAAACTTATTTGTGTATTTATATGCCCTAATTGTAATCATTTCTTAACCGAGTTCAATACAACATTCAAATTTTCCACAATTAGTATTTAGGATCTGTAGTTGGCTATGATTAGTCCTACAAATTAGTCACTAGTATTCTATTTAAACACAACATGTAAAAGTTAGAATCAATCAATGAAATATAATTTTTCGAAATATAATAAGTCGCTAGTATTCTATTTAAACACAACATGTAATAGTTAAAATCAATCAATCAACCATGGGTCAGCCAAATTTTTTGTTCAAACCACACACTTTTAGACTTCTGCAAAAGGGAATATATATTAGAAAAATTACATAAAACAATGAAGAAAATCACTAGAGAAAGAAAGAATGATTTAAAATCTGAACAGTGGCATACTTTTTAGGGTCCACTAAATAGCTTAAACAGTCTCTCCAATAATAATATATACACCTCCTTCAACAGGTCAAGAGATTCAGCTTCCTTAAGTGTGCAAAATAAAAACATTATAAATGACACAAAAACAAGCTAAACAAACAAAATGACTAATTGTAAATTAGGAGTAAGAGAAACCTTGAAAGACCGGTAGTATAAACCATGAGGGCATCCTTTAAACTATTTTTACTTCCTTTTTAGATGCATCTTCATTACAATTGTCACGTAACTACAAAAGGGAATGTATATTAGAAAAATTCAATAAAACAATGAAGAAAAACAATAGAGAAATAAGGAATGGTTTAGAATCTGAATAGTAGCATACTTTTTTTTAGTAAAGAACGATTATTTATCATAGAGTATCTATCAGATTATAATATATATGTTGTAAATAATTGAGATAATAAACTAAATAAAAACAAGGGAAAAGATCGTTTTATCCCCTGACCTTTGCTCTATTAGAAAGGTGAGGACATGGTTTGCCCATATTGGTCGGTCTCCCCCCTAAAACAAAACTAATATATATTATCCCCCTTCTATTACCTTTTCCATCCAAATGTGCTTTGATTGTTAAATTTAAAAGGGTAATGTGGTAAAAGCATCCTTAATTGATCTCCATCGTCCATCTGAAAAAGATGAATGGTGGAGATTAAAAAGAAAAAAGAAAAAAAAGAAAAAAAATTACAAAATCAATAAATATTAAAAATTAAAAATTAAAATGAAAAAACAAAATAAAATCTAATCTCTCTCCTCTCTCACAATTTAAGTCTCATCTGTTTCTCTCATCTCTCATCTCTCATCTCTCTTTCATCTCCTCATCTCTTCATCGTCATCTTTATCGATCAAACCCTAAACCGTTCTCTTTCTCTCTTCTTCTTCTTTGTCGATTGGGTTTGGGAGTGGGTGTTTTATGGGTTCGTTTGGGTATGGGTACAAGTATGGGTGTGGGTGGTTTGGTTTGATTGGTGGGGTTTGGGTGGATGGTGGTGTTGGAGATGGAGGTGGTGGCCGCATGTGGTTGTGATTTGGGGGTGGTGGCTGAAGATCTAAGGTTTGTGAATGGGTGGTTTTTTTTTTGGGTATGATTTTTTTTGGTTTATTTTTTGGAGAAGGAAATGTATGTAATGATTAAAAAAAGAGCCTCAATCTCCTCTGATGAGAGCAGATCAACACTCATGGTGGTTATTTATGGTGGGTGGCGGTGATTTGTGGTGGTTGTGTTTGGATTAGATCGAACCCAGTTCTTGATTTTGCTTTCTGGGTTTGGGTTGGGTCTGTGTGAATTTTTTTTTTCAGTTCTTGATTTTGATTTGATTTTGATTTGATTTAGGTTTGATTTTAATTGACTTCTGTTGATTTCGAATTGATTTCGATTTGATTTCAATTTGCTTTTAAATTGATTTTGGTTTGATTTTAGCATCTGGTTTGATTTTGTTTCCTTGATAAAAGGTATGGATTTGGTATAGATTCACAATTTTTTTCTGGTTTGATTTTGTTTCCTTGATAAAAGATATGGATTTGGTCTAGATTCACAAATTATTTTAAAACTTTATTTTTTTTGATAAAGATGTGGATCTGTAGATCTACAATTTTTTTTTAATTTTTAGTTTTTAAAATCTTTTTAATTTTTGTTCTCCACCATATTTACAATTTTTTTTGTCTTTAAATTCTTTTTCTTATGTAATTTCTTTTTTTAAAATTAAATAAAAAATGAAAAAGATATCTCCACCTCTATCTCAAAGATGGATGGTGGAGATCCATCTTTTTTTTTCAACTATGTTTTTATTAAAAAAAATTTGTTTTGTTTTTTAAATATATTTTATATTTAATAAATATTTTGGGGGTTAAATGGTCAATGCATTTTTTGGACGGAAATTCTAACAAAAGGGGGGAGATTTACAATATTTTCATTTCAGGGGGAAGACCAAGGTTTTTAAAATCGATATATCCACTGAAATATCCACCGATATATCCATATTTTTGAGAGACCGATATCGAAACAGGGGTAATATCCAATATCTAGCAAATATCCGGTCGATTTCAAAATATCCATAAAAATCTCCCGATACTCCCGAAATATTGTGAATTTCATCCCGAAATCCAGGGGTATTTTGTAAATTATTTTTCTTAAAAAAATTAATCTTAAACACTTAAATTATTGTTCAAATAATCTATATTGAAAATTATTTTAAAAGAAGCATTAACAAATTTATAAAATTTTCCAACACAATAGTCAATAGTATAATTATTGAAGTAGAATTTGGCAAAGATTGTGAAAGTATTACTATTTGAACCCAAAGTACCAATATAGAGACAATATTGGAGATAATTCAGATCTTTTGAAAGCCGTACATATTGTCTATACGCAATTAGACCCTGAAGCTGTAGGGATTGCTAATTTTGGAAATGAGGTAAAAAGTTACAACTTACAATCAATTTTATAATTCTAATATTATAACTTCTTTGTATGGGAGTATTATGTCATATACTCATATTTATATTTATTATTTACATACTGATCTCATGAGTCATTAATGTAGCTCATATACTTTAAGGATAAAAAAGAAAAGTTTTGGTAAACGAGCAGTCATTGCAGTTAGAAGCAAAATGCAACCATGTATATAAGTTTTATTACAAAAATCTATGTAATAATAATAAATAATAATATCATTGAAATAGTATTCATACTTATAATACTTAATAATTTTTATTGCATCTGATTGATGGGTAATGTATGGAAATTATGCTCCATCATTGTATGCAATAGCAGTTCACATACTGTCACAAACAGCATCATCTTCTGCCTGCGAAAGAAATTGGTTCACATTTTCTTTAATCCACACAAAACAAAGAAACTGTCTTACCTATTCTAAGCTTGAACAACTTGTTTATTGTTATTATCATATGAAATTGAAATTTAGGGATATAACAGCTGAAAAAGATAAATTAGATGAAACTGATTTTATGGATCTACTTCAACTAGCTGCTGAAACAAGGGACGATAATGAGAATCCTTTTTTTGACTAGGTTAGACCAGCCTATTTGGATGATGATGAGAGAAATCTTGATCCACAAATTGCTTCTCATGCTCGAGACATGGGAATAAATGTTGAACAAGTGATTAGAGAAAAAGTTGGTGTAGATCGTGGAGTTACTGTTAGCAACTCTTCCGATGATCAACATACCTCTGATGGAAATAGTGGAGGAAAAGATGATGGAGATGAGGGAGATGAGGGAGAAGGTTGAGATTCTGGTGCAGGAGGTTGAGATGCTGGTGCAACATGTTGGAATGCTAGTGCGACAGGTTGGATGCTCATGCAGGTAATTTTGATCAAAATCGTGGTAGACAACATGGAGGAACAAATCAAATTGATGAAGATTCTTTGAATATGACTCTCTCCTCAATGGGTATGGACACAGAAAATAGTTCTTTGGGCGATTCGCAGACAATGACAGATTCTCATGTACCATATCATGGTAGTTATGGTGGCTGCAATATATTTGATTATCCTTCTCTACATATGTCATATGCAATACCTATGCATGCAGATCAACAATATCCACCAAGTTGGGTAAATCCAAACTACCCAATTCATGGATCAGTTGGAAGAGATCAAACAACATACGCGTGGTATATTAATAACTACCTTAAAAACTATGCTAGCACGTTTTCCTGGGAAAATTATTGTTCGAATCAAGATAGAAATGTATCTTATGTATTTGAACCAGTAAGGAATTCATTTTGGTTTTAAATTTCAGACATGCAATGTATTATTATGTATGAATTATGATTTATCATTTATGATTGAATCTTGGAATTATGGAACTATATATATATATATTTTTTAATGATAATTTTGTTTATTAAATATTTAATCTCTTTATATTGTATATAAATCTATAATATTGTAAAAGTGAAACAAATATTATTCTATTAAGTACTCAATTTTAAAAATTATATACATACTATATATATGTTATAATTTATAATAAATCAAAACTATGCTAATTTATTGTTGAAATATGATTCATTTGATGGATAATTACTTGTTTAAGCTTGTCCTAAAGTTTCACAATTTTTTTTTAACTTTATATGTAAATATCCATCATTTTTTTAATTTTTTACCGAATATCGATAATATCCCTGATATATCCATAAATTTAGGAGCCCGATATCGATACCGATACCGATATTTTATTCCTTGGGGAAGACTGACCATTATGGGTAAACTATATCCTCACATTTCTAATATGGTAAAGGTCAGGGGGGAAAATGATCTTTTCCCTAAAAACAAAGATGAGAGAACTGAGAGAGTGAGACGAAAGGCATGAGAGATATGAGAGAGAGCTCAGTATTGATTTTCTGGGGAGCACCTTTACAAATGATACAGTACATATATATAGGCAATTCTCAAGTATTACAAAACTTAGTCATTGAGCAAAGTATAATAATTTGCTCCTCCACGTGTTCCATCAAGTGGGTAAAGGCAAGTGGTGAAGATCCATATTATTTATAACACTCCCCCTTGGATTTTCACATCTTGTATTTCAATTTGCTAGGTAAAACCCAATGGAACAAAAACCTTGGCAAATAATATATAAAATTATCTTCTGGATCTTGTAGTGTTGGATGTTCTCAAAACTATCTCGTTAAAAACCTTGTCAGGAAAACCCAGTGGGATAAAACCTGATCGAAAGGAAAAAGAGCATAGTGTACATATATCCATAATTTATTGTTTCCTTTAAAACATTTCTCACATTTATACTTTGCTATGAAAAAACCCAGTGAGATAAAATCCTTAGCAATGATATCCATTGATCTGTCGGATCAAAATAATATTTATGATGATCTTCTTGATCAAGGTAACATATATACGATGATCAACTGGATAAATGTAATATTTATGATGATATTTATGGATCAAATGATTTTTGGGTGTACTTATAGAATTGCCTCATTAAAACCTTGTCAGGAAATTCCAATGGACAAAAACATGATCGAAAGGAAAAATAGTACAACGCACATATGCTCTAAATAATTAATATACTTCATTTGATATGCTTCCCCTGATGGGACGCTCCCCCTGATGGGATGCCCCCCTTGATAAAAGTTCTTTTGAAGCAATCTTCTGGATTGCTAAAGCTAACGCATATAGATGTTTAAGTCATGAAATGAAATAACGTCATAATTTATTGGAGAGAGTATAAACAAAGACTTGCTCTACAAAGTAATATCCATATGGAATCTTGTTAGAATCTTTTCAACATATTCTGATTAATAGACAAACATTCCATTTGATCTACGCTCGATCTTCAGGTCGAGACAATGTTTTCTTTCTTATTTCTTTATGAAGACACATGAGTATATAATATGATTATTATATCCTTATCTTTATTTGATATTAACTGAGACGGTTATACCACATCCGTTCATATTGTCTTTAATCCATATAAGGATTTTTGTATGTTCACCAAATACAGATTACGAGATCTCGATTTACATGCTTCTAGCATTTTGAATCCTTCACAATTTATAAATATCTTCATTGAGTGAATCATATAGATAAACGATTACAATATCTAAAAGACGTATTTCAAGCCTTTTAAAGGCATCCAAATTTATCAACAACGTAATCGTATTCATCAATAGTGAATACCAAGTTTCTGTAAGAAACCTCGCACTACGAGTCGTGCCTCATATCTCACGATCTCATTTTTCTCATTACGTTTTCGTAAAAAGATCCATTAGTTTCCAACTAGTTTAACATCTCCAGGTGTCTGGAGTACTATTGATCTAAGCACTTTATTTTTGGCTTATGAAGTCAATTCTTCTTGAATTGCTTCTTTCATCTAGGCCAATCATGCATTTTTCCTACAATCATTGATATTATGAATATCATATATATCATTGATATTATAAATATCATATATATCATTTATAATTTTAGTAGTGCTACTGTGTATAAAAATACATTATCAATGATTGTTTCTTATGATTCCACATTTCTCTCATATGATTTATAGAAATTTTCTCTTTTTATATTCTTGTATTTCTGTGAGATTACTTCCATTTCAATGGATTTAGTCATTTCATAGATTTGTAAAATTTATAGAATTTCTCTCAATTTATATATTCTTGTATCTCTGTTGAGATGTCTTCAATTTTAATGGATTTAGTCATTTTATAAACTTGTGTCCCTTTAGATATATTAGATTTTTATAGAGTTGATTTAGAGAAAATGGGTTTATTTATAACTCGAGTTTTGTTTACTTTTGGGATCCCAATAACAATACATTTCAAAATATTCATAAGCTTATAATATGTTTCAGATGATTTATTTGTTGCCTTTTTCTCTGATTGTTCTTCAAGAACAATACCCGACCAAGGTTTATGAGATAACAACTTATAAAATCCGATTACCTTTAATATACCAGGTAATAGATTAATAATCATCTAATGATAAATTATCTTTCGTATTTGAGAGATACGAAGATTGAAATGAGACACAAATATATATATATAACCGAACTGGTATCTCTATTTTGTATATAAGTAACTTTTCATATACTCATCTTCTAGAGAAACTTTCCATTTGGAAATTAATCAATATAATGATATGCAGATTGTGCGTATAAACTATCAGAAGTTTAAATGATATGATAGCAGATTAATCAAAATCAATATTAATCTCACAATGATATAGAAGCCTTATCTTAAATCATGCCAGAGATGCAATAAGAAGATATATAACACAATCAAATATCTTAAAAAGTGAGTAAGTCTCTATATAGAAATTAGTAACTATATCGAAATAATGAAGTTCTGACAATTACCTGGAGATGTTTGATAAGTGATTCCCTAGTTCCATTTTGATTATGAGAATATATGAAAAACCAATAATCAGTGCAAGTCATATGAAGATGCTTGATAAAAAACAAACATGTGATCATCTCGTAGATGCATCAATTAGAATCATATAATTACGAAAATGATCATTTGGTAGATGAATATATCCACATATATCCCCTTGAATTCTTTGTAAGAATGATGAGGATTCAAAACCAACTTTTAGAATAAGATGGTTTTACTGCTAGTTTCCTCTGTAAACATGCAGTACATAAGTTCTCGTTGGATAAAGAATCGTTTGGTTCATTAATGGATATCCATGAGAATGTTTAATGTTATACGCATAATTGTAGATCCTGGGTGACCGATACGGTCACGCCAAAGTACAAACATTTTTAGATATGGAATTTTTTGATTCATAACTGCAAAAAAATCTACACTCTTTATAATAGTGTAATATAATCTAGATGATAAAGTACACAGCTTTTCTATAATGAGTTTCTGGCTTGAATCATGAGAAGTAATGCATATATATTGAACATTCTCATTACTCATAATTTCAATATGATATTCATTCATCCGTATATCTTTGAAACTAAGCAGATTCCTTCATATTCTGTTTTAATGATATAAAATATCATCGATACACAGTTTAATACCATATGATAATAAGATTCTGGCTCTTCTAAAGCCTTTAATAAAATTCCTTGGATTTGATATGGTATTAAATTTATATGTTGACTCTTACAGAGCTTTCTATCAGATCTGTTAGACCTGATACAATATTAACATTTGCTCTGAGCAAAGTCAAATTCATAAAATATTCTGACTCTGCAGAGTTGTATGAGTCATTGCACTCTCGGCAAGACATATATCTTTTATTTTCTTTTGGGAATTTTATAGACATTATATGTAATTCCATTTTATATCTCATATGAAATGATAATATAATCTTTTCAATAGGTTTATTCTATAAACATTTTCTCTTGTCATTTACAAACATCTACTCCTAGGATATGTTTGATATCGCATGAATATAAATATATCCAAATTTACTCTCTTGATAGTGCTCATTCAGGAGCAAGTATAAAATAGATAAAATATCCTTTACAATCTTATTATACGTGGCTCTTAAATCTTTTTATGATACTCACAACATCCCACTGGATGTGTAGATCTTTTTTCTTAAAATGAATGATACGTTAGGATCTTAAATATCTTTTATGATACCCACAACATCATGTTGGATGTGTATGAAATGGATAAAATATTGTTTCCAGTTTCATTATTAGTTAGGATCTTAAATCATTTTTACGATACTCACAGCATCCTGTTGCATGTGTATGAAATTGATAAAATATTATATACAATCTCATTATTCGTTAGGATCTTAAATCCTTTCTATGATACTCACAACATCTTGTTGGATGTGTAGATCATCCTCTCAAATAAATTACAAGTAAATATATCACTTCATATATATGAGATAACTTCAGATTCTGAATGGGTTTGAAACCCCAGGTTCGAAATAATGAAGTCGGACATTCATGTATATAACACTGGATCCAGAAATCCAAGTTCTCATCTGTTGTCAAAACCGTGCCAACTTAAATATCATAAATCCTGAAACTTTAAGTTCTGGTTAGTCGGTCTAGCCGATCACATATATTGCGTATAAATAAATAGTACGAATATTTAAAAAGCATAATAATTAAATCAATTTATCTAGAGACACAACATAAGCCAGTCCCGAGACACAGCATAAGCCAGTCTCATATATAGCATAAAAATAAATGCTGAATATTTAAACAATTTATCTGGAGACCTAGCATAAGCCAGTCTGGAGATATATCATAAGCCAGTCCCGAGACACAGCATAAGTTAGTCTCATACATTGCATAAAAATAAATCCTGAATATTTAAACAATTTATTTGAAGACACAACATAAGCCAGTCTGGAGACACAACATAAGCCAGTCTCATTTATTGTATTTGGAGACACAACATAAGCCAGTCTGGAGACACAGCATAAGCTAGTCTCATTTATTGCATAAAAATAAATGCCGAATATTTAAACAATTTATTTGGAGACACATCATAAGCCAGTCTGGAGACACATCATAAGCCAGTCTGGAGACACAGCATAAGTCAGCCACATCATAAGCCAGCCCCGAGACAAAGCATAAGCCAGTCTCATATATTGCATAAAAATAAAAGATTTCAGGGACATGAGTTCACCTGATATGTGCATAAAAATAAATCCAGAACTATAATATATAGGATCCGTTGACGGCATAAGGCATCTTGTTATATGTAACTATATATATAGATCCAGAATTTTGTGATGTAAGTAAATCACTCATCAGAGGATCCTTTTTACTTATACACAATCGTACTGGAGATCAGGATCTTCCATCGCACCTGAAAACAGAGTTGATAAAGTTTAAATAAGTCAAAACAGTACTTACAAGCATAATTAGCTAAAATTGATAGCACTGTTGCGTCTGGAACGGTCGAAATAGTTGGAATTAGGTTTGACTCGGTTGAAAATGGGTGAAAATTGCACTGAGTTGGGTAAAAAACACTTCTGAACTGAGTTGACTGGTGAATATTCCGTTAGACTAACGGAATATTCTGACGGTAATGAAATATTCTCTGATGGCAATACAACATTCCCCGGCTTGCGACATGGCGCTGACAAGGCTGGGCGATGACGTGTCACTGACATGGCGTGACCAGGTGATGACGTGGCAATGTTGTGGCGCTAAAGTGTCATCTTCTTCCTCTGAAAATTGTAGAAAAATTCTAGAAAGGTTTTATGGTTTCACCAAACTTTGACCGTAGCTAGAGGGTTCGTTAGAGCTCCGTTTGAGTCGCGGTCAGTGGCGTCGGAATCGAATTTCTGAGATGAACACAACGATATCCTTCGAACAGAACTATGAATTTTCTAGACTCAATCAAAACTAAAGCTAAAATTGTCAAGAACTTTCTCTAGAACAAAATTGCTACTTGCTGCTCACTTGCCTTGCCTAGTCTATAATCATGCTGATAACATGTTGTAAATAATTGAGATAAACTAAATAAAAACAAAGATGAGAGAACTGAGAGAGTGAGACGAAAGGCATACGAGATATGAGAGAGAGCTTAGTATTGATTTTCTGTGGAGTACCTTTACAAATGATACAGTACATATATATATATATATATATATATAGGCAATTCTCAAGTATTACAACTTAGTCACTGAGCAAAGTATAATACTTTGCTCCTCCAAGTGTGTCATCAAGTGGGTAAAGGCAAGCGGTGGGGGTCCATATTATTTATAATAGTATACACCTCCTTCTACGTTTTAAGAGGCTCAGCTTTCCTACAAGTGCAAAATAAAACATTATAAATGAAACAAAAAATCAGCTTAACAAACAAAAATGACTAATTGTAAAGTAGGAGTAAGAGAAACCTCGAAATACCTGTCTTATAAACCACGCGTGCATCTTGAAACTTCATTTTTATTTCAAGTGCATATGCACACCATCAAAACCGATTACACTGGCCAATAGATATCTCAGCCTCATCCAATTCTCTCAAAACTTTTTTATAGTCTTCATAATGACACAACTACATAATCCAACACAACTAATTAACCTAGTAGATAATTGAACCAAACAGAAAATTTAATAAAATGAAGAACATAGAGAGATAATTAGTGACTACATATAAACTATGCTATTTTTTAACATATAAAATCTATTAATTATGAAGATAAATTATGTCTAATGCAGTAGTGGTACTGTTTGTTGTCATTAAAATTGATATTATTGGCTTGACTAGTACTACTAGCAAAACTCTCCTGAAGTCCCGGTCATATCTTATCAATAAGAAATCATGTCAAATTTAGGTAATTTCAAAACAAAACAACAAATGCTTCAAAGCTTAGTGATTCAGTGTAGCAAACTTCTAAAGCCTTAATGATTCAGTGCTTCAAAGCTTCAGTGATTAAGCTTCAAATATGCATCGCTCGAAATCTATAGAGCTTCAACGCTTTGGTGATTCTGTTCAACAGTCACCATTAAGTCTCTCTCTATGTATTTTTTTCAAAAGTGTTTAAAGAAGCAGAAAATGTAAATAAGAGTGAAGAGGAAGGATGCACACCAAGTGTTTGATAAAAAGACTCAACAAAACTAAGAGGCTAAAACGCCATTGTTGACTCACAGAAAAGCTCCAGGTAACCTTCACTTTCTCTGCTCCCTTTTACCACATCTTCTTCCTCCACAATTTTCCTCTCCTTTTTCTTGTAAACCAAACACATATTTTCCAGCTAAATTCCCTCTCTCTACCTTACATGGCAGTTAAGTTGCCGCAACAGAGTTTCATATCTTCAAGGTACTCCTCGTTTCCTTATCATCTACTCTTTATTTCTGGTCAGTTACTGTTCGTTTGAACTAAGTAATTTATTTCTGGTTTGTGATAGAGATTTTACTGGAATTATTGTTATTAGTTTTATTATGTACAAACCTTATCTTCACAATCCATAAAGCAAATTTACTAGTCCAATCGACTAATCTTTTACAATTTTTTGTTTTGATTAATTTTTCCCTTTGTGAACCAAACAGCTTTACATGTAAATGTTAATTTTAGCGTTTTGTTTCTTTATACAATATGTGCTAATAATTTTGAAAGAGTTTTGAAATTTAATTTGTGTGGCTTTAATGAATTAAGGTAATGTTTGGTTACCATGGTGGAATGGTAATTAGAATGAGAATGAGAATGAAAATACGAATGGGAATGAGAATGCGAATGGGAATGAGAATGCAAATGGGAAGGGAAGGAAAGGAAAAATGTTGTTTTTTGTTTGGTTGAGACTTTAGAATTGGTCTCTGAATCAGTATTATTTTGTTTGGTTAACAACTGAATGGAATAGAGCTAACAGTATTTTGACCAAATTACCCCAAATTACAAAACATTTATAATAACATGATATATTATGGATAATAATAATAAAATATAAAAGTATATATAATATTAAAATAATATATATTATATAAAATATAATATATATATATATATATTACATAATAGATATATTATATATAATAATAATAATATAATAATATTTAGTATATTATATAATAATATAGAGTGATAAAGTTAGAGCATAAGAGGGTTATTTTTGGAACACCAATTATATTTTGGAATTGGAAAGAGCTTTCCATTGGGTTTTGGGAGGAAAACCCATTCCTCCAAAATGGTGGAAAACCCACTCTAATAGAAAGCCTTTTCCAATACTTATTAGCAAACCAAACATAAAGAATTGTCATTTTTCCATTTCATCCAATTCCACCCAACCAAACATGACCTAAAGTTATTTTAATATAATCCTTATATCACACTATGTAGTGTTGATAATCTTTTATGTTGCCTTCGAGAATGTTACTTGAATGTGTAATGGACATGTTCGAAAATTGGAATGACTTGATAAAGGAATTAATGAAAGAAAATGGTAAAATTCAAGCCTCAGAACCTCATGATACTAAGCAAAATATTAAAATTAATAACTAAACATAAAATCATAAATATACTAAGCAAAAATATTAAAATTAATAACTAAGCATAAATAGAGTTCAAAAATTAAATAACACTTTTTGGAGGTGGCATTTCAGCATTGTCTCTATTTTAATTAGGGGTGGGCACTAAGTTAGGAACTGAACCGAACCGAACCGAACAAAAAAAGGGTGTTCGGTTCGGTTCGTAGAATTAATTCGGTTTAAACCGGTTCAAAATTTGAAAACCGAATCAGTTTTCAGTTCAAACCGGTTTGATTTTCTAAAAACCAGTTTGAACCTATTAAACCGCCTATATAACATAAAAAAAACCTAACATTTTCTAGTGTTCTTTCTCTCTAGTCTCTACGCAGCCTCTTTGTTCTCTGTTCCTCACTTCCTCAACATCCGATCTGCTCCTACAACTACAAGGTTTTTCACTTTCTGTTCTTCCTTTTCTAATTTCCTTCTTTTTCTTCTTCTAATTTTCTTCTACTTCTTCATCTAATTTTCTTCTTTGTCTTCCTTTTTTGTTGAATATCTGATATGCTCGTCTTTATCGCCAGCCAAAGCTTTAACGAGACAAGCTTTCAACTAGTCCTATCTGCTCTTCTTTAGCTCCTCTGATCTGTGATTTGGTTAGCTTTTCTTTCTTTTAGTTATCTTTTCTATCTTGATTTGGTTAACAAAGGTTGATTTAACAAAGGTTGGTTGTTGATTTGGTTGATTGATCACAGACAAATCATGAAATTCTAATCTGTGATTGTGTGTGTCTAATTACTTATTGACTTGATGTATCAATCTGTGACTGTTCTTTTGTATGTATATATTCGAAATAATATATGTTTATAGACAGTTTACTTGTGTATAATATGTGTTAATATATTTGTTGATATATATTCGAAATCGAATGTGTGTAATCTGTGTCAGTGTGTTGATATATACTTGTTGATATATTTGTTGATATATATTCGAAATCGAATGTGTATAATCTGTGTTGATATATATAATATATGTTTATAGACAGTTTTGTTTTGTTTCTCTTCAGCTCTGTTTTCGTTCCTGCCTTTGTTCTGGGTTAGACTTTGTGTCCTAGTTTCTTGTTGTTGCTTTGTTCCTGGTGCTTGTTCTTTTTGCTGTTGTTTGCTGGTGCTTTATGGCTTGTGTTATGTAGTTGGCCTTTGCCTTTGTTCTCTTCTCAATAAATTTGATTTCGGTGACTATAAATTTAGCCTTCGTTTTTTGTGTTGTGTATAATCGAAATGGAATGCATTTTTTTTGTGTCTGCAAACAGCAGATGGAGTGGCAGAATTGAAATATTATTAAACTTATTTTAGTTGACTAGTTGTAATTTTGATTTGAGTTGGATTATTTGTTTTTGGGGAGGTATTATTATGTAATGTACTATTATTAACTGATTTTGAACTTTAATTTTTTTTTAGTTAGCTTTGATTTGGGTTTTTTGGCTTTGGTCTATTAAAATGGTCAAAATTAGTATCCAACAGTCCATTAATTTTAAAAACAGATTAAAAAGACTCATTAAGCTATCTGACCCAGTAGTCCCAAAACCAAATTGAACCGAACCAAACCGAACCGATTAAAATCAGTTCAGTTTAGTTCGATTTCCATTTCTTATTTGGTTTAAACCGGTTTAATTTTAGATGAACCGAACCGAACCGAACTGTGCCCACCCCTAGTTTTAATAACTCATGTTTAAAAAACACCTATTATGGTGAACTAATAAAAATGCCCCCCAAAGTTGTTCCAGGTCAGCTATCTATAATGTAGTCTAGTTTTATTTTTTTCTCTTTTACTTTTCATTTAACTGAAAGAGTAGAGAGAGAAGTTACTGTGACGGTTCAGAGCAACCAACCAATCAGGTTTGATAGTAGACAGCGATGATTTCTTGAGCATTTCGATTTTGATTTCTATTTTCTTGATGTCGAAGGTTTGTAACTTGAACGAATTGATTTTGAATACCGATTTGATTGTGTTTTGTTGGGTTATTCATTCGGTTTGTATGTGTAATGTGGTTTCTAGGGTTTTTAGTTTTAGATATGGTTTCTGGTTTCTAGGGTTAGATTGGGGAAGACGATAAATAGTAAATAGGTTAGTAAAAGTCTCGGATAGTATTACAAAAGTCTCGGACAATATGACAAAAGTCTCGGATAGTGTTACAAAAGTCTCGGACAGTGTTACAAAAGTCTCAGATCAATAAAGCTTTTGTAACATTGTCCGAGACTTTTGTAACTCTGTCCGAGACTTTTGTGACACTGTCTAAGACTTTTGTAACATTGTCCGAGACTTTCTTATATTGTTCCGAGACTTACTGGGAAAAATTTCTTGACCTAAATTTTTTATGGTTCTGAATTGTAGATGAGGAATTTGAGGGCTAGTTTAAAAACTTCTCAGGCTGACTGGTATGACGCCAATATTACTCACCACAACCACATAGAAAACATGTAAGTAATCGATGAGACACTTGATGGAGTAGTAGGAAATGCGATTATAGAGCGAGATATGTATAAGCAGTCATGTTTTGGCCATTTTCAACATATGTAGCGAGGAATGGCATTTTCCGGTGGTATTGTGCATCGGTTGCTATTGCATGAGCTACCCCATGACGGACCCAGTGATGAAATGAGGATGTTAGGTCCGCGTAGCATCCAGTTTTCTTGGATGGAGTTTTGTTTGATCACCGGGTTGAAGTTCGGAGCAATCTAGGATACAGAGCTATATGAGGATGACCTAAATGGCATACACCATAGTACTTCGGTGATCGAGATGTGGTCACTTTTGCTGAACTTGAAGCAAGGATTAACACAGGGTCAGTGGCAACATCAATTCGATGCAATGAAGCTATGTCTCCTGTACATGTTGAATTGTGTTTTAATCGGAGCGGAAGAGAGGAATTCTGTCCCTACATGGTAGTTGGGCCTTGTTGATGACTTGGATGCGTATAATGCATTCCTGTGGGGTTCATATGCTTACAAATACTCCATATTTGGGTTCAAAAAGGCAATTCTCTATAGACCTGCAAGGTACAACATTGTCGGGTTGGCATACGCGCTACTGGTGGGCCTTTGAATATGAATTACGACTAATAATTTAATTATTGAGTTGTTATATTCTCCAACTAACCAATCGTGTTTCCACTGGATTCGTTGCAAGTTTTTGCCTTTGAATTTATTCCAACCAATTCCACGCAATTTGCAACACCCAGTGCAGTTGAACAACCTTTCCCATGTATTCTGAAGTGGGGCTTGAAGAAGCGACCGAGGGAGACAAACTGGATAAGATTTTCACCGTAAAAGTAATAATCTATCTAGTACACTTATAAATATAATTCACATTCCAAGTTTCTAAGGTAACGTTTGTTTTTATGATAAAATTTTAGATGTTCGCGGAAGTAGAATTGACCCCCACAACTGCGGATGAGGGTTTATGGTACTACTAGGGGATTGACGAGGTAGGCAATCTGTAGCCTGATGATGCTTTAGCGACAACTATGCTGGGAGGGGGGATCTGTCACCGTCTGCCGAACATGTTGGGAAGTTTAGTGAGGCAGACATAAGCACAACGACTAGATCCAGATCCTCTGAAGCCGAGTAGCAGAGTAATGATGTTGCTGCACCTAGTAGTGTCAATGATGCACCTGTCAGGCCGACACATGTCAGATTTGTGCGAGCTCTTAGATGGTGGGTCATGATGCAAATGTCATTGGTGTTGACTCTACCTATACAGAGTATGCACGTGGAGGCACTGCAGGTCACACAGACCAATGATCTCCATACGAGAGGTATATAAACTATTATTGTATTTGGTCAAGATGAGATAAGTATTTGAATTATAACTCTGACACATGATTTTTTCCTTTAGAAAGTACCATACCATTTGGAATGTTAGTTTATAGAAGTCATCAGTGCCATAAACGTATTACGGGAGGAGGTCCACATGAGTGACAGGGAAAGATAGAAGCAACACCAGGTATTGGTCAATATGATATGTATACTTCAAGGGACATCTATTGAGATGCTTACAGATGAGCCGGGGGTTGATGAGGTTACGAGGGTGATGGCCTAGCATGACATATGCACATAGAGGGCCACTACAGCTGTACAACCCACAGAGACAGCTCATCAGGAGACCATAGTGACACCTGATCAATAGACCGCAAAGATAGCTCATTAGAAGACTGCAGCTTTGTCCTATATGGATTCAGTACCTACTCCCCAGTAGGACAATGCAGCAACTTTGTCACATACTGAGACTACTCCACAAGAGGTTGACATGCATGGATCCTGAATTGCTAAGTATATATGCTTGAAATATTTCAATATACTTAGTACTTAGCAACCATGACCATGCATGCCAAAAGACAAAAAGTCCGAGACTTTTTATAATACTCTCTAAGACTTTCGAAATACTCTCCGAGACTTGTATAAGAGACTTTTTATAAACTGTTTCGAGACTTTTGTTGAACTCTTCGAGACTTTTGTAATACTATCTGAGATTTTTGAAATTAAGATTTTTTTACAAATTTCCCAAAAAAGTACAAACAATTTCAAAAGTCACAATTCCAAGACTTTTTTCCAAGACTTTAGTAAGCGTTATACAAAAGTCTCGATCAGTGTTAATGACAAGTCTCGAATATATAAATGAAAAGTCTCGGACATATAAATGAAAGTTTCGGACATATCTAAAATCTCAGACATATAAATGAAGGTCTCAGAATTGTCTCCAAAAGTCTCGGAAATCTCTCCAAAAGTCTCTGAACATGTTATACAAGTATTCGAGGCTTTCGTCCGAGATTTTTAAATCAACTATTAGATTCCAAGACTTTTATTAACATGTTCTGAGACTTTTGGAGACAATTTTGAGACTTTTGGAGACATTCTCCAAGACTTTTGGATTTTCTAGACTGTGCAACTAGACCTAACTACCTCAACATCTTTAACAATGGAAAATTCAAAACCAAAACAAGACAAGATATTGGATTACCTTAGCTTGATTTGTACACAAACGAGATGAACTTCGAACTAGTTGGAGTCTTAGAGATGTAGTTAGATTTGTAATTTTCAGTTCACGGAGCTTTTAAAGTTAGAGAGAGAAAGGTAAGTTTTAGTCAACATAAAGTAAGAGAAAGTTAAAGTAAAGTCAGAGATATAATTTCAAAATATGAAAAATAAGGGTATTTTTGGAAGTCACCTACTTTGGTGCCTTTTAATAAGAACTTATTAAAGTGGTGTCCCTCGTGCAACAGTAACTCACCCCATATTTCCTAGCATAATATACTAAACAAAAATATTAAATATAAAGTAAAATCTAAGAATAAATATTAAAATTAATAACTAAGCATAAAATTATAAATATACAGAGCATATATATTAAATATAAAGTAAAACCTAAGAATAAATATTAACATTAAAAACTAAGCATAAATATGTTAAGCATTCGTGGTTGTTTGGACTGTTTGGGAAGTTAGAAATCAGGTCATCTTCAAGTGTATTAAGGCGGATTTAGTGCATGCCATTGACACAGTGAAGCTTAGAGTTGCTTGGTGGTTTAAACACTACATAAAGGGTCTGAATGAACCCATAATTTCGATTCTTCTTAATCTAAAAGATATCTGCATCGATCCGTTGCCGACTCAATGAAGAAACATGGAGATGTGTGACGAGAGAGTTTTTGTCGTTAGAAAATGCCCGTCAAAAGTAATTTATAAAATCCTTAGCAATGCCCTTAAAATGTTACAAAACAAGTGCAATGGCAAGTAAGGGTATCGTCCACAGGGAAATGGGAATTAAATGGCTAAAACTAGTTAACTACTATTAAACCTAAACTAAGCATAAATAAAGTAAGATCAATGGTTGGGTTTGAAAAGTTAATAACTACAATGCAACTAAAATTAGGTTAGTTAATCTAATATGCAATTAGTGTTAATAAGAATGCAAAAGTGAGAACTAAGGTATTGATGGATCAACAAGTGAATGGTGGGCAATGTAGGACTCATATGAATGCACTTTTAATCTTGTGTAACCAACCTAAGGTGTATAGGATTGGTTGTATACCACTTATGAGTATCCAATCCATCATGTTTGGTATTGGCCACCCACAAGTGTTGTGCAATGAATGATTATCTATCAAAATAAGGGACTAATCTCTTTATTTAAATTCACCAACCTATCATGTATAGTGTTGATGCTTAATCTCTCACAAGCAACCAATCCCATCATGTATAGTTTTGATTACCCATTTAAGATTAGTTAGAGATGAGATTAACATGTCCATATTTCACTTGAGTCATGTACTCTTGCTCAATCCTTCCATTCAAATGAGCTTAAGAGAACCTAGAATCATGTATACCAAATTCCCTACTCAAGTAATTTCTCAAACAACATGCAAAGAGAGTCATGTACAATCTAGTACAAATCATCCTAGAAATCAATTAAAGCAATGAATGAAACATATATGATAGATTTAATATAAAATATAAAGTTCATTACAAAGCCAAAAATCCACAAGTGTCTCACATCAATCTCTTAGTGGGATGTTTAGCTACTCATGATAAATAAATGACAATAAATATGAGAAGAGAGATAGAGAAGACTCCTGTAGACATTCTCCTTCCTTCAAGCTTGAATCCAATATCCTAAGTGTCCTTTGTTGAGTAGATGATGAAGATGATGGTTAGATTTGGTGAGGAATGATTCCTAAATCTAGGTTAGTGGTTAGAGTTAAAAATGGAAGAAAATTCGTTCTTAGAAGAGGGTGGAAGTTTAGAAGTGTGGAAGAGAGAGTTTTCAATATGAAAATGGTGTATTTATAAGCTTGGGAGGTTAGGGCATGATCTGGGTATGAAAAGACATCAGTACCCCTCTAAAATGGACCAAAAAACCCGTCATTTACTGGGCTAGACGTTGTAGTGCACGGGTAGGTTACCCGTGCAGTTCCCGTGGACAACTGCGCAACAGTTACTAAAATGGCCATAACTTCCTCAAGACAATTCGGAATCACACTCCATAAAACCGCTGGAACCTAGACTCCCGGGGCTTTCCGAATATATGTAATTCGAAATGTGGTTTAATCCGAGGAAGGAAATATGATCCTTTGAAGTTGGATGATCTGCACACACTTTTTTTTACAATTTCAGTCCTTTTGTCACCAAACTCACTTTTGTGTCTTCTGGTCTGGGAAATGTGCAAGGGTAAGTGCATGAGTAAGATACCCGTGTAGTTACCCGTGCACTGAGCTCTTCTTGAAATCCATCTTCCGGTGCACGGGTATGCTACCCGTGGACTATGGTCTTCAATACCCCCCATTTTTGCACCACTTGTCTTCTTTTGATCCCGTTTCTTAATTTTTCACCTAATGCCTGCAATATCAAAAAAAAAACCATAAATACACATAAAAACACCCAAGAACGAAGCAAAGAGAAAGGATATGAGGGCCAAAATGTATGACATTTTTGGCTTGGTCAATGTATTCCACTGCCTCTCGATGCTTTGAAATTCAATGTGGATGGTTCCGCTAGGGGTGCACTGGGGCTGGCAGGTATGGGAGGCACTTTGCGATCTTTGATAGGGAGAATAATGTGTATGTTCTCTAATCATTTGGGGATTGCTGACTCTAACACGACAAAAATAATGGCGATTCATCGGGCTACTGAGATCGTTCGAGGTAATCCTATTTTTAAAGGTAAAGAAATTTTCATTGTTAGTGACTTGAAGGTGGCAGTGTCCTGGGTTAATGACGGAAACTTTGGGAGCATTAATCATGTCAACTTGATTTACAATATTCGTAACAATCTGAACAATCTAGGTAACACGGTTGTTACTTTCAACTCGATAGTGTCGAATTCGTTCGTTGATATGCTATCAAAGCGCGGTTCTACATATGAATGGTGTTTTTTTGTTTGTTGTGATGTTTTACACGATTTTTGTCTCTTGTTTTTGTTTTTGGGCGCTGTTTAGGTGTCTTTATGTGGCTGGTGTGGGTGTTGGCTTTAGTTTGGCTCTGTTTGTTGTTTTCTTTTTGGTTTCCAGGTCTTGTCTTGGGCTAGTTGAGGTCTTCAACTTCTGTTGTTCCTTTGCTTTGTCTCAGTAAAATGTGGCCGTTCAAAAAACAAAATATTAAATATAAAGTAAAACCTAAGAATAAATATCAAAATTAATAACTAGCATAAAATCATAAATATACTAAGAAAAAATATTAAATATAAAAATAAAACCTAAGAATAAATATTAAAATTAATAACTAAGCATAAATATTAAATAATAATGGTGTAATTGAAATTAACTATAAATATAAAAATTCACCATTTTGATTTTTGAATTTTAAGCACAAATATATAAAATAAAATAAAATATATTATTTTATGACTTATGAAACATACAAATATAAATTAAAAAATTGAGCATAAGGATTTAAATTTATAAATTGAGCATAAAAATTTAAATTAAAGACTAAGCACAATATAAAACCTAAATACCTAAGCATAAATATTAAACATAAAAATAAAACCTAAGAATAAATATTAAAATTAAAAACTAACCATATATACTAAGTATAAATATTAAAATTAAAAACTAAGCATAAAATTAAACAATAAAATTTAAAGAAAAAAAAATTATCTTTGTACTTTGATGCTTTGGTGGAGAGATTTGAGAATAATAGTTAGAGATTAAAAAGTGTGATAGTAGTGTAGAGAATATAGAGAGAATGAGAGTGTATATATATAGATATAGAGAGAGAGAGAGAGAGAGAGAGAGAGAATGAAATAATGTAGAGAATCGAAGTTGTTAATAGAAAAATCACTTAGGGAGCGAAATCTCGGTTGATACCTTCACCCACTACTGGTAGCCAGTAGCGGGATAGGTACCTTCGGTACCACGATCCTTCCTTGTAATGTAAATAAGAAGCAATATAGGAAAGATCGAGGAGATATGAAATAACACTGTTTTATTCAAGAATATTATAACGAAGTTACACAATATACTCTCTTCTCTCTTTTTTCACTCTCTTACACATGGTAGCGGTGGAGAAAACGTATATGTCGACAAGTGGATATTTTCTCTCAATGATCGTCAGTGGACTCTCATGGGTTTCAAAGAATTTCAGAAGGGAATTCCACCGGAAAACAACTCTCTCTCTGTCTTTGGCGATCTTAATATTCAGAAAAAAGTCTCATTTTGTCTACCTTTCAATGCCGTATATATAGTTCTTCAAAGAATCCCCACGAAATCCGGTCCTTTTAATGAGGATTATCGAGTGTCCTTTTTTAGGCGTTGAAAGGCATTGTGTGGGGCTAAAGGCGCGGGATTTGATCCCGTTAATTACTGTCGAATCCGAATTCTAATCAAGTCTCATTAATGGCTCTTTATTTTGGCGATGAAGTCAACTTTCCTTTTTCATGGAGCTTGGAGGGAAACTCTGATTCTGAATTCTTTGGTAGGACGTAGTGCTGGTATACCAGTAGGGTCTCACCGGTATGAAGTTTGTTCTGTCTCTTGATGGAATGGCGCTTGTATCTTCGCGATCATCTTTGTACTGCTTGGTAGACTAGGTACTTGTCTTGGGGGGCTCTGAATATATACATCGAGATACTAGGTACCAGGTGGAAGTCTAGGTAGTACCAAGGCGGGCATCGGGGTACCGGGTACCTTGACTGATGTCGAGGAACTTGAGGGGTGCTAGATGTGCGATCTACCATTGTGTTAGTCTTGAGTTGATATCATGAGATTCAGTAGGGCGAGGTATGTACCTTCGTTAGCTCGCGGTACTAGTGGTCCATCTAGATAAATAGGTAATCGAGGTCCTGGCATTACCAAGTATCGGATCCATCTAGTTAGTGGCATTGACCTTGCTGGTCATCCGGAAGCTAGAACTGGCATCCATCGGGTTGATACTAGTTGGAAAATTCTCCTTTGGTCCCTTGCCAAAAATCCTTGTTAACAGAAGTCCCCCCCTGACTTGAACACCGGTATCAGGTTGGGGTTGGAGTCAGGATAGTTAATATTCGGAGAATTTTTCGTAACCGTCTCGTAGAAATGAATCTTCCTTTTGCACGTTGATTTCACTGAGTCTTCCACGTGGTTGACCAGGGTAGGCCAAGTTCAAAAAAGGAAAAACAAAATTTTTGGGGGAGCATGTTTCCCAAAACCGTTCCTTCCACTTCGCAGATTATCCCGTGATATTAATTACCCTCTCTGCCCATTACACGCATCTAATTCTATATAAGTGAACATTTCTCCTTCATTGTGGACTTACTTCTTCTTTCATTAGCTTTCCCAATTTACACGCGTAGCAAGACAAAAAAAAATCTCAGCTTTTTCATCGTCTTCACCCCTTTAATTTCTCTTCTTCTAGAAATCGAACTCTGAGCTTGTTATCATGTCTTCACTTGATGGCGATAGCATTGAACAGCTGTTCGATGGCGATGCGGCGGCTAGTGGGAGTCTCGCCCTTAGAAAAAAGGGACGCGTTGACAGTGATAGTGGGGACGATGTTCCCTTTCAACACCGGCGTTCCAATCGGAATGTGGCAATCGGGACGGGCTTTTCAAATAATCCAGAGGCTCCAGTTGATATCGACAGAGAATCGAGTGGAGAAACCAGAGCTGCTGGGGTTGAGAGGGCTGGCGAGGTCAGGGACTCCATGGGAAGGATGCTCACTCTCCCCTACGAATACAGATGCATCCCTGATTCAATCATTACTTCAGAAGCCATCACCCGTTTGCGGAGGGATTTCAAGATCCCTAAAGACATCACGATTGCCATACCTCCTAAGGGGTATGATGTATACACCCCTAATCCCGGCGAGCTTCCAATTCATACGGCGGCTTTTGACAGTGGGGTCAGGTTACCTCTCCACCCTACCTTGCGTAGGGCACTGTATGCTTTGCAGCTTTCTCCTCTCCAGTTGACGCCAGGGTTCTGGAGGTACCTGGTGGGGTTCCTGGTACTATGGAGAGAGCAGTGTAATAGAGATAAAATCGACCGAGAACTGGGGCCAGACGAGCTCGGATTCGTGTTCCAGATCGCTGCCAATGCCCTAGGTCCAAATGGGCAATTTTATGCTCGTGCCAAGAATAACCTGTAATTTGTTGTGCCAGGGGGCACGAAGAAGGACACATCCTGGAAGGAGGAGTGGGTCATCATCAGAGGTGAATGAGGGAATTCAGTCCACATCGGAGGAACTAAGTTCAAGGTTCCTACTTGTTTCAGCGGGAAGCCCGCGTTGGAGAAGAGCAAACTCCTTGATGAGTCAGTTAAAATCTTGAAGGCCATCATGACCCGAAATTATACCAATCTGAGGTATCCCGCTGTGGATGCCTTTGAAGCAGGAAGGGTGGAATACTACCTTCGAATCTCCAGTGCACATCTAGGTAGAAACGTTCCTGACTTTACTTTTATTGTCTTGCTTAATTGATTCTGTGGATATTGACTCTAGCTATCCTTAGTTTCAGCAGTGTCTCCATCGGTCCCTGAGGTGGAAATCAGCCCAACTGGTGGTCCCATTGATTCACCCCCAGCCTCCCCCATCGGGCTTCCTGCTAGTTCTGATTTTGATGCAGGGGTAGGCATATCTGCTGACTCTGATAGGACCTCGGTCGAGGTATTTGGATCGCCGACTTCCCCTCTTTCTACCTCGGTTAGGTCGCTGGAGGCTTTTACAGCCAGAGTGGGGAGGTATCGAGGTGCTTCTGGTCGGGTGCAGGATACGTCACCCATCAGACCAGTCAATGTTACCAGTGCTGCTGATGCTGGTGCCTCAGCTCCTTCTGCTTATCCCGTCGTGGAAACTGGTCAATCTAAACCGGTCGAGAAGAGTTCTGACCCTGCTATGGCGAGGCGGGTGGTACCTCGGGATAAGGTGCTATCGAGGTCGAATGACAGCAATCAGGACGAAGTCTTGGCTCGCTTTGTCGCTTCCTGCCCAGGTGGGAGTCTAGACGCCATGGCCGCCATGCCCACTGAGCTTTTAATTAGGAGAGGATTTGCCCTTCTGGCTGAGGTAAACTATCTTACCTTAGTCTTATATCCAAGTAAAAGGTTGAAAATATCCTGACTAGTGCCTTGTTTTTGTCAGGCTTTTAAGTTCAACGTGGCCATGAGCCAACAGGTCGGCTCCCTCTTGGAGCAAGTTAGAGGTGCTATTGCCGAGCTGGAGAAGTCCAATGAGGAGCTCGCTAAGGCTGCTCATGGAATGGAAGCTCTGAACCAGTCGCTAGCAAATGCCTAAAAGGAAGCTGACGAGGCGAAGGTTGACAGGGAGAGGATGCAACATGCTTTGGATACTGAGAGGCTCAGGTCCCTTCGCCTCAAGAAGGAGAGGGATATTGCTATGGGAAAGGTGGCGGAGCTGGAGAAAGATGTTCTATCCTTTCGTGGTAGCGTGGCCAATCTGGATGCTCAAGTGGACACTGCCTTTGGGGATGGTTATTTCTTCGCCGGCTATCAAGTGGCTTTAGCCCTCCCTCATCTGTTTGACCTGAGTGTTATTGAGGGGTGGAACCGGGAGGAGATCATGGCGAATGCTGCTGAACTTTCTGGGGCAGCGCCCTCTGATGTGGCCGGACCTTCCCAGGTTGTTGGAGCCAGTGAAGTGGTAGGAGGTGCAGACCAGAGCTTTATCTCTCTTCTTCCACCAAGCAATGTTGGAGCAGCTCCTAGTTTGAAGGATCCTAAGGCTGGTGCGGCTCAGGCTGGAGGAGGGGTTCCTGCCTCTTCTGTTCCTCCATCAGAATCTGTCAAGGAGATAGGGGATCGGCCTGCTACTGACGATGGAGAATCTGCCCTGCCTATCTCATCTTCTGACCCTGCCCAGGAAAAGGAAGGTCAGGCTACTCTGATCAAGGAAGTTGGAGGAGATTTTGATCGAGCAGCAGCAGGGGAGCTTCAGGGTTATCCGTCTCAAATATAACTTCTGGTTGTTGTAGGTGCCCAAGAAGCAGGCGGGGTTCCATCTGGTGTAGTAGAGAGGGAAGCTCTAACTGGCAAAGATGGAGGGAAGATGGCTGATCAGGAGCGGGAGGATGCATGATCTAGCTTGACCCTTTGCCCAGTAGTATCTAGATAATTTCATTTCTTTGTAGCCTGTGATCGGGGGATGGGCTCCCCAGTTTTAGAAATGAGAATTTTTTTAATTTCCTTGATTTCATGCGTGTGTAGTTTATTACACCCCAAGTTGAAACTTGCTTAAATCTGAAGTAGGATCTTCGATGTAATCTCGATTCTATAAATGCTTGCTCTGGGATGATTCTTTGTACCCAGGTGGGGATTCGGTGATCCGGGAGTTGATATTATAAGTGGTCCGGGAGAGATACCAAGACCTCAACCGGATATAGATCGGGGCACTTCATTTTTTATGGGTTTCCACGTAGGCATTATTGGTTCGAATTTTGTATTCAACTGCTCTTCCAGATGTCAATCCTGGACAAGTTTAATTATCTCAATCATTAAGCCTCGGGGGGAAAGCACACTTTGCGAGGCTTCCCTTTCCCGTGTATCGAATGTTGTGTACATAAATGACTTTATCCTCTCGCTCTCGATATTCGATCTTTCCCTCTATAAATCCCTTATCTATTAGATGGATCTTTAGACAATCTCTTTTCCCTTTTTAGCAGGCAATCTTCCATAGGTTAACCGATGATCATCGTATCAACTAACACTGTGGGAGAAAGAAGAGATGTCGGCTCTGTGACTGGTAGGATGCTTGGTATTGTGGAAGGAGCTGTGCTCGGTGGATTTAACTACCAGAGGAACAAGAAAAGTAGAGATTCCCAGGATCAGGATGAATGGTGGGCTCTGATGCTGCAGCCTTGCCAATGGTGTAGACATTACCCGGTCGAGCCGCAGCTTCGTGCCCCATTGCATCTTGGACGAGGGGGGAATCCTTATTCCCCTCTTATTTTTGTTGATCCCAACACCGCCTTTGTTCCTATCTCCGTGGTTCGTGGCAGCATTGTCAACATAGATTTTGATTAAGATCAATGTTGCAAGGTAGGTAGATCCAGAAAGTAGGTGAGAAGTTAAAGAGGAAGCTGGCTTTTTCAGACTTGTCATTTTCTCTCTTGTATTTTGTATGTAGCTTAAAATAAGGGCTGGGTTCCTTGATTTGATTAATGAAAAGAAAACTCATTTCCATCTGTATCTGTCGATTTAATTCAGTCACATGCTTCTGATTGTAGCATAAATTCGGGCAAAAGCCCCCAGCATAAACTTGACTTAATCAAAACTTGGTAACACGTAAAACCTGATGAGAATAAAGTAGAGGAACATCAGTTGATCGGTAACATGGTACCTCGCACTCTAGTTCTGAGAGTCTTGGTTCCTTGATGATAATGAGCGTACTGGTTTACAATCTCGCAATCTAGGTACCTTGCATTCCCATTCTAGGAACCTTGGTAATATGGCGAGTAATTTGGCGAAACTGGGTACCCTGCATTTCTGTTTTGCAAAGATTTTAGTACCTTGTCGGATAATCGGGTACCTAGCTTTCCTGTTTCAAGGAAGTTAGGTTCCTAGGTGGATATTCTGGCGAGTCTGGGCACCTCATCTTCCTGTTTGTAAGAATCTTGGTGCCTTAGCAAATAACCCGGTATCTAGTCTTCCTGTTTCAAGGAACCTAGATCCCCAAGTGAGTATTCTGGCGAAACTGGGCACCTCACGTTTCTGTTTGAAGGAGCTTTGGTGCCTTGGCGAACAAATTTGGTGAATCTCGGTACCTCGCATTCCTGCTCTAGAAATCTTGGTACCGTGGCGAACATGATGGAGAATGTGTTGGCAACGAGATCCTGGTAGGCGGCTATGGCCATGTTAGCACCAGGTCTTTCTTAACGGGGGGTAGTACCCGGCTAAAGCTTTTATCTTGCAAGCGACTACGTCCTTACTAACCCGACTCTTTCCTGGAGGGGGGTGGCTCCCAGTCAAGGCAGCAGGAAGGCCATGTGGTTCTTTCTAGTTTTAAGGTGATCATTGGCGAAAATAAGGAGATCATATTCAGATACCTCGCATTCCTGTTTGTAGGAATCTTGGTACTTTGGCGAAAACAATGGTGAATATATACTGGCAGCAAGATCCAGGTAGGCGACTAAGGCCACTTTAGCACCTGGTCTTTCTTAGCGGGGGCTGGTACCCGGCCAAGGCCTTGATCTGGCTGGCAACTATGCTCTTACTATCCAGATCCTTCTTAGCAGGGGTGGTGCCCGACCAAGGTCTGATCTGTCGGGCGACTATGCTCTTACGTATCGGATTCTTCCTAGCGGGGAGTGGTGCCCAGCCAAGGCAACAAGAATGCCATGTGGCTTTTCCTGGTCTCGGAGGGATCCTCCTGGATGGATTAATCTGATCCAGGGAATCAAGAGTGTTGTATAGCTCTCTTGGATTTATGGCGATCCTCTTGGAGGGATCTATCTGGTCCAGGGCATCAGGAGTGCTATGTGGCTCTCCTGGATTTATGGCGATCCTCCAAGAGGAATCTATCCGATCCATGGCATCATGAGTGCTATGTGGCTCTCCTGGTCTTATGGCGACAATTATGGTGGATTCGATTGGCGAAAATAAAACAGATAGATGTAGACAAATGTAGGCAAAAACAGATGGAGAAAGAAACCTTTTTTATTGATGACCAAAGAAAAAGGAATACAAGCACTCACGATTACTAACATCTCCTAACATTTGTTTCCGGGTAACCCCGGCCGATTTCCATTGCATGACTTATGGGTAGAACCTCTTGAGGTGATCAGCATTCCAAGTATGGTCTACTGGATGTCCATTCATGTTGTCTGGCTTGTATGCCCCACCCTGGATCACCGTTCTGATTACGTAGGTGTTGGAACCTAGGGTTACAGATTGCGCAGCGGAAGGTTTTAAAAATTTTATGCAATCATTAAACTAATCAATTTGTACAGTAATAATCAAATGCAATAATAATCAAGTGAAGAAACTTTTTCATACCTACGTAGGAGGCTCCTTCACTTTAATACGAACTGCTCCTGATTTGAACCATGTGATCTTCCTCGCTATCTCCCGGAACTGGTAACAGCGTGTGGGCGCGTCACGATATTCAGGACCTGTATGAAGGAAGAATAGAAGAATACACACAAAAACAAACTTTAGAAGTGTAGTATTTTTGTGGTCTCACCACACTCTAATTTTTTTTTCTTCTTTTTGTTTGCTCTTCTCTTTTGATGTGTATGTTTTGTCACGATGACAATTTCTCTTTTCTTTGCAATTATTCAATTGTTGTGTTAGTCTCTCACTTGGTTTTTTCTTTTTAACCAAACTGACATTCGGTTTTTTTTTTTTGAATTTAAAAAAAATATATATATCTCATATATATTAAAAACAAACCAAAAATCTTATATTTGATTTTTAAAATTTTTATAAAGATATCTCATATCTTTTTTAAAATTAATTAAATATTTATTTTGAATTCAAACATTTCAAATTCAATTTCAAATATTTAATTTAAAATAAAATAATCATATTATCTTATTTTATTCAAAATCAAATATCAACTAACACCCTCCATTTAGTGATTAACAACATAATTAAATAATCTTATTATTTTATTTATTTAATCACCATTATTCATTAATTAAATAATCACATTATTCAATTAACTCCCGAATAAATACGTGTCACTTTCGTATCACAATTAATTGGACAATCCAATTAATTAACCGTGACCCTTGTTACCTAAATCGATCGGGCTAGCAAGGGGACCTAATGGACCCACAGTATTTTGAGCTCCAATAATCCTTAGAAATTATTAATTAAACTCTTTAATTAATATTTCATGATTATTAACTTCGGTGTTATTCCACTAAAAACCCGAAGCTGCACTCTCTCAACTGTAGACGTTTTTACACAAACCAATAACTCTCGGTGTCCATCGATATAGCTATTACATATGGTATAATCCTCCACAAGTAGTTCATAATTAGAGCTGGGTCATAATGTCCGCTATACCCCTCTAATCATATCTTTCCATTAAGTACCATTGATTCTCTAATGAACAATAAATCCTACATTCCTTACGGAATTAGGAGAGCGCTCATATTGTTCAAGCCCCGAATCAACCCTTAAGGGAACTACCATCTACTTCTCACAAGAAGGAGTGGATTCCACTATTGTGTACAAACCTTCCCAGCCACAAGCCAAACCGCGATCCCCACATACGGAGTATATTGATCGGGAATGCAACTCCGACCTCACCCATGGTATATCAAAGACCACGATCTAACCTGAAGGAGTCGATAAGACACTCAGGATTAAGATCACCCACATATAGCCATCATAAGTTGATATATATGAATCTCATCGTTAAACGGATCTTAGTGAGAGATTCATATAGATCATGGCCCAGTCCTATATGATCACATCATACAAGGTGCCTCCATTCTCATATCTACAAATGAATGATCCAGGATAGGATCACCGTACACTACGAAATGGACCGCAGCTGTAGATTAACCACAAATAAAGTACCCAGCTTTATTTGCTATCTACGGACTCTTTAAATTGCTCGTTTCAAACTGAATCCATCTATATATGACACTCATATACTCAGTTCGAAATTACATCCGGCAATTTTGGATGTTAAGTGCACATGTTATATAAAGTATGACACAAAATGAATGAATATACTACTTCTTTTATTTATGTTCAAATTACATTTACATATTACAAGCTTTATGGCAAAAACCCCAACAATCTCCCACTTGCACTAAAGCATGTGAGTCATGTCTCGTAACCCTAGACCTTCTAGGTGACCTTCAAACACTTTAGCCGGTAAGGTCTTCGTAAATGGATCAGCATGATTGTCTTGTGAGGCTATCTTGGTGATGATCACATCTCCTCTCTGCACTATCTCTCTAATGAGATGATACTTTCTTTCTATATGCTTCCCTCTCTTGTGGCTTCTTGGTTCTTTGGAATTAGCCACATCACCACTGTTATCACAATAAAGTGTGATGGGCTTATCCAGATCTGGAACAACTTCCAGATCACTCAAGAACTTACGGAGCCAAACAGCCTCTTTAGCAGCTTCACAAGCGGCTACATATTCGGCTTCCATGGTGGAGTCAGCAATGCAAGATTGCTTTATACTTCTCCACACAATGGCTCCACCACCTAGGGTGAATACTGATCCAGACGTGGATTTTCTAGAATCCCTGTCTGACTGAAAATCAGAATTTGTGTATCCTAACGGGATCAAATCCTGTCCGGAATACACTAACATATAGTTTCTAGTTCTCCGAAGATACTTGAGAATAGTTTTGACAGCAACCCAATGATCTAATCCTGGGTTGGACTGGTACCTGCTGACTACTCCCTCTGCATAGCAGATGTCCGGTCTCGTGCATAACATAGCATACATGAGACTACCTACTGCTGATGCATATGGCACACGTCTCATATCCTCAACTTCTTGAGGTGTCTTAGGACACTGTTTCTTAGACAAGTGAACCCCATTTCTAGAAGGTAAATTACCTTTCTTGGAGTTCTGCATCGAAAATCGCACAAGAATCTTGTCGATATATGATGCCTGAGACAATGCTATGAGTTTGTTCTTACGATCCCTTATAAGTTGGATCCCTAGAACATAACTCGCCTCTCCCAAATCTTTCATTTGGAATTGGCTAGCCAGCCAGCCCTTTACATCACATAACACTCCCACTTCATTCCCAATCAGTAGGATGTCGTCCACGTATAGGACCAAGAAAACTACCTTTTTGTCAATGATGCGTTTGTAGACACAAGGCTCATCGACGTTCTGCTCAAAACCATAGGTTTTGATCACATCATCAAACCTAATGTTCCAAGATCTAGATGCTTGCTTAAGTCCATAGATGGACCTTTGCAACTTGCAAACCTTTTGCTCTTGATCTGGAGACACGAATCCCTCTGGTTGCATCATATAGATGCTCTCGTCAAGATTGCCATTCAAGAATGCAGTCTTGACGTCCATTTGCCAAATTTCATAATCGAAATAGGCAGCAATGGATAAGAGAATCCGAATAGACTTAAACATGGCTACTGGCGAGAAGGTCTCTTCATAATCGACCTCCTCTTTCTGGGTATAACCCTTGGCCACTAGCCTTGCCTTGAAGGTCTCTACCTTCCCGTCTACTCCTCTCTTCCTCTTGTAGATCCACTTACATCCTATGGGTTTTACCCCATTCAGTAAGTCTACAAGTTCCCAGACTGAGTTAGAGTACATAGACTCCATCTCGAGATTCATGGCTTTAAGCCATTCCACTTTATCAGGATCTTCCATTGCATTCTTGAATGTCAATGGATCATCCACACTATCAGCAGAGACAAGATCTTGTCTCTCACTTACACCCAAATAGCGTTCAGGCTGTCTTACAACCCTCTCACTACGTCTAGGTGGTAGTGTATCCTGACTAGGAATTATCTGACTTTCAGATGTTAATGGATTAACAACTCTAGTTGACTGAGTACTGGTCTCACCAGGCTCCAACTCATTTAATACAATTTTAGAACGAGGTTTATGATCACTTATATAGTTATCCTCAAGAAACGTTGCATTTGTCGATACAAATACTTTGTTATCTTCAGGACTATAGAAGTATCCACCTCTGGTCTCCTTGGAGTATCCTACAAACAAGCAGACCACAGACTTGGGATCTAGCTTTCCAGTTCTGTTCTTTAGCACTTGTGCCGGACACCCCCATATGCGAAAATGTCGTAAACTAGTTTTACGACCATTCCACAACTCTAGGGGAGTTTCAGGAACAGATTTGGATGGCACTACATTCAAAATGTATGCCGCTGTTTGTAACGCATATCCCCAAAAGGAATTTGGTAATGATGAGAAACTAATCATATATCTCACCATTTCCATTAGGGTTCTATTTCTCCTCTCCGCTACACCATTTTGCTGAGGTGTACCAGGAGCTGTGAGTTGGGAAACTATCCCATGCTCGACCATGAAGTCTTCAAACTCTTGGTCAAGGTACTCACCTCCACGATCTGATCGTAGTGACTTGATAGTCCTACCTAATTGATTCTCAACTTCAGCTCGGAATTCTTTGAACTTTTCAAATGTTTCCGACTTTCGTTGCATTAGGTAGACATATCCATATCTTGAGTAGTCATCTATAAAGGTGACATAATACTCATAGCCGCCCCTAGCTCTTACATTCATCGGTCCGCAGACATCTGTATGTATGAGTTCTAGTGGCTCTATAGCTCTAAGCCCTTTTCCAGTAAAAGGTCTCTTAGTCATCTTACCTTCTAAACAGGATTCGCAGACTAGTAAGGTGCCAACCTTTAACTCACTTAAAGGTCCATTTTTTACTAGTCTGTCTATCCGGTCAAGGTTGATATGACCAAGCCTTAGATGCCAGAGATACGTTTCGTTTTCTGGAGAAATCTTATGTCGTTTAGTTTTTGGTTTTTCAACTTTAAACATTTCGGTGTTGAGCAGTGTTGTATGCATTAACGGTCTTAACACATACAAATTGTTTTCATTAATTCCTGAACAAATATTCAGACCATTCTTTGCAATAATAACTGATTTATTATCAAAAGAAACAGAATATAATTGTTCTAACAACTTAGAAACGGAAATCAAATTCCGTGTAAATCCAGGAATATAAAAAACATTGTTCAATAATAAAAAACTATTATTATTACAAAATTGCAATCTTATTGCTCCCACTGCTTTGGCCGACACGACATCCCCCGACCCTACACGCATGGAGAAGGCTCCCTCCTCTAGCTGTGTCCAAGAATCAGTCCACTGCAAAGAAGAACAAACATGGTTAGTGGCCCCCGAATCAACAATCCAAGGTGAAGAATCATCTTCCACTAAACAAGATTCAAGAACAAGTAAATCATATTTACCTTTCTTCTTCTTCTTGGCTACCTCCTCCAGGTACTGAGGACAGTTCCTCTTCCAGTGCCCGACCTTGTTACAATGGAAACATTTTCCTTTGTCTTGGTCGGTGGAGGTGCCCTTCTTTTTGCTTTGGGCCTTCTTGGGTTTGGGCTTACCCTTCGCCTTTCCAGCAGACCTCTTCCTCTTCTTATTATTGGAGGAAGATGGTTCGGCAACATTTGCCTCACCGGTCTTACTTTTGCTGTCCTTGGTCATGGACTCAAAAGTAGCGAGCTCATTGAGCAACTGTGTGAGACTGAACCTTAACTTGTTCATCCCGTAGTTGTTCTTAGACTGATCGAAACTCTTCGGAAGAGTCGTCAGTATGATGCTCACTTGATTGGGTTCATCAATGGCCCCGCCATTGACTTCTGCCGTGTTGAAGTAGGACATCATGCTCAGGACATGTTCCTGAACTGATGTACCTTCCTTCATGCGAGCGAGCATAGCGGAACGAACAGCTTCGTGTCGCTTTTGCTCGGAGGGCTGCCCGAACATAGCTTGCAATGACTCCATAATTTCGAATGTTGTAGTCATTGCTTCGTGCTTTGTGACAAGCACGTCTGTCATAGAAGCTAACAGATATGTTTGGGCCTTCTCATCAGATGAGACCCATCGCTGGTATGCCTCACGAACAGTTCGTGTGGCATTGGCAGTAGGCAACGGAGGACATTCCTCTGTAAGCACAAACTTGAGGTCTTTGGTGACCAGTATTGCATTAATGTTAAGTTTCTATTTTGTGTAGTTATCACCAGTCAATTTATCGTTTGCAAGTATTTGTAATAGTGCAGATGACATGGCTGAAAAAACATAAATTAAATATTCATTCAGTCATACATTCTAAACATGTGCTAATGTTCGGCATAAAATTAAACATGATGCATGAAAATGTTTAATGAACAAGAACAACCCTAAAAACAATGTTTCTATGCCACGACAATCCAACATACCATAAGCAAGTGCCGCCTTAGGGTCGGTCAAATTCTTGCATGTTGGATCGAGACCTTCTCAGTCAAAGGATATACCAGAATAACTCTTATGCCAATATCATTCAACCATCGTTTATTAGGTCAGGTTTTTAATTAACCAATTTAATTAAAACCTTGTGAGTGTAACCCATCATTTCAGATCTCAAGACCTTAACTCGAGAATTGCCGCCTTAGGGTCGGTCAATCCCGAAATCCCCTCCGAAATCCTATCTGTTAGGAAGTCAACCTTGGTATTGATTCTTATGGAAACCCTCCTTAGGGAGGACGAAAACAAAGACGTCACGAGGCCCCACTCGAATCTCACGGTGTTGAACTAATGATGGAGACCGCGGGATATAATGTCATATATCCCTCTCCCACTCACTATTTTATATAAAGGGTTTTCTATTAATATTAATGCACCTAGATTAAACTAGGCTAATTTTAATCTAAGCGTCAAGTGCATTAATCACAAATTATTAGAATCCTATTCCAATAACTAATAAACTAAATTGATTTTTAACACTTAAAAAATTTAGTTCATTAGTGATAATTTAAATCTATGTAAACTGTTTACTAAGACTAGAATTATTATTAAATGTGTATTTACCAAGTTTTAACTATTAAAACTAAACACATTATTTAGGTCCAATTATTATTAGGAGCTTAATCAAATTAATCCTAATATATATATTAAGGACCCTACTAATCTAAGTAATTAAACTCTTTAATAAAAAGATTAGTAATTAATGAGATTTACCAAGTTTTTACTCCTTAAAAACTAATCCCATTAATAATAGCCAATTATGTGAATAACCTATTTTAATCAAATTAAAAAAAAATTAAACACATACTATAGATGGCTATAATGCATGTATGATATATCAACATATATATATATATATATATATATATGTGTGTAGGCACAACTAATTTAAATGACATGTATATGCATGGCAATGTTTAATCATCAAATAATTAAAACATACATGAGTTGACCGAGTGTTATGGATTATTTAACCTAAAAATTGGTATCTAATTACAAAAAATATTTCCAAGGCAAACCTTGGTCTTCTTGTAATTTCCAAGATTTCCAATCTCTTCAAGTCATGTTCGGGTGTAGCATGCGTGGGTAGGTATCACTAGACGTTGAGCGCTGGTAGGGAAGGCTTCGCGAAGCGCGCAGGAAGGCTGCGCGAAGCGCGCTGGAAAGCTCGGTGGGAAGGCATCGCTGCTGCGCGCGCGCTGGTAGGCGATTGTGCGCTGCAGGCGCGCGCTGGTAGGCGCTGCGCGTGTTGGTCTGCCTGCGCACAGGCTGAAGGCATGCGTTGGTCATGCATGCGCGCTGATGCGCTGGTCTTTTGCGCGCTTTTATGCGCTGGTGGCACTGGTGGCATGCTCTGGTGCATGCAAGCTCGCTGGTCTTCATGTGCACGTTGAACTACCAGGTCTCTTGCAATTACATTTTTTTTTAATAATACAATCAGTAAAATAAAATAAAAAAATTTATACAACCCAGAAACACTCTAAATCCACAACACCATAAAAAATTACGATCAACCATGTTTTTTTAAATTAAACAATTTAATTAAAAAAAAAACATCATACACTCATCAAAAAAATATGTGCCTACACATTCATACATATCAGGAGTAATCGAATTCGATTATACTGTACAAAAATTGGCTTTGATACCAATTGTTGGAACCTAGGGTTACAGATTGCACAGCGGAAGGTTTTAAAAATTTTATGCAATCATTAAACTAACCCATTTGTACAGTAATAATCAAATGCAATAATAATCAAGTGAAGAAACTTTTTCATACCTACGTAGGAGGCTCCTTCACTTTAATACGAACTGTTCATGATTTGAACCACGTGTAGTATTTTTGTGGTCTCACCACACTCTAATTTTTTTTTCTTCTTTTTGTTTGCTCTTCTCTTTTGCTGTGTATGTTTTGTCACGATGACAATTTCTCTTTTCTTTGCAATTATTCAATTGCTGTGTTAGTCTCTCACTTGATTTTTTCTTTTTAACCAAACTGACATTCGGTTTTTTTTTTTTGAATTTAAAAAATATATATATATCTCATATATATCAAAAACAAACCAAAAATCTTATATTTGATTTTTTAAAATTTTTATAAAGATATCTCATATCTTTTTTAAAATTAATTAAATATTTATTTTGAATTCAAACATTTCAAATTCAATTTCAAATATTTAATTTAAAATAAAATAATCATATTATCTTATTTTATTCAAAATCAAATATCAACTAACACCCTCCATTTAGTGATTAACAACATAATTAAATAATCTTATTATTTTATTTATTTAATCACCATTATTCATTAATTAAATAATCACATTATTCAATTAACTCCCGAATAAATACGTGTCACTTTCGTAACACAATTAATTGGACAATCCAATTAATTAACCGTGACCCTTGTTACCTAAATCGATCGGGCTAGCAAGGGGACCTAATGGACCCACAGTATTTTGAGCTCCAATAATCCTTAGAAATTATTAATTAAACTCTTTAATTAATATTTCATGATTATTAACTTCGGTGTTATTCCACTAAAAACCCGAAGCTGCACTCTCTCAACTGTAGACGTTTTTACACAAACTAATAACTCTCGGTGTCCATCGATATAGCTATTACATATGGTATAATCCTCCACAAGTAGTTCATAATTAGAGCTGGGTCATAATGTCCGCTATACCCCTCTAATCATATCTTTCCATTAAGTACCATTGATTCTCTAATGAACAATAAATCCTACATTCCTTACGGAATTAGGAGAGCGCTCATATTGTTCAAGCCCCGAATCAACCCTTAAGGGAACTACCATCTACTTCTCACAAGAAGGAGTGGATTCCACTATTGTGTACAAACCTTCCCAGCCACAAGCCAAACCGCGATCCCGACATACGGAGTATATTGATCAGGAATGCAACTCCGACCTCACCCATGGTATATCAAAGACCACGATCTAACCTGAAGGAGTCGATAAGACACTCAGGATTAAGATCACCCACATATAGCCATCATAAGTTGATATATATGAATCTCATCGTTAAACGGATCTTAGTGAGAGATTCATATAGATCATGGCCCAGTCCTATATGATCACATCATACAAGGTGCCTCCATTCTCATATCTACATATGAATGATCCAGGATAGGATCACCGTACACTACGAAATGGACCGCAGCTGTAGATTAACCACAAATAAAGTACCCAGCTTTATTTGCTATCTACGGACTCTTTAAATTGCTCGTTTCAAACTGAATCCATCTATATATGACACTCATATACTCAGTTCGAAATTACATCCGGCAATTTTGGATGTTAAGTGCACATGTTATATAAAGTATGACACAAAATGAATGAATATACTACTTCTTTTATTTATGTTCAAATTACATTTACATATTACAAGCTTTAGGGCAAAAACCCCAACAGTAGGGACCTTCCCAATTGGGTGATAGTACTCCGTCTGACCTCTTCCGGGTATTCTGAGTAACCTTCCTGAGAACCAAGTCCCCTTCTTTGAAGCTCCGGGCTTTTACTCTCCTGTTAAAGTAACAAGCAATCCGGTCTTGGTAAACTGTTATCCTTTCTGCAACCCTGTCTTGTTTTTCCTCTAGGAGGTCCAGGTTAGCTCTCAGCTTTGTCTTCATTTTCATCGGGGTCAAAATGTTGAACCCGGAAAGAAGTGAGCTTATGTTCAATAGGAATAACAGCTTCTACCCCGAAAGTTAGCGAGTATGGGGTTTCTCCAGTAGCAGTTCTCTTGGTGGTGCGATAAGCCCATAACACGTCCGGGAGTTTATCATCCCATCTCTATTTTTTCTGTTGAAGTTTCTTCTTCAGGAGCTTCTTGATAAATTTATTTGTGGCCTCTACCAGGCTATTAGTCTGAGGGTGTGCTACAGATGCAAAGTGAAGTTCAATCCCCAGACTCTCTCAGAATTCCCGGAACCTGGCGTTGTCAAATTGCTTACCCAGGTCGGTGATGATAACCATCGGGGTGCCGAACCGGCAGACCACATTCTTCTTGATGAATTCTGTTGTTTTTGCTTCAGTAATTCTGGAGAGGGGTTCTGCTTCCACCCATCTGGTGAAGTAATCAATAGCCACGATCGCATGCTTCTGCTGACCTGGCGCGGTTGGTAGGGGCTCAATTAGGTCTATCCCCCAAATGGCAAATGGATACGGCGAGCTGATGGTAGATAATCGTTCGTGAGGTAGGTGATGCAGGTTGGCCGTTTTCTGACATGGTTCACAGGACTGTATGAACTGCCTCGCATCGTGGTGCAAGGTTGGCTAAAAATATCCCATGCGTAGCACATGGTAAGCCAGTGCTTCTCCCCCGGCATGATTTCCACAGTCTCCTAAATGCACTTCTCTCAGTGCCCAGTCCGCATCATCGGGATGTAGGCACCTAAGCAAGGGGAGTGACCTACCTTCACAGTAAGGGTGCCCTTTTATCAAGCAGTATCGGACCGAGGTTCTCTTGATCTTGCGAGCTTGATCAGGGGTTTCAATGAGCTTTCTTGATTGAAGATAATTCACGATGGGATCCATCCAGCATGGGAGTTGTGCCACGGGGTTTACTTCCCTGCCTTCAGCTATGCTCGATGTAGTGATTATCTGGAGTGGTACTCCATTCGGTAAAACTTGTCCTCCACAGACAGCTATCTTGGCTAGGACGTCAGCTCGATAATTTTGCTACCTAGGTACCTGCTCGACCCTGAAACCTATGAAACGGGGCAACAATTCCTGGACTTTCTCGAGGTAGGTCGCCATGTTATCCTCTCTGGACTGGTATAGACCGGTTATTTGATTAACTACCGGTTGGGAGTCGAATTTGGCAAGGAGGTAACTAGCCCCTAGCTCAGCCGATGTTCTCATTCCTGCTAACAAGGCTTCATATTCAGCTTCGTTGTTGGTGGTATTGAATTCGAATCTGAAACAGTGACAGCACTCAACCTTTTCGGGGTCGGTTAGAATGATCTCACCCCCGCTTCCTGCTTGATTGGATGCCTCATCGGTATATAAGATCCAGACTTGATTGGTGGGCCAATCTACAGGCTCTTGCTCTTTCTGGAGAGCTTGACTCAGGGACGGGGATAGCATCTTGATCGGGAATTACATTAAATTCTACCACGAAATCTACCAAAGCTTGGGCTTTGATAGTTGTCATAGCTTTGTACTTGATGTCGAACTGGGTGAGCTCAAAGGCCCACAACACAAGTCTCCCCGATACGTCCGGCCATTGGAGAAATTGACGCAGAGCTTGATCAGTGACTACCACGATTATGTGGACAAGGAAATAAGGGCAGAGCTTCCTGGAAGCAACCACCAAAGTGAAAGCGAGCTTCTCCATGAGGATGTAGTTCTTTTCTGATTTGATTAGGGTGCGGCTCACGTAGTAGACAGGGCGCTAAACCCCATCAGGGCATTCCTTTACCAATGCTCCACTGACCGCTGTTTCAGATATTGCCAAGTATAATTGCAGTTCTTCTCCTAGTACCAGGCTAGCTAGCAGGGGTGGACTAGCGAGGTACTTCTTCAGCGATTGGAAAGCCAGCTCGATGTCCTGGTCACACTTCATGTTCTTCCCTTGTTTGATTGCCTTGAAGAATGGGATACACTTGTCGGTGGATCGTGATATGAAACGGTTCAGGGCTGCAATTCGTCCAGTCAAACCTTGCACTTATCTAAGTGAGGTGGGGGACTCGAGATCTAGGATGGCTTTGATCTTCTCAGGATTAGCTTCGACCCCCCTCTCATGGACCATGAATCCGAGAAATTTTCCGGTTACAACTCCGAAAGCGCACTTATTAGGATTCAATCGCATCTGATTCTCTCTGATTATCTGAAACGTCTGACGGAGATGGTCATGGTGATGATCAGCTACCTGAGACTTTGTGATCATATCATCGATGTATGCTTCCATCGTCTTTCCTATCAGTCTCTTAAACAATTGCTTGACCAGGCGCTGGTAGGTAGCCCCAGCGTTTTTGAGCCCGAAGGACATGACCCTGTAGCAGTACAGGCCCTGACCGGTTATGAAACTGGTTTTATCCTGGTTATCTGGGTGCATCATTATTTGGTTGTATCCCGAGAAGGCGTCCATAAAACTCAAGAGCTTGTTACCCGCGGTTGAATCTACCAGTTGGTCGATTTTTAGTAGCGGGAAGCTGTCTTTCGGGTATGCGCGGTTGAGGTCTGTATAATCAACACACATGTGTCACTTCCCGTTCGCCTTGGTCACCATAACTACGTTAGCGATCCATTCGGGGTACCGAGACTCCCTGATGAATTCTGCCTTTAGCAGTTTGTTTACCTCTTCTTGTACTGCAGCATTTCTTGCCTGGTTGAAATGCCTGGTTGAAATGCCTTCTCTTTTGCTTGACAGGCTTGAAGGTGGGATCTACCGATAACCTGTGAGTTGCTAAAGCAACAGGTATCCCTGGCATCTCCTCATGGCTCCATGCAAAGATGTCATTATATTCTCGTAGGAGCTTTATCAGATCTTCCTTCACTTTCGCCTCCAATGTTGAACCTATCCTGACTACCTTGGAAAGATCGGCCTCACTGATAGGTATCTCTTCTAACTCCTCTACGGGATGGACACTGGCCCATCCCTTCTCTTCCTCCTCCCTGATCTCTATATCAGGGAGGTCTGACGTTGATCTCCCCTTGACCGAGTTAATTTCATCTTCAAAACCTTCCTCCAAAGACTGGTGATCTTGATTAGTGGTTATTTGCACACACTGCTTGGCCAATGTTGCTGGGTTGGTTGACACTGCATAACACTTGCAAGCAGTCTGCTGATCCCCCTGTATTTCGCCCATTTTGTCGCCCACTGGGAATTTCAGAACGTTATGGTATATTGACATGACCCCTTTGAGGGCAGACAAGTATGGCCCTCCCAGTATAGCGTTGTAGGCGGACGGGGTATCTACCACAATGAAGTTTGTTATTATGTTCTGCTGGAGTGGCGTTGTTCCCACTATTACTGGTAGGATCATAGACCCGGTAGGAATCAACGAGTCCCCCGTGAACCAGTACAATGAGGTGGTATAATTGTTGTAACAAGGTCTCTTCAGATTGAATTGCTCCAAAGAACTCTTGAAGAGAATATCAACGCTGCTACCTGTGTTAATCAACACACGATAGACCAAGTTGTTGGCTATTTGAACAGTGATGACCATGGGATCATCATGAGACTGGACGGTGTTAAATACGTCTTCTTCTGTGAAGATGATCTATGCAGCAAGAGGAGACCGATGTGATCCCCTGGTAACCTTGAAAACATTCTGGCTTGCTCCTACTTTAGGAATTTTTCTGGCATGGTTCTTTCGAGCATTGTTGGAGGTTCCTGCCAAGGTGGGACCTCCACTGATAGTATTGACAATGTGGATCTGCTCCATCAATTTTGCTTTCCTTCCTTCTTCATATGCTTTAATATCGGCCTGCACCTCCTTTCCAGTACCTAATGGAGGAATTCCTCCAAGCAACCTCCCCTAACCAAGGCTTCAATCTGGTTCCGCAGACTATAGCATTCTGAGGTATTATGACCTATATCCTCGTAGAAGTCACAATACTTGTAGTGGTTCCGTTAATCGATTGGCGCCTTTATTGGACCCGGCTTCCTGAGTTGTCCTTTGTCACGGATGGCGAGGTAAATAGTCTCGCGAGATACGTTCAAGGGGGTGTAATGTGAGTACCCCTTTTCCTCTCTATCTATCCGCGCTACCTCCTTGGGTGGGGGTGTAGCAATAGGCGGAGTCCGTCTAACTAGGTACCAGTTCCGTGGAGGTTGATAGGGTGGCGACCGATATGTAGATTTGTTGGGAGGCCTGTTCTGATTTTTCTGAACGGGTGCAGGCTTGTGGGCCTCCTTCTTTTGGCGCTTAGCAGTTTTCATATCATCATGCTCCATCTTAACTCGGAGCTGTTCATCTATCTCGACCTGCTCTAGAGCTCTATTGTAGGCCTCCTGGTAGGTCTCCAGAGGATGCTTGGCGAAAGATCTAAACAGTCTGCCTGCTTAAAGATTCCTTCTGAAATTGGCCAAGGTTTCTTTTTCCGCGAAGACTCCCATCTGGATCACTTCTTTATGAAATCTCTCCACGTAGGCTCTAAGCGATTCCCCCCGCTCCTGAATCACGTATTGAAGGTGAATAGGATCTTTGGGGTGAGGTTTTATGCCCTGAAATTGGGCACAAAAATCAGTTGTCAATTTTGTGAATGAATCAACGCTTTCCGCTAGTAGCTTCCTGAACCATGTCTTAGCATAGTCCGTTAGTGTGGTTGGGAACATTCTGCACATAGCGGCCCTAGTAGCATTCTGAACCTTCATCTGGTGAACAAAGCTTTCTAGGTGGCTCAGGGGGTCCTCAGTCCCAGAATATTTATCGGTTGGCATCTTGAATTTGGGAGGTAATTCTGCCTCCTTGATCCTCCTAGAGAAGGGAGCATTCATCTCTCCCAACGGGTCTTTCCGGTTTTCCCGGTGCTTGCCCTTCTTCAACTCCTGGATTTCTTTTGCCATTATGGCGACCTGGTCCCGGAGACGTTTTCCGCCATAATTCCTAGATTCCACCTCAGAATCTCTGTCGTCAGGCCCTTCCAATGTCGCAAAAAATTCATCCTGATTCTCTCCCTGGGAGGGTCTTCTCCGGCGCCCTTGTTGCTACCTCTCACCATTGAATGATGGCGTTCCCTAGTCGTTTCCTGATGAGGCTGTCTAAAATAGGCCACTGGTTGGGCCAGGTGGTGGTCCTCTCTAGGCGGGAGGTCGATGGCGGATCTTGCACACTGGGCTTGGTGACCTGTACGAAATCCTGGAACCGGGGGCATAGGCCCTAGTCTGTCGTGGACCGATAGTGCTGGGGGCATGGGCCCGAGTCTATCAAGGACTGGTACATGAGGTGGTGGTCCCAACCTGTCGAAGGGAGGTATCCTGGTACCTTACCGATTGGCATCTCCCTTGGGATTTGGTACCGCAGACTGACTGGTACTGCCTTCGGCGACCATTCAGAGGCGAATGCTCTCTATAAAGGCCGCGACCTGTTGGTCTAGATTGGCAGGTCCAACTGCTGGGGTAGCAGGTACCTGGGGGGTAATCCGCGCCGTAGCTGACGGCTTCGAAGCGGGTTTGCGACCCTTTTCTCCCTTCTTCGACTTCTGACCTTTTCGGGTTGAAGCGTTTGACTGATGTCCTGTGAGGATCGGAGCTTCATTTTGATGATAAGACAAGAAAACGTGGCACACTGGCTTTCTTTTGAGGGTGTGGTGTTCCCACGGACGGCGCCAAAAAGTGTTAACAGAAAAATCACTCAGGGAGTGAAATCTCGGTTGACACCCTCACCCACTACCGGTAGCCAGTAGCGGGATAGGTACCTTCGGTACCACGATCCTTCCTTGTAATGTTAATAAGAAGCAATATAGGAAAGATCGAGGAGATATGAAATAACACTGTTTTATTCAAGAATATTATAACGAAGTTACATAATATACTCTCTTCTCTCATTTTTCACTCTCTTACACATGGTAGCGGTGGAGAAAACGTATATATCGACAAGTGGATATTTTCTCCCAATGATCGTCAGTAGACTCTCACGCGCTTTAGAGAATTTCACAAGGGAATTCCACCCGAAAACAACTCTCTCTCTGTCTTTGGCGATCTTAATATTCAGAAAAAAGCCTCCTTTTGTCTACCTTTCAATGCCGTATATATAGTTCTTCAAAGATTCCCCATGAAATCCGGTCATTTTAATAGGATTATCGAGTGTCCTTTTTTAGGCATTGAAAGGCATTGTGTGGGGCTAAAGGCGCGGGATTTGATCCCGTTAATTACTGTCGAATCCGAATTCTAATCAAGTCTCATTAATGACGCTTTATTTTAGCGATGGAGTCAACTTTTCTTTTTCATGCAGCTTGGAGGGAAACTCTAATTCTGAATTCTTTGGTAGGACACAGTGCTGGTATACCAGTAGGGCCTCACCGGCATGGAGCTTGTTCTGTCTCTTGATGGAGTGGCGCTTGTATCTTCGCGATCATCTTCGTACTGCTTGGTAGACTAGGTACTTGTCCTGGGGGGACTCTAAATATATACATCGCGATACTAGGTACCAGGTGGAAGTCTAGGTAGTACCAAGGCGGGCATCGTGGTATCGGGTACCTTGGCTGATGTCGAGGCACTTGAGGGGTGCTAGATGTGCGATCTACCATTGTACTAGTCTTGAGTTGATATCAGGAGATTCAGTAGGGCGAGGTATGTACCTTCGTTAGCTTGCGGTACTAGTGCTCCATCTAGATAGATAAGTAATCGAGGTCCTGACCTTACCAAGTATCGGATCCATCTAGGTAGTGGCATTGACCTTGCTGGTCACCCGGAAGCTAGGACTATCGTCCATCGGGTTAATACTAGTTGGAAAATTCTCCTTTGGTCCCTTGCCAAAAATCCTTGTTAACAGAAGTAATAGAGTGAAAGTGTATGGAAATTAGAATGGGTGGGGTATTTACTGAAAAATGTGAAATGTAGGTAAAAATGTGAAATAGTAGTTTAAAGAGGTAGTGTTTGCAATTTTCTTTTAAAAGTTGTGCATACCCTTGGTGGCAAGGCAACGGTCAAAATATTTTTTTAAGAAAAATAATAAAAAATTGTTTCCAACCAACGGTTGGAATTGGATTTTTTTAAAAAAGATTGTATGGCGGGCCAATGGTCGACATGACGTGGCCCCACGCGACACGGGCTCTCGTGCCGTGCTAGTCCAGGCACGGCCCACTAGTGTGCCATGCCTAGCACAACTCGCCTCCTTGGTGGGCCTTAACGGATCGTGCACACCAGGCCCGACCTCAATTGACAACATTAATCTAGATTCAACTTGAATATGTTTAAAATATTCAACATAACACTTTCGAGTACCCTAGAATGATCTTCAATACATAATACAACCGAGCACCATAATAGCTTCTCTGAATAATAAATTCTCAGCAAAAACTTCAACTCATCAATTTTTGTAAAATAAATGCAACAGCAAAATTTCAGCATATGTAATTAATCCACCTGAGGTCAGCCAGCCGTAGCAGAAAACACCTCAGAGTAAGCACATGATTAGCCATTCAATTGCCTCATTGGCTGCTGCATTCTACCTCTCATTAACGAGTCTTCTTATTCTATGTTATCTTCTTCTACAATAATGAAGGAATCGATAAATAGATATTTAAGAATTAATAAATAACGTTAAAAATATGGTGACTATCTTCACTCATATAAATCATATTTATCGTGAAAAATCTCCAAACCAACTATTTAAAGAAAAAACAGTTTTACTTGCATTATAGTAATATTACATTACCGATTAATTTTTGCAAGTCGTTGACTTTGTAATATTTCTTTTTTCTCTGAGGAGGATTAATTTGACTACTTAAACTATAAGGAAAGACCATTAATGAAGTAAATGTCAGATTGTGAAAAGGGAATGCAAGATCTTGTTTCCGAGCCAGATCATGTTTCCGTCATTTTATATGTTTGAAAAACCAGTGGATGACCTGGGTATAAAAATTACGTAAACACGGGTGTAAGTGTGGGGGGCCATGTACATAGTACTATGATTAAACAAAAAAAAAAGATCACTTGCTCGTATAACAGTTTCTTCGTGTGTTGGAGATGTGGGGGTGTGAGGTACACAATGTAGGGGCCATCTATAGAATACAATAATTTGAAGAAAACAAAACGGTTACTTAAAATAAAATAAAATGAAACACCAGTTCACAGATAATTTAGAAGATCTACGTAACCACCACTACCACTCAAAAGACTAATGTGGTCGACACCTAATAATAGAACAATAGAAATATATATATATATATATATATATATATATATGTATATATATCAAATTTACAGAAAAAGAGAAAGTATAATGAAACATAATTAAACAAGGAGTCATATCAAAATATACTCATTAGTATATCGATCTCTATCATCCATCTCCATCTCCTCTATATTATTAGTGTTTCTGTCAGTCATCTCCCTCTTCTCTGTATCATTACCATAGTCTCCCTCAAGAAACGTAGGAGAAGTCATCTCTGTATCAATCCTCTCCACCTTCTCTTCCCCTACTGCACCAAAAGAAAATTAGCAAGCACTTCCTTTCAAAATAGTCAAAACAAACACTAAATGCATCAGGAAAAGCACATACGTTACCTAACTGCACCCCTGATGTCATAGGAAGCATATGAGAAGCAGTTTCTGTATCACCCCTTTCTCTCTCTCTCTTCTCTTCCCCTACTGCACCAAAAGAAAATGAGTAAGCACTTCCTTTCAAAATAGTCAAAACAAACTGTAAATGTATTAGGAAAAGCACAAAGGTTACCTATCCGCATATGTGATATCATATACAATTGTCTGGATTCTCATTGTTTTAGCATTTCAGGGTAGTTACAATTTTTTTTATATGGGTTTCAATTTTTTTTTTGTATTTGGCCCATGTCTGGAACAAATACTCAATACAATCTCATCCAGCAAAGCATTTACAGTTACAAAGCCAAATTGATGTTCCCGATCGAGTGACTTCTAGACGCCGATGCGGTTCTTGAGCATTGTGGTTGTTGACTGCTTTGGTACGCCCACAATTAGCTCTATAGATCTTACATGCCTAATGTGGTTGAGTGGAATTACAGTTGGAACCCGTAATTCACCAACTTTATTTCACTCCAGCAACTTCATTTTGCTAGCTTCCTCCATGTACCTGAAATTCAAATTTCTAGCACTACCATTCTCAACATAGATACCAAAACATGATTTGCAAAGGCAATTCATACAGACAACACAATATTTAATTAACTTACATTATACTACACAACCAAGAATTCCACATTCCCAAACATATTTCCCTCAATGCATTGGACACTAGTGCTTATGCACATTTTGGCATGCGACAAGTGATCGAGCCATTTTAGTGTCATAATGTGGCCCTTATTTCCTTATCCTTTAGCTCGATCTCGAGTGAAATCAAGTATTTTATGTGCTTAAAAGTTGTTTTTGCAGGCATTTAAGCAGGTTTCCAAGAACAAAGCAAAAGTTGGGAAAAACTGAGAAGAATTGAAGATTTCAAGAGAAGAAACTTAACTGTCGCGATTCATGTTCACTGGTCCCAAATTGGAAACCGTCCTTTAAACCTAAGCTGCGGAAGTTGCTTCAAAAGATCTTGAGGATCAAGTGTCGTTGCTCTTCAATCGTAAGTCAACCGCAGTATTACTTCTACAGAAATCTCAATACCCAAGTATTACCGGTCTTGACCATTGACACCACCCGTGGAACTGTTTCCAAGAGATCTCGTGCTCTAGGCTCCGTTGCTCCTTGACCGCGGTCCCATCCTCGAGAATTAGATCAGGAGGTCTTCAGACGCATTTATCGCTGTCCAGAAACCGCGAAGGCAACCACGAATTTACATCTAGCAAGTCTCGCGGGTCCTCAACTGTGACTGTTGGGCTGTGAGTCTTCCCAGATTAGCTGACATTAGCATTTCAGACCTATTTTTGGAAGTCTAATAAATACATCCCATTATGATTTCGTGCACAGACCTTACACACAACCCTTACATCATCAAATACAAACCTTAGATCTAGGAATATCCTCTCTACCCATTCAACCCTTTCATCCCATTACCTCACCATTTTACCTTACCAAATCCTTTCCTAAACGTCTCTTCATCTATATTCTCACTCTACTATCAAGACCACTATCTTGCTACAAACTTGGAGCAACTTGGGAGCTTGGATTTGAGCATTGAAGGAATAAGAATTTACCACACACCATGTGTTTTTTCTTAACTTCTTCTTCTTCCATTTTCCTTGTAATTTTGTGATGAGTTTGGGGGTCAATGTAACAAGTTCATGAATTGTGGGTGTTCCACCAAACTATCTTAGTTATTCAATTAATTGGTTTCATTCATTGTGATTTATTGTTTTGATATCTTCTTCTTTTAGAAAGGCACACCAACTCTTGAATCAAGTTAGATGTTGAATTTATTTGAGATTTTAATTAGACACACACCCATGTTAATTGAATACTAGCTCACTTGAATGGAAGAGATACATTGAGAGCACACCAATCTAATGTATATGGGTCTCTAATTCTACTTAAGCTTAAAGCAATCTCTCTACACTCAAGTTACACACCCACAATTGAGTTATGGTAAAAATTTGATTGGTTCATTGATCCAAGCATAAGAGTAGATTGACCCTAATTAATTGGATAAGTTCTTAAAGAGTTTAATTGGTTCACCCACCGTTTGTTTACAAATTGCATTAACTCCGTAATCACCTCACATACTTTCACATCACTTTCTTGTTATTTGTTAGTTGATAATTTAGATTAATTGGTTGTTAATTTTAATTTGCCTTTTTAGTTGATAATTCTCAAATCAAACTTTTGAACTTTACTTTTCTACACTTATAGTATTTTACCTTGCATTTGATTAATACTAGCCTCAGATCTTTGTGGAATGATACTTGCTTATCATTATACTAGTCCTTGGACTTGTGAGCTTTGCTAGGTACTTTTTGAAAATATCTTTGACTTGCATAATTAAATGACAATCTAATGCCACTTCAACAAAATAGACTAGAGACTTCAGATTCTTAGCAAAGCATTTAAAATAAATCATCCACATTATTTACAAACCAAAAGCAAATGAATAATTGCGATAACTAAGTTCATGAAAATCTAATAGAAAATTAAATAAACTTTGTGGGATGTCGATCCATGCCTCACAAGATATTTCCTCTAGAGGCTTAGTACCTATACATAATTACTAGTAAACCGATAATGACTAGAATGAGAGTGACTTTCTTCAAAAGGTGAGCAACTGTTTATCAAAACACTCAATTTGTAGAACATAGTTTATAGGACAATGCCATAAACTCTCTGTTTTGAGCAAGTAGGATAGTGAAGTGAAAGTCTGAAGTGATTGACTATGAGTGGAATTCAGTTGCCATTTCCACTGTTCATCTTTCTAAACCTCACTGTGCGTGATAATTGTGTGGTTAAGGTTATTAAATGGCTCATTTGACCACGTTTCAGATTAACTCGTCGATGAGGTTGTCCAAGTAAAGCGTTGGGCTTGTTTTGACCTGGGTTTTTTGCTATCAAATAGACATATTAGGTCATGTGTTTGCACCTTCTTGACTATAGGCCTGACAGAAGAGCCGTAGGCCCATTTTTTGACCACCACAACCGTCCATCACTATGATGGACAATGAAGAACAAATTACAGAAATGTTTTTTTAAATGAAATTAAAAATTAAAATAAAAATGATCATATCTTCTTCAATAATTCATATCATTCAAAAATTTAAAAAAAAAATCAATTCCAAATCACAAATCAATCCTAAAAACAAAATCCACAAATCTCATTTAATAATTCATATCTTCTTCTTTCTTTTTTAATCAATTCCAAAAGAAAATCACAAATCAATAGTCCCAAAAATAAAATCCACAAATCTCATCCAACAATTCATATCATCTTCTTCAATCAATTCCAAAAATAGAAAAAAAGACAAAATAATCTGAAAAAAATCGAGATCCAAACACTCATCAATCAAAACCCTTTTCAATTTGTTTCCCAATTTTTTTTTCTTTTCAAAAAGTTGCTTCCATTTGCGATTAAACTCATCTCCATCGTAGACGAATTTTTCATTTGTGATGAAGCTCCATCGCGGATGGAGACTAATCACATACAGAGTGCATCACAGATGCAGTTCTCCATCTACGGTGAAGCTCTATCGCATATGAAGAACTCGTCTGCGATGAGTTTTCATCTAGGAGTCCATCGTAGATGAGTATCCATTTGTGATGGAGAGGCACTCCATCCATCGCAGATGGAGCGCTGCTCCATGTGAGATTTGCTCAATTTCAGATGGAGTTGGGAAGTGTCTAGATCTCTTCCAAAGTTTTCCAATGTTTTTCTTATTTGATCTCCACCGTACATCTCATATATGGACGGTTGAGATTTTAAACATATTTTAACTTTTTTATTCAACTTGTTTTTTTAATTTTTTAAAATAATCTTGAAATGAAGAAAGTACCCATAATTTTGATAGTGAAATATGATCAACATTTAAGTTTGACTAATGGCAGGGAATGTAAATGTCAATTAATGATAAAGTTGTTTCTGAGTATAAAAGGACAAACATGAGGGGAGTTTGGTGCAATTTGCTTGTTAATAAATTACTCTTTCAAAAATAAAATAAAATTATTAACAATACAATTACAAGACAAAAAAGGGAAAATCAATTTATAAACGAAATTAAAGAATTCATCAAGCCTTAAAAGATCCCTTTGCTTAGTTATTGAATTTCAAAAAGAATTCATCAAGCCGTAGTACTTGTCACTCGGCACGGGCACTTTATTTTGGTGAGTTATGTGAGCCATCTCCGAGTGTTGAGTCATAATAATCTTGTTCTTGTGTTCCCTTCCTTGGCAAATGGCGAGGAACTACGTGAGAGAGAACGTCCCTCTCTCTCGATTTGGCGTTTTGGTTGCGCAGCTAGAGTCCATAGTAGCCTCCTCATCCCAACAATCCCCTGATCCTCTCCTCTGTTTCGATCTCCTCTCCGATCTCATCTCTTCCATCGAAGAAGAACCCAAGGTCACTGGATCTTCACACTCTCTTTTTCGCTGTTTTCTTCTTCCCAATTTCTATTTCAATTCTTATATATGTTTATATTTTTGCACTAGACTTGATTTATAGTTTCAAATATTAGTTGGACATCTTAATTGGCCTCTATTGATCTGCATTACATTTTCAAATATTTAGTTTGATCTCTGTGTATTATGTTTGTTGACTTGCTTTGAAAGAAGATATGTTCTGGTGCTTCAGTTTATTAGGTATCCAACATGTTCGGTTCTGGTTATTATGGCTATGTTTGTTCTTGCTCATCTTTTTATTTGAACTAGTTTCCTGTTTCAGTTTTGATTTCAAAACGAATTGGTTATGTAAGTATATTTGGTTGGACTGAACACAGATCAATTTACTAAACGGGATTCTCTTATAGTTGATGAGTAACATAGTTTCTGGTTAATTAAATTGTTTGAAATTGAATTACCTGGAGTCCAGCCTGAAGAGTTGCTAACTTCTTCCGCCAATGGACAACGAAGAACATTTTGTATTGATTGCAGACCTCAGTTCCATAAAATATAAATACAATAAATTTACTGCTGAAGCTACATTTTTCAAATGCTGACAGAGTAATAGGTTAATTTATCTCCCATGCTTTCAATTTCTTTCTTAGCATTTGATTTTTACTTGATTCAGTTGTAAAATTTATGCTTTTTTTTTTGGAAACCGCATTGTTTTTATTTGATTTTGGAAATTGTTTGTCTTCTTTTAAAAATGTTATCTTGCTCTTTTACTCTGGTTATGTTTGAACACTTGATTAGGAAATTATGCTCTTGTGTCGATGGTAAAATTGACATTTTATTTGGAAAATATGGATTTCAGGAATCAATTTTGTTGTGGCAAAGAAAATGTGAGGATGCATTATACTCTCTGCTTATTCTGGGTGCTAGGCGACCTGTGCGTCATTTGGCTTCAGTAGCAATGGCGAGAATAATATATAAAGGAGACAGCATTTCAATATATTCAAGAGTGAGCAGTCTTCAAGGGTTCCTTTCTGATGGGAAGAGGAGCGAGCCTCAAAAAGTTGCTGGTTGGTTAAAAACATCACATCCTCTAGTTAGATTATCGGACATGATATCCTAATGTAGTAAAAGAGTTGAAAACTAAATATTCCCATCCTTTGTGTGATTGGCTTTGATGAAAAAAGTGGAACTTGTTGCTGGATATTTTTCTATAAAGAAATGTTTCTTTAAATTGTTGCTGGCTAGTTGATACCTTCTTTTTCGTTTTGAATTATAAGACATTTATTATTTGTTTAGGTAAAACAATTTAATATTGTTCATATTTTTGTAGAATTATGTTCTATATATATATCCATATCACTTTCATTTCTTTGGTATAAATGTAGTGTAGGATTTGCTATTAATACATGTTTGTTGTGCTCTTGCAGTTCATTGTCATGGCCATTTGTTTGCTTTACCATTTGTTGTGTACCTTTTGATTTGAATCTTTTTACTTTAGGTGCTGCACAATGCTTGGGAGAATTATATCTACATTTTGGGAGAAGAGTTACTTCGGGTTTGCTGGAAACAACTACAATTGCAACCAAACTTATGAAATTTCATGAGGTAGTTTCAAAGCTCTAGGAAGCAACCTTAACTATTTTGTTTGCTTTCTTTTAGAAAAAGGAATGGAAAAATTGAAGTGAGGGTTGAGGGAGAAAAGGTTCCCTTTTTGAATTATTTGAGTACATCTCAATCCAAAAAATTAAGCTGTTAGGAAAGTGCCTTAGGCCTAACAAAAGTATTAAAGCACTCTAACACACCCCTCATGTGCAAGAGTCAAGACTAATAGGCTTGCCACGTGGCCCAAACCCAAACACATAACAATTCCAAATAACAAATAACAACATATAATCACTCGTGGTAAAACTTGGCTTTGCTACCATGTTAGTAAGCGTTCAACAGAAAAACTTAAGCTGTTATGAAATAACCCAACAATAGTATTTAAGTACTCTAATAGATTGGATATGGTATTTGGATAGCAATATTTAGATTGCTTGGCGATTTTGTATTCCCTTTATATTTTGTATAGAAGCAAATAGACTTTTTTAACCTTTCATTTTTTAATTTGACGTGGAAAAATAAATCTCCTCCTAGAGTTTAGGCCTTGTAGTGGTTTGTGGCTTTCAAGGTGATTTTTTCATGTTGATTTCCATTGAGAGGCTTAAGGGTAGAGAGTATTATAGAAATCACTTGTTTATCGACATCATATTCTTATGTCTACAGTATCAATTGTTATATTTGTTTGGTTAACCAACAATTGTTATTGTTGTTTAACTTCGATTTTATTGCAAACTGCAGGAGTTTGTGAGACAAGAGGCTCTACTTTTACTTCAGAATGCTTTGGAGGGCTCCGGTGGTAGTGCTGCTTCATCAGCATATTCAGAGGCATTCCGTCTTATTACACGATTTGCCATTGGGGACAAATCATTTGTTGTTAGAATAGCTGCTGCACGTTGTCTGAAGGCTTTTGCCCACATCGGTGGCCCGGGACTAGGAGTTGGAGAGCTTGACAATTTATCGTCTCATTGTGTCAAGGCAGGTTTCTTTGTTATAATTTTCCCTAATTGCTTTTGTCTCATTGTTATAGATTTATTTGGAGTTGATAATAAACACTCACACATACACACCTGTCTCCATACTTCTGTAGGCCCTTGAGGATCCTATATCATCCGTTAGGGATGCATTTGCTGAAGCTTTAGGTTTGTTGCTTGCTCTTGGAATGAATCCTCAGGCACAGGTAAATATATGCAGTTGCCATGTAATTTCTGTATGATTATATGTATGTGTGTTCATGACACCATTTATTTCCTTATGATCTCATGGTTTGTCATCCTCACTAGGTTCAACCAAGGGGAAAAGGCCCTTCTCCTCCAGCAAGGAAACTAGAAGGTGGCTTGCAGAGGCATTTGGCTTTGCCCTTCACTAAAGGTGTTCTCTTGTTTAAATTACTAAGATTTTTAACCCATGAATGTGTGGCTGACTGGCTGGTCATAGTTTATTTTAATTGGAATGCACGCTTTAGACTATATAATTAATAATTAATAGTACAAAACTTTCTTAAGTGCTTGCTGTGTTCGCTGGAGAATTTACAATTAAATGTGGTAGTTAGTGACTTATGTGTCTTGGACAGGAGCAAACTGTTTTCAGTTTTGTGTTTATAGAAAGCGGAGTATCATCATGTATTTGTTTTAGGGTGTATGGTGTGGGCAGTGGTGATACATACACAACATGTTTGTGGTGAATCCTATATTTGAAGAAAATGAAGCAAGTGAAGGATTTATACATTGCAAATACCTTGTGACCATTGACTTAAGCTTTTGGTTTCATAGTGATGTTAAACTCATTCATATAGAGAGTCCTTGGAAAGGGGCTGCTTATGTATTTTGCTTCCACAGCCCGTGGTGTCTCTTCTGCTCAAAATAAGAGATACTCCTTTTCATGTGGCGATTCTTTTGTTAGATAATGACGTGAAAACGAGGAATGAGATATTCTCTACTGCCTTTGTTCTATATGTTAATACTGAATGCTGGAATTATTTTGAAATTGATCAAGATGTATCTATGGGATGATAATGAAATACTTGTTTTTTTCACGCTGTTGAAAAAGTAGGATCTTCATCATACCTTAGCCATGCTATATGTTCACCCGTAGACACATTTAAATATCGTGTTATCTGGTTGAAATGGAATTGAATAATTTTGGAAGATGTTCAGGAGGAAAATTTGATTGCTTATGAGACAAGTTTCACTTGCGAACACAAGTGTGTGTGCATATATGTACCAACAATGTACTGCAAAATTTGATAACAAAACTTTATTTTAATGGCCTCCTGAATTGCTGGTAAACTTTCACCTTCAACACCTAGTGTAGTGAATAATGACATGTGAGATGGCAGTGTCTCGACATACAAATTTGTATTTTGTCATGCGTTCCATTCTCTTGGTAAGTTTCAATATGATGTCATGCATAAACTTGAATTTGCTACATATTATCATCATGTTTGTTATTTGGAAGGTGCCGTTCCTACTTTCTCTCATCTTATTATCTCTCACAATTGGTTAATATTGCAGTGAATTGTTATCGGTCAAAGGATGTACGAATTGGCCTGACGTTATCCTGGGTATACTTCTTACAGGTAGATGCTGAAGATTATTTTCTCTCCATTTTTGCATTCTCCCATCGTCTCCCTCACTTTCTGTTTTCATTTGAGAGTCATTGATATGTAAATAGATGATAAATTAGCATTCCTCAGAGTACCAACTATTGCTTTAAAATTTTGCGGCTATGATGTGTGCATATTGCGATTAAAGTAAATTATTTTATGTTGGTTAAATAGCTTGAGATGAGATTAATGCTTACTAAGCTGGTTTGGCTGCATGCTTATTGCTTGTGAGATTTAAGTTTGTTTTTGCTCCCTTTATTTTGGCTTTGTGCATTACTTTCATTTTAACTGTTGCACTTTAACTTCATGAAATCTGATGTGCTGTTATGTTGCCTATTCTTTGGTTATTAATCTAGGTTTGAAATGCGCTTAACGACTAATTCTCTATACCTTGTTATTTGGACAGAATATCACCTACTCTTTATATTTTATTTTTCAGGCTACCTGTCTCAAATATATGCATCCAGATAACGAGCTTCAAGATTATGCTCTGCAGGTTATCGAAATGCTTCGTTTTGATAATCCTGTTGATGCCCATGCACTGGTATATACTTGACCACTCTGTAGCATTGGCTTGTTTATTTTACTTATTATTAATTGTTAGACAAAACTAGAAATTCTATTAATGTTAAAGGAATATATCTATATCTGTACAATTTTAAGTATTATCACCAAAAACCCCAAAATATATATAAATTTTACATGGAGCTCATTCCCAATTAAAATTGATGACAAAAAAAAAAAAGAAACAAAAAAGACGAAGCATGAAGGAGTCTCTCTCTCTCTCTCTCTCTCTCTCTCTCTCTCTCTCTCTCTCTCTCTAGGGAGACTAGATTGAAAGAGAACTTTATGGAATGTAATCTCAAGATCAGACCCAACGTGTTGTGAATTAGACATTATTTTTGTCATCCTAGATTGGGAGGAGTGTTTTGGAAAGGTGTAAGACAGGAAGCTTGAATTAGAACTATCCCATTTTCCTTCAGCCAGATCACAAATAATGGGTCATAAGCTTTTTCAAAATCAATTTTAAACAGGACACCCTCTCTTTTCTCATTTCTACACTCCTCAACCTGTCCCTTGGACAATAACAAGGTTTGTTTTGATGCTTTGGGATAAATTTGACAATGGGTTGAACTGATATTGCAGAATGTTTAAAGAGGCAAAATGATGGGATTTTAAATTCTTAAAACTGAATTCTTGTATAAACTGCACGTGCTTGTGGTGTTTCTACAAAATAAAATTCCTGACCAGTGCTTCTTTTGATATTTTGAAGGCATGTGTTCTTTATATCCTACGGGTTGGTGTAACTGATCAGATGACAGAACCTACTCAAAGGAGCTTTTTGGTTTTTCTTGGAAAGCAGGTTTGCTATTGTGATTCTAAATAGGTTCTCCAGTTGTTGTGTACTTATTATTGTGCTGACTCGTTTACTGAATCTATAATGAATCTAACATTTTTTGTGAAAACTTGCAGTTTCAATCTCCTGATGTCAGTGCAGCCATGAAAATTGCTTCCCTACGTATTCTGTCTTATACTTTAAAAACACTAGGAGAGGTGAGCCTAACTTTACTTATATGATCATTTTATTTGTCTGCACTCTAGCCATAGTTTTGTATAATGATAATTTACAAACAATTAAGTGATTATACTGCACATACGAGTTGTTAATAATTAAGTGATTATAGTTTACAAACACTTAAGGGGCAATCCCTTCCTCCTGGTATTCTATTTTGGTCAAACACATTTGTTTTTATGGTGGAATTAAAAAATTTGCTGTCCTATGGAATGAACAAATTCATATTTTGTTGTTATTCTTCTCCGTATAGGAGGTAATTTATAGAAGAAATACAATTAGGAGAGAATCAGGAAATCCTATAATTAAGCTAATTGATTCCTTAATCAAAACAGAAATCCTATACAATGTCAACTATACAATCTTCCTAATTTAATAAGAATATTCTAACACTCCCCCTCAAGTTGCTGCATAGATGTCACTCATGCCCAACTTGCTAATTGAGTCATGAAAGTTCCACTCATTAAGGGCCTTTGTAAGGATATCTGCAAGTTGATCCTTACTTGGTACATGCGGAAGCTCAATTACCTTTTCTTCTAACTTTTCTTTGACGAAGAATCGATCAGTCTCTACATGTTTGGTACGATAATGTTGGACAGGATTATTGGCAATCTGTACTGAAGCTTTATTATCACAATATATTTTCATGCTACCCTTTGGGTCAAATCCCAAATCACCTAATAAGTTCTTCAACCACAGTAATTCGGTAATTCCTTGGGCAATCCCTCAGAATTCTGCCTCAACACTAGATCGTGACACTACGGTCTGTTTCTTACTCCTCCAAGTGACTAAGTTACCTCCTACAAAGGTAAAGTAACCAGAAGTAGATCTCCGATCACTAGCATTCCCAGCCCAATCAGCATCCGTGTATCCCTTGGTATCTAGATGTTCATTTTTAGAAAACATTAATCCTCTCCTAGGCTCTCCTTTTAAGTATCTTAGAATCCGAAAGACTACATCCTTGTGACTCTCAGTGGGAGCGTGCATAAATTAGCTAACCACACTCACTGCATACGCAATATCAGGACAAGTATGCGATAAGTAGATAAGTTTACCAACAAGTCTCTAATATCTTTCTTTGTTTGCTGGGGTTTGATCAGGATGATCTGGACACTCACATAACTTGTGATTTTGATCTATAGGGGTATCTACTGGTTTGCTAGCAAGCATCCCAGTCTCTTTAAGTAGATCAAGAACATACTTTCTCTGACCGAGGAAAATCCCATGTTTTGATTGGGCTACCTCAATTCCCTGAAAGTACCTCAATAAACTCAGGTCTTTCATTTCGAATTCTGTGGCTAACTGTCTTTGGAGATTAGTCATCTCTAGAACATCGTTTCCTTGTAACCATTATATCGTCAACATAGACGATCAGTATAGTGATCTTATTACCCTTACGTTTGAAAAATAAGGTGTGATCGGAGTTACTCTGCTGATATCCGAATCTCCTTATGGAAGTACTAAATCGTCAGAACCAAGATCTAGGTGATTGTTTTAGTCCGTAGAGAGTCTTTTTCAATTTACAGACTTGGCCAGTTTGAGAATCAAAATCGGGGGAAGATCCATATAAACTTCTTCATTGAGTTCCCCATGTAGGAAACCATTCTTTACATCAAACTGTTTCAATGGTCGCTCCGGATTAGCTGCTAGTGAGAGAAGTACCCTAACGGTGTTTAACTTTGCCACTGGGGTGAATGTCTCCTGGTAGTCAACTCCGTAAGTCTGAATGTATCATTTGGCAACCAACCTGGCCCTGTACCTTTCAATCGAGCCATCTGCCTTGTGTTTGATGGTATAGACCCATCGACATCCAACAGCTTTCTCCCCTTTGGGTAGATCCACTATTTCCCAGGTATTATTTTTCTGTAAAGCTTTCATCTCTTCATCTATGGCACGGACCCATTTCTGGTCTGTCCATGCATCCTGCAATTTACCAGGATTAGGTACAGAGGATAATTGATGTGCAAAAGCTTTAAAGGTTTTAGATAGTCTGTGAGTTGAGGTGTAATCAGTAATAGAGTAAAGAGCCTTACTATCTACTGAAGGTTGCCCAGAGGTAAAACTAGGTGGTTTATGTTCTCGACTGGGATACCATCAGGAGACAAAATTTGGATCAGGATCTGTGTTTTTCTCACTAGACAAATCATTAGAGAAAGTGGAGGGTTCAAGAATTACCTCAGGAGCATTTTCAACCTTAGAGTTCAATTGACGAGCCGGTGTCAAGGAAGGAGGGGGTTATGTCGCTTGTATGGGAACTGACTCCCTCTGTTTCTCTTTCCCTTTATTCCGTTCTGGGAGATTATCAGGAATCTCATTTTCTTTTTCAGAAGATAGGCCTAGACCTATAGGAACAGTCAGGCTAATTAGTCCACTTTCTGCCTTGGGAGATTTCTTTTCATAGTTTGAGTTTCCCCCTTGAAGAGGAGTCTCTGGGGCAAAGTATGCCTTATTCTCCCAAAAAGTAACATCCTGGGAAACAAGCACCGTACGAGACGTTGAATGATAACACTTGTACCCTTTTTATGCGCTAGAATATCCTATAAAGACACACTTGAGGGCACGTGGGTCTAACTTTCCTCGATGAGGAGAATGGACGTGTATACCATACACCCAAAGACCCAGGGAGAATGTGTAAGGCAAAAGTAATATCACAGTAATTAGATAGGGACTGTAGTGGAGTTTGAAAAGACAGAACACTAGATGACATATGATTAATGAGATATGCAGTAGATAGTATGACATCACCCCAAAAAGACTTAGGCATATGCATTTCGAGTAGCAAAGATCGTGCAACCTCTAAAAGATGACGATTTTTACGTTCGGCTGTACCATTTTGTTGTGGGGTGTGTGCACAAGATGTTTGGTAGAGAATACCGTTATTGAAACAAAAAGTTTTAAAATTAAGATTTAGATATTCACCACTATTATCAGAGTGTAAAACTTGAATTTTCCTATGAAACTGCGTGTGGATCATGTGATAAATTTTTTGGAAAACCTCACATATATCACTTTTGTTTTTTAAAAGAAAAATCTATGTCATACGTGTGCAGTCATCAACAAATGTAACAAACCACCGCATACCAGATATAGACACAACATTAGGACTCTAGGCATTAGAATGAACAAGAGAGAATGGCATAGAGTTTTTATTATTATTACTAGAAGGAAAAATAGTGCGATGATGTTTGGACAACACACTTGTTTCACACTGTAGATTATTATGTCCAATAGCATTAAACAAAGAAGGAAATAAAAACTTAAGATATCCAAATGAACAATGACCAAAATGCCTATGCCAGAGATAGATGTTACTCTCTTTATCTCATTGAACTTGTACTACTCTATGGGGATGACTAGACTATTTTGAAGTTCCGTTAGCTGTAAAGTAGTACATCCCACCTCTTTCTCTACCAGTTCCAATCGTCTCCTTGGTTTTGATGTTCTGAAACACACAATAAGAAGGCCAAAAAGTGATGACACAGTTTATAGATTTAGTAATTTGATTGATAGATAGTAAATTGTTAGATAAAGTAGGCACATGTAAGACAGATGATAGGTGTAATGACGGATTTAGTGATATAGATCCAGTTCCATGAACGGGGGTGGGTGTACCATCAACATATGACACATTACATGTTTCTGTCGGACTACGATGACTAAAGTTTTGAGAGTTAAAAGTCATGTGGCCCGTTGCACCTGAGTCAATTATCCAAGTTCTATTACTAGAAATTGTAGAAACATTGAGAGCAGAGTGATATGTACTTGAGCCGGACAATTGAGTTTGAGAAACACATAGATTACCCTATGAGATAGAAGACGACTTGTTGGGCGTAGAAGGTTTTGAAGTAGTTCCAGTCTTTATAGGTCCCTTCTTCCTTTTCTCCAAGTACCACTCAAGATACCCATGTAATCTCTAATAAGTTTCTCGGGTATGATTCTTTTGCCCACAATGAGTACATTTTGTCCCCCTGAATTCCCCTTATTGATTAGAAGGGCAGAACTATCACTTACTTATGGTGGAGCTAGCATAGTGACTTGACACTGTGCTTCACGACGGACATAGGCAAATGCTTCTTCAACACCAGGAAACGAATCCATCCGTAAAACATCAGCTCGAACCTTGTCAAATTCAGGGTCTAATCCTGCAAGGAACATGTATACCCTTTGTTTCTCAATGCGATTATTAAGATGGATCACATCTGTAGCATCAGTCATATCATTAGGACAGCGGTGATCCAACTCTTGCCAGATTGTGTTCAGTTCCTCGTAGTATTCAGAAATAGGGCGCCCAGATTGCCGCATATGCAATGCTTTGCCGTTGAGTTCGTAGATGATAGACTGATCTGCACCGTCATAGTAAGTACGAGCAGCTACTTCCCAAATGGCCTGAGCTGTAGGTAGCCGGATAAACATCCCTATAATCTTGGGAGTCATAGATCCAAGTAGCTATCCTTGCACGAGAGCACTGTCTGCCAACCATCGTCTATAGGTGGAACTGGTGGTTACTGGTTTGGCACTTTCTCCTGTGAGAGAACCATATTTGTCTTTCCCAGCTATAAAGATCTTGACGAACTTAGACCACAGAGGATAGTTTGTTCCGTCCAGTTTAATCTCAATTTTTGAAGAGTTGTCATGAGAATAAACTGGAGGAAGTGGTGGAAGTGGTACCACGGGGCTAGGCGTATCAGATTTTTCTTCATTGAAATTTGTCATGGTAAGAGCAGCAGTGGAAGCAAAGAAGCACAATGAAGACAAAAGAAAAATACCAAACAGAAGGCAGAAGGTAGAGATATTTAATCTGACAAGCCAAGTAAAGCAGCGAGGTTGGATGCTCTGGTCCTGGCTATTCTGGCCAAGACGATGACAGAGATTGTCAAAACACTGGCGACGTGGGTCGATGTTGAAGGAAGAACTGACGTGGGTCGGGTTGGGTCGTGAAGAAACAGGTGTGAGCAGAGGTGACGTGGGTCGCTAGGTCAAGTAGGACGATCGCCGATGACGCATGTAGGTTGTTGTCAGAGGAGAAAACGCGACGCGGGTCGGGTTTGGTCGGGTCACGATGATATTGGTGAGTAGATGCAAGTCGTTGGGTCTGGTAGGGCTGAGGATGATCGTCGATAGGTCTGGCAAGGCTGAGGGCGATCGACGAGGTAAAACGCCGGTGATAGATATTCCGGTAAGATTCACCGGAAAAGACAATAGGTAACAGTCCTATTGCTTAGAAAAAAAAAACTTAGAGAAAAAAAAAATTTAGAAGAGTAGTAGAACCAGAACCCTAAACACCTGGTTTAGGCTAGGAGAAATACAATTAGGAAAGAATTAGGAAATCTTATAATTAAGCTAATTGATTCCTTAAGCTAATTGATTCCTTAATCAAAACAGAAATCCTATTCAATGTCAACTATACAATCTTCCTAATTTAATGAGAATATTCTAACATGGAATGACTCTGTTTTGGTCATTTATTTGGAAAAGAACAATAGGACTTATGAAAACTGCTTCGAACAAGATGCTTAAGGCTATGGATGGATTAAGGGGGAGAGAGAGTAGGAGGGATGGATGGATTAAGGGGGAGAGAGAGTAGGAGGGATGGAGAGGATAATATAAATCCTTCGTGTTGTTTGGTATTGAAAGATGGTTGAATGGATAGATTGGTATATAATTTATAAAATTACTATATTGCCCTTTAATAAATTGGAGGTTAATAAAAAATTGGAGGGCATTATTGTAATTTCCCTCCATTTTTTCCTCCCCTCTCTCATCCTCCATAATTGGAGGGATTGGTTTTGGTGGGCCCAAAGGGAGGAGAGCTCCCTCCTCTTCTCCTCTCCCCTCTCTTTTCTCTCCAACCAAACAAGGGATTGGAGCTCTCCTCCCATCCCTCTCCCTCCTACCCTCTCCCTCCCTCCATCTTTCCATCTTACCAAACAAAGCCTAAGTGGCTGTTTGGCGTCATTTTCAATTATTTTTTCGTTTTCGACAACAAAAAACTATTGAAAACTTGTTTGGTTAAGTGTTCTAAAAGTGTTTTCAAAAATAGAAATTTACTTCTTCAAAGTTATACATAATTGTTGAAAATAAAAAATTATTTTTTTTCATAATTTTTTTCGAATGAGTTTACAAAAAAAAACCAATGACTTTTCCCTTGAAGTAATTATTTTACTTAAATGCATAAGTAGTACCAAACATGTTCACATCGTTTTTATTTTTAGAAAAAAAATATTTTTAACAAATGATACTACAAAATCATTTTATTTTTGAAAAAACGTATTTTCAAAAACATTATTTTCATTTTTACTAATAGTCTTAAAAAATATCAAACGTAAGAATTTCATGAGATAAAGTTTGCTTTCTGGCATCCTTAGTTTGGGGTTAATTCTTTTCGCTTATTTATTCTAAACAACTGGGAAATGCCTATAACTGGAGTCTGTTTGTTTTCTTTACGTGTACCTTGGGGGTATGCCCTTCCATAGATATTTGCATTTTTGCTGATTTTTGCACGATGGTGAGGTTTCTTTCTTTTTTTCCTTTTTTCTTTGCTGCTAAGTGGATTTCTGATTAACCTCTCTTGTATATATTACCTTTCCCTTGCTTTTTTTTTTTTTTTTTTAATATTTTGTTTCCTAACCTAATAAAAGAATAATGAAAAAAGAAAAAAAAAAGAATTGAAAAAGAAGAACAGATTCTGGATAAACCCACTTGAAATGCACCTCTGGAAACAATTGCTTAACTTTTCGGCCGTCATACAACAAAGGAAAATATATTTTACATTTTCTTCATAGTTCTTGCACATAATCACTAAGAGAGGGATAAACAAGCATCAAGGTTTATCTTTGAATTATTTTACTTGTACTAATTCTACCATGAGTTATCAACCTTGCAAGAATTTTGATTTTACTAGGGAGCCCTGACTTCCAAATTAAATGGGTAGTCTAGAGAATAGTTGAGACTCATCATTGGCCCGCTATTTAAAGAAAGATTACAGGAAATACTCCATTAGGATCTTTAATCCATAGGATGATCAATGCTTTCCATACTATGTTAACGCATGATGCAGGAAGATGAAAAGAGGCTCATGTTTGGGAACCTCATTTGAATGACCTCCTCCGTGTTAACCTTCTCCATTGCCACAAACCAAGAAAAAAATTGAATTTTCAGAGGCACTTTAGCTTTCCAAATCAAGTTGAAACAAGTAACATTCCTCCACTTAAAGTAGGATTTACATGTAAATGATCCTGATGAATCTAGTCACCAAGTCCTTTTATCTTCTCACTGTTGATGGAAGGAGAAATTCTCGAGGGCATCCAGCATAGAGATAAAATCTTGGCAGTCTCTATCAGTCAATTGTCGTTTAAATTAAACTGCCAATGCAAATCGGAAGACACTGAAGAAGGAACCATTCTAGACTTTATAGATACATTATAAGCAAAAGTTAATATATAAAATCTAGATGGAAATATTGGAAGGGTATCTCCTCATACCATTTGTCTTCCAGAAATGAACCTACTCCATTCCTGACCTCCAAAGAGACATCGCCCAAGAAAGAAGGGTACTCTCTTGATATAGCTTTCCATAGGCTTCTAAAAGAACCGTTGCTCACCATGATAGAATCTCAACCATTGCAGTGAGCGATATTTACTCTTATTGACTGCATGCCATAAGGAGTTCCAAAGCCATTTGCATAAAAGAGCTCATTTCTTCTTCTCTACATTGCCAATGCCAAGTCCCCCTTTATCCTTAATATTAGACACCAAATTATTTCACTTTATACTTATTTTCTTCATCTTTGAATGAAGTTCTCTATTTCCTTTACTGTTTTTTCTTTCTAAACCACAGCCTTTTGGATCTAGTCTTCTGTGTATGCTCTCTCAAGTCAGGAACTAACATGGTTTGGAATGGGATGCCACCTTAGTGCTGAAACAATGTTAAAGAGGATAAGAAAACAAGTCTATGAAACAATCCTTTAGTATCCCCTTGCTTAGCCCAATCTACCTTCACCTTTTGTCTCCACAGGATCTCCTTTAAAGATCAAATCTTCCAGCTTGAGCTTTACCTCTCGTCTTTCAGCTCTTGAGTTATCATCCGGTTTCCAATCTTCTTCAATCTTGTCCAACTTCTTGATTCTAAACTCAAATGTTTTCTTATCCTCTTTAATATGGCTTGAGCTGTTGTGTAGGTAATCAAAATGTTCTTGAGTTTTTGTGCAGAGGAGCAAGTAAATTTATTATAATGTTTTTTGGTTCTTAACAAAAGGATTAAAAGCAATTATGGTATTACATGTACATGCATGTGTACGTTGAGTAGATTGCACAATTGATTAAGTTAGTTCATGATTTGTCCATTTGCAGGTTCCATCTGAATTTAAGGAAGTGTTTGATAACACCATGGTTGCAGCTGTATCACATTCTTCGCAGCTGGTAAGATTTTGACAGTGTTTCTCTTGCATTTGGATTATTTTCTGGTTGTTGGGAGGCTGCATTGGACTAGAATTTTTTATTTTATTTTTTATATACATATCTGCCTGTTACGTTCTGTTAGGACATGTTTTATATTCTAGGCTTTCAACTCTATATCTGGGGGCATTTCTTTTTGATACCTTTCTGTTTTTGTGGACAGTTTTTCTCTTCTGTGCACTTTTTTCATTTCAATTAGTATGACTAGCTTCTGTTATAACAAAAATGCTTTTCATCTTTTTGAAGGATTTCACATTTTTGCTTTTATGTTTATTTTTTAGAAATTGATCAAAACATTCTTTCATGACTTCTTTCGGGAAGACAACAAATCTAGGACCAGAATTGGCATGTAGTTGTAAATATAGTCTGGGTGGGGATTCCTGTCCACTGTTTCTTATAAATTGCTATATAAAATATTTAAGGTTCTGTATATTCATGAAGAGTAATGGTTCAGTTATAGTGTCAGGTTGGCGATCTTCTAGTAGGCATCATCTTATTGTTGTTATTTCATATTTGATTGTGTTAGCATATGCGATATTGCCATAGGCCCCATAGCACATATTCTCATATATATATTTGGTTATTGTTGAAACTAGAAAAGTAGAAATTATATTTCCTCGTCTCTTGGTAATTATTGATGTCCTCAATTCTTTAGGATTCTAATTGTTTGAATTTCCTTTTTTGGATTACAAGAAAACTATATAAATCAATATTTTTGTACTTCTCTTTTCATTAATCATCAAAATATTTCTCTCTTCAACATAGCATCAAAGACAGGTTTGATCTCAAAAACAACTTCCGTAAATTCTACCTTAAGTGTCTATAGCTAATTACCCTTATGTAATAAACTTCAACCATTACCTCTTGATTCGGAAAGCCAGACTGCGTCAAAAATGTCAATTTTGTGCTTGGGCTGTGACAGTTAGGAAGGTTGATGCCGGTGAGGTCACTTGAAGGAGATCCCCAAATATGTGCCTTTCACCATCTTCTTGCATTGTGTGTAAGGAAAATGAGGAAAATTTGGACTACCTTTTTCTCAATTGGGATATTGCTTTTGATCTTTGGTGTACTGGCAGTAGCTAAGATTTTTTGCAATGCTCCAGCTTCTAACGGTCAAGTGTTTTTAGTGATTTTGTGCTTTTGCTTAGGGAAATAGATCCATAATTATATGAAATATGCTGCCCATGCTTTGTTGCGTGTTATTTGAGTTTAATTCAGCTGTTGCTGTCCCACTTCATTTTTTTGGAAGGCTGATCAGTTGGACCTAAGCCTATCTGGTCTTAGTCATGCTTTATATGCAGTATATTTCAGCATTTCCTTATAAAATTAGGTCTTTAATGTCGTGACATTTTAATTTTTCTCACGTGGTTTCTTTTTCTGAGATTGTTGGTTTGGTAAATATGTACTTCAACTTCCAATTTATCTATAAAAATATAGTAAAAAAAAAATGGAATTGAAGGATTCATATGTGGGGTTACTGATGAAGGTAATAGTTTCTCGTCTCTGCTTTTTGAAAATTGGTCTACCTTTGACTTAGAAACTGAGACAGTATGCATGACAACTAACTTTATCTGTAATGCTTGGGATGCGTGAATGATCTCATAGCTCCTCATTTTTCCATATCTATTTTAGTATGGTTGTTCTGACTTTGTGTTTTTCATTGAGATAATTTTCTGTAACAGTGGAAATATTAATTTCAAAGTTATGGCTAGGTACGGGTTGAGGCTGCTTTAACATTGCGCGCATTGGCTGAAGTTGATCCAACCTGTGTTGGTGGGTTGATTTCGTATGGGGTGACCATTCTACATGCTTTGAGAGATAATGTTTCATTTGAAAAGGTAAAGTTAATTTTCTTAATATGAATTGTTATTCTTATGTTTTTCGTCTCTTAAACTGCCTTTTTGAATCTTTGATTTGAATTACACAAAGCTTGGCTTCTTTATGATTTTTATAAATAGATACCTTTTTAAGATTATAATATGCATTAGTAGTTATAGTTTTTGTAATGATTGAAACTGGAAGTATCTTGAAATTTGTCAAAGCTTTTATTTTATTTTCTATGTTTTAAAAATCATGATACATATGTTGAGGCAAAAAGACAAGACTGATGAAAAGTGTCATCTGAATGAAAAGATAAATTTCCTTCAAGTAGATAATGATTGATTGAACTAAGCAAGATGATGTGTGTGTGTGTGTGTTTTTTTCAATCCCAAAAACCAAAATTGGAAATAAAAATAAAAAGATTACACCTCCTATAACATAAATTAGACAAGCTAACCTTCTAGACTAATTAAGATGACTATGTAATGTGAAAAAGTTCCAAAACGATTTTTTTCACTAAAATTTAAAAACAAAAATAGGTGCTTGAGCTTCAAAAATCACCGTAGCTCATTGACATCGTTTGAATTTAATATCCCCAAAAAGTCCATATGAAAGTGTCGACTTGCAAAAAGATGACGTGTGTTATGAGGAAATCTTTTTCTTGTTGATTTAAGAAGTTTTTTCCTTTTATATTAGGGATTATTCTTAGTTTGGTTTCTTAAAAAAAAGAACTTATTCATACATCATCAAGTCTTGTACAAACGATCCAATTCATATAAGAGTTGGATAACAAAAGTTTCTAAATAATTGTTCACATTCTCCTATTAATCAAGGTTCTGATGTTTCTTAGAAACAAATGTTTTCTTCATTTATTGTTGAGATTCTATAAAGATTCTTTTAGGTGAAACTCATAGGGGACACTAGTAAGACTTTTGAGTTTTTATTTATTTTTTTAAATCTTATTCTCGTTCTTCATCTTTTCTTTAATTGTTGGGATATTATTAAAAAAACCCCTTTAGTTAAAAAAATTAATTAAACAAAGAATTTTTTATTTTTTATTTTTAAAAAGAGAGATGAATGTTTTTAAAAAACCCCCACCGGACCCAGAAACCAAACCTGCCACCCTCGATCACCCATCCTCCAGCCACCCCACCAAACATAACCGAACCCAGAAACCAAACCCACCATCGAACCCAAAAACTAAACCCAATCACGCTTGATCACCCAGCCTCCAGTCACCCCACCAAACGCCCAAACCCATCCAGCTACCAAACACCCAACAACCAAACACCAAACACCCAACAACCAAACACCACCGGTGATCCTTTTTTCTATATTTTTTTCTTCAACACAAACAACACAAATTTTCAAAAAAAAAAAACACAAACAACGCAAACCGGAGATAAGATGGGGGGAGAAGAGAGAGATATGCAGATAAAGAGAGAGAATTGGAGGAGAGAGAAGATGAGAAGTTTTTTTTTAGGTGATTTTTTTTAAATATTAGTTTTTATTAAATGATTTTCTTATTTAATTTATTAATATATATTCACTTTACCTTGTGCAGTACTGCATTTACCATTATACCCTTTCTAACCTAACAAATATTCAATTTTTTAACCGAACAGTAAAGGTTGGGGGGTATATTGACAATGTATATTGACCATAAATGAAACTAGAGGGTGCAAAAGGACTAATATGTTAAACATGAAGTTTTTATTTTATTTTATTTATTGTTTTAAATATCCCTCAACTGTTTAAATATTTTCTTTAATCTCATCTATTTCATCCTAAAATACTGATTTCACAAATCCAATTTAACCTTTTTTTCTAAACAAAAACAAGAAAACTTCATTAGACAAAAAGCATATACAAAGAAAAGGAGGATAGCCAGCCCTAGCTTACAAAAACGCCAACGCCAGCTGCAAAAGAAAACACGAAGCCTTAAAGACAGGCCTATCCAAAAAGTCCTCACAAAAAGAATAAAGGAACCCCTCAATCAGCATGCAGCCACCTCCCAATTAATGTTTATAAAGAAGAAAGGAATATTTTTGAACTTTGTTGTTGCAGAAGCCCAAAGAGATGCCAAAATATGGATTTGTCACACAAGATGTGAACCTTCTCCCCTTTATCATCTTTAAAGATTCTTCTATATCATTCAACACCATGAATACCATAGTTACTCTTTGCCTTTCAAGAATTGCAGAATATTCTACCTCTTGCTTACATAAAATAGCTGTAGATATAACATTTATGGATTGTCCTATATCATGTTTTTTCTTTTCTGTTATGCTTGTTATTGAACTAACCATGATTATAAATATTGTTCTTGTGAAATATGTTACAGATGATTTGATTTGCATTTCTTGCAGCTGTAATTGTTCTTTATCATGTGCATTCTAGTTGGTAAATTCATTTATTAATGGGTTTTTTATTTGTTGTTCTATAGGGAAGCAATTTGAAAGTTGAGCTCGATTTATTGCATGGGCAGGCTACAGTTTTGGCTGCTTTAGTTTCCATTTCGCCAAGATTACCTCTTGGTTATCCAGCTAGGTAATAGTCATTTTCTATGATATACGTCCAGTACTTTACTTAAGTTGGTACTTTGCTTAAGTTCTAATTTATGCTCATCTGGAGCTCGTGAAGAACATCACTTGTTTTTCCTTCCCCTCGCGAGTTCTGCTACATTGTGAAGTTCCGAGTCACCGTGAATAATTTGTTCTTTGTTTCGTTTCCGTTATTTCTCCTATTCTGCATGAGCAATGGCTCTTCTTCATCCTAACATAGTTGAGTTCTAGTTATAGGAAATTTTGCACAATGTCTCTCTGCTATTGAATATTCTTTAGTTACTTTGATCAAATAAGTTACGTATCAAATAACTTTGAGGCTTGAGCATATAACATGTGACCTAGAACCAAAAAATGGTTGTAGATCTGTTTATTCGCCTAAAACTAAATAATCGGTGTGAGATAAGTTAAAAGTTTTATTTCATATAAAAAAATAAAAAAGGAAATAAACTGAAAAAGAAAAAGCTCAAGTTCAAAATTTTTGGTCTTTGACTTATTAGATTACTATTATTATTGTTTTGTTAAGTAACAAATATAATTAAATCATTGATCAAGCTGAGTTAAAAAAAAACTGGACCAGGAGTCCACAAAATTACATCAAACTATAGAAATATTAATTTTAACACCACAATATAGTTATCTAACAACTTGATTTTATAAAATGAAAAAGGATTCAATGATTTTCTTGTAATTTGGAGTTGGTGGTTGAGAATGGTGACTGGATTCGTTTTTGGGAGACTAGTTGGATTGATTCTACACCCTTATGCTTGATGTTTAGATGATTATATAAGCTTTGCTTCTTGCAACGCCTTTCAATTCAAATTTTTTGCAACGCGCTTCATTTCAAAATAGGTTGGAAGTGTCTTTCTTCGCTACGCTCATTGTTGGATGGTGAGTATTTCAATTTGGAAGGCAAAGATAGGTCATAAGAGGGTCCTGTCTAAGGATTCTAATAGGTATTTTCTCGCAAATCCTTTGAGTGGGTATTGAATGATGAGTCTCACCTATTGTTTGAACCTATTCTTGTAATTTGGAAGTCAAAGGCTCCTAAAAAAATCAAATTTCCGGTATGGTTGATGGCGCATGGAAAAATAAATCCTTATGACATTATTCAAAAGAGATCTTAATTCTTGTCTTCTTCCCTCTTGGCGTGTCATGTTCAAGAATTTTGAAGAAAATTTGAATAATCTTTCTCCATTGCTCTGTGAGTGTAAAGCTATGAAACAAGTTATTTTCGGTGGTAGGTTTGAAGTGGGGTGCTCCTCAGTTCGTGGTTTCCTTATGTTTGGAGAAATTTAATATTTTTAGGGAGGAAAGAAAGCTATGGTCCTTTGGTATTGTGGAATATTTTCTATTTTAATGCTCAATTAGATTTGCTAAGTTTGATAAAGAGGGTGTGAATTGCATAATACATAGTTGTTAGAGGCGCGCCTAGGCGCCTGGTGCCTTAAGACAAGCGCATTATTAAGACAACGACTTCGATGGGGTGTGCCTCTATCTTGTCTTGGCGCCAGGCATTTCCAAGGCTTGCCTTTCATAAAGACGCCAATTTTTATTTATATATTTAAAAAAAAAATTTAAAATACAAGTTCTTTACGAAGTTTTATTTGGTTTAACATAAAATTTATTCAATAAAATAGGAAATTAAACTGGTTCAAGCTTCACAAGCCAACATGAAGATGCATTGATGATATAATGAAGTTGGTTTTGTTTGAGTTGGGGATAGCTAGTGCCTAGAAACTAATTAGAACATCTTTGGTTTTTTTTTTTTTTATTCCTTTTATTGTGTTTGCAACTTTAAGTCTTTGTTGTTAATATGATGATTGCATGTTAATTGCTTTGTGAATTATGACATGTATTTGATTGTTTGTAAAGTTCAAAACCTTACATTTAGTTTAGTAACTTGAAATTTATAGGATTAATAAGTTCAATACAATTTTTATGAATTATTCCCATTGGAAATTTCATAAAAAGCTATTACGCACCTTTTTTGTAAAAAGGTACGCCTCGCTTCAACCATGCGTGCGCCTCGAGCACCAGGGGACCCTCGCGCCTTGCGCCTTGCGCCTTGCGCCTTTAATAAGTATAATAACTATGAGTCTATGATAATAGGTGTCATACGGTAACAGCTTGGCCTTGCGAAATTGTTAATTAAGTTGCATTAGACAGTGGGGAATGGGACCTTCTGGGAAATTACCATCAATTTATAATCTCATCCCACTTGGGTTACCATGTGTAATCAGGGGTTGCCTAGGCTACCATGTGAAATCTTTGGGCAGCGATCTCTTATTTGTTGGTAGTTTCCCTTTGCCCGTTTCTTTTCAAATGCTTTATTTTTTATTTGAACTTTCAGTCAATAGATGCTTTATTTTTCTATTTTAATCGTAATAAGACGAAAATATGGTTTTAGGCTAAATTTAGCACATGAAAGAAAATAATGCTTATGGATATGCTTGAGTTTTAGTCCTTGTTACTTATTCCATTACAATTTTTTTCCCTAGGATTTCATTACTATTATTATTTTTTTATGCAATCAATAAATCTTGTACTTCTTCATGTATTGCCTTCTATCTTTTCCTAAGCTGTACTATCATTGTGTTGTTGCACTCAGATTACCTAAATTGGTACTTGAAGTTTCAAAGAAGATGCTAACTGAATCAAGTAAGAACGCTATGGTTGCAACAGTTGAAAAGGAAGCTGGTTGGTTACTTTTATCATCTCTATTAGCTTCCATGCCGAAGGAGGTACATATCATTTCAATATTTTAGTTTTGGTATTTGCATTATATGTTTATTATGGTGTTATTTTTGATGGATGTAGGAGCTTGAAGACCAAGTCTTTGATATCCTTTCCTTGTGGGCAACCCTTTTTAGTGGAAATGTTGAACATGTAATCAAACAAAATGGAGATTTAGCATCTGGGGTTTGGTAAGCCAGTATATTAATATGTTTCTTTTAAATTGGTTTGTGCTATTCAAGTTTTGCTCCTAACAATAAGTTTATATTGATTTATGCTGTATTGCTGTTACTCACTATTGAAAAGTATACCCTTCTTTTTGTTGTGCTATTTGGTAGAATTTTAGGAATTAAATCATGAGTTCTGGCATGTCTTGTAAGTTGTAACACACCATAGTTTTATGACTGAACCATGATTTACTGGGAGATCCGAAAATATCTTAAAACAAGTTCATATTATTGACAATAATTATAATGTTTTTTGTTAGTTTTGCTACCAAACAATATGGTTACTGGATGGTTCTTAGACAAATGTGGTGTTGTTGTTTATTTTATTTTATTTTTAATTTCTAACTTATTTTCTTAGAAACCTTTGAATTTTTCTTTGAACTCCTGGATTAGAATCTAAAGAGAATTAATTGCTTAGTAGTTATGCAGGTTCTATATAGTAGCATGGCTTTTTTTTTTTCCAATTTAACAAAAGAATTTCAGTAATGTGAAATTTTTACATATTGTACAAAATGACCATGAAACAAGAATATCATGGAGATGGATATCATATGCAAAGGTATTTGAACAGCTTTACAATCTAATCAGTATATAAGTATATTTAACAAATGTTTTCAAAAAAAAGAACCACCAAAAGATCGTAAGTTAAATGGTCCTCAGTTTTGGGGGATATAAAAGAATGAAGTATCTTTAGTTTTGATTCTTTCGAGACAGAGATTGCAGTGAAATTAGAAATTGCACTTGATCCCAAATAAATGCACTCTTCCTCATCCCTATGAGCTTAAAATTTTTTATTGCTCATTTCCTGCTAAATTACCCAAAACAAATTGCCGGAAACCATATTTCTCCAAGGGTCGCAGTTTCTCCTTTTTCAGAGGCTGGAAAATCTTCTCCTAGCAGATAGCTATGGGAGACAGGAGACCTGATGCAGTTTTGTTGCCTTGACTCTCATGCTACAAACTATAAGCTGCTTTACTATGAATGTAGAGATGAAATGTTATTTCCTTATTTACAAAAAAATGATAGGCTTAAACAATGGTTTTTTAGCCTGAATCATGTCGGCAACTTCAAGTCTGCCATGGGCTGCTGCTACTAAGCCATAATTTTAACTTTCATGGGTGCACAAGCTTTTCAAATCAAGTGGGCTGACCTAAAATCATTATGGCTATTGTCCTTTATCAACTGTAAGAAGAAAGAGTTTCAACATAAGCTGCCTTTAGTGTTGAGATTGCATTCCTTTTACCTCTCTCATCTTGTTGAACCAGATATTGTCTGACGTAACCGAAAGAGACCTTAAACTTGTTAGTGTATCATTCATTGAAATTCCTTCTAAAAATTCCTAGTCCAATTCAATTTATTTTAGATAAAGAGAAGACCATCACAGTCTTGGTTACGGCATTAAGGTGCACAAAAGGTCCATATAAATGTGAGCGTAGCTTACCATAGAGAGTGTCCTCAATCCAAGTATCACCCCAAAACAGATTCTTTCTCCTATACCCATTTCCAATCCAATATGAGGAGTGAGGAATAAATTTAAGAAGTAGAATTCCAGTTTCCAGGGCAACCATTCGCTTCATTGGAGTCCAGATTGGAATCCCATCTGTTGCTTTGGTTGCCTATTTATGAAATAAATCTGTTATGTATTTATGTTCTGCTATATCCTTACTTGTTTTTGTAAATTAGAGTACTATGGTTTGTTAGCTTACAATCTGGGATAAATTTAAGAAGTAGAATTCCAGGGCATCCATTTGAACCATTGGAGTCCAGATTGGAATCCCACCCGTTGCTTTGGATGCCTATTTATGAAATAAATCTGTTATGTATTTATGTTCTGTTATATCCTGGTTTTTGTAAATTATAGTATTATGATTTGTTAGCTTACAATCTGATATGCTTATTTAAGAACTTGCGAGTTCATTCGTTAAGGTTGTCATGACAATTTCTTTCTTTGAGTGATTTCTTTTTGCCAATGATCCTTTTTTCCTATTATGTTTTTCTTTACTCTGTTTATTACACTTTTGTATCATTATTTGTGTACTTTATTATTAATCACTTCTGTAGTAGATGTACCAGTTTTGATGTTGCCAAGACTGAAATTTTATATTGAGTTTTCTTTTTTGGTAGTGTATTGTCTGCTGCAGTTGATGCACTTACGTCATTTGTAAGATGCTTTATTTCTCCTAGTGCTGGAAACAATGGGGTTCTACTTCAACCAGTGATGGTATATCTTAGTAGGTATATTAACTATTACATAACCCTCATTTTCCCTTTATTTTGGTACTATGTTTCTGTTCTGTTGCTTTTTGGTATATGATCTGTAATAAGTTCTTACGATAAGCCATCTCTGTTTTTCTTCTGTTTTTTTTATTTTTTATTTTTTTTTATTTTTCCCTGTTTTCCTTTCTTTTTGATCTTGCGTGCTTCTTTTGATCTTTCCTGCCTCTCTATTTTGTTGTTCATTTCTTTCTATTCTTTGATTTAATCTTTGATTTAATCTTTGATTTTACCTGTTTATATATGTTGAGAGAGTACGATTAGTCAATGAGGAGAGAAAAACGATGCAAACATTATGTCAGAGATTTCAGGATTGAGCATAAGGTCTTTACTCTGGAAATTGATGGGCAATCTAGAGAAATTGTAATCAAGATCACAAAAAGATATATACAGAGAAGTTATGATATGAAGATGGGGGTGGAATGAATACTTGGGAATTGCTTGTTAAAAGCTGGTAAAGATTTTTTTTTTTGAGCCAAAATTGTTTGTATTAGATTTAGAAGCTGGTAAATATATTAGTGAAAGGAAATTCTTTTGAATTTGTAGATTTGGCAATTATCAAAATGTGGATAGATAGATTTCAGAACAATAGAGGAACTTTCATGAAAATCTCCTTAACTGAAGGTAAGAAAGGTTCGAAGAACATTATTATTCCCACCTGTTAAATGTAAGGGATGGAGGAACATGTCAATGATGACACTTAGAATTTTCTCTTCAAACAGAAACTTGTATGGAGTTGAAACAAAGGATGATGAGAAGGTGGAGTGGGTGGAAAGAAGCAGAGGAGGTCTGCAAAAGGTGGGAGGAATTCCGAAGCCTGTAGAGATGGGAGGAACAGTTGTGGTTTGCCCAGGAAGGGAGGACATGATTATTGGAGTTCGATCCAGAGAGCTCTGTTAGTTCCTGATTGAATTTAATGCCTTTCTAGCAGTCTTTTTTTTTTGGTCAAAATGCGAACGAGGCTGTTAGGTTTGGAAACCAACGAAGGTGCTTTTTATAGGGCCCTTTTACTTTTGCTTTGCAAAGATGGAAACCAGATATTAGTAGCTTTAATGAGTTGATTGCTTTCGGTTTTGGATGGATTGCTATCGATGGTTTTATTTATAGGACGAGGAAACATTTTGCAAAATTGCAGAATGTGTGGGGGTCTCATTGAAATTGACAAAGGAAGTATGTACAAGGACCCTATATCAAGATCTACTTCTATTTTAGTTATAGTTCAAGATCTAATAGTGGGTACTAGAGGATACATGAAATTGACTGTGATAGGTTCAAGAGATAAATAAAAATAGTCTACTAATTATTATAACAATAGATAAAAAAATTATAAACAATAAATAAAAATGACCATTTAAAAATAATTATTAAAAAATTTCAAATTAAAGTCGTAAATAATAACAATAGATTTATATAAATTAAATGTTGGGATATAGATGTCTTTATGTTAAATTAACGAAGATAATTTGATATTTTAAAAATTTCTTAAATCTTATATCAGATTATTTCATAATCACATAATCACTTTCGAGAAGTAACCCCCACTTCTTGAAAATGCTGTCAAATAAACTTAGATTATTAAATAATCACTTTTGGAAGTTTTACCAAACATCTTTTTCATATCAAAATTATTAAATAATCTGATTTTAACTTCTCAAAAGCAATACCAAACTGGCCCGAAGAGTGGGTGGCTGTTTAAACACCATTCCCTAGAAAATGGTGTTTTCTGATTAATTTGAATGATTATTTAGCTTCTCTATGGCATCTACTTCTGAAGAATTTAGAGATAATTCTTTATTTTTCATCATGCATGATTGGAAGGATGTTGTTGATTGATTGAATTTCTTGTATCTTTGATTTTTGTTCACTTTATTGTTATGGTGGATTACTGGTTCACTTTTGTACTTATTTTCTTTATCCTCCACTAAAGTTTCCTGTTTAGTTTATTTTTAAAAAATAAGTTCTAACTGGTATATAATGGAAAGCAGGGCTTTGTCCTACATATCACTGGTAGCAGCTAAAGAAATACCAAATATCAAGCCTGCAATCAATATATTCTTTATTAGAACGTTGACAGCTTATCAGTCCCTCCCTGATCCCATGGCATATAAAAGTGACCATCCCCAGCTTATCCAATTATGCACTATTCCGTATAGGTAATGATAGTTATACACATTTTGATTCCATTTGTTTGTTTAATATTTTAATCACTTTATTTATGGGTTAATGTACAAGAATTTTCCTTATTGGTTTGAAGTTCGCCATTCAGTTATTTCATGATTGAGATTTACTATTTCTTCCTTCATACTTGTTTAATATAAAAGGGATGCTTCTGGATGTGAAGAAAGCTCATGCTTGAGGTTGCTGTTAGATAAAAGAGATGCATGGGTGGGACCCTGGATTCCTGGCAGGTGTTTGGCTTTCCATTTCAAGTTATTTATGACTTTGTCATCACATTGTTATGTCTACTAATTTTTGTTTTTAAGCTTTTATATTTGTATTTTACAGTCTTGATGATGTTGCATGTACAACCATTATCATGTCTTGTAATTTTTGTTGGTTAAGCTATGATGTTTGCATTGTCACTTTCATAAGAAACATCGAAGGGGATTTTTTTCTGATTAATTTTCTTCATTGCGTTCATTCAGGGATTGGTTTGAGGACGAACTTCGTGCTTTTCAAGGTGGGAAAGATGGTCTCATGCCTTGTGTATGGGAGAATGACGTTTTTAGTTTTCCTCAGGTAATCAATATTCTCTCTCATTAGATTTATCTATCAAGCTAGTTGGGCTGCTCTGCAATCACTTGTAAAGTTATCTTTTCAAGGTTGTTAACAGACTACCAGACCCAAAAGTTTAAGGGGTTTTGTGGGTTTATCTAGATCCTCCATCCATTTTAATTCTTGTTTTATCCAAAATTAAAAAAATATCCTTAGGTCCTTCTGCTAATCAATATCGTCCTTGCATTTTAAAATCCAAACCTTCAATTTTTCAGTTGTTGAATGCATTTAATGGATGTGGTTTGTTTGTCATTTTGCTTTTGATACAATGTTCTATGCAGAACATGACTAAAAGAAAAACAAATGCCATTTTCAAATGTATCATCTAATGGTTAAAAATTAAGGCATTGATTCTAAAACATTTTGACTGTGCTAACCTGTTAATTTCTATACAATTCATAATTTTGCATTTGTTGCTCATCGCCATCGAAAACATTGTGACCGTTAAAACAACCACTACATTAACCAATTTCGTTATTATTACAACACCATTATTGCCGCTACCACCACCAATACTATGAGTATAGAAACCTTATAGAAACCATCAAAAGCTTATAGAAAAACCCAACTACTACCACTATAGCTGTCATCACCACCCAACTACTATCTCAACTATTATTAACATCGTCACCAGAACCATTACTAGGCTCTTGCTATCAGCATCACCATTCACCACCATAACCATTATTATCATCACCTTAAGCACTTTATCTACTATGTTGTTACAATTACTACCACTATCTCAACTGTTGCTAGCATCATTACCACTATTAGCACCACTACCATTATAATCACTACTATTGTTTCCTCAAGACACCATTACCATCTACTATACTATCACCTCTAGTACCCACTATTACTATCACAGTCAGTACCTACGCATGGTTTGGGAATATTACAGTTCGATCCTGTATCCTTTCCGGCCCACCGAATGGGCCCTGATGGGTAACTCCTCCAATACATGTCACTTTATATATCCATTTGTTCTGGCCGTTGAGGCGGTTTGGCCAACATTGTTGTTTTGGTTGAAATCTCTCTCATGATCTCTTCTAGTGTTTTGACTTTTATGCAGCTTCTTTGAGGATTTCATCTACGTTTTGATCTAATTATGCTAAATGAAATGAGTGCAAAAGGAACAATGATAGTAATGGAAGATTCTATTTAATTTTTTGTTTGTTTGAGTACCTTGAATTAAATGGATAACTATCATGGCACCTTTCAGTTGGGGGGTTGGTGGCGGATAAGAGGATTTTTGTTGGGTTAGAATCCTGGCCATGCTCAGAATAAAAAGGAAAAAAAAAATAGAGGGAGAAATGGAAGAATGCTGCTCACCTTTGTAATATTGAGAGTTAAAATTCTAGATGTTTTATTTTCATTAGCATTCAACGGCCATTGCAATATTTAGGTAGATGAATTTTTGTATTGGAATATGGTACCTCTTACACAACGTTGAATGATAATGTAAGAAAACGTCTAGATTTTCAATTCTCTCTTATTATATTATGTATAAAGCAATGAACTTTGTGCATTTATTATTATTATTATTATTTTCTTTTTTAACACAGTGAAGGCTATTGAGTTTTCTGAAAAGTGGATAATTAATAGTAATCTGAAGTAGGCAGTTATCTGGCATAGGTTTTCCGCATGTCTATATTTTTTGCTTAAATATTTTTGTTTTATGTCTAGCATTTTATGGTTGTATTTTTGTGTTCCACTATCTGACGGATTATCTTTATCTTGAAGCCGGAGACAATAAACAAAACATTGATGAACCAGATGCTTCTCTGCTTTGGAATCATGTTTGCTTCTCAGGCAAGGGATAATTCTAATTGTTGTTTGTTTATATTGTTTTATTATAAACTATTGAGGTTCAGATGTAATTAACTTAAACCGTACATGTCACATCCCAGGATAGTAGTGGGATGCTGTCGCTTCTTGGAATGATCGAGCAGTGTCTGAAATCAGGAAAAAAGCAATCATGGCATGCAGCCAGTGTAACCAATATATGCGTGGGATTACTTGCTGGGTTGAAGGTGCTTTCTACCTTATTTGATACACCTGAAAGATTACTGTGTGGCTTTTATTGTCCATGACTTGGTTCTCTTCCTCAGGCTTTGGTTACAATACGTCCTCAACCTTTGGGACTAGAGATAATACATTTGGCCCAGGCTATTTTTCTGGTACGCATTTGTAACTAGAAAGCTATCATAATTATATTATCAATGAAAAGTTTATTTACAAATTTTTGAAAGAAAGATTGATGGCTTCTGGGATTGTGTTTGTTGTTAGAGGGTTTAAATACTATTGTTGGGCTTTTTCCTATCGGCTTAAACTTTTGGGTTTGTTGGTTACTAACATGGTGGTCTGTTGAATTTGTTATTTGTTATTTGAATTTGTTTGAATATGTGTTTGGGTTCCAAGCCATTTGGTCTTGCACATGAGGGGGTGTGTTAGAGGGTTCAAATACTATTGTTGGGCCATTTCCTATCAGTTTAAGCTTTTGGGTATGTTGGTTACTAACATTTGTCACTTTGCTTCCTTATGGGCTGCATCTCCAAAGAATTTATATATATATATATATATATATATATTATTATTATTAAGTGCAGGATCCCGCAAGAATTTTTCGTGCGGGATCAGAAAGTGATTATATTCATTCATTTGACTTGGGAGGGAGTTGTGGGATCATTTCGTTCCTTTTGGAATTTCTCTTGTTTTGTTGTTTTGGTGATGTCCTAGATGTCTCATTTTGATAACGCTGGTAGACTGTTTGTTCACTCTTGTATAGAGGAGGCTGTTGCTAGAATCACTGCTTCTTGCAGCATAATTGTGTTTGTTTCCTTGAAACAAAAATGTTTATCTACAATTTGATATCTATTTTCATAATTCTATTGTCATAATTTTGTAGAGTATTCTTGCCGAAGGAGACATTTGCGCATCGCAACGTAGGGCTTCATCAGAAGGTCTCGGTCTATTAGCTCGCCTTGGAAATGATATTTCTACAGCAAGAATGGTCAGTTACATATTATGATGTTTATGCAGTTGTTTATTTTATATAACCTTGCACATGTATAAATTTTCGTACTTAAATTTATTTATGTGTTTGTTTTGTGTTTTTAATTTTCAAATGTATACAATGTGTGGTCATGTTCTGTATTTGACAACCCATTTCCATGTCAAATAATGACAGTTGAATAGTTGATATTACAGTGCAGTAGTTAGTATGTTTCTTATTTCTACAATGGTGTGTTTAATTGTACATAATTGAATATTTGGAAATGGAATATATGGGAATTGGAAGTGACATAGCTGATTTATTTTTTATTTTTTGATTTTTTCTAAAGAAGACAGCTCCAATTCCAATTTCGTGACCGACTTCTTTGCTGCCCGTTGCACAGCTTAATTGTTCATTATACTCTAAGAAGCTATGGGTCATATTGATATTGATGTAGTTTTTAAAATAATCACTGATATTGTGCTGAAATAATAATCGGTTGTCAAGTTAATTAGGCAAATGTTGGTTGATTACATTTTTAAACTATCGTGAGCCTCAAAAGCTGTGTGCATATGTTGGGTAATTGAATTCCTAAGTGCTATAGCTATGTTTATTGATTAAAATAGACATGATATTAGAGTGTATCTACTTTTTTTATTATTCAAATTTCAAACCGTATTAATATTTGATAATTATATTTTATTAAAAGTAGCTATAATATGTATTTGAGGAGGCTGGCCTCCTATTTCGTAGTAAGTCCTTACTTAAAAAAAATGTATATTTAATTTTTGGTAAAATAATTGTGTTTTAGTTTTTAGAGAAATGAGGATAAAAGTATCTACATGTTAAATATATAAGGGCAATATTCACAATTTAAAAGGCTGTTATAGATTATCTTGTAATCAGTTTGGAAAAGTAACTCCTTACCTGCTTCTCAAAATTTTTGTACAAAAGCTAAAATAATTTAATAATCACTTTTGAGTACTATACTAAACACCTTTTTTGTCAAGATTGTGGAAAAAACTAAAATCTGCCATCCAAAAGCAATATCAAACTGGTCCTATATACGTTTTTTAACAGGTTGAATAGTTGTATACTTGTATTTGTCGGATATGTAATGTTCCTAACATCTCTTTCTAATTTCCAATTAGTGTTCAGTTTTAAATATTGTCTTTCTTTCTCTTGCCAATTGCTATTTGTTTGTGATAAGCAGACCAGAGGGCTGCTTGGCGATCTAACTGGGGTAACCGATTCAAATTATGCTGGGTCAATTGCTCTTGCCCTTGGCTGCATTCATCGCAGGTGAAAAATTCTCTCTCTCTCTCTCTCTCTCTCTCTCTATCTCTCTCTCCATATATATATATATAATTCGTTTCTGTATTTATAGAAAATAGCTACTTATTGTTCATACATCTAAGTTACTTTGCTGTTAATGCGTTTTTAGCTGTTAAACTGCTAAGAAAAATGTTGAATAAATTGCCAAAAAAAAAAGTGGATCGGGGAAGGCACCCGTAAAAATATCTTCGAGTGGAAAAGAGCACAATCATGTTGGGAGAACACGGATTCAGTGAATATTCTCTGAAATAAGTTGAGATAATCTATAAAACTTGAAGAGAAAATCTCACTAGGGATTATTGGTTGAACTGAATTGGCAGGAGCGCTTATTTTGTAAAATAAAAAAGCTTAAACAATGGTTAATGATGGTTCATTATTTCTTCCCAATTATTTGATATATTGCAAGTACTGTATCCAAGATGGTAGCCCATACCAAAAAGTCATAATGATTGGGTTCCTGAGTTACATCGTACATGTTATTTGTAAACTTCTAATATTGTAGTGACAATGGTTTGAGATTGAGTTCCTAGAGGTTTTACTGGTAAAATTGAGTGTGAATCTAATCCATAGTCAATTTGAGGCAATTGGCTGGTGGTTAAACTTATTTCATTACTGAAGGTTGTTGCGTAAATCATGTTTTACTTCCAAGTTAAAATGTTAAAACAATGGTGCTTGCTATTTTAACAGACCTTAGATTTTTTTTCTTGATAGGAAACTAGAATGATTTTATTGAAGAAATAAGATATAAAGTTGAACAAGATGTCCACAACTCAAAAACCTTTTGTGGACTACAAAAAAACAAGTATGGAAACTTGTATGAACTTAGCCCCAACCCCAAAAATAAAAATGTCTATAAGAAAAGTATTTGTTAGTAACCATCGAACCGAAAAGCTTAAGTTTATAGGAAAGGGCTCAACAATAATATTTAAGCACTCTAACACCTCATGTGCAAGACCAACGGGTATGCCACGTGTCTTGAGCCCGAACACAAACTCACAACAAATTGAGGTAACAAATAACAAATTCAAATAATCATGTGGGGCAACTTGTGAGACATGGAACGGAACCAGCTGCCCGTAGTTCACGTTTTTAGCAGCGTAGCTCACTCTAGGCCGCTTGTTAACAGGGGTAGACCTCTTATGCGAACACGGCTTAGTTTGACCTGCCATGCCAATGCGATCACAACTCTTTTTTATGCCAAAATTTCTTCAGATGTAGGAGGCCGATAGGCTGCATTTAATTGGGTTTTGGGGGCTGCAATCTCGGCGTCCCTTTAGAATCTCTTTTTTGCGGGCCCACAAGCTTAAGAACCCTTACCTACCTAACATAAAACTTGAATCTTTTTCTTTTTTCTTTTCTAGTAATTGGTTATTAAATGCTATTCTAATCCGACAGCCTTCAGGAACCCACGGTAGCAGCAACAGCTCCCGCTTTCTTCCTCGAAAGCAAATCCGAAATTCCAGCTATGATACCATGTTAGTAAACCATCAAACCGAAAAGCTGAAGCTTATAGAAAAAAGGCTCAACAATAATATTTAAGCAACCTAACAGTATTGAATACAAAGCTACTCGAAAATTCTTTGGAGACAGAAGCAGAAAGTGAAGCTAAGAATTTGATTCTATCCCACAAGCAATTGATGCCTTCCTCTTGTCTATCTTCAAAAATTCTACTATTTCTCTCTTGCCAAATTGCCCCCACAACAGTGTATGAACAGAGCATTTCCATAAGACTCTAGCATTGTCTGATACTAGCATATAGAATTTTGAAATACCATGATGAAATGTATGCTTCTAATGGTGTTTCATCAATTGATCACTTTGAGTTCATTGTTTTTTTATTGAGTTCATTGTAATTTTTATTTTTGTTTAGTTTGTTGTGTTGGATGGACTACTGGATCACTAATGTACCCTCTTCATTTTTGAATAAAGTTTTTGTTTCCTATAAAAAAAATGATCACTTTTGTAATATTTTATTTTTGATAAGAAACCCAACATTTTATTACAAATTTAGGAAGAGTACAAAAAGTGGATCAGCAGACCAAAAAAAAAAACATCTGATCTGAAAAACACCTACAAAATCAAGATACAATCATTTAACATTACCCTCCCAATTTCGTAAAATTAAAAATAGTGGGCTCGCAATGAAGCTAAATAAATGCACCTTATTCCACAAAAACCACTTTTATAATAGTATCAGTTCATGTTAGTTAGCTTATATTTGAACACACAAATTTTATCTTTTTATATAGTTATCAATCTTAATTGCAGTGCAGGAGGGATGGCTTTATCAAGTTTAGTGCCTTCCACTGTCAATTCAATCTCTTTGTTAGCTAAAACTTCAATCCCAGGTTTACAGATATGGTCTTTGCATGGACTTCTTTTGACCATTGAAGCTGCAGGCCTATCCTTTGTATCCCATGTCCAGGTGATCAATTTCTTTATTGTTGCAGTATTATGTACTGTCTCTATAGCTGTCTTATTGGATTATGATGCAGTACCTCTATCAAATTATATTTGAATGCAAGTGTAATTTGTGTCAGATCAATGGAGGTTCTCATTTTTTCTTGCAAAGCATTTTTTTACTCTATTTGATAAGTTGAGCATTTTTATTAATAGAATTGGTTAAGAATGGTCTGCTGGCAATATGATGCAGCAATTCTATTTTAATAGCCTTAAGGTATCTTAGCCTCTGAAACATTTTTTGCAGAAAGCTTCAGTATCATTGCAATTCCTTCAACCTCAGTATGTAGAGTCAATTTAGTATTTTGGAATAACCGGAGAATTGATTCATGGTTGGGTAAAAATGGATTGTTACTGGACAAAAATGTTCCTGTCCGCAACATTATATGATAATGGTGCACACATAATGGATATGTTAATTGCCTTGTCTATAATATTTGTTTGTAGTATTCAAATTGACCACACAACTTAGCTTTTTTATCAGACATAAATCTTTGTTTTTTTTCTTTTGCTTGTTGATTCTTTATATCCAATGCTCCTAATGAGAAAAGCTAATCAATCACGAGTGTATCACTCTATCACTTGTTTTTGTACTTTTGACACCTACAAATTACCACTCACTTGATTGATTAAGGCCCATACTTTTCGTTAGACAATACCCATTACAAAAGGTGACTGATATTTAGCATTCCTCTACAAATACACCACAGTGCAAAATCTGCTACAATTCTGTTAATAGCTGCTAGAATCATCCAGCTGATAGTGGAGAACTTTAGAAATGCTGTTGTAAGATGGTGATTTCCTTATATTTCTTTATTGTATCTGATGTTTCCGCAAGGGACTCTTTAAAAACATATCTAAAAACATCCTTCAATAAGGAAGGCTGTAGGAAAAAAGAGATTATAATCATTGAAGTTTTAGTGTTTTACCTTATGACTGGATTGTGACTTTTGAGCTTCTAATTAAACCATCTATGTGAAAGGTATAAAGAGCCATCTTTTACCACCTTTTAGGATTGTTGCATATGCTGTCCCTTTTTGGTTTGGCAACCATATCAATCCAACTTTTTAGTAAGCTTGGCGTATATGCTGGTATATGAGTTTAATGGATTTGTCAGCAGTAACCTGTTGGATGAAACAAGAAGCATGGTGGTTTGAATATATTGGATGTTGGACTGCTATTGTTTAGATGATAAATTGCACACAGACTCATCTATTTCTGTTTTATTCTTCTATTTACAGGCAACACTTGCCCTTGCTATGGACATCCTATTGTCTGAAGAGAATGGACAGGTAGACCTTCAGCAAGGAGTAGGACGCCTTATTAATGCCATTGTTGCAGTTCTTGGCCCTGAGCTTGCCCCAGGCAGCATTTTCTTTTCGCGCTGCAAGGTATGTTCTTTGCGGTTCTCAACTAACAGTGATTTTATAATAGAGGATTCTTTTTGTTAAAAGATTGTATAAAATAAAGGCAGTGCTCTAAAAGGTGCTAGGCACTAGTCGGGCGGTAGACCGGCACCTAGCGACTAGGCGGACGACCTTGATGAGCTGGTAAATGGCTGGTGGAGTGACTTTGGAGGCGAGAGGAGGGAGGAGAGAATCAAGTGGGAGAACATAGAAGAAGAAAAAAAGGAATGAAATTTAGGTTTTTTAAAGTAAGCCCTAAATGACGTCGTTTTGGGATTATTTTAAAAATAACCCTAATACGACGTTGTTTTGGGGTTTTTAAAAACACTCCAATACAACGTCGTTTTGGGATTATTTTGAAAACAACCCCAAAACCACGTCGTTTTGGGTTTTTTTATTTTTTATTTTTTTTAAAACCCTAAGACGACTTGCCTAGGTGTTCTCTGCAGCCTAGGCCGCCTCATCACCGTGTCTCATCACCGTCTATGCGGCGCTTGGTGCCAGTTATGCGCCCGGCCGCTTAGGCCATAATCGGGGTGGCCAGGGCCGCCTAGGACGCTTTTCAGAACACTGAATAAAGAATGTTTACTATCTTATTATGCTCTACCTTTTTTTTAAGTGGTCACAAACCGACAAAAATTAAATAATTGTTTGCTTAGTAACTTTTTCCAATCCGTGATATTCAATACTTGCTGTTCATGATAGTGGATTTAATGGATTATGATGAATTTTTTGTTCAGTCTGTTGTTGCAGAGATTAGCTCCTGGCAAGAAACAGCCACACTTCTTGAGTATGTTCATCTTATTTTTTTGGTCTCATGTGACATCAGGTTTTCACTATATTACTCTACTATTTGGAGAATATAATATACCTCCTGTCAAATCCATCCCCCCACCCCACCCTATCTTTTTTTTTTGGGTTATTGATGTTTTTTCTTCTTCCATTTTTGTAGTTTGTTTCTGTTAGGACTTAGGATATAGACTAATAGGGTATTAATGTGTGCCATGTGGCAGGTGTGTTCGTTTTACACAGCAGCTTGTTCTTTTTGCTCCACAAGCTGTTTCTGTTCATGCCCATGTGCAAACTCTTCTTTCAACACTTTCATCAAGACAGGTGCATTACCCCTCCACTCATTGATTAATCAAGTTACTGAGAAATGGTATATTTTCAGATTCTTTTCTCTAATACAAAGTATTTTCTTGTGAAACAGCCAACATTAAGGCATCTTGCTGTCACTACTCTACGACATCTCATCGAAAAAGACCCGGTGAGTCATTTAAATTGTCCTTTGTTTTTCTAACAGCCTCTTTCTCAGCCCGTTAGGTTCTGTAACTGATGGGTACTCTTTTCAGGTTTCTGTGATTGAAGAACGAATAGAAGACAATCTATTCCACATGCTCAATGAGGAAACAGATTCTGAGTATGTCAGGAACACGTTAACTTAATTCTTTTTGGTTCATAAATACTAATACAATGAATGGGTAGCGTAATCTTTTCCTTTTCTTTTGTATTTTATTAAGTTTTTTTAATTATTTATTGTCGTTGTATTAGATTGATTGAAATCTTCTCCCCATATTAAATATGCCTATTGCTGTGGCTTGAAGTTTACAGAGTGCTTGGTTGTTCTATAAAATCTATTATTAGCTGGTAGCTAGATCTTTTACAGAATAGCAAGTTTGAAAACCGTTCTTTCTAGAAATGGCTGATTCTTTGATGAAGTCTTTCTTATGCAAATGATGGTCATTGTGGCTTGTAATAATCCTGACTCTAAATATCTGAAGAGAACTGCATCACTTCGTCTCTGCTACTGTCAATCAGTTCCCTAATGGAAGGAAAAAATCTAATTGTGTGAAGAGAACCTAACAGCCTGATCTTGTTGAATTTTCTAGGACGCTGTGATCTCATTTGGTTCAAAACCAAATAAATGAAAACATTGTTTCAATAAATTAAAGCTGACTTCTGGAACTGGAAACGGGAAGGTTGAAAGAAATTTGTTGATTTTCTGCATTAAAAAGCTTTTGGAACCTTGATATTCACTTCTGTTGAGGCAAGAGAGCAAGAATAACTTGAAACCTTGGCAAATTATTTTTCATTTAAAAAAAATAGTTAAGTCTTTGTTGTGGATCGGTTTGTATTGTTTTTCTTGGGTTTGAGTGCCATTGTTTTATTCTCACTTTCCAATTATGCATACATTGATCTGTTCTGTGTTTGCAACTGCTATTGTATGAATTATTATCATTTGGTTGTTGTGATTACTGTTAGATATTGGTGTAATTGATTTGTTTTTTTTATTATACTAGATGCAAAATTATATCCCCTTGCACTCTTAGCAATACAAAGGTTATTTTGACAATATTATCCTTGTGGAGATAATCAAAATGTGTGTATTTGTGTTGCGTATGTTACAGATGCTTATGTTTTAAACTTTTTGTTGTAGTATTGGGAATCTGGTACGTTCTACAATTATGCGACTGCTCTATGCATCGTGCCCGTTATGTCCTTCTCATTGGATGTTGATTTGTCGCAACATGGTGAGCTCTTATCTCTCAGAAAATATAGTACCATAAATTTGTTATAGATTTTATTGATTCCCCTGTCTTCTCATTGTAAGCAAGGTTGGCCAGTATTTAAATCCTTATGTTTCTTACCAGGTAGCGAAAAATTTAAACATGTATTTTCAATTGTAATTCCCAAATAAAATAGGCAGATCATCAAATTTATGTTCTTCATTCCGTCAGTTTGCATTATGAAAATAGATGATATTCTGCTGGCATTTCTATGGGCCTCGGTCACACTGAGTAGATTTAAAAACAATTGAAGCATGGTTAATGGGCCTTGATCAACTGTTTCTTAAGTAACTATTAGACCTAAAAGTTTAAACTCGTAGGTAAGGGCCCAAACGATAGTATCGAGCTCTAATGCACCATAACAAATATTTTATTACTTGGGGTGACTCAAGCATTGGCACTCGTGGATAAATTGGCCATTTTGGGTGACATGTCCCCAAAGTGATATCTTAGTTGGTTAGAGTGCTTACTGTGGAAGTAAAAGGTTAATGATTAATCCTCTCAACAAACTTTTAAAGGGGGATTTACTTAGATTTGTGTTTTGTGCATGGGGTGCAAGTTGTGTGCTAAAGCTGAAAAAAAGAAAAAAAAATAATGGTGAGAGACTTAGTTTTTGCATTTTGGAAGCTCTGTTTAGATCAAACTGCTTTGAACCATGTTAGTAACCACTCAACCTTAATCTTGTAGTTCAGTTAACAATATTCTGAATTCTAGATCATTGCATTCTAAGAGGTCAATTTTAAGAGTTACGACATGCTAAGAAATCAATTTTAATGTGAATTTTACTGCAATTTGAATGTTCAAGTGGTTCTATGCAAGTATAATCCTTTTTATTCTTTCCCTTTTGTCCAATATGTTTATATACAAAACATATATACAATTAATTGGTCTTTTTTCCTTTTATCTTAAGAATGCTGGCATTTGTTGGTTTTAGATCCAGTATGAAGGACTGGAAAAGAAAATGGTAACATTAATGTTGGTAATTCTTTGGGCTGAATTGTGGGTGTAATGCTCATTCAAAGGTTGGCATTATTAAGATAATTATTTTGTTGCATGATCACCGGAACACTAACCATATAGTGGGATTTTTGGCCTTCTTCATCTTCAGGCTTATAGATGCTGTGTCTTGTGACATAAATGCAATAAATTCCTTTAAATGGTATTCAAAAACAGAAAATTTGTTTTCACATTCGTGTCCTGAGATATAATACTAATGTGTCCTTGGGATTTATTTTTGAAGTTCTGGGATTTTGTAGCTATACCCTGATGCTATCAGATGCTGTGTTCATGCATGGCATTTCTCTTTTTCTTAGTGGTAGACATTTTCTACTAATTATGGTTGACATGATCTTGTTTAATTGATTGCATTATTTGAATGTTTGTTCAGGTTCTTTCTACATCATCAAGAGGGAATGCTGAATCTAATAATTCAGAAAATGATCCTCTGAATGGTGCAGAAAGTGACACAAATTTTGGTGATGATGGTGAAAACATGGTTTCTAGCTCTAAAGGCATTCCGGTTCAGGGTTATGCATTTGAAGCTTCTAGTGTCAAACCTAACCGAGATAAGCACCTGAGACATCGAACTAAAGTTTTTGCTGCTGAGTATGCAATTCTGCCTTTTTTCTCTACATTCGTATTATATTAGTTTTCTGTCACGATCTCTTCTTAATGTTCTCTGGACACAGTAATTGGTCAGAAATTTGGTCATGAAAAAATTGTTGCACTGTATGTTGTATCGATTTTATGGGTCTAATTATATATTGGGACTTAACTCCTAAATCATTCTTTACCGCCAAAAGTGAGAATTTACCCTAAGGAATGTTTACTGAGAAATATGGAAATATAACTGGGAGTGTAAGAATAATTCTCTCTATCTCTCTCTTTCCTCCAACATCATCCCTGATTGCTTCTAATTCAGCTCGTAATCTGCTGACTTATCTCTGTTTTTGCTTCCTTTCTTTTTAATCCTTCTTTTATTTGTTATTTAGTCATCTACTTTTCTATCAATCTTTGTTTTGCATTATCTGATCAAGCTTATCTTAACACCTTCTTTTCTCTTTCATTCTTGATATATCTGGAATTTTGTTTTTCCATTTCATCTGTTTCTTCTTCTTGCTCATGATCTTTCTCAGTTTTATACTTTTATCACATGAATATTAACTATAGACAGTGGTGAGAGAGAAAGGAGCTATAGGCCTTTGCCAGAGTTTTCAGGATCAAGCATGAGGTTTTTATTCTGCCTACAAATAGATTCACAATCTACGGGAAGCCTGGTTTAGAGTTGTGCTGTGTTCCTTGGTTTGCACTTGACACTAGGCATGACTAGATTTCAGTTTCAGAAAAGAAACCTATGGGAAAAACTTGAATGCACACTAGTCATAGTGACCTTTTTAGCTGCATCACTCATATATATGCACACTAGTCAAAGTGACCTCTTGAAGCAGCATCGCTCATATATTGAATTAAACATTTGCCATATTTAATCAATTCTGATCATCTAATTATCTTACTTTAGGTGTTTGAGTCATCTACCAACAGCTGTGGGAAGTAATCCTGCTCATTTTGAGCTCTCTTTGGCAAGAAAGAGACCAGCTAATGGGCAGGCTCTTTGTGATTGGCTTGTCATCCACATACAGGAGCTGATCTCACTTGCTTATCAGGTGCTTAATATGAATTAACTTACCTGCTATTATATTATTACTTAATATGCATTAACTAACCTGCTATTATTAACTTTACAATACAATGAAACTTCTAAAATACATTTTAAATCTGACATTTTACCATATTCCACTTTTCATAGATAAGCACAATCCAGTTTGAAAGCATGCGGCCACTTGGTGTTGGACTTCTTTGTACTATTGTTGACAAGGTAAGTTCAGCGTATTTTTATAAAACTATGGATTTTTAGTCATGTATATTTAACTAACTTTAGTCATATGCATTCATATTGTACTTTTTGACTTTTTGCACAGAGGTTTGCATAGTTTTACGATTATAACCAGTGGATATTCCAATGACTCAGAAAAATAGTTGAATACTAAATTATTCTAACACGAAATAGGAATTTGAAAATATTATGTTCAAGCTAAATTTAATTTCCTGATTGTCAACTAGATTATTAAGGAATCTGTGCTGTTCGCTCTGAAATATTTGGGCATGCCATTAGAAGATTGTGCCAGAAGTTCTCTTTCTGGTACCCCGTTAATGAAAAAGTGCAGAATAGATTGCAGTTGGAGAAAGCTTGCTTATTTAAGGATGGAAAACTTACTCTTTTCCAGCCTGTTCTCTCTAGATTGCCTTCACATTTCCTATGTTCTGTATTCCCATAGCTATGGCGAAGAGATTAGAAAATCTTATGATATGAGAGATTTCCTTTGTGAAGGTGTTGGTAAGGGAAGATTTTCCGCTGGATAGTTGGAAGAAAGCTTGTTGAAAGAAATATGGCTCTCTTAAGGAAATGACTATGGAGATCGGATCTAATTCTCTATGGCATGCTGTTATTATAAATAAGTACAGTTTGGATTAGAAGGGGTGAGAGGCTAGAAACATTGTAGGGGAACTCCTACTGTCCCTGGTCTGCCTTATCCAAGATTTTTGAAATTTTTCTTTTTTTTTTGTGTGTGAAATTGAGAATTGGTAATGGTAGTAGAATTAGATTATGGAAGGATTGAAGATAAATACGTGGCATATACCAAACCTCAGGTTGTTGTTTACATAACTAGCTCTAAATATGTGAGTTTCAAATTTAGCTTCCTGAAAACTATGATGGAGGAAATAGTGTCCTTTAGAATTCAACTAATTCCAATTATGTTCAGTTTACTGAATGCACAGCCTATGGTTTATATCTTGTTTTTCTTATGCTAAACAGTTTGATGTCATTAATTTGTGAGGAAAGTTTGTAGCATTTAATCTTGGACCTTTCTCATTTTTTTCTCTGCATAATTTCTTCGACTGGTTCTTACTATCCTACTATCTGTTGAAAGTATGCAGTGTCATGTTCTTAATTTGTTTCTATCTTGTGATTTTGTATACAGTTTGAAATGGTATCTGACCCTGAGCTTCCTGGACACCTTCTACTAGAACAGTTTCAGGTATGCATTGGAAATTTGTTGGATGTTTTCTTAAGCTCCTATATAATGCGTGTCACTGTACAGAGAAAGTTTTGGGAAAGTTGGTCTGCTGCTGTACCAAACTCAGACAGCCATTTGTTCTATTTATATCATATATGTACAAAATTACAGTGTTGTTCATACTACATTTTCAAAATACCAAAAATATCCTAACCCTTTTACAATACGCATGTCAGTTATGCCTCAAAATTAAACTAGTAGGTATGAGCCGGGTTGTTTTCAAATAACTCAATTAATATGTTTGAACTTTCTGATGACTTTATGGACAGAATGTTTTCTGCATATGAATAAATTTCGTAAATTTTGTGGATATGTTTTGATTAGTCATGGCTGTATAAAATTTAGGCCCAACTGGGATCTGCTGTTCGCACTGCATTAGATGCATCATCGGGACCTATTCTTTTGGAAGCGGGGTTGCAACTGGCAACTAAGGTTCAAACGAAAGATATAAATATATTTTATTCTTTCAATAGCTCCAAAATGTTGCAAAAAGATATTTACATGAGCTTAACATGTTTGAATCTCAGATAATGACAAGTGGAATAATTAGTGGCGACCAGGCTGCAGTTAAACGCATATTTTCATTGATTTCACGTCCTCTTAATGACTTCAAGGACCTATATTACCCTTCATTTGCAGAGTGGGTCTCATGCAAGGTATATCAGTTTCATATTTTTATTTTGTTTTTCCTTTTGAATTTTCTTTAATGAGCCAGACCATATGCTTCTGCTGCTTTGGTTACCGAGGAATTTCAAGATTTTTATTTCAGCATAATTGGGAGGTTGCTGTTAGATAATCTTATAGTTGTTATGCGCTCTAGCTTTTATAGATTTTGATAGATTTTCATTTTCTTTGCATCTACTACAGTTGGACTGCTGGTTCACCTAATATTTTGTTTCTAATTATATATATATATATATATATATATATAATCTTGACATAAAGGTTTTTTATTAAGGTGAGTTGGCTTTTACTAATTTACTGAGGTTGAATTAGATCAAGGTCAGACTACTAGCTGCTCATGCCTCGCTGAAATGTTATATATATGCATTCTTGAGGAGACACCATGATGGGATTCCAGATGAATTTGTTGCATTGTTACCATTGTTTTCAAAGAGTTCAAGCATTCTGGGAAGGTATTGGATCCAGGTTCTGAAGGATTACAGCTATATTTTCTTGGGCTTGAACCTCAATAGAAATGTAAGTTTTATTATTTATTAATCTGTTATCAGTTGGAATTTCCAGTGGTTATGTGCCAACCTTATCGTTATTTCTTTCTTCCTACAGTGGAATCCATTTCTTGATGGAATCCAATCACCTCTGGTTTCATCGAAGTTGCTGGCTTGTTTGGAAGAAGCCTGGCCAGTAATTTTGCAAGCAGCCGCACTGGATGCAGTTCCAATGAATTCTGACGGGAAGGGATATTCCAAAATTGCTGCTGAAAACAATTCAAAAAGTAGCTTAATATCTGGATATAGCATGGTGGAGTTGGACCGCGACGAATATCAATTTCTATGGGGATTTTCTACGCTTGTCTTATTTCAGGGACTGCAAGTAACCCCTGGCAAGCAAATGATAACATCGGGTTCTGCAAAAGTGAAATTTGGTGTAGACTCACCAATAAAAGTGATGAATCCAATTGGCTTGAAGTTATATGAAATTGTTTTACCAGTATTCCAGTTCCTCTCAACTCAAAATTTTTTCGCTGCGGAATTTCTGAGTCTGAACGTTTGCCTGGAATTGCTGCAGGTTGTAATGTATCTCCTTTCCTTTTTCTTTCTTTTGTCCTGGTCAAGTAATTTTAGTTTACTATTTCATTGTTTTCTGTGTTTTACGGTTCCATACCTTGTTTATGGATTGATTTATTTAGTTTATTTAACTTTCAAAACTTGAAGAAATCTGATTTTTTTTTTTACCAAACCATTTTGAAGGTGCTGTATTAATATTTGATCAATTACAAAGCAGTGCAACTAATAGAACTTACACTCATTAAAATATTTATATTTATATTATTTATATATATTTATGCTTTTCGCAAAAAAAATGATTGTGACATCAAGTTCTATTCTGTATTGCTGTAGTTAGTTCTCTCATGAGGGTAAACAATTTTTGGACAAGTTCAATTGCAGGACTTTTTATAGCGTATCGCTTGTAAATGTTTTTCATAAACTGGCTGCTGTTTTTGGTTTGTTTGATATTACCTTAACCTATTATATTAGTATTGATGAAAATGATGCGAGCTATTTTATGTTATTGGTGGATGCAGATTTTCACATATTCTATGTGCCTGGATAATTCATGGAATAGTCTTGCAATATCTGTTCTATCACAGGTAAACATGGTCAAGCAGACTCGATTAATGAGGGAAAATTCAGTTTAGTTCTTTTTTCTTGAAGCATAACTGATTACTTACATCTGAACTTTATCTATTTCATCCTACTTTCTTTGTGAAAAACTTAGTTCCCTGTCTCAACTTTTATATATAGGATACACAAATGAGTTAATTATTGATCCATACCAAATTTAGTTCTATGTGTCACCTTTTGCTGGAAAGAGTTTTAGTTTATTCTACATTATTTTGCATCTCAAAGATTGGGTTGTAATTTGATGTATATCAACAGATTGTACAGAACTGTCCTGAAGATTTTTTCGAAACAGAAAATTTTGCCTATCTGGAAACGGAGCTTTGTTTGGCTTATCTTTTCAAATTATTTCAGAGGTAACCTACTTGGTTATGAATATGTAAAAGATTATCTAAGTACAAAGCATATGATGAAATAATTTTGCAGAATACCCTCTTCTAACTATTTATTTTATTTTTTTATGTTTCAGTACTGATCTAAATTTACCAGATCACCCAGACAAGGAGGATTTACTATCTCCACTATTTATCACAGCAAAGAAACTAATGGAATATTTTAAACCGAAGGTGGGTAAGGTTATGTGTGTCCTTGGTCTATAATTGATAAATTTTAGGCTTTCTGGATTGCAGTCTAAAAGTAACATTCTATTATAGGGTGTGTATACATGCTTAGTATGCTATTCAATCAGATACCTTCACTGATATTATTTGTTACATCTGAGTGTTTAAAGATGCAGAAGCAGTTTACGTCAGTGACATTGGCATTTCTGTTAATCGGTTTCAAGTGCCTTAGACAAGCTTCAACTGAGTTTTTCCTTTCAAAGGTTATTGATTTTGTCAAGTTTGGCATTGCGTTGTTGAAGAAACTGGTTAAGGGTAAGTAGTCGTATGTTAGAAATACTTTTTGCATAATTTTAGTAGGATCTTAATTTAGATTTTCCTTTCTCCATTACTCGATGAGTTGAAACTTCTTGTACTGTTTCTATCATCTAGAAGTATCTTGCTGAGTTGCAGTTTATTTATCGAAAATTTTTGCACGGAAAAATGAGTGTCTATTGATTTTAGCGCTCTATTATGTGAATTTTGTTACTTAAACCAGCTTTTGTCGAAACAGCTATTCATCTTTAAATTCTGAAATGCAAGAGTATGTATCTTTGACATACTTGCTGGACTGCTGGTGATGCCAGTTAGTCATTAACCCCTGTAGATTAATAGGAACAAAAGCTCAATAGAACCTTATGACTGTCTGTGTAACAGGTACTTGAAGAGGAGTATCATTGACTGAATTCTTATTTAAATTTATCTACATAAGTGGCATTCTTGGAGCTGTTGTTATTAAACGACTGTTGAGAACACGAGCTTTCTAATTCTGAGAAAGTAATTTTGGCTTATTTTAATTTATCCACGACTCTACGAACGTTGATGAACTGTATCACAGCGGTGATAACAAATGGGGATTTTGTAGTAGCTGGTATAATAAAATAGACAAGTCTTACTGATTGCTGATTCCCAGGCCATTTTTTTTATATATATTTCTTTTCAATGTCTGTGCACTTCTCAGTTTACATGTGCATAGTATTTTTGTCATTGTATAGTGAAATGTAAAGAACATTCAATAAGTGAGCAAGTGGATATATCATATATCTTTCTGATGTTTTAATGAGGCCATTATTCATTTGTTTTACACAATTTTGAAATTAAAGGTGGTCCAGTGTTACATTGTTGCTCTTTGGTTGACATGCATCAAAGGGTGTTTATTCAACCCTTGGTTCACTGAAAAATTGCCATAATATGCAATATACTTGACGCAGTCGCAATCTATTAACAGGATAGTTTCATATATATATATATATATATATTTCTTTTAAATGTCTGTGTGCTTCTCAGTTTAAATGTGCATAATAAAATGTAAAGAACATTCAGTAACTGAGCAAGTGTATATATCTTTTTGATGGTTTAATGAGGCCATTATTCATTTGTACTATGCTTTTTTGAAAATGAAAGGTTGCCCAGTGCTACACAGTTACTCTTTTGTTGACATGCATGAGAGGGTGTTTATTCAGCCAATTGTTGAGTGGAAAATTATCCTAATATAAAGCATCATAGATGTAATATATTTGATGTAGTCGAAATCAGTTGATAGGATAGTATTCATATAGTATGATGCTTCAACTTACAGTTGGGAGGCTATTGCCTAACGGAATTTTTTTTTTCCAGATGTTACACTTAGTGATGATGACATTATCTATCTGAGATCAATTTTTGGCATTTGTCTGAATGCAATTGCTGATTTGACGAAGGATTTTATCATGGGAATTCATCAATTGGAAAATAACAGATCTAACACTAGCAAACTAATGCAGTTAAAGCTTGCTTTCTCTGTTGAGCAAAATGTTTCATTGGCCAAACTAGCTTTTGAGATTGAATTCCCAGGAGACTGCAAAGAAAGCAACCCCATAGGGTTTGGAGTTTACAAGTTTTGCACTGAGAATATTCATTCTGTACTTACTGATTCAAATGTACAGGTAGCTGAATTTCTATCATGCAATACCTGAACATGATCAATTATTTATCAAGCTCCAAAGGAAAGCTGATCAAAATTAGTCATACACAGGTTCAAGCAATTGGGTTGCAAGTGCTCAAAAGCATGACGCAGAGATACACCAACAAAGAAGACTACAGTTTAACTATTTTCTTTGTTGGAGTGCTAGTTGGTGATCTTTTCACCATAACTCAGAAGATCTTGCAGGTGTTTCCTTCTTTTTCTACTGCAAAAACTTTAGCCTAGTCCCTACCTTTCTTATTTCTCCCATTTGTTCTTTGAAAAAAAATATATTTGGTAGGATGGGGGTTACAAGCTTTGCCCACTGGTTTTAACTTCAATGTTCATTGACTGGAATTGTATAATGCTACTGATGACAGAAACCTCTAACTAAAGAATCGGTGGCTATTGTTGGGGAGTGCTTAAGGATCATGATGTTTCTCCAAACGGTGTCAAAATCAAGCGAGTGTCAGAAAGGCTTTATGAATCTGCTTTTGGAAGCCATTGTCATGGTCTTTTCAGCATCAGAAGATGGTTCTTCCAAGGTCCTATTACTATGGGTCTCCAAAAATGAATATGAACTGGAACTAATTATTTCTTAAATTGTTAACATTCTTCTAATCATGTGTATCAATGACAGGAAGCTAATGACATCAGAAGCACTGCTGTGAGGCTTGTTTCTCATCTTGCTCAAATTCCTTCATCTGCAGTTCACCTTAAGGAGGTCTTGCTGTCAATGCCTGCAGTGCACAGGCAACAATTTCAGGTGCATTTCTTGCCATGGTAATCTTTTGTGCATCAAGTTCAGTTAAAAGACAACGAAGCTTTTCTAGTTTCAAATATATTTACAGAGACCAAGACATACATGTACAAGCTTATGGTACATAGAGAAAAAGGTGGTACTGGTGCTTTCTCATTTTTACTTATGCATGAGCTGTCGTGTTGTTTCACAGTTTTGAGCCTGAAAGTGAAACTGAAATTCTGTATACTATGAAAAGAAAGAATGGTACAGATTTATAGTGTACAATCCGGCTAAATCGGGGAAAAAACAATAATACAAGATCAAGAAATTAGCTCCTAGAAATCTGCACTAAATCAGGAAAATATAATTCTAGCCTACAAATATATACACTGCTATGAAGGAAATTAATTCCCTGCTTTCCTGAGATTCATATTTTTAATTCTCCTGGCCTTTAATTCCCACGTTTTCTAACTGACTTTGGTAGTGCATTTTACTTCCGAAGAATCTTTGATTTTTTATTTTAATTTCTTGAATGTACAAACCTTGCTTTCTTTGTCTTTTAAGGCCAATCTGGTATCCTTTTATGTGTTTTACTGCTATTGAATCCAGAACAAGGTTGGTGCAGATTCTCTTTTTGTCAATGATCTGTGACAAAGCACCATCTACCTTGTCCTTTTCCTCTTTTCGGCCATGGCTTAGCTGCATCAGTCAACTTTCGTCCTGTTGTACAGGCCATCTAAGTTATATGTATTAGAACATCTCTAGGACAAAACCATGTGCAACTATATTTTACTAGCTTTTTCTTATTTCTGTTATTATTTGTGTTCTTGAACTACAAACAGCTTTAATTTCCACTAATGGAGTAAAGTCTGAGAAACTTGAAACTTTAGGTTATGTTTCCCCAAATTCTGTTGATATGGCAACATATTTGTGATTTTGAAGCCATGTAAACAATCGGATTGTATTAGTACGGCAGTGAGTGATATTGAGTTTCCATATTACGTATTGTATAAATTCTAGTCGGTTAATCTTTTATTAACGGATACTCCATTTGTTTACACGTGCTCCTTTCAGGGGATGATTCGCGCTTCTGTAAACCAAGATCTTAGTACACCACAAATGAAACCTATGGCACCTTTACTAGAAATCAAATTACCGGGACCTGTAGGTGGGAAAACAGAAAGAGATTCCATGCCATCAGCTACCTCCATACATCTGACAGAATCTAGCAAAGAGACCGATTTACCTTTAACAACCGTTCCAATCACCTCCAATGATGATAGCATAGAAGAGAGTGAAGAGGACGAAGATGATTGGGATGCTTTCCAGTCTTTTCCTGCCTCAGCAAATGCAGCCAGAACTGATTCAAAAGAACAAAGTGTTGCAGAAACACCTGGTCTGGCTGAAATTCCTTCTGCTCTGGAAGGTAGCGATGAAAAAGATGACTCTCAAGAATTCACCAGTTCCAAACCTCACGGCAGTGTGGAGGAGGGTAACAACGCAGAGCATCTAGAGTCTTCCGGTGAACATGATTTGATATCTGACAGGTCAAGTGACAGAAATGAGGCCGAAGTAGTCCAGGATTTCCAAACAAATATTGGAGCTACTAAGCCAAGTGATGAAACATATCAAGAGATGGAACAGGAACTGGTGTCAAACCTAGAGAGCGAAGATAGAGCAGCTGCAAACCATGACAATGAAATAGCACCTGACGTCCAACAACATAATGAAAATATAGAAGGATTGGTGCAAAAGAATTCCGAAGGTGACGAGCAGGTGGAGAGCCTCGAGAATAAAATTGAAGCTCCTTCAACTGATGATGAACAAGTTAAAGGTAAAGAAAGATTGGATGAAGTGAATATAGGTGAGAAGCATGAGGTAAGAAAGCAGAGCCTCAATTTATTTAGTAGTATGATCAGGTAGTCTGCCATTCTAATGAATTGTTTGATATTGAAACTCAGGTGGAAGAAGATCGTCAAACTGATGAAGAGCAACATAACATAGCTACTGAGAATACCGTAACGGAAACGGCAACAGAAAATAAGAAAAATGAGCCACGCCAAGGGAATTCTGATAATTTAGAATTACCAAAAAGCCAAGGTATTTCTTAACTAGCTAATGCAAATGAGATATAATTGAAGGATTTTGCTGTCAATGTCAAGACTGAGTTATTAGCTGTTATGTTGACAATTTTGTTGTAGACGTAGGCTTCGTATTGGACTATTGGGTTTGCTGATTAGAAGTACTATATATGTTAATTGGTAATATATAGGCTTTGTCGTGTGTAGCCAATTTCTTTATTCTCTAGTTCACTTGATATATGTATATATATACATAAATATTTATACGAGGAAATATCCTTTTTAGTCAAAAATTTAGGGGATTTATTAAATTTACTCGAAATTAGTAAATTTATTGTTTTTACCAAACAATTCAACGTGGAGACTAAAATGTCCTCATTTTTCTATTTTTCATTATTTTCTTTCTTTTTTCTTTATGTCCAAAACTTATCTCCTCTCTTTCTTCCACATATCTTCTCTCTCCTCTTTCACGCACTAGTTCTCTCCCTCTTTTTCTCACGCTAGTTATCATCTCTTCTCATTTTATCTTGAACACCATATTTCTCTCTTATTTCGCTCACGTCTGTCATCTCTCTTCATTGTCTCATTTTTTATCACAATCTTTCTCTCTCATTTTTCTGTTTGTCTCATTTTTCTGTTTGTCTCATTTTAAACCCATTTCAATTTATCAGTAATCCACACAAAAACCATTTCAATTTTCTTCTCCAAATCTCTTCTTCTTCTTCTCCAGATCTGTTATTCTTAATTTTTATTTAATTTTTATTTTTTTTGTTTGGCCGTCAACTTCCTTCAGAGGTGACCTCCAATCATTAAAAAAAAGGGTTTATTTATTTATTTTTTATGAAGACTGGTGTTGTATTGATGATGAAGATGTTGTTTGAGATTGATGATGAACTGGGGAGTTTTTGATGATGATGATGATTAAAAAAAAATAATTTTTTTTCTCCAGATCTCTTCAAAGGATTTTTTTTTTGTTTTTTGTTTTTTTTTTTAAATTCTTTTCTTGAAGAGATGAAAATCCATCCAGATCTCTTCAAAGGCTTTTTTAATTTTTTTTTTGTATGAGGGAATCTGGAAAATTTCCAAATCTGGAAAATTTTCCAGATTAAGGAAATTTTGTCAGACAACCAACTAAACGCACTAGATTAACCAATTAAACACACCAGGGCAAATCAATTATACATACTAGGGCAGATCAATTAAACATATAAGGGCAGCATCAGGTGTAAATCAATTAAACGTACAAGGGAAAGCTAATTAAATCCACTAAGGCAGACTAAATAAACACACTATGTCAAGACCATGTGTAAATCAACTAAACACATTATGGAAAATCAATTAAACACATTAGGGCACACATCATGGCAAGATTGTGTGTAAATCAATTAAACACATACAAGGGTAAAAAAAATTGTAGAAGAAGAAGATGGAGGTCCGGAAAGAAGAAGATAAAGAAAAAAAATTGAGAAAAATAGTTTTTTTTTTTTGTAAAGAAAATTAGTCTTTAAAAATAAAAATAAATAAATAAGATATTAATTTATTTTGATTAAATGGTACTTTTGTTCCAATTGTGGATTTTTTGGTAGAAATAATAAAATTATTAATTCTAGATAAAAATAGTAAAGTCCTTTATTTTATGGTTACTCTTAAATTTTACCTTATATATATATATATATATATATATATATATATATATATATATATATATATATATATGGAGAGAGAGAGATTTTCTAATGACGACTTTTTAATATTTTAAACACTTTTGATGAAATTGCATGTAGTTGAATGTTTTTCGATGAGATTTTCTGTATGTATTTGAGAACTATTTTTTCTTATATTTCCCTATTTTAAAATGTTTTATCTTCAAAAAAGTTGGAAAAAGTTAGTTCTTGGATCCAAAATTTTTTTTAATTTTTTTCCATAATGTATTTCAATGTTTTTATCATCCATACAAAAAATCAAATCAAGATTCAGTATATTCTATTAAATTTCATCAAAAGTGTTTAAAGTGTGTATCGTAAAAAATCCTCATTGGAAAATTAATATATATATATATATATACACATAAATTTTCAAGTCAGTACGTACTGATATAACTTCATCAGTGTGTTGGATGTAAACCATTAGATTTACGTACTTTGACTCAAAGTGTATACGCTTGTCAAAACTTCTCCATAATCAGTGGTCCACTTACAACGCACTGATGTAAATTATAAAACATTTTCCTTTCCTTTTCTTTATGTCTAATTGTCTAGCATGTCATTATTCCATAATAATTTGGTTGACTTTCCCCATAGACGAAATCATTTCCGGCTTCTTTTCTAATATTACTATTGACTATCCTTAACGTTAGTTTGATATTGATGTAACTTTTAATATAATTACAAGGGCAAATTGTACAAACTTTGCACGAGTTTAATCAATATTGCACTCAGATGCAACTTTTACCTATATTGCATTCATTGACTAATTCTTTGACTAGCCTTAAAAATTTAAAATGACTAAATTACCTCTGAATTAATTATTTTATTTGAGGATTTTATTATAATAAAATTAATTAATTAACCATTTTTTTTATATAAACGGTTAGGGATTTTATTACAAATAGAACATAATTAATTATCTAACCAATTATTTATTTGAAAAAACATTTTTATCAATTTGTTTTTGTTTTTGTTAAAAAAATGTTTAAAAATAAAAAATAAAAAAACGGTTAGTTAATTAATTAGGTTCGACTTATAATAAAATCTCTAACCGTTTAAATTAAAAAATTGGTTAGTTAATTAATTTTATTATAATAAAATAATTAATTCAGGGGTAATTTAGTCATTTTAAATTTTAAGGCTAGTCAAACTATTAGTCAATAAAAAACAGGGAAAACATGTGCAATTTTGGCAAAAGTTATATCTGAATACAATATTGGTTAAACTTATCAGAAGTTTGTGCAATTTTCCCTAATTACAATTAATTTTACTGAAGAAATAATCTGCTTTAAAGGATATAATTTGGCACAATATTGCACGCTTGTAAGTACTCAATGGATACATCATGGACTCAAAACCAGTAGATTGAGCCGAAATCCAATAGGGGGTTATTTAACTTGGTCATTTTTAAACACAACATTGTGGAGTATCAAAATAAAAGAATTTGAGCTACTTCATGAAATTCCCAAGGACAATTTTGTAAATAAAAAAATTATAGTGTTGGGGTGTATAGCCCCCCTTCCCCTTCCCTCAAAATTTTGTTAATAGTTTTATGAAAAAACTTTATAAAGTTATTAGACTGTATTGAGCAAAATTTTCTGGGTCCAATCTTTCATATAATGGGGCCGCCGAACGCTCAAGTCCAAGCGGGTCGAAATTAGATATGCAGCTGCTAAAAACAATGGGCTCAACAAAGAAATACCATACGGTTATATGAGAATTGCTCAACGCATGCCGCACAATTACAATTTACGTCTACAAATATAATAACAATATTGAGTGTATTTAGCATTATTCAACTTTAAGCCACTCTTGAACAAAGCGAGCACTTCCACATCTCACGTTCAACTCAGCGCCTAGTTTAGGGGAAAAATCTTCGGTGTATCAGAACCGACTGTTGATATGTTGACACATCAACACAGTCTTAGGTGTCGATCTCCATTTTCACACCCAAAAAATTGAGTTCATTTTTGTTCATCCTTCCATCCAAAAATTAATCCAAGATTAATAAATTAATTATTATTTATTTTATATAGTGATTTATCAATTTTATCCCTATGTCAAGAATTCCTAGATTTTTTTTATTCAAATGAAGAACTCCCGGATTCAATTAAAAAAAAAACCTAAAACATTAAATACACCATGAACGGCAACATCATCTCCAAATTCAATAAATATATATATAACACACTATCAACAACATCTTCTCCAAATTCAATTACCAAAAAAAAAACAGCAAACTCAAAACACCATCACGAACATCAAGATTGAACCACAAACCAGAATTGTAATCTATGACAATGAATGTTAGTTTTTAATGTTTCCAACCACCAGAAAATTGCAATCTCTCTCTCACCCTCTCATACACCAAATTGACATCTCTTACACACAACTACCGCCACCAAACCAGCATATCTCTCTCTCTTTCACGCCCTCACACGCAGTTGGGTTCGACTAAGAACTGGAATTGAACCAAATCCGGGTTCGAACAAGAGCTGCGTTCAAACCAGAACCGAGTTCGACCCGATGTGAAAAGAGAGTGAGATGGAAAGAAAGAGGTAGGATGAAGAGAGGGAAGATAGAGTCATATAGAGAAGATGTTGCAGTTGGGAGGAGATCAAGCACCGATCTCCTCTGTTGAAGGGATATCGGTGTTTGTAGTGGTGCTGATAGGTGTGATTTCGGTGGTGGCTAGGGTTTTGTATTTGAATTTAGGTTAGGGTTTGTGTGTCAGAGATGACGGTGGAGAAGATGATGATAGGGTTAAAATTGGAATAACACTATATAAAATATATAATAATTAATGAGTGGTGCCATTGACACGCCTATACCGATCTATTCATGTCCTATTTTTTTTTAAATTTTGATTTAATTAAATAAAATTAAATATATTTATTAATTTTTTGATTTATTTCCAAAACTACCCTTTTTACTTATTTTTCAAAATTATCACACCTCATCTCCGATCTTTATATACATCTCTCTTTCACCTCCATTGAACGATTTAATTTTTTCTTATTATTATTATTTTTTATTTTTTATTTTTATTTCATGGTGGAAAAGAAAAAAGATAAAAAATAACATGTTGTTTCAACATAATGACAACTTGATATCATTCTAAAAAAAAGTAAACTTCAAACTTACTTCTAAAAAAGAAATTGTTTTCAGATACTTGATATCATTCTCACAATTCTTGCATATGCATTATGTCATTTTTAGATAATTCTCGGACTCTTCCATATTATTTGGTATGTATATAAGAAGAAAATTTTAGCGTTTAAGAGTTAAGAATTTTCTTTTTCAAGAAACAGATTACTAGTTTTTTTTTTTTTTTTTGGAAAAGGAATTGGGGGTTTTAAGAGCATCTCCAATGCAAGCGTGACTTGTGAAAAAAAGAGATGTCACGTAGGATAAATAGACATTCTTTTATTGTGTCTCCAATGCAACCGTGCATATTCAACCTCAAACTGACGTGGCAATAAAAATAATAGACATTGTCAACATGATTGTCCACTTTCAGACGGCATGTTGCACAACTCTTTTTTAGGTTGATTCAGCAAACATTTAAAATTGACATTAATTTTTCATTCATTTTTGGTAAGGAAATAAAATAAAAATGAAAATAGGAAATAAAATTGGACACGTCATTTAAACAAAATGTGTTTTAAACGGAAGTATTGGAGACCAAATTTTAAGTTGATTGTCTATCAAGTCCATATTTATGCCACATAAGAAACAAGTCTATTGACATTGCTACCATGTCAATAATTATTCATCTGCAAGCCATTTTTATATTGGAGATGCTCTAATAGATTTACTTTATAGAATATGTTTTTCCTTAAATTGTATGTCTTTTTAAGTAATTTCGATAAAGTAAAAAAAAGAATATTGCATAATTAAAAAAGTGAAGCATAAATAGACTGATAGGGGTGTGCCAATAGCACCACTCATAATTAATTTGTTAACCCTGGGTAAACTTCTAGGTTAACTTTTGGACACTTGGCATAACGTGGGGACGAGGGTAATGCTCACTAGTTACCCCCTTGAAGGGGATAAGTAAAAATGAACTCTAGAGAAATTAAGTATCACTTCTCTATTCTTTTTTTCCCTCTATCAGATAGAGTCTATCTCTCTCTTTCCTACCACTTTATTTATTTTTAAAGTTGATATTGCCACTAATGGAGAAAATCTTGCATGCACCCTAACCAATAGGTGCATGCCATGTGGCATGGAGAATTCATTTGATTGGTTTTCCTTACCACATGGCATGCACCCATTGGACGGGTGCATTATTCGGGTGCATGTAAGATTTTCTTGTCAGAATGTTTGACTGCATTAAAGGTTTTCTCAGTTTAAGGACTATTTAAATTAGAAAAACCTTTATAATTTCAAAGCCTATTATTAACATAAGCTTTTCGTTTTCTTAGGACGTGTTTATCGATAAGTAATAAAAATGAAAGGGAATTATAAATGAAGGAATTAAGTTCTGATTTATACGTGGTCCACATAATTTGACACGTGCCATTAGTTTTGAGACATGTCTAAAGGTAATAAAACTGCCAATGGATACATGAAATTGTTTCTCACAACACATTTGCACCTAAATGCGAAAATTTTTAAGGGTTATTAACATTATAAATATATATAATTTTATTTTATTTTATTTTTGAAAGAAAAATACATATATTATTCATCACAAATGAAATCATTCAAAAGTGGAACAAGTAGTTCTTACTATAAAAACTTTTTGTATGGTTTGGCTTGTTTTTGGGTGCTTTAAGTTGTAGGTTGGACTTGGACCTAGATGCAGAAACCAAAATGGTTTCTTGAATAGGCTGAGACACTCACCATACCTCAATATGTAAAAGATTTTTCTAAAGAGCGGCGATAATTGCAAAAAAAAAAAAAACTATATTTATATCCTTTTCGTAAGTACATTCCATTTAAAAATTTTAAAAATCTTAAATTTGTAATAAACCCCACTTAATGATAAAAATACCATTTATTTGATTTTATTATATTGTATTTTTGTAAATATACATATCTACACTTATTTTGTTATAATGTTATCTAATCAACTTTATTATAAATTTTTAAAAATATATATTTTTCTTTTTTTAAATAAATAATTTTTAACTCCTAAATACACGAAATACATGGTTGAGTCAGTCGAAGAAGCAGTCGACCGTAAAATATACCAAAATGAGTTGTGATTTGAGCAAATTTTGTTTACATGATAGATAAAAATAACAAAAAGAAAAAGATAAAACAAGATATGTGAACATGAGTGCTTGACCGATATTATATATTACTGTAAACAATGAAAATCAAATAATGTAGACAATTAAAATTGTTTATCGGAATAAAATTGAACCAAGTAAATGCTGAATATGAAACTTAATAAATAAACTTAAATATCCATTACAAATATATAAACAATTTTATATTGATCTGGATGACTCATTCTCTATTAATGAATCAGATGACATTTATTTTTTAAAGGCAGATGACTTGTTCTGGAATTTGGATTGAGATGTCTTCGTGCATTGATTCTTTCGTGCGATGATTTAGTTCAGAGGATATTATTAGTTTGATATAATTGTGTTTTGGTTTTACGTTTTTTTTAAAGGAAACTAATTAATAATTTGTGAGTGTGCTTACGAAATATTTAGGGGTAATGTTGGATTTTCAAAAAGATACTAATTAGAGGTGTTGATATAGTTTTTTAAGGGTGCAAATATCGTCACTCTTTTCTAAAATACTACAAAGTTAAAACCAAAGGGATTTAAGTGGGCTTCAAGTTTTTAGGTTTGACCTAGTTGCAAAATAAGGAGTTCAACAAATGAACCAAAATGGACAGACAATAGTCAATATAGAGTATGCCAAACCCAGTTGTTGGGACAAAGACAACAATATTTTCGAGAACCTGGTGTAGGAAGGAGAAGATCCAGTTAGTTAATGGAGTATACTGTGGAAAGATTAGTAGTACACACGTGTATCACGATTCCTTTGGTATTCGTGTGTGTTGCTTTGTTTAAGTTCCGAGAACTCATCTACTTGTTCATATGTGTGTGATTTTTAATTCGTTTCCTTTGTTTAATTGGAAATGTCCACGCTTGCACGATATTGTGCTCTTGTCTTTGCACAAAGGATCGTTGACTTGAGAAATTCCTCTTCTTCTCTGGCGCGGCCTGGTATCCTGCGGTCCGGGACCACGATTTCCTTCAAGGGAGTTGCGAAGTTAGGGTCTTGCGGTCTTGAACCATGTTGTTGGACCGCACCTTTTTTTCTAGAGAGTTTGCACGTTCCGTGTCACACGGTCGTGAACCGCGCTTATGAACTGCATGAGTTTGATATGTGCGGTCGTGGACTGCAGTCACTGACCACGCTCGTTTTCTAGAGAGTTTGCACGGTCATGGTTGATGCAGTGGTGGACAGCATTGGAGAGCAGCGTCGATTCGTTTGCCTTTGCACGCGGTCTGGATACGCGGTCCAGGATCGTACTGCGTGACCATGTCTAGCGGGATTTTGGCAAAACGATGGCCTTTTTTTTGCCATACTCTATTTAAACATCCTTTTCTCTCTTCTTTGATACACCCCACGAAAATACACACTTTAGAGAGAAGTTAGGGTTTTTAGAGAGAAAGGCTCCCATGCTCTCTTCATTCACTTCCCATCCCTTAACCCATGTTCATTTAATGTGTTCATTATTAATGGGTCTTCATTTTGGTCTCCATTGTTAGGTAAGAACAAAGTTCCCTTTCATTTATAGTTCTTTACTTTTATAAATTCTCATTTATTGCATATCTTTAAAGTTTTGGAGATTGTTTGAGGGTTTGTTTATAACTAGGATGTTTAAGTAGTTTTCACCACATCTAGTTAAGTATTTTGTGTTTGCCTATCATATTATGTGTTGAGCATTTCATTTCATGTTCATTTAGACATTTAAACTCTTCTTGAGTTCAAGTCTTGTGACCAAAGGTGTTGGTTGTCCAGGCAAGTGCCAAGACCCACTATAAAAGGCTCGCGGGGTAGATTAAGAGGTGTACATCCCAAGAGTGGCAGGATTAGGAAAAGTTTCTCTGAGATTGTACCAAGAGTGGTGAGTGGTGTGTGGCTAGAGCCAAAGGTAATCAAGAGTGAGAGATTTGTAAATCACCTGAGGGTGTAACTGACTTTTCATATAATGGATTTGTGTGGTTAAGTAATAAGTGGCTAGCGAGACTAGTTTTGTGGTTTTTACCTACTTGGAGGGTTTTCCATGTAAAAATAATGTGTTCTTTAATTTTTCGCATTTAATAACTAATTTCTATTGTTGTTTTCCTTTAATCTAGATTAATTGACAATTTGGTAATTAATTGGTAAACAACCTATTCACCTCTCTAGGTTAATTGTATTAAAATAAACACATTTTAAATTGGTATTAAAGTAGGTGCCTAGATACACTTAGGTAGATCCTTGCATATTTCTGTGTCTTCCATACATTGCATCTCATTCAATTCATTAAATATCATGAGTGGAAATGGGATGTATAATGAGGGTGTGTCGAACTTAAGGTCACTATTGCTCTACGGGGATAACTACTCCTTCTGGAAAGGGATGATAGAATCTTATTTCATGTTTATTGATGAGCACGTGTGGATGAGGGATACTTGCCTTCCTACAGAGAGCTTAGAGGATCGAGCTATCGTGCTTAAGCTCAAGTCCAGATGGACTCCTCAAGAATTTGAAGCTGCAAAACGAAACTCTAAGGCTATGCCTACCTTATTTAGTGCTATGGATGTGACTCAATACAAGCTCATCCAAACTACTTGAAATGCACAAGAAGCTTGAGAGATTCTCTGAATTACTAACAAGGATACTCACACAATCAAGAAGTCTAAGCTTCAGATATTGCAAGCTCAGTTTGAGATGATCAAGATGGAAGAAGAAGAAACTTTTAGTGACTTCCAAATCAAGTTGAAGGATATCATCAATCAAAGTCATCAACTTGGTGATCCTTATTCCGAAGCTAGAATTAATGTGCAGAAGATTCTAAAGTCGCTTCCGGATAGGTTTGAATCCAAGGTTACCGTTATTGAAGAAAATAGGGACTTGGACACCATGAAGGTGAATGAGCTCATTGGGTTATTTCAAGCATATGAATCGAGAAAGTTCTCCTTAAACAAAAAGCAAAAGTGAATTGCTTTGAAGGGTTTCGAACATGAAGAAGGAAAAGGAGATAGCGACACAGATTAATAAATGACATTGATCTATGAAAGGTTCAAAAAGTATATGAGACATGAAGATAGAGAAGTCACATTAAGATAGACGAAAGTGAAGAAAAAGGTCCTTCAAGAAGACTTGAGCCCAATCAAGAGAAGATCAAGAAAATTGAACTTCAATGTTATGATTATGGTGGCTATGGACATAACTCCACAAATTGTGAATTTGAAGAACAAAAGTTAGAAGTGAAAAGCTATGACCGCTTCTTGGAGTGATAATGAAGTGTAGATAGGTGAAGAAAGCTCTTCAGATTCAGATGGATGTGTGAACAACTACTTTGCTTTTTCCAGTCTCATATAATGAAATTGTTCAAGCAGTCACCAATTTTCTATCAGTTGATGGTGTCAAGAAAGTTGACTTTGAGGAATTCGAAACGGAGGACTATGCTTGGAAAAAGCAAATTTTGAAGATTTGAACCACGAGAGCTCGAGTGGTTGAAGATTCGATCAAGAAAGTTCAAGCAATTGAAACTCAAGTGATGATGACATGAATTATGACGATCTTGTTAAAAATCTCCAAAGGTTCTTAAAGAAGATGCATAAGGAGACTGACAAGTTGAAGGTCGACAATCTCCAGCTAAGTACCAAAATGAGTTCATTTGATGAAGATAAATAAAATGCTTCTTAGTATTCCAAAGTACTTTTTAGCAAAATCCAACAAGAGGGGAAATGCATCTAAGAAAACTCAAGGCATCCTAACTAGCTTAGCACCTCAAAAGAAATCCAATCCCATGCCTACGACCCCTCAAGAGGAAAAATTTTATTGAAGAAAAAAAGAAAAATACAAGCAAGAGAGGGGGGGACAAGAACCAAACCCTCACAATCATCTAAAACGATAAAAAAGGCAATGGAGAGAAATCTCTAAAAACAAATAATTACAAAAAGGTTGGAAAGTAAGCCACCATGTATCTTGAGTAAGGGAAAGACAATGAGAGGCTAAATTATCTGCAACCTGGTTACCTTCTCGATAAATATGGAAACAAAGATTTTCATCGAAGAAAGATAAACCAAGAATCGCCTCTAAGAAGAAAGAAACCGCCAAGGAACATTAGGAGAGCAACAAGATAAAAAAGAGACAATGTAAACAGAGTCGCGCTTAATCCAAAGAGTGTTCCAACCACAATCAAAAGCATACTTAATGACCCAGATAACCGAGATAACCGCTGATAACTTTGCTTTAAAAGCATGGATGATACCCAAAGGAGAAGCAAAACAACCTTTTTAAAAACCCTTTAGAATTGTAAAAAACACCACCACAACTGGAAGGACCCAGCGAACCCGAAGAAGCTCCATCTGTATTAACCTTAAGCCAATCTGAAGGGTGAAGATGCCAATAAACCTCAATGATGTGAGGTGCCCGAGGAGGATGAGGATGAACCTGAAGCCGATTTAGAAGAAGTAAATCTGATTACGTGTTATGCATACCTCCAATATTCAAACGATTACAATCTTTAAGAGTCGTGTGAATAAAAGAAATGGAAGATATGAGAGGAATAAAGTGATCTTCAAAAATTAACTGATTCCTTAAGTACCACATTGTACAATTGTCGTGACCCAAAGGTTACCAACCTAAGGGCTAGCATTCCATGCAGCAGCCATAACAAAGAAGTTGAGAAGCGACAATTGAAAATTGAGATGAACTCCAAGTACTAAAGGACATCATTTGTGAACAAAATCAAGAACTCTTTGAGTGCATAAAGAGAATAAATTACTTGAGTTTGGAAGTGGAAGTCAAGGATAAAGCCTTGAACATTACAAAATAGAAAGAGATGGAGTTGATGAAAGAAATTGAAGAAACCAAGAACTCCGTCTCGGGTTGAAAATACACAAATTGTGTCTAATACAACCTAGATTGGGGGGGGGGTGTTGTTGTTGTTAATCGATTATTACCAACTTTTTTGATTATTCAATATTACAATATTAAGCACAATTAACCCAAATAAACAAACATTCAACGATAATAATAAATTACGGAAAACAATAAAGACACGTTGGGGGGGGGGTGTTGTTGTTAATTGATTATTACCAACTTTTTTGATTAATCAATATCACAATATTAAGCACAATTAACCCAAATAAACAAACATTCAACGATAATAATAAATTACGGAAAACAATAAAGACACGTTGAATTGATTTACATAAGAAACCCTCTCATTAGGCAAAACTCACTGGCTATCCTTCTAGCCACACACGGTCACATAAATTTACTATATGAATAAAAGATTACACCCTCAAGTGATACACGGACTCTCACTCTCGACAACCTCAGGCTATGGACACAACCACTCACCACTCTTGGTTCAATCCCTAGTGATATCCCTTGATCCACCACTCTTGATTCAATCCCTAGTGATATCCCTTGATCCACCACTCTTGGCGTGAGCACCTCTAACTCTACCTGCAGGCCTTTTACAGTGGCACTTGACCAATGCTTTCCAACCCACCCTTGGTTGCAAGACTTCACTTGCGTGTGCAACTTTAACTAGAAGCCACAAGACTTTGACTCTATGAAGAGTATAAAGGTTTAAGTGAATATATGACAATATGCTCAAATGCAATAATGTGTATAACCATACACAAAATGCTTAACTAGATGTTATAATGCAATTTAACACCCTAGTTATCAAACAATGCCTACATGCCCATATATGATGACTCAATTAGTTGTAGAAAGATTCTAGCAACCTAATTGTCAAATAAAACTCACATAAACATTCAATAGTAAGACGAGATGAACAAAGCCTAACTAATCAATCAACTAAGCATAATGAATATTTATGGATTAGCTATTTAGGCAAAGATGACCTAATCATACAAGCTATCACAAACAAACCTAATCATGTTATCATTTAACAATAAATGCATTCAATAAATGATTTCTACAAATCCTATGCATTAAAAACGAATTCTTGGACTTAAAGAACAATAATCAAAGATGAGATGTTGCTCTTACTTACCAAGTCATGAATGATGAAGACCCATGAATAATTGATGCAATGGATGCATATGTTTTGGGTTTAGAGAGTCAAACAAGCTTAACTGAAGCTTTCTCTCACTTAGGTCTATATTTTTGAGCTAAGAAATGATATTGGGATGAAAGAATGTATATATAACAACCTTAAATGAAACAGTATCGTTTTGAAAAAGTTTGCAAATTTTTTGCCTTGGCCGCTGTACATACAGCGGGTCACCTAGAAATTTCCAGAATAAGGCTGTACGAAAGGTGACTTATAGGCGTTTTACCAGCAGAGACATACTTCCCAAAAATTTCTGTTCTCCCGCTGTACGTAGGGCGAGTGTACATCGAATTGGACTGGAATGACACGCGACAACGCATCAGCTCCAGTTTCGAGCGCCTCAAAATATGACAAAACGACATCAAAATCTTTCATATGATATACTGTTGGAAAGGTATGGATATCTAATTTATACTTCTTTTTACAGAATGAGGTTTTGATTTCTAGAGAAAGAGTTATGGTCATTTGAGTGATCAAAGGTCAAAAACGAACAACAATAGAGTTGTCCAGGTTTAGTGGTCACTTTAGAGACTTCAAAGCCAATCCAAATGGCCATGAAATATTATGAATAATATACCGTTGGAAAGGTATAGATGTCTAGTTTGTACAGAAATTTTCAAAACTCATTTTAAAGATTTTTATAAAACTTTATGGCCACAAGACTATACAAACGTAAGTTTTGAAAAACATTTAAATCAATGAAATCCAAACTTTTGAAACTAGATTTACTCCAAGCAACCAAACAAAATCTAACACTTATCCAAGAGAAGAATGAGACCTTCTCAAATGGTCACTCATTGCGCTAAGACAAGCACATCAATGTGCATGCGCGGATGCTCCCGATCAATCATCAGAAAATGAATTACATCACACAAAAACCATACTTAAGTCTAACAATGAAGTGCAAGTGTGATGGGTGTAATGGATGCTCACATATAAACAATTAGAACATAAATGCAAGATGAACAAGGCATGCATGAAGTGTGTGTGTGTGTGTGCACCTAAACTCTTCAAGAGGCAAAGTCAAGTGAATATACCTTTCGCTCTTGAAGTCACGGAGATGCTTGGAAGCTTGCTATTGCGAGCCTAATCTACTTATTACAAAACCATCCCCAATATGGTTTGTCATGAAATAAGTCAATCACAAATAGAGGTCTTTCCACGGGTCTTAGAATGGGAGCCAAGAAAATTGATTACTTACTAAGCTTTGGTAAGATGGATGGCGACAAGAGAGGTCTTTATAAGAACTTCTATTTTAAAATTGGCTTATTTTATAACAAACCACATTGGGGATAATTTTGTAATAGGTAGCTTAGGTTCTCGAAGGCAAGTTTCCAAGCATCTCCGTGATTTCAAGAGTAAGAGCAAAATGTATATCACTTGACTTGACTCTTGAAAAGATTAGTTGCACATACACACTCCGTGCATGCTTTTTAATCTTACATTTGTGTTCTAATTGTTTAGATGAGTGCACCAATTACACATTTCACACTTGCACCTTATTGTTAGATCTAAGTGTGGTTTTGTGTGGTGTAATTTGTTTTCGGTTGTGTGATCGGAAATGTCTGCATTTGCACGATGGTGTACTTGTCTTAGCATGATGTTTGACCACTAGAGAGGTCCCTTTTTTTCCTCTCTTGGATTGGTCTTGGGTCACAAGGTCTTATACCAGAGTTTGGGCCATCTCGTCGTTGTCCAAATCTGACATTTGGTCATTTGAATAACCATATCTCTTTCTACAGATATCGAAACCTCATTCCGTGAAAAGGAGTAGAAAGAAGACATCCATACCTTTTGAACGGTATATCATACAAAAGGTTTCGATATCGTTTGGTTATGGTTTGGGGCCCTCGAATCTCAAGCTGTTGTGCGGTCATGGTTATATGCCCTTGGTGTGCCCTTGTTGCACTACTCGACCAACGCTTTTGGTCCAGCAACCTTGCGCTAGTAAAGCACTAGTGATGCGCTACTCGTCAATTGCAATGCTCCGCCCTTTTTTCGTAATTTGGCCATATCTCATTCATTTGGAGTCCGATTTGGCTCATTTTTTAAGAGCAATTCCCGAAATTTATAGGGCTATCATCTAAACACTATAAAAACATATATTTTTTCATCATTTGTCTTTCTGAACTCAAACTACAAAACCCTAGAGAGAGATTAATAGTTCCCTAGAGAGAGAAAGCTTCAAGAAAGCTTCTTTAACTCTCCAAACCCAAAACCTATGCATCTATGACATCTTTCATGTATCAATCTTTCATGGGTCTTCATCATTCTTGACTTTGTAAGTAAGAACAAACTTCTATCTTTATTCATTGTTCTTAAAGTCCAAGAATTCATTTTTATTGCATATGATTTGTAGAAATCTGTTATAGAATGCATATATTGATGAGTTATAACATGATTGAGTTTGTTTGTGATAGCTTGCATGATTAGGTTGATTTTGCCTAAATAGTTGAGCCTTAAATATTCTTGTGAGATTGTTTGATGACTAGGTTGATAGATTTATGTTTGTTTATCTAGTCACGTTCTTTTGAATGTTCACGTGTGTTTAATTGGCAATTAGGTTGTTAGAATTCTCTCTACATCTAATTGAGATTTCATGTATGGGCATGTGGGTATTGTTTGATAACTAGGTTGTTAATTTGCATTACAACATCTAGTTAGACATTTTGTGTGTGGTCTTACACATCATTACATTTTGAATATTGTCACATATTCACTTAGACTATTAATTCTCTTTAATGAGTCAAAGTCTTGTGGCTTCTAGGTGAAGTTAGACAAGCAAGTGAAGTCTTGCAACCAAGGGTTGGTTGGCAAGCATTTGTCAATTGCCACTGTAAAAGGCCCGCGGGTAGTAGGAGGTGCTCACGCTAAGAGTAATGGATCGAGGGATATCACTAGGGATTGAACCAAGAGTGGTGAGTGGTAGTGTCCATAGCCTGAGGTTATCAATAGTGAGAGTCTGTGTATCACTTAAGGATGTAACTTTCTCTTCATATAGTGGAATTGCTTTTCCGAGTTAGAGGGTTTCCATGTAAAAATCAAGTGTCTTTTAATTTCTGCTATTTACTTGATTATTTGTTGTATGTTTGTATTGAGTTTTATTGTTAATATTGACTAATCAAAAATTGGTAATAATCGATTAAAACCCCATTCACCCCCTTGCCCCTCCCCTCCCATCCCCTCCTCTCTAGGTTGTATTAGACATATATTATTTATTTTCAGTCTTGGGTATGTTGATGAGGAAATTACTTCATCCTCTAACATGACCACCTTTGTGAAAGGTAAGGCACCCATATGGCCACTTCCATCTCAACCCCCAAGGAAGACAATTGAGTTTGGAGAGTCTTCCAAGAAGAGTTCAGTCCAAATGCTTCATTGGACACTTGACCAAGCTCAAGCTCAACCCACGAAGCTGTCTCAACCTAAATTTCATCAACCAAAGGGACAAGATCAATTGCCTTAACCAAAAGTTCATCTATTGAAGAAGCAACTCAACTAGTACAACCTCAAAGAATATCACAACCAGTTCGACCACAAATAGAACTATATGTCATTATTGTGGTTTGATTTATCATATTAGACCAAAATGCTTTAGATATATAAAGAAATGCAAACGTAAAAGCATGACTGAGAAAAAAAAAGCCGTAGAGCTAAGAAGCATTTTCGTAGGATACCTGTAGACTCTATTTCTTAGGAAGCTAGAATTGAGAACAAAAGAGTCACACCAAAATGGGTTAGGAAAATGATTGTTTTTGCTTTGTTGATCACCTCGTTGTGAAATCTAATGCCTCTAAAAAATTGGTATCTCGATAGTGGGTGTTCTATGCATATGGCGAGAAAAAAAGATTTCATTAAGAAACTTGTTTTGAAAGATGGCTGGTTTATCATATTTGGTGGCAGAACCAAAAGGAAAGTTATAGGCATGGGAGCCATTGATATTTCTAGCTTGCCAAAACTCACCGATGCCTTATTTATAAGTGGTTTGCAAGCCAATCTTATAAGCATCACTCACTTGTGTGAGCACCGTCACTCAGTAAGGACGATTGCTCAATTTTGAAACCAAATGAAAAAGCCATTATTAGAGACAAGAAATCAATTGATAATTGTCGCTACATTGAGCTTAATGTATTGGCAAGTAATTTGAATAACCATGAGCAGTTTAATCTTGTTGTTGTCCAAATCTGTCCTTTGGTCACTCAAGAGACCATATCTCTTTCTACAAATATCAAAATCTTGTTTTGTAAAAAAGAGTAGAAAGTAGACATCCATACCTTTCTAATGGTATATTATACGATAAATTGAGATGTCGTCTGGTCATGTTTTGAGCTGCTTGAAAATCAAGCTGCTGTGATATATTTGTCCCGCGAAATCTTTATCAGTGTTTTTCGCGAGACAAGTTCCGCTGTTCATGAACAGCGAGAGGAACATCGATATTGCCCAATTTTTTTTTAGAACTTCTTCAAAACGACGTAGTTTCATCTTGGGCCTTTATATAAACCCCATCTTCTCCCTTCTATGTTTTACTCTTCCAAGAGAGAGAGAGATGCAACTTTCTAGAGAGAGAAAGCTTCCATGCTTCCATTGATTCACTCTTCATCACTCTCCATGTGCATTTAATGTCTTTCTCACTCAAGGGTCTTCATCATTGAGTCACTTGGTAAGTAGAACAAACATCTCATCTTCATTTATTGTTCTATTTCATCAAGACATGTCATTGATTGCTTAGGTTAGCAAATATTCATATTTATTGTATATCTAATGAAGTTATGACATGATTGGGGTTTCTTTGTGATATCTTGCATGATTATGTTGATTCTACCAAAATAGCTAAGCTATAAATATTCTTATGAGATTGTTTGATAACTAAGTTGATATATTTATGTTTATTTATCTAGTTAAGCTCCTTGAATATTCATGGTTGTTTGATTGACAATTAGGTTGTTAGAATTCTCTACGCATACAATTAAATCCACATGTATGGGCATGTAGGCATTGTTTGATAGCTATGATTGTATGTCATTCATGTAATCTAGCTAAGTCTTTACGTTTCTGCATTTAGACATTGATAACTAGGATTTATTGATTGTATCTTTAAATTCCTAGTTAAGCATTTTGTGTGTGGTCTTATACATCTTGCATTTTGAATATTGTCACATATTCACTTAGACTTTAATTTTATTCAATGAGTTGCACAAGCAAGTGAAGTCTTGCAACCAAGGGTTGGTTGACAAGCATTTGTCAAGGCTAACTATTAAAGGCTTGTGGGTATGATAGATTGTGTTACGAACCTTGAAGTGTGACGAGGTGGTCAACTTAGGTTGTAAGCATTTATTCAAGTAGTGGAGTTTTGTGACTAAGTGGTTAGCGTGGCTAGTCCCATGGATTTTTCCTTATTGAAGGTTTCCCACATAAAAATCATGTGTCCATTTAATTCCACACTTTATATTTGATTTTTGTTGTTTGTTTATTTTGGTTAATTGTGATAAATATTGACTAATCGAAAAAGTTGGTAAGTAATTGATTAACAACCCATTCACCCCCTATAGGTTGTATTAGACACACCCCGTGTATTTTCAACTTTAATAGTGGAAGATTCAAAACCAAAACAACATAAGAAATGAGATTACCTAAGCTTGATTTGTACACAAACGAAGAGGACAAAAAGATGGACTTCAATTTTCAGCGACCATGAGTTGGAGAAGGAGATGAACTTCGAACGAGTTGGAGAAGAAGATGAACTTCGATTTTAGTTTACATAGCTTTTCAAGTTAGAAAGAGAAGTAGATTTCAGATAACATAAAAGTAAGAGAAAAGTTAAAGTAAAAATATAATAAAAAATATGTAAAGTACCAGTATTTTTGGAAGTCACTTACTTTGGTGCATTTAAAACTTAAGTTATTAAAAGGATGACAGTCTTGAAACACCAACTCAAAAGAGTGAAAAAACCCCTTATTTCCACGACAAAACTGATAACCAAAATTTATACAATCAAAGTATCAAACTATGAAAGTTCACTACGAAGAACATGTTGACATTTTATTATTCTGATCTTACTTCCATTTTATCTTAGCTAAAAAAATTGGTGTAATGGAAAAAATTATATATGGATGTAATGGAAAAAAATTATATATTTAAATTTATCAATAGTAATTAATGGATGTTTTTGGTATTTTGAAGGGCATAAGGAATAAAAATAATAGACTAAATGGTATTGTGGCCCCCTGAATTGTTCACGAATCGCTAATGTGCCCCCTGAATTCTTAAAATCGTCACTAAACCTCCTGAACTCTCTGAAATTGGCAACAAGTGATGGAAGGGAGACAGACGTCTAGGGAAAATTGTACTTACATACCCTAATTATATGCATAATTGCATTAAAACTGGAAAAATATAATAATAACACCACACACCCTTTGACTAGTTGACTAATGTCCACAAAAAAAATAAAAAATAAAAAATAAAAAATATAATATTAAGAAATATAATAATAATAACAATAATAATAATAATAAAAAAATAATAAATATTTGAAAGTCATAGTTATTTAGTCATAACATTCCAATTCCATCCCATTAGTCAGTACATGTGTTTTGGGGTGGTAGTTTATAATGTAACATATATGACGGAGGTGTTAGGATTATGCTCAATAGCAAGAGTGTAATGATATATTTGACAATCTTTTCATATTAATAAAGTGATTTCTAGTTTAACAATTCTTATAGCATTTATAGTTTAATTATTATAATTGTCAAAAGTAAATAATCATAAGGACAAAAGACTATGAGAGATGAAGAATTGTTCGTACATCTGGATATGTATGAGGTAGACACAATTCTTTAGTTAGCCTTGAATAATATTCATAACTGAAGATAAAGGTTGGAGTCCTTTAGCTTATTAAAGTTGTAGATTCTTTTGCTAGCATTTGAGTGGGATCAAATGTGTTATGATGAGTCTAAAATCATCAAAGTGTAGTGACTTTGGGCAAAGAAATCTAGTGCACTAGGTGCATTGAATATGATCACGGTGAAATACTTTATCCAGAACCGTCAATGGATAAAAGTTTTCACTTGAGGACAAGCGGAGAGTCTATCTCAATCCTGAGATAAATGATGGACTTATGGTTACAAATGTTATCATTTGAGCTGTCAATGAGTACGATTATATAGCTTAGTCTATCCTCGATGGTTTGGTGGTATTCATTTGTTAATCAATAGAGGACTTCATTTATAGATATGGACATCGTGGCTCCATTTATTAATTATGAGTAGAATATCATCATATGAATATTTTGAGGTATTAAATATTCAATATTAACGTTAAGTTTTCGTTAGTGTCTATTGAAATATGGCTTCTGGATAAGTCAAAATATCCAAGTTCAAAATGTGGCCATATGAGTAAATATGGTAACTAGAAGAGCTATAGGCGGTCTATAAGCTCTTGACGATTACTGGTATTTTTCACGAGAATACACTTTCTCCAATAAGATTGTCTATGGTATGAATGAGAAACATTGACTGATTCTATCTTTATCTAAGAGTTCAATTTTAGCTTTTTAATGGAATGAGCTAAAATTAATAGATCAAACCTAAGTGAATCATTTGTTGATTATAACTAGGTTATGTCTATCGAAGCTTAAATTTAGATAGCCCACCAAGATCCCCGATCCGCACGAACTTGAATGAATCGCTTGATATATTCTACCGGACCAATTTCTAGGTCCATCTAAAATTGTTTTTGGATTTCGAAAATCTATAAGTTTTGGAGAGGTGCAGTCATGTGTGATCAAGATATGCGGTAACTCTTCAAAACCTGGAATGGGCGGCCAAGGATGTGGGAATCCTTAGGAGGACATAATGGGGTGCGTAAAGCATTCCATTAATACATTAAGAATATAATTTGTAAATTTTAAATAAATGAGCTGTTAAATTATATTAGTGTATTAATTAAAGACATGTGGACTATTTTTTAGTAATTAAGAATATGTCTAGTTCACATGTGGACTTTTTATTAAATTTTAATGGATTTAATAAAATAGAAAAACAATATATTGCCCATGTATAGGCCAGTTGGCAAGGGCTAAATAATTAGCTTAATATATTGTTTTAATTTATTATTTAATTAAATGGAAATTAATTAATTTATTAATTAATTATTTGATTAAAATTCAAAAAAAATTTCTAACTCGGAGCAGGACTCTTAGTGTCATACTATTGTTAGTAGTATGATAAGTATCAAAAACCTTATTTGATTAGTAGATAAATAAAAAAAAAATTATTTATCTAGTCAAATTAGGAAGTATTTGATATCTATCAAAACTCTAATCGATAATTAGTCCATTAGGAAGTTATTTAAAAAGTCACAAATTTTTATATTCGATAATTTATTATTCGATAATATACTCATGAGTTAGAATATGTTTGAACTACTAAGTTGATAAGAATTTTGGTGAAACAAAAATCTTCCATATGAAAGGAGAATTCAGCCACCATATATATATATATATATATATATATATATATATATATATATATATATATCAATGGAGTTCGACTAAAGAGAGAAATTTTGAAGAAGAATTTTTTTAAAAAAATATTCTTTTGCATTAAAAAAAATTCATCCAACTTCGGTCAAGAGAAAAAGTGTTTTTATTTTCGATAGTGCACTAGTAGCTTTTATATCGAAAGAGCTTTATATCGAAAGAGCTGTGTGCACAACATCGAATTAAGATTCACGCGAGTTTTCGATTAAAAGATTGAGAATTCATAAGTGGCCAAACGTTCTTTATTTTCTCTATGAGGGTTATTATGACTGACAAAAGAAAAATGTTTTTGTTTTCCATCCTCAGGTGTACAATTCAAAGAAAGGGATCCCACACTCCTAGGTGATTCACGTTCGTGATTTGATTGGAAGATCTTACGGATTCAAATCGACGCAATATCAATCGTTACGTGAAAAATGTATGATACTTTTAATTATATGTTAATTAATCAAGGGTTAATGTTCTTTCTTTTAAAAGGAAAATTTTTAAAATATACCAATCTTATTTTCGCTTCCGCCGCGTGTTTTTTCCTTCAGGAGGTTCATGACATATATTAATAACCAATTTCTTCAAATATAGAAATTTTCAGATTCGAAAAGATTTGGAAAAAAAAAACAAAATTATATTTCCAAATTTTCAAATTGGATCGCCACCATCCATTATAATTATAATTATTTATTTATTTATTTATTATGATTATTATTATTATTATATTTATTATTATTTTTTATTTTTTTATTTTTTTTGGACATTAGTCAACTGGTCAAAGAGTGTGTGATGTAATTATTATATTTTTCCAGTTTTAATACAATTATACATATAATCAGGGTATGTAAATGCAATTTGCTATAGACATCCGTCTCTATACCGTCACTTGTTGTCAATTTCAGAGAATTCAAAGGGTTTTGTGACTATTTTAAGAATTTAATGGGTACATTAACAAATCACGAACAGTTCAAGAAGTAGCAGTACCATTTAATCAAAATAATAATTTTAAATTTTTAATATGAGTGTAGAAAGTAAAATGAGTATAGCGTGATATTTTTTTGTGAGACCTCCCTTCTAAATATTATACTTTTCTGTTGTCATTATTGCTGTTGTCATTATTGCTCTTGCATCTTGGGATGATGAGAACACAGATTATTTTAAAACCGACTCATTCTTGAATATATCCAATGAGCTTAATTGAAACAAGTATGGTGATTATGATTATTGGGCTTGATTACCAATAATTTTTACAGTGATTAATTAATCAGAACAATCACAGATTTTGAGAAAGTAAAGAAGCACAACCAGGTGGGGAGGGCATGTATATACACTGGCCACAAAAAATCAAATGCCTCATGAGTCATGAGTAAATAAAACATGTATAGCTTTTGTTGCATTGTTTTAACAAAACTGCCGTTATAACCAGCCAAACAAAATAGATCCGGTGGCCGGTGCAGAAGTGTGTATCTCTCCCACCGATATTTTATATATTTGAATTATTTTAATGTCCCTTAGTACAGTCACATCGCCACAATGTGAGGAGCATAAGTGATCGAGTAACTCGATATGTGTTGGAATTGAGTTTTATATTTATATGTAAGTAAAACCTAGGAATAAAAAGAAAAAAAGAAAAAAAAGAGAGGAGGAGGTTGTGGAAAGAAAATAATAAGTTGGCCTCCCCCTCAGTCTATGGACGTTAAAAGAAAGTTTGACAAAGGTTTTTTGTCTGGCATGAATATGATTCAACAGAGATGAATGTGATTCACTATATGTGTCAACCCTATCCAAATTTGCTACTCATTACTCTTTTGGCCATAAATATTATCCAAAAGTGTCTTTTTCTTGAAGAAAATATATTGTGTGTTTTCTATTTCAAGAAATGAATTTGGAATTTCTATACATTTTTTTTTCAAAATAATGAATATAAAAAAATTACAATATATTGATTGAAAGTTTTCAAACATAGTATTCTGATATAAGTTTGAAATTCAATTTAAAATATGAAGAAAATAGTTTTTTTTTTCATTGAATTTTCAATTCAATTATATCTAAATATATTTTTTAAGCATTATTTACAAATCATCAATCGAGTAGTATTTTCAATTATTGTCCCAACCTTTTCTAAATCCTCTTAGAGCATGTCCAATGGTATCCTCAAAATTAGGGAAGTAATCAAAATTTGATTATTTATCCCAAAAACAAGGTCCAATAGAATCAATAAAATTTAGCCCTTTAATCAATAATCAAATTGCCTCTTCAATAATCAAATTTGAAGATTGACTTTCAATCATCAAATATAAACTTATCTCAAAATAATTTTATTTTTTCTCTCTTATCTGTGACATTTTTTTTTCTCTGATTGCCTATGCATTTCACAATTGTTTCGACCCAAAAATTTCAATCAGGTAAAATTCGTATCTTCATTACGAATGGATCAGTTTTTTTTTATTCAAGATGTTCGACGAATTGTCTGTACCATTGTGGACAACACAATTATCAAATTTAGCAATCCTTAAAAACAATCATCAAATACTGATGTGGTAACTTTTGAGGATCCAAATTTACTTATACCATTGGAGATGCTCTTAGACTGTAATATATGATTCAATCCTAACATATTTTGTACCACAAAAGATAAGCATATTTTTCAATCCCAATAAATTTATTAATCTTGTCAACATTTTTATGGATAAAAATACTCTTTTTTTTAGGGATGGATAAAAATACTCTTGAATGAGTTTTGAATGGAATGTTGAAAACCCATTGAAAAAAAGAGAGAGAAAGTAGATCTCAAGATATATAGAAAATGTTAGAGAGAGAAAGTTATAGAGCTAGAGTAAGAAGTTGGAGGGAAAATTGAAAGAGAGAATGTTGCTTAAAATTGGTAGAGAGAGAAAGTCATTGGTGAATAACTAAACTCAATTTCACTTTCCAGCAATTTTATACGTTGAAATTTAAATATTCAATTTTACATGTTGACATTTACAAAATGGAATTTTACATGTTGAAATTTACAAAATGGATTTACATGCTGAAATTTACATAATGGAATTTTAGGGGCCGTTCGGTAACGTTTTTGTTTTTCGTTTTCTGTTTTCTGGTTTTCATTGATTTTAAAAAATTGATTTTAGGATTTTTTGGATTCAAAAACGCGTCTAGTAGCGATGATTGAAAATGATATTCGGATAATCAAAACATAAAAAACACGTATGATATGATTATTTTGTTATATGAATCTTTTAATAGATAATGAAACTTTTAATATTAAAATATATGTAATGGATTTTTTAATATTAAAATATAAATTAAAAATCACTTTTTTGTTGTAAAAAGTAAAAGAAAACAATAATTTAACTTGTAGGTCCTACTAAAAACAAGAACAACAAATTGTTGTTTTTGACAGGCGTTGCTTTTTATGCTTTAAACCAAAAAACAGTTTTTAATGTTTTTATCTTTTTTTTTATCAAAAGGCTCTACCGAACTAGTTTCTTATATTTTTTAAACTCAAAAACAAAAAAACAGGTCTGAGAAATGACACCAAACGCACCCTTAATATAGACTGAAATTAAGACACTTTACATGCTAAATTTTACAAAATAGAATTTTTTTTTGATGGATTACAAAATGGAATTTTATACGCTGAAATTATGGAATTTTACATGCTGAAATTTACAGAATAGAATTTTACAGGCTGAAATTATGAAATTTTATTTGTTAAATTTTACAAAATAGAATTTTATACGATAAAATTACAAAATAGAATTTTACACCCATAGTTTTTCTAGAAATCGAAACCAACGAGTTCCTTAGTTCATAATTTTTCTAGAAATTTATATGCACACATAAATGACATTGTGGATTGAAGTCTCATCTCTGCCCTCCATTTCCCAAATTTGTAGTTAAAAAATAATTTTTTTTTAACCAATCCCTCTGGTTAGTATCCATAATTTTTTGTTGTTGTTGTAAAGATTAGTATCCACAATTCTATCCGTTTGGTTATTAAGAATCGGGAGAAAAGGCTATAACTAGAAGTCACAATTTTATTGATATTAGTGGCTGACACCTGGGTTATCTCAACTAGTATGAAGGTACTTATTAATTTATTAGAGCATCTCCAATACTATTATACATTAGGAGAAAATTGAATACCATATAGGATAATTAGATAATGAGGTAGAAAAAACCTCTCCAATGCAATTATCTAACTTGATTATGGAGGTGATGTGGTAAAAAAAAAAGTTAGAGAATATAGAGTTGAGTTTTTAATTCTAGAAACTCTCATAGAAATGCTGACTAGGATTTCTAACTTTTTCCCACTAATAATATTGCACCTCATTTAATGGTAAAATAAAAGAGGAGAGAGAATGAGATAAATGTTGTAAGATGATTGGTCAAAAATTGATACATATTTAATTTAAAAATAAAAGAGGAGAGATAATGAAATAAATGTTTTAAGATGATTAGTCAAAATATGATACATATTTGATTTTATATAATTGCATTGGAGATGAGAATATGCATTTCTTATATTTTTTTTATAAAGTGGATCTATATTGAATATATATGATGTGTCACTAGTTAGAAACCCAAAAATGCATATTTGTATTGGAGATGCTCTTAGCTTCTAAAACACGACTCAAGCTAGCATAGTTAAATTTAAATTACACCATTTATAGATGACTTATTTAATTGGTTTTGCTAACCCAAATGCAAACAAACATATTATGCTATTGCGCAAGTAGATGATACAAGTTCAAGTTGGCCATTAAGAGCATCTCCAATGCTATTATGCATTTGGAAAAAATTGAGTGCTACATAGGATAATTAGATAATGAGGTAGAAAAAACATCTCCAATGCAATTATCTAATTTGATTATAGAGGTGATGTAGCAAACTTTTTTTTTTAGAGAATATGAAGTTGGGTTTCTAAGAACATCTCCAATACAAATATGCAATTTTGAGTTTCTAAATAGTTCCACATCAGCATTTCTATTCATTATTGGCCCACTTTTGAATTTTTTTTTAGAGAAATGCATATTCACATCTCCAATGCAATTATCTAAAGTCACATATGCATCCATCTTATGATAAATCATAATAAAACAATTATTTCACTCTCTCTCCTTTTTTATTCTACAATTAAATGAGCTTTAATATTATTGGTGGAAAGAGTAAGAAATCCTAGTCAGCATATCTAGGAGAGTTTCTAGAATTAGAAACCCAACTCCATATTCTCTAACTGTTTGTTTGCCACATCATCTCCATATTGAAGTTAGATAATTGCATAGAGAGAGAGTTTTTCTAACTTTTTAACTATCTATCCTATGTGGCAGTCAATTTTCTCCAAACACAAAATTAAGAACTACCCAAGGCATCCCTATATAAACACCAACTCCAACTTCCAAAAGTTTTCCCAGGTTTACAAGAAGCTCCACATCAGTTGAGTCTCGTTTGGTTCACATTGGGTTCATTTGAGAATACGAGCAAAAACCTAACAATTCTCCCATTTGGCTTGAATTCTCAAGACCTTTGTCCACATCCACGACTCTCCATACCGAGAATCAACATACCCCTCCATAAGGTATAACCACATAGGAATGAACCATCACAAGAATTTTCTTTTGTGTTCGTTGTTCTGAAACCATGTCGAAATAATCTGCTAAAATTGTGGTACAACTCCTCACGTTAGATTTCCAGGGAACTCGTCAGCCATCGACATCCTTGTCCACCCATACACTTTGCATCACCTTCTGACCGATGCCCATGTGCAAACCTGTGGACCACTAGCAGCAACATATCAGTTTCCATGTCCAGTGGGCAAAATTGCCAAAAGGATAAACGTGTCCTTGCATCACCCAACCCAGTGAAAGACCTTTAGTCCTTGCATCACTTATCCTGATGAAAGACTTGCTACTAGTATCGGGAGTGCTTTGCTGGATAAACCCCACACCACACCAGAGACTTCGAGGGTTTTTTCTATCGAATTCATGAGTTTTTTTTTATAACATTGTGTAACTCAAACCGGATCTCCATGACTCGTACCTGCCACCACAAACCAAATTTCTCCTCCATCAATATTTTTTCTTCATCAAACCCTACCGAGTTCGAAACCGCTTTCAAGACATATCTCATTTGCTAAACCATACTAGGCAACCATGAATCATCATCCTAATACCACCAAGTCCTTCATACGATCTCCCGTAAAAACTTGACACAACCATTGCCAACCATAAGGCTCTGATACCAATTGTTGGGAATTTGAACCGATGAACGCGGAAACCACAAGCATAATATTTGTCCATAACTCATAGCAATTAATGTCTATAGATGAAAAATAAGATGAGAGAAAAATAAAAATCACACAACACAAAATATACGTGGAAAACCCTAAATCAGGGAAAAAATCACAGGCCCTCAGGATGACAGAGAAAGTTCCACTATATAATAAATTGTTACAACCATATACTCCAGGATTCTCTCCCATACCTCAATCACAAACCACAGAGCCTTACCAAGTCCCCAAGCTCACAACCGAGCTTTACATCATGGCTCTCAGATCACAACGCTCACAAGATCCTCCCCAAGAACCCCTCAATATCACATAGGTCTCCCCTAAATATCACCTACGGATCTCTAACTTGATCCACTGATATTCCTCGGATCTCTCCCCGGAAATACCCTGGGTCTCCCCCGGATCTCACCCACTCTCTGATTTTACATGTGTTTCTTTTTCTCCACACAAATAACCTAGTTACAAGGTTCTATTTATACTAGTTACTGGAAGCTTAGACCAACAAGGAAAACCATCTCCTATACATACAAGACTTTACTTGTTCCATATAAATATTATTTCTTTTTATGACAAGTCTGTTGGTAAAGAAAAATCATTTTCCTTCAAGCACAGAACTTCCAGAAACAAACTACTTCCTTTTCCGCTGAAGATTTCCCGTTTCACACATGCTTATGATTGACTACAGTTTGGGTCATGTGCTGGCCAACCACACCCTACACCGTTACAAGTCACTTGGAATTGACCGCTTAGAAAACCGTGATCCATGTGCCACATTGTGAAACCGTTGTCTCCTCGCTGTCAAACACACATCACTCTCTACAGCGTTATCCTTTGGAATTGGACCGATGTCCTTACCACTGTGCAATTTCATAACGCAAGGCACATTGTAAAACCGTTGTGGGAACCGCTGTCCCTTGCACAACATTACCCATATCGGTTTGCTTCAATTTTCGGTTCTTCAATTCTTTTTGGTATTCACCCTCCATCAAACACCAACTCCAACTTCCAAACGTTTTCCCACGTTTCTAGGAAGTTCTACATCAGTTGAGTCTTGTTTGGTTCACATTGAGTTCACTTGAGAATACGAGCAAAAACCTAACAATTCTCCTATTTGGCTTGAATTCTCAAGACCTTTGTCCACATCTACGACTATCCATACCGAGAATCAATATACCCCTCAACCAGGTATAACCACATAGGAACGAACCATCCTAAGATTTTTTTATGTTCGTTGTTCATGCACCATGTTGAAATAATTTGTTGAAATTGTGGTGCAACTCCTCACGTTAGATTTCCAGGGAGTACATCAGCCATCGACATCCTTGTCCACCCATATCCTTATCCACCCACACATCCTAGTACCGAGAGGACTTTGCTGGATAAGCCCCACACCACACCAGAGACTTCGAGCATTTTTTTTTATCGCATTCATGAGTTTTTTTTATCGCCTTGTGTAATCCAAATCGGATCTCCATGACTCGTAACTGCCTCCACAAGCCGAATTTCTCCTCCATCAATATTCTTCCTTCATCAAACCCTACCGAGTTCGAAATCGTTTTCAAGACGCATCTCCTTTGCTACACCATACTAGGTAACCATGAATCATCATCCCAATACCACCAAGTCCTATATACGATTACCCGTAAAGACTTGACACCTCCATCGCCATCCATGAGGCTCTGATACCAATTGTTCTGAATTTGAACCTATGGACGTGGAAACGACATGCCTAATATTCGCCCATAACTCATAGCAATTAACGTCTATAGCAGAAAAATAAGATGAGAGAAAAATAAAAAATCACACAACACAAGATAGACATGGAAAACCCTAAATCAGGGGAAAAACCACTGGCCGTCAGGATGATAGAGAAAGTTCTACAATATGATAAACTGTTACAACCATATACTCTAGGATTTTCTCTCACACCTCAACCGCAAACCACAGAGCCCTACCAAGTCCCCAAGGTCAAAACCGAGCTTTACAACATGACTCTCAACTTACAAAGCTCACAAGATCCTCACCAAGAACCCCCTTAATATCCCATGGGTCTCTCCTAAATATCACCCACAAATCTCTAACTTGATCCACTGATATTCTCCGGATCACTCCCCAGAAATACCCTAGGGTCTCCCCCGGATCTCACCCACTCTCTGATGTTATATGTGTTTCTTTTTTCTTCACATAAATAACCTAGTTACGAGGTTCTATTTATACTAGTTATAGGAAGCTTAGACCAACAAGGAAAACCACCTCCTATACATACAAGACTTGTTTCACATAAATACTATTTTCTTTTTTGATAGGTATTCTTTTAAAGAAAAATCATTTTCCTTCAAGCACAAAAACTTCCAGAAACAAACTATTTCCTTTTTTGCTGAAGATTTCCTGTTTCACACATGCTTATGATTGAATACGGTTTGGGTCATATGCTGGCCAGCCGTACCCTATACCGTTACAAGTCACTAAGAATTGACCGCTCAGAAAACCGAGATCCATGCACCACTTCGTGAAACCGTTGTCCTACCGCTGTCAAATCCACACCGCTCTCCACAGCGTTATCCTTTGGAATTGGACCACTGTCCTTATCGATGTGCAATTGCACAACGCAAGGCACATCGCTATATCGTTGTGGGAACCACTGTCCCTTGCACATCGGTTTGCTTCAATTTTTGGTTCTTCTTGGTTTTCAACATCCCTCAAACACCAACTTTTTCTAAACATTTTCCCATGTTTCTAGGATATTCCGCATCAGTTGAGTCTCGTTTGGCTCATATTGGGTTTACTTGAGAATATGAGTCAAAACCTAACAGGTGCAACTAACATAATCACCCATTTGGGCCCAATTAAAGAGGTTGTGCAAACAAGAAGCGTCGCTGTTGTTCCTCGAGAAAAAAAATCCCATGCAAGCTTATTGAAAAGAATCCCATATCTCACGATGCGCCTTTCTTTAGATTTGCATTGTCATTAGAATATCAGGTTTTGGGATTACTAGTTGGCAAGCACATATTCTTGTATGCTACCGTTGATGGCAACCATTGCAAGAGAGCTTATACTCGAACAAGCTTAGTTGATAAAGTGGGACACTTTGATCTTATGGTCAAGATTTATTTCAGGGGGGGTTGTCCCACAGTTCCTCAACGGTGGACTCATGTCACAATACTTGGACTCGATGTCAATTGGTTCTTTCTTGGACATAGAAGGTTCGTTTGGTCACATTGAATACACAGGTCGCGGTAACTTCATGGTTCAAGGAAATTCCAAGTTTGCTAAGAAATTGGCAGTTAGCAGGTGGAACCAGAATCACTCAAATGTATCAAGTTTGTCAAGCCATTTTACGGGACCCTGAAGACGAAATAGAGATGTATATTGTGTATGCGAACAGAACTGAATATAATATTTTGCTAAGGAAAGAGCTTGATGAGTGGGCTAAGAAGCACGAGAGAGTGCATATGTGGTATTTGTTGGAAAATTCCATCATATATCCAAAAGTGGATTGATGTCATGAATGAGGAGTATAATTTTATGCAAGACAATAAGGTTTGGAAACTTGTCCCATTACCAGAAGGTGCAAAGCCCATTGGTTGTAATTGGATATTTAAAACCAAAAAGGATTCGAAAGGTAATGTTGAGAGGTATAAGGCTCGTCTTGTAGCCAAAGGCTTTACCCAAAAGGAAGGGATCGACTTTAAAGAGACTTTCTCTCTGGTTTCAACGAAAGACTCTTTTAGGACAATCATGTCACTTGTTGCACACTTTTACCTTGAGCTTCATCGGATGGATGTCAATTTAATGGATATTGTAGGGAAAAATGGACCAAAACGCGGCGGAAGCGAAAAAATTGGGTGGTATATTTAAAAAAAATTCCTTTAAAAGAAAAAACCTTAACCCTAGATTAATTGACATATAATTAAAAGTATCGCACCTTTTCTCGTGACGATTGAACTAGCGTCGAATCCAATCACGAACGTGAATCACTTAGGAGTGTGGGCTCCCTTTCTTGAATTGTATACCTGAGGATGAAACAAACAAACTCTTCTTCTTTGTTAGTCACTATAATCCTCCAAAAGAAAACCCAAGAACGTCCAGTCACTTGTGAATTATCAATCTATTTGATTGAAACTCGCGTGAACCCGATTCGATTTTGTACACAAAATCCTTTTGATATAAAGGATACTAGTATACTATCGAAAACAAAAAAGTTTCCCTTTTCTCTTTTCTTTGGCCGAATTCAATACACAATATCTATGAGTTGGCTAACTTTTTTCTAGAGGAAAAAAAACTAATTAAATTTTTTTCTCTCTCTCAAAATTCTCTAGCTTGACTGAAATTTTCAACCAAAAAATTATATGCTTGGCCGAAATTAATTGGTGTATATATAGGTATACAAATCCTTCCTAAAGAGGATTTACTTGGTGGTCAAGAATCCTATCTCTAAGTGGTCAAGAATCCTATCTCTAGGTGGATTTACTTGATGACAAAGAATCATTTTCCAAAAAAGATTTCTTTTCCACACCAAGACTCCTAATCCAACTCAAATAGTGTATTTATTCAATAACCAATTATTGGATATAATTAAATTGTGACTAAATCAAACACTTCCTAATAGAAATCAAATACTTCCTAATTTGACTAGATAAATAAATTTCTATTATTTATCTACTTATCGAATATAATATTTGATACTTATCATATTACCAACAATAATATGAATCTATGAGACCATCTCCTACTAGGAAAAAGATTTTGACTTTTAATTAAGTAAATAATTAATTAATTTCCATTTAATTAAATAATAAAAAAAAAATATATATATAAGACTAATAAATAGTCCCTTGCCGCCCAAGCCAATATATAAGGGCCATACTGTTTTTTTTTTCTATTTTATTAAATCCATTAGATCTTAATAAAAAGTCCACATGTGAACTAGACACATTCTTAATAAAGGAAACAAGTTCACATGCTTTAATACAATTCTCGATGGACCCATAATTTGGTCTGGTAGAATATATCAAGTGATCCATACAAGTTCGTGTGAATTGGGGATCTTGGCGGGCTATCTAAATTTAAGCTCCAATAGACATAACCTAATCACAATCAACAAATGATTCACTTAGGTTCGATCTATTAATTTTAGTTCATTCCACTAAAGAACTAAAATTGAACTCTTAAATAAGGATATAATAAGTTAGTATTGCTCATTCATACCTTAGACAATTTTAATGGAGACAGTGTATCCTCGTGAAGAATATCAGTAATCGCCAAGAGCTCATAGACTGCCTATAGCTCTCCAAGTTACCATATTTACCCATATGACCATATTTTGAACTTGGATATTTTGACTTGTCCAGAAACCATATTTCAATAGACTCTATTGAAAACTTAACGTTAAGATTTAATATCCAATACCTCAAAACATCCATATGATGATATTCTACTCTCATTTAATAAATGGAGCCACGATGTCTATATTTATAAATGAAGTCCTCTATCGATTAACAAATGAATACCACCAAACTATCGAGGATAGACTATGCTATATAATCGTACTCATTGATAGCTTAAATAATAACACTTGCAACCATAAGTCCATCATTTATCTCAGGATTGAGATAGACTCTCTGATTGTCTTCAAGTGAAAACTTTTATCCATTGACGGTTTTGGATAAAGTATTTCACTATGATCCTTTTCAATGCACCCGGTGCACTAGATTCTTTTGCCCAAAGACACCACACTTTGATGATTTTAGACTCATCATAACACATCTAATCCCACTCAAATGCTAGCAAAAGAATCTACAACTTTAACAAGATAAAGGCGCCCAATATTTATCTTAAGTTCTGAATATTATTCAATACTGACTAAAGAATTGTGTCTACCTCATATATATCCAGATGTACAAACAATTCTTCTTTTCTCATAGTCTTTTGACCTTATGATTATTTACTTTTGACAATTATAATAATTAAACTATAAATGCTATAAGATTTGTTAAACTAGAAATCACTTTATTAATACGAAAAGATTGTCAAATACATTATTACACTCTTGCTATTGAGCATAATCCTAACAGATATCACATTATAGTGGGAGTTTGTATCATTTTGTATTTTATTGCTTTATGTTTGATTTTGGACATACTTATGCATTTATGTATTTGGATATTTTTCTGATCAGAAATAAAGTATTCAGTTCATTTCACTCTGTTACATAGTATTATGTATTGATCTCACTAAAGAATAAAGTAGTACTAGTTGGAAATAGACATGTATAGATCACATTGCATGTAATTTCCATGCTACGCATCCATGATTGATCTATGTCATTTAGTTATGTTGGTATACGTGACAATTGATGGGTTTAGTCACGCTAAATGTGACGAAAACCGTTTTGATCCTATGTCGGCATAATCAATAGACGAGATTGTTCAGATATACCCTAAAGATTGTGATAACAAAATTTTGGAGCTCATAAAGTCATACACATTTGTAAAGTTACATATTTGGCCTAGTGGGAGATTGTTGGAAAATTCCATCATGTGGGGCCACACATGTAAATATTAAATGTGTCGTGCTATCTTTGATTAAGCCTAAATTAAAGTGGTCTAATTACGATTTAAAGTTTAAGGCTTAAGGGTATAATTGTTATGGAATTAATGTGTAGATATCATAATGCTATTTCTAATTTGATGAGGGGCCGAATTAGAAATAACAAAACATATAATAATCTTATTATTATATTTAGGGTTATGGTCCCCAAATTACACAATCACTTTTTGGTTTGTCTGTATCCCCATCACCAGAACAAGAGAACACTTTTATGTCCCAAGGATTGTGATAATTTGGAAGATCTTAACCCGTCCATCAACCTCTGACAATGGATTCAGGTACGATTCCGTTTTTTCTTATCTCCCATTTCTATTGAATTGACATGGGTTTAGTAACATAAATTTAGGGTTTGATTAAACATGATATAGAAATATGTTTAGATTAAACTTTTGGTTGACTTTTATACCTATACATGTTAGATTATATATTAATCAAATACTTACAGTATATTGTTTGAGATTCTATCAAGGGAGGGTGGTAGTACAGTACGGGATTCGTCACGGAAAATATCATGAGGGCGAAAGACGATACTCTGGAGTTGGCTTGTGGGTCCCACCGATGATCGAGTCCGCGGTGCAGCCCAATTTGAAGAAGATGAATTATGATATCAAGAATTCTTTCTTGGTGTTTTGAGCCATTGGTTGATCGGCGCATGCAGCACTACACGGTAGTATATATTATTAGTTTAGTTTAATTTTTTTCCACTTAAAGCGAAAAAAGTTGTTTTTTATCCCCTTTTGATCTTTGTAAAAGGGACCTTCAGTTTTTTTGGTACCTATAATTAAATTGTATTTCTCTCACGGGAAATGTAGCTAAAAACTTCAATGTTTTTCAGGCTGATGCGGAAAAATCTTGTATATATATTATATAGAGTATTAATTAAATAAAATATTCACTTACGGGAACAATTCAAAAGAATTTTCTATTCTTTTATTATTTTTGTGAATCCTTTTTGGTAGTTTAAGAGGTAAAAAGTGAATTATTTGAAACAAAACTTATATATCAATGTAATTAACTTTTGTAAGAAATTAAATGTTTGTTTTGACTGTTGACAAGCAACACAATGATGTACTGGTTTGATTTCATGTTAGACACTGGAGGCTGGAGCCTGGAGGTTGTGGTAACCACAAGGCTCAGGGTGCTTTTTCAAACTCCTAACTTCCTAAGGCAAGGATTACCTACCTACCTAGCAAATAATATGTAGGCTGTCCCCCACGCAACATGAGACTCAATTGTCGTATTTGTAGCCTCTAAAGTTTAAGTTGACTTGTCCACTGGCTGCACAAGTACAATCTTCCTTGTAACAACATGACAAATTAAATATAGACACAGTAGAAAATGACTTTTAATTTGTTTGAAATAGCTTAGCAAATGAAAAAAAGCAAAGCATGGAATAAGTTGACATATAGCAAAAATTGAATTTAGTAAGGGAAGAGTCCAAAAGGTAGAGTTGCCAGCGCCGCGTCCCACAGCCACACAAAGCCAACAAGCTGCAGGCAACAGCTCTTGCGGTCACTCCTTGGCCCCTCCCTCACTACCTTGCTGCTTGATTCCCCAAGGGTCAACTTAATTACTTCGTTTTCTCACTCCATTCCATGACCTCTCTCTCTCTCTTTTCGCTGTCCCTTTTTTTTTTTCATAGTTAATTCTCGTCACATTATCTCTTTACCATGACCATGTGTACCAGACCTGTAATGTTACATAATTGGGTATCTAATATTATATGTTAACCAAAAATAAACCTTTCAAGAACCGATCGAGGTTCCGTGTTATTTTTAATAAATATATATAAAGTTACACATTAAAACACACATTAACAAAAATTCATTAATTGTTATGTTACATATTGTATAGAATATTTATTTATTTTCTTTATATATATATATATATATATATATATATATAATTTACAGTGACAGCACGCCATGAGGTTATGGGTTCGAGTCTTCTCATTCCCAAAAAAAAACCCCAAATTTATACAATGTTTCAAAAAAAAAACATTAGAAAAAAAAAAGCTATCTATAATAGAAAATAATGAAATATAAAATCATATACATATAAATAAAAATCATGTATAATTTTCTGCAAAACATTGAAGATATATATTTAACTAGTATCAAATAAAAAATTAGAGAGTTCTTGAAACCAATATATGTGACTAAACACGAGATTGTAGTAACTAGTAACCCTACTTTGTTTAATTTATCATCTCAGTATCTTTTTGTTAAAACCGTAGTCTTTTGAGTTTTTATTGATGATAGGTACATAAATCTTGAACGCAATTTATATACCATTTTGTGTGTAAATCAAATGTAATTTCATTCCTAAAAACTCTAAATTGATTTGGAATTTATCTTTTTTTTAGTTACCCTATTGTACTAATTTAATCTGTTGGAACTATCTTCAAATGCACTATAGACTTTAGTCATTTTCCAAATAATTCCTATAGATTTCTTTTGCCAATTGTGTCCTAAAATGCTTTAGTCCTCCAAGAAAAAAACAAGATGCTAATTAATAGCATTATATTATTGATGTTCATGGCAACAAAATATAATTTTAACATGTTCTTAACGAATTTTGCTCCTCTACTTGGTTGACCTTTTTGATGACCTATCCCAGGATTACGACACGTGGCCATAGAAATATTGATGGCTGAGATTGTCCAGCTCTTGTATTTTTGTCTTCGATGAGAAAACGTTGTCGTTTTCCTTAACTCTTCCTTTCCTCTTTCTCAGACAAACAGACGGCTTCCATTTTTCTTCCATGTCATGATCTAGATTTTTCTCTTCTCTAATCACTCCACAACAAAATACTTTCTCTTCCACTGCAGAACTTTCGTAGCAGAGGAGCCTTAAAGATCAAGGGCAAAAACTCTCTCACAAATGGTATTTTTTTTATGTTCTTTATCTACTAGAAAATTAAAATGATGGACATTTTTCATCTCATTGCAGTTAATCAAAACAAAAGAAGTTTATAATTCATTGACATGGAAACCATAAACTATATTTTCTTTGAAAACAAAGATAAAAAATGAACTGATTGAATTTTAAGCAAATAACATAGTTTATAGCTTTTAAGGCGAACAAAGGAAAAAAGATAAAGTTTGTGGTTATGAATGAAAGTTATAGATTTATATTCTTGTTTTACAACTCAATAGGTAAAGAGGAGTGGACTCGAGCGGTGATATAGTTTAGTGGGGAGACCCATAGTGTTTGGTTTGTGTGTCTTTTTAATGTGCTGGTTTGATTTGTGGTGGAGGTGGTTGTGGAGTATCTTTGTGTTGCTCTGTTTTTGTATTGTTTGTTTTGCTCTGTTTTTAGTTTGGTTTTCCCTTACTTAGTTTCTTGGTGTTGTTTGTTCTCTACTAGGGTTGAGTGTTTCTTCTGTCCTTTTTCATCTTTGTTGTTAGCTTGTCTTGTTTTGTATCTGTTTTGGCTCTTTTGCCTTTTGTATGAATAACACTGCAGTTCAAAAAAAGTATATATTGTTCGGTAATTTAGTACATCATAAATTTTATATATAATTTTATTTTGTCATTGTTTCAGCTATAATAATGCCTCTTGAAATGGCTGCCGATGACATTGGTTTATCGTGTTTGAATGAAAAGCTTAAGCCTAGATATGGTTTGGAGTTTGATGCTGAACTATCAGCCCATGATTTCTACAATGCATATGGGCGGAGTATGGGATTCAGTGTTAGAAAAGAAACATATGGTAGGAATAAGCGTACCGGTGAACTCACTTCAAGGTTATTTGTGTGTTGTAAAGAGGGTTTTGGAGTAAAAGACAAACAAGATGATTTTACTATAAAGCCTATAGCAGAGACAAGGATTAGATGTGGTGCTTATTTGAGTATAAAGTTAGATAGGGAGAAAAATATTTTTTTAGTTAGTCATTTTGTAGATGAGCACAATCATCCTCTTGTAATGCTAGAGTGTGGTCATATGCTACCATCTCAACGAACATTATCTTCTTCTCAAGCAATTGAAGTAGATTTAGCCGATGAATCTGAAATTCCACTTAAGTCTTCATATGAGTTACTTGGTAGGCAAGTGGGTGGAAGAGAGTCTCTTGAGTATACAAAACGAGATCAAAAGAATTATCTTAGATCAAAAAGGCAAAAGATATTGACATATGGAGAAGCTGGGTGTTTGTTAAAAATATTTCTCTGATCAAACATTAAAGAATTATTCAATTTTTTATGCTGTGCAATTATACAATGAGGAATAGTTTACAAATATATTTTGGGCAGATGCTAGAATGATAATGGATTATGGTCATTTTGGAGATGTTATTAGCTTTGATATAACTTATAAAACTAATAAAGAAAATCAATCATTTGGTGTGTTTGTGGGACTTAATCATCATAGAGAGACCGTTATATTTGGGGCAGCTCTAATGTATGATGAGACTGTTGATTTGTTCATATGGTTGTTAGAAACATTTTTGCAGGCGATGTCCGAAAAGACACCAAAAACTATTCTTACAGATCAAGATGCTGCAATGACCAAAGCTATCTCACATGTGATGCCTAATACATACCATAGGCTTTGTACTTGGCATATGATGCAAAATGCCTTGAAATATGTTAATGTTGTGTTTAGAGGTCCTGGTGGAGTGAAGAGTATATTATCAAAATTTATAGATGATATCGAGGAGGAAAACCAATTTTTGATTGCTTGGAATGAAATGCTTGAAAAGTATAATGCACAAAATAATAATTGGTTGAAGAGCATATTTAACATACGAGAGAAATGGGCTTATGCATATGTTAGACATGTTTGGTCTACTGGGATGAAGAGTATGCAACTTAGTGAAAGCTTTAATGCTAATTTGAAAGATTATTTAAAATCTGACCTTAATGTGGAACAATTCTTCATGCACTTTGGGAGGGTAGTTAATGACAAGCGATAAAAGGAGTTAGAAGCAGAATATGATTCATGTTATAGGATGGTTAATCTGAAAATTTCTTGTAAAATGTTGATCCAAGCAAGGGAAGTTTACACAAAGGCGATATTTAAAGAGTTCCAAGATCAATTCGAAGAAGCTATTGATTTGAACTTGACTTCTTGTGTGGGGGATGGTGAAAGTTTGCTTTATATAAGTACGGATGATCATTCAAGAGAATGACAAGTTAAAAATGAGGAAAACATGTTATCTTGTACTTGTAGAATGTTTGAGATGAAAGGGTTTTTATGTTGTCATGTTATAAAGGTTTTTAGAGATTCCATGAACATTAAAGAAATTCCCACTACTTATATTTTAACAGGTGGACAAAACAAGCTAGAGGTGATGTGTGCAAAATATACATGGACATGAAATACAAGCTAACCCCAAATTGCAACAGACTTTTCGATATAGGTCATTATATTCAATATTCACCAGAATATCAAGTAGAGCTTCTGAGAATGAAAAAACATATAATTTAGCAAATGCCCATACAAGTAACTTAGCCAAATTAGTTGAAGATATTTTGCGTTTGGAAATGGATGGTAAAATTCTTGAGAAAGACGTTGGATATCAAGATGTTGATGTTGCCGTAGAATGCACACAAGATTCTAATCTTGTGAAAGCAAAAGGGTTGAAGAAGAAAGATACATCTCAAGGACGGCGTAGATTTAAGAGTGGCTTAGAGAAGGCATTGGCGAAAAAGAAGAAGCCATCTAATCTTTTACCACACTCACAACCATTGACGGTAATATATTTTTACACATGATAAATATATTAATTAAATGGAAATTTACATTTGATGTGTTGTGTTAGTTGTTAAAATAAATAGTTGTGTTAGTACTAAAAGTTCTAACTATTATATGATACACAAGCTTCTGTCCAATTGCTTCCCGTGGTTGGTAGCAATCTTCATTCACCAACGGTCAATAATTCGTTTATGGTAAGTGTTTATCAATTATTATTATTATTAATTAATTATGTAGAGTTGATAATTTTGTGTTGACCTTACGTTAAATTCATCGGTTTGTACAACCAATTGTACAATTACAAGGCTACAATGTGCCCAATCCCAATCTAATGCCATGGAATCCTCTTGAACAAACTCAACATCAAAGTTTTCAAGAATTGCTTGGGCAACAGGGAACAAAATTTTCATTTGCATTTCTTGATTCTCAAGCTTCTACCAGTTCTACTCTATTTTAATAGATGGAATATATCAATTTTACATGTTTCCTATAACCTTAATTTGCAGCAAGTTTATGTTCAAGTTTGATGGTAATGTAGATTTTTATTTGTTTTTCAAGTTGTTATGTATTGACAATATGGTTGATGTTTGGTTTGATGGAAAGAAAAAGGAAAGGAAAGAAAATGTTAAGTTAATGAGGAAAGGAAAGGAAAGGAAAAGATAATATTTTTAATGATTGTTGTTTGGATAGTTAGGAAAGGAAAGGAAAGGAAAATAGACAAATAAAAATAAATAAATGAATAAATATTATTCTATTTACGAAAATACCCTTCTTTCAACTATATGAACGATAGATACGTATTGTTATATAAGGTTACTTTTGGGATATTGAAAAATACCTTTCCTTACTTTTCCTTTGCTTCCATTTCCTTCCAAATTTGGTGAGAAACCAAATTAGGTGAAATAAGAAGAAATTATTAAATCCCTTTCCATTACTTTCCCTCATTTTCCTTTCTTTTCCCTCTCATTTCACAATATTAGAAATCCATCCAAATCATTTCCTTTCCTTTCTCTCAAATTCCATCAAACCAAACATAGTGTAAGAGATTTTTGTCATCAATGTTTCCAATTTCAAATTGTTAGACCAGCAGGCCAAAAGACCAGTTATCAGTGTTTCCAGTTATTTATTCATGAAAAGCCAAAAGGCCAAACCATTACAACACCAGCAGGACAACGACTTCAACAAAATAAACCCAAAGTAACCAATCATCGAGTCATACATAATTTTGTATTGATAATCATTGAGTTATACAGAATTTTGTATTGAATGAACATAATTTTTTTTTGTATTATTATTGAATTAAGGTAGATGTATACATTTGAGTATCATTGAGTCATACAAAAGACTAACAAAGTAAAATAACAACAAAAATCTTCTTTGCTGCCTTCTTAATTTGCACAAGTGAGCACAACCACAACAACACAAGTCTTCTTTGCTGCACAACCACAACAAACACAGTTCTTCTTTGCACATCCACATATTGACTACCTAGGAAGCACGGACATGCCAATTTTGGCTGGTAACTTGTGTCGGACACGGATACGTGTGAGACACGTGTGGGACAGGCGAGGATACATGTCCGACACGCCATTTCGCGTGTCTGCTGACTTTCCGACGAGTTTGACTTCCGGACAAGGCAGGACACGGAAAGGATACAGCTGGGGACACGTTTGGGGCAATTGTGTAATTATTTAAAAAAAACCGGGGTCAATTTTCTATTTTTAAAAAGTTTTGGGGTCAAAATAAAATTTTAAGAATTTATCTTTGAATTGATTTTAGCTTTAGGGTTTCTTTCTTAATTTCTGTCTTATTCTATTGCCGCTGGTCGTAAAAAGAAAACAAGAAACTAAAGAAAGAGGAAGAGAAGGAAGTAGACGAAGAAGAAGAAAGGGAATTTCGAAGTCAACATACCTGGTCGCTGCTTCAAGGTATGTATTTCTAAGTTCCATGAAGATTTCATAAACAATAAACATCTCATTCTTCTCATCTTCTGAGTTTGTCCAACTCTAAAATCTGAACTCTGGAATTAGGTTGAGCCATTGAGTGTTTTGGTCTTGGGTTTCCTTCTTTTGTTTTTTCCTCTGGTAATCTGTTTTGGCTTTTTGGGCATTGCTGGTGCTGCCCTGCTTCAGGGGTTTTGCTGGTGTTGTTTTCTGTTTGTTTTTGGGTTGAGTGTTGTTTATGATTGTTTTTTTATGAGGTTGGTGCCCTGTGTTTTGTTTTGGTTCTCTTGGCCCCGTTGGCTTCTTCAATAAAGCTCAATTGTTCAAAAAAAAATGATGGTTGCTGCTAGGGGTGGGCGCGGTTCGGTTCAGTTCAGTTTAGTTTTGGCCAAAACCGTATTGAACCGTTATATTTTCGGTTTTTGAAAACTTGAATCGGTTTGAACCGTATTGGACCACAAAACCGAATTGAACCGAACACTTTTAACTTGGTTCGGTTCGGTTCGGTTCAATTCGGTTTTAGGTTTATTGGGCTTTGAGGGTTTTTTGTATATTTTTTAAAATTTTTGTATCCTTTAACAGTCATATTTTTGTATTTAGACATTTGGCCTTTGAGCAATTGATTTTTGGCTGTTTTTTTTAACAATCTCTTACATTCAAAACATATCTAAATAGATCACATTACTGTTTAACTAATCAAATTTAGTCCAATTCAATCATAAGTACCTGATCAATAGTTATCATTCTACCAAATTCAGTCTGTACATTATATAGAATGATAGAAGTTCAAAATAAAATAAGATCATACATAAATAATCCAACATACCATAATAAAATTTGTATTTTTTTTTATTTATAGTTCTGTTCGTCGGTTCGGTTCGGTTTTGGAAGGTCCAAAACCGAAACCGAACCATATTCTATGCGGTTCATTCGGTTCGAACCGAGTTGAACCGAACTCAACCTTAAAACCAAACCAAACACCATATTTCGGTTCGGTTTGGGTAGGTTCGGTTCGGTTCAATGAACCGTGCCCACCCCTAGTTGCTGCAGTTTTAAAAAAAAATTGCATGTAAATGTTGGACTTTTTTGTGTGAGATAATGTGATATTGAGATAATTTGATAAGTGATAATGAGATGTCTTTTTTTTAGTTGACTAGTTGTTTTATTGTAGATTTTAATTTTTAACAATTTAAAATGGCAGTTGTGTGCTATTGTACCGACACATGTATGTCTGATGCATGTTATTGTTGTATTGTTGTAGTGTTGTACAGATGTAGACATGTAGTGATATACTGATATAGTGATATATGATTTAGTGATGCACTAATTAATGTTGTACAAATGTAGAAATGTAGTGATCAGTATATAATATATATGTGATGCAGTGATGGCGTGATGCATTAATTAATGTTAGATTGATCAGTATATAATATATTTGTGATGCAGTGATGGCCTGATGCACTAATTAATGTTGGGCTGTTAGATAAATGTAAATTATTATTTCTTAGTTTATACTTTATAGTTTATACAATATTATTTATTTTGATTTTTCAGAAAATGAGTAATATACCGAATTCTTCCGACTCTATTGGCACCGCTAATATAGCAACTGAAGATGAAACTGCTAGAGCTTTGAATGATCATGCTCCAATGTGGAGGTATGTTACAAAGCTCGATAAAATGGGGAAAGGTGGAGGAAATATTTCATTCCGATGCAACTTTTGCATGAATGTTTATAAAGGATCGTATTGTAGAGTGAAGAGACACTTGTTGAAAATTAAAGGAGGTGGGATTGCGAGTTGCTCTAGAGTTACAAATGCAAATATATCGGAAATGCAAAAGGTGGTGGAAGAAGCGGAATTAAGGGTGAAAGAATCTTTACCTAGGCAAGTTCCTTTACCCAACACATCCTCACATAATAAGACTATTGGTTCTTCTAACTCTAGTACTTATTATGGGTTGGATTCCGGTTTACCATCTCTTGACCCGAAGAAGAGGAAAGGAATAAGTGGACCTCTTGAGAAGGCTTTCAACATTGGTGCTAGAGAACAACTGGATAGGGAAATTGCAAGAATGTTTTACACGGGTGGGTTGTCATTTCACTTTGCAAGAAATCCTCACTATGTATGTGCCTTCAAAAATGCATTTCCGGGTTATGTCCCTCTGGGTTACAATGCATTACGGACTATACTTTTCCAAAAAGAGCAGAGTAACATTAACCGGTTGTTGGAGCCAGTTAAGGGAACTTGGAAAAAAAAAGGTGTAACTATATGCAGTGATGGATGGTCGGATTCTCAAAGAAGACCCCTTATTAACATTATGGCCGTTTGTGAGAGTGGACCGATGTTCTTGAATGCCATAAATTGTGAGGGAGAACAAAAAGACAAGTTCTTTATTTCTAATTTGCTTATTGATGCCATCCGAGAGATTGGTCCTGAAAAGGTGGTGCAGGTAGTCATTGATAATGCCCCAGTTTGTAAGGCAGCGGGACTTCTTGTTGAATCAAAATTTCAACACATCTTTTGGACACCATGTGTAGTCCACACACTCAATCTTGAGTTGAAGAGCATTTGTTCACCATCACCACATCCTAGGTATGATGATATTATGGAAGAATGTGGTTGGATTTCTAAGGTTTCTAGTGATGTTTTTTTCATAAAAAAATTCATACTATGGTTGAAGAGCAGAGTAACATTAACCGGTTGAAGAGCATTTTTTTTCATACTATGGTTTTTTTCATAAACCATAGTATGAGATTGGCCATGTTTAATGACCATTCCAAATTGAAGTTGCTCTTAGTTGCCGATACAAGGTTTGCTTCTACAATTGTGATGCTGAAGAGATTTAAGCAAATAAAGCATGACTTAGAGCAAATGGTAATTAGTGAAAGATGGGATGTGTATAAAGAAGATGATGTGGAAAAGGCAAGAGCTGTTAAGGAAAAAATATTGGATGACTACTTTTGGCTTGACATTAATTATATACTTAGCTTTACATCTCCTATATATGAAATGCTTTGGATGGCCGACACAGACACACCTTGTCTTCACTTGATTTATGAGTGGTGGGATTCTATGATCGAAAAAGTGAAGATTGCAATATTTAGAAAATAAAGGAGAGAACTTAATGATTCATCAAGGTTCTTTGATATGGTGCATGGAATTTTAGTGGAGTGATGGACCAAAAGTAGTACACCACTCCATTGCTTGGCACATTCTTTGAATCCTAGGTAACATTCTAAATTCTTTAAACTTTAAAGTCTTTATGCTTTTTACTTTAGTAAATGTTTTCTATTTTGATTTATCATTATATTTTTAAAATTTGTTTTATTACTCAACTTCTAGGTATTATAGCGAACAATGGCTTGAAGAGGCTCTCGGTCGTGTTGCTCCACACCAAGACCTTGAGATTACAGTGGAAAGAAAAAAATGTATTAAGAGATATTTTAGCAATGAGTCTGAGAGAAGAAAGGTCAATGAGGAGTATGTCGCTTTTGCATCATTTTTTCTAGATTTTTCAGGTTGTGATTCTATAAATGATAGAGCTTTTATGGCTCCAGTCAACTGGTGGATTGTTCATGGAGCTTCCACACCAACTCTTCAATCCATGGCCTTGAAGCTACTTGGACAACCTTGTTTGTCCTCATGTTGTGAAAGAAATTGGAGCACTCATAATTTCATACACTCTATGAGGAGGAACAAGATGACACCACAAAGAGCTGAAGATTTAGTATTTGTGCATACTAATCTTCGTCTTCTATCGAGGAGATCCCCAATCTACAAAGAATGTGTGTCTCAATTGTGGGATGTTGGAGGAGATGGTTTTGATTCCATGGCATTGGAGGATGCTGGGATTCTTGAGATTGCAGACCTTTCCCTTGATGAACCAGAGTTAGAGACCTTGTTATTTAGTTCTGTTGACAATGTGAATGATGAATGAATCTCATTAGGATTTAGGAATTAAGACTTTTATGAGTTTATTTTTATGTTTTATTTGGACTTTTGTAATATATTATGACTTTTATGTGACTTGTGTTTTATTTGAACTTTAGTAATATGTTATGACTTTATGTGACTTTTGTATTTTAAATTAATATATATATATATATTATTTTAATTAACGTATAATACCGTATCCGTATTCTAGTTTTTAAAGATTTGCTGTATCCCCGTATCGTGTTCCTCTATCCGTGTCCATGCTTCTTAGTTGACTACCTATATCCACAACCACAACCATGTTTAAAACCTCATTCTGTTAAACATGATATTTACATACATATCAATTCACAAGTACCTTGTAAAATAAAACTGCAAATCTGAGTATTATGATTCAAATTGTACAATTACACAGCGGAATCACATCAAATTTAAGCACAGGAAATCAAAAACACACCCATTTCCGATCCACAGAAAAAGTAGTATAACAAAAGAAACCCAAATTAGAAAATCGAACCAGAGAGATGAGAAGGGGAAAAGAAACACACCCATGCTGGGTTTCTTTAACAATAAAAAGATAACCTTCGTGAGACAGTTTTCCATTGATCTTCAATGCTCCTTTACTACGAAAATTCTGCAGTATTTTGTTGTGCTTATTGTGATTAGAGAAAAAAAAATGGAAGCTCTGTGTTTTGTCAAGGAAGATGATCAATTGTCTGAGAAAGAGGAAAAAATCTACTGTATTTTCCTGAGATTGGTGGCAATGGAAACATTAAGGACGAGAAAAATTTGCAGTGGAAGAGAAATTATTTTGTTGTGCAGTGATTAGAGAAGAGAAAAATCTAGGTCATGACATGGAAGCAAAATGGAAGCCGTGTGTTTGTTTGAGAAAGAGGAAAGGAAGAGTTAAGGAAAACGACAACGTTTTCTCATCAAAGACAAAAATACAGGAGCTAGCCAATCTCAGCCATCAATATTTCTATGGCCACATGTTGCAATCCTAGGATAGGTCAGGAAAAAGGTCAACCAAGGAGACCGATCCATACTTAATGTGGTGCTATTGGCACACCCATTGCTGAACTATTTATACCCCACTTTTTTAATTAGTTAGTATTCTTTTTTTTCCTTTATCAAATTACTTAAAGAGACATATAATTTTTAATAAAAAATCATATACAAAGTAAAACTAATAAAACCACATTTTCCTTATTTCAAAACCCTAATGACATAGATTATTTCAAATCACTGATTGTTTACTATTTTTGTTTATATTTTCTTTCAGATCTCGATCTCACGTTTCCCATGTTTACTATTTAATGATTTTATTGTTTCACATGTTTGTTTTGTTTTTCTTTTTAAATTTCAGATTCATGTTTGCTATTTTTTTTCAAGTGGTGCTATTGGCACACCCCTGCTGATCTATTCATGCCCCACTTTTTAAATTTTGGATTTAATTAAATAAAAGTAAATGTTTTTATTAAATTTTTTGGTTTAATTCCAAAACTACCCATTTTACTTATTTTTCAAATTTAATACATACCATATATGATCTCTCTATCTCTGATTTCTGTATCTATATACATCTCTCTTACCTCCATTGATTGATTTATTTTTTTTCTTCTTATTTCTTTTTTTATAGTTTTTTTTCCTTCTTATTTCATGGTGGAAAAGAAAAAATAAAAAATAACATGGTACTTCAACACAACGACAGTTTGATATCATTCTAAAAAAAAATTAAAATTCAAACTTATTTCCAGATAATGAATTGTTTCCAGATGCTTACTGTCATTGTCAGAAAATTATTGTTTTATGTCATTATCAGACAATTCTTCCAGATGTTTGATATCGTTCTTAGACAATTTTTCCATATTCTTGATATTGTTTTCAAACTCTTCCATAATATTACATATATATATATATATATATATATATATATATATATGTAAGAAACAGATTTTAGGGTTTAAGAGTTAAATTTTTTTTTTGAAGAGGAATGTGAGATTTTAATAGATTTACTTTGTAGAAGATTTATTTCCTTAAATTGTACGTCTCTTTAAGTAATTTTAATAAAGGAAAAAAAGAATATTATATAATTAAAAAAGTGGGGCAAAAATAGACCGGTAGAGGGTGTGCCAATAGCACCACTTTTTTTTTTCTCTAGTTTATTTTCTTTCAAATCTTCTAGGCACTCTATAATTTGTATCAATTCTTTTGTAGATTTTATTCCAGATCTTTCAAAGTTAGTTTAATGTTATTTAAAAAAACAACAAAATCGGACCGAGAATCGTAACTAAGAAAACCTAATCTCTGACGAAACGAAATCATACCAAAACTTTAACTCAATCACTTAAAAAAGTCATCAGACGATCAATATCACACTCACAATTTACCACCAATAATCCAACCGACTATAGAAAAAAAATCGCATATAATAAAGATGGTTTCACCATGAAATAAAAAGAAAAAACAAGTATTGTGAATAAATGTGAGAGAACTGTATATAAAGATTAGAGTATTAGAGATGAAAAATGTATATAAAAATTAGAGTTGATGTGTATTTTTATTTTTATATTTTAAAAAAAGATATGAGATGTATTAAGTTTGAAAAATATGTAAAAAGGTAATTCTAGAAATAAATAAAAAAAATTAAAAAATCATTTAATTTTATATCATTAAATCAGAATTTTAGAATGTGGTACACAAATAGTTCAATAATAAGGGTGCCGATAGCACCACTCTTTAACTTATTTATTGATATGTTCTCGGTTGTATTTAGCTTTATAATTTGGATATGTTATCTTTTTATAATTTGATAATTTAGATACGCTATCGGCAAGTAGCCAATCACAAATGCTTGAAATTTCAGCTTCAGCTAGTTGATTTCCTTCTTCTTCTCATAATATATATATATATATATATATATATATATATATATATATGTATATAATTAATTAATTTTCAATATATATATATATATATAATAAATAAAACAAACAGATAATATTGAAAGAGACCATGGTAGAAAAACAAGTAGTCGACTAGTCGTAGTAGAAGAAATAAAGGGAGAAATATTAAAAAAAAAGGGAAAAACCCCAATTGATATATAAGTCATTCTTTAATTTGATTTATTATAACTAATTATAATTTAATAGGTGCTAAATTAATTAAAAAAGTATACAATTATTAATTTTCGTCCTTCTTTAATTTTGGATTATTTTAAGTAATTATAATTTAATGGTGCGAATTAAGTAACAACTAGCTTGTAGTCTGCACGATGTGCGGACATTCTAAAATATAAATTGAAAATCATGATATAGGGATAGTATTATACAAACATTAATACATTAGCGTATAGCATGATATATATATATATATATATATATATATATATATAATAAATAAAACAAACAGATAATATTGAAAGAGACCATGGTAGAAAAACAAGTGGTCGACTAGTCGTAGTAGAAGAAATAAAGGGAGAAATATTAAAAAAAAAGGGAGAAACCCCAATTGATATATAAGTCATTCTTTAATTTGATTTATTATAACTTATTATAATTTAATAGGTGCTAAATTAATTAAAAAAGTATACAATTATTAATTTTCGTCCTTCTTTAATTTTGGATTATTTTAAGTAATTATAATTTAATGGTGCGAATTAAGTAACAACTAGCTTGTAGTCCGGACGATGTACGGACATTCTAAAATATAAATTGAAAAACGTGATATAGGAATAATATTATACAAACATTAATACATTAGTGTGTAGGGAGGTAAAAACTATATTTATTCTTATTTTACATTTAATATCTCAATCACCAATATTTTTATGTTAAATTGTTTTATACTTCAATGTTATTTAATATTTGTGTTGAATTTGCAATAAATTATGCATCCATTTATAAAAACAAAGTAGAAATTGTCAAATTTTTTTTTTATAAAAACAAAGTTGATCTTTTAAAATGCATATGGTGGGACTCAAATCCCAGACCACTAAGGTGAAAGGAGGTGCACAACCACCAACATATGCTAAGAGTTGATGTACAAAACAAAGTTTAATAAAAAAAATGCTTGAGTTATGGATCTCCACCGATCCAAATCTCCATCAATAGAGTTTGAAAATATCATTGATGCTTTGATTGTTTGCTTTGTTTTGATGATTTTAGGGACTATTCACTTATCCTCTTCTCAACCAATTGGATCTTCGATGATGTCCACCTTCCGCTTCCGCTCATTTTACTTAATATTCTTCTCCCGGTTGTGGCCTTGTAGGAATCATTCTTTTCGGATAAAATGCTCTTATTTACACTATGTTATCTCCATTAACAACTGCTCCTTTGCTCTTCGCATTAAAAGAATCTAAACTGATTCATCTCATATTTTATATCACAACACTCATGGTTCTAATCTCTACTTTGAATAACACTATTTTTATTAGCCATTAATGATATTAATATTACTTAATCAAAACAGAGAGACATATCAACACACGTTAATTAAATAAATATAAAAATCAAAACTCTACATTGAAAATGAAAATAATTTCAGGCGCCCATTACTCGTATAAACACTGCTAACTATAATCAACTTTTAAAAAAAATTAACTTTCGAGATCTAATCTAAATCACTCAACACTCCCATTAGAAAAGAAAAAACACATGTAGTGACAAATCATATCACAAAGCATCAAAAAAGAGTACTCAGTGTGCTTGAAAGAGTAGGAAACAACTGTTAAATTATAGAAAATAGATTGGAAATGTAATAGCTCTGGCCCACCAAATAGATATTGTCCGCTTTGGGCTTCACGCACGCGTCTTTCACAGATTTGATTTGGATCATGGGTTTCACGCAAGTATCCTTCACCCATTATCCAAAATGCATCTACTTAGTTAGGAGAGACCAAGGCTTATATAAAAACCATGGACCTCACTCGCTAACGATGTAGGATATGACAGGAAAATTCAGGGTTGGAAAAATAAATTCTTATTAATCTATATAATATTCTTATTAATTGTAATATATAATAATATAATATTAATTTTTTAAAAGATGGAGAGTCTCATCTTTCATTAATTAATATAAGTATAAATTGTCTTAAATTATTATTAGTTAGTTATTAATTGTAATTCTAAAGAACAAATGAGATATCCTCATATAGCACTCATCCAACATACTAATTATTTCCGTTACACTTTCCTTTATATCATAATTTCAGCTTTATCATAATTAATATTGGAAAATTTTATTAAATATAATAATATAATTTTTTTTCCCTAAAAAGATGGAGAGTCTCAACCTTAAGTTAAAATATTCATATGAATAAATTACCTTAAATTTTTACTAATTGAATTTTATAGAAAAATTGAGATTCACTCATGTAGCACTCACTCATATTCAATTGATCATAATTAATATTAGGAAAAATTATATTTAAATTTAAGATAAAACCTCTCAATTGTAATATATCATATTTTAAAGCTATAGATACTTGAATTAATAAAATTAATAGGAAAATAAATGTAAGACTAAAAATAATAATAAAACGTCCAAATTCGTTATCTTTAAAATTAAATGAATTCATTAATCATTGGTAACCAGTGTTGCACGCTAGTAGGGCAGCAACCCCCCGCCTAGCGCCTAGCCGTCCTAATCCCTGAGGCGACTGGCCGGAAGTCGACTGGCGGCAGGCCGACGGTCGGTCGGAGAATCAAAATCTATAAACAACTAAACAAAATCTAATAAACTCAATCAAATTCCAAAAAGTCAATAAAAAAGTCAACCTAGTCAGTCAACAATGACTAGTCATTGACTTTAACCGACTAGGCCAACTAGGCGAAGAACAACTTAGTCGGGGCAGCGAACCGCCGACTAAGGACTAGGCAGCGCCTAGTCGGCTTTTAACTTCCTCACTTTTTGATCGGCTCATTTCGTTGACAAACCACTTTGCTTGTAAGCGTAGTTAGGTCTCATTGTTCGTGATCAAGCTTCGATGACATCCTCAAGCTCAAGAGCACTTCAAAGATATATCACTTGCTTAACTCTCTTAGAAGAGACTAGTAGCACACACACATACACACACACACACACACACACACACACACACACACACACACACACACACACACTATCATGCATGTCTTACACGTCTTGCATTTGTGATTCAATCTTTTATGTGTGTGTTCTTCTTTAAACTTCACACACATGCTCCTTGGTGTTAGTTCTAAGTGTGGTTGTGTTCTATATAATTTGTTTCCTGATATTTGTTTGGAAACGTCTGCACCCGCACGTTGGTGTGATTTTCCTTAGCGCGAAGAGTGACCTTCCTAAAGGTCTCTAGTGTGTGAGTTGCGAGTGGGTCCCTTACCCACGCAGTACCCGTACACTAACCTTGAGCACTCTCGAGTCTGTTTCTACACGGGTTGTGCATGGGTACCCTACCCGTGTAGTACCCATGCACCGAGGATGGATATCCTCGGATTTCTCAAGTGTGCGGGTTGTGCGCGAGTCCCTTACCCGCGCAAGTACCCGTGCACTGACTTTGTGTTTCCTGGGTCTGTTTTCTGCACGGGTTGTGCACAGGCATCCTTCCCGTACAGTACCCGTGCACTAAGGGTAATTTTTCCCTGATTTTCTTTTGCGCGGGTAATGCGTGGGTACCCTACCTGCGCACATGGACCCGCGCACTACGTCAGTTTTGATTTGTCTTTTTGCATACATTTCCAAAACGACGTAGCTTTATTTTGACCTCATATATATATATATATATATATATCTCATCTTCTCTCCATTTCGTGTTAAGGAGTCCAGAATAGTGTTTTAGTGAGAGAATGTGATTTTCTAGAGAGAGAGACTCCCAGGAAACCATTTTTACTCAACCAAACTCATACCCATGTGCATCTAGCTTCATTCTTGCATCTCTTCTTTATGGGTCTTCATGCTCTTCTTGACTAAGTAATTAAATATGACTTAAAACTTCTTGTTTCATCTTTATGTTCTTGGTTTACCTAGGGTTAGCAATTATTTGTTGATTAATTGCATATATCTTTTGTTTATCATGATTTGAGTATGTTTGTGATTGTGTTTGTTGGTTGAGATTGCATGTTCATTGATAGCTAGCATATAGGACCATTTTGCCCTCTAGCTAAATCTATTTGTTTTGCATTTAGATATTGTTATATAGGATTTGTACTTAGTGTTATCTTTAATTTATAGATAAGCATTTAGTGTAGCCTAGCATTAAGTGCATCATAGAATATTGTCATATATTCACATAGGTTGCTTAATCTCTTCATTGATTGTTAAGTTTTGTGACTAAATGGATTAGTGCACAAACAATTGGTTTAGAATCACTATTAAAGGCTTGTTGGGTAGAGTGAAAGGGTAGTGACCAAGAATGGTGTGACTAGAGGTCAACCTAGGTTGTAAACTTTCATTCAAATAGTGGATTTGAGGACCGTGTGTGACTAGAAGGATAGCCCGTGAGTTTTACCCAGTTGGAGGGTTTCTCACGTAAATCAATCCTTGTGTTTTTATTGTTTTCCGCATTTTCTTTAGGATTTTTGATTGCTAATATGGGGTAGCTTCATTAAAATTTACTAAGTCAAAATGTTGGTTATAAATCAACTAAAACCTATTCACCCCCCCCCATCTAGGTTATTAGACACACGTTTTGTAATATTTTCAATTGGTATCAGAGCGGGTTCCTAGATATACTTAGATGATCCTTGCACTTTGTGTGTCTTGCATCTTACATTTTGTTTTTGCATTTCATTTGCATTCATTCCATTCACAAACCCAAACACTATGAGTGGAAACGGAGGTAGACAAGAGGGAGGCTCAAGCACAAGACCCCATTTGCTTAATGTGGTAAACTATGCATCATGAAAAGACAAGATGGGGTCTTATCTTTGCCAAATAGATGACTATGCATGGATGGCAATTGAAGATGGCTACACTCCTCCAACAATGACAACCGAAGATGAGAGTGAAGTCTCTAAGCCTAAGTCTCAATGGAGCTCACAAGAATTTGAAGCTTTCAAGTAGAACAACAAGGCAATGTGCCATGGACGACAACCAATACAAGTTGATTCAAACAACTAGGAATGCAAATGAGGCATGAGAGATTCTAGAAACGGCTTATGAAGGAACCGAGGTAGTCAAGGACTCCAAGCTCCAAGTCCTACAAATGCAATTTGAGATGATTAGGATGGAGGAGCATGAGTGCTTCAACGACTTTCAAGTGAAGTTGATAGACATCGTCAAGCAGAACCATCAACTAGGTGACCCATATTCGGACAGGAGGATCAAGCAGAAGATTATGAGGTCACTTCTGGCAAGGTTTGAATCGAAGGTGGTGGCACTTGAGGAGAATAGTGACTACAAGAACATGAAGCCAAGTGAAGTCATTGGAAGGCTTCTAGCTTATGAGTCTGGGTGGGCTCTTACTCCTACACCTCCCAAGAAGCAAAAGAACATAGGCTTGAAGACCTACAAAGTAGAGAAAGAGGAGGATGACACAGATGAGGAGATGGCATTTACGGTGAAAAGGTTCAAGAAGTTCATCAATTTTTAAAAAAAATGGGGTTTGGCTCCAAGGGAAAGGAATTGAAGAAGAAAACTCATTTCAAGAAGGTAGAGCTAAGTCAAGACAAGCCGACAAGGAAAGGTATCCAATGCTTTGAATGTGGAGGTTTTGGACACATCTCCACAGATTGTGGCAATTTAAAGAACAAGAAGAAAGGAAAGGCTATGGCCCCCACGTCGAGCGATAGTGATGATTTGGAAGAAGAAGGAGGATCCTCGGATGATGAAAACTAATTGGAAAACTTCATTGCCTTCACATCCTCTCTCAAAAGCAAAGAAGCAATAAATGATGAAGAGGAAGAGAAACAAAGTGAAATAACTCGAGTGATGGCGACTCCTCATCTCACTCCAATAATAGAGATGTAGAAGGCATGGACCTTGAAGGGTTCATTGAGCATTTTCAAAGCTTAAGATTGAAAATGAAGAGAGAGATTCTAAGACTAAAAGAAGAGAATCTCAAGCTATTAACCAATTAACTCAATTAAATGGAGAAGTGAAGATAGTAATGAGGAATGAAACATTGATGGAAAAAGAGCTTGAAGAGGCAAGAGAAATCATTTTTAAGATGACCTCAAGCACAAACAAGCTTGACCATATATTGGGAGTTGGTAAGAAACCAAGTGATAAGAAAGGTTTTGACTATGAAGATGACAATGAGACATCATCCTCAAACAAGACCGTGTTTGTTAAAAGCATGGAAAACAAAGGGTATTCACCCTTACAACATCCTAGGAAGAAGGTTGAACTAGGAGAATGCTCAAAAGGTGTCCAAATGAAGACAACATCAAGAGGTCAAGCTCAAGCTTAACAAATAAGAGCTCCACAAGCAAGCTTTCCACAACAAAATTCCTACCAAGCAAAAGGTCAAGTCATGCAAGTTCAACTAAGGAAGCAATCTACTTCAACTCAACAACATAGGATGAGAGAACCAACCCAACACCAAAGACAAGTTCAATGACATGGAAAAACCCTCTTGTACTCACAAAAGGATGGTATGACTTCTTACTTTATTCCCACTTGTCATTTTTATGGTGTTGATGGTCACATTAGACTTAATTGCTTCAAGTACATTAAAATGTGTAGATTTAAGAGCATGGTTGAAAGAAATAGAGCTAGAGCCACAATGCATGTTCCTAGGAAATCTAGAGCAAATTTACATGATCCTAGGAAATCTAGAGCCAATGCGACTAAGACCACTAGGAAAGAGAATATTTAACCTAGGTGGATTAGAAGAAATGACTATTTTTGCTATATGGCTCAAATTGCCCTGAAGGCAAATGCCTCTAACACTTGGTATTTGGATAGTGAATGTTCTAGGCATATGACGAGAAACAAGTGTTTATTTGAATCTCTTGTCATGAAGGATAGAGGATTTGTCACTTTCGGTGATGGATCTAGAAAGCAGTGTTCGAAAAAACACTCTAGGCGGCCGCCTGGGCGTTGTGCGGCGTTCCATTGTACCGAATCTAACAATTTTGGCCTAAAAATCGGTCAACTGCAGTCAACGACCAAGTTGGACCTATTTTATGAGATTAATCGGTCTAGCCCGCCTAGCCGGTTCTTTTTTTTTAAAAAAGGTCCACCAAAACGGTGCAAATCAAACCCAAAATCCACTTTCCAGATCATGAAAATCACAATCATCAACCAAAACCCAAAATAAAACCCAAAATCAAAATGATATTTTCTTGCAAATTGAATTAATGGAGAAAATATGAGCAAAATCAACACACAAATTAGATTCTAGTGCTGTTGACAAACAAAACCCACCAAGATTTAATGAAAAATAACTTAAAAACAAGCTTTAATGGAGGAGTGAGAAAGCTTGAAATGAGAGAAAATTGTGAAAGAAAGAGAAGAAGGCGTGAAAAACAGAAAGAGAGAGAATAAGGCGTGAAAGAGAGAGAGAAGATAAAATATTTTTGACTTTTAAAAAGCAGATTTGTAAAATAACAAAACACACACTCTCTTACTACAAAAATCTAAAATATACAACAAGAAATAAAACTATATTAAACAAGTACAAAACTATATTAAAAAAAAGAATTATGTTGATGATTTTGTTTGAAATTCGTTATAATATGAGTTTTATTATTGGTTTTATAGGTAGAAAAAACAAAATAATAATTAAGAAAAAATCAACCACCTAAGCGCTAGGCGCTGGTCTACCTCCTGATTAGCGCCTAGCGTTTACTAGAACCATTCTAGAAAGAAAGTTATAGGAAAAGGAACCATATCCATTCCTAATTTACCCTCCTTGTCCAATGCTTTACTTGTTGATGGTTTGCAAGGCAATCTTATAAGCATTTCTCATCTTAATGATGATAGACTCTAAGTCTTGTTCAACAAAAATGATTGCTCTATTTTAATGCCAAATGGGCAAACCTTGCTAAATGGAAAGAGATCTAGTGACAATTGCTATTGTCTTGAAGCTAGTGTTATCTCTTGCAACATGTCCAAATGTGAGGAAGTTGAGTTGTGGCATCAAAGACTTGGCCACATGAACTATCAAGATTTAAGGATCTTAGATAATTCTAGGTTGTGTGTGGCCTCCTTAAGCTTGGGAAGAAAGTCGATGGTGTTTGTGGATCTTGTCAACAAGGGAAACAAACCAAAAGAATGCATAAGAAAGACAAGTATCACGCCACCAAGGAGCCATTAGAGCTTCTACATATGGACCTTATGAGTCCCATGCAAACCGAGAGTCTCTGTGGCAAGAGATTAGAGATGCATATTTTCCCCCGGATCAAAAAATCCCCACATCCCCATTCCCATTTAGGGAAAATTTTTTAGGGAAAAATGGGGAATGGGGTGGGGATGGGGATGATTTTCATCCCCAAATTGAAATGGGGATGGGGATGGGGATGGGGATGGGGGGAGGTCCCCCCATCCTCATTTCCTTATTTCCCTCATAAATATATTGAAATGGGAATGGGTATGGGGAGACCTCCCCCCATCCCCATTTCCCCATTTCCCCAAAAACATATATAAATAAATAAATATATTATGTAACACTTTATGATTTTATTATGTATTTGTAATGCACACTTTATGATTTTATTATGCATTTGTAATGCACTAATGGATTTTAGTTTGTATTTATAATGAAATATTTTTTTTTAATTTTTAATTTTTAATCAAACGGGAGAATGTGGAAACGAGAAAATGGGAAAAAATGGGGAAACGGAGAAAAATGGGGGAAAACGGGAGAAACGGGGAACTGGGGTTGGGGATGGATATACCTCCCCCCAAAATTCCCCATCCCCATTTTCCCCAAATGGGGAAATGAGGGGGGATGGGGGAATGGTCTAGGAAGTGGGGATGGGGATGTGGGGACCTATATCCATCCTCATTCCCCAAATGTGCATCTCTACAAAAGATACATTTTTGTTTGTGTTGATGATTTCTCTAGATTTATATGAACATATTTTCTTAGAGAAAAATTGAAACTTTTGAAAAATTTCAAATGCTTTGCACTAAAATTCAAAATGAAAAGAACTCACACATTAAAAGCATTAAAAGAATCAGAAGTGATCATTGGAGAGAATTTGAAATTCTTGTTTTGAAAGCTATTGCAATAGCTTAGGCATCTCTCATGAATTTTTGGCCCCTAGAACTCCTCAACAAAATGAGGTTGTTGAGAGGAAGAATAAGGTTCTTCAAGAGATGGCATGTGTGATGTTGCATAGCAACAATGTGCCTAGGAACCTTTGGGTCGAGGCCGTCAATACAGCATGCTATATAGGAAACATAGTTTTTATAAGGCCCGGTACTAGGCAAACCTCCTATGAGTTGTGGAAGGGTAGAAAGCCAAATGTTAGCTACTTTCACTCATTTGGAAGCAATTGCTACATACTTAATGACCGAGATCAACTTGGCAAGTTTGATGCCAAGAGTGATGAGGGAATTTTCATTGGCTATGCCCTTAATAGTAAGGCCTACAGAGTATTCAATTTGAAAACTCTTAGTGTCATGGAATCATCCAATGTTGTCATAGATGATTATAGGCCTAAAACTAGTGACCATGATGAGGAGGTTGATGTGGTTCATGACTCTCCCTTGGAGAAGAATGATGAGACTTCTAATGAGGTGAAGTCAAGTGATGATGAAGAGGTCATTCAACCTCTTGATAGAGATTCATCTTTGAACTTTAAAGAACCTGCTCCATGAGTTAGATATCTCCACAACAAGAATGATATTCTTGGAGATGTGAATGAGGGTGTTAGGACTAGGCGTCAAATAGCTAATCAAATTAGCTATACTTGTTACACCTCTCAAATTGAACCCAAAAAGGTTGATGAAGCCTTGAATGATGAGTTTTGGGTTCTTGCTATACAAGAAGAGCTAAACCAATTGGAAAGAAATGAGGTTTGGACTCTAGTTCCTAGACCCAAGAATACCAATGTCATAGGCACCAAATGGGTGTATAGGAACAAGTCTGATAAGAATGGCAACATTGTGCACAACAAGGCTAAACTTGTAGCACAAGGATACTCTCAAATTAAAGGTATCATTTTTGAGGAGTCTTTTGCTCCGGTTACCCGTTTTGAGTCCACAAGGCCTCTCTTGTCCATATCGTGTGTGCACAAGTTCAAATTGTACCAAATGGATGTTCAGAGTGCCTTCCTCAGTGGCTTTTTGTATGAGGTTTGCCTCATCAGTGCCTACTGTCACTCCTCATACAAAAAGCCATTGAGGAAGTGTTTGTTGAGCAACCTAAGGGTTTTGTGGATCCACACCACCCTAATCATGTCTATCGCCTCAAGAAGGCTCTATATGGGTTGAAACAAGCATCGAGGGTTTGGTATGAGCACCTCACTCAATTCCTTGTTGACAATGACTACTCTAAGTGTAGTGTTGACAAGATTTTGTTCATCAAGAGAAACAAAGATGAGCTATTCATAACTCAAATATATGTTGATGATATTGTGTTTGGCTCCCCCAACAAATCCAAAGTCCAACAATTTGTTGATGTCATGTCTTATGAATTTGAGATGAGTTTGGTTGGTGAGCTCAATTACTTCTTAGGCTTGCAAATTAAGCAATTACATGATTGGATTTTCATTTCTCAAGCTAAGTATGGAAAGAACCTAGTGAAGAAGTTTGGTCTTGAAAATGCCAAACATTGTGACACACCTATGAGTACCACATTGAAAGTAAGTAAGGATACTAGTGGTAAGAGTGTGGACCAAAGGCTTTATCGTGATATGATTGGTAACTTGCTTTACTTGACTGCAAGTATGCCCGTTATTGCTTTTAGTATAGGTGTGTGTGCTAGGCACCAAGCAGATTCCATGGAGTTCCATCTCTCCTCTGTGAAGAGAATCATTCGATATGTAAATGGGACATCCAACTATGGGATATGGTACTCTTTTGACACTAATGCTTGCTTAGTTGGCTTTAGTGATACAGATTGGGAAGGAAATTGTAATGATATGAAGAGTACATCGAGCGGTTGCTTCTTCCTAAGCAACAACTTGGTCTCATGGTTTTGCAAGAAGCAAAATTCCATTTCCTTGTCCACAGCCGAGGCAGAGTATATAGTAGCTGGGAGTGCTTAGACACAACTCCTTTGGATGAAGCAAATGCTTGTGGATTACGTCTTTGATCAAGGTACTCTAACCCTTTATTGTGATAACTTGAGTGCAATTAACATTTCAAAGAATCATGTTCAGCACTCTAGGACAAAGCATATAGACATTATGCATCACCTTATTAAGGAGCTAGTTGAAAACAAACGCAATGCATTTGAAAATGTTAGCACAAATGATCAACTAGCAGATTTATTCACAAAGCCCTTAGATTCAACTAGGTTCATGGCACTTAGTAGGTCTATTGGGATTTGTCATATGCCTTGATGTGCTTTGGTGATTGACCCTATATGGGGAGCTCAAGCATAGAGAGCAACCTTGCATAGTTGAAATGAGCAAAAATTTGATCAACTTTATGCTTCTTTATTAATTGCTTGAGCATTTTGGTTGTGCTTATATATTATTATATGGCTTTCTATTCAATAAGTGTGCATTTGCTTTGTTTGTTATCCATGTCACCTTTATGTTCAAACATGCATTTTTAGACTAGGAGAATTGATTGGGAAGTACAATTGAATGACCTATAATTTATCTCTATGACATGTGAACTTGATTTTGACATACTTAAATATTATGCATGAGTTATGGGTGTGCAAATGTGTGTGGAAGCAATTTGACAAGGCTAAACTCAATAAGGACCTTGTGTCCATGCAATAAATAAGAATGTCTCGTCCAATTTAGCCTTATCTCTTTTCTTAATAGTTGAACAAGACAACAAACAATAAGGATTCTATATCCATTCAATTAATAAGGATTTTATATCCATGTCTTGATTGAACATTAATGATTGACATGGTTGCTTGTATGTGTTATAAGTTTTTAAAGCTATATCTTGTTTCATTATGGCAAAGGGTACAAATTCGCTTTGCCAAATACCATTTGCTTGAACTTTGATGTTGCATGTCTAGTATCCAAAGCAAAAATTTCACACATTTATTTTTAAAATTCAAACTATTTTGATTCTCTCTCAATTAATTAAGTTGCATAAGGTTGTTGTATATGATTATGCACTTATCTTGCAAATAGCTCTCTTTGCTAAAAGTGACCTGTTTTGGGAAAGCTCATTTGCCTATCTAGTGACAAAAATGAGGAGTAATGTGCATTTGTGGGAGTTGCATATTATAGGAGATTGTCTTGTTTAGGGGGAGCATTTGCATTGCATGTGCTTTTATTTATTATTATCTCTCTTAATCACCTCACATACACTTGTCTTGGAAAGTGTAGTCTCTTGTTTTGCAGGGATGATTATTCTACAAGAGTTTGAAGAGTTGAAGATCTAGATTTTAGGTATCTCTTTGTAATGTAGAATATATATTGTTGACCTCGACATTCTTTATTTTTTGTGAGGATCTATTATGAGTGGTGATTTTGTCATGAAATAGCCAAATGTGGAGATTGTAAGTTCCTCACTTTTTGATCGGCTCATTTCGTTGACAAACCACATGAGGATTTGCTTGTAAGGGTAATTAGGTCTCATTTTTCGTGATCAAGCTGCTATGACATCCTCAAGCTCAAGAGCACTTCAAAGGTATATCACTTGCTTAAGTCTCTTTGAAGAGACTAGTAGCACACACACACTATCATCCATGTCTTACACACCTTGCATTTGTGATTCAATCTTTTATGTGTGTGTTCTTCTTTACATTTCACACACATGCTCATTGGTGTTAGTTTTAAGTGTGTTTGTGTTCTATGTAATTCGTTTCCTGATATTTGTTCGGAAACTTCGGCCGCCGCACGTTGGTGTGATTGTCCTTAGCTCGAAGAGTGACCTTCCTAAAGGTCTCTAGTGTGCGGATTGTGCGCGGGTCCCTTACCCACACAGTACCCGTGCACTAACCTTGAGCATTCTCGAGTCTGTTTCTGCACTAGTTGTTCACGGGTACCCTACCCGTATAGTACCCGTGCACCGATGATGGATTTCCTAGGATTTCTTAAGTGTGGGGGTTATGCACGGGTCCCTTACCCGTGCAAGTACCCGCGCACTGACTTTGTGTTTCCCGGGTCTGTTTTCTGCAAGGGTTGTGCACGGGTATCCTACCCGTGTAGTTACCGTGCACTGAGGGTAATTTTTCCCAGATTTGCTTATTCCCGGGTAGGGTACCCGGGCACTTCGTCGGTTTTGCTTTGTCTTTTTGCAAACTTTTCCAAAATGACGTAGCTTTATTTTGACCTCATGTATATATATGTCATCTTCTCTCCATTTCGTGTTAAGGGGTTCAGAATAGTGTTTTAGTGAGAGAATGTGATTTTCTAGAGAGGGAAACTCCTAAGAAACAATTTTTACTCAACTAAACTCATACCCATGTGCATCTAGCTTCATTCTTGCATCTCTTCTTCATGGGTCTTCATACTCTTCTTGACTAGGTAATTAAGTATGACTTAAAACTTCTTGTTTCATCTTTACTTCTTGGTTTACCTAGGGTTAGCAATTATTTGTTGATTAATAGCATATTTCTTTGGTTTAGCATGATTTGAGTATGTTTGTGATTGTGTTTGTTGGTTGAGATAGCATGTTCATTGATAGCTAGCATATAGGACCATTTTTCCCTCTAGCTAAATTTATTTGTTTTGCATTTAGATATTGATATCTAGGTTTTGTACTTAGTGTTATCTTTAATTCCTAGATAAGCATTTAGTGTAGCCTAGAATTAAGTGCATGATATAATATTGTCATATATTCACATAGGTTGCTTAATCTCTTCATTGATTGTTAAGCTTTGTGACTAAGTGGATTAGTGCACAAGCAATTGGTCTAGAATCACTATTAAAGGCCAGTTCGGTAGAGTGAAAGGGTTAGTGACCAAGAATGGTGTGACTAGAGGTCAACCTAGGTTGTAAACTTTCATTCAAATAGTGGATTTGAGGACCGTGTGTGGCTAGAAGGATAGCTCGTGAGTTTTGTCCAGTTGGAGGGTTTCTCACATAAATCAATTCTTGTGTTTTTGTTGTTTTCCGCATTTTATTTTAGATTGTTTGATTGCTAATATGAGGTAGCTTTATTAAAATTTACTATATCGAGAAGTTGGTAATAAATCAACCACCCCCTGGGTTTTGCAACACTGATGGTAACTAATAGATGCTAAATCAATCAAAACTTTTCAATTATAATATATTATATAGATAAAGATACTTCAATTAAAGAAATTAATGAGAAAATAAATGCAAGACTAATAATAATAATAAAACGTCCAAGTTCATTATATAGTAATTTCAGCCAAATCAACTAATTAATGACAAAGTTTCAAAATAAAATAAATATTACTAAATATTAAAATTATAAATTAAATATTACTAAATGTTAAAATTCTCCATTTTCTTTTATCATCCTATATGCATTTCTCATTTCCTCTTATAATCCTTTTAAAACAAATGGTAACTAATATAAACCAAATCAATTAATTAATTCTAAAGCTTCGTCATACATGGGGCCTTGAGAGTCTATTTTAACATTGAAGTCACAAATTTAAGTTAATACACACTTAACAAATTATATTAACTTAAATTTCTTACTTTAATATTTAATCAAACTATAGAAAGAGTCAACAAATTTATAAGTAAATCGATGCTAAGTCAGCAATTATCTTACCCGTAGGAATAAGTGAAATATGGTTTAATGTTGAAAGTGAAAATTGCAAATTAAATAAAAAAGAAGAAGTTAAAATAGTTTGATCCTTAATAATTTCAATAAAGAAAGTACAGTAATATTAATTATCAATGCATGTGAGATTGTGAGCCTCAGGACATCTGCTTGTGTAATTCTTTATCAACTTGAAATTCCTTGTCCAGCTTCTCCAGCACTTGGTGTAGAAAATAAAAACACATCAAAAATCTTGTTAACAACTAATAGAAAACAAACTATATGGAAAGTATATGACAGAAACATATACAAAACTTTCAAAATAATAACTAATTCAATAACTAATACGATTATATTTAAAGATTATTTAAAGAATTAGAATGATACAATATAAAATGATCATCTTCACTTTTGCTAACACGAGAAAATTATGTGCATCCAAGTAAAATACCCAGAAAATATTTTTAGCTAAAAGCATAATCCGGATGTGATCCTATATAACAGAATCTACAGAGATATAAACAAAAGCATGAAGAGGAGAAAGAAAGAGAGAGATACCTAGAAATTGTTATAGTGCTGGAAATATGCTGCATTTTGCAGTTTGTAATGGTGGTTGAGTACACACGGAGCTCGGTAAAAGCCCGGAGTGGAAGAAAGAGGGACAGTTTCAAGTTCAAATTATGATGGTTGCTATATATATATATATAAGAAAATTTTCTCGTCAGTGCGCACCGATAAATATATATCATTGTCTTACATGTGGACCATTAGATTCAATTGCTTTAATAATTGACTCAGTCTGCATGCACTTGTCAGTACTTATCTATAATTTATGGCCTACATGCAATGCAGTGATATATTTTATATTATTGAGTATCGAGAAGAAAATGACTATATATATGTATATAGGACATGGATCATCTCCTCACTTCACCTTATCCTTACCTCACTTAATCTCACAACACATAAGCATTACAATAAATGAATGGTTAAGATGAGATTATTTTCCACTTGCACTTTATCAACTATCAATCACATTCTTTGAAAAAAAGTGAGGTGAAGAGAGGATCCCGATCCATATATATAACTAATGAATTAGTTCTTGGTAGTGGTAGAAATGAAGAGTTGTTTAATAATGGTATTTGATACTGAAAATTTAAACCAATTGAATACTCCAACGACCATACATTGCATCTAATTAGTAGATAAATTAAGCTATCTCTCGGAAAAACGTAAATGCAGGACTTTAAATATTGTAATTAAGAATATAAAACCTTCATATTCATTGTATCATTGTTGCACCGATTTAATAATTTTTTTAAGCTAACTCATTTAATAATAATAATAATAATATAAATGAATAGGAAAAATAGGAATAAATGAATAGAATTTAATTCCAAATCTTCCACAAGACAACACATGTCACCTTTGGCTGAAAATTTAAACTGATTGAATACTCCAACGACCTTACATTGCATCTATATAGTAGATAAATTATACTATCTCTTGGAAAAAAAAATGCAGGACTTTAAATATTGTCATTAAGGATATATAACCTTCATATTCGTTGTATCCTTGTTGCACCGATTTAATAATTTTTTTTAAGTTAACCCAATAATAATAATAATAATAATAATTATTATTATTATTATTATTATAGAAATGAATTGGAAAAATAGAAATGAATGTATAGAATTTAATTCCAAATCTCCCACACGACTACACATGTCATCTTTGGGGTTCAATTTTACTATATTACTAGCCTATGAACCCGTGCGATGCACGGGTTTTGATAAAAAAACTATTATCATACTTTGGGGAAAAAAGTTTCATCCAAACATTGTATTTATGTTCTGTAAGGACCTCTATTTATGTGATTGGCTTATTTCATGACATACCACATTGTGAATGATTATGTAATGGGTAGTTTAGGTCTTCTTGATGATTATTAAGGCAAGCTTCCAAGCAGCTCCATGACTTCAAGATCAAGAGCTTCAAAAGGTATATCACTTGACTTTGATTCTTGAAGAGACTAGGTGCACACACACACCTCATGCATGTTTTGTTCATCTTGCATTTGCGTTGTAATTGTTTACTTGTGTGCATCCATTTCACAATCACACTTGCACTTCATTTCTAGATTTAAGTGAGGTTTTGTGTAGTGTGGTTGTTGTGTCCGCGCTTGCACGATGGTGTGCTTGTCTTAGCACATTGAGTGACCATTTGAGAATGTCTCATTCTTCTCTTGTTTTGGTCTTTGGTCATATGGTTTTTTTCATGAGTTTGGGCATTCTTGTTGTTGTCCAAATCTGATATTTGGTCACTCATTTGACCGTAAATCTTTCTACAGTCATCCAAATCATGCTTTGTTGATTGGAGTAAAAAGTAGACTTCCATACCTTTTCAACGGTATATCATACGAAAGGTTTCGATGTCGTTTGGTCATGTTTTGAGCCGCTTGATTTTCAAGCTGCAGTGTTGTGATTGGTTTTTGCAGGACACTTCGTTTTATCCCTCTGATGCAGTATTTTATCTCTACTCAATTCAAAGAAAAGTTTGTTCACTGGGATCGGTGATTCAATTGGTTGAGACTAATTAATATGGTTAAAATCTAATCTAAATGCTTGAAAATTAAATTGCATAATGCTTGTTTTGATCGAAGATGATTAATCAACTAGATGACAAGATAAGTAAATTGCTAATCCTAAATACACATGAGAAATAAATATGGAAGGACGTTAGGGAATTAATGTAACCTAATTAAACTTCTCAATGTAATCCTTAAGTCATATGAAGTTCTTTAATTCTATTATTAGGGCTTGTTTTGTAACTATGAAGTTCTTAATCATTCCCACCACTCACACAAAGTCATGTAATGAGCAATGGTTAGAATTAAATGTTAATTTAAAACTCTAAGCCAAATTAAACATAGCAAGGTCATGTATATGCAAACTCTCTCAATTACTAAGCTTAGGGTTAAGGCTTAAATGGGATGGTCACCACACTTAATCCTCTTCCTCTTGTATAAACTAATCATAACACCCACATTCATTGAGGTCACAACTGAATATGAGTAAAGAGATTAGAGCAAGTAATTCAATAAAAGAGACTAATAATGAATTGAATTAAAAAGTATTAGACTCTTGGATTACAAGGAGTCATTCAATTGGTTACATCAGTCCCCTAACTTAAAGGATTAGTTACACATCAAAGGAATAAAAGAAAACATAGAAGAATTTAAGAAGAAACCAAAGTTTGTCATTAAGGCTTCTTGTCTATTGAGTTCCTTCTTCTTGGTTCCAAACTCCAATGATGGATGGATGATGGTAAAAAGGTGTGTGCAGGGTGATGTAAAGGTGTGATGGCTGCTGGTTATCTTTCTGTCCTGAGTGAGTTCCCCTTTCACGAATTTATCCTTGAGAATTTGTATAGGAGCCAAAAAGGGCCCACGAATCGACCTAGGAAGTCGTGATGGCGTGCTGTCGCGATCATACATGTCACGGTTGTCCATGACGGCACTTTAACCGCGACATCGTTTAATCTTCCAATTCACTCGAAAACTCAGCAGCAAACTCGGCGGCACTTCATGCGCGAAAGTTGCTGTCGCCTAGTGTGTCGCGTCATTTTTAGGTGACATCTAGGCCGCGACACCTCGTCCTCTGATTTGCTCATTCTCTTTCACGCGACCTTCGCGACACTTCCCTCGCGAGAGTTGCTGTCGCCTATGACGTCGCGCCATATCCAAGCGACAGATGGGCTGCGACACCTCTTCCTTCAGGCAAAGTTTCCAATTTTGCACTTTAGGCCCCAATTCTTCTTCCTTTTCCACAATTGCCCCTGCTACCTAAGAAAAACCTACAACCAACTCATTGAGCCATCAAACACTCGATTTTACCTGAGAATTCTAGCAATAAGAATAGGAAGGGGGCCCAAAATCTAGTGTTATCGTGGCTCGATCACCCTCCCGCGAACCAACCCGCGGAGAACTTCTCCAGTAGTTTTCACGGGTCAGCCTCCGCGGGTTATCTACATGAAGCCTCCCATGGAGAACTTCTCCAGTAGTTTTCACGGGGAAGCCTCCGCGGGTCATCTGGATGAAGCCTCCCACGGAGCACCCATTTTAAGGGCAATCTGGTCTTTTCCCGTCAGCTCATTTTTCCCCACTATAAAATTCCCTCTTTCTTTTATTCTTCATTAACTCTCCTGCATTTACAGAAATCCTAGAGAGAGAAAGAGAGAGTCTTGAGAGAGAGAGAAAGCTTCCTTTAAGCTTCATTAACTCTCCAAACCCAAAAACCATCTCCATTTTGCATCATTCAACATCATTTGAGCATGGGTCTTCTTGGTTTCATGACTAGATGAATAAGAATTTCATTGAATATCATTTATTGTTCTTCTTACTCTAGATTAGGTATTTATTGCTTGGTTAAATGCCTTGGCTCATTTTATTGCATATTTTTATGAGTCTAAATTACATGATTGGGTTTGTTTGTGATAGCTAGCATTTAAGACATTATTGTCATCTAGCTAAGTCTTTAAGCTTTGCATTTAGACATTGTTGTTTATGCCTCATTAATTGCATTTCTTGATTGCATATTTATTGTCTTTGTTATATATTTGTGACAACTTGTGTTTGTTTGACTTTATTTGACAATTAGGTTGTTAGATTTCATCTCTACATCTAATTGAGTCCTTATGTATGGGTATGTAGGGATTGTTTGATAACTTGGTTGTTTAATTGTATTATAACATCTAGTTAAGCATTTTGTGTGTGGTCTTACACATTATTGCATTTGAGCATACTGTCTCACATTCACTTAGACCTTATACTCTTCATGAGTCAAAGTCTTATGGCTTCTAGGTGAAGTTGCACAAGCAAGTAAAATCTTACAGCCAAAGGTTGGTTGGCAAGCACTGGTTGCCAAGAGCCACTATAAAAGGCATGCAGGTAGATTAGGAAGTGCTCACGCCAAGAGTAGTGGATCAGAGGATATCACTAAGGATTTAACCAAGAGTGGTGAGTAGTAGGGTCCATAGCCTGAGGTTATCGAGAGTGAGAGTCCGAGTATTACTTGAGGGTGTAACTTTCTTTTCATATAGTGGATTTCTATGGCTCAAGTGGCTAGCCTGGCTAGTCCCGTGGTTTTTCCCGTTTGGAGGGTTTCCACGTAAAAATCAAGTGTTCTTTAATTTCCACAATTGATTTTTATTATTGTTTGAATTGGGTTTTTGTATGTTAATATTGACTAATCGAAAAAGTTGGTAATAATCGATTAACAACCCATTCACCCCCCTAGGTTATTTAGACGCACGCGTAGTTTGTATTTTCATGTTCATTATATATATATATATATATATATATATATTATACATATATATTCAAGCTTCATTTTTTAGAAGAGAAATGGTTTGCAATTAGGATGTAATAAAGATATTCTTTTTGATATTGTTTTGGATTCCAACTTGACTTATATATGAAACTTCTGTACTTTTCATTTTCCTTATATTGTGTCTTTTGAGTGGGATGTGAAACTATTATTTAACTTGGAAAGATCAAAGGTACTGTACATTTTTTTTTAAGGAAAAACTTTATTAAGAAACCACACCAGTAACAGGGATATCACCCAGCACATACTCCTTCACAGATGGAGGGTAAGTCGCCAACCAGAAAAAGGTCATCCGTTAATTTCAGAGCCAATTTAGAAAGAGCATGGGCAACAAAATTTGCCTTCCTAGAGGCAAAACTAACTGAAACAACAACATTCTACTGAAGAGAAGCAACAATATCATCCACCACCAGCCCAATATCCGTAGAGATAGAAGCACCCGAGTTCACCATCTTCACCACACTAAGTGCATCAGATTCCACCACAGCTGGGACCAATCCCATATCAATAACAAATTGAATACAACATTTGATAGCCACAATCTCAACAATTTGAGGAGAAAACAGGTTTCCAATCGTTGAGAGCTGAAAGCCATGACATACCCTTGGTGGTCTCTAATCACCAAACCAACACCAATGCCATGATCAAAGGTACTTTGTTGATATCAATGAAAATAGAATTAATTCTCATCAAATCTAGAAAATCAACAAACCATTATTTCACTCGAAAATATCAAAGGTACCCCATTGATATCAATGTAAATAGAATTAATTCTCATTAAATCTTGAAATTAACTAAACCTAAAACACTGATCACATTAGCTGGATCTAGAAAATTAATTTGTGATAATAAATTACCATAAATAATTAAAGGGAACATAAGCATAAGATAAGAACATTTATTTTTGGATAAATATATTTAAATTTAAGGCAAAACTTCTCTCATGCTGACACATAGCGAGATGGAAGTTGGGTATTGCCTCTAACTTCTCTCATGCTGACACATAGCGAGATGGAAGTTGATTATAAAGATATATTATATACATTATATTATTATAAAGATTTTAATTAATAAAAATTTAATGACAAAACTTTCACGATACGACACATGTTAAGGTGAGGTTCCATCATAGGAGATTACAATAATCTTAGCATGCTTATATGACCCGTCTATTAAGTGAAACTATCATAAAAGAAAAAAAAATCTAGATGTAAATATAACCTTGGGTAGATTTGTACAGTAGTTGCGGACATTGTTCACCTGCCTGAACTTAAAATGAGAAAAATTGTAACATATGGGAATACAGAATGAACTTCAGTAAGAAAACTTATGTAAGGATCTCTATTTTTGTGATTCGCTTATTTCATGTGCACTTAGGTATGGTGAGCTTATTGAACCTTGTGTTATCATTCGCATGCATATCTCATATCCACCCTTTTATCATTTGTCACTTTAAACACCATTCTCACCCTTCTATATTCTCCTGTTTTTATTGCATTCTTTTTTATTACATTTCCTTCTCACACACACCGCATTATGCACACACCTCACACACACCATTCTAACAATTTCCGCATTCTATTTACATGCTTTCAATAAACACTAGAACTCGAGACGGTTGACGGATGACACGTCCCTGTGGACTATACCATCGCTTGCTGCTTTACTTGTTTTCAAACTTTAGAGCACATTGCGTAGGAACTTTATAAATATCTTTTTGAATCACAATTTGGTAACGACACAAAGAGTGAGTATCACTATGCACTGTAGCCTGGTTGGTTCTCGGGTCTCCTACAGGCACAGTACCCACGCACTGTCATGTTTCAACCTTACTTTTCCAAAATGATGTCATTTCGTTTAGGGTTGTTATATATGTATTCTCTTCTCTTCCATTCAGACTAGAACTCAAAATTTCTAGATCCCAGTGAGAGAAAGAGTTCCCCTAGAGAGAGAAAGCTTCAAGCATTGTTCTTTGACTCTCCAAACCCAAAACCAATATTCATCTTGCATCATTCAACATCATTTGAGCATCTGTCTTCTTGGTTTCATGACTAGATAAGTTAGAACTTCATTGAATATCATTTTCTGTTCTTCTTACTCTAGATTAGGTATTTATTGCTTGATTAAATACGTAGACTCTCTTTATTGCATATATTTATGAGTCTTGATAACATGATTGTGTTAGTTTGTGATAGCTAGAATATAGGACCATATTGCCCTTCTAGCTAAGTCTGTATGCCTTGCATCTAAACTTTGATATTTATGCCTCATTAATTGCATTTCTTGATTGCATATTTATTGCCCTTGTTATATGTTGTGACAATTTGTGTTGATTGGACTTTATTTGACAATTAGGTTGTTAGATTTTATCTATACATCTAATTAAGTTCTTTTGTATGGGCATGTAAGCATTGTTTGATAACTAGCTTGTTAAATTGCATTATAACATCTAGTTAAGCAATTTGTGTGTGGTCTTACACATTATTGCATTTGAGCATATTGTCATATACTCACTTAGACCTTATACTATGTAAGGGCCTCTATTTATAATTGACTTATTTCATGACAAACCACATTGGGATTGTTATGTAAAGGGTAGCTTAGGTCTTCATTGTGACTCATCTTCAACAAGCTTCCAAGATCCCAAAGTGCTTCAAGAGAGGTAGTTTACTTGACTTGACTCTTTTGAATAGATTAGTTGCACACACTCACTAGCTTGCATTAGACATCATATCTTACATTGTATCTAAATTGATAACATGTCTTGCATGTTAATTGTGCTTCATTTTATGTGCATTTCACTCACTTCACACTTGCACAACATTCTTGTTAGATAGGTATTTTTTGAGTGTTAAAAAGAGAATTTTTCTCTTTGCGCGGTCTAGACCACTTGGCAAGCTCTGCTTGCACCGCGGCACACGGAGTGGTATTTTTCAGTGTGTCATGTGCAGTGTGGACCGTGGCATGTGCACTTGCTCGCACAGCAGTCCCAACCGAGGTGTTGTCCAGATGGTGCACTGCTGTGTGTACCGCGATCTGGACAACTTGCCTGAGCCGCGGTCTACCTAGCGGTAATGACAGGATTTTGATTCCCAAGCCCAAAACGACACAGTTTTGTTAAGGGCTTCTATATATATATATATATATGTTCTCTTCTCTCCTATTTAATTTTTAGAGCCTCAAGAATACATTCTTAGTGAGAGAAATTGACTTCTAGAGAGAGAGATAGAGAGCCCCAAGACTTGATTTTTACTCAACCAAACACAAACCCCACGTGCATCTAGCATCTTTCAAGCATCATCTACTCATGAGTCTTCATGCTTTCACATCCTTGTAAGTTGAACATGTCCTAGAACTTATTATTTGCATATTTGTTCATCTTTGTTTAGGATTAGCAATTACTTTGTTGATTAATTGCATGGTTATTTGATTAAGCATGTTTTGAATATGTTTGTGTTTTTGTTTATTGGTTGAGATTGCCCATTAATTGATATCTTAATTGATTAGGTCATTTGTGCCTAAAAGCTAGGTCATAAATATTCATATATGATTTATTGATAACTAGGTTGAGAAATTGTGTTTTAAATCAACTAATTAATGTTCATGAATATTTGATTGGGTTTATATTGTGATAGCTTAAATTTAGGACATATTTGCCCTCTAGCTAATTAGGACTCATTGATTGCATTTGTTAATGGCATTTAGTGTCCTTGTTATGTTTATAGACAACTTTTGTTGATTGGCTTGTGTTTGATGACTAGAGTTTAGACTTGTATATCTATATCTAGTTAGGTCCTTATGACCATTCATATAGACATTGATATCTGGGATTTGTGCTTATTGCCATCATATAATCTCTAGATAAGCATTTAGTGTTGTCTAGCATTAATTGCATTTTGAATATTCATATATTCACATAGGTTTGTTTATCTCTTCTTGAGAGTTAAGTCTTGTGACTAAGAGGTGTAGTGCACAAGCAAGTGAAGTTTTGCAACCAAGGTATTGTTGGCAAGCAAAGTGATCAAGGATTCAGTATAAAGGCCAGTTGGGTAGTAGTGATGGGTTAGTAACCGAGAATGGTGCGACTAGAGGTCAACCTAAGTTGCAAACATCATTACAATAGTGGATTTGAGGATCGGTGTAGCTAGAAGGATAGCCCAATGATTTTCCCTTGTTAAAGGATTTCCACGTAAAAATCAAATGTCTTTTAATTTCCGCATTTTATACTTGATTTTGTATGCTTGTATTGGGTTAATTGTTATTAATGGTTTTTGGTTGTTGCATCCATTTGCATTCATCTTATTAACCCAAACACTATGAGTGAATTCGGGATCAGTAAAGAGGGAGCATCGAGCATAAGACTACCATTGCTCAAGAGGGATAATTATGCCTCATGGAAAGGCAAGATGAAGTCCTATCTATCGGTGATTGATGACAGGGTTTGGATGGTGATTGAAAAAGGATACACACCACCAACCATGACCGTCGAAGATGGAAGTAGTAAGCTCAAGCCCAAGGCACAATGGAGTTCTGAAGAATTTGTAGCTTCGAAGTGGAACAACAAAGCAATGCATGTTTTGTTTTGTGCAGTGGATGAGAGTCAATACAAGCTCATCCAAATCACTAAAAATGCACATAAAGCTTGGAAGATCTTATAAAAGGCGCATGAGGGAACCGAGGTGGTTAAAGACTCCAAGCTCCAAGTCCTCCGAACGAGATTTGAGACGATTTGATGGAAGAGGGCGAGTGCTTCAATGATTTTCAAGTGAAGTTGATGGACATTATGAATCAAAGCCATCAACTAGGTGACCCATACTCGGATATGAGGGTCAAGCAAAAGGTCATGAGGCCACTTCCCGCTAGATTCGAACCCAAGGTGATGGCTATTGAGGAAAATAGAAATTACAAGAACATGAAGTCGAGTAAAGTAATTTGAAGGCTCGTAGCCTCTGAATCTAGATGAGCTCCTACCTCCACACCTACCGAGAAGCAAAAAAGGTTAGCTTTGAAGACCTCTAAGGTTGAGATGAAGGATGATGACTCATATGAATACATGGCTCTAATGGTGAAGAGATTCAAGAAGTTTATGAAGCTTCATAAGAATGACTTGAAGAAAAAGACCCGTTTTAAGAAAATTGAGCCAAGTCATGAGAAGCCTTCAAGAAAGGGGATTCAATGTTTTGAGTGTGAAGGGTTCGGGCATATCTCCAAGGATTGTAGTAACTTGAAGGACAAGAGAAAAGGAAAGGCGATGGCCATCTTATCGAGTGATGGTGAAAGTGCAGAAGATTCTTCGGATGATGAAGAACTTGCAATTAACTACACGACCTTTGGAGCCTCCTATGTGGAAGTTGAAAAAGAAAGCAATAGTGCTTTGAATTGTGACTTTGAAGAAGGGATAGATGAAGTGGTATCTAGAGGTGCGATTGATGTAGCTACACATAGGGAAGTTGTTGGTGTAGTAACAAGTGACTAAGGCAAAAGTCTTGATGAGAAAGTTGACTCACTTGATGAGAGGGAAAGTGAGAAGAGTGCACCATCCTCAACTGTAGGAATTGACTCTAGTGATAAGAAGTCCTTATCTCACTCTAGAGGAATTTGTGAGGGCATGGACCTTGAAGACTTCATTAAGTACTTTGAAGACTCTAGGATGAAGAAGAAAAGAGAGATTCAAAAGTTGATGGAGGAGAATCTCAAGCTTTCAACCAATGTAACTCACTTGAATGATGAATTGAGGAGAGTCAAGGAAAGTGAAGACAAGATGAAGAAAGAGCTTAAGGAAGCAAAGGAGTTGCTTGCCAAAATTTCCTCTGGCACCGAAAAGCTTGACCATATGTTGAGCATTGGAAAGAAGTCCAATGATAATAGGGGCCTTGGATATGTTGATGACAAGGAAACTTCCTTCTTTGGCAAGATGGTGTTTGTCAAGGGAAATAGCATCCACAATATCCTAGGGGGAAGATTGAACTTGAAGAGTCATCCAATAGTGGCCAAGTGAAGATGCCCACAAAAAATGGAGCTCAATCTCAATAACCAAGAGCTCCACATCCAAGCTTCCCTCAACCAAGATGTCATCAACCAAGAAGGCAAGCTCAAAATACTCATCATGACTAACCAATAAGACAAGCCATGCTATCTCAACCAAGGAGGCATCTCAACCTGGTTCAACAACAAATAAGGAGAGAACCGGCTCAACACCAAAGGCAACATCAAATGCATGACAAGTCTCCAATGACCTCACAAGGATATGGTAATGACTCCTTATTTTATACCAACTTGTCATTTTTGTGGAGTTGATGGGCATATTAGGCCAAATTGCCATAGGTACATTAAGAAATGTAGGGTTGAGAGCATGATGGAGAGGGATAAACTTAAAAGAGCCAATATGCATATGCCTAGGAAATCTAGAGTAAATGATCCTAGGAAGTCTAGTAACATGTTGACTAAGAGCACTAGGAATGAGATTGTATCACCTAGGTGGATTAGAAAAGATGAACCCACATGCTATTGTGTTAACATGTCTCCCGTAGACTCAACTAGGTCTAATGGACTTGGTAGGTCTATAGGAGCTCTTGCCTCACATTGACTTGGTTGGATTTGACCCCATTTTGGGAGCTCAAGCAAAGAGAGCCAACTTGCATTTTTAAAATGTGCAAAAATTTGATATACTTAATGCCTCTTTATTAATTGCTTGAGATACTAGATTGCACACATATGATTATATGCTATTTTTGTTCAATAAGTGTGTAACCTTGCTTTGTTTGTAATCCATGTCACATTTATGTTCAAACATGAATTTTTGGACTAGGAGAATTAATTAGGAAGTATATTTGAATGACCTATAATTTATCTCCATGACATGTGAACTTGATTATGACATGCTTTTAATGATATGCATGAAATGCTTTTGATTACTTTTATGCAAATGTGTGTGAATGCAAATGAGAAGACTAATCAATAAGAATCTTGTATCCATGCAATCAATAAGGATTTTATATCCAAATTAGTCTTCTCTCTCTCTTCTTAATGGCTAATCAAGACTACTATCATACGGATAATTATCTGAAAAAATCTAAAAGGATCTCTTGATTCAATGTCTTGATTTGCTCTTAAGAATTGACATAGTTGTTTGTGTGTTTCAAATGCTTTTGAAAAACTATATCATATTTGCTTATGACAAAAGGGTACAAATTGGTTTGAATTCTTATGGAAACCCTTTTGATGTTTGTTTTACAAAATACCATTGCTTGGATTTTGATGTTATATGTCTTGCATGCAAAGCAACACCTGCACACATTTTTCTTTAAATAAAACTCCTTGAATCTCTCTCAATTATTCAAGTCGCATAAATTTTATGTATATGACTATGCAATCATCTTCTATGTGAATATCTCTCTATGTTAAAGCAACCCGATAGGGGGAGCTTCTTTATCTATCTCATGACAAAAGGGGGGGAAGTCTTGAGAGATATAGGGGGAGCATTGGATATGCTTTGGGGGAAAAGTTTTGAGAGAGAGTAACCTTTTAGGGAGAGCATTGCACATGCATTCTTTGTATTGCTTTTGAAGTTATGGAGATGCTTTATTGTTTTTGAGTGCAAATGTTTTTTATGTTCGTTCACCTCACATGCACTTGTTATTGGAAAGTGTCGTTCTTGCTATTGTGTGTAGGTACGATGATCTACGAAGAGATTGAAGACCTTGAACACTTAGATCCTAGGTTTCTCTTTTTGTAACGTAGAATATACTTTGTTGACCAATATGTTTATTATTGTTTTGTGAGGATTATTTTGTGAGTGGTTGTTTTGTCATGAAATAACCAAAGGGGGAGATTGTAAGAACCTCTATTTATGATTGGCTTATTTCATGACAAACCACATTGAGATTGTTATGTAAAGGGTAGCTTGGGTCTTCATTGTGACTCATCTTCAAAAAGCTTCCAAGATCCTAAAGTGCTTCAAGAGAGGTAGTTTACTTGACTTGACTCTTTTGAAGAGATTTTAGTTGCACACACTCACTAGCTTGCATTAGACATCATATGTTGCATTGTATCTAAATTGATAACATGTCTTGCATGTTACTTATGCTTCATTTTGTATGCATTTCACTCACTTCATACTTGCACAAAATTCATGTTAGATAGGTACTGTTTGAGTGTTAAAAAGAGAATTTTTCTCTTTGCGCAGCTTAGACAGCTTGGCAAGCTCTGCTTGCACAGCGGCACATGGAGCAGTATTCTCCAGTGTGTCATGCGCAGTGTGGACCCCGGCCTGTGTACTTGCATGCACACCGGTCCCAACCGCGGTGTTTTCCAGACGGTGCAGCCGCGGTCAACCTAGCGGTAATGACAAGATTTTGATTCCCAAGCCCAAAACGACACAGTTTTGTCTAGGGCTTCTATATATATATGTTCTCTTCTCTCCTATTTCGTTTTTAGAGCCTTAAGAACACATTCTTAGTGAGAGAAATTGACTTCTAGAGAGAGAGCTCCAAGACTTTATTTTTACTCAACCAAACACAAACCCCATACGGATCTAGCATCTTTCAAGCATCATCTACTCATGGGTTTTCATGCTTTCACATCCTTGTAAGTTGAACATGTCCTAGAACTTTTTGTTTGCATATTTGTTCATCTTTGCTTAAGATTAGCAATTACTTTGTTGGTTAATTGCATGGTTATTTGATTAAGCATGTTTTGAGTATGTTTGTGTTTTTATCTATTGGTTGAGATTGCCCATTTATTGATAGCTTAATTGATTAGGTCATTTGTGTCTAAAAGTTAGGTCATAAATATTCATATGTGATTTAATGATAACTAGGTTGAGAAATTGTGTTTTAAATTAACTAGTTAATGTTCATGAATATTTGAATGGGTTTGTATTATGGTAGCTTGCATTTAGGACATATTTGCCCTCTACCCAATTAGGACTCATTGATTGCATTTAGTGTCCTTGCCATGTTTATTGACACTTTTGTTGATTGGCTTGTGTTTGATGACTACATTTTAGACTTGCATATCTATATCTAGTTAGGTCTTTATGAGTATTCATATAGACATTGATATCTGGGATTTGTGCTTATTTCCATCATATAATCTCTAGATAAGCATTTAGTGTTGTCTAGCATTAATTGCATTTTGAATATTCATATATTCACATAGGTTGTTTATCTCTTCTTGAGAGTTAAGTCTTGTGACTACAAGGTGTAGTTCACAAGCAAGAATGGTGTGACTAGAGGTCAACCTAGGTTGTAAACATCATTACAATAGTGGATTTGAGGATCGGTGTGGCTAGAAAAATAGCCCGTGGTTTTTCCCTTGTTGAAGGATTTCCACGAAAAAATCAAGTATCTTTTAATTTTTGTATTTTATACTTGATTTGTTTATGCTTGTATTGGGTTAATTATTATTAATATTGACTAATCAAAAATTGGTAATAATCGATTAACAACCCATTCACCCCCCCCCCCCCCCCCCCCCTCCTCTTCTAGGTTGTATTAGACACACACTTTGTGTAATTTCATACTCTTCTTAGAGTCAAAGTCTTGTGGCTTCTAGGTGAAGTTGCACAAGCAAGTGAAGTCTTGAAACCAAGAGTGGGTTGGCAAGCATTGGTCAAGTGCCACTGTCAAAGGCCTGCGGGTAGAGTAGGAGGTGCTCACGCTAAGAGTAGTGGATCATAGGATATCACTACAGACTGAACCAAGAGTGATGAGTGGTAGTGTCCATAGTCTAAGGTTTTCGAGAGTGAGAGTCAGGGTATCACTTGAGGGTGTAACCTTTTATTCATATAGTGACTTTTCTTTAACCACACACGTCTCTTGCTCTCAATAGTATAAATGAGCTGCCCAGAGAAAAACCAATCAAATTCAGAGAGAAATATGTAAAAAGCAATTACATGAAGATAAATGACCCCGCAAGCTCAAGATCGCATGCAAGAGCTTAGGATTAATTTATTGTATTGATAGAGAAATGTTTGAAAGTGATTAATATTATGACGATGAGTCCCACCTTGAAGGTGTCATCCGCCATCGACATTTAATTTTCAAGACCCTTATGTGTCTTTATGCTCTTAATTTGTTAGTCATGTTATATTCAGTACACGGACCCAGGTCTTTGTAAGCTTGTGCATGCACTGCCTCATAATGCTCATGAAAAGGTACATTTCATATGTTATCTTTGAAATTTTGAGCTCCTTGAGGCTTCAGAATCTGAGATTGAAAATAACAAGTGAAAAATGTACTGTTGTTTGGCTCACCCACTGGTTGATGATGGAAATGAAGTTATTTGTGCTTGTTGTGTCTGTATTCAATTAATATTCGTCTTGGTAACAAAATATTTTTTTTGTTTTGAACAGTCAGATTTTATTCGAACGACCCAAAGGCCAAAGACAATACGGAAAACAAGGGACCAACAGGTCCAAACCCACCTAAAAAACCAAAATAAACAAGCAACAACAAACACAGAAGCCTAGCATAAAGAAAATCACCAACAAGAGCTGCCAAACGGAGAAACCCAGCCAACTCCATGATGTGTGCACCACACATCAGCACCGAGTATGCCTAATCAGTCCAGGTTGCCAGGTCTGAGAAGCATACGTGAAGACCAAGTCTGCATTAGCTAGTTTGTTTGTTGCAAATAATGGGTCCTTATTTCCTGG